>JAILYB010000030.1:2547185-5094371 GCA_021437785.1 Rhodomyrtus psidioides
GAACTCGCGATCCTCAACAAATCAAACGATGTAACCCGTATTGAAGCTCCGATTGCACGATAGGTCGCTCCGCGACAATTGCTATCGACAATTGCTGAATTTAATTGTTTCATGACACGCAAATGAAAAGTTTGTCGTTGCTTGTAAGTGTTCGTATATATAAAATAAGGTTGATTGACAAATCTAAAATCAAGTGCAAAATAAGAGATCCGAATGTAGACGAATGATCCGAGCATAATGAAATGACGTTATGTTCTTAAGATAAATTTGACTCCTCAATCAGTACCCAAGATTCTTAGACAATTGCCTCTCAGGATAGAACATATTACCTTTCCTATGAACCGGTGCTTGTTCGAGGAAATCTTCGAACACAACTTTACAGAATAATCGCACGAATGACTATGATAGAACAATATAATGCAGTGTGAAAAACGAAGAGTCAAGAGTATATTGTTTTCGAAAAAAACTAAGGGCTATAAATAGTTGTGATTTTAAACAATGAACGTTGTTTTTTTTTTTTGGTCGAAAGAAAGATTCTATCCATTGATAATCGAAAAAGTTACACAGAATGCTTTCAGACTCCCAAAGACAATAAACAAGGCAAATTCTGCAGCTAAAAGTATACTCTCGCCCTCCAAGAGTAGATTTGATATCAAAACCTTCCGGCGGTCGATCACTAGAGTCCATGATGGACACACACCGAGACCTCTAATACCGAATGCAACGGCTTGCGGTGCGCATCCAGATTCGACGACTTCATCACCAATGCCGAGCAATAACACCAACGGCAGCAGTATGCTGAGAAAATACAGATCACAAACTTGTAGAAAACTCTCAAATCTATACCTAAATATAGATCGGGAGAGCAAAATCCCTAGATCTAGAGCTAAATCTAAATCGGGATAGAAGAGTAGCTTAAATAGCTGCAGAAAATTATTTATACCCATGAACTCCCAAAACATAGTGGGAGAGAAAAAACTCGTAGAAAAAAACCGATGATCTTCGAGGGCTTCGGCTTGACGATATGCTCCCGGAAGCCGACGGACTCTTGAACAGAGGTGCGTGAACTGGATTTAGCTTTTGAAACCCACCCCACTGAGAAGAAATAGGGGCGCCTTTGTCACCGAAGCGGAAACAAGCGTCGGTCGGTGGAGAGATTTTCGCCGCAAAAACTGACCCTAGAGAGTTGCCGTTCCACGAGGGACTTGTCCTTCTCCGCGGGTCACCGAAACAGCTCGAGTAGAAACGGGTGAGGAGGAAGAGAGGGAGGTAGTTGGGGGTTGGGGGTGATGGCGAGGGGAAAGGGAAACTGAGTACAAACAGACGAGAGGAAGAGGGAAAAGGGGGAGAGAGGAGCGAACCAGGGGGTTGAAAGGAGCGAGGGAGGGAGAGAGCTAGCTCTCCCCCTCCCTCAGAAAAACTGGGCGGCACTGTTGCTAACCCTAGGGAGCGAGGAGAAAGGGAGGAGAGGGAGTGTGAATTGTCTCTTTAAGAACAACGATGAACATTGATGAAAAGTCACAAAACCATATCGTTTAGCCTGAGATGTGCTGTCAAACCATCATGAAGCCGAACGATTTCGTCGAAGGATGTAGACGAAACGACACAAAGTCATACTGTTCCGTCGATAAAAGATTTCAATGAACTATCACGAAGTCGTATTGTTCTGTCGATGAAATATTTCAATGAATTGTCACGAAGTCGTATGAATTTTATAAATTTGCAATCACCATATATCACCAACGAGATATTGCTTTTATAAATTTGTTTTAATGGCAACTAACTGACGATTCTAGGGGTTTAATATATGTCTTGTTGAAAGAATGAAGTACCCTTTGGCTTCCCATTCTTTCAGGGAACAGTTTTTACCGAGTGCTTGCTTCCATTTCTCCAAAATCGTATGAAATGCGTCTCCAAGATTCCCTTTTTGGTATTGCACGTCGGCAGGTTCCATTTCGTAGAATATAGGCTACAATATAGCCCCCCAGCCATCATTCTTGGGTTTCATTATTTGAATCAGTTAATCCAAGCTCCATCTGCTCGAACCATAATTAATGGAGATAATGGAAATCAGGATCTTACTGTTCTTGATGGCTTTCGAGAAATCCGGACCGATCTCCTTGCCTTGGTAGAGCTCCTCATTGTCTCTGAAAACACGAATTCCGACATCGAATAGCCCATTGTAGAGGTGATCTGTGAAGCCTTTTGACCCTAAAGCTCAAGAGCACCTCATAGTTGTTTCCGGATGGTAGTTCCCATCGGCGCTGCTGGCAACCAGATGCAGCAGTATCCGTATCTTCCGCATCTTTGCGCACACCAGCTGTCTTCCTATTGAGAAAATTGAACGCGAGCACAGAGAGAAGGACAAGTGCCACGCGCACGGCGAAAGAATGCCCAAAAATGAGGCGATGCATTTCGTTTTTGCTCTTACTCCGCCCTTGATTTTTGCTTTCACGTCGGACTAAGAAGAAAATCAGGATGCCTCTCAGGAAAAAAGAGATGCCTTTGTTGTTGCCCATCGTCTCTTCATTCGTTACATATTTGTCGCAATAATCTTCAATGAATTTTCCTGTCTCCGACCTATAATTTCTATCTCATACACCTGCATCGATTGAAGTAATGTTCTACTTCCCCAAAAAAATCAATAGCAGATCAATTTAATTAATAGAACTTGGATAACTAGAAAATAAAACAGGACCTGTTATCATCCCATGACTCGATAAAAATGATAAGAACAGGAATCTAGAAAGATACTAAATTCACAACAAGAGTAGAAACTCGCAAGCGTGTAGAACTGCACAAATAAAGAGAAATGACCTCAATTGTATTCAAGCAGTTCATGATATAGCACTCTGATCAACTTTCAGGACCAGAGTTCCACTTACGTGAAAGTTATGATCTATCTATTTACTGATGGCTAAACTCTCATATTGTATTGGGCTGACTTCTTGGATTTGTGCCTATTCGAATGCTATTGTCTGACAAAAAAAAGTGCTATAGAAAGTCTTGAATGTCACGTCCACATAGTGCCGGTTGTCTTTAACAAACAACAGGTCGCAAAATTTAAATTCAAATCTACAATCGTGTAAAAATTCAAGATTCATTAGCTATACCCTCAAGTTTATTCTGGCTCAATAAATTATGTCAGATTAATAATGGAATGGGGCACGCCATGTCAAACAACCAGTAATTGCCAACCATCACCATTTCCCGCTTTAATTGTAGTGTATAAAATAATATATGAAAGTGTGGCAAAAACAATTCTTTAAAATTGCCGATTTGGCCTATGCATTATCATTAGTCAAGCAATATCAATTGCTATTGACAAGTATTTGAACTCTTGTCATATCTGACAGTTATGGAGGAGAATTGATAAAATCAGTTATCCCACAAGTGCTATTTGAGCAAAAGAAAAAGTTTGAGTTGGTTATTCATGAGAATTTGATCGGAATTGATACTCATGTGAAGAAGGTTATGGAATTTCTAGAAAATAATTCTCGTCCCACCCTATTTGTTGTAATCCATGGAATGGGAGTCATTAATAAGACTACTCTCGCTAAAACCATCTACAATGACCTGTACAATCAATTTGAGCATTGTAGCTTCATTGCTGATGGAAGGGAATCACGTGAAGCAACCACCACAATTTCCCGCTTTAATTGTAGTGTATAAAATAATATATGAAAGTGTGGCAAAAATGATTATTTACGCTTGTTGATTTAGCCTCTATTTTATTAAGGAATGTGTTATCATTTGTTAAACAATATCAATTGCTATTGACAAGTATTTGAACTCCTGTCACATCTGATAGGCATGAAAGAGAATTGGTAAAATCAGTTATCTAACAAGTGCTATACGAGCAGAAGAAAAAGTTTGAGTTGGTTATTCATGAGAATTTGGTCGGAATTGATACTCATGTGAAGAAGTTTATGGAATTTGTAGAAAATAATTCTTGTCCCACCCTGTTTGTTGTAATCCAAGGAATGGGAGGCATTAGTAAGACTACTCTCGCTAAAACCATCTACAATGACCTGTCCAACCAATTCGAGCATTGTAGCTTCATTGCAAATGAAAGGGAATCATGTGAAACAACCACCACCATTTCCCGCTTTAATTGTAGTGTATAAACTAAAATATGAAAGTGTGGCAAAAATGGTTCTTTAAGTTTGCCGATTTAGCCTCTATTTTATTAAGGAATGTGTTATCATTTGTTAAACAATATCAATTGCTATTGACAAGTATTTGAACACTTGTCACATCTGACAGGTATGAAGGAGAATTGGAAAAATCAGTTATCCGACAAGTGCTATTCGAGCTGAAGAAAAAGTTTGAGTTGGTTATTCATGAGAATTTGGTCGGAATGGATACTCATGTGAAGAAGGTATGGAATTTGTAGAAAATAATTCTTGTCCCACCCTGTTTGTTGTAATCCAAGGAATGGGAGCCATTAGTAGGACTACTCACGCAAAAACCATCTACAATGACCTGTCCAATTAATTCGAGCATTGTAGCTTCATTGCTGATGGAAGGGAATCATGTGAAGCAACCACCACCATTTCCTACTTTAATTATAGTGTATAAAATATTATATGAAATGTGGCAAAAATGATTCTTTAAGTTTGCCGATTTAGCCTCTATTTTATTAAGGAACGTGTTATCATTTGTTAAACAATATCAATTGCTATTGACAAGTATTTGAACTCTTGTCACATCTGACAAGCATGAAGGAGAATTGGTAAAATCAGTTGTCCAACAAGTGATATTCGGGACAACTGATATTCGAGCAGAAGAAAAAGTTTGAGTTGGTTATTCATGAGAATTTGGTTGGAATTGATACTCATGTGAAGGAGGATATGGAATTTGTAGAAAATAATTCTTGTCCCACCTGCTTGTTGTAATCCATGGAGGCATTAGTAAGACTACTCTCGCTAAAACCATCTACAATGACCTGTCCAATCAATTCGAGCATCGTGGCTTCATTGCTAATGGAAGAGAATCATGTGAAGCAACCACCACCATTTCCCGCTTTAGTTGTAGTGTATAAAATAATATATGAAAGTGTGGCAAAAGTGATTCTTTAAGTTTGTCGATTTAGCCTCTATTTTATTAAGGAATTTGTTATCATTTGTTAAACAATGTCAATTGCTATTGACAAGTATTTGAACTCTTGTCACATCTGACAGGTATGAAGGAGAATTGGCAAAATCAGTTATCCGACAAGTGTTTGGATTTCCTTGTTGATCAATCACATCAGCAGCATAATTACATGCATCATTGGCCATTAGGATTGGAGAGTAGATACTGCTATTTCGGATTGATGCATTTCAGTTAAAAGACCTCAACTGGCAAAGTGTCGGGTAAAAATTATCTGTAAGTACATATGGATGCATGAATCAATGCCCTGCGGCTATCGTAGATAAGAGATTTCTCTATCAAAAATAC
The DNA here is from genome assembly GCA_021437785.1 of Rhodomyrtus psidioides. Lineage (NCBI taxonomy): Eukaryota > Viridiplantae > Streptophyta > Magnoliopsida > Myrtales > Myrtaceae > Rhodomyrtus > Rhodomyrtus psidioides. Next base: position 2,552,628 of record JAILYB010000030.1, read on the forward strand.
GAACACAACTAAGAGGAATTGAACCTGACAGACACATCGCTTTCCTTTTGGGAAGGTACTCCGATTAGTGTTTACCGAGTAGGACCTCGACTAGCCTAGGGGTCAAGGTTGGCCAGTGAGACATGGGGAAAACAGCCCAGATTATTAGCTGAGGCCCCTAAATGACTGCTCAGTGACGATTCTCCTCCTGAAGTCAAGAGTGTCGAGATCTTTTCCTCGCCTTGTCCCGTTATTATGCTCTCTTGTCGATAATTTTTTTTTTCTTTGTATCATTTACAAGAAAGTTGACAAACTGGGGGTACGTAAAAGATACTCTTTTCCAATGTTTCGACATGTATAAAAAAAATTATTGTGACACAAATGAAGTGGTTGCTTCCTAACCTGTTTGGGTAGGCAAAATTCATCAGATGTGAGATATGACTCGGTTTAGTTGGGGCTTCGACTGTAATTTTAGGCTTTAAAAAGAAGTATGCTGTGATTCTGTTTAGTGGGGTTTCCACTGTAATTTTAGGCTTAAAAGAGAAACATTCTTCCTCTGATTCTCTCGGTACCTCCCTCCAACTTAACCTACGGACTTGAATCATGCACGTGGAAGAAGCATATGCTCGCACCGCATGACATAGAAAATGTCGGACTAGAATCATAAAAACAATTTGTTATGTATTGACTCTTGGATAACATGTGGAACAAAAGGAAAAGTTGGTCAATTAACCTGCATAAAATACCTTCTTCACAATGGTTCTTACTTAAGGACATGGATGTCTGTCTTGAGCAGTCGTGCAATAAGTAGATCTTTCCCGCAGAATGGGATCATTTAGTCAACTTGAAGGTAGTTGTTTTGTTGGAAGAACCTTCTGACTGGAAAAAGTCTTGCGAGTTAGTGTTAGAATATTCTGTTTTAATATTCAATTGTGGGCTTTATTAATTGTTACTGCAATTATTATTTGGTCTAATAAGAAAGAGATATATTATTTCCTAATTCAAGTAGGATATGGTGCTGGATAGTATGGGCCGAGATATCCTTATCCTTGATGAGGGGGTAGGGTTCATTCTCTATAAATAGTGCTTAAGTCCCTCTTCTAAACCAAAATGTCCACATAACCTCACATATAGAAATCGTCAGAAACGACAGTGAGGGGCCGTCTCATTGAAGCCAGTGATCAAGGGGGTTCATAGAGGAGAAGCTCTTAAGCGTCGGATTCTCGCAATTCCGCGTCAAGAACGATGAATCCAAAAACAAGGTGCGTTAACTCTTTGACTCTATGGATGGAACAGGGATTTGTGTATCTGTACGTGTGTATCTTGGGTCGCTGCATACAGGATTAAATACGCAGCTTACATGTGGTATCAGAGCCTGCGCGTTTTAGGTCACGAATCGCGTTCCCGGTGTATTTTCGAATTTTTTTTTATCGAAATTCAAAGAAAATTATATATTCGGAAAGGGCTCGATGAGACGAGCAAAACCATATAAAGATCGCTGCCAGAAACCTCCGGACGCGCCGCCACGCGTCGCCACTCGCCGTTGGCTATCGGGCGCGTGGCGGCCACGCGCCCCAGGCGCATCACGCGCTGGCTCGGGCCCCGCACGTGCGCGGCACGTGGGGGCTGACGTCAGCTTAGCCGGGCAGACCCGACCCGACCCGACTTGCAGACCCGACCCGGATGGTTGACCGTTGACTCGGACTGTCCGGTCGGACCGGTCGTTGACCGGTCCGACCGGATCCGCTCGACCCGGTTCGCTAAACCGGTTTAAGGTAGCGGTCGGACCGATTAGACCGGTAGGACCGGTTCGAAGACCGGCTGAGGCACTGAACACGTGCGATGCACGTGTCAGCGCGTGAAGCTCACGCGCCGAAGTTTTAGGCGGCGCGTGAGGGCGCGTGAGAGCTCCGATGGAGGTGTTCCAGGTACCGGCGTGCTCGTATGCTCATGCTCTACAGGATGGTATATTTATTTTTCATGTTTGGTATTTTCATGGATGGAAATACGTACGGAACGCCAAATACGAGGGTATTTTGGGGTATTTTCGAGGTATTTTATGGTATTTATGTAAGGATTTGTGAAGTACATGTACAGGCTTACATGAAAGTATCATGTGGAATTATGTGGAAATTTTTTGATCAATTTCATGTTTATGGTTTGACATGAATTATTGAGGTATCGATGAAAATTAGCAAAGCGTGTAATTTTGAACATGATTGCGCCAATTTATGAAATTACATGCATACAGTGGATGTGAAATATAAAGTTATATCCCAATTTCAGGTAAATTCAATTGGGTTGTGACCGCCAAAGCGGCACGCTTGGTTGAGTTTAATAAAGAATATGTTAAATAATATTGGGATGTCTCATGTTTTAATGCGTAGTTATATTCCCAAAGGAGTAATTGCGTATTCTTGCATGGAGGGTTACATGTACAGCATATGGTTGAGGATTAATTAGTCCGAGTGCCGTCATACACCCAAAAGTGGTGATTAACAAAGATTGAAATAAATTCTCATGACCGCTGTAATGTAGGGAGTATACAACTGCATGTCATGTTTTCTGCCCAAAGGTGATTATATGATGATGTATGTAGCCCTCAAGGTGAAATTTCACATTGCGCTAATTAAAAATATTGGTTATTTTTCAGTCACCTTTTCTGTGAACGGCAACTCCATAACTTTTGAGATTCTTACTGGTAGCAATTTTAAGAAGTGGAAAGAGGATTTTTTGTTTGGTATGGAACTGGCAGATGTTCATGCTGCACTTAGTGGGGATAGACCCGCAGCTCTTACTGAAACTAGTACAGATGCTCAAAAGGCACAGTTTGCTGCTTGGGAAAAGAGCAATAGGATTTGCTTGCTGTCAATGAAGCGATCCATACAGGAACATCTTAGGAGTGATTTTGCTGCTGACATCACTGCTAGACAAATGATGGATGCCTTGGTGGCTAGAAATCGTGAATCCCCTAATGCTGAAGTTGGGACACATATGTCAGGATTATTTAGTTTGAAGTATGATGGTTCTGCTGGTGTTAGGGACTATGTCATGAGGATGGTAGATATGCAATCAAAGCTCAAAGAGCTTAATGTTCCCATTCCTGATGCTTGTATCATACATTTTGTGCTGAATTCTCTTCCACCTGAGTTTGGTATTATCCAAACACAATATAATACTGCTGATCGAGCATGGACAATCAACGACTTGATTGCAAGGGTGGTGTCAGAAGAGTCCAAGCTGAAGAAAAGTAACGTGCATATGGCTATGTATGCTACTTCAAGTTCTGGTGTCAAGAAGGGCAAGGGCAACAAGAATCGTAAAGGAACTCATTCCTCTGCTGGTCATCATGACAACTTGGGACCAAAGAAACCGACCTTTAAAAAGGACGGTAATGCTGGTAAGGATGGTCTTTGCTTTTTCTGTAAAAAGGGAGCACACATAAAGAAAGACTGCGCTAAGTATAAGAACTGGTTATCTAAGCGTGAGCCTAAAGGTAATGGTTCTTTGGCGTTGGTTTGTGAATCTAATCTGTCTGAAGCCCCATCTTGTTCGTGGTGGCTAGATAGCGGTGCAACTAACCATGTTGCGTTCACCATACAGGGATTCATAAACCGGAGGAAGCCAAATAAGGATGAATCAAAGCTCACCGTAGGAAACAACAATAAAGCTGATGTTGAGTTCGTGGGAGATGTTGTTTTAATTCTAGATTCTGGTTTTAATTTAATGTTGAGAAATACATTTTATGTACCTTCTTTCAGACGGAATTTAATTTCCGTATCAAGTTTGGACATGTGTGGTTATTCTTTTGAGATTTCAAACTCTGCAATTTCTATTTCTTTTAATTCAAATAAAATTGGGTATTGCACTATGTCCAATGGATTGTACAGATTATGTTTGTCTCCCAACGAAATATACATCGCTTATACAGCTGAAAAGGTTGTTTCCAAAAGACCTCTACCTAAGGAACAGTCATACGCAATATGGCACAAACGTCTTGGTCACATCTCTAAAGAAAGAGTGGAAAGAATGATAAAGGCTAGCATTCTACCCACTCTTATAAGTGACCTAGACACATGCGTAGACTGCTGTAGAGGTAAGATAACCAAAATAAAGAAGAAAACTGCAGTCCGCAGTTCTCACTTGTTAGAGATCATTCACACAGATATAAGTGGACCCTATACAGCAACATTGTGTAGAAATTTTTATTTCATCACATTTATAGATGATTATTCCCGATATGGTTATCTGTACTTGATTAAGGAAAAGTCTGAATCTCTTGACAAATTCAAGATTTTCCGGACTGAAGTTGAGAAACAGCTGGGGAAAGTCATAAAAATTGTCAGATCTGACCGCGGTTGTGAGTACTATGGTCGACATGGCGATGCTGGACAGCTTAAAGGGCCATTCGCCAAGTACTTAGAGGATTCTGGGATTGTGGCTCAATTTACCATGCCCGGTAGTCCTGAACAGAATGGTGTAGCTGAAAGGCGCAATCGTACTCTCATGGATATGGTAAGAAGCATGATTAGCAGAACTAATTTACCTGGTTTTTTATGGGGTGAGGCTTTGAAAACGGCGCTTTACATATTAAATCGTGTTCCTACTAAATCTGCGCCGCTTACCCCTTTTGAATTGTGGACTGGACGGAAGCCTAGCTTGAATCATCTAAAGGTTTGGGGATGTCCTGCAGAAGTAAAATTGTATAATCCAACTTTGAGCAAGTTGGATCCCAAAACCACTCGATGTTATTTTGTCTCTTATCCAGATCATTCAAAGGGATATCGATTCTATAATCCCAATGGAGGAATGAGAATTGTGGATTCACAGACAGCAAAGTTCCTGGAACTTGATGTAGCAGAAAAATGTGATTGTTCGCAGACTATTGAGGATAATAGCACGGTGAGTACTCCTATGTCGTTTTCTATACCTATACAAACAGTTCAGGAAGTTCCTGTACCACAGATTGAACCTGTTGAGGCTCAGGAACCTGTTATTGAGGCAATTCCTGATGAAGTTCCTCAAGCTTATCAGGAACAGAATGAAGTAGAAGATGCTCCTCTAAGGAGATCTGTTAGACAGAAACGATCAGCTATACCACCAGAATATATAGTTTATCTAGGAGAACAGGATTATGATATTGGTTGTGTTGTTGATCCAGTGACTTATACAGAAGCAATTTCTTGTCCTCAATCTGATTTATGGTTAGATGCAATGAAGGATGAGATGTTGTCTATGAAACATAATGATGTCTGGGAGCTTGTTGCATTACCTGAAGGTTACAAACTTGTTGGTTGTAAATGGGTTTTTAAGACCAAAAGGGGCTTTACAGGGAAGATTGAAAAATTTAAAGCTAGACTAGTAGCTAAGGGATTTACTCAAAGGGAAGGAATTGATTATGAATCAACCTTTTCTCCAGTTTCTTCTAAAGACTACTTTAGAGTAATTATGGCTTTAGTAGCTCATTTTGATATGGAGCTTCACCAGATGGATGTTAAAACTGCTTTTCTGAATGGAGATCTTGATGAACAAGTTTATATGGCACAACCAGAAGGTTTTGCAACAGATGATACATGTAATCTGGTTTGTAGATTGAAAAAGTCTATCTATGGTTTGAAGCAAGCCTCTAGACAGTGGTATTTGAAGTTTCATAGTGTTGTTACTTCTTTTGGTTTTGTTGAGAACAAACTAGATCAATGTATATACTGCAAGGTCAGTGGGAGAAAGTTTATTTTTCTCGTTCTTTATGTTGATGACATCTTGCTTGCTAGTAGCGACATTGGGTTACTGCATGAGACCAAAAGAATGTTGTCGCAGAATTTTGACATGAAGGATCTAGGTGAAGCATCTTTTGTCCTTGGCATTGAGATCCATAGGGATCGTTCTCGCCGCATATTAGGCTTATCTCAGAGGGCCTATATTGATCGTGTTCTAAAGAGATTCAATATGCAAGAGTGCAAATCAGGGAATGCTCCAGTTTGCAAAGGTGATAAATTGAGTCTTTTACAATGTCCTCATTCAGAAATTGAGAAAGCACAGATGAAGGATGTACCTTATGCTAGTGCACTTGGTAGTATCATGTATGCTCAAGTTTGTACTAGGCCAGACATTGCTTTTGCAACAGGACTTCTAGGCAGGTATCGGTCAAATCCAAGACATGATCACTGGATTGCTGCCAAGAAGGTTTTGAGGTACTTAAAAAGAACTAGAGACTATATGCTGATGAACTTGCAGCTGGTGGGATATTCAGATCTAGATTATGCTGGTTGTGAGGATGACAAAAAGTCGACAACAAGGTATGTCTTTATGCTAGCAGGTGGTGCAGTATCATGGAAAAGTGGGAAACAGAAAACAATATCATCCTCTACTATGCAGGCGGAGTTTATAGCATGCTTTACAACTGCTACTCAGGCTATTTGGCTCCGGAATCTCATTAGGGAGTTGACCGTGTTTGACTTTATTGATAGACCCATACAGTTGTATTGTGACAATAACTCTGCTGTGTTGTTCATTAACAACAACAGAGGTCTCAAGGGGTCTAAGCATATGGAGGTCAAGTTTTTGACCATAAAGGAGTCCGTGCAGAATAGTGACGTTGCAGTAGAGCATATAACTACAGATGCTATGATTGCTGATCCACTGAAGAAAGGGCTACACCCTTGTGTATTTGAACGACATGTCATTAATATGGGCTTAGAAGCATCATGGGATGCCATTGTTTAGTGGGAGCTTTCTAGTTTTTGCTCTAATAAAGTTTACAATGTTATATTACTTTTAGTAATGATTTTGATTTGTATTGAACTTTTACATTCTTTGAAGTTTTTTGAATGTGATGTTGAATGCATATCTGTTGAAAATCTTAAGGAATTGTGTAAACCTTGAGTGATGGCTGGGGCATTTATTTTAGCCAAAAAACATATGTCTTGTTACACGTAAAGCACAGTTAACTATAAAGGTGAGACATATGTTGGTTCGTTGGAACCGTAAAGATGTTCTCTCGTGACACATCCGGTTTTGTGACACATAAAGTGAGAGAATGGTGACTGACAATGAGGATAACATATAAGGCGTCTCTATTATTTGAGATGTTATCCGATTGCCATACTACCATATCAAATTCATATCAGTAAAGTTAAGAGTATTTGTGATTGTGGATGGCTCTGTGTCTTCTGATGCAGTTACTGGCATAGTCCGGTACTTAAGACTTTATGGGATCGGATTGACTGCTGGGAATTATCTCTAGACCAATATAAAGATGCGCATATACAGTACAGTTTCAATTAATTTAGCCGAAGTGGGAGAATGTTAGAATATTCTATTTTAATATTCAATTGTGGGCTTTATTAATTGTTATTGTAATTATTATTTGGTCTAATAAGAAAGAGATATATTATTTCCTAATTCAAGTAGGATATGGTACTGGATAGTATGGGCCGAGATATCCTTATCCTTGATGAGGGGGTAAGGTTCATTCTCTATAAATAGTGCTTAAGTTCCTCCTCTAAACCAAAATGTCCACATAACCTCACATAAAGAAATCGTCAGAAACGACTGTCGCGACCCGTCCGGAAGCGGACGCGGCTAATGGATTACCGATCGCGGGCCTTCCCCCGCACAAGGGTGCGGATCACGGGCTTTGGATCGGCGCGGGCCCTCCCAGGCCCATACCAAATCGCGGCGGGAGTATTTTTCAAAGGGATTCGACGATAACAGTCGATCGCTTTCGACCTTAGTGTGGTCGTGGTGGCATGTGCAACTTGTGCATGCATTTGGAGTCGCCACCGGTCTTTCTTGGAGGGTAGACCGGAAACCTTACCAACCGATTGGGAGAGATCGATCAGTTCTACGGAACCAGAGATTTTGGGTTCGGGGACTTGGTTACGCTGGTGTCGTTACCAACGCCCTTTCGGTACCTAACGCGAGTGATTTTCCTAACTAGGATTTCATGCAGGCGCAATTTTGGATGAGGTAAGTCCGACTTTGCACATTAACCAGTTTAACATGCTCACGTAATCATAGTAAATAAATAGATGTCAATCACATAAACATCTATCCTACGTGGTGATCATGGAATTATGATTTAATGGGTCTCGAGCCAATGAGACCACATTTAATCATTTTAATATTTTAATAACGGAGAGCCGCTCTTCGCTTCTTCTTGGTTTCTTGAACTCTTCAAGAATTGGGTCCTAAAGAGCTCGCCGACTTAAAAGGCTCCCCCACGTAATCCTCGTAGCATTTACATCAACAATTGACTATGCTAAAAATAAAGATTACATGAAAAATAAAAGGAGTACGCAGCCTCCATTTAATAATTACAACCCCAAATATATAAATAATCATCATACATTCATATATACATCAATCACATTGATTAGGGATTTTTCCATGATCACCACCCTTCCACGTAAGTAATAAATTCACAATTTAAAACTTAGGAAGGCACAATAAAAATTCTACGTTGAATCATATTCAGAATTTTTACGTAAAATAAGATAGCCATAAATTTTCGATTCAAAATTGATTTAGTCTCAATTTTTGCTACGTTGATTAATTTATCATATAAAACAATCAACCTCCATTAGCCATGTAAGACGAACAATTCGTTAATACATATTGGCCATAGTATTGCAAAAATTGCAAAAATCAATTAAATGCACGAAAACACCTAAGGATTGGCTCTGATACCACTGTTGGGATCCACGTAACACGTAGCGGAAATAAATAACAACCCATACATGTATCTCCAGAGGCGTACTTCGTGCATTTCAATCGAAAAAAATCACAAAGCCTCAAAGGGAGTAAATAGATTACCTCTCGTAGCGTGCTTGAACGGAGGTGTCGGTTCGATGTTCTTCGATCTCAACCTCCACAAGTGTTAGGCATCTAGTTCAGACGCACCACCAATTGACGAACGGGGAGACGACTAATAACTCCACAACAATTGTGCTAGCAATATGCGGAATCAATATTCCGAACTTAGTATATTTTGCTCACTCAAGATTATGAGAATATAGAGAGTGTTTGTGTTCTTCTCTCTAAGCTCTCAAAAATTTGCACACTCTACAAAATGTCTCCCCCTTCAACCTCAAAACTCTTGCCATCCTTTTATAGCCAAAAATACCTTCCAATAAATTGTATTTAAAAATAGCACTAACAATTATAAATTCTATCTAAAAATAGCACTCACAAATAAATGACATTTAAAAATAGCACTAACAATAGCACTCACAATTTATAATACAAAAATGCTATTTAAAAATAGCACTAACAATAGCACTCACAATTTATAATACAAAAATGCTATTTAAAAATAGCACTAACAATTATAAATTCTATCTAATAATAGCACTCACAATTTATGATAAATAAATGCCATTTAAAAATAGCACTAACAATAGCACTCACAATTTATGATAAATAAATGTCATTTAAAAATAGCACTAACAATAGCACTCACAATTTATAATACAAAAATGCTATTTAAAAATAGCACTAGCAATAGCACTCACAATACAAAAATGCTAAAAAAAAGGCACTAACAAAGGTGTTAAAAATAATAACCATTATTATTATTACAAGAGTTAAAGAGGTTACCAAACAGTACAAATATGCATAACGTATAAATACGTATGACGTATAAATACGTAGAGCATACGTATACATCCGTGAAACCGGGGACTAATTGAAAGAAAAATGTGCAATTAAGCCCTTTTGGTAAAAATTGATTAAATTGGAGGGCAAATTGACCTAATTGCACTTTAAGACTTTAGAATCCAATGTCATAGCTTATAAAAAGTGAGAATTGAAAACTAAAAGACTCGAAAATGATTTTTTTTTTTTTAGGCTCGGTTCGGGTTTATGTTTGTGAAGGAACATAGTGACCCGAGCCGAATTTTTGAGATTTAAAGTGACACACTTGAAGAGGAAATTAAAACAAAATTATCGAATATTTTTGGGTATTTTTCTGACCACGAATGGTATTTTTCTGATTTTTTTGGGTATTTTTATAATAAACTTGAAAAATATTAAAAATACCGAAAAATATTTTTTGTTCAAAATTGGTTCCTAAGGCCAAACCAAGGCTTCCAAAGTTGATTTTGTGATTTTATGACCTTTTTTGATATTTTTAAATAATTTTAAAGAATAAAAATCACAATAATAAATGGTAAAAAATCAGGTGTCAACAACGACAGTGAGGGGCCGTCTCATTGAAGCCAGTGATCAAGGGGGTTCATAGAGGAGAAGCTCTTAAGCGTCGGATTCTCGCAATTCCGCATCAAGAACGATGAATCCAAAATAAGGTGCGTTAACTCTTTGACTCTATGGATGGAACAGAGATTTGTGTATCTGTACGTGTGTATCTTGGGTCGCTACATACAGGATTAAATACGCAGCTTACAGTTAGCACAGTGGAGTGTCTGAGGCTCGAGTTATTAGCAGCTTTCGAAGAAAGATTCAAGAAGAATTGCACGAGGAGAAGGACAAGTCTTGCCCTAACAATCTTTTCACCATATTCTGTTATCTTACATCATTTTTAAAGCGATTGGATTGTGTGATTTTGTGGGCTTTCAACAGAGATTGGCTCGTTCATGGTCGCGTCCGGTACAGTTTGTTCCAGGCTTCAAGGAATCAAGTGATCATGACACACGATTCCTTATCATCCACATGCGGGATTCCGTGGAGTTCCTCAATGGTTCACTTATGTTCTTACATTGGAATTTTTTGGATCTACTTGTTTTGACGATGGAGCACTGCTGATTGGAGCCATTCGACATGGATTGGATGGTTTTGTTGCCGATGTCATATGGTTGTGAGCCTTGTTGAAGAAATCCATCTGGCAGTGTATCCTTGCTTGACTGGCCAAGTAAAGTTCTTCGGAGGTTATGGAATGTCGGTAAGTTTGCTCATCTCTGCAGGTGCTTCATAGCTGGCTTCTAGGTAGTTGGTAGTCTCAGCAGAGTCGAGCTAAAATGGATGAACTAGCTATTGAGCTGCCTGGGTTTCCATCAGTTTGATGCAGGAAAGCTTCAGCTAGTCTTATATAAAGAAGTCAGACAAACAATGAGCTAGCGGAGATGATTTGTTTCTTCTCTTAGGAATTAATATTTTCGCTTATGCACAAGTCCCTCTTCTGGATTTTTGTTGGGTTTCACACTAATCATGGACCTGAGTGACTTTGATAGAAAAGTTTCGAGATTTTTTATGAGTTAGAATATGTAAGTTTGGCTTCTCATGTTATCACACTCGATATTGCTAGACACTCCATAACCTCCTTGTAAATAATGTCTTAGAAATTCGGCATCGCCTTATAATTTTGCAGGAAAGTTGCACAAATATTACCCTAATTCAAAGGTAATACATAATTGCTCCTAAACTTTTCAATCGTTACTCGTTATATCTGTAAGAAAAAAAAAGTGATGAAAATCCTCATTCAAGAGGACCCACCAAAATGGTCATCATGCTTGCTGGCCGTGATTGTATAATGTTGGTGATTTTCCACAGGCGCGCTGACTCCAAGATCAGAACTAACAACCTTCTTGATTCTCCCCCCAGATTATAGAATCTCTCTCTTCCTCTTTGTTCATTTTCTAACTCAAGTACTTCGTATAGCATGTTTTTTTTTTTTTTTTTATGATTACCAAAGCCATAATTTCAGTTTCTAATACTACACCGGCAATTGCATATCTGAATTTTCTTTCTTAAAATCTGAATTTGACTCATCATAATCATGCTTTACTTTCAAACTCTTTAGATTCGAAAGACTTGAATTTCAGCCTTTTGCTTTTCCTAACATGTATTATTAATAAATCTCTACCATAGGCATGGTAACTGGGTCGTCCTGGTCATGCTAGACCTGTCCCGCTAATACGAGCCGGCCATGCCAACGTTTAAGCTCTACTAGTTCATTTCTTATTTTGATAGTTAAGAAGGAATAAATTGGAATCGAAACAAGGGTGATAGGTCGACCCCCCTCCCCCCCCCCCCCCCCCAAAAAAAAAAAAAAAACAAACAAGGGTGATAGAATCTACCTAAATTTCGAATCGGTACATTCGTGATAAATTTATCTCAGACTATTTTTTGACCACAAAAAACCCAAACTGATATACTTGTAAAAAATTCACCATAAACTTTTTTTATTATAAAAAATCCTAAACTACTATATCTATGATAAATTTATTCTAAATTGGTATACATGTGATCAATTTACCCTATGTTAATTTTCGTTTAATTTTATCGTTGAGCTGCTGAATTAGATAACACGTGGCAATTGGTGAGTGCACCGGTTTGAGGTTTTTATCTTCTGTTTGTCATATATGTATTAGTATAGGATTTTTTGCAGTATTAACCCAAATTAACATAGACTAATCAAGGCTAAATTTGTCATAAGTGTACATTTTAGAATTTTTGGTGGTCAAAAAATATAATTTAGAGTAAATTTATATGGGTGTATCGGTTTAGGATTTTTTTTTATGATAAAAAATTAGTTTGGGTGCAAATTTATTATAGGAGTACCATTTTATATTTCTTATGATCAAAAAATAATTAAAGATAAATTTATGTATTCATTGAAGTTCTTTTTTGGAGTATTAACCCGAAATTTAGCCATGAAAAGAAAATCCTTGTAACAAGGAACAAGAAGGGGCAAAAGAGTAATAACGAATAATTTCTTGCCATCGCAAAGCATTGTCAGTGACTAAAATCTATCCGACATCATAGAAAAGCACGCTTAAAAAGCGTTAAGCGTTGGCAGGTTTTCTTTTTCCACACATTAGGATGGCCCCACCTTCTTTTTCTTTGCTTTTTCGTTTTGCTTTATTTCCTTTTCATTATCATTCTTGCAAATTTCTTTTTTTTTTTTCGAAATGCAAATTTCTTTTCCACAAGAAATGGTTTTATGGTAGGAGCCGCCAAATTGATGAGGTAATTATTTTGATAGTTTCACTCATAAATGATTCTTTTTCAAATCAATGGGTTAATTGTTTCGGTTGCCTGCAGTTGACAGTTGAGAAATGATTCAACATCTTTTATGACATGGTTTTACGTTCTATTTGATGGCGCTTCTTATTTTAATTGCTAGCTTGCTAGTAATGTTTGAATTTTCTTTCGATTTTACAAAAAAATGTCCACTTTCGCTAAGTAAGAGTAAGCACATGCTCGCCATCGCTTGAAGTTTGATGGAAAGGTAGAGATTATATAAAAGCAGCTATAATAAATATAATAAAGTTAACATCTATTAAGTGATATCACCGAATCATAACATAACGTTTAGCAAGTTAATAAACATATTTACGGAAATATGTACCGTACGAAGTGTGGAAATCTGGATGGCTCTTGATTCTTTTTTTGAAGAAAAAACACAAATTTTTATAAAATGTGCGACCGCAATCAAGCCCCACTCCTATCTTCTCCTCCTCATTTCCACGCACGGAGACAAACGACTATGACTATAAGCGCGTGATTACTGTTCCTGCTCAATGAACTGACAGCTGGCTTGGATTTATATAGATCGAGCCAATGAAGAGACAAGTAAGTGGGCAACAAGAAGGCATTTCGGTTTTTTCCCGACAGGCATTCTGGTTTTCTTCTCCATCTGGCTTGAAAGCAAAAACGGAATGGATCTTCCCATCAAGAAACGGAAACTCGGTGAGCTTAGAAATGCCAAAGATGTTGATGCTAGTGGATCTGGTTCGGTGATTGCGCCGACCGGAGCTAATTCCGGTGGATCTAGTTCGTCTCCGACAGAAACCGCTAATGATGCATCTAGTTCGTCGATCGCATCACCTGGAGACTTCTACGAGGTGTTCTTGAGCTTTAGAGGTGCGGATACTCGGCATCACTTCACCGATCACCTCTACAGTCGGCTTGTCGATAGCGGAATCCGTACTTTCAGAGACAATGAGGAGCTTCATAAAGGGAAGAAGATCGCCGAGCTTTCGGTGGCCATCAAGAACAGTAAGATCCTGATCCCTATTCTATCCGAGAATTATGGTACGAGCAGTTGGTGTCTGGATGAATTGGTTCAAATTATGGAGTGCGAGAAAAAGAGCAAGGAGACTATAGTGTTGCCTATTGTTGGCTGTACGCCTCTTTTGTGGGGTCCAGCATTTATATTTTCTTTGTTTGCAAAAGACAAAAGAAAAACAAAAGAAAGAAAAAGAAATCAAAAAGAGAAAAAGGAAGAGACACAAATGATGGCCTTTGCTTTTGTGTTTTTTTTTTTATGATTTGTGTGTGGGTGTTTTGTGTGTTGCTTCGTGTGTGCAAAGGAGAGAGAGAAGAGTGAGCGGCAGAGACAACAGGAGACAGAGAAGTGAGCCGAGAGTGAAGAAAAACAGGGGAAGCTCTCGGTGAACGCATGGAAGGAGAGAAAGGGCGACGACCTCCGGTGTGATTTCGGCGGCCAAACATTACCGGAATCGTCTCAAATTTCAGTATGTTGTTCGTGAGACTGAGATCTACAAATTGATAGGTTTCGTTTGTTGAGATTTGTCTCAGGTTTTCCTATTGCGGTTAGGGTTTTCTAGCCCCCTTTTGAGGATTTGCTCTTGAAATATTGTTGTTGAGCTCTAGTGTGTGACTAGAGGGAAATATTTGGTGTATTCTGCTATTCTTGGTGATTAGTGGAAATTTTTGGGTCGTCCGTGGTTTTTCCCGATTCGGGTTTTCCACGTAAATCTTGGTGTTATATTTCTTTATCGTTCCGGTATTATATTCGTTGCTGCGATGTTGATATTTTGCTGGATATAATTGTTGGTTGTTGCTGGATTATATTGGAGTAGTGTCAGGGGTTATTATTTGATCCTGGATTGGCTATATTTGTGTCGAGGTGCTGCCCGTTTTTCCCCAACAAAGTGGTATCAGAGCTAGAATTGAGATTCTAGTATTAGATGGAGAATACGAGTGGCACTATGTTTAAGTTAAATGCCTCGAATTACTCTATATGGAAGCCTCGGATGGAAGACGTATTATATTGCAAAGATTTGTATGATACGGTCGAAGGCGATGAAGCTAAAGGAGATACGGAAGATAAAGAGTGGGAGCGAATGAATCGGAAGACGGTTGGGTTTATCCGACAATGGATTGATGATAGTGTGTTTCATCATGTTGCTCAAGAAACGAAAGCGGATACTTTGTGGAAGAAATTGCAAGATCTCTATGAGAGGAGAACTCCACAAAATAAAGCTCTTCTAGTGAAAAGACTTGTGAACTTGAGATACAAGGAAGGGAGTAGCATGACGGAGCACTTGAGTGAATTTCAAGATGTTGTAAATCAATTGACAAATCTTGAGATTGACCTTGGTGATGAATTGCAATCTTGTTTATTGCTTGGTACACTTCCTGACAGCTGGGACACATTGGTTGTGGCGTTAAATAATTCTGCTCCTTATGGTGTGCTTTCTATGAGCATGGTTAAAGAAAGCTTGTTCAATGAAGAAACAAGGAGGAAAAGTTTGAATTATGCTTCCAAATCGGAAGCACTTGTCGTAGAACATAGAGGCAGAAGTCAGTCAAGAAAGTTTCAAAGTAATGACAGGGGCAAGTCAAGAGGAAGATCGAAGTCAAGGCCAAGGAGAAGTGTGAAGTGCTACAACTGTGGCAAAATGGGACATTATGCTAAAGAGTGTTGGCAACCGAAGAGAGATAAATCCCATGATAGAAATGGAGATAAAAAGAAGGAAGAAAATCAGCCTACAACAGCAGTTGCAGCTGACGGTGATATTGTGTTCATTTGTGATGACGGTTATGTAAATCTCACATGTCAAGATTCTAGCTGGGTTGTTGATTCTGCAGCTTCTTATCATGTCACTTCACGTCGTGACTTCTTTACATCCTATTGCAGCGGTGATTTCGGTTGTGTTAGGATGGGAAACAGTGGTGTTTCCAAGGTTATCGGCATGGGAGATGTTTATCTGGAGACTGATATGGGATGTACTTTACTTTTGAAAAATGTGAGACATGTTCCAGATATTCGACTTCACTTGATCTCCATAGGTGCCTTAGATGACGACGGTTATTGCAACTCCTTCTACGATGGCAAATGGAAATTGACTAAAGGCTCTATGGTGATGGCAAAAGGCAAGAAGACATGCAGTCTTTATATCATGCAAGCAAATTTGATGCGACAAGAGATAAATGCAGTGGAGGATTCCTCAGTTGATCTATGGCATATGATACTTGGTCATCTTAGCGAGAAGGGACTTGAAACTCTTGCTAGGAAGAATCTTCTATCATTAAAGGAGAAAAATCTGACGGAGTGTACTCATTGCCTCACGGGTAAGCAACATCGATTCTCATTTCATAGTTCGTCTCCACACACAAAATCTGATGTACTTGATTTAGTTCACACTGATGTTTGCTGCATGGATGCTAGAACACTTGGCGGTGCATTGTATTTTGTCACATTTATTGATGACTGCTCTAGAAAAGTGTGGGCTTTTGCTTTGAAATCAAAAGATCAGGTGCTTGCAGCCTTCAAACAATTTCATATCAGTGTTGAAAGGGAAACAGGGAAAAAGCTGAAATGTGTTCGGGCTGACAATGGTGGTGAATATAGAGGACCGTTTGAACATTACTGCAGGGACTATGGTATCAAGCTTGAGAAGACTGTTCCGAAAACACCACAGCATAATGGAGTAGCAAAGAGAATGAACCGGACGATTAATGATCGGATTCGATGTATGCTGTCTCATGCGAAATTACCTAAGCCATTTTGGGGCGAAGCGATGAGAACGGCAGTTGACTTGATAAATCTATCTCCATCAGTTCCTCTTAAGGGAGATGTTCCACAAAGAGTATGGAGTGGGAAAGATGTCTCCTACAGTTATCTGAGGGTGTTTGGATGCCGGGCATTTGTGCATGTTCCAAGAGATGAAAGGTCCAAGCTTGACAACATGTCTAAACAGTGTATCTTCTTGGGTTATGGACATGAAGAGTTTGGCTACAGATTATGGGATCCAGCTACAAAGAAAGTCATTAGAAGCAGAGATGTGGTATTCTTTGAGCATCAGACCATTGAAGACATAGACAAGTCAGAGAAGCCAAAGAATGCAGCTCAACACAGTGTCAGTTTCAGCCCAAATCCTCCTACCGTATTGGGTGAAAATCACGGGAGAGAAGTGCAAGGAAATCATGAAGTAGATGAATCCTCACAGAATGTTAGTTCTTCAGCTGAGACAGGTGAAACAGTTGAGACAGAACAATCAGTTGAGCAAGAGCAAACAGTTGAACAAGAAGAGGCAGTCCAACCTCAAGTTAGAAGATCAGATAGAGAGCGTAGACCTTCACAAAGATATCAGCCACATGAGTATGTGCTACTTACTGATGCAGGAGAGCCTGAAACTTATGAAGAAGCTATGTCATGCGATCAAAAGAATAAGTGGCACGAAGCTATGCAAGATGAGTTCAAATCTTTGCATGACAACCATACATTTGAGTTGGTGAAGTTGCCTAAGGGCAAGAGGACACTCACAAATAAGTGGGTGTATAAGTTAAAGACAGACGAAAGCAGTTTGAAGCCACGATACAAGGCTAGGCTTGTTGTGAAGGGTTTTCGTCAGAAGAAGGGAATCGACTTTGAAGAGATTTTTTCACCGGTAGTGAAAATGTCTTCTATTAGAGTTGTTCTTGGTTTGGCCGCCAGTTTGAATTTAGAAATCGAACAACTTGATGTAAAGACAGCTTTTCTTCATGGAGACCTAGAAGAAGAGATATACATGGAGCAACCAGAGGGTTTTAAGGTTAAAGGCAAGGAGCATCTTGTATGTAGATTGAGAAAAAGTCTATATGGTCTCAAGCAAGCGCCAAGACAGTGGTACTTGAAGTTTGATTCATTCATGGAAGCTCATGGATATGGTAAGACCATTTCAGACTCTTGTGTCTTTATGAAAAGATTCTCAGATGATGATTTTATTATCCTCCTGCTTTATGTGGATGATATGTTGATAGTTGGGCATGATGCTAACAAAATCAAAAGCTTGAAAAGTGAATTGAGTAAGGCTTTTGCGATGAAGGATCTAGGGTCAGCTAAACAAATACTTGGCATGAGAATCACTCGTGATAGGAAGAATAGAAAACTATGGCTATCTCAGGAGAAGTATATTGAAAAGGTGCTTGAAAGATTCAACATGAGCACATGTAAACCGGTAAGTACTCCACTTGCTGGTCACTTTAAATTGAGTAGCAATGAATGTCCTACGAGTGAGAAAGAGAAGGAAGAGATGATGAAAGTTCCTTATGCATCTGCCGTGGGTAGTTTGATGTATGCCATGGTTTGCACAAGACCAGATATTGCTCATGCAGTTGGTGTTGTGAGTAGATTTCTCTCAAATCCAGGTAAAGAGCATTGAAATGGTGTGAAATGGATTTTGAGGTATCTTAGAGGCACTTCCAGATTTTGCCTATGTTATGGAAATGGAAAGCCTGAATTGAGCGGCTACTCAGATTCTGATTATGCCGGAGATGGTGATTCCCGAAAGTCTACTTCGGGTTATATGATGACTTTTGCAGGGGGAGCAGTTTCATGGCAATCAAGATTACAAAAATGCATTGCTTTGTCTACGACTGAAGCAGAGTACATAGCTATCACCGAAGGAAGCAAGGAACTCTTGTGGATGCAGAAATTCTTACAAGAGTTGGGTTTGAAGCAAGAAAAGTTCGTTCTATTTTGCGATAGCATGAGTGCTATTTATCTTAGTAAGAATCCAGTTTTGCATTCAAGATCGAAGCATATCGATGTGAAGTATCATTGGGTTCGAGAGAAGTTAGAAGAAAAGTCTTTTCTTCTTGAGAAGGTCCGTACTGACGACAACGGATCCGACATGATGACCAAAGCCTTGCCCATGGTGAAACTTGACTCTTGTAGAAGCAAAGCAGGTATGATGGAACTCCCCACATGAGGCGTAGGGGGAGATTTGTTGGCTGTACGCCTCTTTTGTGGGGCCCAGCATTTATATTTTATTTGTTTGCAAAAGACAAAAGAAAAACAAAAGAAAGAAAAAGAAATCAAAAAGAGAAAAAGGAAGAGACACAAATGATGGCCTTTGCTTTTGTGTTTTTTTTTTATGATTTGTGGGTGGGTGTTTTGTGTGTTGCTTCGTGTGTGCAAAGGCGAGAGAGAAGAGTGAGCGGCAGAGACAACAGGAGAGAGAGAAGTGAGCCGAGAGTGAAGAAAAACAGGGGAAGCTCTCGGTGAACGCATGAAAGGAGAGAAAGGGCGACGACCTCCGGTGTGATTTCGGCGGCCAAACATTACCGGAATCGTCTCAAATTTCAGTATGTTGTTCGTGAGACTGAGATCTACAAATTGATAGGTTTCGTTTGTTGAGATTTGTCTCAGGTTCTCCTATTGCGGTTAGGGTTTTCTAGCCCCCTTTTGAGGATTTGCTCTTGAAATATTGTTGTTGAGCTCTAGTGTGTGACTAGAGGGAAATATTTGGTGTATTCTGCTATTCTTGGTGATTAGTGGAAATTTTTGGGTCGTCCGTGGTTTTTCCCGATTCGGGTTTTCCACGTAAATCTTGGTGTTATATTTCTTTATCGTTCCGGTATTATATTCGTTGCTGCGAGGTTGATATTTTGCTGGATATAATTGTTGGTTGTTGCTGGATTATATTGGAGTAGTGTCAGGGGTTATTATTTGATCCTGGATTGGCTATATTTGTGCCGAGGTGCTGCCCGTTTTTCCCCAACACCTATATTCTACCAAGTGGAACCATCCGAGGTGAGACATCTACTCGGGAGATTTGGAGGTAAATTTCGTGAGCGTGAGGAGCGTTTGCTTACAAGGGAGGGTTTCGACTCAGCGAAATTGGAGAAATGGAAGGAAGCACTCGAAGAAGTCGGCTCCTTGTCAGGATACACCGTCACGGGGTAAAAATATTCACCAAAACTTTCTCTACTTTACTTTCTTTTTATTTGTGTGGCTGTTTACAGTTGTGCTGATCATCACCTGCTTCATTCTAGCGATACAGATTACTACTTTACTAGTGCAATGATAATCAAAACTCGTAACGTCATGTATTGTGCATGTTGATTGTCAAAGCCTTAATCCTTTATCTTCCCAAGTTACGTTTGTTACGCTATGAATGTGTCGTTAATTAGTTGCTATAAATTATTTTTTTCGAAAGAAATATGTCATTGGTAGATGTGACGATTGCTTATTGGATTTTGTCCTACTCAAACACTATAGGAAATTTTCAATGTCGCGTCCACATCATCCCTAATGTGATTCATTAGCGACATCCTCAAGTTTCTTCTGGCTCAATAAATTATGAGAGAGTGGAACGGGGCACGCCATGTAGAAGCAACCACCACCATTTCCCGCTTTATTCTTAGCATATGAGATAATATATAGAGGTGTGGCAAAAAGAATTCCTTAAGTTTGTCTGATTTATCCTCCAATTTGTTTATTACAGTGTTATGATTAGTCAAACAGAATAAAATTGCTATTGCCATGTATCTGAACTCTTGTCACATTTGACATGTCTGAAGCAGAATTGGTAAAATCGATTGTCCAACAAGTGTTACTCGAGCTGAAGAAAAAGTTTGAGTTGGTTGTTCCTGAGAATATTGTCGGAATTGATAGTCATGTGAAGAAGATTAAGAAATTTGTAGATGATAATTCTCATGCCACGGTATTTGTTGGCATCCACGGAATGGGAGGTATCGGTAAGACTACTCTTGCTAAAACCATCTACAACGGGCTCTCCAATCAGTTTGAGAACCGAAGCTTCATTGCTGATATTAGAGAATCGTGTGAACGTGATGGCATTGTGCACTTGCAGAAGCAATTAATCTCTGGAATACTGAAGTGGAATTGTAAAGTTTCTAACGTGGACGAAGGGATTATGCTCATGCAATCCAACTTTAAAAATAAGAAAGTGCTGATTCTCCTTGATGACGTGGATGCTGAGGATCACTTGAAAAATTTGGCTCGAAGTCGTGATTGGTTTTCTTTAGGAAGTGTGATTATTATTACCACTAGAAATAAGAGTATTCTTGACAATGCAGAGGGGCACTACAACTATGAACTTGAGGAAATAGATGAGGAAACATCTTCAATTTTGTTTAGTAGACATGCTTTTAGAAAGGATGTTCCTCCATGTGAATTTGAGGTCCTCACTCATGATGTTGTATGCACCACCGGAGGACTTCCCTTGTCTCTTGAGGTTGTCGGCTCATTTCTACGTAATAAATCGCGAGGAGTATGGGAAGATACGATAAAAAAGTTAAGAAATGTCCCTCATAAGGAAGTGCAAAAAAAGCTAAGGATAAGTTACGATGCATTAGACTATGGACAAAAACAAATATTTTTGGATATCGCTTGCTTTTTCATTGACACTGACTTGAGAATCGCATCCTACATGTGGGACGCCTGTGGGTGGTACCCAAATGAGGCAATTGTAGTATTGAGATTAATGTCATTAATAAAAATTGGAGAGAATCATCAGCTCAAAATGCATGACCAATTGCGAGATCTTGGTCGGGAAATCGTTCGCGAGAAAGGCAAGAGGGAGCCTCGGAAGTGCAGCAGGTTGTGGGACTCCAAGGAAGCCTTGAATGTGCTAGAGGAAGATGAGGTAACGGTTTCTATTCTTTTGCTCCCTTAGTCCATGTTTTATTGTCGGAGTGATCTTGTTCCTCTACTCAGTGCTTGCTCTAGTGAACAGAGAACGTTATAATGTCATTGTCCTCGTGTCTTTTTATTGACGTGATTAGAAAGCAGCAGGATGATTGCCCTTAGTCAGTACTGCAGCTTATCTGAGTTTTTTCTTACCCAAGTTTACGATTTTTTTTTTCCAAGAATGGGGTACTTTTCAATTTATTAGATAATTGATAGGGGTATTCTAGATTGGAAAAAAAAAATCCGAAATGCAATAATTGATTGGGTTACATCCTTGACACGTGCAACAAATAACTTGACTATGCTACTGTGAAAAATAACTACTTAGGGCATGTAAATCATAGAATTCTAATCTCCAGGTTTTAGAATTGATACAATTCAGTACGTGATTATATTGTATTTGTGAAATTAATCATAGTTTTGACTCTATTACTTTGGAATCCATCATTCACTTTTGATTCAAAGTTATTATTCAACGTGCAACCGATTTATAATCTCAAGAGCCAGTGTTATATTAGCAAATGTCAAAACTGATTTACGATGTCTATTTATTATGTCTTTTGTAGAACTCAAGAAACGAGCTAAACTAATCCCTAGAAAGATGGATATGCTGAATATTTTATAACTATATAAATTGGAATAAATAACTTTTACAACTAAAAAGGTACATCATTTCATGTAATTATTTCAATACTTTTGTTGGGTTCATTAAGTCGAAATTAAAGTGGTTTTGATAGAACTGATACAATTTTTTCTTTTCAGTTTATTCATGCATTTATTTAAAATGCATGAAGTTATTTTCTTGTGTTATCTGAAAGTACAATCAACTTTGATGACATAAAAAAAAAAAACACGTGAAGTGCGAAGCATGGACAAGAGCACTATGACGACTTACAAATAAACAAAATGAAAAGACATTAAAAGCATAATTGAAACACACAATTTTTTGTGTTGTTTGATGTGGGTCGCTCTGTCATAAAAAAACTGAGTCATGTAGGATAACATCGTTGGAAAATTTGTCTTACTTTTGTTCCTGATGTCAGAGGTTAGGTTTATTTTTGCTTTAGTTGCTCTTCCCTTGGATACCTTTTGAGGTGTTGTGATCGAATTCCTTCTCCACTAATCATGTCATTCTCCTTTGAGAAGCAATGAAGTCTTGCACAACTTTGAGAAGTACCATGAAACATTCTGGCTCGGAGAAACAGGCATATATGATGTTAATAGAGATATGAACAATGATATTAGATTATTTTAATTAGATATAAATAGTGTTAAAGAACGGTGGTTTTTTACTTATAGGGAACAAGAGAGATTGAGGCCATTTATCTTTGCAAAGACAGCTCAATAGGCTTAGGCAAAACAACAGACCAAGGTGACAATATCCTCACGGGCGAACAATTCAAGAAGTTAAAGAATCTAAGATTCCTTGACGCGAGGGAGGCACATTTTCGTGGGAATTTTAAGGAGTCATTTAAGAAGTTAAAATGGCTTCGATGGAAGAACTGTCCCTCGACTTTTGAAGCAG
Organism: Rhodomyrtus psidioides; assembly: GCA_021437785.1. NCBI lineage: Eukaryota > Viridiplantae > Streptophyta > Magnoliopsida > Myrtales > Myrtaceae > Rhodomyrtus > Rhodomyrtus psidioides. The sequence continues at coordinate 2,575,757 of JAILYB010000030.1, forward strand.
AAAATTTTAATGTAGAGGAATTACGGGTACTCGATTTGAGGAAAAGCAGTATATCAGATAAATGGCAAGGATGGAGTTGGATCAGGGTAAGATGGAAGTAAAAGTCTATTTTTCCCTTTTTTTTAATCATAATTAGTCTGGGCTGACCTCATTGTAATATTTTGTTTATCAGACGGCAAAGGAGCTAAAATATCTCAACCTTAGCGAATGTCCATCTTCTTTAGAGTCAACCGACTTTCTCTCAGCTTTTGAGAATTTGGAGACTTTGATTATCAGACATTGTTGGGGAATAAGGCAAATTCACTCTTCGATTGGAAACATGAAGAATCTGGTGCATTTGGACTTGGGGGGATGTTGCATACAGCGGCTGCCAGAAGAAGTGGGTAAATTAGAAAGACTGGAGCAACTCCTCCTAAATGGTCATTCTATTTCTTCACTACCAGAAAGCATCGGGGATTTGCAGAATCTAAAAATTCTGAATATTACCGGTTCTCAGATAAAAGAGTTACCGAACAGCATATGCAACTTAAAGAATCTAGAAATCCTGAATATTCGGCGCAGTAATATAAAAGAACTACCCCATGATATTGGAAGGCTGAGAAAGCTCCGAAATTTAGATGCTTCACGTTGCTCTGAACTAGGAGGGGACATGCCGGAAAGCATGGGTAATCTTTCTTCCCTACAACTCCTTGATTTGTCTGAATGTGGTAAGCTCCAATCACTATCGATGCTTCCTTCCAGCTTAACATATTTGCGTGTCCACTGTCGAAGTGGCATATTGCCTTCACTTTTCGACTTGACCCATCTCAAGGAGTTATATCTCGAGGGAACACCTTTTGAAAAATCCCCAAACTTTCCCTTCGAATTGGAAATATTGCACATCGATAACTGCCACCTTATCAAAACATTGGACGTTTCAGAAGCCATCCATCTGACGAGATTACGTGCCCACAATTGCAGTAATCTGGATGAAATTCAAAGTCTTGACAAACTGAAATATTTGGAAACCTTGGGTATCGAGTATTGCCCTTCAATTAAAAGGCTCCACCTTTCAAAACACGAACGTCCGAAGAAATTGTGGGCTGATTCTTGCACAAACTTGATTGAAATTCAAGGCCTAGATGGATTGGAGTTCTTGGAAGAAATATTAATCTTGGAATGCAACTCAATTAAGAGCCTGGACCTTTCAAATTGCAAGGGTCCGAAGAAATTCGAAGCTTCATCGTGTGAAAAATTGATTGAAATTCAAGGCTCTGATAGGTTGGAGTCCTTGGAAAATATACAAATAATTGGGTGCGCTTCAATTAGGAGGCTGGACCTTTCAAAATCCAAGGATCTCAAGAGAATATATGTTTGGAATTGCGAAAACTTATTCGAAATTCAAGGTCTCGATAAGTTGGAGTTGTTAGAAGAGCTAGGGATGACGGGGTGCACTTCCCTCCGAAGGTTACCAGATTTGGAGTCCTTGGAAGAAATACTAATCTCGGGATGCAACTCAATTAAGAGCCTGGACCTTTCAAATTGCAAGGGTCTGAAGAAATTCAAAGCTTCATCGTGTGAAAAATTGGTTGAAATTCAATGCTCTGATAGGTTGGAGTCCTTGGAAAAAATAGAAATAAGTAGGTGCGCTTCAATTAGGAGGCTGGACCTTTCAAAATCCAAGGATCTCAAGAGAATATTTGTTCGCGATTGCGAAAACTTATTCGAAATTCAAGGTCTCGATAAGTTGGAGTTGTTAGAAGAGCTAGGGATGACGAGATGCACTTCCCTCGGAAGGTTACCAGATTTGTGCTGCTTTGACACTTTGCGTCACTATGATTGTGGCAACTTTTGTGATATTCAGCAGTTAGAGAGATTCCTATCCCTCAAATCGCTGATAATTCACGAGGATAACAACTCATATGCAAAATTACCAAAACTTCGTCATTTACAGGAATTGTGCCTAATAAATTGTCGTGAACTTCGGGAGATCCTGGGGCTTGAGGATTTGACATCTCTAGAATTTATAAGAATCTTAGGGTGTTCCTCGATCGAGATCTTACCTGATTTGTCATCATTAACCAACTTGAAGAGACTGGATGTGCGCAAGTGCGAGAAACTCAGCTCCAAGGGCTTGAGAAATTGGTGGAACTCCTTCGAGGCCTGGACAAATTGGCTGAACTCCGATTGCGAACTCGAAATCGATAATATCGAATATCTTGAGCACTTCATGGATCCTGGGACTGAAGGAGTCGACATCTCTAGAAAATTGATAGTTCCTCGATGGAGATCTTACCGGATTTGTCATCGTTAACCAACTTGAAGACTCTGGCTGTGGACATTTGCGAGAAACTCAGCTTCGTGGGCTGGAGAAATTGGAGTAACTCGTGGGCTGGAGAAATTGGAGGAACTCCAATTGCGTACTCCAAAACAATACTGGAGCTGCCTGGGACGATGTTTCAGTTTGAACCAGTCTTGGACAAAGAATAAATTTATAGACGTAGACTGGAAGGAGTTTTTCTTTTGGAGGATACCATCTAATACAGTCAGATCGTTGGATGATCCCCATTTCCTTGGGAAACAGAAAAGGTAAGTTGTTTTTGCCCTTTTAAAATCTTTCGCCCAATTTTCATTGTATTTCCTGTTTGCAATTTCTTTTAAGATATATTACCTCTTCATTAATATTTCCTGGTTGACAGTGATATTGTTTTCTTACTTGATTCAAGGATTCTGGGGGAGATGTTAATGGAATTTAATGCACTGCATTGGCGGTAACGGAAGTAGATCAAAAGGCCTTCCTATCTCATCATTTGTCATTAGTCTTCAGGTAAGATTCTTCATCCTATTCAGAAAAGTAAAGGTTCCCTGCGTTGGATTGACTCTGGAATGCTGGAATCACTGAATGAAAAAACTGTTGCATACTGGCGTTCGATAGCATGCTGAAGGTTATCATAAATGTCGAGAAATGCTAAACGGGCTCTGTACGCAGGTCGTCATATTAGCTTTTTAATTTGCTCCGCCGTGCAGTTCATGATTGCATGTTTCTAAGTTACAATTAAGAATGAATTTACAGCATAAAATGAACCTGTTTAGAGGGCATCCCTTAGTTCGGTACGCTACTGTGTCCTACACGTTTTATCTCACAAAATTGTCTGCATTAGACGATTAAGGTAATTGTCTCGGATGAGAAATGGTAAACGCAAGGATAGACTTTTCTTCTAGTAATGTGGTCGTGAATCAACCATTAACTAGGCCAGATGCAAAACCATTGTGAATTATTTGGATCAAATGAGAAATTTGCAACTCGAATTTTGCTGAATATGAATCCATGTTCATCTTCTTTTTTATCTGGGATGTACCTAAAAGTATAGATTAGCCCAAAGAATACTTCTTAACGTTTGTAGAGTCAGTAATGCCATCAGTCGAGCAAATAATCAAGATGGCAGGCATGAACGAGAATGTCTTTCAATATAGTCCACCGCACAACTATCCCTTATATTATGCATAAGCTCTTATTAGTGCATTGGCTTACTGTAAAAAAAAAACTGGGGGAGCGTTTTCTTAAGTTTCCTGAGGAACAATCCATCGGTGTGTCATTTGAAAACTGTCTTGCATTCGTTTTGAAATGTGAACTGCACATAATGTTAGGAGAAATAATCGTACTATCCCCGGAAGAGAATCCATTCCACAACTTGATCAAAGCTTTTGTGGTTGATGTTGTTAGCTGCCTATCAGTTGGATTGAAAGAGTTGAACAGAAAATTGATGTTGAGTTTAACAAACAAAAGATTGTATATGTTATTTACTCACGGGGATATATACCGCTCAAAAATCCCTCGAGATACATCAGTTCGATCCTTCTTTGATTCGGTGTGGCAGGGCTCGGCTATTCTTGATACTATTATGGGTTGGCTTGACTCTGTCCCTCACTTTGTGGAAGATAGGTCGGACAAACTCATATGGCAGTCTCATTCCTCGAGAACTTTCTCGATGGCCTCTGTTTGGGATTTTATCAGAAGTAGAAGACCGGTTGTGTTTTGGCATTCATTTATATGGGATCGTATTCATTCTCCTCGGCACACTTTCCTTTTATGGTTAGTAACTCTGAACCGCCTCCCTACTCAGGTGCGTTTACTTCATTATAGTATTATAGAGGAAGTGGATGGGGTTTGTGTATTTTGTAAATGTAGACCAGACTCGATTGACCATCTATTTTTTGGTTGTTCTGTAACGGGTAGTATAGCTTTAATTTGGGCTTCCAAATGTAATTTATCTTGGCGTAACCAGCCATGGCTTGATCATTTACGTTGGGCTTTGCAACACCTAAATGGTCAATCCCTTCCTCATCGGCTGGCTAGATTTTCTTTTGGTGCCTTATGTCATATCATTTGGACGGAGAGAAATCACATCTTGTTTAGACGGAAGCCTCTCTTTGTGCCGGGTATCGTCAAGCATCTCATTAAGGTAGTCAGGGACAAAGCTCTAACACTTGGCCACTTTGAAGACAATCTTGGAAATAGGCGCGTGCAAAGGAATTGGGGGTTGTCCCAATCCATATTTGAAGACCGTCCTGGCGCCTCATAGTGTCTTTCTGGTTAGTTGAAAGTTTGGGCTCTTGTTTGGCTGTGTTTTTTTGTTGGCTGCTTATCTTGCCCTTCTTTACCCTCCGCTAGCTAGCTATTCCCCTTGTTGGGCTCGTTTTCTCTATTTTGCTTGTATCTTACAACCGAAGCACCGTTGAACCCTCATTAGGCATCTTCGGTGCCATTGTTGGTTCATGATTTTTGTGCTTGGTTCTCTTTTGTATCTAGCCATTTGGAAGGTTTCAATACATACTTACCTTACCAAAAAAAAAAAAAAAACAAAAGATCTGTAAACTTTCGGGTATTATAACCTTACCCAAAATTTTTTTGAACCTTATCCAAAAAAAAAAACTTTCGGGTATTATTAGGAGTTTGCCGATGTTAGTTGCTAGATTGATTTCATTATATTCACTGACAGGATTCAGTTATTGTTCCACCAGTTGTGATGTAAAAATGCTGAAATATTCAAAGGAGCTTTGGAAAGGCAATTCTAAAAGGAAACGGAAGTCATTTAAGGATCAGGACCTCAATTGGACTTCTCAGAATGGTGACAATGCATAGATGGAAAGGCAAAGGATGCTCGCCTATTTTTTTTATCCCACTTTTCCTGATTACGATCAACGGAAGCATTGCAGAGCTGAAACTGTTTGTGAAGAGGTTTTTCAAATACTGAAAGTTTAGTCTACTGCTTCGTAGATTGCCCAATAACTTGGAAGATTTATTCCGATTCGGTGTGATAATCGGCTCCTGCATAGAGATCTTTTGGAGTCTTTGTTCAAAGAGAGTTCTTTGATGTTCAAGTTTGGATTTCCATGCTAAAGTGGAAGCTATTCGATGATTGGCTGCTGAACTTTGTCGGGCAATAAAGATCTCAGAGGTTCTTTCTTTGTGAAGCTGCTGTCTTAGTTGGCTTGGAATGATTGTTATCAGTGTGCTCGGAAGTCTTGGAATCGAAGTTTAGCAAGGTTGAGATCTTTTTGCTGCTGATTTTGCTGTCAGAATGATAGAGGTTGCTGTTGATTGCAAACCTGAAAATGTTTCTGGTGTGAAGAACAAGGTCGCCAGGGTCCAGTAATCCTACGACTTGCCCATGTTCCCCTTGGGAATCTTTATTCCGTTCGAATCTACAAATGGATAGGTATAGAAATCAGATGCCATTTGTGCTTCAAGCAAGGCCACACCTCAAGAAATTGTCAATTGAAACAAGAGAAAAAGGTAAGTTTCATTCATTATGTGTTTCTAGTCTCTGTTTGTGTCACTCCTGTTTTTTTTTTCCTGACTTTATTTTCTTAAGTGAACAGGATGGAGAGAGAGAGAAACAGACCAACTTGTCACCGAGATGCATCATAATGATGCCACCACTCAAAGGTACTTCTAACCTTACTGTCAAGAAGCAGATTATGCACTTGAATGATTACAAGAGCCATATTAACTTGAGCATTGTTTGGTTCTTAATAGCCTGGATGGGCAGGCAGTCGAGTCATTTATCTACTAAGAGATATCAACACTGTTGTGGTCAATGCTAAGAAGGTGGAGTGCACATCGCACATGTTTATTCACTTCAATGGGATTAGAGGTTCAGCTTTATGGTAGTAAGTGAGTTGTTATATAAATAGTTGACCCAATGAATCTCTCTCGTCCAGCTGCAAAAGGAAGACAGTACGAATAGGAAGCGAGAGAAACAGAAAGAAGATGAAACTTGTCACCCAATTAAGTCGGTGAATGAAGAACATTGGAAGTGGTGAATCAAAAGTATCTCCAAAAAAAGAGGTAAATCGACCAGCAGTAGCATTTTAAAGAGTTGGAAGTCTAATATGTTCTAGTACCTTTTGATGGTATGATACTCCTCAATTTAAGATCAAGACATGGAGGTTGCTGTATATATTTTCTCCGTGTTTAAGATGTGGGCATCAACAACCTTTTGTGCTTGGGAGTACGTTTGATATTCGAACGGAAGTGCAGTTGCTTCTTATGTTCGCCTAATTTTTTGGTGTTATAGACAAGGCTCTGTCCCCGTTCCCCACTATGTAGAGGTGGCAAATGGGTGGGTTGGGTCGGGTCGAATATGGTCCGATCTATATTGACCCATCTGACCCATATTTAATGACTCAAACCCGATCCGACCCTCGACTTACCCATACCCGACCCGACCCGTTCCATTTTGACCCATATTATCAGAACACAACAATATTTTAAGAAAATAATATTACTAAAATACTTCCCGATTCCGGTCACGACTTAGCAACCCGGCCCCGGCCCTTGCCCCGGTCACGGTCCAGGAACCCGGCCCCGGCTTCGGTCCCGGTCATGGCCCCAGCCCCCGGCCTCGGACACGTCCTCGGGACCCGGCTTTGGCTCCGACCCCGACCCCGGTCCCGGCCCCACCCGCGGTCACGGCCTAGGAACCCGGCCCCGGCTTCGATCCCGGTTATGGCCTCGGGACCCGACCACAGCCCCGGCCCAGGGCCCCGGTCCCGGCCCCGGTCCCGGATCCCGATTCCAGGACCTTGTCCCGGCCCTGGGACACAGCCCGTCCCCGGCCTGGGACCCGGCCCCGGCCCCAAACCTGGCCCCGCCCCAGCCCGAGGAACCCGGCCCCGGCTTCGGTCCCGGTCATGGCCCCGGGACCCGGCCCCGGCCTTCGGCCCGGCCCCGGTGTTGACACCTAATTTCGGATCAGCATTTTTTCTAGCTTATTCTTAGAAAATTCATAAAAAATTCATAAAAAGTAAAAAAATTACAAATCAACGGCCTTAGCCAAACCTAAGGAACCATTTTTGGTAAAAAAAAATAATTTTTCATATTTTTCGCATTTTTTTAGTATTTTTGGAAATTAGGAAAATACTTGAAAATTCAAGAAAAATAGCATTTGAGGTCACAAAAATATGGAAAATTAGTAAATATTTTCCTTTTAAATCGTGTCTTTTTGACTTCTCAAAAAGTTCAAAATCAAATTCAATTTTACGTGTTCCTTTATTACACATATGATTGAATTTGGTAAAAAAATGTCAATTGAGTCTTTTAATTTACAATTTTGGTATTTTTTAGGATCTTGACATTCATTCTAATTGTCCTTTATTTCAATTTAGCCCAATTATTTGTACAAATTTCTTAATTGCATGAATTAGGCAAAATTGTACACTTAATTGTATTTTAGTCCTTAAAATTGGGCATAATTGAAATTACTTTCAATTCAAGAACTACCATTACAAATTAAAGACACTGCCCAATGGTTTTCATCATTTTGAATCGATTGTCATATGTAATTTGGTCCAATTTGATCATTTGAGCTTTCAATTTCATGATTTGCCTAATTCCAATTAAATGAAAATTTGAGGTTTTTGTTGAAATTGATATGAACTTTTGGGCAAAACCACATTTTTAGATAAAATTCATGCCCTAAATTCGATTATAAGGTCCAATTGCAAAAATTTCTCATTAATTTGGGTTTAATTTGAAAAATTACAATTCGGAACCGGTTAAAACAGGTCAGACCTCCCGGTCAGACCGGTCGAACCGGTTCGCTACATTGTCGTCTTCCTCCCCAAGAACCCGTGCGAATGAACAGTGTCAAGTTCGATTTCAATGACGAAATTGAGGGTAAAAACGGCCACGATTGGAAGAGTTTGAAGAGGGGTTTTGTTCCTCAAGTCATTCCTCATCGATTGAAATCAAAATCACGACCAATGGTCGCCAGAATGGAGAGTAATCGGCCGGTCAAGGCTGTGGTACCTGCAAAAGTCAACAACGACAGAACTCAGATGAAATTCATCCAAATTCACGCCTAATGTGATCACCGGAGGTTATAAAGGAACTGCCCATCTGATTCCCATCGATCACCGGTCGTCGGTGACCATTTCGTACGTGTCTGCACGTGCAGAGGTCATCGGCCCTCTTCTGCCCCGCGTGAACCGTTTTTTAAAGAAAGAAAAAAATATAAAAAGAAAGCAAGAAAGAGGAAGCATGAAGTTGATTCGGTTAGAGGAGGACGAACAAAATCGAACAGAGAGAGAGAGAGAGAACGAGAGAGAGAGAGAGAGAGAGAGAGAGAGAGAGAGAGAGAGAGCTCCCCTCTATCGCCATTGTCGAGGGTAGAGCTCGGATTTGCAGAGCACAGGTTGGGCCTCTTGAGGCTAAACCAAAGTTCGACGAGGTCGTGAGGAGGTTGTCCAAGCTCCCAGGAGTCGATCGCTGCCGACCGCGCCATCTGATACCACGAGAATAGGTAAGCCCAGTCTTCAAGCTTTCATACTGTGCTTTAATGGTGAAACTCGATTCCGATCTTAATTCTTCGAGTTAGGGTATGCGTTTTACTCATTAAACATCCCTAACCATAATCGTATATTCATTTTGCTTCGACTTCGCTTGAATACCTCGAATTGAGTCTCCGAACTTAACTTCCATTGCCGGTTGTTGACACCTAATTTTGGATCAGCCTTTTTTAGTAATTTCTTAGAAAATTCATGAAAAATCTATAAAAAGTGAAAAAAAAATTACAAAATCAACTTTGGTGGCCTTGGCCAAGCCTAAGGAACTATTTTTGACCAAAAAATAATTTTTCATATTTTTCGCATTTTTTAGTATTTTTAGAAAATAGGAAAATAAATGAAAAATCAGCAAAAATAGCATTCGAGGTCACAAAAATATAAAAAAATGTTCTATATTTTTGTTTTAATTTTCTTGTTATTTTGACCTCATCAAAAGTCGAAATTCAAGTTTAATTTTGTGTTTCTTTATAACACACATGCTTGAATTTGTCAAAAAAATATGTTTTGAGTCATTTTATTTGCAATCTTTTGCACTTTCCGGTAAATTTTTTCGATTTCTCATTTGGTGCATGAGATGGTATCATCAAGGAAGGCATAGCCTGTTGATGCATACCTGTACCACCATAGGTGGTTGCAGCCCAAAGGCTCGCAGCATTCGCTGCCATAACACCAGGCCTTGAGGTATTAACCTCTCCACCAACCATAGTCGGATCGACCAAAGGAACGTCTCCAGATGCATTTTGGACATTATTGAGCAGTTGATCATTATCAGCCATTTCGTTTGTCTGATCCACCAACAAACAGTGAGAGTAAGCACTAATCGCCTTAAGATTGTTGGAAAATCTAAAGTGCACACGTTAGCGTATATGGGAAATACGTAATACTATTTGTGATTATCAGAAAAAATAATATAATGAAGATGACGATAATAAAATTCAACATCGATCAAGCCAAATACAATCTTTGCATACAAAGATTACAAAATTAATAAATTGTTAGATAGTAAACTCGAAAATAGGAAAAGAGGTGAGGTACGGCTAACCGAATCTCCTTAAGGCGATTAGTTCCTGCCAACGGTGCTAAGCAGCTTCACGAACTATGCCTCCCAAGATACAATACCTCGAACCTGTTTGTATCAGCACTATACGAACAGGACTCTGTCGAACACTTCTCGAAACCGGCACACTTGAAGGACGACAATAAGAGAACTAAACGAATTGACTTCGAGTTGTGAATTGTGAGTTATATTTCTGAACTACGGAAATCCGTCTATTTATAGACTAATAAGACGTCCGTTACGCAACATTAAATCTCGTCCGTTACGTCCATTACGCAACATTAAACTTCGTCGGTTACGTCCGTTACGCAGCATTAAACCTCGTCCGTTACGCAACATTAAACTGCGTCGGCTACACTGACAATAATTGAGCCATTAAACTACTAATTACAACAGGCATGATACTCTTGAATTTAAGCTCAAGAGATGGGAGTCTCTGGTTTATATTTTCCTGCTAGTGCATAAGATGTGGGAATGACAGTGTTTGGACCACAAGCATTCTGTGCCAACAGTTTTTTGTGCTTGGGAGTAGGTCTGATATTTGAAAAGAAGCGCAGTTGGCCTTATTTTTGCCTAACATGTTAGTGTTATATAGACTATGCAACCGCGGAACATTGTTCTCATCCAAGAAAAGACTTGTTTCGCCGAAAATGTTGGTCGATCGAAAGATCTTTCACCAAAGTTTTGACTCTTCGATTTTTTAAGAATTGATTCGGGTTCTGTGGCAATTCGTGCAGGAATTTTTTTTATGAATGATTGTACTGTAAACTAAATCGAGCAGTGAATGATAAATAATTGCGTCACAATATTTAATAAATTGCTGAGTAAATTGGAATGTGTTATCGATCGTCCCCTGCGAACAGAGCTCTTTTGACTATTTGTAGTCGAATACAAGAAGTAACTAATACTGGCAGTTATTTTTTTAATTCTGATATCACGAGATTCTAGGTCTCAATTGCCTGATCTTCAGGGCGTATGATCTGATAACCGATCGGTGGTGGTAGTTTTAGCGCGGGTGGTCGTTTTAGAGCAATTGAATTGTGTGATTTTGTGGGTTTTCAGCAGAGATTGGCTTGCTCATGGCCGCGTCCGGTACAGTTTGTTCTATACTTCAAGGAATCAAGTGATCATGACACACGATTCCTTATTATCCACATGCGGGATGCCGTGGAGTTCCTCAATGGTTCACTTATGTTCTTATATTGGAATTTTTCATATCTACTTGTTCGATGATTCCTTCTGTTGGAGCACTGCTGATTGGAGCCATTCGGCATGGATTGGACTGTTTTGTTGCCGATGTCACACGGTCGTAAGCCTTGTTGAAGAGATCAATGTGGCATTGTATCCTTGCTTGACCGGCCAAGTAAAATTCTTAGGAGGTTACTGAATATCGATAAGTTTGCTCATCTCTGCAGGTGCTTCATAGATGGCTTCTAGGTAGTTGGTAGTCTCAGCGGAGTCGAAATAAAATGGATGAACTAGCTATTGAGCAGCCTGGGTTTCCATCAGTTTAATGCAGGAAAGCTTCAGCAAGTCTTATATAAAGAAATCAGACAGACAATGAGCTAGCAATCCTTTCGCAGATGAATGTGGAAAGGAGGCCAATATTAGTTCCAGCTTAACTCCTGTCAACTTTCAGTTGATATCAAAGATGATGATGCTGCTGCTGCTGCTGCAGCTGCTGCTGCATATGTCCTCATTACCATCGAAGATGCCGCATTAGAATCCCCGGTTGCCACAAGATTTTTTATTGCCTTCGCTGTCATAACGATGCGAAGGGTGATTCCTCGTGCCCCTCAATAGACTTAAGAATGCTTTGACAACTTCCTTTCTTAGGATCATCAACCAAACTGCGGGCATTGCTTCAGCTGCTTGTAGATTTCAGGCGCTACCGACATGAGTTTATCTTAAGGTGAGCTTGCATTCTGATCTGATGTTAACTCCGAATATGATTCTTCAATTTTCTATCCATGGGCGTGCTTTTCATAACCTGACGTACTTTTCTCTTCTGCCCAGAATAAGATCAATGTACACAAAAAGCAGACTAGATGAAAATTTCAAGTTTCAGGATGTTAGATGAAATTTGTACATGTTAATCTTATTTCTGTCAATAATCGTCCCTGGCGGAGATTACTAGTTTCTTTTAGGAATTAATATTTTCGCTTATGCACAAGTCACCCTTCTGAATTTTTGTTGGGCCTCACACTAATCATGGACCCTATGTTTCTTGAGTGACTTTGATAGAAAAGTTAAAGATTTTTTATGAGTTAGAATATATAAGTTTGGTTTCACGTGTTACCACATTCCATATTGCTAAACTCTCCATAATCTCCTTGTGAATAATGTCTTAGAAATTCGGCATCGCATTATAAATTTGCAGGAAAGTTGCGCGAAAATTACCATAATTCGAAGTTAATACATAATTGCTCCTAAACTATTCAATTGTCACACGTTAATCCAGCAAACTATCATTTTGTTATGCCCGAAAAAAAAAATGATGAGAACCAATGAACCATCATTCAAGAGGAACCACCGCGGGCCATGCCAATGTTCAGGCTCTAGCCTAGTCCATTTTTTATTTGTATAGTTAAAAAGGAATAAATGGAAATCGAAACAAGGGTGATAGAATTTACTTGACAAACTTTCATAAATTTAAGGGTCAATACCATCAAAAATCCCAAACTGATACATCCGTGATAAATTTACCCTAAGCTATTTTTTTTTACCACAATAAACCCAAATGGGTACGCTTATGACAAGTTTAATCAAAACTATTTTTGTGACTACCAAAAACCCTAAAATAATATATCTGTTACAAATTTACCATAAGCTGGTGCATATGTGATAAATTTATCATATATTAAATTTCGTTCATTTTTACAGTCGAATTGTTGAGTTGAATAACATATGACAATTGACGGATGCACCAATTTGATATTTTTATCCTTTATTTGTTGCAGGTGTATCAGTTTGTGATTTTTCCTAATATAACCCAAACAGCGGAAACTAATGAAGGCTAAATTTATCATAAGTGTATTATAGGATTTTTTACGGTAAAAAAAATAATTTAAACGTAGATTTGTCACATGAGTTTTGATTTAGAATTTTTTTGACAAAAATAATTAAAAATAAATTTATCACAAATATATTAATTTGAAGTTTTTCACGATAATAATTCTAAATTTAACTATGAAAAGAAAATACTTGTAACATGGGACAGAAAGGGGCAAAGGACAATAACGAATAATTTCTTGCCACTGCAAAGCATTATCGTGATTTTTTTTTCCTTGAGAGAAGGGAATCTTTTGACTAAAATGTAGCCGACATTATAGAAAAGCACGCTAAAAAGCATTGACATGGCATGTCTTCTTTTTCAGGGAAAATTTCAAAAAAAGAAGAAGAAGAAGAGGTTATGAAAACCATCATTCAAGAGGACCCAACAAAATGGTCATCATGCCTGCTGGCCATTATTGTATAATGTTGATGATTTTCCACCGACGCGTTGACTACAAGATCAGAACTAAACAATCCTCATGATTCTCCCCCAGATTCTTGAGTATCCCTCTTTCTCTTTGTTCATTTTCTAACTCAAGTACTTTGTATCTCATGAATTTTTGTTGATTACCAAGATCACAACTTCGGTTTATTTACTACACCGGTAAAATCAGAATTTTCTTTCACAAAATCAGAATTTGACTCATCATACGCATACCTTACCTTTCAAAATCTTGAGCTTCGAAAGGCTTGAATTTCAGCTTTTTGCTGTATATTAATAAACCCTTACCAAGCATGGTAACCGGGAAAAAAATTGTCAAAAAAGTCTTAAATCTATTGCACTTTTGTCAATTCAATCCTAAACTTTTTAATTTTACCTATTCATCCTAAACTTTTTGTATATGTGTCAATTCAGTGTTAAACCTTTTTTATGCCAATTCAGTCCTAACATTTTACATTGATGTCAATTCACTACATCAAACCAATTTTGACTGCTCGCTGACATGAATGCCGGCAGGCTCTGACGACGACTTGACAATGACGTGGACAAGTTTTAATTTTAATACTTTTCAAACTATTTTTTTATTTTCGCTTTTCTTATTTTGTTTCGTCCTTCTTCCTCCAGCAGTGACCAGCCAAAGGCTAGGGCCGGCGAAGACCGAGTCGAGCAAAGAATGGAGAGAAAGCGGTGGACGGTGTGTGAACAGGAGAACCTGCTCTGGAAAACAAAGATGAAAAAAGGAAAAATGCAGGGAAAGATTTTTCGGGAAGAGATATGCCGAAGGTGGAAAATGAAGAACGCAGATATGCAGTGGGGATGGCATTGGCAGTTCTGATGAATCGAATGGTCCGGAAATTTTCGACCATTTCCTCGATGGGTGAAGTTGCAGAGTTGCTACAGATCCCCAATTTCCATTCCAGAGGTCGCGATCAACTTTTGCGAGCCTTGCCAAATCGGCACTCTCCCTATGCTGGTGAGGCTCCCTGAGGCTGGCGAGGTGGACCTCATTAGTCCGAGCGTTTGGCCGATTGCCGGTGGCCGGCAACTGATTGGAGGTTGAAAGGGGAAAAAAAAAAGAAAAAGGAAAGAAAAAAAAAATAAATTGAAGAAATCTTAAAAGTATTATTAAAAATTATTTTCATCGACGTTCACGTCAGCACCGACCGTTATTCACGTAAGCATCGATCAGCTAAAGTTGGCTGGATAGACTGAATTAGCACAAATTCAAAAGGTTTAAACTTAATTGGCATAAAAGAGTTTAGAAATGAATTGGCACAAATACAATAAATTTAGAACTGAATTGACAAAATTAAAAATTTTAAAACTAAGACTTTTTTGATAATTTTTCCGGACCGTCCGGCACAAACCAGCCCTCTTAGGCTGGAGCTTAGCACGACCACTCGTAGTTAGAGATTGTGCCAGGCCTGGCCCGCTAGTATTAGTGGGTCATGCCGATGTTTAGGCTCTAGCCTAGTTCTTTTTTATTTTTATAGTTACGAAGGAATAAATTGGAAACGAAACAAGGGTGATAGAGTCTACATGACGAAATTTGATAAATGTTTTAATAAAAAAAATTCATAAATGCAAGGATTAATATCATCAAAAATCTCAAACTAGTTATTCATGATAAATTTACTTCAAATTATTTTTTGGACAATAAAAAATCTAAATTGGTACACATGTCATAAATTTATCCAAAACTATTTTTTGACTATCAAAAACTCTAAACTAGTATATCTGTGACAAATTTATTCTAAATTGGTATACACGTGATAAATTTAACCTTCGTTCATTTTCTTTCAATTTTACCATCGAATTGCTAATTTGAATAACATGTGGCACTGGTTTAGTGTTTTTACACTAGGTTTGTCACATGTATATCGATTTGAAATTTTTTGTAGTATTAACCCAAGCTAATGAAAATTAATGGAGGACAAATTTGTCAAAGTTGTTACCATTTAGGATTTTTGATGTGGAAAAAGTAGTTCGGAGTAAATTTGTCACGTGTGCATCAATTTAAGATTTTTTTGGTAAAAAAATTAATTTGGGCCTAGATTTGTTATAGAAGTATCAATTTAGGATTTTTCATTATAAAAACAAATTAAAATAAATTCATCATAAATATATGAGTTTGAATTTTTTTTGAGGTATTAATTTTAAATTTAACTATGAAAAGAAAATACTTATAAAATGGGACAAGAGGAAAGGGGCAAAGTAGCAATAACGAATAATTTCTTGCCACCGCAAATCATTGTGGTGATTTTTTTTCCTTAAGGGAAGGGAATCTTTTGACTAAAATGTGGCCGACATCATAGAAAAGCACGCTAGAAAGTAGAAAGCATTGGCATGTCTTATTTTCCACATTAGGATGACCCACCTTCTTTTTCTTTTGCTTTTTTTTTTCCTTTTTCTCATTTTCATTATCAATTTTGTGAATTTCTTTTCCAAGAGAAATAATTTTATGGTAGGAGCCATCAAATCGATGGGGGTAATTATTTTGATAGTTTGCCTGATAAATGATTCTGTTTTTGGCCAGCAGCATCTGATAAATGATTCAAGACCACAATTTCAAAAATTTCTGTGGAATTTTCAATGAGAATTTGTAAATTGACATGATTGGATTTTATTTAATGACACTTCTTAATGAAATTGCTAGCAGTTTTTGAATTTTCTTTCGATTCTGGTAAAAAAGATGTTCACTTTTATTGAGTAAGCACCTACTCTCCATCGTTTGAAATTTGATAGAAAGGTAAAAATTAATATATAAGTAAATGTGATAAATATATTTAAATTAGGGTTAATATCAAGAAAAATCCCAAACTGGTATACTCGTGATAAATTTACCGCAAACTATTTTTACCACAAAAAAATCTCAAAATGGTACATTTGCGATAAATTTACCCCAAACTATTTTTTTTTATCATAAAAAATCATAAACAGGCATGTTTGTGACAAATTTGTCCTAAAATAAATTTTTTCATCATGAAAAATTTCAAACTGATACAGTTGTGATAAATTTACCTTTCGTTAAATTGGATTGAGATAATGACGTAAATGGTCCATGAACTTTGGCAGAATGTGCAATGTGGTTCCTGAACTTTTACTTTGTTCAATTTGGTCCTTGAACTTTAGTCTAATGTTCAATATGATTCCTAACTTTTAGTTTGTTCAATGTGATCCATAGACTTTTGCTACATGTTCAATATAGTCCATGAACTATAGAAAAATGTTCAATGTAGTCCTTTTTTAATTTAAGATCAGGGATAATAATGAATTTTTTCGTATGATTCAAGGACTAAATTGAGCATGTACTAAAAGTTCATGGACTAAATTGAACAAGTCAAAAGTTTACGGATCAAATCGCATATTGGGCTAAAGTTCATAGACTATATTGAACAAATTAAAAGTTCAGAGACCACATTGCACATTCTGCCAAAATTCAAGGACTATTTATGTCATTTTTCTAATTGGATTAATACCACGAAAAATCCAAAATTAATACAATTGTGACAAACAGAGGGTAAAACCCCAAATTGATACACTTGTAAATTGCTACATGTTATCTAACTCAGTAATTCAACGTTTAAATATAAGGAAAACTAACATAGGGTAAATTTGTTACATTTGTATTAGTTTTGGGTAAATTTATTATAAGTGTAACAGTTTGAGATTTTTTATAGTAAAAAAATAATTTAGGGTAAATTTGTCACAGATATACCAGTTTGAAATTTTTCGTTGTATTAACTCTTTAAATTAATATATTAAGTGATATCACCAAATCATAATATTACATTTAGCAAGTTAATAAATAGATTTACAAAAATATGTACCGTACATGCGTCGAAATTTGGCCGGTTCTCGTTTCTTTTTCAAGGAAAAAAAAAAGCAAATTTTATAAAATGTGCGACTCATTCCTCATCACGTGCGGTTCAGAGTCAGTTCAGGCTAAACCCTTATATTTTCCTCGTTATTTGTGGTAATGGAGACCCGCTGTGCAACTTGAAGCTGTGTCTGTCTTTCAAACATTGTAAGTGCATTGAAATTTCAACAGCACTTGTCTATAACCTTTGGTTTTCTTTTCTTTTTTTCCATAGCTTCTGCACCGTTATTCCTCACATATTGTCTTTCTCCCTGGGCGGGCGCCATCTCGTGTTTCCTGAGTGGCATTCTGGTTTTCTTCTCCATCAAGGGCAGAAACACAGCAAAGACGAAATGCATCGTCTCATTTTTGGGCATTCTTTCGCCGAGCTCGTGGCACTGATCCTTCTCCTCGGGATCGCTTTCTATTTTCTCAATAAGAAGAAAGCTAGCATGCATGGAAATCCGGAAGATGCTGATACTGGTGGATTTGGTTCGGTGAGTGCGCCGACCGGAGCTAATTCCGGTGGATCTAGTTCATCTCCGACAGAGACTACTAATGATTTGTCTAGTTCGTCAACCGCGACGACGACCGGAAATAGCTACGATATTTTCTTGAGCTTTAGAGGCCGAGATACTCGATATAGCTTTGCCGATCACCTCTACAATAGGCTCCTCTTTGCCAAAATTCACCCTTTCAGAGACGATGAGGAGCTCCGCCAAGGCGAGCAGATCGGCCCAGATCTTTTGGCGGCCATCAAGGAGAGTAAGATCTTGATCCCCATTCTCTCCGAGAATTATGGTACGAGCAGTTGGTGCTTGGTTGAACTGGTTCAAATAATGGAGTGCCAGGAGAATAACCCGGAGACTATAGTGTTGCCTATATTCTACAAAGTGGCACCTGCTGACGTGCGGCATCAAATTGGCAAATTTGGAAAGGCATTTCATGATCATAAGACGCGTTTGCGTGAGAGGAATTTCGACCCAACGATTTTGAAGAAATGGGAGGATGCACTCAAAGAAGTCGGTGACTTGAGAGGACGGGAAGTCAATGGGTACTTCATCTTTTCACCAAAATATTCGCTACTTTATTTTTATCTGTGTGGGTGTTTGCGGTTGTTCTGATCATCACCTGCTTCACTTTCTTTGCTGGTAGTAAGATCCTGCGATGCATGAATTCCATAAGTTATTGCCTTTCGATTTTTTTGTTTTTTCACTTTAATGACATTGACCAACCTAATTATAGATTTTGGTGTTTGGATCCCACTCGCTTGTAAAATAAGATTCTTTTGAATGAATTTTTACTCTTATATCCAAAGATTTTGCAACATTTTTTTCTTTTTTTTCCCTAGTTTATGGTATAAGCTACATTAATCCTTGTCACAAACTTTTCAAATTACGTACTTATTTCAGACTAACAGTACAACTTATTGGTGGTTACTGTTCAAATCTCTTAACATCATGTTCCCTGATTATTTTTTTTTAGTTGTAAACGCCTTAATTCTTTATCTTCCCAAGGTTACGTTCGTTACATTGTTAAGGACGTTAATTAGTTGCTATAAATGATTTTTAAAAAGAAATATGTCATTGGTAGCTATGACGATTACTTATAAGATTTTTGCATATTCAAACGCTATAGGAAGTTTTTGTTGGCATGTCCAAATCATCCCTAATATCTTTGACAAACAACAAGGTTAAAATTCAATTCTGATTCATAGTTCATGTAATATTCATGATTTCATTAGCAACACACTCAAGTATCTTTTGGCTCAATAAATTTTGGCAAGAGTATTAATTGGAGCGGGGCACGCCATGTGAAGCAACCACCACCATTACTCGCTTTAATCTTAGCGTATAAGATAATATCTGGAGTTGTTGGCAAAAAAAAAAAAATCTTTATTTTTTCATTTGTTTCTTATTGCTTCGTCATTAGTTAAACAATATAAGATTGCTATTGCCATGTATTTAAACTCTTGTCACATTTGACAGGTCTGAAGCAGCAGTGATAGATTCGGTTGTCGAACAAGTGTTACTCGAGCTGAAGAAAAAGTTTGAGTTGGTTATTCCCGAGAATTTGGTCGGAATTGATAATCATGTGAAGAAGCTTATGGAAGTTGTAAATAATAATTCCAGTGCCACCCTCTTTTTTGTCATCCATGGAATGGGAGGCATTGGTAAGACTACCCTTGCTAAAAATATCTACAACGAGCTCTCTAATAGATTTAAGTATTGTTGCTTCATTCCTGATGTTAGGGAATCATGTAAGCGTAATGGTATTGAGCACTTGCAGAATAAATTGATCTCTGTTACATTGGAGCGGGATTATAAAGTTTCTACTAGGGACGAAGGGATTAGGTTCCTCTCATCCAGCATTGATAGTAAGAAAGTTCTCATCCTTCTTGATGATGTGGATGAGGATCATGACTTGAAGGCTTTAGCTGGAAATCGAAGTTGGTTTTCTTCGGGAAGTATCATCATTATTACCACCCGAAACATGAGTATTATTGACAAGGCTAGGGGGGACTACCCATATGAACTTGAGGGAATGAGTAGGGATAACTCTACGATTCTGTTTAGTAGACATGCGTTTTTAAGGGCCTCGCCTCCAAGTGAATTTATGGAGCTCACCAATGAAGTTGTGTCCACCACCGGAGGGCTTCCTTTAGCTCTCGAGGTCTTAGGTTCATTTTTGCATGGAGCCGCACGGAAAATATGGACAAGCACGATAGAGAAGTTAAAGAAAATCCCTGACGAGGGAGTGCAAGATAAGTTAAGGATAAGTTATGATGCACTATCGCCTGGGCAAAAGCAAATTTTTTTAGATATTGCTTGTTTTTTCATTGGCACCGACGAGAGAATTGCATCCTACATGTGGGACGCATGTAACTTTTTCGCCATAGGAATTGAAGTATTGAGACTCCGGTCACTTATAAAAGTTGGAAATGATCACGAGCTCATAATGCATGACCAATTGAGAGATCTTGGTAGGTGGATCGTCCGTAAGGAGAACGAGAATACGCCGCAGTACTGTAGCAGGTTATGGGACTCTAAGGAAGCTTTGAAAGTGCTAAAGGAAAAAGAGGTAATAGTTTCTCTTCTTTTGCTCCCTTAGTCCATGTTCTACTGCTCGAGTGATGTTGGTCCTTTACTTAATCTTGCTCTAGTGAACAAAGACGGTATGAGGTTGCTCTCTCTTAGTAAGTACTGCAGTTTATCTGAGATTCTTCTTACAAAAAGCGTACATTACTAAGTTTACTTTCAAATTTGTTAGATATTCGATAGGGGTAGAATGCATTGAAAAAATCTGAACTTATATAATTGATTAGGATACGTCCTTCATACGTGCAATAAATAACTTGACCATGCAACTGTGGCTAAAAACCACTTACGATATGTAAATCATAAAATTCTATTATATGTTACATCAGTTTAGGAACTACTTCATTACCAAAACTCACATGATAGAACAGGAACATTTATAGACATACATAACATTAACCATGCTTCGTGCAATGACCTTTAAAAAGAGAAATGTATGATTTTTTTTTTCCATATAGAAAGTCCCAGAGATATGTACTAAAATTATACTTTGCATATATTAAAGTAAGTGACTATTGTATCTGTGAAATTAATAATAGTTTTCACTCGATTGCCATGAATCCATCATTCAGTTTTATTCAAAGTGGTTGCTCAAAAGACTACACACTTGTTTTGCGTTTCCAACTTGCAACCTGTTCAGAATCTCAAGAGCCAATTGATATGTTAGCAATGTCAAAGCCAATGTCTATTTATTGTGTGTTTTGTATTACATCATGAAATAAGCTAAACTAACCACATGAAAAATGAATATGATGTATATTTTATATCTGAATGCTGTATATTTCATATCTGAATAAATTGGTATAACTAACTTTTAGAACTTAAAACGTACATTACTTGGTGCAATTATTTCAGTATTTTTGTTGGGTTCATTAAGTCGAAATCAAAGTCTGAATATAATTTATAAATACTACCACAAGTTTAGCTACTCATAATTAGTTATGAATCCGATGGCAAACTCGAGTAGTCTACATGAATTATACATAAGAAAAAGGGCAAAGAAAAGACTTTACAAGGTTAAATTTTCTTTGTTTTAAGGGAAGTTTGTTTTTGCCAGTGGTCACAATTGTTAAAATAACGATGTCTCTATGTGATTATAGTTCATTTGGGTATCTATTATGAAAATTATAGAAAGAAAGAAGATACATTTCTATTAAAGTTAATCAAATAGACTTTCGATTTTGCACAGTGTAATTTACTTAAATCCCGGGTATTGCTAACTAGTATAGTAATGAAGCTACATAACGGGAAGAAGAGGGTCAACAAGTAGTTGAGTTTTACGTATGAGCCATCAGGCCAAAGTGTAAAACTACGTTTATAACATGGAAGAAACGATAAACTATTTATTACTCAGAGCAAAACTAATACCCGAAGAAGGAGATCATACATATATATAATCCCAGTACTTATGCCCAATTTCAAAATCTAAGTAGACATCCTTCAGTTTGTCAGCCCTTATAAGTTATAAATACAGTTTATTGGCCAAGGAAGGAATCATATGTTCCATTTGCTAGTCCCTAAAGACACGGATGCATGTTAATAGAGATATGAACAATGATATTAGATTTTCTTCAGTTGTATATAAATAGTGTTGATGAATGTCAATTCTTACTTATAGGGAACAAGTAAGATTGAGGCCATTTCTCTTAGCAAAGATAGCTCAACATACCGTGGCGTAGCTACTCATCAAGGTGGCGTTATCCTCACGGGCAACCAATTCAAGAAGTTAACGAATCTAAGGTTCCTTGACGTGACGGGGGCACATTTTAGTGGAGATTTTAAGAATCCAACTAAGAAGTTAAAATGGCTTCGATGGCAGAATTGTCCCTCGACTTTTGAAGCTAACGATTTTCATGCAAAGGAATTAGTCATACTCGATTTGTCCGGTAGCAGTTTATCAGATAAATGGCGAGGATGGAGTTCCATCAAGGTAAGGTAGAAGAACAAATCTTTTTTCCTTTCGGTTCAATCATGTTCACTCTGGGCTAACCTCTCCACGATTATAATATTTCTTACCAGATGGCAAGGAAGCTAAAATATCTCGACCTTACACTTTGTCAATCCTTAGAAAGAACTTCCTTCTTCTCATATTTTGAGAATTTAGAGGTTTTGATTCTCAGAGATTGTCGCAATCTAAAGCAAATTGACTCTTCGATTGGAAACATGAAGAGTTTGATATGCTTGGACTTGAGCAGTTGTATTAGTCTCAAGGGGCTGCCAGCAGATGTGGGTAAATTAGAAGCACTGGAGCAGCTCAATCTATTTCGTTGTGCAATAGAAGAATTGCCAGACAGCATATGGGATCTGCAGAATCTGAAAATTCTGGGAATTAGTGGCAGTATGATAACAGAATTACAAAATGGTATTGGAAGGTTGGAAAATCTTCGAGAATTAAATGCTTCGTTTTGCCATCTACTGGGAGGGGTGTCGGAAAACATCCGTAATCTTTCTTCCCTGCAACATCTTGATTTGTCCGGTTTCAATAAGCTCCGATCGCTGCCGGTGCTTCCTTCCAACTTAACACATTTGCACCTCACTTGTCAAAGCCGCGGATTGCCTTCACTTTCCAACCTGACCCATCTCAAGAAACTACTACTTAGTTTTTGCGAATTTCTCGAGTGCATCTGGGAGCAACCATCAACACCACTAGAAAGATGCCTACACGCTCCCTTTGAATTGGAAATCTTGACAATTTACAGCTGCCGTCTCATGAAAACACTGGACGTTTTACAATTTAACCATTTGAGGACATTAACTGCCACGTGGTGCGATGATATACTTGAAATTCGAGGTCTTGATGAATTGCAATATTTGGAAAGCTTGGAAATCGTTCATTGTCCTTCAATTCAAAGGCTTGACCTTCCAAAATCCAAGAATCTGAAGATATTAAAAGCTCAAAATTGCAAAAACTTGGTTGAAATTCAAGGCCTTGGTAGGTTGGAGTCCTTGGAAGAAGCACATATCTCTAAGTGCGCTTCAATTGAGAGACTGAACCTTCCAAAATCCGATGGTTTGAAGATATTCAAAGCTACAAAGTGCAAAAGCTTGATTGAAATTCGAGGCCTCAATAGGTGGGAGTCCTTGGAAAAGATAAAAATCTCTTGGTGCCATTCTATTCAAAGGCTGAACCTTCCAAACTCTAAGGGTCTAAAGTCAGTTAGAGCTATCAGGTGCGAAAACTTGGTTGAAATTCAAGGCCTTGATAGGTTGGAGTCCTTGGAAGAAGTACATATCTCTACTTGCACTTCAATTGAGAGGCTGAACCTTCCAAAATCCGAGAGTATGAAGATATTCAAAGCTATATGGTGCAAAAGCTTGATTGAAATTCAAGGCCTTGATAGGTTGGAGTCCTTGGAAGAAGTAGATATCTCTGGATGCGAATCTATTCAGAGCCTGAACCTTCCAAAATCGAAGGGTTTGAAGGCAATTGGCGCTACCTGGTGCAATAACTTAGTTGAAATTCAAGGTCTCGATGGGTTGGAGTCCTTGAATATGGTAGATGTCTTAGGATCCCTTCAATTCAAAGGACCTAAAGGGATTTCCAACCTGCACAATACCGTGGATTGATGATTGCAGGTCCTTAGCAAAATTCCCAAACTTGTCATATTTTCGCAATTTACGGACATTGTCCCTATCAATTTGTCAGGAGTTTCGGGAGATCCGGGACTTGAGTAGAAAATGTCTCTAAAACCTATTGCAATCTTAGGATGTTACTTGATACCTAATTTGTAATCTTGCACCAAATTCAAACTGCAAGAAACTGACTGAGCTTCAAGGGCTTGAGAAATTGGAGAAATTAATAGAATCGCTGCTATCCAAATTCTCTCCTTGCTTCGTATGTGGCAACCTAAATCCGTGTTCTAGTTAATTCTGGTGTTGTTTTGAGTGACGGGCATCCATAAATGTCCGATGGGGATGGGTCAGAATAGTTGAGATGATCCACATATCCCGACAAATGTACATTAGGCAGGTAAGCTTCCATTTCTCTTTTGAGATCTGTAACCCAATTTTCATATGTATTTCCTGTTTGCTACTTCTTATAAGATTTATTACCTTTTCATTGTATTTCCTGGTCGACAGTGATATCGTTTTCTTGCTTGAATTCAAGGAATCCGTGGAGAAATGTTCGTGGAAGTTAATGTGTCCTTTGGAGAAATGTTTTCGTTCATCACGACAGTAATGGAAATAGATCCAAAGGCCTTCTGAATGCACCATTTGTCGGGTAAGATCCTTCATCATTCAGAATCCATGTTCATTTGCTTTGAATCCGGATACCTAAAAGTCCAAGGCAAATAATAGATTAATGTTTGTAGAGTTAGTAATGCCATCTGCCATTTACCAGGACTTTTGAGTCAAGCAGATGATCGATATGGCAGGCATGAAGGAGAATGTCTTTCGACATAATCGGCTGCACTGTGAAATGATCCTTTTTGTAATGGATATGCTCTAATTAATGCATTAAACAGAGAGAACACAGGAAGCGTCTTCATAAGTTTTCTGAGGAAGCTTTCCTTTATCCTATATGCCATTTGACAACTGTCCGGCATCCATTTTGACATGTGAACAGAACATCAGTTGAATTCAATATAGAACTTGATCAAAGCCTCTGTGGTTTATGACCGTAAGATGCCTATCAGTTGGATTGAAAGAGTTGAAAATTGGAAATTAACGTTTAGTTTGACAACACAGATCAGTAAACGTTGGGTGTCATTAGTGGAATCTATTCGGCATATGGCTGCAAAACTTTCTTGGGTAACTAAAGATTCAGAGGTTCTTACTTTGGGAAGCTGCTGTCGTAGTTTGCTTGGAATCGAAGTTTTGCGAGGTTCAGATCTTATTGCAGTAGATTTTGATGTCAGATTGATAGAGGTTGCTGCTCGATACCAAATCTGAAAAAGCTTCTGGTGTGCATTTGACATTGTGCTCCATTTGGGATGTTGAAGCTCAATTGTAGCAAAGGATCAGCTATCAGGATTCATGAACACCCAATTACGGAACCCAATTGACCACTCATTTCTCAAAGAACGAATGGGCATTTAATTAATTTGTTGGGTCCCTTATCAGTAATTCTAGCCAGTCTTTATGTGCTCATATTGCTTATTATCTCAGTTGCACATTGATTAATTTGGCTTGGTGCACTTACCGTCCTAGACTTTTCTTCACCCGTCTTGATTCCATGAATGCTCTTGTTTACTTCTCTTCTCTCCTTGAAATGTTACCTGTCGAAATTCTGTCACAGACTTGCATTAAATCTAAAAATGGATTCGAAGCGTCCAGACAAGGCACGGAGATTACATGCCATTTGTGCTTCAAGAGAGGCCACAACTCAAGATATTGTCCATTGAGTCAAGAGAAAAGGTTAAGGTTCATTCATTACGTGTTTCTAGTCTCTGATTGTGTCATTTTTTTTTTTACTGACTATATTTCCTCAAGCGAACAGGATGGAAGAGATAGTCGGACAGAGAGAATCGAACCAACTTGTCACAGAGATGCATCATAACAATGCCACCACTCAGGTACTTTTAACCTTATTGTTGAGAAATAGAGTATGCACTTGAATGGTTACAAGAGACATTTTAACTTGAGCATTGTTTGGTTCTTAATAGCCTGGATGGGCAGGCAGTGGAGTCATTTCTCTACTAAGAGATATCAACAATGTTGTGCTCAATGCTAAGCAGGTAGAGTGCGCATCTCCCATGTTTATCAGCTTTATGGTAGTGACTAGTGAGTGAGTCGTTATGCAAAAGTCTAACATTTGATTTGACAGTATGCAATTTTTTTGGGTCCATCACCAAAAGGAAGGCAGTATGGGATAGAAGCAAGAGAAACGGAAGCAGCCGCGGAGCGTTTGAAGGACATTGGAAGTGTTGGATCAACAAGATCTCCAAGGAGGAGGAAAATCGAACAGAAGTAGCTGTTTAAAGAGTTGGAAGTCTGATATGTGATAGTAAATTCTGTTGGTACGATACTCTTCAATTTAACATCAAGAGATGGAGTTTTTTTTTTTTTTTTTGTCTGCAAGTGTTTAATGATGTGGGAACGATAGTATTAGGACCATAAGCATTCTGTGCCAGCAGTTTTTCCTTTTCGTGCTCGGGAGTGGGTCTGATATTTAAAAAGAAGTGCAGTTGGCCTTATTTTTGCCTAACATGTTGGTGTCATATAGACTATGCAGCCGCGGAACATTGCTCTCATCCGAATGAAGACTTGTTTGGCCGAAAATGTAGTCGAACGAAAGATCTTTCACCAATGTTTTGACTTCAATTTTTTAAGGATTGATTTGGGTTCTGTGGCGACTCGTGCAAGAATTTTGTTATGGATGACTATGCTGTAAACCAAACCAAACCGAATAATGAATGATGAATAATTGCTTCAAAGATTTAAGAGAGTAAATTGCTGAGTAAATTGGGTTGTGTTATCGATTGACCCCTGCGAATTGGAGTTCTTTCGATTATTTATAGTCGAATACAAGAAGTAACTAATACTGACGGTTATTCCCTAATCGTCAGGGCATGATCTTAGGGCAATTTTCCAAATTAGGATTTTTTTTTTAAATAATTACCAAAATAGTATATAAAAAAGTATATACCAAATTGGGTATTGCGTGGGGCCCAATCAACGGCCCGATTACAGATTGGGGCCAATTTTATTATTATAATTATTTATCTTTAATTTTTTAAAATAATTACATAAATATAAATTATTTATCTTAATAATTTTTTAATTAATGAATGATTATTATCTTATAAAAAATAAGCTTGAAAAGATAAATAATTATAAATAAAAAAAACGCATCGAAAGATTTAAACCGCAGTAATGGATAGATGAACAACTGCAGCAAAATAGTTAAAAATTACAGCGAAAGATTAAAAACTGCAGCAAAAGATTGGAAACAAGTAAGAAAAAGGAGAAAAACTTTGAAATGACATATCTCATCGCTCGGGCGTCCGTTTGGGACGATTTTTTTTTTTATTTCGCGAAATTTTTCGAGACGGATCCATTGGCAAACAACCATAAGTGGTTTGGTCGGGCTTTTTTTTTTCCCAAAAAACGTCGTTTTCCTTGTCAATTTTGCATTTTCTCCCTTTGATGCCACTTCTCGACACACATTAAAAGACAGAATAGTAATTTGGACATGAAAAACTCCCCAGATCATTTCTCTCTACAAAAGATGTGGTATAATGAATCCGACATAGAAAGATCGAAAGAAGAAATAGGGAAAGGACGGTTCATTTGAAATCGAGAAGTGGTATCGGAGGAAGAAAATGCAAAATTGACAAGGAAAACGACATTTTTTGGGGAAAAGTCCTAGCTAAACTGCCTACGGCTATTTGCCAATGGATCCGTCTAAAAAAATTACGCGAAATCAAAAAAAAAATTCGTCCCAAACGGAAGCCTGAGTGATGAGATATGCCCTTTTAAAGTTTTTTCCCTTTTTTTTTACTCGTTTCGAATCTTTTGTTGCAGATTTTAATCTTTCACTTTAGTTTTTAACTATTTTTCTGCGATTCTTCATCTATCTATTACTGCGGTTTTGACCTTTCGATGCGGTTTTTTATTTCTAATTATTTATCTTTTGAAGCTTATTTTTTTATAAGATAATTATCAATCATTAATTAAAAAATTATTAAGATAAATAATTTGTATTTATGTAATTATAAAAAAATTCAAAAGATAAATAATTATAAATAAAATAAATATTATAACAAAATTGGTCCCAACCCCGCTCGGCGGCCCAATTACCGATTGGGGGGGCTCAGCACCCCGCTCGGCAATTGGGCCGCCGAGCGGGGCCCAATAGCACCAATTGGGTGCCGCTCGGCATATACTATTTTGGTAATTATTTTTTTTTAAATCCTAATTTGGAAAATTGCCCATGATATGATAACCGATCGGATCCGAATCCCCTGCCTGGGCGAAATCCGAGCAGGGGTACCCTCGTCCCATCGTGGCCATCCGTTCAATCACGAACGTTCACGATTACATCAAATTGTGGCCGGCATTTTTTTTTTTGCATCACTTTTTGCATCCAATCAATCACAGCCGTCCATTCAATCAACAGACGGCTGTGATTGACTCGGACACCCCCTGCCCCCTTTGCGGCAAGGCAGGGGATCCGCGCCCTAACTGATTGGTCTTATCCATCATTCGGTTCTGCCTCTACGTGTCTCTCATGCCGATGTCATAACCTTCCTTTGATTCTTCTCTGTCTCATCGATTAGTCCCCATCGGTAACAGCTACCCAACTAGCTTGCCGATTTCACCAGCTCCTTTACAATTACAGCAAAGACGAGCTCCGTAGCACAAGCGATCTATTGCTCCCCTTCGAGATTCCTCATATTTGAAGTGCCGAAGCAAGGCAAAATTCTCCGACTCGAGCAACCCCACCTTCAATTTGGTCGAATTTGACGTCTTCACCTAGGCGGGGCTAGACCTCAACCCATGAAACCATCTTTGTCCTTGAGGCTCAGTTCGTGTGAGAAGTTCGAAGTGTGGCTTGATGAAGAAGATGAAAAGTTGATGTCAAGGAAGAGGTTTATTTGAAGCCCAAATATTTTTTTTTTCCTCTTTTCTAATGTAGAACAAAAGTATATGTGTGCCTATATATATAAGGACACAAATGATTCCTAAATTTTGATCGATTCTGCAATGCGGTCCCTAAATTTTTAATTTGACCAACGTGGTTCCTGAACTTTTAATTTGTTCAATGTGGTCTCCCAATTTTTGAGACATGTTTGACTTAGTACCTGAACTATAAGAGAATGTCCGGATATCATCCTTGAACTTGAATTAACGAAAGGACTGCATTGAACATCTTCCTATATAGTTCAAGGACTAAGTTGAACATTTTTCAGAAGTTTAGGGACCATATTAGTCAAATTAAAAATTCAGAGACCATGTAGCATTTCTGACTAAAGTTCACCGATCATACTGGTCAACTTAGAAGTTCAAGGATCAAATTACATATTGGATCAAAGTTCAGAAACTATTTATGCCATTATTCCATGTATATTTAATAGCCGAAGCTCACGAAAGCAAAGACGTAGGGCCAGCAAAATAGTACAAGGTTACTATTTAAGATGATTGGGTGTAGGGGTGTGCATGGTCCGGGCCGGTCTAGTCAAGGCATGGAACCGGGGACCGGACCAGTAGTCCGGTCCCCCTATTTTCCGGACCACGGACCAGACCAGGACCGGCGGTCCGGGCCGGTCCCGGCCCAGTAGGACCGCTAATTCTAATTGCTTATGGAAATTACATGTTTCTTCGGTGGAGTTTTTATGTAACAGCAGGAATGCTAGAATTTTTGCTATCCCTGTTAACTCATGGCTAATCTCAACTGGAAGGAAATATTTCAAAATGATAGAACTGATATAAACTTTTTATTTGAGCTCCAAAACCGGTTTAATTTTCTCCATGATGATTTTATATACTTTAATAGAAGCTATAAGAATGTCACTAGTAAATGTGTGTGTACTGGATGGTTGAGAGTTTTTTCATTTTAAAAGCCACATTGACCAGACTTTAGTATGTCAACTATCATTTGTTTCCCACTGCGTCTCCTTTTATGTCTCTTGTGTTTGTTAGCTTTCCTTTTGTTCCATTCTCAAGAAGTATGTCCAATTAGTGTTTCATTACTTTATTTTTTTAAACAAAAATCATTAGGTTAACTAGATTAGCTTTAAAAAAAAAAACCATTGTCGATCTAGTCCCAAACCATAGAACCCAAGGACCGGACCGCCTAGTCACCGGTCCCGTTTATTGGGATTGGGGACTGGACCGTCAACCTCAAGGACCAGACCAATACGCCCGGGCCGGGCCGGTCCGGTCCAGTTTGCACACCCCTAATTGGGTGAGACCATGAGAGCAGCTTTCACTATGAAAACAATACCTTTCGCGGTAAAAAGGGATTTTTTTAAAAAAGAAGAAGAAGAAGAAGGAAAAGCAGAAGAACAACGTGTGAGCCAAAACTGGGGCAACTTGATGTCTGCAGTCGCATCCGAGTAGGTTTCTATTCCAATAATTATTCGAAAACCAAAATGATTTACATAATTTCAAATAACTATAATGCAAAGGTGCTTTTTCAATAGCAAGCTTTCATTGTTTAAGCTGTGATAAAGTTCGAGATGACGCATCATCGTACGTGGGTGAACTTAGATAAAGTGGGCATAAAAAAAAAAAACATAAGATAGGTAGAAGATGATCTCGCTATTACCCGAAAAGAGACAAAAGTAATATGCACATTTAAAATTGAGAAAGATGTAGATATAATAAAAGATAATGTTTCTTATGTTCTGGCTTCCCATTACATGGATTATTTTTTACCTTGTTAATTAGTCAGGCTTTAGTATTTGGCTAGAAAATCGCCATAAGTAAGAAGAATGCCACTGCTTACGTGCTTTCTAAATTGAGATGAAAAAGAAAATTAAAAGTATTAACGCATAATTTTAGACGGTCGGCCACCTCTTAGTTTGTCAGTTTTCGCTGTGTAGAAATGGATATTGTCTTACCTATATTTTTCCAAATTGAAGGGAAAAAAAAATCAACCCACTATCCTCAACATGGTCTCATCATTGGATCACCGGGACTATAAACAAGTACATGCTAAAACCTATGGAATAGACCCGCAACATATTAAGGCAAGTACATTGGATCACGGACTAAAATTGTGCTCCAGATTTAAAAAATGGTCGGCCAGCTAAGTTTCTATTAGTTTTGCAATCGAAAATCGGAAAAAAGATCGCATACTAGGATATATATTAGTCTAAAATCGTCCACAAACGCATGGATGAAAGCCGAGTTATCATCTGATGTAGCAAAAAACAGGCAGAGGCAAGACCTGTAGTAAAAGTCACGACACAGGGAGGCCAACTGACTCATCTCCTTGTCTGGCTCTTCATTCAACTAGATAGGGTTGGACTTCCATTCCACTTTGGTAATGTACAAGTCAGAAGATAAAAGTATCATATGATGATTGCTCATTCTGCTGTTCAAAGCCATAGATGATGACTAAGCATAGCTATGGAGAATAGACTCCAGGAGCATCAACAGGATTCCTACCAAAACCAATCCAGTTTGGTCAATCTCTCTTCATTTCCTTTTTCCTTTCTTATTTGATGGTTGGGGGTGGGGTGACCGTACAGAGAATGAATGGAAGCGGAAGATTCTATACAATGCTCTCGCAAAATAAACACGACGAGCAGCACTAATGAGGCATACGCTTGCCGCTGGTGTAAAGACTACTGGAATCACCAAGGTATTGCAAAAATATCGACACTTATATGTGACAACCAAATATTCCTCTAATAATTCCCTCTCCGCAAACTTTCTTTCCTTCAAAAAAACCTCTGCATGGTGAAAGGTGCACTAGCATCAACAAATCTCGGACTAGCTCCCGCTTCAGAGAAACATTTTCATGACATCTGCACATTCTTTGGGATCAAATTGAAAATTATACCACTTCTGTTCGCTGATAATCACTGATAATCTTCATAAAACCTACCCGTCATCCTTCCTATCCTCCAAAAGGCGCTTTCATCGCTTCGGCAGTCATGGAAGCAACCACAGCCCTGTGAAGTCTTGGCGCGAGTGGTTGGGCTCTGCCAAGCCTCATTTCTTTCCTGTGCATATCACCTACTCGATGAAATGCCCGTGTTTGCCCATGAGATTTTGGTCCATTTTCTAAGCTTGTCGCGTGTTCACCTTGCTTGTTTTAGTTCCTGGTTTGGTCCCTTGGTTGTTAGTGTTCTGGTTGTGGCCGTTTTTGGACGATCGGCCAAACCATGTCCCTAGGCAAGTCAACGCAGAGTCAGAGAAGGCAGTCGGCATCTCGGTTGAGCCTCCGGCTGGCAATGATTGGTCCCTCCGCCGTCGTGATTGGACTTGGGGGAGTTTGTGCCTAGATTGATGGCAATACCTCTAAACATATGGACCCTCTAAGCGGGGGAAGGTAGGTCGCAGCAACAACGAAGTTTAGATTCCTGACTTTAACGTCAAGCCAAAGTGAAGGTTGTTGAAATATGTTCGAGTTTGCGTCCATGAATGGACCTGACCCGAGAAGAATTATAGTAAAGCACAGAGTTGATTTTTCAAATGCGCAAACGACCAAGTGCAGGATTTCAATGTTGGTAACTTATGGACACGAAATATTCCCTTGAAAAAGAAAATTCCCAATTGGACTTTGTTTCCTAATTCCACTTGGCATAGATACAAGGGCGCGCTTCACAATGAGTTTTTTCGTGGGTCTTTCTTCGTGAAGAAGAATTAATGTTCAAGCCAAATAACATTATCGTAAAATTTGTTAATTTTTTTTGTAAAGTAAGTATGTATATAACTTTCCAAAGAGCCAACGTACAAGATGAAGCCAAACACAAAAACCTTGTACCAAAGAGGATACGACATGTCCTAAATGATATAAAGGTGATGCGGCCAAACGGTGACCATCAAGAAGAAGGGAGGAAAGAGCAAGAGGCCAACAAAATCGACCAAAATAACCTACAAACTAAACGGCCAAAACAACAGCCAAGAAGAGAAAAACGGGCCGAACAAGCGGCCAAGAGTAAGAAAGGAAACAACTAGAAGGAGCTGGGACGGTATTCAAATATGGAGGGAGAGAGACCCCAATTCCTTTGCATGTGCCTATTCCGAGGATTGTCTTCAATACGACCAAAAGTGAGGGCTTTGTCTTTGACTACTTTGATGAGAAGTTTAACGATACCCGGCACAAAAAGAGGCTTTCCTCTGAAGAGGATTTGATTTCTCTCGGTCCAAATAATATGACATAAGACATCAAAAGAGAATCTAGCCAAGCGATGAGGAAAGGAGTGGCCACCGAGGAGTTGCATAGCCCAATGGATATGATCATGTTATGGTCGATTGTGACACAACAAGTTACATTTTGAAGCCCAGATTAAAGCTATACTACCCGTGATAGAACACTCAAAAAACAAATGGTCAACCGAATCCGGTCTACAAGTACAAAAAGCACAAACCACACCCTCTATCCTACGACGTTGAATCAAAAGAACTTGAGTAGGGATACAGTTTAGAGTTACTAACCAAAAAAGGAAGGCGTCCCAAGGAGAGATGACACGATCCCATATAAAAGAGTGCCAATACACAACTGGCCTTCTATTTTTAATGAAGTCCCAAGCGGAGGAAACCAAGAAGGCACCAGAAGAATGAGATTGCCAGGTGAGTTTTTTTTTTTTGGTAAGGAGAGATTGCCAGGTGAGTTTATCCGGCCTATCTTCAATAAAAAGAGGGGCCGGCTCATGCCAAGCGCCATAATGGTGTTGAGAATAGCCGATGCTTGCCAATTCGACTCAAAGAAGGACCGGACCGAGATATCACGAGGGATTCTAGAGCGATAGATATCCATATGATTAAACAACATATATAGGAGACCCTTGTCGTGCCAACAATCAAACCAAAAGGAAGTCGAGTATCCATTACCAATCCCCCATTTAAATTGCAAATAGAACTCCGGACGGAGGTCCAATATCTTCTTCCATGCCCAAGAACAGAGAGTAGGCTTGGAGGCTACCCAAAAGTTGACATTTTTCAGAAAAGTAGAGTGTATTCACTTACACCATAAGGATTCTTTATCAGTGAAAAGAATACAAATATGCTTAAGGGTGAAAACCTTGTTACAATCCACTAGACGCCGAATACCCAACCCACCCTCAACTTTAGGTAAGCAAATATCATTGCAAGAGACCTTGGCACCGCCGACGCCTAAGTCAGGCCCTTTCTAAAGAAACTGTCTAAGTATACGTTCAATTATATTCAGGACAGACTTAGGCAAGGTGAATATACTAGCCCAATACACATGGATAGAGTGTAAGACCGATATAATGAGTTGCAAACGCCCGGCACACGATAAGAATCTCTAAGATCAAGAGCGTGCTCTAAAAGTAATAGCGTCAACCAATGCATCACAATCCACCTTGCTAAGCCTAGAATCAATAACAGGGACACCAAGGTAACGAAAAGGAAGAGTACCTTCTTGGAATTCCAAGCAATCCCGGATCTGATCACGAAGAGCAACCGTCCCACCGGAAAATTAGACATCACTCTTCAATGCATTTGGCCTTAATCCAGACCATGAGGAGAATAAATCCAGACCCTCCTTGAGTCGGGTGATAGAGCCCAAGTGTGCCTTGGCAAATAAGAGAACATCATCGACAAAGAATATATGAGATAACTCCAATGGCTTACATCTCCAATAGAAGTTGAAACCTGATGGTCTTGTCTTGGCATGAAGGATACCGGAAGAAATCTCCATAACAATAGTAAACAAGTAAGGAGACAAAGGATCACCTTGCCTAATACCACGGCTACTAGAGAAGAATCCATGGAGTTCCCCATTGATAGCCACTGAGAACTTAGGCGATGTTACACATTCCATAATCAAATTAATGAAGAAGGCCGGGAAGCGAAAAGCTTGTAACACCAACTCTAAGAATAACCAATCAACCGTATCATATGCCTTTTGAAAATCTACCTTGATGGCACACTTTGGTTTGCAAGGCTCATGATGAAAATCCGCGAACAACTCTTGAGCAAGCATGATATTGTTACTAATCCTCCGCCCTTTAACAAACGCATTTTGAGAAGGGCTAATGATGGAGGGAAATATGCAAGAAATTATATTGGCTAAAATCTTGGTTATGCATTTGTACAAAGTGTTACAACATGCAATATGCCTAAAATTAGTCATAGCCGAGGCATTGAGGATTTTTGGCACAAGAGATAGGATGGTGGCATTATTCTCCTTAAGTGAACATCTGAAAATAAAGAAGTCCTTGATAGCCAAAATCATCGATGGACCCACAATATCCCATGAGGATATAAAAAAATCTACATTGAAACCATCGGGTTCGGGAGCTTTACCTTTAGCCAAAGAGAAGAAGGTTCTTCGAATTTCCTCATCCGTGAAAGGTTGAGATAGGGATTCCACTTGAATATCATCCATAGTGCGGTCAATAAAGTCACGTATATCTTGAACCCCAAGCCGAGTGGAAGTAGCATCTCCGGTGAGCAATCCATGGAAGTGCCGAACAATGTGAGCCGAGACAAGGCTAGATTCGGTCAACACCGACCCCTCCCCATCCAAGACAGAAATGATGCGATTTTATAGCCTTCGCTTATTAACAAAATGATGGAAATACCTCGTATTAAGGTCCCCTTCCTTGAGCCATTGGATTCTTGCTTTTTGTCGATAAAAGAACTCCTATTGGAGTCTAAGATCAGAGAATTCTCGAAAGAGCTCCACCTCCCTCTTGGCCAACATAGGATCAAGAGGAGAGAGTTCAAAGGCATCTTGAACCGAGTTGAGGGCAAGCCTAGCCTCTTTCGTACGAGACGCTATATCCGAGAAAGAGCTTCTATTAAGCTGCTTGAGCCGAGTCTTGAGCAGCTTGAGCTTGCAACAAATGATAAACATGGCGACCCGATGAAAGAAGAGCCCCAAACTTGGGCCACAATGTCCTTGAAGGACGAATGAGAAATTCAGAAGTTGAAGAACTTGAATGGCTTTATTGAGTGAGTAGGCGGCATGATCTTGACAACCATCGGAGTATGATTAGAAATCCCAAGTGCAAGAAAGGTCGCCTCAGAGAAAGAAAACAACCGGCCCCAATGTTCATTCATAAGAACTCGATCAATCTTGCGTTGCTTTCTTGAGTTACCCGATGAGGTAGACCAAGTGAATCTATGCCCCATATATCTTAAGTCATCAAGACCCACTTGAGTTAGGCAATCCCCAAACTCATCAAAAGCGGGAATTCACGTGTTAAAGCTTCCCATTCTTTCTGTGTGATCTCGAATTGCATTAAAATCATCAGCAACCATCCATGGCTCCTCACAAGTACTCAAACTAATAAGGTCAGCCCATAAACTTCTCCTCAAGACAAATGTGCACTCACCATATACTATAGAGAGAAAACAAGTCTTATCCATGGCAATCATCCTAAGGCGAACATGGATCAACTGAGAGGAGACCTTAGAGAAATTCACATGAATAGCCTGGGGATCCCAACCGAACCATATGCTCCCACGAGGTGAGTATTCATAATTAGAAATCCAACTCTAGCCCGGTAATAAATCTTCAGAGATACTAGCAAAGAAAGATTCCTTAACCTTAGTTTCTAGCAAGCCAATACAAGATAGCCGGCCACTTCTAACGAGGGATTGAACTTCAGCTTGTCGAAGAGGGTTGACAAGTCCCCTTATATTCCAAAATCCAAAAAACATATTTACAATAAGAAATGTAAGGCTTACCACCTATTAGCCCTTTTCCTCCTCCCCTTGTGGTTTGCTATCGTGGCTGAAGAAGGGTTCAATTCCACATCAGCAGGTTGAGGAAGACCAGCGACAATCAACCGCGATCTAGTGAAAGGCGGGGAGGGAGAATAACGATCCTCCTCTGAGGCGCTACCAATGTCACTAACAATTTCATCATCAACCCCTAAAGAGGCTGAAGAAGCAATGGATGCAATAGACACATATCGAGAAGGATTGTGCGGCTCATCAAGATTATGTTCCGCAACCCCTAACTTGGCAACATTCTGTTCCGCTGCCCCCATTTCGCTAGGCCGAATAGAGGGAACAAGGGCTGGCTGAGAAGACAAAAGCTGAACAGTAAGCAAAATAGGAGGAGAAGGTTGCCTTGAGGAAGTCATCGGCGTAATAATAGGCCGAACCTCCACCGGCCTTGCTGCCACACCTAAGTGAGCTATAGTATCCAACTCCTTGAGTTCATCACCAGGTTTGACCTCAATTACAGTAGCTCTAGTTTCCAGGTCAGTATGCAACTCGATCACGGCAGTAGTAGGGGCTAACGTCTCCATGGGAGGTGTTGACACCTAAATTTTGATTTTAATAAAATCATTCATCTATTTCATAAAATGAGAGTTAGTTTTAGTCTTCACAAAATTAAACTACTGATACATTGCATATTTTGTCAGTCGTATCGTTGCATTAAACTGACGGTGGTAAGGCTCGAGCATATGAACTAATTTTCAAGATAATGATTTTTGGTCTAAACCTTTAACTAGCTTGGTGGCTAGAATTATACGTAAAGTGTTCATATCCATCTAGAAGGGTTGCGTTGATAAAATATTGGAGATACTAAAGAAAAAATATATTGAGCCAGATTTGACGTATGGAGCAAGAACATGTTGATGAAGAAGGGAATTGATATCTTAGTGGATTATTGGGGTAAGAACAATAAGAGTGTCACAACTTTTGTACGGAGATCACTTGAGTGCCTCAACTTTTTTTTCGATCATCTGAGTGCCTCAACTTTTAAATATGGATCACTTGAGTGCCATCGCTTAGGTGGCGATCGGAAAAGCTTATGTGGCGACCGAAAAAGCTGAGGTGGCGGTCGGAGATGCTTAGTGGCACCGGCGATCAAATTTTTCGAATATATTGATATATATGTGTAATTTTTCATAATTTTTTGATTAATTTTTTTTCTTATTTCATGGTCTTTGCTTGGCCAACGAGTCCTCGACGACCCTCGCCGACCCCCAGCCGACCGGCTACCCTCTCCTCCGCCCGCCTCCGCTGGCCTCTGCCCCCTTCAACTGTACCTCTCCATCCTCTTTCTCCTCGTCGCCCACCTCCACATCTGTCGTCTTCCTCTTCCTCCTTCTCTCCCTCTCCCTTCTTCTCATAATGATGCTCTGTTTTGGAGCACCAAAAATAGAGGCCATCCACAGCAGCCTCAGATTTGAACCAAGCTCGTCTTCATCGCATCCGAAGCCTCGACACCCTCAAAGAAGCCATGCGAGATGACGCCGAGTGTCGCGCAACCTCGACCACCCACAGATGCACAAACCCTAGATCCCTTGGCCCAAGCGTCTAGACCACGATTGTTGGCACAAATGCGAGAATTGAGACCGTCGGCAACCATGGAGGCATCGGACCGGCGACTAGATCTAAAACAGACGTCGTCAGGTGCAGTCGAGGCCCCTTCGCCCGTGGTCGACGAGGCCGTGAGGGCCCTGGCTCAGATCTGGTGAGGGCCTTCGTGCCCTCGACCATAGCCATAGAGGCTGCAACGGCCATCGCTGAGGACCATCGCGACCTCGCCGGCCCAGGGCGAGCCGGCCGATGCCCGTGGGTTGGCCAATCGTTGCCAGTGAGGGTCGCCGGAATCCTTCTTCTTCAAGCCGACAAGAATGCCCCAGAATATCAAAAGAAGAAAATTCTAGAAAAAGAAAAATGTCAAAACAAATAAAAATAAGCTAGAAAAAAAATATATATATATATATTTTAAAAAAATGAAGTGTCGTTAAAAAATAAATAAAATAATGAAAAAAAAATTTGTGTAGGACGATTTGCCGGAATTGACACTCAAGTGATCGACTTTCGCCGGAAGTGGTACTCAAGTGATCTATATTTAAAAGTTGAGGCACTCAAGTGATCGAAAAAAAATTGAGGCACTTAAGTGATCTCCGTACAAAAGTTGTGGCACTCCTCCTATTCGCACTCATATTGTTCTTACCCCGTGGATTATTATATGACTTTCTGATATGGAGAAGAGAGGAAATAGAATATTGGGTCTTTCGTGGAGGGCCCAGCTTCTCTGCCCATAAAAGGAAGGCTTAACACGTAATGCCAGGGGGACGAAAAAAAATTCTTCTTCAGACGGCTCTCTCTCTCTCTCCCTAGATCTCTCGCCCGACTCCCTCTCGTCAGTGCTTTTTCATCGCTCCCCCTACTGTTCTACTGCCGTCTCTGCTTGCCACTTCTCAAGGACCGCCGTACCACTACCCTCTTGCTCGAGCTGCTCCCCCATGCTCATGTCTACTGCTGCTCCGCTGCCTGCACGACACCGTCGCTGCTCCCCTGACGTTACTACCACAGCTCGACGTTCTGCTCGAAGACCGGCGCCCGCTCGCCATCCTGCTCGAAGACCGACGTCCGCTCGCTGCCCTTTTCGAAGACCGACGCCCGCTCGCTACCGGTTCTGCTCGCCCGTTCGCCGCTCCCGCTGCCGCTGTTCTGCTTGTGCCGGCATCTCCCTTCTTGAGCAATCCTGCTCCTGTCGTTTACCCAACACCACTATCACGTCTCTGGTGCCCTTGAAGGAAGCCAAATTGTGTTCGGTCTCTCTTAAGCTAATCGTGACACTTGGAGGTTTGATACAAGTGCTGGAGTGAGCGTTCAAACCGGAGGTTCATCCCTGCAATTAGGTATTTTTCCTTATTTCATGGTCTGTGATTTTTGAATTCTAGATTCTTGCATTGACTGAACACCCGATCATGTGCCTTGGAAAAATTAGGTTTAAAAAGATGTCCAAGAATTGCCTATTTTGATAACTACGCATGAAAATTAAGTAAGGGGTTCTTGGAGTTGCAAGCATGAGAATGGGTTTTTTTGCATATTCCTTTTGATGCCGACACTAAGGAGAAAATTAAAACCTTTTTCGGAAATTCAAGATATCAACTTTTTTGATCTAAATTGCCAAAACCAAATTTTTGTTAACTAAATCTTGGATTTAATCAATTCGTCCTATCGCCGCTTAGGTCCGATTCGCTATCTTCAGAAAATTGATCTCAAAATTGCAAGGCTGAATTTTTTTAAGAAAGAAATAATAAAAGGAGATATGGTCTCGATTGTCTTTCCTTTTCTATGTGGATGGATTACCTTTTTGACTTGATTTGGTCATGTTTTGAAAATTCCTAAAAGACTTTAGTAAGATATGATTTCCTAAAAATCCTATCTAATTATCTTTTGTAGGAAGATGAGGTTTCTTAGAAGCCTTGTCTCATAAAACTTTAGGCAGTCAAGTCAATATAACAAAACCTCTAAGAAAGTTCCCACCATGGCCGAAAATTCCAAAAGGAAACTGAGAAAATCATATCCGCGTATATCTTGCCATTGCTCATGCATATCTCATCTTTTGCATATCTTGCCTCTCATATTTTCTAATGTCACCTCATATATTCCATATTTTCGAAATCCCTTAGCATATTTTTTTTAAATCATATTTCATGCATTGCCGAAAATAAACAAAAAAAAATAAAAAATGTCATTCGCATTACGTCACATAATTTAGCTTGCATGTATCCTTGCCCCGTCATTATGTCATGTCATGCATTTTTACCACGTCAGTAAGCCATGTCACGCATCCTTGCCACGTCATTATGCCATGTCATTTTGCTATGCCATTTTTACATGTCATTAGTCTCATGTTTAGGGTATTCATGATAGGTGAGTCTAATTGCTTGGTTGATTTTCTTGAATTAGAAGTTGCATGCCACTTAGTCTAATAATAATTTTTCGCATGTTATATGTGGCCCTTGCATGATTAGTTTAGCTAATTGCATTTTGTCCCATCGAATTGCCTTGTGTTGTCATTCTGTCCGCATGCTTTAATTAATTAGTTAAACTTTGCATATAGGGAAACACGACCTTAACTTTGTGTGTATTGCACTGCATCCCTTTATTTGGTCATCTATTCATGCCATTGCATTCGCGTTTGTTCGTTCATTACATTCATGTCATTCATGCTACCATCGCATTCATCCCCGTCATTTAGATAGTTTCACGTCATTGTATCCATGTCATTCATGTATTGCATTATAAAAAGCGAAAACCCCAAAAAGAGAAACACCTCATTTGAGCTTCAAATTAATTCAATCTGAGTCGTCAATTTAGGACATCCCATATGGAATTAAGGTACCGAAAGAGCATTAGTTTTAATTAACTAGTGTAATCAAGTCCCCGAATCCACAATCTCTGGTTCGTAGAAGTAAAATAGTCCTCTCGCTGTTTTACTTAGGTTTCTAATCAACCTACCAAATATAATTAGTAGCGACTCCAAATTCTAAATCATGCTGATTATTTTAAGTTGCGATTTGGTAGGGCTTGGGAGAGTTCGTATTAGGTTAGTTATTAAAATTAACGTAATAATCCAATAAGCCTAATTTTTTAGGTCGCGACAGCTTGGCGACTCCACTGGGGAACGAACCCAGAATCTTTGGTTCGTAGAAGTAAAATAGTCCTCTCACTGTTTTACTTAGGTTTCTAATCAACCTACCAAAAATGATTAGTGGCGACTCCAAATTTTAAATCATTCCGATTAATTTAAGTTGCGATTTGGTAGGGCTTGGGAGAGTCCATAAAAGGTTAGTCATTAAAATTAACCTAATAATCCAATAAGCCTAATTTTTTAGGTCGCGACAGGAGGCATAGCAGCCCCGCCTTTAGACTTGGAGCCACGATTCTTTCTTATCACCTGTTGCCAACGTGAACCATCTTGAGCCGGGATTGATTGAGCAATCTTAGGGCCTTTAGGACCAACGACATCCATATTTGAAACTTGAGGAGCAACAAAGCAAGGATGACCTTTCGCCCCCCTCTTGTGACCAAAGGTGCCACAACATTCGCAAACTATAGGCTTCCACTCATATTCAACATCAACAGTGCAAGTTTCTCCTTCCAAGATAATGTCAATCGAGTCAAGGAGGGGTTGTCTCGCCTTGATTTCAATACAAACTCTAGCAAAATAAATCATACCCATTTGCTCGATCATCTTGTCAACATACAACGGTCTTCCAAGTGCGCTAGAAATGAAGCTAATAATGAATGCCGACCAAAGAACGTACGGTATGGATCTTAAACGAATCCAAGTGGGAAGAACTTCATGAAAGCCCTTCCTAAGCTTAATTTTTGAATGTCATTGTTGGAGTATCAAGTGAACACCTTCGATCATAATCGGCCCTCCATCCAACACCTTCCTACGAAAAGCATCATCCGGAATTCTAAAAAAGAAGAAACGATCCTCATTTACCCTTACATCAACAAGATTAGTTCCCCAAGCTTGCTTTGTCGCCTCTTCAATTAGCTTGAAGTTGAGTCTCCTTCCAACGAGATAGCCAACAAGACATTCACTCCAAAATGGATTAGCATCCTCGATGATAGCTTGCGGTACCTCAAGGAGCGGTTTGCCATTGACAATCGTAGAAGGAAAGAAAGCAAGATTGTAGCCCTTGTCAGCCACCTTGGCAATTAAAGCCCAACTACGGGGCTGAGGTGGATGTGTATTGGCACCAAGTTTGAGATTTTGGGGGTCATTCGTGGTCCTACTCAAGCTGCGATCTCCACCAGTAGTAGCAGAGAAACCTGCCCTACTTTTGCTTCTGTTTGGCTTACTAACGAGTACACCATCTTTCGCCAAAGGGATAGGCCGAGAAGGGCCAGCCATGTTCTGCAAGCCATTCACCACAGATGGGGTACGAGGGTCGCTTATAACAGGTCTTCCCCTGCTTCTACTACGCCTACCACCTTGACCTCCAGCTCGTTCGAGTGCTGCAACAGAGGGGACAGTAGGGGAAACAAGGGCAGATTTGCCTTTGTTGGCAGCACCCTTCCTCCCACCTTCCTTGCCAATAAGATCATAGGACAGAGGTGGATCAAGAGGGGTTGAAGAGGAATCTACACCAGCATTAAGGGCCATTTGAGGGGGTGAACCAGAGCTAACCACAGTTGGGACAACAGCATGAGCAGGAACTACCTCCATGAATGCTTTCCAACCAACAACAACCGGTCAAAATAGGCCTCACACGTACAAACACCTCAAGAGGTATAAAGAGGGGGTAAGCTGAGGAGGAGAGACAACCACAGCAACCCCAGGCCAACCAGTCAAACCCGCACCAATTAGGACAGACACCTCAGTCCCAAACTACCAAGCCAAGCAGGGTAAATAGGCAAACTGAGCAATGCCACACCAACGGGACCAGAAGAAATCAAAGCAAGCTAAGGTAATGAAGAGTAGGAAGATACGACCTACCTCTCCAAGAATGAGTTCAAACCATCCATCGAAGGGCGCCGGCACGAAGAAATACTAACTCGACGCAGCACATCGGGTGATAAATTCTCAAATCTGCTCTAACGCCCATGTGAGGAGGAAACATGGGAAACCGGTTGGAGAGGGAGATAATGGGTAGTATGCGACCTCCGAGGAGGAGTGATAGCCCAAGGCGCGCCAGAAACCGCCTTAAACCGTCCACTCAACTAGCAGAGAACGAACTAGAGTAGGGAGGATTGCGGGAGCTCCACAGGCTATAAAGCTCAACGAAATGTAATGCCGTTTGGAGGGATGGTAGTAGAGAGGAAGAGAGCTCGTGGCCAAAAATCAGCTCAAACGGCCACCGGAATCGACCGGAACATCTCAATCTCCGTCAAGTGAACAGTACCCATGAAGCTGAATGGGAGAGAGCATCGTAGGTCAAAAAACCTAATTTCATCGTGATTATAAGAAATTATTTCTTGATAATTGTGGAGCTAAACAATGCGTGAGTTATTAGGTGTAATTGAGGGTTGAAAAACACTGAAAGTATTTGAGTGACTCGAGTGTGGTTGTGATCTCCATTGAATCCCTTGATCTATAGTGGAACTTGTTATTGCTTTCCCGATGGACGTAGTTCACGTGAACGAACCAGATAAATATGATGTCCGATTTATTTTCTTTTTCAGTCTATTCTATCATTCGATCATTTGCTTCTACAACAATTTGCATGCCTTCCAATAGACAACAATTGCGCAAATAACCATTTGTGATTACTTCAAGGAATGAACTCAGAGACTTAAAACATGACAAGACCTCATCACTCACTTCTTTGATAAGAAAAATCGAGTTTTGACACCGATGGAGCTCTAATTGGATGCTTAACGTAACCAAGTCGCGTAACTTAGATCTCTAGTTTGCCGAAA
The DNA here is from genome assembly GCA_021437785.1 of Rhodomyrtus psidioides. Taxonomy (NCBI): domain Eukaryota; kingdom Viridiplantae; phylum Streptophyta; class Magnoliopsida; order Myrtales; family Myrtaceae; genus Rhodomyrtus; species Rhodomyrtus psidioides. The sequence goes on from JAILYB010000030.1 coordinate 2,619,826, forward strand.
ATGGAACGTCTTACCATATTCCACTTGTCTCTGAAGTTAGCCCTAGTAGGTTAGTGGCGACTCCAAATTAAAAAGAATTTTGCGAATTAATCAAATCAAGTGTCCCAACATCGCGTGCGATAGGATTTGGGAGAACCTGTACCATATAGGGCTGTCAATTTGGCCCGTGCCGGACGGGCCGGTCCGGTCCGGCCCGGCCCGGCCCGACCAGGCCCGAAATTTTTCTGCCTTTTCGGGCCGGGTCTAGTACTTGGACCGGGTCGGGCCGGGCCGGCCCGAGACCAAACTTTTGTAAATACCTATTTTTTTCTTTTAAATTTAATTTATTTTTATATTTTTTCATTTGATGGTTTGTTAATTAATTTTAATTCAAAAAAATTTTAAAAAAAGGAAAGAAAAAAATATTTTCGACCCAAATCCGGCCCGGCCCGGTTCGGGCCGGCCCGAGCATGGTACTGCTCAATTCGGGCCGGCTCGGGCCGGGCCGAGACCCGGCCCGGCCCATTGACACCCCTAGTACCATATGTGAGCAAGCACCTCGAGATAGAGGAATGACCCGTCTCCCTTTGGCAATCTGTTAAACCCGCGGCATGTCCGAAGACTTTATAGGCAAATCTTTTCCCTTCAAATTAAGACTTCTGAAACGATTGTCATCTACTTTAGGCCAAGACTTGCAAGTAGATACGTCTTTTTTTACCATAACAAAAAGCGTATCATGTAGCGGTGTGATACTTTCTGTTGCTCCTTAATGTTTTCAAGAAAAACGTAAAACCAAAAGAGAAAAATTCTCATTATGCTTGTGGACAAAATGAAAATAATAATAATAATAATAAATATATGTAATCTTGAAGTGATATTCGACAATACAACATTTCATTAGCGAAATGAAGTTTGTCCATTTAACAATACCATAGTTAATGAGCTTAAATATATCCACAAAAATACATTTTTTTTATGGAATATAAGTTAACAAAAAATAAGGAAGTTCAACGATGCAACGACCGGTGGTGTATATGTATGCACTCGTCGTTTTATCTTTGGTTTTTCATGAACTTCTGCATCGAAATTTCCTACAAATTTATTTCTTGTGCATTGAAATTTCCGTCACACAAAGCCAACAACCATAATCGCGTGGTTATCGCTCCAAAGTTAAGCCTATAATAAGACACTGGGCAACAAGAAGGCATTTCGTATTTCCTCGGAGGCACTCTGGTTTTCTTTTCCTCCAGACTTGACAGGAAAAATTAAGGGCAGAGTCAGAGCAAACGATATGCATCGTCTCATTTTTGAAAATTCTTTTTCTGTGCTTATGGCACTGATCCTTCTCCCCGGGCTCGCGTTCTATTTTCTCAATAAGAACAAAAGTAGTAGTTGTAGAAATGCAGGAGATGCTGATCTTGGCTCTTTTAGTTCGTCGATTGTGCCGACAGAAACTAATTCCGGTGGATTCAGTTCGCCTCGGACGGAAACTAATACCGGGGCATCGCCGATTGGAAATGGTTACGAAGTTTTTATAAGCTTTAGAGGTCCAGATACTCAGAAAGGCTTCACCGATCACCTCTACAACGGACTCGTCAATGCTGGGATTCGTGCTTTCAGGGACGATAGCGAGCTCTGCCAAGGCCAGGAGATCGGCCCAAATCTCTTGGCAGCTATCAAGAACAGTAATGTTGTGACGAACACGAAAACAAACACAGAATAACAAGGATTTACGTGGTTCGATCAAGGTGATCTACGTCGACGGGCGAGGCAAAACGAGATTCCACTATAATCAAGGAGAGTACAAATTACAAAAGTCGTTCTCAGCGACTGAACAAAGCTCACGGCTCACAAATCTCTCAGATGACGAAAAAACCGCCGTACACCAAAAAACCCAAGCCGCAGTAGTAAATAGGGCCCAAAAAATTTTCTCGGTAAATAGGGCCCAAATTGAGGATTGACACTCCCTAAGTCGAACTTGCGAGGCAAAACGAGATTCCACTATAACGTTTTCTTGGTGAAGAAAAATCTTTCAGGCTCAAACTTCTACAGGATCCTTGTCTCAGATGATGTTCTCCACGTCTGCTGGGACTGTTTGATTTTTTGAAAAGGGGTCCTAGGATGAGGGTTCTCCACGTCAAGCTAGGACTGCTTGATTTTTTTGAAAAAGGTTCCCAAGACGGAGGTTTTCTACGTCCGATGGGATTGCCTTATTTTTGAAAAGGGTCCCGAGACGAGGGTTCTCCACGTCTGCTGGGACTGTTTGATTTTTGAAAAGGGGTCCTGGGACGAGGGTTCTCCACGTCTAATAGGACTTTTTTTGTTTTTTTGAAAGATCCCGAAATTCGTCGGGAATTCAGTTTTGACGCAGTAAAAGATTTCATTTTGACGAAAATTTCACTGGTACGCTGATGATGCAGGAGGTGACTTTCTGGGAGCTGGGTTCTCCAGGTATCCTGCAGAAAGTTTAAACCAGCAAATTCTCCTCAAAGGGTATTAGTTTGGGACCCGTGTTTTTCAGGGATCCTGTAAAATATCAAATGAATGTGCTCCCTTCCATGGACCATATGTTTTTCTGGGATTTGGGGTCTCCAAAGATCCTGCAGAAAAATAGATTTGTAAGTTCTTCTCTTCAGAGCGAGGCCTTCTTCTAGGGATTTGGTGTCTCCAATGGATCCTGCAGAAGTTTGAGCCTGAAAGATTTTTTTTCACCAAGAAAACGTTAGCAATCTTTGGGAAGACGACGGCTGTCCATCTGACAAAACCGTATGATTTAAGTTTTAATCATGAAATGTGCTTTTTGATGCTGGAGGTTATCCAAAACATTCCTGCAACATGCGAATGTGATCACAAATCCCTTGCACGGAAAACCTGGATCAACAGTTTGAAGATTCCAAAAAGAGTTTGCTCAAAACATCAATTGGAATATTTTTCGACAAGGAGGTCTTCTCACCTGTTTTGAGATAATGGTTTTTATAGGGGATGCACTCAATTCCCTACTAACATGTGCCTAGGTTTTAGGCTCATTCGCAGCGCATACATTTTGATCGGTCGGGAGGTCTTCCATGGGACCGTAATGTTAGGCTTGGTATTGGTCTTCAAGGGGGACTCACTTTTGAGTCAAGGCCATTGAACGAAAGTTTTCACCATCTGCTTTGGGTTTACAAGTCAAGAACCTTGCAAAATGAGAAAGAAATAGCCTTGCTCGTACTTCTTCGAGCTAAGCTATATGTTAACCCAAGTGTCTTAGTCAGAGAAGACTGTTTCGGGGTTATGATGTTGGTAGGATTGGGGACCGAAAAAAGGCTTGTTTTTTGCTCAGAATTCGTGAAGGGTTTGACATTGGTGATCATTGCAAATTTGCCACCTGTCCTTACCTTTCTGCATCTTCAGTCTTTGAGGTGTGCGTCCGCTTTTGAGGTATGCACAAGTCCTTTAGAGAGCGTCTCTTGTTGCATTAAGAAGATTGACAACTCTGCCTGTGTCTTTGCTCCGCGTCTGACACCATTCGGAGGAGCATGCTATTTGATCTGACTCCTTTAGGGGTTTTTCTCTCTTCCCCACTAGGCTTCATTGGGGATCAATCAAATAGTTTTCACGAGCATCAGCCTTGCTTTTACCAGGCACTTTGTTTTTTCTTGATGCTGGGGATTTTTTCAAATTTTCATCATTTTTTTAAAACACCCTGTTTTTCTCATCTTCAGGGGATCGTGTTAGACATATAACCAAAGGTCTAACAAGGTTAAGCCATAATTTAGGAATTTCTTCGCAAACCCTAAGTCTTGAAATCCTCCGTTTACGAAGTGATGATGCCTTCATCTTGGAACGTGCAATGATCACTAACGGGTTCATGAAATGAATTTGCAGGCTCAACTTGGCTGTGCAAAGGATATGGTGTGTGGGATAGAGAAATGAACGCTTCTCGTCATCCTATGGCATTTGGATTACCATATAAACAACACACAAAGATTAATGTTAGTCCGAGCAAGAAAATTTCTAACCATTTTATCCTGATGCTGCTGGACTTACTCCCGTTTTGCCCCGATGTGGGGTGGTTCTTGACAGGGTTGAGAATGAAAACCGACGTTCAAAGGGGTTGTCAATGGTCACCTGTAGTGTTTGGGGATATGAAACAAATGCCTCCGTCATTCCAATCCATTTAATTGCTGCGAATAATCCCTACTTCCGTAGGTCCAGATTTTGCTATCTGATCCGCTCCACTTCTCTCTCAAGTGTGTATAGGACGTGTTTGGATTAGGCTTTGTCTCTCGTCTTTTGAGAAAACGTCCTTCTGAAAGTTTTGAACAACTTTTGATTGGAAAAATCTCTTTCATTTTCTCCAAAAATTTTACCCGTCAAGGGGATTTTATGATGCACAATGCATGTTCTTATTCATGTTCAGACAACCTCCTGTTTTAAAACATGAATGTCAATGAAGTTAGAATTCTATGTCTTTTCTAGACATCAGATTCTGAAAGCTTTTCTTTTTCCCTATGTTTTTTTTTATTTAACATCTTTAATAGATTAGGGAAATGGATACTTACCTGTCCACCGTGGCTAGAGATCCCTGAAAATGTAAAAGAAACATGTCATTGTATCTTCACGAATTTTTCAAAAACTTGGAACGATACATCTTACCCTTGGTCATGTATTCCAACGGGTAATACATGGGATGTGAAAACATGTTTTGCCTTGATGGCGAGCCCCTGTCAAAGACGGGAATTATGTGTCAGTTTGCGTTCCAAAATTCAAGACAAATTGGAACGATACAGCCTTGTTCTTGCTTTGTGTTTCCATTTGAACACAAACGTGCGGCTTGCAGAAGTTGACCCTCTATCTTGTGGCCTTGATCCCTCCATTTGGTTGGCGATAAATCCTTCTCAAGGATTTGCCCTAGAGGAGATCCATTCATGTTTTTGGACGCATTCCAACGCCATTCTTCGAGGTTCCTTTTATTCTGGGAAAAAGGAAATTTTTAATCAAAATGCATGTCAAAGCATGTAATGTGGGAGCAATACTTTTTACCCTCCACTCGCTCTTATAATCAAAGACCATTTCTTGGAGTCCTGACTTCCGAGGTTAATAATTTAATCCGTCTCCCCATCGGCGAGTTCTTTTCTTTTGAAGCTTCTTGGTGCCTACAATTTTCTGTTCATCCTGACGGCGAATCCCTGTCAACCATAAACATTAAGCGTTAGTTTGAGTTCCGAAATTCAAGATAAATCGAAACGATACTGCTTTACTCTTGCTTCGCGTCACAGATGTGAGGTTCGCAGAAGTTGGCCATCTAGCTTGTGGCCATGATCTATCCATCTGGCTGGGCGACGAATCCTTCTCAAGGATTTGCACTGTATTAGATCAATTCATGCTTTTGGACGTATTCTACGCCATTTTCCAGGGTTCCATTTCTTGGCAACCTGCCCCTCCTGAAACTGATGTTTCTTTGCGCCTCCATGTTGGCGAGTTGTTTTCTTTTGTGGCTTTTTGGCGCCACCAATTTTCTGCCGAATGAAAATAAACTCATGTTAAGCAAGGGATCTTCGGAGATCAAATTAGAACGATACAAAATTACCGTCCACCCAGGTTTGTATCCTGGGGTTTACTTCTGATGCGAACGACTCTGTCATTGCGTCCATGGATTTTGCCAGAGAATAAACGTCCTTCTTTGTCCGGCGCACAAATGATTCACTTGCCCTAGTTAGGCGTGGTTTATCATAGCTAGGTGACGTCTGCCCCAGCGAAATTCATTCCTGCATTTTGCTATGATCCTCATCCTTTTTGGTAATGTCTTCTCTCTTGAGATCCATGGTGACGTCTTACTGACGTATTCCTGTCTTTCGTCGATTGTTGACGCGCCACATTTGGTGGGGGTCATTTTAGTATCTTATATTGATGTGGACGATGAATGTCGCTTCCTCTCGTCTGTATTTGCGGGTGTTGTTCGTGAGATGATCCTCGATCACGTCAACAACTGCCCTGCCCCAGTTGGGCGATGTTTGTCTTGGCAAAATGCCTTAGCATTCTTCTGCTCCTTAACGATTTTTAATCCAATTTGAAGATGTCTATGCACCTGCACATGAAGAGACAGGCGTGAGATGATCCTCGATCACGTCAACAACTGCCCTGCCTTAGTTGTTCAAGGTTTCGCCTTTCCAAAGTTTGAAGGAATGGTGCTCTTCAAATATTTTGCCCCAGTGAGGCTTGTCTTGATGTTTGTCATCTATCTCGATTGCCAGAGTCCTTGATCATATGTATCTAGACAGCTTGACAGTCTTGGGATTTGTTATGTGGCGGTTGGTGATTCTCTCGATCACAGTCGCCATTTGAGGCATTTGATGTTCCCCTATTGAAAAGAAGAAACCTCATGAGTACATGGCATGTATAATTGACTATTGGAGTCGATACAATTTACCCTTGAAACTTGTCCTATGGGAACCGGCATTTCTCCATTTGGGTTCTTCGTATATAAGATATGTGCATGATATGCATGATGCATGTTATCTATGCTAGCGATGAAAAATGAATTCGTGCTTTCTACTGCACTCAAGGAAATCATTTTTATCAGATGTCAATCTACAAAACTTGAATTTTTTTTCAAGTGTTCTTTTCACAGAGATTTATAAATGATGAGAAACCTCTTCAGGTTCTCCCGAAGGTTTTGTTCATAAATTGAGCCATTAGAATGCTCTTAAAAATATTTAGCCAGAGTGCATGTCTGAGATTCCATGAAAAGGGGTACTTCCTGTTTTGTCATTTGAAAGCACTGCCTCCTGAGTCCTCTACTTTTGATCATCACCTGAGAGGAAAAAGAAAGGAAACATTATTCCCATATCTAGAGGACAATCACCTTGGAACGATACGTCCTTTTACCCGAATAGATGGCTCCGCATCGTTCTCTTCCTCATTTAGAAGGGCTTAGTGCGTTTTGTCTTTGGTGGATTTATTCTACTTCATCATGCTTCATGGGTGATAACTGCTTCAGAGACTTCCCCTACGTATCCCCATGGTGAATTCGGTACATCCGACATTCGGTACCGTTTTTGGGTAGAGAGTGATTTGCCCCCAGCCATTGAGTGATTCGCCTGGGCTGGCTGATTTAGTTGTAGGCAGTTTGATCACGCCATGTTGGTGTATTCCTGCTTAGTTGGAGTCGGTCCACTCCTTGTCAGGTGGTTTTGGCACTTCGCACCTTTCCAATTTCTCTGACATCTGGCCTCTACTTTACATTTTCTTTTGTGACACCAGATGATATAATCGTGCGATATTCGGCATTTGATGTTCCGCGACGTTTTACACTTCTTGGTCTCACCAATGCATTTCAGTTTCTTCATACATCTTTTGCCTTGTCATCGTTTCATGACGTCCCTCGAGCATCTTGCTATTTGACATCAGCAAGCACGGGTTTAATCGTGGCTGAGTACTTCAACATCCTGAAGTGTTACTTCACAGGCAACAGTTTCCTTCATTGTGTCCTGTCGCATTCACCTTACGTTTTAACAATCTGTCAATCCACCTGCGCGATGAAAGGAAAGAACGAGTTGATTACTGCACAAGGAGCTTTAATTGAAACGACTACGGATTTACTATCCCCGCTCTAATCACTTCGGGCATCCAAGACAATGAAAATTCTTCAGTGGTCCCATTCATTTTCATCATCACTTGCAAGAATGGGAAACCATATCAATTTATGAACAAATCAGTTCGATCTGGAACGGAGGACACCCTTTTTTGGCTTAGGGAGAGTCAATCCTAATTAGGTTGCTTTTTCTTCATAATTTGATTCATTTTGTCATTGCAATCCCTATGGGTGACATCTGCTGAAGGCACATTTCTTTCCATCTTATAGGGAAGACAAATTTTCCTTCGTTTGAAGGCCTTGGCCTAGCCTCAAAAGTCAGTTTTGAACAAAAAAATATTTTTCATAATTTTTGATAATTTTTCGGATTTTTTTTAATTATTAAAAATACCCAAAAAAATCAGAAAAATACCATTCGTGGTCAGAAAAATATAAAAAAATACTCAATAATTTTGTTTTAATTTCATCTTCAAGTGTGTCACCTTAAATCTTGAAAATTCGGCTAGGGTCACTATGCTCCTTAACAAACATAAACCCGAACCGAGCCTAAAAAATTCATTTCGAGTCCTTTAATTTTTAATTCTCACTTTTTATAAGCTATGACATTGGATTCTAAAGTCTTGAAGTGCAATTGGGTCAATTTGCCCTCCAATTTGATCAATTTTCAATAAAAGGGCTTAATTGCATAATTTTCTTTCAATTTAGCCCCCGGTTTCATAAATCTTGAAATTAAATTTCATGCGGGCATACCCATTCAAATTAAACACCTCTACCCTATAGTTTTCATCATGCTGAATCCATTGGTCGCCTCAATTTGGGCCCTATTTACTACTGTGTTCGATTGGTCCCCTGATCTTCATCGCAGTAGTAAATCTTTTTAATACTGCGCTCGATTGGTCCCCTGATCTCGATTGGACCAATCGAACGCAGTAGTCATTTTACCCGACAAGGTTCGATTGGTCCCCTGATCTTCATCGCAAGTATCCCTTTCTTGATTTTAATTTATTATTCGAAAATCATTTATTTATTCTGAAAATCTTTTTTAATTTTCCAAAAATCCCATATCGCGACACGTGGCTAAACCACGACCGTCCGATCTGGGTTTTATTTTATTCGGACGCGGCCCACCACGCTGACGTGGCTGCTGACGTGGCATGCCACGTCAGCGTTGACCCGTTGACCCACACCCCGTCGCCGGAGAAGATGACCGGCGCTTCGTCGGAACAGTGATTATTTCGGTGAAGTCGCAGGAATCCTCGTCGGAAGACACGAACCGGACCCAATCCTTCATAATTTTTGGTCCTTTTTTTTACCATTCGGCTCTTCAGCACTTCAACACCAATATACAACCAAGACACGACGAAAATAACGCCGGAGAAAGGCCGGGCCGGACATCCACAGTCCCGGCGCCGGCGACCCATTTGCAAACACGTTTTTTTACGTCCAAACTTGATTCTGAACCTTCAAACAACATTCAAGGAGAGTTTAGGGACTTACCTGAGCTCGTTTCGAGTTTGCCGTCCGTCGTATTTGCCAAACCGAGTCCTCGACCCGTGTATGCCCCGGGAACTCCGGCCGGACGTTTTTTTTTTTTTTTGTGAGTCAATGCAAAATACATGCCACAAGATGCTTAGAGTTGGATCTAAATAAGTTTTAAGGCGAAACTTGCACGAAAGGGGGCGGGAAGGGCTTGGCCGAGAGCCCCGAAATGAAATTCTCATTGAAGCATTTCGTCGAACGCCTGGTGTGCACTGAGAAAAATGAAGCTCGGGGAGAGATACCAACCTGTTTGGAGCTCGCTGACGGCCACTAATCTCCGGTGATGTTTGATGAGTGTTGCTGAAGGTCTTGGGCTCCCGGTTGTTCCTTGATTTTGTCTGAAAAATCCCCCCCTTCTCCAATGGCCGAACTCGGTTATAACCGAGCTTCTCCATCTACCTCGTGACCGACCGGCGCTCCTTTTGTGCCCATGCCTCTGCAAAAATCGAGCACCATTGTCTGCTGAGGTCCCCCACGCTCGCACATTCACTTTTTCTTTTTAAAAATGAGCTCTCCACGTTCTCCCATCTTCTCCTGTTTTCCCCTGCTTTCGGCGCCATGGTGGGTCTGCAAGTTGCAGACCCGGTCGGATCGGGTTGGGTCGGGTCTGACCCGACAGGCCCGGTTCGACTAAATCGCCCAATTGGGCCCCAATTTGACATTTGTTTTATGAAATTGATGCCAAAATCGGACTCCTTGACATGTTTTCTATCAAATAAGAGTATTTTTGTGAATCAATTGATTGAAATTTAGTGAAAACCCCAAATTGTCCCTAGGATCCGAAAATGATTTTCGCTTAATCGAGGGCCTAAACGATCAAATTAGTTAAAATTGAGGCCACCAATGGATTCAGCATGATGAAAACTATAGGGTAGAAGTGTTTAATTTTCATGGGAATGCCCGTGCGAAATTTAATTTCAAGATTTGTGAAACCGGGGACTAAATTAAAAGAAAATTATGCAATTAGGTCCTTTTGGTTAAAATTGATCAAATTGGAGGGTAAATGGACCCAATTGCACTTCAAGACTTTATAATCCGATGTCATAGCTTATAAAAAGTGAGAATTGAAAATTACAAGACTCAAAAAGAATTTTTTAGGCTCGGTTCGGGTTTATGTTTGTGAAGGAACATAGTGACCTGAACCGAATTTTCAAGATTTAAAGTGACAAACTTGAATAGGAAATTTTAAAAAAAAAATTATTGACTATTTTTGTGTATTTTTCTGACCACAAATGGTATTTTTCTGATTTTTTGGGTATTTTTAATAATTAAAAAAATCAAAAAATTATTAAAAATTATGAAAAAATATTTTTTGTTCAAATTTGCCTCTTGAGGCTAGGCCAAGGCCTCCAAAGTTGATTTTGCAATTTTATGAGTTTTTGGCTATTTTTAATTAATTTTGGAAATAAAAATTGAAATGAAAGATGACCAAAAATTAGGTGTTAATAGCTGCCCCTCTTTGAGAGTAAGCTCGTCAAAGGTTGCTTTCAAAGACAAAATGACAGCTGAATCTTGACCGACTCGACTGGGGAAAAGAAATGTTATGACATCGGACCCTTAAGCCTTTTGATGAATGCTCAAATTAAATCCCCGATCTGCTCTTGCAATTTGAACTTGGGCATGAGTGAGAGAGACTTACCTGAAGCTCCACCTATCGGATGCTGCCGGTTGTGACAACTTTCAAGAAGATACCTAGGACTCGTCATTCAGAATATCCTAGGCAGATTAAACTCTGATCTTGTGTTGACCCTTCAGGCGGTATCTACCATGAGTTGACCCTTCAGGCGGTTTCTACCATGAGTTGACCCTTCAGGCGGTTTCTACCTTGGTTTGACCCTTCATGCGGTTTCTACCATGAGTTGACCCTTCAGGCGGTTTCTACCTTGGTTTGACCCTTCAGGCGGTTTCTGCCTTGTGTTGACCCTTCAGGTGGTTTCTACCTTGAGTTGACCCTTCGGGCGGTTTCTACCATGGTTGACCCTTCAGGCGGTTTCTACCATGGTTTGACCTTTCAGGCGGTTTCTACATTGGTTTGACCCTTCAGACGGTTTCTACCTTGAGTTGACCCTTTAGGCGGTTTCTACCATGAGTTGACCTTTTCAGGCGGTTTCTACTTTGAGTCGACCCTTCAGGTGGTTTCTACCATGAGTTGACCGTTCAGGCGGTTTCTACCATGAGTTGACCCTTCAGGCGGTTTCTACCTTGAGTTGACCCTTCAGACGGTTTCTACCTTGGTTTGACCCTTCAGGCGGTTTCTACCATGAGTTGACCCTTCAGGCGGTTTCTACTTTGAGTTGACCCTTCAGGCGGTTTCTACCATGAGTTGATCCTTCAGGTGGTTTCTACCTTGAGTTGACCCTTCATGTGGTTTCTACCTTGTTTTTGCTTTGAAAAGGGGTCTCATGACGAGGGTTTTCCACGTCCGATGAGACTGCCTGATTTTTGAAAAGGGGTCTCGAGACGAGGGTTCTCCAAGTCTGATGGGATTACCTGATTTTTTGAAAGAGGGGTCCCGAGACGAGGGTTCTCCACGTCTGATAGGACTGCTTAATCTTTTGAAAAGGGTTCCCAAGACGGAGGTTTTCCACGTCCGATGGGATTACCTGTTTTTTGAAAAAGGTTTTCCATGACGGAGGTTTTCCACGTCCAATGGGATTGTTTGATTTTTTGAAAATGGTGTCCTAGGACGAGGGTTCTCCACGTCAAGCTAGGACTGCTTGATTTTTTTTTAAAATGGGTCCTAGGACGAGGGTTCTCCACGTCAAGCTAGAACTGCTTGATTTTTGCAAAGGGGTCCCGAGACGAGGCTTCTCCACGTCTGCTGGGACTGTTTGATTTTTTTGAAAAGGGGTCCTAGGACGAGGGTTCTCCACGTTAAGTTAGGACTGCTTGATTTTTTGAAAATGGGTCCTAAGGCGAGGGTTCTCCTCGTCTGCTAGGACTGCTTGATTTTTTTGAAAAGGGTTCCCAGGATGAGGGTTCTCCACGTCCGATGTGATTGCTTGATTTTTTTAAAAGGGTTCCCAGGACGAGGGTTCTCCATGTCCGATGGGATTGCTTGATTTTTTGAAAGAGGGGTCCTCGGACGAGGGTTTTCCACGTCTGATAGGACGGATTGATTTTTGAAAAGGGGTCTTGGGACGAAGGTTATCCACGTCTGATAGGGCCGCTTGACTTTTGAAAAGGGTTCCCAGGGCGAGGGTTCTCCACGTCCGATGGGACTGCTTAATTTTTGAAAAGGGGTCCTGGGACGAGGGTTCTCGACGTCCGATGGGACTTTCTTCTTCTTTTCTTTTGAAAAGGATTCTCCCTTCTTTTTTTGAAAAAGATTCTCGTGGCGTAGGTTCTCCACGTCAGAGTGGATGACTTCTTTTTTCTCTTCTTCTCTTTTTTCTTTTGAAAGACCCCATAATTTGTCGGGAATTCGGTTTTGAAGCAGTGAAAGATTTTGTTTTGACAAAACTTCACTTGGGTCTGCTGAGGCGACATTCTGGGAGCTGGGTTCTCTAGGTATCCTGTAGAAAGTTCAAACCTGCGTGCTCCACTCCACGGAGCAAATGTTTTTCTGGGATTTGGGGTTTCCAAGAATCTTGCATAAAGTTTAAACCTGCGTGCTCCTTTCCTTAGAGCGAGGCATTCTTCTGGGGATTTGGGGGTTGCCAAGGATCCAGTAGAAGTTTGAGCCTGAAAGATTTTTCTTCACCATGAAAACATTAGCAATCTTTGGGAAGACGATGGCTGTCCATCTGACAAAACCGTATGATTTAAGTTTTCATCATGAAATGTGCATTTTGATGCCGGAGGTTATCCAAAGCATTCTTACAACATGCAAATGTGATCACAAATTCATTTTGCGGAAAACCTGGATCAACAGTTTGAAGATTCCAAAAAGAGTTTGCTCAAAACATCAATTGGAATATTTCTCGACAAGGAGGTCTTCTCACCTGTTTTGAGATAATGGTTTTTATAGGGGATGCACTCAATTCCCTACTAACCTGTGCCTAGGTTTTAGGCTCATTCGCAGTACATACATTTTGATCGGTCGGGAGGTCTTCCATGGGACCGTAATGTTGGGCTTGGTATTAGTCTTCAAGGTGGACTCACTTTTGAGTCAAGGCCATTGAACGAAGGTTTTCACCATCTGCTCCGGGTTTACAAGTCAAGAACCCTGCAAAATGAGATAGAAATAGTCTTGCTCGTACCTCTTCGAGCTAAGCTATATGTTAACCCAAGCGTCTTAGTCAGAGAAGATTGTTTCAAGGTCATGATGTTGGTAGGATTGGGGACCGAACAAATGCTTATTTTTGGCTCAGAATTCTTGAAGAGTTTGACATTGGTGATCATTGCAAATTTGCCACCTGTCATTACCTTTCTGCATCCTCAGTCTTTGAGGTGTGCGCCCATTTTTGAGGAGTGCACAAATCCTTTAGAGAGCGTCTCTTGTTGCATTAAGAAAACGTCCGTTTCCGAAGTGGTGTTGCATCCATATTGGAACGTGCAATGATCACCAACGGGTTCATGAAATGAATTTGCAGGCTCAACTTGGCTGTGCAAAGGATATGGTGTGTGGGATAGAGAAATGAACGCTTCTCGTCATCCTATAGCATTTGGATTACCATATAAACAACACACAAAGATTAATGTTGGTCCGAGCAAGAAAATTTCTAACCATTTTCTCCTGATGCTGCTGGACTCACCTCCATTTTCACCCGATGTGGGGTGGTTCTTGACAGGGTTGAGAATGAAAATCGCCGTTCAAAGGGGTTGTTAATGGTCACCTGTAGTGTTTGGGGATATGAACGAATGCCTCCGTCGTCCCAATCCATGTAATTGCTGCGAACAATCCCTACTTCCGTAGGTCCAGATTTCGCTATCTGATTCGCTCCACTCATCTCTCTAGTGTGTGTAGGACGTGTTTGGACTAGGCTTTGCCTCTCGTCTTTTGAGAAAACGTCCCTTTGAAAGTTTTGAACAACTTTTGATTGGAAAAATTTCTTTCATTTTCTTCAAAAATTATACCCGTCAATGGGATTTTATGATGCACAATGCATGCTCTATTTATGTTTGGACAACCTCCTATTTTAAAACAAGAATGTCAATGAAGTGAGAATACTATGTCATTTCTAGACATCAGATTCTGAAAGCTTTTCTCCCATTTTTTATATCTTCAATGAATTGAGGAAATGGATACTTACCTGTCCACCATGGCTGGAAATCCCTGAAAATGTAAAAGAAACATGTCATTGTATATTCACGAATTTTGCAAGAATCGGAACAATACATCTTACCCTTGGTCATGTACTCCAACGAGTAACACATGGGATGTAAAAATCTATTTCGCCTTGTTGGTGAGTCCCTGTCAAGGACGGGAATTAGGTGTCAGTTTGTATTCCAAAATTCGAGACAAATTGGAACGATACCGCCTTGTTTTTACTGTCGCGACCCGTCCGAAAGCGGACGCGGCTAATGGATTACCGATCGCGGGTCTTGGATCGGCGCGAGCCCTCCCAGGCCCATACCAAATCGCGGCGGGAGTATTTTTCAAAGGATTCGACGATAAGAGTCGATCGCTTTCGACCTTCAGTGTGGTCGCGGTGGCATGTGCAAATTGTGCATGCATTTGGAGTCGCCACCGGTCTTTCTTGGAGGGTAGACCGGAAACCTTACTGATCGATTGGAAGAGATCGATCAGTTCTGCGGAACCAGAGATTTTGGGTTCGGGGACTTGGTTACGCTGGTGTCATTACCAACGCCCTTTCGGTACCTAACGCGAGTGAATTTTCTGCAATTTTTCTCAATTTTTTTTTGAATTTTTCCTTAATAATTCATTTTTTTGAATTTTTTTATTTGATCTTTTTTTATAAATTTTCTGAAAATAAATCCCAACTGACGGTCCCTAACTCGCCACGTGGCGTCTCGGTGACAATCGAATCATTTTAATTTTTGTAAAATTCCAAATTCATTTCTTTTAATGTTAAAAATATTTTTTTATTCTGAAAATCATCGGATCACGACACGTGGCTCATCTGCAGCCATCCAATCTAGCATTTTTTTTTGTTTTTGTTTTTATAGGACGCAACACAATGCAAAAAATAAAGAAGATATTAAGTCATTATACAACATAAACATAAGCAAAGGAGATAGGATCCGGTGAATTTTACGACGTCGGAGTCCGTCGGTGCTCGTGCAACAATGTGAGGGGGTATAAACCACCAGCAGGAGGCTCGGCCTTCCGATTCTGGGGTAGCACAATATAATTTACAGAAAATAAATGAATAGAATGCCTTGGACACCAATAGGAGGCTCGGCCTTCCGATTCTGGGTCTAATAAGTAAAATGTAGAAAATGCCCACTTTTATTAAATGCAATACAACACAAATTAACTATATGATGCATGAAATGCTAGGACATAAAGTAAATACGCAGCAAATATTCAGACACCAACAGGAGGCTCGGCCTTCCGATTCTGGGTCTAATAAGTAAAATATAGAAAATGCACACTTTTATTAAATGCAATACAGTACAAATTAACTATATGATGCATGAAATGCTAGGACATAAAGTAAATACACAGCAAATATTCAGCAACCTTAAAACTCTAGAACATAGCCTATCCTCTTAGGAAGCCATCACCGAAAATTTCACCTTAAAAGGAGTCCAAATGAGTGAGATATGACCACAATACCTCAGTTCGCTCGATTTTCGTCGACTGTTTTTCAAAAAATCACCATAATTTAACCAGACCTCGAAAATTCATGAAACCAACGGGAAATTGTTAAGGACATCTTAACTTAACCTGTGGTGGTCAGAAGGAGGCGGAAAGGTCGCCGGAAGGGCTGATCGTAGAGGACGACGGCGGCGGCAGAAACTGGTTGGTACAGGGTCAACAACGACCTTTGCTCATTCAAACGGCTCTCCCGGACGAATGGCTGGGCCAAATGCGCCTTATAATATGTCCCTGGAAAGATAAGATGATAAGCTTTCTATTGGAGGTGGTTTCACATCGATCTGATATTGGACGACGGAGTTATGACCGGAACAGTGAGATGGTTCGGGCAGCAGCAGTTTGGTGGAAGATGGAAAAGAGAGAGAAATCAAAGGGAGATGAGAGAGGAAGAAGAAGAAGGAGGAGGAGGAGGAGGAGGAGAGGAAGGAGAGCACGGATGATGGGGGGGAGGTGACTAAATACTAAAAATAAAATAATAATAAAATAAAATACCAAAAAGTAAAAATAATAATAAAATAATCAAAAGTGAAGACAAAATGATTAGTCCCTTTTTCCTTTTAAATGATGATGTTTTCACTCATTTTCCTTTTAATCATTACTAATATTTTTGTCAAATTCAATTTTATGGTGATCAGAGAACACCCGAAATCGAACTTGAATTTTACTGTTTTATGAGGTCCTAAAGTAAAGAAAATTAAAAATAAAAAATACCGACTATTTGTATATATTTTGTGACCTCAAATATTATTTTTCTTTGATTTTTTTCTTTTCTTTTCTTTTTTTTTATTTTTCGAAAATATTAAAAAAAATGAAAATTACGAAAATTATTTTTTTGGTCAAAATGGTTCATTTAGCTTGGCCAAGGTCACCAAAATTGATTTTCAATTTTTCAACTTTTTATAGATTTTCTATGAATTTTTTTTAAATAAAGGAAAAAAGGTTGATCAAAATTTAGGTGTCAACAGCTGCCCCTCTTTGAGAGGAATCTCGTTAGAGGTTTCTCTCAAAGATAAGGTGACACCTGAGTCCTGATCGACTCGACTCGGGAAACTAAAGGAAAAGGAGTCATGACATCCAATCTTCATGCTTGTCCATGTATGCTCTTTCTTGAAGGGGGAAACGTTCATTTGACATGAGAGAGTGAGATAGTAGAGAGACATACCTGCCACTTACCCGTTCGATGTTTGTGCGATTTTCGCGGTGTTTGATGGATTCAAGAGAATTTCTAGGAACTCGTTACTAGAGTATCCTAGAGAGGTTAAGCTCTGACCCGTATGGTAGGTCAAACCATAATGGGATTCCTAACTGATAGGAATCTAAGGAAGACGCGTCCCATTTGGGATTTGCTAAGGATTTTGATCCGTATGGTGGATCAGACCATTGAGTTGACCATTTAAGTGATTTTCACTATTGGATTGACCCTTCAGGCGGTTTCTACCTTTGATTGACCCTTCAGGCGGTTTCTACCATTATTTTGACCATTCAGGCGGTATCTACCTTGTTTTGACCCTTCAGGCGGTATCTACCATTGATTTGACCCTTCAGGCGGTTTCTACCATGTGTTGACCCTTCAGGCGGTTTCTACCTTGTGTTGACCCTTCAGGCGGTTTCTACCTTTGATTTGACCCTTCAGGCGGTATCTACCTTGATTTGACCCTTCAGGCGGTATCTACCTTTGATTTTACCCTTCAGGCGGTTTCTACCTTGGTTTGACCCTTCAGGCGGTTTCTACCTTGATTTGATTTGAAAAGGGGTCTCATGACGAGGGTTCTCCACGTCCGATGAGACTGTTTGATATTTTTGAAAAAGGGTCTCGGGACGAGGGTTCTCCACGTCTGACAGGGCCGCTTGATTTTGAAAAAGGGGTCTCATGACGAGGGTTCTCCACGTCCGATGAGACTGCCTAAATTTTTGAAAAAGGGTCCCGGGACGAGGGTTCTCCACGTCTGCTGGGATTGCTTGATTTTTTTGAAAATGGGTCCTGGGACGAGGGTTCTCCACGTCTGATAGGACTCTTTCTTTTAAAAGGGTTTTTTTTTCTTTTTTTTAGAGATCCCGAAGTTCGTCGGGAATTCAGTTTTGACGCAGTGAAAGATTTTATTTTGACAAAGCTTCACTTGCGTCTGTTGAGGCGACATTCTGGGAGCTGGGTTCTCCAGGTATCCTGCAGAGGTTTGAGCCTGAAAGATTTTTCTTCACCAAGAAAACGTTAGTAATCTTTGGGAAGACCACGGCTGTCCATTTGACAAAAACCGTATGACTTAAGTTTTAATTGTGAAATGTGCATTTTGATGCTGGAGGTTATCCAAAGCATTCTTGCAACATGCAAATGTGATCACAAATTCCTTGCACGGAAAATCTGGATCCAACAATTTGAAATTTCCAAAAAGAGTTTGTTCAAAACATCTATTGGAGAATTTCTCATCCAAGAGGGCTCCTCACCGCTCTGTGATAATGGTCTTTTGTAAGGAATGCATTCAGCTTCCTACTAACCTGTGCCTAGGTTTTAGGATCATTCGCAGCGCATACATTTTGATCGGTCGGGAGGTCTTCCACGGGACCGTAATGTTGGGCTTGGACATTGGTTTTCAAAGGGAGACCCGCTTTGGAGTCGATGCCATTGAATGAAAGTGTTCAACATCTGCTCCGGGTTTACAAGTCAAGAACCCTGCAAAATGAGAAAGAAATAGTCTTGCTCGTACTTCTTCGAGCTAAGCTATATGTTAACCCAAGTGTCTTAATCAGAGAAGACTATTTCAGGGTCGTAACTTTGGTAGGATTGGGGACCGAAGAAAGGCTTGTTTTTGGCCCAGAATTTGTGAAGGGATTGACATTGGTGATCATTGCAAATTTTGCCACCTGTCTTTTCCATTTTGCATCTTCAACTTTTGAGGTGCACGACAGCTTTTGAGGTGTGCACCAGCTCTTTAGAGAGCGTCTCTTATTGCATTCAAAGACCGACTCTCTTTATGTCTTCGTTCTGTGCTTAATAACATTCGGGGAGCAGCCTTTTGGATTTGGCTCCTTTAGAGGTTTTTCTCTCTTCCCCACGAGGCTTCATTGGGGGTTAATTTAACAATTTTCACGAGCATCGGCCTTGCTTTTATCAGGCACTTTGCTTTTTCTTTTCCGATGCTGGGGATTTCTTTAATCCCTTGTCGCAAGTGAAATGCTTTGGCAATTGTGCTAGATATATGATTTGGCTCTTAGCACGCTTGAGTATCGACTTAGTAGCTTTTTCGCAAATCCTAGGTCTTGAACTCCCTCGTTTCTGAAGTGATCTGTATTCATCTTGGAATTTGCAATGATCACCAACGGGTTTATGAAATGAATTTGCAGGCTCAACTTGGCTGTGCAAATGATAAACGTGTGTGGGATAGAGAAATGAACGCTTCTCGTCATCCTATGGCACTTGGATTACCATATAAACAACACACAGAGATTGATGTTAGTTCGAGCAAGAAAATTTCTAACCATTTCCTCCTGATGCTGCTGGACTCATCTCCATTTTGCCCCGATGTGGGGTGGTTCTTGACAGGGTTAAGAATGAAAACCGCCGCTCAAATGGGTTATCAATGGTCACCTGTAGTGTTTGGGGGATATGAAACGAATGCCTCCGTCGTCCCAACTCATGTAATCGCCGCAAATGGTCCCTACCTCCGTAGACCCAGATTTTGTTATTTGCCCACTCCATTCATCTCTCAAGTGTGTGTTGGACATGTTTGGATTAGGTTTCGCCTCTCGTCTGAGAAAACGCCCTCTTAAACGGTTTGGACAACTTTTATTGGAAAAATTCTTTTTGTTTTCTCCGAAAAATTTCCTCCCAATGGGGCTTTATGATGCACATGCATGTTTCATTCATGTTCAGACAACCTCCCAACTTCGACTGTGGATGTCTATGAGTTTAAAAATTCGATGCCTCTTTTCAGACATAATGATTGAAAGAGCCCTAACACTTTTTTTTTCAACGACTTGGGGAAAATGGATACTTACCTACCCGCCGCGGTTGGAGATCCCTAAAAATGGGGGAGAAACATGTTATTGTACGTTCACGAATTTTTTTCAAAAAATTAGAACGATACATCTTACCCTTGGTCATGTATTCCAACGGGTAATACATGGGATGTGAAAACCTGTTTCGCCTTGATGGCGAGCCCCTGTCAAAGACGGGAATTATGTGTCAGTTTGCGTTCCAAAATTCGAGGCAAATTAGAACGATACAACCTTGTTCTTGCTTTGTGTTTCCATTTGAACACAAACGCGCGGCTTGCAGAATCTGGCCCTCTATCTTGTGGCCTTGATCCCTCTGTTTGGTTGGCGATGAATCATTCTCAAGGATTTTCCCCAGAGGAGATCCATTTGTGTTTTTGGACGCATTCCAGCGCCACTCTTTAGAGTTCCTTTTATTCAAGGAAAAAAGAAAATTTTATCAAAATGCATGTCAAAGCATGTGACGTAGGAGCGATACTTTTTACCATCCACTAGGTCTTATAATCAAAGACCGTCTCCTGGAATCCTGACTTGCGAGGCCAATGATTCTATTCGCCTCCTTGTTAGCGTGCTCTCTTCTTTTGAGGCTTTCGGCGCCAATAACTTCCTGTTAAATGAGTAAAAACTCATGTTAGGCATGTGGTCTTCGAAGACCAAATTGGAACGATACAGGGTTACCGTTCACCCAAATTCGTATCTCGGGGTTTGATTCTAATGCGGACGACTCTGCTATTGCGTCCATTGACTTTGCCAGAGGAGAAACGTCCGGCGTACAAAAGATTCACTTGCCCCAGTTAGGCATGGTTTTGCTGTTTGTCATCTCTGGATTCGATGACCCTGGTTTGATGCGCTTTCACGGGGGATCATGAGAGTTTGCCCCCGGTTTGGCTCCTCAAAATAAATGGGGGGGGACCTGCTCCCATTGATTTTTGCAGATTCTGATCATCCGTCTCGATTGTCAGAGTCCTTGATCAATTTTTATCTGTCTCAAGACAGCCTGATATTCTTGGGATTCGTCATGTGGCGGTTTGGTGATTCTCTCGATCACAGTCGCCTTTTGAGGTATTTGATGTTCCCTGTTTGTTATTTGAAAGCATTACATCCTGCGTCCTCTGCTCTTGATCATCATCTGGTAGGAAAAAGAAAGGAAGCATTATTCTCATATCAAGAAAATAATCATTTTGGAACGATACGTCCTTTTACACTTGATTTGCATTCCGTTTTGATGTTGCATATTGATATGAACAACATCTATCGAATTCCTCCATCCGTGCTTGAAGGTATTTGCAATGCCTACAGTTCATTTTCCCCAGCTAGACATGGCCAAATTGGACCCGGACCCGGAACCGGCCCGTTGACCGGCCCGGAACCGGCCCGGAACCGGCCCGTTGACCGGGTCCGCGGTTGTGAAAAAAGAGGAACCGGAACCGGACCTTCACGGGCCGGTTCCGGTTCCTCTTTTTTCGGAACCGGCCCGGAACCGCCGGTTCCGGGCCGGTTCCGACCCGTTATTTTTAATAAAAAAATAAAATAAAAAAATAGAGAAAATGATAATTTCTTGAAGTGGGATTCGAACCTTTGATCTTTTAGTTGAAATAAGCACCCTAAACCACTCAACTACCTTCAATTTGATTGTTCATATTGCAAATAAATTATAAAAAATATATATGGACAAATTGAACCGACGGGAACCGGCGGTTCCTTGAACCGGAACCGCCGGTTCCGAACCGGAACCGGCGGTTCCTTGAACCGGAACCGCCGGTTCCGAACCGGAACCGGAACCGCCTCTTTAAGGGCCGGTTCCGGTTCCGGCTTTTTTAGGAACCGGAACCGCCGGTTCCTGAACCGGAACCGGCGGTTCCGTCGAACCGTGCATGTCTAGCCCCAGCTGGGCAACGTCTGTTTTGTCATTTGAATGCATGAACTTTTGGGTGCATTGTCTCTTTTATCACCTGAGATAAAAAAAATGGAGAAAAACTTATCCTCAGATCTGATTAAAAATCAATTAGGAACGATACGTCCTTTCACCAAACGAGTGGCTCTGCGGCCAAGTGCATTTTGCACTGAAGGGACGAATTCCCCTATGCTCCACGGGTTTGGGGAATTTGCCCCTATTTTCGATAAAAATGAGCCTTATCGAGATGTATACAATACAAATAGATCCCTAATACAATCAATCTAAGGGACGAGATAGAGAGGATCTCAGCAAAATTAGTCTTATTCAAGGGAACTAAAAATGCCAAACCAATCAAAGGAATGTGGTCCGAACACTTGGAGATGCCCCAGTTCCAGTCTTCGAGATGTGACTCCAGGATCACCGATTTTTTTTTATAGGTGGTTTTAGATATATCAGCCATCCAAAGACATGCACATGAGACAAGTGAGGATAAAACTTCTAAAAATCAAAGGATTTGGCACCTAAGGTCAAGGTTCCCACTTCGAGTTCTAGAAAGAGCCGATTCCATTGCACAGCTATCGTTGCATTGGGACTCGATCCATAGTTCGAAGTGAGCGGAATTGAAAAGTGGATTACCCCATGTTTTTCCTCATGGAGATTCCATTTTCAATTCCTTCTATTGTTTTCCTAAAGAGCGGCGCCCGGGGTTTTAGGCGCGGTTGTGTGTGTCCATGTGTCGTGATCATCACGATGCAAGTCATGCCCAATAGTTTATCAATCAGCACTTCGAATCATCCACACAACATACATTCCTACGCCCAACCTGCATAAGACAAAGTTAATCACAGACTACACCCCTTTATTTCTCCAATCTGCAAAAACATATAACACCTATCGTAAGCGGACTTACCTCACCTTCAAGAGCGCCTGCAGGGTTAGAAAAATCACTCAGCATTTTAATTACGGCCTAAGTCCACTTGGGGTCTAAAACCATAGGTTCTAGAATAGAAAGTCCCTAGTGGAGTCGCCAGCTGTCGCGACCCGTCCGAAAGCGGACGCGGCTAATGGATTACCGATCGCGGGTCTTGGATCGGCACGAGCCCTCCCAGGCCCATACCAAATCGCGGCGGGAGTATTTTTCAAAGGATTCGACGATAAGAGTCGATCGCTTTCGACCTTCAGTGTGGTCGCGGTGGCATGTGCAAATTGTGCATGCATTTGGAGTCACCACCGGTCTTTCTTGGAGGGTAGACCGGAAACCTTACTGATCGATTGGGAGAGATCGATCAGTTCTGCGGAACCAGAGATTTTGGGTTCGGGGACTTGGTTACGCTGGTGTCATTACCAACGCCCTTTCGGTACCTAACGCGAGTGAATTTTCTGCAATTTTTCTCAATTTTTTTTTGAATTTTTCCTTAATAATTCATTTTTTTGAATTTTTTTATTTGACCTTTTTTTATAAATTTTCTGAAAATAAATCCCAACTGACGGTCCCTAACTCGCCACGTGGCGTCTCGGTGACAATCGAATCATTTTAATTTTTGTAAAATTCGAAATTCATTTCTTTTAATGTTAAAAATATTTTTTTATTCTGAAAATCATCGGATCACGACACGTGGCTCATCTGCAGCCATCCAATCTAGCATTTTTTTTTGTTTTTGTTTTTATAGGACGCAACACAATGCAAAAAATAAAGAAGATATTAAGTCATTATACAACATAAACATAAGCAAAGGAGATAGGATCCGGTGAATTTTACGACGTCGGAGTCCGTCGGTGCTCGTGCAACAATGTGAGGGGGTATAAACCACTAGCAGGAGGCTCGGTCTTCCGATTCTGGGGTAGCACAATATAATTTACAGAAAATAAATGAATAGAATGCCTTGGACACCAATAGGAGGCTCGGCCTTCCGATTCTGGGTCTAATAAGTAAAATGTAGAAAATGCCCACTTTTATTAAATGCAATACAACACAAATTAACTATATGATGCATGAAATGCTAGGACATAAAGTAAATACGCAGCAAATATTCAGATACCAACAGGAGGCTCGGCCTTCCGATTCTGGGTCTAATAAGTAAAATGTAGAAAATGCACACTTTTATTAAATGCAATACAGTACAAATTAACTATATGATGCATGAAATGCTAGGACATAAAGTAAATACACAGCAAATATTCAGCAACCTTAAAACTACAGAACATAGCCTATCCTCTTAGGAAGCCATCACCGAAAATTTCATCTTAAAAGGAGTCCAAATGAGTGAGATATGACCACAATACCTCAGTTCGCTCGATTTTCGTCGACTGTTTTTCAAAAAATCACCATAATTTAACCAGACCTCGAAAATTCATGAAACCAACGGGAAATTGTTAAGGACATCTTAACTTAACCTGTGGTGGTCAGAGGGAGGCGGAAAGGTCGTCGGAAGGGCTGATCGTAGAGGACGACGGCGGCGGCAGAAACTGGTTGGTACAGGGTAAACAGCGACTTTTGCTCATTCAAACGGCTCTCCCGGACGAATGGCTGGGCCAAATGCGCCTTATAATATGTCCCTGGAAAGATAAGATGATAAGCTTTCTATTGGAGGTGGTTTCACCTCGATCTGATATTGGACGACGGAGTTATGACCGGAACAGTGAGATGGTTCGGGCAGCAGCAGTTTGGTGGAAGATGGAAAAGAGAGAGAAATCAAAGGGAGATGAGAGAGGAAGAAGAAGAAGGAGGAGGAGGAGGAGGAGGAGAGGAAGGAGAGCACGAATGATGGGGGGGAGGTGACTAAATACTAAAAATAAAATAATAATAAAATAAAATACTAAAAAGTAAAAATAATAATAAAATAATCAAAAGTGAAGACAAAATGATTAGTCCCCTTTTCCTTTTAAATGATGATGTTTTCACTCATTTTCCTTTTAATCATTACTAATATTTTTGTCAAATTCAATTTTATGGTGATCAGAGAACACCCGAAATCGAACTTGAATTTTACTGTTTTATGAGGTCCTAAAGTAAATAAAATTAAAAATAAAAAATACCGACTATTTGTATATATTTTGTGACCTCAAATATTATTTTTCTTTGATTTTCTTCTTTCTTTTCTTTTTTTTTCTTTTCTTTTTTTTATTTTTCGAAAATATTAAAAAAAATGAAAATTACGAAAATTATTTTTTTGGTCAAAATGGTTCATTTAGCTTGGCCAAGGTCACCAAAATTGATTTTTCAATTTTTCAACTTTTTATAGATTTTCTATGAATTTTTTTTAAATAAAGGAAAAAAGGTTGATCAAAATTTAGGTGTCAACACTTGCTTTGCGTTTTCATTTGAACACAAACGTGCGGCTTGCAGAAGTCGGCCATCTATCTTGTGGCCATGATCCCTCCGTCTGGTTAGCAATGAATCCTTCTCAAGGATCTGCACTGGAGGAGATCCTTTCATGTTTTTGGACGCATTCCAACGCCATTCTTCGAGGTTCCTTTTATTCTGGGAAAAAAGGAATATTTTTCATCAAAATGCATGTCAAAGCATGTAATGTAGGAGCGATACTTTTTACTCTCTACTCGGTCTTATAATTAAAGATCATTTCTTGGAGTCCTGACTTCCGAGGTTGATAATTTTATCCTCCTCCCCGTCGGCGAGTTCTTTTCTTTTCAGGGTTTCTGGTGCCTACAATTTTCTGTCCATCTAGACGGCGAATCCCTATCAACGATAAACATTAAGTGTCAGTTCGTATTTCGAAATTCAAGACAAATCGAAACGATACTGCTTTACTCTCGCTTCGCGCCTCCATTTGAACGCAAATGTGAGGTTTGCAGAAGTCGGCCATCTAGCTTGTGGTCATGATCTATCCATCTGGTGGCAATGAATCCTTCTCTAGGATTTGCACTGGATGAGATCAATTTGTGCTTTTGGACGTATTCTACGTCATTTTCCAGGGTTCCATTTCCTGGCAATCTGCCCCCTGAAACTGATATTTCTTTTCGCCTCCATGTCGGCGAGATCCTTTCTTTTGTGGCTTTTTGGCGCCACCAATTTTCTGCCGAATGAGAACAAACTCATGTTAAGCATGGGATCTTCGGAGATCAAACTGGAACGATACAAAGTTACCGTCCACCCAGGTTTGTATCCTGGGGTTTACTTCTGGTGCGGACGACTTTGCAATTGCGTCCATTGACTTTGCCGGAGAAGACACATCTTTCTTTGTCCAGCGTATAAATGATTCACTCGGCCTAGTTAGGCGTGATTTGTCATAGCAAGGTGACGCTTGCCCCAACTAACTTTATTTTCGCATTTTGCTGCAATCCCCATCCTCTTTGGGGATGTCTTCTCTCCTGGGACCCATGGTGATGTCTTACTGATGTATTCCTCTCTTTCATCGATTGTTGACGCGCCACATTTGGTGGGGGTCATTTCAGTATCGTATATTGATATGGACGATGAATGTTCCTTCCTCTCGTCTGTATTTGTGGGTGTTGTTCGTGAGATGATCCTCAATCACGTCAACAATTGTTTTGCCCCAGTTGAGCGACGTTCGTCCTGGCAACATGCCTTATCACTTTTCACGTTTGTTGGCGATTTTCAATCCAAATTGAAAATGTTCATGCACCTGCACATGAAAAGACAAGCGTAGGTCTTTATCTGACTTCATTTGGAATTTCAGGAATGAGATACTCCCTTCGAGGCTTTGTCCTTTCAACGTTTGAAGGAACGATGCTTTTCCAATATTTTGCCCTAGTGAGGCTTGTCTTGATGTTTGTCATCTCTGGGTTTGATAACCCTGGTCCGATGCACTTTCCTGGGGGTTCATGAGAATTTTCCCCTGGCTTGGCTTCTCGAAGAAAATAGGGGAACTTGCCCCCATGGATTTTTGTCGATTCTGGTCATCTATCTCGATTGCCAGAGTCCTTGATCAATTTTATCTGTCTCTAGACAGCTTGACATTCTTGGGATTCGTCATGTGGCGGTTTGGTGATTCTCTCGATCACAGTCGCCATTTGAGGTATTTGATGTTCCCCTGTTGAAAAGAAGAGATCTCATGAGTAAAGGGCATGTATAATTGACTATTGGAGTCGATACAATTTACCCTTGAAATTTATCCTGCGGGAACCGACATTTCTCCCTTTGGGTTCTTCGTATGCAGGATATGTGCATGATATGCATGATGCGTGTTATGTATGCTAGCAGCGAAAAATGAATTCGTGCTTTTCACTCTATTCAAAGAAGGCATTTTTATCAGATGTGTCCATCTGCAAAACTTGAAATTTTCTTTCCAAGTGTTCTTTTTACAGAGATTTCTAAATGATGAGAAACTTCTTCAGGTTTTCTCAAAGGTTTTGTTCACAAATTGAGCCATTAGAATGCTCTTGAAAATATTTAGCCAGAATGCATGTCTGAGATGCCATGAAAATGGGTACTCCATGTTTGTCATTTGAAAGCAATGCATCCTGAGTCCTCTGCTTTTGATCATCATCTGAGAGGAAAAAGAAAGGAAGCATTATTCCCATATCAAGAAAATAATCATTTTGGAACGATACCTCCTTTTACCAAATGGATGGCTCCGCATCGTTCTGCTCTTCATTTAGAAGGGTTTAATGCGTTTCGTCTTTGATGGATTTACTCCATGTCATAACGCTTCATGGGTGATGACTATAGCTTCGGGAGCTTTCCGTGTGTGTCACCATGGTGAATTCGGCATATCTGACCTTCGATACCCTTTCCGAGTAGATGAGTGATTTGCCCCCAGCCGCTGGATGCTTTGTCTGGGGCTGGCTGATTTAGTCGTAGGCAGTTTGATCATGCCGTGTTGATGTATTCCTGCTTAGTTGGAGTCGGTCCACTCAATGTCAGGTGGTTTTGGCACTTCGCACCTTTTAAATTCTCTGACGTCTGGTATCTATTCTGTGTTCTCTTTTGTGACACCAGATGATATGATCCTACGATCTTCCAAAGATCTCAACATTTGATGTTCCTCAACATCTTTTGCCTTGTCATCATTTCATGACGTCCCTCGAGCATCTTGCTATTTGACATAAGCAAGCACGGGTTTACTTGTGGTTGAGTATTTCAACGGCCTGAGGTGTTATTTTACCTTCCTCATACCCTGTTGCTTTAAGGGTTTATGTTGGAGTCTCTTGCATTTCAAACAAACTTTTACCCCACCTGCACGAGGGAAGGAATGAGCTAGTCAATTGATGCGCAAAGAGCTTTAGTTGAAACGATTACGGATTTACTATTCCAGCTCTAGTCACTTCGGGCATCCAAGACGATGAAAATTCTCCAGTGGTCCCATTCATTTTCATCATCACCTGCAAGAATGGGAAACCATATCAACTCATGAATAAATCAGTTAAATTTGGAACAGATACATCATTTTCGACTTAGGGAATGTCAATCCTAATTAGGTTGCTCCTTCATAATTTGATTCATTTTGTCTTTGCAATCACAATGGGTGACATCCGCTGAGGGCACATTTCTTTCCGTCTTATAGGGAAGACAAATTTTCCTTCGTTTGTCTTTGACCCTCTTATCCTGTTTTTCACCTGAGAGGAAAAGATAGGAAATATTATGCTGGTATCTGATTGAAAATCAATTAGGAACGACACGTCTTTACACTTGATCTGGCTGCCCCGGTCACGTGGCGTTTGCCCCAGTTGAGTGGGATTTGCTCCAATTGACTACTTTGATTCACTTCACAATTTTTGCAATTCTCATTTCAATTTGGGGATATCTGCTGTTTGGAGTTTCCCGTCTCTCTTCATCTTGGTGGGCTTTTGCCCAAACATGCTTTCTTGGTGAGAAGTTGACTTCTTTGTCTAACTTCAAATATCCGTCCATGTGGCTTGAGTTGTCGACCAGATTCGATCTTCTCGAAGCACCACTCCTGAGGATCAGTAAAACATAATCAGCAAATTTTCAAATTTAAAGAGATTAGATTACAGCTAATTCTCTTCTGCATGTGGCTCCTTTGATTGCATGCCGTTCCACGTCTTGAAAGATGGGAAAATGCCCTCATCAGTTGACTTTTTTTCTTGAGGATTCCCTGGTCTTCCTTCATCAGTTGACTCTCCAGGGTTGTCCAATGCTTTTAACTTGCGACTGATTCTTCACACAAGTCTTTGGATTTTGATTCTGGAAATTACCTGTTCGAATGACAGGACTATGTTAGAAAGGGAAGTAAAGCATAAATCCTTTCAATTTTATGTTTTCTTGTGATAACGAAGATAAGGACTTTTACACAAGCCTTAATCTCGTGTGAAAAGTTCTTCATCAATGTTTTTCAGAAGAAAACATACTATTAGAAGGAGTGTAATCCCTGGTTATCACTTTTGGCAAATCCTCAGAAAATCTGTGGAATGTCCAAGAAGATAAAAATACAATTCCAATGTGTCCTAAATTCGGTGAGAGATAAGACATCCAAATTGAAATTATTTTCCGAAGGTAATTTGGATATCAGGTCTCATCTTGAATTTAGGAAATATGGACGACTTTAGTTAATTACCAAGGATGACCAATGATGCATGCTAGAGACCGGTTCAATTCCATGTCCGGCGCACCATGAAATGAAGGTTAGATTCTCGTACTTGGGTTAAACATGCCAAGTGTGAGTTCTAACGACAATTTCATCTAGGTGAGACACGCAATTGAACCGAAAAATCCGAACGGTTGAGAGAAATTCCAGTGTCACATTCCAATGTCAAGACACTTAGACAAGACTTAGGAATCGAGGTATAAAGGATAGATGGGAGACCCACAGACGGGTGCTCCTTACAGACTCGATGATCCTGATAAAAGAAAAGGGACGATTGGAACGTGGCCCTTAAGAACCTAAAGAGATGTCCCAAGTTGGATCTTCAGGTGACGGCGCTTGATGTCTTCGGTCCTGCTATTTCGGGTCTTCGTTTTCATCAGATGCCCTTTTGATAATGTCCGGCAGGTGTCTCAGATTTGCTGTTATCGTCTATCCTTCAACTTCCGGTATGGTTATTGGATCATTCCTTGGACAGCTCGAAGAGGGTAAACTCTGTTGAATGTCCCGATAGTTTGATGGCGGATGACGCGTCGCTCATACTTGAATACGTCCGGGATGTGGGACCGACTTGGAGAGATCATCTCTTTTATCTATACTCTAAAATGGAGTTGGACTCAACCATCGGACTTGATGAATGCAGCATGTTGTGCAAAATCAAAGATTGCAGATAAATTAGATAGAAACAGAAGGACCTTACCATAATCGGTACCTCATGAATTTTGGTTTTAGGTATACCAACCATCCACACACATGCGCATGAGACAAGTGAAGCTCGACTCTAGAAATCAAAAGGGCTTAGGTATGGAACCTAAAGGCTTCCCTCTATCCGAGTCGATAAATTCGTCCATGAGCGCAATCCACAACAAATGGATAAAAATCTCGACTTGGATAGTGAGTGGGATCGAATATGGTCAACCCCAGCGCGATCCACGCTAGAGCGTTGCATATCGATCCCTGATCTAAGGCTACCTGAAAAGGTGATTTTGCGGCCTCGGTTTGGGCGCTTTGTGCAAAGCGTCGTGATCCTCAAATATGCAGGTGAATCATGCTCAACAATTTGTATATCAGTCAGCGCTTCAAATCATCCATATAACATACATTCATACGCTCAACCTGCATAAGACAATGTTAATCACAGACTACATCCCTTATCACTCCAATCTGTAAAAACATATAACACCTATCATGAGCGGACTTACCTCACCTTCAAGAGCACCTGCAAGGTTAGAAAAATCACTCAACGTTTTAATTACGGCCTAAGTCCACTTGAGGTCTAGAACCATAGGTTCTAGAACAAAGTCCCTAGCGGAGTCGCCAACTGTAGCGACCCGTCCGAAACGGACGCGCTAATGGTTTACCGATCGCGGGCCTTTTCCCCGCACTGGAGTGTGGATCGCGGGCTTTGGATCGGCGCGGGCCCTTCCAGGCCCATACCAAATCACGGCGGGAGTATTTTTTGAGGGGATTCGGTAATAAGAGCCGATTGATTTCGACCTTAGTGTGGTCGTGGTGGCATGTGCAACTTGTGCATGCATTTGAGTCGCCACCGGCCTTTCTTGGAGGGTAGACCGAAAACCTTACGGACCGATTGGGAGAGATCGATCAGTTCTGCGGAACCAGAGATTTTGGGTTCGGGGACTTGGTTGCGTCGGTGTCATTACCAACGCCCTTTCGGTACCTAACGCGAGTGATCTTCCTAATTAAGATTTCATGTAGGCGCAATTTCAGGTGAGGTAGGTCGGATTCAGGAGTTCATGCAGATTGGAAGACTAATCCTATCAATCACGATCAATTTAATGAAAGCACAATCAAGAGCATAAATAAACCACATCCATGCACACCATTTCACATCAAAGGCTTCCTATTATAGCCATAAGGATTTTAGGGAAGGTGTGATTTGAGGATCAAGGGTAAAATGGGAAGATTTGGAGACGATTAGCCTGAAGAGGAAAATCATCAATTTTTGGAAGATTTGGATACCGAATTACCCAAAATATTCCATGGCCAGTTGATTGTGGCCATTTCCCATTTTTTGAGAATTTTTTGGAATTTCTTGATTTTTTTTTTCAGTTTTTGGAAGACGACTCGACCAAAGGGCGAAATCATCATTTTTAAGAGGGGTCGGGGTTTAAAACACCCGGAGTGAGTCTTGGCCAGTTGACTGTGGCCATTTCCTATTTTTTTGGAATTATCATGGATTTTTTTGGAATTTTTTTGGAAGATGGTTTGTCGAAAGGGCAAAACCGTCATTTCTGGAAGGACCGGGGGTCGAAAGACCCGAAACAGGTCGTGGCTAGTTGTATGTGGCTATTTCCTATTTTCTGGAATTTTTTTGAATTTGTCTGAATTTTTTTTATTTTTTTAAATTTTTTTATGATTTTCTATTTTTTATTGATTTTTTCGAATTTTTATTATTTTTTTATTATTTTCTGATTTTTTAAATTATTTAAAAGTATTTTTCGGGCCGAGTTGGACCCGGCCCATGCCTCTTGGGCGCCCGGCCCGACCCTATTGGCCAGAACCGGCCTAAAACGACGCCGCTTTTTTATTTTTGGAATTTTTTTTTGTATTTTTTTATCATTTTTTAACATTTTTATATTATTATCCGAAAATCCACAGATCGGACGGTTCCCATTGCGCCACGTGGCCACCTTTGGTGCGTCCGATCCTGCAATAGATCGGACGTTCCGTAGAGTGCCACTTGGTACAATTTCAGCCGTCGGATCGGAAATAATTAATTTTCTTTTTTAGAAAAAACCCTCGAATCGGACAATACAGGTTGTGCCACGTGGCTACTCCTGGTGCGTCCGATCTTGGACAAGATCAGACGATCCACATGTTTTCTTGGTGAAGAAAACATGTGGATCGCGACAGGGTTCGATTGGTCCCCTGATCTTCATCCTTCCTTCTTGATTTGTGAATAGGGCCCAATTGTATGTGGCCCTATTTACTACCGCGTTCGATTGGTCCCACATTACATCGCAGTAGTGAATCCAGGGGACCAATCCATGGATTACCTATTGGTCCAACTCTCCGCGTCACGAATCAAATCTCAATTTTCTCTCCAATTTTGGGTCATACAAAAAATATGTCGGGTCGGGTGATGAATCGGGCCGAGTACATAAAATTCAAGACATATTTAACAAGTAAGATCTTGATTACCATTATCTCCGTTAATTACGGTTCGAGCAAATGGTGCCTTAACGAACTGGTTCAAATAATGGAGTGTAAAAAGAACAACACTGGGCATATAGTATTGCCTATATTTTACAAAGTGCAACCAGCTCACGTCCGATTTCAAATCGGGCGTTTTGGAGATGCATTTCGTGCGCACGAGAGGCGCTTCAACCAGACGATTTTGCAGAAATGGAAGCAAGTGCTCAACGAAGTCAGTTCCTTGAAAGGATGGGACACGGAGGGGTAACATTTCTCACCAAAACATTCTCTACTTTCTTTGAGTTTGTGTGGATGTTTACTGGTAGAATATTTCATTCGTTATAATTGCACAAATAAGAAGAAATACCCTCAATCGTATTCAGGTAGTTCACATTATAGCACTTTGAACGACTTTCTGGATTGATATTATTGCATCAAAAGTCATGACCAAAGTTTATTAATTGATGGTTAAACTCTGGCTTATTGGAATTTTGCTTATTTAAACGCTCTAGAAAGTTTTCAAAGTCACATCCGCGTCGCTCCTAATATCTTTAACAGCAACAAGTTGAAAAGGCAATTTAAATCCATAATATGTACAACATTCAAAATTCATTAGGGATACCCTCAAGTTTCTTCTTGTTCAATAAAATTTTGTTGGAGAGATAACGGCATAAGGCTCGCCAGATGAAGTTACCACTAGCATTTCCCACTTCAGTTTTAGCATACAACATAAATATATGAAGGTGTGACAACAATGAATTCTTAAAGCTTTTCGATTTCAGATTTTTTATTACTTTGTTCTTATTAGATAAACAACTTAAATTTTTTTACTGTGCCGTACTTGAACTCGTCACATTTGACAGGCATGAAGGAGAATTGGTGAAATTGGTTGTTCGAGAAGTGTTAGGCGAGTTGAAAAAAAAGTTTGAGCTGGATATTCCTGAGAATTTGGTTGGAATTGATAGTCATGTCGAGAAGATTATGGAATTTATAGATAATAACTCTCGTGCAACGCTCTTCATTGGCATCCATGGAATGGGAGGCATTGGCAAGACAACTCTTGCTAAAACCGTCTACAACAAGCTCTCCAATCAATTTGAGTACCGTAGCTTCATTGCTGATATTAGGGAATCATGGAAGCATGTTGGCATTCATTACTGTTAAGGAAAGCCACTACTCAGCATATATTTTCGGGATTCAAATATTTCAGGATTGTGTTTTGTTATTCTGTTGCCTATTTCTATTCCATATCTTCACTGTTGGAGGAAGAAAAGATTCTTTGGGATTGTTTATTATTCTGTTACGATTTTGTATCGCCTTCCAAGAGTCTTTATATACGTTGTATCCATAACACAATTGTATAGAGTGAAAAAGAGCAATAAAATTTTCCTTCCTCATATCGTCTTCCTCCGAGTTTCTTCCTTTCAAGTTGGTATCAGAGTAAATTAATGTCGTCAACGTACACCAATAAGTAAATGGTGAAAGCAGCCGTGTGCTTGACAAACAAGGTGGTGTCGGCATTAGATATGACAAATCCCAAGTCGCACAAATAGGAACTCAAGCGAGTATACCAAGCGCGAGGCGCTTGTTTCAGACCATATAAAGAGCGCCGAAGACGACAAACATAGTCAGTCTTACTTGCATCAACGAAACCTGGTGGTTGAGTCATATAAACTTCCTCCTCGAGGAATCCGTGGAGGAACGCATTAGAGACATCCAACTGTCGAATGGACCAATGTTGAGAATACGCCAAAGACAAGACTGTGCGTATAGTAACAGGCTTTGCCACCGGGCTAAACATCTCTGTATAATCAATACCCTCTTGTTGATGGAAACCCTTGGCGACCAATCTTGCTTTACAGCGTTCAATAGTTCCATCGGAGCGGAGTTTAATTTTATAGACCCACTTGCATCCAATGGGTCGAGCATGAGCAGGAAGAGGAACAAGACTCCAGGTGTCATTCTCCATTAATGCGTTGTATTCGGACTGCATTGCAAGTTGCCATTGCTCATCCTCGGCAGCCTTGGAAAAGCAAGTTGGTTCTTCAGGAATATTGGACTGAACCACAAGAGCTGAGGTATGATTTCGTTGAAAAGTAGGACAAGCTATAGTCCCATCGCGAAGACGGGTTATCATAGGATGAGAAGAAGATGTTGGTACCGTGACTTGAGGTGCTTGGGGTACCTCAACATGTCCAGGAGCATTGTCGGTAGAGGCAATAGGGGGAACATCCATAGTTGGTGAAGACTCAACTGGTTCCACAGGTGTCGAGGATGAGAGAGACAAATCGATAGGCACAAATAGATCCACATGTGTCGGTGTTGAGGGACTGTGAGAGGCGTGGAATGTGGGAGCAAGAGGATAGAAGGCCTCATCAAAAGTAGCATCCACAACAACATAGAAGCGCTTCTCCTTAGGGCAATAGTAGCGATATCCTTTATAACCCGGAGGATAGCCCATAAAGATGCATACCTTCGATCGTGGTGCAAGCTTATGAGGAGAGTAAGGGCGAAGAAACCGATATACTGCACAACCAAAAACACGTAAGTGCATAATATCATGTTTAGTATGAAATAGAGCCTCCCAAGGTGACAAGTTATCAATGACTGGTGTTGGCGTGCGGTTAATCAAGTAAACCGCAGTTTCAAAAGCGAACTCCCAAAATTCCGGTGGAACAGAACCTTGATGAAGAAGGGTCAATCCGGTTTCGATTATATGTCGATGTTTCCGTTCCGCAGTCCCATTCTGATAAGGTGCATACGGACAAGAAATCCGTTGGTGGATACCATGCTCTTGAATATATTGTAGAAATTCCGTAGATGTGATGAATTCAGGTGCTCCGTCACATTGTATGGACTTAATTTTGCAGTTAAGTTGATTTTCTACAAGTTTGTGAAAGGTTTTAAAGATGGAACAAAATTGACTACGAGATGTGAAGGAATAGAACCACGTGAAACGTGAGTAATCGTCAATGAAGCAAATATAGTATTTATTGCTGTTGAATGAAATAACAGGAGATGGACCCCAAATATCAAAATGAATTAATTCCAAAGGATGTTTGGACCTAGACAAAGTGGGATAATGACTATGGCGGTGATTTTTATTCATAGCACACGCCGTACAGACTGAAGATGAAGAACGACTAAAACTAATGTTGGATGAATTGAGAAGACGCACAAGCCGGTCGACAGTGGCATGCCCCAAACGGTTATGCCATAGAGTGAGTGAAGCAACGCACTGTCGCTCGCTCCAGTACTGAAGCTGAATACAAATGTCTTGCGGATACGACTGCGGAGCTCATGTGGCTTGAATATCTGCTTCGAGATCTTCATGTGCCCCCACCCGTACCGCCCATCCTTTGGTGTGATAACTTATCCGCCATCTACTTATCGGCCAATCCCGTGTTCCATGCTCGCACCAAGCATGTAGAAATTGACTACCACTTCATTTGGGACCGTATTACACGGAAACAATTGGTCGTCCGCTATATTTCTACTGAGGAACAAACTGCCGATATCTTCACTAAAGGTTTGCCCACTCGTCGATTTCTTCAGTTGCGGTCCAAGCTAATGGTTCATCCTCACCATTAGCTTGCGGGGGGATGTTAAGGAAAGCCACTACTCAGCATATATTTTCGGGATTCAAATATTTTCAGGATTGTGTTTTGTTATTCTGTTGCCTATTTCTATTCCATATCTTCACTGTTGGAGGAAGAAAAGATTCTTTGGGATTGTTTATTATTCTGTTACGATTTTGTATCGCCTTCCAAGAGTCTTTATATACGTTGTATCTATAACACAATTGTATAGAACGAAAAAGAGCAATAAAATTTTCCTTCCTCATATCGTCTTCCTCCGAGTTTCTTCCTTTCAAGTATTACTTACAAAATCACTTAATCAATGATATATTGAAGCAAGAAAATCAAGTCGTAATAAAGATGAAGGAATTAAGATCCTCTCATCCATGCTTAAATGTAAAAAGGTCCTCATTTTTCTTGATGATGTGGATAATGATGATCAGTTAAAGGCTTTGGCTGGAAATCACAGTTGGTTTTCTTCGAGAAGTGTCACGCCCCGACTCTCGAGCTCGCGACATCCCTTGCCAAATCGCCACTAGGTCACGAAGGATAGCGACCCAGGCGGACTATCGACCTACTATCATACGGCGCATGCGGAACGTGCAACTTCCAAAACGATAAGATCAGCATGGGATAGAGAAGCAGGAACAACCAGTCAAATAAAACAGAAGCACTAAACAGATGAGAATAGATGATCCATGACCTTACAGAGCTAACGGCTAATATATACAACCCCATGCTTCGAGGTGGCCCTCTAAGACTCTCAAAAAGATACAGGAGTCGGGGTAAGGTCAACTCACTTCTACTCCAAAATGGTACCCCCACAAAAGATCCACCAACAGACTAGTGATCACGGTTCAGACTAGTGATCACGGAGGCCCCAACGGAGGAGCCGGGTTGTTGGGATCGTCATAAGAACTATTACTCGACTGCACAGAAGAGGCTACAGACTCCTCGGGCTCGACCTCAGGCTGCGTGCCGGGTTCGGGATCGACCACCTCCCCGTCAGGCGTATCAATGTCCATCGGGTCCCAGGCGGGGGCATTAGCGACCCCCTGAATAGGCGGTCCCTCAAACCCACGAACCGGGCCGTAGAGATCAATCCTGTCATGAAGATACCCGGCCTTGAAGAGATGAGCCACCAGAAGTGGCATCCCCTCATCGACCCATATCGTCGTGACGTGACGCTCCCAGACCTGATCCGTACCTGGAACCGGATGAGACGTGACATCGTGAGACATGTGGGTAGGGGTACCGAATCGCACGGGCCTTTCCATTACTTCGGACCTGAAAGGTTAACCCACGACGGGGTGAGAAATAAATCTCAGTGAATCAAGCCTAAGCTCAGTTAGGACATTGATTCGCCCAGAATATACTAAGCACCACAACCAACATACAGTTCAGTCGCATAATTCAACAAGATATAGTCATAACATATTAAACAACCCATCAAGGCATCACAAATCAAGTGTACATCAGGCACTACACAATTCACTTATATTAGATGACCCACGCCACTGGCGTGATCCAATTCCACAACGCGATCCAGCACTTTAGTGCGATCTAGCGTCCTTCCGGTAGAACCGGACTACGTCTCCTTTCCCTCTCAACGACAGCTACTACAGGCGGTGTATCCAGTGCACCCAGCACGGCACCAGCAAGCAGGCATCCCTAGACGGGGCGTCGGTCCATCACAAGCAGCGACCGGCATCCGATAATTCCTTAAGACCGTACGTCTGGCACGGGGCATGAATTACCGTGCTTCTGGCAAGTTGTTTACAATAGGTACGGTAAGTGCACAAACAGTACCAAACGAACTTGCCAGGTACTCGTCATCTGTCCCTCATGTGACCACACAATTCACACTTGGCAATCAATTCATTAATTATATTTGATTAATGCCAAATACTCATATAGACATGCTAGCAGACTCGGCCCACGGCCTTTCAAGACACTCAGTCAGGCATGTCAGCGAGGCGATCAAACCCATGAGGTTAATGACTAAATCACGAGCAACCAATTCAATCAAGCAATATCAAGCTCAGTTCGTGCCATGACAATTATTAACCAGATTGATTTAACACACCAATCGTTCGCTCGTAATCGAACCACAATCTACGAATTACCACCCAATCAATCAATCACTAAATTTATCACAATTAGCCACAGATAATAAAATCACCTCAATTAACCTAATCGATTGGCCATTTAACCTAACCCAATTTCTAACTAAACCGGCCCCGATCGCGTACCCAAATTTCACGATCAACTAATCCTAGGCGCAATTAGCGCCCTAACTAAGGGTTAGCGTCAACTCACTGAGTGAGTGAGCTCGGGCGGTCCCGACGATCGACGGCGACGGCGACGGTGGCGGCAACGGCGGCGGCGGCGGTTCTTGGTAACCAAAAAGGGTAACCGCGCGGGACCTCGGACCCAAACTTCGGGGACACCTCAGGAAGGTCCCACGAGGTCACCGGGACAGGTGGCCGGCGACGGAGCTCAGGCGAACGGCGGCCGGCGGCCTGAACAGAACCGGGTCAGTGAGCAAACAGGGTGAAACATGGCTAATTCGGGTGGTTCTCGATCCCACGAGCTGTGACAAGGCCGGCCAAGGGTCTAGGACTCACCTAGGGGTCGAGGGACGTCAGTTAGGACCGGTGGGGGGCGGCCGAAGGCGGCGGAGCAGCCACCCACAGAATCGGCAGAAAACAGGGCACGACGCGGCAGAAAACAGGGGCGACTTCCGAGGCTTCTCATGAGTTCTACCGGCGACGACGGTCTTCCATGAGCTGGGGGAAGTAAGAGGGGAGTCAGAGGAGTCGTTTGGAGGTGGTGGCGAGCGGTGGGGCCGTCGGAAACGGCCGGGTTCGAAGAAAAACCGAACCGGGCTCAAAACAGAGCACCAGCGGTTCCAAGACCTACCGCGGCGGCTCTGGTGGACGACGGGCGGCGGGACCGGTTCGGGGCGGTCGAGGGGAGCTTGGTGGTCCGTTGTGAGGTGGTGGCCGGGCCTAGTGGCGTCGCGAACGGTCGGGAAAGGAGCTGGCAGAGCTCGGGTTGTAGGGCCGAAAACAGGGCACCTCGTCCCGAGCTGCTTCCGCGGCGATCCGGCGGCGAACGGCGGCCGGGACTGGACGACGACGACGACGGCAGGAGGTGGCTAGGCGAGGGGGTGGTCGGCTTGGGGGCGGTTGTCGCGCGAAGAAGCAAGAGGAAGAGGGAGAGGGAGCTCGGTCGCGCGTCGTTCCAACAAGAAGAAGAAGAAAAGCAGAAGAAGAAAAGAAGAAGCAGCGGCTGCAGCACGTGCACAGGGAGGAGAAGACGTGAGCTGATGGGCTGCATGGGGAAGGGAGATGGTGGGGTCCAATTGAAGACTTTGGGGTCTTCTTATCCCTTAGGGTTAATGGCATTTGTCTCTTGCAAATTAGGGTAGGGACAAAATGGTAATTGGCCATGTCGGGACTGAATGAAAATTTGGCGCACTGGACGGACGGAAAATTTTGAAATTTCACTGGCTAGGCTTGGTCGGGATTAGGTTCAGCGCAAAAGTCGAAAATCTAAGTCAAAAAGGACAAGAAATCGATTCCTAATCTAAAACGATCGAAACTTCGAAATTCGTCCAAATTATCGTCACTTCGGTCCTAACGGTCCAAAATAATTGTCGACTATAATTCCATATAGTATTCTTATAGTGAGTTCCGAATCTTACAGAAATTGGGATTTCCAAGACGTCACAAGAAGTATGATCATTATTACCACTAGAAACAAGAATATTCTAGACAAAGCTAGGGTCAACTACACTTTTGAACATGAGGAAATGGATAAGGATAAATCCTTAATTTTGTTTAGCCGACATGCATTTCGAAGGGACTTTCCACCAAAAGAATTTTAGGGCCTCACTGATGAAGTTGTATCCACAACCGGAGGGCTTCCCTTATCACTCGAGGTTTTAGGCTCATATTTGTGTGGAAAAGAGCCAAAAATATGGAGAGGTACAATAAAGAAGTTAAGAAAAGTCCCTCATGAGAAAGTGCAAGAAAAGTTAGGGATAAGTTATGAGACATTAACGTATGAACAAAAAGAAATATATTTGGATATCGCTTGTTTTTACATTGGCAC
This sequence comes from Rhodomyrtus psidioides, assembly GCA_021437785.1. Taxonomy (NCBI): domain Eukaryota; kingdom Viridiplantae; phylum Streptophyta; class Magnoliopsida; order Myrtales; family Myrtaceae; genus Rhodomyrtus; species Rhodomyrtus psidioides. The sequence goes on from JAILYB010000030.1 coordinate 2,659,913, forward strand.
TGATGAGAGAATCACATCTTACATGTGGGACGCCTGTGACCTTTTTCCAGAGGAGGGAATTGAAGTATTGAAATTTTTGTCACTAATAAAAGTGGGAGATGATCATAAGCTCATAATGCATGACCAATTGAGAGACCTTGGTAGAGAAATCGTGCGCGAGGAAAACAAGAGGGTGCCTCGGTACCGTAGTAGGTTATGGGACTTTGAGGAAGTCTTGGAAGTGCTAAAGGGAAATGAGGTAATCGTTTCTCTGCTTTTGCTCCCTTAACCCTTGTTCTATTGATAGAGTGATGGAGGTCTTCTACTTAATGTTTTCTCTAGTGAACAAAGAGCCTTGTGATATTACTGCTCTTGTGTCATTTCTGTGACATTCTGAATTTCCGCCTCTCGAGGCTTGAGATATGAAATGGAAGCTCGAATTGGTAATTGGAAATGAAGAATTTTAAAATTGGAAAAGGGTTTGATGACGTCTCGCCAATGGTCATTCAGAATAGAGAAAACGAAGTTTCGGACAAAAAATGACGAATGACCGTTTTACCCCTCGCCCATTTGTCTTTGTCTTAAGGATCTTTGAAAGGTAAAAATGGTCATTTACCTATCCCTAGTGGCTGCCGAAAATGGAGGGAAATATGGGTCAATGGAAGTCAAAGCTCAAAAGACCAATAATTGAGCCTTGCCATGTGTCATCTTTTGATTGGACCAAGCATTAAATGGCATTAATTGAAATCTTGACAAATTGGCACCAATTATTTGAGGGATGTCCATCTTGCAGTAGAAAAGTCGTGCTCCCCCTTCCTCCCCCACCATTTCCTTCAATTTTCCTCTCCAATTCCTCCATAGCCACTCTGCTCGCTCGACCGGTTCTGTGCCTTCTGTTCGGTCAGCTCGAGCAGCCCTTCCCGGTGGTCATTTGAGGTGTTTCGACCACCAAAGGTTATTTCAAGATGTTCTTGACGTTTTCCCGTTGGTTTCATGATTTTTGGAGGTCTGATTAATTTATGGTGATTTTTGGAAGAAAAGTGGACAGATTCTGAGCTAGCTGAGGAAAGGTGTTGGTTCTAGCTCTTAGAAATTCCAAATGACCTCAAACGTTTTGTGAGATCTTCATAAAATCTAATAATCATGTTGGATGAGCTTTGGTCACAAGTTTGGTGGTGTTAAAATAGATTTTCACGGCTGATTGTGGGTGACCAAATTTGGACAGATTCTGACCTTTTGTGCGCCGAAAGGGAACGGGATGAACGGAAGACCAAAAGAGATGTTTTTGCTCCAAAACTCTTGGTGAGCCTCCTTAACACATATATTGAGGTCTTAGAGAGATTACTTTATGAAAAATTGGGATATAGGGTTGAGTTTTGGATGGAAATATGTGATTGGAATCAAAACAGAATTTGTTGTGTTGCTGTTCTGTTTTGGGCGAACTTGATGGGGGTTCTTTGATGGATATTTTTACTTCAAAATGACTCAAAAGGCTACTTAAGATGTTGATGAAGATGTTAGTGGGAATTATGTGAAGTGGATTGAAAATTAGAAGTGATTTAAGGGATGTTTAAGTGAAAAACGTGAAGGGCCGACTAATTCGCCCACAACGCGCGCTGATTTTGAATTGAGCCGTTCTAAGTCGTTCGATATCCGAATTGAGCACCGTTTTCGCCCAAATGACCGTAAGATCTTGAAGTTTAAGATCCTAGAATTTTTTTTCCAAAAAGGTTAGTAGAAAAATTTCAGTTTTTGAGAGAATGAACCTGGTCGTGGGGCTAAGAAAAGGGCAGATTTTTGGTGGAATGAAATTGTGATGACTTGCCTTGATAGAATGACATTGACATGCTTAGAGGCATTGAATTAACACTGTGATGACCTAAGAATAAGGTGTTATCGGTGTTGTTAAGGAAGTGGCGCGATGAGATTGAGAAATAATCGAGTTTCGATGTGGTTTTCCCAGGCACGCCGTGAGAGCCATGTTTGGCCGTGAGCTGGCTGAGCTAGGTAGCTCATTGGGATGGAATTATGCTAGTTTTCTTGATGAGGTAAGTGTCCCTTAAACCTCTACTAGGACATTAGGATACTACTGGATGTGTTTGATTGGTGATTTGTTTTATGAGTGGATCGATTGAGCATTGGTTTATGATGGTTGAATATGAGCATGTGAAATGATTTGGCTTGGAAGCCCTGAGAAATGATTTGGCTATGATGCAATGCTATTGAATTGGCTCTGATGCTCTATTGTTGAAGCGGCTGTGATGCATTGGCAATTATGGTGGTTGCTTGGCTAGTGAGCCCTATTAATTGATGCTGAACAATGACCTTTGATGAATTACACTGACTATAACGTCTACACTATAATGCATTCATCGATTGTTGGCTTGGTGCCCCGGAGATCGAATTGGCTTGGTGCCCCAGTTATATGAATGGCCTTAGTGCCGATGTTATATGAATGGGCCGTAGTGCCCCAGCGATCAATTGGCTTGGTGCCCCGGAGATCGCACTGGCTTGGAGCCCCTCTTGCATTGTAATTGGCTTGGAGCCCTTATGCAAATGAATAATCAGAGTACCTGAGAAACTACATCGCGGCCGGGGGCCCTGGCGATGCTTGAATAAATTGAAACTACATCGCGGCCGTGGGCCCTTGCGATGATTAAATGGTTGTCATATTGATGACTTATGAAAACGATAAGTTTATTTTAGGGTAATGTGTGAAACTTGGATATCATAGTATGTGATGTGCTTGATGGCGATGTTCTTTATATCAAGGTGCCATGAGAAAGTGATATTGAGATGCTAGATGACAATGCCTCGATGAGTTTCTGTGAATTGCATTGTGGTATAGTCTGGGGGGACTAGCGGTCTGGTCTAGGTTTAGGGTTTACTTGCTGAGATTTATATCTCACCCCAGTAGGGGCTTAACTTTTTTCAGGTCCCAGGCGAAATTCGGAATGTCACAACTGAAATACACTGATTGATATTGTGACATTCGGAATTCCGACGCCTCTCGAGGCCATGGAATGGAAAGATATCGATCAGTGTATTTCAGTTGTGACTCGCTCGGAGTTGGCCACTCTCGAGATAAACTAGAATTACAGTCGACAAGAGCTCAAAATGAAATTGGACCTTGAGATTGGGTATTGGACATTGAGGAATTCCAACATTTGAATTGAATTGGACGTCACCTCATCGAGGCCAATTTAAATTGAAAAAATAAAATTTCGGACGAAAGGTGTGAAAAGACCATTTTGCCCCTAGAGAGTTAACCTTGTTTTAATAATTTGAGAAGGGCATTTTAATCAATTTCACATCCCTATAGCTGCAGAAAATACAAGGGCAAAGTAGACAATGGATAGCAAGATATTATGTAAGCAATGACAAGTGTCAAGGTTGGATTAGTTGGCATTAAGTGAACAACTTTTAACCTACCATTCTAATCCTTTGACCAAGGTGGATTAAAGGCTAATTTCTCTCACTTTGCACGACACCTTCTCTCTCTCCTCCCTCTCTCCTTCGTTTTTCTCTTCCTCGGCCAAGAAGACCTCATCCCCAGTTCGCTGCCCTGTCCCGACGCCTTCACTGTTCTGTCCATATCTTCGTCGTCCGATAGACGATTGAGGTAATTCTACCTCCATTAGAAATCTTGTCGTCTTGTCTTTCCAGAGATATATTATAAGCTTGATTTGGCCAAGTATTCCATCCCATAGGTCGATTTGAGTGAGCAAAGATCTGGACGGGGCATAATCTGATCTGGTTTGGGAAAAACTCATTTTTGCTCACTTCAAGAGCTCAATTGCCTCCAAATTTTCGGTGAGGCCTTCTTGACTTGTAGTATAAGAGTTTTATGAACTGAGGTTGAAGATTCATTGGGGTTTGGATGAGTTTTTGTGGGTGAAATGGGGTGATTCTTGTGGGACATAATCTGACCGTGCGCGGACCGTGGGAAAAACGAGCTGTTCGAAGACTTGGATGTGTTATTTCGCAACAAAATTTTCGGTGAGCTTCCTAACCTCATGGATTAAGATATTAGCAAGTTGGATTCATGATGAATTGGAGCGTAGGATTAAATGGTGGACTAATTTGTGCGGTTTAAAACAGAACTGGTTCTGTCATGTGGGTGCCCTGTTACAACCGAACCTCTCGAGGGTTGTTTGAAGTGTCGCCATGCTTCTAATTGATCGTTAAGGCGTACTGGGGTGTTAATTGTGGTGTTAATGGGAAGTATGAGGATTGGATTGGAGTTAGAAGAGAAATTGAGGGTTGATAGAAGTGAAAACGTGAGATGTCATATAATCAGTCCTTGGCGCGCACCAAATTTGAATTGAGTAGTTCTAAGTCGTCCGATATCCGAATTGAGCTCCGTTTTCGCCCACGCGTCCATAAGACATTGAAGTTTAAGATTCTGAAAGTTGATTTCATAAAAGGTCAAAGGATCAATGTCAGATTATTTATGAAGTAATCTGGTCATGGGGCCAAGTAATAAGGCAGTTTTGGGCGGAATGGTATTTATGATGACTTACCTTGATAGAACGGCTATTAACATGCTTAGGGCCATTGAATCGGCGCTGTGAGAACATGAGAATAAGGGGTTGTGTGTGCTATTGAAATAATAACATAATGGAAGTGAGAAATGGCTAAGTTTCGATGTGGTTTTTCCTAGGCGTCGTGGGTGCCCTGTTCGACCATGAAATTGCTAACCCTGGAGGAGCATGGTGATTGGAGTTTGCTATTTGAATGAGGAGGTGAGTGACCCCTAACCTTTTATTAGGACATTTGGTCGCGACTGAACGGATTCTTTGAGGAATCGCTAAGTTGATTGATATTTTTATGGTGCTTGGTTGAGTGGGAGTCGAATGGTCCCGCTGAAGCATAGACCATGAGTGCTTGATGGCTATGGAATTCTTGGTCTCATGATTGAATTGACGACGTGCTCGTCGTAGCCCCTTATTTGTTTGGATGGTTGCCTTGTGCTCAAATCTTAAATCGTGTTTGTAATAAAGTACGTTTGTTTTTGGCAAACCTTGATTTATGTTCTAATGCCTATAATCCCTCATGATGAAATGTGATATACCCTGATGCGATGTAATCGCGGGGACGAGAAATGTGAAACATACCCTGAGGCGAACTAATCGCGGGGTTGGGGAACGAGATACACCCTAAGGCGATCTAATCGCGGGGTCGAGAAATGAAATGCACCTTGAGGCGATCTAATCGCGGGGTTGAAGAATGAGACACACCCTGAGGCGATGTGATCGCGAGGTTGTGGTTATGGTCGAAAGTCCATCCTGATGCGTTTGAACGCGGGATGAGAATTGTACCTGTGGACACGTGCTTGGTGATAAGCTGCTAAACCTGATGCGTCTGAACGCAGGTTTATTGATCGGGATAGCCTGAGGCGTCTGAACGCAGGCTAGTCTCTAGAAATGTGAAGTGAAGTGGAATCACCTTATGATTCTTATGTTATTATGAATTTTCTGATACTAGTATGGAAGCTTGGTTACTTGATGCCATGTTTACATTTGATTGAGATTCTCGTTTTAGCATGACTCGATGCCTTGAGAAAATGCATTGCCTTGTTTCAACTAATGATTGCATGTTGCTGTAAATATTTTGGTTCGGTGGAATGATTGGCCTAATTTAGGGTTATGATAGCTTGCTGAGATTTATATCTCACCCCAGTAGGGGCTTAACTTTTTCAGGTTCTAGGCGAAGGAAGCCCGATTTGGATAAAGAAGTGGCTTATGGAGGAAGTAGGTGATCAAATGTATCTAAGACATTGTGTGATCATTAGAGATTGTATATAATGAGGTGGATGTAGAAGTCAAATCTTTAGTTTTGATCATCCATGAGAACTGAAGTGTACTATTTCTCTGTCCTAAGTCATCTTGACTTTAATTGTGCACGGAGTAGCCTCTTGCTTCCGTAGATATACGATTTATTTGATGAGGGCCGAATGATCCTGGATGTCACAGTTTGTTTATGGCCAGTGGGATGTTCGTGGCTCGTCGGGTTCGGGGCGTGACAAATGTGGTAATGAAGCTGCATTACAGCAAGGAAAAGGGTTAACAAGCTGTTAAGTTTTCCCCTATATGGGCGATTAGATTAAAGCGTAAAAGCGTGTTTACAATATGTTTAAGAAATTAAAAGTATTATTCAGAACAAAATAAAACGAGAAGAAAGAGACCATCATAATTTTTTTTAAGATCCAAGAACTTATGATCAATTTCAAAAGCATAGTTGACATCCTTCACTTTATTAGCCTTTATAAATACAGTTCATTGGCCATGGATACTCACTTTGCTAGTCTCTAAAAGACATCGATGCATGCTAACAGGGATATGAACAATGATATTAGATTGTTTTAATTGGATATAGATAGTGTTAATGAAGGTTAATTCTTGCTTATAGGGAACAGAAAAGATTGAGGCCATTTATCTTTGCAAAGACATCTCAAAAGGTTTCGGTAGAATAACTGACCAAGGCGACAATATCCTCGTGGGCAAACAATTCAAGAAGTTGAGGAATCTAAGGTTCCTTAGCGTGAATGGGACACATTTTAGTGGAGATTTTAAGAACTCAATTAAGAAGTTAAAGTGGCTTCAATGGCAAAATTGTCCCTCGACTTTTAAAGCAAGAAATTTTCATGTAAAGGAATTACTTGTGCTCGATTTGGCGAGAAGCGAGATATCACATGAATGGCAAGGATGGAGTTCGATCATGGTAAGAAGAAAGAACAAGTCTTCTTCTTTTTTTCTTTTCTTTTGAATCATAATCACTCTGGCTAATCTCTCAATCATATTTGTTATCAGATGGTAGAGAAGCTAAAATATCTCGACCTTACATTTTGTGGATCAATAAAAAAAACTTCCTTCCTTTCAGCTTTTGAGAATTTGGAGGTTCTTATCCTCTATGGTTGTTGGACACTGTATGAAATTGGCTCTTCGATTGGGAACATGAAGAGTCTAGTACGCTTGGACTTGACGGGATGTACGAGGCTCAATTGGTTGCCAGTAGAAGTGGGTAAACTAGAAGCATTGGAGCAACTCATTCTAGAAGATTCTGGAATTAGACAATTACCAGACAGCATAGGAGCTTTACAAAATCTAATGGTTCTAAATATTTGTGGCACTGAGATAGAGGAATTACCAGACAGCATAGGAAGTTTGCGAAAGCTCCGAGAGTTATATGCATCAGGGTGCAATAGATTAGGAAGGGAAACTTCGGAAGGAATCCGTTATCTTTCTTTCCAACGGCGCCTTGATTTTGAATCTTGCAAGAAGCTCCAATCGCTGCCGGTGCTTCCTTCCAGCTTAACATATTTGAGCATCACCTGTCAAAGTCGCAGAATGCCTTCACTTTTCAACCTAACCCGTCTCAAGGAACTACGACTTAGCAATTGCGAATTTCTCGAAGGCATTTGGGAGCATCCATCAACGCAATTAGAAAAATCCCTAAACACTCCCTTCGAATTGGAAATCTTGGCAATCTCTGAATGCAAGCTTATGGAAACACTGGACGTTTCACCATTTAACCATCTGAGGATGTTAACCGTCGAGACTTGCAATAATTTATTTGAGATTCAAGGTCTCGACAAATTAAAAAAATTGGAAAGTTTGGAAATCGCAGCTTGCAATTCAATTGAAAGGCTCGACTTTCCAAAATCCAAGGGTCTGAAGATATTATCAGCTGACCAATGCAAAAACTTAGTTGAAGTTCAAGGTCTCAACAGGCTGGAGTTCTTGAAAGAGCTATATATCTTTGGTTGGACTTCAATTGAGAGGCTGGAACTTCCAAAATCCAAGGGTCTAAAAGTATTAACTGTTATATATTGTGCAAAATTGTTTGAAATTCAAGGACTCGGCGGGTTGGAGTCCTTGGAAGAGATAAACATCTCCAAGTGCGCTTTCATTAAGAGGTTGGAACTTCCAAAATCCAAGGGTCTGAAGGTGTTAAAGTTTATACGTTGTGAAAACTTGGTTGAAATTCAAGGCCTCGGTAGGTTGGAGTCCTTGGAAGAGATAAATATCTCTAGGTGTGCTTCAATTGAGAGGTCGGACCTCCCAAAATCTGAGAATATGAAGATTTTAAGATCTGAAAATTGTAATTACTTGGTTGAAATTCGAGGCCTTGATAGGTTGGAGTCCTTGAAAGAGATAAATATCTCTAGCTGCACTTCAATTAAGAGGTTGGACCTTCGAAAATCCAAGGGTCTAACAAAATTAAATGTTGCAAGTTGCAAAAGGTTAGTCGAAATTCAAGGTCTCGACGGGTTGGAGTTCTTAGAAATGCTAAATATGTCCGGTTGCATTTCCATTGGAAGGTTACCGGATTTATGTTGCTTCGACACCTTGCATAAGTTGGCAATCAACTGTTGTGGCAACTCCCACGATATTCAGAACCTAGAGAGATTCGCGTCCTGAACAGCTTTATCGATTGAGGATTACAAGTCCATGGCAAAAATCCCAAACTTGTCAAATTTTCGTAATTTACGGAAATTGTTCCTATTAAATTGTCATGAACTTCGGGAGACCCCGGGGCTCGAGGAGTCGACATCTTTAAGACGTATTGCTATTTCAGGATGTTCTTCAATTAAGATCTTACCTGATTTGTCATCATGTACACACTTGATCAGTCTGGTTGTGACAGATTGCGAGAAGCTGGCTGAGCTTCGAGGGCGGGAGAAATTGGAGAAACTAGAGGAATTGGACATTTCTGGATGCAATTCACTCAAGACAATACCAGAATTACCTAGAACTCATGTTATTCAAGAGTATGAGAATGAAGATTTTTATTTTTTTGAAGGAATGATAAAATTTGAAGAAGATGACACGGATGAATCAGAATAGATGAGCAGATCCACATTTCCGGAAAGAAAAAAAAAGCACATAAAGCAGGTAAGTTACCTTTTCTATTTGAGATCTATCGCCCCATTTTCATTTATATTTTCTGTTTGCAATTTCTATTACGAATTATTACCTTTTTATTAGTATTTCCTGGTTGAAAGCGTTAGTGTTCTTACTTGAATTCAGGGAATCCAGGGGAGAAGTTTACGGAAGTTAATGTGTGTACTTTGGCAGAATGTTTCTGCTCATCATGCCAGTAAATGAAATGCATCAAAAGGCCTTCCAAGTGCATCATTTGTTATCAGTCTTTGGGTAAGATTATTCATCCTATCCAGAAAAACAATGATTCTCCGCATTAGATTAACTGCGGAATGCTGCAATTACTGAATAAAGATTGATGTTTACGGGAATTGACAGCAAGCCAAAGTTAATCAGGTCAAGAATTGCTAAATGAAGGACCTATATGGTGGTCCTTCTGATCTGAGGTTTTAGTACGCTTTGCGCACATTACACAGTTCATGATCGCATGTTTCTAAGGTATACCTAAGAATGAAGTAATGATGTTGAGAGGGATCCCTTAGTATGCATACGCTACTGACTTGGTACAAATTTTGGGGGATTATTAGAAGTTTGCTGATGTTAGTTGCTAGATTGATTTCATTTGATTTCCAGGCAGGATTTGGTCACTATTCCAGTGGTTGTGATACAAATGCTGAAATAATCAAAACAGCTTTTGAAAGGAACTTCTAAAATGAAACAAAGTTGTCAAAGGATCAGGAGCTCGATGTTTCTTGGACTTCTCCGATCGCGGACAATGCATCCTTGGAAAGGTAAAGGATATTGCCCGGATTACGATCAACAGAAGCATTGCAAAGCTGAAACTGTCCATTAAATTTTTTTTGAAGTACTAGAAGTCTAGCCAATTAGTTTGATATAGTGCCAAATAATTTGGAAGAATGTATTTCGCTTTGGTATCATAATTGGCACCTGTATGGAGGTCTTTTAGAGCCTATTCAAAGGGAGATGTTTGTGATTCAAGTTTGGATCTTCATGCTAAAGTGGAAGCAATTTGATGTTTGGCTGCTGTTGGATGTATTTCAGTTTCTTACATTGGGAAGATGCGGCCGGAGTTGGCTTGAAATGGTTGTATCCACTGCAGTTGGAAGCCTTGGAATCAAAGTTTTGCGAGGTTGAGATCTTATTGCAGTTGATTTTGCAGTCAGAATGATAGAAGTTGCTGTCGATACAAAATTCAAAAATGTTTCTTGTGTGAAGAACAAGGTCCCCAGAGTCCAATGATGTGCATTTGAGATTGCACAAATGCAAAAATTTGTCATGAACATGCAACTTTGGAATCAGCAGCAAATGGAAAAATTTGTCATGCATGTTCCCTGTTAATAATTGGAGCAATCTTCTGTGCTGGAATTGCCTATTATCCCAGCTGCACTCTGATTAGTTTAGCTTGGTGCACTTCCAGTTCTCATATTTTTCTTGACCTGTCTTTATTCCAAGAATTGCCCATGTTTCCTTCTCTTTTCTCCATGAAATGTTGTTTCTCGAAATTCTTAGCTCCTGTTAACGGTGTCAAGTAGCTTCACGAACTATGTCTCCCAAGATACGATACCTCGAACCTATTTGTACCAGCATTATACTATACGAACATGACTATGTCGAACACTTCTCGAAACCGGCACACTTAGAGGACCATTACGAGAGAACTAGAGGAGTGCGATTCAAGTTGTGAGTTTTTTTTTTTTTTAATCTAAACTGCGAAAACACACACACATATATAGACTGGAAAAACATCGGTTATGCTGAACTTAATTAATCCTCGTCGGTTTCGTGGACATTAATTGAGCCATTAATACCTATAATTACAACACCAGCAGCCCTCTTGGGCTCGAGCCCGGCACATCCCCTCAGAATGAGGGGTCTTGGAAGGCCGAGCCTATTAGCTATAAAGGGCTGTGTTGATGCCTGAACATTGGCCGGGTTATAGTCCAAAAATAAGTGAAGATAGTGAAAGCAATATAGGATCTACACCACGATTTTTCATAAATTTAACTATGAAAAGAAATTCTTTGTAGCACGGTTATACAATGGCAAAAAGGGAAGGAGCAACAATTCCTTCTAATTAGGATGAGGAATTGTAAAATGGTGCTTTCACTGTTTTGCACAGCAGATTTTACTTAATGGTGCCTGAACTATGAGTTTCGTATTAAAATGTAAAAGTTGTGCCATCGCCGTCCTGAGGCTTGTTTGTATTTATCTATTTGGTGCCACTTCTCTGGCGTCTACCACTTGTTTATATCTGTTAGGCCTTAATGGTACACCATGTGTGCTTGAGGACAAAGAGAGGAGGAAGGGTTATCCAAGGGCGTGATTACTAATTTGTATCTAGCTTGACAAGTTTGTCTATTGGTGCGTTTCTTGTTGCCAACTGGCTCGGCTGTATAAAAACAAACCAATAGAGAGACAGTGGCGACAAGAAGGCATTTCGTATTTCCCAAGAGGCTCATAGGTTTTCTTCTCCGGCAGACTTCAAAGGAAGAATCAAGGGCAGAATCAGAGCAAAGAAGAAATGCATTGTTTCATTTCTGGGCATCCTTTCGCCGTGCTCGTGGCGCTGATCCTTCTCCCCGGGGTCGCGTTCTATTTTCTCAATAAGAAGAGAACTAGTGTGAGTAGAAGTGCAGAAGACGTTCATACCCGCGTGTCCGGTCTGTTGGCTGTGCCGGCGGAAACTCATTCTGGTGGATCTAATTCGTCTCCAGCAGGAACTAACAACGGTTTGTCGATTGAAAATCGGTATGACGTGTTCTTGAGCTTTAGAGGCCTAGATACTCGAGGAGGCTTCACCGATCACCTCTACGCCGGGCTTGTCAATGCCGGGATTCGTACTTTTAGAGACGATGACGAGCTCTGTCAAGGCAAGGAGATCGGCCCGAATCTTTTTTTAGCCATAAAAAACAGTAAGATCCTTATTCCTGTTCTCTCCGAGAATTATGGTTCAAGCAAATGGTGCCTTAATGAGTTGGTCCAAATGATGAAGTGCAAGAATAGTAACACGGGGCATTTAGTGTTGCCTATATTCTACAAAGTGGAGCCAACTCACGTGCGACGTCAAATCGGGAGTTTTGGAGACACATTTCATGCACATGACCAGCTTTCCGATCCAAAGATTTTGGCGAAATGGAAGCAAGCACTGGTTGAAGTCAGTTCCTTGAAAGGATGGGAAGCGAATGGGTAAAATTTTTCACCAAAACATTCTCTACTTTCTTTTGAGTTGTGTGTCTGTTCACTGGCTGTTCTGATATCTACGTTGCTTCGTTTTCTCTACTTTAAATTTTTTTTTTCAATAGAATGAAAAGCAGTAAGATCTTGCTAGCGGTATGCGCTTGAGTTCTATAAGTTATTCTTTTTTAATTACTCGGATTCATTTGATCAATTTTATTATATATTTCATTTATTACGATCCCATTCGCCTGAATTACAAGATTTTTTAAATGAACTTTTACTCTTATTTCCAAAGATTTTATTATATAGTGTATGCTACATCGATCTTCATCACAAGCTCCTTTATTTACATATTTATTCGTCATCATATACCTTGCACGATGATTGTCAAAGAAATAGTTCTTTATCTTTGCAAGTTACAGCTATTAAATCGTTAATTAGTTCCTAATAAAAATACTTTTACAAAAGAAACATTTCATTTGTTACATACGATGACAAAAAACATAAGACAAGGTGAAAGGATTATCCTAGTTCGAATGTTTAGACGAAGCGAAAATCTGAAATATGAAAATACATAAATATTTGTGGATGCCATCCCTGGAAATTATATTTCCTAATCGGTGGAGTTCAAGTTGGATATTTCTATTTCGTATTGGATGAAATATATTTCTAAATCCTCAGAATTTTATCCCTTAAGGCTACGTTTGGTCGACCAGTTAAAACTCGGGATAGGATATATTTTATCATATCACGTGTTTGGCAATTGTCTAGGATAGGATATTGGAGGGATATAAAAAGATATAAAAGGGATAAAATAATCATAGGAATTGGGGGTGGGATAGAGCCAGATATGATTTCTCTTATCTATTGGTAAAGCCACCCCCTCTTTGCCACGCCTTGTCCGCCTCTTTCCCATGCTCAACCGCCTTTCTGGCGGCGGGTTGCCACTCCGGTTAGGGGAGCCGCCTCTCCGGCGGTGGGCCGCCACGTCGCAAATATTTGCGGCGGGCAACTTCTCCGGTAAATATTTTAAGCCATAGACAAAAGCGTTGACCGATGGTACTAAGAATGAATATCAAGCAATGCAACACCACTTAAATCGAACCATCATTGAACTAAAATCACGATAAGCAATTGTGTTGAACTTGCTTTGTGATAATTTCTCAATAACCAAGTTACTGGAAACCTTGGCCAACATCTGCTTCTTGACTTGATAAATCTACACTATTGCCAAAACTAGGCGGGCTTCTGAGTTCTCAATTCATGACAGCATTTTTGCTTCTTCCAATCAAATTAAATGGCGAGACAACCTCATCTGATACAAAAAGCCTTTCCTTCAGGGAAACTGATCCACGACTCTATTTGAAGAACCCGCTAGCCAGCTCAAATTAAGTTATTAAGCACTGTAGAGCAGCTCCGGAAGTTCAAGCTCAATCCGACGCAAAAAGTGCCACAGCGTAAGCTTTCCTTCTTGAAACCCAAATCCTAATTAAACAAAACTAAGAATCATGCGTCGAAGAAAACTCCAAACTCAAAACTTAAGGTATCAGTAAAAGGGCACAAAACCAAGGTACATCCCTTGAAATCCACGTGAATCCAATCTTGGAGTACACTCGGTTCATACTCCATGAATTACGCTTGAGAAAGGAAAAATAAGGGAAAATTGAAGAGAAGCATATCAGAGTAAGAGCTACTATTCCATTACATTATGCTTGTTTAACATCTTTTTTGAGCTCTTCCGAAAGTGAGAATGATTGCGCCTCATATCTCGAGTGAAGTTCATGTAGGAGAATCTGAGGCCGATGGCCGTCCCCTCAAACTCTGAACCGATGAGCCGCCGAAAATTCGTTATGTCAACTACGAATAAGAGCCTCCGGATGGTACAAATCAAGAGTCCTTATATTGAAATCTAGATTTTACCAAACAATGGATATGATAAGATATAAAGATACCCGACTTTAAATCCGTTGTCACCAAATAGGAGATAAGATATGATCAAATTCTTGAATTTTTTTATCCCATTCCATCCATCCTATTCTTCCTAGAAATCCGGACGACGAAACGCAGCTTAAGTAATCAGAATTGGCGAAGCAAAGATAAGTACAAAACGAAAATCAGTTGGATAGTTTCCTTCTCGAATTAGGTGTGATCTTTCAGTGGTTCAAGTTTGACTTCTGTCTCTGTGGTATATAAATATTCCTAGACTTAGTCTTTTACAAGTTGATGCACCAGAGTTAGTCTGAATGGGCAGAGGGATATTCATGACAATTACATCCTGGGCTTTCTTCCTTCATGTGTGAAATTGAAGAACAAGAAGTGTTTTGTAGCCGATTAAATCTTGTGATAAGATTTGCGTAATTATTTTTGTGAGATTGAGAGATTATTTTGATGAATTGTGTGGGATAAACACTTGTGGTTATTTTATGTAAGTGAGGCTATGAAACACCGTGAGTATTTGAGGTATTTAAGTGTGATGTTCTATAGTGTAATTCATTATTACTTGTTATTGCTAGTGTAATTAGGGGTGAGCATGGGCCGGTTCCAGACCTAGATCATGAAACCAACCCTGTTATAATCGGTTCCCTATTTTTGGAGTCGAGAACTGACCCTGTTTGTCTTGAAACCTATTTTGGAACCGACCCTATTTTTTGGTCCGGTTCTAAGGTCTACCCGAAAACTTATTTTCCTCTATTTTTCATCAAAATAATATGAGTATCGATAAAATGAACAATAAAAATTATAATCCACCGAAAGGAATAATCCAACAAATAAAAATTAAATGAGAGGATATGAGGAGCCGAGGGCCGTGAGCAATGAGCATTAGCAACAAGGACAGAGACACACTAGCGAGTTGGGACCTAGAATTTTTTTGTTAAATAGCAATTAAAAACTGGTTCTAAAAATCGATCTGGGTTAGCCTACACCTAGAATCGGAAATCGAAAAATTTAGAACTGGTACTTAGACTGGTTTGAGCAGAAATCGATTCCCGACCCTATTTTTTCGGTGGGCCGATCAGGGTTTCGGGTCAACCCGGTCCGGTTGCACACCCCTAAGTGTAATCACTAGAAATAGTGAATAGGTGATTTCAAAATATTTTAGAAATCATTGCAGAAATTCAAATGGATAAGCTTAGAGTTTCATTGAAAAGATGATTGCTAAACAAGGTCTGAGGTCCTAAGATGCAATAGCATGCACAATATTACTATCATAGAGCAATAGAGAATTTCAGATATAGAGAATTGGCATAGAGAGTTTATTCGGCTTTGTTCAACCCTACATCTTGGCAACCAATCGGCTGGATTCTACTAGTAAATAGCTCATAAGTTACAAATTATTGATAGCTCTTGAGTCAAAAGACTTCCCGCCTTATATTCACACACTTGAATGTTCTCCTCTAGATTTTACAGTGTTTGGATCAAAGGTGTGTAAAGAATATGAAATTTGGAATTTTGTTCTCTTGCGCATGCATTTCTCTTCGACCTTGAGGTGCCCATTTATACTCCTCTACCTTCAATTACCTGTTGCAAGGCGTCCAAGGATCACTCTCCAAACTTTTCCATATGGACGAGACTGTATCAAAGGGATCTTGTAGCCGTTGAGGTCAACAAAGGAAAGAATCCCCTATTAGACCAAATTGCCATACAATCATGATCTTCAAATTTGGAATTTTGTTCTCTTGCGCATGTATTTCTCTTCGACCTTGATATGTCCATTTATACTCCTCTACCTTCAATTACCCGTTGCAAGGCGCCCAAGGATCACTCTCCAAACTTTTCCATATGGATGAGACTGTATCAAAGGGATCTCGTAGCCGTTGAGGTCAACAAGGGAAAGAATCCCCTATTAGACCAAATTGCCATACAATCATGATCTTGGGTTTCTATAGATAGAGTTCTTCATTAGTTGAGCCATCTTCGTCTCTTTTAATGCACATTCTTGACTGATATTCAGATTTGAGAATCTTCAAGAACAATCTAGCTTTGTGATCATGTAATATTCCAATTAAATCATCTCTTTTATCTCTTGATACTCGATTCGTTGCGCATGAAATACTCTCTCAGACCTTGAGTTTCAGTCCTATGTCTGAACTTCCCGCTCAATGTCTAAGCTCCATACAATGTCTGAGTCATTCAGAACATCGTCCAAGCCTTTTTTGTCAGATTCAATCCTATATAACTTACACATTTGGACAATCTGCAAAATAAGTATTCCATTGCATTAACTCCAATACAAGAGAACATGGATTGTTTTATCAACTTCAAAATCAATTAGAGGTTTTTTTCAACAGTATCCCCTTTTTGACGATAACAAAACTATCCATACAAGTATACCAATTGTAGTATAAAAAGTGGTGAGTAACATGATGAGTTGCTACTCAATGAAATTTTGCTATTTATTGATATAACTTTTTGTGTTTGCAAAAATTGAGTTATGAGAAAATGATGAATTCGGTGTTTGAATTTGATCTCTAAGTATGGTTTGTTTTTGTCTTTAGAATTTTGGAACCTATATCAGAGTTTATGGAATCAAGTTCAATTCTCAGAGTTTGAGCTATCATAGGTTTAATACTTTTGATTTGGATTCGATTTGAGAAAATTAATAGCCTGTATCAGAGCAATCAGGGTATCATATAATCTCAAAGCAAAGAAAAGTACAGATTCATAGCAAAAACTTGAAGTATGAAATTTTCAGAACTTGTATATTTTTAGTGTCATTCTCAGAACTTGTTCTTGTCAAAACCTATAAGAATTGTTCGAGTTCAATCAGAGCGACAACTGACTCGTCAAACATCACAATTCAAACTCAAAGCATCCAACATCTAAAACAAATCAAAAATTGATGAATTTAAACGAATGAAAAGAGTTTTAATTGGGAGAGTTTAAAGCAGGAGTAGATGTGGATGGAGCTTGAGTGGATGTGGATAGCACAAGGTCTTATGGGTGTTGGACCAAAGCGGACTTTGATAGTTGTTCTAGCTTCAGATCGATCCCTTCTCTCTTCTTGTCTATCCGTCGCGACCTAAATCGGGTTGAATTTTGGGTTAATGGATTATTAGGTTAGTTAGATGAATTAACTAACCTAATACGGACTCTCCCAAATCCTATCAATTCGCAACTTAGGTTTCATTTGAATAATTTTTAATTTAGGAGCCGCCACTAATCTTTTGTGTAGGTAGATTAGATACCTAAATAAAGTACGGGAGAATACTTTATTTTCTACTAACCAGAGATTTTGGTTCGGGGACTTGATTATATTAATTTTTCAATTAACCCTCTTTCGATACCATTCTTGTGAAAAATTCTCTTCATTGGTTAGTTCCATTGATTTCACTTGAAGATTATGGTACAATTATTATTTATTTTTTGGATTTTCATGATTAAATGAATGCTATGCAATAATGCAACTAGATGATATGCAATGTGATATGAAAATAAATGACGAGAAAAATAACCATGCATGATGACTTTAGAAAAATCAAATTTTAATGCAAGGAAAAATGAAAATTCTAAACTAAATGACATGTGACATGATAATGCATGAGGTTAGATGACATGACATAATAATGTATACAATTCTTAAAGGTTTTTTATTTTATTTCATCCTTATTTATTATTGTTTTGGTATTAAATAAAAAATATATGTATTTCAACTCGTCACGTTTGGTAGGTATGAAGGAGAATTGGTGAAATTGGTTGTCAGAAAAGTATTGAGCGAGCTCAAGAAAAAGTTTGAGTTGGTTATTCCGGAGAATTTGGTAGGAATTGAAAGTCACGTGGAGAAGGTGATGCAATTTTTAGATAATAAATCTCCTGCCACCCTATTTGTTGGCATCCATGGAATGGGAGGCATTGGTAAGACGACACTTGCTAAAGTCATTTACAACAAGCTCTCCGATCAATTTGAGCATTGTAGCTTCATTGCAGATATTAGGGAATCATGTAAGCGCAATGGCCTTGAATATTTGCAGAATCAGTTAATTTTTGATACACTAAAGCACAAAAGGCAAGTGTATAATAAGGATGAAGGGATTAAATTCATTTCATCCAAGTTTGAAGGTAAAAAAGTCATCATTCTTCTTGATGATGTGGATGATGATGAACAATTGAAGACCTTGGCTGGAAATCATAATTGGTTTTCTTCGGGAAGCAGGATCATTATTACCACTAGGAACAAGAGCATTCTTGATATTGGTAGGGTGGACTATAACTATGAACTTGAGGAAATGGATAGGGACAACTCTTTGATTCTTTTCAGTAGACATGCATTTCGAAGGGACTCTCCTCCATGTGGATTTGAGGACCTCACTCGTGATGTTGTATCGACCACCGGAGGGCTTCCCTTATCTCTTGAGGTTTTAGGTTCATTTTTGTGCGGAAAAGAGCCAATGCTGTGGAAAGGTACGATAAACAAGTTAAGAAAAGTCCCTCACAAAAAAGTACGAGAAAAGTTAAGGATAAGTTATGAAGCTTTAGAATATGGACAAAAACAAATATTTCTGGATATCGCTTGTTTCTTCATTGGGTCAAGCAAAAGAATAGCATCCTACATGTGGGACGCTTGTGGCTTTTTCCCAGAGGAGGGAATTGAAGTATTGAGGTTTATGTCACTAATAAAAGTTGGAAATAATGATAAGCTCAGAATGCATGATCAATTAAGAGACCTTGGTAGGGAAATCGTTCGCGAGGAAAATCAGCAGGGTCCTCAATACCGTAGTAGGCTATGGGACTCCAGGGAAGTCCTAAAAGTGCTAAAAGGAAATAAGGTAACCGTTTCTTTTCTTTTTCCCTGTCAATTGATGTTCTAGTGTCAGAGTGATGTTGGTCCTCAACTTGTTGCTTACTTTAGTGAACGAAGAACCTTTTAATTTATTACCTTCGTGTCATTGATTGACGTGATTAGAAAGTAGGAGATTGATCTCACTTAATAAATATTGTCACATTTTTTAGATTTATCATTAATATATGCACATTGCAAAGTTCTCTCTAAGAATGAGGTATCTTCAAATTTATGAGATACTTGATAGGGGTATTCCATATTGACAAAATCCTGAAATTCGAATTGATACATCAATACATAACTTTGACTGTGCCACTGTAAACTATAACTTCTTAGGATACACAGATCATAGAATTCTAATATCTAGGTTTTAGAATTAATGTAATACGAGTAACAATGCCCCCATTCCTCATGAAATTTCAATCATCATATCATAATACATATTTAATGTAATTTTAGGTCTACGAATTCCTTTTACCAATATTCAGATAATAAGGACTGGTTCAAAACTTACCAAACATGTTATTAATAGGATATGAATACGAATATATGTAGTTATACAAAACATTAAGAGTATTTGACGAATGACTATTAAAAAGATTAATTAAAGATTAATATCTTATTTTTCCATAAAAAAAAAAGCCCCACGGATAAGTACTCTGAAATTCCATTTTATAATAGTTATGTAATTGTATGTGATTGTACTGTATTTTTAAAATTAATCATAATTTTGACTGTTATTACTTTTGATCCATCATTTGGTTTGGCTGAAAGTTGTTGCTTAAAGAACTAGCACTTATTTGCATTTTTTACGTGCAATCTGTATATAATCTCAAGAGCCAATTCATGTATTAACAAATTCAAAGTCAATGTTTATTTATTAAGTCTTTCGGGTACATCATAAAATAAACAAAACTAACTAAAAGAAAAATGAATATGCTGTATATTTCATATCTAAATAAATTGGCACAACTAAATTTACAACTAAAAAGGTACATCATTGGATGTAATTATTTCAGAATTCTTGCTGGGTTCATTTTCCTTCTTCATTCATGGTACTATCATAAGTCAAAATCAAAGTGGTTTTAATAAAGCTGACCCAAAATCTTCTTTTAAGTTTATTCCTGCTGTGCATGTCAAGACAGTGAGCCATGAAGGGTATCCATGGCGATTTAATGATAATAATTAACGGAACTCGTAATGGGTGTCAAATTTGTTCCACGGCTAAAAGGTTGAGCTATCTTTGGTATATTCGAAATGTTATGTTAATTAGTCCTAGTTCTAAAAGATTAGTCTTGTTTTTGGGGATTTGGCCATGAACCCAAACTCTATCGATCTATTAATGAATATGAAAAAATGACACACTAGAAAATAAAACTTTTGACGACAGATAGGTTTCTTGAAAATTTGAGAGGGAATTTTGTAATGGAAATGTCAATCTGAGTATTCTTGGAGGTTGCTTCCTTTATTTATAACTACTGCGCTCTTGGATTTCTTTATTTAAGATTCAATTATTTATTATACTGGTTGACTTTTTTTGGTCAATCACACTTGTTGACTTAAAATATAGCCAATTGCGATCTATAATTGAATAATAATTTTTCCTAAATTGTTAAGTTATAGAGAACACCAATATAATCCATACTATTAGCTAAGTTAATATTATAATTAGAAACTAATTATTACTAATATTAAAATTCACTATTAACAAAGTGAAACTTTCATATGATATTAAAGTGACTACTATCTCAACTTTAGTTACTTATAGTTAGTCATTACTCCATTGGAAAAAATGAAAGTGAGTATATGCAGTATTTTTATTAATTTTAAGGAAGACAACCGAGTAATTTATATGAAATATAAACATTAAAAAATGGAAAATAATAGAAGCAATTCTTGAGGTTAAATTTTCTTATGCTAAGAGAAGTTTGTTTTTCCCAATTATCACAATTATTACAATAACTATGCATCTATGTAATTTTAATTAAGTTGGCTATCAAAATATGAAAATGAAGAAGGAAAATATATTTCTTTTTAAATTGATCAAATCAACTTTCAATTAAGCACATAGTAATTTAGTTGAATCCCGTGCATTGCATGTGGTGCTAGCTAGTATATCGATGAAACTACATTATAGGAAAGATGAGGATTTACAACTTGTGAAGTTTTACCCTGCATTAGCCATTAAATCAAAGGGTACAACTACTTTTATATTGCGCATAGGTGCTATAAACCATAACACATGATAAAATAAAACTAGAGAACATCATAGTTCCTTTTAAGATCTAAGTATTTATGACCAAATTCAAAATCGAAGTTGACATCCTTATACTTGTTAGCTTTTATAAATACTGTTTTTCAGCCAAAAAGAGGATTTGCTAATCTTTTCAAGAGATCATTGCTACATAGCAATATGAGCAAATGATATCAGATTACTTAAGTTGGATATAAATATCATTAATGAATGTCGATACCTCCTTATAGGGAACAGAAAAGATTGAGGCCATTTGTCTTAGCTCCGGCGAAACAGCTAGCCAAGGTGGCGATATCCACACAGGTGAACAATTCAAAACTTTAACAAGTCTAAGGTTCCTTCATGCGAATGGGGCACAATTTATTGGAGATTTTAAGAACTCAATTGAGGAGTTAAGATGGCTTCGATGGCACAATTGTCCCTTGATTTTTGAAGCAAACAATTTCCATGTGAAGGAATTAGTTGTACTCGAGTTGTCGAGAAGTGAGATTTCTGATAAATGGCAAGGATGGAGTTTCATCATGGTAAGATAGTAGAAATTCTTTCTTTTCCTTTTTTTCTGCTTTAAGCTGAACCATAATAACTTTGGGCTAACCCTTGACAATTATTGTATTCTTTGTCAGATGGCAGAGAAGCTCAAATTTCTTGACCTATCACATTGTCAATCTTTAAAAGGAACTTTCTTCCTCTCAGCTTTTAAGAATTTAGAGTTTCTCATCCTCAAAGGTTGTCGGAGTTTGGAGGAAATTGACCCTTCGATTGGAGACATGAAGAGTCTGGTATGCTTGAACTTGACAGGATGTATCTGTCTCAAGGAGTTACCGGCAGAAGTGAGTAAAATAGAATCACTGGAGCAACTTCACCTAATCGGCTGTCGAAATATTTATGTACTACCGGACAATATTGGGGCTTTGCAACATCTAGAAGATCTCAACATTTGCCGCACTCGGGTAAAAGAATTACCAGACAGCATAGGAGCTTTGCAGAATCTAGAATCTTTAAATATTAGTTACACCGGTGTAAAAGAATTACCCGGTGGCATTGGAAGGCTGCGGAAGCTCCAAAAAATAGATGCTTCACGGTGCAGGGAGCTCCAATCACTGCCGGAGCTTCCTTCCAGCTTAACATATTTTAGCATCACCTGTCAAAGCAGCATAATGCCTTCGCTTTCTCACCTAACCCATCTCAAGGAACTACATCTTATTAACTGCAAATTTCTCGAGTGCAACTTGGAGCTTCCATCAACACTATCAGAGTTTTCAGAATGCTCCCAACAAACAAATGTCGAAGAATCAGAATTAAAAGAATTACTAAAGACTTCCTTCAAGTTGGAAATATTGGAAATATTGTGCTGCGAGTCTATGGACACGCTAGACGTTTCACAATTAAATTTTCTGAAGACATTATCTGTCCAATGTTGCTGTAATATACGTGAAGTTCGGGGTCTTGACAAATTGAAATATTTGGAAAGCGTGACCATCACAGGGTATACTTCAATTGAAAGGCAGTTCATTCCAAAATCAAAGGGCTTGAAGAAATTCGTTCCAAAATCGACGGGCTTGAAGAAACTACATGTTGAAAATTGCAAAAAATTAGTCGTTCAAGGCCTCGAGAGGTTGGAGTTCTTGGAAGAGTTATGGATCTCTAATTGCGCTTCAATTGAAAGTTTGGACCTTTCAAAATCTGAGGGTATGAAGAAAGTAGGTGCTCTGTATTGTGAAAACTTAGTCGAAATTCAAGGCCTCGACAAGCTGGAATTCTTGGAAACGCTCTCTGTCATTGAGTGCGCTTCAATTGGAAGGTTGGACCTTTCAAAATCCAAGGGTTTGAAGATGTTGAATGCTCAAAATTGCAAAAAATTAGTGGAAATTCAAGGCCTTGATATTTTGGGGTCCTTGAAAATGCTATATGTCTCTGGGTGCACTTCAATTGAAAGGCTGGATCTTCCAAAATCCGAGCGTCTGAAGGTATTAGATACTGAAAATTGTAAAAAATTAGTCAAAATTCAAGGACTACATCGGTTGAAGTTCTTGAAAATGCTAGATGTCTCTGGATGCGCTTCAATTGAAAAGCTGGATCTTCCAGAATCCGAGCATTTGAAGTTATTAAAAGCTGAAAATTGCAAAAACTTAGTTGAAATTCAAGGCCTCAATAGGTTGGAGTTTTTGGTAAAGCTATTTATCTCTGGGTGCCCTTCAATTGAAAGGTTGGACCTTTCAAAATCCAAGGGTTTAAAGAAATTAATTGCTCAAAATTGCAAAAACTTGATCGAAATTAAAGGTCTTGATAGGTTGGAGTTCTTGGAAGAGTTGTGTATCTCTGGATGTGCTGCAATCAAAAGGCTAGACCTTCCAAAATCCACGAGGCTGAAGATATTAGGTACTCAAAAATGCGAACTTAGTCAAAATTCAAGTTCTTGATAGGTTTGAGTGTTTTGAAGAGTTATATATCTCTTGGCGCATTTCAATTGAAAGGATGGACCTTCGAAAATCCTAACAAAGGTACATAAAGCAGGTAAGCTACCTTTTCGCTTTTGAGATCTATTGCGCAATTTATATCCTGTTTGCAATATCTTTAAAGATTAATTACCTTTTCGGTGTTATTTCCCGGTTGACAGTGTCGTTTTTTTCCTACTTGAATTGAAGGAATCCGAAGGTAATGGAAGTTAATCTGTGCTTTGTACAAATGTTTCTGCTCATCATGCCAGTAAAGAAAAAAAAAATCCTTCTAAGCGCGTCATTTGTCATAAGTCTTCGGGTAAGATTCTTCATCCTATGCAGAAAAAATAAAGATTTTTTGCGTCCGATTGATTCTAGAACGCTGGAGTTACTGAATAAAAAACTGACATATACGGGAATTTGATAGCATGCCAAAGGTAACAGTAGTTTGCTGGTGTTAGTTGCTAGATTGATTTCATTTGATTCATTGGAGGATTTGATTGTGTTCAACAGAAGCGTTGCAGAGCTGGAACTTTCTGTTAACTCAAGAGGTTTCTGAAACACTGAAAGTCTAGCCAATTAGTTTGATATAGTGCCCAGTACTGTGGACGATTGTCTTTCACTATGGTATCATAATTGGTGCCTGCATGGAGTCCTTTTGGAGTCTTTATTCAAAGAGAGTTCTTTGTGATTCAGGTTTTGATCTTCACGCTGAAGAGGCAGCTATTCAATATTTGCGCGCTAAACTTTGTTGGGTTGACAAAGAATTTAGAGATTTTTACTTCGGGGAGTTGCTGCCGTAGTTGGCTCGGAGTGGATGTACTGACTGTGGCCGGCAGTTGGAAAATCAAAGTTTTTGCGAGGTTGAGATCTTATTGCTGTTAATTTTGCTGTTAGAATGATGGAGGTTGTTGTTGAAACCGAATCCGAAAATGTTTGAGGTCTGAAGAATGAGGTCGCCAGAGTCCAGAGATGCGCATTTGAGATTCGGCTCTATTTGGGTTATTGAAGCTCGACTGCTGTTGCTTTAGTTAGTAGCGAAGGATCAACTCGCACTTTGATCAGTTCAGCTTGGTACACTTCCTGCTCTTAGACTTTTCTTGACCTGTCTTGACTGTACAGAAAGAATCCAACCAACTTGTCACAGAGATGCATCATAACAATACCGTCACTCAAAAGGTGCTTTTAACTTTTCTTTTAAGTAAGTGACTTTGTACTGGAATATTGATAAGTGATATTTCAACTCGGGATTTTATTTTGTTCTTAATAACCTGGATGGGAATACCAACAATGTAGTGGTTATTGCGAAGTTAGAAAGCATACCTCGCAAATTTATCATTACAGCGAGATTAGGGGTATGCCATCATGGTAGTAAACATCTTGTTATTTAAAGAGTTGAAATTCAATTGGATAGCATGCCTTTCTTTTAGGGGTGAGCATGGTTTCAAGGTAAAACCTGAAACCTGGAGAATCGGACCGGTGGGAACCGGTTGGTTCCAGGTTCCAAAAATTGGGGAACATGTCATTCTTAATTAACAAATGCGTATGTTGTTTATTTCAGGAGAAGTTGATATGAGGAATGCTATGCAACTACCGATGGTACCCAAAGTATACAGTGGATATATGTTTACAAGCTGAATGGACCTTGATAGAGGGTGATATCCGTGAGGACTTGCAATTACCATGACAAGGTGAACAACTAAGTGATATCTTAATCACTGATATACTCAGGGAGATAGAAGTTGGGAAAATTACCAAAAAAGTCCTAAACCTATTGCAATATTGCTGATTCAGTCCTAAACTTTTTTTTTGGCCAATTTAGTCCTAAACCTTTTACAATCTTGCCAAATCAGTCCATCCGGCTTAAATTGGCCGGCCGGCGCTTACGTGGACGCCGGCCGGCCGGTGACATATTATTTTAATATTTTTATGGGATTTGTTTATTATTTTTATTAAATTTTCATTTTCATTTTTTTATTTCCTTTTTTCCCCGGCTTCGTCTTCATCCTCTAGCTCTTTGCTTTCATCTTCTTCCTCTAAAAAGAGGCACCGGCCTGAAACTTTGCAACTTTAAAATTAGGGGTGTACGTATGCCTCACCATGGCCTTGGAACTCTGCGAAATCCACCTCGCTAGGGGCTAGCCAGCGGCCGAGCAAGAATCAACCTCGCCGTGGCCGGGCGAGGCTCGCCTTCGCCATCCCAGATCTGGCGAGGTCTCGGCCTGCCTCGCCCAGCCATGGCGAGGCTGGACCTCGCCGTCGCTAGGTGAGGTCTCGTTCTATCTCGCCCGGCGAGGTCTCGTGCTGTCTTGCCCGGCGGTGGCGAGGTCGAGCCTCGCCAGATCTGAGTTGTCGAGGGTCGGCTTCACGCGGCCACAGGGAGGGGAGCCTCGCGCAGCCGTTGCGAGAACCGGCGACGGCGAGGACCAGCGACGGCGACGCTCACCCTCGCCGGTGGCCGACGGGGGCGAGCTTCACCTCTTCGGCTTGAAGAAGATGAAGCGCCACAGAGCTTGAAGAGCCACAGAGCCAGAGGAAGACGATAGCCAGGGAAGAAGACGAAGCGGGGAAAAAAGGAAACAAAAAAAATAAAAAAGAAAATTTAATAAAAATAATAAACAAATCCCATATAAATATTAAAATAATACGTCGCCGGCCGGCCGGCGTCCACGTCAGCGCCGGCCGGCCAATTTTAGCTGGATGGACTGATTTGGTAAGATTGTAAAAGGTTTAGGACTAAATCGGCCAAAAAAAAAAGTTTAGGACTGAATCAGTAATATTGCAATAGGTTTAGGACTTTTTTGGTAATTTTCCCGATAGAAGTTCATAAGCTGATATCTAGCGAATGGACTCACTGCATTGCCAATAAAATCAACTCGCCACATCAACTGCGAAGAAGATGCTTATCGCGTGTTTATGGTACTTGGATAAGTAGACTGATCTCTTTTTTTTTTTTTTTTTTAACCTTATTTGTAGGTCAATGGGATATTAACGAGCCTCAAGGCTGGAATTCGAAAAGGAGAACCGGAGATGAATCAAATCAATCCTTGCCTATTTGGCTCACTCAATCAAAGGAACTAGTGATCCATAAAAGTAGGTATCTCTATTTAGGAAAACCTCACTGTTGTCACTTGTCAGGAATACGGGCAGCCGGATTTCCAGCGATTGTCTCTCAACTCCAAACGGCTAATTGATCGTCCTGAAGGTTCTCTAACTGCTAATTTGGAGATAGAAAGCTTCAATTCTGATATCGTCATGTTTTGCCCGATCTTGGCGGTCGAGATACTACACTTGTGATACTATCTATATGGATAATTCGTCAGTTGTTGTAATCTGTGAGACCTATCAATTACAGGTAGAAACAATACTAGTTAAAGTAGTAACGTCTCTGAGATCACTAGTGGATTCCGGTCTTATTGGTGGTTGTTAGTCTAGAAAAGTGGATGGAGGCTTAATATAGCCGAACCACTATAAAATGTATTTGCATTGTCTTCTGCCTACTTACTTGTTTTAATATTTTTGGGCTACGTTTGTTTCGCGGAAAATTGATGATTTGGAGCACAATTTCATAAACATGATCGCTTATATCACATAAAAAAGAATAGAGGAAAAATAGTTCTCGTTGACAAACAAACGATGGAACGTTTGAACGATATTGGATGTGTTGGATCAACAAGATAAATGGAGGAGAAAAATTGACCAGAAATATCATTTTAGAAGAGTTGGAAGTCTGATGTGTTTTGGTATTTTTTTTTTTTTTTTTGGGTATGATACTTTTCAACTAAAGATCAAGAGATGGAGCTTGTTTTGAAGTTTTGTGTGAGTGTCTAAGATGTGGCATTGGTACTGTTAAGACCACAATCATTCTGGCATTGCTTTCTCCTAGGTGCACCTTCGTCTTTCCCTGTGACTTCCCCCATATAAAAGCTCAACTCTGCCTATCTTGCTCCTCACATTCATTCTAGAACTTTTTTTTTATAATTTATTTATTTGTGAATTTGAATCAATTTTACTTGTTTTAAATAATCATAAACATGGTAATTTTTTATATAAAAAATATGCATTAAATATACGACATGTTCCAACGTGTCGAAATTCTCTATTTTTTAAAAATTACGTGTCTACATGTCGATAGGCTGGTAAATAAAAACAAAAGGACCATTTCTTACCTGCGGAAAAAGTTGTTGAATGCTTGGGATTGTCCGGCTAGAGAGCTTTGCTCTTGCCCTTTTTGCATGTTTCCTTCACAGTCAAGTCCAAAAAAAATCCACAGACTTGTTCCTATTCCCATTACGGAGTGAGGTGACAACTGCCTCGTAAGGACTAAGGATAACCACTAGGTTGTGTAATCTGAAGTAGTCCCAGGGCCAAATCGTAGGGTTTCAATGTTGTTCTTAGAAAAACGCTGGTGCATCAGAGCAGTCACTTGGGTGCAGCAAACGAAGGAAGAATCATCATCGAGCTTATATGCCTTCTTGTCTGTCAATGGAAAATTCATAAGGTAATGAGTAGGCATGGGAACAGCTTGTCGAAGGCCAAATTGCCGGGCGCAATACTGTGGAGAATAGGGTTCGAACCCAGGATAAACCTTGCCTTCAAGACATAGTTGAATGGGACGGTCCTTAGGAGAAAGGATAGAGACTAAAAAATCACGGAAACTAGAAGGCTCATGAGTCTTCGGGTCAAGGAGAAAGTTGAGTTCGGCTGAACGATATGGGAACATATCAACCTTGTTCGGGTCATAGGACAAGATCTGCTGGAAATAGAAGTTAAAAAGGTTGAACATTAGTAGAAACCTCCAACGGAACGTTCCTAAGCAGTCTGGTACCAACACTGGAGGGTCCATTATCCTTTTGGGGTTTAGGCCCCTTCGTAAACATGAAAGGGAAGTACAGTACTATCCAAGCTTGAAGGATCTAGAGTGGGCCAGGCAACGCACCGTCCTTCTTAGGTGACATCATCGACTGAGAAACATGGGTCATGCTTCTATACAGAATGGCTAAGGCAAGGGGACCCAGGGTGACATCTCTTCCTCTTGCAAGATTGGATGTAAGAACGAGGTAATCTTTAGATACTTTTTTGGTCAGACTAAAGAACAGGTATTTCGACAACCAAAAAAGGAGGAAGGCTGTTCGCTCAACGAGTATGACAGTACTAGAAGTTTTGCAATGAAGATTCAAAAACTTTCCGTAGGCAAGGAAAGCACTAGGAGTAGAACAATCCTCTAGGGTTTCAAGATTTACAGCAGAGGTACCAAGGGTAGCCAGACTAGTAATGGTAAAAACATCTAGAAGAGTCACCGACATAGGGCCCCACGGGAAAAAGAAGCAATTGGTTGATGAAGACCAGAAGCATAAAACGGAGCCTAAAAGACCTCTATTCAAATCATGGGATAGCAAGCTAACCTCAAGAGCTGTCCTTATGCTTGCCGTCGCCCAGGTGATGGTAGTCAGTGGGTCGGTTTTGAGTCTATGAAACCAAGAGAGAAATGTGTCATCAGGTGATGGAAAACTTTTGAATCTTTGGGATGGGAGTGACCAGATGTCTCGCAAAGGAGAAGCTTGAATATGAAGTTTCTCATTTTGACGCATCGGAAAACAAGCTTGGAGAGGCATTGGAACGGACATATAGGTTCGGAGACTAGGTCCAAGTATAAATCCAAAATATTCCCCTGTGGTGTTCAACAGCTCGAGGAAATAGTCGCTATTGCCTTCATCCTTCAACTTATCGAAACGGCTGATCAGTCGCTTTGGATCAAGGTTAAAGGATTGAGATGCCATAAGAAAGGATGAGGCAAAAGACTGGAAATGGTATAGGGTTTTAAGACAACAAAAAAGACGACGATTGAGAATTTTCTATCCGAAGAGACGATCCAAACCAGAAATCGATGCATCGTGATGATTATGCTTTGGGAAGGGAAATCAGAAAGTATACCACAACTGGTGGCTATCAAATAAAAAGATGTCACTTAAAAGAGATAAATCTTTGATTTATTTCTTTTAAAGAGGGCATTTGTTAACACCGAAAGTTAACCTAAAGACCACGTGATGTGCACGTGAGAGAAGTATGGCTAGTTGTGGACAGGTGTATAGAAGCCAGAAAAAGATCAGCCACAGAAATGCCACATGTGAGGGTAACTATGGTGGCATTTTTCCCAAAACTAAGAGAAAAAGGCACGTAGAAGAAGGCACAATCGACGCAATTATAGAGTTTGGCGGCAATCTAAAAAAATTGAGAGGAAAAAGCGCGAAAACCGCCAAAGGCCTTATCCACAAAAGCCATCAAAGAGAACATGCTTGGAGCCCAAGACAGTAACCATTCGACGGTTACCAGAGCACGCTTATAAATATCTGAGGATATCCAACGTCAAACACACACAACACATCAAACAAAACTTATCTTTTCAAATTAGCTCTTAGCCTAGCTATAGCTTTTAGATTCCCATCGTCGATTCAATTCCATCGTGTTTTATATCCAGAGTTAGGTTTCGTCGATTAGATTTCGACGTCTGCTCGCCCAATTCAGTGCCGTCGATTAAATTTCAGTGTTGTGCTATTCATCCACCCTGTCCAGTGCTGTCGATTCAATTCTGATGTTGTGTCCTTGTTGACACCTGATTTCTGACCATCTATTATTGTGATTTTTTTTAAAATTAATTAAAAATATCAAAAAAAAAATCATAAAATCACAAAATCAACTTTGGAAGCCTTGGCTTGGCTTTAGGAACCATTTTGACCAAAAAAATAATTTTCATAATTTTCATTTTTTTTATATATTTTCGAAAAAAAAAATACAAAAAAAAGAAAAGAAGAAAATCAAGGAAAATAATATTTGAGGTCACAAAAATTATATAAAAATAGTCGGTATTTTTATTTTTTATTTTTTATTTTATCTATTTTCTGACCTCATAAAACAGTAAAATTCAGGTTCGATTTTAGGTGTTCTCTGATCACCATAAAATTGAATTTGGCAAAAATATTAGCAATAAGTAAAAGGGAAAAGAGGGAAACATCATCATTTAAAAGAAAAAGCAAAAGAAAAGTATATATTTAATTAATAATTTTATCTCTCCTTTTCATTTATTTTATTTTATTTTCCCTCTCTTTCCTTTTTATTATCATTCTTTGTTCTTCTCTCTTCCCACGGCCGCTCCCTCTCTTTTTCTTTTTTCTCCTTTTTGTGATTTTCCACGACACCTTGGCCCCGCCGGCTGGTCTTGTTCTGCTTCTTCTATTTTTCGTGGGCCAATGGGGACCTGGGGGAGGTTTTGCTCCTTCTTCTTTTTCATTTTTGCTCAGCAGAACTCCCTTACAAAAGACCACTACATCCCACCCCATCCAGGACGGTGACAACTAGCAGCCACGACACTTCAATCCTTATTCTGTGATGCGATGCGTCGCTTTTGGTTGGCTTCTGCTCGAGCTACCATGGCTACTGCGTGCTGCTGCTGCCCCGTCATCCTCTGGCCCTGCTCCGACTGCCTCACGTCATCGCCGTGCCATCACGACGCCGCAGTTGAGCCGAAGACCTCCGAACACCCCTGCTCTGCCCTAGTGCCCCGTTTCTTCTCGGGTCTGCATCTGTTCGAGCCTCTCAACTCGGCTCCACCCTATTTCGACCACCTCCAACCTGCGGCGCCATCCTCAGCCAGTCCTTGATGGCCCGAAGGTTGTGTGAATCAGCTAAGAAGCCTCGAGGACCCGAAGTCCCCTTGAATCCCGAAGCCTTCACCCAGTTTCGCTTCATCTTCTCTGTTTTCGGGTCTGGTTGTGGTCCCTTTGCTGTCGCTACTGCCCTAACATCCTCAGCCATTCCCGACCATCACAAACCTGCTCAAACCTCCATCTTCGACCCTAAAGCCAATTGTTGCTTGTAGACCACCCCATCATAATTCTTCGTCCACAGCCACCCCAAACCAGCCCCCACCAGCTTCATCGTCTTCTCCCGCCGCGCCATCCACGGAGCGACTACCACCTCGCCCGGGCCGCCCTCATCGTCAGCCTCGCCCGGGCCAGCTCCGCCGCCTTCCTTCGTCGCCAAGCTGTCCCGAGCTCACCGAAGCTCCGGGCCGTGAGGGACTGCGTCGAGGATGGCGGACTCCCGACCGTGTCTGACGCTCCTAAGATCGCCGCAAGTCCTTGCGCCAGTCATCACCACCTCTCGTTCCGCTCGTCCGATGCCTTCCAATCCCCGACGCCTCTAATCCGAGTCTCCCAGCACCTCTCGGGGCCAACCTCAGCCGCGACACCGCTGTTCCAGAGCCTCACTACCCGACGTACTGGATCAGCCCAATCACACGGTGACGGACGTGGACCGCCTGAACTGTTGCAACGACCAGAACCGGCCGTGTTAACGGCTGTGATGAGCGAGTCCCGGTGGCGAGGTGAGCGAAGGTCGTGGCGGCGTCAGGTTTTGGTTGCGATGCTGGGGTTGCAGAAAGGAGCAACGCGAGGAAAGGGATGATGAATAGTATCATGAGCAGGTTTCCCACGTTCGTCCCTGGGCTGACCGAGTTGGGCTAGAGTGGAAGGGAATTCGGGCTTGGGCTGGTTCAAGGGTGGCAGAAGACTATTTGGGAGTTGGGCCAGAAGGAATTCTGGACCCAGTTCGGTCTGTTTTACCAAGCCTGGACCGGGTTCTCTCCCTCGGCCCAGATTAGGTCCAGAGCGACCAGATCCAGGCCAAGGTCCGAGAATCTGACCCGGACCCATCCGGTTATTTTTATTTAATATTAATTAATAATTAATAATAGGAAAATTTAGAAAACATCAAAAATAATAAATAGATAGGAAATGCTTCTATTTGTTTATTTTGTCTAATTAAGCTTTTATACGCTTGAGTATCGATTGTTCGCCATGATCGATTCGCACGACTTAGTTTTAGCTTTGCATGTGGATGCTTGAATATTGGGCACGTCCTATTAGGTAAGTCAGCATGATCATTAGAGTTTAAATTTGAGACAATCGTTTTATCCTTTAATTGGCTGAACTTTGTTAACCATTTACTTTAAGTGAGAGTATATTCCAAAGGCTCGATGCACCATTTTGATATTTCAATGTGATGACTGACGATGACGCTCATGGTGACGAAGCAAGCTGGGGTTGGGCGATTGAAGACCGGTGTCCAATCAGGTATATTTCGCGTACCCGATTAGTGTATTAGAGTTATTTTCTTAAAATATTGTCATTGTAGATTTGATTTGCACGTATTTATTTCAATCTAGTAGTTAGCTTGTTTATTTGATTAAGTGTGGTATGTTGTCAAAGAAAATATTTTCAGAAAATATTAATAATAAAATTCAAAAATTCAATAAAAAAAAATTCAAAAAAAATTCAGAAAAATTCTAAAAAAATTTCAGAAAATAGGAAATGGCCACATTCAACTGGCCATGACCTGTTCCGGGTCTTTCGACCCCCGGTCTTTCCAAAAATGACGGTTTTGCCCTTCCGGCAAACCGTCTTCCAAAAAAAATTCTAAAAATCCTAGAAAAATTCCAAAAAATGGGAAATAGCCACAAACAACTGGCCGTGGAATATTCTGGGTAATTCGGTATCCAAACCTCCCAAAAATGACGATTTTGCCCTTCGGGCTAATCGTCCCCAAATCTTCCCATTTTACCCCTGGTCCGAAGTCACACCTTCCTTAAGCCTTTATGGTCATACTAGGAAGCCATTGATCTGAATTGATGTGTGTTGAAGTGATTTATTTATGTACTTGATTGCGCTTTCATTTAAATTGATTATGATTGTTAGGAACAGTCTTCCAATCTGCATGAAATCCTGAATTAAGTCCACCTCACCTAAAATTGTGCCTGCATGAACTCTTAGCTAGGAAAATCACTCGCGTTAGGTACCGAAAGGGCGTTGGTAATGACACCGATGTAACCAAGTCCCCGAACCCAAAATCTCTGGTTCCGCAGAACTGATCGACCTCTCCCAATCGGTCAGTAAGGTTTCCGGTCTATCCTCCAATAAAGACCGGTGGCGACTCCAAATGCATGCACAAGTTGCACATGCCACCACGACCACACTAAGGTCGAAATCGATCGGCTCTTATCGCCGAATCCTCAAAAAATACTCCCGCCGCGATTTGGTATGGGCCTGGGAGGGCCCGTGCTGATCCAAAGCCCGCAATCCGCACCCTTGTGTGGGGGGAAGGCCTGCGATCGGCAATCCATTAGCCGCGTCCGCTTCCGGACGGGTCGCGACAGTCCTACATCTCCACTGTCGTCAATTAAACTTCGACATCGTGTCCTACAGTGTGATCTGGCACTGTCGATTAAATTCCGGTGTCGTATCTCAGTTATAAGCACGTCGAATTATTCGACAAGTATTTATCGAAAGTCATCGATAGAATTGGTCGAAGGTTTGTACGGAGTTGTCGAAAGGCATATGGCTAGTAATACACATTTTGAATTTGACACTCTCTATCCAAAACTGACCTGGAGCCCCTTTTTACTTAACGAACTGCTAACTTTCGATAAAAGATTCCTGCGTTAGTCATCTTATTGGGCTTCAATCCTTTTGGGCTGAGTCCGGAAGTCTAGTCAAAGCTCAGCCGAGAGATTTTAACGCGCAACAGGACCCGAGTCCAATATGCCTAAGAACACGTTGGCGTCCAAGTATAGGTCATAGTCGATAATCGAGTAGAGGATAGCGTTGGCGACACTGAGGAGTTGATACACAAATGAAGACGTGCAAGGGGAAATGAAGTCAAAGGTTCAATTGCTTGATGTGTAAGACGAGCAGCTACTGAAAGGGACTTGAAAATCTAGGAATAGATTAGTACTTTACAAATAACCACGAGCGACGGTTATCTCTTGTAATCGGCTATAAATCGTCGAAGAAAACCTTTGTAAAGGATCAGCAATAGTTCTTTATTCCTGCTTATTGTTCTTTGTTTCTTTTATCTGTTTTACTCTTAACATAACCATTATCTATCATTTCTTGTCCGAATCCCCAGAGAACTCGATTTACTCGAAAAGCCAAAGATGACAATTTTCGGTGAAAGATCTTCGTCAAGTGATGAAAACATCATTCAAGGGGACCCACCAAAATGGTCATCATGCTTGCTGGCCGTGACTGTATTATGTTGCTGATTTTCCACCGACGCGTTTACTCCAATATCAGAACTAAACAACCCTCATAATTCTCCCCCACATTCTGGAATATCCCTCTTTCTCTTCGTTCGTCTTCCAACTCAAGTACTTCGTATCGCATGTTTTTTTGTTGATTACCAAGACCATAGGTCCATAACTTCAGTTTCTTTATTTTCACCCCAAAAAAAAAAAAAACTTCAGTTTATATACTACAACGGCAATTGCATATCAGAATTATCTTTCTCAAAATCCGAATTTGACTGATCATACTCATGCTTTACCTTTCAAACTCTTTAGCTTCAAAAGAGTTGAATTTCAGCTTTTTGCTTTTTGCTTTTTTTTTTAAACATGTATATTAATAAACCCCTACCAAAGTATGGTAATTAGGGGAAAATTGTCAAAAAATTCTTAAACTTATTGCACTTTTATCAATTTAATCCTAAATATTTTAATTTTGTCAATTCAATCCTAAACTTTTTACATATGTATCAATTTAGTGTTAAACTTTTTTTATGCCAATCCAGTTCTAATCCTTTTGCACTTATGTCAATTCACTCCATCAAGCCAACTTTGGCTGATCGGCGGTGACGTGAATGCCGGCCGACTCTGACGAGGCTTCCGACAATGAAGTGGATACTTTTTTATTAATATTTTAGTACTTTTCGAATTATTTTTCTCCTTTCTCTTTCCTTTTTTATTTCCTACTCTTTCCTCCGCCGGCGACCGACAAAAGGTTAGGGCCGGCAAGGTCGTCCTCGCCAGCCACTAATAGGGGCGAGCCTCGCCGGCGCTGGACAGAAGTGTCGATCTGGGTGAGGACGCCCAAACAATGGAAGAGCCAAAACCAAAAAAGGAAAAAGAAAAAAAGAAGGGTAGAAGAAGAGAGTGCGTGAGATAGATAGAGACGAAGACCGAGACGAGCAAGAAATGGAGAGAAAGCGATGGACCGTGTGCGAACGGGAGAAAAATCGATGCGTGCTCTAGAAGAGAAAGGAGGAAAAAAATGAAAAAGCCAGCGAAAGATTTTTCGGGCAAAATGAAAGGAAAACAAAAAATTGATATATTTATAATAAATATTTTTCAAATTATTTTTTGGACAACAAAAAATATAAATTGTTACAAATCTGATAAAATTATCCTAACTAGGTACACATGTCATAAATTTACCCATTTTTATTCAATTTTACTATCGAATTGCTGAGTTGGATAACACATGACACCAATTTGGGGTTTTTATTTTTTGTTTATCACAAGTGTATCGATTTGAGATTTTTTGTAGTATTAACCAAATAAAGAAAATTAACGAATGCTAAATTTATCACATATATGGATTTTTCGTAGTTAAATAATAGTTTAGAGTAAATTTATCACACGTGTGCAGCTTTAGAATTTTTTACGATAAAAAAATTAGTTTAGTCATGAATTTGTTACAGAAGTATTAATTTAAGATTTTTTGTGATAAAAAATAATTAAAAATAAATTTATTATAAGTGTATTAATTCGGAGTTTTTGTGTGTGATATTAATCTTAACATGAGACGACAAGGCAAAGGAGCAACAACGAATAACTTCTTGCCACCGAAAAGCATTGTCAGTGATTTTTTCCCCTCGGGGGAAGGGAATCTTTTGACTAAAATCTAGCCAACATCGTAGAAAAGCACGGTAAAAACTGAAAAGCATTGGCAGATCTTCTTTTCCACATTACGATGACCCACATTCTTTTTCTTTGCTTTTTGTTTTTTTTTTTGCTTTATATCCTTTTTACCATCACTTTTGCAAATTTCTTTTCTTTTCTTTTTATTTTTTTGGTCTTTTTTTTTTTCGAAATGCAAATTTCTTTTCCACAAGAAATTGTTTTATGGTAGGAGCCATCAAATCTATGGGTTACTTATTTTGATAGTTTCCCTGGTAAATGTTTCTTTTTCAAATCGATGGATTAACTATTTCAGTTGCTTTCATTTGAGAAATGATTCAAGATTGCGATTTCAATATCTTCTGTGGATTTTTCAACGAGAATTTGTAAATCGACTTGATTTTACATTTTATCTAATGGCTTTTCTTTTTACAAGTGCTAGTAATATTTGAATTTTCTTTTAATTCTGTTGAAAAAGATGTTCATTTTTACTGAGTAAGAGTAAGCACGCGTTTGATAGAAAGGTAGAGATTAATATGCAAACAAATGTAATAAACATAATAAAGTTAATATATATCAAGTGATATCACCAAATCATAAAAATTACTTTTAGCAAGTTAATAAATAGATCTACGAAAATATGTACCGTACCAGCGTGGAAATTTATACGGTTCTCGTTTCCTTTCGAAGAGAGAAAAAAAAAACAAATTTTATAAAATGTGCGACCGCACTCGTTGCTCGTCACGTGCGGTTGAGGCCCCAGTCGTCTTTACCCTCCTGTTTGTGGCATGGGAGACCTGCTGTGCAACTTGAAGTCTTGAAGCACTGTGACCTCTGTCTCCATCTTCTTTAACAAATCCACCATTTTCAAGTATATTGAGATTTTAAACCTTTGGCTTTCTTTCTTTCTTTCTTTCCATAGCTTCTGCATCGTTAATTCCTCACATATTTGTCTTCTTCCTGGGCGGGCATCTCGTCGTTCCTCAGAGGCATTCTGGTTTTCTTCTCCGTCAGACTTGAAAGCAAAAAGCAAGGGCAGAGACAGAGCAAAGACGAAATGCATCGTCTCATTTTTGCGTATTCTTTCACCGAGCTCCTGGCGCTGATCCTTCTC
Source organism: Rhodomyrtus psidioides (assembly GCA_021437785.1). Classification (NCBI taxonomy): domain Eukaryota; kingdom Viridiplantae; phylum Streptophyta; class Magnoliopsida; order Myrtales; family Myrtaceae; genus Rhodomyrtus; species Rhodomyrtus psidioides. The sequence continues at coordinate 2,697,289 of JAILYB010000030.1, forward strand.
CTCGGGATCGCGTTCTATTCTCTTAATAAGAAGAAAGCTAGCGTGCATGGAAATCCAGAAGATGTTGATGCTGGTGGATCTGGTTCGGTGACTGCGCCGGCCGGAGCTAATTCTGTTGGATCTAGTTCGTCTCCGACGGAGACTATTAATGGTTCGTCTAGTTCGCCAACCGCGACGACGACCGGAAACAGCTACGATATTTTCTTGAGCTTTAGAGGTCCAGATACTCGGGATGGCTTCGCCGGCCACCTCTACAATAGGCTTCGCTTTGCCAAAACTCACCCTTTCAGAGACGATGTGGAGCTCCGCCAAGGCGAGAAGATCGGCCCAGATCTTTTGGCGGCCATCAAGAACAGTAAGATCCTGATCCCCATTCTCTCCGAGAATTATGGTACGAGCAGTTGGTGCCTGGATGAACTGGTTCAAATAATGGAGTGCAAGAAGAGTAACACGGAGTCTATAGTGTTGCCTGTATTCTATAAAGTGGCACCAGCTGACGTGCGACATCAAACCGGCAAGTTTGGAGAGTCATTTCATGAGCGTGGGAGGCGTTGGCGTGAGAGGAATTCCGACCCAACGATTTTGAAGAAATGGGAGGATGCCCTCAAAGAAGTCGGTGACTTGAGAGGATGGGAACTCAAAGGGTACTTCATCTTTTCACCAAAACATTCTCTACTTTGTTGTTATGATCAGCACCTGCTTCATTTTCTTGCTGGTATTAAGTGTTGGAGTTGGCGAATACTTCGGGGACCCTTGTTTCTCACACCGGGTATGCCCACGTAAGTTTAGGGAAACCAAAGTGTTATCCGACGACATGTGACCCATGTGCGCGGGATGCGGGGGTTCGGGGGCAGCGCCCCCGACACGGGTGTCCCGCTGCCCGGTCAGCGGGCGGGGCTTCCGCTGCCCGGTCAGCGGACGGCTGCCCCGCTCGCCGGTGAGCGGGCAGGGGTTCGGGGGCAGCGCCCCCGAAATCTCAACGGGTTTGGACTTTTATTTAAGTTAACCCGTATGTTATGGGCTTAATAGAGGTTTCGCTAGGTTCAGGTTTTTGGGCCCGTTTAGGGCATCTATATTTTGCTCGTTTTATGCTGATCATTGTAACGAGTTGAGTGGTTGTAAACCGAATATCATAGTGAAAAGCTCTTGCAGGACGTAGCCCTATTTTAGGGTGAACCTGGGTAATCTCGTGCGTCATTCAATTTTCTTGATTTCTGTGTGATCGTTCTGATTCGGTGTGCGATAAATCCCATCATTAAGATCCTGCGATGCATGTTTTCCATAAGTTATTGTCTTTTGATTTTTTTTTTTTTTACTTTAATGACATTGACCAACGTTATTATAGATTTTACTGTTTGCATCCCATTCACTTGTTACATCATTAATGTCGTTAATTAGTCGCTATAAATGATTTTTACAAAAGAAATATGTCATTGGTTGCTATGACGATTACTTATATGATTTTTGCCTATTCGAACGCTATAAGAAGTTTTTAATGTCATGTCCACATCATCCTTAATATCTATGATAAACAATAAGGTTAAAATTCAATTCAAGTTCACAGTTCATGTAATATTCATGATTTTATTAGCGACACACTCAAGCTTCCTCTGGCTCAATAAATTTTGGCAAGAGTGTTAATTGGAGTGCGGCACGCTATGTGAAGCTGCCACTACCATTGCCCGCTTTAATCTTTGCGTATAAGACAATATCTGGATTTGTTGGCAAAAAAAAAAAATTCTTTTAAGTTTTCCGATTTGTTTCTTATTGCTTTATCATTAGTTAAACAATATAAGATTGCTATTGCCATGTATTTGAACTCCCATTACATTTGACAGGTCTGAAGCAGCATTGATAGATTCGGTTGTCAAACAAGTGTTACTTGAGCTGAAGAAAAAGTTTGAGTTGGTTATTCCTGTAAATTTGGTTGGAATTGATAGTCATGTGAAGAAGCTTATGGAAGTTGTAAATAATAATTCCAGTGCAACCCTGTATTTTGTCATCCATGGAATGGGAGGCACTGGTAAGACTACTCTTGCTAAAAAGATTTACAATGAGCTCTCTAATCGATTTAAGTATTGTTGCTTCATTCCCGATGTTAGGGAATCATGTAAGTGTAATGGTATTGAGCACTTGCAGAATAAATTGATCTTTGTTACGTTGGAGTGGGATTATAAAGTTTCTACTAGGGACGAAGGGATTAGGTTCCTCTCATCCAACATTAACGGTAAGAAAGTTCTCGTCCTTCTTGATGATGTGGATGAGGATCATGACTTGAAGGCTTTGGCCGGAAATCAAAGTTGGTTTTCTTCGGGAAGTATCATCATTATTACCACCCGAAACATGAGTATTATTGACAAGGCCAGGGGGGACTACCCATATGAGCTTGAGGGAATGGATATTGATAACTCTACGATTTTGTTTAGTAGACATGCGTTCCTAATGGATTCGCCTCCAAGTGGCTTCAAGAAACTCACTGATGAAGTTGTGTCCACCACCGGAGGGCTTCCTTTAGCTCTCGAGGTCTTAGGTTCATTTTTGTGCAGAGCCACGCCGAAAATATGGACAAGCACGATAAAGAAGTTACAGAAAATCCCTGATGAGGGAGTGCAAGAAAAGTTAAGGATAAGTTACAATGCATTATCGCATGGGCAAAAACAAATTTTTTTGGATATTGCTTGTTTTTTCATTGGCGCTGACGAGAGAATGGTATCCTACATGTGGGACGCATGTGACTTTTTCGCAGTGGGAATTGAAGTATTGAGACTTCGGTCACTAATAAAAGTTGGAAATGATCATGAGCTCATAATGCATGATCAATTGAGAGATCTTGGTAGGTGGATCGTCCGTGAGGGGAACGAGAATACACCGCAGTACTGTAGCAGGTTATGGAACTCCAGGGAAGCTTTGAAAGTGCTAAAGGAAAAAGAGGTAATAGTTTCTCTTCTTTTGCTCCCTTTGTCCATGCTCTACTGCTCGAGTGATGTTGGTCCTCTACTTAATGCTTGCTCTAGTGAACAAAGAAAGTATGAGGCTGCTCTCTCTAAGTATTGCAGTTTATCTGAGATTCTTCCTACACAAAGTGTACTTTGCTGAGTTTACTTTCAAATCTGTTAGATAATCAATAGGAGTAGAATGCATTGAAAAAAATCTGAATTCATGTAATTGATTGGGCTACGTCCTTCACACGTGCAGTAAATAACTTGACTATGCAACTGTGGCTAATAACTAGTTACGATATGTAAATCATAAAATTCTATTATGTCACATCAGGTTAGGAACTACTTTTTTACCAAAATTCACATGATAGAACAGGAACATTTACAGACATACAAAACATAGAAAATCCCAGACATACATACTAAAATTCTATTTTGCACTTGATTGCGTTTCCAACTTGCAATCTGTTTAGAATCCCAAAAGCCAATTGATATGTTAGCAATGTCAAAGCCAATGTCTATTTATTGTGTATTTTGTATTACATCATGAAATAAGCTCAGCTAACCACATGAAAAATGAATATGCTGTATATTTTATATATCTGGATAAATTGGTATAACTAACTTTTAGAACTTAAAAGCTACATTACTTGCTGCAATTATTTCAGTATTTTTGTTGGGTTCATTAAGTCGAAATCAAAGTCGGAATACAATATATAAATACTACCACAAATTTAGCTACTCATAATTAGTCACGAATCTGATGACAAACTCGAGTAGTCTACATGAAAATTATACATAAATAAAACGGCAAAGAAAAGACTTTACATGGTTAAATTTTCTTTATTTTAAGGGAAGTTCGTGTTTGCCAGTTGTCACAATTGTTACAATAACCATGTCTCTATGCGATTAGTTCATTTGGATATCTATTATGAAAATTATAGAAAGAGAGAAGAGGGTTAGCAAGTTGTGGAGTTTTACGTATGAGCCATCAGATCAAAGTGCAAAACTACGTTTATAATATATACAAAAACAATAAACTATTACTCAGAACAAAACTAAAACACGAATTTCAAAAGCTAAGTAGACATCCTTCACTTTGTTAGCCCTTATAAATACAGTTTATTGGCCAAGGAAGGAATCATATGTTCCCCTTGCTAGTCTCTAAAGACACCGATGCATGTTAATAGAGATATGAACAATGATATTAGATTTTCTTCAGTTGTATATAAATAGTGTTGATGAATGTCAATTCTTACTCATAGGGAACAAGAAAGATTGAGGCCATTTCTTGCTCAATACCCTCTTATCATCAAGATTACAATATCCTCAAGGGCGAACAATTCAAGGAGTTAAAGGACTTGAGGTTCCTTGACGCGACGGGGGCACGTTTTATTGGAGATTTTAAGAACCCAACTAACAAGTTAAAAGGGCTTCAATGGTGGTATTGTCCCTCAACTTTTGAAGCAAAAAATTTTCATGCAAAGGAATTAGTTGTATTGGATTTGTCCGTTAGCGATTTATCAGATACATGGCCAGGATGGAGTTTCATCAAGGTAAGCTAAAAGAACAAATCTATTTTTCGTTTTCTTTTCCTTACTGTTGAATCATATTCACTCTGGGCTAACCTGTTGACAATTATAATATTTTTTATCAGATGGCAAGGAAACTAAAATATCTCAACCTTAGTGCTTGCCAATCTTTAAGAAAAACTTCCTTCCTCTCAGCTTTTGAGAATTTAGAGGTTCTGATTCTCGCAGATTGTAGTAGAATAGAGCAGATTGACTCTTCGATTGGAAACATGAAGAGTCTGGTACACTTGGACTTGAAGGGATGTGATGAGCTCAAGAGGCTTCCAGCAGAAGTGGGTAAATTAGAAGCACTGGTGGAACTCCTTCTAGAGAAATCTGGAATAGAAGAATTGCCAGAGAGCATAGGGGATCTGCAGAATCTAGAAATTTTGGATATTAGTTGCACTTGGATAAAAGAATTACCCAACGGCATTGGGAGGCTGAGAAAGCTCCGAGATTTAGATGCTTCATGCAGTGAACTGGGAGGGGTAATTCCAGAAGGCATCAATAATATTTCTTCCTTGCAACGCCTTAATTTTGGTCATTGCTGGGACCTCCAATCGCTGCCGGTGCTTCCTTCCAGCCTAATTTTTTTACATGTCACCTGTCGAAGTTGTAGATTGCCTTCACATTCCAACCTGACCCATCTCAAGGAGCTACGAGTTGGTGGGAACATTAACAGTTATAGAATTTGCAACTGCGAGCTCATGGAAACACTAGAAGTTTTACAATTTGACCATCTAAGAACATTAAGTGTCATGTGGTGCAAAAATATACCTGAAATTCGAGGTCTCAACGGATTGCAATATTTGGAAAGCTTGGAAATCATCGGTTGTCCTTCAATTAAAAGGCTTGACCTTTCAAAATCCAAGAATCTGAAGATATTAATAGCTAAATCTTGCGAAAACTTGATTGAAATTCGAGGCCTTCATATGTTGGAGTCCTTGGAAGAGATAGATATATCTCAGTGCACTTCAATTAAGAGGCTAAACCTTCCAAAAGTCAAGGGTTTGAAGATATTCAAAGCTATAGGCTTCGAAAGCTTGATTGAAATTCAAGGCCTCGAGAGGTTGGAATCCTTGGAAAAGATAGAAGTCTCTTTTTGCCATTCTATTCAGATGCTGAACGTTCTAAAATCCACGGGTCTGAAGGCAGTTAAAGCTACAAGGTGCAAAAAATTGGTTGAAATTCAAGGCCTCGATAACTTGGACTCCTTGGAAGAGATAGAAATATCCGATTGCGCTTCGATTGAGAGGTTGAACCTTCCAAAATCCAAGGGTTTGAAGGTAATTAACGCTACCTCGTGCAAAAACTTGGTTGAAATTCAAGGCCTCGATACATTGAAGTCCTTGGAAGAGATAGATATCTCTGAGTGCACTTCAATTAAGAGGCTGAATCTTCCAAAATGCGAGGATTTACAGATATTCAAAGCTACACACTGCAAAACCTTGATTGAAATTCAAGGCCTCGATATGTTGGAGTCCTTAAAAGAGATAGATATCTCTAGGTGCCATTCTATTCAGGAATTGAACCTTCCAAAATCCAAGGGTCTGAAGGCAATTAAAGCTGCCCGATGCAGAAACTTGGTTAAAATTCACGGCCTCTATGGGTTGAAGTCCTTGGAAGAGATAGATACCTATGGGTGTTTTCAATTGAGAGGCTAAACCTTCCAAAATCCGAGGGTCTAAAGATATTCAAAGCTATAGACTGCAAAAGCTTGATTGAAATTCAAGGCCTCGATGAGTTGGAGTCCTTGAAAGAGATAGATATCTCTAGGCGCCATTATATTCAGAAACCGTGCCTTCAAAATCCAAGTGTCTGAAGGCAATTAAAGCTTCCTGGTGCAAAAGCTTGATTGAAATTCAAGGTATTGATAGGTTGGAGTCCTTGGAAGAGATAGATTCCCGTGGGTGTCTTCAATACAAAGGGCCTAAAGGGATTCACAACCTGCACAATGTTATGGATTGATGATTGCAAGTCCTTAGAAAAATTCCCGAACTTATGGAAATTTGCGTAGTTTATGGACATTGTTGCTATCAATTCGTCAGGAGCTTCAGGAGATCCCATGACTTGAGGAGTCAACATCTCTAAAACGTATTGCGATCTTAGAACATTCCTCGATCGAGATCTTACCTGATTTATACATGTGACATCCCCTTCCTAGTCCCACATTGCATAGGAGGAGGTCTTGGCTTGGCTTATAAGTCTTGGGGGCTCCTTAGACTTGCATGAGGCATTTTCCAAATTGATCAGTCTGGTTGTGCAAAACTGCGAGAAAGCTCGAGAAATTGGAGAAATTAATGGAATCGCTGATATCCAAATTGTGGCAAATGGCCCGTTCTCGAAATAGTGATAAATATACGTTCTAGTTAATTCTGGTATTTTTTTTAGTGACGCGCATCCATAAATGTCCAATGGGGATGAGTCAAAATAGTTGAGATGATCCGCATATCCTGACAAATGTACATAAAAGCAGGTAAGCTACCTTTTCTCTTTTGAGACCTATAACCCAATTTTCATATGTATTTCCTGTTTGCAACTTCTTATAAGATTTACTACAATTTCATTATATTTCTTGGTCGACAATGATATCGTTTTCTTACTTGAATTCAAGGAATCCATGGAGAAATGTTCGTGGAAGTTAATGTGTGCTATGGAGAAATGTTTTCGTTCATCATGACAGGAATGTAAATAGATCCAAAGGCCTTCTTAGCGCATCATTTGTTGGGTAAGATCCTTCAACATTCAGAATCCATGTTCATTTGCTTTGAATCGGGATACCTAAAAGTCCAAGGCTAATAATAAATTAATGTTTGTAGAGTTAGTAATGCCATCTGCCATTTACCAGGACTTTTGAGTCAAGCAAATGATTGAGATGGCAGGCAAGAAGGAGAATGTCTTTCGACATATTCGGCTGTACTGTGAAATGATCCTTTATGTAATGGATATGCTCTAATTGGGGCATTTACTTGCTGAAAACTGAAAGAACACAGGAAGCATTTTCATAAGTTTTCTGAGGAAACTTTCCTTTATCCTATATCCCATTTGAAAACTGTCCTGCATTCATTTTGACATGTGAACAGTACATCAGTTAAATTCACTATCTGTTGGAATGAAAGAGTTGAAAATCAAAAATCGACGTTTAGCTTGACAAACACAGATCAGTAAACGTTGGGTATCATTAGTGGAATCTATTCGGCGTATGGCTGCAAAACTTTCTTGGGTAACTAAAGAACTCAGAGGTTCTTACTTTGGGAAGCTGCGGTCACAGTTTGCTTGGAATCTGTGACAGTCTGATTTTCTTGTCATTCCGAGACCTTTGACTGTAAGATGTCCATCGAAGTATTTCAGTTATATCTCGCTCGGATCTGATCAATCGCGAGTTAACTAACCGAAGGGGAAAAGCTAACGAGCGACGAGGTACGTGGACCTAGGAAATTCGACACGAAAACGGCATTTTTGACCATAAGGATCGCCAATGGATATTTAGAACCGAGGCCGATCAGAGAACGATTAAGTAATTCATTGCTAGTGTTATACGATTGGAGCGCGGGTGATGCCACTTAACTAACGTATGATTTGCGAATTTTTCCTAAATCGATTTATGACGATTGCGGCCGTCGGGGCTAGTAATAGACTCTTGCGATTACATGACAACCAAAATAGCCGTGGGTTGGATTTTCCCAAGTGTGATACGAATCACAGAGTCGATACGCGTAACGTTCGTAAAAGTTGCCCGTTAGTTCGAGATAAATTAAAATTATGAACGACGAGAAATCGATCACAATTTGGGATCTCGAAAATGGAAAATGGAAATGAAGAATTGTAACAATAAGTTCGAAATGGACGACGCCTCTTCGAAAAGGAAAATTAGCGAAAAAATGGATTTTTGGACGAAGGGCGTGAAAAGACGATTTTGCCCTTGGGATGTCGACTTGGTTATTAATCGGACAAGAACTTTTTGGTCATTTAATCCTCCCCATTGCATCAGCCGAAAATTGGAGGGCATTATTGGAAGAAAAACTCAGATTTTATGAAGAAAATGCCAAATGTCATCGCACTATGGAGCCTCATTAATTGCTCAAGACACCTAAGCTAGCTTCTTGAAGATTTTGGATGATAACAAGTCACTTTCCCCTCCCTCATCTGCCATCCACGAGCATAGCACCAGCAGCACCACCATCTTCTCTGTTTTCCTCTCTTGCAAGCCCAGAACAGTCTGCTGCTCTACCAGAAATTTTCGTCCACTTCATCAGCGCCTAACTCTTCACCCGCTAATAACCAGCTCGCGACCCACCCATCATCACGAAGATCTTCCTGTTACCGAACTTTTCCAACTGGTAGCACGCCGATTGGCCATCTGTGGAGCTCTGGCCGGCCAATCTCCCACGAGTCGACGGAAATTGACTCAACCGGAGGTAGGTTTCTGTTTGTATGTCATTGAACCCCTTAATGGACGAGGTTTGAGCTCAATTTTTGTGGAGGTCTAGTAGACACATATACTGAGTTGCTGTCAAATTTTGGACGAAATTGAGCAACATCTTGACCTAGAATCATTGTGATGTTTGAAGGACAGAATCTGTCCATTTGCAGACTCGGAGGAATTGGTATCTTTCGAAGGTCATCCGGCGCCGCCTTGAGCCAAAATTTTCGGTGAGGCCTCTTGACACATTGAAATTTGTGTTGGCAAGGGTATTTGTGGTTAAATTGAGGAATTAGGTTGAATTGTGGACTGATTGAGTGGATTTGAAGCAGAACCGAACCTGCTCTGTTTCTGTTCTGTTCTTGCTGAGTTGGTGGAGGCTGTTAGTGATGGAATTGAGGTCTAAGTTGATCCTCGAGGCATGTTAGGGTGTGGAGTATTATGTTAAGGAGGTTTATGCCCAATGGTTTGAAGTTTGGACGATGAAATATTGACAAATTGATTGGTTTTCACTAGGTTGCTCGCTATCCTGTTTTGTGGTTGTTGGAGCCGAACTCTTTAAGTGCTAGGCAAGAAGTTTTTGCTGATTTAAGCTTGAGGTAAGGAAGTTCCTAAACCTTGGATAGAACGATTGGACTCGATTGGGTGAATCCGATTAGGATTTCGCTAATTTTTGGTGAGCTCTGGTGATATTGTTCGATATATGATCTCGTGTTGTGCCTATTGCTTAAATGCTCATTGAATAGTCATGATACGTGTTGTTTGTCTCTCTTGGTTGTTGAAAATTGATTGTCTCGCATGCCTTTTATCGTTAGCTCAACGCGTGAGTTATATTCGATCATGAAGCCTTGCTTTGGGATGAATTCTGGCATGCTTGAGAATCGTTATGAGATACACTGATGCGTGAGACGCGGGGTCAAAAATGGCCAATGTCCTGATGCGTGAGACGCGGGACGAGAATTGATATGTGTCGACACATGCCTGAGATGACATTGAAAACCTTATGCGTTTTACGCGGGTTTATCAATGATGGTCTAATGCGTAAGTACGCGGACCTAGCCTGAGGCGTTCCACACGCGGGCTTGAATCAAATGAAGGTCGAAAAGGAAGGAAGGCGTGGCTTGGTTTTGTGATGTGAACTTGTCTTAATTGGTGGCATATGATGCCATGGTTGCATAAACGATGCTTGTTGATATTCTTGTGTTCTTTATGGTTGTGGCATGCATCATGTTATTAATGTACATTGAGTTTATGTCACGTTCACCTGAGTGTACTGTTAGTCTAACTTAGGGTTAGGACTTTTCTTACTGAGATGTCGATCTCACCCCGTAGTGGGACTCTATTTTTCCAGATCCTAAGAACTGAAGATGCTGCCGACCCGCTTGGGTGAACCCCAGGAGATGACGAGATATATCGAGGAGTTTCCTGACGGTCGTGGTACAGTATATGTTAGGAGAACTACAATGGTTTGGGTAGACGAGCCGGGAGCACCTGACTAGCCCCATAGGTTTGAGTCATGGTATCGTAGGATAGGTGATGTTATGTCAGAACAGTTGAAGCCTCAAGAAGTCTCAAGGAAAGCCATACCCCCTTGGTGTCACCCAATCGGAGAGGAGATAGAGATCGAGACCTCTACGGTGGGCTCGAGGAACATACCTGAAGGAGAGTCGGTGGGTAAAGCAAGTGTGGAAGTGATCGAGATTTCGGATTCAGAGGATGACTTAGAGTACGAGGACATGGAGGAGGACTCAGTTGAGGTTCAGTCAGAGTCTTTTTCAGACTATGATCAAGCCGAGGATGCGAGCCGAGCTGAAGACACTAGTACCTCCTAGAGTGCTTGGGGTTGTTTGACCTTTTTGTCATGTCTTTTGTGGAGATGATCTTTTGGTGAGGGCTAGTAGTTTCCTTTTGTTTGCCTTTTTGTTCCTCGACCTCAGCAGGTAGCAATAGCTAGTATATGGTCTCGTATGTAAGAACCCGTCTTAGAATGTATAAAAGTTTATTGTTTCCCCCGCATCTCATTCTATGGTTGTTGGTAGTAGTTGATGATATTCGGATGAATTTTATTTTCCTTTATCTTCTGCGTGCGAGTCTCATTTCATTTGGCCGTATTAGAGAGTATCCTGGGACAGGTCTTATGGCAGTATTGAGATGTACGTGCCTGTAAGGAAGGCGGGACGTGACAGAATCGAAGTTTTGCGAGGATGAGATCTTATTGCAGTAGATTTTGTTGTCAGATTGATAGAGGCTGCTGTTCGATACCAAATCTGAAAATGTATCTGGTGTGCATTTGATATTGCGCTCTATTTGGGATGTTGAAGCTCAATTGCGGCAAAGGATCAGATATCATGATTCATGAACATCCGATTTCGGAACCCAATTGACCACTCATTTCTCAAAAACGAATTGTTGGGTCTCTTATCAGTAATTCTAGCCAGTTGGGTCTCTTATCAGTAATTCTAGCCAGTTTTTATGTGCTGATTGGTTATTATCCCAGTTGCCCATTGATTAGTTTAGCTTGCGGCACTTACTGTCCTAAGACTTTTCTTCACCTTTCTGATTCCATGAATTGCTCTTGTTTTCTTCTCGTTTCTCCTTGAAATGTTATCTGTCGAAATTCTGTTACAGACATGGATTAAATCTAAAAAATGGATTCGAAGCATCGAGACAAGGCACAGAGATTACATGCCATTTGTGCTTCAAGAGAGGCCACAACTCAAGAAATTGTCCATTGAATCAAGAGAAAAAGGTAAGGTTCTTTCATTATGTGTTTCTAGTCTCTGATTGGGTCATTTATTTTTTTACTGACTGTATTTCCTTAAGTGAACAGGATGCAGAGATGGTCGGACATAGAGAAGCCAACCAACTTGTCACAGAGATAAGGTACTTTTAACCTTACCGTTGAGAGACAGAGTATGCACTTGAATGGTTAAAACTTACAAGAGACATTTTAACTTGAACATTGTTTGGTGCTTAACAACCTGGATGGGCAGGCTGTCGATAACGTCTACCCAACTAGGTTGCCGACTTCACCAGCCCGTCGACCATACCTCTTAGGGCCCAATGATTTTTTCCAGGCCCGGGTTATTTTGAGTTTCGACAAGACCAAACCACACCAACCTTCGATGACTTTCCCAATCGTTTTTGCTTTCCAAGACCTCAGTGTGATCTCCACGCCGACAACACCAGCTCCTTTACGACAAGGACGAGCTACGTTCGCACAAGCGAGCTCGCTGCCATCGATCTATTTCTCGCCTTCGAGATTCCTCAAATCCGAAGTGCAGAAACAAGGCAAAATTCTCCGACTCGAGCAACCCCACCTTCAATTTGGTCGAATGTGACTTCTTCACCTAGGCGGGCATATTTAGGTGGCGCGTCCTCGACGACTCCAAGATCCGCATCATCACTGGCTAGACCTCAACCCATGAAACCGTCTTTGTCCTTGAGGTTGAGGCTCAGTTCGTGTGAGAAGTTCTAAGTGTGACTTGATGATGAAGATGAGAGTTGATGTCGAGGAAGAGGTTTATTTGAAGCCCAGATATTTTCTTTTTCCTCTTTTCCAATGCAGAACAAAAGTATACGCTTGTTTCTGTATATATAATAACACAAATGATCCTTAAACCAGACAGGATCCCCCGCCTAGCCGCAATCTAGGCAGGGGTGTATATGTCAAATCCGGGCCGTCCGATCAATCGCGGACGGCCCGGATTTGATAGAATAAAATAATTTTTTTTCATTCAGCCATAATTTTATCAAATCCGAGCTGTCTGTGATTGATCGGATGGCCCGGATTGGACCTTGACACCACTGCCTAGATTGCGGCTAGGCACGGGATCCAAATCCTCCTTAAACTTTGGCCTAACCTGCAATTTGATCCCTGAACTTTAACCTAATATGATCCTTGAACTTTCAATTTGTTCAACGTAGTCCTCTCAACTTTTGAAACATGTTCGAATTAGTCCCTAAGTTATAAGAGAATGTCCAATGTCGTCCTTGAACTTGAATTAATGGAAGGATTACATTGAACATCTCCATATATAGTTCAAGGACAAAAGTGAACATATTCCAAAAATTCAGGAACCATATTGATCAAATTAAAAATTTAGCGACTACATCACACATGTTCATGGATCATATTGGTCAATTTAAAAGTTCAATGATCAAATTGCATATTGGGTTAAAGCTCAAGAATTATTTATGTCAGTGTTCCATGTATATTTGATAGCCAAGGCTCACAAAAGCAAAGATGTAGGGCCAGCAAAGTAGTACAAAGGTTACTACTTCAGATGATAGGGTGAGAGTAGCTTTCACGAAGAAAGCAATACCTTTTTATATTGATACGATTCGGACAAAAAACATTAGTTCTTCAATGGATCTTTCGTGGTAAAAGGGATAAACAAAAATAACGTGTGAGCCAAAACTGGAGCAACTTGACGTCTGCCGTTGCATTCGAGTCCGTTTCTATTCCAATAATTATTCGAAAACCAAAATGATTTACATAATTTCAAATAACTACAATGCAAAAGGTGCTTTTTTAATAGCAAGCTTTCATTGTTTAAGCTGTGATAACGTTCGAGATGACCCATCATTGGACGTGGGTGAACTTAGGTAAGGCGGGTATCAACGGAATAGAACTGCTACATTTTAAGGCAAGTATAGTGGATCACGGACTAAAATTGTGCTCCAGATCTCAAAAATGGCATGCCTGCTAAGTCTCTGTTAGTTTTGCAATCGAAAATCGGAAAAAAGATCGCATACGGTGATAGATAATTAGTCACTCGTGCTCGAAGATGATGAACAGCATAAGCTTAATACACAATCCAAAAAGCTACAGATTAGATGCATTCAAGAAGTAAAAAAGAGGGCATATGCTTCAGAGAGGCATTACCTATGTATAAGTCAGAAGGTAAAAGGTATGAGTTGATGATTGCTCATGCTGCTGTTCAGAGCCACGGATGATGACGAGGATATCTAAGGAGAACAAACTCTAGGAGCATCAACCCGATTCCTACCGAAACCAATTAAGTTTGGTCAATCTCTCGGAGATATTGCATTCGAAACAATAGTGAACTAACATTCAATGTATTTCTCCCAAAAAAAAAAAAAGGGGATTGTACTCCAAATTCTAGGACATCTTTTCCCTTTTCTCTCCCTCTATGGTATGCCTACTTTACATAAGCTATTCTTTGTTCAATTACCAAGACCAGAACTTATTAGTTTTTATAATACACAGGCGGCAGCACATTGAAATTCCCTCTTCCCCTCAAAATCTGAATTTGACTAATCGTACTCATGCATTACCTTTCAAAGTCTTTGGTTTTGAATGGCCAAAGTGTGCAAAAGACTCAAATTTCAGCATTCTGCTTTTTCTAATGTGTACATTAACAAACCTCCTACCTAAGAACGGCAACTAGACCGTGCCAGCCCAGGCACAGTACGGGCCAGCCCTCTTGGACTTCAGCCCGGTACTTAGGGGTGTCAAAAGTTCGGTTCGGTTCAGTTATTCAAATAACTGAACTGAACTGAACCATTAGAAAATATGTGCGAACCGAACCAAAACCTGTCCAAACTGAACCGAACCGAACTGAAAAACTCAGTTCGGTTCGGTTCGATTTTCGGTTCGAACTTCGATTTTTTTTTATTTTTTAATTTTTTTAATTTTTTGCTCCATATCTCACCGTCCACAACCCATTTGCTATTGAAATCCAAGTGAGTTATTGATTGATTACTGAGTATTAACATTTTTTAATAATACCAATGGAGGGAATAGTCGAGGCTTATGACGTTGAGTTACCGCGAGAACCGAACCTAATCAAGTCACTCTTGACAATCTTGAGTACTCCTTTGGGGTCGGGATTAGGTCGCTAGGATTAGTTCTGCTTTATCTGCTGGCTCTCCTTGATATGTCCCAAAAATTTGTTCGGTGCAATAGCCATAAGGTCCTTTGGAAATGGTCAAAGTAAGAGCATAACGAGTACTGCATTCGTGTCTCTGCGTTTGCCCGCTATATCCATACATGGTTTATAAAATTGATTGCTTCCGAAAATAGATATATGCCATATCTTATTTGATGTTTTGACTTTTTCCTGGAAATGGTCAGAGATGTATTTATGTGCAACGACGATGTTGGGAAATAATTTCTAGCTGAGTTACGAGTTACGACTGTAGATGGAAAATGACTACAGGAAAGATTTTTCTTTTGGCCATACTAATGAAAAAGATAAGTTATCTGCAGAATTTAGTACGTCGGTGAAAAGTGAGAAATGCCATCCGCTGTAATTTATCAAACGTGAACTCTTGAAATACTTTTCCGCAACATCTTCTTCCAAGATAATGATGTTAACCTATAGCTGTTCTTTTTCTTTCTGGCCACCTGAGGGCAGTGTGTGTAAATGGTCACCCTGATGATTTCATAGAACACTCTCTTACCAATGACAAGATTTTGAAATCAGACTATTTACTAGGTTAGCAACCGAACTGAGAACCGAACCGAACTGAACTGAATTGAACTGAACTGAACTAAACTAATGATAAAATCGTGTTGCTAGGGGTGTCAGAACCGAACCACGAACTGAACTGAACTGAATTGAACTAATGATAAAATCGTGGTTCTTTTTAGTAACCGAACTGAGAACCGAACTGAACTGAAAATGTTCAAAATTTCAGTTTAGTTCGGTTCGGTTCGGTTTTTAGTTCGGTTCGTGGTTCGGTTCTGACACCCCTACCGATACTACCCGAGCAGGGCCTCGCCCAATTTTCTTAAGGGTGATAAATTATGGTCAGAACAAAGTGAAGATGCATTTTTTGCAACAATTATGGCCATGACTTACATCGCCTTCACGATAGAAAAGAAAAATCTTATCATGTCTGAATAAAGTCGCTATGTGATACTTTTAGTTGCTCTTTGAGGCTTTCATGAATAAGGTATAAGCAAAAGAGAAAAGATAATTGGATTTCCTTACGAGACTTGAATGAGAAATTAAGAATATAGCCCAAAATTTTTATCATTGTGACGGATACAAAATTACAAAGAAGAAATAAAACACTCACCGCGGTATATATGAATTTTTTGCCTACCGTCGACAACGATAAGAATTGACACATTAGTTGAGTAAACACGAAGAAAACCATTTGATATTTCACGAGTTTCTTCTGGGGATGGTACCACAAACAGATTATATACTTCTAAAAATGCTAAAAATTTAGGCATTTCCCAATCGTTTTTGCTTTTCAAGACCTCAGTGTGATCTCCACACCGACAACACCAGCTCCTTTACAACAAGGACGAACTCCGTTCGCACAAGCGAGCTCTATGCCATCGATCTATTTCTCGCCTTCGAGATTCCTCAAATCCGAAGTGCAGAAACAAGGCAAAATTCTCCGACTCGAGCAACCCCACCTTCAATTTGGTTGAATGTGACATCTTCACCTAGGCCGGCATATTTAGGTGGCGCGTCCTCGACGACTCCAAGATCCGCTTCATCGCTGGCTAGACCTCAACCCATGAAACCATCTCAGTCCTTGAGGCTCAGTTCGTCTGAGAAGTTCCAAGTGTGACTTGATGAAGAAGATATGGATCATTCAATTCAAAAGTTCAAGGATTAAATTGCATATTGGGACAAAGCTCCGGAATTATTTACATCTTTATTCAATGTATAATAATTTAATATCCGAGGCTCACAAAAGCAAAGATGTAGGGCCAGCAAAATAGTACAAGGTTACTACTTCAGATGATTGGGTGAGAGTAGCTTTCACGAAGAAAGCAATACCTTTTTATGTTGATACGATTCGGACAAAAAACATTAGTTCTTCAATGGATCTTTCGCGGCAAAAGGGATAAACAAAAATAACGTGTGAGCCAAAACTGGAGCAACTTGACTGCCGTTGCATTTCGAGTAGGTTTCTCTATTCCAATAATTATTCGAAAAGCAATATGATTTACATAATTTCAAATAACTATAATGCAAAAGGTGCTTTTTTTAAGCAAGCTTTCATTGTTTAAGCTGTGATAAAGTTCGAGATGACGCATCATTGGACGTGAGTGAACTTAGGTAAGGCGGGCATCAATGGAATAGACCTGCTACATTTTAAGGCAGGTACAGTGGATCATGGACTAAAATTGTGCTCCAGATTTCAAAAATGGCATGCCTGCTAAGTCTCTATTAGTTTTGCAATTGAAAATCGGAAAAAGGATCGCACAAGGTGACAGATATTAGTCACTTGTGCTCGAAGATGATGAACAGCATAAGCTTAATACACGATCCAAAAAGATACAGATTAGATGCATTTAAGAAGTAAAAAAGAGGGCATATGCTTCAGAGAGGCATTACCTATGTATAAGTCAGAAGGTAAAAGGTATGAGACGATGATTGCTCATTCTGCTGTTCAGAGCCACGGATGATGACAAGGATATCTAAGGAGAACAAACTCTAGGAGCATCAACCAGATTCCTACCGAAACCAATTAAGTTTGGTCAATCTCTCGGAGATATTGCATTCGAAACAATAGTGAACTAACATTCAATGTATTTCTCGCAAAAAAAAAGGGGGGGGGGGGGGGGGGGATTGTACTCCAAATTCTAGGACATCTTTTCCCTTTTCTCTTCCTCTGTGGTATACCTACTTTACATAAGCTATTCTTTGTTCAATTACCAAGACCAGAACTTATTAGTTTGTATATAACACAGGCGGCAGCACATTGAAATTCCCTCTCCCCCCTCAAAATCTGAATTTGACTAATCGTACTCATGCATTACCTTTCAAAGTCTTTGGTTTTGAATGGCCAAAGTGTGCAAAAGACTCAAATTTCAGCTTTCTGCTTTTCCTAATGCGTACATTAACAAACCTCCAACCTAAGAACGGCAACTAGACCGTGCCAGCCCAGGCACAGTACGGGCCAGCCCTCTTGGGCTTCAGCCCGGCACTGCCCGAGCAGGGCCAGGCCCAATTGTTTTAAAGGGTGATGAATTATAGTCAGAAAGAAGTGAAGATACTTTTTTGCAACAATTATGGCCATGACTTACATCGCCTTTATGATAGAAAAGAAAAATCTTATCATGTCTGCATGAGGTCGCTATGTGATACTTTTAGTTGCTCTTTGAGGCTTTCATGAATAAGGTATAAGCAAAAGAGAGAAGATATTTGGATTTCCTTACGAGACTTGAATGAGAAATAAAGAATATAGCCCAAAATTTTTATCATTGTGACGGACACAAAATTAAAAAGAAGAAATAAAACAATCACCGCGGTATATATGAATTTTTTTCCTACCGTCGACAACGATAAGAATTGACACATTAGTTGAGTAAACACAAAGAAAACCATTTGATATTTCACGAGTTTCTTCTGGGGATGGTATCACAAAAAGATTATATACTTCTACAAATGCTAAAAATTTAGGCATTGCCAGGAAATTAATATGTGAAAATTAGCAGCAAATTTTACCGCTCAAAACTATCACTTTCTATCCATGCGTCACACAATACATATATGATTTTTAAACTTATTATTCTGCGGCCAATTCAATCTTAAACTTTACAATTTTTTCAGTTTAGTCCTAAGCTTTTTGATAATATAGTCTTTTGAAGCCAATTTTGGTCGGAAATTGTTAATGTGGCTATCGACATTAGCGCTGGTTGGTTGTGCTATGTAGGACAGTCGACGCTCACATAATTGATTCTTGGCAATTGAGATGAGGTGATTAGTCAGAGTAGATGAAAACTTCCTAATGTTTGCCCCTAAACTTTCAACCGTTACTCGTTATCTTACTAAACTTTCACTTTTGCTTGGAACGGGCTGGACATACAAAAGGTGACATCAAAGCATTCCATAGCATTAAGGCATCTTCAAGTTATTTTTTTTTTCTCTTTGATCTATTTTTAAAGCTTGGCTTAGTTACCATACAAGCATGGAAATTTGGACAGTTCTCATTTCTTAAAAAAAAAAACAAACATTTTTAGAAAAAGTGAATTTTCCAGATCTCGTTAAGCTAATATTCTAGAGAATCTTGAGCTTTCCACTTACTATTAAAAATGTCCTAAACTGTCAACAATATAATGGGGAATATAAATTTTCAGCTATGTATTAATAAAGTGTCATGAAATCGTAATTTTCTTGGAAAATATCCAGACTTTTTTAAAATTATCAAGTCCATTTAAATATTTGCAACAGGATGTCCACAGTGTAGATTAAATGAACGAGCAGAATAGATCAATTTGAAGTTTCTGTCCAAAGACTTTATATGCAGAGTAGATCAAAACTATGACATAATATGACGCCCCCCCCCCCCCCCCCCCCCCCCCCCCCCCCCCCCCCCCCCCCCCACACACACACACACACACACACACACACACACAAACCAAACAGAAGACTTATAGAACTTTCTTTTTCAGACCAATTCTTGCAAGCAGATAAATGTTGTGACATTTATGGTCATAACTTGCATCGCCCTTCACGGTAAAAAGAAAAATCTTACATGTCTGCATAATGTCGCTATATGTGATACTTTTGGGGCTCTTCGATGTTTTCAGCAATTAAGTATAAACAAAAAGAGAAAACTCATTTTTATTTTCTTGCGAGACTTGAATGAGAAATTAAGGACAGAGTCCAAAATTCTTCTCATTCTACACGCGTACATAATGAAACAAAAAATAAAATAAAAATCTTTTTGATGCTCCAATATGTAACAGGCTCAAAGAGAAGGCAAAATCCTAAGTGGGATCAAGAGCTTTCAATTCAACAAAAGACCTTTTCTGATGGGATCAAGAGCTAATACTACGGTGCAAAGCACTGGACTAGGCGTTGCCCTCTTTCCCTTTTTCATCTTCTCCAACATTAGTGTATTGAAATTTCAACTTTCTTTCTTTCCATTGCTTCTGCAAGGAAATTTCCTCGCATATATATATATATATATATATATATATATATATATTTTGGGCAGGTGTCTTAAGGTGGTTCGTATTTTATCCTATGCCGATAGAAAAGCACGTGAGTCTCTCTAGACACCATAGGACTTTTATAACTTAAGCCCAATATTTTGTATTAGTAGTTTGGGTTTAGGCTCATGAATAGTTAACTACTTTATATATCTTTATATATACTCTTTCTCCATTGCGTGATGTAACCAGCGGCGTGAGAAGCTAATTATAGTAGAATCCCCTACTGGATGTATCCCTAGTTTAAGGTGAACCAAGATAAAATCTCGTGTCTTGACTTCTCTTTTCTCTCTTTACATTTTACTTCGATTGGATTGAACACCGAATCTTAACAAGGTGAATGGAAGATGCGCTAGGAATCCATAAAAAAAACTTTGCCCTAATCTAGGCATTACGATTAGTTGTCCGCATGTGAATGCATGTGCTTTGGACCCGCAAAGATAGGGATCAGAAAAAAGCGCCAAGACAAAGCGGGATTCGAGGGCTCTCCTATAGGTGCCTTCTCACATTGGGATTCAATTCATTAATCAACTAGTTTTACCCCTTTCCTGCTTCTTAATTAATCAATTCATGGACTTTGCCTTACGGTTTGATTGTTTTTGTCAAGTGATGCTGATGGACAAATGTGTGTGTAATGAAATGGTTGTTGATCAATATATATATGTCATAAATATAATTATATCACCGTCAACCATACTTTTGATGGACTTGATGTTTCTGAGCTTAAGTTTTTTTTTTTTAAGAGTTGTTTGTTTGTATATTAGAGGAATTAATTAATGATTATCTATTTCTGTAATGACCTCTTTTGATAGTTTCCTATGTAGGTGCTGTAAATATTTTGATTGACAGCAAATCCCATAGATAGGGTAATCAGCTAGATTTAGAATATTTAATTTACCATTAATTGAGATTTGGGAATCAACCCAATCTCCACTTGTATGAGTATATATTATCTTACCTCTATTCAATAAAAGTAAGCCATTATTCTCAATTACTTTATGGTATCAGAGCGGGCCATGTTCTTGACTTTCTCCTCAATCTTTTTTTTTTTTCTCTCTCTTCAATTCTTCACGTTCCTCTTCAACTACAATGGCTTCTGATAACCCCTTTGCACCTTCCACTACTCATACCACCATTCAAAATATCCCAAGACCCAAATAATCCGCTTGTCACCATCAACACCAAAAACATCACAAAACTGACCACCACCAACTACATCACGTGGAGCCTTCGAATCCGAAGTCTATTAGAAGGATTAGATTCTTGATGGTCTCGGAGAGGAATACAAAGGAGTTGTCGATGCGGTTAATGCTCGTGAAATGCCTATCTCCTTTGATGAAATTCATGAAATACTCATCAACATGGAGGCATCTCTCCAACAATCACAAGCATCACCATCGTTCTTTCCGGCCACCGCCAATCCTGTCAATCATCACAATCATCAATCCTGGAGACCATATCCTCCTTCACGACGTCCTTCCGCAACTACCTTTCACAATCAAGGACAACAATCCAATGCTCCTCGTAATGATCGTCGTTCACTATGTCCATATCTTGGGTGCTGTCAAGGATGTGGTGCTCAAGGACATAATGTCAAACGATGCCCACTTTAATCAATTTGTCAACGTCCAATCCTCATCGGCTCCATCGACAGCTTATCCACAGGCTTCACGTCCTACTTCTCCATGGCGACCGCGTGTACACTTTGCATCTTTTGGGACCACTGACACCCCCACATGGCTACTTGACAGTGGGATGTCGCACCATGTCACCGGGGACTTGAATAATCTTTCAATTCACACTCATTATGCAAGGTCTGATGAAGTTATGATCGGTGATGGCTCGGGTCTTCATATTACCCATACCGGTTCCACCACTCTTCCTACCTCTACTCGCACCTTTAATTTACACAACATTCTTTGTGTGCCTAACATGAAAAAGAACCTTATTTATATCTACCAATTTTGCAACACCAACCATGTTTCTATTGAATTCTTACCTAATGTCTTTTATGTGAAGAACCTAAGCATGGGGGCAATCCTTTTGACGGGAAACACTAAAGATGGCATCTACGAGTGGCCAACCTCCTCTCCAAAATTGTCTTCTTCGCTTGTTGTCTTTTCCAGTGTCAAGACCACTGCCTCTGAGTGGCATTCTAGATTAGGTCATCCATTCAACATTCTCTTTACCTTATTCTATATCACAAAACTCTCATTGCAATGCGTGTTTAAGTAATAAAAGTCATAAGCTTCCTTTTTCTCATCTACCATTACTTCCTCTCACCCATCGCAAATCATATTTTCTAATGTTTGGACCTCCCCCATTTATTATGTCTATGATTTCAAGTATTATGTTATTTTTGTTGATCACATTACACGTTATGTATGGTATTATCCCTTAAAGAAGAAATCTCATGTCTGTGATGTTTTCCTTCGTTTCAAAGCACTAAATCAATTTCTATTCCTCCATGGAATTTCTCATCTTACCTCTCGTCCACATACACCTAAACACAATGGTCTCTCCGAATGCCCAATCGACATATTGTTGAAACTGGTCTTTCTCTACTCACTCGTGCCTCACTTCCACTCATATACTGGAATTATGCCTTTGCAACTGCTGTGTATCTCATTAATCGCATGCCAACTCCCACACTTTCCCTTTCATCTCCTTATGCGTCCCTTTTCGGCTCTCCACCAAACTACACAAAGCTCCGCGTCTTTGGTTGTTTATGCTATGCATGGCATCGTTCCTATTCTACTCATAAACTTGAGTCTCGATCCATCCCTTGTGTGTTTATTGGGTACTCTCTCACCCAAAGTGTCTATCTCTATCTTGATCATTCCACTTCCAAAATCTACACATCTCGTCATGTCAAATTTGTGGAAGCTGTCTTTCCATTCAAATCCTTTCAAAGTCATATTAGTCGTCCATGTCCAGAAACACTCTCAAATTGGTTTCCACCGGCGTCATTTCTTTCCACTATAGTCATGCCACTCAACATGCCTTCCGTAGCCTCAACCTTAGGCTCTAGTCCATCTCATAGCCAATCTTCGGTCGAATCTTTACATCCCACAACTGAAACCTTACTTCCGCCCAATCAAACTTCGATAGATTTTTCTCCACCATCCGATCAACGGAAAATCTCCACCGACACCAATAATGACTCACATAATCCATCCTCCACAGATTCTCCTCCAACCCTACTCACCAATACCCACACCATGACCACTCGTGCTAAAAAAAAAAAATTTCATAAACCCATCCAAAAACTTAATCTTGCAACTATCATCACCTCGAACCATTAACTTGAGCCACACACATTGACCCAAGCCCTAAAAAATTCTAAATGGCATCAGGCTATATCTGAGGAGTATGATGCTCTTGTGCGGAATGGAACATGGGAACTTGTTCCACTTGATCACAAAATGTTTTTGGTTGTAAACGGATTTTTAGAATCAAACGTTTACCTGATGGCTCAATTGACAGGTACAAAGCACGACTAGTTGCTAAAGGGTTCCATCAGCGTCCTGGCATTGATTATTATGACACATTCAGTCAGGTCGTCAAACCTACCACCATTCACTTATTTCTCTGCCTTGCTATTAGTCGTGGGTAGCCTCGTCGTCAACTTGATGTTAATAATGCCTTTCTACAAGGCCATCTATCTGAAGATGTTTTTATGTCATAGCCACCAGTTTTCTTGATCGTGATAATCCTATACATGTATGTAAGTTATGCAAGGCCATCTATGGAATCAAACAAGCACCACGGGCTTGGTACCATGAGCTAAAACAAATTCTTGTAGCATCTGGGTTTACAAACTCTCATGCAGACACATCTCTCTTTGTCTTCTACAACAGCGGTACTCTACTCTATCTCCTTGTGTATGTTGATGACATAATTATTACTGGATGCAATGCCACTGCAGTTCAACATTTTATTGATCTTCTTGGCACAAGATTCTCCATTGAAGATGTTGGCACTTTGACTTACTTTCTTGGCGTTGAAGTTATCACTACTCCTACTGGTTTATTTCTCTCTTAGCGGAAGTATATCACAGATCTTCTTGCTCGTGCAAACATGATAGGAGCCAAACCTGTCACCACTCCACTTGCGACGGAGCCAATACTTACAGTTATCTCTGGCACTACAGTAACAGATCCCTCTAAATACAGAACAATTGTTGGAAGTCTCCAATACTTGTGCCTCACTCGTCTTCATATTGCATATGCTGTTAATAAATTGTCTCAATTCATGCATCAGCCTACAACTGACCATTGGAATGTTGTCAAACGCTTGCTTCGATATCTTTATGGTACTACTGATCATGGTCTTACCTTGCACCGTCACACATCACTATCTCTTCATGCCTTCTCAGATGCTGACAGGGGTGGTAACAAGGATGATTACACCTCCACCAGTGCTGATATCGTTTACCTCGGTCGCAATCCGATATCCCGATCCTCCAAGAAACAACGCACGGTTGCCCGCTCCTCCACTGAAGCTGAACATTGTTCAGTCGCTGCTACAGCTGCTGAGTTACGTTGGATTTGTTCTCTTCTAACTGAGCTTGGCATTTGTATTCATGCTGCTCCGGTTATCTATCGTGACCATGTTGGTGCAACTCATCTTTGTTCTAATCCTATCTTCCATTCACGAAAGAAGCATGTTGCGATTGATTATCATTTTATTCGAGATCAAGTACAAAGTGGAGCTCTACATGTCACCCATGTGTCCTCAGAAGATCAATTAGCTGATGTCTTGACCAAGCCTCTTCCACGCACTCACTTTCAACTTCTGAAGAACAAGATTGGACTCTCTATAGGAGCTCCATCTTGAAGGGGCATATTAGAGGAATTAATTTAATGATTATTTATTTCTGTAATTATCTCTTTTGATAGTTTCCTATTTAGGTGTTGTAAATATTTTGATTGACAGCAAATCCCATAGATTAGGTAATTAGCTAGATTTAGAATATTTGATTGACCATTAATTGAGATTTGGGAATCAATCCAATCTCCTAGTGTACGTGTATATATATACCTCACTTCTATTCAATAAAAGTAAGCCATTATTTCTCAATTACTTTATGTATCACTATTCACCTTTAGGATGATCAAGTTTGATTACAGATTGATGTTTTTCTATATGATCAAGAAACGAGAAAGTTACATTCATCATAAATCTCCTCATATCTATTTGTATGCCCACCTTTCATCTGGTCGCCAAAGGTAGACTTTAGTTTGACAGTCGAAAGTTGTCTCCAATATCACTTGATCTTTATGAAACAGGTTGTCCAATTATTTCGTGCTTTCGTTATTTCATAATTTGTTTACAAAATTACATAATTAATCTTCCAGAAAAGTGTCTCATAAAAAGATGCCCGCGACTGAAATAAACAGCAAAATCAACTTGGAGTTTCTTTTTACCCTACTTCCAGTTCATAACAATCCTTATCATCTTAAGCTCTGTTTGTTTCATGAATAATAAATTATTTAGAAAATAATTTTTTTATCCCTCATATTGCTTGAAATAATTAGTCCATAAAAGTTATTTTCATTGTCGACAATAATTTATATTTAAATATTTATACGAACGATGAAATTTTGTCTGCTCATTTTTTTTATAAGCGATGCAATCATTCATTTTTGGGGAAATATTTTTCAAATATTTTATGTTTTCGCAAGATAAACACAACCTTAATTGTTAAATCAATTAAAAGAAATTGAACTGATCCTGTATTATCAATCATGTGAAAAGGCAGATTGGACTTTCAAAATTCTGTATGCAAAATTTTCGCTTTTTATTAACTTATTACGACATTACGAGCTTTATTTAACTCGAAACATTAAATACCTTTAAAAAATATTTAAGTATTCTTGAATTCGCAATCTAATAAACAAGAATTCTATCTGCTCCTGAAACAAAGTATAGAAAAAGCAATTATCAAGTATTAATGCTTATATTGTTCCATGAATCCTTTCGGCTACATGACGTTTGAATAATTGGAGTTAGTCAAGATGAAATAATTTCCACCAGGAAGATGAGAAATGAGGTGAAATTAGAGGGGCCCGAGACCAAATTGTCCAAGTATACGTGTCATCTTTCTAGGTCATATTTTCATTTTGGGCTCTCTCTTTTTTCCCGGTGACAGAGTTTCATGTACCATCCCTCGGTCACCCCAGAATGAAAGAGGCGATCTCGTCTGAAGTATTAGACAGCCGAGGTGCGTGAGTTCATTGGGCAATGGAAAGAAAGAACCTAACGGTGAAGAGGATGATCATTAGATCGCCCATGTGCTTTTGCTTCCACGTAAGAGAGCGGCGGGCCGACTTGCGGTTCGAGAAAAAAAGAGACCGTGGGAACCTGGAAAAGGGCGACTCATGATTTTATGCTACTATTCATAAAATCGGTGGATTAATTTTCTCGATAGTTGCTTTATAAATGATTCATCTCGCCACCATTTTTATAAATGCTTCTTCTTCTTTTTTTTTTTTTATATAAATGATTCTGGACCACAATTTGAATATATTCTGTGGAATTTCTACGAGAATTTGTAAAATGACATGCTTTTAATATTTCACTCAACGGGTTTTACTTAAGGTCGCTTTTTGTTATAATTGCTAAATTGCTAACAATATGTGGATGTGCACTTTTACTGTGTAAGCACGAGCTCTCATCATTTAATAAGTAGACTAAAATTGACATATTAAGAGATAAGACCAAATCACAATTTACAATTAGCAAGTGAGAACAAATAGATTTTATAAGAAAGACTGAATTTTGCCGGATCTCGTTAGCTTGATATCCAAGAAAATCTTGAACTTTTCACTAGCTATGAAAATTATCCACTTTATATCTTATATTATTTTTCTATTTTGACCATTTTGTATGGACAAAAGAAAAAACACACTGACTCTAATCACGTGGGCAGATCTGGCCAATTCATATCTCATATTAATGCGCAATGAAATTTGAACAGCACTTGCCCATTATCTTTGGTTTTATTTCTTCCTGGACAGGTATCGCCTCGGATTCTCTTGAGCATTGAGATTTCCGCCACTTGAGGGCAACGACTCTAAGCACGTGGGTCACTCTTCCCGGTGAATGAATTACTAATATTTATATGTGTAGCTTCCCAAGTTTGACTTCTTGGTGCGGTTCTCGTTGCCGACTGCTTCGACTGTATAAATCAATCCAAGGAAGAGACGATGGGCAACAAGAAGACATCTCGTGTTTCCTGAGAGGCATTCTGGTTTTCTTCTCCGTCAGACTTGAGAGCAAAAATCAAGGGCAGAGTCTGAGCAAGGACGAAATGCGTCGTCCCATTTTTGGGCATTCTTTTGCTGTGCTCGTGGCACCCGTCCTTCTTTCCGTGCTCGCGTTCAAGTTTCTCAATAAGAAGAAAGCTAGCGCGCGTGGAAATGCGGAAGATTCTGACACCGACACACCTGGTTCGTCGACTATGCCGACAGGAACTAATTCCGGTGGATCTAGTTCGAATCCGCCAGAAAACTCTAATGATGCATCTAGTTCGTCGATCGCACTGTCTGGGGACTGCTATGATGTGTTCTTGAGCTTTAGCGGCCGGGATACTAGACTTGGCTTCACCGATCACCTCTACAATGGGCTCGTCGACGCCAGAATCCATACTTTCAGAGACAATGAGGAGCTCCGCCGAGGCAAGAAGATCGGCGACGATCTTTTTGCGGCCATCAAGAACAGTAAGATCCTCATTCCCATTCTCTCCGTGAATTATGGTACGAGCAGTTGGTGCCTGAATGAATTGGTTCAAATAATGGAGTGCAAGAAGAATAACAAGGAGACTATAGTGTTGCCTATATTCTACAAAGTGGAACCATCTGACGTGGGACATCAAAAGGGGAGTTTTGGAGATGAATTTCATAAGCGTAAGGAGCGTTTGCGTAAAAGGAGGGGTTTCGACTCAACGTTGTTGAAGAAATGGGAGGAAGCACTCATAGAAGTCAGCTCCTTGAAAGGACACAACGTCACTGGGTAAAAAATTTCACCAAAACATTCTCTTCTTTCTTTCAGTTTGGGTGGATTTTTTTTTTTCTCGAAAGAGTTTGGGTGGATGTTTACTGGTAATATTCCTGTCTGCTTCATTTTCCTTTTTCTAAGGTTTCTTTTTAATGAAGGAAACTCTGTAAGATCTTGTTAGCAATAAAATCCTCTGATGCACGAGTCATATTATTTTTTAAGAATTACTTTAATGATGTTGACAAACCTAATTTTAGATTTTATAGTAAGGACCCCATTCGCTTCAGTAGTATAAGATTTTTCAAATGAATTTGTATTGTTATATCCGTTTTTATTGTTTAAAGTAGAAACCACATTTTGACCAAAAAAGAAAAAGAAAATTATAAACTACGTCAATCTTCAAGGAAAACTTTTCTAATTTCAAATTTATTTGAGATCAATAGTACAACTTATTGGTGGTTCCAATTTTGGAGCTCGTAACATCATACACCATAATTCTTTATTTTCCCAAGTTACATTTGTTAAATCATTAAAGTCGATAATTAGCTATTACAATTATTTTTACAAAAGAAATATCTGATTGGTTATATATGATTATGGTAAATATAAAAAAAGATCAACTTTATTATTTGTTTGTAACTTTTCAATGCATTTTCCTATCTTCAAGTTCAACACATGATTTCTATCTCATACAATTACATAAATTGAAGCGTTGTTGTCATTTTGGGGAAAAATTACTTTTCTACTTTCCAATAAAATCAATATCAGATTGACTAAAATCATAGAACATAGACAATCAAATAGAAAATAACGTACACATGTTATCTAGAAACACGCCCAGAATCTTGCAAGCGTGTACATTTGCGCAAATAAGGAGAAAACCCCTCAATTGAATTCCTCTTGTATAAAAATTTATGACATGTTTATTGACTGATGACTGAACTCTCGTAAGAGACTAGCTTATTGGATTTTTGCTTATTCAACCGCTCTCGAAAGTTTTCAAAGTTACATCCTCGTCATACAAATATCTTTGGAAGCAACAAGTGTAAAACATAATATCAATCCATAATACATACAATATTCAGTATTCATTAGTGATACCTCAAGTTTCTTCCTGTTCAATACATAATGTTGGCCTAATAATGGTATGTGGCATTCCCAGTTTAGTCTTAGCATATGAGATAATATATAATTCTTAAGATTTATTCAATTTATGCATAGATTTATTTACTACTCTATTCTCATTAAATTAGCAATATAGAATTATTGTTGCAATGTCTTTGAACTCTTGTGACATTTGACAGGCCTGAAGGAGAGTTAGTGAAATCGATTGTTCGAGAAGTGTTGAGCGAGTTGATTACAAAGTTTGAGTTGGATATCCCTGAGAATTTGATCGGAATTGATAGTCATGTGGAGGAGGTTATGAAATTTGTAGCTAATAATTCTCGTGCCACCCTATTTGTTGGAATCCACGGAATGGGAGGCATTGGTAAGACAACTCTTGCTAAAACCATCTATAACCAACTCTTGAATCAATTTGAGTATCATAGCTTCATTGCCAATATTAGGGAAAAATATAAGAATGGCGTTGAGCAATTGCAAAATAAGTTAATCCATGATATACTGAAGAAAGAAAATCTAGTTCGTGATAAGGATGAAGGGATTAAGATCCTCTCATCCAAATTTGAGGATAAGAAAGTATTGATACTTCTTGATGACGTGGATCTTGATGATCACTTGAAGTATTTGGCCGGAAGTCGTGATTGGTTTTCTTCGGGAAGTGTCATTGTTATCACCACTAGAGATGAGAGTATTCTTGGCAAAGCACGTGTTGATTACAAACATGACCACCAGGTTCTGGATAAGGATAGTTCTTTGATTCTATTTAGTAGGCATGCGTTTCGAAAGGACGTTCCTCCAAGTGAATTTGAGAAGCTCACTGATGAAGTTGTGTCCACCACCGGAAGGCTTCCCTTATCTCTTAAAGTTTTAGGTTCATTTTTGTGCGATAAAATGCGAGGAGTATGGGAAGATACGATAAAGCAATTAAGAAATGTTCTAGATAAGGAAGTGCAAGAAACGCTAAGGATAAGTTATGACTCATTAGAGGATGAGCAACAACAGATATTTTTGGATATCGCCTGTTTTTTCATTGGCACTGACTTGAGAATTGCATCCTACATGTGGGATGCCTGCGGCTTTTACCCGAAGAAGGGGATTGCAGTATTGAGGTTAATGTCGTTAATCAAAGTTGGAGAGAATCATGAGCTCAAAATGCATGACCAATTGCGAGATCTTGGTCGGGAAATCGTCCGCCAGGAAGACAAGAAGAAGCCTTGGAATCGCAGCAGGTTATGGGACTCCAAAGAAGCCATGGAAGTGCTGGAGGAAGATGAGGTAACTGTTTCTCTTCTTTTGCTCCCTTGGTCCACGTTCTACTGTCAAAGTGATGTTGGTCCTCTGCTTAGTGCTTGCTCTAGTGAACAAAGAACGTTATGATGTCATTGTCCTTGTGTCTTTTTATTAACGTGATTAGAAGTAGAAGGTTCCTCTTTCTTATTAAGTACTGCAGCTTATTTGAGACTTTTCTTACGCAAGTGTGCATGACGGAATTTTTTTTTTTCAAGAATGAGGTACTTTGATACTTGATAGGGGTAGTTTACTTTGAAAATTCTGAATTTATACAATTAATTGGGTTACGTCCTTGATACGGGCAACAAATTACTTGACTATGCTACTGTAAACACTAACTACTTAGGGTATATAAATCATAGAATTCTAACCTCCAGGTGTTAGAATTAATACAATTGGAGTGTCTATGGCTGCATTTTTCATGAAATTTCAATCATTATACCATAATTGAGAATCGAAGGGCATTTTATTTTATGTTATATTAGGTTAGGAATTACTGATTTACCAAAATTCTCATGATAGAATAGGAACACATGGACATGACCGTTAAACAGAGAAACGTCTTATTAGCAACGTGCAACCCATTTATAATCTCAAGAGCCAATTCATATATTAGCAATGTCAAAGCTAAATATTGTCTTTTGTACTATATAAAAAAATAAACTAAATTAACCAAAAGAAAATTGAACATGCGGTATATTTTATATCTACCAACTAAAAATTATTTCAGTATTTTTGTTTGGTTCATTAAGTTGAAATCAATGTGGTTACGATAAAAATGATACCATACAATAGCCTCTTTTAAGTTTATTCCTACAGTTAATCAAAATATATGAAGTTATCTTCACGTGTTATCTATAAATAAATAAATAAAAACATGTGAAGTGCGAAGCATGGACAAGAACACTAGAACAACTTACCAATAAACAAAAAATGAAGGACGTTTAAAGCACAATCGAAACACATTCATAACTCACTCCTCGGATATTTGCAAGTATACAGACAAATATTAAAAGGCAGAACCTTTTGAATCAGGAACAAAATTTATACAACCTTAACAAATCCTAAAAAGAAGCCCAATCTTTTTCACGTGCGGTGAAAATAACACAACTTTTAATTGTAGGAGAAAAATGACGCACGTTACAAATTCTGTCTATTCTCACCTTAAGTCGCCAACCGTAATCCTACAAGGCTTATGGTGCTGACATGCACAACTAACGAAGTTTGTTGACATATATATATATATATATAAAACCGTCGTTTTTGTATTGATTGATGTGGCTTACTATGTGTGTCAGCACAATGAGCCATGCAAAGTATTATGCGGTGATTTGCTGATGATAATTGATGGAACTTGTAATGGTTTGTCCGTTTTGTTTCGTGATAAAAGGTTGATTGTTTTTGGTTTGTTCGAAAAATGTGTGTGTGTGTGTTTTTTTTTGTCCTAAATGTAGAAGGTTAGGCTTTTCTTTTTTTGAAAAGATTGACAGATTGTATTAATTTAGGGGTGAGTAAAACGGATCGACCGAATTAGGACTTGTCTTAACCGACGGTCTGGTCCGATTCCCCGTTCCATAAAATTGAAACCAGTGATTTTTTATCCGATTCCCAGTTCTAGAGGGAAATGGCCCGCTTGGACCGAATCCTAATAAATTATTTTTTACTTATGTTTTATTTCTTAGATGTAGACGTAATTTTAATTAATATATTAAAATTAAATTCAGTGTTGCACGCCCTAGTAATATTCCGCCGGTCCCGATCTCAAAAATTGGGAACTCGTCCTTCAGGTTTTGTTTATAGTTCCTAAGTGAGATTAGATCAGATCGGGAATCAATCACCCATAATTACTTTAGCACCAAGGACAAAAGGTCGGGCTTGTTTTTGAGATTTGGCCATGTGTATACTCAAACTCTGTCAATTGAATATTGAAGATCAACAATTACACCTTAAAATAACATATACTCGTTTTTGTTTTTGCCATTGGATTCATAACTAATTATGCTCAATTAAACTTGTGATAGTAGTTATATTTATATTATCTTATGATGATTTTTATTTTATTAACAGTAACTAGAAGAGGGTTAACTAGCTGTTAAGTTTTACATATGAGCCATTAGACCAAAGATTAATACCACGAAAAATCCCAAAAATAGTACATCTTTGATAAATTTACCACAAATTATTTTTTTTGTCACGAAAAACCTCAAACTGACACATCTGTGATAATTTTACCAAAAAAAAAAAATCCTAAACTGGTATCCTATGACAAAATTATTTTTTTGGTAGTTTCCGTTAAATTGGATTAATACCACGAAAAACTTCAAATTATACACGTGTGACAAACAGAGTGTAGAAACACTAAATTAGTACACCCATTAACTGTCACGTGTCGTCCAACTTAGCAATTTGATGATAAACTTTAACAGAACTAATAGATGGTAAATTTATCACAAATGTATCAATTTGAGGTAAATTTGCCACATGTGTATTAGTTTGGAATTTTTCATGGACAAAAAAATAGTTTGGGATAAACTTGTCATAGGTTTACCAGTTTAGGGTTTTTCTTAGTATTAACCTTAGATCAAAGTGTAAAAATATGTTTAAAATATGCATGAGAAACCAGAAACTATAATTCATAGAGAAATAAAACATGAAAAAGATTGCATCGTAATTTTCTTTAAGATCCAAGTACTTATGGCCAATTTCAAAATCTAAGTTGACATCCTTCACTTTGTTAGCTTTTCTAAATACAGTTTTTTGGCCAAAAAAGGAATCATATGTTCACTTTGCTAGTCTCTAAAAGACATCGATGCATGTTAATAGAGATATGAAAAATGATAATAGATTATTTTAATTAGATATAAATAGTGTTAACCAACGTTGATTCTTACTTATAGGGAACAGAAAAGATCGAGGCCATTTCTCTTAGCCAAAACAGCTCAAATGGCTTTGGCAGAAGAACTAACCTCACGGGCAAACAATTCCGGAAGTTAAGGAATCTAAGGTTCCTTTACGCGAGTGGGGCACATTTTAGTGGAGAATTTGAGAACTCAATTAAGAAGTTAAAATGGCTTCAATGGCGGAACTGTCCCGAGAATTTTGAAGCAGAGAAATTTCATGCAACGGAATTAGTCGTGCTCCAATTGTGGGGAAGCAAGATATCAAATTATTGGGGGGGATGGAGCTCCATTATGGTAAGATGGAACAACATGTCTTTTTTTCCTTCTTTTCCTTTGAATTATTATCACTCTGAGATAACCCCTTGACAATTATAATATTTTTTATCAGATGGCAAGGAAGCTAAAATATCTCAACCTTAGTGCTTGTGAATCTTTAGAAAAAACTTCCTTCCTCTCAACTTTTGAGAATTTGGAGGTTTTGATTCTGACAGATTGTCGAGGACTAAAGCAAATAGACTCTTCGATTGGAAACATGAAGTGTCTGGTGCACTTGGTCTTGACAGGATGTGGGAACCTAGAGGGGCTGCCGGCAGAAGTGGGTAGATTAGAAGCACTGGAGCAACTCTCTCTAGATGGTTGTCGCATTTATTCACTACCAGACAAGATAGGGGATTTGCATAATCTAGAAATTCTGAATATTGGTGGCACTTGGATAAAAGAATTACCCAATGGTATTGGAAGG
This sequence comes from Rhodomyrtus psidioides, assembly GCA_021437785.1. Classification (NCBI taxonomy): domain Eukaryota; kingdom Viridiplantae; phylum Streptophyta; class Magnoliopsida; order Myrtales; family Myrtaceae; genus Rhodomyrtus; species Rhodomyrtus psidioides. The sequence continues at coordinate 2,731,210 of JAILYB010000030.1, forward strand.
CTTAGAAAGTTACGAGTTTTAAATGCTTCAAGGTGCCGTGAACTGGGAGGGAAAATGCCGGAAAGCATCTGCAATCTTTCTTCCTTGCAACGCCTTGATTTGCATTCTTGCGAGAAGCTCCAATTGCCGTCGTTGCTTCCTTCCAGCTTAACATATTTGAGAGTCACTTGTGGAAGTCACAAATTGCCTTCACTTTCCAACCTGACCCATCTCAAGGAACTGCAGCTTAGTAATAGCGAGCTTCTGGAGTGCATCTGGGAGCATCCATCTATACCAGTAGGAAAAGCCATAAACACTTCCTTCGAATTGGAAATCTTGAAACTCCAAGGCTGCATTCTCACGGAAACACTGGACGTTTCGCAGTTTAACCATCTGAAGATATTATCTGTCGAGAAGTGCTATAATGTACTCGAAATTCGAGTTCTTGAAAATTTGCAATATTTGGAAAGGTTGGAAATTAGTGATTGCGCTTCAATTAAAAGGCTTGCCCTTCCAAAACTTAAGGGTCTGAAGATATTAAAGGCTCCAAAGTGCAAGGACTTAGTCGAAATTGTAGGCCTCGATAAGTGTGAGTTCTTGAAAGAGCTAGATATCTCTTATTGCACTTCAATTAAGAGGCTGGACCTTTCAAAATCCAAGGATCTGAAGATACTATATATGCACTTATGCGAGAACTTGGTTGATATTCAGGGCCTTGATAAGTTGGAGTCCTTGGAAAGGATAGATATCATGTACTGCGCTTCACTTGAAAGACTAAACCTTCCAGAATCCAAGGGTCTGAAAGAATTGAATGCTCTCAATTGCGTAAACTTGGTTGAAATTCAAGGCCTCGATAGGTTAGAGTCCGTGGAAGTATTATGGCTCCGTGGGTGCCATTCAATAGAAAGGTTGGATCTTCCAAAATCCAAGGGTATGAGAATATTCAGTGCTAATGGTTGCAAAAACTTGGTTGAAATTCAAGGCCTCGATAGATTGGAGTCCTTGATCAGTGGATGCACTTCAATTCAGAGCCTGGATCTTCCAAAATCCAAGGCTTTGAAGAAATTAAGCTTTAAGTCTTGTGAAAAATTAATCGAAATTCCAGGTCTTGATAGGTTGGAGTTCTTGGAAGAGTTAAATATGTCAGGGTGCACTTCCTTTGGAAGGTTACCAGATTTATGTTGCTTTGACACCTTGCGTAAGTTGGCAATCAACTGTTGTGACAACCTTTATGATATTCAGGGCCTAGAGAGATTCCCATCATGTGAACGTTTACGGATTGAAAACTACAAGTCATTAGCAAAATTCCCAAACTTGTCAAATTTTCATAACTTATGGACATTGTTCCTATTAAATTGCCATGGACTTCGGGAGATCCCTGGGCTTGCAACATCTCTGCAACATATTGCTATCTTAGGATGTTCCTCGATTGAGATCTTACCTGATTTTTCATCATGTACCATGTTGTTAAGTCTCGTTGTGCAAGATTGCGAGAAACTGACTGAGCTCCGAGGGCTCGAGAAATTGGAGTATCTAGAGGGATTGGACATTTCTGGATGCAAGTCACTCAAGAAATTACCAACATTACGTAGAACACGGATTTATCAAAATTACGAGAAAGTGCCATTTGACACATACAATACATGGAGAGGTTATGATCCAGAAGAATATAGTTTTTCGGGTGATCCACACATTTTCTAACATAGGTACATGAAGCATGTACGCTACCTTTTCTCTTTTGAGATCGATAATCCAATTTTCATTTGTAATTCCTGTTTGCAATTTCTTTTAAGATTTATTACCTTTTCATTGTATTTCCTGACTAACAGCGATACTGTTTTCTTACTTGAATTCAAGGAATCGGCAAGGAAATGATCGTGGAAGTAAATGTATGCTTCGGCAAAATGGTTCGGCTCATCATGCCATTAATGAACATGGATCGAAAGGCCTTCTAAGTGATTCATATTTCGTTAGCCATCAGGTAAGATTCTTCATCCTACGCAGAGAAACAAAGATCCTTGGCGTTCGACAGATTCTGGAATGCGAGAATTACCGAGTAAAAAACTGATGGATACGGCCGTTTGATAGCATGCCGAAGGTAATTGTATAGGTCAAGAAATGCTGAATGAAGGACCCTATATGGAGGTCATGATATTAACTTTTAGTTTGCTCCGCGATCACCATGCAGTTCATGCTTGCATACGCTTCTGGTTTGGGACAAAATTTGTCCAGCCCATGTGTTCCGTACATTTTATCTCACAGAATTGTTTACATTAGCAGATAAAGGTAATCGTATTGTTAGTGGGGTTTACTTGCTGAGAAGTATAACACGGGAAGCGTTTCCTAAGTTTCCAGAGGAACTTTTCCTTTATCCTATATGCCATTGAAAACTGTCTTGCATTCGTTATGATATATGAATAGCACATAACGATAAGGTATTACATCCCCCAAAAAGCAACTTAAGTTGAATTCACTAGACTAACTTAGTCAAAGCTGCTCTCGTTGATGCTGTTAAATGGCTGCATTGAAAGAGTTCAGAAAGAGAATTGTCGTTGAGTTTGGCAAACAAAGATGAGTGAAGTTTGGGGTATTATTACTATTTTTCTGATGTTGGAGATGGATTGAATTCATTTGATTCACTGGCAGGATTTGGTTATTATTCCACTGGTTGTGATGCAAATGCTGAAATATCCAAAAGACCTTTCGGAAGGCACTTCTAAAAGGAAACAAAGTGATCAAAGGATCAGGAGTTCGACGTTTCTTGTTCTTCTCTAAAAGCTGACAAAACATCCTTGGAATGGTAAAGGATGTCCGGATACTGCTATCCCACATTTACCTGATTAAGTTCCACAGAAGCATTGCAGATCCGAAACTATCCGACTACTTTACGAGGTTTCCAAAATACTGGAACTCTTGCCAATTGGTTTGATATACTGCCCAATAATTTGGAGTCTTTATTTACAGAGAGTTGTTTGTGATTCAGGTTTGGATGTTCATGCTAATGTGGAAGCTACCAGATGATTGGCTGCTAAATTTTGTTGGGTTAATAAAGAACTCAAGAGGTTCTTACTCTGGGAAGCTGCTGTCAGAGTTGGCTTGTTATGGTGGTTACAATTGAAATTAGTTGGAGCTGTCATCGTGTGCCAAGGTTGATCATCTTCCAGTTGCACCTTGATTGGCTTAGGTTTGTGCACTTCCTGTTCTTAGACTTTTCTTGACCTGTCTTGATTCGTCGAATTGCCCATGTTTCTTTTCCTCGAAATGTTATTTGTGAAAATTCTGGTACAGCTTCGATTATACCTAATTGGATACTGAATGTACTAACAGCGGGACTTCTGAAAATGAGTTCACTCATTTGGCATTGGCTAAGAATGTGCCCCATTTCAGTCGTTTGGCCTTCGAGCGATCGAGAATCTTCGGTGGCACCAACGCCTCGAATTATGCCAAGTAGGCCTACAGAGAAAAAGAGAAGAGATGCAGGAGAATTTAAAAATGGATTCAAAGTGTCGAGGCAAGGCACGGAAATCGCATGACATTTGTGCTTCAGGCTAGAAAAATACTAAAAAAATAATGGCCGTTGAAACAAAAGAAAAAGGTAAGGTTTTGTTCATTATGTGTTTCTAGTCTCTGTTTGTGTCATTATTTTCCGACATTATTTTACTAGGTGAACAGGATGAAGAGATAGTCACATAAAGATAAACCAACCAACTTGTCATGGAGACGCCCCCACAGCAATGCTACCACTCAAAAGGTACCTTTAACCTTACTTTTGAGTAACTGACTATGCACTCGAATGATTATGAGTGCTGTTTTAACTTAAGCATTGTTTGATTCTTTGCAGCCTTGATGGGAAAGCAGGCGAGTCATTTCCCTATCAAGAAACGCCGACAATGTTGCGGTTAACGCAAAGAAGGTGGAGAGCGCATTATTAAAATATGTCTCAAATTTCAGTCCGTTGAAAAAACAGTGTCTAAGTTTAAGCTACTCTCGGTCTTGGGAGACCGTTCAAGCTCTGTCTTTGACTTTCTTGGATCGTGCATTAATTGCTCTGCAAATGCGCACGCAGCTGAAGAATGAAGACTGCGGGCCGAAGGGAGGCGTGCGCCTGCAAAAGGATGAAATCTCATTAGCTGAAATTTAACGTGGGCTTGTGCGTAATAATGGAGGCTCTTATCATTTTATATTAGATGAAGGAGCCCACGAGTAGCTGCACAATTTTGTCAAATATGGAAGCCCTTTCAATTCAGCCGCAGGAGGAATTGATAGAGAAGAAAAGGCGTGTGGGCTTTGGTTTCTTCTATTTGGAAAATAATGTCACCCTCTTGCCAAGTCCCCCCTCCCCCCCCCCCCCCCCCCCAAAAAAAAAAAAAAGGGCAGAAGAAGAAGAAGCCGCATGTAGCCCATCTTAATAAATGCACGATAGTGATGGATTCTTTGTAAAAGGCCAAAACAGAGCGAAGGAGGAGAGTGTGTCTTTGAGAACCGAGAAGAGAGTAAACTCTGAGACAGCACAGAATTCTTCTGGTGAGGTTTTTCTTATAGTAATTACACCTGTAATGATTTAGCCGGCAAATCTCTTGTGATTAGACTTTGTGTAATTCTTTGAGTGAGATTTCACTAAGAATTATGCTGAGCAAACATTGAGTGAGTTATTGATGTAATTGGGCGTTGGGAAATACCGATAGAGTATTTGAGCGCTCGAATAATTGTAATCTCCATTGTATCGTCTATTTCCATAGTGAAATTTCGTGTTGTTCTTCCTAGTGGATAGAGATTTCGATATTTGAACCGAATCACGCAAATCCAGTGAATTTGGTATTCGATTTCCCTTCCTTTCCTTCCGTCTATCTTATCGATTTGCTTGTCTATATTCACAACAGGCATTTCACACATTTATCACGACAGTGGGAGTTTATGGTAGTAAACATATTATGTAAATATTTGAAATTTGACTTGACAATATGTACCTTTCATCCAGCGGCCAAAGCAAGACATTATGAAAAAGAAGCAAGAAAAAACGGAAACAAGCAGCGGCGCAATTGAACGACTTTGAAAGTGTTGGATCAATAAGATCTCCAAGAAAGAGGAAAACGGACAAGAATTAGCTGTTTAAAGAGTTGGAAGTATCAAACAAAAAGAAAAGAGAGAGAGAGAGAGAGAGAGAGAGAGAGTTAGTAGTATGATATGTTCTTGTTATTTTTGTTGTTATGAACTCTTCAATTTAAGATCAAGAGACGGAGTCTTTTGTTTATATTTTCTGCAAGTGTTTAAGATTTGGGAATGTAGTGTTAGGAACCCAAGCATTCTGTTGTCTATAAACAAGGCGTTTAGGGACCATATCGAATAATCAGTGATCACCAAAGTAGATGTATAAAAAAAAAATAGACATGTTGACTCATCATTATAAAGGTCCTATTCGACGTATGATATTCTATGTCATCGAGTAATTGACTTGTCGTTTTATCATATGAAAAGACTACATTGAGCAATCAGTGACCACGTTAGACATATTATAATTTTAGGGACGACATTGCAGATCATATCAAAGTTTGGGGACTATTAGTATCATTTTACCTAAAGGAAACTACCAAAAATGCACTAAATCGTTTGCAAATCAATCTAGTAAGTTTTTAAATAAGAAAATAAGTAAAAGACGATCTTGTTAAATTTTTTAGTGAATAAACAATACATAATTTTAATAGCGGTGCCTTATAGTATTAAAGTTAATCTAGATTTTTCTGTGTTTCTTGTAATTGAATAAATTCATCTTGTAGTGATGTGTCAAATTTCTAAAAGATAATTGCAAGATCTCCCTTGTGTGATAGTTGTCAGACTCCTTGTTGTAAAGAGTTTTCGTTCAGTATATTAGGGTCTGTTTGGTAGTGTTCCCGTTTCTCTGTTTCTGTTCCCGGGAATAGTAAAGAACAGAAACATGTTTGGTAATGCAAATAATTATGATCTGATTCTATGTTTTGGAACACTTTTGGACCACTTTTCAGAACAAAAAAAAAAGTTGATTTTTGTGTTTCGGAACACTTTTGCAAATCACTGTTTTCCACGATATACTTCTATGAATTTTTCCTCGATACTTTCAGTTCTTGTTGAAACATGATTTATAATTATAATTATAATTATAATTATTTTTAAAATTAAATTAAAAATAACAAAAAAAATCATAAAATTGCAAAATCAACTTTGAAAGCCTTGGCTGAGCCTTAGGAACCAATTTTGAATTAAAAATAGTTTTCATATTTTTTATTTTTTTTAAATTTATTTAATTATAAAATACCCAAAAAATTAGAAAAATATCATTCGTGGTCAGAAAAATACAAAAATATAGTTGATATTTTTATTTTAATTTCCTCTTCAAGAAGGTATTTTTAAATAAAAAAAAGATTAACTTTCTTTTTCGCAACTCTTTTTTATTTTTTCGTTTCTTTTTCTTAATCACTATTTGATTTAATTATTTGTTCTTCTCTTTGTCATCAAATATAATTATTTAATTTAAATGCAAATTGGGAACAAAAATTTTATGCAGTTACCAAACGCCTTTATGTTCCTGGAACAAAAATTTTAGCAGTTACCAAACACGTTCTGATTCTCAAAAATCATCCGAGAACAGAAACAAGAAACAGGAACATTGCCAAACAGAGCCTTAGTGTTTGTGAGTGATTTGCAAGGGAGAATAAATTGCAATAAAAAGCATCGGATTTTCCAAAAGATAAAATTTAAAAAAGAAGCCCGATATGTCTGTTGCAGAGCCACATATGTGCATTAGTCTAACAATAATGGATTCCAAAAAATCAATTAACATGGAAATTGGCATACATTATGGTTATTGAGTGATAATGACTATTGTAGATAAGAATCCATGTCATGCAATGCCAGCTCCAGCCTCGCCGGCCGACAAAACCCAACTTGCCCTCCGATTGCTGTCAGAATGTTCCTGCGGTTATACAAATGAAGCCTTACCTCATAAGAGACAACGAGAAACGAAAGCGCCAAAGTTTGCAAAGGACCTGACTTTCAGCATTTTGCTTTACCTAACACGTAAATCAATAAACCCCAACATAAGCATCGTAACTGGGTAATGCTTTACCTAACACGTAAATCAATAAACTCCAAGACGGTGAAAGATCTTTATCGCCGATCATTTCCAGCGAAACACATTCATATTTTAGACCTAATGCACATCCCCTTAACAGTTTTGCAACAGTCTGATCGCTTTATAGCATGCTAATAATTTCTTAAGATCCTTGACTCGCGTGAGTAGTGAAATGAAGTCTCTCCATTTGGATACTATAATTCTTGACAATCTCAAAAGTGAGAGGGCCAAAAGTCCTATATGACATCAATAGCTTAAATATATTCAAGAAAATACCTTCGCCCTACCCCAATATATATATAAAGGAAAAACTTAACGGTGCAAACCCTGAACTAACGCTTTGCGTGTATTTACGTTGCTTCTGGGTCGAAACTTGCTCAACTATTTTATTATTATTCCTGGGCAGGTAAGGCTGCGTATGGTAATGTTTCTGTTCTTGAAAATATTTTTTGAACAGAAATATTTTTTTGTGTTTCTGTTCCCGACTACGATTTATGAGAACAGAAACGCGTTTGATAAGTATCCAAAAAAAAAAAAATACTTTTTGCCGGCGGCGGCTGTAGGTGGTGATTCCAAAAGTGTTCCAAAATCCAAAAGCAAGTTTTTTTTTTCCTTCAAATGTATTCCCTGGAACAAAATGTTCTCCGGAACTCTTTTGGAACATTTTTTAACCATATGCATTTTTATTTCAAAAGTATTTTCGGAACACTTTTGGAACAGAAACACTTTCTCTGGAGTGTTTCTCCAATGTTACCATACGCACCCTAATGGTATCGCCTAGAACTTTGTGGTGCATTGAAATTTCCACGCAGGACGACAAAGAGCATAAGCGCATGATTACTGCTCCCTATAGAATGAATTGCTAATTTATGTGTGAACCTGACAAGTTTGAATCATTGGTTGGCGCTACACTGGACCACTGGTTGCCAACGAATGGGTTTTGATTATGTTGGAAAAGAATTCCTAATTTGTATACGGAATACATGTGGAAAACTACTGATTAATGCCCAAAATCAACTTACTTGTATCACCGATCGGAATACGATCACACGAGAAACCGTACTCACTGTCCATAGATTAGATGTCGCCTTCGCAGTCCGAGAGTCTTTTGTCACCTTTGATGCAATTCAATGTCGGAGGGGGGAGTGACGTTTGTCGTTCTTTTCTTGAACGAGCGTCTGTATCTCCTAGAGGAAGAGAGAAAGAACTGACGTCTTTTTATTTGACGTAGTTCAAATTGACGTGAAGAGACACGTCTCTTCAAATTGCAGATAACCGCTATTGCGGTTATATGTGGTGGTGGGTGTGATTGCCCGCATGGGCGCACACCATAAGTCCCATAGTCCTTCATCTCTCACTCGCCCATGTAGGGCAAACAGCTCACACATGTCCACAGAGGACTAATAACTCCCACTCGTCCACAAAGGACCAATCATAACTCTCTTTATATCTGCAAAGTTCATATTGACAAACAATCCGTACGACCAGCATACACTGAGAGCTCGTTGTCACACATCCGTTGGGAGTATATGACAGCTCAAAATGGACATAATCAAAAGTATATTTCTGTATGATGTACCCTAGATCAATCAGTCACATACATATCTCTCTCTGGATTTCATTTAAGTATGATATGTTATATTCACAATTATGATCACATTGAATAATCATAACCGGCCGGTCTGTGAATATAAATCTATCATGTGACTCAAAAACTCGAAATCGATCTTTCTCTTCTATTATACCTCTCAATTTTAGTTCAGCTCGCTTTTCTAGAAGTGTCCCTTTAGATCGAATCAATTTCATGACCATAGGCAATGCCCTAAGATAGCGAACACTAAATAGAAATCTTGAGAATAACAAAGAGTCGTGAGGGCACCAAATGAGGAATTTTTTTATCATTGAGAGTCTCACACGGCATAGAAAAGTTGAGATCATAACTTTTGCCAACTCTCATTGCTTGACAATGGATACGTAATATGAAGTACGTATTACGATATTTTCTCCTTCCCCATGGAGCATATGTCTTTTTATTTTAATACTGTATAGATGATTAGTTAAACATACTCAATGTCTAACTAGAGTTCACGTAACAACTCCAACCAAGAGTTTCCATCAGAACTCTCATCTGACAATAAAGACAGATAAAGTGAAATACGTGAGACGGCTAATAATAAAAAAATCTCTTTATTTCACTTTCGGACATTATAAATAATAAGTCATCATCTTAATATTCTGTTAAGGCGGCATAAATATTTTAAACTTCATCTCTTAATTATCATCTAGATAATAAGCTTAAAATTGTCTCATCTCCATTCATCACGTAGTGAATAGAGCAATTACCCATGTGAGTGGGCTAATCTCTCATCTGTCCGACATACCTTCTCAAACTAATGTACTGAACATTAATATGCGTAAATGTTACACAAAATCATAGACATTAATAATGATAACAAATATCATTAAATCATTAACTATCATAGGCATCAGTAATGATAACAAATATCATTAACTCATTAATTGTGAACTTTGGGGAACATAAAAATCTAATACTCTAATTTCCACGCCCTTCTAGAGATTCTAATTCAAAAAACTAATCTTTATTGTCAACAAATGACCAAGTTAAAACATCTCTAGTAATTTGTGACATTGTCAAAATCCGACCCCCTTTTCGAAGTAAGATTTCATGAGACATCTTGTCAGTGCGCTTCAGTTAAATCTCGCTCAGAGTTGGCCACTCTTGAGAGGACTAACCGATGGGGAAAGGCTAAGTAGGATTTAAGTACGTGGACCAAAGAACTCGACCATGGATTGGTACCTTGACCATAAGGATTGCCGAGGGGATATTTTGAGCCATGATAGGCCGGTCTAAGATTGGCCTTGGGACGATTTACTAGTGTTATACAATTGGACCGCGGGTGATTCCGTTTGACCATCGTAAAATTTGCGAATAAACCTAAACCAATCCCTGGCGATCGCGTCCTTTGGAACTAGCGATTGACCCTCGCAATTACATGACAACCAAGGTCGCCATGACTCGAATAACTCTTAAACGTGACATTAGTCACGGGTCGATACGCGTAACTCCTAAGAGCCGCCCGTTAGTTTGAGATACGCTGAAATCGCCATTGATGGATTTTAGCCACGAATTGGACTTTGGAACTGGGCGTCGGGTATTCGAGAATTCCAACGTTAAGAGATTGGACGTTGCCTCACCAAGAACCATTAAGGCTGTGGTTCATCCCATGTCGATTAGAGAAGTGAAATTCGAACTAACGATTGGAAGTTACCATTTTACCCCCTAAGTTGGAGCCCTTTCTCTTAGGATTAAGCGAGGGCAAATTGGACAATTGCCCCTCCCCCATCTTCAGCCGAATGTAGAAGGGAAATGTGGTCATTTGACCATTGAATTATTGGATGATAAGAGTGGACTTGATTGACTTGGCCTTTGAACAACTCCCACCAACTAGTCATTCCTTAGGACTATTCATTGTCATCCACCAACTCCCACTCAAGCTCTCTCTCTTGCCATTTTGAATTGGATATAGCAAGAAGCCTCTCTCTTCTCTCTCATTCGGCCGGCCATAACCCCCTCCACCCTCTCATTTCATGTTTCCTCTCAAAACTCTCTCTCTCTCGCGCGCTGCCCGCCAGACCAGGTTTCAGGTCGTCCATTGTTTGCCTCATATCTCCTTCGTATGTTGTTGGATTTCGACGAGCCATATACCGTTGGAAAGCTCATTCTCTTTCCGTTTCAACAAGATATTGTTGGCCCAAATCCATCAAGCCAATCGTCCCGTGTAACCGTTTTAAGGAGGAAATGTCGCTGCCCAGAATCAGTCAGACCCGAGTTGCAAAAATCCAACCTTGGGAGTTTGTTGTGGCAAATCCTTGGGGTAAGACACTCCCTAAACCTTGCTAAGATATTGAGTAACATGTCCCTAAGATTTATTTTGGGTCTTAATGGATTTAATGGACCGATTTCTTGTTGTTCTTGGCCGATCAAAACCGGTTCGTTTCTGCTCAACTTGGAACCAGGAAGAACAAAGGCTGTTCTTGAGGAGATCTTGTACCATCTTAAGGTGAGTGACCTTTGGGACTTTGGTTATCATCTTTAGAGGTTGTACGGTTGTATTAGGAGTGCTCTTGGCTGAGTTTCGTTGGTGATATTCGGTTGGACCTCCTAGGAACCAAAGCTGCCGCCGGTGACCCAAGTTGCACCACAAGCTCCTTAGCCACTTCCAACCGATTTTCTTGGACTTTTGAGCTTGGTAAGCTTATTCTAACCCTTAGTTAGGACCTTGTGTCATGGAAGGACCGAGTGAGAGGAGTTAGATAGTGATTTTAGGGGCTGTTCTTAATAGAACCCAATGGAATCCGAACTTGTGATGTTAGGACAGATTATGATGGAGGTCTTATGGCAAGTGAAATGTTGAGATCATGATTGAAATAGGCTAATGAATTGGTTCGTGTATGGACCGAGTGCCTTGTGTGCCATAGTGATGTGATAGAGCTTGATTTGAGCTTAGATTGGATTAGAGAACCATTAATTGATCCCCAGGTGCATTCGGCCTTGTTATGAAATAATGATATGTGACATGAAATTGAATGAATGGCCCTCAACTCTATTCTGGCCGTGAGCTATGATGGAGGGTTAATTGATTTAATTGACACCATAATTGTGATTTCGGCCTTGCTTGATGAATTGGTGCTCTTGAAGGTATTAATGGATCAATTGATTGCATTGGCTTGTAATGGCCTTGATTGACTGAATGAGGTGAAGTGATCCATGGAAAAAGAAATTGGTTCGTTTGAATCGACTTGTATTCGATCATGAAGCATCAAAGAAAGCCATGTCTCGGTGATTAATGCAATATAGTTCATGACATGCAATTGAGCTTATTACGGTCGAATGGTGCCTAGATTGATGATATGCCATGGTACGGAATTGTGATTTAAAATGGCCGAGTGGTCCTTGTATGGACGATATGCACATGTGTTTGTTCTATACTGTGATTGGTTGAATTATGAACCTATGTGCATATAATGCCCTGATGCGTTAAACGCGGGGCTTAGTTATATCCTGATTCGTTAAACGCGGGATAGACCTGAGGCGTTAAACGCGGGTCATGAGATGGCATTTGGAACCTGATGCGTTAAACGCGGGTTCAGTGGTTAACCAAGCCTGAGGCGTATTTACGCGGGCTAAGCCATGAGAATTACAGTTATATCTCATAATTGTATCATATATATTATATATGAATACGTATAAGCTATCATTTATATTATAAGATATTAAGTGCCCAAAGTACGAAGCCTAGTCTAGAAGTGTGGATTTCATAGCAATATATTTCTTAATTGAGTTTCTATTTGTCTCGTGTTCGTTGTTTGGACCATTGTATGTGTTTGGGAGGGTCTGGAAGTACTAAGAGCCTAGCTTAGGGTTAGGATTAGCTTATTGAGATTTATCTCACCCCGTCATGGGACCTATTTTTCAGACCCCAAGCCTTGACCCCAATGATATATTGGAGAATCCTGATGCTGAACTTGAACCTGGAGGGTCTGCACTAAAGTCGGTGGACGTTGTCAACCCGGATGCATAGGAGTGGTCGCACCATTTCTTTTCGAATGTTTCCTAGAAATAAACCATTTGAGATTTAGGACCGACCCAGTCATGTTTTATGATTTCAAGCTGAATACTGTAAACCGACACGTTGTAATTATGTTGAATGCATCCTAAGTCATCTTGTCGCAGTTTTATGTATGGAGTCTGTTTAATCGCTTCCGCATGTGCATTTCATTTCGCGATTTATCTCTAAGTGCTTTCGATCTTTGGGACTGACCGCGAAGAAATTAAAGTGAAGAGGATGTCCACGAGCTCGTAAAGGACGCGGGGCGTGACATCCCCATTTGTTTGGTATCAGAGCGAGGTTAGCTCAATCCAATTTGATTGAGACTTGGAGTGATAAGGAGTGATGACTTGAGGATGATTAGATAGCAGGACCTTTAGGGTTAGGTATGGATTACTGGATATTGGGAATTGTAGGCTTGAATTTGTGCCGTGTCTTGATGGTTATGGTATCGATTTTAATGGATGGTCTTGGGTGATGTGATGATTGAGGTTTACAAGGAAGTGAACAGAGATTGGGGAGTCATAAGCCTAAACTTGAGGTTGAAAAATGTGTTTGAGGTTAATAGAGGATTTCTTGTGGGTAAAGGATCGATTGGATTTTTATGATCATGATTGTGACCTTGAGGTATATGGTTAAACCTAGGAAATCGATTTGTGAGCCGGTCATTTGTGGAATTAGAGTCTTCTATGGATAAGAATCGATCTAGAAACGACTGCGATGTGACGAGCAATGAGGACGATCATGCACTGCATGTGTTTATTGCGCCAAAATAAATGTTGAGGAATGTGCATGCATGAGCATATCATTGTCGAACTTGATAAACCATCGCTTGGTATGGGACAAGCTGATGGGATACCTATAAACCGTAATGAAGCATGTTATGGGACGTGTGGAACGGGACCCTCTTCGTAGGTGTATGACTTGGGACAACCTGCAAAGACCAGGTCTGATGAGGGCGGGGAGTGTACGCCGGAACATAGAAGTTCGGACAAGGAGCGGCTCCTGACAGGCTTCTAAGACAAAAAGGGAGGCGAGAATGACCTAAACCATACATTGAAAGGGATGGGTCTAGGTATCGGGCTAAGTCTGATTCTTTTATCAAAAGATTTATTGCATTAAAGTTGATCCTCAAGATGAAATTTCAAACATTGCATGGCATTTGATATGGCGCATGTGAATGACACTATTGGTTTGCATCGCCGTAGGCGATTAGAGGTCCTAGAGCTTCGTACTTGGCACTAAGAGTTGTTTACTGAGTGTTGGTTGAATAGCTGATTGTGGTAGTGCTAGCTTGCAAGTGCATCTAGACTTGAGGTACAGATGGGAACTTCTTGATGTGTGCCTCTGAATGCCTGATCTATGATTGGCCTACTTGACATCGAGTCGTTGTTTGGCTGAGGCTTATTTGAGAACGAAATAGCATGTTGTAATCTTTCTAAGTCGCAGGTGCGGCAGGACTTAAGGTACGAGAAAATATCCCATTGAATTGATACCATGAGTGTTTGCTTGATGTTTGCCTAGTTGAGACTTGTTTGATGATTGACTCCTGGTTGAGTGTTGCTTGTGATTGTTTGGTAATTAGTGACTGGCTTATGGTTACCGTTGTGGTGAGCAGTTTAGGACTGCTAGACTTGAGTAGATGGCTTAGGCCTTTGAATCCCTTGGTGGAACTGTGATGGCTCTTGTGATGTTAGAGCCTAGTGGGAATGAGCAATCGAGATAAAGGTGTCAGAGGAGCGCCTAACTCCAGACCACAAGTTGTGTGAGATTCAAGAGTTGATAAGGTCGAGAGAACCTTAAAAGAAATTAAGGATTGGATGAGTAGGTAGGCTCAAGATTGGATTGCCTTCGTCTATTTGATCAATGAGATGTATTACTGAGTTTGTTAAGGGACAAGAGTTGTTGGAGTCCCTGAAGTTGTGGGAATCAGAGATGGCTCTGCCATGTAGGGTAGAGTTCTCGAGATTGCCTAAGCGTCCATCAAGATGGTTAGGAACTCGTTGGATTGGACGAGGAGGTTAAAGAATGAATTGAGGTTCGAAGCATTGTGACGAATTGGTATTCTTAGATCTTAAGTGTTATGATGAACCTCATCCTGAAGGGCTAAAGGACTAGGGAAACCAGGAGTAAAGAGGATTTCCACTTATAGAACATAGAATGTACCTGTAAGGAATGATTGATACCTGAGCGTAAGGCTTAGAAGGGAAATTGGTGGTCTGTCTCTCTCGTCATGTGGGAAGTGTTAAGGGAAATGAGCATGCTAGTCTACTTGAGTCTAATGATTCTGTGAGGTTGACGGAGATTGAACCGAACCATCGGAAATGGAGTTATAAGTTGTTGTCCCCTAAAGGATAGGGTGACGTTCTAAAGGACGATCGAACCCTGAGATGGTCGTTGTCGAGAAGGAAAGAGGACGGACTTGATAGTCTTGGTTACGAATGGATGGACGAGTAAGCAATAGGGGTGCTTGGATTATGACCGCAAGGTGATTTGAATTAATCGAGTTGAATATCCAAGGTGTGGATTTGTAGAGACCAAGGAGAAACCTCGATCCCTTAGAACCTTGTCGTTTGAGGTGGCAGAGTTACTGGAAGGAGAATGTCAAGCACGGTGACATCTGGACCCTGGAGTAAAGGTACCGCCGTTGGCACAAACTCTAAGATTGGCGCCCTATAGAACGAGGAAGACAAGGTGGATTCGAAACAGGAGAATACCACAGAAGTGCATGGTCTCCCTCATAGGGTAAGAGGCCCTAGTACGAAAGGAAGAGGAATTCTACTTGTCTTAGTGTTAAGAGTGAACGTCATCAGATAATGTCTCGAGGATTATAGGTTTGAACTTTTGTTGCATCCCGATGGTTTTAGTCATCAATTGCTATTGACGGTTTTAGACAGTGTGAGACGAGATGTATGCAAGGAAGTGGACAAGGGATATTTGGATCAAAGGCCAGTTGTAATCGAATGCATATGGATTCGACTTGAATGGTGACTAGACTTGAGGTTATAGATTAATATTAGGCAACTGATTTTTGAGATGTGATAGTTGCTTGTGGAATTAGAAATTTCGATTGAAAGGAATTGATAGGAATCAAGGAATCATGAAGAGCATGAACGGCCTTTGGAAGGTATCCCATGGACTCCAAGAGGACGCTCAAGGTATGCAGAACATAAGAGCGCGAGAGGTTTGAGTCTGTTGAGGCGAAGTTCTTGGTCATAAGGTTTATGAGAAATAGAATTCATTTGGAACCCTTAAGGATTAGCATAAGTAATGAATTGTCTGAAATTAACATGGATTACTGGAGTTTGAAGTTGCTGGAATTGATGGCTTGTAATTGACGAATTATGTCAAGAACCGTCCTAATAAGGAAATGGACGACAGACAAGGTGCGGCGCTAATGGGCGAGCGAAAATGAAAGGAGTTTTCAAGGGCCTAAATCTAGTTGGTGACCACGTCGACATTGGTGTTTCCATTAAAGTAGAAACGTTGAGAGAGTTACGGTGATGTGTCATGAAATGATTATGGTTCATGGTAATGCAACGTGGAAGGATTACTACCTATGTGTTGTGATAGTAGACATAACGAGATAAATGTCCCAATTGGTAATTCAGAGCTGACAGCTGCGTCCTTATGTTGGAAATTTAGAGATATCACTTAAGTAGTGAAGAAGATTTCAGATCGATGAGGATCATTGGAACTTGAAGTACCTATTGTCTCAAAGAGGAATTGAATGTGTGGGGCAACGTGGACGGATG
The DNA here is from genome assembly GCA_021437785.1 of Rhodomyrtus psidioides. Classification (NCBI taxonomy): domain Eukaryota; kingdom Viridiplantae; phylum Streptophyta; class Magnoliopsida; order Myrtales; family Myrtaceae; genus Rhodomyrtus; species Rhodomyrtus psidioides. The sequence continues at coordinate 2,747,679 of JAILYB010000030.1, forward strand.
AAGTTGCGTCAGGAATTAGAGTATGATGCCCTATGCTACCTTGGGAAAGAAAAAGGATAGGAGGATTCTTGTGGTTGAGAGTCGAACCCCACGAGATTGGTGGGTAAATGACGTACTTCGCTCAAGGAAATAAGAGATCCAACTTCTAAATTGCAAATTATCGAAGGCAAGTCAGACGGCTACTTTGAGCGTCAAGCCTAGAAGTCAGAAGAGCCCAAAGCATTGCAACTTACAGATCCTGATGTCCGGAAGATCGTGGAAGTGAATATGACAGGGAGAAAATCGTGACTTTTAAGTACCCAAGGATGGAAAACTCAAAGCTTCATGGACGTGTGCACATATCCAATGATGGAAGACTTAAAGGGAAAGATCGTGTCGGAAACTCATCGTGATGATTATAGTGTCCGTTGGATTGTACAAGGAAAGTACTGGGACGTGTGTTGATACTAGTGATGGAATAGAATGAAAATAGAACCGATCGAGCTCGTGGCTAAGAATCAGGAATGCCAACAAGGGAAGCATGACTTGGATAGTTTGGCGAGTTGCACTAGTCATGGGAAATTATCGAATGGAACCAAGAATGGATTGTTATGGATTTGGCCATGGGATTATCTGAAAAGACAAGAGGGCCATGAGTCGAACTGTATAATCATGAGTACGCCGAATTTCTTAGGCATCGGGTAGTTCGTATGGAATCTCGGTGACTACTGTGCCGAATAAAGATCCTAAGTCCACCATAACTTTTGGAAGTGTCTTTAAGACGTCATGAGGACGAAGTCATGATATAACGCACCCTATTTCACGTAGACAGGTGGACAACCTGAGAGGTCGGATCAGGCAATTGAGAGTATGGTGCAAGCGGGTACTACGAGTTTTAAAGGAAGTAGGAATGAATAACTACACCTGGTGGAGTTGCCTGCAGTGACAATTGCCTGCAAAGAGACTTGATGACTGGTTCGTGATTAGTCCATACCTTAGTCAAGATTACTTGAGTGAGGACTTTTGAATGATCTACCTCGATTTGAAATGACTTCATTAAAGACTGGCAGATGATGGCATCGGATTGTGTTAAGCCTTTTGAGTAGCATGGAGTGGGTCCCTAGAGTACCTTATGGACCAAATTGCTTGAAGTTGTGTTTAGGTCGTCACGTAGATGCGGGGATTTGTGCCCTTCTCGATACGTTACTGCGCGAGATGTTAACCTGAAGCGTTGAGTCGCGGGTTTTAGAAAAGTGTACGGATCTGAGGCGTGTTACGCGGATCATGGGTGAGTTTGACGGCCGGTGCGCCATTACAAAGGCCTTGGCATCGATAATGGAACTAAATGGTTAGGCGATTTAGATCCTTAAGAACTTCAAGTAGGAGATCATGTCTTCCTTAAAGTATCACTCATGCAAGACTTGTCCGATTTGGAAAGTCGAGTCCAACATTTGTAGACCTATTTGGGGATTTTGGCAATAAAAATGGGACCGCCGAGGAAGATGAAGTAGTGATGAAGCGTTATCACCCAGTTGTTGAGTATGGCTGGATTTATGGTAAATTTCGAGGACGAAATTTTTATAAGAAGGGAAGAGTTGTGACATTGTCAAAATCCGACCCCCTTTTCGAAGTAAGATTTCATGAGACATCTTGTCAGTGCGCTTCAGTTAAATCTCGCTCAGAGTTGGCCACTCTTGAGAGGACTAACCGATGGGGAAAGGCTAAGTAGGATTTAAGTACGTGGACCAAAGAACTCGACCATGGATTGGTACCTTGACCATAAGGATTGCCGAGGGGATATTTTGAGCCATGATAGGCCGGTCTAAGATTGGCCTTGGGACGATTTGCTAGTGTTATACAATTGGACCGCGGGTGATTCCGTTTGACCATCGTATAATTTGCGAATAAACCTAAACCAATCCCTGGCGATCGCGTCCTTTGGAACTAGCGATTGACCCTCGCAATTACATGACAACCAAGGTCGCCATAACTCGAATAACTCTTAAATGTGACATTAGTCACGGGTTGATACGTGTAACTCCTAAGAACCGCCCGTTAGTTTGAGATACACTGAAATCGCCATTGATGGATTTTAGCCACGAATTGGACTTTGGAACTGGGCGTAGGGTATTCGAGAATTCCAACGTTAAGAGATTGGACGTTGCCTCACCAAAAACCATTAAGGTTGTGGTTCGTCCCATGTCGATTAGAGAAGTGAAATTCGAACTAACGATTGGAAGTTACCCTTTTACCCCCTAAGTTGGAGCCCTTTCTCTTAGGATTAAGCGGGGGCAAATTGGACAATTGTCCCTCCCCCATCTTCAGCCGAATTTAGAAGGGCAATGTGGTCATTTGACCATTGAATTATTGGATGATAAGAGTGGACTTGATTGACTTGGCCTTTGAACAACTCCCACCAACTAGTCATTCCTTAAGACTATTCATTGTCATCCACCAACTCCCACTCAAGCTCTCTCTCTTGCCATTTTGAATTGGATATAGCAAGAAGCCTCTCTCTTCTCTCTCATTTGGCCGGCCATAACCCCCTCCACCCTCTCATTTCATGTTTCCTCTCAAAACTCTCTCTCTCTCGCGCGCTGCCCGCCAGACCAGGTTTTAGGTCATCCATTGTTTGCCTCATATCTCCTTCGTCTGCTGTTGGTTTTCGACGAGCCATATACCGTTGGAAAGCTCATTCTCTTTCCGTTTCAACAAGATATTGTTGGCCCAAATCCATCAAGCCAATCGTCCCATGTAACCGTTTTAAGGAGGAAAGGTCGCTGCCCAGAGTCAGTCAGACCCGAGTTGCAAAAATCCAACCTTGGGAGTTTGTTGTGGCAAATCCTTGGGGTAAGACACTTCCTAAACCTTGCTAAGATATTGAGTAACATGTCCCTAAGATTTATTTTGGGTCTTAATGGATTTAATGGACCGATTTCTTGTTGTTCTTGGCCGATCAAAACCGGTTCGTTTCTGCTCAACTTGGAACCAGGAAGAACAAAGGCTGTTCTTGAGGAGATCTTGTACCATCTTAAGGTGAGTGACCTTTGGGACTTTGGTTATCATCTTTAGAGGTTGTACGGTTGTATTAGGAGTGCTCTTGGCTGAGTTTCGTTGGTGATTTTTGGTTGGACCTCCTAGGGACCAAAGCTGCCGCCGGTGACCCAAGTTGCACCACAAGCTCCTTAGCCACTTCCAACCGGTTTTCTTGGACTTTTGAGCTTGGTAAGATTATTCTAACCCTTAGTTAGGACCTTGTGTCATGGAAGGACCGAGTGAGAGGAGTTAGATAGTGATTTTAGGGGCTGTTCTTAATAGAACCCAATGGAATCCGAACTTGTGATGTTAGAACAGATTGTGATGGAGGTCTTATGGCAAGTGAAATGTTGAGATCATGATTGAAATAGGCTAATGAATTGGTTCGTGTATGGACCGAGTGCCTTGTGTGCCATAGTGATGTGATAGAGCTTGATTTGAGCTTGGATTGGATTAGAGAACCATTAATTGATCCCCAGGTGCATTCGGCCTTGTTATGAAATAATGATATGTGACATGAAATTGAATGAATGGCCCTCAACTCTATTCTGGCCGTGAGCTATGATGGAGGGTTAATTGATTTAATTGACACCATAATTGTGATTTCGGCCTTGCTTGATGAATTGGTGCTCTTGAAGGTATTAATGGATCAATTGATTGCATTGGCTTGTAATGGCCTTGATTAACTGAATGAGGTGAAGTGATCCATGGAAAAAGAAATTGGTTCGTTTGAATCGACTTGTATTCGATCATGAAGCATCAAAGAAAGCCATGTCTGGGTGATTAATGCAATATAGTTCATGACATGCAATTGAGCTTATTACGGTCGAATGGTGCATAGATTGATGATATGCCATGGTACGGAATTGTGATTTAAAATGGCCGAGTGGTCCTTGTATGGACGATATGCACATGTGTTTGTTCTATACTGTGATTGGTTGAATTATGAGCCTATGTGCATATAATGCCCTGATGCGTTAAACGCGGGGCTTAGTTATATCCTGATGCGTTAAACGCGGGATAGACCTGAGGCGTTAAACACGGGTCATGAGATGGCATTTGGAACCTGATGCGTTAAACGCGGGTTCAATGATTAACCAAGCCTGAGGCATTATTACGCGGGCTAAGCCATGAGAATTACAGTTATATCTCATAATTGTATCATATATATTATATATGAATAAGTATAAGCTATCCTTGATATTATAAGATATTAAGTGCCCAAAGTACGAAGCCTAGTCTAGAAGTGTGGATTTCATAGCAATATATTTCTTAATTGAGTTTCTATTTGTCTCGTGTTCGTTGTTTGGACCATTGTATGTGTTTGGGAGTGTCTGGAAGTACTAAGAGCCTAGCTTAGGGTTAGGATTAGCTTATTGAGATTTATCTTACCCCGTCATGGGACCTATTTTTCAGACCCCAAGCCTTGACCCCGATGATATACTGGAGAATCCCGATGCTTAACTTGAACCTGGAGAGTCTGCACTAAAGTCGGTGGATGTTGTCAACCCGGATGCGTAGGAGTGGTCGCACCATTTCTTTTCGAATGTTTCCTAGAAATAAACCATTTGAGATTTAGGACCGACCCAGTCATGTTTTATGATTTCAAGCTAAATACTGTAAACCGACACGTAGTAATTATGTTGAATGCATCCTACGTCATCTTGTCGCAGTTTTATGTATGGAGTCTGTTTAATCGCTTCCGCATGTGCATTTCATTTCGCGATTTATCTCTAAGTGCGTTCGATCTTTGGGACTAACCGCGAAGAAATTAAAGTGAAGAGGATGTCTGCGAGCTCGTAAAGGACGCGGGGCGTGACATAATTCATTTCATCATAGGATCTGCTTTCATTCCATGCGTAGATATGCACTATATGTTCACATCTTTTCATACAAACATGTCTTCCACAACATTATATTCCGAATCGATACTTTTGGTATGGTAATGGATCTTTAGTGTAAGCTCTTGCTACTTAACTATCACAATTAACTAATAATTGGACTTGTAGCATCCTTAGCAACACCTCTTTGATCCAAACATCTCTCAAGTCATAGACCCTTTTATACTACTGCTAATAACACCACGAGAACATCTTCCATCGTAGATAAAGCCATACACATTTGCTTCTTACTTTTCCATGATATGGCGCCATTACTCAGCAAGAACGCAAATTCAGAGGTAAAATTCATCTTATCTATATCTCCCCCTCAATCAATATCAATACACTTTCAAGGTGCAGATCTCTACCTTGAATATTCAGTAAATTAGTCAGCAGTGCTTTCACATAACGGCAATTCAGTACGCTTGACCTATATTGGATTGGTACCTTCTTACCATTCCAACTGAATAACAAATATCAGGTCTTGTACGTATCACAACGTACATTGAGCTCCCAACAACACTAGCATATGGATCGTTATCCATTTCTTTATCTCATTATGGAGTTTCAAGACACATATTTTGGCTCAAATATTTACCACTTGCAATAAGAGTATATCATCAACATATAATGATAAAATCACAAATTGATTTTAGGATTTTTTGATATAGATACACAATGGCCTTTATCAATTGTTACAAAATCATATGCCACTACGACATTATGAAAAACGTATATATCAATGTCTCAACGACTGCTCAGGGCCATATTCTTGGCCTTCATTCACAAATCCTGCAGGTTGGTCCATACAAGTTTCTTCTATTAATTCTCCATTGAGAATTGCAGTCTTTACGTCCTTGATGTAATTCTAGATCCATACTCATCATTATTACCAGAATAAGGTGAATTGGTTATTACGTTTCACCATAAGACGAGCCTCCCATTTCTCAAACAAGCCGACAGCTTTACACTTTCTTTTGAGAGTACACTTGCTCCCAATGGCTTTGCGTCCATTCGAAAGATCAATCAGTTCCCAAAACTTTGTTTGATCTCATTAACTCCATTTCCTTTTTCATTACTTGTATCCATTTTTCCTTATCAGGGCATATTAGAGCCTCAATTCCTTGACTTATTCTCTTCTTGAGGAGCTACCATGAAAGCTTTATATTCATTTTCTCAACGTCGACAATTTTACGGTTTACGACTTGTTCGCCAAATTGGAAATTGTACACTTAGTACATAATTCTGCATTACGCTCCTACTCAGATCAGACAACGATGGCATCCTCTTCACATCAAGTGGTTGCAATTGAGACTAATTCGAAATAAATTCCTCACTTCTCATATTGCTCCCACTTGGATAAGATGCCCTAGAAATATCATTGTCACTATCCTAGAATTCAAATTCATTCACTAAGAATGTGACATTTCGTGATTCAAATTCAGTTACACTTCCTACTTTCTTGCTCACCTATAGTGCTTACCCCTTCAAGTGCTTTTAGTATTTCACGAAGATACTCTATTGCCTCTGGGGCCTAATATCCCATACTTGTGGGAGAATAGGTGTGTATAGAAAGCACATCAATGTCTGAGATAACACAAATCTCATTTTCGACCCGTTCACAACTTATATAGAGTAGAGGTAACTGATTTATAAGGCATATAGTTAAGTATATAGACAGCCATCAACAAAATAGCACCACAAATGATGATATGCACTATAGTATGTGCCATCACTGACTTAACTATTTCTATTATGATCTGTTTCTTCTCTCTACTACTCCATTATTTAGAGAAATCGATGGAATAGTCAACTATCATTCTATTCTTTTTTCATCACATAAATATCTGAACTAATCAGATAGATTTTCTCGACCTCGATTGGTCAAATAAAATTTCTCAAAGCAACTAATGCTTGAAATTTATGAAAGATCATAAAACAATAAATTCGAATCGAGTGTAATTATACAAATGTGATGAAATAAACAGTCTCATGCCTTGCTATCACAGTCATTGAACCACATATGTCGGAATGGATATCAGCAAAGGAAACTCAGCTCTTATTCCTTTTCTAAATAGTTTCCTCATTGTTTTTCCTACTAGGAAATGCTCATAAATAGGCGATATTTTCAATATTGCCCAATAAGCCCTACTTGACTTGTTAAACATCTACTATTGGCCAATATGACCAAATCTAGCATGCCACATATTCTTATCATCACAAAGATGAAAATGAGAAATAACATTACATTATTGTACTCAACAATCGACAAAATTAAAATCATCTAGAACCATAATAACTTGTTACCGGCAACAAGTCAACACCATCGTTATGAAAGTTTATATTGAAATCAAGTTTAACCCATATAAATACGGAAAATTAATTCCATCGAGTTTTTGAAGCATATTACACGTTATGTAGGAATAAGATGAGACCATTGCGCATATTCAATTTGGCTAATGCCAATTCTTTTATCTTTCACTAAGAAATTACTTCCCACATTCATTCACTTTGCTCCAAGTAGAACTCATTGAAATTCCACTAAGGTATTTCTATGATTTGCTAAAAAGCTTGTGGCCCTAAGTCTACAATCCACAAAGGATGATATTCAGTTACAAAGACTGAACTACAGACATATGTACATTCTCATGTGCACAAAGAACTTTTTAAACTTCTTTAGCTCACCACAATCATAAGCAAAGTCACTTTAATTTCTATAGATAAAACACTTCACTTCTAAAATGTTTTTCTTGAAATGACGTTTTCCTTTCTCATGTCGGTTAAACTTCGATTTCTATTTTGAAGAATTTATTCCTATGTTCTATCCACTTCTTAAATCCACCTTGACGCTTCTGGAGCACAAAGCTCATTCGAACTAGAATCAACATTACAAATGTCTATTTTAGGTTTTGCCACCATAAGGCAATCCATCTCTAGTTTAAGGCGTCGCGTAATATTCTTAAAAGTCTTTACTCATAATGTGGATCTAGTGGATTTTCATATGCACATTGCTATGAAATAAAGAACGGACTACTGCTTGCACTTGCTATTCATCAGTCAGAATGGAGTCTGCATCTTACAGTTCACTTATTTGTTTGATATATGTCACATAGGTCATTTAATATTCTGCCCACAAGGCATCATATACGTATCAAACCGTAAAGTGATCTGTTTCAAATTGGAGGCCAATATCTCACCAAATTTAATTTCGTTAATGCCTTCCACTTGAGTTTAGCATTTAAAAAAAATGCTTGAACTCAGGTGTAAAAAATATTTCCATGCTTCAGCAACATAATGCGAGCAACAGAGTTCAACTTGTTTATCATTGCAAGTATCTCTTTGTACTTTCTTGACAATGCAGTAATCATATCTTCAGATTCTTCCATAACTAGGTCAAGAGCTCATGGTGCATCTTGCTCTTTTAGCACATATTGAATCCTATTCAAGTTTTCATAATTTTGACATCTAATTTCTATCCTCAATCAAGCTTAGCTACAATAGTCTAATAAGCTCAAGCTATTGTATCTGAACACAAAACTCAATAGACATGTACTCTCGAATTATTGATGCCTATACATTTATGCATCTATTTTACACTAACTAATTATATTAATGAATAATTTCACATAAGGTCTTAAAGTCGAAAGTTCACTATGTTCCCAATCATCGTCTGAGAATCCTCGCTTGAAATTACTATTAATATAATCATTTATGTAAAATTGAGTTCATGAAGTTACTAAAACCTTTTAGAACTCCCCACTTATCCATATACCACCAAGGTATTACAAAACATAAAAATCTTCATACCATTCACAGCCAAATTTCATAAAATATGTACATATAATATGAATAACAATATGTTAATATATGTACACATACAATCATAACTGTGAAACTCTAGTACAACAGCATCATGTAATATAATGTATGCTAAGGACGGGAAAGATTCAATGAACTCTTTAGGGAACTTCTTGGCCCTGGAAGGCGTCCCTATAGTGGCTCTTGGGAAACTCTCCGGACTCAGCCAAGGGAACGCATCTCTTTGTCAAGGCGCATTCTGTCTACGCCAGGACCCTTTCATAGCAAGAGTCGATGTCTTTCTTGCCCCGACCTGTAAGAACTCTATCAGGAATTTTATTCCAAGTTCTTTATAAGAATAATAGCATGCATCTTTCCATAAACGGTCCAAGACCTCATGCCAATCAGGAAGAGTGGTTTTTAAGGCAACAACCCTCAGATAGTTTGGCATGACAAATCCATTGCAAATGATTTCTAATATCATTTTGTTCACCGTTATGATGTGAGTCATCATGTCAACTCTGACATCCCATCGATAAAGTACCAACTCATTCCTCAGCTTCAAGAGTCTCTCATGTTCCTTGTCTATCCACGGGAATATTGAGGTTCACACAATACTTTGTTCCATAGTTCACATTGTAGGAAATTTCGATACGAACACATCGGCACCAAAATCACCTCAATCGGACTCCGCATGCGCCCACACGCGCCCCTAAAAGCCTCGGCGCGTGGGCTTCACGCGCCGCACGTGGGAGACACGTGCTGGTCAGCGCGATCAGCAGTCAGCGTTGATCGTTGACCCGGGTCGGGTCATGGATCAAACCAGGTCAAATTCGGGTTGGTCGGGTCGGATCGGACTGCCACATCATCTGACACGTGTCCGCCACGTCAGCGGCCACACAAGCGCCACGTCAGTAGACCATTTCGGCGGTTCGAGGCACGCGCGATGCACGTGGGCGCGTGAGACCCACGTGCAGAGCGCTCCGACGGCGCGTGTTGGCGCGTCCAGCTACGTCCAGCGTCCGTTGGTGGCGTTCCGCCCTTCAAAATGCTCGTATGATCATTCTCTTCCCAATGGTATGAGCAAATTGCAATTTTGTTGAGCCAAAGTTCATGAAACAAGCGTTTTAGTAGTCGGCCCCAGAGGGGGCTCGCCTCGCCACGACGCATGTGGCACGTCCGGCGTTTTTCGGCCTCCTCCGGCGACGGGCGACCACTCCTCGGACTCGTATCGACGAGCCCATTCCGATATGCAATCACATTTCACTTTTATTGAATATAAAGTTTCGAAACAAGCCTTAAAACATACTGTTATGCCTTGTGCTCGACGAACAGATACTTATACATACCATATACGATTCGAACATTGTACTACGATCAGGAAAACAAGTATTGGCCGGCTCTGATACCAATGTTGAAAACGAATTCCTAATATGTATACGAAATACATGCGGAAAACTATTGATTAATGCCCGAAATTTACTTACTTGTATCACCGATTTGTCGCGACCCTCTCGAGCGCCATCTGGGCTAGCGAGGGCTAATGGGCCGTCCGATGTTGCATGATCGAACGCGGGCCTCTCCCAAGGTCCATCACCCAAATTGCAACTGCTGGATATACATGGTCGACCTTTAGTGTGGTCTAGTGACATGTGATAAGTGTACATGCCAAGAAGTCGCCACCAATTGTTTTGTGGAGGGTACGATCGGAAACCCTATAGAATAGTTGGGAGTGGTATATTCGATTCTACGGAAACTAGAGAAGTGGGTTTGGGGACTTAGTTACGCCAACTGTTAGAGTTGACGCCCTTTCGGTACCTAAGTTGAATGGTTTATCTGATCTTTGGATTTCATACAGACGAGTGGGGTACAGATCCTAAATCTAGGAGTTCATGCAGATGGGAATAGCTACCCTATCACTCACAATTATTAGAAATAAATGCGCAAATCAAGGATCCAATACATGCGGATAAAACACATGAAAGCAGCATGGCATCCCTAATGAGGCCCTATTAGCCTAGAGAAATGTCAATCAGGGATTAAGAGTGATTTGGACATGATTCGCCCATGAGGGGCAGAATCGTAATTTTGAACTATTCAGGGACAATTCGCCTTGAAAAGGGGAAATTGGTCATTTTAGATGAATTGAGAAGTCAAAAGATGGGGGAAATAGGATTGGCTATCGATCCAATCCATTTTCCATTTTTTTTAGAATTTTTCTGGAATTTTAAAAGTGATTTTACCCTCGGAGGGGTAAAATCGTCATTTTGGACAAAGATGATGACTGAAAATCTCAAATATTAGGACGGATCGCCCACTTGACCCAAAAATTTTCAGGACTTGATTGGGGACAAGAAAGACGATTTTCCTATTAAAGGGCAAAATCGTCATTTTGAGAAAAGATGCGAGACTTGGAAACCCAAGCCTAAGAATTGGTCGCTTACTCGACCCTAATTCTTACCTTGGCATTTTCGGCCTTATCACGCATATACAGTAGAGGTGACTTACCCCTAAAGGGTAATATCGTCAAGTCTTAGAAAAATGGATAAGAAACCCCAAAAATGGGATCGACCAGTTGTCTGTGATCAATCCTCGATTTTTGGGGGGCTTCTGGAGTGTCTAGGATTTTCCCGTAATTTTCCCACATTTGTTTTTTGAATTTTCTGAAATTGTCTAACATTTTTTAGGATTTTCTAAGATTTTTTGATTTTTTTTTTATTTTGTAAAATTATTTTTGAAAATTTTTTATTCAAAAATGTGATTCGGACCGGGTCGACCCGACCCACTCGGGTCGGAACCCGGCCCAGGCCCGAACCCGCATGGATCCCGGCTCCAAAATGACGCCGCATCGCGTTTTTATTTTCGGATTATCCTAATCTGATCCAACGGCATACATTGAACCGTGGTTTGTCTGCACCCATTAGATCTGATTACTAGCACGTACAGTCTAGATTGAATGATGACTCGATCGAGACCGTCTGATTGACTTACTAAGATCTACGGTCGGGATTAAAACGTGAGACTTGATCTGAGCCGTCCATCTTTACTAACCTAAAACGACGTCGCCTTACCCTTTTACCTAAACGGCACCGTTTCTGTTCTGATTGATTTTCCAATTTAAAACCATTTTCGGATAATCCTATTTACTAATCGGACGGCCATTAGAATTTAGGTTCGATTTATCTGAACCGTCCGATCTTTTTATTCGAATAACAGACCCAACGGCCATGCTGACTCGACATCCACGTGGACCAATCACATGTTGCCACCTAGACCTTTGACTCGTTGACCTCGCCACGTCAGCTTCGTCTTCAACCTCTCGACCTCGGCTGAATGGACAGTAGAGGATCTCCGGCGATGATCGTACAGTGAGATCTTGATGAAATCACGTGAGACCAACGGCAATCGACTCGCAATCATCTCTAGTTTAACATATCTGAGAATTGAAGCATCCTATTCACAGAATCGAGAACATCGTGCGAATTGTCGAGTACGGCCATGGAAGCTCAATCACGCAAGTCACACGAAATCAGATCAATTCATCCACAGGTTGACATGGCAGGAGGTGCAGAAGGCTTACCTCGGGCTCCGATTGAGCCCGCGCGGCCTAGATTGGGCTAGGCAAGTATGAACAGTGGTTGACTATGGAAGCTAAGTTTGAAGACTCGATTCAAGGTGCTCAGGCAAAATCGATGCAAAACCAAGATGCGAATGTGGTCAGTGATGTTCAGGAAAGAAAACGCACACACAAATCACAAAAAGGGACGTGAAATAGGCAAGTCACCATTGATGCACAGTGAAGAGCTTTAAGCTTCGTCTTACCTATTTCTGCGGTTTCAAGCGGCGCGATCGGTGGCGTTCGCTTCCTGGCACACTAGACGACCATCTAGTGGTTTCCCTTGGCTTCGGTTTGGCCGGAGACGGCCCAACCAGCGCCCTGCAAGTTCAAGCTCAACCCTCGACAATGGCGATGGAGGGGAGCTCTCTCTCTCTCCTTCAGTTCTGTTCTCCTTTTTCTAACTGAACTTCCCAACCTCTTGCTTCGCGAAGGTTTGTTAGCTTATATACCCGTTTCGAATTTTGGCGCGGCGCGGAGGGAGCTAACAGACTTGAATCGTACGTGTAGCCACGTGATTTCAGGTCCAAACGGTGTCGGGGAGACTAGGGATTCCGTTTAGCTTAGTTTGGTCCTCCGGCGGGTCTCATTCTGCGCGATTTGGCACGGATTTGGCTTGCGTTTGACGTTTGTTGACTTTTACAGGCGTGCAGGTTTGGCTGACCTCGCCGGAGTTCGTCCGGCGGCCATTTGCCTCGCGGCCGGTCTTGATTGAAAGGTATTGAAGTGAGGAACAAAACGCTCACCTTTCCCTTTTCAATTAATCGTGAATTGCCCTTCAATTTCTTGATCAAAATCAGCTCAGGACTATTCCTCTGCGCGAGAAAGAAGATGGCACTGTAGCAGACCGGTTCGACCGGTCTGATCGGCGGTCTGACCGGTCTGAACCGGTTCCGAATTGGATTTTTCAAAATTAAACCCAAATTAGTAGGAAATTTTTACAATTGAACCTCATAATCGAATCTAGGGCATGAATTCTATCAAAAATGTGATTTTGCCCAAAAGTTCATATCAATTTCAACAAAAACCCCAAATTTCCTTTTAATTGCAAATTGGGGAATTATGCAATTGAAGGTTCAAATGATCAAATTGGGTCAAATTACCTGTGCCAATCGATTCAAAATGGTGAAACCCATTGGGCAGTATGTTTAATTTGCAATGATAGCCCTTGAATTGAAAGTAATTTCAATTATGCTCAATTTCAAGGACTAAAAATGCAATTTTAGTATGCAATTTTGCCAAATTCGTGCAATTGAGCAATTTGTATAAATAATTGGGTTAAATTGAAATATGGGACAGTTAGAATGGATGTCAAGATCCTAAAAAATGCGAAAATTGTAAATTAAAAGACTCAATTGATATTTTTTCTCAAATTCAATAGTATGGGTTACAAAGGAACACCCATAATTGAATCTGATTTTGGATGCTTTGTGAGGTCAAAAATACAAGAGATTAAAAAGAAAAATATTGGCTATTTTTTTTATATTTTTGTGACCTCAAATGCTATTTTTCTTGATTTTTTGAGTATTTTCCTATTTTCTAAAAATACTAAAAAATATGAAAAATATGAAAAATTATTTTTTTGGTCAAAAATAGTTCCTTGGGCTTGGCCAAGGCCATCAAAGTTGATTTTGTAATTTTTTTTTGACTTTTTATGGATTTTTTGTGATTTTTCAAAATAAAGCTGAAAAAGACTTGGTCAAAAATCAGGTTTCAACACGATCGAAATACGATCACACGAGGAACCGTACCCACTGTCCACAGATTAGATGTCGTCTTCGCAGTCCGAGAGTCCTTTGTCGCATTCGATGCGATTCAATGTCGGCGAGGGGAGTGACGTTTGTCGTTCTTCTCTTGAACGAGCATCTGTATCTCCTAGAAGAAGAGAGAAAGAACTAACGTCTTTTTATTTGACGTCGTTCAAATTGACGTGAAGAGGCACGTGTCTTCAAATTGTAGATAACCGCTATTGTGGTTATCTGTGGTGGCGGGTGTGATTGCCCGCATAGGCGCACACCATAAGTCTCATAGTCCTTCAGATTATAATATAAATCAAACCAATGAAGAGACGACAGGCAACAAGATGAATTTGAATCCCCTGCCCTGCCGCAATCAAGGCAGGGGATACCTTGATGATCTGGGCTGTCCATTCAAAGATGGACGGCCCAGGTCCTTTCCCTTAAAATAGGGGGGAAGGATTTTCGGGGATTTTTTTTTTATTTTTTTTAAAGAATGATCTGGGCCGTCCATCTTTGAATGGACGGCCTAGATTTCATCGAGGCACCCCCTGCCTTGATTGCGGCAGGAGAGGGGATCCGTTTCCCAACAAGATGGCATCTCGTTTTTTCTTGAGAGGCAGGCATTCTGGTTTTCTTCTCAGTCCGATTTGAAAGCCAAAAATCAAAGGGCAGAGTTAGCACAAAAATGAAAGGCATCGTCTCATTTTTTGGCACTCTTTCGCCATGCTCGTGGCACCCGTCCTTCTCTCCGTGCTCGCCTTCAATTTCCTCAATAGGAAGAAAGCTAGCGTGCGCAAAGATGCAGAAGATGCGGATATTGACGCATCTGGTTCGTCGACTGTGCTGATGGGAACTGATTCCGATGGTGGATCTAGTTCGTCTCTAGCAGAATCTAACTATGGTGTACCATCCGGAAACAACTATGAGGTGTTCTTGAGCTTTAGAGGTCCAGACACTCGAAAAGGCTTCACCGATCACCTCTACAATGGGCTCCTCGACGTCGGAATTCGAACTTTCAGAGACGATAAGGAGCTCCGCCAAGGCGAGGAGATCGGCCCGGATCTTTCGGCAGCCATCAAGAGCAGTAAGATCCCGATTCCCATTCTCTTCGTTAATTATGGTTCGAGCAGATGGTGCCTGGATGAACTGGTCCAAATAATGAAGCGTAAGAATGATAGCTCGGGGACTATAGTGTTGCCTATATTCTACAAAGTGGAACCAGCCGACGTACGATACCAAAAAGGGAGTTTTGGAGACGCATTTCGTACGCGTGAGACGTATTACGACAGAGCAACTCTGGAGAAATGGAAGCAAGCGCTCATTAAAGTCTGTTCCTTGAAAGCATGGGAAGCCAAAGAGTACTTCATTCTTTCCCCAAGACATATATTAAACCAGCAAAGTCCTTATAAAAGCAATATCTCATTGGTTATATATGATGATTCCAAACATAAAGAAGGAAAAATGATTGTCTTTGTTATATATTTGTCTCAATAATCTTCAATGCATTTTCCTGTCTCCGATCCATAATTTATATCTCATACACCTGCATAGATTGAAATAATGTTCTGCTTCCCAAAAAGAAAATCAATAGTAGATCAATCTTAGCCATAGAACATAGATAACTAGACAATAAAATAGGACCTATTACTATCCCACGACTCAATGAAAATTGATAAGAACACGAATCTAGAATGATATCAAATTCACAACAAGAGTAGAAAGTTGCAAGCGTGTAGAGCTACACAAATAAAGAGAAATTTTCTTAATTGTATTCGGGTAGCTCATGACATAGAAATCTAATCTGACTTTCGGGATCTAAATTCCTCTTACGACAAAAGTTATGACCTAACTATTGATTGATGGATAAATTCTCATATCGGGCTGGCATATTGAATTTGGGCCTTAGAAAGTTTTCAATGTCACGTCCACATAATCCCTACTATCTTTAACAAACAAGCAATCTAAAATTTAATTCAAATCCACAATCATGTGAAAATTCAAGATTCAATAGTGATACCCTCAAGTTTCTTTTGGCTCAATAAATTATGTAAGATTAATAATGGAATGGGGCATGCCGTGTGAAGCAACCACCACTGTTTCTCGCTTTAATCGTGGTGTATAAGATAATATGTGAAGGTGTGGCAAAACCAATTCTTTGAGTTTGCCGATTTAGCCTCCATTTTATTTAGTAATGTGTTATCGTTAGTTAAACAATATAAAATTGCTATTGCCTTGTATTTGAACTTTTGTCACATCTGACAAGTATGAAGGAGAATTGGTAAAATCGGTTGTCCAGCAAGTGCTATTCGAGCTGAAGAAAAAGTTTCAGTTGGTTATTCTTGAGAATTTGGTCGGAATTGATACTCATGTGAAGAAGGTTATGGAAATTTTAGAAAATAATTCTCATGCCACCCTGTTCGTTGGTGGGAGGAATTGGTAAGACTACTCTTGCTAAAACCATCTACAACGACCTCTCCAATCAATTCGAGCATCGCAGCTTCATTGCTAATGTAAAGGAATCAAGTAAGGTTAAAGGACTTGACTACTTGCAAAATCAGTTAATCTCTGATATATTCAAGCAAAAAAAATCAAGTTTCTAATAAGGATGAAGGGATTAAGTTCATTTCATCCATGTTTAACAGTAAGAAAGTCCTCATTCTTTTCGATGATATGGGCGATGACCATCAATTGAAGGCTTTAGCTGGAAATCATAATTGGTTTTCTTCGGGAAGCATGATCATTATTACCACAAGAAACAAGAGTATTCTCGATAATGCCAAGGTGGACTATAACTATGAACTTGAGGAAATGGATATGGAAACATCTACAATTCTGTTTAGTAGACATGCATTTAGAAAGGATGCTCCTCCAAGTGAATTTGGGGTTTTGGGTTCATTTTTGTGCAATAAAGAGCTTCGAGTATGGGAAGATACGATTAAAAAGTTAAGAAATGTCCCTCACAAGGAAGTGCAAGAAAAGCTAAGGATAAGTTACGATGCATTAGACTTTGGACAACAACAGATATTTTTGGATATCGCTTGTTTTTTCATTGGCACTGGCGGAAGAATCACATTCTACATGTGGGATGCCTGTGACTTTTATCCAAAGGAGGGAATTGTAGTATTGAGATTAATGCCATTAATAACAGTTGGAGAGAATCATGATGATGCACCTAGGACCAACAGACAGAATCAGTCAACGACATCGGATTGAGCTCAAATTCGGTCGGTTGAAGCGAAACGGCCATCTGATCAATACTCGGGGCCATTGGCAGTGGATTTTGGCAATTCGAGGTCGTTTAGATGGATTTCCGGGCATTTTTCTATTTTTAGGCAATTTTATAATTTAATGGTATTTTTGTAATTTTTGCGTTATCTTTTGTCATTAGGGTTGACACATATATAAGGTCGTCTTTAGGGCTTTGTGAGCAGATTATTGAATATTGAGAATATTACGATTTGATATCGTTTTGAGTGAACAGTGATTGTTCCTCGTTTATCGTTTCGATTCTTCCGTTTAGCCTTGCTTTCCATTGCGTTTCGGCATCATTTGGTATCAGAGCACAGGTTGCTTCGAACCGATGGTTGAACAAAATCGATGTGGTCGAAGACAGCATACTCGTGGAGGCCGGGAGCGTGGAGTCGTTCCTGATGCAGATGAACAGCCACGTCTGAGAAACCTGCGAGACATAGAAAAGGAAGAGCTGAGAAAACAACTTCAGGATTTGGATCGACAACTTGCGCGGGTGCAGAAAAGGCGAATCCGGTATTTGGAGCGACAACTTGCGCTGGCGGGGTTGTACTTTCCATAAAAAAAATGCAATCGTTGATGAATATCTGATCGTCGATGAAGATTCGATCGTGGATCAATATTCGATTGTCGATGAACATCCGATCGTCGATGAAGATCCGATCTTTGATCAAGAACCCATCTTTGATCAAGATCCAATTTTTGATATAGATCCGGTCTATGAAAATCCAATCTATGATGAATCTGATGGAGAACAAGAGGATGCAGATCCAGTCATGACGGTAGAACCCATCGTGTCGGTGAAGGGAGGCGAGGTCGCCCTTGGCAACGTCCCCCAGGCGACGGTGTGGATGCCGGCGTGGGAGGTGAACGATTGGGATTTCGCCGCGTTCGAGGAGATGGCCGATTTGATTCTTGAAGATGTGTAGAAAGCCGATGTTTCGAGGAGTACTGAGGATCAAGGTAATTTTGTTCCTGAAAGTGATGATTTTGATGGCGATGGTTTAATCACTGTGGATGGGTCAGTTGTGGTTTATAGTGAGGCGCTGAGTTCAAAATCGTATAATTTCATGCTGGATATATTGGGTGCGAATGAATTTATCTATGACTTCTGGGGTTTGTTCAAGACTGGCTTAATGTCTATTAATAAGCAAAAACTTGCCAAGAAGGATGGTGCACAGATTGATCCCAGTCGAGATATAGAAAACTTGTGGGAGTTTTATCAACACTGGAAGAGGCGGTATAGCGTGGATGATATGCAGAGGAAAGAACAAAGATTGCTCAAATTTGGGTGCTATAGTCCTAATTTTGGACTGGTGGAACCGTGGGATTTTCCAGAATCACAGGTTTCAAATGTTGTTCCAATTACGTGCCGTGCTGCAGTAGATGCTGGAATTCGCTTGGTTTGTGTCACCAACTTCAGTTGGGACTTTATCTATGCGGAATACGTAATGGCTGCAGGAAATCATCATCGTAAGATAGTTTGGCAAATAGCAGAAGACTATTCGCATTGTGAATTCTTAATCTGGTTTCCTGGATATTGCCCAATGCCCGCTTTCCGTGACTTTATAGATCTACCATTGGTTGTCAGAAGGTTGCACAAATTCCGTATGGAGCTGAGGAAGGAAATTGGAATTGGGGATGTTGTGAAGATAGTTATCCTCAATTTTGGCGGACAGCCATCGGGTTGGAAGTTGGAGGAAAAGTACTTGCCTCCTGGTTGGTTGGGCCTGGTTTGTGGTGCATCTGAGAGTGAGAACCTTCCACCAAACTTTGTAAAGCTTGCTAGGGATGCATACACACCTGATGTCATTGCAGCCTCTGATTGTATGCTTAAAAAAATTGGATATGGTACTATCAGTGAGTCTTTAGCATACAAGCGTCCATTTGTATTTGTGTGGCGTGATTACTTCAATGAAGAACCATTCTTGAGGAATATGCTGGAGTACTATCAAGCTGGAGTAGAGATGATTAGGAGGGACTTACTCACTAGCCATTGGAAACCTTACCTTGAACATGCGATCAGTCTGCAACCATGCTATGAAGGAGGCATTAATGGTGGCGAGGTAGCAGCTTACATTTTGGAGGAGACAGCCGCTGGGAGAAATTATGCGTCAGATAAATTTAGCGGGGTAAGAAGACTGCGTGATGCTATAGTTCTTGGGTATCAACTGCAAAGAATGCCTGGAAGAGACCTGTGCATCCCAGATTGGTATGCAAATGCTGAAAATGAACTGGGCCTTAGCGCTGGATCACCAAAAGTTGGATTGAATGAGAAAAGTTCCCAAATGACTTTATGCCCAGATGATTTCGAAATTCTTCATGGAGATCTTCATGGGCTCTCTGATATAGTGAGTTTCTTGAAGAGTTTGTCAGAAATTGTGAGTGAAGCTGGAAGGAGTTCTGAGAAGAGGCAGATGAGGGAGCGTAAAGCAGCTGCTGGACTCTTTAATTGGGAGGAAGAAATATTTGTGACAAGAGCACCTGGAAGGCTGGATGTAATGGGTGGAATTGCTGATTATTCAGGAAGCCTTGTGTTGCAGATGCCTATTCGAGAAGCCTGTCATGTTGCTGTTCAGAGGAATTATCCTAGCAGACAAAGACTATGGAAACATGCTTTGGCTTGGCAACAAGCCAGGGGAGAAGGACCAACTTTTGACATGGATTTGTCTGACTTCATGGATGGCGGGAAACCAATTTCATATGAGAAGGCAAAAAAGTTCTTTGCTCGTGATCCATCCCAAAAGTGGGCAGCTTATGTTGCAGGCACTATTCTTGTTCTAATGACCAAGTTAGGTGTATGCTTTAAGGACAGTATCAGTTTGCTTGTTTCCTCTATTGTTCCAAAGGGCAAAGGTGTATCTTCTTCTGCCTCTGTTGAGGTTGCTAGTATGTCTGCTATAGCTGCTGCTCATGGGTTACGCATTAGCCCATGGGATCTTGCTTTGCTTTGCCAGAAGGTAGAGAACCACATTGTTGGAGCTCCGGGCGGTGTAATGGACCAGATGACTTCTATTTGTGGTGCAGCAAACAAGCTTCTTGCCATGGTCTGCCAGCTTGCAGAGGTAATTGGACTTGTAGAAATTCCCAGTCATGTCCGATTCTGGGGAATTGATTCAGAAATCCGTCACAGTGTTAGAGGTACAGATTATGGATCTGTCAGAATTGGTGCCTTTATGGGTCGAAGCAAAGAAAGGCCAGTTGTCAAAGGAACTGGAAGTACCGGAGGAGATTGTTGTCAAGAAGAACCAGATTCGAGGACGAATCTTTTTTCTAGCAGGGGAGGATGATGCACCTAGGACCAGCAGACAGAATCAGTCAACGACATCGGATTGGGCTCAAATTCGGTCGGTTGAAGCGAAACGGCCGTTTGATCAATACTCGATGCCGTTGGCAGTGGATTTTGGCAATTCGAGGTTGTTTAGATGGATTTCCGGGCATTTTTCTATTTTTAGGCAATTTTATAATTTAATGGTATTTTTGTAATTTTTGCGTTATCTTTTGTCATTAGGGTTGACACATATATAAGGTCGTCTTTAGGGCTTTGTGAGCAGATTATTGAATATTGAGAATATTACGATTTGATATCGTTTTGAGTGAACAGTGATTGTTCCTCGTTTATCGTTTCGATTCTTCCGTTTAACCTTGCTTTCCATCGCGTTTCGGCATCACATGAGCTCATAATGCATGATCAATTGCGAGATCTCGGCCGGGAGATCATCCGCAAGTAAGATGAGAAGGAGCCTCAATATCGCAGCAGGCTATGGGACTCGGAGGGGGTCTTGAATATGCTAGAGGAAGATGAGGTAACCGTTTGCTCTCTTTGTGCATGTTCTACTGTCAAAGTGACGTGGGTCCTCAATGTAGTGTTTTCTCTGGTGAACACTGCACCTTCTAATTATAAAAGACACATATGCATGTTATTAGAAACGTTAACAGATGATATTAGATAATTCTTATTGGATATGAAATTATTAATGGTGTTGACGAACGTTGGTTCTTGCTTATAGGGAACCAAAAAGATTGAGGCCATTTATCTTAGCGAAGACAGCTCAATGGGCTTGGGCAAAACAAGTGACAATATCCTCACGGGCAAACAATTCAAGAAGTTAAGGAATCTAAGGTTTCTTAACGTGAATGGGGTACATTTTAGTGGAAATTTTAAGAACTCAATGAAGAAGTTAAAATGGCTTCAATGGAAGTATTGTCCCCCGACTTTTGAAGCAGAAAACTTTCATGTAGAGGAATTACGAATACTCGATTTGGGCAAATTCGAGATATCAGATCAATGGCGAGGATGGAGTTTCATCATGGCAAGATGGAAGAGCATGTCCTTTTTCTTTTCTATTAATCATAATCACCTTGGGCTAACTCTCGACAGTTATAACATTTTTTTTTTTATTTACAAATGGCAAAGAAGCTAAACTATTTCAACCTTACAAACTGCGTATCTTTAGAAAAAAACTTCCTTCCTCTTAGCTTTTGAGAATTTAGAGGTTTTGATTCTCACTGATTGTATCAGAATAGAGTAGAATGACTCTTCGATTGGAAACATGAAGAGTCTGGTACGCTTGGACTTGACGAGATGCGTGAGCCTCGAAGGGTTGCCCGCAGAAGTGGGTAAATGGAAGCACTGGAGCAACTCAATCTACATGGATGTCGTCAACTTTCTTCACTACCAGACGGCATATGGACTTTGCAGAATCTATAAATTCTGAATATTGCTTTTACTGGGATAAAAGAATTATCGGACAGCATAGGGGCTTTACAAAATCTAGAAAAACTGAATATTGGTTCCACAAAGATAGAAGAATTACCGGACAGCATAGGGGCTTTGCAGAATCTAGAATTTCTCGATGTTTGTCGCACTGGGATAAAAGAATTACCCAATGGTATTGGAAGACTTAGAAAGCTCCCAGTTGTAAATGCCTTAGGTTGCTATGAACTGGGCGGGGAAATGCAGGAAGGAATCCATAATCTTTCTTCCCTGCAGCATCTTGATTTGTCTGGTTGCAATGGGCTCCAATCGCTGCCGGTGCTTCCTTCTAGCTTGACATATTTGTGCGTCACCTGTCAAATTCACAGATTGCCTTCACTCTTTAATCTGACCCATCTCAAGGAACTACACCTTCATTGCAAATCTCTCGAGTGCATCTGGGAGCATCCATCAGCACTATCAGAAAAATCCCTAATCAATCCCTACGAATTGGAAATCTTGAACATCATTGGCTGCAATCTTCTGAAAACACTAGACATTTCCCTATTTACCCATCTGAGGACATTATCTGCCCAGAGTTGCACTGATTTACTCGAGATTCGAGGTCTTCACAAATTGAAATATTTGGAAAGCTTGGAAATCTCGATTTGTGGTTCAATTGAAAGGCTTGACCTTCCGAAATTCAAGGGCCTGAAGATATTAAATGCTGGACATTGCAAGAGCTTGGTTGAAATTCAAGGCCTTGAAAGGTTTGAGTTCTTGCAACAGTTAAACCTCTGTGATTGCACTTCAATTGAGAGACTAAACCTTCCAAATTCTAAGGACCTGAGGTTATTAAAAGCCGCAGATTGCAAAAGCTTGGTTGAAATTCAAGGCCTCCATAGGTTAAAGTCCTTGCAGTGGATAGATATCTCTGGGTGCGCTTCAATTATAAGGCTGGACCTGTTGATACTCAATGCCAAAGATTGTGAAAACTTGGTAGATCGAGTCCTTGAAAGAGATAGATATCTCTGGGTGTGTTTCGAATCGGAGGTTGGACCTTCCAAAATCCAACGGTTTGAAGATGTTATCTATTGAATCTTGCAAAAACTTATTAGAAATTCAAGGTCTCAATGGGTTGGAGTTTCTAGAAGTGCTAAATATGTCCAGGTGCACTTCCTTTGGAAAGTTACCAAATATATGTTGCTTTGACACCTTGCATAAGTTGGCAATCAACTGTTGTGACAGCCATCATGATATTCAGGGGCTAAAGATATTCCCATCCTGCACAAGTTTATGGATTGAGGATTGCAATTCCTTAGCAAGCTTCCCAAACTTGTCAAATTTTCTTGACTTGGAGCAATTATTCCTACTAAATTGCCATGGACTTCGGGAGATCCCGGGGCTTGTGGAGTCGACATCTCTATCTACTATTGCTATATCAGGATGTTCCTCGATCTAGTTCTTACCTGATTTGTCGTCATATATCTACTTGCGCAGTCTGGTTGTGCAAAATTGCGAGAAACTAACTGAGCTTCGAGGACTGGAGAAATTGAGGCACCTGTTTTTAGTGGAAATTTCTGGATGCAAGTTACTCAAAACAATACCAGAGTTATCTGGAATTCTGCGTTTTTGTTATGAGGAAAAACCATTTGACTCATATGAATTGATGAGAGAACTTTGGAGATGATGACAATGATGGGTCAGAATGTTGAGATGATCCACATATCCTTAAAAAAGCTCATAAAGCAGGTAAGTTACCTTTTCTCTTTTGAGATCTATCGCCCAATTTTCATTTATATTTCCTGTTTCCAATTTCTATTGAGAATTATTACATTTGTATTAGTATTCCTGGTTGAAAATGTTGGTGTTCTTACTCTAATTCAGGGAATCCAGGGGAGAAGTTCATGGAAGTTAATGTGTGTACTTTGGCAAAATGTTTCTGCTCATCATACCAGCAAATGAAATAGATCAAAAGGCCTTCTAAGTTCTAAGTGCATCGTTTTTCATTAATCTTCGGGTGAGATTCTTCATCCTATGTAGAAAAATAAAGATTCTCCTCATTTGATTGATTCTGGAATACTGGAGTTATTGAATAAAAACTAATGCATACGGGAATTTGATAGCATGCCAAAGGTAATCTTGTAGGTCGAGAATTGCTAAATGAAGGAACTATACTGGAGTTATTGAATAAAAACTGATGTCAGGTTTTAGTTTTCTCTGCGCCTCGCAGTTCCGCGCATACCTTGCAGTTCTGCGCATTTTATCTTGCAAAATTGTTTGCATTGGCTGATTCAGGTAAACGTATCTGTTGAGAAACGTTAAATGCAAGAACTGATGAGATAAATCGACTGTGGGGCTCTCAACAAGCACTCTCAAAGGAACTTTGTTCACACAAGGAAGAGGAGACGGAAGGTGGCTTTTCAATATAGTGTATTCACAATCGATTCACCCATATTGAAATGGTTACAAGACTCACCTATTTATAGCCTTAAAACATGACTCTTGAGTCTCTCTAGGAAAGTGAAAAGACTAAAACAACAATTACATCGGAATACTAAAAGATGATAGACTCAACTAATTATGTCTACTAAAAAAATAATTACATCGGAATACTAATTATGCCATGGGAGTCGAACGGTCACTGATAACACTTAATGAATTTGACTTAATTCCCAACAAAACTCCCCCTTAAGCCAAATTCTCTTCCGTCGATCATTCCAAGTAAACTTCTGAATTTCCGAAACACTTCGATCTTGAGAGGTTTCGTAAAAATATCTGCGACTTGATCACCGGTCTTCACATGCACAACTTCAATTTGTTTGTCGCTGACTTGTTCTCGAATAAAATGATATCGAACATCGATATGCTTGCTCCTCTCATGAAAAACTGGATTCTTTGCCAAAGCAATGGCAGAAACATTATCAACAAAAATCTCCGTTGCATCCTTTTGCTCCATATGGATTTCTTAGAGCAACTTTCTCAACCATATCGCATGACAAACACACGATGATGCAGCAACATACTCCGCTTCACATGTCGACAGAGTAACACTGGATTGCTTCTTTGATGACCATGTAAAAGCAGTTTCACCCAAATAAAATACAAAGCCCGTAGTGCTTTTTCGATCATCGACATCTCCCCCATAATCACTATCTGAATAACCTCTGAGTTGAAATAGTTCAGATTGATAATAATACAAGCCAAGAGAGATAGTACCTTTGATGTACCGAAGTATCCTCTTTGCTGCCTTAAGATGAGATGTCTTCGGATTCTCCATATATTGACTCACAATTCCGACACTGTACATGATATCTGGTCTGGTACAGGTCAAATACCTTAAGCTTCCAATCAAGCTTCTAAAATATGTTGAATCAACATCGACACCTTCATCGAACTTCGACAGTTTTGCACCACAATCCATCGGAGTATTAACCGAAGTGCAATTCTTCATGTTGAATTTCTCAAGGATATTTTCAGCATATCTTTTTTGGGAAATAAAAATCCCATCTTCATTTTGCTTCACTTCGATACCCAGAAAATAACTCATCAAACCATTATCTGTCATTTCAAATTCTTTCACCATCGATGCTTTAAAAGTGTCAATCAATCCAGAATTATTTCCTGTGAAGACAAGATCATCAACGTATAAACATGCCAATAAAACATCACCTTTCTCATGCTTCAAGTAGAGAGCATGTTCGTACGGACATTGTACGAAGCCATTTGCCTTGAAATAAGCATCGATTCTGGAGTTCCAAGCTCTCGGAGCCTGCTTAAGCCCATACAAAGCTTTCTTCAATTTCAGCACTTTGTCTTCATGACCTTTCACAACAAACCCAGTGGGTTGTTCGACATAAATTTCTTCTTCAAGAACGCCATTCAGGAATGCTGATTTGACATCCATTTGATAGATTGGCCACCGATTTTGAGCTGCAATGGAAATCATTAGTCTGATGGTTTCCATTCGGATGACAGGTGCAAATACCTCGTCATAGTCGATCCCAGCTTTCTGTTTGTAGCCCTTTGCGACAAGTCTGGCCTTATAACGAGTGATTTTTCCTTTCTCGTTCTTCTTGGCCTTGTATACCCATTTGACACCGATCGCCTTTTTGTCCTTCGGAAGATCAGCGAGTTGCCATGTTTTATTCTTTTCGATGGCTTCTATCTCTTCATCCATGGCTTTCCTCCATTTTTCTTCTTTGGCAGCTTCATCGAAAATAAGTGGTTCACAATCTGCAAGAAGACATATAAGGTGAAGCTCATCGGTAGCTTCATAAATTTCAGAAAGTCTTCTTGATCTTGGTGCTAGCGATTCTTCGACAGTATTTGAAGTTGAAGCTGACGATGATGGAGAGAACATCGGAGAAGGTGAATGAGCTTCAATCTCCATTTCGACAGAATCATCACGAACGGTTTCGACAAATTTATCATGACTGGTTTTGACAAGTTGTCAATTTTCCTCCCACAAACTTTCTTCATCAAATTTCACATCTCTGCTTACATATACTTTCAAAGTGTCATGATCAAACAATTTGTAAGCTTTTGATGAGGAATCATATCCGATGAAAATGAGCTTTTTACTCTTGTCTTCCAACTTCGATCTTTTCTGGTCGGGCACGTGAGCATACGCAACACTCCCAAAAATTCTTAAATGAGAAACCGTAGGTTTTCTCCCGCTCCATGCTTCTTCTGGGGTAACACCATCGAGTCCTTGCGTGGGACATCGATTCTGCAGATAAACTGCACATCTGACAGCTTCGCCCCAAAGCTCCTTCGACAAATTTTTGCTTTTCAACATACTGCGAACCATGTCGAGAATGGTTCTGTTCCTTCGCTCAGCCACACCATTTTGTTGTGGGGAATACGGCGCCGTTAAGAAACGTCGAATGCCATGGTAATAACAGAATTGATTAAATTCTCCAGAAGTAAATTCTCCTCCACGATCAGTTCTTAAAGACTTGATAAAATAACCACTCTCCTTTTCAACCATTTTCTTGAAGTGCTTAAACGTATCAAACACCTCTGATTTTTCTTTCAAGAAAAACACCAAGTCTTTCGAGTAAAATCATCAATAAACGTAACAAAGTAGCGATGATTACCGTACGACTGAGGAGTGATCGGACCACATACATCAGAATGAATCAACTCCAATGGCTTCTTCGCTCGATAAGTCGACTCCTTCGGAAAACTTGCTCGAGAATGCTTGCCAATTACACATCCTTCACATAATTAATCGGGGTGATCAATATGCGGTAAGCCATACACCATCTTCTTGCGAGAAAGCATATTGAGTCCGCCAAAATTGAGATGACCGAACCTCAAATGCCATAGCCACGAAGGATTGTCTACACATGCTTGAAGGCATGTAGACATATCATCTTTGATGTTCAGAGTGAACATCCTATTCTTCGACATCTTCACATTCGCAATCAACTTATTATTGCAATCTCTCAACATAAGACAAAGATTTTTCATCTGCACAGTAAATCCTTTCTCAAGAAGCTGTCCTAAACTCAAAATATTGCTCGACATCTTCGGCACATAATACACGTTAGTAATAAACTGACGTGTTCCGTTCTTCAGACGTATTAAAATCGTACCTTTCCCTTCGACAAGAACTTGAGAATTATCACCGAACGAGACTTTTCCTTTTACTGTCTCATCCATTTCAACAAACATCTCCTTTCGGCCGCACATGTGGTTACTTGCTCCAGTGTCCAAGTACCACGTATCATTCTTTTCATCAGCATTTTCTTTAAATGCCAGCATAAGAACTTGATCACCATCATTCACCAGGTTCGCCTTTTCATCTGCCACCGCACTTTCTTTCTGCCAACACTCATAAGCATAATGGCCACATTTATTACAACGATAACATCGAACCTTTGATTTATCATACCGGCTATTTGTGTTTCTTCCTCTTCCACGTGTACTTCTTTGATTATGAAAGCACTCATTGCTTCGGGCGAAATCTCCTCCGCTTCGTCCACGACCTCTTCCTTGGAAACGGCCTCTACCGCGTCCTCGGTCTCGATCTTGATTGACCTATCGAGTTTGCACAGGGTCACTTCTTTGGCCTTTGTCATCTCGGATATTCAATCGAGATTGGAGTACTTCCTCCACCGGTTCAGACTTGTTTCTTTTCAGTCTTTCTTCATGGGCTTGCAACGAACCCATGAGCTCATCGATCGTCATAGAATCGACATCTTTCGATTCCTCGATAGCGATGACGATGTGGTCGAACTTCTTATCCAACGACCGCAGGATTTTTTCGACAACACGAACATCAGGAACATCTTCGCCATTCCTTTTCATCTGATTCACAATAGCTAAAACTCTTGTCAAATAATCAGAAATCGACTCAGATTCTTTCATACGGATTACCTCGAACTCGCCTCTCAAAGTTTGAAGGCGGATCTTCTTTACTTTCTCAACACCTTGGTGCGTGGTTTGAAGAATCTCCCATGCCTCCTTGGATGTAGTAGCATTCGAGACTTTCTCGAACATAGAATCATCTAAGGCTTGAAAGATGATTGACAACCCGAGTTGATCTTTCGAACGAGTCTTCTCCAACGCATTCCTCTGAGCCTGAGTCAACGCGACATCTTCATCTGACTCATCATAGCCATTATTGACAAGATCCCACACACTATGGGCGCCGAGTATGGCTTTCGTTCTGGAAGCCCACTTGCCATAGTTTTCTTTGGTGAGGATTGGATACTGAAAAGGAAGGTTGCTTGTTGACGCCATAATCACGAAACCGTAAAGCTCTGATACCAATTTGATGGGATAAATCGACTGTGGGGCTCTCAACAAGCACTCTCAAAGGAACTTTGTTCACACAAGGAAGAGGAGACGGAATGTGGCTTTTCAATATAGTGTATTCACAATCGATTCACCCATATTGAAATGGTTACAAGACTCACCTATTTATAGCCTTAAAACATGACTCTTGAGTCTCTCTAGGAAAGTGAAAAGACTAAAACAACAATTACATCGGAATACTAAAAGATGATAGACTCAACTAATTATGTCTACTAAAACAATAATTACATCGGAATACTAATTATGCCATGGGAGTCGAACGGTCACTGATAACACTTAATGAATTTGACTTAATTCCCAACAAGAACAAAGTCTTCTCATAATCGTACGGTCATGAACAAACTAGATAGTGAATTATTTGGATTAACAGACAAAATTGTGACTCGAATTTTGCTGACTATGAATCCATGTTCATCTTCTTCTTTTATCTGGGATACCGAAAAGCCCAAGCCAAATAATTAGATTAGCCCAAAGAATACTCCTAAATTTTTGTAAAGTTAATAATTCCTATCTGCCATTGACCTGAACTTTTCAGCCGAACCAAGATAGCATACATGAACGAGTATGTCTTTTGAAATAATCGAGCTGTGAAATAATCACTTATGTCATACATAAGCTCTTATCAGCACATTTAACTGCTGAAAAGAAAATCATGGGAAGTGTTTTCGTAAGTTTCCTGTGTGATTCCTTGATCCTATATGCCACTTGAAAACTGCCTTGCATTCATTCTGATATATAAATGTAGCACATAATGATAACGGAAGGTATCTTACTATACTCCACAAAAGCAAGCAACTTAAGCTGAATTCACTATGCTAACTTGATCAAAGTTTCTGCAGTTGATGATGTTAAATGCCTATCAGCTGGATTTGAAGAGGTGAAACAAATTAATATTGATTTTGACTTGCCAAGATTTGTAAATTTTGGGGAATTGTTAGTATTTTGCCGATGTTAATTGCTAAACTGATCTCATTTGATTCACTGGTAGGATTTGGATATCATTCCGCTGGCCATGATATAAATGCTGATACAACCAAAACAGCTTTTGAAAGGCACTTCTGAAAGGAAACATTTAAGTCATCGAAGGATCTGGAGCTCGATGTTTCTTGGACTTCTCAGAGCGCTGCGACGATGCATCCTTGAAAAGGTAAAGGATGTTCGCCTAATTTTATCCTGCTTTGCCCTGATTACGATCAACATGCGGGGCTGAAACTCTCCGTTAAGAGGTTTTCGAAATACTGAAATTCTAGCCAATTAGTTTGATATCGTGCCCAAAAATTTGGACGAATATATTTCAATTTGGAAGTCTTGGAATCAAAGTTTTACGAGGTTGATTGTTGCTGTCAGAATGATAGAGGTTGCTGTTGACATTTTGAAAATGCTTCTGATGTGGAGAAGAAGGTTGCCAGAGTCCAGTAATGTACATTTGAGATTGCGCTCTCCAATCGTAACAAAGGATCAGCTATGGTGAATATGCAATTTCAGAATCCAATTGACTGATTATTTTTCGTAAAAAAATGCGCAATATTTTGTCACGTCCCTTGTCGGTAACTGTAGCAATATTTGTGTGCTCAGATTGTTTATTATCCCAGTTGCACTCTGATTAGTTCAGCTTGGCGCACTTCCTCTTCTTATACTTTTGATGACCTGCCTTGATTCCACGAATTTGCCCATGTCTTCTTTTCTCCTTGAAATTTTATTTGTCGAACTTCTATAACAGCTTGCATTGTATCAAATTGAATACAGAGTGAATTAGCGGTAGGAGGTCTAAAAATCGGTTCACTCATTTGGCCTTCCAATGATAGAGAACATTTGGTGGAATGAACGCTTCAGACTATGCCTGGTAGGCCTAAAGAGAAAAGGATAACTAAAAATGGACTGCTTTAGAGACTTGGGAAGACATCTTAGTTCAATTTCTGATACGAAACAACATATGAATTGACAAGAGTTTATATACAGTAGTTTTAGAGCATAATTAAATCAGTTTGCTATCATGTAATCAGAGCTAAGCTACAAGCTAAGTCTTCCCTTGGTTCAGGATCGCGAGTTCGTTGTTGTGAAAGAGCTTACATAAGTTAATTGAACCAGCCTCGTTTGAGTTCGTTACTGTTTTGTGGTGGATGGTTTGAATTTTAGTGTATCTGAAGGAGGAAGGATCTTAAGTCTCAATCAGAATGGATTTTGGGTTTGTCTGTGTCTGTAGAGTCAATGAATGAGGACCGTTTTGGAGGCCTTTGCTATCTTTTCTTTGATTTCTGATGTAGCTGAATGAACATTCGGATGTTATTGGAATGGGAAATGCTGGCTTGGTGATGATTTCATTTAAACTGAGTCCTTTGCGTTGTTATAGCGTTTGATTATACTGGTCCAATTTGCACATCTTGGGGCTGGAAGAGGTTTCTCTGGAGGAGAGACATATTTGCGATAAATTTGATGGTATTGTTGTTGATGTTAGTCTGATTCCTTACAATTTTTTGAACATTCATTTGGCAGTTTTTAATTGCCCAAGATTTCGGATGTTAAGCTCGAGCGACGTCACGACTCGCTTCTTGTTGTAAACGAAAGGATTAGCATGGTGTTGTTTATCCTTTGCCGGAATGATGGACTCCCTGATGCTTTCCTTTCTTTTTTCCGCTCTCTCATGTGATTAGAGGATGTGGCATTCTGATCATTTCCTGAATCACCGGAGCAGGTCGCTCTCTTTTCTGTTCATCATGGACAATGTGTCAAGTGATGACTTGGCACATACAATAAGGATTAGATTTTATGCTGCTGGGATTCGATAGATCTGGAAATTCCTTCTTTTCTATAAGATTACGTGAAAAGCGTGGTGCACAGGAGCATTGTTAGAATTCGAGCTTGCAATTCGGTGGTTGGTCAAAGAATGCTAGTGGGATTGAGGTTTCAACAAGCAGTTTGATAACGTACTATGCTATGTGGCTTTTGTTAACTGAGAAGCAGAAGCCAAGGTGAATGCAGAAGCAGGTTCACCAAAGTTCCTTGTGAAATGGAACAGGATTTCCACGCTGATGATTGCAGTTGGAAGAAGATTACTGAAGTTGAATTTGTGATGATTGGAGATAGATAAATGTGTTGTTCTGAAGCAGCTGGTCCGCTAGAGCAACAGACAGTGGAATTCAATTGTTTCATGAAACACAAATGAAGTGGTTGCTTCCTAAACAATTTGTGTCGGCACAATTCCTCAGATGTGAGCTGTGATTCCGTTTACCGGGGCTTCCACTGTAATTCTAGGCTAAAAAAATGAAAACATTCTCCCTCTGATTCTCTCGGTTCCTCCCTCCAACTTAGCTTACGGGCTTGATTCATGCACGTGGAAGAAGCACATGCTCATACCGCATGAAATAGGAAATGTCGGACTAGAATCACAAAAACAATTTGTTCTGTTTTTACTCTTGGATAACATGTTGGAATAAATGGAAAAGTTGGTCAATTAACCTAGATAAATAGCTTTTTCATGGAGGTTACTTAAGGACATCGATGCCTGTCTTCAGCAGTCGTACGGAATGTAGATCGTCCTGCAGTATGGAATCATTTAGTCAACCTGACGTTAACTATTTTTGTTCGAAGAGCCATCTGATTGGAGAAGTCTCATGAATGTCTGAGGCTCGAGTTATTGGCAGTTCTCGAAGAAAGCTTCAAGCAGAATTGCAGAAGGAGGTAGTATATAACCTTGATGGGCAAGTTTTGCTCTCACAATCTTTCGCTGTATTCTGTTGTCTGACTTTGCTTAAGAGTAATTGAATTGTGTGATTTTTGTGGGCTTTCACCGGAGATTGGCTCATTCATGGTCGCGTTGTTGGGAATTAAGTCAAATTCATTAAGTGTTATCAGTGACCGTTCGACTCCCATGGCATAATTAGTATTCCGATGTAATTATTGTTTTAGTAGACATAATTAGTTGAGTCTATCATCTCTTAGTATTCCGATGTAATTGTTGTTTTAGTCTTTAGTATTCCGATGTAATTGTTGTTTTAGTCTTTTCACTTTCCTAGAGAGACTCAAGAGTCATGTTTTAAGCCTATAAATAGGTGAGTCTTGTAACCATTTCAGTATGGGTGAATCGATTGTGAATACACTATATTGAAAAGCCACCTTCCGTCTCCTCTTTCTTGTGTGAACAAAGTTCCTTTGAGAGTGCTTGTTGAGAGCCCCACAGTCGATTTATCCCATCAAATTGGTATCAGAGCTTCACGGTTTCATGATTATGGCGTCAACAAGCAACCTTCCTTTTCAGTATCCAATCCTCACCAAAGAAAACTATGGCAAGTGGGCTTCCAGAATGAAAGCCATACTCGGCGCCCATAGTGTGTGGGATCTTGTCAACAATGGCTATGATGAGCCAGATGAAGATGTCGCGTTGACTCAGGCTCAGAGGAATGCGTTGGAGAAGACTCGTTCGAAAGATCAACTCGGGTTGTCAATCATCTTTCAAGCCTTAGATGATTCTATGTTCGAGAAAGTCTCGAATGCTACTACATCCAAGGAGGCATGGGAGATTCTTCAAACCACGCACCAAGGTGTTGAGAAAGTAAAGAAGATCCGCCTTCAAACTTTGAGAGGCGAGTTCGAGGTAATCCGTATGAAACAATCTGAGTCGATTTCTGATTATTTCACAAGAGTTTTAGCTATTGTGAATCAGATGAAAAGGAATGGCGAAGATGTTCCTGATGTTCGTGTTGTCGAAAAAATCCTGCGGTCGTTGGATAAGAAGTTCGACCACATCGTTGTCGCTATCGAGGAATCGAAAGATGTCGATTCTATGACGGTCGATGAGCTCATGGGTTCGTTGCAAGCCCATGAAGAAAGACTGAAAAGAAACAAGTCTGAACCGGTGGAGGAAGTACTCCAATCTCGATTGAATATCCGAGATGACAAAGGCCAAAGAAGTGACCCTGTGCAAACTCGATGGGTCAATCAAGATCGAGACCGAGGACGCGGTAGAGGCCGTTTCCAAGGAAGAGGTCGTGGACGAAGCGGAGGAGATTTCGCCCGAAGCAATGAGTGCTTTCATAATCAAAGAAGTACTCGTGGAAGAGGAAGAAACACAAATA
This sequence comes from Rhodomyrtus psidioides, assembly GCA_021437785.1. NCBI lineage: Eukaryota > Viridiplantae > Streptophyta > Magnoliopsida > Myrtales > Myrtaceae > Rhodomyrtus > Rhodomyrtus psidioides. Next base: position 2,781,572 of record JAILYB010000030.1, read on the forward strand.
GCCGGTATGATAAATCAAAGGTTCGATGTTATCATTGTAATAAATGTGGCCATTATGCTTATGAGTGTTGGCAGAAAGAAAGTGCGATGGCAGATGAAAAGGCGAACCTGGTGAATGATGGTGATCAAGTTCTTATGCTGGCATTTAAAGAAAATGCTGATGAAAAGAATGATACGTGGTACTTGGACACTGGAGCAAGTAACCACATGTGCGGTGTCGCGACCCTCTTGAGGTTGTCGGGCTCTCGAGGGCTAATGGGCCGTCCTGTCTGGTCGGACGCGGGCCTCTCCCAAGGCCCATTACCCAAATCGCAACGGAGGTATGCGTGATCGACTTTCAGTATGGTCTAGTGACATGTGCTAAGTGTGCATGCCATGGAGTCGCCACCAATCATTTTTTTAGGGTATGATTGGACCACCCAATCGAATAGTTGGGAGTTTCTATTCAATTCTGCGAGAACCAGAGAAATGGTTTCGGGGACTTAGTTACACCAACTGTCAGAGTTGACGCCCTTTCGGTACCTAAGTTGACTGAATTTTCTAGCCTGAGATTCATGCGGATGAGTAAGGTATGAACCCTAAATCTAGAAATTCATGTAGATAAGAGTGATTATCCTAGCAATCACAATCAGTAATAAAATGCCCAACTCAAGGAATCTAGATATGCAAATAAATCACATGGCATTCCTAGTAAGGTCCTATTTATCAATCACAGCTCAAGAATGATTTAGCTGTCCTAGCCATTCTACACACGATCTAACCTAAGAAAAGCATTAGGAAGCATCGAAGGAGTTCGAGAGTACTCACATGGGGTTCGCCGTGCCCTGGTTTGGTCTTGGACGAGCTATCGAGCTCATGCCGACCCGATTATATTTGGGGATCCACTCGGCGTTTTACACCATGAAATCATGTGAAACAAAAATGAAAATATTCAGCAAGGGGAATTTGTTGTAGATGGTGGTCGATCTAATTGGACGTCAAGACTAAAAAATATGTAGAAATTTACAAATTAAAATACTAGAATGACATTTTTTTGCCAAATTCAACTCTATGCGTCGTGAAGAAACACATGCAATTGAACTTGAATTTTGACTATTTATGAGTTCAAAATGAAAAGGAAATTAAAATAAAAATATTGACTATTTTTCTATATTTTTACGACATCGAACGCTATTTTTCTTCATTTTTCATGTATTTTTCTATTTTTGGAAAATATTAAAAAATATGACAAATTATTTTTTTTTATCAAAAATGGTTCCTTTAGCTTGGTCAAGGCTACCAAAGATGATTTTTTAATTTTTTTTAACTTTTTATAGATTTTTTATGAATTTTTAAAAAATAAACTATGAAAGACTGATCAAAAATCAGGTGTCAACAGTTGCCCCTCTTTGAGAGGAATTTCGTCAGAGGTTTCTCTCAAAGACAAGGTGACACCTGTGTTCCGATCGACTCGACTGGGAAAAGAAAAGAAATCATGACATCCAATTTTCATGCCCATCAATGTGTGCTTTTCCTTAAAAAGAGATGTGATCATTCAATTCCCTGATACGATGTAAGAAAGTTAAGGAGTAGATAGACTTCCCTGCCCCTTACCTGTCGAATGCTTGCGGCATTTTCTGTGTCTGATGGGTTCAAGTAGATTCCTAAGGACTTGTCATCGAAGTGTCCTGGGGATGTTAAGCTCTGACCTGTATGGTAGGTCAAACCATAATGGGATTCCTAACTGATAGGAACCTAAGGAAGACGCATCCCACATTTGGGAATTTGCCAAGGGTTTTGATCCGTGTGGTGGACTAAACTAGAAATGGCTTGCCTAATGTAAGGCTTATTAGGGAAAACGAATCCTCCCGCGTTCGGGATTCATCAAGGTTTTGATCCGTATGGTGGATCGGACCATTGGGTTGATCCTTCAGGCGGTCTCTACCAGTCCTTTGACCCTTCAGGCGGTTTCTACCATTCATTGACCCTTCATGCGGTTTCTACCATTGGTTGACCCTTCAGGCGGTTTCTACCATACATTGACCCTTCAGGCGGTTTCTACATTGTTTTGACCCTTCAAGCGATTTCTACCATTGGTTGACCCTTCAGGCGGTTTCTACCATACATTGACCCTTCAGGCGGTTTCTACCATTGTGTTGACCCTTCAGGCGGTTTCTACCATTGATTGACCCTTCAGGCGGTTTCTACCATTGAGTTGACCCTTCAGGCGGTTTCTACCATTTATGAGATTCCAAATTGATATGAATCAAAGGATGACGTACCCGCTCTTCGGGGCTAGTCGGAGACTCGATCATTCTGTGGATCGGTCTTAGAAAAGATTTGCCTACTAAAAGGCTTCACCTAAGGATGACGCACCCAGTCTTTGGGGTGGCCAAAAGTCCTGCAGAAAGCTTAGACCTGAAAAAATTTTCCTCGCCAAGAAGATATTAGTAATCTTTGGGAAGACAATAATTGTCTAACTGACAAAATTCTACGACTTAAGTTTTAGTCATGAAATGTGCATTTTGATTGTTGGAGGTTATCCAAAACATTCCTGCCATATACAGATGTGATCATAAATTCCTTGCACGGAAACTCTAGATCAAACAATTTGAAAATTTCAAAAAGAGTTTGCTCAAAACATCCATTGGAGTATTTCTCACCCAAGAAGGCTCCTCACTGCTCTGTGATAATGATCTTTAATAGGGAAAGTGCTTAATTTCCTACCGACCTGTGCCTAGGTTTCAGGATCATTCGCAACGCATACATTTCGACCGATCAGGAGGTCTTTCACGGGACCGTAGTGTTAGGCTTGGATATCGGTTTCCAAGGGGGACTCACTTTTGAGTCAAGGCCGTTGAACGAAATTTTTCACTATCTGATCCGGGTTTACAAGTCAAGAACCCTGCAAAATGAGAAAGAAATAGTCTTGCTCGTACTTCTTTGAGCTAAGTTATACATTAACCCAAGTGTCTTAGTCAGATAAGACTACTTCAGGGTTGTAACATTGGAAGGATTGGGGACCGAAAAAGGCTTATTTTTTGCCCAGAAATTGTGAAGGGTTTGACATTGGAGAGTAGTCATCTTGATCTAACTCCTTTGCAGGGTCTTTTCATCGTCTCTCTAGACTTTACTGGGGATATTTTGAATAGACATCAGCCTTGCTTTTTACCAGGCACTTTGCTTTTTCTTGATGTCTAGGGATTTTTCTTTTCCCCTTTTTTTTAATCCCGTGTTTTTCTTTTCTTTTGGAGCTAGGATTTTCGGCAATCATGCTAGATATGCAACTTAAACTTTGGCACGCTTCCATTCCTAGAGTGATGTTGCCTTTGCTTTGGAATATGCAATGATCACCAATAGGTTGATGAAATGAATTTGCTGGCTCAACTTGGTTGTGCAAAGGATAACAATGTGTAGGATAGAGAAATGAATCATTCTCGTCATCCTATGACACTTGGATTATCATATAAACAACACACAAAGATTTATGTTAGTCCGAGCAAGAAAATTTCTAACCGTTTACTTTCTGATACTGTTGGACTAACCTTCATTTGCCCCAATGTGGGGTGGTTCTTGACAGGGTTGAGAATGAAAATCGCCGTTCAATGGGGTTCTCAATGGGCATCTGTAGTGTTTGGAATGAAGAAATAAATGCCTCTGTCATCTCGATCCATGTAATCGTTGCGAATGACCCTTATATCCATAGGTTAAGGTTTCGCTATCATTTCCAATCTCCTCATCTCTCAAGTGTGTATGTGACGTGTTTGGATTAGGCTCGCTTCTCTTATGAGAAAATACCCTTTTGAACAGTTCAAACGACTCTTATTGGAAAAATTCATTTCATTTCATCAAGATTTATCCTTCAAAGGGATTTTATGATGCACCATACATGTGTAATTCATGTTCCGACAATCTCATGTTTTAAAACATGAATGTCAATGAAGTAAGAATTCTATGTCTTTTTAGATGTGAGAATCGAATTAATTCTGAAAGTTTTTAATCTCCAATGAATTGGGAAAAGGGATACTTACCTGCCCATCGAGGCTGGAGATCCTGGAGATATAAAAGGGATATGTCATTGTATATTCTAAAACTTTACAAAAATTGGAACGATACATCTTACCCTTGGTCATATGCTCCAACGAGTGTACAAGGGTTGTGAAAATCTGCACTTCACATAGTAACACAAGATTGTTGGGTGTTCTAAAGTTCTTTCGACTTCTTGGTTTTTGGAGAAAAATGAAACTTACATGTCTGCCCTGATGGCGAGCTCCTGCCAAGGATAAATATTAAGCATTATTTTGGGTTTCCAAATTCAAAACAAATTGGGACGATACTACTTTACTCTTGATTTGAATTCCATTCTGCATGCCAATGTGCGGATTGTAGAAGCCGGCCCTCAAGCTTGTGGCCATGATTTCTTCGTCTGGTTGGGCAACGAATCCACCTCGAGGATTTACGTCGGAGGAGATTCATTCATCTTTTTGGGCGTGTTTCATGCACTGTTTTGTTATTTGAATGCATGGCTTCTTGGGTGCCTCATCTATGTTCATCACCTGAGAGGAAAATGAGAGAACATTATCCCCGCATCTGATTGAAAATCATTTAGGAACGATACGTTCTTTTTACCAAATGGGTGGCTCCGCGGCCAAATGTGTTTTACATTGAAAGGATGGATTCCATTACGCTCTGCGGATGATAACTATTGCTTCGGGGACTTGCCCCACGGATCAAACGATGAATTTGATGTCTTCGGCTTCGACATGCTTTCCAGATGTAGGAATGGTTTGCCCCCATTTTCAGTGGAGATGGGTTTTGTCGAGTGGGCAAGATCAAAAACTCATCCTAGATTTGGCTTTAGTCGAAGGTTGAAATCCCGACCTTGGATAAGCGAATCATGATTCATCTCCTTCTGCTTCGGATTTGTCATTTGCGTGCTTCACATTTTACAATACCAACTTCGCCGCTTGATGAAAATGAATCGATGATTTTCGAATTGCCCCAAGTTCTATAGTCATCTGCGTCGAATCTCTTTGAACTTCATCGGGTGATAGACAAACTGATAAAATGATTTTTCAATCCTGAGATCGAACTCCTGACGTTTCGTACCACTTCCAGTTCACTGACTACCAGGACAAAGCACTATTGGCGTCCCTAACTGGTTCGTTTTTTGTTATAAAATTCTTGAAGCAGTTAGCGACCCCCATCGAGAATGAAACAAGCTCAATTTAGAGTTCATAACGACTAAAGGTCCCTTAGAACGATACAGAGCTAACCGTCTTTGAGCTCGCTCGGGCTTTTGCTCGCATTTTCCTATGTGAAGCCTTTAAATGTTTTTCTTCGTGGCGTTCAATTGATTCGCCTCGACTCTAATCTAACAAGGGATTGTCGTACTCAAGCATGATGATGCTCGCAGGTAGTACTGATCGCTGCCCCAGATTAACTCTAGGCATTAAGGAAGATTATCTTGCATGGAAGACTTTATGACAGAAAGATTAATGATACATCCATTCACATGTGCCTAGTTCCCTTGAGGATTCTCGGTGATCAGCCAGCTACACCATGAATCAGACATATAATCGTCATTTTGGATCATAACTTCATAAGTCCATCAGTTTTAAACTGATCGATCCAGATATGGAGCTCCTCATCAAGGAAATCTTTTGATTCTTCGAGCAACTGATATTCGGGTTGACCATCATCGCTTGGCGTTGAAGGATTCATGTTTCTGTTGTGAGCGATCTGATTCTTCGAGCTAGAACCTTCGTCGTTGCTCGAGATTATAAGAGGATGATTGATCGGTTCACTATCAAAAGCACCTTCCACTTGGGAATGGGAGAAACAAAAATCCTCAAAGCATCCGCCCGCTTGATCTTCCGAAATCATATGCCCAAGCCGGGCAGATCTTTGAACACTAGGCGCAATATGTTGATCGGGGATAGGAAGAGCACTAGCGAAAAGCTGCTGCTCAAACCAAGGAGTTCGTACCTGCTGCACTTGTGGCATATACTCATGAAGGGTGCTGAGATGATTCGGGGGAATATTCTGATTAGCGCCCAAGTAGTCGATGGTGCTGCTACCAGCTTGGTCGGTGCCTAGATTCGGCAGGGTATTTCTTACTTCAGGGGCATTGTAGTTATAGCCATGCCTAGTGTTTAGGCACAAGTTGAGTTCTTTCAGGTTCAGTGTTGTGTGGCGCTGTCTTAGCGCCCTTCTGTAGCTCTTGAGGTGACTCGCGACTCCATCTTTAGTGAGTCCTGGTATGTTCATGATCTCAAGTATGCGCGTTGGATATGCTGAGTTGATCCCTAGTTGCTGAACCGCACTAAGGAACTTGAGATGAAGCTCGGGGGACCAATTGACCCTCGTCTTCTTGCGACCCGGAACAGTGTTGACAACTTGGCTATTGCTCTCTGGCCTATTTCCAGTAGAATTTGATCGAGCCGGAAATTGTTGTGGAGGGAATTCATCAGCTTTGGATTGGTCGGTCGTGATAGTAAGCTCATCGTTAAGGAAACTCCAATCATGGTGACGCATATCACATCCTTTAGAAGGCATCGATATTGACTTCGTAGAATTGATTTGTTCATGCATATCTCCAACAAAATCCGATTGTATCGAAGATGGTTCGAGGGAGTGGGGTGGTGAATGAGCATTTTCAATCCTCATATAAGGCTTATCAAGGAACATTTCGCCGAGAGTGATAGGGCCACCGCAATTAAGGCAAGCGATAGTGCTGGGAGCTTTCTTATACCTCATGTTCTCCGCTCGAAGCTTTTCGTTTTCCTCCTTTAGAATCGCAAGTTCTTGACGTCTGTGTTGAGCCCTCAATTTGGCTCGCTTATTTTGAAACCAAAACTTGACCCTCAAAGGTTTCATCCCTAGCTTCTGGCCCAATTCATTTCTTTGTTTCATGTTCGGGAGAGGGCATTCACTAAAGAAAGCTTCAAGCTCTTGGATTTCATTCTGAGTGTGGCACTGGCGACGTTTCCTTTTCCGAGATTGACCATCGCTGCTGCTGTTGTCGTCGCTGCTGAGATCCTGAACTTCGTTGCCGAAAGGGTTGGGTTCTGTGGTTCTGGTACCAGACGCCATCCTGGAATCTTCGAGATCTCTCAGTAGTTCATTTTCTGAGATTTTTGGATCAGTCGCCTCTAGCAACTGATGGTAACCCTCAAACATGTTGGATCGAAAAATGTTCGATCAATTTTTGCTCACTCAGGGTTCTCTACTCTCTCATGTATGCTCACTCTCTCTAAATTTTCTTTTGAGTGGTTCTGTATGCCCATGAAACGTTCTTTAAACATGGATGAAGATCGTCAGGCAAGCGTTGCTCCCAAGATTTCGTATTTCCCGCTTTGTCGTCTTCTTTCTTCTTTTCAACGTGGAGGGACACCAAATCGATTTCCTTTTCTCGATATCCATGTCTGTCTCCCACTTATTTTCAAAAAGGTGGAACTACGCTCGCCTCCTGCTCAGTTTTTTAATATGATGGGACCGCCAAATCCTTTCGCAACTTTTTTCGATAGTTGCGCTTAACTCCCGCTCAATTTTAATATGGTGACACCGACATATCTTTTTACAACTTTTTTAGGTTTATCAAGCCTGAAATCGCGGACTGGGACAGATTTGATGGTTCACCGAAAGAGCCACCACTGCTTTACCCAATTAACTTGGCTCCACGAGCATTATTGCTGTGCCTTTCTTCATTCTCGAGTTGCTATAAAAGGAGGAGTTAATGCAGAGAAGATTAACACTCTTACATAATTGCCTTTTCTTATTTTAATCACTCTACAACACTCATCTTCTTCTCCCTCACTCCAACGAAAATGACCTCCTCTCCTATTCACGCTTTCTCGGCCGAAATTTTGGCCCAGTGGGAAAAACTCTATAACCTCCTCGGTCGAGGCTATGCTCATATAGCCGATCACCCAGAAACTGAAGATGAAATCCGCATTTTGCTCGTGGAAATAGACACCACCTCCATCGAGGGCACTAATTTAGAGAGGGAATATAGAATCTTCCCAACCCTCTTTATAAACTTTTTAGAGACTTACCGTGTCGCTCATCGAAAAGCTACCGTGGCTCACGTTTTGCGAGCTCGCTATGAGGATCGGTCCAACTGCTTGGTGTTGGCCAACCTTGTGGCCGATAGTCACAGAAAGGCTGTTGAGTTCGCCAACAAGCGAGTCTCGATGTTGCTTCGCGAGATGGGAAATTTGGTGGAGCGCTTGGCCTTATCCCTGACCACCTATGAGCACGACCGTCGTAATGTCGTGTTGAAGTTTCAATGTGAGTGGCAGGAAGAAAGGCTTGACAGCATTACCGCGGATATAGCCCATGGGAGAGGACTAGTTCGGGACCTGGAAATAGCCGCCGAAGATCACGGGACCAAGGTTGCCGAGCTTAAAGGGGAATGTAAACGCCTTCTTCTTAAGCTTGCAGATCTCGAGTCTCGAGGTGGTGAGTATAAGCAAAGCATCAATAATATTGAGGGCCAACTTGGTTCCTTTGTGATGCTAATTAGGGCTCATTGCGGTTTTATGTTTCCACCCCGATGATTTGTATGATCTGCTTTTAAGGTCCCTCGATTGAGCGAAATGAATGAAAGCTCTAATGTGTGTGTCTCAACTTCTGTATGGCTGACTTTCTCGAACACCTGACCACTCTCAACCTAGGCAAGCTGCGCTTTGACATTGATGATTCGAGCGTGTACATCTTGATTTTTTAATCTTGCTTATGATCGGATAAAGGAACCTCCCACCGCGATTATCCACAAAAAGACTTCTCTTCTCTACTTGTTTTTAACCTGTTTCAAATGAAAAGGCAGAATCAGAAGAAAGAATTTGAAAAATAAAGCATAAATCCTTTCAATTTTATGCTTACTTGTGATTAATAGGGATAAGAGCTTTTACAAGGGTTTTGGCCTTGTGCAAAAACTTTTATCAATATTCCTCAAAGGAAAGCATATCATTGAAAGGAATGTAATTCACGATAATCGCCTTTGATCAATTCCAAGAAAATCAATGGAATGTTCAAAAGTATAAATCCTTTCAATTTTATGCTTACTTGTGATTAATAGGGATAAGAGCTTTTACAAGGGTTTTGGCCTTGTGCAAAAGCTTTTATCAATATTCCTCAAAGGAAAGCATATCATTGAAAGGAATGTAATTCACGATAATCGCCTTTGATCAATTCCAAGAAAATCAATGGAATGTTCAAAAGTACACAATTACGATGTGTTTTAAATTCAATTGAAGATACGGTATCCAAATTAAAGCCGTTTGCTAAGAACGAGAGTAATTTGGATATCTATCTTTTCATTAAATTTGAAAAACACGAATACTCTTGATCAATTATTGTGGATTACCAATGATGCAAAACATGCATGAACCAATTCAAGTTTATAGTTCCTTCTGGCGAAATTGGGATTGTATTGCCCTATACGGCTAAAAGGTTGTATAAGACTTCCAATTTCAATTTCATCCAAAGGAATTATAAAATTGATTTTGGAGTATTCGAGTGATTAGAAGAAATGCCACTATCACATTCCAATGACAAGTCAATAGAAATACAACAAATTTCAATCTGAATGTATATAAACACAAATAGATTCCTAATACAATCAATATAAGGGATCGGATAGAGAGGATCTCAGCAAAATAAATCCTATACAAGAAGGCTAGAAATGAAAATTAAAACAAAGGAATGTGATCTTAATACTTAGAGATGCCCCAGTTTCGATCTTTGAGATGTGACTTCAGGATCACCTATTCCAAATCGTCATCTTCATTGGATGATACCTCAATGATGTCCATAGCAGGCTCTTCTTGTCCATTTGGCGCTCGTAATGGGATGACACCATCTTCATCTTTCATCAAGAACATTGGGAGGAAAACACACATATCTATCCTCAAAATGGCATTTAATCCAATCACTGGAATTATGCAATGAATATAATGATTAAGAGCTGTAACAAGTTCGAGGGATAGAAAAGTCTTACCAACCAAACTTAAGAGAAAATCAAGCTTCTCTGTATTTTTAGCAGTGTTAGGTATACTAACCTTCCATAGACAAACGCATGAGACAAGTGAGGGAAAACTCCTAAAAATCAAAAGATAGGGCTTGGTACCTAAAGCCAAGGTTCTCACCTCGAATTCTGGGAAGAGCCGATTCCATTGCACAACTATCGTTGCATTGGGACTCAATCCATAGTTCGAAGTGAGCGGAATTGAAAAGTGGATTACCCCATGTTTTTCCTCACGGAGATTCCATTTTCAATTCCTTCTATTGTGTTCCTAAAGAGGGCGCCTGGGGTTTTAGGCGCAATTGTGTGTATTCATTGTGTCGTGCTAAAGCAAAAGACATGCATTTTATTTAACAATCACCGCTTCAATATAAACATCCACACAATCATACATCCAAAACTCCTGCCTGCATAAAACAAAGTTAACAAGCACTTCACCCCTTATTTCTCCCGTCTACAAAAACATCTAACACATTCGTTAGCATATACACCTCACTTTCGAGAGCATCTGCATAAAATTAGGTTAGAAGAATCAATCAACTTTTTAATCGGCTCAAGTCCACTAAATGGTTAAGAACCAGTCCCCAGCAGAGTTGCCAGTCTGTCGCGACCCTCTTGAGGTTGTCGGGCTCTCGAGGGCTAATGGGCCGTCCTGTCTGGTCGGACGCGGGCCTCTCCCAAGGCCCATTACCCAAATCGCAACGGAGGTATGCGTGATCGACTTTCAGTATGGTCTAGTGACATGTGCTAAGTGTGCATGCCATGGAGTCGCCACCAATCATTTTTTTAGGGTATGATTGGACCACCCAATCGAATAGTTGGGAGTTTCTATTCAATTCTGCGAGAACCAGAGAAATGGTTTCGGGGACTTAGTTACACCAACTGTCAGAGTTGACGCCCTTTCGGTACCTAAGTTGACTGAATTTTCTAGCCTGAGATTCATGCGGATGAGTAAGGTATGAACCCTAAATCTAGAAATTCATGTAGATAAGAGCGATTATCCTAGCAATCACAATCAGTAATAAAATGCCCAACTCAAGGAATCTAGATATGCAAATAAATCACATGGCATTCCTAGTAAGGTCTTATTTATCAATCACAGCTCAAGAATGATTTAGCTGTCCTAGCCATTCTACACACGATCTAACCTAAGAAAAGCATTAGGAAGCATCGAAGGAGTTCGAGAGTACTCACATGGGGTTCGCCGTGCCCTGGTTTGGTCTTGGACGAGCTATCGAGCTCATGCCGACCCGATTATATTTGGGGATCCACTCGGCGTTTTACACCATGAAATCATGTGAAACAAAAACGAAAATATTCAGCAAGGGGAATTTGTTGTAGATGGTGGTCGATCTAATTGGACGTCAAGACTAAAAAATATGTAGAAATTTACAAATTAAAATACTAGAATGACATTTTTTTGCCAAATTCAACTCTATGCGTCGTGAAGAAACACATGCAATTGAACTTGAATTTTGACTATTTATGAGTTTAAAATGAAAAGGAAATTAAAATAAAAATATTGACTATTTTTCTATATTTTTACGACATCGAACGCTATTTTTCTTCATTTTTCATGTATTTTTCTATTTTTGGAAAATATTAAAAAATATGACAAATTATTTTTTTTTTATCAAAAATGGTTCCTTTAGCTTGGTCAAGGCTACCAAAGATGATTTTTTAATTTTTTTTAACTTTTTATAGATTTTTTATGAATTTTTAAAAAATAAACTATGAAAGACTGATCAAAAATCAGGTGTCAACATGCGGCCGAAAGGAGATGTTTGTTGAAATGGATGAGACAGTAAAAGGAAAAGTCTCGTTCGGTGATAATTCTCAAATTCTTGTCGAAGGGAAAGGTACGATTTTAATTCGTCTGAAGAACGGAACACGTCAGTTTATTACTAACGTGTATTATGTGCCAAAGATGTCGAGCAATATTTTGAGTTTAGGACAGCTTCTTGAGAAAGGATTTACTGTCCAGATGAAAAATCTTTGTCTTATGTTGAGAGATTGCAATAATAAGTTGATTGCAAATGTGAAGATGTCGAAGAATAGGATGTTCACTCTGAACATCAAAGATGATATGTCTACATGCCTTCAAGCATGTGTAGACAATCCTTCGTGGCTATGGCATTTGAGGTTCGGTCATCTCAATTTTGGCGGACTCAATATGCTTTCTCGCAAGAAGATGGTGTATGGCTTGCCGCATATTGATCACCCCGATCAATTATGTGAAGGATGTGTAATTGGCAAGCATTCTCGAGCAAGTTTTCCGAAAGAGTCGACTTATCGAGCGAAGAAGCCACTGGAGTTGATTCATTCTGATGTATGTGGTCCGATCACTCCTTAGTCGTACGGTAATCATCGCTACTTTGTTACGTTTATTGATGATTTTACTCGAAAGACTTGGGTGTTTTTCTTGAAAGAAAAATCAGAGGTGTTTGATACGTTTAAGCACTTCAAGAAAATGGTTGAAAAGGAGAGTGGTTATTTTATCAAGTCTTTAAGAACTGATCATGGAGGAGAATTTACTTCTGGAGAATTTAATCAATTCTGTGATTACCATGGCATTCGACGTTTCTTAACGGCGCCGTATTCCCCACAACAAAATGGTGTGGCTGAGTGAAGGAACAGAACCATTCTCGACATGGTTCGCAGTATGTTGAAAAGCAAAAATTTGTCAAAGGAGCTTTGGGGCGAAGCTGTCAGATGTGCAGTTTATCTGCAGAATCGATGTCCCACGCAAGGACTCGATAGTGTTACCCCAGAAGAAGCATGGAGCGGGAGAAAACCTACGGTTTCTCATTTAAGAATTTTTGGGAGTGTTGCGTATGCTCACGTACCCGACCAGAAAAGATCGAAGTTGGAAGACAAGAGTAAAAAGCTCATTTTCATCGGGTATGATTCCTCATCAAAAGCTTACAAATTGTTTGATCCTGACACTTTGAAAGTATATGTAAGCAGAGATGTGAAATTTGATGAAGAAAGTTTGTGGGAGGAAAATCGACAACTTGTCAAAACTAGTCATCATAAATTTGTCGAAACCGTTCGTGATGATTCTGTCGAAATGGAGATTGAAGCTCATTCACCTTCTCCGATGTTCTCTCCATCATCGTCAGCTTCAACTTCAAATACTGTCGAAGAATCGCTAGCACCGAGATCAAGAAGACTTTCTGAAATTTATGAAGCTACCGATGAGCTTCACCTTATATGTCTTCTTGCAGATTGTGAACCACTTATTTTCGATGAAGCTGCCAAAGAAGAAAAATGGAGGAAAGCCATGGATGAAGAGATAGAAGCCATCGAAAAGAATAAAACGTGGCAACTCGCTGATCTTCCGAAGGAGAAAAAGGCGATCGGTGTCAAATGGGTATACAAGGCCAAGAAGAACGAGAAAGGAGAAATCACTCGTTATAAGGCCAGACTTGTCGCAAAGGGCTACAAACAGAAAGCTGGGATCGACTATGACGAGGTATTTGCACCTGTCATCCGAATGGAAACCATCAGACTAATGATTTCCATTGCAGCTCAAAATCGGTGGCCAATCTATCAAATGGATGTCAAATCGGCATTCCTGAATGGCGTTCTTGAAGAAGAAATTTATGTCGAACAACCCACTGGGTTTGTTGTGAAAGGTCATGAAGACAAAGTACTGAGATTGAAGAAAGCTTTGTATGGGCTTAAGCAAGCTCCGAGAGCTTGGAACTCCAGAATCGATGCTTATTTCAAGGCAAATGGCTTCGTACAATGTCCGTACGAACATGCTCTCTACTTGAAGCATGAGAAAGGTGATGTTTTATTGGCATGTTTATACGTTGATGATCTTGTCTTCACAGGAAATAATTCTGGATTGATTGACACTTTTAAAGCATCGATGGTGAAAGAATTTGAAATGACAGATAATGGTTTGATGAGTTATTTTCTGGGTATCGAAGTGAAGCAAAATGAAGATGGGATTTTTATTTCCCAAAAAAGATATGCTGAAAATATCCTTGAGAAATTCAACATGAAGAATTGCACTTCGGTTAATACTCCGATAGATTGTGGTGCAAAACTGTCGAAGTTCGATGAAGGTGTCAATGTTGATTCAACATATTTTAGAAGCTTGATTGGAAGCTTAAGGTATTTGACCTGTACCAGACCAGATATCATGTACAGTGTCGGAATTGTGAGTCGATATATGGAGAATCCGAAGACATCTCATCTTAAGGCAGCAAAGAGGATACTTCGGTACATCAAAGGTACTATCTCTCTTGGGTTGTATTATTATCAATCTGAACTATTTCAACTCAGAGGTTATTCAGATAGTGACTATGGGGGAGATGTCAATGATCAAAAAAGCACTACGGGCTTTGTATTTTATCTGGGTGAAACTGCTTTTACATGGTCATCAAAGAAGCAATCCAGTGTTACTCTGTCGACATGTGAAGCGGAGTATGTTGCTGCATCATCGTGTGTTTGTCATGCGATATGGTTGAGAAAGTTGCTCAAAGAAATCCATATGGAGCAAAAGGATGCAACAGAGATTTTTGTTGATAATGTTTCTGCCATTGCTTTGGCGAAGAATCCAGTTTTTCATGAGAGGAGCAAGCATATCGATGTTCGATATCATTTTATTCGAGAACAAGTCAGCGACAAACAAATTGAAGTTGTGCACGTGAAGATCGGTGATCAAGTCGCAGATATTTTTACGAAACCTCTCAAGATCGAAGTGTTTCGAAAATTCAGAAGTTTACTTGGAATGATCGACGGAAGAGAATTTGGCTTAAGGGGGAGTTTTGTTGGGAATTAAGTCAAATTCATTAAGTGTTATCAGTGACCGTTCGACTCCCATGGCATAATTAGTATTCCGATGTAATTATTGTTTTAGTAGACATAATTAGTTGAGTCTATCATCTTTTAGTATTCCGATGTAATTGTTGTTTTAGTCTTTAGTATTCCGATGTAATTGTTGTTTTAGTCTTTTCACTTTCCTAGAGAGACTCAAGAGTCATGTTTTAAGCCTATAAATAGGTGAGTCTTGTAACCATTTCAGTATGGGTGAATCGATTGTGAATACAGTATATTGAAAAGCCACTTTCCGTCTCCTCTTTCTTGTGTGAACAAAGTTTCTTTGAGAGTGCTTGTTGAGAGCCCCACAGTCGATTTATCCCATCACGCGTTCCGGACTACAAGGAATCAACTGATCAAGACACAATTCCTCATTATCCACATGCGGGATGCCGTGGACTTCCTCAATGCTGCACTTGGGTTATTATATGGGGATTTTTCAGATCTACCTGTTATGATGATTCCTTCTGTTGTAGCACTGCTGATTGGAGCTGTTCGACATGGATTGGTCGGTCTTGTTGCCGATGTCAAATGGTCTTGAGCCTTCGTGTAAGACATCAATGTTGAACTGTCTCCTTGTGTTGAAATTGTCTCGAGTTTGAACCCGAAACTAAATTTGAATATTTTGGATTGGATATTTTACGGACGTCCGAATCTAGCAAAATATAATCCGAAGCTGCGACGGAAGATTTGGCTACCGAAATAGGAAAGTTGAAGATGCACTTTGATTCGAAAAGGAAATCGTATTGGATTTTGATATTCTTTTAGAATTTGACTTGGTAACTAAAAGACAAGAAGAAACTGAAGATACGGTTTATTAACTCCTGCAAAGTAGAACGTAAACTTGAAGAAAAACGTGAAGTTGCTCATTGGATGAAAAAAAAAAAAGAAAGAAAAGGAAAGTGCAGCTGGATTGATTTCCTTTTTCAATTCGGGGTTGATTCTTTGACATTGAATATTTATTTCTATGGGCGGTGGATACTTGAAGTGGCTGACAAGTTTGACTTTTGTGTCCATCTCACATATATGCAACTGACGCAATGAAGAGGTAGGAAGACTAACAGTATTCTTGAAGCACCAATTTTCGTGTGAGTGCTTGTGTGTCGAATCCGTGCGGAGTCTTGAAGCGCCGTTTTTCAAGCGAGTGCTTGGCATTGGATCTTCATTTTGTTCACGAAATTACATCAAGAATTCAAGTGTCGAAGCCGGTTAAATCTTGAGGTTAGATTTGTTGTTTAAATTCATTTGCGAGATTGAAAAATTATTTCGCTAGGAATTTGGGGCTAAACACTGTGTGCGTTCTTGGATGTAATTGGGGCTGGGAAATATCAAGAGTGTGTTTGTGTAACTCGAGTATGATCTGTAATCTCTGTGTATCGCTTGATCTATAGTGGAATTCGTTGCTGCTCTCCTCGTGGACGTAGGTCTTTACGACCGAACCACGTACATCTGGTGTCCATTTTACTTTACTCGTTCTGTCTATTTATTGTTCGATCGCTTGTTCCGCGCAACAATTGGTATCAGAGCTAGGCTTGCTTGAGTTGAAGCGAATCCATGGCGACAGAAGAAGCTAAAGTGAAAATTGACAGATTTGAGGGAAAGGACTTTGGTTTTTGGAAGATGCAGATAGAAGACTATTTATATCAGATGAAGCTGCATGAGCCCCTGTCTGGGAAGAAACCAGAAACGATGAAGGAACCCGATTGTGAATTGTTGGATAGACGAGCGGTGGGTGTTATTCGGTTGACGTTGGCCCGTAACGTCGCATTTAATATTGTTAAGGAGAAGACCACTGCAGGTTTGATGAAAGCCTTGTCGGACATGTACGAGAAACCCTCTGCGATCAATAAAGTCTATTTGATGCGACGTCTGTTTAACTTGAAGATGAGCGAAGGTACATCTGTTGCTAAGAATATCAATGAATTCAATGTGATCGTTAGTCAATTGAGTTCAGTTGAGATTGACTTTGAAGATGAGGTACGTGCTTTGATTCTATTATCCTCATTGCCTGATAGTTGGAATACTATTGTTACTGCTGTTAGCAATTCTTCTGGGTCGACAAGTTTGTCGTTTGATGGGATTCGTGATTTAATTCTGAATGAGGACATCCGTAGAAGAGAATCTAGCGTGTATCTACTGCTTTAGTAGGTGAAAGAGAAAGAACTAGTACTCGTGTTAGCAGAAGTAGTATGAACATGAATAGACGCAGTCAGTCTAGGAATGGCGGTGATATCTGTTGGAACTGTAGCAAGAGAGGGCATCTTAGAAGAAATTATTTTAAGCTGAAAAATGAAAGGGCTAAGGGAATTGGAGTTGAATCTGCAAATGATGTTGCAGCTGTAGTTGAAAATTCTAATGGTGTCCATTGTGTCTTGTCTGTCACTGAGAATTCGTCGTTTGGCGGATGGATTATGGATTCTGGTTGTTCTTTTCATGCTACACCAAACATGAACTGGTTTACTTCTTATCAATGCATGGATAGTAGTAAAGTGCAGTTGGGAAACAACGCTCAATGCGATGTTGTTGGTATTGGTGATGTTAAAATCAGAATGCATGATGGTATTGTGAGAACATTGACTGGGGTAAGACATGTTCCGGAATTGAAAAAGAACTTAATTTCCTTGAGTGCTCTAGATTCAGCTGGATGCAGGTATTTTTTCTCGAGGTGGAGTCCTGAAGATTGTTCGAGGTGCCTTGGTGACAATGAAGGGAATCAAGCATGGCGACCTGTATAAACTTCAAGGTGAGACATTGATAAGTTTCGTTCATGAGACGTCGACATATGTTCGAGAGTCTAATGGCTACTCGAGGAAGGCCTGGGTGTTTGTGCGAAAGCACAATTTTGATGCTGTTGTCAGGAATACGCAGTCGAGAGCTTTGATCGGAACGGAAACTGGTAAGTTGATCAAGCATGTGCGAACTGACAGTAGCATGGAATCCTGCTCGAAGCTGGCAAATAAATTCTGCATGAAAAAGGGCATAGTGAAACACCACACTAGTGCCAGTAAACCACAACAGTGTGCAGAATTGATGAGCAGAGAGTTACTAGAGACGACACGTGAAAAGATCTCTAGTGCTGGTATGGCTGGGAGAATTCTAGCAGATGCGCTTAGTATGACGAGTTATCTGGTGAATAGATCCCCATCGACTGCGATTAGATATCGGACTCCCGAAGAAGTGTGGTCAGGTAATGTTGCTGATTATTCTAATTTTAGAATGTTTAATTGCCCGTGTTATTATCGAGTTAGTGATGGTAAGCTCGATGTGGAGGTAATGTGCATATTCCATGGCTATGCACGTGGTGAGCGGGGCTATCAATTGTGGTGCCCGAATTTAAATTCACCTGTTTGCAGCAAAGAAGTTACCTTTGACGAGTCTCCAGTACTTCTAGTTAGGAGTGATTGTGGCAGTGTTCATATGGATCTGGACGGTGTTTAGCTTGAGATGGAGTTGCAACCAGAAACTCCTAAGGTAGTAGGTACTAGCGAAGTAATCAACACAGATGGTGCTTGTAGCGAGGTGGAGCCTGTAGAGCCGACAGTTGCTGTAACTGCTGACATTGACAAGGTACGCGTTCGATCTCCTGACATATATGAATGCAATAGTGGTTTTGCTTTATCTGTGATTGAGGAGCTTGCGTCAGATGGTCCTTGTGGAGCAGTTAAAGGTGCATGTTCAGTTGGTGTTCTTATGAGATCCATGGTTATGGCGAAGTTCAAGCGTGGCTTGGACTTAGATGATATTTGTGGCGGTTGAGCCCATCGGGGCTGTGGGAGAGTAGTAGCAATGAAATTCGGAGTTTAGCGAAGCGATTGTGATATTGGCTCAAACGTCGAGCCAAGGTGGAGATTGTTGAAATTGTCTCGAGTTTGAACCCGAAACTAAATTTGAATATTTCGGATTGGGCATTTTACGAACGTTCGAATCTAGCAAAATATAATCCGAAGCTGCGACGGAGGATTTGGCTACCGAAATAGGAAAGTTGAAGATGCACTTTGATTCGAAAAGGAAATCGTATTGGACTTTGATATGGTTTGTTAACTCCTGCAAAGTTGAACGTAAACTTGAAGAAAAAAGTGAAGTTGCTCATTGGATGAAAAAAAAGAAAAAGAAAAGGAAAGTGCAGCTGGATTGATTTCCTTGTTCAATTCGGGGTTGATTCTTTGACATTGAATATTTATTTCTATGGGCGGTGGATACTTGAAGTGGCTGACAAGTTTGACTTTTGTGTCCATCTTACATATATGCAACTGACGCAATGAAGAGGTAGGAAGACTAACAGTATTCTTGAAGCTCCAATTTTCGTGTGAGTGCTTGTGTGTCGAATTTGTGCGGAGTCTTGAAGCGCCGTTTTTCAAGCGAATGCTTGGCATTGGGTCTTCATTTTGTTCGCAGAATTACATCAAGAATTCAAGTGTCGAAACCGGTTAAATCTTGAGGTTAGATTTGTTGTTTAAATTCCTTTGCGAGATTGAAAAATTATTTCGCTAGGAATTGGGGGCTAAACACTGTGTGCATTCTTGGATGTAATTGGGGCTGGAAAATACCAAGAGTGTGTTTGTGTAACTCGAGTGTGATCTGTAATCTCCGTGTATCGTTTGATCTATAGTGGAATTCGTTGCTACTCTCCCCGTGGACGTAGGTCTTTACGACCGAACCACGTACATCTGGTGTCTATTTTACTTTACTCGTTCTGTCTATTTATTGTTCGATCGCTTGTTCCGTGCAACACCTTGCCTGACTGGCCAAGTAAAGTTCTTGGGAGGTTATGGAACGTCGATAAGTTTGCTCAGCAGAGTCGAACTAGAAATGGATGAACGACCTGGTTTTCCATCAGCTTGACGCGGGAAAGCTTAGGAAGTCCTCATATAAAGAAGTCAGACAATGAGCTAGCGGAGATTTTTGTTGGGTCTCACGCTAATCATGGACCTTACGTTATGTGCTTCCTGAGTGACTTTGATAGAAAAGTTGGAGATTTTTCTGAGTTAGAATATATAAGTCTGGCTTCTCGTATTACCACACACAATGTTGTTAAATACTCCATAATCTCCTTGTGAATAATGCCTTAGAAATTCGACATCGCATTATAACTTGCGACAAAGTTGCATAAAAATTACAATAATTCAATGGTAATACATAATTGCTCCTAAACTTTTCGATTGTTACACGTTACTCCAGCAAACTTCCATTTTGTTGTACCCGTTAAAAGAAAAAAAGTGGTGAAAACCATCATCATTCAAGAGGGCCCACCAAAATGGTCATCATGCTTGCTGGCCACGATTGTATAATGTTGATGATTTTCCACCGGCAATTGCATATCAGAATTATCTTTCTCAAAATCCGAATTTGACTCATCATACTCACGCCTTACCTTTCAAACTCTTTAGCTTCGAAAGACTTGAATTTCAGCTTTTTGCTTTTTTTGAACATGTATATTAATAAACCTGACTGAATACTTGAAGTGTGAGTTCGATACGGTGGGAAAAGGAAATCAAGAAGCCGTACATATGCTAGGATAGGAGGTACCCAAGAAAGATATTTTTAGATATCTGTGATCAATATTGCAAAAGGGGGAGAGATTGATGAGGATGTAAGCCATAGAATCAGAGCAGGTTGGATGAAATGGCGCAGTGCATCAGGATTTTTGTGGTGAGCGTAAAATACCTCTTAGGTTAAAGGGAAAATTTATAAAACAACAATAAGACCTACCATGCTATACGGAATTGAATGTTGGCCAACACAAAGGTAACATGAGCATAAAATGAGAGTAGCAAAAATGAGGATGTTAAGGTGGATGTGTGGTCATACAAGGGTGGATAAAATAAGGAATGAAAATATTCGACGAAAAGCTAGAGTAGAACCGGTGGCAGAAAAGATGAGAGAACATAGATTGAGATGGTTTGGGCATATTCTTTGAAGGGCCCTAAATGCTCCAGTAAGAACAAAGTTTGCTACCGAGAGTATGACATGAAAAAAAGGAAGTGGCCGGTCGAAACTTACTGGAGGAAGTAGTAAAACAAGATTTAGTGGAGTAGGAAATAGATTGGTGTACGATTTGTTTTAGAACGGAGTGGATGAAGGCTATTAGTATTGTGGATGGACAGAATTCTCATGTTCCTGACTATCCTTTTTAATTATTTCCCCATGTATGTATGTATGTATGTATGTATGCATGTATGTATGTATGTATGTATGTATATATATATGTTTATCTACTTGTTTATATTTTTCTATTTTCCATTGTCGCGACCCGTCCGGAAGCGGACGCGGCTAATGGATTACCGATCGCGGGCCCTTTGATCGGCGCGGGCCCTCCCAGGCCCATACCAAATCGCGGCGGGAGTATTTTTCAGAAGGATTCGACGATAAGAGTCGATCGCTTTCGACCTTCAGTGTGATCGTGGTGGCATGTGCAACTTGTGCATGCATTTGGAGTCGCCACCGGTCTTTCTTGGAGGGTAGACCGGAAACCTTACTGACCGATTGGGAGAGATCGATCAGTTCTGCGGAACCAGAGATTTTGGGTTCGGGGACTTGGTTACGCTGGTGTCATTACCAACGCCCTTTCGGTACCTAACGCGACTGATTTTCCTAGCTAAGAGTTCATGCAGGCGCCGTTTTGGGTGGGGTGAGCTTGATTCAGGATTTCATGCAGATTGGAAGACTGTTCCTATCAATCACAATCAATTTAAATGAAAGCGCAATCAAGTACATAAATAAATCACTTTGATGCACATCAATCCAAATCAATGGCTTCCTAATATAGCCATAAGGGCTTAGGGAAGGTGTGACTTCGGACCGGGGTAAAATGGGAAGACTCGGAGGCGATTGGCCCGAAGGGCAAGATCGTCAATTTTTGGAAGACTTGGATACCAAATTACCCAAAATATTCCATGGCCAGTTGATTGTGGCCATTTCCCATCTTTGAGAATTTTTTGGAATTTCTTGAATTTTCTTGAATTTTTGGAAAAACGATTCGCCCAAAGGGCGAAATCGTCATTTTAAGAAGGGTCGGGGTTCAAGACACCCGAGATGAACCTTGACCAGTTGATTGTGGCCATTTCCTATTTTTTGGAATTTTTTAGAATTTTTAGAATTTTTTTGGAAGACGGTTTGCCGGAAGGGCAAAACCGTCATTTCGGAAAAGATCGGGGGTCGAAAGACCCGAAACAGGTCATGGCCAGTTGAATGTGTCCATTTCTTATTTTCTGTAATTTTTTAGAATTTTTCTGAATTTTTCGAATTTTTTTTGAATTTTATTGAATTTTTATTGAATTTTTGAATTTTTTATTACTTTTTATTATTATTTTTTTGAATTTTGAAAATGGTGATCCGGGTTGGGCTTCTAAGCCCAACCCTGCTAAAGCCACGGGTTTAGAAAGGACACGAAGCCTAAATAAGGTCTAGAAGAAAGGCCTATTCTCATACTTTTTAAATTATAAGAGAGGCCCGAATTGGAAGCCCAAATGTGATTAGAATTTAGACAAGCCCACACGCCAGCCCAAAACCAGGTTGACCTAATCTGTGCAACCGAGGTGACACCGCCCCACCACCCACGTTTTTTTTATATTCTTCTACTCTTTTTATTTTTCGTTTTCTTTCATTTTTTTTATATTTATTCTTTTCTTTAATGGAACATGATTGCATCTCTTTTTTTAAGAAAATACATTTGGTGGCCTCTTACTTTGTCTTTGGGCGCACGCCCTCAGATCCTCAAGATCTCCCTCATTTTTTATTATTCCCCCAAATTTCCTCATCCTCTTGCTTTCGATCATGTCTTCCTCCATCTTTTCCTTTTTTTATTCATCCTCCCCTCTTGTTCTTTTCTAGTCCATCTTCTTCTTCGGCATTACTCTTCGTGAAGGATGAACAGAAGGTCCTTTACTCAGAAATTTATCGGACCATCTTTGACAACTACTTTAAACGACCAAATCGACGACGGCCGCCAACCTCGTCGCCGGTCAGTTGCGACCGTCGCAAGACCTCCGACCACGATTCCGACCAAACTCAACTTTTGAGTGATCTCCTGTTTGTACATTTTTGTCCGTTCGTTTTCTATTCTAAACACGCAACAAACATTAATGCAAGTCGAGAAACTTACGAGGGTGGCCTCCAACCACGGGCTACCGTCGCGCCGCCTCCGAGCAGGTGGTCGTGCTATCTCTGAATCGATGATGACCGGCGCCACTGCATTCTCGGGATCTACTAACGGGGCCGCCTTCAAGAACTACCCGCACATGACCACAGGCTTGGGTCGCCTCGACACCGTCGTAAGGACTTGCTCGCGCGCGCCGCCATACCATTTCGCCTGCTCGTGCATCGCCGCCGTCGGATCTACTTCGAGTTCGTTCCCGGACGCCGTGGATGAACGTGTGGCCGCCGAGTGGGTGCCAGCCTCGCTCGACCGGGCTCTAAGACGATCACGAAAACAAATGCATGTTGCTCTCTGTTCCTCCCACGAAACTCATTGAGAACTCTCTGCCCAAGCCCTCTCCAGATCTCCTCTTTTTCTTCTTCTTTTTTTACTTGCTGGTGGTCCTCCTTTTTTATTCTCAATGCTTCCTCTTTTAGTCTTTTTTTTTTCTCTTGGCCGCCTTGCCTCATGATCCGGTCTCCCACTATAGTCATCCAACATCCTCCCACCATCTTCCCTTTCATTTTTTAATCGTCGGTGGTCTCCCCTTTTATTTTTCAATACTCTCTAGCTCCGTCCACCTTCTCTCCCACCATATAAAATCTTCTTTTGGTTGGCCAACCATGCCATTTTTTACTCTTTTATTTAGCGGCGCCGATGGCCTTAAGGATTGCATGTGCGCGAGGAAGAGCTTATGCGAAAGTTTCTATGTGGCTTTAATCAACTAGAATTAGGTCTTTAATGCCAAAATTGAGAAAATCAGTGCACAATTGGACCAATTTGAAAAGTAGGTAACCAAATTGAATGTCTAAGTTCTAAAATCGTGAAAATTGTAAATTAAAAGACTCGAATGACATTTTTTTTTGCTCGGTTCGGGTTTATGTTTGTTATGGGACATAGTGACCCAAGCCGAATTTTCAAGATTTAAGATTACACACTTGAAGAGGAAATTAAAACAAAATTATTGAATATTTTTTGTATTTTTCTGACCACGAATGGTATTTTTCTGATTTTTTTGGGTATTTTTATAATTAAATAAATTCGAAAAATATTATAAAATACCAAAAAATATTTTTTGCTCAAAATTGGTCCCCGAGGCTAGGCCAAGGCTTCCAAAGTTGATTTTGTAATTTTATGATTTGTTTTGCTATTTTTAATTAATTTTTAAAGAATAAAAATCACAATAATAGATGGTCAAAAATCAGGTGTCAACAGCTGCCCCTCTTTGAGAGTGAGCTCGCAGAGGTTGCTTTCAAAGACAAGATGGCACCTGATTCCTAACCGACTCAACATGGAAAATGAAAGAAGAAATGCTATGACGTCGGATCCTTAAGGCTCTTGATAAAAGCTCAAATTAATCCCCGGTTTGCTCTAACAATTTGAACATGGGCCGGAGTGAGAGAGGCTTACCTGAAGCTTACCTGTCGGATGCTGCCGGTTGTGACAACTTTCAAGAAGATGCCTAGAATTCGTCACAGAAAATCCTAGGGAGATTAAGCTCTGACCTGTATGGTAGGTCCTACCATAATGGGATTCCTAACTGATAGGAATCTAAGGAAGACGCGTCCCATTTGGGATTTGCCAAGGATTTTGATCCGTATGGTGGTATTTACAATGAGTTGACCCTTGTGGCGGTTTCTACCATATTTGACCCTTTAGGCGGTTTCTACCTTTGGTTTGACCCTTCAGGCGGTATCTACCTTTGATTTGACCCTTCAGGCGGTTTCTACCTTGATTTGACCCTTCAGGCGGTTTCTACCAATGAGCTGACCCTTATGGCGGTTTCTACCTTTGGTTGACCCTTCAGGCGGTATCTACCTTTGATTGACCCTTCAGGCGGTTTCTACGATAAGTTGACCCTTCAGGCGGTTTCTACCTTTGATTTGACCCTTCAGGCGGTTTCTACCTTGAGTTGACCCTTCAGGCGGTTTCTACCTTTGATTTGACCCTTCAGGCGGTTTCTACCTTGGTTTGACCCTTCAGGCGGTTTCTACCTTTAGTTGACCCTTCAGGCGGTATCTACCATGATTTGACCCTTCAGGCGGTATCTACCTTTGATTTGACCCTTCAGGCGGTTTCTACCTTGGTTTGACCCTTCAGGCGGTTTCTACCTTTAGTTGACCCTTCAGGCGGTATCTACCATGGTTTGACCCTTCAGGCGGTTTCTACCTTTAGTTGACCCTTCAGGCGGTATCTACCATGATTTGACCCTTCAGGCGGTATCTACCTTGATTTTGCTTTGAAAAGGGATCTCATGACGAGGGTTCTCCACGTCCGATGAGACTGTTTGATATTTTTGAAAGGGGGTCCTAGGACGAGGGTTCTCCACGTCATGCTAGGACTGTTTGATATTTTTGAAAAGGGGTCCTAGGACGAGGGTTCTCCACGTCATGCTAGGACTGTTTGATATTTTTGAAAAGGGGTCCTAGGACGAGGGTTCTCCACGTCATGCTAGGACTGTTTGATATATTGAAAAAGGGTTCTATCCTCACCCCTTCTTTTGAAAAATCCCGAAATTTGTCGAGAATTCAGTTTCGGAAGCAGAGAAAGATTTTATTTAGACAAAGCTTCATTTGATTCTGTTGAGGCGACATTCTGGGAGCTGGGTTCTCCAGGTATCCTGCAGAAAGTTCAAACCTGAAAGATTTTTCTTCACCAAGAAAATGTTAATAATCTTTAGGAAGACAATAATTGTCCAATTGACAAAATTTTATGACTTAAGTTTTAGTCATGAAATGCGCATTTTGATGCTGGAGGTTATCCAAAGCATTCTTACAACATGCAAGTGTGATCACAAATCCCTTGCACGGAAAATCTGGATCAAACAATTTGAAATTTCCAAAAAGAGTTTGTTCAAATCATCTATTGGAGAATTTCTCATTCAAGAGGGCTCATCACCGCTATGTGATAATGGTCTTTTGTAAGGAATGCGTTCAACTTCCTACTAACCTGTGCATAGGTTTTAGGATCATTCGCAGTGCATACATTCTGATCGATCGGGAGGTCTTCCACGGGACCGTAATGTTGGGCTTGGATATTGGTTTTCAAGGGGGACCCGCTTTGGAGTCGAGGCCACTGAATGAAATCCTTCACCATCTGCTTCGGGTTTACAAGTCAAGAACCCTGCAAAATGAGAAAGAAATAGTCTTGCTCGTACTTCTTCGAGTTAAGCTATATGTTAACCCAAGTGTCCTAGTCAGAGAAGACTGTTTCAGGGTTATGATGTTGGTAGGATTGGGGACCGAAAAAGGCTTGTTTTTTGCCCAGAAATTACAAAGGGTTTGACGTTGGTGATCATTGCAAACTTGTCACCTGTTTTTTTTTATTCTGCATCTTCAATTCAATTTTTTTGGTGGTGTGCAACCGCTTTTGTGGTGTGTACAAATTCTTTAGGGAGAATCTCTGGCTGCATTAAGAGATTGACAACTCCGTCTGCGTCTTTCCTCCACGCTTGACATCATTTGGAGGAGTGACCTTTTGATCTGACTCCTTTATGGGTTTTTTCTCTCTTCCCAACTAGGCTTCATTGGGGATCAAGCAAACAGCTTGCACGAGCATCGGCCTTGCTTTTACTAGGCACTTTGCTTTTTCTTGATGCTGGGGATTTTCTAATCATCATTTTTTTTGAAATCTCGTTTTTCTCATATTCGATGGGATCATGTTAGACATATGTCTGAAAGTCTAAACATGCTTTAAATATCAGCCCGGGAATCCTCTTCGTAATCCCTGATGCCTTCATCTTGAAACGTGCAATGATCATCAATGGGCTCATGAAATGAATTTGTAGGCTCAACTTGGCTATGCAAAGGATATGGTGTGTGGGATAGAGAAATGAATGCTTCTCATCATCCTATGGCATTTGGATTACCATATAAACAACACACAAAGATTAATGTTAGTCCGAGCAAGAAAATTTCTAACCATTTTCTCCTGATGCTGCTGGACTCACCTCCATTTTGCCCCAATGTGGGGTGGTTCTCGACAGGGCTGATAATGAGAACCTCCGTTCAAAGGGGTTATCAATGGTCACCTGTAGTATTTGGGAATATGAAACGAACGCCCCCGTCGTCCCAATCCATGTAATTGCTGCGAATGGTCCCTACCTCCGTAGGTACAGATTTTGCTGTCTGATTCGCTCCACTTCTCTCTTAAGTGTGTATAGGACGTGTTTTGACTTGAGCTTGCCTCTCTTTTGAGGAAACATCCTTTTGAGAGTTTTGAACAACTTTTGATTGGAAAAATCTCTTTCGTTTTCCCAAAAACTTTACCTGTCAAGGGGATTTTATGGTGCACAATGCGTGTTCAGACAACCTGATGTTTCAAAACATGAATGCCAATGAAGTTAGAATTCCATGTCTTTTCTAGACATCAGATTTTGAAAGCTTTTTCTTTTTCTCTCTGTGTTTTTGGTTTAACATCTTCAATGGATTGGGGGAAAGGGATACCTACCTGTCCACCGTGGCTGGAGATCCCTGAAAATGTAAAAGAAGCATATCATTGTATGTTCACGAATTTTTCGAAAATCGAAACGATACATCCTACCCTCATGTACCCTAACAGGTAGTATGTGGGATGTAAAAACTTATTCGTCTCCAAGGCGATTCCCCTCTATCAAATCCGCCTATCCATGCTTGGAGTGTTTGTAACATCAATGGTTCATCTGCCCCCAGCTGGGCAGCGTCTGTTCTGCTATTTGAACGGATGACTCATTGAGTGATTTATCCATGTTTATCATCTGAGAAGGAAAAGAAAGAATACATTACTTCGGTATTCGATTGAAGATCGTTTAGGAACGATACATCGTTTTACCAAATAGGTGGCTTCGCGGCCAAACGTATTTCGTGTTGAAGGGGTAGATCCCATTATGCTCCGCGGGTGATAATTATGGTTCATGGAACTTGCTCCACGGATTAAGTGATTAATCCACGGCCTTCGGCTTGAAGATGCTCAAAGGGTGATGTTGACACTCACGCGCAATTAGTTCTAGATATTAATGAAAGATGTTCCCGTGGGAACCTTACAGTGCGATCAACAACATATGCAATAAGAGTATTCAACCCCTTTTCTCGAAGCATTTTTCATCGAGTAGCCATGCCTTGCATCAGACGTTTGATCACCGGCCTCGCGTCACCACTGCGATGGTCCTCCGGCTCCAAATTGATCGAGCCAAAGATTGAACTCATCGCCAAGGAAGTTGCTCGGGTCTTCGAGCCATTGATGTTCAAGTTGGGTATCAACGATTGTTGGGGGCAGATTTCTTTCATTGCCTTCATTGTGAGGGATTAGAGTCTTTGAGCTGGAACCTTCATCATTGCCCTGTTGGGGTTGAGACATACATTCCCGAAGAGTATTGATCCAAGTGTCCAGCTCCTCATCAAGGAAATCACCTGTTCTTTCTAGCCCTTGGTGCCCAGATTGGGTGTCATCGACTGCAGGTGAGGGATTCCTCTCTTTGCTCTCGCCGTGAGCAATTTGCCCCCTCGAATTGGAACTTCCTCCAATGACCGGCAGGTTCATATGTGCACTCTCTACCAATGCCAGATCCGCTTCAGGGACAGCATTAATGACTGATTCGCGCTCAAACTGAGGAATCTCTATGTGCTGGAACTGTGGCATATACTCCTGAGGAGTATTGAGATAGCTCGGCGGAGCATTCTGATTTGGGTTAGAGGAGTCGCTGACACGACTGCTAGTCCCGTCATTGCTGAAACACGGTTGGGTGCTCTTGGCTCTCCAATCATCATGGTTGTAACTCTGCCCAGCACTTGAGCTCCAACTGGCTTTATGATGGTTTAACGCTATCCTTCCATCCCTTAGTAATCTCCTATAGTACTTGAGGTGAGACTCAACGTTAATTCTAGAGAGCCCCGGCACATTCATAATCTCGAGTATGCGTAGTGGGCTAGCCGAATCAACTCCCAGCTCTCGAATTGCATCAACAAATTTGGTGTGAAGTTCATAGGTCCAGTAAAACCTTGTTCTCTTATCACCCAAAATATCGTCAATACTTCGGTAGCTATTCTCTACGGGATCTAGTCGCTTCAAAAGTTGTCCAGGGAGGGACTCACCGACTTTGGATTGGCTGGCTGCGACAGCGAGTTCGTCATTGAGAGAATTCCCCCTGTGATGATTCATATCCCATTTCTCAGAGGATATTGGTGTTGATCCTATGGTGTTGACTTGCTCATGCAGATCTCCGGCGGTATCTGGCTGTGTCGGAAAATGCTGTGGAGAATACGGTAACAGCTGAGTGTTATTCGTCAACAGGGATGGTTCATCGAGGAACACCTCGCCGAGGACAACAGGATTACCACAATTAAGGCAGGTGGCCTTAGTCAGAGCTTCCTTATATCTCGCGCTTTCAGCTTGAAGCTTCTCATTTTCCTCCTTCAGGACCAGTAACTCATGGTCTGCGTATTGCTGTTTCACCCGGGTTCGTTTGTTGGCGAACCAAAACTTGACCTTCGAAAGCTCCAATCCTA
This sequence comes from Rhodomyrtus psidioides, assembly GCA_021437785.1. Taxonomy (NCBI): domain Eukaryota; kingdom Viridiplantae; phylum Streptophyta; class Magnoliopsida; order Myrtales; family Myrtaceae; genus Rhodomyrtus; species Rhodomyrtus psidioides. Next base: position 2,811,026 of record JAILYB010000030.1, read on the forward strand.
TCTTTCGGCTCAACTCCATTTTCTGTTGTCTGCTTGGAGTGGGGCATTCATTGAAGAAAGCTTCGAGCTCTCGGATTTGGCCTGGAGTGTGGCGTTGTAGTTGCTTCCTTTTCCGACTCCGGTCATCATTGTATACTCCTTCTTCGTAGCTGAAACCTAGAATTTCATCGCTGGAGGAGTCAGTCTCTATGGCCTTCGGGCAGGATTCAGCTCCAGGATCTTCAAAGTCTCCCAGCAGTTCGTGCTCAGAAATGTCCAGGTCGGGCGTTTCTAGCAGATGGGAATAACTTTTAAACATGATGGATCGGGGTATCTCGGGCTGATCTAGTTCACTCAGCTTTCTCAATTCGCTCTTACGTGTTTGCTCACTCTAGAAATTTTCTCAAGTGATTGTGCGTGTCCTGGAACCATCCTTCAGGCTGCATATGAAGACCAGCAAGCAAGCGCTCCTCCCAAGATCCTGCAATTACTCATCGTCTGTATTCCCCTTTCTTTTTCCTCGTGATAGGATCACAAACTCTCTTGCATTGATTCGGTTTCATCGAGTATTGCGCTCGTCCCCTAGTTCAGTCTTCAAAGTGGTGGGTCTACAATCTTTCGGCGCCTTTTATGATTTGTTAGGCCCGAGAACGTGGGGAGCAGCGGTGGGCCCGCAATTAATGACTCCGTTTAATTCATTTAGCTCCATGGGAATTAACGCTATGATCTTCTCTCAACCCCTTTTCATCGTTCAAATGAAAGTGGCATTTTCCCTGTGCATGCTGCTACTCTTCATTTCAGCATCCCGGGCGCTTGGTGAGGAATGAGTTCGTGGCCACTCAAAATTTTAAAGACAGTATCTGGTTTCAGACTTAATCTAACAAGGGATCATCACAACTGAGCATGACGATGTTCGTCGATAGCGTTGGTTTTAATATAGAATTAACTATAGTCATTAAAGAAAAATGTTCCCGTAGGAACTTTACAACGGATAAAATGAGTGATCTACTCGTGAACATGTTCTTCTTTCTATGGGTGTTCGTAGTGACCAACCCATCGTGCCCCGAGTCAGGTGCTAGATCATGGCTGTCCAAGCATGCCAGCTTCCCACTGATTGAACAAGGCATCGAGCCCCTCATCGAAGAAATCGTCTGTCATGGGTTGACCAGCGGCAGGCAGAGCACCAGCCGACTGTTGCTCGAATGGAGGAGTGCGCACTCGCTGTACTTGTGACACGCGCTCTTGAGAAGTGTTGAAATGGGCCGGGAGGACATTCTGATCAGCTTTCAGTTTGCCGGTGGTCAGGTTGCTAGCTTGATTGATGCTTAGATTTGGCCGGGTATCTCTTGATGTCTGAGCATTACAATGGCGGTCGCCCCTAGCTTTTGAGCTCGAGACGGATTCCTCCCGGTTTAGCTCCGCTCGACGTTGTTTTAATAACTTTCTGTATGCAGCAAGGTGATTCCTGACCAGTTCCTTACTAAGCCCCGGTACATTCATGGCCTTAAATATGCGCGTCGGAGTTGCTGAATCGATCCCCATTTGGTGAACCACGTCTAGGAATCTGGAATGCAATTCAGGGGGCCAAGCGAACCTCCTCTTATCGTGGCCCAAAATTGCATCGATGGCTTGACGACTGATTAACTCATCTCCAGCAGGACCCGACCCTATCGAAAATTGTTGTGCATGAGGCTGATATGCTTTGAGCTGGTCGGCGGTAACATCCAGCTCCTTGAAACTGTAACTCCAATCAAAGCGATGCAAATCCCATCCCCCAGGAGGCATTTGTATCATCTTCGTAGGATCATCCTGCTCATGCGTGACTCCGGCAAAATCTGGTTGAGCAGGAGATGCCCCGAGGGAGTAGGGTGGTAAATGAACGTCTTCAATCATCGCGTGAGGCTTATCGGGGAATATCTTACCGAGGACGATGAGGTTACCGCAATGAGAGCAAACAGTAATATTGAGAGCTTTTTCATACCTCATGTTTTCTGTTCGCAGCTTTTGGTTTTCTTCCTTTAAAATCTCGACCACCTGACGTTTGCGTTGAGCCTTCGATTTGGATCTCCTATTTTGAAACCAAAACTGGATCCTCGACTGATTAATCCCCAACTCCCGGCTCAATTCAATTCTCCACTTCTTTTTCATGTAATGGCTTTTACTGAAAAGGGTTTCCAGCATTTGGGTTTCCTCCTGAGAGTATTGGTGAGGACGTCTTCTTTTCCCGAGTTGAACATCGTGGATGTCGTTGTCGTCGTCGCCGTGATCTTGATTTCCGTTGCCAGAAGTGTTGGGCTCCATGGTTTTGGCGTTAGACTTGATCTTGGAATCTTCGAGATTCCTCTGTAGTTCAATTTCTGAGATTTTTGAGTCAGTCGCTTCTAGCAGCTGACAATAACCTCTTAAATATGTTGGATTGAGAAATGTTTGATTGGTTCTTGCCCACTCAGAGTTCTCCACTCTCTCCTGTATGCTCACTCCCTATAAAGTTTTCTTCGAGTGACTCCGTATGTTCAGGAGACGCTCTTCAAGCATCATTAGGCAAACGTTCCCCCTCAAGACTTTGAATTTCTCGCTTAGCTTTTCAACGTGATGGGACTACCAAATCCTGTTAGGGCTCTCTTCGATAGTTGCGCTTACCTCCCACCTAACTCCAATAATGATGATCCCGACAAATCTTTTACATCTTTTAATTGATGAGCCGGAAATCGCGGATCGAAACGAATCCAATGGTTCTCGTGAGGGGACCTCCTGCTTTACCCCCTAACTGGGCTCCACCAGCATTATTACTGAGACCCTTCATCATCCTCGAGTCGCTATAAAATGAGGAATTAATGTATGGAAGGTTAACGTTCTCGCATAATCAGCATCTTCCTTCCAATCTCTCTGTTAAACTCGTCTTATTCTCAAGCCAACCTAACGCAAATGGCCTCCTCTCCCGTACGCACTTTTTCAACTGATGTCTTGGCCCAGTGGGAAAAGCTTTATAACCTACTGGGTCGCGGTTACGCGCACATAACCGATCATTCTGCAACCGAGGATGCAATCTGTGTCCTGCTCGAGGACCTTGATACCACTTCTCTCGAAGGTACTACACTGGGGAGAGAATATAGAACTTTCCCGACTCTCTTTGCACACTCCTTAGAGGCCTATCGTGTTGCTAATCGGGAGGTTCTCGTGGCTCGCGTCTTGCGGGCTCGTTATGAGGATCGATCTGATCATTTGGTGCTGACCAACTATCTGGTTGATAGTTACAAAAAGGCCGTCGAGTTTGCTAATGAGCGGGTCGCGACGTTGCTTCGCGAGAGGAGAAATCTGGTGGATCAATTGGCCATATCCCTGACCACCGGCGAGCATGACCGCCGCAACGTCCTGTTGAGGCTTCAGAGCGACTGGCAGGAAGAACGGCTCGACAAGATAACCGAGGACATAGCTCGCGGGAATGGACTGGTTCGGGACCTGGAAGTAGTCACCGAAGAACACGAGGCCAAGGTCGCCGAAGTTAAGGGAGAATGCAGAAGTCTTCTCCTCAGGCTTGCCGACCACAACATGCGGAGTTGGGAGTATGAGCAGAGCATTAATAACATGGAGGGTCAGTTGGGATCCTTTGTGTCGTTAATTAGGGCTCACTTTGGCTTTACTTTTCCACCCCAAATTGTATGACCTGCTGCTGAAAACCCTCCGCTGAGCAAAATAAATGAAAGTTCTCGTGTGTGTGTGTTTTAACTTCTGTATGGTTCATTTCTTCGAGCATCCAAACATCTTCAACTTGGGTGAGCCGAACCATAATATCAATAAGCCGAGCAAATACGTCCTGATTTTATAACTCGCTCATGATCAGATGGAAGAATAGTTGCAGATTTGTCCAAGAAAAGATTTCTCTATACTACTTGTTTTTCACCTGCAAATAAAAAGACAGAATCAGAAGGAATAATTTGAAAAAGAAATCAAAAACCCCTTTCAATCCTATGCTTGCCCATGATTAATAAGGACAAGAACTTTTACAAGGGTTTTAATCTTGCGCGAAAAGTTTTTATCAATATTCCTCGAAAGAAAGCATACTATTGAAAGGAATGTAATTCACAATAATCGCTTTTGATCAATTTCGAGAGGAACGAATTACTCAAAAGTGCGAGGCATAATAACGTGTTTTAAATTTAATTGAAGATACGGCATCCAAATCAAGGCCGTTTTGTTAAGAACGAGAGTAATTTAGACATCTATCTCGTCATTAAATTCAAAACAACGCCGATATTCTCGATCAATTATCGTGGATTACCAGCGACGTAAAACATGCATGGACCAATTCAAGTGTATAATTCCTTCTAGCGAAATTGGGGTTGGATTACCTTATACGACCAAAAAGGTCGTGCAAGATTTCCAATTTTAATTTCCTCTAAAGGAATTATAAACTTGACTTGGGAGTATTCGGATGATTAGAGAAAATGCCACCATCACATTCCCATGACCTGTCAAAAGAAATACAACCAAGTTCCATCTAAATGTATACACCAATAGATCCCTAATACAATCACTCTAAGGGGTGAGATAGAGAAAGCCTCGATAAAAATAAACCCTATATAAGAGGACTAGTAATGGAAAATGAAACAAAGGAATGTGATCCTAACGTTTAAGGATGCCCCAAGTTCGATCTGTGACTTCCGGATCACTTGCCCCAACTCGTCATCTTCATTGGACGATATCTCAATAATGTCCATAGTAGGCTCCTTTGTTGCTCACTCGGTGCTTGTCATGGGATATCATCCTCTTCGTCTTCTATCAAGGACGTTTGGGAAAAACACACACATCTATCCTTGAAATGGCATTTAATCTAATCACCAGAATGCAATGAATGAAATGCCTATATTTATATGAACTGTAATAGATTTGAGGGATAGAGAGTCTTACCAACCGAACTCGTCGATTTATGTGCGGTTTTAGGTGTACCAACCGCCCAAAGACATGCGCATGAGACAAGTGATGGTGAACTTCTAAAAATCAGAGGGTTTGGCACCTAAGGTTAAGGTTCCCACTTCGAGTTCTAGAAAGAGCCGATTCCATTGCACAGCTATCGTTGCATTGGGACTCGATCCATAGTTCGAAGCGAGCGGAATTGAAAAGTGGATTACCCCGTGTTTTTCCTCACGGAGATTCCATTTTCAATTCCTTCTATTGTGTTCCTAAAGGCGGCACCCGGGGTTTTAGGCGCGGTTGTGTGTGTCCACGTGTTGTGATCATCACAATGCAATTCATGCACAACAGTTTATCAATCAGCACTTCAAATCATCCACACAACATACATTCCTACGTCCAACCTGCATCAGACAATGTTAATCACGGACTACACCCCTTATTTCTCCAATCTGCAAAAACATATAACACCTACCATAAGCGGACTTACCTCACCTTCAAGAGCACCTGCATGGTTAGAAAAATCACTCAGCGTTTTAATTACGGCCTAAATCCACTTGAGGTCTAGAACCATAGGTTCTAGAACAAATGTCCCCAGCGGAGTCGCCAGCTGTCGCGACCCGTCCGGAAGCGGACGCGGCTAATGGATTACCGATCGCGGGCCCTTTGATCGGCGCGGGCCCTCCCAGGCCCATACCAAATCGCGGCGGGAGTATTTTTCAGAAGGATTCGACGATAAGAGTCGATCGCTTTCGACCTTCAGTGTGATCGTGGTGGCATGTGCAACTTGTGCATGCATTTGGAGTCGCCACCGGTCTTTCTTGGAGGGTAGACCGGAAACCTTACTGACCGATTGGGAGAGATCGATCAGTTCTGCGGAACCAGAGATTTTGGGTTCGGGGACTTGGTTACGCTGGTGTCATTACCAACGCCCTTTCGGTACCTAACGCGACTGATTTTCCTAGCTAAGAGTTCATGCAGGCGCCGTTTTGGGTGGGGTGAGCTTGATTCAGGATTTCATGCAGATTGGAAGACTGTTCCTATCAATCACAATCAATTTAAATGAAAGCGCAATCAAGTACATAAATAAATCACTTTGATGCACATCAATCCAAATCAATGGCTTCCTAATATAGCCATAAGGGCTTAGGGAAGGTGTGACTTCGGACCGGGGTAAAATGGGAAGACTCGGAGGCGATTGGCCCGAAGGGCAAGATCGTCAATTTTTGGAAGACTTGGATACCAAATTACCCAAAATATTCCATGGCCAGTTGATTGTGGCCATTTCCCATCTTTGAGAATTTTTTGGAATTTCTTGAATTTTCTTGAATTTTTGGAAAAACGATTCGCCCAAAGGGCGAAATCGTCATTTTAAGAAGGGTCGGGGTTCAAGACACCCGAGATGAACCTTGACCAGTTGATTGTGGCCATTTCCTATTTTTTGGAATTTTTTAGAATTTTTAGAATTTTTTTGGAAGACGGTTTGCCGGAAGGGCAAAACCGTCATTTCGGAAAAGATCGGGGGTCGAAAGACCCGAAACAGGTCATGGCCAGTTGAATGTGTCCATTTCTTATTTTCTGTAATTTTTTAGAATTTTTCTGAATTTTTCGAATTTTTTTTGAATTTTATTGAATTTTTATTGAATTTTTGAATTTTTTATTACTTTTTATTATTATTTTTTTGAATTTTGAAAATGGTGATCCGGGTTGGGCTTCTAAGCCCAACCCTGCTAAAGCCACGGGTTTAGAAAGGACACGAAGCCTAAATAAGGTCTAGAAGAAAGGCCTATTCTCATACTTTTTAAATTATAAGAGAGGCCCGAATTGGAAGCCCAAATGTGATTAGAATTTAGACAAGCCCACACGCCAGCCCAAAACCAGGTTGACCTAATCTGTGCAACCGAGGTGACACCGCCCCACCACCCACGTTTTTTTTATATTCTTCTACTCTTTTTATTTTTCGTTTTCTTTCATTTTTTTTATATTTATTCTTTTCTTTAATGGAACATGATTGCATCTCTTTTTTTAAGAAAATACATTTGGTGGCCTCTTACTTTGTCTTTGGGCGCACGCCCTCAGATCCTCAAGATCTCCCTCATTTTTTATTATTCCCCCAAATTTCCTCATCCTCTTGCTTTCGATCATGTCTTCCTCCATCTTTTCCTTTTTTTATTCATCCTCCCCTCTTGTTCTTTTCTAGTCCATCTTCTTCTTCGGCATTACTCTTCGTGAAGGATGAACAGAAGGTCCTTTACTCAGAAATTTATCGGACCATCTTTGACAACTACTTTAAACGACCAAATCGACGACGGCCGCCAACCTCGTCGCCGGTCAGTTGCGACCGTCGCAAGACCTCCGACCACGATTCCGACCAAACTCAACTTTTGAGTGATCTCCTGTTTGTACATTTTTGTCCGTTCGTTTTCTATTCTAAACACGCAACAAACATTAATGCAAGTCGAGAAACTTACGAGGGTGGCCTCCAACCACGGGCTACCGTCGCGCCGCCTCCGAGCAGGTGGTCGTGCTATCTCTGAATCGATGATGACCGGCGCCACTGCATTCTCGGGATCTACTAACGGGGCCGCCTTCAAGAACTACCCGCACATGACCACAGGCTTGGGTCGCCTCGACACCGTCGTAAGGACTTGCTCGCGCGCGCCGCCATACCATTTCGCCTGCTCGTGCATCGCCGCCGTCGGATCTACTTCGAGTTCGTTCCCGGACGCCGTGGATGAACGTGTGGCCGCCGAGTGGGTGCCAGCCTCGCTCGACCGGGCTCTAAGACGATCACGAAAACAAATGCATGTTGCTCTCTGTTCCTCCCACGAAACTCATTGAGAACTCTCTGCCCAAGCCCTCTCCAGATCTCCTCTTTTTCTTCTTCTTTTTTTACTTGCTGGTGGTCCTCCTTTTTTATTCTCAATGCTTCCTCTTTTAGTCTTTTTTTTTCTCTTGGCCGCCTTGCCTCATGATCCGGTCTCCCACTATAGTCATCCAACATCCTCCCACCATCTTCCCTTTCATTTTTTAATCGTCGGTGGTCTCCCCTTTTATTTTTCAATACTCTCTAGCTCCGTCCACCTTCTCTCCCACCATATAAAATCTTCTTTTGGTTGGCCAACCATGCCATTTTTTACTCTTTTATTTAGCGGCGCCGATGGCCTTAAGGATTGCATGTGCGCGAGGAAGAGCTTATGCGAAAGTTTCTATGTGGCTTTAATCAACTAGAATTAGGTCTTTAATGCCAAAATTGAGAAAATCAGTGCACAATTGGACCAATTTGAAAAGTAGGTAACCAAATTGAATGTCTAAGTTCTAAAATCGTGAAAATTGTAAATTAAAAGACTCGAATGACATTTTTTTTTGCTCGGTTCGGGTTTATGTTTGTTATGGGACATAGTGACCCAAGCCGAATTTTCAAGATTTAAGATTACACACTTGAAGAGGAAATTAAAACAAAATTATTGAATATTTTTTTGTATTTTTCTGACCACGAATGGTATTTTTCTGATTTTTTTGGGTATTTTTATAATTAAATAAATTCGAAAAATATTATAAAATACCAAAAAATATTTTTTGCTCAAAATTGGTCCCCGAGGCTAGGCCAAGGCTTCCAAAGTTGATTTTGTAATTTTATGATTTGTTTTGCTATTTTTAATTAATTTTTAAAGAATAAAAATCACAATAATAGATGGTCAAAAATCAGGTGTCAACATCCATCGATTGGTCTTGCTTTTATTTTATGAATTTTTGGAATTCATCGATTGTCGACCCCAACTAGTTTGGCATAAATGTGTTGTTGATGTTGTATATTAATAAACCCCTACCTAAGCATGGTTGGATGCCATGAGGCGGACCTTGGAAAGTTTTCGTATAGGAAGTAGGGATTCGCAAATCCTGCAGACGTAGAGCGCGCATGATTTTGAATCCAAATACATTACCCACAACGGAAGTAAACATATTAGTAACATAACCTTCTTCAAAAAGGTCTAAATGGTAAGCTACATAACATATATATTGATTTTCTTCTCTAACAATAAACTCGATGTGGTAGCATCTTCCTTTATAACGATCAAGGCTGGTAAGCCCATTGGTCCACACAGTTGTCCATGTACCATAAGGATTGAGAAATAGAACCATCTGATTTGATTCATTCACAATAGCCATAAGATGATCATCTTAGGGCGATCCTTTTGTTGGCGGATGCTCCTATTACACTCGTAGTCTCTGAAGGATGAGAACCAATTATGTAGCATCTACATCGAGAATTCAAATATTGCATACGTCATTAGTCCGATCCTTTGTAGGAACTACCTGAAATAACGAACTTGCAAAATGGATCTATTTAGAGGGAAAATTATCAAAAAATTCTTAAACTTACTGTACTTTTGCCAATTTAATTCTAAACCTTTTGCATATATATCATTTTAGTGTCAAACCTTTTTTATGCTAATCCAGTCATAATTTTTTTGTACTTACGCCAATTCACTCCATCAAGCCAACTTTCGCTGATCGGCGGTGACATGGATGCCGGCAGACTCTGATAAGACCTTCGACGATGAAGTGGATACTTTTTTATTAATGTTTTAATACTTTCCGAATTATTTTTCTCCTTTCTCTTTCTTTTTTTTTCCTTCTCCTTCCTTCGCCGGTAATCGACAAAAGGATAGGGCCGGTGAGGTTGTCCTCGCCAGCCACTAATAGGGGCGAGCCTCGTCGGCACTGGGCAAAAGTGCCGATCTGGGCGACGACGCTCAAACAGTGAAAGAGCCAAAACCAAAAAAGAAGGGTAGAAGAAAAGAATGCGTGAGGTAGATAGAGACGAAGACCGAGACGAAAGCGGTGGACGGGAGAAAAATCGGTGTGTGCTCAAGAAAAGAAAGGGGGGGAAAGCGATAAAGAGAGGGAAAGTTTTTTCTGGTAAAATGAAAAGAAAACAAAAAATTGGTATATTTATAATAAATTTTCCTTAAATTATTTTTTTGGACAACAAAAAATCTAAATTAATACACTTGTGATAAATTTACTACACATGTGATAAATTTACTTTAAACTATTAAATCATAAACAAGTATGTTTGTGATAAATTTATCCTAAAGAGGTACACACGTGATAAATTTACCATTTTTTATTCAATTTTACCATTGAATTGCCAAGTTGGATAACACATGACACCAATTTGGGGTTTTTATCTTTTGTTTGTCACGGGTGTATCATAAATGTGGATTTTTGGTCAAAAAAATAATTTGGAGTAAATTTCTCATGGGTGCGCAAGTTTAGAATTTTTTATTGTAAAAACATTAGTTTAATCATAAATTTGTTACAGAAGTGTTAATTTAGGATTTTTTGTGATAAAAAATAATTAATTTTTTTTTTATTGTAAGTGTATTAATTCGGAGTGTTTTTTGTGATATTAATCATAAAATTAACTTGTAATATGGGACGAGAAGGGGCGGGGGAGCAATAGCGAATAATTTCTTGCCACCGCAAAGCATTGTCAGTGATATTTTTTTCCCTTGGGGGAAGGAAATCTTTTGACTAAAATCTAGCCCACATCATAGTAAAGCACGGTAAAAACTAAAAAGCATTGGCAGGTCTTCTTTTCCACGTTAGGATGACCCACCTTCTTTTTCTTTGCCTTTTTTTTTTTGGCTTTACAATCTTTTTACTATCACCTTTGGAAATTTCTTTTCTTTTCTTTTTATTTTTTTGTCATTTTTATGTCGAAAATGCAAATTTCTTTTCCGCAGGAAATCGTTTTATGGCAGGAGGCATCAAATCAATGGGTTAATTATTTTGATAGTTTCCCTCGTAAATGTTTCTTTTTCAAATCGATGAGTTAATTATTTCAGTTGTTTGTATTTGAGAAATGATTTAATACTGCAATTTCAATATCTTCTATGGATTTTTCAACGAGAATTTGTAAATCGACATGATATTACGTTTTATTTAATGGCACTTATTATTACAATTGCTAGCAACATTTGAATTTTCTTTCGATTCTGTTAAAAAAGATGTTTAGTTTTTACTGAGCAAGAGTAAGCGTGCGCTCACTATCTGTTGAAGTCTGATAGAAAGTTGGAGATTAATATACAAATAACTGTAATAAACATAATAAAGTTAATATAACGCGGGTACCGTATTTCCAGGCGTATTTGTAGAGTATTTTCGATGTATTCCCCAGTGTATTCCCGGAGTATTTCCAGGTGTATTCTCGGCGTATTTCCAGGTGTATTCTCGGCGTATTTCCAGTGTATTTCTGGCATATTTCCAGCGTATTTGTGGTGTATTTTCGACCAATTTTCAGCAAGTTTCCGACGACAAGGGCAGTCCATCTTAAGGTGTTTGGGCGCTCCGGACTCAATTTTGAGGTCTGTTTTGGCAAATTCCATCTCTACAGAGCAGTTAGACCAAGGTTAGAGGCATTATTCGACTTTGGGAGCTTCGAGGACTCCAAGGTGCACTCTTTCTAACTCTTTGCTCTGATTGGAATGGCAAAACATAGTTCCTATGATATTATAAAGCTGCAATCATTTGATGTCACTGAATTTCATGGTTGGAAATTGCACGTTCAATTTGGCATGAAAGAGCGTGAAATATTCTACACTGTTTTAAGTGACTTTGCATCTACCACTGAGGATGTCGATGAATATCAATGGAACAAAGATGAAGATTTTTGTAGAGATTACTTGTTGAATTCTCTAAATCCTCGTCTAGCTATGACTTATAGTGAGTATAAGACGGCGAAAGAGATATGGGATCACTTGAACACTCAGTTCCAAAAGCAAGAGGGGCTCTCTAAAACTCTCCTAGCGGAGAAGTTCTTTGATTTTAAATTCAATACGAATTCGAGTGTCACCTCACAGTTAGTTGAACTTGAGAACATGAGGAACAAGTTGAAAGAGGATAATTCTGATTTGTCCGATAATCTCTTTGTCGGTCTTGTGTTGAGTAAGCTACCTGCTGAATGGAGTTCTTTCAAGACTGAAATGCACAGACAGAAAGAACAGATGGGACTTGATGAACTAAAGAGGCATATTCACATTGAGGATCAAAATTATACTAGGAAGAGTTTGGAACAAGTAGGACAACAAAAGTCAGTTGCCAACTTAGTTTCACATTCCTATAAACCTCATAAAAGGTTCAAGTCACCAAAAGGTGAATCTTCTTCACAGTTAGAAGCCAAAAAGACTATCTTCAAAAGAAAGAAGAAGGGCAAGTGCCATAACTGTGGAAAGTGGGGTCACTGGGCAGCAGAGTGTAAGCTACCAAAGAAGCCAAAGAAAGACACACCACAAAATGAGGCTAATATGCTAGTTAATGAGTCTGAGCCTCAAGCCTTTATTGAAATGATGAAGGATGGAAAGGCCAATGTCTCTTCTGAGTGGTGGTTGGATAGTGGCGCTACCTGTCATGCTACAAATGACAAGAACTTACTCACTGAGGTCACAGAAGTGAAAGACACTGTAGAAAATTGCAATGGTGGTAAGGCAGAGGTGACTCATGCTGGAACTGCAAATTTGGTGCTTTCTTCAGGTAAATTACTAACTCTGAAACATGTTAGAGTAGTACCTTTACTGAAAAAGAATTTGATTTCTATGAGTTTACTTGATAAAGCTGGTATGTCCTTTTCAACTATGAATGGTAGAGTAACTTTATCAGTTAACTCATGTTATTTCGGTTGTGCATTCATGGTTAATGGCATGTATAGGTTGAGTTTAGATACTGATAGCATAAACCATGTGAGTTCTACTTTGATTGATCCAAAGTTATTACACAATAGACTTGGACATGTGAACTACAGAAAAATGCAACATCTAGCTAAAACTCACAACATTCCATTGGACACCTCTATTCGATTTGACAAATGTGAAGTGTGTGCACAAGCTAAAATCACTAGAAAACCTTTTAAGTTGGTTTCTAGAAGCACACAACTTCTTGAGCTAATACATTCTGATCTCTGTGACTTTAGAAATTTCGTCACAAGAGGTGGTCGGAAGTATTTGATAACATTCATAGACGATTTTTCAAGATATTGTCATGTCTATTTGTTGAAATCGAAAGATGAGGCTTTTGAGAAGTTTAAGATTTTCAAGTCCAGAGTAGAAAATCAACTCAACTTGAAAATTAAAAGGCTTAGGAGTGATAGAGGAGGAGAATATACAATGACAGGGTTCAAGGAATTTTGTGCTTCAGAGGGCATAATACTTGAAACTACCGCTCCTTACTCACCCCAATCAAATGGTGTTGCAGAGCGTAAGAACATAACGTTAACAGAAATGTTAAATTCAATGCCACTTACAGCTGGCATGCCTTCCTCCTACTGGGGAGAAGCAGTTCTAACTGCTAATCACATCCTGAACAGGTTGCCACACTCTAAGTTGTCTATGACACCTTATGAGATATGGCATAAGCATCCTTGTAGATATGATACTCTTAAAACTTGGGGCTGTATTGCTTATGTAAGAATACAAGATCCTAAGAGAACTAAGGTGGGACCTAGAACAATTACTTGTGTATATCTAGGTAGTGCAGAAGATAGTGCTGCAGGCAGGTTTTTGGATCTATCTACTAACGCAGTGATAGAATCTAGAGATGCAGAATTCTTTGAAAATAAGTTTCTCAAAGATCATGGATTGAGTGTTTCTGGATCTACAGATATGATTACAGAGTCTAATGTAGAATCTGAAACAGGCCCTTCTGACACTAATCCCACACAACTGGTTGTTGAACCAGATCCAATTAGAGTATCTACAAGAGAGAGAGTTTCCAAAAGTTTTGGTAAGGACTTTGTCACTTATCATCTAGAGGATGATCCATTCTCCTATCAAGAAGCAATGAGATCTAGGGAATCTCTACTTTGGGCAGAAGCTATAGATGATGAAATTAACTCTCTGCTCCAGAACCACACTTGGCAGCTAGTCAATTTGCCAAAATGGGCTAAGGCTATAGGCTGTAAGTGGGTATTGAAGAAGAAACTGAATAGTGATGGATCAATAGCCAGATACAAAGCACGTTTAGTAGCTAAAGGCTATAAACAGCAGAGTGGAATAGACTATTTTGATGTTTATTCACTTGTGTGTCATCTATCAACTATAAGAATTATTCTTGCTTTGGCATCTATTGAACACTTTGTAGTGCATCAATTGGATGTAAAAACAGCTTTCCTAAATGGAGAGTTAAATGAGGAAATTTACATGGAACAACCGGAAGGGTATGTCATGAAAGGACTTGAGGACAAAGTTTGTAAATTGAACAAATCTTTGTATGGTCTTAAACAAGCACCTAAGATGTGGCATCTTAAGTTTGACAAAGTGGTAAAGAGTTTTGGCTTCCAGTCTAGTTACTCAGATAAATGCCTTTACCATCGTTCTATGTCAAATAAGATAGTTATCATTTGCTTGTATGTTGATGACATGTTAATTCTTGGCTCCGATCATTCTGTAGTGAGTGACGTGAAAGCTATTTTAGCTAAAGAATTTGACATGAAAGATCTTGGTATTGCCAATACCATTCTTGGTATGAAAGTAAGTTTTGAAAGGCAAGTCGTCTCCCTTAGCCAGACTCATTATATTGAGCAGCTATTTTCTACCTGGGGATACAGTGAGTGTAAACCGATTGAGACACCATATGATTATAATAAAAGACTGAGTCCCAATGAAGGGACCAGCGTGGATCAGTTAAAGTACTCGAAACTGATTGGTAGTCTCATGTATGCTATGAGTTGCACTAGACCTGACATAGCCTTTACAGTTGGCATGCTGAGTCGTTTCACTAGTAATCCTAGTAAAGAGCATTGGGATGCCATCAATAGGCTGATGAGATACCTTAAAGGTACTAAAGATTATGCTCTATGTTACTCTGGTTTTCCTCCAACTGTGGATGGATATTCTGATGCCTCATGGTGCTCAGAGATTGGAAATAGTAAGTCCACAAGTGGATATGTATTCACGTTGGGTGGAGCTGCTATTACTTGGAAATCCAAAAGACAGACTTGTATTGCATTGTCGTCTATGGAATCAGAACTCTTTGCTTTAGCTTCAGCCGGTGAAGAGGCAGAGTGGATAAAGAATCTGATTATGGATATTCCGTTATCTCGGCTAAAGATAAATTCTTTAAGCCTGTTCTGTGATAATCAAGCGGCAGTCCAAGTCGTCAAAAATGCTCTCTTTAATTCAAAGAGAAGACATGTGAGACTGAGACATGCATTGTTGAATTATCTGAGAGAACAAGGAGTTATCACCTTGATCGATGTGAGATCGAAGGATAACATGGCCGATGCTCTCACAAAAGGTTTGTTTAAAGATCGATTATTCAAAACAGTGGGGGAAATGGGGTTAAAGATTTTGAAAGATAAGTCTTAATTACCATTTACTTACCTTCTAAATGTGTGTTTTGAATTATCGAATCTTCTTTTGTTGGCCAAAATGATAAGCACATTCTATGTGTTTCATCGATGTTCATGGTTGCCGATAAATTTGAAAAGGGTTAGTTGTCTCATTCCAAACTTGATGAAGATGGCTTTAACCTGATTCAGAGGTTCTATCTGGGAAGTTTGTGTCATTCCAAACTTGATGATACAACCCGACCAGGTTTGGACTATCCTTTGGTTAAATGATCCCATTCCAAACTTGATGCGAGATTATTTGACTTTAAGGAATCAGTAATTGTGACATTCCAAATTGGAACACAGAAATAGTTGGTTGCATAAGAAGCCTGTTGGTCTTGTTCTTAATTGAAACTTGACATTACATGACTAAGTTATTGTAAAGTGACTTGACTGTTGGTCCGGTTCTTTGAAACTAGGCAATGGTTATTCTCTTACGAATAAACTTGGGTTGATGGCTCTTTGTAAATCAAACTGTTTAGGCCTTGTTCATAATTTATGAAACTGGCTTGATGCTTATGAACATGATATTATGATGCTTTATGACATCAATATATGTTCTTCTTTGCCTTGTGTTATGGTGCTAAGTTCTTTTAGTAGAACTAGACACTTTTAGTAGATTATTCAAATGATTGAATTCATAGTAATATGAAATTCATATGTGAAATTCTACAGGGGATGACAGAGATGGAGGAGAGCTTAATGAGTGGGATCCTGACCAGGATGACCTACTTGATGAATGAATATATCATTCAGAGTGTGTGGGGGACTTGATAGATCACCTGCAAATGCCCATTTTGATGAAGTCCATTTACTTGAGACTTATATTTTCTGTCATTGTGTTGTGAACATCATTATGCTAATCTTTTGTATTTGTAAGGCCTTAGACTATTTTGATCGGCCTACTTATACTTGACTGCTATGCATATGTTGATTGTGAACTGATTCAGAGATTTATTATGGTATACTGATCTCAGAACAGATTCATGATAAGGATGATTCACTTATTTGGACTGAATGTGGATGATTCATGTTTGTTTGAACATCACACTGACACCGTATTGGATTGTGCTGTATGGTGAACATAGGAGGAGATTGTTGGATATATTGTGAATATAATCCATGTAATATGTTCACATACAAGCCCAATAGGTGAAGGCTTGGTTATTTGGGTCCATTTGGGCTGGAGCCTAATAGCTTGCTTATATATATTCTAGGGTTCGCCCTACGCTAGAGGTAACACTGTTGAGCATTCCAAACTTGATGTCTCAAGGTGTAATACTTCAAGCAAACACTCTCTACTCTCTCAAAACCCATTACCTCCAACAGCATTCTGGTTTTCTTCTCCGTCAGACTTGAAAGCAAAAGATCAAGGGTAGAGTCGGAGCGAGCAAAGATAAAATGGATCGTCTCATTTTTGGGCATTCTTTTGCCGAGGTGGTGGCACTGATCCTTCTACCCGGGCTCGCGTTCTACTTTCTCAATAAGAATAAAGCTAGCATGCGTGGAGATGCGGAAGATTCTGATACCGACACACCTAGTTCGTCGACTACGCCGACGACGCGAACTAATTCCGGTGGATCTAGTTCGACTCCGCCAGAATCTGCTAATGATGCATCTAGTTCATCGACCGCACCACCTGGAGACTCTTACGAGGTGTTCTTGAGCTTTAGCGGTAAGGATACTCGGCTTGGCTTCACCGATCATCTCTATCATAGGCTTGTCGATGCCAGAATCCGGACTTTCAGAGACAATGAGGAGCTCTGTCGAGGCAAGAAGATAGGAGATGATCTTTTTGCGGCCATCAAGAATAGTAAGATCCTGATCCCCATTCTTTCCGTGAATTATGGTACGAGCCGCTGGTGCCTGGATGAACTAGCTCAAATAATGGAGTGCAAGAATAATAACAAGGAGACTATAATGTTGCCTATATTCTACAAAGTGGCACCCGCTGACGTGAGACATCAAATCGGGGAGTTTGGAGATAAATTTCATAAGCGTGAGAGGTGTTTGCTTACAAAGAGGGGTTTCGACTCAACGATGTTGAAGAAATGGAAGGAATCGCTCGAAGAAGTCTCCTCCTTGAAAGGACACAGCGCCACGGGGTAAAAATTTTCGACAAAACTTTCTCTAATTTCTTTTAGTTTGGGTGGATGTTGTCATTTTGGGGAAAAATCATTCTTCTACTTTCCAATAAAATCAATATCAGATCGACTAAAATCGTAGAACATAAACAGTCAAATGGAAAATAACGTACACATGCTATGTAGAAACACACCTAGAATCTTGCAAGCATGTATAGTCGCGCAAATAATGTTATGACTTGTTTATTGACTGATGACTAAACTCTCGCAAGACTCTGGCTTATTGAATTTTACTTATTCAACCGCTCTAAAATTTTTTCAAAGTCACATCCTCGTTATACGAATATCTTTGGAAGCAACAAGTGTAAAACACAATGTCAATTTTCAGAATTCATTAGCCATGCCTCAAGTTTCTTCCTGTTCAATGCATGATGTTGGCCTAATAATGGTATGAGGCATTCCCAATTTAGTCTTAGCATATAAGATAATATATATCATTCTTAAGAGTTTTTCAATTTATGCCTAGATTTGTTTACTACTTTATTCTCATTAAATTAGCAATATATAATACTTGTTGCAATGTACTTGAACTCTTGTGACATTTGATAGGCCTGAAGGAGAGTTGGTGAAATCGGTTGTTCGCGAAGTGTTGAGTGAGCTAATTACAAAATTTGAGTTGGATATTCCTGAGAATTTGGTCGGGATTGATGGTCAAGTGGAGGAGGTTATGAAATTCGTGGGTAATAATTCTCATGCCACCCTGTTTATTGGTATCCACGGAATGGGAGGTATTGGTAAGACAACTATTGCTAAAACCATCTATAACAAGCTCTCAAAACAATTTGAGTATCGAAGCTTCATTGATGATATTAGGGGATCATTGAAGGATGGTGTTAAGCACTTGCAGAATCAGTTGATCGGTGATATATTGAAGCAAGAAAATCTAGTTTGTAATAAGGATGAGGGGTTTAAGTTACTCTCATCCAAGTTTCAAGATAGGAAAGTGTTGATTCTCCTTGATAACGTGGATGCTCATGACCAGTTGAAGGATTTGGCTGGAAGTCATGATTGGTTTTCTTCAGGAAGTGTGATCATTATTACTACCAGAGATGAGAGTATCCTTGACAAAGCACGAGTGGACTACAGACATGACCACCAGGTGCTGGATACCGATAATTCTTTGACTTTGTTTAGTAGACATGCATTTCGAGAGGACAGTCCTCCAAGTGAATTTGAGAAACTCACTGATGAAGTTGTGTCCACTACCGGAAGGCTTCCTTTATCTCTTAAAGTTTTAGGTTCATTTTTGTGCAATAAACCGCGAGGAGTATGGGAAGATACAATACAACAGTTAAGAAATGTTCCTAATAAGGAAGTGCAAGAAACGCTAAGGATAACTTATGATGCATTGGAGGATGAACAACAACAGATATTTTTGGATATCGCTTGTTTTTTTATTGGCACTGACTTGAGAATCGCATCCTACATGTGGGACGCCTGCGGCTTTTACCCAAAGAAGGGAATTGTAGTATTGAGATTAATGTCGTTAATCAGAGTTGGAGAGAATCATGAGCTCAGAATGTATGATCAATTGCGAGATCTTGGTCGGGAAATTGTCCGCCAGGAAGATAAGAAGAAGCCTTGGAATCGCAGCCGATTATGGGACTCCAAGGAAGTCATGAAAGTGCTAGAGGAGCATGAGGTAACTGTTTCTCTTCTTTTGCCCCCTTAGTCTGTGTCTACGCTCAAAGTGATGTTGGTCTTCTGCTTAGTGCTTGCTCTAGTGACCAGAGAACGTTCTAATGTTGTTGTCCTCGTGCCTTTTTATTGACGTGATTAGAAAGTAGGAGGTCGCTCTTTCTTAGTAAGTATTGCAGCTTATCTGAGGCTTTTCTTTCACAAGTGTACAATATGAAGTTTTTTTTTTACAAGAACGAGGTAATTTAAAATTTATTAGATACTTGATAGGGTATTTTACATTGCAAAAATTTGACTTTACATAATTCATTGGGTTACGTCCTTGACAAGCGCAACAAATTACTTGACTATGCCACTGTAAACAATAACTGCTTTGGATACACAAATCATAAAATTCTAACCTTCAGGTGTTAGAATTAATACAATTGGAGTGTTTGTGGACGCATTTTTCATGAAATTTCAATCATTACACCATAATTGTGAATGGAAGGGTAGTTTATTTTATGTTATATTAGATTAGGAATTACTATTTCACCAAAATTAATCGTATTTCATATTAAAAAGAGAAATGTCTTACTTTTTTTCACATAAAAAGTCCCAAAGATAAGAACTCTAAAATTCTAGTTTGTATATAATTATGTATGTGATTGTATTGTCTTTGTGAAATTATCCATAGTCCGTATAAAAGGGTATCTTCATGTGTTATCTAAAAGTACAGTCAGCCTTCATAGTAATAAAAAAATGCTGCCTAGACCGGACTGATTATTTTTTACTTATTTTTATTTCTTAAATGTAAATATAGTAATTCACCGGTTATTTTTTTTTATTTCTTAAATGTAAACCTAATTTCTAATTAATATATTAAAACTAAAGTCGATGTTGCTCACCTTTATTAATAATTTACATTTGAACCACACGAAAACTGAACTGAAACGGTCGGTCCTGTCCTAGAACCAATCATTCCTAATTACTTTTGCACCAAGTACGAAAGGTCGGGCTTGTTTTTGAGATTTGGCCATGAGTATTCTCAAACTCTGTCGACTGAATACGGAAGATTAAGAAATTATACACTTGAAGACAGAATTTTGATGACAGATAGGACTTCTTTATATTTTAAGACAGAAGCTAATCAGGGAAATGACTAATTTGAGCATGATTACTTCTCTTGGAAGTTGCTTCTTTTTGTTATAGCTATTCTTCTCTTGGATTCCTTTCCTGTGTTGAGGTCTAATTCCTTCTTTACTAATATGTCATTCTCCATGAAATCTTGCACAATATTGTGGAGTACATTAAAAAGATTTTTAGTTCCGAGAAATCGACCTGGATTTAGAAATCCGTGAAATTTCATGTATTAGTTCTTAATTTCCCATGCATGAGTGATTTTGCTTGGTGAAAGCTTTCTGCACATTTGGATTAAAAAATATTTCTAATATCATGTGATGAAGAAATTATTCGTTCCATAATTTAAAAATGGATTAGAAATAGCTGTTCTCCCAAAATCAGGAATAACAATCGCTAGGGACCCAAGGAACTCATAGCTATTCCATAAAGCTTAGACTAGCTTCAAATTTCATAATTCTAAAATAACTCTGCACTTTTAATAATAAGTTATTTTAAATTAAAGCAAAGTTATTAAATAAGGATTGTTTATCATACTTGAATATTTAAATTAACATTTAATGCTAAAAAATTATAAGAGCATCAATATAATTTATATTTCAAGTTACTATTAATAAAATCAAAATTGCATCAGAAAATATAGATATAACTTCTATCACAATTGCTCATAATTAGTTATGAATCCAATGGCAAAAACAAAAACGAGTACATGTTATCTTAACTGCAGGTATGAAAGTCAAGTAATATACACAAAAAGTATACATAAGAAAAAGAGAAAAGAAACTGACTTTATAATTGTTTTTCGCAATTATCATAATTGTTACAATAACCATGTCTTTTATGTGATTATTGTTAATTTGGATATCTAATATGAAAATTTTAGAGAGAGAAAATATATTTCTATTAGAGATAAAATCAACTCTCGATTTTGCACAATGTAATTTACTTAAATCCTGTGTATTGCTAACTAGTATTGTAATGAAGCTACGTTACAAGAAAGAAGAGGGTTAACAAGTTGTTAAGTTTTACATATGAGCCACTAGATCAAAGTGTCAGAATATGTTTATAATATGTATAATTAAGAAGCTATAAACTATTATTCAGAACAAAAATAAAACACGAAAAAAGAGTGCATCGTGATTTTCTTTAAGATCCAAGTACTTATGGCCAATTTCAAAATCTAAGCTTTTTTTTGGCCAAAAAAGGAATCATATGTTCACTTTGCTAGTCTCTAAATGACATCGATGCATGCTAATAGAGATATGACCAATATAAATAGTGTTGATGAACGTTGATTCTTACTATAGGGAACAGAAAACATCGAGGCCATTTCTCTTGGCTTTGGCAGAGATGACAATATCCTCACGGGCAAACAATTCGAAAAGCTGAGAAATCTAAGGTTCCTTGACGTGAGACGGGCACATTTTAGCGGAGAATTTGAGAACTCAATTAAGAAGTTAAAATGGCTTCGGTGGTTGGATTGTCCCTCGAAATTTGAAGCAAAGAAATTTCATGTAACGGAATTAGTCGTACTCGATCTGTCGAGAAGTGGGATATCAAGTTACTGGCAAGGATGGAGTTTCATTTCGGTAAGATGGAATAATAACTCCTTTTTTTTTTCCTTTTCTTTTGAATTACAATCACTCTGGACTAACCTCTTGACAATTATAATATTTTTTTTATCAGATGGCGAGGAAGCTAAAATATCTCGACCTTAGTGCTTGTCAATCTTTAGAAAAAACTTCATTCCTCTCAGCTTTTGAGAATTTAGAGGTTTTAATTCTCGGATATTGTCCGAGAATAGAGCAAATTGACTATTCGATTGGAAACATGAAGAGTCTGGTACGCTTGGACTTGACGAAATGTTGGAACCTTAAGGGGCTGCCAGCAGAAGTGGGTAAATTAGTAGCACTGGAGCAACTCAATCTACATGGATGTCGTCAACTTTATTCACTACCAGACAACATAGGGGATTTGCAGAATCTAGAAATTCTGAATATTAGGGGCACTCGGATAAAAGAATTGCCCAATGGTATTGGAAGGCTGAGAAAGCTTCGAGAATTAAATGCTTCAAGGTGCAAAAAAATGGAAGGGAAAATGCCGAAAGGTGTCCGTAATCTTTCTTCCCTGCAACGCCTTGATTTGGATTCTTGTGGGAAGCTCCAATTGCCATCGTTGCTTCCTTCCAGCTTAACATATTTGAGCGTCACCTGTCGAAGTCACAGATTGCCTTCACTTTCCAACCTGACCCATCTCAAGGAACTACAATTTAGTAATAGCGAACTTCTCGAGTCCATCTGGGAGCATCCATCAACATTAGAAAAAGCCATAAACACTTCATTCAAATTGGAAATCTTGAAACTCCGTGCTTGCATTCTCACGGAAACACTAGACGTTTCGCATTTTAACCGTCTGAGGACATTATCTATCGAGAACTGCTATAATGTACTAGAAATTCGAGGTCTTGAAAAATTGCAAAATTTGGAAAAGTTGAAAATTAGTGACTGTGCTTCAATTAAGAGGCTGGTCCTTCCAAAATCCAAGGATCTGAAGAGATTACGTATGTACTCATGCAAGAACTTGGTTGAAATTCAAGGCCTTGCTAAGTTGGAGTCCTTGGAAGAGATGGATATAAGGTTGTCCGCTTCCATTGAAAGGTTGGACCTTCCAAAATCTAAGGGTCTGAAAAAATTCAATGCTAGCATTTGCAAAAACTTTCTTGAAATTCGAGGCTTCGACAGATTGGAGTTCTTGAAAGAGATAGATATCTGTGGATGCTCTTCAATTAGCGGTTGCAAAAACTTGGTTGAAATTCAAGGCCTCGACAGATTATAGTCCGTGGAAGAGATAAATATCTATGGATGCACTTCAATTCGGAGGCTGGACCTTCCAAAATCCAAGTGTCTGAAAAAATTCTATGCTAGAGGTTGGGAGAACTTTGTCGAAATTCAAGGCCTCGACAGATTGGAGTCCTTGGAAGAGATAGATATCTCTACATGTTCATCAATTCGGAGGCTTGACCTTCCAAAATCCAAGTGTCTGAAAAAATTCTATGCTAGCGGTTGCGAAAACTTGGTTGAAATTCAAGGCCTCGACAGATTGGAGTCCTTAGAAGAGATAAAAATCTATGGATGCGCTTCAATTCGGAGGCTGGACCTTCCAAAACCCAAGTGTCTGAAAAAATTCTATGCTAGAGGTTGCGAAAACTTAGTTGAAATTTGAGGACTCGACAGATTGGAGTCCTTGGAAAAGATAAATATCTATGGATGCACTTCAATTCGGAGGTTGGACCTTCCAAAATCCAAGTGTCTGAAAAAATTCTATGCTAGCGGTTGCAAAAACTTGGTTGAAATTCAAGGCCTCGACAGATTGGAGTCCTTGGAAGAGATAGATATCTCTAGATGTTCATCAATTCGGAGGCTGGACCTTCCAAAATCCAAGGCTTTGAAGAAGTTAACATTTGAATCTTGCAAAAACTTATTCACAATTAAAGGTCTCGATAGTTTGGAGTTCTTAGAAGAGCTAAATATGTCGGGGTGCACTACATTTGGAAGGTTACCAGATTTATGTTGCTTTGACACCTTGCGTGAGTTGGCAATCAACTGTTGTGACAACCTTCATGGTATTCAGAGCCTAGAGAAATTCTCATCATGTGAACGTCTACAGATTGAAGATTACAAGTCATTAGCAGAATTCCCAAACTTGTCGAATTTTCATAACTTACGGACATTTTTCCTATTAAATTGCCATGAACTTCGTGAGATCCCAGGGCTTGCAACATCTCTACAGCATATTGCTATCCTAGGATGTTCCTCGATCGGGATCTTACCTGATTTTTCATCATGTACCAAGTTGATCAGTCTAGTTGTGCGAGATTGTGAGAAACTTATTGAGCTTCAAGGACTCGAGAAATTGGAGTATCTAGAGGGATTGGACATTTCTGGATGCAAGTCACTCAAGAAATTACCAACATTACGTAGACGGCGATTTATCGAAATTATGAGAAAGTGCCTTCTAGCTTATACCTTGCACGGATAAAATATGGATGACTCAGAATAGTTGAGATGATCCACACTTCCTGACAAAGGTACATGAAGTAGGTACGCTGCCTTTTTCTCTTTTGAGATCTGTAATCCAATTTTCATTTGCAATTCCTGTTTCCAATTTCTTTTAAGATTTATTATCTTCTAATTGTATTTCCTGGTTGGCAGTGATGCTGTTTTCTTACTAGAATTCAAGGAATCCGTAAGGAAATGTCCGTGAAAGTAAATGTGTGCTTCGGCAAAATGGCTCCGCTCATCATGCCAGTAATGGGAATAGATCAGAAGGCCTTCTAAGTGATTGACATTTCATTAGCCTTCAGGTAAGATTCTTCATCCTATGCAGAGAAATAAAGATTCTCCGCGTTCAACAGATTCTGGAATCCGAGAGTTACCGAGTAAAAAACTGACATATGCGGCCGTTTGATAGCATGCCAAAGGTAATCGTACAGGCCGAGAAATGCTGAATGAAGGACCCTATATGGAGGTCATGATATTGGCTTTTAGTTTGCTCTGCGATGACCATGCAGTTCATGCTTGCATGTTTCTAAGGTGCAGTTAAGAATGAATTTACAGGGCAAAAGGAACATGTTGAGAGGGCATTCCTTAGTATGCATACGCTATTAGCTTGGGACAAAATTTGTCCAGCCATTGTGTTCCACACATTTTATCTCACAGAATTGTCTACATTAGCGGATTAAGGTAATCGTCTTGTTAGTGGATTTACTTGCTGAAAAGTATAACACGGGAAGCGTTTCCTAAGTTTCCGGAGGAACCTTTCCTTCATCCTATGTGCCATTGCAAACTGGTGCATCTATTCTGATATATGAATAGCACATAATGACAAGGTATTATACCCCACGAAAGCAAGCAAATTCACTTAGTCAAGGCTTCACTGGTTGATGATGTTAGATGCCTATTAGCTGGATTGAAACAGTTCGAAAAGGGAATTGACATTGCGCTTGGCAAACAAAGATGAGTAGAGTTTTGGGTGTTATTAGTAGTTTGCTGATGCTGGAGCTGGATTGAATTCATTTGATGTACTTGCGGGATTTGGTTATTATTCCACTGATTGCGATGCAAATGCTGAAATATCCAAAAGACCTTTTGGAAGGCCACTTCCAAAAGGAAACAAAGTCATCAAAGGCTCAGGAGTTCGATATTTCTTGTACTTCTCTAAACGCTGACAAAGCATCCTTGGAATGGTAAAGGATGTTCGCATACTGCTATCCCTATTAAAATATTCATAAAATTGATTTTATAAGACCATGGAGGAGTTAATGCACCATGGAGTAATTAATGCAAGTTTGGTGTGATTATCATTACTAGGTGTTATCATTACTAGGTGTCTTGGGTTTCATAGTAATTACATGTTGTGTCATCATTACTAGGTGTCTTGTGTTTCATAGTAATTACATGTTGTCTTCATAGGAGTGTTTAGTTTTTGCTATAAATACTTGAGTGTGTTGTATTGTAAGATAAGCAAGAGAGAAGCCAAAGCAAGTGTTCTCCAATATACAGATTTTCTCCATCCATTTCGTG
This sequence comes from Rhodomyrtus psidioides, assembly GCA_021437785.1. Classification (NCBI taxonomy): domain Eukaryota; kingdom Viridiplantae; phylum Streptophyta; class Magnoliopsida; order Myrtales; family Myrtaceae; genus Rhodomyrtus; species Rhodomyrtus psidioides. Next base: position 2,836,789 of record JAILYB010000030.1, read on the forward strand.
CCTCGTTTCTTATATTCGAAAGGTCACCCACGTTGTGTGTTTTCGGTTCCAACATTTGGTATCAGAGCTAGTATGGCATCTAGTAGTTCCGTTCAAATGCAGCTTCCAAAGTTGAACGGAAAGAATTTCAACAACTGGGCTGTCCAGATGAAGGTTCTGTTCAAATCGCAAGATTTGTGGAATCTAGTTGAAAGTGGCTACAACGAAGTAGCTGATGCCGAAGCATTCGAGGCTTTGAGAAAGGAGGAGAAAGAATCTCTGGTGGAGTCCTGGAAGAAAGATCAGAAAGCATTATATGCGATTTTTCAAGCCGTGGAGGAAACGATATTTGAAAAAATATCGAGTGCCGAGACCGCGAAAGCTGCCTGGGATATCTTGCAGAAATCCTACAAAGGCGATGATCGTGTCCGGCGGGTGCGGCTTCAGACTCTTCGAGGTGATTTCGAGTCTTTACGCATGAATGACTCGGAAACAATATCGGCATATTTTGATCGTGTGCAGGCCATCGTTAACCAATTAAGGGTTAATGGTGAAAAACTTCAAGATGTTCGTGTTGTAGAAAAAATCTTGAGGTCTTTGACCGAAAGATTTGACTACGTCGTCGCAGCGATCGAGGAAGGACAAGACGTATCAACTCTCACGTTGGAGCGGTTGATGGGTTCATTATGCTCCCATGAGCAAAGAATGAACCAGAAGTCTACGGGTTCCGTTTCCGAGCAAGCATTGCAAAGCCGGGTCGCTCAACCAAACCGAGGAGGCTATCAAGGCGGTCGAGGTCGTGGAGGAGCCCGAGGTAGAGGTGAGAATTCAAATTTCACCAGAAAATTTAGAACACCTGACAAATCAAAAGTCAAGTGTTTTAAGTGTAATAAATTCGGACACTACAAATCCGAGTGTCATGCAAAGGCGACGTACGTGCCGGCGGAACATGCACATGCCACCGATGCTGAAGAGTACATGGTACTAGCATGTGCGAAGGATGATTCAACTGTCGTTGATACTAATACATGGTATCTAGATACTGGGTGTAGCAACCATATGACCGGAAGAAAGGAGTTATTCTCACAGCTGGATGAGACAAGCCGTGGCGAAGTCAACTTTGGGAATAAATCAAAAATTCCAGTGATGGGCAAAGGTAACATTAATATCAAATCCAAAGATGGTACTAATGTTGCTATTGCAGATGTTTACTTTGTGCCAGGACTTTTTTGGAATTTGCTAAGTGTTGGGCAACTTTCCGAAAGAGGCCACAAAGTTCACATTGAAAATGGAGTTTGCACAATCAGAGGTGTAAACAACAAGTTGATCACGACGGTACAAATGACGAAGAACCGGATGTTTCCCCTGACTCTTCAGACGAAGAATCTCTTGAGCTTTCAAGCGATGACGAAAGACAACAGCTGGCTGTGGCATCTTCGATTTGGGCATCTAAATTTTCGTGGAATGAAGCAATTAGTTCAGAAAAGGATGGTGATTGGCATGCCGTTGATTAATGATCCAGGGCGTCCTTGCGAAGGATGTCTCGTTGGAAAACAGCACCGAGACTCTTTTCCAGTTGGAAAAGCCAGAAGAGCAAACCAACCGCTGGAGTTGGTACATACCGACATATGTGGCCCTGTTGAGGTGGAATCGTTTGGACAAAAAAGGTACATGCTAATTTTTGTCGACGATTTTAGTAGAAAAATATGGGTACACTTCTTGAGGGAAAAATCTGAAGCTTTTGGCAAGTTTAAAGAATTTAAAGTCTATGTTGAAAAACAAAGTGGCTTTAAATTGAAGGCGTTGAGATCGGATAGAGGTGGAGAATTTACCTCAAATGAATTTCACAAATATTGTAAAATTCATGGAATCAAACGTCAATTGACTGCCAGCTATACTCCTCAGCAAAACGGTATAGCAGAAAGAAAAAATAGGACAATTTTTGAAATGGCAAGAAGTATGCTGAAAGCTAAAGATTTGCCCAAGAAATTTTGGGCAGAAGCTGTTGCTTGTGCTGTATTTGTACTAAACAGGTGTCCAACAGTGAGTGTTCTTGGAAGAACTCCAGAAGAAGCTTGGAGTAGAAACAAACCAGATGTTTCGTTCCTACGAGTATTTGGGTGCGTGGCATATCCCCATATACCAGACGAGCGAAGAAAAAAGCTGGATGACAAAAGCGAGAAGTGCATCTTCATCGGCTACAGTGATACAACTAAAGGTTATAAGCTGTATAACCCGGTCACTGAGAAAGTTATTATCAGCAGGGATGTCAAGTTTTTAGAAGATGAGGCCTGGGACTGGAACCAGAAGGGTGACCAGAAAAACATCATCATCGAAGATGAGCCACTGGCGGGTGAGACAGAAACACCTCCATTATCTTCAATGAGTGATCCATCTTCCTCATCATCTTCAACTGGAGGTACATCTTCACCAACAGCAGTTTCAGAACCACAACTACGTCGTTCACAACGACTGAAGGAGACGCCAGCAAAATTCAGAGATTATGTGGTCACAAGAAATAGAAACAGTGATAGCGAAATCACTGATGAAACACTGGTAAACTTTTGTTTATTTGCTGATTGTGACCCTGTAACCTATGATGAAGCAGCTGTAGATGAAAAGTGGATTGAAGCAATGGATGAAGAAATTCACTCCATTGAGAAAAACGACACATGGGTGTTGACTTCTTTACCACCCGGTAAGAAGCCTATCGGTGTCAAGTGGGTGTACAAGACAAAGTACAAACCCGACGGTCAGGTGGACCGTTACAAGGCTAGACTGGTTGTAAAGGGCTACAAGCAAAAGCCAGGTATTGATTATTTTGAAGTATTTGCACCAGTTGCCCGGATGGATACTATTCGGATGGTCTTAGCACTTGCAGCTCAAAACCATTGGCAGATCCATCAAATGGATGTGAAATCAGCATTCCTCAATGGTGTCCTTGAAGAGGAAGTATATGTGGAGCAACCACAGGGTTATGAGAAGAAAGGGCATGAAAATCAGTTTTACAGACTGAAGAAGGCTTTGTATGGATTAAAACAGGCACCACGTGCTTGGTACACACGTATCGACACATACATGTTGAAGCATGATTTTCAAAAGTGCCCTTTTGAGCATACACTATATATCAAGTCAAATGCTATCGGTGACATCTTAATTGTGTGCATTTATGTTGATGACTTGATATTTACAGGGAGCTGTGAAAAAATGTTTGCTGAATTCAGGGAGGCTATGACTAGCCAGTTTGAAATGACTGATTTGGGACTGATGTCCTATTTTCTTGGTCTTGAAGTGAAGCAAACAGATGATGGCATATTTATTTCTCAGCAGAAATATGCTAATGATATTTTGAAGCGATTTAAAATGGAATCGCTGAAGCCAATCCGAACTCCCGTAGTAGAACGATTGGAGCTGAAGAAAGAAGGAACCGGTGAGCTGGTAAATCCCACTTATTTTAAAGGCATTGTTGGCAGCTTGAGATATTTGGTTTCTACAATGCCAGATATTACCTATGGAGTGGGTATTATTAGCAGGTTCATGGAAAAACCCTACCAGTCACATTTGCAAGCAGCAAAGAGAATTTTACGGTATGTCAGTGGAACTCGTGATCATGGAATTTTATATTCTTATACTGACAACTTTGGTCTAGTGGGGTACACAGACAGTGATTGGGCAGGTGATACCGAGACTCGAAAAAGTACGTCGGGGTATGCTTTCTTTCTTGGATCAGGAGTATTCTCTTGGTCTTCCAAAAAGCAACAAGTTGTTGCTCTCTCGACAGCTGAAGCAGAATACATGGCATTAGCTTCAGCGGCTTGTCAGGCGATATGGCTTCGTAGGATGCTGCATGAATTGATGCATGAACAAACGGGTCCTATTAAAATGATGTGTGACAATAAGTCGGCTATTGCATTAGCCAAGAATCCTGTATTTCATGGCAGGAGCAAGCACATCGACATCAAGTATCATTACATTCGTGAGCGAGTCAAAGATGGTGAAATCGATCTTAATTTCTGCAGATCAGAAGATCAGCTTGCAGATATTTTGACGAAACCCTTGAAGGCAGATTCGTTCGAAAAATTGAAGAAGATGCTTGGTATGGAAATCAATTTTAAGGGAGGCTATTAAAATATTCATAAAATTGATTTTATAAGACCATGGAGGAGTTAATGCACCATGGAGTAATTAATGCAAGTTTGGTGTGATTATCATTACTAGGTGTTATCATTACTAGGTGTCTTGGGTTTCATAGTAATTACATGTTGTGTCATCATTACTAGGTGTCTTGTGTTTCATAGTAATTACATGTTGTCTTCATAGGAGTGTTTAGTTTTTGCTATAAATACTTGAGTGTGTTGTATTGTAAGATAAGCAAGAGAGAAGCCAAAGCAAGTGTTCTCCAATATACAGATTTTCTCCATCCATTTCGTGCCTCGTTTCTTATATTCGAAAGGTCACCCACGTTGTGTGTTTTCGGTTCCAACAATCCCACATTTCCCTGATTAGGTTCAGCAGAAGCGTTGCAGAACTGAAACTTTCTGATAACTTAAGAGGTTTCCGAAATATTGGAAATCTAGCCAATTGATTTGATATAGCGCCAATAATTTGGAGTCTTTACTCACAGAGAGTTGTTTGTGATTCAGGTTTGGATCTTCATGCTAAAGTGGAACTTTGTTGGGTAATAAAGAATTCAGAGGTTCCCGCATTGGTAAGCTGCTGTCAGAGTTGGCTTAGAATGGTTGTAACCACTGCCGTTGGAGGTCTTGGAATGAAAGTTTTTCGAGGTTGAGATCTTATTGCAGTTGATTTCCTGTCAGAATACTTCAATGGTAACAAAAGTAAATGTCATGTCCCTTGTCATTAATTGGAGCTGTCTTCGTGTGCTCAGGTTGATTATCTTCCAGTTGCATCATGATTGGCTTGGGTTTGTGCACTTCCTGTTCTTGGACTTTTCTTGACCTGTCTTGATTTGACGAATTCCCCATGTTTTCCCCCCTCGAAATGTTATTTGTGAAAATTGTGGTACAGCTTGGATTATACCTAATTGGATACTAAATGTACTAGCAGTGGGACGTCTGAAAATGAGTTCACTCATTTGGCATTGGCTAAGAATATGCCCCATTTCAGTCGTTTGGCCCTCGTGTGATCGAGATTCTTTGGTGGCACCAACGCCTTGAATTATGCCGGGTAGGCATACAGAGAAAAAGAGGTGTCTGGATCCCCTGCATGTAAGGCATGGGATCATTATTTTGTCCACCATTGGATCTTTCCCCCTATAAAAGGGGGAAATCCAATGGCCCAAAAAATAATGGTCCCCTGCCTTACATACAGGGGATCCGGGTTCGAAAAAGAGAAGAGATACGGAAGAATTTAAAAATGGATTCAAAGTGTCCAGGCAAGGCACGGAAATCACATGCCCTTTGTGATTCAAGCGAGAAAAATACTAAAAAAAATGGCCATTGAAAAAAAAACAAAGGTAAGGTTTTGCTCATTGTGTGTGTGTGTGTGTGTGTGTTTTTTTTTTTTTTTATAACCGAGGTGTCCAGGCCAACTTGCGCGCACGTCGACTATTCCTCGGGGGAAACTAGCACAACAATCCACCGCCATAGCCCCTGCTTAAATCACAGGTGTTCAGTTATGGAATCGAACTTGAGACCAGTGCGCCTAACCACACAATCTCAAGTGCGCCCTAACCAACTGAACTACCTATGAATGAGTTCATCATAGGGGTGAGCATGGGCCGGGTCCAGGCCTAGACTCGAAACCGACCCTGTTATAATCGGTTCCCAATTTTGGGAACCAAAACTGTGACATTCCGAAATTTCCGCCCACAAGGCTTGAGGCATGGAATGTGATCTCGGAATTAGTAAATGGAGACGAAGAATTTCTAACAATCAATTTGGAATAGACGACGCCTAATCAATAATGAAATTTGGCGAAAAAATGGATTTCCGGACGAACGTCGAGAAAAGATTATTTTGCCCCTAGTGAGTTAACCTCGCCTTAATAAGTGAAGGAGGACATTTTGGTCATTGACCACTCCCCTTGGCTGCCGAAAATTAGAAGTAATATTGGCCATTGGATGATCCAAATAATTGCTTTGAAGACAAGTGTCAATAGATGACAAAGTGGCATTTATTATTTAGTTTTTTACCTACCATTCTTCCTTGTTGACTAAGCCAAAGTGGGATTAAGCATCTCTCTCTCTCCCTCTTCAGCCAAGTCACGACAGCTCCCTCTTCCCTCACTCTCTCTTCCTTTTTCTTCTTCAATCTCTCTCTCTCACTCGACCAGTCGCTGCCCTGTCCCGACGCCTTCACTGTTCCGGCCATATCGCCGTCGTCCGATGGCCGATTGAGGTAATTCCACCGCCATTAGAAAGCTTATTGTCTTGCCTTTCCAGGGATATATTATAATATTGAGTTGGCCTGGTAAATGTTTCTGTAGGTCAATTTTAGTGGACAAAGGTCAGGTCGGGGTCAGATCGGACCAGTTTTGGAGGGAGCTCGAGTTCGCCGGCCTTAAGAGCTCGATTATCTTCAAATCTTCGGTGAGTTACTCTCAACACATGGTATAAAGGTTTGGTGAGCTGAGATGGAGGATTACTTGGAGATTAGGAGGGTTTAATGGACAAAGTTTGGATGTTTTTGCAAAACAGATTCTGCTCCCTCTGTTGCCATGTAGAGCCGAAGCGCTATGAGGTTCATTGGAGTGTTTCGTTGCTTCATGAATTTCGGTAAGACCCCTAATAACATAGTTTGATATGTTGGCAAGGGAGTTATGTGGTGAATTGAAGCTTAGAGGTTGATTTAAGTGTTGTTGGTATGATTCGATTTAGGACCGGTTCCGCCCTGTTGAGGACTATGGGGAACCGAACCTTTTAGGAGCTGGTGGAAGGTTCGCCTTGCTTTCAAATACTCGGTAAGAACTCTTGGGATGTTAATTGATGTGTTAATGAGGCCTTGCCTTGATGGAATAGAGAAATGGATAAGTTGTGATGTGGAAATTGTGAAATTTTACTAGGGTGCTAAACTGCCCTGTACAGACCGACATTGGATTGAGCTTGGTGGCTGTTATTGCTTAGATTTTCTAGCTCGATTAAGTGGTAAGAATATTTCTAAACCTTTGTTAGGGTGTTGTGTGACTAATAGGTGGATTTTAATTGAATTGAAAGTGTTTGGGAGGCTGTTTTGAGGTGAAAACCGATAGGTACACAAAACTGATTTCAATGCACACTGATTTTAGATTGGGTCGTTCTAAGTCGTCCGGTATCCAAATTGAGCTCCGTTTTCGCCCACGCGTCCATAAGACATTAAATTTTAAGATTATGAAATTTGATTTCATAAAAGGTGAAAGGGTCAATGTCAGTTTACTTATGAATGAAGCTGAACATAGAGCCTAAATAGGGCGATCTTAGGCGGAATGTTATTTATGATGATTTGCCTTGATAGAACGGCAATTGACATGCTTAGGGCCATTGAATTGGCGCTGTGAAGACATGAGAATAAGGGGTTGCGTGTGCTATTGAGGTATCGGCACGAAGAAAATGAGAAATGATTGAACTTTGATATGGTTTTATTAGGTAAGCCGTGGATGCCATGTTCGACCTTGAAATTTGCTGACCTTGTAAGCACTTGGTGATTGGAGTTTGCTATTTGAATGAAGATGTGAGTGATTGTCGCGACCTAAAAAAATTAGGCTAATGGATTATCAGGTTAATTTTAATGACTAACCTAATACGGACTCTCCCAAGCCCTACCAAATCGCAACTTAAATTAATCAGAATGATTTAGAATTTGGAGTTGCCACTAATCATTTTTGGTAGGTTGATTTGAAACCTAAGTAAAATAGCGGGAGGACTATTTTACTTCTACGAATAAGAGATTATGGATTCGGGGACTTGGTTACACTAGTTAATTAAAACTAATGCCCTTTCGGTAACTTAATTCCATGAGATATCCTGAATCGATGACTCAAGCTTGACTGAATTTGCTTTAAGGTTCAAAAAGATGGAGTGATTTTTTTTTTATGTGGTGTTTTCACTTATTTAGAGTGAATGCAATACATGACATACAAGACTAAAATATATGCTGAATTTATAGGACTAAATCAAGCATGCAAAAATAATATCAACTCAATGCAACTTTCAAAGCAACGTATAAACAGTCATGCAATTAGTTAATTAAACATGCACACTATCATGCAGTTGATTAAATTGAACATGCAAATTACATACACACAAGAACCCATGCAGCACGTGATTTTTACCTAAATAATTTAATCATGTAGTCAAGCTAACCTAGTATGAAAACCCTAAACATGATACTAGAGACATGACAAAACAGAATGAGACACATGCATATAAATATTGGACATGCGAATGTTATGACATATCATGCATGATTTTCGAAAATGATAACGATGCATGAATAAGCAATTGTAAAAAAAAATGTATGATAATATAATGAACAATTTCCTATCTTTTTTTTTTATTTTTTTTTACTTTATGATGTTGATGCAACCTAACTACATGACACGTGAGATGATATGACATGGCAAGATGACGTGGCAAGATGACGTGGCAAAATGACATGACAAGATGACATGACTAAATGACGTGGCAAAATGACATGGGAAATGACGTGGATAATGACGTGCGAATGATTTTTTTACATTTTTTCAGATATATAAAACAAAGGAATGAATTAAAAAGTTATCCTATTTAATCTGATATGCAGACAAGGTATGTGTCCCCGAGATTGAATGTATGCTATCCTAATTAATACAAAATATGCCAAATATGCTTGAATGTGTTTTTGTTCTTTCCTTTAAAAAAAATCAACCATTAGGGAATATCTCGAGAATTTCGTTATCTTGATTTAACAAGCCTAATAAAGGTTAACTAGATAAGATTTCTAAGAAATCTCATCTTCCTAAACATTCAATCAAATGGGGTTTTTAGGAAACCACATCTTACTAAAATCTTCAGGAAAATTTCAAAAAAATGGCAAGTTCAATCAAGACAACTCATCCACCCGAATATTCACCGCGAGATAAGGAAAGAAATCATAATCATGCCGTTATCCCTTTCAATTTCCGAAAATTTAACCGACTTTCCACTAAAGATTGATTTTCTGGATATAGCGAATCAGACCTAAGCGGTGAAAGGTCAGATTAACCAAATCCAGAATTTTTATGACAATTGATATTCGACGGCTTAGATAAGAAAGATCGTTCACGAATTTCCAGAAAAAAGGGTCGATCTCCACTTGAATCACAGCATCAAAATATGTGAAACGGCAGCCGTATAACTCAAGGATTCAATCACCAAGTCTCCACGAAATTTTGCATAGGTTAGTGATATAGAACATGCAAGAACAATGTATTTTCGGACTGAACATCACAAAATCAGCTTATGAACAGTAGCAAAACAGCATGTTTTTCAACTTAGAACATCATCGAATCAACTTCATGAGAGTATATAAAGATTACCTTGAACCGAGCTTAAGATTCTGCACCTAATTTGAACTTTAAGCCCAAAATTGCAATTCAAGTCTAGCGTTAGAACCGGCGACTTTGTGGATTCAATCGGCTCGGGGTCGCGGATGATCGACGGCGGATCGGCTTCGGTAGAGTCGAATGATGGGGAATTTCCGGCTTCGCCAGACTGCGGCCGGAGGAAAATAGTGGCAACGACCCAATGAAATATGCTAGCTAGCCTGCAAAAAAAAAAAAAATCCAACAAGCAAAGCAAGGGGTTGTTCACGCCAAGAAGAAATCAAGGGGATGCCTTTTGTCCAATGGATATTAGTCGCACCCCTTCTTGTCTTTTCTTGCTTGTGGGTCTTTTCTGCCAATGGTGCCGTGGAGATCAATTGTGAAGCACGCTCTACAGTCTCCCTTCCCTCTCCCGAACCTATCTCTATCTCTCTCTCTCAATCTGCCATCTGTGGAATTATGTCGTGAAATTGTTTTGTCCCCTCGTCCAAAAACCAAGACGTAATGAGATATATAGTGGATATTAGGGTTGTGCTCCAAGATTCAATCCTAACCATTGACTCTAAAAAATTCAGACGTGATATCAACCGTAGGATCATAATTTCTGATTTTTGAGTAATCCTATCGGGCTAGGATATCACAAAATTCGGCCACCATGGGGATAGGGCTTCTGGCCGAAAATTCCTTTATAAATGGGCTCATTCGCGAATTTAAGGCATAATTGGGCTTTAATTAATTAAACAAATAACTAATTAAAAGCCTTTCATTTAAAAGAATTAAAAATGGACCGAACTAAATTTGAATTAAGCCCATTGCCATGTGAAACTCGGCCATTGCCTCTGATAATCGAAAAGTCCAAATCAATTTCGGTTCCGCCGCCTGTTAAATTAAGGTCAATTGATTCGCCTTCGACTGGCTGCCGATGCATGACAGACAAATAAAATATGTAAAAATATGTAATGCATGAGAATTTCTTTTTGCGAGAATTAGGATTAACTCTTATTTTGTGAAATAAATGAATTTCCTAAAAATCAAAATTTAGGTGTCAACAGCTGCCCCTCTTTGAGTGGAAGCTCGCAGAGGTTTTGCTCAAAGATTAAAATTGAAGCCTAAATTTTGCAAATGCAAATGATGATGATGAAAATTTTTTGGCGGGAGTTCAAATCTCATTTTCTAATGCAAATAGAGATGATGCGTGAAATGCAATGCTACAAATAACATGTGCTAAAATTTCTCTTATCCCACATTAGAGAAACCTGCACATGGGTCGCATACGAGAATACTTGTTTTACCAAATTTCTCGTGAGCTGATGGTTCCCTTAACCTCCAGATTTCCAGTAGATGCTAGGATGCTAAGGTACTGACCAACTGCTCATCACCATTTCTTTCTTCCTGACTCGGGACGACGCAAGATGTCTGTAGGCTGAATTTGCGAGTTCTGGATCGCAAATCGATAATGCTTCTACACCACGATCATCCGCTCATCACGTGAAACATCAACAGAGGTTGAAGCTTTTAAGTCGCAATCATCTTCTCGTCATGTGGAACGTCGGCTAAGAATAAAGCTTTCAAACCACAATCATCTTCTCGTCCTGTGGAATGTCAACTAAGAAATGCTTCTGCATCACGATCACCCGCTCATCACGTGAAGCATTAGCTGCGAGTAAAGCTTTCGAACCACGATCATCTTCTCGTCATGTGGAACGTCGGTAGTGAATAGTGCTTCTGCATCACGATCATCCGCTCATCACGTGAAGCATTAGCTGTGAGTAAAGCTTTCGAATCATGATCATCTTCTCGTCATGTGGAACGTCGGTAGTGAATAGTGCTTCTGCATCACGATCATCCGCTCATCACGTGAAGCATTAGCTGCGAGTAAAGCTTTCGAACCACGATCATCTTCTCGTCATGTGGAACGTCGGCAGTGAATAAAGCTTTCAAACCACAATCCTCTTCTCGTCCTGTGGAATGTCAGATGAGAAATACTTCTACATCACGATCATCCGCTTATCACGTGGAGCATTAGCTGCGAGTAAAGCTTTCGAACTACGATCATCTTCTCATCATGTGGAACGTCGACAGTGAATAGTGCTTCTGCATCACGATCATTCGCTCATCACGTGAAGCATTAGCTGCGAGTAAAGCTTTTGAACCACGATCATCTTCTCGTCATGTGGAACGTCGGTAGTGAATAAAGCTTTCAAACCACAATCATCTTCTCGTCTTGTGGAATGTCAGCTGAGAAATACTTCTGCATCACGATCATCCGCTCATCACGTGAAGCATTAGCTGCGAATAAAGCTTTCGAACCACGATCATCTTCTCGTCATGTGGAACGTCGACAATGAATAGTACTTCTGCATCACGATCATCCGCTCATCACGTGAAGCATTAGCTGCGAGTAAAGCTTTCAAACCACGATCATCTTCTCGTCATGTGGAACGTCGGCAGTGAATAAAGCTTTCAAACCACAATCATCTTCTCGTCCGGTGGAATGTCAGCTGAGAAATACTTATGTATCATGATTATCCGCTCATCACGTGAAGCATTAGTTGCAGGCTGGATTTGCGAAATGCTGGTATCGCAATCTGGTAAAAACTGAATTACATTCATCCTTTATGTGAAACAGTGGACAGAATTGCGAAATGCTGGTATCGCAATTTGAGAAAATCTGAATCACATTCATCCTTTATGTGAAACAGCGAACAGATTTGCGAAATGCTGGTATCGCAATCTGAGAAAATATGAATCATGTTAATCCTTTACATGAAACCTCGGCCCAAAGATCAAATCTGAATGGGGTGCTCGAGTTATGGATCGAGCGGGCCTGATTGTCTTTTGGTATCTTCTGTCTAGATCACCGTGCTTAGCTTGATACCTGCAACATTCAAGATACGGTCATCCAAGTCTAAAAAAGAATCAGAAAACTTACATGAGTTGACTGAAACCCGACTTTTAGGATTTGCTAAATTGGCGTGCTCAACCTGTTCAGTTCATAAAAAAATGGTGTTTTGCATGAACCTTAATGCAAATGCAACAATTTGTGAGCTTCTACTTGCATTGTAAAGCTCTACTAGAGATTTTGTCAATAAGGAAAACTGTCTGATCCTTTCGACAAAATTTGACCAAATAGAATGAGGAACCTTCAGTCAGAAAGGACTTTCTCTCACTCTCTTTGAAAAGGCTATTTGACCCAACCATTGATGCGGGTATGAGAATCACTCGGAGTTGTCCTCATCACACTTGATAAGGGTTCGGGTAGTCTTGCAATCAGTATGACCAGATCAATCCACGAGGTCTTTTCAAGGCTGTAATTCCGGCTTGATCAATGGCTATTCAAATGGGACTCATATGAGTCATTAGGCCATGAAATGAAATCTTCATCAGCTGCATTGGGTTTACAAGTCAAGAACCGTGCCAAATGAGATAAAAATGATCTTGTTCGTACTTCTTCGAGCAATATTTATAAGCATTTGAAACCCTATATTAACCCAAGTGCTTTGATCTGAAGAGACTTTTAGTAAGGGTTGTGATGTAGGTTCAGGGTAGGCTCGAAATGAATGGCTTATTTTCCACAAAGGTGTTGTGTAAAGATGAAACGGGTGATCATCCATTCTTGATATTTCAGGCAAGAGTGCCGCTGGTAATCTTTGCTGATGTACTTCATAAAAGATCGTTCTTTGAGGAACATTTTGTAAATCAACTCAGGGGAGACCTCCCTTCCTTTCGGAGATTTTTATGAGAGAGCTCTTTTCTCTTTCCCTTTTCTTTATAATGGGAGTGGGCTCTTTTGCATGGCAAGCATCACCATTTTTTTTGCCTTTTTATTTTTTTTATTTTTTGCATGGCTAGCTTTTTCTTTCCTTTTTTTAGCTAGCTCTTTGGAAAAGAAAAGAAGAGTCTCATCTGAATTGTCTGCATGTTGTGCTGACAAATTTTCAAGTTTCAGCTTGCCCCAAGGCACTTTGCTCATCTGTCAAATAGTCTGAAATGATTTCCTTTCAGGATGATCACCAATTGGGTTTCAAGAAATGAATCTGCTGCTAAAATTGGGCTAAGCAAAGGGATGAGTGTGTATGGGTATAGAAATAAAATGCTCTTCATCATTTCTAAAGCACTTGAGCTAACATAGAATTCGCATGCAATAAATACACTTGAAGATTGATGCAAGTGAAAGTAAGAAAATTCTACTCATGCTTTGAATTTTCTGAAATTTGCCCCAATGTGGGGTTGTTCCTGACAGGAGTATGAAAATGAAACCACCGTTCAAAGGGGTTTAGCAAAGGGCGACCTGTGGTGTTTGGATAGAGGAAATGAATGCCTCACATCATCTTGGTCGTCATACTTTTCACAAGATAACCTTTCACCTTGTAAGCAAGGAAATCTTCACACTTAGTCACTAGGGATATGATATAGGACGTGTATGGAAATGGCTTGTCTTTCGTCGTCTTGGCGTTCCTCATTCAAAATGATCAATTCAATTGGATCAAAGAGACTTCTTGATTGAAATCACCTCACAGTGTAGATTAGAAATGCAGGCAAAAATATGATGAGATTAATTTGATTTGATCATCCATAATATCAGAAAATGAGTGCAGATCAAATATAGTCATGCATAAATCATGCAAGTACATTCAGATGTGAAAGAAATTTCAAGGAATGGGGAACAATGGATTGCCCTAGTATATGTGAGTAGATCAACCAAGTCAGGAAGTCTAGTCCTCGGTTGAGCATTAACTCATTCCTATATTTGCCCAAGAGAGAGGAACAAATGTACAAAGGAGTTGGGTAAGACTTGAGGTGCTATGGTTGCTCCAATTTAATGGCGATGACTGTCATGGTCAGTCGTATGTTCCTGCAAAAGGAAAGTGTCACCCTTAAAATAATGTGAAACAGAGAGATATACTTCATTTTCCAAGTCGGGGTCTGCATGCCCCCATTTTCAGTCAGGATGGGTACGAGTACAGCTTTCACCAAGTCATGAGATTTCCCCAAACATGGCCAGTGCTGGGAATTCGACTTCGAGTCCTGGCATATGACTTGTTTCCACGTTTAATCCTGCATGGAAAAGCATTCATGAATAAGAACCTCAAGAAAATGAAATGAACAAAAATTCAGGATGTTCTTGATTATCGATCTGCTTTGGTGGTAGCAATCAATAACATGTCTCCTTGCTTGGCACTTGCAAGAGGAAAAACGAAAGTCATTTCCAAGTATGACGAGTCGAAGATAAGAGATACTCCCTTTGAGATCGAGTGATCTTCCTCTTTCCCAATTCTTTGATGCGGTATGATAATCGATCGGTCGGGGGTGAAGCATGGATTAGCCTCAGTTGACTAATGAACTGGTGTTTGAACTGGCTGATACGATGTGACTGATAAGTAGATCGATGAATCAGTTAAGGGTTGTCCCAAGAGTCATCATTTGGGCTGATCAGATAATAGCCATCAAGTAGCACCGATTGAAATAAGGATTGTCGACGGCTTAAATGATTGATGAGTCACGGTTGGCCAAACACTTCTAGTCTGGTTCAAATGCTTAATCACCATGTGCGAGACGTCCAAGAATCAATCGGACTAATGGCTAGTTAGGTTGGGGAATCTGCCCCATGCCCCTAATGGATCTAGCAATATCACCTAGAGGGGGGTGAATAGGTGATTCTGAATATAATTGAAATTTCTTGTGGAATAAAATAAAATTTCAGTGTACGATTAGAATCAGGAACAGCATAACAGCGTGCAAAAAGTCTAAACACAAAAGTAAGAGTTTAGAGTAGAGAATATTGCACACGACGATTATAGTTGTTCGGCTTAGATCAAGCCTACCTCTACTCTCCAACGATGATAGCCGAACGGTTGGATTTCACTATGAAGAATCACGAGAATTACAAACACTCAATCACTTGGTTTTTCTCTCTCATAGATTTTCACAATGAATGGGATTTTGGGTACACAGAATTTGTTTCGGATAGAACTCAGATTATTCTTGCACTTTGGATTGTTGTTCGACCTCTCACTTTTTAGTCCATCATGGTTCTTCTTTTATACTCCCCTGCCTCCAAACTAGCCGTTGGATTCCTGGCCAAGGGATCGCTCTTCAATCCTTGATTGGACGTCATCAATCATGATTGAACGAGACTGTATCTTCAGAAGATATGTAGACCGTTGAGTAAGATATTGAACCCTTCTGATTCAGTCGCCCATATAACTAAATCTCCAGCTTCCATAAGTGTGATAAGTCTGAGTTGGTTCCCGAAAGAATATTCCTTAGAAGATAATATCCCATTGTAGAAAGTCCCTTGATTGATTGGAAGGGATATCAGGGCAATCGAATATCACAAGCTTTTCATAGGAATCTTGCCTTGGTCGGAAACTTGCCATACGTGGGTTTTCATGTTTTGCAAATGCAGAAATTGATCTTTCTTGGGTTTCGTCTTAGAACAGATTTGTTTCTTACTTGATCAGTTGAAATGGAATGGTAATACGGAGATTTGATGCGATCCATCCGTCACTGTTTAGATCGTCAGAAGCACTTCCATCTGACCCTTCGTCAGAAGCACTTCCATCTGACCCTCAGTCAGAAGCACTCCATCTGACCTCGTCAGAAGCACTTCCATCTGACCCTTCGTTAGAAGCACTTGCATCTGACCCTTAGTCAGAAGCACTTCCATCTGACCCTTGGTCCATGCGACAGAATTAGATCCACTCAACCTGCTGCTTACACATTCTTTCTGCATCACAGAACGTTATACAATTTCTTTCGATAGTTTTGTCATAATCAAAATATAGGAGAATTTCCACAACAATCTCCCCCTTTTTGATGGTGACAAAACTACTCTTATTGTAAATACATATATGTAAATTTAAAGATTTTAAACAGTGACAAAAACGAGTAATCATCCGATTTGCTCATGCAGATAATCATCATTAGAGATCCTGTACTGAAAATACTCCTGTAGGAGAACATGATCAGAGTATAAATGCATAATGAGAGTATAAACAGAGTGTAGGTATCTATCAGAGTATGGTTATCCCGCACAAGAATAAACTCTTCTCCCCCTTTCTGAATTGGAGTATAAGCAGAGGTATGTAATTAGAGTATAAATAGCGTATAGATATCTCTGCTCAAGATGATATCAATCCCTGCACAAAATGGATATCAATCCCTGCACAAATAAACTCTTTTCCCCCTTTTTGTCAACATCAGAAAGAGTGTATAAAGCTAAAAAAAATTGAATCGAGTCAATGTTAAACAAAAAGAGTAAAGGTTGTATCATAGCAAAGAGCAACTTTTGGCCAAAAAAATATAAAATAAAATTAAGAAGATGTGGGTAGAGGCATTTTTGAAGAAGAGAGGCGATCTTTAGGCTCGTTATCAGCCTCTACTGGGGAAGGTCCTTCATATCTTCTTTCCATTCTCTGAGCATGGCGTCTAACAGCTTGAGATGAAGGCAGTTCTGAAGCTATTCTGTCAATTCTGACCAGTATGTAGGTAGGCATGTTTGCAACCTCAGCACAAAACATTCTGCCATATAGGTCAATAGATTTCTCCATATTGGTCACCTGACTTGCCATATCCTGCAACTTCCTATCGATCTTCAGTTCAAAAATCTGCAGTTTCTGATCTAACCTTGTTTCCATAGCAGCCAGAGTCTGAAGAAGGATATGTTGAAGATTCTCAAAGTGTCCTTGAAGGTCCACATGTGGTTCTGTAGGAGCATGTTCTTGATATGAGGTGTCAATCCCTTTTGTAGCTAAATTCTCCCTTTCAGATTGAGCTCTAGGAAAGGCTTTAGAAGCAAAAACTTCTGTCAGAAATACATCAGAGGTTGCAGGCAACGGCTCCCCCTGAGTTATAGCCTTCTTCCCTTTAGCTCGTAAGTTGGGCACAGATTCTACATCTTCATTAATGTCCATTGGTATGGACTGAGCACTCGAGAGTTGATCTTCTCATGCAATTTCTGATGCCAAGCTTGGAGCAACTCTGTGGATTGTTTGTCTGGTAGAGGATATAGAATAGGTCTCAATGTCATCTGGCTCTGCCTCCTGCTCTTCTAAGGCAATCTAAGCTAGGACTTGTGCTAATAATTGTTCATGATTAAAATCGACAAGATTATTGTCATATTCTATTTCATTCTCAATTTTGGCAATATCCTTCTCATTCCATATTGTGAGGAATTCTTCCTCAGTTAGATCACAAGGATACACAACCTTTTCTTTTGGTTGTGTTTCTGTTTCATCTCCTCCTTCCTCATTCCTTTCAGCACTGTGATCCCCAGATTCACCTTCTTCATCTGATCCACCTCGAGATTGTGTAGCTTCAGAGTCATACTCCCTTGTTCCTTCTTCAATTGCCTCTGAGTCCTTATCAGTTGAGCTATCTTTTCGTTGTCCCTTGACAGCCATAACGTTTCTCCTCTTTGGAGATTTTTGCTTGGACTCATCCTCGAAATCCACAATGACTGGTTCATTGTTCTTTGTTCTCCATCCAGTAGGAGTCATCTTGTATCCCATCTATGTCACCATAGTTTCACCAGCAGTCATCAGAGGAATTTCTTGTTTGATAAAGGCGTTCAAGCCACCAATCTTGAAATCATCTATTATTCTATAGATCAAAGCAGCATATGGTAGTTGTCCTTTTGGCTTGAGAATAGACTTGTACATGTGTAATAGGACTGTGTGAGCAAAAGAAATCCTCTTTCCTATCAAGATGCCGCATAACAGTTTTGCCTCATACTTCGAGATATCTGTCTTTGAGGCTACCTTGGGTCTAAGACATTCAATGATCACCTTGTGCATCATGATGTGTTTTAAGGAAAAGTCACTGTAGGCAATATGCGACTTCGATTCCCTTGAGAAGCTTGATTTGCCAGTTATGAAGCAAAATGCTTCTTCTGCAGTGACATCTAGAGGTGTGAAATCTCTCTTTCTAGTTCCCATGATAGATGTCAATTCATCAATAGTCAATAAATACTGCTTTCTTTTCATCGTGAAAGCCAAGGAGTTGAAGTTAACAAACTGAAGATTTGAGTAGAAGTAGGCTACCAGATCAGGAAAGGTGTAGCCCCTATGCGTTATGAATTGATCTATCTTCACCTTTTGTAGATGCTTCCTCAGATAAATGCCGTTACTATCAAAGTACTTTAACTCAAATACCCTGTGAGGTATAACACCTCTCTGTTTCAGGAATTCAAACTTGTCTTTGTGAGCCTGAATCTGGAACATGGGATCAGGAAAGCTTTTATCCACATTAAACCGAATATTCTTCACAAAATTATTGAACAAAATGTCATCATCATCTTCAACCTTTGCCTTAGTTCCGCTAGGTCTTATAGGGGATGGTTTTCTTGACTTCAAACTAGGCTCTGCCATTTTCTCATTTCCTTTTCTAGATGCCGATTTAGGTTTTTCTACAGCAATTGGTTCAACTATTTTTCTAGGTAAACTAATAAACTCGAGCAGTTCACCTTCACTTTCGAACTGATGAGCATTCAGCAATCTTCTAAGTTCATTGCTAAAATCCCCTACTGCCTTAATACTATCGTACATTGGCTTAATAGAATGTGCCATTGCTTCTTTTCCTTCAAAAGCCGATAGAGACAAACCTTTTGCCAATTGGAATGCCTCACGCTGTTCGTTGATTTGGGTTTCCGTAGGTTCGGTGCTGCTTGCTATTGAGGCGGAAAACTTTCTCTTCAACTGAGGAGTCTTCTTCGAGTCAAAGGCTGATTTCGAAGCCATTGATACATAGAAAGTTTGAAACTTTGGATGAAAGAGTGTTGTTTTGAGGAAGAAATCGAGAGCGAGAGATCTTGAATACGGTTTTAGGGTTTCGATTTGAGAAAGATTTGAAAATGAGAGAACAAAGGTGACGGTTCGGTGTTTTATAAAAGATGCGGTTATTTTTGGAAACAAAATTAATAAAAGAAAATTCTGATCTTCTAAAAAGAAATAAAAGAATTTCTTTAACAAATCAATTAATCACCGTCAACCAGATATTCGGAGATATATATTCATATGAGGAACTTACCTTAAAGACAATTTTAGGAGTTAACTGACCTTGATTTATGAACTTTTCCAAAAAGATGTGAATTTCTTCTTATACGCCTTTTAGCGTTCCTTCTGACGTTCCTTCTGACGCTCCTTCTGACACTCCTTCTGACGCTTCTTCTGACATTCCTTCTGACGCTCATTCTGACGTTCCTTCTGATGTTCCTTCTGACGCTCCTTCTGACTCTCCCTGTTCTAAAATATACTTAAGAAGGAAGGTTAATGATGGATAATTCATTTCTAATAAAATTAAAAGTCTGCTTATCCAATGGTTTAGTGAAAATATCTACAAGTTGATTTTTCGTATCAATGTATTGAATGTTAACATCACTGTTCTGAACATAATCACGTATGAAGTGATGCTTGATCTCAATGTGCTTTGTTCTTGAGTGAAGTATGGGATTCTTTGTAAGATTTATGGCACTCGTGTTGTCACAAAGGATTTCCACAATTGATTCTTCAACACCATAATCTTTGAGCTGCTGTTTTAGCCAAAGTATTTGAGCACAGCAACTTCCAAGAGATACGTATTCTGCTTCAGCTGTACTAAGTGCCATTGTATTTTGCTTCTTGGAATACCATGAGACAAGCATGTTTCCCATGAGCTGACAAGTTCCAGATGTACTTTTCCTATCAATTTTGCAACCTGCAAGATCTGCATCTGAATATCCCTTTAGTATAAAATTAGAAGATTTAGAGTACCACAAACCATAGTTGGGATAAGTCCCAATGTATTTGATTATTCTTTTGACGGCTGATAGGTGTGATTCCCTTGGGCTTGATTAAAATCTTGCGCATAAACAGACGCTATATAGGATGTCTGGTCTTGAAGCTGTGAGATAGAGTAGTGATCCAATCATACTTCGATATAGTTTGGGATCAACTTCCTTTCCATCTTCATCTTTATCTAATTTGGAGGAGTGGCACATAGGAGTTTCTGTCTTTTTGCCGTTCTCCAAACCAAACTTCTTCACTATTTCCAGTGCATACTTTTCTTGATATATGAAAGTTCCTTTCTGAGATTGATGAATTTGAAGACCAAGAAAGAACCGTAATTCTCCCATCATACTCATCTCAAATTCATCCTGCATTACTTTAGAAAATTTCTTGCAGAGAAGCTCATTAGAAGAACCAAATATAATATCATCAACATAGATTTGAACTAGAAGAATATCCTTACCTTTTCTTTGAATAAAAATGGTAGTGTCTACATTACCTTTTGTGAAGTTGTGTTGAGATAGAAAGTTACTCAACCTTTCATACCAAGCACGAGGTGCTTGTTTCAGTCCGTAGAATGCCTTTTTTAAGACATATTCGAATTCATTTTCTCTAGGTTCTTCGAAGCTGGGGGGTTGTTCAACATATACCTCTTCTTTGATGTAGCCATTTAGGAAAGCACTTTTCACGTCCATCTGAAAAAGTTTGAAATCATTGTAACAAGTATAAGCAAGAAGTAGCCTAATGGCTTCCAACTTGGCAACCGGTGCGTAGGTCTCATCGTAGTCTATTCCTTCTTCCTGAGAATAGCCTTTTGCTACAAGTCTTGCTTTGTTTCTTACAACCTTTCCTTTGTCATCCAGTTTGTTTCTGAATACCTACTTAGTTCCAATCACTGGACGATTTTTGGGTATGTTGACTAATTCCCAAACATTGTTGACTTTAAATTGATGTAGCTCTTCCTGCATTGCATTTATCCAGTTATCATCTGCTAATGCATCTTCAATCCTCTTTGGTTCCAATTCAGATACCAATGCTATGTTGCTCATTGCTTGCTTAAATTTGGATCTAGTCTTTATGCCATCACTTATGTTTCTCATGATGAATTCCTTTGGATGACTTGACTTGTGCTTCCAGTTCTTGCCAAAGCAGTCATGTGAAGATGTTGGAGCTTCATTCTGTTCAGCTTCTGGTCTTTCTTTAACTGAGAGAGTTTCTTTCTGAACATTCTCCGAATCATCATCCACAATTGAGTCTTGTTTTTCTCCCGATTCTTCGTGTGAGTCTGAGACTTGAGGAAGTATATGAATTTGATTGGTTTGAGGTTCATCATTCTGATGGCTTTCGTCGAACTTGATGTTCACTGGCTCTTCAACAATACGAGTGTTCTTATTGTAGACTCTGTAGGCTTTGCTCGTTGTTGAATATCCCAAGAAAATTCCTTCATCTGATCTCTCATCAAACTTTCCAATTTGATCATTAGCATTCTTTAGAATACACGAAAATATGTAACATCAGACTTTTTTTCTTTGAAAATTTCATAGGGGGTTTCTCGGAAAGAGGTCCGAGAGAAATTCGATTTAAGATATAACAAGCTATTGAAATGGCCTCAGCCCAAAAATTAGATGTAATTTTACTCTCAATAAGAAGAGTTCTTGCCATTTCTTGCAAGGATTTATTTTTCCTTTCTACTACCCCATTTTGTTGAGGATTATAAGGTGCAGATAAGTTATGCTGAATTCCGAAATTAGTGCAAAAATCTGAGAAACTTTGATTTTCAAATTCTCCTCCATGATCCGTTCTCAAACTAGAAATGGTGTAACCCTTTTCATTTTGAATCCTTTTAGCAAGTTTTGAAAAGGACATAAAAGCCTCACTTTTGTGAGTTAGAAATAAAACCCATGTAAATCTAGAGAAGTCATCAACTATGACAAGACAGTATTTCTTACCTCCAAGGCTTAAGGTTCTGTTCGATCCAAAGATATCCATATGAAGTAGCTGCAGACAATGCTTAGTGGACACTTGATTTAAGGACTTAAAAGAACTTCTTACCTACTTGCCTAGTGTGTATGCATGACATAGTCCACCTTTCTCAAATTTCG
Source organism: Rhodomyrtus psidioides (assembly GCA_021437785.1). Taxonomy (NCBI): domain Eukaryota; kingdom Viridiplantae; phylum Streptophyta; class Magnoliopsida; order Myrtales; family Myrtaceae; genus Rhodomyrtus; species Rhodomyrtus psidioides. The sequence continues at coordinate 2,859,134 of JAILYB010000030.1, forward strand.
TTTGAGGTAACCCTCGAACAAGTTGATGATTCTAGCAATATCACCTAGAGGGGGGGTGAATAAGTGATTCTGAATATTATTGAAAATTTCTTGCGGAATAAAATAAAATTTCAGTATACGATTAGAATCAGGAATAGCAAAACAGCGTGCAAAAATCTAAACACAAAAGTAAGAGTTTTAGTGTAGAGAAAATTACACACGATGATTATAGTGGTTCGGCTCAGATCAAGCCTACGTCCACTCTCCCACGATGACAGCCGATCGGCTGGATTTCACTATGAAGAATCAAGAGAATTACAAACACTCAATCTCTTGGTTTGTCTCTCTCACAGATTTTCACAATGAAGGATTTTGTGTACATATAATATTTTCGGATAGAACTCAGATTATGCTTGCACTTTGGATTGTTGTTCGCCCTCTCGCTCTTTAGTCCATGATGGTTATTCTTTTATACTCCCCTGCCTCCGAACTAGCCGTTGGATTCCGGCCAAGGGATCGCTCTTCAATCCTTGATTGGACGTCATCAATCGTGATTGAACGAGACTGTATCTTTAGAAGATATGTAGACCGTTGAGTAAGATATTGAACCTTTCTGATTCAGTCGCCCATACAACTGAATCTCCAGCTTCCATAAGTGTGATAAGTCTGAGTTGGTTCCCGAAGAAATATTCCTTGGAAGATGATATCCCATTGTGGAAAGTCCCTTGATTGATAGGAAGGGATATCAGGGCAATCGAATATCACAAACTTTCCATAGAAACCTTGCCTTGATCAGAAACCTGCCATACGTGGGTCTTCATGTTTTGCAAGTGCAAAAACTGATTTTTCTTGTGTTTCGTCTTAGAACAGATTTGTTTCTTACTGATCAGTTGACATAGAATGGTAATACGGAGATTTGATGTGATCCATCCGTCACTGTTTAGATCGTCAGAAGCACTTCCATCTGACCCTCAGTCAGAAGCTCTTCATCTGACCTCGTCAGAGGCACTTCCATCTGACCCTTCATCAGAAGCACTTCCATCTGATCTTTCGTCAGAAGCACTTCCATCTGACCCTTCGTCAGAAGCACTTCCATCTGACCCTTCGTCAGCGCGACAGATTTAGATCCACTCAACCTGCTGCTTACACATTCTTTCTGCATCACATAACGTGATACAATTTCTTTCGATAGTTTTGTCAGAATCAAAATATGAAAAATTTCCACAACAATCTTCCCCTTTTTGATGGTTACAAAAATACTCTTATTGCAAATACATATAAGTGAATTTAAAGTTTTTAAACAGTGATAAAATGATAAAAGCGAGTAATCATCCGATTTGCTCCTGCAGTTAATCATCATTAGAGATCCTGTACTGAAAATATTCCTATAGGAGAACATGATCAGAGTATGATTATCCTGCAGTGTTCCTGCACAAAAATAAACTTATCCTGCAATGTTCCTGCACAAAAATAAACTCGTCTCCCCATAATGAGAGTATACTATTAGAGTATGATTATCCTGCACAAAAATAGATTCTTCTCCCCCTTTTTGTCAACATCAGAAAGAGTGTATAAAGTTAAAAAAATTGAATCGAGTCAATTTTAATCAAATGTTTAACAACTTTTGGCCGAAAATGTGAAATAAAATTAAGAAGATGTGGGTGGAGGCATTTGTGAAGAAGAGGGATGATCTTCAGGCTCGTTATCAGCCTCCACTAAGGAAGGTTCTTCGTAACCTTCTGCCATTCGCTGAGCGTGGCTTCTAACGGCTTGAGATGAGGGCAGGTTTGAAGCTGTTCTGTCAGTTCTGACCAGTGTGTATGTAGGCATGTTGGCGACCTCAGCACAAAACATTCTGCCATAGAGATCAATGGACTTCTCCAACTTAGTCACATGACTAGTCATACCCCGCAGCTTCCTATCGATCTTCTGTTCAAAAGTCTGCAGTTTCTGTTTAAACCTTGTTTCCATAGCAGCCAGAGTCTGAAGAAGAATATGTTGAAGATTCTCAAAATGTCCTTGAAGTTCCACCTGTGGTTCTAGAGGTGCAGGTTCTTGAGATGAGGTGTCAATCCCTTTTGTAGTTAAATTCTCCCCCTTAGTTTGTGCTTTGGGAAAGGCTTGAGAGGCAAACACTTTAGTGAGAAAGACAACAGATGTTGCAGGCAAGAGATCCTCCTGAATTATAGCCTTCTTCCCTTTTGCTTTTGAGCTCGGCACAAATTCTATTTCTTCATCATTGTCCATTGGTATGGACTGTGCATTCGACAGTTGATCTTCTCGTGCATTTGCTGAAGCTAGGCTTGTAGCATCTTTGTGAATTGTTCATTTGGTGGAGGATACAGAATAAGCCTCAATGTCATCTTGTTCTTCCTCCTGCTCTTTTGAGGCCAACTTGGCTAGAACTTGTGCTAGCAACTGCTCATGATCACAATTGACAAGTGTATTGTCATACTCTATGTCATCTTCATTTCTGGCAACTTGCTCTTCATTCCACATTGTGAGGAATTCTTCCTCAGTCAGATCACAAGGATACACAACCTTCTCTTGTGGTTGTGTTTCTGCTTCATCTCATTCTTCCTCATTTCTTTCAGCACTGTGATCTCAAAATTCACCTTCTTCATCAGATCCACCTCGAGATTCTGTAGCTTCAGAATCATACTCCCATGTTCCTTCTTTACTTGCCTCTGAGTCCTTATCAGTTGAGCTGTCTTTTTGTTGTCCCTTGACAACCATAACCTTTCTCCTCTTTGGAGATTTCTGCTTGGACTCATCCTCGAAATCCACAATTGCTGGTTCTTTGTTCTTTATTCTCTATCTAGCATGAGTCATCTTGTATCCCATCTTTGTCACCATAGTCTCGCCAGCAGTCATCAGAGGAATTTTTTGTTTGATAAAGGCGCTCAAGCCACCAATCTTGAAATGATATATTATTCTGTAGATCAAGGCGGCATAAGGTAGTTGTCCCTTTGGCTTGAGAGCTGATCTGTACATGTGTAATAGGACTGTGTGAGCAAAAGAAATCCTCTTTCCTATCAAGATGCCCCATAACAGCTTTGCCTCATACTTCGAGATATCTGTCTTTGAGGTTGCCTTGGGTCTAAGACATTCAATGATCACCTTGTGCATCATGATGTGTTTTAAGGGAAAATCACTATAGGCAATATGCGACTTTAATTCCCTTGAGAAGCTTGATTTGCCAGTTAGGAAGCAAAAAGCTTCGTCTCCAGTAACATCCAACGGTGTGAAGGCCCTCTTTCTAGTTCCCATGATTGATGCCAATTTATCAACATGCAGTATATATTGCTCTCTTTTCACAGTGAAAGCGAAGAAGTTGAAGTCAACAAAGTGAAGATTCGAGTAGAAGTAGGCTACCAGATCAGGAAATGTGTAGCCCCTCTGCGTTATGAATTGATCTATCTTCACCTTTTGTAGATGCTTCCTCAGATAGATGCCATTACTATCAAAGTACTTTAACTCAAATACTCTGTGAGGTATAACACCTCTCTGTTTCATGACTTCAAACCTATTTTTGTGATCCTGATTCTGGAACATGGGATCAGGAAAGCTTTTATCCACAATAAACCCAATATTCTTCATAAAATCATTGAACAAAATGTCATCATCATCTTCGACCTTTGCTTTAGTGCCGCCAGGTCTAATTGGAGAGGATTTTCGTTTCGAGCTTGTCTCTGTTACTTTCTCCTTTCCTTTTCTAGAGGCTGATTTAGGTTTTTCAACAGCAATTGGTTCAACGATCTTTCCAGGCAAACTAAGAAACTCCAATAGTTCGCCTTCACTATCGAATTTGTGAGTATTCAGCAGTTTTCTAAGTTCATTACCAAAATCTCCTGCTGCCTTAATACTATCATACATTGGCTTAGTAGAATGTGCCATAGCTTCTTTTCCTTCAAAGGCGGACAGAGACAAACCTTTTGCCAAACGGAGTGCTTCTCGCTGTTCGTTGATTTGGGTTTCCGTAGGTTCGGCGCCGCTTGCTGTTGAGGCGGAAAACTTTCTCTTCAACTGAGGAGTCTTCTTCGAGTCAGAGGTTGATTTGAGAGCCATTGATGCGTAGAAAGTTTGAAACTTTGGATGAAAGAGTGTTGTTTTGAGGAAGAAATCGAGAGCGAGAGATCTTGGATACGGTTTTAGGGTTTTGATTTGAGAAAAATTTGAAAGTGAGAGAACAGAGGTGACGGTTCGGTGTTTTATAAAAGAGGCGGTTATTTTTGGAAATAAAATCAATAAAAGAAAATTTTGATTTTCTAAAAGGAAATAAAAGAATTTCTTTAACAAATCAATTAATCACCGTCAATCAGATATTCGGAGATATATATTCATATGAGGAACTTACCTAAAAGATAGTTTTTAGATATAACTGACCTCGATTTATGAACTTTTCAAAAGAGATGTGAATTTCTTCTTACGCGCCTTTTAGCGTTCCTTCTGACTCTCCTTCTGATGCTCCTTCTGACGCTCCTTCTGCCGTTCCTTCTAACGCTCCTTCTGATGCTCCTTCTGACGCTCCTTCTGACGTTCCTTCTGATGCTCGCTGTTCTAAACTATACTTAAGAAGGGGGGTTAATGATGGATAATTCATTTCTAATAAAATTAAAAGTCTGCTTATCTAATGATTTAGTAAAAATGTCTGCAAGTTGATTTTTCGTATCAATGTATTGAATGTTAACATCACCGTTCTGAACATGATCACGTATGAAGTGATGCTTGATCTCAATGTGCTTTGTTCTTGAGTGAAGTATGGGCTTTTTGAAAGATTTATGGAACTTGTGTTGTCACAAAGGATTTCCACAGTTGATTCTTCAACACCATAATCTTTGAGCTACTGTTTTAACCAAAGTATTTGAGCACAGCAACTTCCAAGAGATACGTATTCTGCTTTAGCTGTACTAAGTGCCATTGTATTTTGTTTCTTGGAATACCATGAGACAAGCATGTTTCCCATGAGCTGACAAGTTCCATATGTACTTTTTCTATCAATTTTGCAACCTGCAAAATCTGCATCTGAATATCCCTATAGTATAAAATCAGAAGATTTAGAGTACCACAAACCATAATTGGGATAAGTCCCAATGTATTTAATTAATCTTTTGACGGCTCATAGGTGTGATTTCCTTGGGCTTGATTGAAATCTTGCGCATAAACAGACGCTATATAGGATGTCTGGTCTTGAAGCTGTGAGATAAAGTAGTGATCCAATCATACTTCGATATAGTTTGGGATCAACCTCCTTTCCATCTTCATCTTTATCTAATTTGGAGGAGTGAGACATATGAGTTTCTGTCTTTTTGCCGTTCTCTAGACCAAATTTCTTCACTATTTCCAGTGCATACTTTTCTTGATAAATGAAAGTTCCTTTCTGAGATTGATGAATTTGAAGACCAAGAAAGAACCGTAATTCTCCTATCATACTCATCTCAAATTCATCCTGCATTACTTTAGAAAATTTCTTGCAGAGAAGCTCATTAGAAGATCCAAATATAATATCATCAACATAGATTTGAACTAAAAGAATATCCTTACCTTTTCTTTGAATAAAAAGTGTAGTGTCTACATTACCTTTTGTAAAGTTGTGTTGAGATAGAAAGTTACTCAACCTTTCATACCAAGCACGAGGTGCTTGTTTTAGTCCGTAGAGTGCCTTTTTTAAGATATATACCGAATCCTTTTCTCTAGGTTCTTCAAAGCCGGGGGGTTGTTCAACATATACCTCTTCTTTGATGTAGCCATTTAGGAAAGCACTTTTCATGTCCATCTGAAAAAGTTTGAAATCATTGTAACAAGCATAAGCAAGAAGTAGCCTAATGGCTTCTAACCTGGCAACCGGTGCGTAGGTCTCATCGTAGGCTATTCCTTCTTCCTGAGAATAGCCTTTTGCTACGAGTCTTGATTTGTTTCTGACAAATTTTCCTTTGTCATCAAGTTTGTTTCTGAATACCCACTTTGTTCCAATTACTAGACGATTTTTGGGTCGATTGATCAGTTCCCAAACATTGTTGACCTTGAACTGATGTAGCTCTTCCTGCATTGCATTTATCCAGTTCTCATCTGCTAATGCATCTTCAATCCTTTTTTGCCCTAATTCAGATACCAATGCTATGTTACTCATTGCTTGCTTGAACTTAGATCTTGTCTTTATACCATCACTTATGCTTCCTATGATAAGTTCCTTTGGATGGCTTGACTTGTGCTTCCAGTTTTTGTCGAGGCAATCATTTGAGGATGTTGTGGGTTCATTCTGTTCATCTTCTGGTCTTTCTTCAACTGAGGAAGTTTCCTTCTGAACATTCTCCGAACCAATATTCACATCTGAGTCTTGTTTTGCATCTGAGTCTTCCCGTGAGTCTGTGACTTGAGGAAGTGTATGTACTTGAATGGATTCAGGTTCATCATTCTGATAGCTTTCATTGAACTTGATGTTCATCGACTCTTCAACAACACGAGTGTTCTTGTTGAAGACTTTGTAGGCTTTGCTCGTTGTTGAATATCCCAAGAAAATTCCTTCATTTGATTTCTCATCAAACTTTCCAATTCGATCATTAGCATTCTTTAGAATAAAGCATTTGCAACCGAATACATGAAAGTATGCAACATCAGGCTTTCTTTCTTTGAAAATTTCATAGGGGGTTTTCTCGGAAAAAGGTCTGAGAGAAATTCGATTTAAGATATAACAAGCTGTTGAAACGGCCTCAGCCCAAAAATTAGAAGCAATTTTACTCTCAATAAGAAAAGTTCTGGCCATTTCTTGCAAAGATCTGTTTTTCCTTTCTACTACCCCATTTTGTTGAGGAGTATAAGGTGCAGAGAAGTTATGCTGAATTTCGAAATTAGTGCAAAAATCTGAGAAACTTTGATTTTCAAACTCTCCCCCATGATCCGTTCTCAAACTAGAAATAGTGTAACCCTTTTTCATTTTGAATTCTTTTAGCAAGTTTTGAAAAGGATATAGAGGCTTCACTTTTGTGAGCTAGAAATAAAACTCATGTAAATCTAGAGAAGTCATCAACTATGACAAGACAGTATTTCTTACCTCCAAGGCTTAGGGTTCTGTTTGGTCCAAAGATATCCATATGAAGTAGCTGCAGACAATGCTTAGTGGAAACTTGATTTAAGGACTTAAAAGAACTTCTTACCTACTTGCCTATGACATAGTCCACCTTTCTCAAATTTCGTTTGAGGTAACCCTCGAACAAGTCCCTTCTTGGAAAGCTTTGAGATATGTTTTACACTAATATGACCTAACTTTCTGTGCCAAAGATCAGATTCATCCTTAACAAAAATAAGACATTTTGCACTTTCACAGTTAGCATTAATATCTAAAAGGTAAATATTCCCATGCCTTCGTCCCGTGAAGGATTGCTTCTTGTCCTTGCTTATGCCTGTGCATTTTAGATCTTGGACGCAAATATCATAGCCAGAGTCACAGAGTTGACTTACAGAAATTAAGTTGTAGTTCAATCCTCTGACTAGAGAGACATCTTTAACTGTCAGATTTCCAATCTTTACATTTCCTTTCCCAATGACCTTTCCCTTGCTCTTTCCTCCAAAAGACACGCTTCTACCATCACAATTTGAGAAGGATATAAATATATCTGGATTTCCAGTCATGTGACTTGAACAACCACTATCCAGAAACCACTTGTTCTTCCTTCTCTTTCGTATCTGCAAGAAATAAACAACTTACTATTTCTTTGGTACCCATGCTTTCTTGGGTCCTTCTGTGTTATTAGGTTTTGACCTTTTAACAGGTCTCCAAATTTTCTTGCAGTGATCCTTAGTATGACTAGGATCACCACAGTTCACACATGATTGTCAAATATAAGATTTAGTAAAATGCTTATGAAAATGATGCCTATAATCGAAAAATGTTGGTTTTCGAAATTCAGTTTTAAAGGAATTTTTGAGACTACTCTCCTTTTTAAAACCTAACCCAGATCGATCATTGAAAGGCATTTGTTTTGAAATAATGTTATTCAGAGTTTGTGAGCTTTGTAAAAACCTTTTTGATATATCGGAAACCTTTTCTTTCAGAGAAGCATTTTTTTTTAAATCAAATCATGATTTTCTTTCAACTGGTGAAACTCTTGTTGTAGAAAATCGATTTTTTCTCTTTGGGATAAGTTCTGTTGTTTTAAGGACGAATTTTCCTTTTTCAAATCAGAAACTTTTTCAAGAGCTTCTTTGTAATTTCTACACAATTCGTCAATATACTCAGTAACTTCATCAGGGAGATCAGATTAACATACCTCAGTTTCTGAGTCTGAACTTGAATCTGATTCGACCATGAGACAGATGTTTGCATAATCATTTTCACTTTCATTAGAATCACTTAGAGTGTCTGCCTTTAGGGCCTTCTTGTACTTTTCATACTTGAGTTTGTCCTTCTTCAAAATTGGACAGTGCGGTTTGATATGTCATGCCTTCTTACAGTGAAAGCAGATCACGTCTTTTCTATCTTGTGAGTCATTGCTTGACATTTTCACATCATTCTTCTTCCAAGGTTTCTTCCCTTTGATATTTCTGCCTTTTCGAGCCATCTTTCTAAATTTCTTGACCATGGGGGCTAATTCTTCATCATCCTCATCTTCATCATCTGTATCAGAAAGACATTGAGTAATTTCAGTTTTCAAGGCAATAGATTTTTTACCTTTTTGTTCTCCCTTTTTGTTTGCTCGTTCTGTTTCATAAGATTGCAAAGTCCTGACTAGCTCATCCACCGAGAGTGGTCTGATTGTTTGGCATTCCTGAATTGATGGTTTGATGTAATTCCAATCATCTTTGAGTCCACGCAGTATCTTCCTGACTTGCATTGGTTCAGCAATAGGTGCGCCTTGTCTTGCAAGTCCACTTGCCAAAGTCTGAAACCTGTCTATCATATCTGCAATAGATTCATCAGGTTTCATTTGAAATGCTTCATAGTCACTCAGTAAAACACTGAGTTTTGTTTCTTTTACTCGATTTGTTCCTTGAAAGGTAATATGAAGTCTATCCCATATTGCCTTAGATGATTCTTCCTCTGAGACAAGATTATAGAGAGGGGTAGATAAGGCACAAAAGAGAGCATTGACAGCTTTAGAGTCAAGGCCTCTTCATTTACCCTTTTCAGCATCGGTCATTGTTGTGACAGGATTTGCTCCGTCAGCAGTGATTGGATTTATAGCAGTTGCAGGAACTACTCCATTCGTAACAACATCCCACATCAGATCATCATAGGCTTTGAAAATCCACTTCATCTTGTTGCTCCACATATTGTAGTCCTTTCCATCAAAGTGTGGTGGCTTGTTGGCAAAGTGCGAATCGCTTGTTCCTGAAGAGTGATTGCTAGACATAATAGATCGTTAACTCTGAAGCCAATAAACACTTTGTAAAATGAGCAACCTGCTCTGATACCAATTGATGGATCTAGCAATATCACCTAGAGGGGGGGTGAATAGGTGATTCTGAATATAATTGAAATTTCTTGCGGAATAAAATAAAATTTCAGTGTACAATTAGAATCAGGAACAACATAACAACGTTCAAAAAGTCTAAACACAAAAGTAAGAGTTTAGAGTAGAGAATATTCCACACGACGATTATAGTGTTTCGGCTTAGATCAAGCCTACGTCCACTCTCCCACGATGACAGCCGAACAGCTGGATTTCACTATGAAGAATCGCGAGAATTACAAACACTTAATCACTTGGTTTTTCTCTCTCACAGATTTTCACAATGAATAGGATTTTGGGTACACAGAATTTTTTTTCGAATAGAACTTAGATTGTACTTGCACTTTGAATTGTTGTTCGCCCCCTCACTTTTTAGTCCATCATGGTTCTCCTTTTATACTCCCCTACCTCCAAACTAACCGTTGGATTCCCGGCCAAGGGATTGCTCTTCAATCCTTGATTGGACGTCATCAATCGTGATTGAACGAGACTGTATCTTCAGAAGATATGTAGACCGTTGAATAAGATATTGAACCCTTATGATTCAATCGCCCATACAACTAAATATCCAGCTTCCATAAGTGTGATAAGTCTGAGTTGGTTCCCGAAAGAATATTCATTAGACGATGATATCCCATTGTAGAAAGTCCCTTGATTGATTGGAAGGGATATCAGGGCAATCGAATGTCACAAGCTTTTCATAAGAATCTTGCCTTGATCGGAAACCTGCCATACGTGGGTCTTCATGTTTTGCAAATGCAGAAACTGATCTTTCTTGGGTTTCTTCTTAGAACAGATTTGTTTCTTACTTGATCAGTTGACATGGAATGGTAATACAGAGATTTGATGCGATCCATCCGTCACTGTTTAGATCGTCAGAAGCACTTCCATCTAACCCTTCGTTAGAAGCACTTCCATCCGACCCTCAGTCAGAAGCACTCCATCTAACTTCGTCAGAAGCACTTGCATCTGACCCTTAGTCAGAAGCACTTTCATCTGACCCTTCGTCAGAAGCACTTCCATCTGACCCTTCATCAGAACCACTTCCATCTGACCTTTCGTCAGCGCGACAGATTTAGATCCACTCAACCTGCTTCTTACACATTCTTTATGCATCACATAACGTTATACAATTTCTTTCGATAGTTTTGTCAGAATCAAAATATGGAGAATTTCCACAACACAAGTCCCTTCTTGGAAAGCTTTGAAATATGTTTTACACTAATATGACCTAACTTTCTGTGCCGAGGATCAGATTCATCCTTAACAGAAATAAGACATTTTGCACTTTCACAGTTAGCATCAATATCTAAAATTTAAATATTCCCATGCCTTCATCCCGTGAAGGATTGCTTCTTGTCCTTGCTCATACCTGTTCATTTTAAATCTTAGAAGCAAATATCATAGCCAGAGTCACAGAGTTGACTTACAGAAATTAAGTTGTAGTTCAATCCTCTGACTAGAGAGACATCTTTAACCGTCAGATTTCCAATCTTTACATTTCCCTTCCCAATGGCCTTTCCTTTTGTTCTTTCCACCAAAGGACACGCTTCTACCATCACAATCTGAGAAGGATATAAATACATCTAAATTTCCAGTCATGTGACTTGAACAACCACTATCTAGAAACCACTCGTTCTTCCTTCTCTTTGGTACCTGCAAGAAATAAACAACTTACTGTTTCTTTGGTACCCATGCTTTCTTGGGTCCTTCTGTGTTAGTAGGTTTTGACCTTTTAATGGGTCTCCAAATTTTCTTGCAGTAATCCTTAGTATGACTAGGATCACCACAATTCACACAGGATTGTCGAATATAAGATCTAGTAAAATGCTTGTGAAAATTATGCTTGTAATCAGAGAATGTTGGTGTCGCGACCCTCTCGAGGTTGCATGTGGGCTCTCGAGGGTTAATGGGCCGTCCAGTCTGGTCGGACGCAGGCCTCTCCCAAGGCCCGTTACCCAAATCACAACGGAGGTATACGTAGTCGACCTTCAGTGTGGTCTAGTGACATGTGTTAAGTGTGCATGCCATGGAGTCGCCACCAATCATTTTTTTGTAGGGTATGATTAGACCACCCTATTGAATAGTCGGGAGTTTCTATTCAATTCTGCGATAACCAGAGAAATGGGTTCGGGGACTTAGTTACGTCAACTTTCAGAGTTGACGCCCTTTCGGTACCTAAGTTGATTGAATTTTCTGCAATTTTTCTCAATTTTTTTTTTGAATTTTTCCTTAATAATTCATTTTTTTTGAATTTTTTTATTTGATTTTTTTTTATAAATTTTCTGAAAATAAATCCCAACTGACGGTCCCTAACTCGCCACGTGGCGTCTCGGTGACAATCGAATCATTTTAATTTTTGTAAAATTCGAAATTCATTTCTTTTAATGTTAAAAATATTTTTTATTCTGAAAATCATCGGATCATGACACGTGGCTCATCTGCAGCCACCCATTCTAGCATTTTTTGTTTTTGTTTTTGTTTTTATAGGACGCAACACAATGCAAAAAAAAATAAAGAAGATATTAAGTCATTATACAACATAAACATAAGCAAAGGAGATGGGATCCGGTGAATTTTACGACGTCGGAGTCCGTCGGTGCTCGTGCAACAATGTGTGGGGGTATAAACCACCAGCAGGAGGCTCGGCCTTCCGATTCTGGGGTAGCACAATATGATTTACAGAAAATAAATAAATAAAACACCTTGGACACCAATAGGAGGCTTTGCCTTCCGATTCTGGGTCTTTTATGCGAAATATAGAAATGCTATGACATAAAGTAAATACACAGCAAATATTTAGACACCAACAGGAGGCTCGGCCTTCCGATTCTTGGTCTTTTATGCGAAATATAAAAATGCTATGACATAAAGTAAATACACAGTAAATATTTAGACACCAACAGGAGGCTCGGCCTTCCGATTCTGGGTCTTTTATGCGAAATATAGAAATGCTATGACATAAAGTAAATACACAGTAAATACGAAAAAATACAAAATAAACAATAATCCGAGCTCGGCTGAGGGGGACGTTGAACTATTTTCACAAATCCGAACGGTGAAGATGAAGAAAGAATTGAGATGAGATTATACACAAAATTTTACCTCGATCCGATGGTCGAATTGATCGAAAACTGAAGAAATACCGGCGGATGAACAGTTCCCGCGCCAGGAACAACTTCTGATTTGGCTGCTGTTCGACCACTTGGAGAGATCTTTTTAAAGATCCGAACGGTGGATATGAAGAAGAGGTTAAGAAGACCCTGCACACAAAACATTAGCTCGATCCAACGGCTCAATCGGCCGGAAACCCAAGAAATGTCGGTGGGTATACAATTCCCACGCCTGGAACAGCTTCTGATTTGGCTGTTGTACGACCACTTTGAGAGATTTGTTTAAAGATCCGAACGGTGGATATGAAGAAGGGATCAAGAAAACCTTGTACACAAAAATTCAGCTCGATCCAACGGTCCAATCGGCCGGAAACGCAAGAAATGTGGAGGGTGGTAGTGTGATGACAAAAAAAATGGAAGAGAGAATATATGGAATGAGCGTGGGAGAGGAAGAAGAAGAAGAAGAAGAAGAAGAAGAAGGAGGAGGAAGAGGAGGAGAGGAAGCCACGGATGATGGGGGGAGGTGCCTAAAATACTAAAAATAAAATAATAAAATAATAAAATAATAATAAAATAAAATACTAAAAAGTAAAAATAATTATAAAATAATCAAAAGCGAAGACAAAATGATTAGTCCCATTTTCTTTTAAATGATGATGTTTTCACTCCTTTTCCTTTTAATCATTACTAATATTTTTGCCAAATTCAATTTTATGATGATCAAAAAACACCTAAAATCAAACCTGAATTTTACTATTTATGAGGTCGGAAAATGGATAAAATAAAAATAAAAATACCGAATATTTTTATATATTTTTGTGACCTCAAATATTATTTTTCTTGATTTTCTTGATTTTCTTTTTCTTTTTTTCTTTTTTTTTTGTATTTTTCGAAAATATATTAAAAAAATGAAAATTATGAAAATTATTTTTTTGGTCAAAATGGTTCATTTAGCTTGGGTAAGGTCACCAAAATTGATTTTTCAATTTTTCAACTTTTTATGGATTTTCTATGAATTTTCAAAAATAAAAATAAAAATAAAAATAAAAATAAAAATAAAAATAAAAATAAAAAATTTGATCAAAATTTAGGTGTCAACAGCTGCCCCTCTTTGAGAGGAATCTCGTTAGAGGTTTCTCTCAAAGATAATGTGACACCTGAGTCCTGATCGACTCGACTCGGGAAACTAAAGGAAAAGGAGTCATGACATCCAATCTTCATGCTTGTCCATGTATGCTCTTTCTTGAAGGGGGAAACATTCATTTGACATGAGAGAGTGAGATAATAGAGAGACATACCTGCCACTTACCTGTTCGATGTTTGTGCGATTTTCGCGGTGTTTGATGGATTCAAGAGAATTTCTAGAAACTCGTTACTAGAGTATCCTAGAGAGGTTAAGCTCTGACCCGTATGGTAGGTCAAACCATAATGGGATTCCTAACTGATAGGAATCTAAGGAAGACGCGTCCCATTTGGGATTTGCCAAGGATTTTGATCCGTATGGTGGATCGGACCATTGAGTTGGCCATTTAAGTGATTTTTACTATTGGGTTGACCCTTCAGGCGGTTTCTACCGTTGTGTTGACCCTTCAGGCGGTTTCTACCATGAGTTTGACCCTTCAGGCGGTTTCTACCCTGAGTTGACCCTTCAGGCGGTTTCTACCCTGAGTTGACCCTTCAGGCGGTATCTACCGTAAGATGACCCTTCAGGCGGTATCTACTTTTGTTTGCTTTGAAAAGGGGTCTCATGACGAGGGTTCTCCACGTCCGATGAGACTGCCTAAATTTTGAAAAGGGGTCCAGAGACGAGGGTTCTCCACGTCATGCTAGGACTGTTTGATATTTTTGAGAAGGGATCCTAGAACGAGGGTTCTCCACGTCATGCTAGGACTGCTTGATTTTGAAAATGGGGTCTAACCTCACCCCTTCTTTTGAAAGATCCCGAAATTTGCCGGGAATTCAGTTTTGAAGCAGTGAAAAATTTTATTTTGACAAAGCTTCACTTGAGTTTGTTGAGGCGACATTCTGGGAGCTGGGTTCTCCAGGTATCCTGCAGAAGTTTGAGCCTGAAAGATTTTTCTTCACCAAGAAAACATTAGTAATCTTTGGGAAGACCACGGCTGTCCATTTGACAAAAACCGTATGACTTAAGTTTTAATCGTGAAATGTGCATTTTGATGCTGGAGGTTATCCAAAGCATTCTTGCAACATGCAAATGTGATCACAAATCTCTTGCACGGAAAATCTGGACCAACAGTTTGAAAATTCCAAAAAGAGTTTGTTCAAAACACCAATTGGAATATTTCTCGACAAGGAGGTCTTCTCACCTGTTTTGCGATAGTGGTTTTTTATAGGGAACGCATTCAATTCCCTACTAACCTGTGCCTTGGTTTTAGGCTCATTCGCAGCGCATACATTTTGATCGGTCGGGAGGTCTTCCACGGGACCGTAATGTTGGGCTTGGATATTGGTTTTCAAGGGGGGGACTCACTTTTGAGTCGGGGCCATTGAATGAAAGTCTTCACCATCTGCTCCGGGTTTACAAGTCAAGAACCCTGCAAAATGAGAAAGAAATAGTCTTGCTCGTACTTCTTCGAGTTAAGCAATATGTTAACCCAAGTGTCTTAGTCAGAGAAGACTGCTTCAAGGTTGTAATATTGGTAGGATTGGGGATCGAAAAAGGCTTGTTTTTGGCCCAGAATTCGTGACGGGTTTGACATTGGTGATCATTGCTGATTTGCCTCCTGTCATTTCCTTTTTGCATCTTTAGTCTTTGAGGTGCACAACCGATTTTGAGGTGTGCACCAGCTCTTTAGAGAGCGTCTCTTGTTGCATTCAGAGACCGACTCTCTCTATGTCTTTGTTCTGTGTTTGGCAGCATTTGGGGAGCAGCCCTTTTGGGTTTGGCTCATTAAAGGATTTCCTCTTTTCCCATCCGGCTTCATTGGGGATCAATCAAACAACTTGCACGAGCATCGGCCTTGCTTTTACCAGGCACTTTGCTTTTTCTTAATGCCGTGGATTTTTCTCATTCATTTTTGAAATCCCATTTTTTTCTCCTCTTCATGGGATCGTGTTAGACCTATGATCAAAGGTCTAACAAGGTTAAGCATTAACTTAGGAATTTTTTTGCAAACCCTAAGTCTTGAACTCCTTCGTTTCTGAAGTGATGATGCATCCGTCTTGGAATGTGCAATGATCACCAACAGGTTTATGAAATGATTTTGCAGGCTCAACTTGGCTATGCAAAGGATTCGGTGTGTGGGATAGAGAAATGAATGCTTCTCATCATCCTATGGCACTTGGATTACCATATAAACAACACACAAAGATTAATGTTAGTCCGAGCAAGAAAATTTCTAACCATTTTCTCCTGATGCTGCTGGACTCACCTCCATTTTGCCCCGATGTGGGGTGGTTCTTGACAGGGTTAAGAATGAAAAACGCCGTTCAAAGGGGTTTATCAACGGCCACCTGTAGTGTTTGGGGATATGAAACGAATGCCTCTGTCGTCCCAACCCATGTAATCGCTGCAAATGGTCCCTACCATCGTAGACCCAGATTTTTCTATCTGCCCACTCCACTCCTCTCTTAAGTGTGTGTTGGACATGTTTGGATTAGGCTCGCCTCTCTTTTGAGTAAACTTCCTTTTGAATGATTTGACAAATAATGATATTTGGAAAAATTCACTCCCTTCTTTCCCAAAATTTATCCATTGAGGGGATTTTGTGATGTATCGTGCATGTTTTATTCATGCTTTGGGAAACCTCCCGATTTAAATCATGAACATCGATGCATTGGATAATTTTCATGACGACTGAAAGGATTTTAACATTCTTTATCTCCAGCTAACTGGGAAAGGGATACTTACCTACCTGTTGCGGCTGCAGACCCCTGAAAAGTAGTACGTGGGATGTAAAAACTTGTTCGTCTCCAAGGCGACTCCCCTGTCAAAAACAAACAATAAGTGTCAGTTTGCGTTCCAAAATTAAAGACAAATTGGAACGATACCGCCTTGTTCTTGCTTGGTGTTTTCATTTGAACACAAACGCGCGGCTTGCAGAAATTGGCCTTCTATATTGTGGCCACGATTCCTCCGTTTGGTTGGCAATGAATCATTCTCGAGGATTTGCCCCAGAGGAAATCCATTTGTGTTTTTGGGCGCATTCCAGCGTCACTCTTCATAGTTCCTCCACTTGATCAAAGACCCTTCCTTGGAGTGCTGACTCCCAAGGTTAATAATTTTATTCGCCTCCTCATTGGCGAGTTCTTTTCTTTTGTGGCTTTTGGCGCCAACGACTTCCTGTTAAATGAGGAAAACTCATGTTAAGCATGGGATTTATGGAGATCAAATTGGAACGATACAAAGTTACCGCCTCTAGGTTTGTATCCTGGGGTTTATTTCTGATGCAGATAACTCTGTCATTGCGTCTACGGATTTTGCCAGAGAAGAAACGTCTTTCTTTGCCCAGGGCAAAATTGATTCGCATGCCCCAGTCATGCCTTAACGCTTTCCGCTTTTGTTGGAGATTTCTAATCCAATCTGAAGGAGTCCACGCACCTGCATGTGAAGAAATAGACGAGGGTTTTTTATCTGACTTCATTTGGAATTTCTGAAAAGAGGTACTCCCTCCGAAGTTTCGTCCTTTCGTGCTTTTCGAGCAATCTGCCCCGGTGAGGCCGGTTTCGCTGTTTGTCCTATTTGGATTTGATGACCCTGGTCTGTTGCACTTTTAGGGGGGGATCATGAGAGTTTGCCCCTGGCTGGGCTTCTCGGAGAAAAGGGAGAGACTTGCTCCCACGAGTTTTGCCAATCCTGGTCATCTATGAATTCGTGCTTTTCATTCTATTCAAAGAAGGTATTGATAAAACTTGAGATTTTCTTTTCAAGCATTCTTTTCACAGAGATTTTCAGGTGATGAGAAACTTTTTCAGGTTTTCTCAAAGATTTTGTTCACAAATTGAGCCATTAGAACGCTCTTGAAAACATTCAGTCAGACTTATGTTATGAAAAGGGATACTCCTTGTTTCGTCATTTGGAAGCACTGCCATCTGATTCCCCTGCTTTTGATCGTCGCTGGAATGGATGGCTCCGCATCGTTTTATTCCCCATTTAGGAGGGAAACTCCTCCTCGGCAACCTGAGTTATTTAACAACTGCTATGTATGCTTGGAATGTCATGCTTGAAATGTCACAAAGACGATTATAAAATAGAGAAAGTTCATGTAATGATAAACTTCCTTAGGAGACGTCTTAAGAAAAATTGAAAGGGTAGGATGGGAGCTAGCCCTCATATCATTGGGCATCCTCGCATCCCAAAACTTTGCAAACCAGGAGACATGTGGGAAATCAGGTCTCAGTTTTTTTTTTTTTTTCGTCATTGACTGATTTGTGGCTCCCACACGTCCCCGTTTTTGATTTTTGATTTTTGATGATTTTTTTTTGGTTTTTTTTTGTTTTTTTTTTCGTTTTTTTTTTTGGTTTTTTTTTTTTAGTATACTTATATTACAATACAACACGTAAGAAAAAGCCTGAGGCACCTAATGTGGATTTAGATGCGTCGAAGAGAGACAGATATCTCTTTACTCCATGGTAGGAGCGTCACCGTCGAGTGATTTGACAAAATCTCCCAAAGACAAGCTGGTCAAATCAAGTTCCTCCGATGTCGTTTTTATCCCCTCGTCCTTCGACCATTTGGAATCCTTGGAGAAGAACCAGTCGAATTTGTTGTCGAAGATCACCCCCACGGTTTGGTGATCGGGAAGTGGATTATTTTGCACGTTCGGCTCTGTTTTGTCGAATTCAAGGATGCAATTATCGATAAGGGCTTGCACCTTGTGCTTCAAAACAATGCAATTGTCTACGTTATGGCCCTTCTCTCCCATGTGATAGGCACATGACTGGCTTTCATCGTACCCGTTAAACTTCACTGGATTCGGCCTTGGAGGCTCTTTAGCCACTAAGTGCTCCTCTAGTAACATAGGAAGTAATTTCGATAACGGCCTTGGTAGGGGGGTGAACTGCTTGGGAGGCAACTTCCTCCTTAGTTCATATGGTTTCTGTACCGACATCGACGAGTTTCCTTGCACCGTACTTGGATTAGAGAACTGCTTAGGGTTGGGTGGGTTTGGTACGAAGGCCACATCAACTTCAGCCTCCTTCTCCCTTCGGGCTGGATATTGGCGTCTTGTTGCGATTTCTGGTGCTTTCCTTTCCCTCATCGCCCATTCCAGCCTTTCTGCGATTTTTATGAGGTGTACAAATGTTTGACAACCAGATGTGTTCAACCTATCGAAATACTCGTAAGGCAACGCTCTTAAGAAAAGGTCGACCAGCTCGTCCTCTGGAATGGACGGTTTGACTTGTGTTGCTAAGGCCCGCCATCTTTGAGCGTAGGCGCGGATTGCCTTATTCTTCCCTTTTGTGGTCCTCAGCAATTCTTCTCTGGAAAGGGCTGTAGCAGTATTGAACTTATATTGATGTAAAAAGTCCTCCGCCAGGTCTTCCCATCCATCATAGTCCTC
Organism: Rhodomyrtus psidioides; assembly: GCA_021437785.1. Lineage (NCBI taxonomy): Eukaryota > Viridiplantae > Streptophyta > Magnoliopsida > Myrtales > Myrtaceae > Rhodomyrtus > Rhodomyrtus psidioides. The sequence continues at coordinate 2,878,199 of JAILYB010000030.1, forward strand.
CAAATCTAATTCGATGAACCAAGCCAGAGCAGCACCCGCCAGACTCTCTTGAAATGTGTTCATCAGCAAGGGAACGTAGTCAGAAAAAAGTGCCATTTTGCGTAGGTAATATTTTAAGTGGGCTCGGAGGCAGCTCGTCCCGTTGTATTTTCTGATGAAATCGGGTTCTTTATAGTCTGACGGCGCTTCAATTTTTGCAAATGGTGATATCTTGTCAAATCGAGCCAACTCATATCCTTGGCTGCTTAGGCATTCCTCTATCTTCGCTAGCCTCTTTGCGCCTTCTTTGATTTTGCCCGGGGGTTTCTCCTTTTTGTCTTTTTCTAGGTCGATGACTACAGACGCGGCCTTCGGTAGTGCATCAGCTGCTAACACTCGATTAACATTCTCTGCCACCTTCTCTTCCCGAGTTCGCGCCACATTCGAAGCATTGGGGGGTGCGGACGGAGCATCCTGGCTGAGGTCATGATTTCTTTCTTGTGCAGCCACCATCATGGCTTTCATTTCTGCTAGCATGGTGGCCATTGACGCCATCTGACCTTCCAAACTATTCACGCGAGATCCCAACTCCTCTTGATCCATTCTGGCTCGGAGACGAGTTATAATATGAGTTATTCTTGGTTCCGTGATTAAAGCTACCTGCCCTGTGGTAGGTAGAAAGACGTGTTAGCATATGGAAAAAAGTTATACTGAGTTCAAAGGGTGAAAGGAATGATACTTACAGACCTTTTGAAGGGGGTAAGACATGTCAAACACATCGATCATGCGCATGTAAACTTGTGAAGTTTTGACACCTAAATGGTAGGGTTCCTGAGGCTTAAAGGCTCCCACCTCGAGTTCTAGAAAGGGTAGGTTCCATTGCACAACTATCGTTGCATTGGGACCCAATCCATAGTTCGAAGTGAGCGAAATTAAAAATGGATTACCCCGTGTTTTTCCTCACGGAGGTTCCATTTTCAATTCATTCTATTGTTTGCTTATAGGGGCGCCCGGGGTTTTAGGCGCGGTTGTGTGTGTTCAGGTGTCGTGATCATCATAATGCAAGTCATGCATAACAGTTTATCAATCAGCGCTTCAAATCACCCACACAACATACATTCCTACGCCAACCTGCATAAGACAATGTTAATCACGGACTACACCCCTTATTTCTCCAATCTGCAAAAACGTTTAATACCTCAAGGGTTAAAGTACATACTTCAATTTGAAGAGCGTCTGCATAAAACATGTCAGAAAAACCAACCAACTTTTTAATCGGCTCAAGTCCACTAAATGGTTAAGAACCAGTCCCCAGTGGAGTCGCCAGTCTGTCGCGACCCTCTCGAGGTTGCATGTGGGCTCTCGAGGGTTAATGGGCCGTCCAGTCTGGTCGGACGCAGGCCTCTCCCAAGGCCCGTTACCCAAATCACAACGGAGGTATACGTAGTCGACCTTCAGTGTGGTCTAGTGACATGTGTTAAGTGTGCATGCCATGGAGTCGCCACCAATCATTTTTTTGGAGGGTATGATTAGACCACCCTATTGAATAGTCGGGAGTTTCTATTCAATTCTGCGATAACCAGAGAAATGGGTTCGGGGACTTAGTTACGTCAACTTTCAGAGTTGACGCCCTTTCGGTACCTAAGTTGATTGAATTTTCTGCAATTTTTCTCAATTTGTTTTTTGAATTTTTCCTTAATAATTCATTTTTTTTGAATTTTTTTATTTGATTTTTTTTATAAATTTTCTGAAAATAAATCCCAACTGACGGTCCCTAACTCGCCACGTGGCGTCTCGGTGACAATCGAATCATTTTAATTTTTGTAAAATTCGAAATTCATTTCTTTTAATGTTAAAAATATTTTTTATTCTGAAAATCATCGGATCATGACACGTGGCTCATCTGCAGCCACCCAATCTAGCATTTTTTGTTTTTGTTTTTGTTTTTATAGGACGCAACACAATGCAAAAAAAAAAATAAAGAAGATATTAAGTCATTATACAACAAACATAAGCAAAGGAGATGGGATCCGGTGAATTTTACGACGTCGGAGTCCGTCGGTGCTCATGCAACAATGTGTGGGGGTATAAACCACCAGCAGGAGGCTCGGCCTTCCGATTCTGGGGTAGCACAATATGATTTACAGAAAATAAATAAATAAAACACCTTGGACACCAATAGGAGGCTTTGCCTTCCGATTCTGGGTCTTTTATGCGAAATATAGAAATGCTATGACATAAAGTAAATACACAGCAAATATTTAGACACCAACAGGAGGCTCGGCCTTCCGATTCTGGGTCTTTTATGCGAAATATAAAAATGCTATGACATAAAGTAAATACACAGTAAATATTTAGACACCAACAGGAGGCTCGGCCTTCCGATTCTGGGTCTTTTATGCGAAATATAGAAATGCTATGACATAAAGTAAATACACAGTAAATACGAAAAAATACAAAATAAACAATAATCCGAGCTCGGCTGAGGGGGACGTTGAACTATTTTCACAAATCCGAACGGTGAAGATGAAGAAAGAATTGAGATGAGATTATACACAAAATTTTACCTCGATCCGATGGTCGAATTGATCGAAAACTGAAGAAATACCGGCGGATGAACAGTTCCCGCGCCAGGAACAACTTCTGATTTGGCTGCTGTTCGACCACTTGGAGAGATCTTTTTAAAGATCCGAACGGTGGATATGAAGAAGAGGTTAAGAAGACCCTGCACACAAAAAATTAGCTCGATCCAACGGCTCAATCGGCCGGAAACCCAAGAAATGTCGGTGGGTATACAATTCCCACGCCTGGAACAGCTTCTGATTTGGCTGTTGTACGACCACTTTGAGAGATTTGTTTAAAGATCCGAACGGTGGATATGAAGAAGGGATCAAGAAAACCTTGTACACAAAAATTCAGCTCGATCCAACGGTCCAATCGGCCGGAAACGCAAGAAATGTGGAGGGTGGTAGTGTGATGACAAAAAAAATGGAAGAGAGAATATATGGAATGAGCGTGGGAGAGGAAGAAGAAGAAGAAGAAGAAGAAGAAGAAGGAGGAGGAAGAAGAGGAGAGGAAGCCACGGATGATGGGGGGAGGTGCCTAAAATACTAAAAATAAAATAATAAAATAATAAAATAATAATAAAATAAAATACTAAAAAGTAAAAATAATTATAAAATAATCAAAAGCGAAGACAAAATGATTAGTCCCCTTTTCTTTTAAATGATGATGTTTTCACTCCTTTTCCTTTTAATCATTACTAATATTTTTGCCAAATTCAATTTTATGATGATCAAAGAACACCTAAAATCAAACCTGAATTTTACTATTTATGAGGTCGAAAAATGGATAAAATAAAAATAAAAATACCGAATATTTTTATATATTTTTGTGACCTCAAATATTATTTTTCTTGATTTTCTTGATTTTCTTTTTCTTTTTTTCTTTTTTTTTTGTATTTTTCGAAAATATATTAAAAAAATGAAAATTATGAAAATTATTTTTTTGGTCAAAATGGTTCATTTAGCTTGGCTAAGGTCACCAAAATTGATTTTTCAATTTTTCAACTTTTTATGGATTTTCTATGAATTTTCAAAAATAAAAATAAAAATAAAAATAAAAAATTTGATCAAAATTTAGGTGTCAACAGTTGGTTTTCGAAATTCAGTTTTAAAGGAATTTTTGAGATTACTCTCCTTTTTAAAACGTAACCCAGATCGGTCATTGAAGGGTATTTGTTTTGAAATAATGTTATTCAGAGTTTTTGAGCTTCGTGAATACCTTTTTGAGATATCTTAAACCTTTTCTTTCAAAGAACCATTTCTTTTGAAATCAAATCATGATTTTCTTTCAACTGGTGAAACTCTTGTTGTAGAAAATCGATTTTTTCTTTTTGAGATAAATTCTGCTGTTTTAAGGACGAATTTTCCTTTTTCAAACCAGAAACTTTTTCAAGAGCTTCTTTGTAATTTCTACACAATTCATCAATATACTCAGTAACTTCATCAGGGAGATCAGATGAACATACCTCAGTTTCTCAGTCTGAACTTGAATCTGATTCGGCCATGAGACAGATGTTTGCGTAATCATTTTCACTTTCATCAGAATCACTTAGAGTGTCTGCCTTTAGGGCCTTCTTGTACTTCTCATACTTGAGTTTGTCCTTCTTCAAAATTGGACAGTTCGGTTTGATATGTCATGCCTTCTTACAGTGAAAGCAGATCACGTCTTTGCTATCTTGTGAGTCGTTGCTTGACATTTTTATATCATTCTTCTTCCAATGTTTCTTCCCTTTGATATTTCTGGCTTTCCGAGCCATCTTTCTAAATTTATTGACCATGAGGGCTAATTCTTCATCATCCTCATCTTCATCATCTGTATCAGAAAGACATTGAGCAATTTCAGTTTTCAAGGCAATAGATTTTTTACCTTTTTGTTCTCCCTTCTTGTTTGCTCGTTCTGTTTCATAAGATTGCAAAGTCCCGACTAGATCATCCACCGAGAGTGGTCTGATTGTTTGTCATTCTTGAATTGATGGTTTGATGTAATTCCAATCATCTGTGAGTCCACGTAGTATCTTCCTGACTTGCATTGGTTCAGCAATAGATGCGCCTTGTCTTGCAAGTCCACTTGCCAAAGTCTGAAACATGTCTATCATATCTACAATAGATTCATCAGATTTCATTTGAAATGCTTCATAGTCACTCAATAAAATACTGAGCTTCGTTTCTTTTACTCGATTTGTTCCTTGAAAGGTAATATGAAGTCTATCCCATATTGCCTTAGATGATTCTTCCTCTGAGACACGATTATAGAGAGGGGTAGATAAGGCACAAAAGAGAGCATTGACAACTTTAGAATCAAGGCCTCTTCTTTTAGCCTTTTTAGCATCGGTCAATGTTGTGACAGGATTTGCTCCGTCAGCAGAGGTTGGATTTGTAGCAGTTGCAGGAACTACTCAATTCCTAACGACATCCCACATCAGATCATCATAGGCTTTGAAGAACCATTTCATCTTGTTGCTCCACATATTGTAGTCCTTCCCATCAAAGTATGGTGGCTTGTTGGCAAAGTATGAATCGCTTGCTCCTGAAGAGTGATTGCTAGACATAGTAGATCGTTAACTCTGAAGCCAATAAACACTTCGTAAAATGAGCAACCTACTCTGATACCAATTGATGGATCTAGCAATATCACCTAGAGGGGGGGTAAATAGGTGATTCTGAATATAATTGAAATTTCTTGCGGAATAAAATAAAATTTCAGTGTACAATTAGAATCAAGAACAGCATAACAACGTTCAAAAAGTCTAAACACAAAAGTAAGAGTTTAGAGTAGAGAATATTGCACACGACGATTATAGTGTTTCGGCTTAGATCAAGCCTACGTCCACTCTCCCACGATGACAGCCGAACAGCTGGATTTTACTATGATGAATCGCGAGAATTACAAACACTTAATCACTTGGTTTTTCTCTCTCACAGATTTTCACAATGAATAGGATTTTGGGTACACAGAATTTTTTTTCGAATAGAACTCAGATTATACTTGCACTTTGAATTGTTGTTCGCCCTCTCACTTTTTAGTCCATCATGGTTCTCCTTTTATACTCCCCTACCTCCAAACTAACCGTTGGATTCCCGGCCAAGGGATTGCTCTTCAATCCTTGATTGGACGTCATCAATCGTGATTGAACGAGACTGTATCTTCAGAAGATATGTAGACCGTTGAATAAGATATTGAACCCTTATGATTCAATCGCCCATACAACTAAATATCCAGCTTCCATAAGTGTGATAAGTCTGAGTTGGTTCCCGAAAGAATATTCATTAGACGATGATATCCCATTGTAGAAAGTCCCTTGATTGATTGGAAGGGATATCAGGGCAATCGAATATCACAAGCTTTTCATAAGAATCTTGCCTTGATCGGAAACCTGCCATACGTGGGTCTTCATGTTTTGCAAATGCAGAAACTGATCTTTCTTGGGTTTCTTCTTAGAACAGATTTGTTTCTTACTTGATCAGTTGACATGGAATGGTAATACAGAGATTTGATGCGATCCATCCGTCACTGTTTAGATCGTCAGAAGCACTTCCATCTAACCCTTCGTTAGAAGCACTTCCATCTGACCCTCAGTCAGAAGCACTCCATCTAACTTCGTCAGAAGCACTTGCATCTGACCCTTAGTCAGAAGCACTTTCATCTGACCCTTCGTCAGAAGCACTTCCATCTTACCCTTAGTCCACGCGACAGAATTAGATCCACTCAACCTGCTGCTTACACATTCTTTCTGCATCACAGAACGTTATACAATTTCTTTCGATAGTTTTGTCAGAATCAAAATATATGAGAATTTCCAAAACAACTGGATTGATTCTGAAACACATAGTAGATTGATCAGTATGACAAATAGGGTTGGACCACATGCCATCCATTTTTGAAAGTTTTCTTTGAAAAATCATTTTTTTGAGATGTCAGGACGAGAATTCTTGAGAAGCCCATCCCTCAGTGCTTACCATGGATGACAAATTGTTCGATCATTGGCTATCGTCATCAGGTCAGTTTGGGATGCCTCATCAAGATTCCAAAATTTAATGAAAAACATCTGTAATTTTATTGATGTGAAAATAAATGAAGTGCATCTTATTGAATGCCACATTGAATTGAAATGAAATCCTAATGCAAAACAAATTGAAAATCTTAATGCAACTTAAAACTTAAAGGAAAGCAGGAAATATCCCACATAGGGGATTACAGAAACATGAGAATGGTATTGATCTGGGTCTACGCCCACTTCCTCGATGATGAATTCTCTTAGCTTCTGGAGAGTCTAATCATCCCATGTGTCCTAGGTAACCCCACGAGGGAAACGATGACTGGATGAAGATGGTTTATCTTTCAACAGATGTGGGTATTCCAATCGCATGCTTGAGACCACTAGTAAATCTAGATCTCCACCACAATATTCCCATGCGCGGAACATAAGATCCCCAGCATCAATCAGGTCTTGGATCCGGAATCGCAAGGTAACACATTCTTCGAGGGAGTGATCTTCTTGGCCATAGTGGAAATCACAAGATTTGCTAGAACAGGAATTCTGGAAGCTCATAGTCTGACGAGGTGTTTGCTCTCGCTGAATTACTCCCTTCTTTAGGAGTATTGGCCATATGATGGATATTATTGTGGGAAGCGGAGTAAGCTCTCTTCCTATCACTGATGGAGGCTTGTCACGGGGGAGTTGATTGGCAAGATATGCCGAGTTGGATCGAATTAACTCAATCTGATGCTTGAGAAGTCGAATAGTACGTTCCATTGCATTGATGGTCCTGTTCATCTGAATTCCCCTAGCATACATCTCGTCTACAAGTTCATTGATTCCTCGCCTTGTAATAACTGCAACTTCAGCATGATCAACCATTCTCCTTGCTCCAGATCGAGTATTACTGGAGTGTGAAGGATCCATGATATATCACCTTGAAAGAAAGGCCACACGAAGATTAGTAAAGTGATTGAGAATAGTGGGCCAGTCCATGACAACTCTCTAGACTCAATAAACAAAGCAAAAATCTGAATCAAGCAGTTTTTCAATTCCGTCAACCTTCACGATAAAATTCGTCATAATTGGCACGTTGATCAAGAAATTCCCACATTTTATGAACTGATTTAGGACTTAACGAGGAACAACTTTGATGTTCAGACTTAAGGCTAAAAGTGAACTGATCAGTACATTTTAATATTTATTTTGAAAAATTCTTCCCAGAAAAACTGTTCTGTCCGGTTTTTGTCGAATGAGCGAAAGACTCTCTTAAAGTGCGAATTAAGGTCTGGAATTTTGTAGATTATTAGTTTAGATATCAATCTACAACTTTCATTTTGCATGGTCCAACAAAGGAGATCATTTAAAAAAAGTAATCTGCAGAACAAGGCAAGTGTGCGTGAGCTGCCAAAATTCCAACCTACATCGTCTTTGATGACAATTCGCCCAATAAATGGAAAACATCACGAATTATTCTCTAATTTTTACAGATGATAGTCCCAGATGTTTCGAACATTTTCTGTTTAGACACCAAAATCCAAAAATGAAAAGGTAAAGTTCTAAAAAATCGGATTGTACGGAGCAACAGCTCAAAAATAATAACAACAAGAACAAAATTCAATGAAACAATGAATAGGACTGGCAAATAAAGACTCTAGCTATCTCGAGTTGCAGACTTCTGGGTGACAACTTGAGCCTTGAGCTTCTTGTACTTATATTCATTCCTCTGGGCTTCTTCCTTAGCTTTGGCGAGCTTCCGCTTGAGGCGATTGATCTCGAAACGCTTGGTATCTTGATCAGCCACTTGAGGTATCATTGGGAGCCATTCTTTTGAGATGATATGCCCTTCGATGTAACTGATTGTGGCATGGTATGTCTTGACATTCCCTGAAAGGATCTCATTAGGAAACATTATCCTGGTTGGCCGATAGCGCTCCCACATGGCATGAGCAAGGGCGGCGTGTTCCTCGAACTTCTGATCCTTCAAATCAAAGTGTATGCAAATCTCTACACTCTTTGGCTTTGGAGGGATTGACTGTACTACGCCGTATTGCCGAACAACTCTGACTGGATAGTACTCTGTAATGCCAGAAATTCCCAGGAGAGGGACAGGTGCCTCGTCTCGTCCCATGATCCTAGCTTCCTCCACTTCGAACCAAAGAGCATGCCATAGGAAAGTCACGGGACTCGAGTTTGTTAACAAGAAAGTTAGTCTGGAATAGTGATACTCAGGAACCCGGTCTTGCTCATTCTTAAACTTTAAGAGAGGGTGCTCAAGTTCTGAAATTTTAGGTATTTCAAGGTATTTTCCAAATTCAGAAAAATGAGAGAGAAACCAAACTTGGAGAATTTCAGGCGAAGCTCTAAGTGTCTTATCCTAATCAGTCTTAAACTTGGTAAGCAAGATGAAGGTTTCAGCCAAGATAGCATTAACAATTTTTTTTCCATTATTGACCTGTCTTGCAAAATATGCTATCATGGGGTCAATAGAATTCTGCTTATGTGGAAAAATGATCGAGCCAAAGAACAACAGGATAAAAATTTTGGCCTTATCATATGCACATGGAGCTTTTGCAAAACATGTTTCTATGAATGAAATGGGACAACTCCCACGGCTCCCTTTTAAAGTTTTTGCCACTTCATCTCGATTGACATTCAGGTATTCAGACAAAACGAGGACAGAATCTTCACCAATTGGCGGAGTAACTAAACCCGAGTCCAGTGACTTTCCAACGAGAACACTATACTCTTCTAGAGTTGGAGTTAGCTCATGCTTACCGAATATGAAGGTAGTGGCCTGCGGACTCCAGAAATTCGTCAACGCGTGAATGAGACCAAACCGCATACGGATATGAATCAAAGGCAGCATTCGGCCAATACAGAATCTGACTATCTCTCGGCTATCCTCATGCAAATCGCTCCACCACTGCTTCAGTTGATCCTTTACTGGAGTTATGACTCGAATCATCCCCATAATCTACAGCTCGAGACTATGACTCACCTAAAAATTTCCCATGGACCGACCCGAAAATATAATAAACAGGAAAGCATGAGTAAAGGGTTGAAGAGAATACCGTCTTTAGACAGGTGAAATAAACAAACACATAGACATGCACATGAAAATGCGACGTGAAGTTCGATTTCTATCTAATAAGGCTTAACAAAGGTGGAGCCACAAGGATATCCAAATTGAACCACCCTGGTTTGTGATTGTATTAGGATCCCCCATAGACATCTGGCTCCGCCAAGTATCGACCCGTATCACATGGCGAATGACAGAGGTGATGAATCATGGCACCGATTTGAAAGGGTTCGGGACTTGAAGAGGGAGACTCAAGCCAGGTGGTGATGGCCAGAGTGTTCCAAATCAAATACCATCCTAAGCCTAGCCATTCATGTCTAATGGCGGGTTGTGTGTGCTATGTGTAAATGCAAGAATAGATGACATGCACAAGAGTTTATATCAAAACAACGCTTCAATATAACCTTCAAACATACATTCCTACTCCGACCTGCAGAAAAGGTTAGCAAAGCACTCCACCCCTTATCACTCCAATCTGCAATAACATTTAACACCTTATAAATGAGATTCAACCAAGATCGCCAAAAGCGAGACATCCATGGAATTTTCATTAGGCCTAAATCCACTTAAGCTTTTAATTTTTCAAAAAAATTCAAGTGAACCAATTAAGTTTTAATTTTTTTTTCGATAAATTAAAACCACAAGTCCCCAGCGGAGCCGCCAAGCTGTCGCGACCTAAAAAAATTAGGCTAATTTTAATGACTAACATAATACGGACTCTCCCAAGCCCTACCAAATCGTAACTTAAATTAATCAGAATGATTTAGAATTTGAAGTCGCCACTAATCATTTTTGGTAGGTTGATTAGAAACCTAAGTAAAATAGCGGGAGGACTATTTTACTTCCACGAACCAGAGATTATGGATTCGGGGACTTGGTTACACTAGTTAATTAAAACTAATGCCCTTTCGGTACCTTATGTCACGCCCCGACTCTCGAGCTCGCGACACCCCCTTGCCAAATCGCCACTAGGTCACGAAGGATAGCGTCCCAGGCGGACTATTGACCTACTAACATATAGCGCATGCGGAATGTGCAACTTCCAAACGGATAAGATCAGTATGGGATAGAGAAGCAGAAACAACCAACCAGATAAAACAGAAGCACTAAATAGATGAGAATAGATGATCCATGACCTTACAGAGCTAACAGCTAATATGTACAACCCCATGCTTCGGGGTGGCCCTCTAAGACTCTCAAAAAGATACAGGAGTCGGGGGAAGGTCAACTCTCATCTTCTCTAAAATGGTACCCCCACAAAAGATCCACCAACAGACCAAAAAGATCACAGTACAGACTAGTGATCACGGCGGCCCTAACGGAGGAGCCGGGTTGTTGGGATCATCATAAGAACTATTACTAGACTGTACAGAAGAGGCTACAGACTCCTCGGGCTCGACCTCAGGCTGCGTGCTGGGTTCGGGATCCACCACCTCCCCGTCAGGCGTGTCAATGTCCATCGGGTCCCAGGCGGGGGCATTAGCGACCCCCTGAATAGGCGGTCCCTCAAACCCACGAACCGGGCCGTAGAGATCAATCATGTCACGAAGATACCAGGCCTTGAAGAGATGAGCCACCAGATGTGGCATCCCCTCATCGACCCATATCGTCGTGACGTGACGCTCCCAGACCTGATCCGTACCTAGAACCGGATGAGACGTGACATCGTGAGACGAGTGGGTAGGGGTACCGAATCGCACGGGCCTTTCCATTACTTCGGACCTGAAAGGTTAACCCACGACGGGGTGAGAAATAAATCTCAGTGAATCAAGCATAAGCTCAGTTAGGACATTGATTCGCCCAGAATATACTAGTCACCACAACCAACATACAGTTCAGTCATATAACTCAACAAGATATAGTCATAACATATTAAACAACCCATCAAGGCATCACAAATCAAGTGTACATCAGGCACCACACAGTTCACTTATATCAGATGACCCACACCACTGGCGTGATCCAATTCCACAACGCGATCCAGCACTTTAGTGCGATCTAGCGTCCTTCCGGTAGAACCGGACTACGTCTCATTTCCCTCTCAACGACGGCTACTACAGGCTGTGTATCCAGTGCACCCAGCACGGCACCAGCCCGCAGGCATCCCTAGACGGGGCGTCGGTCCATCACAAGCAGCGACCGGCATCCGATAATTCCTTAAGACCGTACGTCTGGCACGGGGCATGAATTATTGTGCTTCCGACAAGTCGTTTACAATAGGTACGATAAGTGCACAAACAGTACCAAACGAACTTGCCAGGTAATCGGCATCTATCCCTCATGTGACCACACAATTCACATTTGGCAATCGATTCATTAATTATCTTTGATTAATGCCAAATACTCATACCGACATGCTATCAGACTCGGCCCACGGCCAATCAAGACATTCAGTCAGGCATGTCAACGAGATAATCAAACCCATGAGGTTAATGACTAAACCACGAGAAATCAATTCAATCAGGCAATACCAAGCTCAATTCGTGCCATGACAATTATTAACAAGATTGATTTAACACTCCAGTCATTCGCCCGTAATCGAACCACAATCTACGAATTATCACACAATCAATCAATCACAAATTTTATCACAATTAGCCACCGATAATAAAATCACCTCAATTTACCTAAACGATCGGCCATTTAACCTAACCCAATTTCTAACTAAACCGGCCCCGATCGAGTACCCAAATTTCACAATCGACTAAATCCTAGGCGCAATTAGCGCCCTAACTAAGGGTTAGGGTCAACTCACTGAGAAAGTGAGCTCGGGCGATCCCGACGGTCGACGGCGACGGTGGCGGCGGCGGTTCTTGGTAACCAACAAAGGTAACCGCGCGGCAACTCGGACCCAAACTTCGGGAACACCTCAGCAAGGTCCCACGAGGTCGCCGGGACAGGTGGCCGGCGACGGAGCTCCGACGAACGGCGGCCGGCAGCTAAAACAGAACCGGCACAGCGAGTAAACAGGGCAAAACATGGCGGTCTAGGGCGGTTCTTGATCCCACGAGCTGCGACAAGGCCGGCCAAGGGTCTAGGACTCACCTAGGGGTCGAGGGACGTCAGCTAGGACCGGTGGGTGGCGGCGGAAGGCGGCCGAAGGCGGCGGAGCAGCCACGAACAGAACCCGCAGAAAACAGGATACTCCGCGGCCGAAATAGGGGAGGCGATTGGCGGCGGTTCACGAGCTCCACGGCCAACGGCGAGCTTCCATGAGCTGGGGGAAGTAAGAGGGGAGTCAGAGGAGTCTATTGGGGGTGGTGGTGAGCGGCGGGGCCGTCGGGAACGGCCGGGGTGAAGAAAAACCCGAACCGGGCTCAAAATAGAGCACCGGTGGTTTCAGGGCTTACCGCGGCGGCTCCGGCGGACGACGGGCGGCGGGGCTGGTTCGGACCGGTCAAGGGGAGCCTGAAGGTGGGTCGTGAGGTGGTGGCCGGGTCCGGTGGCGTCGCGAGCGGCCGGGGAAGGAATTGGAATGGCTCGGGTTGCAAGGCCGAAAACAGAGCCTGTCTTCGGTGAGCTTCCCCGCGGCTGCCGGCGGTGAACGGCGGCCGGAACTGGCCCTGTGGCGACGGCAGGAGGTGGCTGAACGTCTTGGTGGTCAGTTTGGCTGAGATGATCGAGCAAAAACCCACGAAGAAGGAGAAAAGGAAGCTCGGTCGTTCGTCGCCCAAAAGGAAACCGCAGGGAAAGAAGAAGGAAGAAGAAGCTGCGGCCGAGAGAGGAGAGAGAGAGAGAAGGGACATGCGTTGATGGCTGCATGGGGAAGAGAGGATGGTGGGTCCAATGAAGACTTTGCGGGTGACTTATCCAATGGCTTAATGGCCTTTGTCTCATACCAATTAGGGTAGGGGCATTTTGGTCCTTTGGCCATGCCGGGACTGAAATGGAAATTTCGCGCACTGGATGAACAGAAAATTTTGCAATTTCACTGGCTAGGCTTGAGTGGGAATTAGGTTCGGGCGCGAAATCGAAAATCTAATTTAAAAAGGATAAGAAATCGATTCCTAATCTAAAACGATCGAAACTTCGAATTTCGTCCGATTTATCGTCACTTCGGTCCTGACGGTCCAAAATAATTGTCGACTATAATTCCATATAGCATTCTTATATTGACTTCCGAATCTTACAGAAATTGGATTTCCAGGACGTCACAACTCTCCCCCACTTAGGAAATTTTGTCCTCGAAATTGCAGCACAGTCCTAACTATTCAAAAAGATAAGGGTAACTACTCTTTATAACTTCCTCGCTTTCCCAGGTAGCTCCTTCGGTACCATGATGTTGCCAAATCACCTTGACCAACGGGATCGTCTTGGTCCGGAGTCCTTGTTCTTTCCTATCCACAATCCTAACTGGTCGTTCCACGTACGAGGCTCGCTCATCCAGGTCAATTTCTTCGTAACTCAGCACATGAGCGGGGTCCGATTCGTACTTCCTCAGCATCGACACGTGGAAGACGTTATGCACTTGGGCAAGTCTTGGCGGCAACGCAAGACGATAAGCCAAATTTCCAATCCGCTCCAGTATTTCGAACGGTCCTACGTATCTTGGGCTCAATTTCCCTTTCTTCCCAAAACGGGATGTCTCTCTCATAGGCGACTGTCGCGACCCTCTCCCGAGGCGCTCGCTCGAGGGAGCGGGCTAATGGGCCGCCCGATCGCTGGCTAGATCGGACGCGGGCCTCTCCCAAGGTCCATTACCCAAATCGCAACTGCTGGATATACGTGGTCGACCTTCAGTGTGGTCTAATGACATGTGATGAGTGTACATGCCAAGGAGTCGCCACCAATCGTTTCGTGGAGGGTACGATCGGAAACCCTATCGAATAGTTGGGAGTGATCTATTCGATCCTGCGGAAACCAGAGAAGTGGGTTCGGGGACTTAGTTACGCCAACTGTCTAAGTTGACGCCCTTTCGGTACCTAAGCTGAATGGTTTATCTGATCGTAGGATTTTATACAGACGAGTGGGGTACAGATCCTGAATCTAGGAGTTCACGCAGATGGGAAATACTACCCTATCACACACAACTAATAGAAATAAGTGCGCAAATCGAGGATCCAGTACATGCGGATAAAACACATGAAATCAGCGTGGTATCCCTAATGAGGCCCTATTAGCCTAGAGAAATATCAATCAAGGCTTAGGAGTGATTTGGACATGATTCGCCCATGAGGGGCAAAATCGTAATTTGGAACTATTCGGGGACAATTCACCTCGAAAAGGGAAAATTTGTCATTTTAGATGAATTGGGAATTCAAAAGACAGAGGAAATAGGATTGGCCATCAATCCAATCCATTTCCTATTTTTCGGGAATTTCCAGGATTTTTCTGGTATTTAAAAATGATTTTACCCTTGGAGGGGTAAAGTCGTCATTTTGAACAAAGATGAGAATTGAAAATCTCAAATATTAGGGTTGGTCGTCCACCTGACCCAAACCCTAACTTCAAGCAATTTTCAGAACTCGATTGAGACAAGAAAGACGATTTTCCCATTAAAGGGCAAAATCATCATTTTGAGAAAAGAGGCGGGACTCGAAAACCCAAATTTAAGAATTGGTCGTCTAATCGACCCTAATTCTCACCTTGGCATTATCGGCCTTATCTAGCATGCAAAACAGAGGCGACTTACCCCTAAAGGGTAATGTCGTCAAGTCTCGGAAAATTGGATAAGAAACCCCAAAAATAGGGTTGACTAGTTGTCTGTGGTCAATCCTCGATTTTTGGGGATTTCTAGAGTGTCTAGGATTTTTCCCTAATTTTTCCACATTTTTTTGGAATTTTCTGGAATTTTCTATCATTTTTTAGGATTTTCTGAAATTTTTCGATTTTTTATTATTTTTTAAAATCATTTTCTGATTTTTTTTTATTAAAAAAAATGTTATCCGGGCCGGGTCGGGTGACCCGGCCCACGGCCCACGGGCGTCCGGCCCGACCCGGGTCCGCGCGACCCGCGCCCAAAACGACGTCGTTTCCATCTCCCCCGCTCAAATTTCAATTCCCGCCCAAATCAAATGAGCGGCCCTGATTGCGCCACGTAGCAGACCTACGGACGGCCTGATCTTCATGATGAACCGACGGACCAGATTAAAAGGCAAGATTGAACTACAGCCGTCCGATCTGAAGGATTTTTAATTTTTGAAAATCATTTTTAATTTCCGAAAAAGCGAGATCGTGACACGTGGCACGCCTACCACCGTCCGATCAAGTTTGTTATTTTTTATTCGGTTTTAAACCGAATGCGCTGACGTGGCTGCCACGTAGGCGCCACGTCAGCGCCACGTGGGCGTTGACTGGTCAACCGTCGTTGACCGGTCAACGACCCATCGGAGAAGACGACCGGCGCCGGCTCTGTCTCGCCGGCGCCTCGTCGGAAGGCCATATCTTGGCCTTCCGATGCCCAAATCTCGCGAAATCAACGCCAATAGACTTGTTTCGTCGAGCTCTACAACATACCAGAGCCTTGACATAGCAGAACCATAACTTGCACACATGCCATCTCCGACCGAAGTTAAGCTCCAGCGACTACTCACCCTAGCCATTCCTAACGTTATCTAGCTAAACAAACCAATCAGGGAGCATCACCGAGGGTTGAGGAGACTTACCTGGCCATCGCGAGGGCTCGGTTCGACCTAGGATGAGTTATGGCATTCATGGCCGGTCGGTCAAAGTCGGGGGCAGACTCGGTGATTCCGGCGATGAAATACCATGCAATGAAAAGCGAAAATGCTCAGGGATGCGAGACGAACAAATTGCAACAAAAATCGCAGCCAACGGACGACTCTAGCTCAAGTTGCCATTAAAGGCCGAGCTCGAACTTGGAGACTTGACTTACCTGTTTCTGTGATGAACTGACGAACGAGCTAGTTCATTGTGTTCGCAAGGTCGAGATGAAGTTGAAGATGGCGACAGCATGGCTTGGCGAAGCTCTAGATGCGCTGGCCGAACCTCTGAAGCTCTCGGCCACCGAGCTTCTTCCATGGCGGACGACCCTCTCTCTCTCTCTCTCCTTTCATTCTCTCTCTGAGCTTTGCCTTCTTCTCTTTGCGAGCCCTCCCCCTCTCCGTTCGCCAGCTCTCTCTTGCCTCCTCTTTCTCTCCGCGGCTCTCTCTCTCCTTTCGTTCTTTTTTTCCCCGCCAAGAAAACTGCCTCCCATTCGTTTCTGTTCTCGCGTCCGTTCGGCGAGCACCCTCAACCAACTCCCCTCCAACTGATCTCTTCTTCTTCAACTGATCATCACCCCAACTCAACTGACTTGCCCCATCCTTTTCTGTTTGTTCATTTGCGAAGAGGGAGAGCCGAATGTTCTGCTAATTGACCAATTTTGGTCAACGGGTTGACTGGGTCGGTCAACCCGACCCAGTTGACCCGGTTTGAATATTTTTGTTCAAATTGGGTGCCAAGATGAGCAGATACCGTAAAATTGACTTGAAAATCAGGTTATACGGCACAAATTTCATCTAGGAAATGTAAATTCGGGCTAAATTGATTTGAATTTGTGTAAAAGCCCCAAATCTAAGACAAGATCCGAAATTGATTTTTGTCAAATTGAGGCTCCTAACGGACGAATCGACCCCAATTGAACTGACCGTTAGATTTAGGGGATCGAATACTATAGGGAGGAAGCATTGGGGTCCTATGGGCGTCTCTAAGAAAAGTTTAATTTTGGATTTGGTACTTTATGGACTAAAATGAAAAGATTTTTATGCAATTAGGTCCCTAAGGCCAAAATTGATCAAATCAATGCACAATTGAACCAAATTGAAATGTCGGGCAATCAAAATGAATGTCAACACTTGGAAAATGCAAAAGTTTGCAAATAAAAAGACTCAAAACATATTTTTTGACAAATTTAACCCTGTGTGTTACAAAGAAACACACAAAATTAAACTTGAATTTCGACTCATGATGAGGTCAAAATGACAAGGGATTTAAAAGAAAAATATTGACTATTCTCCTATATTTTTGTGACCTCAAATTCTATTTTTGTTGATTTTTCTAGTATTTTCCTATTTTCTAAAAATACTAAAAAATGTGAAAAATATGAAAAATTATTTTTTGGTCAAGAATGGTTCCTTGGGCTTGGCCAAGGCCACCAAAGTTGATTTTGTAATTTTTTGACTTTTTATGAATTTTTTGTGATTTTTTCAAAAATAAAACTGAAAAAGACTTGGTCAAAAATCAGGTGTCAACAGCTGCCCCTCTTTGAGAGGAATCTCGTGAGAGGTTTCTCTCAAAGACAAGTGACACCTGAATCTAGACCGACTCGACTGGGGAAAAGAAAAACGAATTTTGACACTCAACCTTTCTTGTCCCACTGGTAAAGGCTTTGCTCTTCATTCTTTTGCTGACGTGAGAGAGAAAATAGAGAGACCCACCTGTTACTTACCTGTTGATCGCCTGCCTGATGCTCGTGTGGCCTGCGCGGTGTATAGCGGGTTCTAGTGAATACCTAGGGACTCGTCTTTTGAGTATCCTAGGGCGATTAAACTCTAGTCTGTATGGTAGGCCGTACCAGAATGGGATTCCTACACTTGACAGGAACCTGTGAATGACGCACCCAGTCTCTTAGGGATTGTCGGGGTTTTGATCCGTATGGTGGATCAGACCATGAATAGGACTCCTTTCTGTTAGGAACCTATGGATGACGCACCCAGCCTCTTAGGGATTGTCAGGGGTTTTGATCCGTATGGTGGATCAGACCATGAATAGGACTCCTTTCTGCTAGGAACCTATGGATGACGCACCCAGTCTCTTAGGGATTGTCAGGGATTTTGATCCGTATGGTGGATCAGACCATGAATAGGACTCCTTTCTGCTAGGAACCTATGGATGACGCACCCAGTCTCTTAGGGATTGTCAGGGATTTTGATCCGTACGGTGGATCAGACCATGAATAGGACTCCTTTCTGCTAGGAACCTATGGATGACTCACCCAGTCTCTTAGGGATTGTCAGGGATTTTGATCCGTATGGTGGATCAGACCATGAATAGGACTCCTTTCTACTAGGAACCTATGGATGACGCACCCAGTCTCTTAGGGATTGTCGAACATTTTGATTCGTCAGGGGGATCAGGCCGAGAATAGGATTCCTTTCTGCTAGGAACCTATGGATGACGCACCCAGTCTCTTAGGGATTGTCGTACATTTTGATCCTTCAGGGGGATCAGGCCGAGAATAGGATTCCTCTCTGCTAGGAACCTATGGATGACGCACCCAGTCTCTTAGGGATTGTCGAACATTTTGATCCTATATTCTAAGGAATTAACTAGGATTTATACAAATGAGGTGTGCCTAACCTTGAGGCTTTACCAAATGGGCTATTCTAGGTTTAGGGGTTACCTAAAACCTCACAGAAAGCAGATTTTGACAACAGTTTTTGATCCTATATTCTAAGGAATTAACTAGGATTCATACAAGTGAGGTGTGCCTAACCTTTAGGCTTTACCAAATGAGCTATTCTGGGTTTAGGGGTTACCTAGAACCTCATAGAAAGCTGATCTTGAAAATTGTCCTTTCGACATGCAATGGGTTATTCTGGGATTTGGGGATTCCAGGTATCCTGCAGAAAGCTTAAGCCTGTAAATTTGAAATCTCACAGAGGGATGATTTCGGAGATTGTCCTTTTGACATTTGAGGTGACATTCTGGGATCTGGCAGCTCCAGGTATCCTGCAGAAAGATCAAACCTGTAATATTGGTATCTCACATAGGGAGATAATTTCAAACATTGTCCTTTTGACATGGGAGGTGACATTCTGGGACCTGGGAGCTCCAGGCATCCTGCAGAAAGATCAAACCTGTAAATTTGAAATCTCGCAGAGGGATGATTTCGGAGATTGTCCTTTCGACATTGGAGGTGACATTCTGGGATCTGGGAGCTCCAGGCATCCTGCAGAAAGATCAAACCTACAAAATTGTTCATAAGAATGTGTTTTCCTGAGATATGGAATTACCAGCTGTCGCGACCCGTCCGAAATCGGACGCGGCTAATGGATTACCGATCGCGGGCTTTGGATCGGCGCGGGCCCTCCCAGGCCCATACCAAATCGCGGCGGGGGTATTTCTTTAAGGATTCGACGATAAGAGTCGATCGCTTTCGACCTTAGTGTGGTCGTGGTGGCATGTGCAACTTGTGCATGCATTTGGAGTCGCCACCGGTCTTTCTTGGAGGGTAGACCGGAAACCTTACTGACCGATTGGGAGAGATCGATCAGTTCTGCGGAACCAGAGATTTTGGGTTCGGGGACTTGGTTACGTCGGTGTCATTACCAACGCCCTTTCGGTACCTAACGCGAGTGATTTTCCTGACTAAGAATTCATGCAGGCGCAATTTTGGGTGATATAGGTATGAGTCAGGGTTTCATGCAGATTGGAAGACTGGTCCTACCAAATCACAGTCAACATAATGAAAGCGCAGGTCAAGTGCATAAATAAATCATGTCAATGCACATCAATTTCAATCATAGGCTTCCTAGTATAGCCATAAGGGCTTAGGGAAGACGTGATTTAGAGTTAGGGGTAAAATGGGAAGATTCGGGGATAATTAGCCCGAAGGGCAAAATTGTCATTTTTGGAAGGTTTGGATACCGAAGTACCCAAAATATTCCATGGCCAGTTGATTGTGGTCATTTCCCATTTTTGAGAATTTTTTGGAATTCCTTGATTTTTCTTCAATTTTTGGAAGACGATTCGCCCAAAGGGCGAAATCGTCATTTTAAGAAGGGTCGGGGTTCAAAACACCCGGAATGAGTCTTGGCCAGTTGTTTATGGCCATTTCCTATTTTTTGGGATTTTCCTGGATTTTTTTAGAATTTTTTTGGAAGACGGTTTGCCGGAAGGGCAAAACCGTCATTTCGGAAAAGATCGGGGGTCGAAAGACCCGGAACAGGTCATGGCCTGTTGAATGTGGCCATTTCCTATTTTTTGGAATTTTTTAGAATTTTTCTGAATTTTTTTGTTTTTTATTGATTTATTGATTATTTTATTATTTTTTATTATTTTTTGAATTTTTTAAAATATTTAAAAATATTTTTCGGGCCGGGTCAAACCCGGCCCGCGCCTCTCGGGCGCCCAGCCCGACCCTAGGGGTCGACACCGGCCTAAAACGACACCGTTTTATTTTTTTAAACATTTTTCTATTTTTTACAATTTTTTTTTTATTTTTTATGTATTTTATTTAATTATCCGAAAATTCCCCGGATCGGACGGTCCACGTTGTGCCACGTGGCTTCGTCTCGTGCGTCCGATCTTCCACTAGATCGAGCGACCCACAGAGAGCCACGTGGCTCAATAATAGCCGTCGGATCAAAAATTAATTATTTTTCCTTTTTAGAAAACCACTCAAATCGGACGCTCTAGAACGTGCCACGTGGCCTCCTCTGGTGCATCCGATCTTGTACAAGATCGGACGTCCCTCGGTGAGCCACGTGGCACATCCTCGTCCGCCGGATCGATTATTCGAAAATCATTTATTTAATTTTCCAAAAATCTAGGATCGCGACACGTGTCGCGATCGTGGCCGTCCGTTTGTTTTATTTGAAAATACATGGATCGGACCCCACCCGGCTGACGTGGCTGCCTACGTGGCACGCCACGTCGGCCGTTGACCGTTGACCGGCCGGAGAGTCGCCGGAGAAGACGATGAACAGTGAAAATTCCGGCGGGAATAGTAAAAATTCCGGCGAGGTCGCCGGAAAATTGCGAAACGGGCCCGAAACTTGGTATTTTTCGCCTGTTCTTGCGGCATTCGACTCCTTGGACCACCCACATCAACATACAACATAAATAAAGGCCGTGAACACGCCGAAAAATAAGTAAACCGGGCCTCCCCGAACCCGGCTCCGGCGAGATGATTTGCAAAATTTTTTTTTACGTTCGACCTCGATTCCAATCATTCACAGAGCATTCAACTAAGGTCTAGAGACTTACCTGAACCCCTTTAAGGGTCGGCGACCGCTCGAAGTCCCCCCTCGAGCTCCCGGTCCGAATGGTATACGGCGAAGCTCCGGGCGTGGTTTCCGGCTCGGTTTCGATGCGAAATAAAGGCACACACAGAATGAGAGTCGGCACTACATAAGTTTTGAGGCTCGATCCGCACAAAACACGACCCGGGGAGGCTTGACCGAGACTCAAAGAATGTGAAACTCATTCAGGCATTTTGTCGAACACATGACGTGCGTATGAAAATATGGAGATCCGGCGAGATACCGACCTGTCCAAGGGTCGCCGGTGACCAAGAATGATTTGATGATGATCAGTGAGGGTTGCTGAAGGTCCGGGGAAGCGCCTCCAGTGCCGGTTTTTCCCGAAAAATCCTCCCCAAAATCCTCTCTCTCTCTCTCTCTCTCGGCCAAGCCCCTTAAACCGAGAATATCCCCGGTTTCGCGTGGCCGACCGCCCGCCTCGGGCTCCCATTCCTCTGCCAAAGCGACCTGCACCCCTGCCCCGTTGTTCCCCACGCTTGTGCTGTCATTTTTTCTTAGAAAAATCGGCCGCCCATGCTCGTTCTTCAGTCCCCTGTTATGCCCATGTTCTGTCCGCGCATGGGTCTGCAACAATGTTGCAGACCCGGGTCGGACCGGGTCGGGTCGGGTCTGACCCGACCGACCCGGTTCGTCCAAATCGCCCAAATCGCCAAATTGACCCCCCAAATGACCTCTTTTCATGAAATTGATGGCAAAATCGGATTCCTTGACATGTTTTCCATCAAATATGAGTATTTTCGTGAATCAATTTATTGAAATTCTGTGAAAACCCCAAATTGTCCCTAGGATCCGAAATTTAATTTCGCCAAATCGAAGGCCTAAACGATCGAATTAGCCAAAATTGAGCCCACCAATGGATTCAGCATGATGAAAACTGTTGGGTAGAGGTGTTTAATTTTAATGGGTGTGCCCGTGTGAAATTTAATTTCAAAAATTGTGAAACCGGGGACTAAATTGAAAGATTTTTATGCAATTAAGCCCTTTTGGTTAAAATTGATCAAATTGGAGGGCAAATTGACCCAATTGCATTTCAACACTTTGGAGTCCAATGTCATAGCTTATAAAAACCGAGAATTGAAAATTAGAAGACTCGAAAAGGATTTTTTTAGGCCCGGTTCGGGATTAGGTTTGTGAAGGAACCCAATGAACCAAGCCGAATTTCCCTAATAAAAAGTGAAAATATTAAAGAGAGAATTAAAATAAAATTTCTGAATATTTTTGTGTAATTTACTGACCACGGATGGTATTTTTTCTAAATTTTTGGGTATTTTTATAATTAAATAAATTACAAAAAATATTAAAAAATTCAAAAAATATTTTTTGTTCAAAATTGGTTCCTAAGGCTAGGCTAAGGCTTCCAAAGTTGATTTTGTAATTTTTTGACCTTTTTTGATATTTTTAATTAATTTTAGAAATAAAAACTGAAATAAAAGATAGTCAAAAATCAGGTGTCAACACCAGGGATCTTGTAGGAAAATAAACTTGAAAGCTCTTCTTCACAGAGAAAGGCATCCTTCTAGAATCTAGGGCTACCATGATTCCTATAGAAGTTTAACCAAGAACAGTAGCATTCTAGAATCTGGGGTTACCAAGAATCTGTTAGAAGCTGAGGCATATAAACTTTCCTTCTTAGAGAAATGTGTCATTCTGAGACCTGGGGTTACCAGGGGTCCTGCAGAAGTTTAAACTTGAAATATATTCTTCACAAAAGAAGTAGCATTCTGAGGTCTGGGGATACCAGGGGTCCTACAGAAGCTTGAACATGTAAACTCTTTCTTACCAAGAGAGGTTGTGTTCTTCTGAGGTCTGGGATTGCCAGGAATTCTGCAGAAGTTTAGACATGTTAAACGTTTCTCACCAAGAGTGATACGAGCCATTTTAGGAGCTGAAGTCATCAAGAGTCTTGCAGAAGCTCCAATCTGAAAATTTTCTTACCAAAGGCACATCAATGGTCTTTAAGTGATATCCGATGTCAAACTGACAGTACTTTATGACTTATATCGTAGTCATGAAAAAAATTTCAATGAATGCATTACGATGCTGGAGGTTATCCA
Organism: Rhodomyrtus psidioides; assembly: GCA_021437785.1. Lineage (NCBI taxonomy): Eukaryota > Viridiplantae > Streptophyta > Magnoliopsida > Myrtales > Myrtaceae > Rhodomyrtus > Rhodomyrtus psidioides. Next base: position 2,901,842 of record JAILYB010000030.1, read on the forward strand.
ACACCTTGCAACATACGGAAGTGATCAAAAATTCATTGTAGGGAAAGTTTGAATCAAACAATCTGAAATTACCAAAAGAGTTTGGTTAAAATGTCCAACGGAGTATTCTCATCAAAGAGGACTTCTCACCGTTTTGAGGTAATGGTCTTTTACCAAGAATGCACTCGAACTTCCTATCAAACCTGCGCCTAGGGTTCAGGATCATTCGCAGTGAATACACCTCGATCGATCAGGAGGACTTCCCAAGGACCGTAATGTTGGGCTTGGTCAACGGTTTTCAAAGGGAGACTTGCGTGCAAGTCAAGGTTTTCGAAGAGAAGTCTTCAATGTCTGCTCCAGGTTTACAAGTCAAGAAACCTGCAAAATGAGAAAGAAATAATCTTGCTCGAACTTCTTCGAGCTAAGCTTAGACATTAAACCCTATGTCAATCCAAGTGCCTTAATCAGAAAAGGCTTTTCAGGGTTGTAACGTAGGTGGGATTGGGGGACCAAAAAAGGCTTGTTTTTGGCTCAGAAAATGCGAAGGGTTTACATTGGTGATCACTGCAAGTTTGCTGCCATCTTGCCTCTTCTGATTCAAAGAGCGTCTTCAGTCTTTGAAGTGCATTAGTAGTCTTTGAAGAGCATTGTCAGTCTTCGAAGCGCACATTTGTCTTTAGAGAATATCTCTTTCATGTTGAGACTGTGTCAACATCTTGTCTACACTTTCATCATCTGAGTGTGACATAATCTGGGAGTATCCCTTGCTGTCCAGCTCCCTTGGGATTTTCTTTTACAATCAGATCTCACTAGTGACCTATACAAAGGTATCATGCCATCTTTTGGCATTTACAAGATCAAACACCTAATTCACAAGTGTACAAGTATTTGGATGGGCATTGGCCTTGCTTTTACCAGGCACTTTGCTTTTTCTTGATGCCCAAGATCGGATTTTTCTCTTTTTTCTTTTTCTCGTCTTTTGTCGAGATCCCACCTTTTCTTTTATTTTGGGGATCAGAATTTTCAAATGAGTGTGCTGGATGTACAACTTGAATCTTAGCACTCGAACATTAATCTAGGAATTTTTCACAAATCCTGTGTTTTGAACTCTTCCGCTCTTGAAGTGACGTCGTTTCCACCTTGGAATATGCAATGATCACCAACGGGTTTGTGAAATGAACGTATAGGCTCAATTGGGCAGTGCGAAGGGTAAAAGTGTATAGGATAGAGAAACGAATGCTTTTCGTCATCCTAAAGCACCTGAATTACCATGGAAGTTAAAATGACAAGCAACACACGAAGATTGATGCAAGTCTGAGCAAGAGAACTTCTAACCATTTACCTCCTGATACCTCTGGATGTACCTCCAGTTTGCCCCACTGTGGGGTGGTTCTTGACAGGGGTATAGAATGAAATCGTCGTTCAAATGGTTATCAATGGTCACCTGTAGTGTTTATGATAGAGAAACGAATGCCTCCGTCGTCTCAATCCATGTAATCATTGCGAATAACCCTTACGTCCGTAGGTTAAGGTCTCGCTATCCTTACCATTCCACTTATCTCTTAAGTGTGTATGGGACGTGTTTGGACCAGGCTTGCCTCTTGTCTGAGGAAACATCCTTTTGAATGATTTAAACAACTTTTGTTTGGAAGAGTTCATTTTGCTTTCTCCAAAACTTACCCTCCAAGGGGATTTATGATGCACAATGCATATTTCAATCATGTTCGGATAACCTCCAAGTTTAAACATGAATGCCAATGATATGACTATGAGAATTTTGCGTCTTTCTAGACATGAGATTTGAATACATGCTAGATTCCAAGAAGCCTTCAAATTCTATCAATAAGGATTCCGACAGTCTTGTAAACCTAAAAGATTAGGGAAGGAATACTTACCTGCCCAGCGCGGCTAGGGATTCCTGAAAAACATAAAAGGAATATGTCAGTGTATGCTCTCGAATTTCAGAAAATTAGAGCGATACACCTTACCCTTGATCATGCATTCCAATGGAAGTGGATAGATTCGCGAAAATCTGCATTTTTCTTAACAACACAAGATGGTTAAGTTGTTCTAAAATTTCTTAAAATTCTCAGTCTTTGGAGAAGAAGACGTGCACCTGACCACCATGACGTTAGGTCTCCTTGATCATGCGTTCCAACTTATCGCGACCCTGCTTCCTTGGATCCTGCAATATTGAACACATGCTAATGTATGCATAGATGCATGACATGCTTATGCAAAGACTATCATGAAGAGTAGGCTCAATTCGAGGCAGGACATATGACCGGAATCTGATTTATTTCAAGGGTAATATTTCTTCACAGCATCTGAATTCACAGGGTGCCCCAATTCTTCTCCCTCGGAGTTTACAAGAATTAATGCTCCTCCCGTGAGGATCTTCTTAACAATGTAGGGGCCTTCGTAATTTGGAGTGAATTTTCCCCCTGGATGGGTAGTACTTGGCAAAACTTTCCTAATTACCAAGTCATTTACTTCGAAGTTTCTGGTCTTGACCTTTCGATTGAACGCCCTGGCTACCCTCTTCTGGTAAGTTTGTCCATGGCAAATGGCTTTAAGACGTTTCTCATCTATTAAGTTCAGCTGTTCATATCTGTGCTTGAAATACTCTGACTCAGAGAGTTTATCTTCGGATAAGATTCTCAAAGAGGGAATCTTAACTTCTACTGGTAGAACTGCTTCTGTCCCATATACCAAACTATAGGGAGTTGCCCCTGTAGAAGTCTTGATCGACGTTCGGTAAGCCATCAAGGCGAAGGGCAGCCTTTCGTGCCAATCCCTGTAGTTTTCTGCTGTTTTAGCCAAGATCCTCTTGATGTTTTTATTGGCTGCTTCCACTGCCCCATTCATCTGTGGGCGGTAAGGAGATGAATTCAGATGTCGAATGCTAAAGTGATCCAGCAGACCATCGACAATCTTGTTGTTTAGGTTGGACCCATTATCTGTGATGATCGCTTGAGGGGTACCATACCGGGATATGATATCTCTTTTGACAAATCTTGCCACATTTCTTGCAGTGACATTCTTGTAAGAGCTGGCTTCTACCCATTTGGTGAAGTAATCAATCGCTACCAAGATGAAGCGATGACCATTCGAAGCCATAGGATTAATAGGTCCTATCATGTCTATCCCCCACATAGAGAAAGGCCAAACTTCAGACATTTGGTGTAGTTCGTTCGGGGGTGCGTTAATCTTATCCCCGTATATTTGGCATTGGTGGCATGACCGGACGTGCTGACATCAGTCTGATTCGATGGTCATCCAATAATAACCTAGCCGCATGATCTTCCGGGCAAGGAGGTGGCCGTTCATGTGAGGCCCACACGCACCTTCATGAATCTCTTTCATGAGAATATTTGCTTCTTTGGCATCTACGCATCTCAGTAGAGTGGAATCGAACGATCTCTTGTATAGAATTTGTCCGTTGAGGAAGAACTTGCTGGCCATCTTGGTTATGTATTTTCGGTCTCCTGACTTGCATCCTTTAGGGAATTCCCTTTTCAAGAGGTAATTCTTGATGTCATAGTACCATGGCTCTCCATCACATTCCTCTTCGATTAGCATGCAATAAGCTGGCTTTTCAACAATGCCGATCCTCAGAGGTTCTATATCCAACCCTTCAATCGTTTGTAACATCGAGGCTAGGGTGGCTAATGCATCTGCGAATTGGTTGTGAGACCTTGATAGGTACTCGAATGACACTTCTTCAAACTTGAGTATCAATTCTTCAAGGTATTCATGGTAGGGGATGAGTTTTGCATCTTTCGTCTTCCACTCCCCTTGTGTCTGTAGAATAATGAGCATGGAGTCTCCAAAGACTTGTAACCTAGGTATCTCCATAGAAAGGGCCAGTCGTAGACCCAGAATGCACGCCTCATATTCTGAAATATTGTTGGTACAAGGGAAAGTTATCTTTGCCGCGACAGGGTAATGTTGACCATCTGGGGATATCAGTACTGCCCCAGTGCCTGCCCCTGATAGGTTAACAGCACCATCGAAATACATGATCCACTTATCCTCTGCTAAGTTCAGAATTCGGCCTTCTGTGTTCGTTACTTCAGGGGATTCAGTGCTCGATGGGTTTTCTGCCAGCATGTCCGCTATAGCTCTTCCTTTTACCGACTTCTGCGGAGAACATTTAATGTCAAATTCAGACAACATTACTTGCCATTTTGCCAGTTTCCCAATTAAAGCGGGTTTCTCTAGGAGGTATTTGACGGGGTCGTTCTCTGTTATGAGCTGAATGTGATGATGTAGGGTATACTGCCTTAGTCTTCGTAGTACCCATACTGCTGCTACGCATGCCCTTTCAACTGGTATATATTTTGCTTCAGATGGCGTGAATTTCTTACTCAGGTAATAAATGGCCCTCTCTTTTCCATCTATCGGGCTTGTCTGGGCAAGTAAGGCTCCCAAGGACTCTTGTCGTATGGTCAGGTATAAGGTCAATGGGTGACCGAGAATTGGTGGCACAAGCACCGGTGGTGTGATCAAATAGTTTTTGATCATTTGGAATGCCTTGCTGCACTCGGCGTCCCACGTTATTTTCGCGCCTTTCTTAAGCAATTTGAAGATTGGCTTAGCCACATCAGACAGCTGATTGATGAACCTGGCAATATAGTTCAATCTCCCTAGAAGGCTTCTCACTTCTTTTACTGTGGATGGAGTTGATAAATCGTGGATGGCCTGGATTTTTGAGGGATCAATCTCAATGCCCCTGTTGCTGACTATGAACCCAAGGAGTTTCCCGGATCTTGCCCCAAACACGCATTTGTTAGGGTTCAGCTTTAACTTGTATTTGCGCAGGCGCTCAAATAATTTTCTTAATACCTGTATGTGATCTTGTCCTTTCTTGGATTTAGCGATCATGTCATCAACATATACTTCAATCTCTTTGTGGATCATATCATGGAATAACGTGACCATAGCCTTCTGGTAGGTAGCCCTGGCGTTTTTCAATCCAAAGGGCATGACTTTGTAGCAAAAATTCCCCCATGGTGTGGTAAATGCAGTCTTGGGTTTGTCTTCTTGTTTCATGGAGATTTGGTTGTATCCCGAGAATCCATCCATGAATGAGAATAATTCATAACCCGCCGTACTATCCACCAATACATCAATGTGGGGGAGTGGAAAATCATCTTTTGAGCTTGCTCTATTCAGATCTCGGTAATCTACGCAGATCCGAACTTTTCCGTCTTTCTTCATGACGGGGACTATATTTGCAACCCAGTCTGAATATGGGATAGCTTCAATGAAGCCTACCCTAAGGAGTTTCATGACTTCTTCCTTAATCTTGTCTTCTAACTCGGCTTTCATCCGCCTACTGCCTTGTTTGACAGGTTTGATGCCAGGATCCGTGGGCAATGCATGTTCCACAATCTTAGGATCAAGGCCTGGCATATCCGCGTAAGACCATGCGAAGATGTCTTGATATTCTTTTAGTAGCTTGGTGAACTCGAGCCTTTCATCACGGGATAGGTGTCCACCGATCTTGACCTCTTTGACGTTCACGGTGTCTCCCAAATTAATGACAATTGGTTCTTCTGAGGTATGAGGCTTTGATTCTTCAAAGGTGTTCCAATCCCTACGGATAGACGCGTAATCCTCGTCTTCATCTTCCTCAATGTTATAGGAGTGGTTAATGGAGGGATCCGAATTTTGTAACAACCTGGTATGCATGTTTGAGATGATATGCTCAGAAGAAGTGGCTTCACTGTCCAACCACTCCATGATGACATTCACAGAGTCATCTTCGAGAAAAGGATTTGTCAGATCTGGTTCCATCGGCGAAGTGATACCCTCTTCAGATAGCCATTTGGAGTTCCGGTCGAAGTAGGTATTTAAGGGATTCTTGAACATTCGAGACCTTCCCTTCCAGGTTGGAGAACCGATGAATGAGCTATTCGGGCTGTTTTCGCCTCCACGGCGTCCCAGGCTTTTGCCTCGGCCTCGGCCTGTTGCTTTCGGGACAGAATCATTCATGGGATACTTCTGGTACCCCAAGCCCATTTTATGTGGATTAGCCTTTAACTGTAGCGGGGCATTTATACCCTGATTATGTTTGCCTAGGCCTTTTTCAGGATTGAACCCGTATGCCAGCAGCATCTTAGCTGGTAGAAGACTGGCTTCTGAGATGTAAGGAGTTCTCAACTTCGACCCTACTGGGGTATGAACTGTTGCTACCAACTCTAGGGAGTGATAGCTCGCTTCAGTTTTCTCTTCAGGCTCAATATAGGGAATGGCACTATTCTGGTATGCCTGGAGGTCGACTTCCCCATGTACGGTAATCACCTTCCCATCTACAACGAAACGTACTTTTTGGTGCAGGCTCGAAGGGACAGCTCCTGCTGTATGGATCCAAGGTCTTCCTAGCAGGAATCCAAATGCACTGGGCAGATCCATTACTTGAAAGTTTATAGAGAACTTTGTCGGGCCGATGAATACGTCAAGCTCGATCTCTCCTTCTACAGTCTTCCTCATGCCGTCGAATGCTCTCACAGCTGTCTTGGATGTCTTGATCATCTCTTCCTTGATTCCCAGCCTCCTTATGGTAGCCAAAGGACAGATGTTAAAGGCTGATCCATTATCGATCAATACGTGTGCCACTCTTTTGCCGTTACATTGGGCAGAGATGTATAAAGCTTTGTTGTGCCCTCTTCCTTCCATGGGGAAGTCCTCGTCAGAGAAGCTCAACTGATCTTTTAAGAGAATTGCTCCTACAAAGTCCCCTAGTTGTACCTCATTGATTGTTTCAGGGACATGTACTTCATTGAGTACCTTCAATAGTGCGTTCTTGTGCTTCTCTGAATTGATGAATAGGTCTAGCAGGGATATCTGAGCGGGCATCTTCCTCAGCTGCTCTATCACTTCAAACTCACTGGTTTTGATGATCGATACGAGCTTTTCGGCATCTTCCTTTGAGACATCTTTTTTTTCGGATTCTCCCTCTCTGGGGGCATAAAATCTTCCAGACCTCATTATTGCATCTACTTGTGTGGTCCCATAGTCCCAATGAACAGCTTTGGGATCATACTCTTCTACTGGGGGGACTTTTATCGTTACAGTTGTCTGATGAGGTATCTCTGGTCCCGACGTGTTGCTTTCTTCCTCCTGAGGTAATTGAATTACGACAGGCCTCACTGGGCAATCTTCTACCTTGCTCAGGCTATCCAGCTCATCCAATCTGATCACCACGGCCGTGGCTACTTCGATCATCAATATGGCGTTGTCGAGTTCTTCCATACTGTTTGAGGTTTCTGGTTGAGAGAGATCATCCATACCTCCCCATCCGTCTGGTATGATGTCTTCAATCTTCTGATAAAAGCTGGGAGGGGCCGAATATTTCACCTTGAAATTGTATCCTCCAGAATCTTGACCCAGGTTGTCTATAATTTCGCTCTTCTCAAGTGCGTCAACCATAAACTTGAGGTCTGCTAGACTTCTCCTCCTGGCTTCTATTTCGTCTTCTTCAAATTCTTCCTCTGACTGAGTAGCTGGCCCCAGGCTGCTTACCAAGTTCTCATGTGAGGTACCACAGGTGTTACTCTGCCCAGCTGTGATCAAGAAGTGGTTTCTTTTCAAAGATAGAGATGCTTCGATCCCTTCAAATTCTTCATCAGTAATATCGGACACTATCCCCAAGCTCATCATCTTGGCGATACATAGCCTCTTTACGTCAGCAGAGATCTCCCCTCCTTTTGGGTATAGCGAAGTGACCGCCAGTATGTTGATCAGCTTAGGTATGTCCACCTTCAGCTGGAGATGGTTTTCCTCATTTTTAGTGAATATTGCCCCAATTGCTTGATGATCAGGGAGAGGGTTTCCTTGTACGTTTGGAGCCACGTTGTCAAATTCTAGAATCTGACTTGTCAATCTAAGCTTGTACCTCCAGCTTAAGGACATAGCAGTTATCCACATTATGCCCTCTTTCGCCTATATGGTAGGCACAGGTCTGGCTCTCATCAAAGCCAGGATATCTTGCGGGGTTTGCCCTAGGTGGTTCTTTTGCCACCAAGTGTTGCTCCAGCAGCATCGGGAGTAGCTTGGATAAAGGTCTCGGGAGCTGAGAGAATTGTCTCTGGGGTTGCTTTCTTCTAGGCTCTTGTACCTTTGGCGCTGACCAGGATGATCCGCCTTTGGCCTGATTAGAATTGCCAAATGGCTTTAACTTGTGGGGATCTGGTATAAATGCTATGTCCAGTCCGGCTTCTCTTTCATTTCTCAGAGGGTACTGCTTCCTAGTAGGAGCTTCCTGAGGCCTTCTTTCTTTCAAGGCCCATTCCAGCCTCTCAGCAACCTTAATCAGGTGTGCGAATGTCTGACATCCAGAAGTGTTCAGTCTGTCAAAGTACTCGTAGGGGAGTGCTTTTAGGAATAAGTCGATCAGCTCCTCTTCTGGAATTGAAGGCTTTACTTGGGTAGCCAAGGCTCGCCACCTCTGAGCATATGTCCTGATCGATTCGCCCCTCGCTTTTGAAGTTCGTAGGAGGTCTTCTCTTGTTGGGGCTGTAGCCGTGTTAAATTTGTACTGCCTGAGGAAGTCTTCTGCAAGGTCCTCCCATCCGTCATAATCCTCTAAGTCTAGCTCAATAAACCAAGCCAGAGCGGCGCCAGCCAAACTCTCTTGGAATGTGTTCATTAACAACGGAATGTAATCCGAGTAGTGCGCCATCTTGCGCAGGTAGTACTTGAGGTGGGCACGGGGACAGCCTGTCCCGTTGTATTTTCTCACGAACTCTGGCTCCCTATAGTCAGGAGGAGTCTCTATTTTAGCAAAAGGAGATATTTTGTCGAAGCGGGCCAGCTCATAGCCTTGACTGCTCAGGCATTCTTCGATCTTGGCCAATCTCTTAGCCTCTGCCTCTGTCTTCACAGTTTGTTTTCCCTTCTCCTCTTTTTCAAGGTTGATGACAACAGGCGAGGCTTTTTGTTGTGCCCGACTATTTGGTTCATGAACGTTTTCCTCTGTATGTTGGGTATCCCTGGTTGCTTCTTTATCTGTTACATCAGGTACCATGGAAGGGCCTGAGTTGTTCTGATTGTGGGCGGTTGTCTGTCTAGCTTGGTTGGTCTCCAGCATGGCCTTAATGTCAGCCATCATAGTTGCCAGGGCAGTCATCTGAGATTCCAACATGCCTACGCGCGGAGTCAATTCCTGCTGTTCCATTCTCGTCTTTAGGCGGGTACGGAAACGATGCGTTGGCAATTCCGTGATGAGAGTGTACCTGTTTTAAAAAGATCTATGTGAGTGCTTCGCTTATTTAGCAAAAGAAGCAGTTAATTCTTTCAGTTGCATGCTTCTTGCCAGTAGATGAGAAAAAGGGCTACCTTGTGAGCCTTAGCCTCATGTAAGTAGTTCTTTTAATCATTTCTTGACAAGAATTCATGGAATTGAAAGAAGCGTAATTTCTGACGATAGTTTTTATGCATTTGAAAAAACATGTTCACATTCATGCTCATGTGTTTAAGATAGTATTCCACGGAAATGAGAATGTATGAGAAGGCATCACAATGTTTGCTTATTTTACACTTGACAGAATAGTCTTTTCAAGTCTAGGACGTTTGAAGCCTAAGGTATCCTCATCATCCCAGTATAGATTCCCCTCTTCAGCTTGGGGCTCCTCGTCTTCTGAACACGACAGTGGCCCTATGTCTTCGGGTATGTAGGGCTCTATTCCAGGTACGTATGGCACGATGTATTCAGGTATGTAGGGCTCGACAAGGCTTCGTCGGATCGCTTTGAAATGTTGAATGTATTTTGTGGTGGCTCTATGAGTGTTTTCTTCTCGAGTCATGTCTTCTGGCCAACTTATTTCTTCAGCCTGGGAATTCTTCAAGGAGAGTATGATGGATGCCACCTTGGCTTCAAGTCGTTTCTTCTCCTCCTCCGTGAGGGTCTGGCTTGGTAAGTCAAAGGAAAAGACACAAGGTCGCGGTGAAGAAGGGATCTCCTGAAGTGCTCCAAACTGTCGAATCACCCTCCTTGGGTAGTATGCAGTTGCGCCCGTGAATCCTAGCAAGGGGACTGGGCCTCCGTCATCGCAGGTCAATCTGACTTTGCTCAGCATCGGCAACCTTAGCCGCCATCGGAGTTGCTCAGGTTACCTTAGATAGGGAAAGGATGCGAAAAGGATCTTGTGTTTGATGGCACTTGAGACTTTCGTATTCCTTCCCGCCTACCATCTGCATTGGCGATATCTAGCCCTCTTGGGGAGGTACCCTTGGGGAGGAATCTGCCTCATGTGGATCGTGGGAGCTTGAGCCGTAGGTTCCTCACCTGATTTTCGATTTTCTTTAGAGTATACCCACTTGTCTCATGCGCATGTCCATGGATGGTTGGTATACCTAAAACCACCCATTGATACAGGGGGCATTTCACATCCCCCAAAGTGTGGTTGGTAAGATATTTATTTCTAAATGTTCTTTATTTCTTGCTCCATGATATTACTCATACATTGCATACATCCATATGCATTCGCATCATGAAGATTACTCAAGTGACTAATGGAAACAACAATGATTATGGGGTAGGATGTCGCTGTTTCCTAAGAGTTCAACAGAGTTGGTAACTTTCGAGTACTTGAGAAAAGTTACTCGCCCCGGACCAAACACGAAGCTACACTTTACTAGATTCGTGTATGGTCGGGAACTGACTGGACGTAAGCTGGGGTATGCTGAGGACTGTCAAACCCGCTACTACGTTGATAATCTCAGATTCAAGCGACAATCAGACGAAATGATGAAGGATTATCTGGAGATGAAGAGACAACGTCGCAACCAGCTGGCTAGGGAAGCGTACGCTCGCAGGAAGGCTGAATTGCTGGCCAAAGAGAACATACCCATGATTACTTCTTGGGGTAGGAAGAGACGCCCTGCGATCAAGACCAAGCCAAGGCGTATCACGATCAAGAAAGTAGAACCCGAGAAGGCTTCCGAAGTCATCCTACCCTGGACTAGAAAGTGGCCGGAGGAACTACAACCTCTCGACCAAACCACTGAAGATAACTCCCCTACCCTAGATTAAAGGAGAATTTCTGACCGACTGTCATTTGGGTAGACTTCTGAAGGAAGAGTGATCTAGACCCTCACGTTCCATTGTCTTTTATGGCTTTCTTGTTTGAAAAACCTTTCTTTACCGTTCTTCTATTAGACATCTTGACTGTAATAAGAGTACATCCCACTTTGCTCCTTTGATGTGTTGACCAATGGAACGTGACATTGCTGTTCCCTTTAGTCACTGAGTAAACCTGACTAAATTGCATAATTCACTTCCCTGAAATGCAAATTAGGCTTTGAGTCAGGCTTTCAAGACCTGAAAAAGGGTCCTAATCTCCATTTCTTCAAATTGAACTATGCAATCAAGTTAGCTCATGCATGCTTCATGACATCTGCATATTCATACATTTAAAGTAATTTCTGGCGATTGACCTTTTAAAATCATTTGCATATTTTAGACTTGATGGGAAAGAATGATATTCAAGTGTTCAAGATCCCCCGAGCTGAACTCCAATCATGGTGGGATGGCATGGGCGAAGCCAGCCAGAAGTATGCGGAGTCACGACTAGGATACCTACTGGACCTACTGAAGATTGAGTGCCCACCTGCTTTTATTCAAGCCATGGCGCTCTACTGGGATCCTACCACCGCTACATTTTGCATGGAAGGATTAGAGATCACTCCCACTATCGAGGAATACAGCGCTGTCATCGGAGTTGAATTCACCCCTACGCTCGTCCGACCCCCTATAGGACTTGAACCCCTAAGTCAGGTGGCTGAATTCCTCGACACAAACCTAAATGAAGTCAAAGTAGATGCGAAAAGCAATTCTGGAAGAATTTCCCTGTCCTTCCTTATAGACCGATTTTCCCGCCTTCCTGCTTCTAAAGGAACCAAATCTGGTAGAGCCTTTATCTTGGCATTCTTTGGCTATGTTGCCAGTCTGTCGCGACCCTCTCCCGAGGCGCTCGCTCGAGGGAGCGGGCTAATGGGCCGCCCGATCGCTGGCTCGATCGGACGCGGGCCTCTCCCAAGGTCCATTACCCAAATCGCAACTGCTGGATATACGTGGTCGACCTTCAGTGTGGTCTAATGACATGTGATGAGTGTACATGCCAAGGAGTCGCCACCAATCGTTTCGTGGAGGGTACGATCGGAAACCCTATCGAATAGTTGGGAGTGATCTATTCGATCCTGCGGAAACCAGAGAAGTGGGTTCGGGGACTTAGTTACGCCAACTGTCTAAGTTGACGCCCTTTCGGTACCTAAGCTGAATGGTTTATCTGATCCTAGGATTTTATACAGACGAGTGGGGTACAGATCCTGAATCTAGGAGTTCATGCAGATGGGAAATACTACCCTATCACTCACAACCAATAGAAATAAGTGCGCAAATCGAGGATCCAGTACATGCGGATAAAACACATGAAATCAGCGTGGTATCCCTAATGAGGCTCTATTAGCCTAGAGAAATATCAATCAAGGCTTAGGAGTGATTTGGACATGATTCGCCCATGAGGGGCAAAATCGTAATTTGGAACTATTCGGGGACAATTCACCTCGAAAAGGGAAAATTTGTCATTTTAGATGAATTGGGAATTCAAAAGACAGAGGAAATAAGATTGGCCATCAATCCAATCCATTTCCTATTTTTCGGGAATTTCCAGGATTTTTCTGGTATTTAAAAATGATTTTACCCTTGGAGGGGTAAAGTCGTCATTTTGAACAAAGATGAGAATTGAAAATCTCAAATATTAGGGTTGGTCGTCCACCTGACCCAAACCCTAACTTCAAGCAATTTTCAGAACTCGATTGAGACAAGAAAGACGATTTTCCCATTAAAGGGCAAAATCGTCATTTTGAGAAAAGAGGCGGGACTCGAAAACCCAAATTTAAGAATTGGTCGTCTAATCGACCCTAATTCTCACCTTGGCATTATCGGCCTTATCTAGCATGCAAAACAGAGGCGACTTACCCCTAAAGGGTAATGTCGTCAAGTCTCGGAAAATTGGATAAGAAACCCCAAAAATAGGGTTGACCAGTTGTCTGTGGTCAATCCTCGATTTTTGGGGATTTCTAGAGTGTCTAGGATTTTTCCCTAATTTTTCCACATTTTTTTGGAATTTTTCTGGAATTTTCTATCATTTTTTAGGATTTTCTGAAATTTTTCGATTTTTTATTATTTTTTAAAATCATTTTCTGATTTTTTTTATTAAAAAAAAATGTTATCCGGGCCGGGTCGGGTGACCCGGCCCACGGCCCACGGGCGTCCGGCCCGACCCGGGTCCGCGCGACCCGCGCCCAAAACGACGCCGTTTCCATCTCCCCCGCTCAAATTTCAATTCCCGCCCAAATCAAATGAGCGGCCCTGATTGCGCCACGTAGCAGACCTACGGACGGCCTGATCTTCATGATGAACCGACGGACCAGATTAAAAGGCAAGATTGAACTACAGCCGTCCGATCTGAAGGATTTTTAATTTTTGAAAATCATTTTTAATTTCCGAAAAGCGAGATCGTGACACGTTGCACGCCTACCACCGTCCGATCAAGTTTGTTATTTTTTATTCGGTTTTAAACCGAATGCGCTGACGTGGCTGCCACGTGGGCGCCACGTCAGCGCCACGTGGGCGTTGACTGGTCAACCGTCGTTGACCGGTCAACGACCCATCGGAGAAGACGACCGGCGCCGGCTCTGTCTCGCCGGCACCTCGTCGGAAGGCCATATCTTGGCCTTCCGATGCCCAAATCTCGCGAAATCAACGCCAATAGACTTGTTTCGTCGAGCTCTACAACATACCAGAGCCTTGACATAGCAGAACCATAACTTGCACACATGCCATCTCCGACCGAAGTTAAGCTCCGGCGACTACTCACCCTAGCCATTCCTAACGTTATCTAGCTAAACAAACCAATCAGGGAGCATCACCGAGGGTTGAGGAGACTTACCTGGCCATCGCGAGGGCTCGGTTCGACCTAGGATGAGTTATGGCATTCATGGCCGGTCGGTCAAAGTCGGGGGCAGACTCGATGATTCCGACGATGAAATACCATGCAATGAAAAGTGAAAATGCTCAGGGATGCGAGACGAACAGATTGCAACAAAAATCGCAGCCAACGGACGACTCTAGCTCAAGTTGCCATTAAAGGCCGAGCTCGAGCTTGGAGACTTGACTTACCTGTTTCTGCGATGAACTGACGAACGAGCTAGTTCATTGTGTTCGCAAGGTCGAGACGAAGTTGAAGATGGCGACAGCATGGCTTGGCGAAGCTCTAGATGCGCTGGCCGAACCTCTGAAGCTCTCGGCCACCGAGCTTCTTCCATGGCGGACGACCCTCTCTCTCTCTCTCCTTTCATTCTCTCTCTGAGCTTTGCCTTCTTCTCTTTGCGAGCCCTCCCCCTCTCCGTTCGCCAGCTCTCTCTTGCCTCCTCTTTCTCTCCGCGGCTCTCTCTCTCCTTTCGTTCTTTTTTTCCCCGCCAAGAAAACTGCCTCCCATTCGTTTCTGTTCTCGCGTCCGTTCGGCGAGCACCCTCAACCAACTCCCCTCCAACTGATCTCTTCTTCTTCAACTGATCATCACCCCAACTCAACTGACTTGCCCCATCCTTTTCTGTTTGTTCATTTGCGAAGAGGGAGAGCCGAATGTTCTGCTAATTGACCAATTTTGGTCAACGGGTTGACTGGGTCGGTCAACCCGACCCAGTTGACCCGGTTTGAATATTTTTGTTCAAATTGGGTGCCAAGATGAGCAGATACCGTAAAATTGACTTGAAAATCAGGTTCTACGGCACAAATTTCATCTAGGAAATGTAAATTCGGGCTAAATTGATTTGAATTTGTGTAAAAGCCCCAAATCTAAGACAAGATCCGAAATTGATTTTTGTCAAATTGAGGCTCCTAACGGACGAATCGACCCCAATTGAACTGACCGTTAGATTTAGGGGATCGAATACTATAGGGAGGAAGCATTGGGGTCCTATGGGCGTCTCTAAGAAAAGTTTAATTTTGGATTTGGTACTTTATGGACTAAAATGAAAAGATTTTTATGCAATTAGGTCCCTAAGGCCAAAATTGATCAAATCAATGCACAATTGAACCAAATTGAAATGTCGGGCAATCAAAATGAATGTCAACACTTGGAAAATGCAAAAGTTTGCAAATAAAAAGACTCAAAACATATTTTTTGACAAATTTAACCCTGTGTGTTACAAAGAAACACACAAAATTAAACTTGAATTTCGACTCATGATGAGGTCAAAATGACAAGGGATTTAAAAGAAAAATATTGACTATTCTCCTATATTTTTGTGACCTCAAATTCTATTTTTGTTGATTTTTCTAGTATTTTCCTATTTTCTAAAAATACTAAAAAATGTGAAAAATATGAAAAATTATTTTTTGGTCAAGAATGGTTCCTTGGGCTTGGCCAAGGCCACCAAAGTTGATTTTGTAATTTTTTGACTTTTTATGAATTTTTTGTGATTTTTTCAAAAATAAAACTGAAAAAGACTTGGTCAAAAATCAGGTGTCAACAGCGACACCTTCAGAAAAACATGGTCGCCTATCTGAAACTCCAAAGGTCTGCGCCTCTTATCTGCATAATTTTTCTAGCGACTCTGTGCTGTCTTCAGTCGGTCTCTAATCACCTTAATCGCTTCCATTGACTGTTCCACTAGTTTAGGGCCGGTGATCTTTCGTTCACCCACTTCTTCCCAACAGACTGGCGTTCTACAAGCTCTGCCATACAATGCCTCGAAAGGTGCCATCTTTATACTCTGCTGGTAACTGTTATTGTAGGCAAATTCAACCAAATGCAACTGTTCTTCCCAACTTCCCTTAAAATCCAAAACACATGCCCTCAACATGTCCTCTAAGGTATGAATTGTCCTTTTAGACTGCCCATCCGTCTGCGGGTGATAGGCCGTACTAAACTGCATCTTCGTCCCCAATGTTGTTTGCAGACTTTTCCAAAAAGTGGCAGTGAACTTAGGGTCTCGATCAGAAGTGATCGTCACTGGCACTCCATGTAACCTCACAATGTGTCTTACATACAGTTCTGCATATCTGTCTAGAGCAAAATCCTTTCTCACTGCAATGAAGTGGGCTGACTTAGTCAATCGGTCCACCACTACCCATATTGAATCGTGCCCTCTCTGACTCCTTGGTAATCCCATGACAAAGTCCATCGTGATATGCTCCCATTTCCACTCCGGAATCTCCAAAGGCTGCAGCAATCCTCCAGGCTTACAATGCTGCGCCTTGACCTGCTGACAGGTCAAACACTTAGCCACATGCTTGGCTATGTCCGCTTTCATGCCATTCCACCAATAATGCTGCTTCAGGTTCTGATACATCTTTGTACTCCCAGGATGAATACTATAATTACTATGATGTGCTTCCGACAAGATCTCTTCCCTTAGATTCTCATCAGCAGGCACAACCAAACGTCCTCTGAACTTCAGTATTCCATCCTCAGCTACTTGGAAATCGACCCTTCGCTTAGCTGAATCCTCCTGAATGATCTTTTGAATGACAGGATCTGAACACTGTAAGGTCTTAATCTTAACTTGAACTTCTGGCTCGATTCTCAAAGTTGCCACAAGACTTGACAAGTGACTTATCTCAAATTTGAAATCTGAATCTCTTACTTGTTCTAGCAAACGCCACTCACGAACACGTAATTGAGCAATCACTGACTTTCTACTCAGGGCATCTGCAACCTTATTAGCCTTACCCGGATGATACAGAATCTCGCAGTCATAATCTTTAAGTAATTCCATATATCGGCGCTGTCTCATGTTTAATTCCTTCTGAGAGAACAGATACTTTAGACTCTGGTGGTCAGTATACACTTGAAAGCTTTCACCAATCAGATAGTGTCTCCAGATCTTCAAAGCAAACACGACCGCAGCCAACTCCAGGTCGTGTGTGGGATAATTCAACTCATGAGGTCTCAATTGACGAGATGCATACGCTACTACTCTTCCATGCTACATCAGGACACAACCCAATCCTCTAAGGGAAGCATCGCTATAAATCTCATAACCACCAGGACCAGACGGAATTGTCAGAACAGGAGCTGTAGTTAGCCTATGCTTAAGCTCCTGAAAACTACGCTCGCACTTGTTTGTCCATTCGAATTTCGTGTCTTTCTTCAGCAGCTTAGTCAAAGGCGAGGCTATAGCTGAAAACCTCTCCACAAATCGTCTGTAATAGCCTGCCAAACCCAAGAAACTTCTAATTTCTGTAGCAGTCGTAGGTCTTGGCCAATCCATAACTGCCTCAATCTTAGCTGGATCCACAGCAATACCTTCACCAGAAACCACATGGCCTAAAAATGCCACGCGAGCTAGCCAAAACTCGCACTTGCTGAACTTAGCATACAACTGATGCACTCTTAAAGTTTCCAGAACTACCCTCAAGTGTTGTTCATGATCTTCAGCACTCTTTGAGTACACTAAGATGTTGTCTATAAACTGTTGACACCTGATTTTTGACCATCTATTATTGTGATTTTTATTCTTTAAAATTAATTAAAAATATCAAAAAAAGTCATAAAATTACAAAATCAACTTTGGAAGCCTTGGCCTAGCCTCGGGGACCAATTTTGAACAAAAAATATTTTTTGGTATTTTATAATATTTTTCGAATTTATTTAATTATAAAAATACCCAAAAAATCAAAAAAATACCATTCGTGGTCAGAAAAATACACAAAAATATTCAATAATTTTGTTTTAATTTCCTCTTCAAGTGTGTCACTTTAAATCTTGAAAATTCGGCTCGGGTCACTATGTTTCTTCACAAACATAAACCCGAATCGGGCATAAAAAATCCTTTTCGAGTTTTTTAATTTTCAATTCTCACTTTTATAAGCTATGACATTGGATTCTAGAGTCCTGAAGTACAATTGGGTCAATTTGCCCTCCAATTTGATCGCCTTGTCATTCTTTCAACTATTGCTAATGTTATGTCCACCAAGAGCGTTTTCATGTATTCCACAGTCCAAGTCCAAGGTCAAGCCATGCGGAGTTTGTCATTCCTTATCATAAGAGGCCTAATTCAAAAATTAAGAGGCTAATGGACGATTCGTCCACCGAAAGGCCATCGTTCAAAAGAAAAAAAAATAAAAAGGAGCCGTCCTGGAAGCACTCACGAAAAAGAGCTGGATAGCATGAAGAAATAAAAAAGGGGAAATGTCTTCTTTTCTTGGTTGAAGCATCCATCGTGGGAAGGATATAATAAGGAAATGGTGGATGGACAACAAAAAGGAAGAGGAGAATAAAAAAAGGAGAATGGAGGGGGGAAATGTTATAAAATATGGCCATCATCAACGGAGCAAAAAAAAAAAACCTTTCTTTTCAATTCTTTTAGTAGTGGAAGTTTAGGGTCAGTTTAAAAAAGAGATGGTGTTCCACGTTGTATTAAAAAAAAAATAGTCTTGCAAAGCTTCATGGAGTCCAGACGAAGAGCTGGAATGGGAGAGCGTCATTTGATCACAAAAAAGGCGACAGACGGAGAAGATCGTGATTAGAAGACCTCGACACAAAAACTTCGAGCTTGGATTCCTGGAGATCCAACGAGTGCTGAAGGACGCCACCACTTCCACTTTGTCTGATCTCGACTTCGGAAGCAAGCCAGGCTTAGT
Source organism: Rhodomyrtus psidioides (assembly GCA_021437785.1). Taxonomy (NCBI): domain Eukaryota; kingdom Viridiplantae; phylum Streptophyta; class Magnoliopsida; order Myrtales; family Myrtaceae; genus Rhodomyrtus; species Rhodomyrtus psidioides. The sequence goes on from JAILYB010000030.1 coordinate 2,920,482, forward strand.
CAACCTCCATATAATGCACGTGGGCGGATATTGAAGGATCTCCGAGCCGGGGTTTCTTAGGCTTCATCGACAAAAACCTGCAAGGTCAAGAGACTCATGAACCAAAAAGGCTCGGCGCCGCCGCCGTGCTTAGCCGTCCGTGACCCAGCCACCAGCCGAACCCCCATCACGCCGACGCGACGCCAGATCTGCCAGCTAGTGTCCACAACTTCACCGATGCCGCTGCACCACTTCGCCACGTTCGGATGACAGTCATCCGAGACCTGCGACTGCTCGAGCTTCCTCCGCCGTCATCCGTAGCCTCGGCGCCATCCGAAATTGTTGGCTGCCCACGAGCCACCCTCGCTAGTCGTCGTGTCTCCTTCAACCACCAATGACTCTGTTTTCGCTCGGTTTGCCTCGAATCCGGATTATTGCTCGCTGAGAGTCTCCAGTTCCAACGCCTCAGCCACTAGTTCTTCTGTTTGATGACACCGTGATCACCTCCGACCTCTGTTCAGTCGCTTGCAACTCGGGGACGAGCTACCACGGTCCATCCGAAGCCGCCACAGTCCCTCTTAGACTGGGCGACACCTCACCCGACTTAGCCTTTGTTGTGCGTCGAAACCGCGTCGGGGACGATGGCCGGAGCTCCATCATACTCGGACCGACCCGGGAGCTCATACCGACGAGGCTGGCCGTCGCCGAGACTTAGGTGACTTCAGGTAAGTATCTAAACCTTTCTTAGGTGCTGTGTGATCGAATGGAATTGGATTTAAACAAAAAAAAATTTCTGCAACTTACCTCGCCGGCGCCGGACCTGTGGATGCTCGGTTCGACCGCTTCCCGACGTTAAGTCGGCCATGTTTTCGTCGAATACTGATGCTGAGCCGATGGGGAGTCGAACACCGAAGGAAGGAGTGAAAAATACCAAGATTTGGCTCGGTTTCGAGGCCCTCCGGCGACTTCGCCGGAATTGTTACTATTCATCATCTTCTCCGGCGAAGTCGCCGGTGGTCAACGGTCAAAGCTGACGTGGCGTGCCACGTAGGCAGCCACATCAGCAGTGGGGCCGGTTCAGATTAATAAGACAGATCGGACGGCCGTGGTGATGCCACGTGTCACGATCTGGTTTTTTTTTAGTTTAATAATTGATTTTAGGATAATTAAATAAAATTCGATCCGACGGTCGATTTTATGCCAAGTGGCGTTCTGGGGGACGTCCGATCTATTGGAAGATCGGACGCGCCGAAGGTGGCCACGTGGCGCATTAAGGACCATTGGATCGCGGAGATTTTCGGATAATAATAAAAAATGTTTAAAAATATAAAAAAATTGAAAAAACTTCAAAAATAAAAAACGGTGTCGTTTTGTTAGACCGGTTTCGACCCGTAAGGTCGGGCCGGGCGCCCGAGAGGCGTGGGCCGGGTCTGACCCGGCCCGAAAAATATTTTTAAATAAATAAAAAATAGAAAATAATAAAAAAATAATAAAAATTCAAAAATTCAATAAAAAATGAAAAATCATAAAAAATTCAAAAAAAATTCGGAGAATTCAGAAAAATTCTAAAAAAAAATTCCGAAAAATAGGAAATGGCCACATTCAACTGGCCATGACCTGTTCCGGGTCTTTCGGCCCCCGATCTTTCCAAAAATGACGGTTTTGCCCTTCCGGCAAACCGTCTTCCAAAAAAATTCTAAAAAATCCAGGAAAATCCCAAAAAATAGGAAATGGCCACGAACAACTGGTCAAGACTCATTCCGGGTGTTTTGAACCCCGACCCTTCTTAAATTGACGATTTCGCCCTTTGGGCGAATCGTCTTCCAAAAATTGAAGAAAAATCATGAAATTCCAAAAAATTCTCAAAAATGGGAAATGGCCACAATCAACTGGCCATGGAATATTTTGGGTAATTCGATATCCAAATCTTCCAAAAATTGACGATTTTATCCTTCGGGCTAATAGTCTCCAAATCTTCCCATTTTACCCCTGGTCCGAAGTTACACCTTCCCTAAGCCCTTATGGCTATACTAGATGGCCATTGATTTGAATTGATGTGCATCGATGTGGTTTATTTATGCACTTGATTGCGCTTTCACTAAAACTGATTGTGATTGATAGGAATAGTCTTCCAATCTGCATGAAACCCTGAATCAAACTCACTCCACCCAAAACTGCGCCTACATAAACTTTTAGCCAGGAAAATCACTCGCGTTAGGTACCGAAAGGGCGTTGGTAATGACACCAGCGTAACCAAGTCCCCAAACCCAAAATCTCTGGTTCTGTAGAACTGATCGATCTCTCCAAATCGATCAGTAAGGTTTCCGGTCTACCCTCCAAGAAAGACTGGTGGCGACTCCAAATGTATGCACAATTTGCACGTGCCACCACGACCACATTGAAGGTCGAAAGCGATCGACTCTTAACGTCGAATCCTTTAAAAAATACTCCCGCCGCGATTTGGTATGAGCCTGGGAGGGCTCGCGCCGATCCAAGACCCGCGATCGGTAATCCATTAGCCGCGTCCGCTTCCGGACGGGTCGCGACAGCTGGCGACTCCGCTGGGGAGTTTCTGTTCTAGAACCCATGGTTCTAGACCCCAAGTGGACTTAGGCCGTAATTAAAACGCTGAGTGATATTTCTAACCCTGCAGGTGCTCTTGAAGGTGAGGTAAGTCTGCTTATGGTAGGTGTTATATGTTTTTGCAGATTGGAGAGATAAGGGGTGTAGTCCGTGATTAACATTATCTTATACAGGTTGGCGTAGGAATGTATGTTGTGTGGATGATTTGAAGCGCTGATTGATAAACTGTTGTGCATGACTTACATTGTGATGATCACGACACATGGACACACACAACCGCGCCTAAAACCCCGGGCGCCGCCTATAGGAAAACAATAGAAGGAATTGAAAATGGAATCTCCGTGAGGAAAAACACGGGGTAATCCACTTTTCAATTCCGCTCATTTTGAACTATGGATCGAGCCCCAATGCAACGATAGTTGTGCAATGGAATCTGCTCTTTCTAGAACTTGAGGTGGGAGCCTTGACCTTAGGTTCCAAACCCTATCTTGATTCTTAGAGTCAAACCTCACTTGTCTCATGTGCATGTCTTTAGATGGTTGGTATATCTAAAACCACCTAAAAAAAAATCGATGATCCTGGAGTCACATCTCGAAGACTGGAACTGGGGCATCTCCAAGTGTTCGGACCACATTCCTTTGATTGATTTGACATTCTTAGTTCTCTTGTATAAGATTAATTTTGCTGAGATTCTCTCTATCTCGTCCCTTAGATTGATTGTATTAGGGATCTATTTGTACTGTATACATCTTGATAAGGCTCATTTCTATCGAAAATGGGGGCAAATTCCCCAAACCCGTGGAGCATAGTGGAATTCGTCCCTTCAGTGCAAAATACATTTGGCCGTAGAGCCACTCGTTTGGTGAAAGGACGTATCGTTCCTAATTGATTTTTAATCAGATCTGGGGATAACTTTTTCTCCATTTTTTTTTATCTCAGGTGATAAAAGAGACAATGCACCTAAAAGCTCATGCATTCAAATGATAAAACAGACGTTGCCCAGCTGGGGCTAATGAACCGTAGGCGTTGCAAATACCTTCAAGCACGGATGGAGGAATTTGATAGATGTTGTTCATATCAATATGCAACATCAAAACGGAGTGTAAATCAAGTGTAAAAGGACGTATCTTTCCAAAATGATTATTTTCTTGATATAGGAATAATGCTTCCTTTCTTTTTCCTCTCAGATGATGATCAAGAGCAGAGGACGCAGGATGTAATGCTTTCAAATAACAAACAGGGAACATCAAATACCTCAAATGTCGACTGTGATCGAGAGAATCACCAAACCGCCACATGACGAATCCCAAGAATATCAAGCTGTCTTGAGACAGATAAAATTGATCAAGGACTCTGACAATCGAGATGGATGATCAGAATCTACAAAAAAATCAATGGAAGCAGGTTCCCCCCATTTGCTTTGAGGAGCCAAACCGGAGGCAAACTCTCACGATCCCCCATGAAAGCGCATCAGACTAAGGTCATCGAATCCAGAGATGACAAACAGCAAAACCATGCCTAACTGGGGCAAGTGAATGATTTGTACGCAGGACGTTTCTCCTCTGACAAAGTCAATGGACGCAATAACGGAGTCGTCCGCATCAGAATCAAACCCCAAGATACGAATTTGGGTGAACGGTAACCTTGTATCGTTCCAATTTGGTCTTCGAAGACCACATGCCAAACATGAGTTTTTACTCATTTTACAGGAAGTCGTTGGCGCTGAAAGCCTCAAATGAAAAGAGCGTGCCAACAGGGAGGCGAATAGAATCATTGGCCTTAGAAGTCAGGATTCCAGGAGATGGTCTTTGATTATAAGACCTAGTGGATGGTAAAAAGTATCGCTTCTACGTCACATGCTTTGACATGCATTTTGATAAAATCTTCTTTTTTCCTTGAATAAAAGGAACCTTGAAGAATGGCACTTGAGTGCGCCCAAAAATACAAATGGATCTTCGCTGGGGCAAATCCTTGAGAATGATTCATCGCCAACCAAACGGAGGGATCAAGACCACAAGATAGAGGGCCAGATTCTGCAAGCCGCGCGTTTGTGTTCAAATGGAAACACAAAGCAAGAACAAGGCTGTATGGTTCCAATTTGCCTTGAATTTTGGAACGCAAAATAACACCTAATTTCCGTCTTTGACAGGGGCTCGTCATCAAGACGAAACAGGTTTTCACATCACACGTATTACCCATTGGAACACATGACCAAGGGTAAGATGTATCGTTCTAATTTTTTGAAAAATTCATGAACGTACAATAACATGTTTCTCTCGCATTTTCAGGGATCTCCAGCCGCGGCGGGTAGGTAAGTATTCCTTTTCCCCAAGTCGTTGAAGATAAAAAAAGTGTTAGGACTCTTTCAATCATTATGTCTGAAAAGAAGCATCGAATTTTTAAACTCATAGACATCCACAGTCGAAGTTGGGAGGTTGTCTGAACATGAATGAAACATACATGTGCATCATAAAGCCCCATTGGGAGGAAATTTTTTGGAGAAAACAAAAAGAATTTTTCCAATAAAAGTTGTTCAAACCGTTTAAAAGGGTGTTTTCTCAGACGAGAGGCGAAGCCTAATCCAAACATGTCCAACACACACTTGAGAGATGAATGGAGTGGGCAGATAACAAAATCTGGGTCTACGGAGGTAGGGACCATTTGCGGCGATTACATGGGTTGGGACGATGGAGGCATTCGTTTCATATCCCCCAAACACTACAGGTGACCGTTGATAACCCCTTCGAACGGCGGTTTTCATTCTTAACCCTGTCAAGAACCACCTTACATCGGGGCAAAATGGAGGTGAGTCCAGCAGCATCAGGAGAAAATGGTTAGAAATTTTCTTGCTCGGACTAACATTAATCTTTGTGTGTTGTTTATATGGTAATCCAAGTGCCATAGGATGATAAGAAGCATTCATTTCTCTATCCCACACACCGAATCCTTTGCATAGCCAAGTTGAGCCTGCAAAATCATTTCATAAACCCATTGGTGATCATTGCACATTCCAAGACGGATGCAGCATCACTTCAGAAACGAATGAGTTCAAGACTTAGGGTTGGCAAAAAAATTCCTAAGTTAATGCTTAACCTTGTTAGACCTTTGATCATAGGTCTAACACGATCCCATGAAGATGAGAAAAAGTGGGATTTTAAAAATGAATGAGAAAAATCCACGGCATCGAGAAAAAGCAAAGTGCCTGGTAAAAGCAAGGCCGATGCTCGTGTAAGTTGTTTGATTGATCCGCAATGAAGCTGGATAGGAAAAGAGGAAATCCCTGAAGGAGCCAAATCCAAAAGGGCTGCTCCCCAAATGCTGCCAAGCACAGAACAAAGACATGGAGAGAGTCGGTCTCTGAATGCAACAAGAGACGCTCTCTAAAGAGCTGGTGCACACCTCAAAATCGGTTGCACACCTCAAAAACTAAAGATGCAGAAAGGAAAGGACAGGTGGTAAATCAGCAATGATCACCAATGTCAAACCCGTCACGAATTCTGGGCCAAAAACAAGCCTTTTTCGGTCCCCAATCCTACCAATGTTACAACCCTGAAACAGTCTTCTTTGACTAAGACACTTGGGTTAACATATAGCTTAGCTCGAAGAGGTACGAGCAAGACTATTTCTTTCTCATTTTGCAGGGTTCTCGACTTGTAAACCCGGAGCAGATGGTGAAAACTTTCATTCAATGGCCTCGACTCCAAGCGGGTCCCCCTTGAAAACTAATATCCAAGCCCAACATTGCGGTCCCGTGGAAGACCTCCCGACCGATCAAAATGTATGCGCTGCGAATGAGCCTAAAACCTAGGCACAGGTTAGTAGGGAATTGAGTGTATCCCCTATAAAAACAAATATCTCAAAACAGGTGAGAAGACCTCATTGTCGAGAAATATTCCAATTGATGTTTTGAGCAAACTCTTTTTGGAATCTTCAAATTGATGGATCCAGATTTTCCGTACAAGGGATTTGTGATCACATTTAAATGTTGCAAGAATGCTTTAGATAACCTCCAGCATCAAAATGCACATTTCACGATTAAAACTTAAGTCATACGGTTTTTGTCAAATGGACAGCCGTCGTCTTCCCTAAGATTGCAAATGTTTTCTTGGTGAAGAAAAATTTTTCAGGCTCGAACTTCTGCAGGATCCATTGGAAACACCAATCTCCCAGAATGTTGCCTCAACAGACTCAAGTGAAGCTTTGTCAAGATAAAATCTTTCACTGCTTCAAAACTGAATTCCCAACAAATTTCGGGATCTTTCAAAAGAAGGGATGAGGATATAACCCTTTTTCAAAAATCAGGCAGTCTCATCGGACGTGGAGAACCCTCGTCATGAGCCCCCTTTTCAAAATCCAATCAGTCTCATCGGACGTGGAGAACCCTCGTCATGAGACCCTTTTTTTTAAAATCAAGCGGCCCTGTCAGACATGGAGAACCCTCGTCCTGGGACCCTTTTTTCAAAAATTTAGGCAGTCTCATCGGACGTGGAGAACCCTCGTCATGAGCCCCTTTTTCAAAATTCAATCAGTCTCATCGGACGTGGAGAACCCTCGTCATGAGACCCTTTTTTTAAAATCAAGCGGCCCTGTCAGACGTGGAGAACCCTCGTCCTGGGACCCTTTTTCAAAAATTTAGGCACTCTCATCGGACGTGGAGAACCCTCGTCATGAGACCCCTTTTCAAAGCAAACTGAAGGTAGAAACCGCCTGAAGGGTCAACTCATGGTAGAAACCGCCTGAAGGGTCAAACCAGGGTAGAAACCGCCTGAAGGGTCAACTCATTGTAGAAACCGCCTGAAGGGTAAAACCAAGGTAGAAACCGTCTGAAGGGTCAAATTAAGGTAGAAACCGCCTGAAGGGTCAAATCAATGGTAAAAACCGCCTGAAGGGTCAAACCAAAGGTAGATACCGCCTGAAGGGTCAATCAAAGGTAGAAACCGCCTGAAGGGTCAACTCAAATGTAGAAACCGCCTAAAGGGTCAAACAAAGGTAGAAACCGCCTAAAGGGTCAAACAAAGGTAGAAACCGCCTAAAGGGTCAAAACAAAGGTAGAAACCGCCTAAAGGGTCAAACAAAGGTAGAAACCGCCTAAAGGGTCAAATCCAGGTAGAAACCGCCATAAGGGTCAAACTAAACTTGAAGGTAGATACCGCCTAAAGGGTCAAATATGGTAGATACCGCCATAAGGGTCAGCTCATTGGTAGAAACCGCCATAAGGATCAAACTAAACTCAACCAAAGGTAGAAACCGCCTGAAGGATCAATACAAAGATCCGATCCACCATACGGATCAAAATCCTTCGCAGATCCCAAAGCATGGGATGCGCCTTCCTTAGGTTCTTACCAGTTAGGAATCCCATGATGGTATGACCTACCATACAGGTCAGAGCTTAATCTCCCTAGGATATTCTGAACGAGTCCTAGGTATCTTCTTGAAAGTCGTCGCAACCGGCAGCATCCGACAGGTGAGCTTCAGGTAAGCCTCTCTCACTCCGGCCCATGTTTGAATTGCAAGAGTAAACCGGTGATTAATTTGAGCATTCATCAAAAGATTTAAGGGTCCGATGTCATAGCATTTCTTTTCCCCAGTCGAGTCGGTTAAGATTCAGGTGCCACCTTGTCTTTGAGAGAAACCTCTAACGAGATTCCTCTCAAAGAGGGGCAGCTGTTGACACCTGATTTTTGACCATCTATTATTGTGATTTTTATTCTTTAAAATTAATTAAAAATATCAAAAAAAAGTCATAAAATTACAAAATCAACTTTGGGAGCCTTGGCCTAGCCTCGGGGACCAATTTTGAACAAAAAATATTTTTTGGTATTTTATAATATTTTTCGAATTTATTTAATTATAAAAATACCCAAAAAATCAAAAAAATACCATTCGTGGTCAGAAAAATACACAAAAATATTCAATAATTGTGTTTTAATTTCCTCTTCAAGTGTGTCACTTTAAATCTTGAAAATTCGGCTCGGGTCACTATGTTTCTTCACAAACATAAACCCGAATCGGGCATAAAAAATCCTTTTCGAGTCTTTTAATTTTCAATTCTCACTTTTATAAGCTATGACATTGGATTCTAGAGTCCTGAAGTACAATTGGGTCAATTTGCCCTCCAATTTGATCGCCTTGTCATTCTTTCAACTATTGCTAATGTTATGTCCACCAAGAGCGTTTTCATGTATTCCACAGTCCAAGTCCAAGGTCAAGCCATGCGGAGTTTGTCATTCCTTATCATAAGAGGCCTAATTCAAAAATTAAGAGGCTAATGGACGATTCGTCCACCGAAAGGCCATCGTTCAAAAGAAAAAAAAAATAAAAAGGAGCCGTCCTGGAAGCACTCACGAAAAAGAGCTGGATAGCATGAAGAAATAAAAAAGGGGAAAGGTCTTCTTTTCTTGGTTGAAGCATCCATCGTGGGAAGGATATAATAAGGAAATGGTGGATGGACAACAAAAAGGAAGAGGAGAATAAAAAAAGGAGAATGGAGGGGGGAAATGTTATAAAATATGGCCATCATCAACGGAACAAAAAAAAAACCTTTCTTTTCAATTCTTTTAGTAGTGGAAGTTTAGGGTCAGTTTAAAAAAGTGATGGTGTCCCACGTTGTATTAAAAAAAAAATAGTCTTGCAAAGCTTCATGGAGTCCAGACGAAGAGCTGGAATGGGAGAGCGTCATTTGATCACAAAAAAGGCGACAGACGGAGAAGGTCGTGATTAGAAGACCTCGACACAAAAACTTCGAGCTTGGATTCCCGGAGATCCAACGAGTGCTGAAGGACGCCACCACTTCCGCTTTGTCTGATCTCGACTTCGGAAGCAAGCCATGCTTAGTCAACCTCCATATAATGCACGTGGGCGGATATTGAAGGATCTCCGAGCCGGGGTTTCTTAGGCTTCATCGACAAAAACCTGCAAGGTCAAGAGACTCACGAACCAAAAAGGCTCGGCGCCGCCGCCGTGCTTAGCCGTTCGTGACCCAGCCACCAGCCGAACCCCCATCACGCCGATGCGACGCCAGATCTGCCAGCTAGTGTCCACAACTTCACCGATGCCGCTGCACCACTTCGCCACGTTCGGATGACAGTCATCCGAGACCCGCGACTGCTCGAGCTTCCTCCGCCGTCATCCGTAGCCTCGGCGCCATCCGAAATTGTTGGCTGCCCACGAGCCACTCTCGCTAGTCGTCGTGTCTCCTTCGACCACCAATGACTCTGTTTTCGCTCGGTTTGCCTCGAATCCGGATTATTGCTCGCTGAGAGTCTCCAGCTCCAACGCCTCAGCCACTAGTTCTTCTGTTTGATGACACCGTGATCACCTCCGACCTCTGTTCAGTCGCTTGCAACTCGGGGACGAGCTACCACGGTCCATCCGAAGCCGCCACAGTCCCTCTGAGACTGGGCGACACCTCACCCGACTTACCCTTTGTTGTGCGTCGAAACCGCGTCGGGGACGATGGCCGGAGCTCCATCATACTCGGACCGAGCCGGGAGCTCATACCGGTGTCGCGACCCTCTCGCGGGCTCGGAGGCGGGAGCGGGCTAATGGGCCGCCCGATCGCTGGCTTGATCGGACGCGGGCCTCTCCCAAGGTCCATTACCCAAATCGCAACTGCTGGATATACGTGGTCGACCTTCAGTGTGGTCTAGTGACATGTGATGAGTGTACATGCCAAGGAGTCGCCACCAATCGTTTCGTGGAGGGTACGATCGGAAGACCCTATCGAATAGTTGGGAGTGATCTATTCGATTCTGCGGAAACCAGAGAAGTGGGTTCGGGGACTTAGTTACACCAACTGTCAAAGTTGATGCCCTTTCGGTACCTAAGCTGAATGGTTTATCTGATCCTAGGATTGCATACAGACGAGTGGGGTACAGATCCTAAATCTAGGAGTTCATGCAGATGGGAATTGCTACCCTATCAATCACAATCAATAGAAATAAGTGCGCAAATCAAGGATCCAGTACATGCGGATAAAACACATGAAATCAGCGGGGTGTCCCTAATGAGGCCCTATTAGCCTAGAGAAGTATCAATCAAGGCTTAGGAATGATTCTGGCATGATTTGTCCATGAGGGGCAGAATCGTAATTTTGAATGATTTGGGGAAATTTACCCTTAAAAGGGTAAATCTGTCATTTTAGACGAATTGGGAAGTCAAAAGGCAATGGAAATAGGATTGGCCATCAATCCAATCCATTTCCTATTTTTCGGGAATTTTCAGGATTTTTCTGGTATTTAAAAATGATTTTACCCTTGGAGGGGTAAAGTCGTCATTTTGGACAAAGATGAGAATTGAAAATCTCAAATATTAGGGTTGGTCGTCCACCTGACCCAAACCCTAACTTCAAGCAATTTTCAGAACTCGATTGAGACATGAAAGACGATTTTCCCACTAAAGGGCAAAATCGTCATTTTGAGAAAAGAGGCGGGACTCGAAAACCCAAACCTAAGAATTGGTCGTCTAATTGACCCTAATTCTCACCTTGGCATTATCGGCCTTATCTTGCTTACACAGCAAAGGCGACTTACCCCTAAAGGGTAATGTCGTCAAGTTTCGGAAAATTGGATAAGAAACCCCAAAAATAGGGTTGACCAGTTGTCTGTGGTCAACCCTCGATTTTCGGGGATTTCTGGAATGTCTAGGATTTTTCCACAAATTTTTCACATTTTTTTGGAATTTTCTGGAATTTTCTAGCATTTTTTTGGATTTTCTAGGATTTTTCTGATTTTTTTTTATTTTTTAAAATCATTTTCGAATTTTTTTATTTAAAAAAATATTATTTGGACCGGGTCGACCCGACCCACTCGGGTCGGAACCCGGTCCAGACCCGAACCCGCGAAAACCTTGATCGAAAACGACGCCGTATCACGCTTTTTATTTTTGGATTTTCCGGTTTTAATCCGATGGTCCCTGATGGACCACGTGGCTTGTCCGTGTCGCTTAGATCTGTTTACTAAAACCTACGGTCCAGATTGGATGAAGACTCGATCAGAGCCGTCTGATCAGATTACTTGAACCTACGGCCATGATTAGATCCGGAGACTTGATCTAGACCGTCGATTCACACTAACCTAAACGACGCCGCACGACCACTAACCTACACGACACCGTTTCAGTTTATTTTTGATTTTCTGATTTTAAAACATTTTCGGATAAACCTAATTACTAATCGGACGGTCACTAGAATTTACGTTCGCTTTATTTGAGCCGTCCGATCCTTTTTATTTGAATAACAGACCCAACGGCCGTGCTGACTCGACACCACGTGGACCAATGGCCGAATGCCAACTAGGACTTTGACCGGTTGACCGCGCCATGTCAGCTTCGTCTTCAACCTCGCGACTCCGGCAGAATGGACGGCTGTGGCTCTCCGACGATGATCTGACGATGAACTCTCGATGAAACCTCATGAAACTAACGGCAATCGACTCGCAATCGCCTCTATTCTAACATATCTCAAGATTACGCGAATCCATTCACGGGGCCAAGCACGATCGAACATGAACCAGTACGTACACATACACTCAAATCGCTCGATTCATGGCGTAATGAACCAACTCATTAACAGGGAAGCATCATTCAATGTTTAGGAGACTTACCTCGAGCTCCGATCGAGCTCGCTCGGCCCAGATTTGGCTGGGGAAAGATGAACAGTGACTCGACAATGGAGGTTCAATTGGAAGACTCGATTGGGCGTGTTAAGACAAAACCGATGCAAACAAGATACGTGAAGATGGTCAGTGATGTTCAGGGAATGAAACGCACACATTAATTGTATGAATGATTAAGAAATGCGCGAATCGCCATGGAAGCTTTGAAGAAAAACTCGGGACTGCAACTCACCTGTTCTTGCGATTTCACTGGGCGCGGCCGGCGGCGATCGCTTCAGGGGACTCTGGGCGATCTCTCAGCGACCTCGTGGAGCTTTGGTTTTGCCTCGGAAGGCCCAACCGGCGCTCTGCAATTTTGAGCTCCAACCTTCGACCACCGCGAGGGAAGGTGAGCTCTTTCTCTCTCTTTCTTTCTCTCTCTCGATTCAGTTTCTTCTCCTCGAACTGAATCCGTTCTCCCTTTCAACTAAAAGCGATCGCGAGCTTATATAGCTCCTGGGAATTTTGGCGCCGATTTGGGGAGTTCCAACTGACTTCCACAGCACGTGCTATCACGTGATTTTAGGTCCAAATGGCGTCGGGGAAGATGGGTAAAACGTTTAACTCCGTTTTGGTTCTCCGGCGGGCTTTATTTCGCATGAATTTGGCAAGAATCTGAGCAGTGCTTGCTTCTGTTGACTTTTACGAGTCTGCGACCTTGACCATCCAATTACTTTCCCGTCCGGCGACGTTGGGTGATTCTGTTGGTGTTGATCGACGGGGGAAGACGAGAGGAACGAAATGCCCACCATTCCCCTTTCAATTAGTCGCGAATTGACCTTCAATTTGGTCTTCAAAACTCAGTCGATCACCATTGATCTGCTCGAGCTCTTTGGGGAAGACGACACTGTAGCGGACCGGTTCGACCGGTCTGACCGGCGGTCTGACCGGTCTGAATCGGTTCCGAACAGGATTTTTCAAATTAATCCCAAATTAATGGGAAAATTTTGCAATTGAACCTCAAAATCGAATCTAGAGCATGAATTCTATCTAGAAATGTGGTTTTGCCCAAAAGTTTTCATCAATTTCTACAAAACCCCCAAATTTTCATTTAATTGGAAATTGGGGATCGTGTAATTGAGGGTGCAAATGATCAAATTGAGTCAAACCACCTGTTCCAATCGATTTAAAATGGTGAAATCCATTGGGTAGCATGTTTAATTTGCAATGATAGCCCTTGAATTGAAAGTAATTTCAATTATGCTTAATTTCAAGGACTAAAATGCAATTTTAGTATGTAATTTTGTCAAATCCGTGCAATTGAGCATATTGTGCAAACAATTGGGCTAAATTGAAATAGGGGATAGTCAGATTGAATGTCAAGATCTTAAAAAATGCCAAAATTGCAAATTAAAAGACTCAATTGTTATTTTTTCTTCAAATCCAATAGTACAGGTTACAAAGGAACACCTAAAATTGAATCTGATTTTGATATTTTTGAGAGGTCAAAAATAAAAGGGATTAAAAGGAAAAATATTGGATATTTTTCCATATTTTTGTGACCTCAAATGCTATTTTTCTTGATATTTTAAGTATTTTTCTATTTTCCAAAAATACTAAAAAATATGAAAAATGTGAAAAATTATTTTTTGGTCAAGAATGGTTCCTTGGGCTTGGCCAAGGCCACCAAAGTTGATTTTGTAATTTTTTGACTTTTTATAAATTTTTTGTGATTTTTCAAAAATAAAACTGAAAAAGACCTGGTCAAAAAATCAGGTGTCAACAACCGGCGAGGCTGGCCATCGCCGAGGCTTAGGTGACCTCAGGTAAGTATCTAAACCTTTCTTAGGTGCTGTGTGATCGAATGGAATTGGATTTAAACAAAAAAAAAATTCTGCAACTTACCTCGCCGGCGCCGGACCTGTGGATGCTCGGTTCGACCGCTTCCCGACGTTAAGTCGGCCATGTTTTCGTCGAATACTGATGCTGAGCCGATGGGGAGTCGAACACCGAAGGAAGGAGTGAAAAATACCAAGATTTGGCTCGGTTTCGAGGCCCTCCGGCGACTTCGCCGGAATTTTTACTATTCATCGTCTTCTCCGGCGAAGTCGTCGGTGGTCAACGGTCAAAGCTGACGTGGCGTGCCACGTAGGCAGCCACATCAGCGGTGGGGCCGGTTCAGATTAATAAGACAGATCGGACGGCCGTGGTGATGCCACGTGTCACGATCTGGGTTTTTTTTTAGTTTAATAATTGATTTTAGGATAATTAAATAAAATTCGATCCGGCGGTCGATTTTATGCCAAGTGGCGTTCTGGGGGACGTCCTATCTATTGGAAGATCGGACGCGCCGAAGGTGGCCACGTGGCGCATTAAGGACCATTGTATCGCGGAGATTTTCGGATAATAATAAAAAATGTTTAAAAATATAAAAAAATTGAAAAAACCTCAAAAATAAAAAACGGTGTCGTTTTGTTAGACCGGTTTCGACCCGTAAGGTCGGGCCGGGTCTGACCCGGCCCGGAAAATATTTTTAAATAAATAAAAAATAGAAAATAATAAAAATTCAAAAATTCAATAAAAAATGAAAAATCATAAAAAATTCAAAAAAAAATCGGAGAATTCAGAAAAATTCTTAAAAAAAAATTCCGAAAAATAGGAAATGGCCACATTCAACTGGCCATGACCTGTTCCAGGTCTTTCGGCCCCCGATCTTTCCAAAAATGACGGTTTTGCCCTTCCGGCAAACCGTCTTCCAAACAAATTCTAAAAAATCCAGGAAAATCCCAAAAAATAGGAAATGGCCACGAACAACTGGTCAAGACTCATTCCGGGTGTTTTGAACCCCGACCCTTCTTAAAATGACGATTTCGCCCTTTGGGCGAATCGTCTTCCAAAAATTGAAGAAAAATCATGAAATTCCAAAAAATTCTCAAAAATGGGAAATGGCCACAAGCAACTGGCCATGGAATATTTTGGGTAATTCAATATCCAAATCTTCCAAAAATTGACGATTTTGCCCTTCGGGCTAATAGTCTCCAAATCTTCCCATTTTACCCCTGGTCCGAAGTTACACCTTCCCTATGCCCTTATGGCTATACTAGGTGGGCATTGATTTGAATTGATGTGCATCGATGTGGTTTATTTATGCACTTGATTGCGCTTTCACTAAAACTGATTGTGATTGATAGGAATAGTCTTCCAATCTGCATGAAACCCTGAATCAAACTCACTCCACCCAAAACTGCGCCTACATGAACTCTTAGCCAGGAAAATCACTCGCGTTAGGTACCGAACGGGCGTTGGTAATAACACCAGCGTAACCAAGTCCCCGAACCCAAAATCTCTGGTTCTGCAGAACTGATCGATCTCTCCAAATCGATCAGTAAGGTTTCCGGTCTACCCTCCAAGAAAGACCGGTGGCGACTCCAAATGTATGCACAATTTGCACGTGCCACCACGACCACATTGAAGGTCGAAAGCGATCGACTCTTAACGTCGAATCCTTTAAAAAATACTCCCGCTGCGATTTGGTATGAGCCTGGGAGGGCTCGCGCCGATCCAAGACTCGCGATCGGTAATCCATTAGTCGCGTCCGCTTCCGGACGGGTCGCGACAGCTGGCGACTCCGCTGGGGAGTTTCTGTTCTAGAACCCATGGTTCTAGACCCCAAGTGGACTTAGGCCGTAATTAAAACGCTGAGTGATATTTCTAACCCTGCAGGTGCTCTTGAAGGTGAGGTAAGTCTGCTTATGGTAGGTGTTATATGTTTTTGCAGATTGGAGAGATAAGGGGTGTAGTCCGTGATTAACATTATCTTATACAGGTTGGCGTAGGAATGTATGTTGTGTGGATGATTTGAAGCGCTGATTGATAAACTGTTGTGCATGACTTACATTGTGATGATCACGACACATGGACACACACAACCGCGCCTAAAACCCCGGGCGCCGCCTATAGGAAAACAATAGAAGGAATTGAAAATGGAATCTCCGTGAGGAAAAACACGGGGTAATCCACTTTTCAATTCCGCTCATTTTGAACTATGGATCGAGCCCCAATGCAACGATAGTTGTGCAATGGAATCTGCTCTTTCTCGAACTCGAGGTGGGAGCCTTGACCTTAGGTTCCAAACCCTATCTTGATTCTTAGAGTCAAACCTCACTTGTCTCATGTGCATGTCTTTAGATGGTTGGTATATCTAAAACCACCTAAAAAAAAAAATCGATGATCCTGGAGTCACATCTCGAAGACTGGAACTGGGGCATCTCCAAGTGTTCGGACCACATTCCTTTGATTGATTTGACATTCTTAGTTCTCTTGTATAAGATTAATTTTGCTGAGATTCTCTCTATCTCGTCCCTTAGATTGATTGTATTAGGGATCTATTTGTATTGTATACATCTTGATAAGGCTCATTTCTATCGAAAATGGGGGCAAATTCCCCAAACCCGTGGAGCATAGTGGAATTCGTCCCTTCAGTGCAAAATACATTTGGCCGCAGAGCCACTCGTTTGGTGAAAGGACGTATCGTTCCTAATTGATTTTTAATCAGATCTGGGGATAAGTTTTTCTCCATTTTTTTTTATCTCAGGTGATAAAAGAGACAATGCACCCAAAAGCTCATGCATTCAAATGACAAAACAGACGTTGCCCAGCTGGGGCAAATGAACCCTAGGCGTTGCAAATACCTTCAAGCACGGATGGAGGAATTTGATAGATGTTGTTCATATCAATATGCAACATCAAAACGGAGTGTAAATCAAGTGTAAAAGGACGTATCGTTCCAAAATGATTATTTTCTTGATATGGGAATAATGCTTCCTTTCTTTTTCCTCTCAGATGATGATCAAGAGCAGAGGACGCAGGATGTAATGCTTTCAAATAACAAACAGGGAACATCAAATACCTCAAATGTCGACTGTGATCGAGAGAATCACCAAACCGCCACATGACGAATCCCAAGAATATCAAGCTGTCTTGAGACAGATAAAATTGATCAAGGACTCTGACAATCGAGATGGATGATCAGAATCTACAAAAAAATCAATGGAAGCAGGTTCCCCCCATTTGCTTTGAGGAGCCAAACCGGAGGCAAACTCTCACGATCCCCCATGAAAGCGCATCAGACTAGGGTCATCGAATCCAGAGATGACAAACAGCAAAACCATGCCTAACTGGGGCAAGTGAATGATTTGTACACAGGACGTTTCTCCTCTGACAAAGTCAATGGACGCAATAACGGAGTCGTCCGCATCAGAATCAAACCCCAAGATACGAATTTGGGTGAACGGTAACCTTGTATCGTTCCAATTTGGTCTTCGAAGACCACATGCCAAACATGAGTTTTTACTCATTTTACAGGAAGTCGTTGGCGCTGAAAGCCTCAAATGAAAAGAGCGTGCCAACAGGGAGGCGAATAGAATCATTGGCCTTAGAAGTCAGGATTCCAGGAGATGGTCTTTGATTATAAGACCTAGTGGATGGTAAAAAGTATCGCTCCTACGTCACATGCTTTGACATGCATTTTGATAAAATCTTCTTTTTTCCTTGAATAAAAGGAACCTTGAAGAATGGTACTGGAGTGCGCCCAAAAACACAAATGGATCTTCTCTGGGGCAAATCCTTGAGAATGATTCATCGCCAACCAAACGGAGGGATCAAGACCACAAGATAGAGGGCCAGATTCTGCAAGCCGCGCGTTTGTGTTCAAATGGAAACACAAAGCAAGAACATGGCTGTATGGTTCCAATTTGCCTTGAATTTTGGAACGCAAACTGACACCTAATTCCCGTCTTTGACAGGGGCTCGTCATCAAGACGAAACAGGTTTTCACATCACACGTATTACCCATTGGAACACATGACCAAGGGTAAGATGTATCGTTCTAATTTTTTGAAAAATTCATGAACGTACAATAACATGTTTCTCCCGCATTTTCAGGGATCTCCAGCCGCGGCGGGTAGGTAAGTATCCCTTTTCCCCAAGTCGTTGAAGATAAAAAAAGTGTTAGGACTCTTTCAATCATTATGTCTGAAAAGAGGCATCGAATTTTTAAACTCATAGACATCCACAGTCGAAGTTGGGAGGTTGTCTGAACATGAATGAAACATACATGTGCATCATAAAGCCCCATTGGGAGGAAATTTTTCGGAGAAAACAAAAAGAATTTTTCCAATAAAAGTTGTTCAAACCGTTGAAAAGGGTGTTTTCTCAGACGAGAGGCGAAGCCTAATCCAAACATGTCCAACACACACTTGAGAGATGAATGGAGTGGACAAATAACAAAATCTGGGTCCACGGAGGTAGGGACCATTTGCGGCGATTACATGGGTTGGGACGACGGAAGCATTCGTTTCATATCCCCCAAACACTACAGGTGACCGTTGATAACCCCTTCGAACGACGGTTTTCATTCTTAACCCTGTCAAGAACCACCTTACATCGGGGCAAAATGGAGGTGAGTCCAGCAGCATCAGGAGAAAATGGTTAGAAATTTTCTTGCTCGGACTAACATTAATCTTTGTGTGTTGTTTATATGGTAATCCAAGTGCCATAGGATGATAAGAAGCATTCATTTCTCTATCCCACACACCGAATCCTTTGCATAGCCAAGTTGAGCCTGCAAAATCATTTCATAAACCCATTGGTGATCATTGCACATTCTAAGACGGATGCAGCATCACTTCAGAAACGAATGAGTTCAAGACTTAGGGTTGGCAAAAAAATTCCTAAGTTAATGCTTAACCTTGTTAGACCTTTGATCATAGGTCTAACACGATCCCATGAAGATGAGAAAAAGTGGGATTTTAAAAATGAATGAGAAAAATCCACGGCATCGAGAAAAAGCAAAGTGCCTGGTAAAAGCAAGGCCGATGCTCGTGTAAGTTGTTTGATTGATCCGCAATGAAGCTGGATGGGAAAAGAGGAAATCCCTGAAGGAGCCAAATCCAAAAGGGCTGCTCCCCAAATGCTGCCAAGCACAGAACAAAGACATGGAGAGAGTCGGTCTCTGAATGCAACAAGAGACGCTCTCTAAAGAGCTGGTGCACACCTCAAAATCGGTTGCACACCTCAAAAACTAAAGATGCAGAAAGGAAAGGACAGGTGGTAAATCAGCAATGATCACCAATGTCAAACCCGTCACGAATTCTGGGCCAAAAATAAGCCTTTTTCGGTCCCCAATCCTACCAATGTTACAACCCTGAAACAGTCTTCTCTGACTAAGACACTTGGGTTAACATATAGCTTAGCTCGAAGAGGTACGAGCAAGACTATTTCTTTCTCATTTTGCAGGGTTCTCGACTTGTAAACCCAGAGCAGATGGTGAAAACTTTCATTCAATGGCCTCGACTCCAAGCGGGTCCCCCTTGAAAACTAATATCCAAGCCCAACATTGCGGTCCCGTGGAAGACCTCCCGACCGATCAAAATGTATGCACTGCGAATGAGCCTAAAACCTAGGCACAGGTTAGTAGGGAATTGAGTGTATCCCCTATAAAAACAAATATCTCAAAACAGGTGAGAAGACCTCATTGTCGAGAAATATTCCAATTGATGTTTTGAGCAAACTCTTTTTGGAATCTTCAAATTGATGGATCCAGATTTTCCGTACAAGGGATTTGTGATCACATTTGCATGTTGCAAGAATGCTTTGGATAACCTCCAGCATCAAAATGCACATTTCACGATTAAAACTTAAGTCATACGGTTTTTGTCAAATGGACAGCCGTCGTCTTCCCCAAGATTGCAAATGTTTTCTTGGTGAAGAAAAATTTTTTAGGCTCGAACTTCTGCAGGATCCATTGGAAACACCAATCTCCCAGAATGTTGCCTCAACAGACTCAAGTGAAGCTTTGTCAAGATAAAATCTTTCACTGCTTCAAAATTGAATTCCCAACAAATTTCGGGATCTTTCAAAAGAAGGGATGAGGATATAACCCTTTTTCAAAAATCAGGCAGTCTCATCGGACGTGGAGAACCCTCGTCATGAGCCCCCTTTTCAAAATCCAATCAGTCTCATCGGACGTGGAGAACCCTCGTCATGAGACCCTTTTTTTAAAATCAAGCGGCCCTGTCAGACGTGGAGAACCCTCGTCCTGGGACCCTTTTTTCAAAAATTTAGGCAGTCTCATCGGACGTGGAGAACCCCCGTCATGAGCCCCTTTTTCAAAATCCAATCAGTCTCATCGGACGTGGAGAACCCTCGTCATGAGACCCTTTTTTTAAAATCAAGCGGCCCTGTCAGACGTGGAGAACCCTCGTCCTGGGACCTTTTTTCAAAAATTTAGGCAGTCTCATCGGACGTGGAGAACCCTCGTCATGAGACCCCTTTTCAAAGCAAACTGAAGGTAGAAACCGCCTGAAGGGTCAACTCATGGTAGAAACCGCCTGAAGGGTCAAACCATGGTAGAAACCGCATGAAGGGTCAACTCATGGTAGAAACCGCCTGAAGGGTCAAACCAAGGTAGAAACCGTCTGAAGGGTCAAATTAAGGTAGAAACCGCCTGAAGGGTCAAATCAATGGTAAAAACCGCCTGAAGGGTCAAACCAAAGGTAGATACCGCCTGAAGGGTCAATCAAAGGTAGAAACCGCCTGAAGGGTCAACTCAAATGTAGAAACCGCCTAAAGGGTCAAACAAAGGTAGAAACCGCCTAAAGGGTCAAAACAAAGGTAGAAATCGCCTAAAGGGTCAAACAAAGGTAGAAACCGCCTGAAGGGTCAAATCCAGGTAGAAACCGCCATAAGGGTCAAACTAAACTTGAAGGTAGATACCGCCTAAAGGGTCAAATATGGTAGATACCGCCATAAGGGTCAGCTCATTGGTAGAAACCGCCACAAGGATCAAACTAAACTCAACCAAAGGTAGAAACCGCCTGAAGGATCAATACAAAGGTCCTGTTGACACCAGATTTTTGATCAGTCTTTCATAGTTTATTTTTTAAAAATTCATAAAAAATCTATAAAAAGTTAAAAAAATTAAAAAAATCATCTTTGGTAGCCTTGACCAAGCTAAAGGAACCATTTTTGATAAAAAAAAATAATTTCTCATATTTTTTAATATTTTCCAAAAATAGAAAAATACATGAAAAATGAAGAAAAATAGCGTTCGATGTCGTAAAAATATAGAAAAATAGTCAATATTTTTATTTTAATTTCCTTTTCATTTTGAACTCATAAATAGTCAAAATTCAAGTTCAATTGCATGTGTTTCTTCATGACGCATAGAGTTGAATTTGGCAAAAAAATGTCATTCGAGTATTTTAATTTGTAAATTTCTACATATTTTTTAGTCTTGACGTCCAATTAGATCGACCACCATCTACAATAAATTCCCCTTGCTGAATATTTTCGTTTTTGTTTCACATGATTTCATGGTGTAAAATGCCGAGTGGATCCCCAAATATAATCGGGTCGGCATGAGCTCGATAGCTCGTCCAAGACCAAACCAGGGCACGGCGAACCCCATGTGAGTACTCTCGAACTCCTTCGATGCTTCCTAATGCTTTTCTTAGGTTAGATCGTGTGTAGAATGGCTAGGACAGCTAAATCATTCTTGAGCTGTGATTGATAAATAGGGCCTTACTAGGAATGCCATGTGATTTATTTGCATATCTAGATTCCTTGAGTTGCGCATTTTATTACTGATTGTGATTGCTAGGATAATCACTTCTATCTGCATGAATTTCTAGATTTAGGGTTCATACCTTACTCATCCGCATGAATCTCAGGCTAGAAAATTCAGTCAACTTAGGTACCGAAAGGGCGTCAACTCTGACAGTTGGTGTAACTAAGTCCCCGAAACCATTTCTCTGATTCTCGCAGAATTGAATAGAAACTCCCAACTATTCGATTGGGTGGTCCAATCACACCCTAAAAAAATGATTGGTGGCGACTCCATGGCATGCACACTTAGCACATGTCACTAGACCACACTGAAAGTCGGTCACGCATACCTCCGTTGCGATTTGGGTAATGGGCCTTGGGAGAGGCCCGCGTCCGACCAGACAGGACGACCCATTAGCCCTCGAGAGCCCGACAACCTCAAGAGGGTCGCGACAGACTGGCGACTCTGCTGGGGACTGGTTCTTAACCATTTAGTGGACTTGAGCCGATTAAAAAGTTGATTGATTCTTCTAACCTAATTTTATGCAGATGCTCTCGAAAGTGAGGTGTATATGCTAACGAATGTGTTAGATGTTTTTGTAGACGGGAGAAATAAGGGGTGAAGTGCTTGTTAACTTTGTTTTATGCAGGCAGGAGTTTTGGATGTATGATTGTGTGGATGTTTATATTGAAGCGGTGATTGTTAAATAAAATGCATATCTATTGCTTTAGCACGACACAATGAATACACACAATTGCGCCTAAAACCCCAGGCGCCCTCTTTAGGAACACAATAGAAGGAATTGAAGATGGAATCTCCGTGAGGAAAAACATGGGGTAATCCACTTTTCAATTCCGCTCACTTCGAACTATGGATTGAGTCCCAATGCAACGATAGTTGTGCAATGGAATCGGCTCTTCCCAGAATTCGAGGTGAGAACCTTGGCTTTAGGTACCAAGCCCTATCTTTTGATTTTTAGGAGTTTTCCCTCACTTGTCTCATGCGTTTGTCTATGGAAGGTTAGTATACCTAACACTGCAAAAAATACAGAGAAGCTTGATTTTCTCTTAAGTTTGGTTGGTAAGACTTTTCTATCCCTCGAACTTGTTACAGCTCTTAATCATTATATTCATTGCATAATTCTGGTGATTGGATTAAATGCCATTTTGAGGATAGATATGTGTGTTTTCCTCCCAATGTTCTTGATGGAAGATGAAGATGGTGTCATCCCATTACGAGCGCCAAGTGGACAAGAAGAGCCTACTATGGACATCATTGAGGTTAAAAACAAGTAGAGAAGAGAAGTCTTTTTGTGGATAATCGCGGTGGGAGGTTCCTTTATCCGATCATAAGCAAGATTAAAAAATCAAGATGTACACGCTCGAATCATCAATGTCAAAGTGCAGCTTGCCTAGGTTGAGAGTGGTCAGGTGTTCGAGAAAGTCAGCCATACAGAAGTTGAGACACACACATTAGAGCTTTCATTCATTTCGCTCAATCGAGGGACCTTAAAAGCAGATCATACAAATCATCGGGGTGGAAACATAAAATCGCAATGAGCCCTAATTAGCATCACAAAGGAACCTAGTTGGCCCTCCATATTATTGATGCTTTGCTTATACTCACCACCTCGAGACTCGGGATCTGCAAGCTTAAGAAGAAGGCGTTTACATTCCCCTTTAAGATCGGCAACCTTGGTCCCGTGATCTTCGGCGGCTATTTCCAGGTCCCGAACTAGTCCTCTCCCATGGGCTATATCCGCGGTAATGCTGTCAAGCCTTTCTTCCTGCCACTCACATTGAAACTTCAACACGACATTACGACGGTCGTGCTCATAGGTGGTCAGGGATAAGGCCAAGCGCTCCACCAAATTTCCCCTCTCGCGAAGCAACATCGAGACTCGCTTGTTGGCGAACTCAACAGCCTTTCTGTGACTATCGGCCACAAGGTTGGCCAACACCAAGCAGTTGGACCGATCCTCATAGCGAGCTCGCAAAACGTGAGCCACGGTAGCTTTTCGATGAGCGACACGGTAAGTCTCTAAAAAGTTTATAAAGAGGGTTGGGAAGATTCTATATTCCCTCTCTAAATTAGTGCCCTCGATGGAGGTGGTGTCTATTTCCACGAGCAAAATACGGATTTCATCTTCAGTTTCTGGGTGATCGGCTATATGAGCATAGCCTCGACCGAGGAGGTTATAGAGTTTTTCCCACTGGGCCAAAATTTCGGCCGAGAAAGCGCGAATAGGAGAGGAGGTCATTTTCATTGGAGTGAGGGAGAAGAAGATGAGTGTGGTAGAGTGATTAAAATACGAAAAGGCAATTATGTAAGAGTGTTAATCTTCTCTGCATTAACTCCTCCTTTTATAGCAACTCGAGAATGAAGAAAGGCATAGCAATAATGCTCGTGGAGCCAAGTTAATTGGGTAAAGCAATGGTGGCTCTTTCGGTGAACCATCAGATCTGTCCCAGTCCGCGATTTCAGGCTTGATAAACCTAAAAAAGTTGTAAACAGATATGTCGGTGTCACCATATTAAAATTGAACGGGCGTTAAGCGCAACTATCGAAAAAAGTTGCGAAAGGATTTGGCGGTCCCATCATATTAAAAAACTGAGCGGGAGGCGAGCGTAGTTCCACCTTTTTGAAAATAAGTGGGAGACACACATGGATATCGAGAAAAGGAAATCGATTTGGTGTCCCTCCACGTTGAAAAGAAGAAAGAAGACGACAAAGCGGGAAATACGAAATCTTGGGAGCAACGCTTGCCTGATGATCTTCATCCATGTTTAAAGAACGTTTAATGGGCATACAGAACCACTCAAAAGAAAATTTAGAGAGAGTGAGCATACATGAGAGAGTAGAGAACCCTGAGTGAGCAAAAATTGATCGAACATTTTTCGATCCAACATGTTTGAGGGTTACCATCAGTTGCTAGAGGCGACTGATCCAAAAATCTCAGAAAATGAACTACTGAGAGATCTCGAAGATTCTAGGATGGCGTCTGGTACCAGAACCACAGAACCCAACCCTTTCGGCAACGAAGTTCAGGATCTCAGCAGCGACGACAACAGCAGCAGCGATGGTCAATCCCGGAAAAGAAAACGTCGCCAGTGCCACACTCAGAATGAAATCCAAGAGCTTGAAGCTTTCTTTAGTGAATGCCCTCTCCCGAACATGAAACAAAGAAATGAATTGGGCCAGAAGCTAGGGATGAAACCTTTGAGGGTCAAGTTTTGGTTTCAAAATAAGCGAGCCAAATTGAGGGCTCAACACAGACGTCAAGAACTTGCGATTCTAAAGGAGGAAAACGAAAAGCTTCGAGCGGAGAACATGAGGTATAAGAAAGCTCCCAGCACTATCGCTTGCCTTAATTGCGGTGGCCCTATCACTCTCGGCGAAATGTTCCTTGATAAGCCTTATATGAGGATTGAAAATGCTCATTCACCACCCCACTCCCTCGAACCATCTTCGATACAATCGGATTTTGTTGGAGATATGCATGAACAAATCAATTCTACGAAGTCAATACCGATGCCTTCTAAAGGATGTGATATGCGTCACCATGATTGGAGTTTCCTTAACGATGAGCTTACTATCACGACCGACCAATCCAAAGCTGATGAATTCCCTCCACAACAATTTCCGGCTCGATCAAATCCTACTGGAAATAGGCCAGAGAGCAATAGCCAAGTTGTCAACACTGTTCCGGGTCGCAAGAAGACGAGGGTCAATTGGTCCCCCGAGCTTCATCTCAAGTTCCTTAGTGCGGTTCAGTAACTAGGGATCAACTCAGCATATCCAACGCGCATACTTGAGATCATGAACATACCAGGACTCACTAAAGATGGAGTCGCGAGTCACTTCAAGAGCTACAGAAGGGCGCTAAGACAGCGCCACACAGCACTGAACCTGAAAGAACTCAACTTGTGCCTAAACACTAGGCATGGCTATAACTACAATGCCCCTGAAGTAAGAAATACCCTGCCGAATCTAGGCACCGACCAAGCTGGTAGCAGCACCATCGACTACTTGGGCGCTAATCAGAATATTCCCCCGAATCATCTCAGCACCCCTCAAGAGTATATGCCACAAGTGCAGCAGGTACGAACTCCTTGGTTTGAGCAGCAACTTTTCGCTAGTGCTCTTCCTATCCCCGATCAACATATTGCGCCTAGTGTTCAAAGATCTGCCCGGCTTGGGCATATGATTTCGGAAGATCAAGCGGGCGGATGCTCTGAGGATTTTTGTTTCTTCCATTCCCAAATGGAAGGTGCTTTTGATAGTGAACCGATCAATCATCCTCTTATAATCTCGAGCAACGACGAAGGTTCTAGCTCGAAGAATCAGATCGCTCACAACAGAAACAGGAATCCTTCAACGCCAAGCGATGATGGTCAACCCGAATATCAGTTGCTCGAAGAATCAAAAGATTTCCTTGATGAGGAGCTCCATATCTGGATCGATCAGTTTAAAACTGATGGACTTATGAAGTTATGATCCAAAATGACGATTATATGTCTGATTCATGGTGTAACTGGCTGATCACCGAGAATCCTCAAGGGAACTAGGCACATGTGACTGGATGTATCATTAATCTTTCTGTCATAAAGTCTTCCATGCAAGATAATCTTCCTTAATGCCTAGAGTTAATCTGGGGCAGCGATCAGTACTACCTGCGAGCATCATCATGCTTGAGTGCGACAATCCCTTGTTAGATTAGAGTCGAGGCGAATCAATTGAACGCCACGAAGAAAAACATTTAAAGGCTTCACATAGGAAAATGCGAGCAAAAGCCCGAGCGAGCTCAAAGACGGTTAGCTCTGTATCGTTCTAAGGGACCTTTAGTCGTTATGAACTCTAAATTGAGCTTGTTTCATTCTCGATGGGGGTCGCTAACTGCTTCAAGAATTTTATAACAAAAAACGAACCAGTTAGGGACGCCAATAGTGCTGTGTCCTGGTAGTCAGTGAAATGGAAGTGGTACGAAATGTCAGGAGTTCGATCTCGGGATTGAAAAATCATTTTATCAGTTGGTCTATCACCCGATGAAGTTCAAAGAGATTCGACGCAGATGACTATAGAACTTGGGGCAATTCGAAAATCATCGATTCATTTTCATCAAGCGGCGAAGTTGGTATTGTAAAATGTGAAGCATGCAAATGACAAATCCGAAGCAGAAGGAGATGAATCATGATTCGCTTATCCAAGGTCGGGATTTCAACCTTCGACTAAAGCCAAATCTAGGATGAGTTTTTGATCTTGCCCACTCGACAAAACCCATCTCCACTGAAAATGGGGGCAAACCATTCCTACATCCGGAAAGCATGTCGAAGCCGAAGACATCAAATTCATCGTTTAATCCGTGGGGCAAGTCCCTGAAGCCATAGTTATCATCCGCAGAGCGTAATGGAATCCATCCTTTCAATGTAAAACGCATTTGGCCACGGAGCCACCCATTTGGTAAAAAGAACGTATCGTTCCTAAATGATTTTCAATCAGATGCGGGGATAATGTTCTCTCATTTTCCTCTCAGGTGATGAACAGAGAAGAGGCACCCAAGAAGCCATGCATTCAAATAACATAACAGTGCATGAAACACGCCCAAAAAGATGAATGAATCTCCTCCGACGTAAATCCTCGAGGTGGATTCGTTGCCCAACCAGACGAAGAAATCATGGCCACAAGCTTGAGGGCCGGCTTCTACAATCTGCACATTGGCATGCAGAATGGAATTCAAATCAAGAGTAAAGTAGTATCGTCCCAATTTGTTTTGAATTTGGAAACCCAAAATAATGCTTAATATTTATCCTTGGCAGGAGCTCGCCATCAGGGCAGACATATTTTCACAACCCTTGTACACTCGTTGGAGCATATGACCAAGGGTAAGATGTATCGTTCCAATTTTTGTAAAGTTTTAGAATATACGATGACATATCCCTTTTATATTTCCAGGATCTCCAGCCTCGATGGGCAGGTAAGTATCCCTTTTCCCAATTCATTGGAGATTAAAAACTTTCAGAATTAATTCGATTCTCACATCTAAAAAGACATAGAATTCTTACTTCATTGACATTCATGTTTTAAAACATGAGATTGTCTGAACATGAATTACACATGTATGATGCATCACAAAATCCCTTTGAAGGATAAATCTTGATGAAATGAAATGAATTTTTCCAACAAGAGTCGTTTGAACTGTTCAAAAGGGTATTTTCTCATAAGAGAAGCGAGCCTAATCCAAACACGTCCCATACACACTTGAGAGATGAGGAGATTGGAAATGATAGCGAAACCTTAACCTATGGATATAAGGGTCATTCGCAACGATTACATGGATCGAGATGACAGAGGCATTTATTTCTTCATTCCAAACACTACAGATGCCCATTGAGAACCCCATTGAACGACGATTTTCATTCTCAACCCTGTCAAGAACCATCCCACATTGGGGCAAATGAAGGTTAGTCCAACAGTATCAGAAAGTAAACGGTTTGAAATTTTCTTGCTCGGACTAACATAAATCTTTGTGTGTTGTTTATATGATAATCCAAGTGTCATAGGATGACGAGAATAATTCATTTCTCTATCCTACACACTGTTATCCTTTGCACGACCAAGTTGAGCCAGCAAATTCATTTCATCAACCTATTGGTGATCATTGCATATTCCAAAGCAAAGGCAACATCACTCTAGGAATGGAAGCGTGCCAAAGTTTAAGTTGCATATCTAGCATGTTGCCGAAAATCCTAGCTCCAAAAGAAAAGAAAAACACGGGATTAAAAAAAGGGGGAAAAGAAAAATCCCTAGCATCAAGAAAAAGCAAAGTGCCTGGTAAAAAGCAAGGCTGATGTCTATTCAAAATATCCCCAGTAAAGTCTAGATATACGATGAAAAGACCCTGCAAAGGAGTCAGATCAAGATGACTACTCTCCAAATGATGTCGTGCTCAAATTGCAAACACACAAACAGACGGTCTCTTAATGTAACAAGAGACGCTTTTAAACATCCTTGTGCGCTCTAAAAGAGGAGTGTACACTTCAAGAAATGGAGATGTTCTTCGAAGGACATGTGGCAAATTTGCAATGATCACCAATGCCAAACCCTTCACAATTTCTGGGCAAAAAATAAGCCTTTTTCGGTCCCCAATCCTTCCAATGTTACAACCCTGAAGCAGTCTTATCTGACTAAGACACTTGGGTTAATGTATAACTTAGCTCAAAGAAGTACGAGCAAGACTATTTCTTTCTCATTTTACAGGGTTCTTGACTTGTAAACCCGGAGCAGATAGTGAAAAATTTTGTTCAACGGCCTTGACTCAAAAGTGAGTCCCCCTTGGAAACCGATATCCAAGCC
The DNA here is from genome assembly GCA_021437785.1 of Rhodomyrtus psidioides. Classification (NCBI taxonomy): domain Eukaryota; kingdom Viridiplantae; phylum Streptophyta; class Magnoliopsida; order Myrtales; family Myrtaceae; genus Rhodomyrtus; species Rhodomyrtus psidioides. Next base: position 2,949,597 of record JAILYB010000030.1, read on the forward strand.
TAACACTACGGTCCCGTGAAAGACCTCCTGATCGGTCGAAATGTATGCGTTGCGAATGATCCTGAAACCCAGGCACATGTCGGTAGGAAATTGAGCACTTTTCCTATTAAAGATCATTATCACAGAGCAGTGAGGAGCCTTCTTGGATGAGAAATACTCCAATGGATGTTTTGAGCAAACTCTTTTTGAAATTTTCAAATTGTTTGATCTAGAGTTTCCGAGCAAGGAATTTATGATCACATCTGTATATGGTAGGAATGTTTTGGATAACCTCCAGCAATCAAAATGCACATTTCATGACTAAAACTTAAGTCGTAGAATTTTGTCAGTTAGACAATTATTGTCTTCCCAAAGATTACTAATATCTTCTTGGCGAGGAAAATTTTTTCAGGTCTAAGCTTTCTGCAGGACTTTTGGCCGCCCCAAAGACTGGGTGCGTCATCCTTAGGTGAAGCCTTTTAGTAGGCAAATCTTTTCTAAGACCGATCCACAGAATGATCGAGTCTCCGACTAGCCCCGAAGAGCGGGTACGTCATCCTTTGATTCATATCAATTTGGAATCTCATAAATGGTAGAAACCGCCTGAAGGGTCAACTCAATGGTAGAAACCGCCTGAAGGGTCAATCAATGGTAGAAACCGCCTGAAGGGTCAACACAATGGTAGAAACCGCCTGAAGGGTCAATGTATGGTAGAAACCGCCTGAAGGGTCAACCAATGGTAGAAACCGCCTGAAGGGTCAAAACAAAGGTAGAAACCGCCTGAAGGGTCAATGTATGGTAGAAACCGCCTGAAGGGTCAACCAATGGTAGAAACCGCATGAAGGGTCAATGAATGGTAGAAACCGCCTGAAGGGTCAAAGGACTGGTAGAGACCGCCTGAAGGATCAACCCAATGGTCCGATCCACCATACGGATCAAAACCTTGATGAATCCCGAACGCAGGAGGATTCGTTTTCCCTAATAAGCCTTACATTAGGCAAGCCATTTCTAGTTTAGTCCACCACACGGATCAAAACCCTTGGCAAATTCCCAAATGTGGGACGCGTCTTCCTTAGTTTCCTATCAGTTAGGAATCCCATTATGGTTTGACCTACCATACAGGTCAGAGCTTAACATCCCCAGGACACTCCGATGACAAGTCCTTAGGAATCTACTTGAACCCATCAGACACAGAAAATGCCGCAAGCATTCGACAGGTAAGGGGCAGGGAAGTCTATCTACTCCTTAACTTTCTTACATCATATCAGGGAATTGAATGAGCACATCTCTTTTTAAGGAAAAGCACACATTGATGGGCATGAAAATTGGATGTCATGATTTCTTTTCTTTTCCCAGTCGAGTCGATCGGAACACAGGTGTCACCTTGTCTTTGAGAGAAACCTCTGACTAAATTCCTCTCAAAGAGGGGCAGCTGTTGACACCTGATTTTTGATCAGTCTTTCATAGTTTATTTTTTAAAAATTCATAAAAAATCTATAAAAAGTTAAAAAAATTAAAAAATCATCTTTGTTAGCCTTGACCAAGCTAAAGGAACCATTTTTGATAAAAAAATAATTTCTCATATTTTTTAATATTTTCCAAAAATAGAAAAATACATGAAAAATGAAGAAAAATAGCGTTCGATGTCTTAAAAATATAGAAAAATAGTCAATATTTTTATTTTAATTTCCTTTTCATTTTGAACTCATAAATAGTCAAAATTCAAGTTCAATTGCATGTGTTTCTTCACGACGCATAGAGTTGAATTTGGCAAAAAAATGTCATTCGAGTATTTTAATTTGTAAATTTCTACATATTTTTTAGTCTTGACGTCCAATTAGATCGACCACCATCTACAATAAATTCCCCTTGCTGAATATTTTCGTTTTTGTTTCACATGATTTCATGGTGTAAAATGCCGAGTGGATCCCCAAATATAATCGGGTCGGCATGAGCTCGATAGCTCGTCCAAGACCAAACCAGGGCACGGCGAACCCCATGTGAGTACTCTCGAACTCCTTCGATGCTTCCTAATGCTTTTCTTAGGTTAGATCGTGTGTAGAATGGCTAGGACAGCTAAATCATTCTTGAGCTGTGATTGATAAATAGGGCCTTACTAGGAATGCCATGTGATTTATTTGCATATCTAGATTCCTTGAGTTGCGCATTTTATTACTGATTGTGATTGCTAGGATAATCACTTCTATCTGCATGAATTTCTAGATTTAGGGTTCATACCTTACTCATCCGCATGAATCTCAGGCTAGAAAATTCAGTCAACTTAGGTACCGAAAGGGCGTCAACTCTGACAGTTGGTGTAACTAAGTCCCCGAAACCATTTCTCTGATTCTCGCAGAATTGAATAGAAACTCCCAACTATTCGATTGGGTGGTCCAATCACACCCTAAAAAAATGATTGGTGGCGACTCCATGGCATGCACACTTAGCACATGTCATTAGACCACACTGAAAGTCGGTCACGCATACCTCCGTTGCGATTTGGGTAATGGGCCTTGGGAGAGGCCCGCGTCCGACCAGACAGGACGACCCATTAGCCCTCGAGAGCCCGACAACCTCAAGAGGGTCGCGACAGGTCCGATCCACCATACGGATCAAAATCCTTCGCAGATCCCAAAGCATGGGATGCGCCTTCCTTAGGTTCCTACCAGTTAGGAATCCCATGATGGTATGACCTACCATACAGGTCAGAGCTTAATCTCCCTAGGATATTCTAAACGAGTCCTAGGTATCTTCTTGAAAGTCGTCGCAACCGGCAGTATCCGACAGGTGAGCTTCAGGTAAGCCTCTCTCACTCCGGCCCATGTTTGAATTGCAAGAGTAAACCGGTGATTAATTTGAGCATTCATCAAAAGATTTAAGGGTCCGATGTCATAGCATTTCTTTTCCCCAGTCGAGTCGGTTAAGATTCAGGTGCCACCTTGTCTTTGAGAGAAACCTCTAACGAGATTCCTCTCAAAGAGGAGCAGCTGTTGACACCTGATTTTTGACAATCTATTATTGTGATTTTTATTCTTTAAAATTAATTAAAAATATCAAAAAAAAGTCATAAAATTACAAAATCAACTTTGGAAGCCTTGGCCTAGCCTTGGGGACCAATTTTGAACAAAAAATATTTTATAATATTTTTCGAATTTATTTAATTATAAAAATACCCAAAAAATCAGAAAAATACCATTCGTGGTCAGACAAATACACAAAAATATTCAATAATTTTGTTTTAATTTCCTCTTCAAGTGTGTCACTTTAAATCTTGAAAATTCGGCTCGGGTCACTATGTTTCTTCACAAACATAAACCCGAATCGGGCATAAAAAATCCTTTTCGAGTCTTTTAATTTTCAATTCTCACTTTTATAAGCTATGACATTGGATTCTAGAGTCCTGAAGTACAATTGGGTCAATTTGCCCTCCAATTTGATCGCCTTGTCATTCTTTCAACTATTGCTAATGTTATGTCCACCAAGAGCGTTTTCATGTATTCCACAGTCCAAGTCCAAGGTCAAGCCATGCAGAGTTTGTCATTCCTTATCATAAGAGGCCTAATTCAAAAATTAAGAGGCTAATGGACGATTCGTCCACCGAAAGGCCATCGTTCAAAAGAAAAAAAAAATAAAAAAGGAGCCGTCCTGGAAGCACTCACGAAAAAGAGCTGGATAGCATGAAGAAATAAAAAAGGGGAAAGGTCTTCTTTTCTTGGTTGAAGCATCCATCGTGGGAAGGATATAATAAGGAAATGGTGGATGGACAACAAAAAGGAAGAGGAGAATAAAAAAAGGAGAATGGAGGGGGGAAATGTTATAAAATATGGCCATCATCAACGGAACAAAAAAAAAACCTTTCTTTTCAATTCTTTTAGTAGTGGAAGTTTAGGGTCAGTTTAAAAAAGAGATGGTGTCCCACGTTGTATTAAAAAAAAATAGTCTTGCAAAGCTTCATGGAGTCCAGACGAAGAGCTGGAATGGGAGAGCGTCATTTGATCACAAAAAAGGCGACAGACGGAGAAGATCGTGATTAGAAGACCTCGACACAAAAACTTCGAGCTTGGATTCCCGGAGATCCAACGAGTGCTGAAGGACGCCACCACTTCCGCTTTGTCTGATCTCGACTTCGGAAGCAAGCCAGGCTTAGTCAACCTCCATATAATGCACGTGGGCGGATATTGAAGGATCTCCGAGCCGGGGTTTCTTAGGCTTCATCGACAAAAACCTGCAAGGTCAAGAGACTCACGAACCAAAAAGGCTCGGCGCCGCCGCCGTGCTTAGCCGTCCGTGACCCAGCCACCAGCCGAACCCCCATCACGCCGACGCGACGCCATATCTGCCAGCTAGTGTCCACAACTTCACCGATGCCGCTGCACCACTTCGCCACATTCGGATGACAGTCATCCGAGACCCGCGACTGCTCGAGCTTCCTCCGCCGTCATCCGTAGCCTCGGCGCCATCCGAAATTGTTGGCTGCCCACGAGCCACCCTCGCTAGTCGTCGTGTCTCCTTCGACCACCAATGACTCTGTTTTCGCTCGGTTTGCCTCGAATCCGGATTATTGCTCGCTGAGAGTCTCCAGTTCCAACGCCTCAGCCACTAGTTCTTCTGTTTGATGACACCGTGATCACCTCCGACCTCTGTTCAGTCGCTTGCAACTCGGGGACGAGCTACCACGGTCCATCCGAAGCCGCCACAGTCCCTCTGAGACTGGGCGACACCTCACCCGACTTACCCTTTGTTGTGCGTCGAAACCGCGTCGGGGACGATGGCCGGAGCTCCATCATACTCGGACCGAGCCGGGAGCTCATACCGGCGAGGCTGGCCGTCGCCGAGGCTTAGGTGACCTCAGGTAAGTATCTAAACCTTTCTTAGGTGCTGTGTGATAGAATGGAATTGGATTTTAACAAAAAAAAATTTCTGCAACTTACCTCGCCGGTGCCGGACCTGTGGATGCTCGGTTCGACCGCTTCCCGACGTTAAGTCGGCCATGTTTTCGTCGAATACTGATGCTGAGCCGATGGGGAGTCGAACACCGAAGGAAGGAGTGAAAAATACCAAGATTTGGCTCGGTTTCGAGGCCCTCCGGCGACTTCGCCGGAATTTTTACTATTCATCGTCTTCTCCGGCGAAGTCGCCGGTGGTCAACGGTCAAAGCTGACGTGGCGTGCCACGTAGGCAGCCACATTAGCGGTGGGGCCGGTTCAGATTAATAAGACAGATCGGACGGCCGTGGTGATGCCACGTGTCATGATCTGGTTTTTTTTTTTAGTTTAATAATTGATTTTAGGATAATTAAATAAAATTCGATCCGGCGGTCGATTTTATGCCAAGTGGCGTTCTGGGGGACGTCCGATCTATTGGAAGATCGGACGCGCCGAAGGTGGCCACGTGGCGCATTAAGGACCATTGGATCGCGGAGATTTTCGGATAATAATAAAATATGTTTAAAAATATAAAAAAATTGAAAAAACCTCAAAAATCAAAAACGGTGTCGTTTTGTTAGACCGGTTTCGACCCGTAAGGTCGGGCCGGGCGCCCGAGAGGCGTGGGCCGGGTCTGACCCTGCCCGAAAAATATTTTTAAATAAATAAAAAATAGAAAATAATAAAAAAATAATAAAAATTCAAAAATTCAATAAAAAATGAAAAATCATAAAAAATTCAAAAAAAATTCGGAGAATTCAGAAAAATTCTAAAAAAAAAAATTTCAAAAAATAGGAAATGGCCACATTCAACTGGCCATGACCTGTTCCGGGTCTTTCGGCCCCCGATCTTTCCAAAAATGACGGTTTTGCCCTTCCGGCAAACCGTCTTCCAAAAAAATTCTAAAAAATCCAGGAAAATCCCAAAAAATAGGAAATGGCCACGAACAACTGGTCAAGACTCATTCCGGATGTTTTGAACCCCGACCCTTCTTAAAATGATGATTTCGCCCTTTGGGCGAATCGTCTTCCAAAAATTGAAGAAAAATCATGAAATTCCAAAAAATTCTCAAAAATGGGAAATGGCCACAATCAACTGGCCATGGAATATTTTGGGTAATTCGATATCCAAATCTTCCAAAAATTGACGATTTTGCCCTTCAGGCTAATAGTCTCCAAATCTTCCCATTTTACCCCTGGTCCGAAGTTACACCTTCCCTAAGCTCTTATGGCTATACTAGGTGGCCATTGATTTGAATTGATGTGCATCGATGTGGTTTATTTATGCCCTTGATTGCGCTTTCACTAAAACTGATTGTGATTGATAGGAATAGTCTTCCAATCTGCATGAAACCCTGAATCAAACTCACTCCACCCAAAACTGCGCCTACATGAACTCTTAGCCAGGAAAATCACTCGCGTTAGGTACCGAAATGGCGTTGGTAATGACACCAGCGTAACCAAGTCCCCGAACCCAAAATCTCTGGTTCTGCAGAACTGATCGATCTCTCCAAATCGATCAGTAAGGTTTCCGGTCTACCCTCCAAGAAAGACCGGTGGCGACTCCAAATGTATGCACAATTTGCACGTGCCACCACGACCACATTGAAGGTCGAAAGCGATCGACTCTTAACGTCGAATCCTTTAAAAAATACTCCCGCCGCGATTTGGTATGAGCCTGGGAGGGCTCGCGCCGATCCAAGACCCGCGATCGGTAATCCATTAGCCGCGTCCGCTTCCGGACGGGTCGCGACATAAACACAATCACGAAACGATCCAAGAACTCGCTAAACACCCTGTTTATTAAATCCATAAAAGCGGCAGGAGCATTCGTCAAACCAAACGGCATCATAGTAAACTCATAATGTCCATAACGTGTTCTAAATGCCGATTTCAGTATATCCTCTTTCTGGATCCTCAACTGATGGTATCCCGTCCGTAGATCGATCTTAGAAAATAACGACGCTCCTTGCAACTGGTCAAACAAGTCATCAATCCTCGGTAGTGGGTACTTATTCTTGATCGTCACCTGATTCAACTGCCTATAGTTGATACACAATCTCAGAGATCCATCTTTTTTCTTGACAAACAGAACAGGTGCTCCCCAAGGCGATGCACTAGGGCGAATGAACCCTTTATCTAACAACTCCTGCATCTGTACCTTGAGTTCCTTCAACTCCGACAAAGCCATCCTATATGGCGCCTTAGAGATTGGCTCCGTCCCAGGAGCTAACTCTATAACAAACTCAATTTCTCTTTCTGGTGGCAAACCAGGTAAATCCTGAGGGAAAACATCTGGAAATTCACACACTACTGCAATATTCTCTAACTTCAATTCCTCACTAGTCGTATCAACCACAGAAGCCAAATAACCTTGGCAACCACTTTCTAACAGTCGAGTCGCCTCAAGCGACGATATCATAACAGTCGAGGTTCCTCCTCGATTTCCACTAAATTCAAAGCTAGTACCTACCATCGGATTAAACCGAATCACCTTACTAAAGCAATCCATCGTGGCCCTTTGCTTCGTCAGCCAATCCATCCCCACAATTAAATCAAAGTCATACATTTCCAGAACAACCAGGTCTATCCTACTCTCATGACCATCCACAACCAGTCTACAATCAGGACAGCTTACTGTAGCTACTACACTATCCTTTAAAGGCGTAGAAACTTTAAACATAACATCCAAAGGTACCAAGTTCAATTCAGATAGCTTAACAAACTGATCGGCAACAAATGAATGCGTAGCACCCGGATCAAACAAAGCATAAGCTACTTGGTTATGCAAGAGGACCGTACCTGTAACGGTCGGCGAATCTTTCGCCGCTTCCCGGGTGACAGCAAACACCCTTCCTTGCGCTGGTGGACGGTTCTGCAAATTCGGTGGCGCGGCTCCTCTCGGTGGTCCTCCCTGTTGTGGCAGCGCCTGTCTGCCTTTCCTCTGTGGGCAGTCCTTCACTTGATGACCCAGCTGGCCACAACCAAAACAGGCACCACTTCCAAACGGGCAAGGACCAGGTCCATGCCTCTGGCGGCATAGATTGCACCACTCGTGCTGACGAAACATTGGCTTGCTGATCGCCCCTCGGCGATTAGGTGGAATGCGATTCCTATTGCTAAACATGGGTTTCTTCCCTTGCCTCCTGTCAAAACTATTGGGGGGCGTAAACCGCGATCCAGATGCGGTAGACTTCTCTGCCAGATGTCGTTCCACCATCTGCGCTCTCTCATAGATTTCATTATAATCGTTCAGATAGAGAGGTACTAGCCAGCTCTGAATCTCAAGTTTCAATCCGTCCATAAACCTTCTCGCCTTATCCTCGGGGTCAGTCACCATCCTCGGTGCATACTTAGAAAGTTCGGCGAACTTAGCCTCATACTGGTCTACGGTCAGCTGGTTCTGGCGTAGGCGTTGGAACTCATCCATCTTCTATTTCCTCGCAGTATGTGAAAAGTACTTGTCATTAAAAGCTTGCACGAAGGCACCCCATATCTGGGCCGTACCTTCTGGAAAAACTCTGTCCTTTGAGGCTCTCCACCAGAAGCTTGCATTCCCTTGCAATTGATAGACAGCTAAAATGATTCTTTCCTCCTCGGTACATCTCAAAAGGACAAACGCCTTTTCCAACTCCTCGATCCACAAGGTTGCAGCTTCGGGATCTCCACTTCCAGTAAACTTAGGCGGCTGCATCTTAAGAAACTGCTCTATTAACCACTGGGCCTGACGCCCTTCAGTCAGTTCCCTAGCATGAGGGTTCACTAGTTGAGTTGCAGCAGCAGCAGCAACGGCAGCAGCATTCATATCCCTCACCTGCTGCCCCATGAGGTCCCCAATTGTTCCAAGTGCTAACATAACCTCAGCCATTGTCGGCTCCTACCCAGATGGTCCGGCAACTGCGGGCGTTCCACTACCACCCACGATCTCCTCGATCGGTCTGACAGGTCTCGTTCGCGGCGCTCGGGGCGCTCTCTTACCGCGTCCGCTCATTATGCAGAAATGATACGGAGTCCTGCTTACCCCATAGCAAATGCGGTCAGAAGGCAACCCCAATACTTAAAGCACAAAAGCAATCACAAGCACAAATTTCAAAAATCTACTAACTATCCCATTTTCCCAACGCTTCTTATCACTCCAAGCCAATGACCAGGCGGATTAGGCTGACCTTGCTCTGATACCACCTTGGGCGGGGATGTCACGCCCCGACTCTCGAGCTCGCGACACCCCTTGCCAAATCGCCACTAGGTCACGAAGGATAGCGTCCCACGCGGACTATCGACCTACTAACATATGGCGCATTCGGAACGTGCAACTTCCAAACGGATAAGATCAGCATGGGATAGAGAAGCAGAAACAACCAGCCAGATAAAACAGAAGCACTAAACAGATGAGAATAGATGATCCATGACCTTACAGAGCTAACAGCTAATATGTACAACCCCATGCTTCGGGGTGGCCCTCTAAGACTCTAAAAAAGATACAGGAGTCGGGGTAAGGTCAACTCTCATCTACTCTAAAATGGTACCCCCACAAAAGATCCACCAACAGACCAAAAAGATCACAGTACAGACTAGTGATCACGGCGGCCCTAACGGAGGAGCCGGGTTGTTGGGATCATCATAAGAACTATTACTGGACTGTACAGAAGAGGCTACAGACTCCTCGGGCTCGACCTCAGGCTGCGTGCCGGGTTCGGGATCCACCACCTCCCCGTCAGGCGTGTCAATGTCCATCGGGTCCCAGGCGGGGGCATTAGCGACCCCCTGAATAGGCGGTCCCTCAAACCCACGAATCGGGCCGTAGAGATCAATCCCGTCACGAAGATACCAGGCCTTGAAGAGATGAGCCACCAGATGTAGCATCCCCTCATCGACCCATATCGTCGTGACGTGACGCTCCCAGACCTGATCCGTACCTAGAACCGGATGAGACGTGACATCGTGAGACGAGTGGGTAGGGGTACCGAATCGCACGGGCCTTTCCAACGACGGGGTGAGAAATAAATTTCAGTGAATCAAGCCTAAGCTCAGTTAGGACATTGATTCGCCCAGAATATACTAGTCACCACAACCAACATACAGTTCAGTCATATAACTCAACAAGATATAGTCATAACATATTAAACAACCCATCAAGGCATCACAAATCAAGTGTACATCAGGCACCACACAGTTCACTTATATCAGATGACCCACACCACTGGCGTGATCCAATTCCGCAACGCGATTCAGCACTTTAGTGCGATCTAGCGTCCTTCCGGTAGAACCGGACTACGTCTCATTTCCCTCTCAACGACGGCTACTACCGGCGGTGTATCCAGTGCACCCAGCACGGCACCAGCCCACAGGCATCCCTAGACGGGGCGTCGGTCCATCACAAGCAGCGACCGGCATCCGATAATTCCTTAAGACCGTACGTCTGGCACGGGGCATGATTTATCGTGCTTCCGACAAGTCGTTTACAATAGGTACGGTAAGTGGACAAACAGTACCAAACGAACTTGCCAGGTAATCGTCATCTATCCCTCATGTGACCACACAATTCACATTTGGCAATCGATTCATTAATTATCTTTGATTAATGCCAAATACTCATATCGACATGCTATCAGACTCGGCCCACGGCCAATCAAGACATTCAGTCAAGCATGTCAACGAGATAATCAAACCTATGAGGTTAATGACTAAACCACGAGAAATCAATTCAATCAGGCAATACCAAGCTCAATTCGTGCCATGACAATTATTAACCAGATTGATTTAACACTCTAGTCATTCGCCCGTAATCGAACCACAATCTACGAATTATCACACAATCAATCAATCACAAATTTTATCACAATTAGCCACCGATAATAAAATCACCTCAATTTACCTAAACGATCGGCCATTTAACCTAACCCAATTTCTAACTAAACCGGCCCCGATCGAGTACCCAAATTTCACAATCGACTAAATCCTAGGCGCAATTAGCGCCCTAACTAAGGGTTAGGGTCAACTCACTGAGAAAGTGAGCTCGGGCGATCCCGACGGTCGACGGCGATGGCGGCGGCGGCGGTTCTTGGTAAACAACAAAGGTAACCGCGCGGCAACTCGGTCCCAAACTTCCGGAACACCTCAGCAAGGTCCCACGAGGTCGCCGGGACAGGTGGCCGGCGACGGAGCTCCGGCGAACGGCGGCCGGCAGCTAAAACAGAACCGGCACAGTGAGTAAACAGGGCAAAACATGGCGGTCTAGGGCGGTTCTTGATCCCACGAGCTGCGACAAGGCCGGCCAAGGGTCTAGGACTCACCTAGGGGTCGAGGGACGTCAGCTAGGACCGGTGGGTGGCGGCCGAAGGCGGCCGAAGGTGGCGGAGCAGCCACGAACAGAACCCGCAGAAAACAGGGTACTCCGCGGCCGAAACGGCAAGCTTCCATGAGCTGGGGGAAGTAAGAGAGGAGTCAGGGGAGTCTATTAGCGGTGGTGGTGAGCGGTTGGGCCGTCGGGAACGGCCGGGGTGAAGAAAAACCCGAACCGGGCTCAAAACAGAGCACCGGTGGTTTCAGGGCTTACCGCGGCGGCTCCGGCGGACGACGGGCGGCGGGGCTGGTTCGGACCAGTCAAGGGGAGCCTGAAGGTGGTTCGTGAGGTGGTGGCCAGGTCCGGTGGCATCGCGAGCGGCCGGGGAAGGAATTGGAACGGCTCGGGTTGCAGGGCCGAAAACAGAGCCTGTCTTCGGTGAGTTTCCCCGCGGCTACCAGCGGTGAAGGGCGGCCGGGACTGGGCCTGTGGCGACGGCAGGAGGTGGCTGAACGTCTTGGTGGTCAGTTTGGCTGAGATGATCGAGCAAAAACCCACGAAGAAGGAGAAAAGGAAGCTCGGTCGTGCGTCGCCCAAAAGGAAACTGCAGGGAAAGAAGAAGGAAGAAGAAGCTGCGGCCGAGAGAGAAGAGAGAGAGAGAAGGGACGTGCGTTGATGGCTGCATGGGGAAGAGAGGATGGTGGGTCCAATGAAGACTTTGGGGGTGACTTATCCAATGGCTTAATGGCCTTTGTCTCATACCAATTAGGGTAGGGGCATTTTGGTCCTTTGGCCATGCCGGGACTGAAATGGAAATTTCGCGCACTGGATGAACAGAAAATTTTGCAATTTCACTGGCTAGGCTTGAGTGGGAATTAGGTTCGGGCGCGAAATCGAAAATCTAATTTAAAAAGGATAAGAAATCGATTCCTAATCTAAAACGATCGAAACTTCGAATTTCGTCCGATTTATCGTCACTTCGGTCCTGACGGTCCAAAATAATTGTCGACTATAATTCCATATAGCATTCTTATATTGACTTCCGAATCTTACAGAAATTGGGATTTCCAGGACGTCACACCTTAATTCCATGAGATGTCCTGAATCGATGACTCAAGCTTGACTGAATTTGCTTTAAGGTTCAAAAAGATGGAGTGGTTTTTTGTGTGTGGTGTTTTCACTTATTTAGAGTGGATGCAATACATGACATGCAAGACTAAAATATATGCTGAATTTATAGGACTAAATCAAGCATGCAAAAATAATATCAACTCAATGCAACTTTCAAAGCAACGTATAAAAAGTCATGCAATTAGTTAATTAAACATGCACACTATCATGCAGTTGATTAAATTGAACATGCAAATCACATACACACAAGAACCCATGTAGCACGTGATTTTTACCTAAATAATTTAATCATGCAGTCAAGCTAACTTAGTATGAAAACCCTAAATATGATACTAGAGACATGACAAAACAGAACGAGACACATGCATATAAATATTGGACATGCGAATGTTATGACATATCATGCATGATTTTTGAAAATGATAATGATGCATGAATAAGAAATTGTCAAAAAAATGTATGATAATATAATGAACAATTTCCTATCTTTTTTTAAATTTTTTTTTTACTTTATGATGTTGATGCAACCTAACTACATGACACGTGAGATGATATGACATGGCAAGATGACGTGGCAAGATGACGTGGCAAAATGACATGACAAGATGACATGACTAAATGACGTGGCAAAATGACATGGGAAATGACGTGGATAATGACGTGCGAATGATTTTTTACATTTTTTCGGATATATAAAACAAAGGAATGAATTAAAAAGTTATCCTATTTAATTTGATATGCAGACAAGGTATGTGCCCCCGAGATTGAATCTATGCTATCCTAATTAATACAAAATATGCCAAATATGCTTGAATGTGTTTTTGTTCTTTCCTTAAAAAAAAAAAATCAACCATTAGGGAATATCTCGAGAGTTTCGTTATCTTGATTTAACAAGCCTAATAAAGGTTAACGAGATAAGATTTCTAAGAAATCTCATCTTCCTAAACATTCAATCAAATGGGGTTTTTAGGAAACCACATCTTACTAAAATCTTCAGGAAAATTCCAAAAAAATGGCAAGTTCAATCAAGACAACTCATCCACCCGAATATTCACCGCGAGATAAGGAAAGAAATCATAATCATGCCGTTATCCCTTTCAATTTCTGAAAATTTAACCGACTTTCCATTAAAGATTGATTTTCTGGATATAGCGAATCAGACCTAAGCGGTAATAGGTCAGATTAACCAAATCCAGAATTTTTATGACAATTGATATTCGATGGCTTAGATAAGAAAGATCGTTCACGAATTTCCAGAAAAAAAGGGTCGATCTCCACTTGAATCACAGCATCAAAATATGTGAAACGGCAACCGTAAAACTCAAGGATTCAATCACCAAGTCTCCAAAAAAATTTGCATAGGTTAGTGATATAGAACATGCAAGAACAATGTATTTTTGGACCGAACATCACAAAATCAGCTTATGAACAGTAGCAAAACAGCATGTTTTTCAACTTAGAACATCATCGAATCAACTTCATGAAAGTGTATAAAGATTACCTTGAACCGAGCTTAAGATTCTGCACCTAATTTGAACTTTAAGCCCAAAATTGCAGTTCAAGTCTAGCGTTACAACCGGCGGACTTGTGGATTCAATCGGCTCGGGGTTGCAGATGATCGACGGCGGATCGGCTTCGGTAGAGTCGAATGATGGGGAATTTTCGGCTTCGCCAGACTGCGGCCGGAGGAAAACAGTGGCAATGACCCAATGAAATATGCTATCTAGCCTGCAAAAGAAAAAAAAATCCAACAAGCAAAGCAAGGGGTTGTTCACGCCAAGAAGAAATTGAGGGGATGCCTTTTGTCCAATGGATATTAGTCGCACCCCTTCTTGTCTTTTCTTGCTTGTGGGTCTTTTCTGCCAATGGTGCCGTGGAGATCAATTGTGAAGCACGCTCTACAGTCTCCCTTCCCTCTCCCGAACCCCTCTCTCTCTCTCCTCTCAATCTGCCGTCTGTGGAATTATGTCGCGAAATTTTTTTGTCCCCCCGTCCAAAAATCAAGACATAATGAGATATATATATATATAGTGGATATTAGGGTTATGCTCCAAGATTCAATCCTAACCGTTGACTCTAAAAAATTCAGATGTGATATCAACCGTAGGATCATAATTTCTGATTTTTGAGTAATCCTATCGGGCTAGGATATCACAAAATTCGGCCACCATAGGGATAGGGCTTCTGGCCGAAAATTCATTTATAAATGGGCTCATTCGCGAATTTAAGGCATAATTGGGCTTTAATTAATTAAACGAATAACTAATTAAAAGCCTTTCATTTAAAAGAATTAAAAATGGACTAAACTAAATTTGAATTAAGCCCATTGCCATGTGAAACTCGGCCATTCCCTCTGATAATCGAAAAGTCCAAATCAATTTCGGTTCCGGTGCCTGTTAAATTAAGGTCAATTGATTCGCCTTCGACTGGCTGCTAATGCATGACAGACAAATAAAATATGTAAAAATATATAATGCATGAGAATTTCTTTTTGCGAGAATTAGGATTAACTCTCATTTTGTGAAATAAATGAATTTCCTAAAAATCAAAATTTATGTGTCAACAGTGACCCCTAACCTATTATTAGGACATTTGGTCGCGACTGGACGAATTCTTTGAGGAATCGCTGAGTTGATTGATATTTTTATGGCGCTTGGTTGAGTGGGAGCCGAATGGTCCCGTTGAAGCATAGACCATGAGTGCTTGATGGATATGGAATTCTTGGTCTCATGATTGAATTGACAAAATGCTCGTCGTAGCCTCTTATTTGTTTGAATGGTTGCTTTGGGCTCAAATCTTAAATCGTATTTGTGAAAAAGTATGTTTGTTTTTGGCAAACCTTGATTTATGTTCTAATACCTATAATTCCTCATGATGAAATTTGATATACCCTGATGCGATGTAATCGCGGGGTCGAGGAAATGTGATATACCCAGAGGCGATCTAATCGCGGGGTCAAGAAATGTAAAACATACCCTGAGGCGATCTAATCGCAGGGTCGAGAAATGAAATGCACCCTGAGGCGATCTAATCGCGGGGTTGAAGAATGAGACACACCCTGAGGCGATGTGATTGAGGGGTTGTGGTTGTGGTCGAAAGTCCATCCTGGGGTGTTTGAACGTGGGATGAGAATTGTACCTGTGGACACGAGATTGGTGATAAGCTGCTAAACCTGATGCGTCTGAACGTGGGTTTATTGATCGGGATAGCTTGAGGCGTCCAAACGCGGGCTAGCCTCTGGAAATGTGAAGTGAAGTGGAATTACCTTATGATTCTTATGTTATTATGAATTTTCTGATACTGGTATGGAAGCTTGGTTACTAGATGCCATGTTTACCTTTGATTGAGATTCTCGTTTTAGCATGACTCGATGCCTTGAGAAAATGCATTGTCTTGTTTCAACTAATGATTGCATGTTGCTGTAAATGTTTTGGTTCGGTGGAACGATTGACCTAATTTAGGGTTAGGATAGCTCGTCGAGATTTATATCTCACCCCAGTGGGGGCTTAACTTTTTCAGGTTCCAGGCGAAAGAAGTCCGATTTGGAAAAAGAAGTGGCTTATGGAGGAAGTAGGTGATCAAATGTATCTAAGACTTTGGGCGATCATTAGAGATTGTATATAATGAGGTGGATGTAGAAGTCAAATATTTAGTTTTGATCATCATTGAGAACTGAAGTGTATTATTTCTCTGTCCTAAGTCATCTTGCTTCCATAGATATACGATTGACATGATGAGGGCCGAACGATCCTGGATGTCACAGTTTGTTTATGGCCAATGGGATGTTCGCGGCTTGTCGGGTTCGGGGCGTGACAACCAGTTTAAGTGGTATCAAAGCAAGGTCAGCTCGATCCCATTTGATTGAGACTTGGAGTGATAAGGAGCGATGACTTAAGGATAATTAATTAGCGAGATATTTAAGGATAGGCTTGAACATGTATGTACTCCAATGGTTCTAGAGTTGATTTTGATTTATGGTCATGAGTGATTTTATGAATAAGGCTCATAAGGAAGTGAGTAGAGATTAAGAGTCCCAAACTTGGGACAAGGTGGCTAAAGAATAGCTTATGAATGGATGGGTCAATTGAAAGATACAAATGTGATTGTGACTTGTTGATGGCCTAATTTGGGGAATATGAGTTATAAAGAGACGATTGGTATTAGTGGATTCAAGCTGGAAGTGCCAGATATCTTGATGACTTTCAGATATCGATTGCTAAGGACAACCTCGGAAGGTATGAGATGACGTGTATATAAGGAAGTGGGTAAGGAATATTTCGATTTAAGGCCAGTTGTGATTGGAAGCATGTGGACTTGATTGGAGTGGTGACTAAACTTATGGGTATGATTGAACATAGGAAATTGATTCGGAAGAGATGATGGTCACTTGTGAGAATTTGAAATCTTTTATGGATGGGAATTGATTTGGAAACGACCGTAGCATGATGAATAACGAGGACAAACTTGTGGTGCTTGTGTCTGCGGAATTGAAGCAAAAGTTGATCAGGGTGCATGCATGAACTTATCGCTGTCAGACTTAATAAACCATCGCTTGGTATGGGACGAGTTGGTGGGATACCTACAAACCGTAATGAAACATGTTATGGGACATGTGGAATGGGGCTTCATCCATAGATGTATGACTTGGGACAACTTGCAACGACTAGGTCTGATGAGGGCGGGGAGTGATCGCCGGTACAGAGAGGTACGGACAAGGAGCGGCTCCTGGCAGGCTTCTAGGATCAAGGAGGCAGGAATGACCCAGGCCATAAATTGAAAGAGAAAGTCTAGGTATCAGGTTGAGTCTAGTTGAGGTTAAGTGAGATGTATGACATGGGATTGATTCTCGAAATGAATGTTCAAAAGTGGCATGACAAGTGGAATGATGTTTATGAGTGGCATGGTTAAAAACTTTGTGTTTGACAGTGGATGTCGATTGAAAAAGAAAAGTGATGTTGTGATTGGCATGATAGGTGTGTTTTATGTTTGGCATCATGTGATTGGCTTGGTCAGCGTCTAACTGAAAGATTAGACGGTGTGTGGGGAGTTTATACCCCGTTGAATTAAATCCTATTAAGGATGAGAAAGCCTGTCGTGTTTGTGACGGATGGCATATGCCTTATGTTTAAAGCATGAATGGTTGGCTTATAGAAGTAGCGCCTTAAGTATTTGCTTGGTGTTGACATAGCTGAGTTTTAGCCTAGTTGAGGCTTGCCTAGTGATGGCTGTTAATTGAGAAGTTACCTCGTGAAGGCTGACTTGTTATGTGGTTTCTGTTTAAGGGTGAATTGAAATCCTTGTATAATGAACAACTAGCTGAGAATTGCTTGGGAATCACTGATGGTTGATGGTAAAAGGTAATGAGATGAATGACCCAAGATTGCTAGACTTAGATGATTTAAGTCTTGGATTCCTGGAGGGAATCATAGCGGTTCAAGTGACATGATAACCTGAAGAAGTGAAAGACCAAAGTATTATCGTGGAAGAGCGTTGGGCTCGAGTATATATGTGGTATGGAAGATCCAAGAACTGAAAAAGGGATCGCGAGACTTAAGTAAAGGAAAAAAAACTGGAATGTGAGTACGAGCAGAGCGAATGGCTTGATTCTGTTAATCACATGGGGCGTAAGAGTTGAATGGGTTGTGAGAGCTTTAAATGGAAATGAGAAAATTTGTTAAGTAAGCAAGCTCAAGAAAGAGTTGCCATGATTGCCTAAGTCGCTATGGTAACAAATGCCAGTGTTGATGAATTAAATGATAGAAGTCACGAGAAAGGTGACTCAGAGTTAATCCTTCTTAAAATGAATGCGTGGAAAGAACCACGAGAGCTTGAAAGACTTATGAAGCTATGAATAAGATTGAGATCGGCTGAGTTTGATGGAGGGATGGGACTTGAAATTATATTCCTCTAGTTTGGAGATCTTGGTAAAGGAACCTTAAAGGTTTTGGGTGCACTAAAGAAAGAAAGCAATCCCGGTAGTCTTTAGCCTTAAGAGGCTGTTGATAATTGGTAAAGGTTCACCAGAGGAAGAGTTTCCTCGAATGCATGGTAATTGTCTAGACTACCTCT
The DNA here is from genome assembly GCA_021437785.1 of Rhodomyrtus psidioides. Classification (NCBI taxonomy): domain Eukaryota; kingdom Viridiplantae; phylum Streptophyta; class Magnoliopsida; order Myrtales; family Myrtaceae; genus Rhodomyrtus; species Rhodomyrtus psidioides. The sequence continues at coordinate 2,967,983 of JAILYB010000030.1, forward strand.
ACTGAGTTATTCGACGGAAAGTACTTTCCTGGGTTTGCTTGAGAACAAAAGTTGTTTTGATCCTGATAGTTTTGTAATGATCAGAGGATGATCGACCTGGTGAGACAGAGTTCTCACGGTCGCCTAAGTACATTAAGAGTAGTCAAGAACCCCTTGAATAAGATGAGTAAATCCCTGAGTGGATTGGAACTTGGAAGCATTATAGCTTGTATAAATTCTTGAGTTTGGGGAATGGTGAGGGACTCAGTAAGAGAAGAGAAGGATCGGAAGATTTATGAATAAGAGAACTCAACCTCATGGGTTATGAGCAATGAGATGTTCATTATGGAATATGAAACGCACCTGCGAGAAACGGCTATCACCTTGGCGTAAGGCTTGCGATGAGGAATTGACAATTCGTTTCGTTCATTGTGGTAAAATTAAGGAAAGAGTTACGTCAGTTATTCGACATTGTGGATTAAAATGAGAATGATTGAGATTGAAACGGAACCACGGGAGGTAGCATTACGAGCTATCCCCCTAAAGAGAGGGGTATCATTCTTAAAGGGGCGATGGGATCATGAGATGGTCGTGGATGAAAAGAAAGGATGAATGGACTTGATAGTCCCGGTTGTTCGTAAGGCGATTGAATGGTTGAGTAAGCGAAAAGAGCGCTTAGAGTGTGATGGTAGAGTGATTCGAGGCATTCGAACTGAGTATTCGATACATGAATTAGTAGAAACTAAGGGGAACAGATCTTGTCACTTGAGGTGACTGAGTCATTGAAGAAAAGTGTTGGACATGAGAAATTTGAATCCTGGGGTGGAGTTACTGCCGTTGGCACAAACTTCAAGATCGGCACCCTAAGGAATGGGAAGAACAAGGTGGATTCGGAGTAAAAGAATACCACCAAAGTGTATAATTTCCTTCATAGAGTTAGAGACACTAGTGTGGAAGGAAAAGAAAATCTTAATTGTCCTAATATTAACAATGGGCTTCTAGACTGAGAAAGAAGACGCGGAACCGGAATGATTCCAGGAAGTGAAGGTTGAGAGATTATCATGTAGACAACATTGAATTCCAGGATAATGTGGACGATCAATGGAATGGGTGAAATTGAGACATGATCGTATTAGTCGGTTGTGGAACCTAGAGGCCATGATACTAATACTTCTTGAGGAAAGGGTGACAAAAATGTTGTTTGATCCAAATAGGGACCCTTGAGAATAGAAGGCCAAAATTTGAACTCTCACATGGAGAGTACCATGGACAGCGAGAATGAACCGACACCTGACAGTGATGAAATGGATAATAGTCGGATCAAATACTCGAGGAATAATGAAATTAGTTATTACCGTCTTGGGAGACGATGGTCAGACTCATTCAAGGAGTCATGAGAAACGTGAATGGCCCTAGAGAGAGTATCCTATGAACTTAAAGGAGATGCTCGTAGTATGCTAATCATGAAGAGCACGAGTCGTGGGTTAGATGCAGTAGGACTCCTCAGTTGTGAAATTTTGAGAAATAAAGTTCCTGTGAAATCCTTTGAGGATTGGAATAATTGATGAATCGACTAGGCTCGATGGGAGTTGCGGGAAGTTAAAATTACCGAAGATTGGTGAATTATTACAGACGGATCGTGGGAAACATTCTGAAATCCGACCCCCATTTCGAAGTAAGATTGCCACGAATTGGACTTCGGAATTGGGCATCGGGTATTCGAGGATTCCAATAGGAATAAATTAGACGTCGCCTCATCGAGAACCATTACGATTAGAACTCACCCTTAGCATTTAGAAAAGTGAATTTCGGATCAATGATTAGGAAATTACCCTTTTACCCTTAGATAATTACCCATTCCTTTAGAAATGAGCAAGGGCAATTTGGACAATTGCCATCCTTCCCTTATGGCCGAAAATTGGAGGACCATTTGGTCATTTGCCCTTTAAATTATTGGTTGATGGATTGACCAAGTGACTTGACCATTGATTGGATTTCCCCATGACCACTATGGTCATTCCTAGTTCCTATTCATGGTACTTTCTCCCATCAACCACCCCACCAAAGCTTTCCCTCCAATTCTTCGATCTTCTTGTCATTCTCTCTCTCTCCCCCTACACCATTCGACCAACACTCTCCCTCTCATTCACGCTCCCTCTCCCTCTCATTCTCTCGCCGCTCTCTCTTCATCTCTCTCTCTCTCTCTCTCTCTCTCTCTCTCTCTCTCGGTTTCAAGAGGAAACCGACCGGTTGCCACACTCCACCGCCCCTTGCCGCCACCATCACGACCTCGTATCCTCCTTTGTCCGTGAGAGAGCCGCCGACCAAGCCCGGAGCCGCACGATCACCCTTGATCCGAACCGAACCGTGGGGAACCGAGGGTTGTTCTTGGTTGTTCTTGAGGTAAGCGACCGTCAAGGTTTTGATGATCATGTCAAGGGATTAGAGGTTGTCCTAGGAGTGTCGTTGATGCTTATTCTTGACTAATTTGTGGTTGAACTTCAAGGATCCAAGCTTGCTCCTCGCCCGACCCGTTTGCCCGAGCCTCCCATCGCCATTACCGCTGGCTTTTCCTTGGACTTTTGGACTAGGTAAGCTTGTCCTAACCCTTAGTTAGTACCTTGTGTATGGAAGGACCAAGTGAGGGTTAGATAAAAAGGGTTTTGTGGGCTATTCTTGATAGAACACATAGGGACCGAAAATTATGATGCTAAGATAAGTCATGGTTGTCCCTTGGTGATGCTTGAGAGGTTAAAAGTATGTTGAAATTAGGCTAGTGGCCATGTTCATGTGGAGACCGAGTGCTTATGTGTGGCGATTGGGTATGTTAGAAGTAGTTCGAGTCTGACCAAATCGATGGGCACTTGTTTGTGCCTAGGAGTGTTCGGCCATGATAGGATTTGTTGTGCTAATGAATGAAAATCGCCTAACGATCCCTAAGTGTATTCGGCCATGGACTAATTTGCATGAATATTGGTTTAATTGATGAATAAAGCCTAGGAACATTCGGCCATGAGAAGACCGCAATGCTTCGCCGAATTAAAATTGCCATTACTCTTATTATTGCCTTGGCCGTGTATTGATGTGATCGACTAGGTGATGGAATTGATGTGGAATTCTGAATTGAGACCTAAGAGTATTCGGCCTTGAGTGTTATGGGGCACGTGGATTATTTGACTTGGTAATTGGCTATATTAATGTGATAATGGCCACGTGACGAAAAATAATAATTGATGATTTTCCTAAATCGAGGCCTATGTGAATTCGGCCCTTATGGATTTTGATGCATGGGATGATGTGATTGGAGAAATGACATTATATGTCGTGGTCATGAATGAATCGGAGTGCTAACGATTGACGAATCCCTAAATCGAATTGTATTCGATCGTGAAGTATTAAAATGGTCTAGCTTGATTGAATAAAGTAACGTGGTACCATGGTATGGCATTGGGGAAGCGATGACTAATTGATGCCTCGGATGATTAAAATGCTCAATCGAATGTATTTAGCCATACGTGTTTTAATTATGAGCTTATGTGAGCATGATATCCTGATGCGCCTTTACGACGCGTGATTGGTTAATGTGATATCCTGGACGCGGGATTGGTTAATGTGATATCCTGATGCGCCTATACGACGCGGGATTGGGTAATGTGATAAACGCCTGATGCGCCTATATGACGCGGGCTTGGCTAATGAGAATACCTGATGCGCCTATATGACGCGGGTTAAATAATGAGAAATGCATGAGGCGCCTATATGACGCGGGCCTAGCCATGGGAATTATGATGGTATCAAGCATGATTTCAATATTTATGACATGAGTGACTAAGTGCCAAAGTACGAAGTTTAGCCTAAAACTGGGAATGTTTTTAAGACCTTGCCTTAAATAAATTGTTTTGTGACAATTGTCCGATTCTTAACTATTTGGTCAGTGCATGTGTTTAGGAGTGTCTGGAAGTACTAATTGCCTAGCCTAGGGTTAGGATTAGCTTATTGAGATTTATCTCACCCTGTCGTGGGACCCATTTTTCAGACCCCAAGCCTTGACCCCTATGGTCATCTGGAGAATCCCGATGCTGAACTTGAAGCTGGAGAGTCTGGACTAAAGTCGATGGATGTTGTCAAACCAGAGGCGTAGTAGCAGTCGTACCACTTCTTTTCGGATGTTTCCTAGAAATAAACAGTTGAAGTTTAGGACCGACCTAGTCATGTTTTGTGAGTTCAAGCTGAATATTGTAAACCGGCATGTTATAATTGTGTAGATTACATCCTAAGTCATCTTGTCGTAGTTTTATGTATGGAGTCTATTTATCGCTTCTGCATGTGCATCCCATTTCGCGAGTTTATCATTAAGTGTTTCCGATCCTAGCGACCGACCGCGAAGATAGTACAGTGAAGGGATGTCCGCGCGCTACCAAGGACGCGGGGCGTGACAGAAGCTCCCCCATAAGAGCTGTTCCATTGGTGAAATGGACTAAGAACGAGACGTAACACGAATGGATGAATGAATGTGAAAAGAGTTTTCGAGGGCTTGAGCTAAGCTGATAACTACGCTATTTATGGCGTTTTCGGTTGGGAGTTGAGAAGCTTATGAGGGTCGTAATGACACGACGTGGAATGAGACTCGAGGCATAACAAGGCAACCGAGAGTGGGCATTGCATGTACGTCGTAATGATAAGACCGTAAAAGTTGGAAACATTGACTGCTTCAAAGGAATTGAAGGGAAAACTTAACTATCGCAGGTTAGTAGATTAAAGTGATCATTGGAGGATCTCGATTGTAATCGAGGGAGAGCTATTAAGGACTCAATCACAAGTTTGCCTAAGAAGTCGAGAAGATTATGGTACGATGTGGACGATCGGTGGTAAACTAATAAAATTGTACATCCTTGACGATACGAAAGGACGTTTGAGTTGGATTCTTATGCTAAAGGATAGAGGTACTAAAGAGTACGTGCTCGCGATGATTTGGTAACGATGGTGACAGAAAAAGAACATGGGATTAAGGTGATGTTAGGGAAAAGCCTTCTGACTGGGAGTGTTAGAAGCAGGGTTGCAGTGCAATACACGAGTTATCCGTGGATCAATAGGCATATTGAAAAGAAGATCAGAATGCTCGTAGGGTATCACCGACGTAGATTAGGAATGTTGAATAAGAAAAGAGAAAAGTAAATACAGGATGAGGACTGAAGGAAACAAGTCTTGAGGAAGGATGACTTGTATCGGAAAGGGTAATCGAGAATGTCCAGTTGAGAAGAGTTAGTTCGGAGAGTGACGATACGATGAGGCGTATGTACCCCGAGATTGGACAACAGGAAAATGGTGAATTTCGAGGATGAAATTTTTGCAAGGGGGGAAGAATTGTGACATTCCGAAATTTTCGCCCACAAGGCTTGAGGCATGGAATGTGATCTTGGAATTAGTAAATGGAGACAAAGAATTTCTAACAATCAATCTGGAATAGACGACGCCTAATCAAGAATGAAATTTGGCAGAAAAATGGATTTCCGGACGAACGGCGAGAAAAGACCATTTTGCCCCTAGTGAGTTAACCTCGCCTTAATAAGTGAAGGAGGACATTTTGGTCATTGACCACTCCCCTTGGCTGCCGAAAATTAGAAGTAATATTGGCCATTGGATGATCCAAATAATTGCTTTGAAGACAAGTGTCAATAGATGACAAAGTGGCATTTATTATTTAGCTTTTTACCTACCATTCTTCCTTGTTGACTAAGCCAAAGTGGGATTAAGCATCTCTCTCTCTCCCTCTTCAGCCAAGTCACGACAGCTCCCTCTTCCTTCACTCTCTCTTCCTTTTTCTTCTTCAATCTCTCTCTCTCACTCGACCAGTCGCTGCCCTGTCCCGACGCCTTCACTGTTTCGTCCATATCCCCGTCGTCCGATGGCCGATTGAGGTAATTCCACCGCCATTAGAAATCTTGCCATCTTGCCTTTCTAGGGATATATTATAAGCTCCAGTTGGCCCGGTAAATCTTTCTGTAGGTCGATTTTAGTGGACAAAGGTCAGGTCGGGGTCAGAATCAGGCCAGTTTTGGAGGGAGCTCGAGTTCGCTGGCCTTAAGAGCTCGATTACCTTCAAATCTTCGGTGAGTTACTCTCGATACATGGTATAAAGGTTTGGTGAGCTGAGATGGAGGATTACTTGGAGATTAGGAGGGTTTAATGGACAAAGTTTGGATGTTTTTGCAAAACAGATTCTGCTCCCTCTGTTGCCATGCAGAACCGAAGCGCTATGAGGTTCATTGGAGTGTTTCGTTGCTTCATGAATTTCGGTAAGACCCCTAATAACATAGTTTGATATGTTGGCAAGGGAGTTATGTGGTGAATTGAAGCTTAGAGGTTGATTTAAGTGCTGTTGATATGATTCGATTTAGGACCGGTTCCGCCCTGTTGAGGACTGTGGGAAACCGAACCTTTTAGTAGCTAGTGGAAGGGTCGCCTTGCTTTCAAATACTCGGTAAGAACTCTTGGGATGTTAATTGATGTGTTAATGAGGCCTTGCCTTATGGAATTGAGAAATGGATAAGTTGTGATGTGGAAATTGTGATATTTTACTAGGGTGCTAAACTGCCCTGTACCGACCGACATTGGATTGAGCTTGGTGGCTGCTATTGCTTGGATTTTCTAGCTCGATTAAGTGGTAAGAATATTTCTAAACCTTTGTTAGGGTGTTGTGTGACCAATAGGTGGATTCTAATTGAATTGAAAGTGTTTGGGAGGCTGTTTTGAGGTGAAAACCGAGAGGTACACAAAACTGATTTCAATGCACACTAATTTTAGATTGGGTCGTTCTATGTCTTCCGGTACCCAAATTGAGCTCCGTTTTCGCCCATGCGTCCATAAGAAATTAAAGTTTAAGATTATTAAATTTGATTTCATAAAATATCAAAGGGTCAATGTCAGTTTATTTATGAATGAATCTGAACATAGAGCCTAAATAGAGCGGTCTTAGGCGGAATATTATTTATGATGATTTGCCTTGATAGAACGGCAATTGACATGCTTAGGGCCATTGAATTGGCGCTGTGAAGACATGAGAATAAGGGGTTGCGTGTGCTATTGAGGTATCGGCACGAAGAAAATGAGAAATGATTGAACTTTGATATGGTTTTATTAGGTAAGCCGTGGATGCCCTATTCGACCTTGAAATTTCCTGACCTTGGAGGAGCTTGGTGATTGGAGTTTGCTATTTGAATGAAGAGGTGAGTGACCCCTAACCTTTTATAAGGACATTTGGTCGCGACTGGACGAATTCTTTGAGGAATCGCTGAGTTGATTGATATTTTTATGGCGCTTGATTGAGTGGGAACCGAATGGTCCCGTTGAAGCATAGACCATGAGTGCTTGATGGCTATGGAATTCTTGGTCTCATGATTGAATTGACGAAATGCTCGTCGTAGCCTCTTATTTGTTTGGATGGTTGCCTTGTGCTCAAATCTTAAATCGTATTTGTGATAAAGTATGTTTGTTTTTGGCAAACCTTGATTTATGTTCTAATGCCTATAATTTCTCATGATGAAATTTGATATACCCTGATGCGATGTAATCGCGGGGTCGAGAAATGAAAAGCACCCTGAGGCGATTAATCGCGGGGTTGAAGAATAAGACACACCATGAGGTGATGTGATTGCGGGGTTGTGGTTGTGGTCGTAAGTCCATCCTGAAGTGTTTGAACGCGGGATGAGAATTGTACCTGTGGACACGAGCTTGGTGATAAGCTGCTAAACCTGATGCGTCTGAACACGAGTTTATTGATCGGGATAGCTTGAGGCGTCTAAACGCGGGCTAGTCTCTAGAAATGTGAAGTGAAGTGGAATTACCTTATGATTCTTATGTTATTATGAATTTTCTGATACTAGAATGGAAGCTTGGTTACTAGATGCCATGTTTACCTTTGATTGAGATTCTCGTTTTAGCATGACTCGATGCCTTGAGAAAATGCATTGCCTTGTTTCAACTAATGATTGCATGTTGCTGTAAATGTTTTGGTTCGGTGGAATGATTGGCCTAATTTAGGGTTAGGAAAGCTCGCTGAGATTTATATCTCATCCCAGTGGGGGCTTAACTTTTTCAGGTTCCAGGCGAAGGAAGTCCGATTTGGAAGAAGAAGTGACTTATGGAGGAAGTAGGTGATCAAATGTATCTAAGACTTTGGGTGATCATTAGAGATTGTATATAATGAGGTGGATGTAGAAGTCAAATCTTTAGTTTTGATCATCCATGAGAACTACAGTGTATTATTTCTCTGTCCTAAGTCTTCTTGACTTCATTTGTGTACGGAGTAGCCTCTTGCTTCCGCAGATATACGATTGACATGATGAGGGCCGAACGATCCTGGATGTCACAGTTTGTTTATGGCCAGTGGGATGTTCGGGGCTTGTTGAGTTCGGGACGTGACAAAAACCCCGCCCTGTTTTTCTTGGAACATATTTTGAAATCGACCATTTTTTTCGGTCCTGACTTTGTTTTGGACCCGACCATATTTTTCTTGCAAAAGTATCGATCGATGAAGTCTATTTAATTACCACAAAATCGTAGTTTTCACAAAATGAAATCTATTTACCAATGATAACGTCTTCGGTAAGACAATTCATATCTAAAAACTAAGAAAGACTTTGGTAATATACTCATTCAATAGTTTAACCAATGCCCTCAGGGCTACTATGGCTCAAGAAAGACCCAATTTAGTTTTTTTATTCGAAACCAAGAATCAAGAAAGAGTTGTTCACAGAGTGAGAAAGAGAATCCAGCTTCAAAACCAGATTGTGGTTAATCATGTTGGATCGAGGGTGGTCTAGTTCTATTTATGGAAAGAAGATGCTGAAGTTTCGATTAACACAGCCACTGAGAACTATATTGACATCCAGTATGTTGACCTTACACAGAAAATACCATTTAGGGTGACATTTGTCTATGCCCCAACTACATAACGAGAAAGACTTAGAATATGGGATGAGATCAAACAGCTTAAGTATTTGATAGATCTCCCATGGGTTTGGATGTACGATTTCAACGCGATTCTCTATCATTGGGAAAAAGTGGGTGTAAGGGAGTCAGAGAACTATCGAATGCAAACCTTTAAAGAACTACCTGACAGTTGTGGCATGATGGATCTTCAAAGCAAAGGGTACGTATTTACTTGGTCGAATAACAGAGTGGAGGGAAGTCTCGTAAAGAAAAGGTTGGACAGGGCAGTTTGTGATTTGAACTGGAGATTACTTTTTCCACTGACTCAAGCCTTTGCTCTACTTGCTATAGGTTCTGACCACTCTCCTATTATCCTTTCCTTGGCTACCCAAAGAATAAAAAGGAAAAAAAAAGCTTCAGTTTTGAGGCTTTTTGGTTGGAAAATGAAGAACATGGGAGCATTATTAAGGAGACATGGGATAGAGTTGCAAGAACAGGGGCTGATTTGGTCCAAAAACTGGATTACTAGACATGTGGCTCGAGCATCCACTGTCCAGAAACCATTTGTTCTTCTTTCTCTTTGGGACCTGCAAGAATTAAATAACTCATTGTTTCTTTGGTACCCATGTTTTCTTGGGTTCTTCAGTGTTAGTAAAACCTGATGACCTTCTGTTAACAGGCCTCCAAACTTTCTTACAATAGTCTTTAATGTGGCTAGGATCACCACAATTCACATAAGGCTGATGTATGTAAGATCTTGTGAATTGTTTGTAAAAGTGTTGTCTGTAAGCAGAAATGGTAGTATTTTGAAAGTTTGTCTTAGTAAAGCAATATTTAAGATCACTCACATTTTTAAAACCCAAGCCTGATCTATCATTGAAAGGTAATTTGTTTTGAAATAATGTTGTCCAAAGTTTTTGAACTTTGTAAATTTTTTTTTGAAGTATCATCAATTTTTTCTTTTAAAGAATCATTCTCTTTTGAAATGAAATCATGACTTTCTTTTAACTGATGAAATTCTTGTTGTAGGAATTCAATTTTCTCTTTTTGAGAGATATCTTGCTGTTTAAAAAAAAGAGATTTCTTTTTTCAAAACTGAAACCCTTTCAATAGTTTCTTTATAATTGTTGCAAAGTTCATCAATATATTCTGTAACTTCATCAGGGAGTTTAGATAAACATACCTCTGTTTCTTCCTTTGAACTTGAATCTGATTCTGAATCCGATTTAGCCATCAAGCAAATGTTTGCGTAGTCATCTTCATTGTCATCAGAATCACTTAATGTTTCTGCTTTTAGAGCCTTCTTGTACTTTTCATACTTGATCTTGTCTTTCTAAAGAGTTGGGCAATTTGGCTTGATGTGTCATGCTTTCTTACAATAGAAGCATATCACATCTTTGCTCTCTTGGGAATCATTGTTTGATGATTTCTGATCACTTTTCTTCCATGGTTTTTTTCCCTTGAAGTTTCTAGCTTTTCGAGCCATTTTTCTAAATTTCTTCACCAAAAGTGCTAGCTCTTCATCATCCTTATCTTCATCATATGTATCAGACAAACATTGAACAATTTCAGTTTTTAAGTCAATTGATTTTTTACCTTTTTGATCTCCCTTTTTTGTTGGCACGTTCTGTTTCATAGGATTGCAATGTCCCAACAAGCTCATCCACTGAAAGTGGTCTGATTATTTGATATTCTTGTGTAGAGGGTTTGATGTAGTTCCATTCGTCTGTGAGACCTCTAAGTATCTTTCTGACTTGCATTGGCTCCGCAATGGGTGCACCTTGTCTTGCAAGACCACTTGCCAGACTTTGAAACCTATCTATCATATCAGCAATAGATTCATATGGTTTCATTTGAAATGCTTCATAATCACTCAGTAAAATACTAAGTTTTGTTTCTTTTACTCTATTGGTCCCTTGAAAAGTAATATGAAGCCTATTCCATATTTCTTTGGCAGATTCTTCTTCTGAGACACGATTGTATAAAGGGGTTGATAAGGCAAAAAATAAAGCATTGACAGCTTTGGAGTCCAAGCCTCGTCTTTTGGCCTTTTCAGTCTCAGTCATCGTTATGGTAGGAATTGTTCCATTTCTAGGAGATACACTTGCAGCAGCATTAGGTACAACGCCATTTGTAATAACATCCCACATCATATCATCATAAGCCTTGAAGAACCATTTCATTTTGTTGCTCCTGTAATCATTCCCATCAAAGTATGGTGGTTTGTTGGCAAAATGCAAATCGCTTGTTCCTGAAGAATAATTGCTAGACATAGTAGATCGTTAACTCAGAAGTCAAAAACACTTCTTAAATAAGAGTGACTTGCTCTGATACCAATTGTTTGATCTAGCAATATCACATAGAGGGGGGGTGAATAGCTGATTGTGAATCTAATTGAAATTTCTTGCGGAATTAATATGATTTCAATGCTCGATTAGAAACAGGAACAATTTAACACGCAGGGAAAACTAAACACAAAGATAGAGTTTAGAGAAGAGAAATGTGCACGCTGAGTTTATAGTGGTTCGGCTTGTTAGGCCTACGTCCACTCTCCCACGATGACAGTCGATTGGCTGGATTTCATTATGATGATTCGAAGATGGTTACAAAAGATCGGACACACAGTCTATCTCTCTTACAAATCCTCACAATGAAAGGAATTTTGAGCACTCAGAATTCTTTGGTAAATTTGAACAACTCATGCACTTTGGATTTTCTGTTCGCCTTTTACTTCGTGGATCACCATGGTTCTTCTTTTATACTCATTTGCCTCCAAACTGGCCGTTGGATGCACGATCAAAGGATCGCTCTTCAATATTTGGTTGGACATCATCAATCGTGATTGAACGAGACTGTAACTGAGAATATATGATAACCGTTGAAGTAGAATTTGAACTCTTCTAATTCAACCGCCCAAACAACCAAATCTTCAGATTCCATAAGTGGAGTAAGTTCGAATAAGATACCAAATATATTCTTGGAAGATAATATCCAATCGTAGATTTCCTCTTGATTGATTTGAAGGGATATATAATCAATCAAATATCATAAACTTCCATAATAAGAATTGCCTTGCTTGGAAACCTGCCATTCGTGGGTCTCCAGATTTAGTGTTGCAGAATCTGACCAGTCTCAGATGCAGTTTTTAGAAGAGGACTTTCTGAATATGACCAGATATCTTAGAAAGGTAATCCTAAGCTTCAGTAAGGTCCATCTGACACTTCATATATCTCTTTCGACGAAGTACTCAAGTAAGGGATCATGTTGCATCTGACTCTCAGAAGAGACTCCATCTGAAGGTCTTTAGATGCACTTCCATCTGACCGTCTTCAGAAGCACTTTCATCTGACCCCGTCAGAAGCACTTTCATTTGACCACGTCAGAAGCACTTCCATGGCTACTCTTCCCTTGAGACTTAGTGACAGAAATGGATCAATACAAGCTACTACTTACACATTCTTTCTGCATATCAACCATTACACATATTTTGTTGATAGTTTTGTCATAATCAAAATAAAAGGAGAATTTCCTTAACAAAGTTAATAATGGTTGATTTGAACTTTTTTCATCCAAAGATTAATCAAAACACAAGAAAACAAAGGCCCCGATGCCGTGGAGAAAAATAAAATAAAATTGTAGAAATTAAATAATTGGGGGAGATAAAAGAACTTCATAAATTTGATTTTGATCCTTAAGTTGCAAAGTGACAATGTGAGAATAGATGGACGAAGGTTTCTACAACATATCACTTTTTAATTCCTTAAAAGTATGATCAAGGTAATTTCATTTATGATTTTTGTATCTAGAAATTGAATTCTAGGATAATGGTTTGAAAAATGTTATATCCTTATCTAGTCACTCTAAAATGAATCACATGATACAGTGTTGAAAACGTTCTTGATAGGTGTACTGAAAATTCTAAAACTTATCACGAAAGTATAATTGAGCCGTAAAACTTTTCAAAAATGACAACTAAGTAGTAAAACTTGTCAAATTGACACAATTAGGGCTTTGTTAATTCTGTCCAACTCTGCTAATGGAAAATCCCGACATTTTTTTTTACCTTTCCCACGTGGTTAAAACATGAAACAGAAAACTAAATTAACGTGATTTTAGTTCAAAATCTGATATTTTGATATAAATTAATAAATCATATTAAAAATAAGATAATTTAAAAAAGCATAACAAAAAGAAGGAAAAAGCAGGGAGGGTTTGCAGATCACACCACTGTCGACGCCCCACCATCGTTGAAAAGGGGTGGTGTTGGTGGGGGAATGGTCAAGGGGGGTTGCCAGGCCCCGACTAGGATCTATCGGTCCTCGCTTAGGTCTAGTCAAGGGCTGCCTGATTAGCTTTTTTTTTTCCACCCTAAATGTGGTTTAATTCTGAAATTTATTTTGTATCAAATAGTTCAGATTATAAGAGATAAACAATTGTTAATATTTTAAGTCACTTCGAATTTTTTACAATGTTAAAATGTTTAAATACTGACCCCAACTAATTTGGGATAAATATGTTGTTGATGTTGTTCAAATGTTTAAATACACTTTTCCATGTGGTAAGTAATTTTTGTCTTTCATACTGAGCAAAGCAATGTATACAAGCTACTTTATGCAATAAACTTAAGGAAAACATACTTAAAAGGGAATAAGAAAACTATATGAAATGTAAAATTTGAATAACTTTAAACACCCTTTTGTTAGAAGCAATTTGAAGTTACTTCAGTTTTGACTGCAATGATTCACCAATGAGTTTTTTGAATGGCTTGAAAATAGAGAGGAATCAAACTACTATAACTAAGGCTGTGCTTCGTTGTCTAGACTTCTAGTCATGATGGGGTAAGAAATCTAAGAATTTTGTCATACCCTATTTACTATTTGGTGACTGTGGATATAAAAGTAAAATAAATAGAGCTAGTGTGCAGTGGAGATCAATTTTGCGTTTCCAAAATATCAAAATGGTTTAGAAATTATTCAGTGGTGAATTCTCATTAGTTAGTTATTGTTGAGCAATGTGCCATCTAAATTCAAGCGCAACATCGATCAAGCAGACCCAATAGAATCAGATGTCTAAACTTGGAGTCGAATATGACCCATTAGCCTTGCTCGTTGTCTTGTCGAGTGAGTAAACAAGAGCTGAACAATGAAATTTTTCAGCTTCTTTTCACAAGTTCAAGATGCACTCATATAGGTCGCTCAAGAGAGCTACTTTGAAAATCGATGATTAACATCGAGTTCTTCATAATATGTCATTGTTGACACCTGATTTTTGATCAGTCTTTCATAGTTTATTTTTTAAAAATTCATAAAAAATCTATAAAAAGTTAAAAAAATTAAAAAATCATCTTTGGTAGCCTTGACCAAGCTAAAGGAACCATTTTTGATAAAAAAAAATAATTTGTCATATTTTTTAATATTTTTCAAAAATAGAAATATACATGAAAAATGAAGAAAAATAGCGTTCGATGTCGTAAAAATATAGAAAAATAGTCAATATTTTTATTTTAATTTCCTTTTCATTTTGAACTCATAAATAGTCAAAATTCAAGTTCAATTGCATGTATTTCTTCACGACGCATAGAGTTGAATTTGGCAAAAAAATGTCATTCGAGTATTTTAATTTGTAAATTTCTACATATTTTTTAGTCTTGACGTCCAATTAGATCGACCACCATCTACAATAAATTCCCCTTGCTGAATATTTTCGTTTTTGTTTCACATGATTTCATGATGTAAAACGCCGAGTGGATCCCCAAATATAATCGGGTCGGCATGAGCTCGACAGCTCGTCCAAGACCAAACCAGGGCACGGCGAACCCCATGTGAGTACTCTCGAACTCCTTCGATGCTTCCTAATGCTTTTCTTAGGTTAGATCGTGTGTAGAATGGCTAGGACAGCTAAATCATTCTTGAGCTGTGATTGATAAATAAGGCCTTACTAGGAATGTCATGTGATTTATTTGCATATCTAGATTCCTTGAGTTGCGCATTTTATTACTGATTGTGATTGCTAGGATAATCACTCCTATCTGCATGAATTTCTAGATTTAGGGTTCATACCTTACTCATCCGCATAAATCTCAGGCTAGAAAATTCAGTCAACTTAGGTACCGAAAGGGCGTCAACTCTGACAGTTGGTGTAACTAAGTCCCCGAAACCATTTCTCTGGTTCTCGCAGAATTGAATAGAAACTCCCAACTATTCGATTGGGTGGTCCAATCACACTCTAAAAAAAATGATTGGTGGCGACTCCATGGCATGCACACTTAGCACATGTCACTAGACCACACTGAAAGTCGATCACGCATACCTCCGTTGCGATTTGGGTAATGGGCCTTGGGAGAGGCCCGCGTCCGACCAGACAGGACGGCCCATTAGCCCTCGAGAGCCCGACAATCTCAAGAGGGTCGCGACAGACTGGCGACTCCACTGGGGACTGGTTCTTAACCATTTAGTGGACTTGAGCCGATTAAAAAGTTGATTGATTCTTCTAACCTAATTTTATGCAGATGCTCTCGAAAGTGAGGTGTATATGCTAACGAATGTGTTAGATGTTTTTGTAGATGGGAGAAATAAGGGGTGAAGTGCTTGTTAACTTTGTTTTATGCAGGCAGGAGTTTTGGATGTATGATTGTGTGGATGTTTATATTGAAGCGGTGATTGTTAAATAAAATGCATGTCTATTGCTTTAGCACGACACAATGAATACACACAATTGCGCCTAAAACCCCAGGCGCCCTCTTTAGGAACTCAATAGAAGGAATTGAAAATGGAATCTCCGTGAGGAAAAACATGGGGTAATCCACTTTTCAATTCCGCTCACTTCGAACTATGGATTGAGTCCCAATGCAACGATAGTTGTGCAATGGAATCTGCTCTTCCCAGAATTCGAGGTGAGAACCTTGGCTTTAGGTACCAAGCCCTATCTTTTGATTTTTAGGAGTTTTCCCTCACTTGTCTCATGCGTTTGTCTATGGAAGGTTAGTATACCTAACACTGCAAAAAATACAGAGAAGCTTGATTTTCTCTTAAGTTTGGTTGGTAAGACTTTTCTATCCCTCGAACTTGTTACAGCTCTTAATCATTATATTCATTGCATAATTCCGGTGATTGGATTAAATGCCATTTTGAGGATAGATATGTGTGTTTTCCTCCCAATGTTCTTGATGGAAGATGAAGATGGTGTCATCCCATTACGAGCGCCAAGTGGACAAGAAGAGCCTAAGTATTAAGATCACATTCCTTTGTTTTATTTTTCATTTCTAGCCTTCTTGTATAGGATTTATTTTGCTGAGATCCTCTCTATCTGATCCCTTAGATTGACTGTATTAGGGATCTATTTGTGTTTATATACATTCAGATTGAAATTTGTTGTATTTCTATTGACTTGTCATTGGAATGTGATAGTGGCATTTCTTCTAATCACTCGAATACTCCAAAATCAATTTTATAATTCCTTTGGATGAAATTGAAATTGGAAGTCTTATACAACCTTTTGGCCGTATAGGGCAATACAATCCCAATTTCGCCAGAAGGAACTATAAACTTGAATTGGTTCATGCATGTTTTGCATCATAATTGTGTACTTTTGAACATTCCATTGATTTTCTTGGAATTGATCAAAGGCGATTATCGTGAATTACATTCCTTTCAATGATATGCTTTCCTTTGAGGAATATTGATAAAAGCTTTTGCACAAGGCCAAAACCCTTGTAAAAGCTCTTATCCCTATTAATCACAAGTAAGCATAAAATTGAAAGGATTTATGCTTTATTTTTCAAATTCTTTCTTCTGATTCTGCCTTTTCATTTGAAACAGGTTAAAAATAAGTAGAGAAGAGAAGTCTTTTTGTGGATAATCGCGGTGGGAGGTTCCTTTATCCGATCATAAGCAAGATTAAAAAATCAAGATGTACACGCTCGAATCATCAATGTCAAAGCGCAGCTTGCCTAGGTTGAGAGTGGTCAGGTGTTCGAGAAAGTCAGCCATACAGAAGTTGAGACACACACATTAGAGCTTTCATTCATTTCGCTCAATCGAGGGACCTTAAAAGCAGATCATACAAATCATCGGGGTGGAAACATAAAACCGCAATGAGCCCTAATTAGCATCACAAAGGAACCTAGTTGGCCCTCCATATTATTGATGCTTTGCTTATACTCACCACCTCGAGACTCGAGATCTGCAAGCTTAAGAAGAAGGCGTTTACATTCCCATTTAAGATCGGCAACCTTGGTCCCGTGATCTTCGGCGGCTATTTCCAGGTCCCGAACTAGTCCTCTCCCATGGGCTATATCCGCGGTAATGCTGTCAAGCCTTTCTTCCTGCCACTCACATTGAAACTTCAACACGACATTACGACGGTCGTGCTCATAGGTGGTCAGGGATAAGGCCAAGCGCTCCACCAAATTTCCCCTCTCGCGAAGCAACATCGAGACTCGCTTGTTGGCGAACTCAACAGCCTTTCTGTGACTATCGGCCACAAGGTTGGCCAACACCAAGCAGTTGGACCGATCCTCATAGCGAGCTCGCAAAACGTGAGCCACGGTAGCTTTTCGATGAGCGACACGGTAAGTCTCTAAAAAGTTTATAAAGAGGGTTGGGAAGATTCTATATTCCCTCTCTAAATTAGTGCCCTCGATGGAGGTGGTGTCTATTTCCACGAGCAAAATACGGATTTCATCTTCAGTTTCTGGGTGATCGGCTATATGAGCATAGCCTCGACCGATGAGGTTATAGAGTTTTTCCCACTGGGCCAAAATTTCGGCCGAGAAAGCGCGAATAGGAGAGGAGGTCATTTTCGTTGGAGTGAGGGAGAAGAAGATGAGTGTGGTAGAGTGATTAAAATACGAAAAGGCAATTATGTAAGAGTGTTAATCTTCTCTGCATTAACTCCTCCTTTTATAGCAACTCGAGAATGAAGAAAGGCATAGCAATAATGCTCGTGGAGCCAAGTTAATTGGGTAAAGCAATGGTGGCTCTTTCGGTGAACCATCAGATCTATCCCAGTCCGCGATTTCAGGCTTGATAAACCTAAAAAAGTTGTAAAAAGATATGTCGGTGTCACCATATTAAAATTGAACGGGAGTTAAGCGCAACTATCGAAAAAAGTTGCGAAAGGATTTGGCGGTCCCATCATATTAAAAAACTGAGCGGGAGGCGAGCGTAGTTCCACCTTTTTGAAAATAAGTGGGAGACAGACATGGATATCGAGAAAAGGAAATCGATTTGGTGTCCCTCCACGTTGAAAAGAAGAAAGAAGACGACAAAGCGGGAAATACGAAATCTTGGGAGCAACGCTTGCCTGATGATCTTCATCCATGTTTAAAGAACGTTTCATGGGCATACAGAACCACTCAAAAGTAAATTTAGAGAGAGTGAGCATACATGAGAGAGTAGAGAACCCTGAGTGAGCAAAAATTGATCGAACATTTTTCGATCCAACATGTTTGAGGGTTACCATCAGTTGCTAGAGGCGACTGATCCAAAAATCTCAAAAAATGAACTACTGAGAGATCTCGAAGATTCTAGGATGGCGTCTGGTACCAGAACCACAGAACCCAACCCTTTCGGCAACGAAGTTCAGGATCTCAGCAGCGACGACAACAGCAGCAGCGATGGTCAATCCCGGAAAAGGAAACGTCGCCAGTGCCACACTCAGAATGAAATCCAAGAGCTTGAAGCTTTCTTTAGTGAATGCCCTCTCCCGAACATGAAACAAAGAAATGAATTGGGCCAGAAGCTAGGGATGAAACCTTTGAGGGTCAAGTTTTGGTTTCAAAATAAGCGAGCCAAATTGAGGGCTCAACACAGACGTCAAGAACTTGCGATTCTAAAGGAGGAAAACGAAAAGCTTCGAGCGGAGAACATGAGGTATAAGAAAGCTCCCAGCACTATCGCTTGCCTTAATTGCGGTGGCCCTATCACTCTCGGCGAAATGTTCCTTGATAAGCCTTATATGAGGATTGAAAATGCTCATTCACCACCCCACTCCCTCGAACCATCTTCGATACAATCGGATTTTGTTGGAGATATGCATGAACAAATCAATTCTACGAAGTCAATACCGATGCCTTCTAAAGGATGTGATATGCGTCACCATGATTGGAGTTTCCTTAACGATGAGCTTACTATCACGACCGACCAATCCAAAGCTGATGAATTCCCTCCACAACAATTTCCGGCTCGATCAAATCCTACTGGAAATAGGCCAGAGAGCAATAGCCAAGTTGTCAACACTGTTCCGGGTCGCAAGAAGACGAGGGTCAATTGGTCCCCCGAGCTTCATCTCAAGTTCCTTAGTGCGGTTCAGCAACTAGGGATCAACTCAGCATATTCAACGCGCATACTTGAGATCATGAACATACCAGGACTCACTAAAGATGGAGTCGCGAGTCACCTCAAGAGCTACAGAAGGGCGCTAAGACAGCGCCACACAGCACTGAACCTGAAAGAACTCAACTTGTGCCTAAACACTAGGCATGGCTATAACTACAATGCCCCTGAAGTAAGAAATACCCTGCCGAATCTAGGCACCGACCAAGCTGGTAGCAGCACCATTGACTACTTGGGCGCTAATCAGAATATTCCCCTGAATCATCTCAGCACCCCTCAAGAGTATATGCCACAAGTGCAGCAGGTACGAACTCCTTGGTTTGAGCAGCAACTTTTCGCTAGTGCTCTTCCTATCCCCGATCAACATATTGCGCCTAGTGTTCAAAGATCTGCCCGGCTTGGGCATATGATTTCGGAAGATCAAGCGGGCGGATGCTCTGAGGATTTTTGTTTCTTCCATTCCCAAATGGAAGGTGCTTTTGATAGTGAACCGATCAATCATCCTCTTATAATCTCGAGCAACGACGAAGGTTCTAGCTCGAAGAATCAGATCGCTCACAACAGAAACAGGAATCCTTCAACGCCAAGCGATGATGGTCAACCCGAATATCAGTTGCTCGAAGAATCAAAAGATTTCCTTGATGAGGAGCTCCATATCTGGATCGATCAGTTTAAAACTGATGGACTTATGAAGTTATGATCCAAAATGACGATTATATGTCTGATTCATGGTGTAACTGGCTGATCACCGAGAATCCTCAAGGGAACTAGGCACATGTGACTGGATGTATCATTAATCTTTCTGTCATAAAGTCTTCCATGCAAGATAATCTTCCTTAATGCCTAGAGTTAATCTGGGGCAGCGATCAGTACTACCTGCGAGCATCATCATGCTTGAGTGCGACAATCCCTTGTTAGGTTAGAGTCGAGGCGAATCAATTGAACGCCACGAAGAAAAACATTTAAAGGCTTCACATAGGAAAATGCGAGCAAAAGCCCGAGCGAGCTCAAAGACGGTTAGCTCTGTATCGTTCTAAGGGACCTTTAGTCGTTATGAACTCTAAATTGAGCTTGTTTCATTCTCGATGGAGGTCGCTAACTGCTTCAAGAATTTTATAACAAAAAACGAACCAGTTAGGGACGCCAATAGTGCTGTGTCCTGGTAGTCAATGAAATGGAAGTGGTACGAAACGTCAGGAGTTCGATCTCGGGATTGAAAAATCATTTTATCAGTTGGTCTATCACCCGATGAAGTTCAAAGAGATTCGACGCAGATGACTATAGAACTTGGGGCAATTCGAAAATCATCGATTCATTTTCATCAAGCGGCGAAGTTGGTATTGTAAAATGTGAAGCATGCAAATGACAAATCCGAAGCAGAAGGAGATGAATCATGATTCGCTTATCCAAGGTCGGGATTTCAACCTTCGACTAAAGCCAAATCTAGGATGAGTTTTTGATGTTGCCCACTCGACAAAACCCATCTCCACTGAAAATGGGGGCAAACCATTCCTACATCCGGAAAGCATGTCGAAGCCGAAGACATCAAATTCATCGTTTAATCCGTGGGGCAAGTCCTTGAAGCGATAGTTATCATCCGCAGAGCGTAATGGAATCCATCCTTTCAATGTAAAACGCATTTGGCCGCGGAGCCACCCATTTGGTAAAAAGAACGTATCGTTCCTAAATGATTTTCAATCAGATGCAGGGATAATGTTCTCTCATTTTCCTCTCAGGTGATGAACAGAGACGAGGCACCCAAGAAGCCATGCATTCAAATAACATAACAGTGCATGAAACACGCCCAAAAAGATGAATGAATCTCCTCCGACGTAAATCCTCGAGGTGGATTCGTTGCCCAACCAGACGAAGAAATCAAGGCCACAAGCTTGAGGGCCGGCTTCTACAATCTGCACATTGGCATGCAGAATGGAATTCAAATCAAGAGTAAAGTAGTATCGTCCCAATTTGTTTTGAATTTGGAAACCCAAAATAATGCTTAATATTTATCCTTGGCAGGAGCTCGCCATCAGGGCAGACATATTTTCACAACCCTTGTACACTCGTTGGAGCATATGACCAAGGGTAAGATGTATCGTTCCAATTTTTGTAAATTTTTAGAATATACGATGACATATCCCTTTTATATTTCCAGGATCTCCAGCCTCGATGGGCAGGTAAGTATCCCTTTTCCCAATTCATTGGAGATTAAAAACTTTCAGAATTAATTCGATTCTCACATCTAAAAAGACATAGAATTCTTACTTCATTGACATTCATGTTTTAAAACATGAGATTGTCTGAACATGAATTACACATGTATGGTGCATCACAAAATCCCTTTGAAGGATAAATCTTGATGAAATGAAATGAATTTTTCCAACAAGAGTCGTTTGAACTGTTCAAAAGGGTATTTTCTCATAAGAGAAGCGAGCCTAATCCAAACACGTCCCATACACACTTGAGAGATGAGGAGATTGGAAATGATAGCGAAACCTTAACCTATGGATATAAGGGTCATTCGCAACGATTACATGGATCGAGATGACAGAGGCATTTATTTCTTCATTCCAAACACTACAGATGCCCATTGAGAACCCCATTGAACGGCGATTTTCATTCTCAACCCTGTCAAGAACCACCCCACATTGGGGCAAATGAAGGTTAGTCCAACAGTATCAGAAAGTAAACGGTTTGAAATTTTCTTGCTCGGACTAACATAAATCTTTGTGTGTTGTTTATATGATAATCCAAGTGTCATAGGATGACGAGAATAATTCATTTCTCTATCCTACACACTGTTATCCTTTGCACGACCAAGTTGAGCCAGCAAATTCATTTCATCAATCTATTGGTGATCATTGCATATTCCAAAGCAAAGGCAACATCACTTTAGGAATGGAAGCGTGCCAAAGTTTAAGTTGCATATCTAGCATGATTGCCGAAAATCCAAGCTCCAAAAGAAAAGAAAAACACGGGATTAAAAAAAGGGGGAAAAGAAAAATCCCTAGACATCAAGAAAAAGCAAAGTGCCTGGTAAAAAGCAAGGCTGATGTCTATTCAAAATATCCCCAGTAAAGTCTAGATATACAATGAAAAGACCCTGCAAAGGAGTCATATCAAGATGACTACTCTCCAAATGATGTCGTGCTCAAATTGCAAACACACAAACAGACGGTATCTTAATGTAACAAGAGACGCTTTTAAACATCCTTGTGCGCTCTAAAAGAGGAGTGTACACTTCAAGAAATGGAGATGTTCTTCGAAGGACATGTGGCAAATTTGCAATGATCACCAATGCCAAACCCTTCACAATTTCTGGGCAAAAAATAAGCCTTTTTCGGTCCCCAATCCTTCCAATGTTACAACCCCGAAGCAGTCTTATCTGACTAAGACACTTGGGTTAATGTATAACTTAGCTCAAAGAAGTACGAGCAAGACTATTTCTTTCTCATTTTACAGGGTTCTTGACTTGTAAACCCGGAGCAGATAGTGAAAAATTTCGTTCAACGGCCTTGACTCAAAAGTGAGTCCCCCTTGGAAACCGATATCCAAGCCTAACACTACGGTCCCGTGAAAGACCTCCTGATCGGTCGAAATGTATGCGTTGCGAATGATCCTGAAACCCAGGCACAGGTCGGTAGGAAATTGAGCACTTTCCCTATTAAAGATCATTATCACAGAGCAGTGAGGAGCCTTCTTGGATGAGAAATACTCCAATGGATGTTTTGAGCAAACTCTTTTTGAAATTTTCAAATTGTTTGATCTAGAGTTTCCGTGCAAGGAATTTATGATCACATCTGTATATGGTAGGAATGTTTTGGATAACCTCCAGCAATCAAAATGCACATTTCATGACTAAAACTTAAGTTGTAGAATTTTGTCAGTTAGACAATTATTGTCTTCCCAAAGATTACTAATATCTTCTTGGCGAGGAAAATTTTTTCAGGTCTAAGCTTTCTGCAGGACTTTTGGCCACCCCAAAGACTGGGTGCGTCATCCTTAGGTGAAGCCTTTTAGTAGGCAAATCTTTTCTAAGACCGATCCACAGAATGATCGAGTCTCCGACTAGCCCCAAAGAGCGGGTACGTCATCCTTTGATTCATATCAATTTGGAATCTCATAAATGGTAGAAACCGCCTGAAGGGTCAACTCAATGGTAGAAACCGCCTGAAGGGTCAATCAATGGTAGAAACCGCCTGAAGGGTCAACACAATGGTAGAAACCGCCTGAAGGGTCAATGTATGGTAGAAACCGCCTGAAGGGTCAACCAATGGTAGAAACCGCCTGAAGGGTCAAAACAATGGTAGAAACCGCCTGAAGGGTCAATGTATGGTAGAAACCGCCTTAAGGGTCAACCAATGGTAGAAACCGCATGAAGGGTCAATGAATGGTAGAAACCGCCTGAAGGGTCAAAGGACTGGTAGAGACCGCCTGAAGGATCAACCCAATGGTCCGATCCACCATACGGATCAAAACCTTGATGAATCCCGAACGCGGGAGGATTCGTTTTCCCTAATAAGCCTTACATTAGGCAAGCCATTTCTAGTTTAGTCCACCACACGGATCAAAACCCTTGGCAAATTCCCAAATGTGGGATGCGTCTTCCTTAGGTTCCTATCAGTTAGGAATCCCATTATGGTTTGACCTACCATACAGGTCAGAGCTTAACATCCCCAGGACACTCCGATGACAAGTCCTTAGGAATCTACTTGAACCCATCAGACACAGAAAATGCCG
Source organism: Rhodomyrtus psidioides (assembly GCA_021437785.1). Taxonomy (NCBI): domain Eukaryota; kingdom Viridiplantae; phylum Streptophyta; class Magnoliopsida; order Myrtales; family Myrtaceae; genus Rhodomyrtus; species Rhodomyrtus psidioides. The sequence continues at coordinate 2,991,967 of JAILYB010000030.1, forward strand.
CAAGCATTCGACAGGTAAGGGGCAGGGAAGTCTATCTACTCCTTAACTTTCTTACATCATATCAGGGAATTGAACGAGCACATCTCTTTTTAAGGAAAAGCACACATTGATGGACATGAAAATCGGATGTCATGATTTCTTTTCTTTTCCCAGTCGAGTCGATCGGAACACAGGTGTCACCTTGTCTTTGAGAGAAATCTCTGACGAAATTCCTCTCAAAGAGGGGCAGCTGTTGACACCTGATTTTTTATCAGTCTTTCATAGTTTATTTTTTAAAAATTCATAAAAAATCTATAAAAAGTTAAAAAAATTAAAAAATCATCTTTGGTAGCCTTGACCAAGCTAAAGGAACCATTTTTGATAAAAAAAAATAATTTGTCATATTTTTTAATATTTTCCAAAAATAGAAATATACATGAAAAATGAAGAAAAATAGCGTTCGATGTCGTAAAAATATAGAAAAATAGTCAATATTTTTATTTTAATTTCCTTTTCATTTTGAACTCATAAATAGTCAAAATTCAAGTTCAATTGCATGTATTTCTTCACGACGCATAGAGTTGAATTTGGCAAAAAAATGTCATTCGAGTATTTTAATTTGTAAATTTCTACATATTTTTTAGTCTTGACGTCCAATTAGATCGACCACCATCTACAATAAATTCCCCTTGCTGAATATTTTCGTTTTTGTTTCACATGATTTCATGATGTAAAACGCCGAGTGGATCCCCAAATATAATCGGGTCGGCATGAGCTCGACAGCTCGTCCAAGACCAAACCAGGGCACGGCGAACCCCATGTGAGTACTCTCGAACTCCTTCGATGCTTCCTAATGCTTTTCTTAGGTTAGATCGTGTGTAGAATGGCTAGGACAGCTAAATCATTCTTGAGCTGTGATTGATAAATAAGGCCTTACTAGGAATGTCATGTGATTTATTTGCATATCTAGATTCCTTGAGTTGCGCATTTTATTACTGATTGTGATTGCTAGGATAATCACTCCTATCTGCATGAATTTCTAGATTTAGGGTTCATACCTTACTCATCCGCATAAATCTCAGGCTAGAAAATTCAGTCAACTTAGGTACCGAAAGGGCGTCAACTCTGACAGTTGGTGTAACTAAGTCCCCGAAACCATTTCTCTGGTTCTCGCAGAATTGAATAGAAACTCCCAACTATTCGATTGGGTGGTCCAATCACACTCTAAAAAAAATGATTGGTGGCGACTCCATGGCATGCACACTTAGCACATGTCACTAGACCACACTGAAAGTCGATCACGCATACCTCCGTTGCGATTTGGGTAATGGGCCTTGGGAGAGGCCCGCGTCCGACCAGACAGGACGGCCCATTAGCCCTCGAGAGCCCGACAATCTCAAGAGGGTCGCGACAGTCATGACCCCTTTTGATTGTCGAAAACAACTAAAAAACAAGGGGCATGATGTTATATTATGCCAAATTATTGATTGAAGAACGAGATCATGAAAAAACCCAGCTTTGCTGCAAGAGGCCGCAGCCTAACCAGAGGGGTGGCCATAATTGATGGTTGCCCATATCGAAACGATAGTCCAGCGTAGCGGAGAGGTGACGCAGCGCAAAAGAGAGGTGATAGTTGCGAGAAAATCCTAATTGTCCTTCTGTCTACTTTCTTGATGAATCTTATCCGAATTTGTCCCATCCCCTTCTTAAGATATTTTATCTAGGCATCCGCCTCTATATCCTCTTAATCTATCTTGGACATCTACCAAATATAAGATATGATAAAACACATCATATCCTGACCGAACACAACCTGAGCCCTCACGAGAAAATGCGTACAAGACTGCTTGCCCAATTCATAGTTTCTTCATCTACCACTTACAAACAAAATAGATCACCCTTTTGATCAATTTGTCAAGAGAACAACTATAGCCACAAGTCCAACCAGCCTGAACCGATTGGCGGAACATTCCAATGTTTCAGGGCTGACCTGAATGAAATAGCGGGGGGAGTAATCAGGCGGAAATTCGTGGTGCTGCTCAGCAAATTACAGCCCTAGAATACATAAATTCACCAAGGCCCGATACTCGAGTCCATCCAAGGCTGCATGATCAGTCGGGGTGTCTATCGAGTTTTTATAATTTGAAAATAACATCCAACTCAATCCAAAATGGCTCCATACGAGTAAACAATACATTGACTGTACTAGTAAGTGATTGCATTGAGAATAAACTCTTATCACATATTATGGGTAAAAATAAACCACATGGAGTGCTCTCATGAAATTGATCTATTTCGGCAAGATGTAATTAGTCAAGATCTTCTCTTGGAGATCCACCTACTTTCTAGGGGTTTCCATCTTTTCTAGAGTATCTAATGGCTGCTATTCAATTTGTCCAAATGTACAACAAGTTTCTTCTCTTATCCTCAATTCTAAGATCAACTTGCAGTCAGGAAAGAAATGTCACTGCAGCTTCTCCGCATCGCCTGTCAAAGAAACTTAGCAGCTGCACCACATGGCATTTGTGAGTTGTAAATTCATTTTCGAGGTAGACAATGATAACCTGCAAAAACCATCAGCTTATCCATCCATCATTTGAACCTCAATTGATTGGAAACTGCAGGGAAACTTTTCTGCATAAAGTTCTGCTCCACAAGATTCAAAAGTGGCTGACACAACTTTATTCGACCCCTCTAATCTCCCGGAAAAGAAAGACTCCAACTCACATTTGCATGACGCAAATTATTACTTCCACACACTGAGACATTAAATATCATGACAAGTTGGTAAAAATCTAATTGAAACAATGATCAAAGTGTTGGAAACGTGAGGAAATTTTCTAATCTATTCAAGTTGGTCAGAAATCAATGCATTAATAGGCAAAGTATGCCAATCATTAACATGATGTTTCACCCAAGAAATTACCTGAAGAGAAAAGAAAAGAAAAGTAGAAACCAACGAAAGAATATCGGAGAAACAGCAAGGGCAATTGAGGATTCAAATGAGGATTGATGTGGACATCGAACCATATCGAGGAAGAGGTGCTAACGATCCGTTGTCCTATCCGCTTGGTCCAATCACTCGAGCGAGGACGAAGGGATTCAAGCAAGCTATTGGCATCATGATTCAAGATCTTTGGAGTGGAGACATATTAAATTCGAGACTTGAAGATTCTAAAGCTCCTTAGCACAACATGATCACATTTGGCCCAGTGAATTCCAAACGGACTAAAATTTGACGAACTCCGAATGGGTTCAACTTTGGTCGGCCGGTTGAAAATGGGCCGCTGATCAATACTCACTACTATAGTAGTGATTGACGTCATTTTTTAGCGATTCGGAGTCGTTTAGATGGACTTTTAGGCTTTTTTCTATTTTTAGGCGAATTTTTATTAATTAAGAATATTTTTCTCTTTTTTCCCTTTTCTGGTTAGCACCATATATAATGGTCCATATGAGTTTCTGATAAGACAACATCGGTTCAGATTTTAATATAGAGAGGGTTTCAAGTTCTCTTGAGGACTAGATCTGATCAAGGTTTCCTTGTGGCGATCAAATTCAACTTATCAAGCAAGATCGCGAATTCTCTTGTTCGTGGTGCTCAAAATGTAGATTGGTTGATACGGTCAACATGTCACGTTTATACCAAGATTACCAATCATAGGTTCAATTGGAGGTCGAGGTTCGCAATTCACAACTCCTGGATCTTCGTATGACGAGCAATGTTGGCATCGATTCACATCATCTGGTATCAGAGCTGGTTCTACAAGGTCTAGTTATCCTACTTTTTACTACTCTTCATTCGGCAATTTGGGATTTACAGATCTAGGGTTTTGGCTTTTAACCGAATTAGGGATTCGAGTTGTTCTTGCTAGATTTGTATTTCGTTGTATTCGAATTAGTGTTTTGAATTGATCTTTCTATGCTTTCAATTTAGATTTCGATCCTAGTGTGTTTTTTTATTGTAATTGAGTTTGGCGAAAAAATAAAGTTTCGGTGAAAAAAATCGTATAGAAATTTTTTTTTTTTAAAGAGAGAACCGAACAGAAAAAATTCGGTGAAAAAAAAGGCTCAATAAAAAAAATTTGAGAAGACGACTCATTTATTAGTTGGACCGAATAGAGAAGTCGATAGTAGAAAATTAAGTCTAAGATTGAAATTAGAGAAAAATTGCTGAATTGTGTAATACGATTGTCGAATTGCTTTGACCTTGCTTGGTGGTTTTGGTCAACTATCATGAGGAGGTTGAGATTGGATTCTAGTTTGATAAAGAGATTGTGAGAAGGAAACAAGAGGTAAAAGGAAAAAGTGTGTGAGCTTAATTGAGGGAAAAAAATCGAAATTGAGTTAAAACTCGAGGGGAGTGACAAAGATCTTTAGTGAAACACATGAGGGAGTGTTTGGTGAGATTCTTTTATTCTAACATTTTCATGAGGGATACACTAATCGGTATTCGTTGGTAATGAATCAGATGACTTACACTTTGGTACCGATGACACCTACTGAGGTATATGAAGATCAACTGAAACTACAATGTAAGGCCGAGAAGGAGAGAAAAGGAGAGGCTGAGATGCAAGGAAAAGAAGAGGCTGAGAAGAATAGAGTAGTAGAAGCCGGTGGAAGAGAAGAGAGAAAAGAAAAGAGGGAAAAGAACTTCTATGCAAAACCGAGCGAAGTGAGAAGAGCTTTACTTCTGGATCGACCGATACTTGTAGTTTTGTACAATGAGGCTTTGTTTTCTACTAACGGTCTTGGCCCTAGTTTACTAGTTCTGTCATGTCTTTATTGTAAGAATTTGAAGATGTCTTTCTTGATGAACTTTCCGGAGGCTTACCACCGATTCGAGGCATAGAACATCAAATTGATTTGATTCCTGGTGCGCCATTACCTAGCCGACCCACATATCGAAGCAATTCCGAAGAGACAAAGGAACTTCAACGGCAAGTTAGCGAATTACTGGAGCGAGGATATATGCGAGAGAGCTTTAGCCCGTGTGCAGTTCCAGTTTTTTTAGTGCCGAAGAAGGATGAGTCTTGGCGAATATGTGATGATTGCTGGGCAATCAATAACATTACTGTAAAGTATCAACATCATATTCCTAGATTAGATGACATGTTGGATGAATTACATGGAGCTTGCATATTTACTAAGATTGATTTGAAAAGTGACTATCATCAGATTAGGATGAAAGAATGGGATGAATGGAAAACTGCATTTAAGGCCAAGTACGGATTGTATGAGTAGTTAGTCATGCCATTTGGTTTAACTAATGCACCTATCACTTTCATGCAACTTATGAATCATGTTCTGCGCGCTTTTATTGGTCGATTTACTGTTATCTATTTTGATGATACTCTGATAAATAGTCGAAGTCTTGATGAACATATTGAGCATGCGCAAGCTGTTTTACGGGTTTTAAGGGCCGAGCAATTATATGCTAACCTAAAGAAGTGCTCTTTTGTGACTAACAAATTAGTATTTCTGGGATTTGTTGTTGGTGCTGATGGAATACATGTTGATGAAGAAAATGTGAAAGCAATCTGTGAGTAGCCGACACCTAGGACGGTTGGAGAAGTGCGCAGCTTTTGTGGATTAGCCAGTTTCTTTCGCAGATTTGTGAAAGAATTCAGCACCATTACCGCATCTTTAACCAAGGTTATCGTGGGTTTCACGTGGGGAGAAGAGCAAGAGAGAGCATTCAATTTGTTAAAGGATAAGTTGATTAATGCTCCTGTGTTATCTTTACTGAATTGCAGTGCTACTTTTGAAATCGAGCGCAATGCTTCTGGTATAGGAATTAGAGTCGTGTTGATGCAAGGAGGATGTCCCATAGATTATTTTAGCAAGAAACTAAGTGGAGCAACATTGAATTGTTCAACTTACGATAAGGAGATGTATGCTTTGGTATGAACTTTGAAGACTTGGCAACATTACTTGTGGCCGAGGGAGTTTGTGATCCACACTGACTTCGAGACCTTAAAGTACTTGAGAGGGCAGCAAAAGTTGAATAAAAGACATGCGAAATGGATGGAGTTTATCGAGACCTTTCCATATGTGATCAAGTACAAGAAAGGTAAGGAAAATGTGGTAGCCGATGCACTTTCTTGAAAGCACGTAATTCTAACTAATTTAGAAGCAAAATGTCTAGGTTTTGAGCATATCGAAGACTTATATACTAATTATGATGACTTTGGATGTCACGCCCCGCTTACCTTACGAGTGCGCTCATCCGCTCCTGCCGTAAATTCAGTCCCAGGATACTCCTCTAATACGCGAAAGAAAGGAGACTCGCATGCGGAAGAGTAAAAGAAAAATAAATACCCATCTCCATACAATATAACCAAAATAAAACAAAGTATGAGACACGAGACAAAGAAAAGGCTGTATACATATCAAAAGGGTGAGTTTATACAACCGGGGTCGGCACTAACTAATACCACAAGCTAAGATCGAGGAAGACAAAAGGGCGAACAAAAAACAACCACTGGCCCTACCAAAAAGGTCATCATCTCCAAAAGACACCTCAAAAGGTCATGAGACGTCGAGCCCACTAAGTGGTACTAGTATCTTCGGCTCGACTCATGTCCTCTGCAGGATCATAGTCTGAGAAAGTTTCCGATCACACTTCTATAGTGCCCTCTTCCATGTCGTCTTCAGAGTCCGATGTCTCGATCACCTCGATGCTCTCATCCCTAGCTAGGATCTCCTCCGGAACGTTCCTCGATCTTGCCACAAAAACCTCTACCTCGATCTCGTCTCAAGAAGGATGGCACCACGATGGCACAGCTCGCTTGGAAACGTCATGAGCCTTCAGTGGACCAGTAGTAACGTCTCCAGTCCTCTTAAACCAAGCCTCAAAGCGGTGTGGCTTCCAGTCTTCCTCCCCCTCATCAACCCACACTATCGTACTCTTCCTAATATATACCGTACCTCGTCTATCTGGAAATTCCTCAAAATAAGCTGTCATCTCCTTCGGGTCACCAAGACGAATAGGTAGCATCTTTAGGGCTTGGGATCTAGAAAAGAAGGATCCCACGACGGGGTGAGACTTACATCTCATCAAGCTAGCCTAACCCTACCTAGGCCATTTGTCCCACCAGACCAATGCAAACAAGGCAACACATGTAATTTATAAAAGCAAAACGTGGCATTAACTTAAGGCATCGAGTCATGTTTCCACAAACACTTCAATCAAGGCAACATAGCATAGAGTGACCAAGCTTCCGTACTAACTTATAATTATTTTCCTCATCACGTGAAATAAACAGAAATCCACTATCACCTTCAAACCTCTAAAGACTAGCCCGCGTTCAGACGCCTCAGGCTATCTCGATCAATAAACCCGCGTTCAGATGCATCCGATTTAGCAGCTTATCACCAAGCTCATGTCGATATGTTAATTTCTCATCCCGCGTTCAGACGCATCAGGATGTACTTTCAACCGTAACCCCGCGTTCAGACGCATCAGGGTGCCACTGGCCTTAAGCCTCGTTTATCAAGCTACTTGTCACGCCCCAAACCCTACGAGCTCGCGAACATCCCATCAGGCCGCTCCTTCTCCGGTAGCGTCCCAGGACCCTTCGGACCACAACTAATTCAAATGCCATTTACAAACAGTAGCGAGATACAACTCCACTCTTTCAACAGCAAGATGACATGGGACAGGAACGGGGTACACTTCTCATATCTTTAAAATAAACATCAATCTTTACAGTTGTCAAGTACCAATGGATTAATCCTAATACACAATTTTTAAATACAATCCCTAAGGCCACAAAAGGCCTTACAATCAACCATCAACTACTTCCTCGAATGCCACTCATTGGCAAACATGGTGCTCCGTCACTTGGGACCTGAAAAATGTTAATCCCCAACGGGATGAAATATAAATCTTAGTAAGCGAACCCTAAACCTAGACCTGACCACCAGTCCCACCAGACTACACCATGAAGTAAATGCAGAATCTTAATAAAGCATTGTACATGGCATTCAAATATCACAACTTCATGGAATCAAGCTCCACACCTTAGCATATAATTAAACACACAACTTTAGAAGTCATCTCAATGACACATAATGCACTATCGCTAAGGGCTCCCGGGCCACGATGTATTTCTCAGGGGCACTCTGGCCAATTAAGATCACAAGGGCATTCTAGCCATCACAACCGAGGCACCAAGACAATATAGTTGCATTAAGCCATTATAGCCATGTAATAACCGGGGCACCAAGCCAATTTGATCTCCGGGACACCAAGCCAACGATCGATGAATGCATTGTAGCATAGACCTTATAGTCAGTGTAATTCATCATAGCTCATTGTTCAACATCAATTAACAAGGCTCACTAGCCAAGCAACCACCATAATTGTCAATGCATCATAGCCGATTCAACAACAGAGCATCATTGCTATTTCAATAACAGGGCTTCATAGCCACTTCAATATCACAGGCACTATAGCCATTTAAGCCACGTAGGCGTCACAGTCAATTAAACAATCAAGAGCTCAATAGCCAAATATGTCATCAAGGGCTCAATAGCCAATAAATCATCAGGCATATCACAATATAAACACCATACAATTACATCAAGCAATCCAAGCCATAGGCTTCACCAAACCATCAATTCATCCAACCAATCTATCTAATAGTGTCCTAGTGTTCAAGTAAAAGTTTAGAGAACACTGAACTCTTCAAGAAAGCTAGCATATTCCATCCAAATGAGCTACCTAGCTCAACAAACTCACGGCCAAACATGGCTCTCACGGCGTACTTGGAAAAATCACATCGAAACTCGATTATTTCTCAATCCCATCGAGCCAATTCCTTAATAACACCGACAACACCTTATTCTTAAGTCGTCACAGTGTTAATTGGATTCCCCTAAGCATGCTAATGTCATTCTATCAAGGCAAGTCATCATAACTTTCATTCCACCCAAGTTTGTCCCTTTTCTAGGCTCCACGACCAGGTTCATTCTCTCAAAAATTATAATTTTTCTACTGACTTTTTGAGAAAAAAATTTCAAGATCTCAAACTTCAAGATCTTACAGACATGTGGGCGAAAACGGAGCTCAATTTGGATAACGGACGACTTAGAACGACTAATTTCAAAATCAGTGCGCGTTGAGGACATATTGGACGGCACTTCACGTTTTTCAGTTCAAACAACCCTTAATCACTTCTAAACTCCAATTCTTCACAAAATCAACTTTCCATAATCTCAATATACAATTTTAGGAAGCTCACCAAGATTTTTGGAGCCATTTGAAATCCGGAAACCCCTAAAAACCGTCACTCTCCTAAACCGGGTCAGATTCTGACCTTCGCCCACTCAAACGAACCTACGAGAAGCAATACTGGGCCAAATTGAGATTGTAATATCTTTTTGGAATGGAAAGACGATAAGCTTTCATATGGCGGTGGTTTTACCTCAATCCAATGTCGAAAGACAAAGTTATGGCCTGAACAGTAAAACGGATTTTCTCTGTCCGCGAGAAAACTGCTCGGCCCAGAGAAAAGGAAGAAGAAGAAGAAGAGGGGGAGGAGGGGAAGGGATTGCACTATTTTTTTGCAGCTTCTAGGAGAGGATGTCCACAAATTATTGAGGTCAAATTGATAAGATCGATTAGATAGGGGTAATTAATGCCAAGGGCCTTCATTGAGTGACATGTGGCATGGACCAATAATGCCATTGACTTCTTGCACATCAATTTTCAGCAGCTTCTTGGGGTCCTTGAATGACCATTTTTTCCTTCACACAATCTCAAGACAAGGGCAAAGGTTGAGGGACAAAACGATCATTTGGCATTTTTCGTCCGAAACTTCATTTTTTCTCATTTTGAGCGACCATTGGCGAGGCGATATCAAATCCTTTTCCAATTTTGAAATTCTTCATTTTCAATTGCAAATTTCGAGCTTCCAATCTATGTCATTAGCCCCGAGGGGTCGAAAATTCAGAATGTCACACTAATTGCCACCACTTATGTGTTCTCATGGCTCAATAGCCCATTTCCTCAAACAATCACAGTCAAGAATCATTACTATAGACATTTAATCGCATTACCACCATGAGGATTTCTAGGCATTCAAACACAAATCAATTGCTTGCCAAAAAGAAACAAACGTGCTTTGTCACAATACACAATTTAAGGGTTGGCTGTCATTCCACCACATGGGCAAGCAAGGCACATCAATGAGCACATCATCAATTTAATCATCCAAGCATAACAAATCAATCATTTCATCGTTTCCACAATGGAAACCGTCCAGTCGTGTCCAAATGTCCTCAAATAGGTTTAGGGGCCGCTTACCTTCGTTCCGACTAGCAAGTTTCCACCAAAAATCCTTCGTCAAGCTCAGCTCCCAACCGATTTCTTCGCCGTCCAAAACAAGACAGCAACACGACTTAGCGACAATCCGGCGTTTCAATCAATTTATACAATGTAGACCCAATTCCACTCATCGTGGACCTCATTAACAACTCAAGGGACATTCTAGTACGTCCTAACAACACATTTAGAGCATGGCGACACCACGAACAGCCCCCAACAGAACCGAATTACTCAGAATCGAAACAGGGTAAAATCGGTTCTGCTCCTTTTCGCATAAACAGTCCATGAATTCCCCTTTAAGCTCCAATTTATCATCAATTCCTCTTGCTAAAACCTCAATCAACATGTTATATAGCCCCACGATGAATTTCGAAGCTAAATAACACTCCTAAGACCTCCGAACAGCTCACTTAATCTCGGTTCGTACGGCGGTCAGAATCTGCCCTTAAAAATCACCTCAATTAAACTATCGAAACTTAATCGAAACGTAACCAAATCAATGGCCCCAACTCAGTGAACTTAGTACTACATGTCATGTAACTTCCATAAAAATTTCGAAGTCAAATGAAGTCTCTAAGAGGTTGAACCATGACCCTCTTTTAGTTAGCTCAGAATTTATCCGGTTTTCTTCCAAAAATTCCTATAAAATCACCAGACCTCAAATGGATACAAAACCAAATGGAATTTGTTAAGGACATCTTAAACTAACCTATGGTGGTCGGCCGCCGGCCAAAAGGTCATCGGAGGAGGCGCTCGAGCGGTCCGAACAGGGCGGCAGAAGCTGGTCTACTGAGCAGTTTTCTGCTCTTGGAGGAAAAACACAAAATGAAGGTGAAGAAGAAGATGGCTCACGAAATTTTGAGGGAAATGGCAGATGAAATGAGGTTTCATTCCACCAAGGTCAAGGTTCTAGAAGATTAGGTTAGTGAAAATTTAATGATCAACACCCAAGTAATGACTGTTGACACCTGATTTTTGACAATTTATTATTGTGATTTTTATTCTTTAAAAATTAATTAAAAATATCAAAAAAGGTCATAAAATCACAAAATCAACTTTGAAAGCCTTGGCCTAGCCTTGGGGACCAATTTTGAACAAAAAATATTTTTTGGTATTTTATAATATTTTTCGAATTTATTCAATTATAAAAATACCCAAAAAATCAGAAAAATACCATTCGTGGTCAGAAAATACACAAAAATATTCAATAATTTTGTTTTAATTTCCTCTTCAAGTGTGTCACTTTAAATCTTGAAAATTCGGCTCGGGTCACCATGTCCCCTCACAAACATAAGCCCGAACCGAGCCTAAAAAAATGCCAATCGAGTCTTTTAATTTATAGATTTTTGTATTTTTTAGTCTAGTTATTCAATTAGACCAACCACCATTTGCAATAAATGCCCATCGTTTTTCTTCTTCGTGAGGGGACTAGAATGGATTAAAAAAAAATGAAAAGAATGAGGAGTGGAGGACAGATTATACGTTGAGCAAAAGTGGGGGGGAGCGGCGCCTCAAGAACCAAAAGGAATAAGTAGAGGACAACAGGGGTCTGCCCTCCACCGTGCAAAGAAAGATTAAACAAAAAAAAGATGGGGAGACCGGCGGCAGTGCATGGGTTGGTGAGATGATAAAAAAACTCAAGGGAGGATTTTGGGGTGGCGTCCCGAGCATAGATGAAGGTCCATCCGCAAAAAAGAAGGAAGCGGAAGAACAGGGGAGGTTCTCTGGAGAAAAGGGAACGAACGAAGGATAAGGTTTGGGGGATTGCCCCTTCAGTTTTCGTATCTTCTTTCGTTGTTACTCGAGCTCGAGAAACAGGTCCGGTCTTCATCATCACGTGGGTGGATCCCAAGAGAGAGAAGAGAAGAAGGAGGAAGGCAACTGAAGCAGACGTAGAGAAGACAAAAATCAAAGGAAGGTCGAGTAGAGTCGCCCTTCACCTAATCAGCTCGCGTCGACCGCTGGGGGGTGATCGAGGTCATAGTTCCCCCACTTAGCTTCGCAAACCAGGTAAGCCTGAAACTTCTCGTTTACTCTTCATCTCGCCCGAACAGTGAACTGAGGCTTGTCATTCCGTTTCACCTTCATTCCCGACTTGGTCGTGCGGTTTCCTTTCCATGTATGGCTTTGTTAGCTGCATTTTTGGAGTCAGTTCTTATCCCATATCTGTTGTTCGTTGGGATTGAGAATGGGCAACCAGTGTTTTGGTCACGGATAGCGTTCTTGAAGTGGCTGACCATGTGAGAGTGGTGTTCTTGTTCTGACTTGGAGGATGGCTTATCGATGCCCTATCCGTTCACTTTTTTTTGTCTAGTGTGTTAATCTATCTAGAGCCGACTCGAGGCCAGGAGGTTAGCGGTTGTCGGTTTTTGGCGTCGCGATCGGTCCTAAGAAATCAGTCCAAGGCTACCACCATGACCCGGACGGGCCCGACAGCGATGACAACGGCGGTCCGATGATGTCTTGCCTTTGGTGAAAATAAGCTACTGTTCATTTTTTCATGGAACAGACGGCCAAGCTTCGTGGGTAAGAAGACCAAAAAAAATCATGCGAGAGGATAGAGGGACACGAGAGAGGGTTATTTGACAACAAAAGAAAAGATGAAACTGAAATCACGATGCCATCATCGGTGGTTCAGTGATGAGATTGGAGGTTTTGATCCGAGGTTTAGACGCGTCGTGGTCGGATGGCAAGGCCTCAGTGATTGGAGACTCCTTCATAACCCGTCAATGCCGAAGATAGCTTGGTGTCGATAATTCGACGGCATTTCGGTGATGGACGTGACAGAACGATGGCCGGTGAGGGAAACTCCTGTGAGTGTGGCTCCATGGCTCATGATGTTGAGGTCTAGGGAGGAGTTTGCAGGAACTCACGAAGAAGACAACCCCAAAAGAAAAGAATAAAATAATAGAAAGATAGTAAAATAACATAAAAGTAAAAAAAAAGAGGGAAAAGAAAAACGTGGGTGATAAGAATGGGAAAAGAGAGTGTACGTTGGGGGGCTTGATATTACGGAAGCATTGTTATTAATAATTAATAATAAAAAAATAATAAAAAAATTCAAAAATTCAATAAAAAATGAAAAATCATAAAAAATTCAAAAAATTCGAAAAATTCAGAAAAATTCTAAAAAATTCCAGAAAATAGGAAATGGCCACGTTCAACTGGCCACGACCCGTTTCGGGTCTTTTGACCCCCAATCTTTTCAGAAATGACGGTTTTGCCCTTCCGCCAAACCGTCTTCCAAAAAAAATTCTAAAAATCCAGGAAAATCCCAAAAAATAGGAAATGGTCACAATCAACTGGCCGAGGCTCATCCCAGGTGTTTTGAACCCCGAACCTTCTTAAAAATGACGATTTCGCCCTTTGGGCGAATCGTCTTCCAAAAATTGAAGAAAAATCAAGAAATTCCAAAAAATTCTCAAAAATGGGAAATGGCCACAATCAACTGGCCATGGAATATTTTGGGTAATTAGGTATCCAAACCTTCCATAAAACGACGATTTTGCCCTTCGGGCTAATTGTCCCAAAATCTTCCCATTTTACCCCTAGCCCTAAATCACATCTTCCCTGAGCCCTTATGGCTATACTAGGAGGCCAATGATTGAAATTGATGTGCATTGACATGATTTATTTATGCACTTGACTTGCGCTTTCATTATATTGACTGTGATTTGATAGGACCAGTCTTCCAATTTGCATGAAACCCTGACTCATACCTATCTCACCCAAAATTGCGCATGCATGAAATCTTAATTAGGGAAATCACTCGCGTTAGGTACCGAAAGGGCGTTGGTAATGACACCGACGTAACCAAGTCCCCGAACCCAAAATCTCTGGTTCCGCAGAACTGATCGATCTCTCCCAATCGGTCAGTAAGGTTTCCGGTCTACCCTCCAAGAAAGACCGGTGGCGACTCCAAATGCATGCACACGTTGCACATGCCACAACGACCACACTGAAGGTCGAAAGCGATCGACTCTTATCGTCGAATCCTTTAAAAAATACTCCCGCCGCGATTTGGTATGGGCCTGGGAGGGCCCGCGCCGATCCAAGACCCGCGATCGGTAATCCATTAGCCGCGTCCGTTTTTCGGACGGGTCGCGACAGCTGGCGACTCCGCTGGGGACTTTGTTCTAGAACCTATCGTTCTAGACCTCAAGTGGACTTAGGCCGTAATTAAAACGCTGAGTGATTTTTCTAACCATGCAGGCGCTCTTGAAGGTGAGGTAAGTCCGCTTATGGTAAGTGTTATATGTTTTTGCAGATTGGAGAAATAAGGGGTGTAGTCCGTGATTAACATTGTCTTATGCAGGTTGGGCGTAGGAATGTATGTTGTGTGGATGATTTGAAGTGCTGATTGATAAACTGTTGTGCATGAATTACATTGTGATGATCACAACACGTGGACACACACAACCGCGCCTAAAACCCCGGGCGCCGCCTTTAGGAACACAATAGAAGGAATTGAAAATGGAATCTCCGTGAGGAAAAACACGGGGTAATCCACTTTTCAATTCTGCTCGCTTCGAACTACGGATCGAGTCCCAATGCAACGATAGCTGTGCAATGGAATCGGCTCTTTCTAGAACTCGAGGTGAGAACCTTAACCTTATGCGCCAAACCCTCTGATTTTTAGAAGTTTACCATCACTTGTCTCATGCGCATGTCTTTGGGCGGTTGGTACACCTAAAACCGCACATAAGTCGACGAGTTGGGTTGGTAAGACGTTCTATCCCCCCAAATCTATCACTGTTCATATAAATATAGGCATTTCATTCATTGCATTCTGGTGATTAGATTAAATGCCATTTCGAGGATAGATAGGCGCGTTTGTCCCCAACGTCCTTGATAGAAGACGAGGAGGGTGATATCCCACGACGGACACCGAGTGTGCGATAAAGGAGCATACTATGGACATTATTGAGGTATCATCCAATGAAGATGATGAGTTGGGGCAAGTGATCCTGAAGACACAGATCGAAACTGGGGCATCCTTAAACGTTAGGATCACATTCCTTTGTTTCATTTTTCATTGCTAGTCCTCTTGTATAGGGTTTATTTTTACCGAGGTTTTCTCTATCTCACCCCTTAGAGTGATTGTATTAGGGATCTATTGGTGTATACATTCAGATGGAACTTGGTTGTATTTCTTTTGACGGGTCATGGGAATGTGATAGTGGCATTTTCTCTAATCATCCGAATACTCCCAAGTCAAGTTTATAATTCCTTTAGAGGAAATTAAAATTGGAAGTCTTGCACGACCTTTTGGTCGTGTGAGGTAATCCAACCCCAATTTCGCTAGAAGGAACTACACACTTGAATTGGTTCATGCATGTTGTACACCATTGGTAATTCACGATAATTGATCAAGAATATCAGCATAGTTTCAAATTTAATGACGAGATAGATGTCCAAACTACTTTCGTTCTTAGCGAACGACCTTAATTTGGATGCCATATCTTCAATTGAATTTAAAACACGTTATTATGTCTTGCACTTTTGAGTAATTCATTCCTCTCGAAATTAATCAAAAGAGATTATCGTGAATTACATTCCTTTCAATAGTATGCTTTCTTTTGAGGAATATTGATAAAAACTTTTCGCACAAGATTAAAACCCTTGTAAAAGTTCTTGTCCTTATTAATCACGAGCAAGCATAAGATTGAAAGGGGTCTATGCTTTCTTTTTCAGATTATTCCTTCTGACTCGGTCTTTTCATTTGCAGGTGAAAAACAAGTAGTATAGAGAAATCTTTTCTTGGACAAATCTGCAACTATTCTTCCATCTGATCATGAACAAGTTATAAGATCAGGACGTATTTGCTCGGCTTATTGATATTATGGTTCGGCTCACCCAAGTTGAAGATGTTTGGATGCTCGAAGAAATGAACCATGCAGAAGTTAAAACACACACGAGAACTTTCATTTATTTTGCTCAGCGGAGGGTTTTCAGAAGCAGGTCATACAATTCGGGGTGGAAAAGTAAAGCCAAAGTGAGCCCTAATTAACGACACAAAGGAGCCCAACTGACCCTCCATGTTGTTAATGCTCTGCCCGTACTCACGACTTCGCATGTCCTGGTCCGCAAGCTTGAGGAGAAGGTTTCTGCATTCTCCCTTAACCGCAGTGACCTTGACCTCGTGTTCCTCGGTGATTATTTCCAAGTCCCGAACTAATCCATTCCCGTGAGCTATGTCTGCGGTTATTTTGTCGAGCCGTTCTTCCTGCCAGTCGCTTTGCAGCCTCAATAGGACATTGTGGCGGTCGTGCTCGCCAGCGGTCAGGGATAGGGCCAATTGATCCACCAGGTTTCTCCTCTCGCGAAGCAACGTCGCAACCCTCTCATTGGCAAACTCGACGGCCTTTTTGTGACTATCGGCCAGATAGTTGGTCAGCACCAAATGATCAGACCGATCCTTGTAACGAGCCCGCAAGACGCGAGCCACGAGAACCTCCCGATCAGCAACACGGTAGGCCTCTAAAGAGTGTGCAAAGAGGGTCGGGAAAGTTCTATATTCCCTCCCCAGCGTAGTACCTTCGAGGGAAGTGGTATCTAAGTCCTCGAGCAGGACACGGATTTCATCCGCGGTTGCAGAATGATCGGTTATGTGCGCGTAACCGCGACCCAATAGGTTATAAAGCTTTTCCCACTGGGCCAAGACATCAGTCGAAAAAGTGCGCACGGGAGAGGAGGCCATTTGCGTTGGGTTGGCTTGAGAATAAGACGAGGCTAATAGAGAGATTAGAAGGAAGAAGCTGATTATGCGAGAACGCTAACCTGCCATACGTTAATCCCTCATTTTATAGCAACTCAAGGATGATGAAGGGTCTCAGTAATAATGCTGGTGGAGCCCAGTTAGGAGGTAAAGCAGGAGGTCCCCTCACGTGAACCATTGGATTCGTCTCGGTCCGCGATTTCCGGCTTGTCAATTAAAAGATGTAAAAGATTTGTCGGGATCACCATTATTAGAGTTAGGTGGGAGGTAAGCGCAACTATCGAAGAAAGCCCTAACAGGGTTTAGCAGTCCCATCACGTTGAAAAGCTAAGCGCGAAATTCAAGGTCTTGAGGGGGAACGTTTGCCTAATGATGCTTGAAGAGCGTCTCCTGAACGTACAAAGTCACTCGAAGAAAAATTTATAGGGAGTGAGCATACAGGAGAGAGTAGAGAACTCTGAGTGGGCAAGAACCAATCAAACATTTCTCAATCCAACATATTTAAGAGGTTACTGTCAGCTGCTAGAGGCGACTGACTCAAAAATCTCAGAAATTGAACTACTGAGGGATCTCGAAGATTCCAAGACCAAGTCTAACACCAAAACCATGGAGCCCAACACTTCTGGCAGCGGAAATCAAAATCACGGCGACGACGACAACGACATCCACGATGCTCAACTTGGGAAAAGAAGACGTCCTCACCAATACTCTCAGGAGGAAACCCAAATGCTGGAAACCCTCTTCAGTAAAAGCCCTCACATGAAAAAGAAGTGGAGAATTGAATTGAGCCGAGAGTTGGGGATTAATCAGTCGATGATCCAGTTTTGGTTTCAAAATAGGAGATCCAAATCGAAAGCTCAACGCAAACGTCAGGTGGTCGAGATTTTAAAGGAAGAAAACCAAAAGCTGCGAACAGAAAACATGAGGTATGAAGAAGCTCTCAATATTACTGTTTGCCCTCATTGCGATAACCCCATCGCCCTCGATTTTGCCGGAGTCACGCATGAGCAGGATGATCCTACGAAGACGATACAAATGCCTCCTGGGGGATGGGATTTGCATCGCTTTGATTGGAGCTACAGTTTCAAGGAGCTGGATGTTACCGCCGACTAGCTCAAAGCATATCAGCCTCATGCACAACAATTTTCGATAGGGTCGGGTCCTGCTGGAGATGAGTTAATCAGTCGTCAAGCCATCGATGCAATTTTGGGCCACGATAAGAGGAGGTTCGCTTGGCCCCCTGAACTGCATTTCAGATTCCTAGACGTGGTTCACCAAATGGGGATCGATTCAGCAACTCCGACACGCATATTTAAGGCCATGAATGTACCGGGGCTTAGTAAGGAACTGGTCAGGAATCACCTTGCTGCCTACAGAAAGCGATTAAAACAGCGTCGAGCGGAGCTAAACCGGGAGGAATCCGTCTCGAGCTCAAAAGCTAGGGGCGACCGCCATTGTAATGCCCAGGCATCAAGAGATACCCGGCCAAATCTAAGCGTCAATCAAGCTAGCAACCCGACCACCGGCAAATTGAAAGCTGATCAGAATGTCCTTCCGGGCCATTTCAACACTTTTCAAGAGCGCGTGTCACAAGTACAGCGAGTGCGCACTCCTCCATTCGAGCAGCAGTCGGCTGGTGCTCTGCCTGCCGCTGGTCAACCCACGACAAACGATTTCTTTGATGAGGGGCTCGATGCCTTGTTCAATCAGTGGGAAGCTGGCATGCTTGGACAGCCATGATCTAGCACCTGACTCGGGGCACGATGGGTCGGTCACTACGAACACCCATAGAAAGAAGAACATGTTCACGAGTAGATCACTCATTTTATCCGTTGTAAAGTTCCTATGGGAACATTTTTCTTTAATGACTTTAGTTAATTATGTGTGAAAACCAGCGCTATCGACGAACATCGTCACGTTCAGTCGCGATGATCCCTGGTTGGATTAAATCTGAAACCAGGGACGGTCGTTAAATTTTGAGTGGCCACGAATTCATTCCTCACCGAACGCCCAAGATGTTGAAATGAAGAGTAACAGCATGCACAGGGAAAATACCATTTTCGTTTAAATGATGAAAAGGGTTTGAGAGAAGGTCATGGCGTTAATTCCCATTGAGCTAAATGAATTAAACGGAGTCATTAATTGCGGATCCGCCGCTGTTCCCCACGTTCTCGGGCCTAGCAAATCATAAATGGCGCCAAAAGATTGTAGACCCACCACTTTGAAGACTGAACTAGGGGACGAGCGCAATACTCGATGAAACCGAATCAATGTAAGAGAGTTTGTGATCCTATCACGAGGAAAAAGAAAGGGGAAGACAGACGAGGAGTAATTGCAGGGTCTCGGGAGGAGCGCTTGCTTGCTGGCCTTCATATGCAGCCTGAAGGATGGTTCTAGGACACGCACAATCACTTGAGAAAATTTCTAGAGTGAGCAAACACGTAAGAGTGAATAGAGAAAGCTGAGTGAACTAGATCAGCCCGAGATACTCCGATCCATCATGTTTAAAAGCTATTCCCATCTGCTAGAAACGCCCGACCTGGACATTTCTGAGCACGAACTGCTGGGAGACTTTGAAGATCCTGGAGCTGAATCCTGCCAGAAGGCCATGGAGATTGACTCCTCCAGTGATGAAATTCTAGGCTTCAGCTACGAAGAAGGAGTATACAATGATGACCGGAGCCGGAAAAGGAAGCAACTGCAACGCCACACTCCAGACCAAATCCGAGAACTCGAAGCTTTCTTCAATGAATGCTCCACCCCAAGCACACAACAGAAAATTGAGTTGAGCCGAAAGTTAGGATTGGAGCTTTCGAAGGTCAAGTTTTGGTTCGCCAACAAACGAACCCGGGTGAAACAGCAACACGCAGACCATGAGTTACTGGCCCTGAAGGAGGAGAATGAGAAGCTTCGAGCTGAAAGCGCGAGATATAAGGAAGCTCTGACCAAGGCCGCCTGCCTTAATTGTGGTAATCATGTTGTCCTCGGCGAGGTGTTCCTCGATGAACCATCCCTGTTGACGAATAACGCTCAGCTGTTACCGTATTCTCCACATCATTTTCCGACACAGCCAGATACCGTCGGAGATCTGCATGAGCAGGTCAACACCATAGAGTCAACACCAATATCCTCTGAGAAATGAGATATGAATCATCACAGGTGGAGTTCTCTCAATGACGGACTCGCTGTCGCAGCCAGCCAATCCAAAGTCGGTGAGTCCCTCCCTGGACAACTTTTGAAACGACTAGATCCCGTAGAGAATAGCTACCGAAGTATTGACGATATTTTGGGTGATAAGAGAACAAGGTTTTACTGGACCTATGAACTTCACACCAAATTTGTTGATGCAATTCGAGAGCTGGGAGTTGATTCGGCTAGCCCACTACGCGTACTCGAGATTATGAACGTGCCAGGGCTCTCTAGAATTAACGTTGAGTCTCACCTCAAGTACTATAGGAGATTGCTAAAGGATGGAAGGATAGCGTTAAACCATCATAAAGCCGGTTGGAGCTCAAGTGCTGGGCAGAGTTACAACCATGATGATTGGGGAGCCAAGAGCACCCAACCGTGTTTCAGCAATGACGGGACCAGTAGTCGTGTCAGCGACTCCTCTAACCCAAATCAGAATGCTCTGCCGAGCTATCTCAATACTCTTCAAGAGTATATACCACAGTTCCAGCACATAGGGATTCCTCAGTTTGAGCGCGAATCGGTCATTAATGCTGTCCCTGAAGCGGATCTGGCATTGGTAGAGAGTGCACATATAAACCTGCCGGTCATTGGAGGAAGTTCCAATTCGAGGCGTCAAATTGCTCATGACGAGAGCAAGGAGAGGAATCCATCGCCTGCAGTTGACGACACCCAATCTGGGCACCAAGGGCTAGAAAGAACAGGTGATTTCCTTGATGAGGAGTTGGACACTTGGATCAACACTCTTCAGGAATGTATGTCTCAACCCCAACAGGACAATGATGAAGGTTCCAGCTCAAAGACTCCAGTCCCTCACAACGAAGGCAATGAAAGAAATCTGCCCCCAACAATCGTTGATACCCAACTTGAACATCAATGGCTCGAAGACTCGAGCAATTTCCTTGGCGATGAGTTCAATCTTTGGCTCGATCAGTTTGGAGCCGGAGGACCATCGCAGTGGTGACGCAAGGCCGGTGATCAAACGTCTGATGCAAGGCATGGCTACTCGATGAAAAATGTGTAGAGGAAAGGGGTTGAATACTCCTGTTGAATATGTTGTTGATCGCACCGTAAGGTTCCCACGGGAACATCTTTCATTAATATCTAGAACTAATTGCGCGTGAGTGTCAACATCACCCTTTGAGCATCTTCAAGCCGAGGGCCGTGGATTAATCACTTAATCCGTGGAGCAAGTTCCATGAACAATGACTATCACCCGTGGAGCGTAATAGGATCTACCCCCTCAATACGAAATACGTTTGGCCGCGAGGCCACCCATTTGGTAAAACGATGTATCGTTCCTAAACGATCTTCAATCAAATACCGAAGTAATGTCTCCTTTCTTTCCCTTCTCAGATGATAAACAGGGATAAAGCACTCAAAGAGTCAGGCGTTCAAATAACAGAACAGACGTTGCCTAACCGGGGGCAAAGGAACCATTGATGTTACAAACACTCCAAGCATGGATAGGCGGATTCGATAGATGTTATTCATATCAATACGCAACATCAGAGCATGATGAGAACCAAGAGTGAAGTTGTATCGTCCCAATTTATCTTGAATTTGGGAACATGTATTGACACTTATTGTTTATCCTTGACAGGAACTCGTCATCAAGGCGGGCAGATTTCCTACAAACCCGGTATACTCGTTGGAGTATATGACCAAGGGTAAGATGTATCGTTCTAAATTTTTGAAAAATTCGTGAACGTACAATAACATGTTTCTTCCGCATTTTCAGGGATCTCCAGCCGCGGGAGACAGGTAAGTATCCATTTCCCCAATCCATGGAAGATGTTAAAAAAAAAAAGTTTTCAGAATCTAATGTCTAGAAAAGACATAGGATTCAAACTTCATTGGCATGCATACCTTAAATCGGGAGGTCGCCCAAAGCATGAATAAAACATGCACGATACATCATAAAATCCCCTCGATGGATAAATTTTGGGAAAGAAAGAAATGAATTTTTCCAAATATGATTATTTGTCAAAACATTCGAAAGGAAGTTTACTCAAAAGAGAGGCGAGCCCAGTCCAAACACATCCTACATACACTTGAGAGACGAGGGAAGTGAATCGGATAGCAAAATCTGTACCTACGGAGGTAGGGACCATTCGCAACGATTACATGGATTGGGACGACGGAGGCGTTCGTTTCATATTCCCAAATACTACAGGTGACCATTGATAACCCCTTTGAACGGAGGTTTTCATTATCAGCCCTGTCGAGAACCACCCCACATCGGGGCAGAATAGAAGTAAGTCCAACAGCATCAGGAGAAATGGTTAGAAATTTTGTTGCTCGGACTAACATTAATCTTCGTGTGTTGTTTATATGGTAATCCAAGTGCCATAGGATGATGAGAAGCATTCATTTCTCTATCCCACACACCGAATCCTTTGCGCAGCCAACTTGAGCCTGCAAAATCGTTTCATGAACCCGTTGGTGATCATTGCACATTTCAAGATGGATGCAGCATCACTTTAGAAACGGAAGAGCTCAAGACTAAGGGATTACAAAGAAATTCCTGGATTTATGGTAAAAGCATGTTTAGACTTTCGATCATATGTCTAAAGGGATCTCCTGAAGATGAGAGAAATGGGATTTCAAAAGAAAAAAAAAAGATGAAAATGAGAAAAAAAATCCCGGCATCAAGAAAAAGCAAAGTGCCTGGTAAAAGCAAGGCTGATGCCCGTGCAAACTGTTTGATTGACCCACAATAAAGTCTAGATGGGAAAAGAGGAAATCCCCGAAAGAGCCAAATTCCAAAAAGGCTGCTCGCCAAATGGTGTCAAGCGCGGAATAAAGGCGCAAAAGAGAAAGGACAGGTAGCAAATCTGCAATGATCACCAATGTCAAACTCTCCAAGAATTTTGGGCCAAAAACAAGCCTTTTTCTGTCCCAAATCCTACCAATGTTACGACCCCGAAGGAGTCTTCTCTGACTAAGACACTTGGATTGACATATAGCTTAGCTCGAAGAAGTACGAGCAAGACTATTTCTATCTCATTTTGCAGGGTTCTTGACTTGTAAACCCGGAGCAGATGGTGAAGACTTTCATTCAATGGCCTCGACTCCAAAGCGGGTTCCCTTTGAAAGCCAATATCCAAGCCTGATATTACGGTCCGTGGAAGACCTCCCGATCGATCAGAATGTATGCGCTGCGAATGATCCTAAAACCTAGGCACAGGTTAGTAGGAAGTTGAACGCATTCCTTACAAAAGACCATTATCACAGAGCGGTGAGGAGCCCTCTTGGATGAGAAATTCTCCAATAGATGTTTTGAGCGAACTCTTTTTGGGAATTTCAAATTGTTTGATCCAGATTTTCCGTGCAAGGGATTTGTGATCACATTTGCATGTTGCAAGAATACTTTGGATAACCTCCAGCATCAAAACGCACATTTCATGATTAAGACTTAAATCATACGGTTTTGTCAGATGGACAACCGTCGTCTTCCCTAAGATTGCTAATGTTTTCTTGATGAAGAAAAATTTTTCAGGCTCGAACTTCTGCAGGATCCGTTGGAAACACCAATCCCCCAGAATGTCGCGTCAACAGACTCAAGTGAAGCTTTGTCAAGATAAAATCTTTCACTGCTTCGAAATTGAATTCCCGACAAGTTTCGGGATCTTTCAAAAGAAGGGATGAGGATAGAACCCCTTTTCAAAAATATCAAACAGTCCTAGCTTGACGTGGAGAACCCTCGTCCTAGGATCCCTTTTCAAAAATATCAAACAGGCCCTATCGGACGTGGAGAACCCTCGTCTCGGGACCCCTTTTAAACAAAATCAAGCAGTCTCATCGGACGTGGAGAACCCTCGTCATGAGACCCCTTTCAAAATTCAGACAGTCTCATCGGACGTGGAGAACCCTCGGCATGAGACCCCCTTTTCAAAATTTAGGCAGTCTCACCGGACGTGGAGAACCCTCGTCATGAGACCCCTTTTCAAAAATCAGACAGTCTCATCGGACGTGGAAAACCCTCGTCATGAGACCCCTTTTCAGATCAAACAAAGGTAGAAACCGCCTGAAGGGTCAAAACAAAGGTAGAAACCGCCTGAAGGGTCAACTCAAGGTACAAACCGCCTGAAGGGTCAATCAAAGGTAGAAACCGCCTGAAGGGTCAATTGAAGGTAGAAACCGCCTGAAGGGTCAAAACTAAGGTAGAAACCGCCTGAAGGGTCAAACTAAAGGTAGAAACCGCCTGAAGGGTCAACTCATGGTAGAAACCGCCATAAGGGTCAACACGAGGTAGATACCACCTCAAAGATCAACATAAAGGTCCGATCCACCATACGGATTAAAATCTCTGGCAAATCCCAAAGCATGGGGATGCGCCTTCCTTAGGTTCCTACCAATTAGGAATCCCATAATGGTATGACCTACCATACAGGTCAGAGCTTAATCTCCCTAGGATATTCAGAATGACGAGTCCTAGACATCTTCTTGAAAGTCGTCGCTACCGGCAGCATCCGACAGGTGAGCTTCAGGTAAGTCTCTCTCGCTCCGGCCCATGTTCAAATTGTTAGAGCAAACCGGGGATTAATTTGAGCTTTTATCAAAGAGCCTTAAGGATCCGATGTCATAGCATTTCTTCTCTCATTTTCCCAGTTGAGTCGGTTAGGAATCAGGTGCCACCTTGTCTTTGAGAGAAACCTCTAACGAGATTCCTCTCAAAGAGGGGCAGCTGTTGACACCTGATTTTTGACAATTTATTATTGTGATTTTTATTCTTTAAAAATTAATTAAAAATATCAAAAAAGGTCATAAAATCACAAAATCAACTTTGAAAGCCTTGGCCTAGCCTTGGGGACCAATTTTGAACAAAAAATATTTTTTGGTATTTTATAATATTTTTCGAATTTATTCAATTATAAAAATACCCAAAAAATCAGAAAAATACCATTCGTGGTCAGAAAAATACACAAAAATATTCAATAATTTTGTTTTAATTTCCTCTTCAAGTGTGTCACTTTAAATCTTGAAAATTCGGCTCGGGTCACCATGTCCCCTCACAAACATAAGCCCGAACCGAGCCTAAAAAAATGCCAATCGAGTCTTTTAATTTATAGATTTTTGTATTTTTTAGTCTAGTTATTCAATTAGACCAACCACCATTTGCAATAAATGCCCATCGTTTTTCTTCTTCGTGAGGGGACTAGAATGGATTAAAAAAAATGAAAAGAATGAGGAGTGGAGGACAGATTATACGTTGAGCAAAAGTGGGGGGGAGCGGCGCCTCAAGAACCAAAAGGAATAAGTAGAGGACAACAGGGGTCTGCCCTCCACCGTGCAAAGAAAGATTAAACAAAAAAAAGATGGGGAGACCGGCGGCAGTGCATGGGTTGGTGAGATGATAAAAAAACTCAAGGGAGGATTTTGGGGTGGCGTCCCGAGCATAGATGAAGGTCCATCCGCAAAAAAGAAGGAAGCGGAAGAACAGGGGAGGTTCTCTGGAGAAAAGGGAACGAACGAAGGATAAGGTTTGGGGGATTGCCCCTTCAGTTTTCGTATCTTCTTTCGTTGTTACTCGAGCTCGAGAAACAGGTCCGGTCTTCATCATCACGTGGGTGGATCCCAAGAGAGAGAAGAGAAGAAGGAGGAAGGCAACTGAAGCAGACGTAGAGAAGACAAAAATCAAAGGAAGGTCGAGTAGAGTCGCCCTTCACCTAATCAGCTCGCGTCGACCGCTGGGGGGTGATCGAGGTCATAGTTCCCCCACTTAGCTTCGCAAACCAGGTAAGCCTGAAACTTCTCGTTTACTCTTCATCTCGCCCGAACAGTGAACTGAGGCTTGTCATTCCGTTTCACCTTCATTCCCGACTTGGTCGTGCGGTTTCCTTTCCATGTATGGCTTTGTTAGCTGCATTTTTGGAGTCAGTTCTTATCCCATATCTGTTGTTCGTTGGGATTGAGAATGGGCAACCAGTGTTTTGGTCACGGATAGCGTTCTTGAAGTGGCTGACCATGTGAGAGTGGTGTTCTTGTTCTGACTTGGAGGATGGCTTATCGATGCCCTATCCGTTCACTTTTTTTTGTCTAGTGTGTTAATCTATCTAGAGCCGACTCGAGGCCAGGAGGTTAGCGGTTGTCGGTTTTTGGCGTCGCGATCGGTCCTAAGAAATCAGTCCAAGGCTACCAACATGACCCGGACGTGCCCGACAGCGATGACAACGGCGGTCCGATGATGTCTTGCCTTTGGTGAAAATAAGCTACTGTTCATTTTTTCATGGAACAGACGGCCAAGCTTCGTGGGTAAGAAGACCAAAAAAAATCATGCGAGAGGATAGAGGGACACGAGAGAGGGTTCTTTGACAACAAAAGAAAAGATGAAACTGAAATCACGATGCCATCATCGGTGGTTCAGTGATGAGATTGGAGGTTTTGATCCGAGGTTTAGACGCGTCGGGGTCGGATGGCAAGGCCTCAGTGATTGGAGACTCCTTCATAACCCGTCAATGCCGAAGATAGCTTGGTGTCGATAATTCGACGGCATTTCGGTGATGGACGTGACAGAACGATGGCCGGTGAGGGAAACTCCTGTGAGTGTGGCTCCATGGCTCATGATGTTGAGGTCTAGGGAGGAGTTTGCAGGAACTCACGAAGAAGACAACCCCAAAAGAAAAGAATAAAATAATAGAAAGATAGTAAAATAACATAAAAGTAAAAAAAAAGAGGGAAAAGAAAAACGTGGGTGATAAGAATGGGAAAAGAGAGTGTACGTTGGGGGTCTGAAATTACGGAAGCATTGTTATTAATAATTAATAATAAAAAATAATAAAAAAATTCAAAAATTCAATAAAAAATGAAAAATCATAAAAAATTCAAAAAATTCGAAAAATTCAGAAAAATTCTAAAAAATTCCAGAAAATAGGAAATGGCCACGTTCAACTGGCCACGACCCGTTTCGGGTCTTTTGACCCCCAATCTTTTCAGAAATGACGGTTTTGCCCTTCCGGCAAACCGTCTTCCAAAAAAAATTCTAAAAATCCAGGAAAATCCCAAAAAATAGGAAATGGTCACAATCAACTGGCCAAGGCTCATCCCAGGTGTTTTGAACCCCGAACCTTCTTAAAAATGACGATTTCGCCCTTTGGGCGAATCGTCTTCCAAAAATTGAAGAAAAATCAAGAAATTCCAAAAAATTCTCAAAAATGGGAAATGGCCACAATCAACTGGCCATGGAATATTTTGGGTAATTAGGTATCCAAAACTTCCATAAAACGACGATTTTGCCCTTCGGGCTAATTGTCCCAAAATCTTCCCATTTTACCCCTAGCCCTAAATCACATCTTCCCTGAGCCCTTATGGCTATACTAGGAGGCCAATGATTGAAATTGATGTGCATTGACATGATTTATTTATGCACTTGACTTGCGCTTTCATTATATTGACTGTGATTTGATAGGACCAGTCTTCCAATTTGCATGAAACCCTGACTCATACCTATCTCACCCAAAATTGCGCATGCATGAAATCTTAATTAGGGAAATCACTCGCGTTAGGTACCGAAAGGGCGTTGGTAATGACACCGACGTAACCAAGTCCCCGAACCCAAAATCTCTGGTTCCGCAGAACTGATCGATCTCTCCCAATCGGTCAGTAAGGTTTCCGGTCTACCCTCCAAGAAAGACCGGTGGCGACTCCAAATGCATGCACACGTTGCACATGCCACCACGACCACACTGAAGGTCGAAAGCGATCGACTCTTATCGTCGAATCCTTTAAAAAATACTCCCGCCGCGATTTGGTATGGGCCTGAGAGGGCCCGCGCCGATCCAAGACCCGCGATCGGTAATCCATTAGCCGCGTCCGTTTTTCGGACGGGTCGCGACAATGACACTTGTCCTTAAATCAATAATATCAAAGCTCCAATGACTCCTTTGTCCCTCAAATTTTCGGCAGCCTTGGGGAAGAAGGAAATGTACAAAATGACTAAAATGCCCTTCTCAATTCAATTAAGTAAGGTTAACTCTCCAAGGGCAAAATGGTTTTTTCATACTTTTCGTCGAAATTTCAGTTTTTTTATATTTTCGTCCTCGATAAAATGGCGTCTAATCCATATCAAATGTGGTAATCCCTCATTTCCGTTTTCGAATTCCGAGATCCTAATTTGTGATCGAAACTTCCGTCGATCGAAATTTCAGTTTGTCTCGAACTAACGGGCGGCTTTTGCGGACGTCACGTGTATCGACTCTGTGATTATCATCACACTTAGGATAACTCAAATTACGGTGACTTTGGTTGTCATGTAATCACGAGGGTCTATCGCTAGCCCCGACGGCAACCATCGTCGTAAATCGATTTAGGAAAATTTCGCTAATCATGCTTTGGTCAAGCGGCATCACCCACGTCCCAATCGTATAACGCTAGCAATGTGTTCCTTAATCGTCCTTAGATCGGCCTCGGCTCTAAATACTCCCTCGATGATCCTTATGGTCAAAGCGTCGTTTTCTAATCGAGTTTCCTAGGTCCACGTATCTCATCGCGCGTTAGCCTTTCCCCTTTGGTTAATTGACTCGAGATTGATCAGATCCGAGCAAAATATAACTAAAATACTTCGACAGATTCCTTACAGTCAAAGGTTTCGAAATGACAGGAAAATTAGAATGTCACAACTCTCCCT
This sequence comes from Rhodomyrtus psidioides, assembly GCA_021437785.1. Classification (NCBI taxonomy): domain Eukaryota; kingdom Viridiplantae; phylum Streptophyta; class Magnoliopsida; order Myrtales; family Myrtaceae; genus Rhodomyrtus; species Rhodomyrtus psidioides. The sequence goes on from JAILYB010000030.1 coordinate 3,020,815, forward strand.
CCCTAACAAAAATTTTGTCCTCAAAATTTATTACAACCCAACTATTCAAACAAATAAGGGTATTGACCTCATCGTTTCTTCGTTCTCCCACGTAGGGTCTTCGGTTTCATGGTGCTCCCAAATTACTTTGACCAGTGGAATCGTTTTTGTTCTCAAAATTTGCTCATTCAATCCTAATCGGCCTTTCCACGTACGATACCTTGTCATCCGCCTCTATTGTTTCATAATCCAAAACATGCGTAGGATTCGGTTCGTACTTCCTTAACATCGATACATGAAACACATTATGTACTTAGGATAAACTCGACGGCAAGGCAAGTCTATAAGCCAATGTTCCAATCCGTTCCAAAATTTCGAATGGGCCTACATATCTCGGACTCAGCTTTCCTTTCTTTCCGAATTGAGATATGCCTCGCATTGGAGATATCTTGAGGAAAACATGATCACCAACTTGAAACTCCAACGGCTTGCGTCGCTTATCGGCATAACTTTTCGGGCGACTTTGTGATGTTTTCAACCTTTCTCTAATTACTTTCACTGCCTCAACTGACTGTTCCACCAATTCTAGGCCCGTTATGCTCCTTTCTCCCACTTCAACCCAGCACAAAGGAGTCCTGCAGGCTCTCCCATAAAGTGTCTCAAAAGGAACCATTCCAAAACTTTGTTGGTAACTGTTATTATATGCAAATTCCACTAAGTGCAAGTGGTCTTCCCATCCACCGTTAAAATCTATAACACACGCTCGCAACATGTCCTCGAGCGTCTGAATCGTCCTTTCCGACTGTCCGTCTGTTTGTGGGTGATACGCAGTACTAAATTGCAGTCTGGTTCCCAAGGCATCCTGTAGACTCTTCTAAAAATTCGCTGTAAACTTAGGATCTCGATCCGACGTAATCATTACAGGCACTCCATGAAGTCGCACAATATAACGCATATACAGCTCGACGTACTTATCCATTGCAAAGTCCTTCCTCACGGGAATAAAATGTACAGACTTGGTCAATCTGTCCACCACTACCCAGATTGAGTCATGCCCTCTTTGACTTCGCGGTAAACCCATAACAAAGTCCATTGTTACATGTTTCCATTTTCACTCCGGAATTTCTAAGGGTTGTAATAATCCGCCAGGCTTGCAATACTAAGCTTTTACTTGCTGGCACGTCAAACACTTAGCCACGAACTTCGCCACATCCACTTTCATTCTGTTCCACCAATAATGCTGGCGTAAATTCTAATACATTTTCGTGCTACCCGAGTGGATGCAGTAATTACTTCGATGAGCTTCGGCCAAAATTATTTCTTTAAGTGCCTCATCATTGAGTACACAAAGACGTCCATGAAACCTCAAAATTCCGTCCTCAGATACTTGAAATTCAGCCTTTCTCTTTGCTGCATCCATACCAAAAATTTTCTGAATCTCTGGATTCGTAGACTGTAAGACTTTTATCCTTTCTTGGATCTATGGTTCAATTCTCAAGGTCGCTATCAGACTCGACAGCTGGCTCACTTCCAGCTTAAACTCAGATTCTCTCAATCCTTCAAGCACTGACCACCCTCTAACCAATAGATGTGCAATACTTGATTTCCGACTAAGTGCATCGGCAACTCTATTCGCCTTCCCAAGATGGTACATGATATCACAATTGTAATCCTTAAGCAATTACATCCATCAACGCTGCCTCATATTCAATTCATTCTGGGAAAATAATACTTTAAACTCTGATGATCCGTGTAAATTTGGAATCTTTCGCCATACAAATAGTGCCTCCAAATTTTTAAGGCGAAAATAATCGCAGCTAATTCCAAGTCATGCGTCGGATAATTCAATTTGTGGGGTCTCAACTACCGTGAAGCATATGCTACAACCCTTCCATGTTGCATAAGTACGCATCCCAGTCCTTTTAACGAAGCATCGCTATAAATTTCAAAGCCTCCGGGTCCATACGAGATCGTAAGCACAGGGGCAGTCGTCAAACGATGCTTAAGCTCTCGAAAACTCCTTTCACATTTGTCCGTCCATTTGAACTTCGTAAGCTTCTTAGTTAACTGCGTCAATGGCATCGCTATAGACGAAAACGTTTCTACAAAGCGTCTATAATAACCGGCCAATCCCAGAAAACTCCAAACTTCCATAACCGTCGTAGGTCTAGGCCAATTTATCACCGCCTCAATCTTCGCAGGGTCTACAGAGATTCCTTCTTCGGATATTATGTGGCCAAGAAATGACACCTTATTCAACCAAAACTCGCACTTGCTAAACTTTGCATAAAACGATTGTTCTCTCAAGGTCTGCAAAACAGTTCTCAAATGTCTTTCATGCTCCTCATTACTCCTTGAGTAAATTAAAATGTCATCAATAAACACTATGACGAAACGGTCAAGGTATTCCTTAAACACCCGATGCATCATGTCCATAAATGCAGCTGGAGCATTAGTCAACCTGAAAGGCATCACCGTAAACTCATAATGCCAATATCTCGTTCTAAAAGCCATTTTTCGGAATATCCTCTTTCTTAATCCTCAACTGATGATACCCCGTTCACAAGTCTATCTTAGAGAACACCGAATCCCCATGTAATTGATCAAATAGATCATCAATCCTCGGCAACGGATACTTGTTCTTAATGGTTACTTGATTCAATTGCCTGTAATCAATACACAAACGTAAGGATCCATCTTTTTTCCACACGAATAACACCGGTGCTCCCCATGGCAATGCACTCGGCCTATTGAATCCTTTATCCAATAACTCTACCTTTAGCTCCTTCAACTCCGATAATTCCATTCTATAAGGTGCCTTCGAAATTGGTTCCGTCCCAGGAGCTAACTCGATTACAAACTCAGTTTCTCTCTCTAGTGGTAATCCAGGCAATTCTTGGGGAAAGACATCTGGAAATTCGCGTACTACCATTATGTTTTCCAATTTCGGTTCCCCAATCGTCGTATCAACTACTGCAGCCAAATAAGCTTAGCATCCTTCATTTACTAACTTTGTCGCTTCAAGCGATGAAATCAAAGGAATAGAAATTCCCCCACGACTTCCCTTAAATTCAAAGCTAGGGCGATCATCCGGATAAAAACGGATGACCCTATCACTACAATCGACCACAGCTTTTTGTCTACTCAGCCAATCCATCCCAACGATCACATCAAAATCAAACATAGGCAGTACGACCAAATCCATCTTTTTTGCTCTACCATCAATAACTATCTTACAATCTGCACAACCTAGCGAAGTTATCACTTTATCATTTAGCGGAGTGGTGACATGCAATACCATATTCAAAGGCTTCAAATCCAGATTAACCATATCAGGAAATTGAGCAGACACGGAAGAATGCAAAGCTCCAGGATCAAATAGGGTATAAGCAGCTTGGTCGCACAAATAAATCATACCTGTGACCACACCAGGCACGTTCTCCGCTTCGCCTCGCGCCACAGTGTACACTCGTCCTTGAGCGGGCGGTCGATTCATTTCATTTTGTGGAGCAACAGCCGGGGGCCTTACTTGTAGTCGCAGTCCTTGCGGTCTAGGTCCTGGAACTTGATTAGGACATGTCCTTATTCGGAGGCCCATCTGACCACACTTAAAACACGCGCCTGTCCTAGTCGGGCAAGGTCGACTTCCATGTCTCCTTCCACAAAGGCGACAGTTCAAGTTGGACTAGTGCGGTGGCTTCCCAATATTTTTCCTCGCGGGCGGAACAAAACGCCTATTACTGACCATTGGTCTCTTACCAAACTGGCGATTGTCTCGAAAAGAAGGAAATCGCGATCCGGATGCAGTTGTTCTCTCCCTCATATCCCGTTCTATCATTTGACCCCGCTCATAGATTTCCTTATAAGTTCTCAAGTTCATGGTCATTATCTGATTGTGAAGTTCGGGTCGTAACCCATCTCGAAATCTCTGCGCCTTCTCTAACAGATCCTCAACATACCGTGGCACGTATCTTGACAATCTAGCAAATTCAGCTTCATATTGATCCACTGTCATGTTACCCTGACGTAAATTATGAAATTCCACCAGTTTACTTTCTCGCGCAGTCTCCGAGAAATACTTGTCATTATAGGCCGCAGTGAAAGCATCACAGTTTAGGGCTGTACCTTCCGAAAATATTCCGCCCTTCGTAGCATTCCACCAGTCATTTGCAGTACCATCCAGTTGATATACTGCCAGGAGTACCTTCTCCTCATCATTACATCTTAGAACCCCAAAAATTTTCTCAAGCTTTTCTATCCACCTGGGTGCCAACTCTGGGTCACTAGTTCTATTAAACTGGAGTGGCCACAACTTCACAAACTGTTCAACTAATTGACCCATGTCTCTAGGTGTAATATTATTACATGATGTACTACCTGCTTCCATACCCTGCCCACTATTCTCATTAGCTCGAGCATTACCAGCTTCAACACCCTAGCCAATGCTGACATTAACTCCACTGCCCACATTTTTACCAGTTGCCGCATTGACAGTAGCCAAGGTAGCTCCCACAGCCTGAGTAATAGCAGTATCTCTATCTTGAGCCTGTCTATCTATCAAGTTTTCGATTCGTTCCAAGGCTTTCAAAACATCACCCATTCCAAGGTTCTTTGCCACAGGTGGCCTTTTCTAGAAGCTCCACCTCTAGGTCTTCTACGTCTGACGGGTCGATCGCTCATTCTTATGCTACCTGTACCACTATAATTCCACCACGGAATTAACGACTTAGCTCAACTACACAAGTCTAGTGGTTCTATGCTACACAGCAAAGCATCACTCACATCAAAGCAACCATTCACCCAGTCATTCTCAAGAGTACAATAATTAGGAACGTACAATCATATTTCAAGTTCAAACAAAAAGCTCATCATTTTTTTTTGTAAGGTAAGTGTGTATTAACTTTTCAAATCGCTAGGTACAAGAGGGGCGTTGGACACAAAAATCATGAACCAGATATGGCACCAAGTGTGTCATAGGGGGTTCAATGGTGAAACTAGCAGCAAAACATGCTAACAACCTAGGCTACAAACCAGCAAAAAGTAGCAGGAAGTGGCCAAACAGGCGGCCAAAAAAAGGACAGGACCGAACAATTTCAGGCTAAAAAGGCAGCTGAAAACCGAGGGGTCAGAACTAATGTAAAACGGCCAAGAACAAAAGGCCTAAACAAAAATAAGGGAAGCAAAAGAGAAGCCAGTCGGATAGCCCTAAACAGAGAGAAAAGGCCGCGAAGACTGGCAAGAAAACGCTCATCATTTCATCAAGCAAGAGTCCACAATCAATACACACGCTAAGTACGAAGCTTGGTCACCATGAAATCATCATAACCACGCCAATTTTATGATGCCAATCACATGCACCAATTCATAAGCTATGCATTTCTTACTTGACTCTAGCGAATCCTCTTACGGTCTCGCTACCCAATCATCCCGAATCTCATTCCTCCTTATTACTCCAATCCTCAATCTGCTTGGGTCGAGCTGACCTTGCTCTGATACCACCTAAACAGGAATGCCGCGCCCCGCTTACCTTATGAGTACGTTCATCTGCTCCTACCGTAAATTCAGTCCCAAGATACTCCTCTAATACGCGAAAGAAAGGAGACTTGCATGTGGAAGAGTAAAAGAAAAATAAATACCCATCTCCATACAATATAACCAAAATAAAACAAAGTATGAGACACAGGACAAAGAAAATGCTATATACATATCAAAAGGGTGAGTTTATACAACCGGGGTCGGCACTAACTAATACCACAAGCTAAGATCGAGGAAGACAAAATGGAAAACAAAAGACAACCACTAGGCCCTACCAAAAAGGTCGTCATCTCCAAAAGACACCTCAAAAGGTCATGTGACGTCGAACCCACTAAGTGGTACTAGTATCTTCGGCTCGACTCATGTCCTCTGCGGGATCATAGTCCGAGAAAGTTTCCTATCGCACTTCTATAGTGCCATCTTCCATGTCGTCTTCAGAGTCTGATATCTCGATCACCTCGATGCTCTCGTCCCTAGCTAGGATCTCCTCCAGAAGGTTCTGTCGCGACCCGTCCGAAATCGGACGCGGCTAATGGATTACCGATCGCGGCCCCCACTCTGAAATGTGGATTGCGGGCCTTTGATCGGCGCGGGCCCTCCCAGGCCCATACCAAATCGCGGCGGGAGTGTCTTTTGAGGGATTCGACGATAAAAGTCGATCGCTTTCGACCTTAGTGTGGTCGTGGTGGCATGTGCAACTTGTGCATGCTTTTGGAGTCGCCACCGGTCTTTCTTGGAGGGTAGACCGGAAACCTTACTGGCCGATTGGGAGAGATCGATCAGTTCTGCGGAACCAGAGATTTTGGGTTCGGGGACTTGGTTACGTCGGTGTCATTACCAACGCCCTTTCGGTACCTAACGCGAGTGATTTTCTTAACTAAGAGTTCATGCAGGCGCGATTTTGGGTGAGATAGGTATGAGTCAGGGTTTCATGCAGATTGGAAGACTAGTCCTATCAAATCACAGTCAATATAATGAAAGCGCAAGTCAAGTGCATAAATAAATCATGTCAATGCATATCAATTGCAATCATGGGCCTCCTAGTATAGCCACGAGGGCTTAGCGAAGATGCGATTTAGGACTAGGGGTAAAATGGGAAGATTCGAGGACAATTAGCCCGAAGGGCAAAATTGTCATTTTTTGAAAGGTTTGGATATCGAATTACCCAAAATATTCCATGGCCAGTTGATTGTGGTCATTTCCCATTTTTGAGAATTTTTTGGAATTTCTTGATTTTTTCTTCAATTTTTGGAAGACGATAATCGTCATTTTCAAGAAGGTTCGGGGTTCAAAACACCCGAGATGAGCCTTGGCCAGCTGTTTGTGGCCATTTCCTATTTTTTGGGATTTTCCTGGATTTTTTTTGAATTTTTTTTTTTTTTTGGAAGATGGTTTGCCAGAAGGGCAAAACCATCATTTTTGGAAAGACCGGGGGTCCAAAGACCCGAAACAGGTGATGGCCAGTCGAATGTGGCCATTTCCTATTTTCTGGAATTTTTTAGAATTTTTCTGAATTTTCCGAATTTTTTGAATTTTTTATGATTTTCCATATTTTATTGATTTTTTGATTATTTTATTATTTTTTATTATTTTTTGAATTTTTTAAAATATTTAAAAATATTTTCCGGGCCGGGTCAAACCCGGCCCGCGCCTCTCGGGCGCCCGGCCCGACCCTAGGGGTCGACACCGGCCTAAAACGACACCGTTTTATTTTTTTAAACATTTTTCTATTTTTTACAATTTTTTTGATTTTTTATGTATTTTATTTAATTATCCGAAAATTCCCCGGATCGGACGGTCCACGTTGTGCCACGTGGCTTCATCTCGTGCGTCCGATCTTCCACTAGATCGAGCGACCCACAGAGAGCCACGTGGCTCAATAATAGCCGTCGGATCAAAAATTAATTATTTTCATTTTTTAGAAAACCTACAAATCGGACGCTCTAGAACGTGCCACGTGGCCTCCTCTGGTGCGTCCGATCTTGTACAAGATCGGACGTCCCTCAGTGAGCCACGTGGCACATCCTCGTCCGCCGGATCGATTATTCAAAAATCATTTATTTAATTTTCCAAAAAAACGAGATCGCGACACGTGTCACGATCGGGGCCGTTGATTTTATTTTATTTGAAAATACTCGGACCGGACCCACCCGGCTGACGTGGCTGCCTACGTGGCACGCCACGTCGGCCGTTGACCGCTGACCGCCGGCGAAGTCGCCGGAGAAGACGATGAACAGTAAAAATTCCGGCGACTTCGCCGGAATTCTCGCCGGAAAATGCAAAACGGCTCCGGATCTTCGAATTTTTTTACCCAAATTGCATCATTCGAATCCTCAAACATTCAGCATCAAAATATAAGCATTTCAACGGCCGGGGACGCATCGGAAATCGGCAAAAAGAACCCCCACATGTTCGGCTCCGGCGAGGGATTTTCCAAAAAATTTCAACGTTCAAAGCCTACCCCGACCGTTCAGAAAACGTCTAAAAGAGGTTTAGAGACTTACCTCAGCTCGTTTAGAGCTGGAAATCCTCGGGTTCGCGCCGGCACGAGCTCACGGCCGAGACCAAGGCCGGTGGTGGTCGGGTCTCCTCGGCGAACACGGTTTGATGCAACAAAAGGGCACAGCGAGCTTAGAGTCGGTTTTAATGTATGCTTGAGGCTAGACACGCACAAATGGAGCTCGGGAACGCACCGACCGCAGGTTAAAAGAAAAACGTGCAGGCAGACATTTCGTCGAGCACCCGATATGCATTATGGAAACAGGGGTAAAGACGGCGTACCGACCTGTCCGAGGATCGTCGGCGACGGTGGATGCTTCGGCGGTGATCAGTGAGGTATGATGAAGGTCCCCGAACTCTCCTCTCGCTGCCTTTCGCTCAAAAAATCCCCCCGGCACTCTCGGCCCTGTTTCCCCTTTAAACCCGAGCCTCCCTCTCCGCCGTGGCCGACCGGCCCGTTTTTTGATGCCCTCGCGCTTGCAGCAACGAATATTCGTCTGGCAACCTGCTTCCCACGCTCGGCCGCCCGCTTTTTCTTTGAAAAATCGCCGCCCCATCTCGCCCCTGTCCTCCCCTGCCTCACTGTCGGCCACGGTCTGCAACAATGTTGCAGACCCGGTCGGACCGGGTCGGGTCGGGTCTGACCCGACCGGCCCGGTTCGACCAATTCGCTCAAATTGAGCCCCGATTCGACCTATTTTCATGAAATTGATGGCATAATCGGACTCCTTGGCACATTTTCTATTCAATAAGGGTATTTTCACGGATCAATTGATTGAAATTTTATGAAAACCCCAAATTGTCCCTAGGATCCGAAAACGAATTTCCCCAAATCGAAGGTCCAAACGATCGAATTATTCAAAATTGAGCCCACCAATGGATTCAGCATGATGAAAACTATAGGGTAGAGGTGTTTAATTTTAATGGGTGTGCCCGTGTGAAATTTAATTTCACAAATTGTAAAACCGGGGACTAAATCGAAAGATTTTTATGCAATTAAGCCCTTTTGGTTAAAATTGATCAAATTGGAGGGCAAATTGACCCAATTGCATTTCAATACTCTAGAATACAATGTCATAGCTTATAAAAACCGAGAATTGAAAATTAAAAGACTCGAAAAGGATTTTTTAGGCCCGGTTCGGGATTAGGTTTGTGAAGGAACCCCATGAACCAGGCCAAATTTCTGAATATTTTTGTGTAATTTTCTGACCACGAATGGTATTTTTCCTGATTTTTGGGTTATTTTAATAATTAAATAAATTCCAAAAAATATTAAAAAATTCAAAAAATATTTTTTGTTCAAAATTGGTTCCTAAGGCTAGGCTAAGGCTTCCAAAGTTGATTTTGTAATTTTTTGACCTTTTTTGATATTTTTAATTAATTTTAGAAGTAAAAACTAAAATAAAAGGTGGTAAAAAATCAGGTGTCAACAGGTTCCTCGATCCTGCCATAGAAACCTCTACCTCAATCTCGTCTCGAGAAGGATGGCACCACGATGGCACAGCTCGCTTGGAAACCTCATGAACCTTCAGTGGACCAGTAGTAACGTTTCCAGTCCTCTTAAACCAAGCCTCAAAGTGGTGTGGCTTCAACCCACACTACCGTACTCTTCCGAATATATACCGTACCTCGTATATCTGGAAATTCCTCAAAATAAGCCGTCATCTCCTTCGAGTCACCAAGACGAATAGGCAGCATCTTTAGGGCTTGGGATCTGGAAAAGAAGGATCCCACGACGGGGTGAGACTTACGTCTCAGCAAGCTAACCTAACCCTACCTAGGCCTTCCGTCCCACCAGACCAAAGCAAACAAGGCAACACATGTAATTTATAAAAGCAAGATGTGGCATTAACTTAAGGCATCGAGTCATGTTTCCACAAACATTTCAATCAAGGAAACATCGCATAGAGTGACCAAGCTTCCGTACTAGCTTATAATTATTTTCATCATCGCGTGAAATAAACAAAAATCCACTATCACCTTCAAACCTCTAGAGACTAGCCCGCGTTCAGACCCCTCAAGCGATCTCGATCAATAAACCCGCGTTCAGACACATCAGGTTTAGCAGCTTATCACCAAGCTCATGTCGGCATGTCAATTCATCATCCCGTGTTCAGATGCATCAGGATGTACTTTCAACCGCAACCCCACGTTCAGACGCATCAGGGTGCCACCGGCCTTAAGCTTCGTTTCATCAAGCTACTTGCCACCATTTATGTGTTCTCACGGCTCAATAGCCCATTTCCTCAAGCAATCTCAGTCAAGAATCATTACGATAGACATTTAATCGCATTATCACCATGAGGATTTCTAGGCATTCAAACACAAATCAATTGATTGCCAAAAAGAAACAAACGTGCTTTGTCATAAGACAAAATTTAAGGCTTGGGTGTCATCCCACCACATGGGCAAGCAAGGCACATCAACGAGCACATCATCAATTTAATCATCCAAGCACAACAAATCAATCATTTCATCGTTTCCTCAATGGAAATCGTCCAGTCGCGTCTAAATGTCCTCCAATAGGTTTAAGGGCCGCTTACCTTCGTTCCGACTAGCAAGTTTCCACCAAAAATCCTTCGTCAAGCTTGGATCCCAACCGATTTCTTCGCTCTCCAAAACAGGGCAGCAGAACGACTTAGCAACAATCCGATGTTTCAATCAATTTATACAATCTAACCACAATTCCACTCATCATGGACCTCATTAACAACTCAAGGGACATTCTAGTACGTCATAACAACACATTTAGAGCATGGCGACACCACGAACAGTTCCCAACAGAACCAAATTACTCAGAATCAAAACAGGACAAAATCGATTCTGCTCCTTTTCGCATAAACAGTCCATGAATTCCCCTTTAAACTCCAATTTATCATCAATTCCTCTTGCTGAAACCTCAATCAACATGTTACATAGCGCCACGATGAATTTCGAAACTAAATAACACTCCTGATTTTCTGACCACGAATGGTATTTTTCCTGATTTTTGGGTTATTTTAATAATTAAATAAATTCCAAAAAATATTAAAAAATTCAAAAAATATTTTTTGTTCAAAATTGGTTCCTAAGGCTAGGCTAAGGCTTCCAAAGTTGATTTTGCAATTTTTTGACCTTTTTTGCTATTTTTAATTAATTTTAGAAGTAAAAACTAAAATAAAAGGTGGTCAAAAATCAGGTGTCAACAGTTGCCCCTCTTTGAGAGTGAACTCGTCAGAGGTTGCTTTCAAAGATAAAATGACACCTGAATATTAACCGACTCAACTGGGGAAAAGAGACGCTATGACATCGAACCCTTAAGTCCTTGATGAATGCTCAAATTAATCACCGGTTTACTCTTGCAATTCGAACGTGGGCCTGAGGGAGAGCGGCTTACCTGAAGTCTGCCCATTGGGTCCTGCGCATGCGGAGTCTGAGGTTTTGTCACTGCGCTCTCAGGATGCCGGAAAAAGGAGGGGCTTGTTCCCCCTTTTTTTTTTCTTCTTTTTTTTGTTGGTTTTTTTTGTTTTGTTTTGTTTTAGTTTTTTGTTTTGTTTTTTTTTTGTTGTTTTTTTTTACAGGCCCTCGTAGCTTCTGACACACTATCCCAGGCTTTATTCCTCGAAAACCTTTCCCGGCTACTGACAGGAAACACTCACAGAAAGATTTATCGAGCACCCCGAGCTTTGGGGATCCCATGACGCTGACTAGCGGTGACAGAGGGGATATTTTTGGCTTGAAAGGGGATCCCATGGCGCTGACTAGCGGGGCCAGAGGGGATTTCACAGTCGGAGGTTTGCTACGTCCGGCGAGACAGTTTGATCTTTTGAAAAGGTTCCCAGGACAGGGGTTCTCCAAGTCCAATGGGATTTCCTGATTTTTTGAAAGGGTTCCCAAAACGGAGGTTTTCCACGTCCGGTGGGATTACCTGTTATTCTGAGAAGGAGTCCCGAGTCGGAGGTTTTCCACGTCCGCTGTGATGGTTTGATCTTTTGAAAAGGTTCCCGGGACAAGGGTTCTCCAAGTCCAAGGGGATTTTTTGATTTTTGGAAAGGGGTCTCATGACGAGGGTTCTCCACGTCCGATGAGATTACCTATTTTTCTGAGAAGGGGTCTCATGACGAGGTTTCTCCACGCCTGATGAGATTACCTGTTTTTCTGGTAGGGGTCTCATGACGAGGTTTCTCCACGCCTGATGAGATTACCTAAATTTTGAAAATGGGTCCCATGACGAGGTTTCTCCACGCCTGATGAGATTACCTGTTTTTCTGAGAATGGGTCTCATGACGAGGTTTCTCCACGCCTGATGAGATTACCTGTTTTTCTGGTAGGGGTCTCATGACGAGGTTTCTCCACGCCTGATGAGATTACCTAAATTATGAAAATGGGTCCCATGACGAGGTTTCTCCACGTCCGATGAGATGGTTTATTTCTCAAAAGGAGTTCCCAACACGGAGGTTTTCTACGTCCAATGGGATTGCTCGGTTCTTCAAATGGTTCCCAAGTCGGAGGTTTTCTACGTCCGATGGGAATGTTTGGTTCTTCAAAAGGTTCCCAAGTCGGAGGTTTTCTACGTCCGATGGGAGTGTTTGGTTCTTCAAAAGGTTCCAAAGTCGGAGGTTTTCTACGTCCGATGGGAATGTTTGGTTCTTCCAAAAGTTCCCAAGTCGGAGGTTTTTCACGTCCGATGGGGTTACCTATTTTTCTGAGAAGGAGTCCCGAGTCGGAGGTTTTCCACGTCCGCTGGGATGGTTTGGTTTTCTTGAAAAGGGGTCCCAAGTCGGAGGTTTTCCACGTCCGTTGGGATGGTTCTACCATTGATTTTGACCCTTCAGGCGGTATCTACCTTTGGTTTGACCCTTCAGGCGGTTTCTACCTTCATTTGACCCTTCAGGCGGTTTCTACCTTTGATTGACCCTTTAGGCGGTTTCTACCATTGGTTGACCCTTCAGGCGGTTTCTACCTTTGGTTGACCCTTCAGGCGGTATCTACCTTTGGTTTGACCCTTCAGGCGGTTTCTACCTTCATTTGACCCTTCAGGCGGTTTCTACCTTTGGTTGACCCTTCAGGCGGTTTCTACCTTTGAGCTGACCCTTCAGGCGGTTTCTACCATTGATTTTGACCCTTCAGGCGGTATCTACCTTTGGTTTGACCCTTCAGGCGGTTTCTACCTTCATTTGACCCTTCAGGCGGTTTCTACCTTTGATTGACCCTTTAGGCGGTTTCTACCATTGGTTGACCCTTCAGGCGGTTTCTACCTTTGGTTGACCCTTCAGGCGGTATCTACCTTTGGTTTGACCCTTCAGGCGGTTTCTACCTTCATTTGACCCTTCAGGCGGTTTCTACCTTTGAGCTGACCCTTCAGGCGGTTTCTACCATGGTTTGACCCTTCAGGCGGTATCTACCTTGAGTTTGTTGAGGCGACATTCTGGGAGCTGGGTTCTCCAGGTATCCTGCAGAATTTTGAGCCTGAAAGATTTTTCTTCACCAAGAAAACGTTAGTAATCTTTGGGAAGACCACGGCTGTCCATTTGACAAAAACCGTATGACTTAAGTTTTAATCGTGAAATGTGCATTTTGATGCTGGAGGTTATCCAAAGCATTCTTGCAACATGCAAATGTGATCACAAATCCCAGGCACGGAAAATCTGGATCAATGGTTTGAAATTTCCAAAAAGAGTTTGTTCAAAACATCAGTTGGAATATTTCTCGACAATGAGGTCTTCTCACCTGTTTTGCGATAGTGGTTTTTTATAAGGGACGCACTCAATTCCCAACTAACCTGTGCCTAGGTTTTAGGCTCATTCGCAGCGCATACATTTTGATCGGTCGGGAGGTCTTCCAAGGGATCGTAATGCTGGGCTTGGATATTGGTTTTCAAGGGGGACCCGCTTTGGAGTCGAAGCCATTGAATGAAAGTCTTCACCATCTGCTCCGGGTTTACAAGTCAAGAACCCTGCAAAATGAGAAAGAAATAGTCTTGCTCGTACCTCTTCGAGCTAAGCTATATGTTAACCCAAGTGTCTTAGTCAGAGAAGACTGTTTCGGGGTTGTAACATTGGTAGGATCGGGGACCGAAAAAGGCTTGTTTTTGGCCCAGAATTTATGAGGGGTTGACATTGGTGATCATTGCAAATTTGCCACCTATCTTTTCCATTTCGCATCTTCAATTTTGAGGTGCACTATCTCTTTTGAGGTGTGGACAAATTCTTGTGAAAGCGCCTCTGGCTGCATTAAGAGGTTAACAACTCTATCTGCGTCTCTGCTCCGCGCTTGATACCGTTTGAGGAGTGGTTTTTGGAATGTGACTCCTTCTGAATTTTTCTTCTCCCCTTTCAAACAGGTTTCACTGGGGGATTGATACAAATCGTTCACCCAAGCATCGGCCTTGCTTTTACCAGGCACTTTGCTTTTTCTTGATGCTGGGGATTTTTCTCATCATCTTTTCCTTTTCATTTTTCTTTTGAAATCCCGCTTTTCTCATCTTCGGGAGGTCTTGTTAGACATGTGGCCAAAGGTCTAACAAGCTTCAGCATTAACTTAGGGATTTCTTCGCAGACCCTAAGTTTGAACTCTTCCATTTTTGAACTGGCGCTGCCTCTGTCTTGGAACTTGCAATGACCACCAACGGGTTTATGAAATGAATTTGCAGGCTCAACTTGGTTATGCAAAGGATATGGTGTGTGGGATAGAGAAATGAATGCTTCTCGTCATCCTATGGCACTTGGATTACCATATAAACAACACACAAAGATTGATGTTAGTCCGAGCAAGAAAATTTCTAACCATTTTCTCCTGATGCCGCTGGACTTACTTTCGTTCTTGCCCCGATGTGGGGTGGTTCTTGACAGGGTTGAGAATGAAAACCGCCGTGCAAATGGGTTGTCAAGGGTCACCTGTAGTGTTTGGGGGTATGAAACGAATGCCTCCGTCGTCCCAGCCCATGTAATCGCTGCGAATGATCCCTATTTCTGTAGGCCCAGATTTCTCTGTATGTCCGCTCCACTCATCTCTCAAGTGTGTGTATGGGACGTGTTTGGATTAGGTTTTGCCTCTTGTCTTTTGAGAAAACGTCCTTTTGAAAGTTTTGAACAATTTTTTATTGGAAAAATCTCTCATTTTCTCCAAAAATTTTACCCGTCAAGGGGATTTTATGATGCACCATGCATGTTCTAATCATGTTCAGACAACCTCCTGTTTCAAAACATGAATGCCAATGAAATTTGAATTCTATGTCTTTTCTAGACATTAGATTCTGAAAGCTTTTCTTTTCTTCTCTATTTTTTATTCAACATCTTCAATGGATTGGGGAGAGGGATACTTACCTGTCCCCCGCGGCTGGAGGTCCCTGAAAATGTAGAAGAAACATGTCATTGTATGTTCACGGATTTTTCAAGAATTGGAACGATACATCCTACCCTTGGTCATGTGCTCCGACCAGTATGCAAGGGTTGTAAAAATCCTGCTTCGCCTTGTTGGCGAACCCCTGTCAAGGACGAGAGTTAGGTGTCAGTTTGTATTCCAAAATTCAAGATAGATTGGAACGATACCGCCTTGTTCTGTTTTGTGTTTCCGTTTGAACACAAACGTGCGGATTGCAGAAGTTGGCCATCTATCTTGTGGCCATGATTCCTCCCTCTGGTTGGCAATGAATCCTTGTCGAGGATTTGCACTGGAGGAGATCCATTCATGCTCTTGGACGCATTGTACGTCTTTTCCAAGGCTTCTTTTCCTAGCAACCTGTCTCCTGCAACTGATATTTCATTTCGCCCCCTACGTCGGCGAGCTGTTTTCTTTCATGACTTTTGGCGTCAACGACCTCCTCGCTGACTTGTTTATGGATAGTACCTCTTGACTGCATCGGCGTTTACAGGGTGTCCTAGCTCTTCTCCATCCATGTTAATAAGAATTAAGGCCCCTCCAGGTAGAACCTTCCTAACCACATATGGTCCTTCGTAATTCGGGGTAAACTTGCCCCCTGGGTGCGACACGTTCGGGAGGATCTTCTTGACAACGAGCTCGTCAGCTTCGAACATTCGCGGTCGAACTTTGCGGTTGAACGCTCTAGCAACTCTTTTCTGGTATGTTTGGCCATGGCAAATTGCCTGCAGACGCTCCTCGTCTATCAAGTTCAGCTGCTCGTGTCTTTGCTGCACCCACTCCGCCTCACTGAGCTTGACGTGAGACAAAATTCTTAACGATGGGATTTCTGTTTCAATTGGCAGGACCGCTTCCATACCGTATACTAGGGAGTAGGGCGTTGCCCCTGTAGAAGTTCGGATCGAAGTTCGGTACGCCATCAGCGCGTAGGGTAGTCTTTCATGCCAATCACGGTAATTCTCCGCCGTTTTAGCCAATATCTTCTTGATGTTCTTGTTCGCCGCCTCTACTGCTCCATTCATTTGGGGTCGGTAAGGCGATGAATTGAGATGACGGATACTGAAAATGTTCAGAAGGTTATCCACCGTTTCGTTGTTCAGGTTCGAGCCATTATCGGTCACGATGGCTTGAGGGGTCCCGTATCTTGAGATGATGTCCCGCCTGATGAATTTAGCCACGTTTTTCGCCGTCACATTGGCATATGACGCAGCCTCAATCCATTTGGTGAAGTAGTCTATTGCCACCAGTATGAATCTGTGTCCATTCGAGGCCTTAGGGTTGATTGGCCCTATCATGTCTATGCCCCACATTGAGAAAGGCCAGGCCTCGGACATTTGATGAAGCTCGTTCGGGGGCGCATTGATCCTGTCTCCATACACTTGGCACTGATGGCACGATCTCACGTGCTGATTACAATCTGACTCCAGTGTCATCCAGAAATAACCTAGTCGCATGATTTTCTTGGCGAGAAGATGGCCGTTCATGTGCGGGCCACATTCCCCCTCGTGTATTTCGATCATAAGCGATCTAGCTTCATTGCCGTCTACGCACCTGAGGAGGACTGAGTCATAAGACCTCTTGTAGAGAGTTGGACCACTGAGGAAAAATTTGCCCGCCATCTTTGCAATGTATTTCCTGTCTCCTGCCTGAGCATCCGGAGGGAATTCCCCTTTGGCCAGGTAGTTCTTTATGTCATGATACCACGGTAAATCCTCGAACCCCTCCTCAATTACCATGCAATGTGCAGGTTCTCGGGTAATGCCTGTGCGCAACGGTTCAATGTCTATGCCGTTCGCTACTTGAAGCATAGAGGCCAAAGTAGCCAATGCATCTGCGAAGTGATTTTGCGTCCTTGGCAGATATTCGAAATCAATTACTTCGAATTCCTTGATCGTCTCCTCCAGGCATTTATGGTACGGGATGAGCTTGAAGTCCCTAGTTTTCCATTCGCCTTGGGTCTAGAGGATGATTAGCATCGAATCTCCATAGACCTGTAACTTCCGCACTTTCAAGTTAGTGGCGAGTTGCAAACCAAGGATGCATGCTTCATACTCAGCCACGTTATTAGTGCACGGAAATGTCAGCTTTGCGGCCACGGGGTAGTGTTGGCCATCTGGAGATATGAGGACGGCTCCGGTACCTGCCCCAGCTAAATTGACCGCACCGTCAAAATACATGGTCCATTTGTCGTCCGAGAGTGTCAGAACGTGGCCTTCCGCCTTATTCTCCTCCTCCTCAAGGGCATCGTGGCCTTGGGAATTCTCGGCTAGCATGTCAGCAATGGCTCGCCCTTTTACTGACTTCTGGTTTGAGCTCCTGACATCAAACTCAGAAAGGAGCACCTGCCACTTGGCCAGCTTCCCTATCAATGACGGCTTTTCTAACAAGTATTTGATTGGGTCACTCTCTGTGACTAACTGGATGGTGTGGTGAAGGATATACTGCCTTAGCCTGCGGAGTACCCAGATTAGCGCGACGCATGTCTTCTCTACCTCCTGGTACCTTGCCTCTGACGCGGTGAACTTCTTGCTTAGGTAATACGCAGCTCGCTCTTTGCTATCTTTTGGGTTTGTTTGAGCGAGTAAGGCCCCTAGGGACTCGTCGTGGATAGTGAGGTAAAGGGTTAGGGGGACCCCCAGGACCGGGGGCACCAGTATTGGAGGACTGACCAGATGTCCCTTGATCTCCTCGAAAGCCTGCTGGCACTCGTGATCCCACTTGATTTTGGCATTCTTCTTCAAAAGTTTGAAGAGTGGCTTGGCTGACTCTGAAAGGTGAGATATGAAGCGGGCGATGTAGTTTAATCTTCCCAGGAGGCTCCTTACATCTTTAACTGTTGAAGGGGCCTCAAGGTTGAGGATAGCTTGAACCTTGGTGGGGTCAATCTCGACGCCACGATTGCTAACTATGAACCCCAATAGCTTGCCTGATCTCGCCCCGAATACGCATTTTGCGGGATTCAGCCTCAGCTTGTATTTCCTGAGTCGTTCAAACAATTTCCTTAGTACCAGGGAGTGGTCTTCACCATGTCTGGATTTTGCTATCATATCGTCCACGTACACCTCTATCTCCTTGTGCATCATATCGTGGAACAGGGTAACCATCGCCCTCTGGTAAGTTGCCCCTGCATTCTTCAGGCCGAATGGCATGACTTTATAGCAAAAGGTTCCCCAAGGTGTGATAAACGATGTTTTGGCTTTATCCTGCTCTCTCATGCGGATTTGATTGTAGCCCGAGAAACCATCCATAAAAGAGAATCGTTCAAATCCGGCTGTGCTGTCTACTAAGACGTCAATGTGCGGCAATGGGAAGTCATCTTTGGGGCTAGCCCTGTTCAAGTCTCTGTAGTCTACGCAGATCCGGACCTTCCCGTCCTTCTTCATGACGGGGACGATATTAGCAACCCATTCTGGGTAAGCAATCACTTCGATGAACCCCACTTTGAGGAGCTTCATCACCTCCTCTTCAATTTTCTTTTCCAATTCGGGTTTTGTACGCCTGAGGTTCTGCTTCTTGGGCAAGATGCTGGGGTCGGTTGGCAAAGCGTGTTCCACGATACTAGGGTGTAAACCCGACATATCCGCATATGACCATGCGAAGACATCTTGGTATTCTCGCAGGAGCTCAATTATTCTGGATGCTTCTGTCGGCGGTAGGCTTTCTCCAATCTTCACCTCCTTGATATTCTCTGGAGTCCCTAAATTCACCGAGGTAGTGCCCTCCGCAGTGGGTGGCTTGGAGTCTTCATAGCGTTTCCAATCAACTCTGATTCCCTCCTCGACCCGGTCGTCTTCCTCTCCTTCGATATGGAGGGTAGCTTCCTTTTGAGAGCTGGGATAACTTAACAACCTGCTATGTATGTGTGGAATGGTATGCCTGAAATGTCATGAAAATGGTTAGTTAACATATAATAGATAAGGCTCATGGACGATGCATTTCTTTGGAGATGTTTTAAGAACAAAGATTAAAACTGAAAAGGAGAGATGGGGGCTAGTCCTCATATCATTGGACATCCTTGCCTCCCAAAATTTTGAAAACTGGGAGACGTGTGGGAAATCAGGTCTCAAGGCTTTTCTTTTCTTTTCATCTCTTCTTTTCTTTGCATCTTTTCTTTTCTCTCATTTGGATCGTCATCGACCTGATTCGTGGTTCCCCCACATCCCGATTTTTGTATTTTATGAGGATTTTTTGATTTTTTTTTGATTTTTTTTTTGATTTTTTTTGTTGATTTTTTGTTTTGTTTTTATTTTGACGTAAAGACATAAAACAAAGGTGATAGTTCGAGGCATCTGATGTATATTCAGATGCATCAGAGGGGGGGTGGAAATTTCTTTACTCAATGACGGATGCGTCGTCGTCGATTCCCTCGATAATGACGTTGACAGAATCTTCCAGGAACAGGCTGGCCAACTGGGGGTCCTCCGTTGTAACGTCCACCTTCTCGTCCTTCAGCCACTTAGACGCCTCATCAAAGAAACGACTCAGGGGAGTTTCGAACATCTTTCCCTTGCCCTTCCATGTATTCGACCCTAGGACGCGGCCACCACGGCCCCTACCTCTCCCATAACCTTCTGGATGGAAATGTCGACCCGGTTCTCCTTTATAACCCAGCCCTCGGCGGTTCTTCACTGTCGCCAGGCTAACTGGCTCTTGAATACCTTGGTGGTGCTTGCCTAAACCAAGGCCCGGGATAAAACCATGTCGCGTCAGTATTTTTCCCGCCATGATCGAGGATTTGGAGCAATTTGGCGGCCTCATGGCTGTACCAGCTGGTACATGCATAATGTACATTCTCTCCGCAGCGCGAAAGCTTGATTCTTCTCCGGACGAAGGTTTCACCAATGGAATAGTGTCGATGTGGCTCGTTAAGTGATCAGCCTCTGAGTGTATGGTGATCAGTTTGTCGTGAACGACCATCCGGACCTTCTGGTGTAAGCTGGAGGGCACGGCGCCAGCCGTGTGAATCCAAGGTCTTCCAAGCAAAAACCCAAATGACGCTGGGATATCCATGATTTGGAAATTGATCAGGAACTCTGTTGGGCCCACAAGGACAGGTAGTTCTATCTCTCCAGTTACCTCGCCTTTAGCCCCATCGAAAGCTCGAATGGTGGACTTCGAGGTTTTGATTAAATCTTCTTTCACCCCGAGGCCTCTAAGCGTGCTTAAAGGGCATATGTCGAACGCGGACCCATTATCTATGAGGACTCGAGATACCCGTTTGCCGTGGCACATTGCTGACACGTAGAGAGCCTTGTTATGTCCTCGCCCCTCTGGTGGGAAGTCTTCATCTGAGAATGAGACTTGATCTTTCAAGAGCATTGCCCCCACGAAGTCCTCCAACTGGGCCTCATTGATTGTTTCAGGCACGTGGGCCTCATCCAGCACCTTCAAAAGGGCATTTCGATGCTTCTCAGATGTCTTGAAGAGGTCCAAGAGTGAGATTTGCGCGGGCATCTTTCTCAGCTGTTCGACCACCTCGAACTCACTGGTTCTAATGATGGCTAGGACCTGATTGGCGTCTTCCTTCGTTATCCCCTTCTTTTCAACATCTCCCTCCTTTTGGACTAGGCACCTCCCGGAGCGAGTAATGGCATCTACTTCACTGGTGCCGTAATTCCAATGCACTGCTTTGGGGTTGTAAGCCTCTACTGCGGGGAGTGTAATTACTAAGGGCGTGACCTCGTCTTTGTGAGAACTGCTGGCCTCCCCTGTCGCCTCTACCTCGATGTCACTACGATCTTCTTGTGTAAGGTTGAACTCAGCGAGGTTTATTATCAGCGGGGTCATACCCTCCACCATGCAGATCGATTCAACAGGGCATGATTCCTCTGAGTCGTACGGGTTTCTCCCGAGGTCTATATTGAACACCGCGTTTGCGGTATGGTCAGGTAGTGGATTCTGTTGGATGTTTGGATCTGCTCCATCAAACTTCAGCAAGTCACTGTCGATAAGGGCCTGTATGTCGTATTGTAGGGCCCGACAATTGTCTATGTTGTGTCCTTTTTCGCCCATGTGATATGCACAAGTTCGACTCTCGTCGAAACCCATGAACCTTGGCGGTGCTGACCTTGGCGGCTTCTTGGCTAACAACCTTGCGTCTAGAAGCTTAGGGAGTAACTTTGACATCGGGACTGGGAGCGGGGTAAAAGAGGGAGGACCCCTTCCTCTTGGTGCTAAGATCCTCTGGGCCGTCCAAGAGGTGTTCCCCTGGGTCGGGGTGGAGTTTTCGAACTTTTTGGCTCTTGGTGGATTGGAAACGAAGGCAACCTCTGCAGTAGATTCTCGTTCTTTCTTTGCGGGGAACGGTCGCTTCGGAGTCACTTCCGGCACACGCCTTTCTCTTATAGCCCACTCGTGTCTTTCCGCCACTTTGATTAAGTGCGCGAAGGTCTGACACCCAGAGGTGTTTAGTTTGTCAAAGTAGTCATACGGCAGCGCTTTCAGAAAGATGTCTACCAACTCTTCCTCCGGGATGTGCGGCTTCACCTGAGTGGCGAGCGCCCTCCACCTTTGGGCGTATAAACGAACGCTTTCAGTCCTCCCTTTCGCTGTCCGCAGTAGATCCTCTCTGGTTGGAGCAGTCAGTGCATTGAACTTATACTGGGATAGAAAGTCTCCTGCAAACTCGTCCCAGTCGTCATATCTTTGTATGTCTAACTCCACGTACCAAGACAGAGCGGCGCCAGCCAGACTCTCTTGGAAGGTATTGATCAGCAATGGCGTGTAATCTGAGTATTTGGCCATCTTGTACAAGTAGTACTTCAGGTGGGTCTTGGGACAGCCTGTCCCATTATACTTCCTTGAGAAATCCGGCTCCTTGTAGTCCACAGGGACCTCAATCTTGGTGAAAGGCATGATTTTATCGTACTTTGACAACTCAAATCCCTGGCTGGTGAGACATTCCTCGATTTTGGCAATCCTTCTTACTCCCTCATCGACCTTGACAGACTTCTCACTCTGTTTCCCTTCTAGGTTGATGATGACAGGCGGGGCTCTTGGCGGTACGTCAACAGTTGGAGCCTGCTCAGTGCCAGGTGCAGCATTCGTCCCAGCGGGTCCACCTGCGTCGGAACCAGCAGGCGTGCTTGGGTTTGCAGCTTGGTTAAGATCAACTGGCAGAGTGGGCCTGGCGTTAGCCGCGATGAACATGTCCTTCATTTCAGCCAGCATCTGAGTCACTTGGTCTAATCGTGCTTCCAGAGTCCCGAGGCGGGCGTCAACCTGTTCGTGCTCCATACGGGCCTGAGAACGCGCTTGGGCTCGAGTCCTCGTGATTGAGAGTTACCTGGTCGGGAGATTAAAAGTTAGGCTTATGGATACGAGAGATAAATCATGTGCCGCAAAGTGAACGGCGGCCTGATCACGCTGGCGCGGTCTTGCCCCAGTTTGTCAAGGCAAGTATGTCGTTATGCAAAGAGTAATCCATGATAATTAGGATAAGTTCTTTTTGAAAAGATGCTTGGATAATGCATAAAAAAGGCTCCCGGAGGAGTTTGATCACAATGGGAAATGAAAATGCTTGACTATTCTAAACTCGATGGGAGGGCTGGCTCCTCTGTCATCCTCCGATATTGCTGGGAGCCGAGTCTTCAACTCTGGACTTCTTCGCCTTCAGGATAGGCTGGCGGTCCGACGTCTTCCGGTATGTAAGGCTCCACTCCTGGTACATATGGGACGATGTACTATGGAACATATGGTTCGACTAGGGTCGGCCAGACTCTTTTGAAAGCCCGGATATATTCCTCGGAGGCCCGATGGATGTTCATCTCAGGGTCCAACTGATCCGGCCACTCCACATCCTGAGGCGGGGAGTCTTTCAGTGCCTGTTCTAGGTCATTGATCATCATCTGGAGGCGCGCTTTGGTCCTCTTGGTGATTGGGCCTTGGGGAATGTCGAAGGCGAATTCGTCTGGAGGACTTTGGGGTGGTATCTGCTGCAGCATGCCGAACTGTCTGACGACTCTGATCGGGTAGTATGACACGGCTCCTGTGAAACCCAAGAGAGGAATTGGCCCGCCGGTCTTGGTGGCGATGCGTGCTTTATGCATCTTCGGTCGCCTTAGCCGCCATCGGAGTTGTTCGGGTTCTAATTTTTCTAGGAGTTCGTACCAGTCGTTGAAAGAGCGGTTGGCAATGAGTGATTGGCACTTGAGGAAGGACTGGATAGGGTGGACGTCTTCATCGATTCGAGTGCATCCAGCGCGAAGGTTGAGTTTTTTAAGATGGGAAGTGATCCACAAGAAGAGAAGGCCATTGGAGGCTTGGAAAATGGTTTTCCGGGTGGATTTGGAATCATCCAGTGCGGCCTTATAGCGATTCAGGGATAACAAAGTCTCAGCAAGGATCATATAGGAATAATCCAGTTGGTCACATGCCTGCTGGACTATGTGGACAATGAGAGGGTTGAATGTGGTCCTGGATGTAGGGAATAGCACGAATCCAAAGAAGGCCAGGATGAAGACCCCTCCGGCCCTGTGGCCAGTGTCAGTGGGTAGGTTCGAGTAATTGTCGAATAGGAATGAGAACGGGAATCTGCCAGAGTTGGACTTGAGAATCCTTTCAATCTCGGTGGTCTTCAGTCGAAGGAACTTGGAGAGCAGCTTGGATGGGTCAAGGCCTAAAGGGGGACGGACTAATTGTCCTTTGAATTCGACTCCGATGACGGCTGTATATTCTTCCACTGTGGGTGTGACCTCCAATCCTTCGAAGTTGAATGTTAGTGTGGTGCGATCCCAGAACCGTGCTGCTGCTTGTATCAATGCCGGTTGGTATTTGATTTCGATGAGGCTAACCAGATGCCCCAGCCTTTGCTTAACATATGCCTGGTTGGTCTTGTTGAGGCGTCCCCACCAAACTAGCAATTCTCTATGCGGGACCGGCAGAATTTGGATATCACATCTTCCCATCGAGTCTAGAATATGAAAATGCGATTAATTATCCATGGATTACTCGGGCATTAGATTCGTTCAAATCATTATTTACCCGTGATGTGACGAGGGTTGAGTTCCCACATTTGGATAAAGCGAATGCCAAACTAGGGTTCCCATGCTAATCCCATCAATAGGCATAATGAATTGGACGAAAATAATGATGTTATGCAGATGATATGCTTATGCATGGCGTGGATCACTTCAATCATACGTCGCACACACCATGAAATGAGAATTAGATCTTTGCACTTGTGTCGAACCAACCAAGCGTGAGTTCTAACAAAAATTTCAAACGGAAGCGACGTATGATTGAAACAGAAAAGTCCGAATGGTTGGGTGAAATTCCAATGCCGCATTCGGGTATTAAGACGCCTATGAATGACACGGGACTTAAAGCGCAGGGGGTAAGAGGGGGATCCACAGACGGATTCCTTTTACAGACTCAGAAGGCTCAGAAAATTGAATAATTCTAAAACACCTCCGGAAGGCGACCCTAAGGAACCTAAGGAGATGCCCCAAGTCAGGTCGTCGGGTAACGTCGTCCGTCGTCCTTGCTCCGATTAGCTCGGGTCGTCGTCTTCATCAGATGAAATGTCTATAGGGGTGGAAGAGGACGGCTGGCTCTCGAGAGAATCCTCTTCGTCTGATGAGATCTCGATGACCACAAGAGGAGATGTTGGATTTGCTCGTACCCTGCTGAATATGCCCCTTAACTTCAGATAAATGTTCCACATCCTTTCCCTTTCGTACTCGAATTTATGTTCGCGTTCGAGTTGCTCGGCGGACTTGGTGTAGAAGCAGTCTGTTCCTCGGATAAGATTGCGTCCAGTAAGTGCCCTCCCTTGGATAAATCGGAAGGAGTGGAATCCATTGAACGTCTCGGTGGCTCGATGACGGATGACACGTCGCTCATACTCGAATACCTCTGGGACCTTGGAGAGATTTGGGGAGACCATCTCCACTTTATCTAAACTGTAGAATGGAATTAGATCCAACCATCGGACTCAATGAATGCAACATGTTGTGCAATAAATACGAAGCTGCAGGTAAATTAAACAATAATGGAAAGACCTTACCATAAGAGGTACCCGATGATTTTCTTGGTTTTAGGTATACCAATCATCCATATACATGCGCGTGAGACAAGTGAGGATTGACTCTAGAAATCAAAATGGCTTAGGTGAGGAACCTAGAGGCTTCCCTCTATCCGAGTCGATAAATTCGTCCATGAGCGCAATCCACAACAAATGGATAAAAGTCTCGACTTGGATAGTGAGCGGGATCGAATATGGTCAACCCCAGCGCAATCCACGCTAGAGCGTTGCATATCGATCCCTGATCTATGGCTATCTAAAAAGGTGATTTCGCGGCCTGGGTTTGGGCGCTTTGTGCAAAGTGTCGTGATCCTCAAATATGCAGTGAATCATGCGCAACAATTTATATATCAATCAGCGCTTCAAATCATCCATATAACATACATTCCTACGCACATCCTGCATAAGACTATGTTAATCACAGACTACACCCCTTATCACTCCAATCTGTAAAAACATATAACACCTATCGTGAGCGGACTTACCTCACCTTCAAGAGCGCCTGCAGGGTTAGAAAAATCACTCAACGTTTTAATTACGGCCTAAGTCCACTTGAGGTCTAGAACCATGTGTTCTAGAACAATTTCCCCAGCGGAGTCGCCAGCTGTCGCGACCCGTCCGAAATCGGACGCGGCTAATGGATTACCGATCGCGGCCCCCACTCTGAAATGTGGATTGCGGGCCTTTGATCGGCGCGGGCCCTCCCAGGCCCATACCAAATCGCGGCGGGAGTGTCTTTTGAGGGATTCGACGATAAAAGTCGATCGCTTTCGACCTTAGTGTGGTCGTGGTGGCATGTGCAACTTGTGCATGCTTTTGGAGTCGCCACCGGTCTTTCTTGGAGGGTAGACCGGAAACCTTACTGGCCGATTGGGAGAGATCGATCAGTTCTGCGGAACCAGAGATTTTGGGTTCGGGGACTTGGTTACGTCGGTGTCATTACCAACGCCCTTTCGGTACCTAACGCGAGTGATTTTCTTAATTAAGAGTTCATGCAGGCGCGATTTTGGGTGAGATAGGTATGAGTCAGGGTTTCATGCAGATTGGAAGACTAGTCCTATCAAATCACAGTCAATATAATGAAAGCGCAAGTCAAGTGCATAAATAAATCATGTCAATGCATATCAATTGCAATCATGGGCCTCCTAGTATAGCCACGAGGGCTTAGCGAAGATGCGATTTAGGACTAGGGGTAAAATGGGAAGATTCGAGGACAATTAGCCCGAAGGGCAAAATTGTCATTTTTTGAAAGGTTTGGATATCGAATTACCCAAAATATTTCATGGCCAGTTGATTGTGGCCATTTCCCATTTTTGAGAATTTTTTGGAATTTCTTGATTTTTTCTTCAATTTTTGGAAGACGATAATCGTCATTTTCAAGAAGGTTCGGGGTTCAAAACACCCGAGATGAGCCTTGGCCAGCTGTTTGTGGCCATTTCCTACTTTTTGGGATTTTCCTGGATTTTTTTTTTTTTTTTTTTTGGAAGATGGTTTGCCAGAAGGGCAAAACCGTCATTTCTGGAAAGACCGGGGGTCCAAAGACCCGAAACAGGTGATGGCCAGTCGAATGTGGCCATTTCCTATTTTCTGGAATTTTTTAGAATTTTTCTGAATTTTCCGAATTTTTCTGAATTTTCCGAATTTTTTGAAATTTTTATGATTTTCCATTTTTTATTGATTTTTTGATTATTTTATTATTTTTTATTATTTTTTGAATTTTTTAAAATATTTAAAAATATTTTCCGGGCCGGGTCAAACCCGGCCCGCGCCTCTCGGGCGCCCGGCCCGACCCTAGGGGTCGACACCGGCCTAAAACGACACCGTTTTATTTTTTTAAACATTTTTCTATTTTTTACAATTTTTTTGATTTTTTATGTATTTTATTTAATTATCCGAAAATTCCCCGGATTGGACGGTCCACGTTGTGCCACGTGGCTTCATCTCGTGCGTCCGATCTTCCACTAGATCGAGCGACCCACAGAGAGCCACGTGGCTCAATAATAGCCGTCGGATCAAAAATTAATTATTTTCATTTTTTAGAAAACCTACAAATCGGACGCTCTAGAACGTGCCATGTGGCCTCCTCTGGTGCGTCCGATCTTGTACAAGATCGGACGTCCCTCAGTGAGCCACGTGGCACATCCTCGTCCGCCGGATCGATTATTCAAAAATCATTTATTTAATTTTCCAAAAAAACGAGATCGCGACACGTGTCACGATCGGGGCCGTTGATTTTATTTTATTTGAAAATACTCGGACCGGACCCACCCGGCTGACGTGGCTGCCTACGTGGCACCCCACGTCGGCCGTTGACCGCTGACCGCCGGCGAAGTCGCCGGAGAAGACGATGAACAGTAAAAATTCCGGCGACTTCGCCGGAATTCTCGCCGGAAAATGCAAAACGGCTCCGGATCTTCGAATTTTTTTACCCAAATTGCATCATTCGAATCCTCAAACATTCAGCATCAAAATATAAGCATTTCAACGGCCGGGGACGCATCGGAAATCGGCAAAAAGAACCCCCATAGGTTCGGCTCCGGCGAGGGATTTTCCAAAAATTTTCAACGTTCAAAGCCTACCCCGACCGTTCAGAAAACGTCTAAAAGAGGTTTAGAGACTTACCTCAGCTCGTTTAGAGCTGGAAATCCTCGGGTTCGCGCCGGCACGAGCTCACGGCCGAGACCAAGGCCGGTGGTGGTCGGGCCTCCTCGGCGAACACGGTTTGATGCAACAAAAGGGCACAGCGAGCTTAGAGTCGGTTTTAATGTATGCTTGAGGCTAGACACGCACAAATGGAGCTCGGGAACGCACCGACCGCGGGTTAAAAGAAAAACGTGCAGGCAGACATTTCGTCGAGCACCCGATATGCATTATGGAAACAGGGGTAAAGACGGCGTACCGACCTGTCCGAGGATCGTCGGCGACGGTGGATGCTTCGGCGGTGATCAGTGAGGTATGATGAAGGTCCCCGAACTCTCCTCTCGCTGCCTTTCGCTCAAAAAATCCCCCCGGCACTCTCGGCCCTGTTTCCCCTTTAAACCCGAGCCTCCCTCTCCGCCGTGGCCGACCGGCCCGTTTTTTGATGCCCTCGCGCTTGCAGCAACGAATATTCGTCTGGCAACCTGCTTCCCACGCTCGGCCGCCCGCTTTTTCTTTGAAAAATCGCCACCCCATCTCGCCCCTGTCCTCCCCTGCCTCACTGTCGGCCACGGTCTGCAACAATGTTGCAGACCCGGTCGGACCGGGTCGGGTCGGGTCTGACCCGACCGGCCCGGTTCGACCAATTCGCTCAAATTGAGCCCCGATTCGACCTATTTTCATGAAATTGATGGCATAATCGGACTCCTTGGCACATTTTCTATTCAATAAGGGTATTTTCACGGATCAATTGATTGAAATTTTATGAAAACCCCAAATTGTCCCTAGGATCCGAAAACGAATTTCCCCAAATCGAAGGTCCAAACGATCGAATTATTCAAAATTGAGCCCACCAATGGATTCAGCATGATGAAAACTATAGGGTAGAGGTGTTTAATTTTAATGGGTGTGCCCGTGTGAAATTTAATTTCACAAATTGTAAAACCGGGGACTAAATCGAAAGATTTTTATGCAATTAAGCCCTTTTGGTTAAAATTGATCAAATTGGAGGGCAAATTGACCCAATTGCATTTCAATACTCTAGAATACAATGTCATAGCTTATAAAAACCGAGAATTGAAAATTAAAAGACTCGAAAAGGATTTTTTAGGCCCGGTTCGGGATTAGGTTTGTGAAGGAACCCCATGAACCAGGCCAAATTTTTGAATATTTTTGAAAATATTAAAGAGAGAATTAAAATAAAATTTCTTAAACCAAGCCTCAAAGTGGTGTGGCTTCAACCCACACTACCGTACTCTTCCGAATATATACCGTACCTCGTATATCTGGAAATTCCTCAAAATAAGCCGTCATCTCCTTCGAGTCACCAAGACGAATAGGCAGCATCTTTAGGGCTTGGGATCTGGAAAAGAAGGATCCCACGACGGGGTGAGACTTACGTCTCAGCAAGCTAACCTAACCCTACCTAGGCCTTCCGTCCCACCAGACCAAAGCAAACAAGGCAACACATGTAATTTATAAAAGCAAGATGTGGCATTAACTTAAGGCATCGAGTCATGTTTCCACAAACATTTCAATCAAGGAAACATCGCATAGAGTGACCAAGCTTCCGTACTAGCTTATAATTATTTTCATCATCGCGTGAAATAAACAAAAATCCACTATCACCTTCAAACCTCTAGAGACTAGCCCGCGTTCAGACCCCTCAAGCGATCTCGATCAATAAACCCGCGTTCAGACACATCAGGTTTAGCAGCTTATCACCAAGCTCATGTCGGCATGTCAATTCATCATCCCGTGTTCAGATGCATCAGGATGTACTTTCAACCGCAACCCCACGTTCAGACGCATCAGGGTGCCACCGGCCTTAAGCTTCGTTTCATCAAGCTACTTGCCACCATTTATGTGTTCTCACGGCTCAATAGCCCATTTCCTCAAGCAATCTCAGTCAAGAATCATTACGATAGACATTTAATCGCATTATCACCATGAGGATTTCTAGGCATTCAAACACAAATCAATTGATTGCCAAAAAGAAACAAACGTGTTTTGTCATAAGACAAAATTTAAGGCTTGGGTGTCATCCCACCACATGGGCAAGCAAGGCACATCAACGAGCACATCAACGAGCACATCATCAATTTAATCATCCAAGCACAACAAATCAATCATTTCATCGTTTCCTCAATGGAAATCGTCCAGTCGCGTCTAAATGTCCTCCAATAGGTTTAAGGGCCGCTTACCTTCGTTCCGACTAGCAAGTTTCCACCAAAAATCCTTCGTCAAGCTTGGATCCCAACCGATTTCTTCGCTCTCCAAAACAGGGCAGCAGAACGACTTAGCAACAATCCGATGTTTCAATCAATTTATACAATCTAACCACAATTCCACTCATCATGGACCTCATTAACAACTCAAGGGACATTCTAGTACGTCATAACAACACATTTAGAGCATGGCGACACCACGAACAGTTCCCGACAGAACCAAATTACTCAGAATCAAAACAGGACAAAATCGATTCTGCTCCTTTTCGCATAAACAGTCCATGAATTCCCCTTTAAACTCCAATTTATCATCAATTCCTCTTGCTGAAACCTCAATCAACATGTTACATAGCGCCACGATGAATTTCGAAACTAAATAACACTCCTGATTTTCTGACCACGAATGGTATTTTTCCTGATTTTTGGGTTATTTTAATAATTAAATAAATTCCAAAAAATATTAAAAAATTCAAAAAATATTTTTTGTTCAAAATTGGTTCCTAAGGCTAGGCTAAGGCTTCCAAAGTTGATTTTGTAATTTTTTGACCTTTTTTGCTATTTTTAATTAATTTTAGAAGTAAAAACTAAAATAAAAGGTGGTCAAAAATCAAGTGTCAACAGCTGCCCCTCTTTGAGAGTGAGCTCGTCAGAGGTTGCTTTCAAAGATAAAATGACACCTGAATATTAACCGACTCAACTGGGGAAAAGAGACGCTATGACATCGAACCCTTAAGTCCTTGATGAATGCTCAAATTAATCACCGGTTTACTCTTGCAATTCGAACGTGGGCCTGAGGGAGAGCGGCTTACCTGAAGTCTGCCCATTGGGTCCTGCGCATGCGGAGTCTGAGGTTTTGTCACTGCGCTCTCAGGATGCCGGAAAAAGGAGGGGCTTGTTCCCCTTTTTTTTTTCTTCTTTTTTTTGTTGGTTTTTTTTGTTTTGTTTTGTTTTAGTTTTTTGTTTTGTTTTTTTTTTTGTTGTTTTTTTTGTTGTTTTTTTTACAGGCCCTCGTAGCTTCTGACACACTATCCCAGGCTTTATTCCTCGAAAACCTTTCCCGGCTACTGACAGGAAACACTCACAGAAAGATTTATCGAGCACCCCGAGCTTTGGGGATCCCATGACGCTGACTAGCGGTGACAAAGGGGATATTTTTGGCTTGAAAGGGGATCCCATGGCGCTGACTAGCGGGGCCAGAGGGGATTTCTCAGTCGGAGGTTTGCTACGTCCGGCGAGACAGTTTGATATTTTGAAAAGGTTCCCAGGACAGGGGTTCTCCAAGTCCAATGGGATTTCTTGATTTTTTGAAAGGGTTCCCAAAACGGAGGTTTTCCACGTCCGGTGGGATTACCTGTTATTCTGAGAAGGAGTCCCGAGTCGGAGGTTTTCCACGTCCGCTGTGATGGTTTGATCTTTTGAAAAGGTTCCCGGGACAAGGGTTCTCCAAGTCCAAGGGGATTTTTTTATTTTTGGAAATGGGTCTCATGACGAGGGTTCTCCACGTCCGATGAGATTACCTGTTTTTCTGAGAAGGGGTCTCATGACGAGGTTTCTCCACGCCTGATGAGATTACCTATTTTTCTGGTAGGGGTCTCATGACGAGGTTTCTCCACGCCTGATGAGATTACCTAAATTTTGAAAATGGGTCCCATGACGAGGTTTCTCCACGTCCGATGAGATGGTTTGTTTCTCAAAAGGAGTTCCCAACACGGAGGTTTTCTACGTCCAATGGGATTGCTCGGTTCTTCAAATGGTTCCCAAGTCGGAGGTTTTCTACGTCCGATGGGAATGTTTGGTTCTTCAAAAGGTTCCCAAGTCGGAGGTTTTCTACGTCCGATGGGAGTGTTTGGTTCTTCAAAAGGTTCCAAAGTCGGAGGTTTTCTACGTCCGATGGGAATGTTTGGTTCTTCCAAAAGTTCCCAAGTCGGAGGTTTTTCACGTCCGATGGGGTTACCTATTTTTCTGAGAAGGAGTCCCGAGTCGGAGGTTTTCCACGTCCGCTGGGATGGTTTGGTTTTCTTGAAAAGGGGTCCCAAGTCGGAGGTTTTCCACGTCCGTTGGGATGGTTCTACCATTGATTTTGACCCTTCAGGCGGTATCTACCTTTGGTTTGACCCTTCAGGCGGTTTCTACCTTCATTTGACCCTTCAGGCGGTTTCTACCTTTGATTGACCCTTTAGGCGGTTTCTACCATTGGTTGACCCTTCAGGCGGTTTCTACCTTTGGTTGACCCTTCAGGCGGTATCTACCTTTGGTTTGACCCTTCAGGCGGTTTCTACCTTCATTTGACCCTTCAGGCGGTTTCTACCTTTGGTTGACCCTTCAGGCGGTTTCTACCTTTGAGCTGACCCTTCAGGCGGTTTCTACCATTGATTTTGACCCTTCAGGCGGTATCTACCTTTGGTTTGACCCTTCAGGCGGTTTCTACCTTCATTTGACCCTTCAGGCGGTTTCTACCTTTGATTGACCCTTTAGGCGGTTTCTACCATTGGTTGACCCTTCAGGCGGTTTCTACCTTTGGTTGACCCTTCAGGCGGTATCTACCTTTGGTTTGACCCTTCAGGCGGTTTCTACCTTCATTTGACCCTTCAGGCGGTTTCTACCTTTGGTTGACCCTTCAGGCGGTTTCTACCTTTGAGCTGACCCTTCAGGCGGTTTCTACCATGGTTTGACCCTTCAGGCGGTATCTACCTTGAGTTTGTTGAGGCGACATTCTGGGAGCTGGGTTCTCCAGGTATCCTGCAGAATTTTGAGCCTGAAAGATTTTTCTTCACCAAGAAAACGTTAGTAATCTTTGGGAAGACCACGGCTGTCCATTTGACAAAAACCGTATGACTTAAGTTTTAATCGTGAAATGTGCATTTTGATGCTGGAGGTTATCCAAAGCATTCTTGCAACATGCAAATGTGATCACAAATCCCAGGCACGGAAAATCTGGATCAATGGTTTGAAATTTCCAAAAAGAGTTTGTTCAAAACATCAGTTGGTATATTTCTCGACAATGAGGTCTTCTCACCTGTTTTGCGATAGTGGTTTTTTATAAGGGACGCACTCAATTCCCAACTAACCTGTGCCTAGGTTTTAGGCTCATTCGCAGCGCATACATTTTGATCGGTCGGGAGGTCTTCCAAGGGATCGTAATGCTGGGCTTGGATATTGGTTTTCAAGGGGGACCCGCTTTGGAGTCGAAGCCATTGAATGAAAGTCTTCATCATCTGCTCCGGGTTTACAAGTCAAGAACCCTGCAAAATGAGAAAGAAATAGTCTTGCTCGTACCTCTTCGAGCTAAGCTATATGTTAACCCAAGTGTCTTAGTCAGAGAAGACTGTTTCGGGGTTGTAACATTGGTAGGATCGGGGACCGAAAAAGGCTTGTTTTTGGCCCAGAATTTATGAGGGGTTGACATTGGTGATCATTGCAAATTTGCCACCTGTCTTTTCCATTTCGCATCTTCAATTTTGAGGTGCACTATCTCTTTTGAGGTGTGGACAAATTCTTGTGAAAGCGCCTCTGGCTGCATTAAGAGGTTAACAACTCTATCTGCGTCTCTGCTCCGCGCTTGATACCGTTTGAGGAGTGGTTTTTGGAATGTGACTCCTTTTGAATTTTTCTTCTCCCCTTTCAAACAGGTTTCACTGGGGGATTGATACAAATCGTTCACCCAAGCATCGGCCTTGCTTTTACCAGGCACTTTGCTTTTTCTTGATGCTGGGGATTTTTCTCATCATCTTTTCCTTTTCATTTTTCTTTTGAAATCCCGCTTTTCTCATCTTCGGGAGGTCTTGTTAGACATGTGGCCAAAGGTCTAACAAGGTTCAGCATTAACTTAGGGATTTCTTCGCAGACCCTAAGTTTGAACTCTTCCATTTTTGAACTGGCGCTGCCTCTGTCTTGGAACTTGCAATGACCACCAACGGGTTTATGAAATGAATTTGCAGGCTCAACTTGGTTATGCAAAGGATATGGTGTGTGGGATAGAGAAATGAATGCTTCTCGTCATCCTATGGCACTTGGATTACCATATAAACAACACACAAAGATTGATGTTAGTCCGAGCAAGAAAATTTCTAACCATTTTCTCCTGATGCCGCTGGACTTACTTTCGTTCTTGCCCCGATGTGGGGTGGTTTTTGAAAGTTTTGAACAATTTTTTATTGGAAAAATCTCTCATTTTCTCCAAAAATTTTACCCGTCAAGGGGATTTTATGATGCACCATGCATGTTCTAATCATGTTCAGACAACCTCCTGTTTCAAAACATGAATGCCAATGAAATTTGAATTCTATGTCTTTTCTAGACATTAGATTCTGAAAGCTTTTCTTTTCTTCTCTATTTTTTATTCAACATCTTCAATGGATTGGGGAGAGGGATACTTACCTGTCCCCCGCGGCTAGAGGTCCCTGAAAATGTAGAAGAAACATGTCATTGTATGTTCACGGATTTTTCAAGAATCGGAACGATACATCCTACCCTTGGTCATGTGCTCCGACCAGTATGCAAAGGTTGTAAAAATCCTGCTTCGCCTTGTTGGCGAACCCCTGTCAAGGACGAGAGTTAGGTGTCAGTTTGTATTCCAAAATTCAAGATAGATTGGAACGATACCGCCTTGTTCTGTTTTGTGTTTCCGTTTGAACACAAACGTGCGGATTGCAGAAGTTGGCCATCTATCTTGTGGCCATGACTCCTCCCTCTGGTTGGCAATGAATCCTTGTCGAGGATTTGCACTGGAGGAGATCCATTCATGCTCTTGGACGCATTGTACGTCTTTTCCAGGGCTTCTTTTCCTAGCAACCTGTCTCTTGCAACTGATATTTCATTTCGCCCCCTACGTCGGCGAGCTGTTTTCTTTCATGACTTTTGGCGTCAACGACCTCCTCGCTGACTTGTTTATGGATAGTACCTCTTGACTGCATCGGCGTTTACAGGGTGTCCTAGCTCTTCTCCATCCATGTTAATAAGAATTAAGGCCCCTCCAGGTAAAACCTTCCTAACCACATATGGTCCTTCGTAATTCGGGGTAAACTTGCCCCCTGGGTGCGACACGTTCGGGAGGATCTTCTTGACAACGAGCTCGTCAGCTTCGAACATTCGCGGTCGAACTTTGCGGTTGAACGCTCTAGCAACTCTTTTCTGGTATGTTTGGCCATGGCAAATTGCCTGCAGACGCTCCTCGTCTATCAAGTTCAGCTGCTCGTGTCTTTGCTGCACCCACTCCGCCTCACTGAGCTTGACGTGAGACAAAATTCTTAACGATGGGATTTCTGTTTCAATTGGCAGGACCGCTTCCATACCGTATACTAGGGAGTAGGGCGTTGCCCCTGTAGAAGTTCGGATCGAAGTTCGGTACGCCATCAGCGCGTAGGGTAGTCTTTCATGCCAATCACGGTAATTCTCCGCCGTTTTAGCCAATATCTTCTTGATGTTCTTGTTCGCCGCCTCTACTGCTCCATTCATTTGGGGTCGGTAAGGCGATGAATTGAGATGACGGATACTGAAAATGTTCAGAAGGTTATCCACCGTTTCGTTGTTCAGGTTCGAGCCATTATCGGTCACGATGGCTTGAGGGGTCTCGTATCTTGAGATGATGTCCCGCTTGATGAATTTAGCCACGTTTTTCGCCGTCACATTGGCATATGACGCAGCCTCAATCCATTTGGTGAAGTAGTCTATTGCCACCAGTATGAATCTGTGTCCATTCGAGGCCTTAGGGTTGATTGGCCCTATCATGTCTATGCCCCACATTGAGAAAGGCCAGGCCTCGGACATTTGATGAAGCTCGTTCGGGGGCGCATTGATCCTGTCTCCATACACTTGGCACTGATGGCACGATCTCACGTGCTGATTACAATCTGACTCCAGTGTCATCCAGAAATAACCTAGTCGCATGATTTTCTTGGCGAGAAGATGGCCGTTCATGTGCGGGCCACATTCCCCCTCGTGTATTTCGATCATAAGCGATCTAGCTTCATTGCCGTCTACGCACCTGAGGAGGACTGAGTCATAAGACCTCTTGTAGAGAGTTGGACCACTGAGGAAAAATTTGCCCGCCATCTTTGCAATGTATTTCCTGTCTCCTGCTTGAGCATCCGGAGGGAATTCCCCTTTGGCCAGGTAGTTCTTTATGTCATGATACCACGGTAAATCCTCGAACCCCTCCTCAATTACCATGCAATGTGCAGGTTCTCGGGTAATGCCTGTGCGCAACGGTTCAATGTCTATGCCGTTCGCTACTTGAAGCATAGAGGCCAAAGTAGCCAATGCATCTGCGAAGTGATTTTGCGTCCTTGGCAGATATTCGAAATCAATTACTTCGAATTCCTTGATCGTCTCCTCCAGGCATTTATGGTACGGGATGAGCTTGAAGTCCCTAGTTTTCCATTCGCCTTGGGTCTGGAGGATGATTAGCATCGAATCTCCATAGACCTGTAACTTCCGCACTTTCAAGTTAGTGGCGAGTTGCAAACCAAGGATGCATGCTTCATACTCAGCCACGTTATTAGTGCACGGAAATGTCAGCTTTGCGGCCACGGGGTAGTGTTGGCCATCTGGAGATATGAGGACGGCTCCGGTACCTGCCCCAGCTAAATTGACCGCGCCGTCAAAATACATGGTCCATTTGTCGTCCGAGAGTGTCAGAACGTGGCCTTCCGCCTTATTCTCTTCCTCCTCAAGGGCATCGTGGCCTTGGGAATTCTCGGCTAGCATGTCAGCAATGGCTCGCCCTTTTACTGACTTCTGGTTTGAGCTCCTGACATCAAACTCAGAAAGGAGCACCTGCCACTTGGCCAGCTTCCCTATCAATGACGGCTTTTCTAACAAGTATTTGATTGGGTCACTCTCTGTGACTAACTGGATGGTGTGGTGAAGGGTATACTGCCTTAGCCTGCGGAGTACCCAGATTAGCGCGACGCATGTCTTCTCTACCTCCTGGTACCTTGCCTCTGACGCGGTGAACTTCTTGCTTAGGTAATACGCAGCTCGCTCTTTGCTATCTTTTGGGTTTGTTTGAGCGAGTAAGGCCCCTAGGGACTCGTCGTGGATAGTGAGGTAAAGGGTTAGGGGGACTGTCGCGACCCTCTTGAGGTTGTCGGGCTCTCGAGGGCTAATGGGCCGTCCTGTCTGGTCGGACGCGGGCCTCTCCCAAGACCCATTACCCAAATCGCAACGGAGGTATGCGTGATCGACTTTCAGTGTGGTCTAGTGACATGTGCTAAGTGTGCATGCCATGGAGTCGCCACCAATCATTTTTTAGGGTATGATTGGACCACCCAATCGAATAGTTGGGAGTTTCTATTCAATTCTGCGAGAACCAGAGAAATGGTTTCGGGGACTTAGTTACACCAACTGTCAGAGTTGACGCCCTTTCGGTACCTAAGTTGACTGAATTTTCTAGCCTGAGATTCATGCGAATGAGTAAGGTATGAACCCTAAATCTAGAAATTCATGTAGATAAGAGTGATTATCCTAGCAATCACAATCAGTAATAAAATGCTCAACTCAAGGAATCTAGATATGCAAATAAATCACATGGCATTCCTAGTAAGGTCCTATTTATCAATCACAGCTCAAGAATGATTTAGCTGTCCTAGCCATTCTACACACGATCTAACCTAAGAAAAGCATTAGGAAGTATCGAAGGAGTTCGAGAGTACTCACATGGGGTTCGCCGTGCCCTGGTTTGGTCTTGGACGAGCTATCGAGCTCATGCCGACCCGATTATATTTGGGAATCCACTCGGCGTTTTACACCATGAAATCATGTGAAACAAAAACGAAAATATTCAGCAAGGGGCATTTATTGTAGATGGTGGTCGATCTAATTGGACGTCAAGACTAAAAAAGATGTAGAAATTTACAAATTAAAATACTCGAATGACATTTTTTTGCCAAATTCAACTCTATGCGTCGTGAAGAAACACATGCAATTGAACTTGAATTTTGACTATTTATGAGTTCAAAATAAAAAGGAAATAAAAATAAAAATATTGACTATTTTTCTATATTTTTACGACATCGAACGCTATTTTTCTTCATTTTTCATGTATTTTTCTATTTTTGGAAAATATTAAAAAATATTAAAAAATATTAAAAAATATTTTTTTTTTATCAAAAATGGTTCCTTTAGCTTGGTCAAGGCTACCAAAGATGATTTTTTAATTTTTTTAACTTTTTATAGATTTTTTATGTATTTTTTAAAAATAAACTATGAAAGACTGATCAAAAATCAGGTGTCAACAGCTGCCCCTCTTTGAGAGGAATTTCGTCAGAGGTTTCTCTCAAAGACAAGGTGACACCTGTGTTTCGATCGACTCGACTGGGAAAAGAAAAGAAATCATGACATCCAATTTTCATGCCCATCAATGTGTGCTTTTCCTTAAAAAGAGCTGTGCTCATTCAATTCCCTGATATGATGTGAGAAAGTTAAGGAGTAGATAGACTTCCCTGCCCCTTACCTGCGGACTTGTCATCGGAGTGTCCTGGGGATGTTAAGCTCTGACCTGTATGGTAGGTCAAACCATAATGGGATTCCTAACTGATAGGAACCTAAGGAAGACGCATCCCACATTTGGGAATTTGCCAAGGGTTTTGATCCGTGTGGTGGACTAAACTAGAAATGGCTTGCCTAATGTAAGGCTTATTAGGGAAAACGACTCCTCCCACGTTCGGGATTCATCAAGGTTTTGATCCGTATGGTGGATCGGACCATTGGGTTGATCCTTCAGGCGGTCTCTACCAGTCCTTTGACCCTTCAGGCGGTTTCTACCATTCATTGACCCTTCATGCGGTTTCTACCATTGAGTTGACCCTTCAGGCGGTTTCTACCATTGGTTGACCCTTCAGGCAGTTTCTACCATACATTGACCCTTCAGGCGGTTTCTACCATTGTTTTGACCCTTCAGGCGGTTTCTACCATTGGTTGACCCTTCAGGCGGTTTCTACCATACATTGACCCTTCAGGCGGTTTCTACCATTATTTTGACCCTTCAGGCGGTTTCTACCATTGGTTGACCCTTCAGGCGGTTTCTACCATACATTGACCCTTCAGGCGATTTCTACCATTGTGTTGACCCTTCAGGCGGTTTCTACCATTGATTGACCCTTCAGGCGGTTTCTACCATTGAGTTGACCCTTCAGGCGGTTTCTACCATTTATGAGATTCCAAATTGATATGAATCAAAGGATGACGTACCCGCTCTTCGGGGCTAGTCGGAGACTCGATCATTCTGTGGATCGGTCTTAGAAAAGATTTGCCTACTAAAAGGCTTCACCTAAGGATGACGCACCCAGTCTTTGGGGTGGCCAAAAGTCCTGCAGAAAGCTTAGACCTGAAAAAATTTTCCTCGCCAAGAAGATATTAGTAATCTTTGGGAAAACAATAATTGTCTAACTGACAAAATTCTACGACTTAAGTTTTAGTCATGAAATGTGCATTTTGATTGTTGGAGGTTATCCAAAACATTCCTGCCATATACAGATGTGATCATAAATTCCTTGCACGGAAACTCTAGATCAAACAATTTGAAAATTTCAAAAAGAGTTTGCTCAAAACATCCATTGGAGTATTTCTCACCCAAGAAGGCTCCTCACTGCTCTGTGATAATGATCTTTAATAGGGAAAGTGCTCAATTTCCTACCGACCTGTGCCTGGGTTTCAGGATCATTCGCAACGCATACATTTCGACCGATCAGGAGGTCTTTTACGGGACCGTAGTGTTAGGCTTGGATATCGGTTTCCAAGGGGGACTCACTTTTGAGTCAAGGCCGTTGAACGAAATTTTTCACTATCTGCTCCGGGTTTACAAGTCAAGAACCCTGCAAAATGAGAAAGAAATAGTCTTGCTCGTACTTCTTTGAGCTAAGTTATACATTAACCAAAGTGTCTT
Source organism: Rhodomyrtus psidioides (assembly GCA_021437785.1). Classification (NCBI taxonomy): domain Eukaryota; kingdom Viridiplantae; phylum Streptophyta; class Magnoliopsida; order Myrtales; family Myrtaceae; genus Rhodomyrtus; species Rhodomyrtus psidioides. The sequence goes on from JAILYB010000030.1 coordinate 3,060,959, forward strand.
GGTCAGATAAGACTACTTCAGGGTTGTAACATTGGAAGGATTGGGGACCGAAAAAGGCTTATTTTTTGCCCAGAAATTGTGAAGGGTTTGACATTGGTGATCATTGCAAATTTGCCACATGTCCTTCGAAGAACATCTCCATTTCTTGAAGTGTACACTCCTCTTTTAGAGCGCACAAGGATGTTTAAAAGTGTCTCTTGTTACATTAAGAGACCGTCTGTTTGTGTGTTTGCAATTTGAGCACGACAACATTTGGAGAGTAGTCATCTTGATCTAACTCCTTTGCAGGGTCTTTTCATCGTCTCTCTAGACTTTACTGGGGATATTTTGAATAGACATCATCAGCCTTGCTTTTTACCAGGCACTTTGCTTTTTCTTGATGTCTAGGGATTTTTCTTTTCCCCCTTTTTTTAATCCCGTGTTTTTCTTTTCTTTTGGAGCTAGGATTTTTGGCAATCATGCTAGATATACAACTTAAACTTTGGCACGCTTCCATTCCTAGAGTGATGTTGCCTTTGCTTTGGAATATGCAATGATCACCAATAGGTTGATGAAATGAATTTGCTGGCTCAACTTGGTTGTGCAAAGGATAACAGTGTGTAGGATAGAGAAATGAATCATTCTCGTCATCCTATGACACTTGGATTATCATATAAACAACACACAAAGATTTATGTTAGTCCGAGCAAGAAAATTTCTAACCGTTTACTTTCTGATACTGTTGGACTAACCTTCATTTGCCCCAATGTGGGGTGGTTCTTGACAGGGTTGAGAATGAAAATCGCCGTTCAATGGGGTTCTCAATGGGCATCTGTAGTGTTTGGAATGAAGAAATAAATGCCTCTGTCATCTCGATCCATGTAATCGTTGCGAATGACCCTTATATCCATAGGTTAAGGTTTCGCTATCATTTCCAATCTCCTCATCTCTCATGTGTGTATGGGACGTGTTTGGATTAGGCTCACTTCTCTTATGAGAAAATACCCTTTTGAACAGTTCGAACGACTCTTGTTGGAAAAATTCATTTCATTTCATCAAGATTTATCCTTCAAAGGGATTTTGTGATGCACCATACATGTGTAATTCATGTTCAGACAATCTCATGTTTTAAAACATGAATGTCAATGAAGTAAGAATTCTATGTCTTTTTAGATGTGAGAATCGAATTAATTCTGAAAGTTTTTAATCTCCAATGAATTGGGAAAGGGGATACTTACCTGCCCATCGAGGCTGGAGATCCTGGAGATATAAAAGGGAAATGTCATTGTATATTCTAAAACTTTACAAAAATTGGAACGATACATCTTACCCTTGGTCATATGCTCCAACAAGTGTACAAGGGTTGTGAAAATATGTCTGCCCTGATGGCGAGCTCCTGCCAAGGATAAATATTAAGCATTATTTTGGGTTTCCAAATTCAAAACAAATTGGGACGATACTACTTTACTCTTGATTTGAATTCCATTCTGCATGCCAATGTGCGGATTGTAGAAGCCGGCCCTCAAGCTTGTGGCCATGATTTCTTCGTCTGGTTGGGCAACGAATCCACCTCGAGGATTTACGTCGGAGGAGATTCATTCATCTTTTTGGGCGTGTTTCATGCACTGTTTTGTTATTTGAATGCATGGCTTCTTGGGTGCCTCGTCTCTGTTCATCACCTGAGAGGAAAATGAGAGAACATTATCCCCGCATCTGATTGAAAATCATTTAGGAACGATACGTTCTTTTTACCAAATGGGTGGCTCCGCGGCCAAATGCGTTTTACATTGAAAGGATAGATTCCATTACGCTCTGCGGATGATAACTATCGCTTGGGGGACTTGCCCCACTGATCAAACGATGAATTTGATGTCTTCGGCTTCGACATGCTTTCCAGATGTAGGAATGGTTTGCCCCCATTTTCAGTGGAGATGGGTTTTGTCGAGTGGGCAAGATCAAAAACTCATCCTAGATTTGGCTTTAGTCGAAGGTTGAAATCCCGACCTTGGATAAGCGAATCATGATTCATCTCCTTCTGCTTCGGATTTGTCATTTGCGTGCTTCACATTTTACAATACCAACTTCGCCGCTTGATGAAAATGAATCGATGATTTTCGAATTGCCCCAAGTTCTATAGTCATCTGCGTCAAATCTCTTTGAACTTCATCGGGTGATAGACAAACTGATAAAATGATTTTTCAATCCTGAGATCGAACTCCTGACGTTTCGTACCACTTCCAGTTCACTGACTACCAGGACAAAGCACTATTGGCGTCCCTAACTGGTTCATTTTTTGTTATAAAATTCTTGAAGCAGTTAGCGACCCCCATCGAGAATGAAACAAGCTCAATTTAGAGTTCATAACGACTAAAGGTCCCTTAGAACGATACAGAGCTAACCGTCTTTGAGCTCGCTCGGGCTTTTGCTCGCATTTTCCTATGTGAAGCCTTTAAATGTTTTTCTTCGTGGCGTTCAATTGATTCGCCTCGACTCTAATCTAACAAGGGATTGTCGTACTCAAGCATGATGATGCTCGCAGGTAGTACTGATCGCTGCCCCAGATTAACTCTAGGCATTAAGGAAGATTATCTTTCATGGAAGACTTTATGACAGAAAGATTAATGATACATCCATTCACATGTGCCTAGTTCCCTTGAGGATTCTCGGTGATCAGCTAGTTACACCATGAATCAGACATATAATCATCATTTTGGATCATAACTTCATAAGTCCATCAGTTTTAAACTGATCGATCCAGATATGGAGCTCCTCATCAAGGAAATCTTTTGATTCTTCGAGCAACTGATATTCGGGTTGACCATCATCGCTTGGCGTTGAAGGATTCCTGTTTCTGTTGTGAGCGATCTGATTCTTCGAGCTAGAACCTTCGTCGTTGCTCGAGATTATAAGAGGATGATTGATCGGTTCACTATCAAAAGCACCTTCCATTTGGGAATGGGAGAAACAAAAATCCTCAGAGCATCCGCCCGCTTGATCTTCCGAAATCATATGCCCAAGCCGGGAAGATCTTTGAACACTAGGCGCAATATATTGATCGGGGATAGGAAGAGCACTAGTAAAAAGTTGCTGCTCAAACCAAGGAGTTCGTACCTGCTGCACTTGTGGCATATACTCTTGAGGGGTGCTGAGATGATTCGGGGGAATATTCTGATTAGCGCCCAAGTAGTCGATGGTGCTGCTACCAGCTTGGTCCGTGCCTAGATTCGGCAGGGTATTTCTTACTTCAGGGGCATTGTAGTTATAACCATGCCTAGTGTTTAGGCACAAGTTGAGTTCTTTCAGGTTCAGTGCTGTGTGGCGCTGTCTTAGCGCCCTTCTGTAGCTCTTGAGGTGACTCGCGACTCCATCTTTAGTGAGTCCTGGTATGTTCATGATCTCAAGTATGCGCGTTGGATATGCTGAGTTGATCCCTAGTCGCTGAACCGCACTAAGGAACTTGAGATGAAGCTCGGGGGACCAATTGACCCTCGTCTTCTTGCGACCCAGAACAGTGTTGACAACTTGGCTAGTGCTCTCTGGCCTATTTCCAGTAGGATTTGATCGAGCTGGAAATTGTTGTGGAGGGAATTCATCAGCTTTGGATTGGTCGGTCGTGATAGTAAGCTCATCGTTAAGGAAACTCCAATCATGGTGACGCATATCACATCCTTTAGAAGGCATCGGTATTGACTTCGTATAATTGATTTGTTCATGCATATCTCCAACAAAATCCGATTGTATCGAAGATGGTTCGAGGGAGTGGGGTGGTGAATGAGCATTTTCAATCCTCATATAAGGCTTATCAAGGAACATTTCACCGAGAGTGATAGGGCCACCGCAATTAAGGCAAGCGATAGTGCTGGGAGCTTTCTTATACCTCATGTTCTCCGCTCGAAGCTTTTCGTTTTCCTCCTTTAGAATCGCAAGTTCTTGACGTCTGTGTTGAGCCCTCAATTTGGCTCGTTTATTTTGAAACCAAAACTTGACCCTCAAAGGTTTCATCCCTAGCTTCTGGCCCAATTCATTTCTTTGTTTCATGTTCGGGAGAGGGCATTCACTAAAGAAAGCTTCAAGCTCTTGGATTTCATTCTGAGTGTGGCACTGGCGACGTTTCCTTTTCCGAGATTGACCATCGCTGCTGCTGTTGTCGTCGCTGCTGAGATCCTGAACTTCGTTGCCGAAAGGGTTGGGTTCTGTGGTTCTGGTACCAGACGCCATCCTGGAATCTTCGAGATCTCTCAGTAGTTCATTTTCTGAGATTTTAGGATCAGTCGCCTCTAGCAACTGACGGTAACCCTCAAACATGTTGGATCGAGAAATGTTCGATCAATTTTTGCTCACTCAGGGTTCTCTACTCTCTCATGTATGCTCACTCTCTCTAAATTTTCTTTTGAGTGGTTCTGTATGCCCATGAAACGTTCTTTAAACATGGATGAAGATCATCAGGCAAGCGTTGCTCCCAAGATTTCGTATTTCCCGCTTTGTCGTCTTCTTTCTTCTTTTCAACGTGGAGGGACACCAAATCGATTTCCTTTTCTCGATATCCATGTCTGTCTCCCACTTATTTTCAAAAAGGTGGAACTACGCTCGCCTCCTGCTCAGTTTTTTAATATGATGGGACCGCCAAATCCTTTCGCAACTTTTTTCGATAGTTGCGCTTAACTCCCGCTCAATTTTAATATGGTGACACCGACATATCTTTTTACAACTTTTTTAGGTTTATCAAGCCTGAAATCGCGGACTGGGACAGATCTGATGGTTCACCGAAAGAGCCACCACTGCTTTACCCAATTAACTTGGTTCCACGAGCATTATTGCTGTGCCTTTCTTCATTCTCGAGTTTGCTATAAAAGGAGGAGTTAATGCAGAGAAGATTAACACTCTTACATAATTGCCTTTTCTTATTTTAATCACTCTACCACACTCATCTTCTTCTCCCTCACTCCAACGAAAATGACCTCCTCTCCTATTCGCGCTTTCTCGGCCGAAATTTTGGCCCAGTGGGAAAAACTCTATAACCTCCTCGGTCGAGGCTATGCTCATATAGCCGATCACCCAGAAACTGAAGATGAAATCCGCATTTTGCTCGTGGAAATAGACACCACCTCCATCGAGGGCACTAATTTAGAGAGGGAATATAGAATCTTCCCAACCCTCTTTATAAACTTTTTAGAGACTTACCGTGTCGCTCATCGAAAAGCTACCGTGGCTCACGTTTTGCGAGCTCGCTATGAGGATCGGTCCAACTGCTTGGTGTTGGCCAACCTTGTGGCCGATAGTCACAGAAAGGCTGTTGAGTTCGCCAACAAGCGAGTCTCGATGTTGCTTCGCGAGAGGGGAAATTTGGTGGAGCGCTTGGCCTTATCCCTGACCACCTATGAGCACGACCGTCGTAATGTCGTGTTGAAGTTTCAATGTGAGTGGCAGGAAGAAAGGCTTGACAGCATTACCGCGGATATAGCCCATGGGAGAGGACTAGTTCGGGACTTGGAAATAGCCGCCGAAGATCACGGGACCAAGGTTGCCGAGCTTAAAGGGGAATGTAAACGCCTTCTTCTTAAGCTTGCAGATCTCGAGTCTCGAGGTGGTGAGTATAAGCAAAGCATCAATAATATGGAGGGCCAACTTGGTTCCTTTGTGATGCTAATTAGGGCTCATTGCGGTTTTATGTTTCCACCCCGATGATTTGTATAATCTGCTTTTAAGGTCCCTCGATTGAGCGAAATGAATGAAAGCTCTAATGTGTGTGTCTCAACTTCTGTATGGCTGACTTTCTCGAACACCTGACCACTCTCAACCTAGGCAAGTTGCGCTTTGACATTGATGATTCGAGCGTGTACATCTTGATTTTTTAATCTTGCTTATGATCGGATAAAGGAACCTCCCACCGCGATTATCCACAAAAAGACTTCTCTTCTCTACTTGTTTTTAACCTGTTTCAAATGAAAAGGCAGAATCAGAAGAAAGAATTTGAAAAATAAAGCATAAATCCTTTCAATTTTATGCTTACTTGTGATTAATAGGGATAAGAGCTTTTACAAGGGTTTTGGCCTTGTGCAAAAGCTTTTATCAATATTCCTCGAAGGAAAGCATATCATTGAAAGGAATGTAATTCACGATAATCGCCTTTGATCAATTCCAAGAAACTCAATGGAATGTTCAAAAGTACACAATTACGATGTGTTTTAAATTCAATTAAAGATACAGTATCCAAATTAAAGCCGTTTGCTAAGAACGAGAGTAATTTGGATATCTATCTTTTCATTAAATTTGAAAAACACGAATACTCTTGATCAATTATTGTGGATTACCAATGATGCAAAACATGCATGAACCAATTCAAGTTTATAGTTCCTTCTGGCGAAATTGGGATTGTATTGCCCTATACGGCCAAAAGGTTGTATAAGACTTCCAATTTCAATTTCATCCAAAGGAATTATAAATTTGATTTTGGAGTATTCGAGTGATTAGAAGAAATGCCACTATCACATTCCAATGACAAGTCAATAAAAATACAACAAATTTCAATCAGAATGTATATAAACACAAATAGATCCCTAATACAAACAATCTAAGGGATCAGATAGAGAGGATCTCAGCAAAATAAATCCTATATAAGAAGGCTAGAAATGAAAAATAAAACAAAGGAATGTGATCTTAATACTTAGATATGCCCCAGTTTCGATCTTTGAGACGTGACTTCAGGATCACCTATTCCAAATCGTCATCTTCATTAGATGATACCTCAATGATGTCCATAGCAGGCTCTTCTTGTCCACTTGGCGCTCGTAATGGGATGACACCATCTTCATCTTCCATCAAGAACATTGGGAGGAAAACACACCTATCTATCCTCAAAATGGCATTTAATCCAATCACCGGAATTATGCATTGAATATAATGATTAAGAGCTGTAACAAGTTCGAGGGATAGAAAAGTCTTACCAACCAAACTTAAGAGAAAATCAAGCTTCTCTGTATTTTTAGCAGTGTTAGGTATACTAACCTTCCATAGACAAACGCATGAGACAAGTGAGGGAAAACTCCTAAAAATCAAAAAATAGGGCTTGGTACCTAAAGCCAAGGTTCTCACCTCGAATTCTGGGAAGAGCCGATTCCATTGCACAACTATCGTTGCATTGAGACTCAATCCATAGTTCGAAGTGAGCGGAATTGAAAAGTGGATTACCCCATGTTTTTCCTCACGGAGATTCCATTTTCAATTCCTTCTATTGTGTTCCTAAAGAGGGCGCCTGAGGTTTTAGGCGCAATTGTATGTATTCATTGTGTCATGCTAAAGCAATAGACATGCATTTTATTTAACAATCACCGCTTCAATATAAACATCCACACAATCATACATCCAAAACTCTTGCCTGCATAAAACAAAGTTAACAAGCACTTCACCCCTTATTTCTCCCGTCTACAAAAACATCTAACACATTCGTTAGCATATACACATCACTTTCGAGAGCATCTGCATAAAATTAGGTTAGAAGAATCAATCAACTTTTTAATCGGCTCAAGTCCACTAAATGGTTAAGAACCAGTCCCCAGCGGAGTCGCCAGTCTGTCGCGACCCTCTTGAGGTTGTCGGGCTCTCGAGGGCTAATGGGCCGTCCTGTCTGGTCGGACGCGGGCCTCTCCCAAGACCCATTACCCAAATCGCAACGGAGGTATGCGTGATCGACTTTCAGTGTGGTCTAGTGACATGTGCTAAGTGTGCATGCCATGGAGTCGCCACCAATCATTTTTTTAGGGTATGATTGGACCACCCAATCGAATAGTTGGGAGTTTCTATTCAATTCTGCGAGAACCAGAGAAATGGTTTCGGGGACTTAGTTACACCAACTGTCAGAGTTGACGCCCTTTCGGTACCTAAGTTGACTGAATTTTCTAGCCTGAGATTCATGCGAATGAGTAAGGTATGAACCCTAAATCTAGAAATTCATGTAGATAAGAGTGATTATCCTAGCAATCACAATCAGTAATAAAATGCTCAACTCAAGGAATCTAGATATGCAAATAAATCACATGGCATTCCTAGTAAGGTCCTATTTATCAATCACAGCTCAAGAATGATTTAGCTGTCCTAGCCATTCTACACACGATCTAACCTAAGAAAAGCATTAGGAAGTATCGAAGGAGTTCGAGAGTACTCACATGGGGTTCGCCGTGCCCTGGTTTGGTCTTGGACGAGCTATCGAGCTCATGCCGACCCGATTATATTTGGGAATCCACTCGGCGTTTTACACCATGAAATCATGTGAAACAAAAACGAAAATATTCAGCAAGGGGCATTTATTGTAGATGGTGGTCGATCTAATTGGACGTCAAGACTAAAAAAGATGTAGAAATTTACAAATTAAAATACTCGAATGACATTTTTTTGCCAAATTCAACTCTATGCGTCGTGAAGAAACACATACAATTGAACTTGAATTTTGACTATTTATGAGTTCAAAATAAAAAGGAAATAAAAATAAAAATATTGACTATTTTTCTATATTTTTACGACATCGAACGCTATTTTTCTTCATTTTTCATGTATTTTTCTATTTTTGGAAAATATTAAAAAATATTAAAAAATATTAAAAAATATTAAAATTTTTTTTTATCAAAAATGGTTCCTTTTGCTTGGTCAAGGCTACCAAAGATGATTTTTTAATTTTTTTAACTTTTTATAGATTTTTTATGGATTTTTTAAAAATAAACTATGAAAGACTGATCAAAAATCAGGTGTCAACAGGGACCCCCGGGACCGGGGGCACCAGTATTGGAGGACTGACCAGATGTCCCTTGATCTCCTCGAAAGCCTGCTGGCACTCGTGATCCCACTTGATTTTGGCATTCTTCTTCAAAAGTTTGAAGAGTGGCTTGGCTGACTCTGAAAGGTGAGATATGAAGCGGGCGATGTAGTTTAATCTTCCCAGGAGGCTCCTTACATCTTTAACTGTTGAAGGGGCCTCAAGGTTGAGGATAGCTTGAACCTTGGTGGGGTCAATCTCGACGCCACGATTGCTAACTATGAACCCCAATAGCTTGCCTGATCTCGCCCCGAATACGCATTTTGCGGGATTCAGCCTCAGCTTGTATTTCCTGAGTCGTTCAAAAAATTTCCTTAGTACCAGGGAGTGGTCTTCACCATGTCTGGATTTTGCTATCATATCGTCCACGTACACCTCTATCTCCTTGTGCATCATATCGTGGAATAGGGTAACCATCGCCCTCTGGTAAGTTGTCCCTGCATTCTTCAGGCCGAATGGCATGACTTTATAGCAAAAGGTTCCCCAAGGTGTGATAAACGATGTTTTGGCTTTATCCTGCTCTCTCATGCGGATTTGATTGTAGCCCGAGAAACCATCCATAAAAGAGAATCGTTCAAATCCGGCTGTGCTGTCTACTAAGACGTCAATGTGCGGCAATGGGAAGTCATCTTTGGGGCTAGCCCTGTTCAAGTCTCTGTAGTCTACGCAGATCCGGACCTTCCCGTCCTTCTTCATGACGGGGACGATATTAGCAACCAATTCTGGGTAAGCAATCACTTCGATGAACCCCACTTTGAGGAGCTTCATCACCTCCTCTTCAATTTTCTTTGCCAATTCGGGTTTTGTACGCCTGAGGTTCTGCTTCTTGGGCAAGATGCTGGGGTCGGTTGGCAAAGCGTGTTCCACGATACTAGGGTGTAAACCCGGCATATCCGCATATGACCATGCGAAGACATCTTGGTATTCTCGCAGGAGCTCAATTATTCTGGATGCTTCTGTCGGCGGTAGGCTTTCTCCAATCTTCACCTCCTTGATATTCTCTGGAGTCCCTAAATTCACCGAGGTAGTGCCCTCCGCAGTGGGTGGCTTGGAGTCTTCATAGCGTTTCCAATCAACTCTGATTCCCTCCTCGACCCGGTCGTCTTCCTCTCCTTCGATATGGAGGGTAGTTTCCTTTTGAGAGCTGGGATAACTTAACAACCTGCTATGTATGTATGGAATGGTATGCCTGAAATGTCATGAAAATGGTTAGTTAACATATAATAGATAAGGCTCATGGACGATGCATTTCTTTGGAGATGTTTTAAGAACAAAGATTAAAACTGAAAAGGAGAGATGGGGGCTAGTCCTCATATCATTGGACATCCTTGCCTCCCAAAATTTTGAAAACTGGGAGACGTGTGGGAAATCAGGTCTCAGGGCTTTTCTTTTCTTTTCATCTCTTCTTTTCTTTGCATCTTTTCTTTTCTCTCATTTGGATCGTCATCGACCTGATTCGTGGTTCCCCCACATCCCGATTTTTGTATTTTATGAGGATTTTTTGATTTTTTTTTTTGATTTTTTTTTTGATTTTTTTTTGTTTTTATTTTGACGTAAAGACATAAAACAAAGGTGATAGTTCGAGGCATCTGATGTATATTCAGATGCATCAGAGGGGGGGTGGAAATTTCTTTACTCAATGACGGATGCGTCGTCGTCGATTCCCTCGATAATGACGTTGACAGAATCTTCCAGGAACAGGCTGGCCAACTGGGGGTCCTCCGTTGTAACGTCCACCTTCTCGTCCTTCAGCCACTTAGACGCCTCATCAAAGAAACGACTCAGGGGAGTTTCGAACATCTTTCCCTTGCCCTTCCATGTATTCGACCCTAGGACGCGGCCACCACGGCCCCTACCTCTCCCATAACCTTCTGGTTGGAAATGTCGACCCGGTTCTCCTTTATAACCCAGCCCTCGGCGGTTCTTCACTGTCGCCAGGCTAACTGGCTCTTGAATACCTTGGTGGTGCTTGCCTAAACCAAGGCCCGGGATAAAACCATGTCGCGTCAGTATTTTTCCCGCCATGATCGAGGATTTGGAGCAATTTGGCGGCCTCATGGCTGTACCAGCTGGTACATGCATAATGTACATTCTCTCCGCAGCGCGAAAGCTTGATTCTTCTCCGGACGAAGGTTTCACCAATGGAATAGTGTCGATGTGGCTCGTTAAGTGATCAGCCTCTGAGTGTATGGTGATCAGTTTGTCGTGAACGACCATCCGGACCTTCTGGTGTAAGCTGGAGGGCACGGCGCCAGCCGTGTGAATCCAAGGTCTTCCAAGCAAAAACCCAAATGACGCTGGGATATCCATGATTTGGAAATTGATCAGGAACTCTGTTGGGCCCACAAGGACAGGTAGTTCTATCTCTCCAGTTACCTCGCCTTTAGCCCCATCGAAAGCTCGAATGGTGGACTTCGAGGTTTTGATTAAATCTTCTTTCACCCCGAGGCCTCTAAGCGTGCTTAAAGGGCATATGTCGAACGCGGACCCATTATCTATGAGGACTCGAGATACCCGTTTGCCGTGGCACATTGCTGACACGTAGAGAGCCTTGTTATGTCCTCGCCCCTCTGGTGGGAAGTCTTCATCTGAGAATGAGACTTGATCTTTCAAGAGGATTGCCCCCACGAAGTCCTCCAACTGGGCCTCATTGATTGTTTCAGGCACGTGGGCCTCATCCAGCACCTTCAAAAGGGCATTTCGATGCTTCTCAGATGTCTTGAAGAGGTCCAAGAGTGAGATTTGCGCGGGCATCTTTCTCAGCTGTTCGACCACCTCGAACTCACTGGTTCTAATGATGGCTAGGACATGATTGGCGTCTTCCTCCGTTATCCCCTTCTTTTCAACATCTCCCTCCTTTTGGACTAGGCACCTCCCGGAGCGAGTAATGGCATCTACTTCACTGGTGCCGTAATTCCAATGCACTGCTTTGGGGTTGTAAGCCTCTACTGCGGGGAGTGTAATTACTAAGGGCGTGACCTCGTCTTTGTGAGAACTGCTGGCCTCCCCTGTCGCCTCTACCTCGATGTCACTACGATCTTCTTGTGTAAGGTTGAACTCAGCGAGGTTTATTATCAGCGGGGTCATACCCTCCACCATGCAGATCGATTCAACAGGGCATGATTCCTCTGAGTCGTACGGGTTTCTCCCGAGGTCTATATTGAACACCGCGTTTGCGGTATGGTCAGGTAGTGGATTCTGTTGGATGTTTGGATCTGCTCCATCAAACTTCAGCAAGTCACTGTCGATAAGGGCCTGTATGTCGTATTGTAGGGCCCGACAATTGTCTATGTTGTGTCCTTTTTCGCCCATGTGATATGCACAAGTTCGACTCTCGTCGAAACCCATGAACCTTGGCGGTGCTGACCTCGGCGGCTTCTTGGCTAACAACCTTGCGTCTAGAAGCTTAGGGAGTAACTTTGACATCGGGACTGGGAGCGGGGTAAAAGAGGGAGGACCCCTTCCTCTTGGTGCTAAGATCCTCTGGGCCGTCCAAGAGGTCTTCCCCTAGGTCGGGGTGGAGTTTTCGAACTTTTTGGCTCTTGGTGGATTGGAAACGAAGGCAACCTCTGCAGTAGATTCTCGTTCTTTCTTTGCGGGGAACGGTCGCTTCGGAGTCACTTCCGGCACACGCCTTTCTCTTATAGCCCACTCGTGTCTTTCCGCCACTTTGATTAAGTGCGCGAAGGTCTGACACCCAGAGGTGTTTAGTTTGTCAAAGTAGTCATACGGCAGCGCTTTCAGAAAGATGTCTACCAACTCTTCCTCCGGGATGTGCGGCTTCACCTGAGTGGCGAGCGCCCTCCACCTTTGGGCGTATAAACGAACGCTTTCAGTCCTCCCTTTCGCGGTCCGCAGTAGGTCCTCTCTGGTTGGAGCAGTCAGTGCATTGAACTTATACTGGGATAGAAAGTCTCCTGTAAACTCGTCCCAGTCGTCATATCTTTGTATGTCTAACTCCACGTACCAAGACAGAGCGGCGCCAGCCAGACTCTCTTGGAAGGTATTGATCAGCAATGGCGTGTAATCTGAGTATTTGGCCATCTTGTACAAGTAGTACTTCAGGTGGGTCTTGGGACAGCCTGTCCCATTATACTTCCTTGAGAAATCCGGCTCCTTGTAGTCCACAGGGACCTCAATCTTGGTGAAAGGCATGATTTTATCGTACTTTGACAACTCAAATCCCTGGCTGGTGAGACATTCCTCGATTTTGGCAATCCTTCTTACTCCCTCATCGACCTTGATAGACTTCTCACTCTGTTTCCCTTCTAGGTTGATGATGACAGGCGGGGCTCTTGGCGGTACGTCAACAGTTGGAGCCTGCTCAGTGCCAGGTGCAGCATTCGTCCCAGCGGGTCCACCTGCGTCGGAACCAGCAGGCGTGCTTGGGTTTGCAGCTTGGTTAAGATCAACTGGCAGAGTGGGCCTGGCGTTAGCCGCGATGAACATGTCCTTCATTTCAGCCTGTTCGTGCTTCCAGAGTCCCGAGGCGGGCGTCAACCTGTTCGTGCTCCATACGGGCCTGAGAACGCGCTTGGGCTCGAGTCCTCGTGATTGAGAGTTACCTGGTCGGGAGATTAAAAGTTAGGCTTATGGATACGAGAGATAAATCATGTGCCGCAAAGTGAACGGCGGCCTGATCACGCTAGCGCGGTCTTGCCCCAGTTTGTCAAGGCAAGTATGTCGTTATGCAAAGAGTAATCCATGATAATTAGGATAAGTTCTTTTTGAAAAGATGCTTGGATAATGCATAAAAAAGGCTCCCGGAGGAGTTTGATCACAATGGGAAATGAAAATGCTTGACTATTCTAAACTCGATGGGAGGGCTGGCTCCTCTGTCATCCTCTGATATTGCTGGGAGCCGAGTCTTCAACTCTGGACTTCTTCGCCTTCAGGATAGGCTGGCGGTCCGACGTCTTCCGGTATGTAAGGCTCCACTCCTAGTACATATGGGACGATGTACTCTGGAACATATGGTTCGACTAGGGTCGGCCGGACTCTTTTGAAAGCCCGGATATATTCCTCGGAGGCCCGATGGATGTTCATCTCAGGGTCCAACTGATCCGGCCACTCCACATCCTGAGGCGGGGAGTCTTTCAGTGCCTGTTCTAGGTCATTGATCATCATCTGGAGGCGCGCTTTGGTCCTCTTGGTGATTGGGCCTTGGGGAATGTCGAAGGCGAATTCGTCTGGAGGACTTTGGGGTGGTATCTGCTGCAGCATGCCGAACTGTCTGACGACTCTGATCGGGTAGTATGACACGGCTCCTGTGAAACCCAAGAGAGGAATTGGCCCGCCGGTCTTGGTGGCGATGCGTGCTTTATGCATCTTCGGTCGCCTTAGCCGCCATCGGAGTTGTTCGGGTTCTAATTTTTCTAGGAGTTCGTACCAGTCGTTGAAAGAGCGGTTGGCAATGAGTGATTGGCACTTGAGGAAGGACTGGATAGGGTGGACGTCTTCATCGATTCGAGTGCATCCAGCGCGAAGGTTGAGTTTTTTAAGATGGGAAGTGATCCACAAGAAGAGAAGGCCATTGGAGGCTTGGAAAATGGTTTTCCGGGTGGATTTGGAATCATCCAGTGCGGCCTTATAGCGATTCAGGGATAACAAAGTCTCAGCAAGGATCATATAGGAATAATCCAGTTGGTCACATGCCTGCTGGACTATGTGGACAATGAGAGGGTTGAATGTGGTCCTGGATGTAGGGAATAGCACGAATCCAAAGAAGGCCAGGATGAAGACCCCTCCGGCCCTGTGGCCAGTGTCAGTGGGTAGGTTCGAGTAATTGTCGAATAGGAATGAGAACGGGAATCTGCCAGAGTTGGACTTGAGAATCCTTTCAATCTCGGTGGTCTTGAGCCGAAGGAACTTGGAGAGCAGCTTGGATGGGTCAAGGCCTAAAGGGGGACGGACTAATTGTCCTTTGAATTCGACTCCGATGACGGCTGTATATTCTTCCACTGTGGGTGTGACCTCCAATCCTTCGAAGTTGAATGTTAGTGTGGTGCGATCCCAGAACCGTGCTGCTGCTTGTATCAGTGCCGGTTGGTATTTGATTTCGATGAGGCTAACCAGATGCCCCAGCCTTTGCTTAACATATGCCTGGTTGGTCTTGTTGAGGCGTCCCCACCAAACTAGCAATTCTCTATGCGGGACCGGCAGAATTTGGATATCACCTCTTCCCATCGAGTCTAGAATATGAAAATGCGATTAATTATCCATGGATTACTCGGGCATTAGATTCGTTCAAATCATTATTTACCCGTGATGTGACGAGGGTTGAGTTCCCACATTTGGATAAAGGGAATGCCAAACTAGGGTTCCCATGCTAATCCCATCAATAGGCATAATGAATTGGACAAAAATAATGATGTTATGCAGATGATATGCTTATGCATGGCGTGGATCACTTCAATCATACGTCGCACACACCATGAAATGAGAATTAGATCTTTGCACTTGTGTCGAACCAACCAAGCGTGAGTTCTAACAAAAATTTCAAACGGAAGCGACGTATGATTGAAACAGAAAAGTCCGAATGGTTGGGTGAAATTCCAATGCCGCATTCGGGTATTAAGACGCCTATGAATGACACGGGACTTAAAGCGCAGGGGGTAAGAGGGGGATCCACAGACGGATTCCTTTTACAGACTCAGAAGGCTCAGAAAACTGAATAATTCTAAAACACCTCCGGAAGGCGACCCTAAGGAACCTAAGGAGATGCCCCAAGTCAGGTCGTCGGGTAACGTCGTCCGTCGTCCTTGCTCCGATTAGCTCGGGTCGTCGTCTTCATCAGATGAAATGTCTATAGGGGTGGAAGAGGACGGCTGGCTCTCGAGAGAATCCTCTTCGTCTGATGAGATCTCGATGACCACAAGAGGAGATGTTGGATTTGCTCGTACCCTGCTGAATATGCCCCTTAACTTCAGATAAATGTTCCACATCCTTTCCCTTTCGTACTCGAATTTATGTTCGCGTTCGAGTTGCTCGGCGGACTTGGTGTAGAAGCAGTCTGTTCCTCGGATAAGATTGCGTCCAGTAAGTGCCCTCCCTTGGATAAATCGGAAGGAGTGGAATCCATTGAACGTCTCGGTGGCTCGATGACGGATGACACGTCGCTCATACTCGAATACCTCTGGGACCTTGGAGAGATTTGGGGAGACCATCTCCACTTTATCTAAACTGTAGAATGGAATTAGATCCAACCATCGGACTCAATGAATGCAACATGTTGTGCAATAAATACGAAGCTGCAGGTAAATTAAACAATAATGGAAAGACCTTACCATAAGAGGTACCCGATGATTTTCTTGGTTTTAGGTATACCAACCATCCATATACATGCGCGTGAGACAAGTGAGGATTGACTCTAGAAATCAAAATGGCTTAGGTGAGGAACCTAGAGGCTTCCCTCTATCCGAGTCGATAAATTCGTCCATGAGCGCAATCCACAACAAATGGATAAAAGTCTCGACTTGGATAGTGAGCGGGATCGAATATGGTCAACCCCAGCGCAATCCACGCTAGAGCGTTGCATATCGATCCCTGATCTATGGCTATCTAAAAAGGTGATTTCGCGGCCTGGGTTTGGGCGCTTTGTGCAAAGTGTCGTGATCCTCAAATATGCAGTGAATCATGCGCAACAATTTATATATCAATCAGCGCTTCAAATCATCCATATAACATACATTCCTACGCCCATCCTGCATAAGACTATGTTAATCACAGACTACACCCCTTATCACTCCAATCTGTAAAAACATATAACATCTATCGTGAGCTGACTTACCTCACCTTCAAGAGCGCCTGCAGGGTTAGAAAAATCACTCAACGTTTTAATTACGGCCTAAGTCCACTTGAGGTCTAGAACCATGTGTTCTAGAACAATTTCCCCAGCGGAGTCGCCAGCTGTCGCGACCCGTCCGAAATCGGACGCGGCTAATGGATTACCGATCGCGGCCCCCACTCTGAAATGTGGATTGCGGGCCTTTGATCGGCGCGGGCCCTCCCAGGCCCATACCAAATCGCGGCGGGAGTGTCTTTTGAGGGATTCGACGATAAAAGTCGATCGCTTTCGACCTTAGTGTGGTCGTGGTGGCATGTGCAACTTGTGCATGCTTTTGGAGTCGCCACCGGTCTTTCTTGGAGGGTAGACCGGAAACCTTACTGGCCGATTGGGAGAGATCGATCAGTTCTGCGGAACCAGAGATTTTGGGTTCGGGGACTTGGTTACGTCGGTGTCATTACCAATGCCCTTTCGGTACCTAACGCGAGTGATTTTCTTAACTAAGAGTTCATGCAGGCGCGATTTTGGGTGAGATAGGTATGAGTCAGGGTTTCATGCAGATTGGAAGACTAGTCCTATCAAATCACAGTCAATATATTGAAAGCGCAAGTCAAGTGCATAAATAAATCATGTCAATGCATATCAATTGCAATCATGGGCCTCCTAGTATAGCCACGAGGGCTTAGCGAAGATGCGATTTAGGACTAGGGGTAAAATGGGAAGATTCGAGGACAATTAGCCCGAAGGGCAAAATTGTCATTTTTTGAAAGGTTTGGATATCGAATTACCCAAAATATTCCATGGCCAGTTGATTGTGGCCATTTCCCATTTTTGAGAATTTTTTGGAATTTCTTGATTTTTTCTTCAATTTTTGGAAGACGATTCGCCCAAAGGGCGAAATCGTCATTTTCAAGAAGGTTCGGGGTTCAAAACACCCGAGATGAGCCTTGGCCAGCTGTTTGTGGCCATTTCCTATTTTTTGGGATTTTCCTGGATTTTTTTTTTTTTTTTTTGGAAGATGGTTTGCCAGAAGGGCAAAACCGTCATTTCTGGAAAGACCGGGTGTCCAAAGACCCGAAACAGGTGATGGCCAGTCGAATGTAGCCATTTCCTATTTTCTGGAATTTTTTAGAATTTTTTAGAATTTTCCGAATTTTTTGAATTTTTTATGATTTTCCATTTTTTATTGATTTTTTGATTATTTTATTATTTTTTATTTTTTTTGAATTTTTTTAAAATATTTAAAAATATTTTCCGGGCCGGGTCAAACCCGGCCCGCGCCTCTCGGGCGCCCGGCCCGACCCTAGGGGTCGACACCGGCCTAAAACGACACCGTTTTATTTTTTTAAACATTTTTCTATTTTTTACAATTTTTTTGATTTTTTATGTATTTTATTTAATTATCCGAAAATTCCCCGGATCGGACGGTCCACGTTGTGCCACGTGGCTTCATCTCGTGCGTCCGATCTTCCACTAGATCGAGCGACCCACAGAGAGCCACGTGGCTCAATAATAGCCGTCGGATCAAAAATTAATTATTTTCATTTTTTAGAAAACCTACAAATCGGACGCTCTAGAACGTGCCACGTGGCCTCCTCTGGTGCGTCCGATCTTGTACAAGATCGGACGTCCCTCAGTGAGCCACGTGGCACATCCTCGTCCGCCGGATCGATTATTCAAAAATCATTTATTTAATTTTCCAAAAAAACGAGATCGCGACACGTGTCACGATCGGGGCCGTTGATTTTATTTTATTTGAAAATACTCGGACCGGACCCACCCGGCTGACGTGGCTGCCTACGTGGCACGCCACGTCGGCCGTTGACCGCTGACCGCCGGTGAAGTCGCCGGAGAAGACGATGAACAGTAAAAATTCCGGCGACTTCGCCGGAATTCTCGCCGGAAAATGCAAAACGGCTCCGGATCTTCGAATTTTTTTACCCAAATTGCATCATTCGAATCCTCAAACATTCAGCATCAAAATATAAGCATTTCAACGGCCGGGGACGCATCGGAAATCGGCAAAAAGAACCCCCACAGGTTCGGCTCCGGCGAGGGATTTTCCAAAAATTTTCAACGTTCAAAGCCTACCCCGACCGTTCAGAAAACGTCTAAAAGAGGTTTAGAGACTTACCTCAGCTCGTTTAGAGCTGGAAATCCTCGGGTTCGCGCCGGCACGAGCTCACGGCCGAGACCAAGGCCGGTGGTGGTCGGGCCTCCTCGGCGAACACGGTTTGACTCAACAAAAGGGCACAGCGAGCTTAGAGTCGGTTTTAATGTATGCTTGAGGCTAGACACGCACAAATGGAGCTCGGGAACGCACCGACCGCGGGTTAAAAGAAAAACGTGCAGGCAGACATTTCGTCGAGCACCCGATATGCATTATGAAAACAGGGGTAAAGACGGCGTACCGACCTGTCCGAGGATCGTCGGCGACGGTGGATGCTTCGGCGGTGATCAGTGAGGTATGATGAAGGTCCCCGAACTCTCCTCTCGCTGCCTTTCGCTCAAAAAATCCCCCCGGCACTCTCGGCCCTGTTTCCCCTTTAAACCCGAGCCTCCCTCTCCGCCGTGGCCGACCGGCCCGTTTTTTGATGCCCTCGCGCTTGCAGCAACGAATATTCGTCTGGCAACCTGCTTCCCACGCTCGGCCGCCCGCTTTTTCTTTGAAAAATCGCCGCCCCATCTCGCCCCTGTCCTCCCCTGCCTCACTGTCGGCCACGGTCTGCAACAATGTTGCAGACCCGGTCGGACCGGGTCGGGTCGGGTGTGACCCGACCGGCCCGGTTCGACCAATTCGCTCAAATTGAGCCCCGATTCGACCTATTTTCATGAAATTGATGGCATAATCGGACTCCTTGGCACATTTTCTATTCAATAAGGGTATTTTCACGGATCAATTGATTGAAATTTTATGAAAACCCCAAATTGTCCCTAGGATCCGAAAACGAATTTCCCCAAATCGAAGGTCCAAACGATCGAATTATTCAAGATTGAGCCCACCAATGGATTCAGCATGATGAAAACTATAGGGTAGAGGTGTTTAATTTTAATGGGTGTGCCCGTGTGAAATTTAATTTCACAAATTGTAAAACCGAGGACTAAATCGAAAGATTTTTATGCAATTAAGCCCTTTTGGTTAAAATTGATCAAATTGGAGAGCAAATTGACCCAATTGCATTTCAATACTCTAGAATACAATGTCATAGCTTATAAAAACCGAGAATTGAAAATTAAAAGACTCGAAAAGGATTTTTTAGGCCCGGTTCGGGATTAGGTTTGTGAAGGAACCCCATGAACCAGGCCAAATTTCTGAATATTTTTGTGTAATTTTCTGACCACGAATGGTATTTTTCCTGATTTTTGGGTTATTTTAATAATTAAATAAATTCCAAAAAATATTAAAAAATTCAAAAAATATTTTTTGTTCAAAATTGGTTCCTAAGGCTAGGCTAAGGCTTCCAAAGTTGATTTTGCACTTTTTTGACCTTTTTTGCTATTTTTAATTAATTTTAGAAGTAAAAACTAAAATAAAATGTGGTCAAAAATCAGGTGTCAACAGGTTCCTCGATCCTGCCATAGAAACCTCTACCTCAATCTCGTCTCGAGAAGGATGGCACCACGATGGCACAGCTCGCTTGGAAACCTCATGAACCTTCAGTGGACCAGTAGTAACGTTTCCAGTCCTCTTAAACCAAGCCTCAAAGTGGTGTGGCTTCAACCCACACTACCGTACTCTTCCGAATATATACCGTACCTCGTATATCTGGAAATTCCTCAAAATAAGCCGTCATCTCCTTCGAGTCACCAAGACGAATAGGCAGCATCTTTAAGGCTTGGGATCTGGAAAAGAAGGATCCCACGACGGGGTGAGACTTACGTCTCAGCAAGCTAACCTAACCCTACCTAGGCCTTCCGTCCCACCAGACCAAAGCAAACAAGGCAACACATGTAATTTATAAAAGCAAGATGTGGCATTAACTTAAGGCATCGAGTCATGTTTCCACAAACATTTCAATCAAGGAAACATCGCATAGAGTGACCAAGCTTCCGTACTAGCTTATAATTATTTTCATCATCGCGTGAAATAAACAAAAATCCACTATCACCTTCAAACCTCTAGAGACTAGCCCGCGTTCAGACCCCTCAAGCGATCTCGATCAATAAACCCGCGTTCAGACACATCAGGTTTAGCAGCTTATCACCAAGCTCATGTCGGCATGTCAATTCATCATCCCGTGTTCAGATGCATCAGGATGTACTTTCAACCGCAACCCCACGTTCAGACGCATCAGGGTGCCACCGGCCTTAAGCTTCGTTTCATCAAGCTACTTGCCACCATTTATGTGTTCTCACGGCTCAATAGCCCATTTCCTCAAGCAATCTCAGTCAAGAATCATTACGATAGACATTTAATCGCATTATCACCATGAGGATTTCTAGGCATTCAAACACAAATCAATTGATTGCCAAAAAGAAACAAACGTGCTTTGTCATAAGACAAAATTTAAGGCTTGGGTGTCATCCCACCACATGGGCAAGCAAGGCACATCAACGAGCACATCATCAATTTAATCATCCAAGCACAACAAATCAATCATTTCATCGTTTCCTCAATGGAAATCGTCCAGTCGCGTCTAAATGTCCTCCAATAGGTTTAAGGGCCGCTTACCTTCGTTCCGACTAGCAAGTTTCCACCAAAAATCCTTCGTCAAGCTTGGATCCCAACCGATTTCTTCGCTCTCCAAAACAGGGCAGCAGAACGACTTAGCAACAATCCGATGTTTCAATCAATTTATACAATCTAACCACAATTCCACTCATCATGGACCTCATTAACAACTCAAGGGACATTCTAGTACGTCATAACAACACATTTAGAGCATGGCGACACCACGAACAGTTCCCAACAGAACCAAATTACTCAGAATCAAAACAGGACAAAATCGATTCTGCTCCTTTTCGCATAAACAGTCCATGAATTCCCCTTTAAACTCCAATTTATCATCAATTCCTCTTGCTGAAACCTCAATCAACATGTTACATAGCGCCACGATGAATTTCGAAACTAAATAACACTCCTGATTTTCTGACCACGAATGGTATTTTTCCTGATTTTTGGGTTATTTTAATAATTAAATAAATTCCAAAAAATATTAAAAAATTCAAAAAATATTTTTTGTTCAAAATTGGTTCCTAAGGCTAGGCTAAGGCTTCCAAAGTTGATTTTGCAATTTTTTGACCTTTTTTGCTATTTTTAATTAATTTTAGAAGTAAAAACTAAAATAAAAGGTGGTCAAAAATCAGGTGTCAACAGCTGCCCCTCTTTGAGAGTGAGCTCGTCAGAGGTTGCTTTCAAAGATAAAATGACACCTGAATATTAACCGACTCAACTGGGGAAAAGAGACGCTATGACATCGAACCCTTAAGTCCTTGATGAATGCTCAAATTAATCACCGGTTTACTCTTGCAATTCGAACGTGGGCCTGAGGGAGAGCGGCTTACCTGAAGTCTGCCCATTGGGTCCTGCGCATGCGGAGTCTGAGGTTTTGTCACTGCGCTCTCAGGATGCCGGAAAAAGGAGGGGCTTGTTCCCCTTTTTTTTTTCTTCTTTTTTTTGTTGGTTTTTTTTGTTTTGTTTTGTTTTTTTTTTGTTGTTTTTTTTTACAGGCCCTCGTAGCTTCTGACACACTATCCCAGGCTTTATTCCTCGAAAACCTTTCCCGGCTACTGACAGAAAACACTCACAGAAAGATTTATCGAGCACCCCGAGCTTTGGGGATCCCATGACGCTGACTAGCGGTGACAGAGGGGATATTTTTGGCTTGAAAGGGTATCCCATGGCGCTGACTAGCGGGGCCAGAGGGGATTTCTCAGTCGGAGGTTTGCTACGTCCGGCGAGACAGTTTGATCTTTTGAAAAGGTTCCCAGGACAGGGGTTCTCCAAGTCCAATGGGATTTCTTGATTTTTTGAAAGGGTTCCCAAAACGGAGGTTTTCCACGTCCGGTGGGATTACCTGTTATTCTGAGAAGGAGTCCCGAGTCGGAGGTTTTCCACGTCCGCTGTGATGGTTTGATCTTTTGAAAAGGTTCCCGGGACAAGGGTTCTCCAAGTCCAAGGGGATTTTTTTATTTTTGGAAATGGGTCTCATGACGAGGGTTCTCCACGTCCGATGAGATTACCTGTTTTTCTGAGAAGGGGTCTCATGACGAGGTTTCTCCACGCCTGATGAGATTACCTGTTTTTCTGGTAGGGGTCTCATGACGAGGTTTCTCCACGCCTGATGAGATTACCTAAATTTTGAAAATGGGTCCCATGACGAGGTTTCTCCACGCCTGATGAGATTACCTGTTTTTCTGAGAAGGGGTCTCATGACGAGGTTTCTCCACGCCTGATGAGATTACCTGTTTTTCTGGTAGGGGTCTCATGACGAGGTTTCTCCACGCCTGATGAGATTACCTAAATTTTGAAAATGGGTCCCATGACGAGGTTTCTCCACGTCCGATGAGATGGTTTGTTTCTCAAAAGGAGTTCCCAACACGGAGGTTTTCTACGTCCAATGGGATTGCTCGGTTCTTCAAATGGTTCCCAAGTCGGAGGTTTTCTACGTCCGATGGGAATGTTTGGTTCTTCAAAAGGTTCCCAAGTCGGAGGTTTTCTACGTCCGATGTGAGTGTTTGGTTCTTCAAAAGGTTCCAAAATCGGAGGTTTTCTACGTCCGATGGGAATGTTTGGTTCTTCCAAAAGTTCCCAAGTCGGAGGTTTTTCACGTCCGATGGGGTTACCTATTTTTCTGAGAAGGAGTCCCGAGTCGGAGGTTTTCCACGTCCGCTGGGATGGTTTGGTTTTCTTGAAAAGGGGTCCCAAGTCGGAGGTTTTCCACGTCCCTTGGGATGGTTCTACCATTGATTTTGACCCTTCAGGCGGTATCTACCTTTGGTTTGACCCTTCAGGCGGTTTCTACCTTCATTTGACCCTTCAGGCGGTTTCTACCTTTGATTGACCATTTAGGCGGTTTCTACCATTGGTTGACCCTTCAGGCGGTTTCTACCTTTGGTTGACCCTTCAGGCGGTATCTACCTTTGGTTTGACCCTTCAGGCGGTTTCTACCTTCATTTGACCCTTCAGGCGGTTTCTACCTTTGGTTGACCCTTCATGCGGTTTCTACCTTTGAGCTGACCCTTCAGGCGGTTTCTACCATTGATTTTGACCCTTCAGGCGGTATCTACCTTTGGTTTGACCCTTCAGGCGGTTTCTACCTTCATTTGACCCTTCAGGCGGTTTCTACCTTTGATTGACCCTTTAGGCGGTTTCTACCATTGGTTGACCCTTTAGGCGGTTTCTACCTTTGGTTGACCCTTCAGGCGGTATCTACCTTTGGTTTGACCCTTCAGGCGGTTTCTACCTTCATTTGACCCTTCAGGCGGTTTCTACCTTTGGTTGACCCTTCAGGCGGTTTCTACCTTTGAGCTGACCCTTCAGGCGGTTTCTACCATGGTTTGACCCTTCAGGCGGTTTCTACCTTGGTTTTCAAGGGGGACCCGCTTTGGGGTCGAAGCCATTGAATGAAAGTCTTCACCATCTGCTCCGGGTTTACAAGTCAAGAACCCTGTAAAATGAGAAAGAAATAGTCTTGCTCGTACCTCTTCGAGCTAAGCTATATGTTAACCCAAGTGTCTTAGTCAGAGAAGACTGTTTCGGGGTTGTAACATTGGTAGGATCGGGGACCGAAAAAGGCTTGTTTTTGGCCCAGAATTTATGAGGGGTTGACATTGGTGATCATTGCAAATTTGCCACCTGTCTTTTCCATTTCGTATCTTCAATTTTGAGGTGCACTATCTCTTTTGAGGTGTGGACAAATTCTTGTGAAAGCGCCTCTGGCTGCATTAAGAGGTTAACAACTCTATCTGCGTCTCTGCTCCGCACTTGATACCGTTTGAGGAGTGGTTTTTGGAATGTGACTCCTTCTGAATTTTTCTTCTCCCCTTTCAAACAGGTTTCACTGGGGGATTGATACAAATCGTTCACCCAAGCATCGGCCTTGCTTTTACCAGGCACTTTGCTTTTTCTTGATGCTGGGGATTTTTCTCATCATCTTTCCTTTTCATTTTTCTTTTGAAATCCCGCTTTTTTCATCTTCGGGAGGTCTTGTTAGACATGTGGCCAAAGGTCTAACAAGCTTCAGCATTAACTTAGGGATTTCTTCGCAGACCCTAAGTTTGAACTCTTCCATTTTTGAACTGGCGCTGCCTCTGTCTTGGAACTTGCAATGACCACCAACGGGTTTATGAAATGAATTTGCAGGCTCAACTTGGTTATGCAAAGGATATGGTGTGTGGGATAGAGAAATGAATGCTTCTCGTCATCCTATGGCACTTGGATTACCATATAAACAACACACAAAGATTGATGTTAGTCCGAGCAAGAAAATTTCTAACCATTTTCTCCTGATGCCGCTGGACTTACTTTCGTTCTTGCCCCGATGTGGGGTGGTTCTTGACAGGGTTGAGAATGAAAACCGCCGTGCAAATGGGTTGTCAAGGGTCACCTGTAGTGTTTGGGGGTATGAAACGAATGCCTCCGTCGTCCCAGCCCATGTAATCGCTGCGAATGATCCCTATTTCCGTAGGCCCAGATTTCTCTGTATGTCCGCTCCACTCATCTCTCAAGTGTGTGTATGGGACGTGTTTGGATTAGGTTTTGCCTCTTGTCTTTTGAGAAAACGTCCTTTTGAAAGTTTTGAACAATTTTTTATTGGAAAAATCTCTCATTTTCTCCAAAAATTTTACCCGTCAAGGGGATTTTATGATGCACCATGCATGTTCTAATCATGTTCAGACAACCTCCTGTTTCAAAACATGAATGCCAATGAAATTTGAATTCTATGTCTTTTCTAGACATTAGATTCTGAAAGCTTTTCTTTTCTTCTCTATTTTTTATTCAACATCTTCAATGGATTGGGGAGAGGGATACTTACCTGTCCCCCGCGGCTAGAGGTCCCTGAAAATGTAGAAGAAACATGTCATTGTATGTTCACGGATTTTTCAAGAATCGGAACGATACATCCTACCCTTGGTCATGTGCTCCGACCAGTATGCAAGGGTTGTAAAAATCCTGCTTCGCCTTGTTGGCGAACCCCTGTCAAGGACGAGAGTTAGGTGTCAGTTTGTATTCCAAAATTCAAGATAGATTGGAACGATACCGCCTTGTTCTGTTTTGTGTTTCCGTTTGAACACAAACGTGCGGATTGCAGAAGTTGGCCATCTATCTTGTGGCCATGATTCCTCCCTCTGGTTGGCAATGAATCCTTGTCGAGGATTTGCACTGGAGGAGATCCATTCATGCTCTTGGACGCATTGTACGTCTTTTCCAGGGCTTCTTTTCCTAGCAACCTGTCTCCTGCAACTGATATTTCATTTCGCCCCTACGTCGGCGAGCTGTTTTCTTTCATGACTTTTGGCGTCAACGACCTCCTCGCTGACTTGTTTATGGATAGTACCTCTTGACTGCATCGGCGTTTACAGGGTGTCCTAGCTCTTCTCCATCCATGTTAATAAGAATTAAGGCCCCTCCAGGTAGAACCTTCCTAACCACATATGGTCCTTCGTAATTCGGGGTAAACTTGCCCCCTGGGTGCGACACGTTCGGGAGGATTTTCTTGACAACGAGCTCGTCAGCTTCGAACATTCGCGGTCGAACTTTGCGGTTGAACGCTCTAGCAACTCTTTTCTGGTATGTTTGGCCATGGCAAATTGCCTGCAGACGCTCCTCGTCTATCAAGTTCAGCTGCTCGTGTCTTTGCTGCACCCACTCCGCCTCACTGAGCTTGACGTGAGACAAAATTCTTAACGATGGGATTTCTGTTTCAATTGGCAGGACCGCTTCCATACCGTATACTAGGGAGTAGGGCGTTGCCCCTGTAGAAGTTCGGATCGAAGTTCGATACGCCATCAGCGCGTAGGGTAGTCTTTCATGCCAATCACGGTAATTCTCCGCCGTTTTAGCCAATATCTTCTTGATGTTCTTGTTCGCCGCCTCTACTGCTCCATTCATTTGGGGTCGGTAAGGCGATGAATTGAGATGACGGATACTGAAAATGTTCAGAAGGTTATCCACCGTTTCGTTGTTCAGGTTCGAGCCATTATCGGTCACGATGGCTTGAGGGGTCCCGTATCTTGAGATGATGTCCCGCCTGATGAATTTAGCCACGTTTTTCACCGTCACATTGGCATATGACGTAGCCTCAATCCATTTGGTGAAGTAGTCTATTGCCACGGGTATGAATCTGTGTCCATTCGAGGCCTTAGGGTTGATTGGCCCTATCATGTCTATGCCCCACATTGAGAAAGGCCAGGCCTCGGACATTTGATTAAGCTCGTTCGGGGGCGCATTGATCCTGTCTCCATACACTTGGCACTGATGGCACGATCTCACGTGCTGATTACAATCTGACTCCAGTGTCATCCAGAAATAACCTAGTCGCATGATTTTCTTGGCGAGAAGATGGCCGTTCATGTGCGGGCCACATTCCCCCTCGTGTATTTCGATCATAAGCGATCTAGCTTCATTGCCGTCTACGCACCTGAGGAGGACTGAGTCATAAGACCTCTTGTAGAGAGTTGGACCACTGAGGAAAAATTTGCCCGCCATCTTTGCAATGTATTTCCTGTCTCCTGCTTGAGCATCCGGAGGGAATTCCCCTTTGGCCAGGTAGTTCTTTATGTCATGATACCACGGTAAATCCTCGAACCCCTCCTCAATTACCATGCAATGTGCAGGTTCTCGGGTAATGCCTGTGCGCAACGGTTCAATGTCTATGCCGTTCGCTACTTGAAGCATAGAGGCCAAAGTAGCCAATGCATCTGCGAAGTGATTTTGCGTCCTTGGCAGATATTCGAAATCAATTACTTCGAATTCCTTGATCGTCTCCTCCAGGCATTTATGGTACGGGATGAGCTTGAAGTCCCTAGTTTTCCATTCGCCTTGGGTCTGGAGGATGATTAGCATCGAATCTCCATAGACCTGTAACTTCCGCACTTTCAAGTTAGTGGCGAGTTGCAAACCAAGGATGCATGCTTCATACTCAGCCACGTTATTAGTGCACGGAAATGTCAGCTTTGCGGCCACGGGGTAGTGTTGGCCATCTGGAGATATGAGGACGGCTCCGGTACCTGCCCCAGCTAAATTGACCGCGCCGTCAAAATACATGGTCCATTTGTCGTCCGAGAGTGTCAGAACGTGGCCTTCCGCCTTATTCTCCTCCTCCTCAAGGGCATCGTGGCCTTGGGAATTCTCGGCTAGCATGTCAGCAATGGCTCGCCCTTTTACTGACTTCTGGTTTGAGCTCCTGACATCAAACTCAGAAAGGAGCACCTACCACTTGGCCAGCTTCCCTATCAATGACGGCTTTTCTAACAAGTATTTGATTGGGTCACTCTCTGTGACTAACTGGATGGTGTGGTGAAGGGTATACTGCCTTAGCCTGCGGAGTACCCAGATTAGCGCGACGCATGTCTTCTCTACCTCCTGGTACCTTGCCTCTGACGCGGTGAACTTCTTGCTTAGGTAATACGCAGCTCGCTCTTTGCTATCTTTTGGGTTTGTTTGAGCGAGTAAGGCCCCTAGGGACTCGTCGTGGATAGTGAGGTAAAGGGTTAGGGGGACCCCCGGGACCGGGGGCACCAGTATTGGAGGACTGACCAGATGTCCCTTGATCTCCTCGAAAGCCTGCTGGCACTCGTGATCCCACTTGATTTTGGCATTCTTCTTCAAAAGTTTGAAGAGTGGCTTGGCTGACTCTGAAAGGTGAGATATGAAGCGGGCGATGTAGTTTAATCTTCCCAGGAGGCTCCTTACATCTTTAACTGTTGAAGGGGCCTCAAGGTTGAGGATAGCTTGAACCTTGGTGGGGTCAATCTCGACGCCACGATTGCTAACTATGAACCCCAATAGCTTGCCTGATCTCGCCCCGAATACGCATTTTGCGGGATTCAGCCTCAGCTTGTATTTCCTGAGTCGTTCAAACAATTTCCTTAGTACCAGGGAGTGGTCTTCACCATGTCTGGATTTTGCTATCATATCGTCCACGTACACCTCTATCTCCTTGTGCATCATATCGTGGAATAGGGTAACCATCGCCCTCTGGTAAGTTGCCCCTGCATTCTTCAGGCCGAATGGCATGACTTTATAGCAAAAGGTTCCCCAAGGTGTGATAAACGATGTTTTGGCTTTATCCTGCTCTCTCATGCGGATTTGATTGTAGCCCGAGAAACCATCCATAAAAGAGAATCGTTCAAATCCGGCTGTGCTGTCTACTAAGACGTCAATGTGCGGCAATGGGAAGTCATCTTTGGGGCTAGCCCTGTTCAAGTCTCTGTAGTCTACGCAGATCCGGACCTTCCCGTCCTTCTTCATGACGGGGACGATATTAGCAACCAATTCTGGGTAAGCAATCACTTCGATGAACCCCACTTTGAGGAGCTTCATCACCTCCTCTTCAATTTTCTTTGCCAATTCGGGTTTTGTACGCCTGAGGTTCTGCTTCTTGGGCAAGATGCTGGGGTCGGTTGGCAAAGCGTGTTCCACGATACTAGGGTGTAAACCCGGCATATCCGCATATGACCATGCGAAGACATCTTGGTATTCTCGCAGGAGCTCAATTATTCTGGATGCTTCTGTCGGCGGTAGGCTTTCTCCAATCTTCACCTCCTTGATATTCTCTGGAGTCCCTAAATTCACCGAGGTAGTGCCCTCCGCAGTGGGTGGCTTGGAGTCTTCATAGCGTTTCCAATCAACTCTGATTCCCTCCTCGACCCGGTCGTCTTCCTCTCCTTCGATATGGAGGGTAGTTTCCTTTTGAGAGCTGGGATAACTTAACAACCTGCTATGTATGTGTGGAATGGTATGCCTGAAATGTCATGAAAATGGTTAGTTAACATATAATAGATAAGGCTCATGGACGATGCATTTCTTTGGAGATGTTTTAAGAACAAAGATTAAAACTGAAAAGGAGAGATGGGGGCTAGTCCTCATATCATTGGACATCCTTGCCTCCCAAAATTTTGAAAACTGGGAGACGTGTGGGAAATCAGGTCTCAGGGCTTTTCTTTTCTTTTCATCTCTTCTTTTCTTTGCATCTTTTCTTTTCTCTCATTTGGATCGTCATCGACCTGATTCGTGGTTCCCCCACATCCCGATTTTTGTATTTTATGAGGATTTTTTGATTTTTTTTTGATTTTTTTTTGATTTTTTTTTGTTTTTATTTTGACGTAAAGACATAAAACAAAGGTGATAGTTCGAGGCATCTGATGTATATTCAGATGCATCAGAGGGGGGGTGGAAATTTCTTTACTCAATGACGGATGCGTCGTCGTCGATTCCCTCGATAATGACGTTGACAGAATCTTCCAGGAACAGGCTGGCCAACTGGGGGTCCTCCGTTGTAACGTCCACCTTCTCGTCCTTCAGCCACTTAGACGCCTCATCAAAGAAACGACTCAGGGGAGTTTCGAACATCTTTCCCTTGCCCTTCCATGTATTCGACCCTAGGACGCGGCCACCACGGCCCCTACCTCTCCCATAACCTTCTGGTTGGAAATGTCGACCCGGTTCTCCTTTATAACCCAGCCCTCGGCGGTTCTTCACTGTCGCCAGGCTAACTGGCTCTTGAATACCTTGGTGGTGCTTGCCTAAACCAAGGCCCGGGATAAAACCATGTCGCGTCAGTATTTTTCCCGCCATGATCGAGGATTTGGAGCGATTTGGCGGCCTCATGGCTGTACCAGCTGGTACATGCATAATGTACATTCTCTCCGCAGCGCGAAAGCTTGATTCTTCTCCGGACGAAGGTTTCACCAATGGAATAGTGTCGATGTGGCTCGTTAAGTGATCAGCCTCTGAGTGTATGGTGATCAGTTTGTCGTGAACGACCATCCGGACCTTCTGGTGTAAGCTGGAGGGCACGGCGCCAGCCGTGTGAATCCAAGGTCTTCCAAGCAAAAACCCAAATGACGCTGGGATATCCATGATTTGGAAATTGATCAGGAACTCTGTTGGGCCCACAAGGACAGGTAGTTCTATCTCTCCAGTTACCTCGCCTTTAGCCCCATCGAAAGCTCGAATGGTGGACTTCGAGGTTTTGATTAAATCTTCTTTCACCCCGAGGCCTCTAAGCGTGCTTAAAGGGCATATGTCGAACGCGGACCCATTATCTATGAGGACTCGAGATACCCGTTTGCCGTGGCACATTGCTGACACGTAGAGAGCCTTGTTATGTCCTCGCCCCTCTGGTGGGAAGTCTTCATCTGAGAATGAGACTTGATCTTTCAAGAGGATTGCCCCCACGAAGTCCTCCAACTGGGCCTCATTGATTGTTTCAGGCACGTGGGCCTCATCCAGCACCTTCAAAAGGGCATTTCGATGCTTCTCAGATGTCTTGAAGAGGTCCAAGAGTGAGATTTGCGCGGGCATCTTTCTCAGCTGTTCGACCACCTCGAACTCACTGGTTCTAATGATGGCTAGGACCTGATTGGCGTCTTCCTCCGTTATCCCCTTCTTTTCAACATCTCCCTCCTTTTGGACTAGGCACCTCCCGGAGCGAGTAATGGCATCTACTTCACTGGTGCCGTAATTCCAATGCACTGCTTTGGGGTTGTAAGCCTCTACTGCGGGGAGTGTAATTACTAAGGGCGTGACCTCGTCTTTGTGAGAACTGCTGGCCTCCCCTGTCGCCTCTACCTCGATGTCACTACGATCTTCTTGTGTAAGGTTGAACTCAGCGAGGTTTATTATCAGCGGGGTCATACCCTCCACCATGCAGATCGATTCAACAGGGCATGATTCCTCTGAGTCGTACGGGTTTCTCCCGAGGTCTATATTGAACACCGCGTTTGCAGTATGGTCAGGTAGTGGATTCTGTTGGATGTTTGGATCTGCTCCATCAAACTTCAGCAAGTCACTGTCGATAAGGGCCTGTATGTCGTATTGTAGGGCCCGACAATTGTCTATGTTGTGTCCTTTTTCGCCCATGTGATATGCACAAGTTCGACTCTCGTCGAAACCCATGAACCTTGGCGGTGCTGACCTCGGCGGCTTCTTGGCTAACAACCTTGCGTCTAGAAGCTTAGGGAGTAACTTTGACATCGGGACTGGGAGCGGGGTAAAAGAGGGAGGACCCCTTCCTCTTGGTGCTAAGATCCTCTGGGCCGTCCAAGAGGTGTTCCCCTAGGTCGGGGTGGAGTTTTCGAACTTTTTGGCTCTTAGTGGATTGGAAACGAAGGCAACCTCTGCAGTAGATTCTCGTTCTTTCTTTGCGGGGAACGGTCGCTTCGGAGTCACTTCCGGCACACGCCTTTCTCTTATAGCCCACTCGTGTCTTTCCGCCACTTTGATTAAGTGCGCGAAGGTCTGACACCCAGAGGTGTTTAGTTTGTCAAAGTAGTCATACGGCAGCGCTTTCAGAAAGATGTCTACCAACTCTTCCTCCGGGATGTGCGGCTTCACCTGAGTGGCGAGCGCCCTCCACCTTTGGGCGTATAAACGAACGCTTTCAGTCCTCCCTTTCGCGGTCCGCAGTAGGTCCTCTCTGGTTGGAGCAGTCAGTGCATTGAACTTATACTGGGATAGAAAGTCTCCTGCAAACTCGTCCCAGTCGTCATATCTTTGTATGTCTAACTCCACGTACCAAGACAGAGCGGCGCCAGCCAGACTCTCTTGGAAGGTATTGATCAGCAATGGCGTGTAATCTGAGTATTTGGCTATCTTGTACAAGTAGTACTTCAGGTGGGTCTTGGGACAGCCTGTCCCATTATACTTCATTGAGAAATCCGGCTCCTTGTAGTCCACAGGGACCTCAATCTTGGTGAAAGGCATGATTTTATCGTACTTTGACAACTCAAATCCCTGGCTGGTGAGACATTCCTCGATTTTGGCAATCCTTCTTACTCCCTCATCGACCTTGACAGACTTCTCACTCTGTTTCCCTTCTAGGTTGATGATGACAGGCGGGGCTCTTGGCGGTACGTCAACAGTTGGAGCCTGCTCAGTGCCAGGTGCAGCATTCGTCCCAGCGGGTCCACCTGCGTCGGAACCAGCAGGCGTGCTTGGGTTTGCAGCTTGGTTAAGATCAACTGGCAAAGTGGGCCTGGCGTTAGCCGCGATGAACATGTCCTTCATTTCAGCCAGCATCTGAGTCACTTGCTCTAATCGTGCTTCCAGAGTCTCGAGGCGGGCGTCAACCTGTTCGTGCTCCATACGGGCCTGAGAACGCGCTTGGGCTCGAGTCCTCGTGATTGAGAGTTACCTGGTCGGGAGATTAAAAGTTAGGCTTATGGATACGAGAGATAAATCATGTGCCGCAAAGTGAACGGCGGCCTGATCACGCTGGCGCGGTCTTGCCCCAGTTTGTCAAGGCAAGTATGTCGTTATGCAAAGAGTAATCCATGATAATTAGGATAAGTTCTTTTTGAAAAGATGCTTGGATAATGCATAAAAAAGGCTCCCGGAGGAGTTTGATCACAATGGGAAATGAAAATGCTTGACTATTCTAAACTCGATGGGAGGGCTGGCTCCTCTGTCATCCTCCGATATTGCTGGGAGCCGAGTCTTCAACTCTGGACTTCTTCGCCTTCAGGATAGGCTGGCGGTCCGACGTCTTCCGGTATGTAAGGCTCCACTCCTAGTACATATGGGACGATGTACTCTGGAACATATGGTTCGACTAGGGTCGGCCGGACTCTTTTGAAAGCCCGGATATATTCCTCGGAGGCCCGATGGATGTTCATCTCAGGGTCCAACTGATCCGGCCACTCCACATCCTGAGGCGGGGAGTCTTTCAGTGCCTGTTCTAGGTCATTGATCATCATCTGGAGGCGCGCTTTGGTCCTCTTGGTGATTGGGCCTTGGGGAATGTCGAAGGCGAATTCGTCTGGAGGACTTTGGGGTGGTATCTGCTGCAGCATGCCGAACTGTCTGACGACTCTGATCGGGTAGTATGACACGGCTCCTGTGAAACCCAAGAGAGGAATTGGCCCGCCGGTCTTGGTGGCGATGCGTGCTTTATGCATCTTCGGTCGCCTTAGCCGCCATCGGAGTTGTTCGGGTTCTAATTTTTCTAGGAGTTCGTACCAGTCGTTGAAAGAGCGGTTGGCAATGAGTGATTGGCACTTGAGGAAGGACTGGATAGGGTGGACGTCTTCATCGATTCGAGTGCATCCAGCGCGAAGGTTGAGTTTTTTAAGATGGGAAGTGATCCACAAGAAGAGAAGGCCATTGGAGGCTTGGAAAATGGTTTTCCGGGTGGATTTGGAATCATCCAGTGCGGCCTTATAGCGATTCAGGGATAACAAAGTCTCAGCAAGGATCATATAGGAATAATCCAGTTGGTCACATGCCTGCTGGACTATGTGGACAATGAGAGGGTTGAATGTGGTCCTGGATGTAGGGAATAGCACGAATCCAAAGAAGGCCAGGATGAAGACCCCTCCGGCCCTGTGGCCAGTGTCAGTGGGTAGGTTCGAGTAATTGTCGAATAGGAATGAGAACGGGAATCTGCCAGAGTTGGACTTGAGAATCCTTTCAATCTCGGTGGTCTTGAGCCGAAGGAACTTGGAGAGCAGCTTGGATGGGTCAAGGCCTAAAGGGGGACGGACTAATTGTCCTTTGAATTCGACTCCGATGACGGCTGTATATTCTTCCACTGTGGGTGTGACCTCCAATCCTTCGAAGTTGAATGTTAGTGTGGTGCGATCCCAGAACCGTGCTGCTGCTTGTATCAGTGCCGGTTGGTATTTGATTTCGATGAGGCTAACCAGATGCCCCAGCCTTTGCTTAACATATGCCTGGTTGGTCTTGTTGAGGCGTCCCCACCAAACTAGCAATTCTCTATGCGGGACCGGCAGAATTTGGATATCACCTCTTCCCATCGAGTCTAGAATATGAAAATGCGATTAATTATCCATGGATTACTCGGGCATTAGATTCGTTCAAATCATTATTTACCCGTGATGTGACGAGGGTTGAGTTCCCACATTTGGATAAAGGGAATGCCAAACTAGGGTTCCCATGCTAATCCCATCAATAGGCATAATGAATTGGACGAAAATAATGATGTTATGCAGATGATATGCTTATGCATGGCGTGGATCACTTCAATCATACGTCGCACACACCATGAAATGAGAATTAGATCTTTGCACTTGTGTCGAACCAACCAAGCGTGAGTTCTAACAAAAATTTCAAACGGAAGCGACGTATGATTGAAACAGAAAAGTCCGAATGGTTGGGTGAAATTCCAATGCCGCATTCGGGTATTAAGACGCCTATGAATGACACGGGACTTAAAGCGCAGGGGGTAAGAGGGGGATCCACAGACGGATTCCTTTTACAGACTCAGAAGGCTCAGAAAACGGAATAATTCTAAAACACCTCCGGAAGGCGACCCTAAGGAACCTAAGGAGATGCCCCAAGTCAGGTCGTCGGGTAACGTCGTCCGTCGTCCTTGCTCCGATTAGCTCGGGTCGTCGTCTTCATCAGATGAAATGTCTATAGGGGTGGAAGAGGACGGCTGGCTCTCGAGAGAATCCTCTTCGTCTGATGAGATCTCGATGACCACAAGAGGAGATGTTGGATTTGCTCGTACCCTGCTGAATATGCCCCTTAACTTCAGATAAATGTTCCACATCCTTTCCCTTTCGTACTCGAATTTATGTTCGCGTTCGAGTTGCTCGGCGGACTTGGTGTAGAAGCAGTCTGTTCCTCGGATAAGATTGCGTCCAGTAAGTGCCCTCCCTTGGATAAATCGGAAGGAGTGGAATCCATTGAACGTCTCGGTGGCTCGATGACGGATGACACGTCGCTCATACTCGAATACCTCTGGGACCTTGGAGAGATTTGGGGAGACCATCTCCACTTTATCTAAACTGTAGAATGGAATTAGATCCAACCATCGGACTCAATGAATGCAACATGTTGTGCAATAAATACGAAGCTGCAGGTAAATTAAACAATAATGGAAAGACCTTACCATAAGAGGTACCCGATGATTTTCTTGGTTTTAGGTATACCAACCATCCATATACATGCGCGTGAGACAAGTGAGGATTGACTCTAGAAATCAAAATGGCTTAGGTGAGGAACCTAGAGGCTTCCCTCTATCCGAGTCGATAAATTCGTCCATGAGCGCAATCCACAACAAATGGATAAAAGTCTCGACTTGGATAGTGAGCGGGATCGAATATGGTCAACCCCAGCGCAATCCACGCTAGAGCGTTGCATATCGATCCCTGATCTATGGCTATCTAAAAAGGTGATTTCGCGGCCTGGGTTTGGGCGCTTTGTGCAAAGTGTCGTGATCCTCAAATATGCAGTGAATCATGCGCAACAATTTATATATCAATCAGCGCTTCAAATCATCCATATAACATACATTCCTACGCCCATCCTGCATAAGACTATGTTAATCACAGACTACACCCCTTATCACTCCAATCTGTAAAAACATATAACACCTATCGTGAGCGGACTTACCTCACCTTCAAGAGCGCCTGCAGGGTTAGAAAAATCACTCAACGTTTTAATTACGGCCTAAGTCCACTTGAGGTCTAGAACCATGTGTTCTAGAACAATTTCCCCAGCGGAGTCGCCAGCTGTCGCGACCCGTCCGAAATCGGACGCGGCTAATGGATTACCGATCGCGGCCCCCACTCTGAAATGTGGATTGCGGGCCTTTGATCGGCGCGGGCCCTCCTAGGCCCATACCAAATCGCGGCGGGAGTGTCTTTTGAGGGATTCGACGATAAAAGTCGATCGCTTTCGACCTTAGTGTGGTCGTGGTGGCATGTGCAACTTGTGCATGCTTTTGGAGTCTCCACCGGTCTTTCTTGGAGGGTAAACCGGAAACCTTACTGGCCGATTGGGAGAGATCGATCAGTTCTGCGGAACCAGAGATTTTGGGTTCGGGGACTTGGTTACGTCGGTGTCATTACCAACGCCCTTTCGGTACCTAACGCGAGTGATTTTCTTAACTAAGAGTTCATGCAGGCGCGATTTTGGGTGAGATAGGTATGAGTCAGGGTTTCATGCAGATTGGAAGACTAGTCCTATCAAATCACAGTCAATATAATGAAAGCGCAAGTCAAGTGCATAAATAAATCATGTCAATGCATATCAATTGCAATCATGGGCCTCCTAGTATAGCCACGAGGGCTTAGCGAAGATGCGATTTAGGACTAGGGGTAAAATGGGAAGATTCGAGGACAATTAGCCCGAAGGGCAAAATTGTCATTTTTTGAAAGGTTTGGATATCGAATTACCCAAAATATTCCATGGCCAGTTGATTGTGGCCATTTCCCATTTTTGAGAATTTTTTGGAATTTCTCGATTTTTTCTTCAATTTTTGGAAGACGATTCGCCCAAAGGGCGAAATCGTCATTTTCAAGAAGGTTCGGGGTTCAAAACACCCGAGATGAGCCTTGGCCAGCTGTTTGTGGCCATTTCCTATTTTTTGGGATTTTCCTGGATTTTTTTTGAATTTTTTTTTTTTGGAAGATGGTTTGCCAGAAGGGCAAAACCGTCATTTCTGGAAAGACCGGGGGTCCAAAGACCCGAAACAGGTGATGGCCAGTCGAATGTGGCCATTTCCTATTTTCTGGAATTTTTCTGAATTTTCCGAATTTTTTGAATTTTTTATTGATTTTTTGATTATTTTATTATTTTTTATTATTTTTTGAATTTTTTAAAATATTTAAAAATATTTTCCGGGCCGGGTCAAACCCGGCCCGCGCCTCTCGGGCGCCCGGCCCGACCCTAGGGGTGGACACCGGCCTAAAACGACACCGTTTTATTTTTTTAAACATTTTTCTATTTTTTACAATTTTTTTGATTTTTTATGTATTTTATTTAATTATCCGAAAATTCCCCGGATCGGACGGTCCACGTTGTGCCACGTGGCTTCATCTCGTGCGTCCGATCTTCCACTAGATCGAGCGACCCACAGAGAGCCACGTGGCTCAATAATAGCCGTCGGATCAAAAATTAATTATTTTCATTTTTTAGAAAACCTACAAATCGGACGCTCTAGAACGTGCCACGTGGCCTCCTCTGGTGCGTCCGATCTTGTACAAGATCGGACGTCCCTCAGTGAGCCACGTGGCACATCCCCGTCCGCCGGATCGATTATTCAAAAATCATTTATTTAATTTTCCAAAAAAACGAGATCGCGACACGTGTCACGATCGGGGCCGTTGATTTTATTTTATTTGAAAATACTCGGACCGGACCCACCCGGCTGACGTGGCTGCCTACGTGGCACGCCACGTCGGCCGTTGACCGCTGACCGCCGGCGAAGTCGCCGGAGAAGACGATGAACAGTAAAAATTCCGGCGACTTCGCCGGAATTCTCGCCGGAAAATGCAAAACGGCTCCGGATCTTCGAATTTTTTTACCCAAATTGCATCATTCGAATCCTCAAACATTCAGCATCAAAATATAAGCATTTCAACGGCCGGGGACGCATCGGAAATCGGCAAAAAGAACCCCCACAGGTTCGGCTCCGGCGAGGGATTTTCCAAAAAATTTCAACGTTCAAAGCCTACCCCGACCGTTCAGAAAACGTCTAAAAGAGGTTTAGAGACTTACCTCAGCTCGTTTAGAGCTGGAAATCCTCGGGTTCGCGCCGGCACGAGCTCACGGCCGAGACCAAGGCCGGTGGTGGTCGGGCCTCCTCGGCAAACACGGTTTGATGCAACAAAAGGGCACAGCGAGCTTAGAGTCGGTTTTAATGTATGCTTGAGGCTAGACACGCACAAATGGAGCTCGGGAACGCACCGACCGCGGGTTAAAAGAAAAACGTGCAGGCAGACATTTCGTCGAGCACCCGATATGCATTATGGAAACAGGGGTAAAGACGGCGTACCGACCTGTCCGAGGATCGTCGGCGACGGTGGATGCTTCGGCGGTGATCAGTGAGGTATGATGAAGGTCCCCGAACTCTCCTCTCGCTGCCTTTCGCTCAAAAAATCCCCCCGGCACTCTCGGCCCTGTTTCCCCTTTAAACCCGAGCCTCCCTCTCCGCCGTGGCCGACCGGCCCGTTTTTTGATGCCCTCGCGCTTGCAGCAACGAATATTCGTCTGGCAACCTGCTTCCCACGCTCGGCCGCCCGCTTTTTCTTTGAAAA
Source organism: Rhodomyrtus psidioides (assembly GCA_021437785.1). Lineage (NCBI taxonomy): Eukaryota > Viridiplantae > Streptophyta > Magnoliopsida > Myrtales > Myrtaceae > Rhodomyrtus > Rhodomyrtus psidioides. The sequence goes on from JAILYB010000030.1 coordinate 3,099,703, forward strand.
ATCGCCGCCCCATCTCGCCCCTGTCCTCCCCTGCCTCACTGTCGGCCACGGTTTGCAACAATGTTGCAGACCCGGTCGGACCGGGTCGGGTCGGGTCTGACCCGATCGGCCCGGTTCGACCAATTCGCTCAAATTGAGCCCCGATTCGACATATTTTCATGAAATTGATGGCATAATCGGACTCCTTGGCACATTTTCTATTCAATAAGGGTATTTTCACGGATCAATTGATTGAAATTTTATGAAAACCCCAAATTGTCCCTAGGATCCGAAAACGAATTTCCCCAAATCGAAGGTCCAAACGATCGAATTATTCAAAATTGAGCCCACCAATGGATTCAGCATGATGAAAACTATAGGGTAGAGGTGTTTAATTTTAATGGGTGTGCCCGTGTGAAATTTAATTTCACAAATTGTAAAACCGGGGACTAAATCGAAAGATTTTTATGCAATTAAGCCATTTTGGTTAAAATTGATCAAATTGGAGGGCAAATTGACCCAATTGCATTTCAATACTCTAGAATACAATGTCATAGCTTATAAAAACCGAGAATTGAAAATTAAAAGACTCGAAAAGGATTTTTTAGGCCCGGTTCGGGATTAGGTTTGTGAAATTTCTGAATATTTTTGTGTAATTTTCTGACCACGAATGGTATTTTTCCTGATTTTTGGGTTATTTTAATAATTAAATAAATTCCAAAAAATATTAAAAAATTTAAAAAATATTTTTTGTTCAAAATTGGTTCCTAAGGCTAGGCTAAGGCTTCCAAAGTTGATTTTGCAATTTTTTGACCTTTTTTGCTATTTTTAATTAATTTTAGAAGTAAAAACTAAAATAAAAGGTGGTCAAAAATCAGGTGTCAACAGGTTCCTCGATCCTGCCATAGAAACCTCTACCTCAATCTCGTCTCGAGAAGGATGGCACCACGATGGCACAGCTCGCTTGGAAACCTCATGAACCTTCAGTGGACCAGTAGTAACGTTTCCAGTCCTCTTAAACCAAGCCTCAAAGTGGTGTGGCTTCAACCCACACTACCGTACTCTTCCGAATATATACCGTACCTCGTATATCTGGAAATTCCTCAAAATAAGCCGTCATCTCCTTCGAGTCACCAAGACGAATAGGCAGCATCTTTAGGGCTTGGGATCTGGAAAAGAAAGATCCCACGACGGGGTGAGACTTACGTCTCAGCAAGCTAACCTAACCCTACCTAGGCCTTCCGTCCCACCAGACCAAAGCAAACAAGGCAACACATGTAATTTATAAAAGCAAGATGTGGCATTAACTTAAGGCATCGAGTCATGTTTCCACAAACATTTCAATCAAGGAAACATCGCATAGAGTGACCAAGCTTCCGTACTAGCTTATAATTATTTTCATCATCGCGTGAAATAAACAAAAATCCACTATCACCTTCAAACCTCTAGAGACTAGCCCGCGTTCAGACCCCTCAAGCGATCTCGATCAATAAACCTGCGTTCAGACACATCAGGTTTAGCAGCTTATCACCAAGCTCATGTCGGCATGTCAATTCATCATCCCGTGTTCAGATGCATCAGGATGTACTTTCAACCGCAACCCCACGTTCAGACGCATCAGGGTGCCACCGGCCTTAAGCTTCGTTTCATCAAGCTACTTGCCACCATTTATGTGTTCTCACGGCTCAATAGCCCATTTCCTCAAGCAATCTCAGTCAAGAATCATTACGATAGACATTTAATCGCATTATCACCATGAGGATTTCTAGGCATTCAAACACAAATCAATTGATTGCCAAAAAGAAACAAACGTGCTTTGTCATAGGACAAAATTTAAGGCTTGGGTGTCATCCCACCACATGGGCAAGCAAGGCACATCAACGAGCACATCATCAATTTAATCATCCAAGCACAACAAATCAATCATTTCATCGTTTCCTCAATGGAAATCGTCCAGTCGCGTCTAAATGTCCTCCAATAGGTTTAAGGGCCGCTTACCTTCGTTCCGACTAGCAAGTTTCCACCAAAAATCCTTCGTCAAGCTTGGATCCCAACCGATTTCTTCGCTCTCCAAAACAGGGCAGCAGAACGACTTAGCAACAATCCGATGTTTCAATCAATTTATACAATCTAACCATAATTCCACTCATCATGGACCTCATTAACAACTCAAGGGACATTCTAGTACGTCATAACAACACATTTAGAGCATGGCGACACCACGAACAGTTCCCAACAGAACCAAATTACTCAGAATCAAAACAGGACAAAATCGATTCTGCTCCTTTTCGCATAAACAGTCCATGAATTCCCCTTTAAACTCCAATTTATCATCAATTCCTCTTGCTGAAACCTCAATCAACATGTTACATAGCGCCACGATGAATTTCGAAACTAAATAACACTCCTAAGACCTCTGACCAGCTCACTTCATCTCGGTTCGTTCGGCGGTTAGAATCTGCCCTTAAAAATCACCTCAATTAAACTATCGAAACTTAATCGAAACGTAACCAAATCAACAGCCCCAACTCAATGAACTTAGTACTATAAGTCATGTAACTTCCATAAAAATTTCGGAGTCAAATAAAGTCTCTAAGAGGTTGAACCATGGCCCTCTCTCAGTTAGCTCAGAATCTGTCCAGTTTTCTTCCAAAAATTCCTATAAAATAACCAGACCTCCAATGGACACAAAATCAATTGGAATTTGTTAAGGACATCTTAAACTAACTTGTGGTAGTCGGTGGCCGGCCAAAAGGTAACCGGAGGAGGCGATCGAGTCATCCGAACGGGGCGGCAGAAGCTGGTCGGCTGAGCAGTTTTCTGCTCTTGGAGGAAAAACACAAAATGAAGGTGAAGAAGAAGATGGCTCAAGAAATTTTGGGGGAAATGGCAGATGAAATGAGGTTTCATTCCACCAAGGTCAAGGTTCTAGAAGATTAGGTTAGTGGAAATTTAATGATCAACACCCAAGTAATGACACTTATCATTGAATCAATAATATCAAAGCTCGAATGACTCCTTTGTCCCTCAAATTTTCGGCAGCCTTGGGGAAGAAGGAAATGTACAAAATGACTAAAATGCCATTCTCAATTCAATTAAGTAAGGTTAACTCTCCGAGGGTAAAATGGTCTTTTCACACCTTTCGTCCGAAATTTATATTTTTTGATACTTTCGTCCTCGATAAAATGGCGTCTAATCCATATCAAATGTGGTAATCCTCATTTCCATTTTCGAATTCCGAGATCCTAATTCATGATCGAAACTTCCGTCGATCGAAATTCTAGTTTGTCTCGAACTAACGGGTGGCTTTTTCAGAGCCACGCGTATCGACTCTGTGATTCTCATCACACTTAGGATAACTCAAACTACGGCGACTTTGGTTGTCATGTAATCACGAGGGAACCTCGACGACAACGATCATCGTAATTCGATTTACGAAAATTTCGCTAATCATACTTTTGTTAAGCGATATGACCCGCGTCCCAATCGTATAACGCTAGCAATGTGTTCCTTAATCGTCCTTAGATCGGCCTCAGCTCTAAATACTCCCTCGACGATCCTTATGGTCAAAGCACCGTTTTCTAATCGAGTTTCCTAGGTCCACGTATCTCATTGCACGTTAGCCTTTCCCCTTTGGTTAATTGACTCGAGATTGATCAGATTCGAGCGAGACATAACTAAAATACTTCGACAGATTCTTTACGGTCAAAGGTCTCGAAATGACAGGAAAATCAGAATGTCACATTGGAAGATTGTTTGAAACTGGTAAGCATGCTGCATTTGAAAAGTTCTAAAGGCATGAAGGCTATCTTTTTCGTGAAAGTAAGTTGTGTTTGCCTAGATGCTCTTTGCGTGAGTTGTTGGTTTGAAAGGCGCATAGTGGTGGTTTGATGGGACATTTTGGAATCAATAAAACTTATGAAGCGCTGCATGAACACTTTTATTGGCCACGTATGAAACAAGATGTCACATGTATTTTTGAGAGATGCATTGCATGTAAACAAGCTAAGTGTACAACTAAACCACATGGTTTGTATACACCTTTGCCTATCCCGATGCATACTTGAGTTGATATTTCTATGAATTTTGTGTTAGGATTGCCTAGATCTAAGCATGGTAGAGATTTTATTTATGTGATTGTAGAACGATTTTCAAAGATGACTTATTTTATACCTTGTCATAAATATGATGATGCATCGCATGTTCCTGATTTATTTTTTCGTGAGGTTATGTGTTTGCATGGCATTCCTAAGTCTATTATTTCTGATCAAGACACTAAATTTCTTAGCTGCTTTTGAAAGATATTATGGAAGAAATTAAGTACACTGCTTTTATTCTCTACTACCTGTCGTCCACAAACTGATGGTCAAACTGAAGTAGTTAATAGGACTTTAGGGACATTGTTGCGTGCTATCATTAAAAAGAACATTAAGTCTTGGGAAGATTGTTTACCACATGTTGAGTTTACATATAATAGGAGTGTGCATTCTGCTACTAAATTCACATTGTTTGAGATTGTCTATAGTTTTAATCCTTTAACTCCGTTAGATTTAATTCCTTTGTCTGTTGATGAACGAGTGGGTTTAGATGGTGTTAAGAAGGTCGAATTTATGAAGACTTTGCATGATAAGACGCGGCTTAATATTGAGCACAAGACAGAGCAATATGCAAAGCATGCCAACAAAGGGCGCAAGACAGGTGTGTTTGAGCCCGACGATTGAATTTGGGTTCATATGTGCACGGAGCTTTTTTCTGAGCTGCGATGTTCAAAGTTATTACCGCGAAGGGATGGACCGTTTATGGTATTGGAAAGGGTCAACGATAATGCCTACATACTTGATCTTCTAGGTAAGTATGATATTAGTGATACTTTCAATATTTCTGGTGACTCTTTTTTATGCAGGTGAGGATTTGAGGGCAAATCCTTTGCACGGGGGAGGGAATGATACGGATATCGAACCATATCAAGGAAGAGGTGCTAAGGACTCGTTGTCCTATCCGCTTAGTCCGATCACTCAAGCGAGGGCGAAGGAATTCAAGTAAGCTATTGGCAACATGATTCAAGATCTTTGGAGTAGAGGCACATTAGATTCGAGACTTGAAGATTTTGAAGCTTTTTGGCGCAACACGATCACACTTGGCCTAGTGAATTCCAAACGGACTAAAATTTGACGAACTTCAAATGGGCTCAAATTTGGTCGACGTCTTGGAAATGGGCCGCTGATCAATACTCACTGACTGATGTCGTTTTTTTAGCAATTCAGAGTCATTTAGATGGACTTTTAGGCCTTTTTTCTATTTTTAGGCGAATTTTTATTAATTAAGAATATTTTTTCTCTTTTTTTCCTTTTAGGGTTAGCACTATATATAAGGGTGCTTATGGGTTTCTGATAAGACAACACTGATACAAATTTTAATATATAGAGGGTTTCCCTTATTCGAGTTCTCTTGAGGACTAAATCTCATCAAGACTTCCTTGTGGCAATCGAATTCAACTTATCGAGCAAGATTGCAGATTCTCTTGTTCGTGGTGTTCATAGCTCAGATTGGTTGACACGGGTTCGTCAACAGGTTGCGTTTATACCGAGGTTACTAATCACAGGCTCGATTGGAGGTTGAGGTTCGCAATTCGCAAGTCCTAGATCTTCATAGAACAATCAGTTTCCGCATCGATTCACATCAAGGATAGAGAGGTAGATCTAATTCTTGGAAGCCTAATGACTTTATACTGTAAATTAAATGCACATAAACTAAATCAAAAAAGAGTTTGAAATTTGATCCCATATACTAATAAAGGACTCAAATAACATACCTGAAAAGGAGAGAACCTCGAAAGAATTCCTCAAAAATGTTATTTTTCTTTGGTATTTCACTACTGACCTCATTCTAGCAGCTATTTCATTTACCAGCATAAACGTCTACACTTTAGATAGGTCATCTGACCTCATTCCCGCGCGGCGTCCGAATTATATCTTCCATGAGCCTCTCACTGCCTTCTATCTTGGAGTCTCGATTCTAGTCATTCCCACCTACATCACTTCTAGCAGATGATCTGTCCTCACCTCAGTTGGATCTACAGTTGTATGTCCTTTTATCTCTTGATGTTTTTCTCTAGTCAGTTCTGCATCTTCTCTTTCTATCCTACGACCAGTATTCTTATGTGAATGACTTTGAGCATTCCTTTCTGGACTTCGGGAATAATAGTGTCTATCATGCTTGTACACTCCGGTACTCTTACGTTGATCTTCATGAGAATACCTTCCTATAGACTTTCCATGTCCGGAATAAGTATCCCCAATGACATTAGAAGTAGATGTGATGTCATGATTAGTCCTTAATCCTCTCTGAGAATAAATTGGGTACCCTTCAGGTTCAAAACACAACCATTTGCTGGAATTGGATCTGATGAAGGTATTTCATTTGATTGAGCCCCAATATGAGCACATCTCTCGAAGCATCCGATACCTCCAGCTTGCTTAATTTCCTCCATATAATCCTCTATTATATCTCTCATCACCTTCAGAGTTGAAGTACAATAAGTTCAGCCATTAGTATTGATGTTCCCATATAAAGGAAAAACTTTTTGGGAGAAAGCAAAAGGGAAAATCTAACTAAATAGCACAAGTAATAATATCACAGATGACTCTCAAGTTCCCAAATGTAGCTCCTGCACCATTCCAATAAAAATAATCCAAACATAGTAGAGATTCTCCTCTTCCAACAGATAGCATGCCTACCTCAGTAATATTGCTCTTTGACTTCTTGCCGCGATAGGACATTCTTCTGCACTTGTAATCTCTTTCTTCAACCAATAGTTCCTCTCTGGTCTTTGCCTTGCCCGTTTCCTTAATCAAGCAAGAACATCATCATGATAAGGAAGACAGGCACAGTGAATGAACCAAATTTTAAAGCTAGGAACCATTGCCCAGCTTTGCTTTTTCTTTCTAATACCAACAGAGATTTACTTTAAGCTGCTTCTGTGTACCTGATTAGATGACCGATGCCGAGGAAGCCCATCGTGGTCTATGCTAGGTCTATAATCAGGACGTTTTTCTCGCTCCTCATTGGCTTTCTTTGCTATATCAGCGTGCTCAATCACTCTACACATGAGAGATTAAATCCTCAAAGGATAATCCAAGGAGAATACTAAACAATGCATTAAAAATTCTCTGTTAAGCAGTAACCTATAGTTATAATACAGACTAAACAATTGACCAACAGTAATAACACCTGTGCATGGGAGGAAGTATAGCTAAAGCTTAGCAAACATATGCAGGAAGACATGTGCAAATAAATTCCAATTTCTGACTTGCAGGACTTGTGAAATGCAAGGCCAGGTCATACTATCACGTTGCCATACTAATGATCAAAGTAACAGAAGTTCTTTGAAGAGCAGTAAAGTAATAAACACTGAATATTTCAGTGCAGAGAGATAATTTTATGACATGTCTGTTGGAAATTTACGCCCATTAAGAGTCAAATTGATTAATTGTCATAATTACGATAATTGATTGGTGGGCTAAATTGTTGATTGTATGGCAGCATAATTCTTGGATCGGATCCTAGAATTATGCGTGTATATGTGTGTGCAATGCATGATCAAAAGATGAGATCCTTGAATTAAGGGTGTGAATTTTGTGAGCAAAAAATTCAGATCTATCTCTCTCTCTCTCTCATTTTTGCTTCCCTCCCAAGGTGACCAAAAATTCAAGAACGAGAAAAAAAAAAACATCATCACGAATTGCTAGCACAATCGAGTGGTGATTCCGCGAGTTCGTTCTTCCGTTCGTCGTTGTGATTGGTGGTGTGTCTGAACTAGAGGCTCGATACTTGTGGGGCTTGGATCAAAGAACATCTGAACCATTTTTCATTATTCAAGCACACTACGAGAGGTAATCCCTTAACTCTATTTGTTTAATATGTTTTTTGATTGAAACACACGAACTACGCCTTTGGAGATACATGTATGGGCAATTTATTATTTTCGCTGCGTTTATTTATTTTATTTTTGCCCATACGTGTTACGTGAATCCCAATAGTGGTATCAGAGCCAATCCTTAGGCGTTTTCATGCGTTTAATTGTTTTTAGTGCATATAGATTTTTACGATATTATGGCCAATTTGTTTTAATGAATTGTTCTTTTTACATGGCCGATAGAAGTTGATTATTTTTATATGATAAAAATTAATCAACGTAGCAAAAATTGATACTAAATCAATTTTGAATCGAAAATCTGTAGTGAGTTTCATATTACGTATGAATTCTGCAAAATGATTCGTGGCTACGAATAGAGGGATGAGAATGCTAATACCGTTTGGAATTAAGCACGTGAAATTTGTTCTGTCGGCGTTAATTTCTTCACGTGGCTTACATTGCTTAACCTTGAATATGATTAAATGAAAAATTATTTATTTATTTATTTGTGCCTTCCGAAGCTTTAAATTATGCATTTATTGCTCACGTGGAAGGGTGGTGATCATGGAAAAATCCCTAATCAATGTGATTGATGAATGTATTAATGTATGGTGTTTATTGGTATTTTTTGAGGTTGTAATTATTAAAATGGAGGTTGCGTCCTTCTTTTATTTTTCATGTAATTTTTATTTTATTTTTAGCGTAGTTTAGCATAGTCATTTATTAATATAAGTGCTACGAGGACTACGTGGAGGAGCCATAAAGCCGGAGAGCTCTTTGGGCCCGGTTTTCGAAGAGTTCGAGGAACCAAGAAGAAAACGAAGAGCGGATCTCCAATATTAAAATATTAAAATTGTTAAATGTGGTTTCATTGGCTCGAGACCCATTAAACCATAATTCCATGATCACTACGTAGGATAGATGTTTATGCGATTGACATCTATTTTTTTATTCCGTTTTTATGAGCATATTAAACCGGTTAATGTGCAAAGTGAGACATTTAATAATGACTCAAAATCTCCTTAAAATAATATTAAGTCGTAACGAGCTTTGGACTCGTGGCCTTCCATCGTCGTGGTTTGATATTTTATTATAGTGATTGATTGACTAGTTATTGATACATAGGGGTCAATTGTCATCCATAATAATGGACCAATCCATTAAACATATGATGTTGTAGAGTTGAAGCCGAACGATTTCCAATAACTGTTAGGTGACGGGATCGTTTGCGTTTTCAATACTTGCATGAGACGATGGGTTAGACTTAACTATGATCATGAATTCAATAACTGTTAGGTGAGAGTTTCATGGTCTAGAGGCCGAAGTTATGATTGCGACTCGTATATGATGCGTTGAATAAGTTGATTCACTCACTGAGCTTATAGAACACCAATAACTATTAGGTGAAGTGGACTATGAGCTAGTGGGATTCCAATCCCCACTAGTAATTTTCACCCGACAAAGATTGTCGTTTCCCATTTTAAGGAGTATGGGATCCGAATATAAATTTAGTGGGGGGATCTATTTCATTTAAAGGCCAAAATGAAATAGTTATTTTGAAAGACAACGGCTAACAATTCATTTTCTGCACAAATATTTATTGCTCTGAAAATGGTGAACACAAACCCGCTCGCTTCGATACTTGACAAGAATTGTTTGACTAGACCCAATTTCACCTACTGGTGAGGAATTTGAGAATTGTTCTCAATTCAGAAAAACTCGAGTATGTGCTTGATGAAAATATGCCAACCTCCTTTCTTGAGGGTGAGACCCAAGAGGAACGCATCACTTATGATAAAAGGCATGATGATGACTTAAAAGTTAGGTCATATATGCTTGCTTCAATGAATAATGAATTTCAGAAGAAATATGAAGCAGTGAAAGATGCTAGGTCGATCATATTGCACCTGAAGGAATTCTTTGATGAGAATGGTCAAACCTCAAGATATGAGATATCTAAGGCATTGTACCGTATGGGGATGGCTGAGGGATTATCAGTTAATGATCATGTCCTGAAAATGATATGGCACATAGAAGAATTGGCTAGGTTGAATCTTGTCATGGACAATGATTTAGCTGTAGATTTGATCCTCCAATCTTTACCTGATTCCTTCTCTGGTTTTGTCCAAAACTCCACATGCATAAGATGGAGAAAACTCTATCTGAGTTACATAGTATGCTGGTAGTTTATGAGAAGGAAATGCACAACACAAGGCCCAATGTAGTGGCTATAGCTAAGGCTTCTTCTTCAAAGGGTAAGATTGCTTTGAAGAAAAAGAAATGAAAGAGGCCTGTGAAAGCTGTTGTGCAACCAAAGCCCAAGATTGAAAAAGGGAAATGTCATTATTGTGGTGTCATGGGGTAATGGAGGAGGAACTGTAAGAAGTACCTCGCAAGCTTGAAGGTCAAATCTAAGAACCAGCCTTTCGAAGGTATGGTGTCTATGCTTATTGAAACTAATCATATGATTAGTGTTGAATCTTGCTTATAGATTCTGGATTCTGTTGCAACCTCACATATTTGTATGTCTTTACAGAATATGGAAATAAGCAGGATGCTGGGGCGAAATGAGATTGTCCTAACATTTGCAAATGGGGCAAAAGTTGCTGCATTAGCTATAGGGACTTTCCGTTTCTGTTTGCCTTCTGGACATGTTTTGGTTTTAAATATAATTGTTTGCATTATGAGAATGTTGTTCGAAACATCATCTCTATATCTCGTTTGGGTAAAGAGAATTATGAATTTTCTTTTACTGATGATGTATGTTCTATTTATTATAATAGAATGTGTGTTGGCTCTGGATTATTAACTAATAATCTCTATACCATTACAATGTCCGGTAATGTGATTACCAATATCAATAAGCAACATAGTTACGATGTAAATGCCATAACTAATAAACACCCTAGAGATAGTCCGAATCCAAAGTATGTTTGGCATCTCCGATTAGGTCATATTGGTGAAGATATGATTAACAAGTTGAGTAATGATGGATATATTAATCTAATTGGTTTTGAACCATACTCGACTTGTAATGCATGTCTTCTAGGAAAAATGACTAAAGCGCCATTTGTGGACATGGTGCGTGAGCTGCTAACATATTGGGATTGATACATATAGATGTATGTGGACCAATTAATGAAACTACTAGGGGTGGTTATTCTTACTTCATTACCTTTACCGACGATTATTCGCGGTATGGCTATTTGTACTTAATGAAGTATAAATCTGAATCCTTTGAAAAGTTCAAGGAATTTAGGTCTGAAGTTGAGAAACAAACAGAAAAGAGTATTAAGGCTCTTCAATCTAATCGACAAGGTCAATACCTTAGTACTGAATTCTTGGACTATCTTAAAGATAATGGCATTTTATCACAATGGACACCTCCTGCAACTCCAGAACATAACAGTGTATCTAAAAGAAGAAATTCGCACTTTATTAGATATGGTACGATCCATGATGAGTTACACCGATTTTTCTATATCCCTTTGGGGACATGCCCTTGAGACAGATGCATATTTACTAAACAGAGTGCCTTCTAAGTCTGTTCCAACTACGCTTTATGAGATATGGCATAGTAGAAAACCAAGTCTTAATCATATCAAGATTTAGGGTTGTCCAGCTTTCGTTAAGAAGCTGAGAACAGAGAAATTGGAGGCGAGGTCTGAACAAGGTCGCTTCATTGGATATCCAAAAGAGACTCTTGGATATTATTTCTTTTTTCATTCTGACCAAAGAGTTTCGATCAGTAGGCATGCTTCTTTTCTGGAGAATTAGTTCGTCTAGGAAAGTGATGCTGGGAGAAAAATAGTCTTACAAGAAGGAAATAATGAAGTACCAAATAACCAAGTTCAGACAACGATCTTTGATTCAGTGGGAGCCTCTGGTACACAACCTCTTAGGAGGAGTGCGGGAACGTCTCGTCTGCCTATTCGCTATAGAGACTTGGTTGAAGATATTGAACTACTATTCATTATGAATGATAGTGATCAACTGAGTGATCCTAGCATCTATGAGGAGGCGATGTCGGACGTCGATTCTAGTAAATGGCTAGAAGCCATGAAATCCGAAATAGATTCAATGTATTCCAATTATGTTTGGACTCTAGTTGATCTGCCTGATGGTATTGTGTCAATTGGGTGTAAATGGATCTTCAATAGGAAGATGAACGCTGATGATCAAATTGAAACTTACAAAGCACGGCTGGTGACAAAAGGATATCATCAAAAAGAAGGGATCGATTACGAAGAAACTTTCTCACTTGTAGCCATGCTAAAATCTATTCGGATTATGTTGGCTATAGCTGCACACCTTGATTATGAGATATTCCAAATGAATGTCAAAACGGCTTTTCTAAATGGTTTCCTTGAGGAAGACATTTATATGGAACAACCATGGGGTTTTGAATCTAGTAGTGAAAGTCAGAAGGTGTATAGGTTTAAGAGATCTATTTATGGACTCAAACAAGCCTCCATAAGTTGGAACATCCGTTTCGATGAGGTAGTCAAATCGTTTGGCTTCATCAAAAATCCGGATGAACCTTGTGTATACAAGAAGGTTAGTGGAAGCGCAATTGCGTTTCTAATTCTCTATGTCGATGATATACTTTTGATCGGAAATGATATACCGATGATATCATCGATCAAACTATTCTTGTCACAAAAATTCTCCATGAAAGATTTAGGAGAGGCAACCTATATTTTCGGTATCAAGATATATAGAGATAGATCAAGATGATTTATTGGCCTCTCACAGTCTACGTACATAGATAAAATGTTAACACGGTTTAACATGCAATGTTCCAAAAGAGGATTATTGTCTTTTAGGCATGGAATCCGTCTTTCCAAGGAGATGTGTCCCAACACTCTCGAAGAAAGAGAGCGAATGGCGAAGATACCTTACGCATCTGCTATTGGAAGCAAAATGTATGATATTCTATGTACACGACCTGATATTGCGCATGCTGTGAGCATTACTAGCATATATCAATCTGATCCAAGGTAAGAGCACTGAATAGCAGTCAAGAATATCATTAAGTACTTGCGAAGGACTAAGGATTTATTCTTGATATACGGAGAAAGTGAGTTTAAAGTTGAAGCTTATACTGATTTCGATTTTCAATCAGATCCGAATGACTATAAGTCCACATCTAGGTTTGTCTTTACACTAAATGGTGGTGCAGTTAGTTGGATGAGTTCCAAAGAAAGCACAACTGCTGATTCCACTACTGAGGCAGAGTTTGTAGCTGCTTCTGAAGCGGCAAAGGAAGCAGCTTGGACGAAGAAATTCGTTTCTGAACTAGGAGTAGTTTCTTCTATTGAGCAGTTGATTACATTGTTTTGTGACAACAATGGGGCAATAGCTCAAGCTAAGGAACCAAGGTCTCACCAGAAGTCCAAGCACATTGAGAGACGCTTCCATCTTATCAGAGAAATAGTTGGGAGAGGTGATATCGCCTTGAAAAAAATTGCCTCAGTGGAAAACGTGGCAGATCCCTTTACTAAGACCTTACCTCAGTCTTCTTTTGAAAGACACCTTGGCAAAATGGGTTTAAGGTACCAGACCGGTTGGCTTTAGTGCAAGTGAGATATTGTTAGAGATATGGCCTAAAGCAATTATGTAATAATTACATATTAGAGATTTTAGTTGTACTTCTGATTTCTTATTTAATCAATGGCAAAGACGTATTTATTCATTTATCCAATTACCTACTTATATGAATAAATTCCATAAGATCAGTTGTGACTAAACCTATTCTTGAGACGTTGCAAATATGTGTGACGGGTTCACAGTTAGACTGAATCTTTAAACTGTTCCCGATCAATAGATCATTGAATGGATATCAACAATCTTGTTGAGATCGATGTGTTCTTAACTTCGCAATTAAGTATTGGATACTTAAGAGAATGACGAGTCACAAGTCATTGGGTATTGCGATGCCCGAGTTAGAACACAGGTGCTTGTATTAGACAAGTTCACTGAACGTGACACGCATTGAACGATTAGCGACATGGAAGCTTTTAGCGTGGTCAATGTCTAATCGCTCATGCTTTGGTGTTGTGTAAATAATCCTTAGACCTAAGGCACAGTGTTGACTTGTGTGTTGGATGGCTATGGTTCACGAGGACGCATATTGACGGTTCATCGATCCGTCTCTGTACTTGATGGTCATAGTTCATGCACATACGAAGTCACATGTGTGCGTAAAATGGAATCTGTCTCCTTGCCATATGCAAGGTATGATATCCTATGTGATTTAATTATGACAATACATTGAAATCCTCCGCCGGGGTTGTAAATGAGAATAAAATATTTATGTCTCGTATAAATGCATGTCGATTAAATTTGTGCATATGATCGAATTGGTGACTTGACAAACATTCCATGGTCTTTGTTCGATCGGGATATAGTAAGATGGAGGGATTGAATTACACTGTAGCCAAAGCTGACAGGTTCATTATGTTCTTAAAGAATTCACACTGTCTGGGTAGCTATGACATATTGCTAGATGTCACTTATGGCTCGTGGGACCTAGAGGTTAATCGGGACAATTAATTCTCTTGGAAGTATTAATGTGTTAGTGCATGTCTTACTGCCAGCTCAGTGATGAACCTATGGATGTCACACACCTTAATCAATATATGACAACGATCAACGGAATGACAATATTGCAAATATGTTTGCAATAACGACTATTGAATTATTTAGACCGAAATTAGATTAAATGTGATTTAATTTAATTTTTTATTTTTTGTCATATGCACAATTGTATATGATGCACATGTACTGATTAAATCGACACAAAATTATTGTGTCGATTTGCGCACATATTATTTATTATTGTGTGTCAATTTAGGCCTTTGTGGGCGAGTGGGAGATGTTGGAAATTTACGCCCATTAAGAGCCAAATTGATTAATTGTCATAATTACGATAATTGATTGGTGGGCTAAATTGCTAATTCTATGGCAGCATAATTCTTGGATCGGATCCTAGAATTATGCGTGTATATGTGTGTGCAATGCATAATCAAATGATGAGATCCTTGGATTAATGGTGTGAATTTTGTGAGCAGAAAATTCAGATCTATCTCGCTCTCTCTCTCATTTTTGCTTCTCTCCCATGGTGACCAAAAATTCAAGAACGAGAAAAAAAAAACATCATCACGAATTGCTAGCACAATCGAGTGGTGATTCCGCAAGTTCGTTCTTCCGTTTATCGTTGTGATTGGTGGTGTGTCTGAACTAGAGGGTCGACACTTATGGGGCTTGGATCAAAGAACATCTGAACCATTTTTCATTATTCAAGCACACTACGAGAGGTAATCCGTTAACTTTATTTGTTTAATATGTTTTTTGATTGAAACGCACGAACTACGCCTTTGGAGATATATGCATGGGCAATTTATTATTTCCACTGTGTTTATTTATTTTATTTTTGCCCGTACGTGTTACGTGAATCTCAACAATGTCAAGCCTGGTTTCCTTTTTAATCATAGTTGTTAAGGCGACAAGGCGAGTAGAGGCCTCTAAAACGCCTAGGCGATTAGGCGCCCGCCTAGTCGTCCGTAAGGCGATAAGGCGACAATGTAGCACAATTTTTAAATATATATGTATAATTGTATATTTTAGTTTTGTACTTCAAAACTTACATTCATGATTCAAATAAACAACTATCAAATATATTTAAGATATATAATAATCATAAAATATAGTAGGTAATCGAGATTAAGTAACTATAAGTTCAATAATTTGAAAATAGTCTAGCATGCTCTACTAAATAAGTTTCAAATATAAAAAAAGGTCTCAAACATATGAAAGTGATAACTCAAATAGTGTCATCAAGCATCACTTCCTCTTCATTGTTCCTCTCGAACGACTAGGTTGATTGCCAATTTACCAAAATATCCTAGATATTATTTGTCTATATACCCACCAGCTCATTTTCATCAAATCAGTCGCCCCTCATGTGAGGACATTACTTTCATCACCCCAAGTTGCTCCCCAAGTTCTCTCTCTGCCATAGACCAGGCGAAGACTTCCCCTCCCCATCATCTTCTTCTTCTTCACTTCACCTTTTTTCCTTATATATTCTGCAACTTTTACTTTTGTTCTGTGCGAGCGAACTAACCTCGTCCAACGAACACCAGACCTTCGGCCACCACATCTCTACCTCTCATTCGCTCCTCGTTCAGCCGCGACTCGAGATCCATCACTGGTTGCTCCTCATCCTCCGCTGTCAAGCTCCATCGACCCTACGAGTTGTCGTTGTCCAGCCTCCGTTGCCGTTGTTTAGCAGCCGCCGAACTCGCAATGGTCGCCCGCCAGCCACCAGTCGCCACACTCACCAAGGGAGGCTCCATTGCCATTGAGCCTCGATGCCGCGTCACCAGGGGATTCTGCGATACGCCACAAGCCCTGACGCTCTATAGATCCAAACCCAGGACCACCCAGCCTTGTTCCACAGACCCGGCAACTCTAGATCCGAAACTCCTCTTCCCAGCAGCGTCGCGGCATGTAGTCACACCGCTCGACCACCTGCAACCTCGACCAGCGTAATCACTTGTCAGAAATGTCCAAGGCATGTCCAAGGCGTCGCCTAGACTCTACAAGGTGACTCCTAGACAACCAAGACGTCCGCCTTAAGGAGAATCAACAAGACGACAAACGCCTTGGGCATCCGAGGTCGCCTCATCGTCCAAGCGGCGCCGGTTATTCTATTCCACCTCTTAGAAAGAAAAGAACTTAAATCCAAATACTTAATATTAATAACATGGCGATACATTTATACAAAACTTCTACTTCGAGCACACACAATGGAGCCGTAGATAGTCAAGTGAAATCCAATACATGAAATAATTTGATCTATGGACAGCATCGTTGTAGTAAAGGTCGTAATGCTAGAGGAATGATTACCGCAGGGCATAGAGGGGAGGTCATAAGCGTCTATACCGTAAAATTGATTCTCGACGGAATGAAAAAGACATATATGGTAGAATTGTAAGCATAGAATCCTGTTTCAAAATTATCCAAAAGTAAACGAATGTTGAGAGCTGTTGACACCTGATTTTTTTATCAGTCTTTCATAGTTTATTTTTTAAAAATTCATAAAAAATATATAAAAAGTTAAAAAATTAAAAAATCATTTTTGGTAGCCTTGACCAAACTAAAGGAACCATTTTTGATAAAAAAAAATAATTTTTCAATTTTTTAATATTTTCCAAAAATAGAAAAATACATGAAAAATGAAGAAAAATAGCATTCGATGTCGTAAAAATATAGAAAAATAGTCAATATTTTTATTTTAATTTTCTTTTCATTTTGAACTCATAAATAGTCAAAATTCAAGTTCAATTGCATGTGTTTCTTCAATATAGTTGAATTTGGCAAAACAAATATCATTCGAGTCTTTTAATTTGTAAATTTCTACATCTTTTTTAGTCTTGATGTCCAATTACAATAAATGCCCCTTGCTGAATATTTTCGTTTTTGTTTCAAATGATTTCATGGTGTAAAACGCCGAGTGGATCCCCAAATATAATCGGGTCGGCATGAGCTCGATAGCTCGTCCAAGACCAAACCAAGGCACGGCGAACCCCATGTGAGTACTCTCGAACTCCTGCGATGCTTCCTAATGCTTTTCTTAGGTTAGATCGAGTGTAGAACGGCTAGGACAGCTAAATCATTCTTGAGCTGTGATTGATAAATAGGACATTACTAGGAATGCCATGTGATTTATTTGCATATCTAGATTCCTTGAGTTGCGCATTTTATTACTGATTGTGATTTCCAGGATAATCACTCCTATCTGCATGAATTTCTAGATTTATGGTTCATACCTTACTCATCCGCATGAATCTCAGGCTAGAAAATTCAGTCAACTTAGGTACCGAAAGGGCGTCAACTCTGACGGTTGGCGTAACTAAGTCCCCGAAACCATTTCTCTGGTTCTCGCAGAATTGAATAGAAACTCCCAACTATTCGATTGGGTGGTCCAATCATACCTTAAAAAAATGATTGGTGGCGACTCCATGGCATGCACACTTAGCACATGTGACTAGACCACACTGAAAGTCGATCACGCATACCTCCGTTGCGATTTGGGTAATGGGCCTTGGGAGAGGCCCGCGTCCGACCAGACAGTGAAATGGCAGTGGTACGAAACGTCAGGAGTTCGATCTCGGGATTGAAAAATCGTTTTATCAGTTGGTCTATCACTCGATGAAGTTCAAAGAGATTCGACGCAGATGACTATAGAACTTGGGGCAATTCGAAATCATCGATTCATTTTCATCAAGCGGCGAAGTTGGTATTGTAAAATGTGAAGCTCGCAAATGACAAATCCGAAGCAGAAGGAGATGAATCATGATTCGCTTATCCAAGGTCGGGATTTCAACCTTCGACTAAAGCCAAATCTAGGATGAGTTATTGATCTTGCCTACTCGACAAAACCCATCTCTACTGAAAATGGGGGCAAACCATTCCTACATCCGGAAAGCATGTTGAAGCCGAAGACATCAGATTCATCGTTTAATCCGTGGGGCAAGTCCCCAAGCGATAGTTATCATCCGCAGAGCGTAATGGAATCCATCCTTTCAATGTAAAACGCATTTGGCCGCGGAGCCACCCATTTGGTAAAAAGAACGTATCGTTCCTAAATGATTTTCAATCAGATGCGGGGATAATGTTCTCTCATTTTCCTCTCAGGTGATGAATAGAGACAAGGCACCCAAGAAGCCATGCATTCAAATAACAAAACAGCGCATGAAACACGCCCAAAAAGATGAATGAATCTCCTCCGACGAAAATCCTTGAGGTGGATTCGTTGCCCAACCAGACGAAGAAATCATGGCCACAAGCTTGAGGGCCGGCTTCTGCAATCCCCACATTGGCATGCAGAATGGAATTCAAATCAAGAGTAAAGTAGTATCGTCCCAATTTGTTTTGAATTTGGAAACCCAAAATAATGCTTAATATTTATCCTTGGCAGGAGCTCGCCATCAGGGCAGACATGTAAGTTTGATTTTTCTCTAAAAATCAAGAAGTCGAAAGAACTTTAGAACACCTAACAATCTTGTGTTACTATGTGAAGTGCAGATTTTCACAACCCTTGTACACTCGTTGGAGCATATGACGAAGGGTAAGATGTATCGTTCCAATTTTTGCAAAGTTTTAGAATATACAATGACATATCCCTTTTATATCTCCAGGATCTCCAGCCTCGATGGGCAGGTAAGTATCCCTTTTCCCAATTCATTGGAGATTAAAAACTTTCAGAATTAATTCGATTCTCACATCTAAAAAGACATAGAATTCTTACTTCATTGACATTCATGTTTTAAAACAAGAGATTGTCTGAACATGAATTACACATATATGGTGCATCACAAAATCCCTTTGAAGGATAAATCTTGATGAAATGAAATGAATTTTTCCAACAAGAGTTGTTTGAACTGTTCAAAAGGGTATTTTCTCATAAGAGAAGCGAGCCTAATCCAAACACGTCCCATACACACTTGAGAGATGAGGAGATTGGAAATGATTGAGAAACCTTAACCTATGGACATAAGGGTCATTCGCAACGATTACATGGATCGAGATGACAGAGGCATTTATTTCTTCATTCCAAACACTACAGATGCCCATTGAGAACCCCATTGAACGGCGATTTTCATTCTCAACCCTGTCAAGAACCACCCTACATTGGGGCAAATGAAGGTTAGTCCAACAGTATCAGAAAGTAAATGGTTAGAAATTTTCTTGCTCGGACTAACATAAATCTTTGTGTGTTGTTTATATGATAATCCAAGTGTTATAGGATGACGAGAATAATTCATTTCTCTATCCTACACACTGTTATCCTTTGCACGACCATGTTGAGCCAGCAAATTCATTTCATCAACCTATTGGTGATCATTGCATATTCCAAAGCAAAAGCAACATCACTCTAGGAACGGAAGCATGCCAAAGTTTAAGTTGCATATCTAGCATGATTGCTGAAAATCCCAGCTCCAAAAGAAAAGAAAAACACGGGATTAAAAAAAGGGGGAAAAGAAAAATCCCTAGACATCAAGAAAAAGCAAAGTGCCTGGTAAAAAGCAAGGCCGATGTCCATTCAAAATATCCCCAGTAAAGTCTAGAGAGATGATGAAAAGACCCTCCAAAGGAGTCAGATCAAGATGACTACTCCCCAAATGATGTCGTGCTCAAATAGCAAACACACAAACAGACGGTCTCTTAATGCAACAAGAGACGCTTTTAAACATCCTTGTGCACTCTAAAAGAGGAGTGTACACTTCAATAAATGGAGATGTTCTTCGAAGGACATGTGGCAAATTTGCAATGATCACCAATGTCAAACCCTTCACAATTTCTAGGCAAAAAACAAGCCTTTTTCGGTCCCCAATCCTTCCAATGTTACAATCCTGAAGCAGTCTTCTCTGACTAAGACACTTGGGTTAATGTATAACTTAGCTCAAAGAAGTACGAGCAAGACTATTTCTTTCTCATTTTGCAGGGTTCTTGACTTGTAAACCCGGAGCAGATAGTGAAAAATTTCGTTCAACGGCCTTGACTCAAAAGTGAGTCCCCATTGGAAACCGATATCCAAGCCTAACACTACGGTCCCGTGAAAGACCTCCTGATTGATCGAAATGTATGCGTTGCGAATGATCCTGAAACCCAGGCACAGGTTGGTAGGAAATTGAGCACTTTCCCTATTAAAGATCATTATCACAGAGCAGTGAGGAGCCTTCTTGGATGAGAAATACTCCAATGGATGTTTTGAGCAAACTCTTTTTGAAATTTTCAAATTGTTTGATCTAGAGTTTCCGTGCAAGGAATTTATGATCACATCTGTATGTGGCAGGAATGTTTTGGATAACCTCCAACAATCAAAATGCACATTTCATGACTAAAACTTAAGTCGTAGAATTTTGTCAGTTAGACAATTATTGTCTTCCCAAAGATTACTAACATCTTCTTGGCGAGGAAAATTTTTTCAGGTCTAAGCTTTCTGCAGGACTTTTGGCCAACCTAAAGACTAGGTGGGTCATCCTTAAGTGAGGCCTTTTAGTAGGCAAATCTTTTCTAAGACCGATCCACAGAATGATCGAGTCTCCGACTAGCCCCGAAGAGCAGGTACGTCATCCTTTGATTCATATCAATTTGGAATTTAATAAATGGTAGAAACCGCCTGAAGGGTCAACTCAATGGTAGAAACCGCCTGAAGGGTCAATCAATGGTAGAAACCGCCTGAAGGGTTAGCACAATGGTAGAAACCGCCTGAAGGGTCAATGTATGGTAGAAACCGCCTGAAGGGTCAATCAATGGTAGAAACCGCCTGAAGGGTCAACATAATGGTAGAAACCGCCTGAAGGGTCAACATAATGGTAGAAACCGCCTGAAGGGTCAACCAATGGTAGAAACCGCTTGAAGAGTCAATGTATGGTAGAAACCGCCTAAAGGGTCAACCAATGGTAGAAACCGCCTGAAGGGTCAACTCAATGGTAGAAGCCGCATGAAGGGTCAATGAATGGTAGAAACCGCCTGAAGGGTCAAAGGACTGGTAGAGACCGCCTGAAGGATCAACCCAATGGTCCGATCCACCATACGGATCAAAACCTTGATGAATCCCGAACGCGGGAGGAGTCGTTTTCCCTAATAAACCTTACATTAGGCAAGCCATTTCTAGTTTAGTCCACCACACGGATCAAAACCCTTGGCCAATTCCCAAATGTGGGATGCGTCTTCCTTAGGTTCCTATCAATTAGGAATCCCATTATGGTTTGACCTACCATACAGGTCAGAGCTTAACATCCCTATGACACTCCGATGACGAGTCCTTAGGAATCTACTTGAACCCATCAGACACAGCAAATGCCGCAAGCGTTCGGCAGGTAAGGGGCAGGGAAGTCTATCTACTCCTTAACTTTCTTACATCATAGCAGGGAATTGAATGAGCACATCTATTTTTAAGGAAAAGCACACATTGATGGGCATGAAAATTGGATGTCATGATTTCTTTTCATTTCTTTTCTTTTCCCAGTCGAGTCGATCGGAACACAGGTGTCACCTTGTCTTTGAGAGAAACCTCTGACGAAATTCCTCTCAAAGAGGGGCAGCTGTTGACACCTGATTTTTTTATCAGTCTTTCATAGTTTATTTTTTAAAAATTCATAAAAAATATATAAAAAGTTAAAAAATTAAAAAATAATTTTTAGTAGCCTTGACCAAACTAAAGGAACCATTTTTGATAAAAAAAATAATTTTTCAATTTTTTAATATTTTCCAAAAATAGAAAAATTCATGAAAAATGAAGAAAAATAGCATTCGATGTCGTAAAAATATAGAAAAATAGTCAATATTTTTATTTTAATTTTCTTTTCATTTTGAACTCATAAATAGTCAAAATTCAAGTTCAATTGCATGTGTTTCTTCACGACGCATAGAGTTGAATTTGGCAAAAAAAATATCATTCGAGTCTTTTAATTTGTAAATTTCTACATCTTTTTTAGTCTTGATGTCCAATTACAATAAATGCCCCTTGCTGAATATTTTCGTTTTTGTTTCAAATGATTTCATGGTGTAAAACGCCGAGTGGATCCCCAAATATAATCGGGTCGGCATGATCTCGATAGCTCGTCCAAGACCAAACCAAGGCACGGCGAACCCCATGTGAGTACTCTCGAACTCCTGCGATGCTTCCTAATGCTTTTCTTAGGTTAGATCGAGTGTAGAACGGCTAGGACAGCTAAATCATTCTTGAGCTGTGATTGATAAATAGGACATTACTAGGAATGCCATGTGATTTATTTGCATATCTAGATTCCTTGAGTTGCGCATTTTATTACTGATTGTGATTGCCAAGATAATTACTCCTATCTGCATGAATTTCTAGATTTATGGTTCATACCTTACTCATCCGCATGAATCTCAGGCTAGAAAATTCAGTCAACTTAGGTACCGAAAGGGCGTCAACTCTGACGGTTGGCGTAACTAAGTCCCCGAAACCATTTCTCTGGTTCTCGCAGAATTGAATAGAAACTCCCAACTATTCGATTGGGTGGTCCAATCATACCCTAAAAAAATGATTGGTGGCGACTCCATGGCATGCACACTTAGCACATGTCACTAGACCACACTGAAAGTCGATCACGCATACCTCCGTTGCGATTTGGGTAATGGGCCTTGGGAGAGGCCCGCGTCCGACCAGACAGGACGGCCCATTAGCCCTCGAGAGCCCGACAACCTCAAGAGGGTCGCGACAAGAGCCTCGATAGAAAAAGAAAATGAGGGTGGCAACATACCGCTGATATCTAGAAGGCTGTTGAGAATGCCATAAGGCCTTAATTTTTGCTTCAAGTAAAAATCTCTCATGCAATGTTGCAACAACAGCAGCTACTCGAGACACAAAAATCATCTTCTTATTGATGTTTCAAACCATTGCTCCATCTACTCCATCCACTTCAAAATCAAGCTGCTTCTTGATACCTCCAGTATCTCTTTCTTGCATACTTTCACTTTTATCAGTGGATTCATCCTCCTGCTCCGAATGGTTCAATAAAAAATGCAACACAGCATCCATTAAGCACTTATTAAGCATGTTAATAACAAAGAACTTCGCATTCACCTCACCATACAAAACAAAAAGCCAAGATTCCAACCACATCATAACTTGGATCAAATTGGGACACTTAAACTCACTTGAACACTATTGGGCCTCCATTCATAACACGGACGGCTCGAATTGCAAGGTTAGAGCCTAACCATCTAAGAAAAGGTTATGCGATCCAATTCCCCATTTATTCCTTTTCAAATCCCTTGTCTTTAGCAAACTAACGCCTTCCCTTATGTTAAATATGTCTTGAATTTCACGGACCAATCTCCATAGCGGTGCGACAGATCGCAATGGGGGTTCGGGGGCAACGGCCCCGAGAAAATTTTTTTGGGCCCTATTTACTACTGCGGCTAGGGTTTACTTTGGAGTACGGCAGTTTTTTCGTCATCTGAGAGATTTGTGAGCTGTGAGCTTTGTTCAGTCGCTGAGAACGACTTTTGTAATCTGCACTCTCATTGATTATAGTGGAATCTCGTTTTGCCTCGCCCGTGGACGTAGATCACCTTGATCGAACCACGTAAATCCTTGTTGTTCTGTGTTTGTTTCCGCGTTTCGTTACAACACCTTACAATCGCTTTCGAACATAGAGTAAACAGCACAAAAATGCGATCCCCCATGGCCACATCAATAACCACGCCAAATCGAACAGAATTAACAATCAAAGCACTCTCTTTAACCAACCCCACCCCCGAAATCACCCTAAGCACATTGTACGAATACCCATTCGGACAATCCCTCCATTCCTCGATTTCTCTCTGAGCGCTCCACAACTCCAAGGGCAGAACACTAACGCACAAATTCTCAACTTCTTCAACACCCACATCACCATCGGTACCAAAATTACCGCATTCAATCAACAGAACTCGAGGTAACGTAAACGTCCTCCTAGCATCACTATCCTCGATAGGAAAAGAAACAACACCAGTGATGCAAATAAATCTCGCGATCTCTGTAATATTGCGAAGATTGCGTAATATTGCGTGTTTTCTGTTTTAGGTATTTTTGTATTTTTAATGTTTTTAGTTATTTTATTTAATTATAGTGGTTTTTTTGTAATTTTGTGTTTCCTAGATCAATTAGGTTCAACATCTTATATAAAGATGTTTAGGGTTCATAGAAGAGCAGTTTTGGATAACAGATTTTGAAATTTTCATTGATTTTGATAAAATCACACTTGAGTGAACGTGGTTCCTAATTATCGTTTCGATTCTTCTGTTTAGCTTTGGTTTCTTTCACACTTCGGCATCATTTGGTATCAGAGCACAGGTTGCTTCGAACAATGTCTGAAGGGAATCAAGGTGGTCAAAGACAGCGTGCTCGTAGAGGCCCGAAGCGTGGAGTCGTTCCTGATGCAGATGAATAGCCGCGTCTGAGAGACCTGCGAGACATAGAAAACTAAGAGTTATGGAGATGAAAGCAGGATTTAAAGCGACAACTTGCGCGGGTGCAGAAAAGGCGAATCTGGTATTTGGAGCGACGAGTTGCGCTGGCAGGGTTGGTCTTTCAATCCGAAAAAGATCCGATCGTTGATGAAAATCCAATTGTTGATGAATATCTAATCGTTGGTAAAAATCCGATTGTTGATGAATATCCGATCGTTAATGAATAGCCAATCGTTGGTAAAAATCCGATCGTTGATGAATATCTGGTATTTGATGAAGATCCGATCTTTGATCGAGATTCAATTTTTGATCAACATCCGATCTTTGATCAAGATCCAGTTTTTGATCAAGATCCAGTTTTTTTATCAAGATCTAGAATATGATGAAGATAGACTTCCAGTCTACGATGAATTAGATGGAGAACTATAAGATGCGGATCTAGTCATGACGGTAGAACCCATCGTGTTGGTGAAGGGAGGCGAGGTCGCCCTTGGCAACGTCCCCCAGGCGACGGTGCGGATGTTGGCGTGGGAGGTGGATGACTGGTTTTCACCTCGTTCGAGGAGATGGTCGATTTGGTTCCTGAAGATGTGCAGAAAGCCAATGTTTCAGGGAGCACTGAGGATCAAGGTAATTCTCTTCTTGAAAGTGATGATATTGATGGCGATGGCTTTATCACCGTTGTCGCGACCCTCTTGAGGTTGTCGGGCTCTCGAGGGCTAATGGGCCGTCCTGTCTGGTCGGACGCGGGCCTCTCCCAAGGCCCATTACCCAAATCGCAACGGAGGTATGCGTGATCGACTTTCAGTGTGGTCTAGTGACATGTGCTAAGTGTGCATGCCATGGAGTCGCCACCAATCATTTTTTTAGGGTATGATTGGACCACCCAATCGAATAGTTGGGAGTTTCTATTCAATTCTACGAGAACCAGAGAAATGGTTTCGGGGACTTAGTTACACCAACTGTCAGAGTTGACGCCCTTTCGGTACCTAAGTTGACTGAATTTTCTAGCCTGAGATTCATGCGGATGAGTAAGGTATGAACCCTAAATCTAGAAATTCATGTAGATAAGAGTGATTATCCTAGCAATCACAATCAGTAATAAAATGCCCAACTCAAGGAATCTAGATATGCAAATAAATCACATGGCATTCCTAGTAAGGTCCTATTTATCAATCACAGCTCAAGAATGATTTAGCTGTCCTAGCCATTCTACACACGATCTAACCTAAGAAAAGCATTAGGAAGCATCGAAGGAGTTCGAGAGTACTCACATGGGGTTCGCCGTGCCCTGGTTTGGTCTTGGACGAGCTATCGAGCTCATGCCGACCCGATTATATTTGGGGATCCACTCGGCGTTTTACACCATGAAATCATGTGAAACAAAAACGAAAATATTCAGCAAGGGGCATTTATTGTAGATGGTGGTCGATCTAATTGGACGTCAAGACTAAAAAAGATGTAGAAATTTACAAATTAAAATACTCGAATGACATTTTTTTGCCAAATTCAACTCTATGCGTCGTGAAGAAACACATGCAATTGAACTTAAATTTTGACTATTTATGAGTTCAAAATGTAAAAGAAATTAAAATAAAAATATTGACTATTTTTCTATATTTTTACGACATCGAACGCTATTTTTCTTCATTTTTCATGTATTTTTCTATTTTTGGAAAATATTAAAAAATATTAAAAAATATGAAAAATTATTTTTTTATCAAAATGGTTCTTTTAGCTTGGTCAAGGCTACCAAAGATGATTTTTTAATTTTTTTAACTTTTTATAGATTTTTTATGAATTTTTTAAAAATAAACTATGAAAGACTGATAAAAAATCAGGTGTCAACAGCTGCCCCTCTTTGAGAGGAATTTCGTCAGAGGTTTCTCTCAAAGACAAGGTGACACCTGTGTTCCGATCAACTCGACTGGGAAAAGAAAAGAAATCATGACATCCAATTTTCATGCCCATCAATGTGTGCTTTTCCTTAAAAAGAGATGTGCTCATTCAATTCCCTGATATGATGTAAGAAAGTTAAGGAGTAGATAGACTTCCCTGCCCCTTACCTGCCGAATGCTTGCGGCATTTGCTGTGTCTGATGGGTTCAAGTAGATTCCTAAGGACTTGTCATCGGAGTGTCCTGGGGATGTTAAGCTCTGACCTGTATGGTAGGTCAAACCATAATGGGATTCCTAACTGATAGGAACCTAAGGAAGACGCATCCCACATTTGGGAATTTGCCAAGGGTTTTGATCCGTGTGGTGGACTAAACTAGAAATGGCTTGCCTAATGTAAGGCTTATTAGGGAAAACGACTCCTCCCGCGTTCGGGATTCATCAAGGTTTTGATCCGTATGGTGGATCGGACCATTGGGTTGATCCTTCAGGCGGTCTCTACCAGTCCTTTGACCCTTCAGGCGGTTTCTACCATTCATTGACCCTTCATGCGGTTTCTACCATTGAGTTGACCCTTCAGGCGGTTTCTACCATTGGTTGACCCTTCAGGCGGTTTCTACCATTGGTTGACCCTTCAGGCGGTTTCTACCATACATTGACCCTTCAGGCGGTTGCTACCATTGTTTTGACCCTTCAGGCGGTTTCTACCATTGGTTGACCCTTCAGGTGGTTTCTACCATACATTGACCCTTCAGGCGGTTTCTACCATTGTGTTGACCCTTCAGGCGGTTTCTACCATTGATTGACCCTTCAGGCGGTTTCTACCATTGAGTTGACCCTTCAGGCGGTTTCTACCATTTATGAGATTCCAAATTGATATGAATCAAAGGATGACGTACCCGCTCTTCGGGGCTAGTCGGAGACTCGATCATTCTGTGGATCGGTCTTAGAAAAGATTTGCCTACTAAAAGGCTTCACCTAAGGATGACGCACCCAGTCTTTGGGGTGGCCAAAAGTCCTGCAGAAAGCTTAGACCTGAAAAAATTTTCCTCGCCAAGAAGATATTAGTAATCTTTGGGAAGACAATAATTGTCTAACTGACAAAATTCTACGACTTAAGTTTTAGTCATGAAATGTGCATTTTGATTGTTGGAGGTTATCCAAAACATTCCTGCCATATACAGATGTGATCATAAATTCCTTGCACGGAAACTCTAGATCAAACAATTTGAAAATTTCAAAAAGAGTTTGCTCAAAACATCCATTGGAGTATTTCTCACCCAAGAAGGCTCCTCACTGCTCTGTGATAATGATCTTTAATAGGGAAAGTGCTCAATTTCCTACCGACCTGTGCCTGGGTTTCAGGATCATTCGCAACGCATACATTTCGACCGATCAGGAGGTCTTTCACGGGACCGTAGTGTTAGGCTTGGATATCGGTTTCCAAGGGGGACTCACTTTTGAGTCAAGGCCGTTGAACGAAATTTTTCACTATCTGATCCGGGTTTACAAGTCAAGAACCCTGCAAAATGAGAAAGAAATAGTCTTGCTCGTACTTCTTTGAGCTAAGTTATACATTAACCCAAGTGTCTTAGTCAGATAAGACTACTTCAGGGTTGTAACATTGGAAGGATTGGGGACCGAAAAAGGCTTATTTTTTGCCCAGAAATTGTGAAGGGTTTGACATTGGTGATCATTGCAAATTTGCCACATGTCCTTCGAAGAACATCTCCATTTCTTGAAGTATATACTCCTCTTTTAGAGCGCACAAGGATGTTTAAAAGCGTCTCTTGTTACATTAAGAGACCGTCTGTTTGTGTGTTTGCAATTTGAGCACGACAACATTTGGAGAGTAGTCATCTTGATCTAACTCCTTTGCAGGGTCTTTTCATCGTCTCTCTAGACTTTACTGGGGATATTTTGAATAGACATCAGCCTTGCTTTTTACCAGGCACTTTGCTTTTTCTTGATGTCTAGGGATTTTTCTTTTCCCCTTTTTTTTAATCCCGTGTTTTTCTTTTCTTTTGGAGCTAGGATTTTCGGCAATCATGCTAGATATGCAACTTAAACTTTGGCACGCTTCCATTCCTAGAGTGATGTTGCCTTTGCTTTGGAATATGCAATGATCACCAATAGGTTGATGAAATGAATTTGCTGGCTCAACTTGGTTGTGCAAAGGATAACAGTGTGTAGGATAGAGAAATGAATCATTCTCGTCATCCTATGACACTTGGATTATCATATAAACAACACACAAAGATTTATGTTAGTCCGAGCAAGAAAATTTCTAACCGTTTACTTTCTGATACTGTTGGACTAACCTTCATTTGCCCCAATGTGGGGTGGTTCTTGACAGGGTTGAGAATGAAAATCGTCGTTCAATGGGGTTCTCAATGGGCATCTGTAGTGTTTGGAATGAAGAAATAAATGCCTCTGTCATCTCGATCCATGTAATCGTTGCGAATGACCCTTATATCCATAGGTTAAGGTTTCGCTATCATTTCCAATCTCCTCATCTCTCAAGTGTGTATGGGACGTGTTTGGATTAGGCTCGCTTCTCTTATGAGAAAATACCCTTTTGAACAGTTCAAACGACTCTTATTGGAAAAATTCATTTCATTTCATCAAGATTTATCCTTCAAAGGGATTTTATGAT
Organism: Rhodomyrtus psidioides; assembly: GCA_021437785.1. Taxonomy (NCBI): domain Eukaryota; kingdom Viridiplantae; phylum Streptophyta; class Magnoliopsida; order Myrtales; family Myrtaceae; genus Rhodomyrtus; species Rhodomyrtus psidioides. The sequence continues at coordinate 3,129,146 of JAILYB010000030.1, forward strand.
GCACCATACATGTGTAATTCATGTTCAGACAATCTCATGTTTTAAAACATGAATGTCAATGAAGTAAGAATTCTATGTCTTTTTAGATGTGAGAATCGAATTAATTCTGAAAGTTTTTAATCTCCAATGAATTGGGAAAAGGGATACTTACCTGCCCATCGAGGCTGGAGATCCTGGAGATATAAAAGGGATATGTCATTGTATATTCTAAAACTTTACAAAAATTGGAACGATACATCTTACCCTTGGTCATATGCTCCAACGAGTGTACAAGGGTTGTGAAAATCTGCACTTCACATAGTAACACAAGATTGTTGGGTGTTCTAAAGTTCTTTCGACTTCTTGGTTTTTGGAGAAAAATGAAACTTACATGTCTGCCCTGATGGCGAGCTCCTGCCAAGGATAAATATTAAGCATTATTTTGGGTTTCCAAATTCAAAACGAATTGGGACGATACTACTTTACTCTTGATTTGAATTCCATTCTGCATGCCAATGTGCGGATTGTAGAAGCCGGCCCTCAAGCTTGTGGCCATGATTTCTTCGTCTGGTTGGGCAACGAATCCACCTCGAGGATTTACGTCGGAGGAGATTCATTCATCTTTTTGGGCGTGTTTCATGCACTGTTTTGTTATTTGAATGCATGGCTTCTTGGGTGCCTCATCTATGTTCATCACCTGAGAGGAAAATGAGAGAACATTATCCCCGCATCTGATTGAAAATCATTTAGGAACGATACGTTCTTTTTACCAAATGGGTGGCTCCGCGGCCAAATGTGTTTTACATTGAAAGGATGGATTCCATTACGCTCTGCGGATGATAACTATTGCTTCGGGGACTTGCCCCACGGATCAAACGATGAATTTGATGTCTTCGGCTTCGACATGCTTTCCAGATGTAGGAATGGTTTGCCCCCATTTTCAGTGGAGATGGGTTTTGTCGAGTGGGCAAGATCAAAAACTCATCCTAGATTTGGCTTTAGTCGAAGGTTGAAATCTCGACCTTGGATAAGCGAATCATGATTCATCTCCTTCTGCTTCGGATTTGTCATTTGCGTGCTTCACATTTTACAATACCAACTTCGCCGCTTGATGAAAATGAATCGATGATTTTCGAATTGCCCCAAGTTCTATAGTCATCTGCGTCGAATCTCTTTGAACTTCATCGGGTGATAGACAAACTGATAAAATGATTTTTCAATCCTGAGATCGAACTCCTGACGTTTCGTACCACTTCCAGTTCACTGACTACCAGGACAAAGCACTATTGGCGTCCCTAACTGGTTCGTTTTTTGTTATAAAATTCTTGAAGCAGTTAGCGACCCCCATCGAGAATGAAACAAGCTCAATTTAGAGTTCATAACGACTAAAGGTCCCTTAGAACGATACAGAGCTAACCATCTTTGAGCTCGCTCGGGCTTTTGCTCGCATTTTCCTATGTGAAGCCTTTAAATGTTTTTCTTCGTGGCGTTCAATTGATTCGCCTCGACTCTAATCTAACAAGGGATTGTCGTACTCAAGCATGATGATGCTCGCAGGTAGTACTGATCGCTGCCCCAGATTAACTCTAGGCATTAAGGAAGATTATCTTGCATGGAAGACTTTATGACAGAAAGATTAATGATACATCCATTCACATGTGCCTAGTTCCCTTGAGGATTCTCGGTGATCAGCCAGCTACACCATGAATCAGACATATAATCGTCATTTTGGATCATAACTTCATAAGTCCATCAGTTTTAAACTGATCGATCCAGATATGGAGCTCCTCATCAAGGAAATCTTTTGATTCTTCGAGCAACTGATATTCGGGTTGACCATCATCGCTTGGCGTTGAAGGATTCATGTTTCTGTTGTGAGCGATCTGATTCTTCGAGCTAGAACCTTCGTCGTTGCTCGAGATTATAAGAGGATGATTGATCGGTTCACTATCAAAAGCACCTTCCATTTGGGAATGGGATAAACAAAAATCCTCAAAGCATCCGCCCGCTTGATCTTCCGAAATCATATGCCCAAGCCGGGCAGATCTTTGAACACTAGGCGCAATATGTTGATCGGGGATAGGAAGAGCACTAGCGAAAAGTTGCTGCTCAAACCAAGGAGTTCGTACCTGCTGCACTTGTGGCATATACTCTTGAGGGGTGCTGAGATGATTCGGGGGAATATTCTGATTAGCGCCCAAGTAGTCGATGGTGCTGCTACCAGCTTGGTCGGTGCCTAGATTCGGCAGGGTATTTCTTACTTCAGGGGCATTGTAGTTATAGCCATGCCTAGTGTTTAGGCACAAGTTGAGTTCTTTCAGGTTCAGTGCTGTGTGGCGCTGTCTTAGCGCCCTTCTGTAGCTCTTGAGGTGACTCGCGACTCCATCTTTAGTGAGTCCTGGTATGTTCATGATCTCAAGTATGCGCGTTGGATATGCTGAGTTGATCCCTAGTTGCTGAACCGCACTAAGGAACTTGAGATGAAGCTCGGGGGACCAATTGACCCTCGTCTTCTTGCGACCCGGAATAGTGTTGACAACTTGGCTATTGCTCTCTGGCCTATTTCCAGTAGAATTTGATCGAGCCGGAAATTGTTGTGGAGGGAATTCATCAGCTTTGGATTGGTCGGTCGTGATAGTAAGCTCATCGTTAAGGAAACTCCAATCATGGTGACGCATATCACAACCTTTAGAAGGCATCGATATTGACTTCGTAGAATTGATTTGTTCATGCATATCTCCAACAAAATCCGATTGTATCGAAGATGGTTCGAGGGAGTGGGGTGGTGAATGAGCATTTTCAATCCTCATATAAGGCTTATCAAGGAACATTTCGCCGAGAGTGATAGGGCCACCGCAATTAAGGCAAGCGATAGTGCTGGGAGCTTTCTTATACCTCATGTTCTCCGCTCGAAGCTTTTCGTTTTCCTCCTTTAGAATCGCAAGTTCTTGACGTCTGTGTTGAGCCCTCAATTTGGCTCGCTTATTTTGAAACCAAAACTTGACCCTCAAAGGTTTCATCCCTAGCTTCTGGCCCAATTCATTTCTTTGTTTCATGTTCGGGAGAGGGCATTCACTAAAGAAAGCTTCAAGCTCTTGGATTTCATTCTGAGTGTGGCACTGGCGACGTTTCCTTTTCCGAGATTGACCATCGCTGCTGCTGTTGTCGTCGCTGCTGAGATCCTGAACTTCGTTGCCGAAAGGGTTGGGTTCTGTGGTTCTGGTACCAGACGCCATCCTGGAATCTTCGAGATCTCTCAGTAGTTCATTTTCTGAGATTTTTGGATCAGTCGCCTCTAGCAACTGATGGTAACCCTCAAACATGTTGGATCGAAAAATGTTCGATCAATTTTTGCTCACTCAGGGTTCTCTACTCTCTCATGTATGCTCACTCTCTCTAAATTTTCTTTTGAGTGGTTCTGTATGCCCATGAAACGTTCTTTAAACATGGATGAAGATCGTCAGGCAAGCGTTGCTCCCAAGATTTCGTATTTCCCGCTTTGTCGTCTTCTTTCTTCTTTTCAACGTGGAGGGACACCAAATCGATTTCCTTTTCTCGATATCCATGTCTGTCTCCCACTTATTTTCGAAAAGGTGGAACTACGCTCGCCTCCTGCTCAGTTTTTTAATATGATGGGACCGCCAAATCCTTTCGCAACTTTTTTCGATAGTTGCGCTTAACTCCCGCTCAATTTTAATATGGTGACACCGACATATCTTTTTACAACTTTTTTAGGTTTATCAAGCCTGAAATCGCGGACTGGGACAGATCTGATGGTTCACCGAAAGAGCCACCACTGCTTTACCCAATTAACTTGGCTCCACGAGCATTATTGCTGTGCCTTTCTTCATTCTCGAGTTGCTATAAAAGGAGGAGTTAATGCAGAGAAGATTAACACTCTTACATAATTGCCTTTTCTTATTTTAATCACTCTACCACACTCATCTTCTTCTCCCTCACTCCAACGAAAATGACCTCCTCTCCTATTCACGCTTTCTCGGCCGAAATTTTGGCCCAGTGGGAAAAACACTATAACCTCCTCGGTCGAGGCTATGCTCATATAGCCGATCACCCAGAAACTGAAGATGAAATCCGCATTTTGCTCGTGGAAATAGACACCACCTCCATCGAGGGCACTAATTTAGAGAGGGAATATAGAATCTTCCCAACCCTCTTTATAAACTTTTTAGAGACTTACCGTGTCGCTCATCGAAAAGCTACCGTGGCTCACGTTTTGCGAGCTCGCTATGAGGATCGGTCCAACTGCTTGGTGTTGGCCAACCTTGTGGCCGATAGTCACAGAAAGGCTGTTGAGTTCGCCAACAAGCGAGTCTCGATGTTGCTTCGCGAGAGGGGAAATTTGGTAGAGCGCTTGGCCTTATCCCTGACCACCTATGAGCACGACCGTCGTAATGTCGTGTTGAAGTTTCAATGTGAGTGGCAGGAAGAAAGGCTTGACAGCATTACCGCGGATATAGCCCATGGGAGAGGACTAGTTCGGGACCTGGAAATAGCCGCCGAAGATCACGGGACCAAGGTTGCCGAGCTTAAAGGGGAATGTAAACGCCTTCTTCTTAAGCTTGCAGATCTCGAGTCTCGAGGTGGTGAGTATAAGCAAAGCATCAATAATATGGAGGGCCAACTTGGTTCCTTTGTGATGCTAATTAGGGCTCATTGCGGTTTTATGTTTCCACCCCGATGATTTGTATGATCTGCTTTTAAGGTCCCTCGATTGAGCGAAATGAATGAAAGCTCTAATGTGTGTGTCACAACTTCTGTATGGCTGACTTTCTCGAACACCTGACCACTCTCAACCTAGGCAAGCTGCGCTTTGACATTGATGATTCGAGCGTGTACATCTTGATTTTTTAATCTTGCTTATGATCGGATAAAGGAACCTCCCACCGCGATTATCCACAAAAAGACTTCTCTTCTCTACTTGTTTTTAACCTGTTTCAAATGAAAAGGCAGAATCAGAAGAAAGAATTTGAAAAATAAAGCATAAATCCTTTCAATTTTATGCTTACTTGTGATTAATAGGGATAAGAGCTTTTACAAGGGTTTTGGCCTTGTGCAAAGGCTTTTATCAATATTCCTCAAAGGAAAGCATATCATTGAAAGGAATGTAATTCACGATAATCGCCTTTGATCAATTCCAAGAAAATCAATGGAATGTTCAAAAGTACACAATTACGATGTGTTTTAAATTCAATTGAAGATACGGTATCCAAATTAAAGCCGTTTGCTAAGAACGAGAGTAATTTGGATATCTATCTTTTCATTAAATTTGAAAAACACGAATACTCTTGATCAATTATTGTGGATTACCAATGATGCAAAACATGCATGAACCAATTCAAGTTTATAGTTCCTTCTGGCGAAATTGGGATTGTATTGCCCTATACGGCTAAAAGGTTGTATAAGACTTCCAATTTCAATTTCATCCAAAGGAATTATAAAATTGATTTTGGAGTATTCGAGTGATTAGAAGAAATGCCACTATCACATTCCAATGACAAGTCAATAGAAATACAACAAATTTCAATCTGAATGTATATAAACACAAATAGATTCCTAATACAATCAATATAAGGGATCAGATAGAGAGGATCTCAGCAAAATAAATCCTATACAAGAAGGCTAGAAATGAAAATTAAAACAAAGGAATGTGATCTTAATACTTAGAGATGCCCCAGTTTCGATCTTTGAGACGTGACTTCAGGATCACCTATTCCAAATCGTCATCTTCATTAGATGATACCTCAATGATGTCCATAGCAGGCTCTTCTTGTCCATTTGGCGCTCGTAATGGGATGACACCATCTTCATCTTTCATCAAGAACATTGGGAGGAAAACACACATATCTATCCTCAAAATGGCATTTAATCCAATCACTGGAATTATGCAATGAATATAATGATTAAGAGCTGTAACAAGTTCGAGGGATAGAAAAGTCTTACCAACCAAACTTAAGAGAAAATCAAGCTTCTCTGTATTTTTAGCAGTGTTAGGTATACTAACCTTCCATAGACAAACGCATGAGACAAGTGAGGGAAAACTCCTAAAAATCAAAAGATAGGGCTTGGTACCTAAAGCCAAGGTTCTCACCTCGAATTCTGGGAAGAGCCGATTCCATTGCACAACTATCGTTGCATTGGGACTCAATCCATAGTTCGAAGTGAGCGGAATTGAAAAGTGGATTACCCCATGTTTTTCCTCACGGAGATTCCATATTCAATTCCTTCTATTGTGTTCCTAAAGAGGGCGCCTGGGGTTTTAGGCGCAATTGTGTGTATTCATTGTGTCGTGCTAAAGCAAAAGACATGCATTTTATTTAACAATCACCGCTTCAATATAAACATCCACACAATCATACATCCAAAACTCCTGCCTGCATAAAACAAAGTTAACAAGCACTTCACCCCTTATTTCTCCCGTCTACAAAAACATATAACACATTCGTTAGCATATACACCTCACTTTCGAGAGCATCTGCATAAAATTAGGTTAGAAGAATCAATCAACTTTTTAATCGGCTCAAGTCCACTAAATGGTTAAGAACCAGTCCCCAGTGGAGTCGCCAGTCTGTCGCGACCCTCTTGAGGTTGTCGGGCTCTCGAGGGCTAATGGGTCGTCCTGTCTGGTCGGACGCGGGCCTCTCCCAAGGCCCATTACCCAAATCGCAACGGAGGTATGCGTGATCGACTTTCAGTGTGGTCTAGTGACATGTGCTAAGTGTGCATGCCATGGAGTCGCCACCAATCATTTTTTTAGGGTATGATTGGACCACCCAATCGAATAGTTGGGAGTTTCTATTCAATTCTGCGAGAACCAGAGAAATGGTTTCGGGGACTTAGTTACACCAACTGTCAGAGTTGACGCCCTTTCGGTACCTAAGTTGACTGAATTTTCTAGCCTGAGATTCATGCGGATGAGTAAGGTATGAACCCTAAATCTAGAAATTCATGTAGATAAGAGTGATTATCCTAGCAATCACAATCAGTAATAAAATGCCCAACTCAAGGAATCTAGATATGCAAATAAATCACATGGCATTCCTAGTAAGGTCCTATTTATCAATCACAGCTCAAGAATGATTTAGCTGTCCTAGCCATTCTACACACGATCTAACCTAAGAAAAGCATTAGGAAGCATCGAAGGAGTTCGAGAGTACTCACATGGGGTTCGCCGTGCCCTGGTTTGGTCTTGGACGAGCTATCGAGCTCATGCCGACCCGATTATATTTGGGGATCCACTCGGCGTTTTACACCATGAAATCATGTGAAACAAAAACGAAAATATTCAGCAAGGGGCATTTATTGTAGATGGTGGTCGATCTAATTGGACGTCAAGACTAAAAAAGATGTAGAAATTTACAAATTAAAATACTTGAATGACATTTTTTTGCCAAATTCAACTCTATGTGTCGTGAAGAAACACATGCAATTGAACTTAAATTTTGACTATTTATGAGTTCAAAATGTAAAAGAAATTAAAATAAAAATATTGACTATTTTTCTAAATTTTTATGACATCGAACGCTATTTTTCTTCATTTTTCATGTATTTTTCTATTTTTGGAAAATATTAAAAAATATTAAAAAATATGAAAAATTATTTTTTTTATCAAAAATGGTTCTTTTAGCTTGGTCAAGGCTACCAAAGATGATTTTTTAATTTTTTTTAACTTTTTATAGATTTTTTATGAATTTTTTAAAAATAAACTATGAAAGACTGATAAAAAATCAGGTGTCAACAACCGTAGACAGGTCAGTTGTGGTTTATAGTGAGGCACTGAGTTCGAAATCGTATAGCTTCATGCTGGGTATATTGGGCGTGAATGGATTTATCTTTGAGCTCTGGGGTTCGTTTGAGACTGTGAAGGAAAAAGGTTATGGCGTGTTGAGACACGTTAGAGGAAATGTGTTGGAGATGTTTGAGAAGAAATTGCGAGAGTCAGATGCCAAGTTTTCGACTGATGTGGTTAAGATTGTACTGGAAAATCTTGCTATCGAGCCCATGAAAGTGTTGATATTTTTCCGGTGGGTCGAAGAAGGTGGTTTATTTAAGCGCAACGAGCATAAATACAATGCCATGGCGATTGTCTTAGGGAGAGAAGATTATGTTGATAGATTTTGTAATGCATTTATGCAAATTGGTACTCTCAAAAGACTGCCTCCTCTCACAAAACTCCAAAGAAGATATTCAGTTCCCATATATAGAGTCAAAAGTGGACGAATCTATTGACGATGCTCTTTCTGAGGTGGCCACAACAATGGAGTCATGGCCATCTTGTAAAACATTAAGCCTTCTGCGGAGAGGTTGCCGCCCATGAGAAAGAAAAGAGGCCGGAAGAGGAAGGAGAAGATAAAGATGCATTGGAAGTACAGGAAGAGACTGAAGTCAACGAAGACAAACTAGATTCGAGGATGAATCTTTTTCGTAGCAAGGGAGAATGATGCAAATAAATCTCACGATCTCCGTAATATTGCGAAGATTGCGTAATATTGCGTATTTTCTATTTTAGGCATTTTTGCAATTTTAATGTCTTTAGTTATTTTATTTAATTCTAGTGGTGTTTTTGTAATTTTGTATTTCCTAGATCAATTAGATTTGGCATCTTATATAAAGATGTTTAGGGTTCGTGGAAGAGCTGTTTTGGATAACAAACTTCGAAATTTTCGTTGATTTTGATAAAATCATACTTGAGTGAACGTGGTTTCTCATTATAGTTTCAATTCTTCTGTTTAGCCTTGGTTTCTATCATGCTTCGGCATCAACCATGGCAATCCTCGTAGAAAAAAGTTCGACCTGAAATCCTCGTAACCATCCAACGCGAGGCAGAGCTCTCTGCCAGGACCGCTAACTGCTCCAGTGAATATGAGGTTGTCATCCGAGAACTCCAAGGTTTTCGTATAGTTGAGCGATTGCGGGGAGGAATCTAAATCGAGAGGGGTGACACAGCTGAGATGGTGACCAAAGAGGGATTCAGGAGGCGTGCGGTGGTGAGGCTTGAAAAGGCAAGAGACGAGATTGAGGCCCACTTGGGGCTTAAGAAGGAGCAGGGCGGAGAGGGATCCTAGGGTTCACGCCGACGCGGCGATGAGGTGGTCGAGGGACGTGAGTGCGGCGGCGAGATGAGGCATGAGAGGCGTCGGGTTTTGGGGAGGTGGGATTTGTGGGGAATGATGAGGAGGGAAGAAGTGGGCATTCGGCAAGAGAGGGAGGTTTGGAGGTGGATTCATGGTGTCCACCGTCCGTTGCAGAAGTGAAGGTGTTTAATGAAATTACTGAGAGAGGTTGGGCCTGTTTGGTTCAGCATTTTCCCAAGAGACTGAGTAAATGTAAATATCTTTGTGGTAAAGGCTTCTTCAAAAGTGTCATTTGGTGGAAATACACTTTGTAAAGTATTTTTTCTTAAAAAAAAAAAGTGGCAGTCGACGGTTCGTATTGACTATCCTCCGCACAGTCACCCTCGTGGCACCGAGATTTTGTTTGTCCTGGAGTGCACCCTCTATGTAGTCTTTGTCACATCCAACCAACTTGTTGGACAATTACGTCCATTAAGGGGCATAATTTAAGGCAATATTGATTATTGTATTTGTGGCAATATGGAATATTGCCCATATTCCAATATTGACGAATATAGGAAAGGATATAATCAGATTTCCTATTTGGCTCTGAGTGGATGTTTATGGTATGTCCTATATACATCCCTCTGAACGTACGTCGTTCGGTTGGTTGACAGAACACTCAGAAAAAACTCTCGCTCTCTCCCTCTCTCTATTGTTTTTCAGGGATCTCTATGGGAATCAAGGACGAACGACTGAAGGATCGTTGTTCCTTTCATCACTGCTTTTGGGGCTTCTAATCTGTGGCAATCAAGGTAAGTCCAATTCTTGTGATTTATCTTCACGATCAGTAATTCAAGAAGATCTGTGGCTTGTATTATGTTGAATTTCGCTGCATATCTGTATGTATCGAATATGGATCAGTTTCCTTCATTGGTATCAGAGCCTGTATTGCTTGTTTTCTAATCTATATCCGTCGTTTTGGGTAGACTATGCCATGTTATGTATACTGTTATCGACAGATCTCGAGTATTTCGGTATGAATAGTTATAAACAGTACGATTTATGGCATTTTTCGAAAATCTCGTTCGATAAAAGTGAAATTAAAATATATGGTTAGAACCTACATGTCCATACGAGCATTTTTTAGTGGTCGGCCGTTGCGAGAGGACGTCGGGAGACGCCACACACGTTGCACGCGCCCCGACGGGTTCAGAATCCACAAGTCAGTGAGGAAAAGTGGATTTTTCGAGTACTTTCGATAGGTGAAAATGGAACGTGTATATAACATCTAACTCATATCGACGAGACGAGTATTTTTATAGTGGATGACTGTCGGAGGAGGCCGGACGGTAGCTCACGCGTCAACATGCGCCGGCGGAGCGTCGACTGCTGCAGGTTCACGCGCTACGTGTCTGGCACGTAGGCGAACCACGTGGTTGACGTCATGCAGACATCAGCCACGTGCAATACACGTGGCTGTCACCCATAGGTGACGTCAGCGGATCGGGCTTTGGCCCGACCCGTGACTTGATGGGCCATCCGGCCCACTTCAAAAAAAAAGGAAAGGAGGTAAGTGGACCGGCCCATTTCATTTGTTCGGTCCAACCCACATGTGAACCGGATGGTTCCGGATCCAACCCGACCCGTGACCCGAGTTGACCCGTGACCCCGTTGACCGTTGACCGTGACCCGTTGAACGTTGACAAAAAAAAAACAACAACACTTGTTTTACCTACTGTTTTAATTATGATATGTTCATAATTATTGGGTTTTAGTAATCCATGTTTTATTCAGTATTATGATATGTTCATAATTATTGGATTTTTGTAATCCATATTTTTTGTTCTGCATTTGTTGCAGGAACAATGTCAAGGGTAAGACGAAGTATGAGAATGCCTAAGAGGGCAAAAGGCGACCAGGAACGTAAAGCTCTTCGTAAGAAGGTCAGAACATTAGATCATTATCAATGGGACGATGAAAGTGACGTAATCACCCATGTAATCAAGGTCAATGAAATGATTCAAGAGATCATTTGGAAAGCATACATGATAACTTCTGAAGATGCGTTTTATATATTGAGGAACACCTTGCCTGAATGATGGCATCCTATGATCGAAAGTATATGGCTCGATCATACAACTTACCAGAAGTTTGTGCAGCATCTCTTGAATAAGATCATAGGGATTGGAGCGACGAAGACTTCGTCGCTTCGGATGAACGGGTCTTGGCACAGGCAGAATGCGCCTGGGGGCAAGGGCAAGGGTCCTCAGATGTTCTCTCCAAAGGAGCTCTTCTGAAGATGCCTTTTATACATTGAGGAACACCTTGCCTGAAGGATGGCATCCTATGATCGAAAGTATATGGCTCGATCATACAACTTACCAGAAGTGTGTGCTGCATCTCTTGAATAAGATCATAAGGATTGGAGCGACGAAGTCTGAACGGGTTAAAGAGGAGTGGATCACACATTATTACATTTTGTTTATTCTTCTTTTAAGGAGACTTTAAAGGGCCTGGTTGTTTTCAGGTTGATGCCTTATCCCACTATCTATTAGTTCAAAGAACTTATTGCTCATGTTTTATCTTTATTTGCATAAGGTTGTTTTTTGGACAATTTATGAGTATTTTTGGGTATGAACCTTTTATGCTATTTAATAAATTATGATTTTATCATATGATGCTTTGGTAGTATTATATGCGCTGAGTGGGGAGTTCTAGAAGTCTTTAGTGACTTTTTCCTTTTATGAACTCAATTTTACCTAAATAATCATATTAATGATAATTTCAAGCGAGGATACTTAGAAGATGATCGGGAACTTAGTGAACTTTTGACTCTAAGTCCTTATATGAAATTATATATTAATATAATTAGTTAGGGTAAAAGTATCCGTAAATATTAAATGATAATAATTCGTGCAAATGTCTAAATTACCTTATTCAGATACAATGGCTTAAGCTTCCAAGAACATCGTTGCTGAGAGAGCGAGAAGTTGAACGGTGATAATTATGAAATCTGGAATATGAAAATCCAGTATGTGCTGGAAGAGCTAGAGGCACTGGAAGCTCTTAACCTAGTCATGATTGAGCTAGAGGATGGAACCACTGCACATCATAGAAGGGATAGAGAAGCCTTAACTACATGGAAGAAAAAGAACTCTTCTGTTCGCATTACGTTGTTGAGCAGCAGAGATAACGATATCATGCGAGAGTTCAGGCTATATGACACTGCAAAAGATATATGGGAAGCATTGAAGAACAGATTTGGACAGACTTCGGTCATCAAGCTGAGGCAGCTAACAATCATATTCGACACATATAAAATGCCACAGGGGCATAATATGAAACAGCATTTGAGAAAAATGTCGAACATGATTAATGAAATGAAAGATGCTGGCCACATATTATCTGCTGAGCAGCAAGTGCAGGCGGTGATTTGCTCTTTGCCCCCTAATTGGGAACACATGAAAGTTAACCTGACCCACAACGAAAATGTAAAGACATTTGAGGATGCTATGCACCACCTGGAGCTGGAAGAGGACCGCCTTCTAGCGGCTAAACTACAATCTAATGTGTATTTTGCTGGCTCTGGCTGGTTTGGAGTTTCAGGCTCCAAGCGCAAGTATCTAGGCAGGTTCATTAAGTGGGGAGGAAAATGAGCTGAACCATCTGGCAAGAAACCAAAGTTTGACAAGCATGGCAAAGAAAACGTCCTGTTAAGAGAAATATTTCAAGGGTGAAATGTTATAATTGTAGCAAGAAGGGTCACTTCACTCGCGATTGTGGTGAGCCGAAGAAGGTAGAAACCCTTAGTGCACTTGAAAGTATTTGTTATGTATTAAGTTCTGTTTTTCTAACTGAATCTCATCCTTTGTGGACTATAGATTCAGGCGCCACAAATCATGTAGCCACATATAGGAATACTTTTGTGGAATTTCGATGAATACCACGAGGAGCGAAATGGATTTATGTGGGGAATAACTCCAGAGTGGAAGTTAAAGGAATTGGCACCTGCCAACTCATCATGCACAATGGTCGTACTTTGTTCCTACATGATGTCCTATATGCTCCAGAGATCCGTCGGAATCTAGTTTCTGTATTGGTTTTAATCAAACTTGATTTTTCAATGAACTTTCATGACAATGGTGTGGACTTGTTGTTGGGTACAACTTTTTACAGTTTCGGTATTTTGTTGATGGCTTCATAGTGTTGGATGTTGAAAACACTAATTTGAATGTTTGTTATTCCCTATTTACATCTACAAGTTCTATTGAGAGTAATGTGAATATCTGGCATGTTAGGCTTGGCCATATTGGCCAACAATGTATGATGAGGCTAGCCAAAGAATGCTTGTTGGGCAAAATTGAGAAAGTCGAATTGACAACTTGTAAGCATTGCCTAGTGGTGAAATCAACTCGAAAGCCATTTGGAAAAGGAACAAGAGCTGAATTTCCATTGCAATTAATTCATATTGACATCTGTGGCCCAATGAATGTGAGGGCGAGGCAGGGGGATGTATACTTCATCACATTCATAGATGATTTCACTCTATTCAGATATATCTACTTGATTTCTCATAAATCTGAAGCATTGAGTTGCTTTAGAAAATATATGACCTTAGTGGAAAATCAATTAGATAAGAAAATAAAAACATTAAGATCCGATTGAGACCGAGAATATTTATCTGATGCGTTCAGGAATTTATGTGATGAAAACGGAATAGAAAGGCAATTGTCCATCCCATATACTCCGCAGCAAAATGGTGTTGCAGAAAGAAGAAACAGAACCCTTATGAAAATGGTTAGGTCTATGATGGCACATGCTAATTTGCCTATCACCTTTTGGGGTGATGCTTTGTTAATTTCCGTCTATATACTTAATTCTGTGCCTATGAAATCAGTCTCTTCCACTCCATATGAGTTGTGGACAGGTCGAAAACCCGAATTGAGCTTTCTTAAGCCTTAGGGTTGTGCTGCCTATACTCATGAGTCCACTCATAAATATGAAAAATTGGGACCAGGAGGTAAAAAGAGTATCTTTATAAGATAATCGGAACACTCAAAAGGGTATGTGTTCATAGACGAGCAAGAAAGCAGAAGTGTGACTGAATTTGAATCTCGTGACGTCACATTCTTAGAGAATGAGTTTCCAAAAAGGGACGAAATAGGTGATAGTCATTCCCTATTTGAAACCTTGGATAAAGATAATGAGGCGATTGGATATAATGATCTAAGTGGGAGCAATGTGAGAAGTGGGGAGTTGAGTACAGACCTATCTCAATTGCCACCACTTGATGAAGAAGTACCATTATCTGGTCCGAGTGGGAGCGTAATGGAGGAAGATGTACCTCTGGTACCCATGACACAATATCCTCCACGGCAAACAAGTCGTAAAAGCATTCCCCGTCGACGTTTTGAAATTGAAGGGGAAGGTTTCATGATCGCTCCACTAGAAGAGGATGAGCCAAGGAATGTAAATGAGACTCTATCATGCCCTGATAAGGAAAAATGGATGAACGCAATGAAAGAAGAAATTAATCAATGAAATCAAACCATGTTTGGGAACTGGTTGACCTTCCAAAAGGACGCAGAGCCATTGGGAACAAATGGGTTCTCAAAATAAAGCGTAAGCCTGATGGCTCTATTGAGAGATATAAGGCTCGACTTGTGGCAAAAGGGTATAACCAACAGGAAGGGGTTGACTATGAAGAGACTTTTTCTCTTGTGGTAAGATTTACCTCAATTCGCCATATTCTGGCAATAGTGGCAAGTCTGGATCTTGAATTACATCAGATGGATGTAAAGACTGATTTTCTCAATGGAGACTTAGAAGAAGAGATCTATATGGACCAACTTGTTGGGTTTGTTAATGAAGGCCAAGAGCAAAAGATTTGTCGACTTTTGAGATCGATATATGGCCTTAAGCAGTCATCGAGACAATGGTATATACGTTTTCATAATGCCATACTGGCATATGATTTTGAAATGATTAATGAAGATAATTGCATATATATCAAGAGATCTAAAGTTCATTTTGTAATTATATCATTATATGTTGATGATATATTAATTGCCGGAAGCAATATGGAGTTAGTACAGATAGTCAAAAGATGGCTATCTTCTAATTTCGAAATGAAAGATATGGGTGAAACTTCATGCATTCTCGGAGTTAAGATTTCGAGAAATCGTTCGAAAAGGTTGTTGTCTCTTTCGCAAGAGACTTACATTAAAAAGGTCCTTGAACAATTTGGTATGTGAGATTGTAAACCCATTGATACTCCTATTGCAAAAAGTGAAAGTTTGAGCCGTAGAATGTGTCCTAAGACTCCGCAAGAGCAAGAACGTATGAAGAACGTTCCTTATGCAAGTGCCGTTGGAAGCTTAATGTACGCTATGATGTATACAAGACCTGATATTTGTTATGCAGTTGGAATGGTAAGTAGATACCAATCCAATCCAATCCAGGTCAAGCACATTGGACTGCTGTTAAGAGAATTATGAGATATCTGAAAGATACTGCTGACTATATGCTGAGTTATCAAGGAACTGATCTGCACCTTGAAGGCTACACAGATGCTGATTGGGGAGGAGATTTAAATGAGAGAAAATCTACCTCTGGAAATGTATTCTTACTGAACAATGGCGCCATATCGTGGAGCAGTAAGAAGCAGAATTGTATAGCGCTATCTACCATGGAAGCCGAATTCGTGACTTTGTCAACATCAGCATAAGAAAGTGTCTAGCTTAGGAGATTTTTGGATCACTTAGGTGTTTTTGATGATGCTGTGAATCCAGTTTTGGTATACTTTGATAGCGAAGCAGCAATTGCCTACACCAAAGATCCCAAGTTCCATTGTAAGACCAAACACATAGACATTAAGTATAACTATGTTAAAGACATGGTTGCACGAAAGGATGTGAACATACAGTATATTTCTATGCATAGAATGTTAGCAGATCCGATAACGAAGCCAATTCCTAGAGATGTTTTTCATGCTCATGTGAAGTCTCTTGGACTGCGTAGAATGTAATACACTGAGTATTGTATTTCCATGAGGGTTCACAGTTAATAAAATTTTTTGAAATTAACGTCTATGAGTTATTTGTGATATTTATGGATTATAAAGCTTGGTGCTTTATGTTTAAAAATGTATGTCAGACAGATAAGAGATTAGCACACTCACACGGGTAATCGCCTCTATTTACTACGTGATGAATAGGGATGAGACGAAATTTAAACTCTTTATCTAAGTGATAATTGAGAATTCGAGCTTAAATATTGATATCGCCTTGACAGAATGTTGACACCAGATTAAAAATTTATAAAAAGTCAAAAAAATTACAAAATCAACTTTGGTGGCCTTGGCCAAGCCCAAGGAACCATTCTTGACCAAAAAATAATTTTTCATATTTTTCATATTTTTTAATATTTTTTTAGAAAATAGAAAAATACTTAACAAATAAATAAAAATAGCATTTGAGGTCACAAAAATATGGAAAAATGGCCAATATTTTTCTTTTTAATCCCTTGTATTTTTGACCTCACAAAAAATCCAAAATCAGATTCAATCTTAGGTGTTCCTTTGTAGCCCGCACCATTGAATTTGAGAAACAAATACCAATTGAGTCTTTTAATTTGCAATTTTGGCATTTTTTAGATCTTGACATTCAATCTAACTATCCCCTATTTCAATTTAGCCCAATTGTTTGCGCAATTTGCTCAATTGCACGGATTTGACAAAATTACATACTAAAATTGCATTTTAGTCCTTGAAATTAAGCATAATTGAAATTACTTTCAATTCAAGGGCTATCATTGCAAATTAAACATGCTACCCAATGGATTTCACCATTTTAAATCGATTGGCATAGGTGGTTTGACCCAATTTGATCATTTGCACCCTCAATTGCACAAATCCCCAATTTGCAATTACATGAAAATTTGGGAGTTTTATAGAAATTGATGAAAACTTTTGGGCAAAACCACATTTCTAGATAGAATTCATGCCCTAGATTCGATTATGAGGTTCAATTGCAAAATTTTTCTATTAATTTGGGCTTAATTTGAAAAGTCCTATTCGGGACCGGTTCAGACCGGTCAGACCGCCGGTCGGACCGGTTCAGACCGGTCAGACCGCCGGTCGGACCGGTCAGACCGGTTTGCTACAGTGTCGTCTTCCCCAAAGAGCTCGAACAGATGAACAGTGACGGACTGAGTTTCGAAGGCCAGATTGAAGGTCAATTCGCGACTAATTGAAAGAGGAATGGTGGGCGTCTTGTTCTTTACCTCAAGACCTACCGATCGAGACCAACCCCGAGACGAATGGCCGCCGGAAGAGCTCCGGCAAGGACGGTCAAAACCGTGGTACCTGCGAAAGTCAACAAATGCCAAACACAGCACTAACCCATGCCAAATTCATGCGAAATGAAGCTCGCCACGGAACCAAATAGGGTTGACCGAAGTGCCCATCAGCCCCGACTTCATTTTGACCAAATTGCACGTGATTACACGTGCCAAACAGAATCAGTTGGAGACCCGTTCGGCGACAAAAAATTGAGAAAGCTATATAAGCTAAACAGGCCTTCGCGAAGGGAGGAGGTGGATTCAGTTGGAGAGGGGCGAAACTGAATCAAGAGAGAGAAAGAAAACGCGAGAGAGAGCTCGTTCTCCGACCCTCCGTCGTCGAGAACTTGAGTTCGACTGCAAAGCGCTGGTTAGGCCGTCTCCGGCCAAACCGAAGCTAAAGAAGACCGTCAGAAGTTCGCTTTGAGTGCCAGGAAGCGATCGCCATCAACCACGCAGCCCAAAACCGCCAGAACAGGTAATTGCTGACACCTGATTTTTGATCAGTCTTTCATAGTTTATTTTTTAAAAATTCATAAAAAATCTATAAAAAGTTTAAAAAAATTAAAAAATCATCTTTGGTAGCCTTGACCAAGCTAAAGGAACCATTTTTGATAAAAAAAAATAATTTCTCATATTTTTTAATATTTTCCAAAAATAGAAAAATACATGAAAAATGAAGAAAAATAGCGTTCGATGTCGTAAAAATATAGAAAAATAGTCAATATTTTTATTTTAATTTCCTTTTCATTTTGAACTCATAAATAGTCAAAATTCAAGTTCAATTGCATGTGTTTCTTCACGACGCATAGAGTTGAATTTGGCAAAAAAATATCATTCGAGTATTTTAATTTGTAAATTTCTACATATTTTTTGGTCTTGACGTCCAATTAGATCGACCACCATCTACAATAAATTCCCCTTGCTGAATATTTTCGTTTTTGTTTCACATGATTTCATGGTGTAAAACGCCGAGTGGATCCCCAAATATAATCGGGTCGGCATGAGCTCGATAGCTCGTCCAAGACCAAACCAGGGCACGGCGAACCCCATGTGAGTACTCTCGAACTCCTTCGATGCTTCCTAATGCTTTTCTTAGGTTAGATCGTGTGTAGAATGGCTAGGACAGCTAAATCATTCTTGAGCTGTGATTGATAAATAGGGCCTTACTAGGAATGCCATGTGATTTATTTGCATATCTAGATTCCTTGAGTTGCGCATTTTATTACTGATTGTGATTGCTAGGATAATCACTTCTATCTGCATGAATTTCTAGATTTAGGGTTCATACCTTACTCATCCACATGAATCTCAGGCTAGAAAATTCAGTCAACTTAGGTACCGAAAGGGCGTCAACTCTGACAGTTGGTATAACTAAGTCCCCGAAACCATTTCTCTGGTTCTCGCAGAATTGAATAGAAACTCCCAACTATTCGATTGGGTGGTCCAATCACACCCTAAAAAAATGATTGGTGGCGACTCCATGGCATGCACACTTAGCACATGTCACTAGACCACACTGAAAGTCGGTCACGCATACCTCCGTTGCGATTTGGGTAATGGGCCTTGGGAGAGGCCCGCGTCCGACCAGACAGGACGACCCATTAGCCCTCGAGAGCCCGACAACCTCAAGAGGGTCGCGACAGTAATCCCGAACTTCGAGCTCAAGCTCAGGTCTTCAATGGCGGACTTTGATTTTGGCTTCAATCTTTGCAATTCCCGTGTGCTTTTCATCCTTTAGACATTACTGACCATGTCCGCGTCTTCATTTTGCATTGATTTTGCTCACATGCCCCGAATCGAGTCTTCCGATTTAGCCTCCATAGCCGATTCATGCCCAGCCAAATCTGGGCCGAGCGAGCTCAATCGGAGCTCGAGGTAAGTCTTCTGGACCTCCATTGATGCTATTCTGTGACTGAACTTCTTTGATTTTGAGTGAATCGCATGATTGAGCTTCCATGGCCGTACTCGGTGATTTGCACGATGTTCTTGATTCTGCGAATAAAATGTTTCGATTCTTAGATATGTCGAACTAGAGCTAATCGCGAATCGATTGCCGTTGGTCTCGAGTGATTCCATTAAGATTTCACCGCACGATCATCGCCGGAGAGCCATAGCCGTCCACTCTTTCGGAGTCGCGAGGTTGAAGACGAAGCTGACATGGCGTGGTCAACTGGTCAAATGTCCAGATGTCATCCCGTGATTGGTCCACGTAGTGTCGAGTCAGCATGGCCGTTAGGGTCTGTTATTCAAATAAAAAGAATCCAACGGCCGAGAATAATCGAGTCTAATAAATGGTGACCGTCCGATTAGCAAGTAAAAATATCCGAAAATCATTTTTAAATCGGAAATTCGAGTTGATCAGAAACGGTGTCGTTTGGCTAAGTGGGAGGGCGACGTCGTTTAGGTTAGTAAGATTGGACGGCTCAGATCAAGTCTCATGTTCTAATCGTGTCCGTTAGTTTTAGTAAGTCAATCAAACGGTTCAGCTCGAGTCTTCGCTTAATCTAGACCGTAGGTTCTAGTAATCAAATCCAATGGGCGCGGATTAGCCACGCGGTTCAGTGTGGGCCGTCGGATTAATTCCGAGTAATCTGAAAAAAAAAAATTAGAAACGACATCGTTTTGACTGCGGGTCGCGCGAGTCCGGGTCCGGGCCGGGTTCCGACCCGAGTGGGTCGGGTCGACCCGGTCCGAATCATTTTTTTTATATATAAAAAAATCAGAAAATGATTTAAAAAAATAAAAAAATAAAAAAAATCAGAAAAATCCTAGAAAATCAAAAGAAAATGTTAGAAAATGCCAGAAAATCCAAAAAAATATTGAAAAATTGTGGGAAAATCCTAGACATTCCAGAAATCCCCAAAAATCGAGGGTTGACCACAGACAACTGGTCAACCCTATTTTTGGGGTTTCTTATCCGTTCTTCCAAGACCCGACGACATTACCTTTTAGGGGTAAGTCGCCTCTACTGTGTATGGGAGATAAGGCCGATAATGCCAAAGTAAGAATTAGGGTCGGGTAGGCGACCAATTCTTAGGTTTGGGTTTTCGAGTCCCGCCTCTTTTCTCAAAATGACAATTTTGCCCTTCAATGGGAAAATTGTCTTTCTTGTCTCAATCGAGTTCTGAAAATTGCTTGAAGTCAGGGTTTGGGTCAGGTGGATGACTAACCCTAATGTTTGAGATTTTCAGTTCTCATCTTTGTCCAAAATTACGATTTTACCCCTCCAAGGGTAAAATCCCTTTTAAATTCCAGAAAAATCCTGGAAATTCCCGAAAAATAGGAAATGGATTGGATTGATGGCCAATCCTATTTCCTTGGTCTTTTGACTTCCCAAATTCATCTAAAATGACAAATTTACCCTTTTTTGAGGTGGATTGTCCCCGAATTGTTCAAAATTACGATTCTGCCCCTCATGGGCGAACCATGTCCAAATCACTCCTAAGCCTTGATTGATATTTCTCTAGGCTAATAGGGCCTCATTAAGGATGCCATGCTGATTTCATGTGTTTTATCCGCATGTACTGATTCCTTGATTTGCGCCATTACTTTTAATGATTGTGAGTGATAGGGTAGCTATTGCCATCTACATGAACTCCATATTTATGATCAATACCTCACTCATCTGTATGAAACCCTAGGATCAGATAAACCATTCAGCTTAGGTACCGAAAGGGCGTCAACTCTAACAGTTGACGTAACTAAGTCCCCGAACCCACTTCTCTGGTTTCCGCAGAATCGAATAGACCACTCCCAACTATTCGATAGGGTTTCCGATCGTACCCTCCACGAAACGATTGGTGGCGACTCCTTGACATGCACACTCATCACATGTCACTAGACCACACTGAAGGTCGATCACGTACATCCGGCAGTTGCGACTTGGGTAATGGGTCTTGGGAGAGGCCCGCGTCCGATCAAGACTGCGATCGGGCGGCCCATTAACCCTCCGCCTCGGCGGAGGGTCGCGACAGACTGGCGACTCCGCTGGGGACTATTCCAAACCAGAATCTCTAGTTACGAATTCCAGAGGACTTGAGCCGATTAAGAAGTTGTTTGGTTTATCTGACTTTGTTTTCTGCAGATGCTCTCGAAGGTGAGGTACGTACACTAACCATTGTGTTAGATGTTTTTGCAGATTGAAGAAATAAGGGGTGGAGTGATTGTTGACGTTTTTCCTGCAGGTTGGAGTTGGGAATGTATGTTTACTTTATGCATTTACTGAAGCGGTGTTTGATACAAACTGCTGTGCATGACTTTGCATTGTGATGATCACGACACATCGCACACACTGGCGGTCAAACCCCGACTGCAACCACCTCTAGGTTACCTTAGATAGGGAAATGGTGCGAAAAGGATCTTGTGTTTGATGGCACTTGAGACTTTCGTATTCGTTCTCGCCTACCATCTGCATTGGCGATATCTAGCCCTCTTGGGTAGGTACCCTTGGGGAGGAATCTGCCTCATGTGGATCGTGGGAGCCTGAGCCATAGGTTCCTCACCTGATTTTCGATTTTTAGAGTATACCCCTCACTTGTCTCATGCGCATGTCTATGAGAGGTTGGTATACCTAAAACCAAAAAAAAAAAAAAATCCCGCTGATCACTGTAAGTATGACTTCTCCCTCTACTTGTTCATTTCCTAGTAAAATTTCATGATACGAAATTCATGGAAATCAATTGAATGCCTTGGGTGTTTGAGTTTACAAATGAAAGTTTTTGACAATGAATTTTAGATACAAAAGTGGGAACACTTCTAAGCCGTCCCTACAGAATAGATGGTTCATCCAAATTTTCAATCATGGATTAAGACGACATTTCTTTTTGTCTAAAATTCTTCCAATTCAAGATTTTGGGGCATGAAGTTAAAGCCATGTTTGCAATCACATTTTGTTTAGTGATTTCTTAAAATAATGATCACATGATTTTTACTAGAAAAATGTGACAAAGCAGTCTTTCAAGATTAATGCCCCCATTTGCGTATTAAATGTTGGGAATTAAATGGGTGTTTGATTGATGACCATGGATCGATCTTTTAATGACGTATCCTCTTATCTTGAAATCTTGGCGGACATCAGAAGCCCGTAAATAGGGATTATGGGATATGTATTGTCGCCTTGCTTTCATTATAAGAGGCGACCTCATTGAGAGATGTCTTTGCTATGTAAAATGCTAAGTGTGTCTCCTTTCTAACAGATTATACATGACATACATTTATTGAAGATTCCTTCATCTAATCGCATGCGAGATGTGATCGAACGATGGTAAAACTGTAATCGTTCCAATAAAAACTTCGAGTGTTATACTTGACTTGTTTGGTTATTTCTTTTGCCAACAGGTCAAAACGGCTGAAGGCCAATGATGCGAGGCTTGTTTTCCCTGTAACATGAAATGAGATGCGTCTTCATCAGGAGCCACCCATGGGGTTTCCAAAATAAGATGAATCGACAATGATGAGCCCAAAACAAGACAACATGAAAAAGGGCATGCCTGATTTGGATCGACCTCTCTAAGTCGAAAAGGGTGTATTCGTTCCAAATTAAATTGATTTGTTTAAACAATAACATAGTCACTCACACTTGCAGGTGATTATAAAAAAATGAGTGGGGACCGTTAAGGAACATTCCTTCATCTCTGATGCTCAAAGTGATGGGAGCTGGGGAAATATACTCTGGGGATAGTAAATCTGTTATCGTTTCAATTAGAGCCTGTTGTGCAACAATTGACATATTCCTTCCACATGTCATGTAGGTGAAATAAAAGGATTGCGTGAGGTCAACATTTGTCCCTTTAAAGAAGACTCAATTGTGAACCCTCAAAACTGGAGGCCAATGTGGCATGGCACGATCGCCAATTGAAGCACGTCTCAAGGAGTACAAATACTCGTGTTTCCCACCATGAGATTGATGATCACTCAACCATAAAAGGGTGTATATCGTTCCTCATTTCAATCCTCTCAAGATATGAAATGATCATCTCCTTTTCTATATGTAGAGATGAAGAAAACTGAATGCTTATTTGCGAAGCAACACTTCAAGGTGTAAATGTACACAAATAGAGATAAATCTACACTTGTGGATCTCGAGTAGTAGGGTGCTTGAGGAGTGGCATGAAGTCATGACAAATCGAGAAGACCATGAGGAGATGATCATTGCCCATCTTTGAACCAAGAGATTGAAATGCATCAATAGAGCGAAAGTGGCGAAAGATCACCCAACCTCAAGAAGGAGAGTGATAGAACCCAAAAAGTGTCGAACATCGTGCAACATCAAAGGCTGAGACCTTCGGATAATTACGATGAAGTTTCATCCTCTGTTGTCACAAAAGGGAGTAAATTGTTCCTTATTCTGATTTCATTCCATATGAATGACTGATATGCTTCTCTTTCATATACAGAGAATGCTAGCTGAAGACATGTGTCCGAATAGATCGAAGAATGTCAAACGCCAAAATCACCTGACATGGAAGTGATTGACTCAACCAACAGGGAAAGCATTAATGTGATACAATGGAGCTTCATATGGCTAAATCAGCTAACTCAAGGTGGAGTACTCAGTTGCTGAAGGCAAATCATTTCCCTATCCAAAAAGCATGCCGAAGTCGAAGACATCAGATTTGCCATGGTGATATGTGGGGCAAGTCCCCGAAACCTTGGTTATCACTCATGGAACGTAATGGAATGAAATTCATCCATTGAGTACAAAAACCGTTTCGCCATAACAACAACACTTCCAAGAAGAACGATGCCGACCCATCCCTCTTGGTAAAAAAGGACGTATCGTTCCTAAATAAGTTTCAATCAGATGTGGAAATAATATTTCATATCTTTTTCCTCTCAGGTGATGAATAGAGTCAAGACACCCAAGAAGCAACGACTTCAAATGGCAGAACAAGAAGTACCCATTTTTCATATCATCTCACACATGCATTTAGGATAGATGATTTCAAGAGCGTCATAATGGCTCAATCTGCGAACAAAATTCTCGAGAAAACTTGAAAAAGTTTCTTAACAATTAGAAGTCTCTTTGAAAAGAGCATTCGAAAAGAAAGAATTCAAACTTTATATATTGACATGCTTGATAAGAAATGCTCTCTATGAATAGAGTGAAAGGCACAAATCCATTTTTCGTTGCAAACACGAATCATCTTAGATCACTTGCATCATGCATATCATACACGCATCATTTATATGCATATTATTCCTTGAAAGATGTCGACAGGTCAAGGCAAAAGAATCCAAATGAAAGGGAAATGCCAAGACCCAAGGAACGAAGGGTAAATTGTATCAATTCCAATTGCCCATTTTGTATGCTGTTCTGACACGAACCTTCTTTCCTTTGATAGGGAAATATCAAATAGTTCAAAGGCAGCTATGATGGCTGATATTAAGGCAATGCCGGAAGCCTCCCAAGTCATACAGACAGTAGTTCCTAACAACTCAAGTCCATCACTTGCACTAGATATAGCTGATAAAGAAACGGCGGGAAATACTCAACGGGCGGAAGAGGATATCCGTGAGCCGAACACCCCGTCGCAACAAAAAGCGTCCCATGTTGTTATCAACCTCGAGAATGAGGAAAAAGGGGAAGCAGACCGTAAAAATCAAGGTGGAGGCTAAGAGATTAGCCAAGATCGAAGAATGCTTGAGCAGCCAAGGTTATGAGTTGGCTCGTTTAGACAAGATATCTCCATTCGCCAAGGCGGAGACTCCTCCTGACTACAAGGAACCAGACTTCGTGAGGAAGTATAATGGGACAGGCTATCCCCGTGCTCACCTCAAATATTATCTACGCAAGATGGCGCAGTATTCAGACTATGTTCTAAGAAAGTTTGGCTGGCGCCGCTCTGGCTTGGTTCATTGAATTGGACCTGAATGATTATGATGGGTAGGAAGATCTTGCAGAGGATTTCCTCAGGCAATATAGGTTCAACACAGCTACGGCCCCGACGAGGGAAGACCTTCTACGAACCTCAAAGGCAAGAGGAGAATTGATCATAACATACGCCCAGAGATGGCGAGCTTTGACGACCCAAATAAAGCCGTCAATCCCAGACGACGAGCTGATTAATTTGTTCCTGAAAGCACTCCTCTACGAATACTTCGACAAGTTGAACACCTCAAGGATGTCAGACCTTCGCACAATTAATAAAGGTGGCCGAAAGGCTCGAATGGACCTTAAGAGAAAGGAGGCCTCATGAAGCTTCTTCCAGAAAACAATATCCCTTGAAGAAGGAGAAAGAAGCTGGGCTCGACATAGCGTTCATACCAGACCCCCACAAACCTAAGGTGCTTAACAGTTCTAATCAGACCAAAGGAGGATCGTCGTGGTCGGCACCAAAAGGGCAAAGAGCCTAGAAGAAGGCAACCCCAAAAGCAGTTCTCTCAGCTCCCGAGGCCTTTAGCCAAGCTACTCCCGATACTGCTAAAACAACACTTGGTGGCAAAAGAACCACCCAGGGCGATAATTTCTATATCCTTAAGTTAAAGATAAGGAAAACCGCCTCCAGCTGAAGGTGGACATGTCTAAGCTGACCGACCTTCTGGCGACCGTTTCATCATACCCAAAAGCAGGAGAGATCTCCGCTGACGTAAAGAGACTATGTATCGCTAAGATGAGGAACTTGGGGATAATGTCCGATACTACCGATAAAGAATTCGAATGAGTCGAAGCTTCTCTATCTTTGGAAGGAAGCCACTTCGTGATCAAAACTGAACGGGGTAGCACCTGGGACATCCCGCACAAGAATCTGGTAGACAATCTTGGGCCGGTCACTTAATCAGAAGAAGAATTCGAAGAGGACAAACTGAAAGCCAAGAGGTGAAGTCTAGCAGATCGCAGATTCATGGCTAGCGCACCTGAAATAGGCGAAATTGTAGATAGCCTGGGTCAGGACTTTGGAGGTACAACTTTAAAGTGAAGTACTCTGCTCCTCCTAGCCGCTATCAGAGAATGGAAGATATCATATCAGACGGATAGAGAGGCATGGATGATCCCGTTTGACCGGAAAAGCCTTTTTCGAAAAAGCCTGAGTCATCACTTGACCAGATGAGGAATACTAAGCTTGACACAAAGCAGTATGCTGAAACAAAGAGATCAAAGAATCAACAGCAGGGTTTAGCTGAAAGAGAATACCCGAGATCTGCCACATCAGCAGTGTTAGGTGACGATGACCGACATTGACGATTGAGAGACGAAATCTCCTCAAGGGACCTTGACAACACTATGTCAATGATTGAAACCGCTACGACTGTGGCAATTAAACTGGAAGAGCTTGACAGCTTGAATAAGGTAGAAGATTGTCTAGTCAAGCTTGTCGTGATTCGATTGCCGGAAGAAGAAGAAGACGACACAGCTGAACTTGAAGCATCTTGTCCGAAGACAATAACCATACAAATCCCTCCAATAGAAAAGTACGATCCTAACGCAGTCCATTGGGACAATGGGACGGAGGAAGAAGATGAGGATGAAGGTTATGCATCTATCCAAAGAGAATGGAATGCCTTTGAGGAATCAACACCTCCTACTTCGGAAGAGCCGGATATTGTTAATTTGGGGGATACTGAAAATATCAAAGAAGTCAAGATCGGTGGACATTTATCCCGAGATGAAAGACTCAGGTTCACAGAACTACTAAGAAGGTCGTTAAGATGTCATGCAGCAAATTCTAAAGATATCGAGCTACCAAGAGGTAGATAAAAGTGATCGAAGATTCAGATGGTTGAGACAAATAACCAAAACCAGCAAAGAAGATTCATTAGGGCAAGCCCCTCCTTTCCCGTCAAGAGACCAAGCTGGGGACAAGATGCTCGTGTACCACCAAGATAGCATATTGGAGCAAGTTATCAAGCCCCAAAGACGACAAATGTCAAGACATGCCCTACTGGGGCAAATCAACCGAAAGAGACGATTTTCTTGATCAACGAAAATGCAATACCTCAAAGGGAGTATCACGTTCCTTGGTGATTTATATAAAGTCAAACATAAATGAATACTCATTGCTTCATGTACAGGTACAAAGATCTCTTCAAATAGGATTGGAAATCGTCAAATGATATGAAAAATGCTAAGGCATTTGGCCAAGCATACAATATTGGAATGGACTCAATCAAGAGATAAATGTCGACAATTGACAAAAGAAGGGTAGTTGGGTGTCGTATCCAATTTACTCATTTTTCTTGCATTTGCTAATGCAGAACCATTTCTTTCTGTGGCAGAATACGCCATTAGGACATTATCAAGGGTCCAACAAAGAGGAGAACATCACAAGGATGGTCACAAGTGACAAAGATGCATGAAGCAAACGACTTTCTCAAGCATTGGAAGGACGACACTTCAAAGGTGAAAAGTCAAGTGAAGATCCAAGTAGGAGATAATCCAAACAGGATAAGGGATCGCATGAAAATGCGAAAATGAATAGAACCATTTGACTGGGGCAAGCATTACCTAGCCATGACAAGTCATGCCTAACTGGGGCAAACGAATCATCTACGTGACTGGATGCAAAAGTGGCATTTCATTCCCAGCAAGATCAATGAACGTGGTAGAAGAATCGTTCACATCAGAGTCAAACCTCAAGATACGAACTTGAGTGAAGGGTAACTTTGTGTCGTTCTAATTTGATCTTCAAATGATCTTTCTCCTCATATGAATTTGCCCTAATTTCAATAGAAAATTATTGGCATTCAAAAGGACTCAGAGGGAAAGAACTCACCGACTCAACTTCAAGGCGAGATGATCTTTGCAGATAGCAGCTTCGGAAGTCAAGCATTCAAGAAATGATCTTTGGCTATAAGATCAAGTGGAGGGTAAAAAGTATCGCTTCCACACCACATGCTTTAGCATACATTTTGATAAGAATTCATTTTTCCTTGAATAAGGAACTCCGAAGAATGGCATGGAGCACGTTCCAAAGATGAATGAAACCATCGAGCAAGATTCATTGCCCCAATCAGACGAAGGCGTCATCGCCATAGGTCGAAATGGCCGTTTTCTATAATCTACATATTGGCGTTCAGATTGGAATGCATGATCAAGAAGACTTACTGTCGTGGGGGTCAGGTGCACGTCCTTTTTCTCCAAAAATTGAGAATTTCAAGAAATTTTAGAACAACTTAACCATCTTGTGTTGTTAAGAAAAATGCAGATTTTCATGAATCTATCCACTTCCAGTGGAGTGCATGATCAAATGTAAGATGTATCGTTCTAATTTTCTAAAATTCGAGAGCACACACCGACATATCCCTTTTATGTTTTTCAGGGATCCCTAGCCGCGCTGGGCAGGTAAGTATTCCTTTCCCAACCTCTTAGGTTTTAAGACTGTCGGGATCTTTATTGCTAGAATTTGAAAGGCTTCTTGAAATCTAGCATGCATTCAATTATCATGTCAATAAAAATGCAAAATTCTCACAGTCATGGCAGTGGCACTCATGTTTAAACTTGGAGGTTATCTAAACATGGTTGAAATATACATTGTGCATCATAAATCCCCTTAGAGGATAAGTTTTGGAGAAAGCAAAATGAACTTCTCCAATAAAAGTTGCTTAAACCGTTCAAAAGGATTTTTCCTCAAACAAGAGGCAAGCCTGGTCCAAACACGTCCCATACACACTTAAGAGATAAGTGGAGTGGTAAGGATAGCGAGACCTTGACCTACGGACGTAAGGGTTATTCGCAGTGATTACATGGATTGAGACGACGGAGGCATTCGTTTCTCTATCATAAACACTACAGATGACCATTGATACCCCTTTAAACGACGGTTTCATTATTTACCCCTGTCAAGAACCACCCCACAGTGGGGCAAACTGGAGGTACGTCCAGCGGTATTAGGAGGTAAATGGTTAGAAGTTCTCTTGCTCAGACTTGCATCAATCTTCGTGTGTTGCTTGTCACTTTAACTTCTATGGTAATTCAAGTGCTTTAGGATGACGAAAAGCCTTCGTTTCTCTATCCTATACACTTTTACCCTTTGCACAGTCCAGTTGAGCCTATATGTTCGTTTCACAAACCCGTTGGTGATCATTGGATATTCCAAGACGGAAGCGACGTCCCTTCAAGAGCGGAAGAGTTCAAAACACAGGATTTGTGAAAAATTCATAGATTAATGTTTGAGTGCTGAGATTCAAGTTGTACATCTAGCACACTCATTTGAAAATTCTGATTCCCAAAAGAAAAGAAAAGATGGGATCTCAAAAAGAAAGAAGAGAGAAAAATTCAATCTTCGGCATCAAGAAAAAGCAAAGTGCTTGGTAAAAGCAAGGCCAATGCCCATCCAAATACTTGTACACTTGTGAATCATGTGTTTGATCTTGTAAATGCCAAAAGATGGCATGATACCTTTGTATAGGTCACTAGTGAGATCTGATTGTAAAAGAAAATCCCAAGGGAGCTGGACAGCAAAGGATACTCTCAGATTATGTCACATTCAGATGATGAAAGCGTAGACAAGATGTTGACGCCGTCTCAACACAAAAGAGATATGCTCTTCAAAGACTATCAATGCACTTCAAAGACTGAAGACGCTCTTTGAACCAGAAGGGACAAGATGGCGGCAAACTTGCAATGATCACCAATGTTAAACCCTTCGCGTATTCTGAGCCAAAAACAAGCCTTTTTTGGCCCCCAAACCTACCTACGTTACAACCCTGAAAAGCCTTTTCAGATTAAGGCACTTGGATTGACATAGGGTTTAATGTCTAAGCTTAGCTCGAAGAAGTTCGAGCAAGATTATTTCTTTCTGATTTTGCAGGTTTCTTGACTTGTAAACCTGGAGCAGACATTGAAGACTTCGCTTCAATAGCCTTGACTTGCACGCAAGTCCCCCTTTGAAAACCGTTGACCAAGCCCAACATTACGGTCCCTTGGAAGTCCTCCTGATCGATCGAGGTGTATTCATTGCGAATGATCCTGAACCCTAGGCGCAGGTTTGATAGGAAATTCGAGTGCATTCTTCGTAAAAGACCATTATCTCAAAGCGGTGAGAAGTCCTCTTTGATGAGAATACTCCGTTGGACATTTTAACCAAACTCTTTTGGTAATTTCAGATTGTTTGTTTCAAACTTCCCCCACAAGGAATTTTTTATCACTTCCGTATGTTGCAAGGTGTTTTGGATAACCTCCAGCATCATAATGCATTCATTGAAATTTTTCATGACCATGATATAAGTCATAAAGTGCTGTCAGTTTGACATCAGATATCACTTAAAGACCATTGATGCGCCTTTGGTAAGAAAATTTTCAGATTGGAGCTTCTGCAAGATTCTTGATGACTTCAGCTCCTAAAATGGCTTATATCACTCTTGGCGAGAAACGTTTAACATGTCTAAACTTCTGCAGAATTCCTGGCAATCCCAGATCTCAGAAGAACACAACCTCTCTTGGTAAGAAAGAGTTTACATGTTCAAGCTTCTGTAGGACCCCTGGTATCCCCAGACCTCAGAATGCTACTTCTTTTGTGAAGAATATATTTCAAGTTTAAACTTCTACAGGACCCCTGGTAACCCCAGGTCTCAGAATGACACATTTCTATAAGAAGGAAAGTATATATGCTTGAGCTTATGACAGATTCTTGGTAACCCCAGATTCTAGAATGCTATTGTTCTTGGTTAAACTTCTATAGGAATCATGGTAACCCCAGATTCTAGAAGGATACCTTGCTCTGTGAAGAAGAGCTTTCAAGTTTATTTCCCTGCAAGATCCCTGGTAATTCCATATCTCGGGAAAACACATTTTTATGAACAATTTTGTAGCTTTGATCTTTCTGCAGGATGTCTGGAGTGCCCAGATCCCAGAATGTCAACTCCAATGTCAAAAAGGACAATCTTCGAAATCATCCCTCTGTGAGATTTCAAATTTACAGGTTTGATCTTTCTGCAGGATGTCTGGAGTGCCCAGATCCCAGAATGTCAACTCCAATGTCGAAAAGGACAATCTCTGAAATCATCCCTCTGTGAGATTTCAAATTTACAGGTTTGACCTTTCTGCAGGATACCTGGAGTCCCCAGATCCCAGAATGTCACCTTCAATGTCAAAAAGGACAATGTTTGAAATTATCTCCCTATGTGAGATTCCAATATTACAGGTTTGATCTTTCTGCAGGATGCCTGGAGTACCCAGATCCCAGAATGTCACCTCCCATGTCAAAAGGACAATGTTTAAAATTATCTCCCTATGTGAGATTCCAGTGTTACAGGTTTGATCTTTCTGCAGGATACCTGGAGCTCCCAGGTCCCAGAATGTCACATTCAATGTCGAAAGGACAACATTCAAGATAGTCTTTCTGCGAGATCTCAGGTAGCCCCTAGATCCCAGAAGAATCTTATCAAAGTTTTTGCAGGTTTAAGTTCTCTGCAGGATACTTGGAATCCCCAAATCCCAGAATAGCGCCTTGCGTGTCGAAAGGACAATTTTCAGAATAAGCTTTCTATGAGGTTCTAGGTAATCCCTAAACCCAGAATAGCCCATTTGGTAGAGCCTCAAGGTCAGGCACACCTCATTTGTATAAAGCCTAGTTAATTCCTTAGAATATAGGATCAAAATGTTCGACAATCCCTAAGAGACTGGGTGCGTCATCCATAGGTTCCTAGCAGAAAGGAATCCTATTCTCGGCCTGATCCCCCTGACGGATTAAAATGTTCGACAATCCCTAAGAGACTGGGTGCGTCATCCATAGGTTCCTAGCAGAAAGGAATCCTATTCTCGGCCTGATCCCCCTGACGGATTAAAATATTCGACAATCCCTAAGAGACTGGGTGCGTCATCCATAGGTTCCTAGCAGAAAGGAATCCTATTCTCGGCCTGATCCCCCTGACGGATTAAAATGTTCGACAATCCCTAAGAGACTGGGTGCGTCATCCATAGGTTCCTAGCAGAAAGGAGTCCTATTCATGGTCTGATCCACCATACGGATCAAAATCCCTGACAATCCCTAAGAGACTGGGTGCGTCATCCATAGGTTCATAGCAGAGAGGAGTCCTATTCATGGTCTGATCCACCATACGGATCAAAATCCCTGACAATCCCTAAAAGACTGGGTGCGTCATCCATAGGTTCCTAGCAGAAAGGAGTCCTATTCATGGTCTGATCCACCATACGGATCAAAACTTCTGACAATCCCTAAGAGACTGGGTGCGTCATTCATAGGTTCCTAGCAGAAAGGAATCCTATTCATGGTCTGATCCACCATACGGATCAAAACCCCGACAATCCCTAAGAGACAGGGTGCGTCATTCACAGGTTCCTGTCAAGTGTAGGAATCCCATACTGGTACGGCCTACCATACAGGCTAGAGTTTAATCGCCCTAGGATACTCAAAAGACGAGTCCCTAGGTATTCACTTGAACCCGCTATACACCGCGCATGCCGTACGAGCATCAGGCTGGTGATCAACAGGTAAGTAACAGGTGGGTCTCTCTACTTTCTCCCTCACTTCAGCTAAAGAATGAAGAACAGAACGTTCACCAGCGGGACAAGAAAGATTGAGTGTCAAGATTCGTTTTTCTTTTCCCCAGTCGAGTCGGTTTAGACTCAGGCGTCGCCTGTCTTTGAGAGAAACCTCTCACGAGATTCCTCTCAAAGAGGGGCAGCTGTTGACACCTGATTTTTGACCTAGCCTTTTTCATTTTTTATTTTTTTGAAAAATCATAAACAATTCATAAAAAGTCAAAAAAAAAATTACAAAATCAACTTTGGTGGCCTTGGCCAAGCCCAAGGAACCATTCTTGACCAAAAAATAATTTTTCATATTTTTCATATTTTTTAATATTTTTTTAGAAAATAGAAAAATACTTAAAAAATAAATAAAAATAGCATTTGAGGTCACAAAAATATGGAAAAATGGCCAATATTTTTCTTTTTAATCCCTTGTATTTTTGACCTCACAAAAAATCCAAAATCAGATTCAATCTTAGGTGTTCCTTTGTAGCCCGCACCATTGAATTTGAGAAACAAATACCAATTGAGTCTTTTAATTTGCAATTTTGGCATTTTTTTAGATCTTGACATTCAATCTAACTATCCCATATTTCAATTTAGCCAAATTTTTTGCGCAATTTGCTCAATTGCACGGATTTGACAAAATTACATACTAAAATTGCATTTTAGTCCTTGAAATTAAGCATAATTGAAATTACTTTCAATTCAAGGGCTATCATTGCAAATTAAACATGCTACCCAATGGATTTCACCATTTTAAATCGATTCTCATAGGTGGTTTGACCCAATTTGATCATTTGCACCCTCAATTGCACAAATCCCCAATTTGCAATTACATGAAAATTTGGGGGTTTTATAGAAATTGATGAAAACTTTTGGGCAAAACCACATTTCTAGATAAAATTCATGCCCTAGATTCGATTATGAGGTTCAATTGCAAAAATTTTCCATTAGTTTGGGCTTAATTTGAAAAGTCCTATTCGGGACCGGTTCAGACCGGTCAGACCGCCGGTCGGACCGGTCAGACCGGTTTGCTACAGTGTCGTCTTCCCCAAAGAGCTCGAGAAGATGAACAGTGATGGACTGAGTTTCGAAGGCCAAATTGAAGGGCAATTCGCGACTAATTGAAAGAGGAATGGTGGGCGTCTTGTTCTTTACCTCAAGACCTACCGATCGAGACCAACCCCAAGACGAATGGCCGCCGGAAGAGCTCCGGCAAGGACGGTCAAAACCGTGGTACCTGCGAAAGTCAACAAATGCCAAACACAGCACTAACCCATGCCAAATTCATGCGAAAGGAAGCTCTCCACGGAACCAAATAGGGTTGAGCGAAGTGCCCATCAGCCCCGACTTCATTTTGACCAAATTGCACGTGATTACACGTGCCAAACAGAATCAGTTGGAGACCCGTTCGGCAACAAAAAATTGAGAAAGCTATATAAGCTAAACAGGCCTTCGCGAAGGGAGGAGGTGGATTCAGTTGCAGAGGGGCGAAACTGAATCAAGAGAGAGAAAGAAAACGCGAGAGAGAGCTCGTTCTCCGACCCTCCGACGTCGAGAACTTGAGTTCGACTGCAAAGCGCTGGTTAGGCCGTTTCCGGCCAAACCGAAGCTGAAGAAGACCGTCAGAAGTTCGCTTTGAGTGCCAGGAAGCGATCGCCATCAACCGCGCAGCCCAAAACAGCCAGAACAGGTAATCCCGAACTTCGAGCTCAAGCTCAGGTCTTTAATGGCGGACTTTGATTTTGGCTTCAATCTGTGCAATTCCCGTGTGCTTTTCATCCTTTAGACATTACTGACCATGTCCGCGTCTTCATTTTGCATTGATTTTGCTCACATGCCCCGAATCGAGTCTTCCGATTTGGCCTCCATAGCCGATTCTTGCCCAGCCAAATCTGGGCCGAGCGAGCTCAATCGGAGCTCGAGGTAAGTCTTCTGGACCTCCATTGATGCTATTCTGTGACTGAACTTCTTTGATTTTGAGTGAATCGCATGATTGAGCTTCCATGGCCGTACTCGGTGATTTGCACGATGTTCTTGATTCTGCGAATAAAATGTTTCGATTCTTAGATATGTCGAACTAGAGCTAATCGCGAATCGATTGCCGTTGGTCTCGAGTGATTCCATTAAGATTTCACCGCACGATCATCGCCGGAGAGCCATAGCCGTCCATTCTGTCAGAGTCGCGAGGTTGAAGACGAAGCTGACATGGCGTGGTCAACTGGTCAAATGTCCAGATGTCATCCCGTGATTGGTCCACGTAGTGTCGAGTCAGCATGGCCATTAGGGTCTGTTATTCAAATAAAAAGAATCCAACGGCCGAGAATAATCGAGTCTAATAAATGGTGACCGTCCGATTAGCAAGTAAAAATATCTGAAAATCATTTTTAAATCGGAAATTCGAGTTGATCAGAAACGGTGTCGTTTGGCTAAGTGGGAGGGCGACGTCGTTTAGGTTAGTAAGATTGGACGGCTCAGATCAAGTCTCATGTTCTAATCGTGTCCGTTAGTTTTAGTAAGTCAATCAAACGGTTCAGCTCGAGTCTTCGCTTAATCTAGACCGTAGGTTCTAGTAATCAAATCCAATAGGTGCGGATTAGCCACGCGGTTCAGTGTGGGCCGTCGGATTAATTCCGAGTAATCTGAAAATAAAAAACGTTAGAAACGGCGTCGTTTTGACTGCGGGTCGCGCGGGTCCGGGTCTGGGCCGGGTTCCGACCCGAGTGGGTCGGGTCGACCCGGTCCGAATCATTTTTTTTTATATATATATAAAAAAATCAGAAAATGATTTTAAAAAATAAAAAAAAAATAAAAAAAATCAGAAAAATCCTAGAAAATCAAAAGAAAATGTTAGAAAATGCCAGAAAATCCAAAAAAATATGGAAAACTTGTGGGAAAATCCTAGACATTCCAGAAATCCCCAAAAATCGAGGGTTGACCACAGACAACTGGTCAACCCTATTTTTGGGGTTTCTTATCCGTTCTTCCAAGACCCGACGACATTACCTTTTAGGGGTAAGTCGCTTCTACTGTGTATGGGAGATAAGGCCGATAATGCCAAAGTAAGAATTAGGGTCGGGTAGGCGATCAATTCTTAGGTTTGGGTTTTCGAGTCCCGCCTCTTTTCTCAAAATGACAATTTTGCCCTTCAATGGGAAAATTGTCTTTCTTGTCTCAATCGAGTTCTGAAAATTGCTTGAAGTCAGGGTTTGGGTCAGGTGGACGACTAACCCTAATGTTTGAGATTTTCAGTTCTCATCTTTGTCCAAAATGACGATTTTACCCCTCCAAGGGTAAAATCCCTTTTAAATTCCAGAAAAATCCTAGAAATTCCCGAAAAATAGGAAATGGATTGGATTGATGGCCAATCCTATTTCCTTGGTCTTTTGACTTCCCAAATTCATCTAAAATGACAAATTTACCCTTTTTTGAGGTGGATTGTCCCCGAATTGTTCAAAATTACGATTCTGCCCCTCATGGGCGAACCATGTCCAAATCACTCCTAAGCCTTGATTGATATTTCTCTAGGCTAATAGGGCCTCATTAAGGATGCCATGCTGATTTCATGTGTTTTATCCGCATGTACTGATTCCTTGATTTGCGCCATTACTTTTAATGATTGTGAGTGATAGGGTAGCTATTGCCATCTGCATGAACTCCTAGATTTAGGATCAGTACCTCACTCATCTGTATGAAACCCTAGGATTAGATAAACCATTCAGCTTAGGTACCGAAAGGGCGTCAACTCTAAAAGTTGACGTAACTAAGTCCCCGAACCCACTTCTCTGGTTTCCGCAGAATCGAATAGACCACTCCCAACTATTCGATAGGGTTTCCGATCGTACCCTCCACGAAACGATTGGTGGCGACTCCTTGACATGCACACTCATCACATGTCACTAGACCACACTGAAGGTCGATCACGTACATCCGGCAGTTGCGACTTGGGTAATGGGTCTTGGGAAAGGCCTGCGTCCGATCAAGACTGCGATCGGGCGGCCCATTAACCCTCCGCCTCGGCGGAGGGTCGCGACACAGAATGTTAAGATGATGACTTATTACTAACAATGTCCAAAAGTGAAATAACCCACAAATTTCACTTTATCTGTCTTTATTACTAGATGAGAGTTCTGATGGATACTCTCGGTTGGAGTTGTTACGTGAACTCAAGACAGACATTGAGTGTGTTTATGTTATCATCTGTATGGTATTTAAAAGGAAAGACATACGCTCCGTAGGGAAGGAGAAAATACCATAATACGTACTTCATATTACGTATGCATGAGACGACCGATGAGAGAGGCAAAAGTGTTGATCTCAACTTTTGGAGCCGTGTGAGACTCTCGAGGATAAGAGTTCCTCATCATTTGTGCCCTCATGACTTCTCATTATTCTCAAGATTTCTATTTAGTGTTCGCTATCTTAGGGTGTTACCTATGGTCATGGACTTGATTCGATCTAAAGGGACATTCCTAGAAAAGCGTGCTAGACTGGAATTGAGAGGTCTAATGGAGAAGGAAGATCGATTTAGATTTTGAAGTCACATTATGGATTGTGTTCACAGACCGGTCAGTAATGATTATTTAGTGTGATCATAACTATGAATATATCATATCACATTTAAATGAGATTGAGAGAAAAGAGATATATATGTGACTACTCGATCTAGGGTAACATACTATAATCCATTTGGGATTATGTTCAAATTTTAAGAGCTGTCATATACTCCCAGTGGATATATGACAACGAGCACGGATTATTAGCCCATATGAACATTGAAGTGAAAGAGTGAAACAGAGAGAAATTTAGCCCTTCATGGGCGAGTGAGAGATGTTGGACAATTACGCCCATTAAGGAGCATAATTAAAGGCAATATTGATTATTGCATTTATGGCAATATGGAATATTGCCCATATTCCAATATTTATGAATATAGGAAAGGATATAATCAGATTTCCTATTTGGCTCTGAGTGGATGTTTATGGTATGTCCTATATACATCCCTCTGAACGTACGCCGTTCGGTTGATTGATAGAATACCCAGAAAAAACTCTCGCTCTCTCCCTCTCTCTATTGTTTTTCAAGGATCTCTGTGGGAATCAAGGACGAACGATTGAAGGATCATTGTTTCTTTCATCACTGCTTTTGGGGCTTCTAATATGTGGCAATCAAGGTAAGTCCGATTCTTGTGATTTACCTTCACGATCAGTAATTCAAGCAGATCTGTGATTTGTATTGTGTTGAATTCCGCTGCGTATCTGTATGTATAGAATATGGATCCGTTTCCTTCACAACTGAACAATACTTTCATTGAGAAAGTCATCCACCCTGGGGATGTTTTTGTTTTTCCGATCGGGACGATTCACTTCCAGCTCAACATTGGTAAGACCAATGCAGTCACGATCACCAGTCTCAGCAGCCAAAACCAGGAGTCACCACGGTTGCTAATGCCCTGTTCAATGCGAAACCTCCTATTTCCCCTCAGGTACTAGCCAAGGGGTTCCAGGTCGATGTGAAGCTCGTTGAGACACTTCAGAAGTAGTTCTGGTATTACAATTAGTCCAAGAGACGCATCTGACAATGGCATCATCTGTGTACTCGATTAAAAGAACTTTAAGTCGTCTGATGAAGTTCTTACTTCAAGCATGAAGAAAGTTTCCTTGTCGTGACATCTTATGTCAGTTTCAGTATAATAAGGCTGTTGTTTTCTGCACCATCTGCTTGTGATGCAATTTTCCTCGTACGTATATTGGCAAGTATCCTGAAGGGGGTAAGAACAGTAGGAGTGCCACAACTTTTGCGTAGGGATCACTTGAGTGCCTTAACTTTTTTTGGATCACCTGAGTACCTCAACTTTTAAATATGGATCACTTGAGTGCCATCGCTTATGTGGCCATCGGAAAAGCTTACGTGGCGACCGAAAAAGCTTACGTGGCGATCGGAAAAGTTGAGGTGACGGTCAGAAATGCTTATGTGGCACCGAAAATCGATTTTTTTGAATATATTGATATACATGTGTAATTTTTCATAATGTTTTATTATTTAATTTTTTTTCTTATTTCATGGGCTTTGCCCATAGGCCGACGGGTCCTCGGCGACCCCCACCAGCCCCCGGCCGACCGGCCACCCTCTCCTCCGCCCACCTCTGCCCCATTCAGCTATACCTCTCCATCCTCTTTCTCCTCGTCGCCCACCTCCGCCTCCGTCCTCTTCCTCTTCCTCCTTCTCTCCCTCTCCCTTCTTCTCACAATCATGCTCTGTTTTGGAGCACCAAAAACAGAGGCCATCCACAGCAACCTCAAATCTACACCAAGCTCGTCTTCATCGCGTCCGAAGCACCAGCAGCCTCAAAGAAGCCATGCGAGGCGACGCCGAGGGTCGCGCGACCTTGGCCACCCACAGATGCACAAACCCTAGATCCCTTGGCCCAAGCGACTAGACCCGCGATTGTTGGCTGAGGCCGTCGGCAACCATGAGGCATTAGACAGACGACTAGATCTAAAACGAACGATGCCAGGTGCAGTCGACACCTCCTCGCCCGTGGCCGATAGGGCCGTGAAGGCCCTCGTTCAGATCTGGTGAGGGCCTTCGTGCCCTCGACCATGGCCACAGAGGCCGCGACGGCCATCGCTGAGGATCGTCGCGACCTTGCCGGCCCAGGGCGAGCCGGCCGATGCCCGTGGGTTGGCCAATCATCGCCGGTGAGGGTTGCCGGAATCTCTCTTCTTCAAACCGACGAGAATGCCCCAGAAGACCATTTGCCATGTCCCTAGAACTGGCGATGAAGACTGTCCAGTGAGAATGATAAAAATGACGTGTCGCTAAAAAATAAATAAAATAATGATAAAAAATTCCACGTATGATGATTTACCGGAATTGACACTCAAGTGATCCACTTTCGCCGGAAGTGATACTCAAGTGATCCATATTTAAAAGTTGAGGCACTCAGGTGATCGAAAAAAAAGTTAAGGCACTCAAGTGATCCCTACACAAAAGTTGTGGCACTTCTACTGTTCTTACCCCTATCCTGAAGTACCCATGATTATAATGAGATTATTAGTGAAAGAATCTCCTAATTATTTTATTAATCTCCTTATGTTATGTTAGGGCCTAAGATAAGTTGAACTGCAGATGCTGGCAAAGTTTCTCCTGCATTAGAAGCTGCAAAAGTTACTGTAAAGCATGGTTATAAAGTTGTAAGAATTATAACCATCAATTTGTCATCCATCAAATGAGTTGCAAACCAATATTGTTAAAGTACGAAAATCTTCTGCTATTTTCGCTTGACGGAGCCGCAGAAGGCCCGATAGGACAGGCGAGCTAGAGTCCTAAGTTACCAATTATGCATTATTTTTTATCCTAAAAAAAGATGCAACGTCATTTTGCATTATTGCTGAATGATGAAAATATTAAAGGGTATATCCATGAAATATATTGTTTGCATGGATTTAGACCCTTGATAGTAATTAGTTGTGGATGGTTATTAAGTGCTAGAAAAGGGGAAAACTTTAAAATTCGGCATAAGGACAGATCAAGTGTCAATATTTGTGTACGGCACTTACTCAATGTCAATATTTTTTTTATCACTTAATTGTCAAATCGAAAAAAAAAAACGATCACGTTGATGCCAACGGCGAGAAATTCCAACGACTTCATCGTAGTTGGCATTTAAATATTCATTTTTAAAAAAAATTGGTACATAAAAGACCTAAAAGACGAACACTATATTGCCAACTCGGGAAAAAATGATCACTTTAATGTCAATGGCAAGAAATTTTGGCTATCTCACTAGAGTGGGTACTTAAATAATTTTTTTAATAAAAAATTAACACTTAAGTGATCCAAAAAAAATATTGGCATCAAAGTGAGCATCGTAAATAAATATTAGCACTTAATGTATCCTTTTGTCCTTAAAATTCTCTACTTTAATCTCAATACTGTAAGTACTTCCAACAGAAAAAAGAAGAAAACTGACACTAGTATTGACACAACAAACCAGATTCTTAAATAATCAAATCTTACTTGTGCGATTATTCCTCTTTTCTAGTTGAAGCACATTGACTATTCTTTCTCAGCCTACCCAGCGTATTCCGTTGTTGTCAACAGATGTTGTATCAAGGTTCCACCAGTCCTGATTTCGTTTTGATTGTTTAATTGGTGCAGCACCTACTACCAAAAATTTCTACGATTCCAAATCCTAGACTGTACTCTAAAGTTTTAGAAGGCAAAGCAAAAGATTCTGCAAATTAGACTTTTCAATGATAGCTTAACTAATATATAAGCAGCATAATTCCTATCTCAAGAGCGACGTTTGCTTAAAGAAGAGCAAATCAATTGATTTTCTTTCCAAAAGCCAGTCATTACAGCTTCGTTCCATACATTGGTCACTGCGATGATAGAAGGTCGATTTAGTAACTTCATCCGGTGCAATTGTCGGACTATGAGAATCACAAGCGTATATCCATAAAAAGATTTGCCTCCAAAGTGGAATAGTGACATTTAGTTGTGGACTGGTCAAGTGTTAGGAAGTGGAAAACAATAATACATTGTTGCTCCTTTAGTCAGTATTCTAAGGCTTCGTTGCTGTTAGTACTTAAATTTTCTTTGAAAACCCAATTCTAGTTTCGAAACAATCAACCGGTTCTAACTACTCCAATCTTTCCGGTGCAACAATCCATCTTCTTCTACATGATGCTCAATGTTTTTCGGATGCAGATTGACAATCCTTCCTCAATCTACTTCAGCATATTCCTTTGTAGAGATACCATGTTCGGGTTGTGGCCGCTGGCCAGTCCAATTTTCATCACCTTTGCCTCTTTAACTGGTACAGTAGACACTGCATAATAGGCAACCCCGGTTGCATTCTCAAATTCATTGTTATACATATGCTCCTCTTACGTAGAACAGACTCTGAAATTCGGAGAAGATTGAACAAATGACATCTTAAAAGGTAATTGTCATGTTGACCGTTAACTGTATAACAAGGATAGCATCACCACTGAGATGACCTGATACGAGTGTGCTAAAGTATACGACAACAACGTATGCAAGAGATGGATTCCACATCGATCATAGCATACAATTCATAGTTCAGTAGATAAGGGGAAAAGGACACTTTTGATACCAAAAGTTGTATAAGAGACCACTTTAATGGCCATAAGTTTTAATCTGACCACTTAACTACAATGTTTCTAACTTGGATAGGATTGTACATGATAAGAAATCTAAGAAATTTATCATATGCTATATATTGTTTGATGAACTGCGGCTATAAAGTTAGGTAAATAGAGGCAATACACAGTCGGGCTTGTTTTACTGGAATATGTGCTCTCGAAACTATTTAGCAAAGAGTTCTGATGAGTGAATTATTATTGAGCAGAGGTTTGTATCATCTAAATTTAGGTGCGAGATTGATAAAAAACACAGTAGAACTATATGTCTTAATTTGGAGTCTATCTTTTGAGAATGACCCGCTGGCCTTACTCGTTGTCTTGTCGAGTGAGTAAACAAGTACTAAATAAATGAAATTTTTTAACCTCTCTTCACATGTTTAATATGCACTGATGCCGGTCGCCTAATAGAGTTAACTTGAAAGTCGAAGATCAACCTTGAGCTTCTCATAATACGTTCGGACTCCTTTTGAATGTTGAAAATGTTCAAACGATAAAAAAAAAAAAACTAGGGACATGATATTATATTATGTCAAACTATTGATTAAAGTACGAGGCGGTGACGATGCTCGGCAGCAACTTTTCCATTGAAGTCAACATGGGACGCTGACGTTTGTTATTATTATTGTTGTTTTTTGGTGGGATGAGATGGTGATGTTAAGAGGTTGATGGTGTAAGCTAATGGTAAGAAAATTATTTAAAAAGTCCTAAACATGATGCTGCCAATTAAATCTTAATTTTTGTTTATTAATACAATGAGAAATCATAAATTAATACAGTTGTGACAAATTCACTCCAAATTATTTTTTACCATAGAAGTCTCAAACTGATGCATATGTAATAAATTTGCCCAAAACTATTTTTTTACTACAAAAATCCTCAATTGATATACATGTGATAAATTTTTGCCCCAAAGTGATACATTAGTGACAAATTTACTCTTTGTTAATTTTCAAGAAATTTTACCATCAAATTGTCGAACTAGATGGCATCTCCCAGTTGATGGGTATATCGATTTGAGGTTTTTACCCTATATTTGTCACACGTGAATTAATTTGAGATTTTTCGAATTATTAACTCAATTTAATGTAAATCAATAGAGGGTAATTTTGTCACAAATATATAAGTTTAGAGTAAATTTGTCACAAATGTACCAATTTAGAGTTTTTGGTAGTAAAAGTAAGTTTAGGATAAATTTTCACAGGTGTACAAGTTTAGAGTTTTACATGACCAAAAAAATATTTTGGGATAAATTTGTCACATGTGTACCAGTTTAGGGCTTTTCGCAGTATCAACTCTTTTTTTTTATCAATCCAGTCGTAAATTTTTTCATTTTGCCAATTCAGCCCGTTCTTCCAATTTTAACTAGGAACGGTTGAAGTGTTTTCTACGTTGACCATGTCATACTATTCGGGTTTTAAGCAAGGTAAGACCTGGAAAATGAGTTGGGGGAATTCAAAATCCCCAGACAAGTTCGAAATTTTCCCAGAAATGCAACATTGATAATGCCATCAATTGCCTGCGGTAGGCTTGACTCGTTTCTTCGTCTATTAAAGTCATTCACAACACTTGCAAGGTGTCGGAGTTATTGATCCTGATCGGTTAAACATCCTGTCTCACTGTGCCTCGATACTTTGTTGTGACATCAAATCCTTCACCATTGATTTGAAACTTCACGGCAGAAGATTGAGTAATTAGGATTCTCATACCTTACAATACCCTAGATCCATAGCTTACAATACCTAGGTCCATCTCGAGAGTTTATTGTAACTTTTACTTTATTGTCAGATCTGGAGTAGGATGAATTTGCTGCTTGTTAGTACTAGTATGCGAAAGAATCTGTATCATCAGCAGCTCGGTATTGGAACGAGCCAATTCAAGTGGGCGAGATTGGGACAGATATTAATAGTATAGAAGATCAGATTGCATTGGCATCAACATGTTAACTACCATAGCGTACGAAGCAGAATGGTTAGTCTGTTGCTTTCCCGTTAGGAGATTGAGGTAATTTGAGTTAAGAACGAGGAAATTTATTGGGTGGCTGTTGGAAAATCTGTACCGACTCTAATATCGAAGGACAATTGCTTAACTTCTAAGACATTTTTTTTTGTCAATGTTTCTGTGCTTTGTGGAGAGAAATATGAGATGTGCATGAGTCCTGGCATCTATAAATAGGCATCATTTCGAAGCAAGTATTGGCATCCATCAGAGCACCTGAGAGTAGGTAAAACAGAGGCAGAAGAAAATCGAAATGACGAGTAGGGTTCGGCTTTCCGCCAGTTTCGCACTCTTGGCTCTGGCGCTGTCCTTTGCCAACGCCTATGACCCAAGTCTCCTGCAGGACATCTGTGTCGCAGTCAACGAACCCAAGAATGCTTGTAAGCTTGCCTTTCCCTTCCTTGGTAGAAACTCTCCGAATTAGTACACCTTCTCTTGATCTCGGAGTAGTTATCTGATACTCTTACTGGGTGCAGTGGGGAAGCTCATCAGGCGTTACGATTGATTTTTTAAACAAGACATCCTGTACACTAATTTCAAACAAAACAAGACAATGAAGTTAACAAAACCATAACATATCTCATTCTTGGTGCTGCTAGGATGTGCCTCAAAGTTATATGTTA
Source organism: Rhodomyrtus psidioides (assembly GCA_021437785.1). Lineage (NCBI taxonomy): Eukaryota > Viridiplantae > Streptophyta > Magnoliopsida > Myrtales > Myrtaceae > Rhodomyrtus > Rhodomyrtus psidioides. The sequence continues at coordinate 3,173,766 of JAILYB010000030.1, forward strand.
GCAACATTTTCCTCTTAACAGAAACCCCTCTCTATGCAGTGTTTGTGAATGGAAAGTTCTGCAAGAACCCCGTTCTTACCACAGCCAACGACTTCCTCTTTTCTGGCCTCCAAGTTCCCAGAAGCACGGCCAATCCAGTGGGCTCCACAGTCACCCCGGTGTTTGTAGACCAGCTACCAGGACTCAACACTCTCGGCATTTCCATGGCTCGTATTGACTATGGAATAGGTGGTTTAAATCCTCCTCACATTCACCCTCGTGGCACTGAGATTTTGCTTGTCCTTGAGGGCACTCTCTATGTGGGCTTTGTCACGTCCAACCAACTGAACAATACTTTCTTTGAAAAAGTCATCCACCCCGGAGATGTTTTTGTTTTCCCAATCGGGACGATTCACTTCCAGCTCAATATTGGAAAGACCAACGCAGTCGCGATCGCTGGTCTTAGCAGCCAAAACCCAGGAGTCACCACGGTTGCTAATGCCCTGTTCAGTGCCAAACCTCCTATTTCCCCTGAGGTACTAGCCAAGGGGTTCCTGGTAGATGAGAAGCTTGTTGAAACACTTCAGAAAAAGTTTTGGTACTACAATTAGCCTGAGAGATGCATCTGACAATGGCGTCATTTCTGTGTACTTGAATAAAAGAACTTTAAATTGTCTGATGAAGTTCCTACTTCAAGCATAAGAAAGTTTCCTTCTTGTAACATCTTATATTGGTTTCAGTATAATAAAACTGTTGTTTTCTGCACAATCCACTCGTGATGAATTTATTTCATGGAACTAAGACAGACAACGACAGCTATGATGCAGTTTTCCTCGTACCCATATTGGCAAGTTTCCTAAAGTCCCGCTGAATGTAATGAGAATACTAGTGAATGAGAGAGATTACTAGTGAACGAATCTCATAATCGATTTATTATTCTCCTTAGGTTAAACGAATCTCACGATCGATTTATTATTCTCCTTACGCTATCTTAGGTACTAAGATTAATTGTATTGCAGATTCTGGTAATGTTTCTCCTGCATTAGTGGCTGCATAAGCTACTGTAAAGCATGGTTATAAAGTTGTAAGAACTATGACCATCAATTTGTCATCCGTCAAATGAGTTGCAAACCAATATTGTTAACGTACGAAAATCTTCAGTTATTTTCGCTTGACGGATCTGCGGAAGGCCTGATAGGACAAGCGAGCTGAAGTCCAAAACTACCAATTAGGCATTATTGTTTATCCTAAAAAAAAAAGATGCAGCATCGTTTTGCATTATTGCTGAAAAATGATCAAAATATTAAAGGGTGTATCCACACACAAAAATTATTTGCATCGATGCTGGGCCTTGATAGTAATTAGTCGTGGATGGTTATCAAGGTTGTTGGTCTGGTGTTAGAAAAAGGGGAAAATCTTAAAATTTCGGCATAAGGACGGGTCAAGTATCAATATTTGTGTATGGATCCCACTTTAATGCTAATATATATATATAGAAACAATGGTGAGAAATTCCAGCAATATCACCAGAGTTAGTACTTAAATAATCTTATTTTAAAAAAAAACGATATTGAATGATAAAAAAAAAAAAAATATTGATACCAAAGTGAGCACCATACGCAAAATTAGCACTTGATGTGCCCTTTTACTTTTAGAATACTCTACTTTAATATCAGTATTGTAAGTAGTTGCAACAGAGAAAAGGAAAAAAAAAATTGACACTAGTATTGATACAACAAACCAAAGCTAATCCAATCTTTCTAGTGAAATTATTACTCTTCTCCAGTTGAAGCACATTGACTGTTCTTTCTCAGCCTACCCAGCATATTCGGGAAAAGTACACTGCAAGTGCCTCAACTTTCGTACGGCGTGCACTTAAGTGCCTTAACTTTCAAAGTGTTCACTTGAGTGCCTAAACTTTTAAAAAACGTTCACTTGAGTATCAACTTCTTTTAAAATCATTCGGTTCAGTGCCAAATCTGACGTGGCTCACCGAAAATCCGACACGTGACATTTTTAATTATTATTTGTGCTGACGTGACTCATCGGAGTTGGCACTAAAGTGAACGATTTTAAAAGAAGTTGGTACTCAAGTAAACGCTTTTTAAAAGTTTAGGCACTCAAGTGAACACTTTAAAAGTTAAGACACTTAAGTGCACGAGTTGAAAAAAAGTTAGCACTCAGGCGAACACTTTAAAAGTTAAGGCACTTAAGTGCACGTTGTACGAATGTTAAGGTATTTGCAGTGTACTTTTCTCCAGCATATTCAGTTGTTGTCAACAGATGCGGTATTAAGGTTCCACCAGTCCTGATTTCATTTTGATTGTTTAATTGGTGCAGTTGGTTAATTGGTGCAGCACCTACAATCAAAAATAGGCAGTTTTCTACTACAATTCCAAATCCTAGACTGTACTCTAAAGTTTTAGAAGGCAAGGCAAAAGATTCCACAAATTAGACTTTTCAATGATAGCCTAACTAATGATAAGCTGCATAATTCCAATCTCGAGATTGGCGTTTTCTTAAAGAAGAGCAAATCAATTGATTTTCATTCCAAAAGCACGTCAGTACAGCTTTGTTCCAAAACCTTGGTCGCTGCGACGATAGAAGGTCGATTTAGTAAGTGTAACTTCATCCGGCATAATTATCGGACGATGAGAATATCAAGCATATCTATAAAATGAATTGTCTCCAAAGTGGAATAGAGATGTTTAGTTGTGGACGGGTCAAGTGTTAGGAAGTGGAAAATAATGATACATTGTTGCTCCTTTAGTCAGTATTCTAAGGCTTCATTGCTATTAGTACTTCGATTAATCTATCAAAATCGAATACAAATTTCGATGAAGGGTTACGAATCGAAACAACTCTTCATTCCTCATTTAATTTTTTTATGGCACTGTTCGACGGCTCAGCGACGACCAATGGAGGCGAAGAGGCGATAGCGGAGGAGGCGGGAGTTCGGATATGGCCGTGCGAAGTGGAGGAGGGGCGGTGTGGGTTCGCGCGGCTCGATTTGCCCACAAAAGCCGAAACAGGGTAGGAGACTTCTCGGCGGCTTCGACGGCTTGCAGCGGCTGGCAACTGTCACGCCCCGACTCTCGAGCCCGCGACATCCCTTGCCAAATCGCCACGAGGTCACGAAGGATAACGTCCCAGGCGCGTTATCGACCTATTAACTATATACGCATGCGGAAACGAATTACTCCCAGACAACATATAACTGACAGGGATAAATTAGCAAGGAATACATACCGAAGCAATTTATCAAAAGCTAATCACATCACAACTAGACAACAGATGAGTCTTAACCCTACTGAGCTATTAACAGATAACCCCACACTTCGGGGTGGCTCACTAAGACCTCAAAAGGGTATACGGTCAGGTACAGTTAATTTGTCATCTACTTCAAAAAGGGTACTCCCACGTCTATGCTTCGGTATCCACGAGTCTTCTTCACTTGGGACCTGAAAGTGGTTCCCACAACATGGTGAGATATAAATCTCAGTGAATCAAGCCTAAACTCGGTTAGGAAACTGATTCACCCAGGCATCCTAGCAACAAGCTCACATAGACACATAATATAACCATCCACAGTCACAACATCATAAACACCCACATGCATACTTACCAGCCTTCAGCCATACATAATGCAATGCTTGACTTGACGCAAAAGTCATGTCAGTCAATCACTCAGACAATGCATCGCATCCACAAGTATGCACAGGACACCACACAAGTCCATTTATTAACGATGATCACGCCCACGGCGTAATGAGAGGATCAACGCGAATAGCATGATCAACTCTCACAATTAATGCGTACCTGCACTCCTCTAGCAGGACCAGGCTACGTTCCTTTTCCCTCACGATAACGGCTACTACAAGCGGTTAACACGAATAATCTCATCCAGTCAGGCCACACAAAGGCTCGAATTCGTGCAATAATCCTTTATTAGCCGATTTAATTTATAAACGTCGATAGATCGCTCGTCTCTAACCTATCGCTCGCTCGCGATCACATAGCGGCAATCCACAATCAATCGATTCAATCTATCAATCAATTAGCCACAGACGACCTAAGCTAAACCGAACAACTTAATCGATCGTGGCCATTTATCCTAAACTCGATTTCTATTTAAACCAACCACGATCGCGCTATATAAATACCCTAATCGACTATTCGTCTAATCCAAGACGTAATTAGCGCCCTAACCAAGGTTTAGGGTCAAACTCACTATCAAGCTATCTCGGCGGTCTCGAAAACGACGACGGCAGGTCGCGACGACGGCAGCGACGACTCTCGATTTCCTAACGAACCCTCGGGTTTAACGGCTCAACAAGCGACAACTCCACCCCACAGCCGCTATGACACGTCGAGGAGGTCCGGCAAGGGTCGGCGGACGGCGGCAGAGCTCCGATGACCTAAAACAGAACCGGGTCAGAGGCGAAACAAGGGAAAATAGGGCTGTCTTGTGGCGGACAACGGCCTCGAGGACCAAGGCAAGGCCGGGAGGGGCTGGGAAACTCACTAGCAGGTCGAGGGGGACCTTGGAGACCGGCTAGGGGCGGCAAACGACGGCTGGGCAGACCCGAACAGAACCGGTCCCAAAACAGGGGACCGGCGCGACAGAAACAGGGGAGGTCTGGTCAGGGGTCTTCCGACCTCCACGGGAGACGGTCGACCGAGGCCAGTTTCGAGGGAGGATAGGGAGGTCTGAGGTGGCCGTCGGCGCCGGCGGTGAACGGCAGAAGGCGGTGGAAACGGATGGAACAGAAGCAAAACGCGGCAGACCCCAAAACAGGGCACTGCGGTTTTAAACGCCACTCACGGCGGCTCCGGCGGGCAACAACCGGAGGGAAGGCATCGGAGAGGTCGAGGGGAGGTCGGAGGACGGTGGCGTGGTGGTGGTTGGCGTCGGTGGCGACACGGGTGGCCGGAGGAGGTGATAGAAGCTCACGGTTCTTGGGGGCCGAAAACAGAGTGTTCGGGCCGAGGCTTCTACGGCGGTTTCCCGGCTGTCGGGCAGTCAACGGCGGCTGGGAAGGGGTCGACCGTGGTGGTGGCGGTCTGCTGGAGGTCGGCGGTGGTGATGGTCGCCCAAAAAATCTACAGAGAAGGAAGAGGAGGAGCTCGGCAAGGGATGTTCTAAAAAATTAAAAAGTGAGAGAGATTAGCGTGTGAGAAAGAGAAATCGGCAGAGAGAGTGAGAGAAGAAAGAGAGCGTAAGTGGTGGGAGGATTGACCCTTGACTAGAGTGGTTGAGTGAAATGAGGGATTTGACCATGGGGGCCCACCAATAATTCAAAATTTTTGTCCATTGTGCATAAAGAAGGGGCAAAATGGTCACTCGGTAAATCGGGACTGAAAATGAATTTTGGGATAATGACGGAGGGTAACTTCACAGGCCGAGCTCGGTCAAGATTAGGTGCGGGCGCGAGAATCGAATTCTATTTTGCGACGACTAGGAATTTCGAAACCTAACCTAAACCGACTAGCGTTTCAGAAAATCATCCAATTTCGTCTCTTAAATTCTTACGGTCCAAAATCATTTTCCCGACTGAGATTCAATTCAATTTCTTTTCATTGAATTCAGGCACTTACAAGGGGTGAATTTCCGGGGCGTCACAACTCTCCCCACCTTAGGAAATTTCGTCCTCGAAATTACAGCACAACTCCAACTACTCAAAAAGATAAGGGCAACTACTCTTCATCACTTCCTCATTCTCCCAAGTAGCTCATTCGGTACCATGGTGTTGCCAAACCACCTTGACCAATGGAATCGTCTTACTTCGAAGCACTTGCTCTTTCCTGTCAATGATCCTGACTGGTTTCTCCACGTACGAGGCTCGCTCATCCAGTTCAATCTCTTCATAACTTAGCACATGAGCGGGGTCCAGCTCATCTTTCCTCAACATAGACACGTGGAAGACGTTATGCACTTGAGCAAGTCTCGGCGGTAACGCAAGACGATAAGCCAAGTTCCCAATCCGCTCCAGAATCTCGAACGGTTCAACGTACCTTGGGCTCAGCTTCCCTTTCTTGCCAAAGCGAGATATCCCTCTCATAGGCGACACCTTCAGAAAGACATGGTCGCCCACCTGAAACTCCAAAGGTCTGCGCCTCCTATCGACGTAACTTTTCTGGCGACTCTGAGCTGTCTTCAGTGTGTCTCTGATTACTTTAACTGCTTCCATTGACGGTTCCACCAACTCAGGTCCAGTTATCTTCCTTTCACCAACTTCCTCCCAGCAGACTGGCGTCCTACAAGCTCTGCCATACAATGCCTCGAAAGGCGACATCTTAATGCTCTGCTAGTAATTGTTATTGTAGGCAAACTCTACCAAATGCAATTGTTCCTCCCAACTACCTTTAAAATCCAAAACACATGCCCTCAACATGTCCTCCAGTATCTGAATCGTCCTTTCAGACTGGCCATCTGTCTGCGAGTGATAGGCTGTACTGAACTACAGTTTTGTCCCCAAAGCAGTTTGCAGACTCTTCCAAAAGGTGGCAGTAAACTTAGGGTCTCGATCAGAAGTAATCGTCACTGGCACTCCATGCAATCTTACAATGTGCCTCACATACAGATCTGCATACCTATCCAAGGCAAAGTCCTTTCTCATTGGAATGAAGTGCGCTGACTTCGTCAATCTGTCTACCACAACCCAGATTGAATCATGTCCTCTTTGACTCCTTGGCAATCCCATCACAAAATTCATCGTGATATGCTCCCATTTCCACTCTGGAATCTCCAAAGGCTACAGCAGTCCTCCAGGTTTACAATGCTGCGTCTTGACCTGCTGACAGGTCAAACACTTAGCCACATGCTTGGCTATTTCCGATTTCATGCCATTCCACCAGTAGTGTTGCCTTAGGTTTTGATACATTTTTGTACTTCCCGGATGGATACTATAATTGCTACGATGTGCTTCCGATAAAATCTCATCCCTTAGACTTTCATCGGCAGGCACAACTAGACGTCCTCTGAACTTCAGGATTCCATCCTTCGCTACTTAAAAGTCGACCCTTCTCTTAGCTGAGTCCTCTTGAAGGATCTTCTGAATGGTGGGGTCCATCGACTGCAGGCTCTTAATCTTAATCTGCACTTCTGGCTCAATCCTCAAGGTAGCCATAAGACACGATAGGCAACTTAATTCCAACTTAAAGTCTGAGTCTCTCACTTGCTCAAGCAAACTCCATTCATGCACTTGTAATTGAGCAATCACTGATTTTCTACTCAGGGCATCAGCAACTTTATTCGCTTTACCCGGATGATACAGGATCTCGCAGTCATAATCCATAATCCTTAAGCAACTCCATCCATCGACGTTGCCTCATGTTCAACTCCTTCTGAGAAAACAAATACTTCAGACTCTGGTGATCGGTATACACCTGAAAACTTTCCCCAATCAGATAGTGTCTCCAGATCTTTAAAGCAAACACGACCGCAGCCAACTCTAGATCATGCGTCGGGTAGTTCAACTCATGTAGTCTCAACTGACGAGATGCATATGCTACTACTCTGCCATGCTGCATCAAGACACAACCCAATCCTCTAAGCAAAGCATTGCTATAAACCTCGAATCCTCCAAGACCAGACGAAATTGTCAGTACAGGAGCCGTAGTTAGCCTATGCTTAAGCTCTTGGAAACTACTCTCGCACCTGTCTGTCCATTCAAACCTCACATCCTTCTTCAGCAGCTTAGTCAAAGGCGATGCCATAGCTGAAAACCTCTCCACGAAACCCCTATAATAGCCAGCCAACCCTAAGAAGCTTCTGATCTCTGTAACTGTCGTCGGTCTTGGCCAATTCATAACTGCATCAATCTTAGATGGATCCACAGAAATACCTTCACCAGAAACCACATGGCCTAGAAACGCCACGCGAGCTAACCAAAACTCGCACTTGCTAAACTTGGCATACAACTGATTCATTCTCAAAGTTTCCAACACAATCCTTAGATGTTGCTCATGATCCTTAGAACTCTTCGAGTACACCAGAATGTCATCTATGAAAACAATCACGAAGCGATCCAAGAACTCTCTAAATACTCTGTTCATCAAATCCATGAAAGCAGCGGGAGCATTTGTCAAACCAAACGGCATCACAGTGAACTCATAATGTCCATAACGAGTCTGGAATGCTGATTTCGGTATATCTTCCTTTCTGATTCTCAATTGATGATATCCTGTCCGTAGATCAATCTTAGAAAATACCGATGCTCCCTGCAACTGATCAAACAAATTGTCAATCCTCGGCAGTGGGTACTTATTCTTTATCGTCACCTGATTCAGCTGCCTGTAGTCGATACACAATCTCAAGGACCCATCCTTCTTCTTAACAAATAACACAGGCGCTCCCCAAGGCGATGCACTAGGGTGAATGAACCCTTTATCCAACAACTCTTGCATCTGCACCTTGAGTTCCTTCAGTTCAGACAATGCCATCCTATATGGCGCCTTAGAGATCGGCTCCGTCCCAGGAGCTAACTCTATCACAAACTCGATTTCCCTTTCTGATGGCAAACCAGGTAAATCCTGAGGAAAAACATCTGGAAACTCGCATACAACAGCAATATCCTCCAACTTGAGTTCCTTAACAGACGTATCAACCACAGAAGCCAAATAACCTTGGCAACCACTCTTCAACAGTCGAGTCGCCTCTAACGACGATATCATCACAGTCGAGGTTCCTCCTCGATTACCCACGAACTCAAAGCTAGTACCATTCAATAGACTAAACCGAATCACCTTATTAAAGCAATCCATCGTGGCCTTTTGCTTTGTCAGCCAATCCATTCCCACAATCAGATCAAAATCGTACATCTCTAGTACAATCAGATCTATCCTACTTTCATGACCATCCACAACAAGTCTACAATCAGGACAGCTAACTACAGCTACTACACTATCCTTTAACGGCGTAGACACTTTAAACATAACATCCAAAGGCACTAAGCTCAAATTAGACAACTTAACAAACTGGTCTGCAACGAACGAATGCGTGGCACCCGGATCAAACAAAGCATAAGCTACTTGGTTGTGCAAGAAGACCGTACCTGTAACGATCGGCTAATCCTTGAAAGTTTTACGGCGCAGTTCCTCCTAGTGGTCCTCCTTATGGTGGCGCCTGCCTGCCCTGCTGCCTCTGCGGGCAGTCCTTCACCTGATGGCCCAGCTGGCCACAACCAAAACAGGCCCCGCTTTTAAAAAGGCACGGGCCAGAACCATGCCTTTGGTGGCACAGGCGGCACACCTCGCTCTGGCGAAAGAAAGGCTTACTGATCGCTCCTCTGCGATTAGGTGGGATGTGATGCTTGCCTCCAAACATCGGCTTTTTTTCCCTGCTTCTTTTCAAATCTGCTCGTTGGCGTGAACCGCGACCCAGACGCGACGGTCCTTTCAGCCAAGTCGTGCTCCACTATCAGCGCCCTCTCATAAAGATCATCGTAGTCCTGAAGGTTCAATGGTGCCAGTGTACTCTTAATCTCGGGCTTCAGTCCATCCTTGAACCTTCTAGTCCTGTCCTCAGGACCTCAATCAATTTTGGAGCATACTTAGACAGTTCTGAAAACTTGGCCTCATATTGGTCGACCGTCATCTGATTCTGGCGGAGGCGGCCGAACTCAGCCATATTCTATTCTCTAGCTGTCTTCGAGAAGAACTTATTATTAAAAGCTTCCACGAAGGTATTCCACACCGGAACCGTACCCTCAGGGAAAACCCTACCCTTGACAGCTCTCCACCATGTACTAGCATTTCCTTGGAGCTGGTAGACGGCCAGGACAACCTTATCCTCATTCGAACACCTCAGCAAGTTGAACGTTTTCTCTAACCCTTCGATCCATTGGGTGGCAGCTTCTGGGTCTCCACTTCCAGTGAACTGTGGCGGCTTCAACTTGAGAAACTATTCCACCAGCTTTTGAGCCCTACGCTCCTCACACCCAAGTGCAGGTGGTGGATTCACTGGTAGAACTGCAGGTGGAACCACAAGTGGGGCTTCAGCGGCAGCAACAGCAGCTACAGCCTGATTCCTAACTTGCTACCCCATCAAATCTCCAATGGCTCCAAAGGCTTGCATAACTTCAGCCATAGTTGGCTCACGCCTTGCAGGCACAGCAGCAAGGGCTACGACAGGAGGTGCAACAGGGGGTGCAACAGGCGGTGCGACAGATGGAGCTCCTCCAACATCAACAAGCTCTTCAACTGGCCTCACAGGCCTCCTACGAGGTGCCGGGGTGCTCTCTTACCACGTCCGCTCATTTTGCAGAAATGATACGGAGTCATGCTTACCCCAAAGCAAAACGCGGTCAAAAGGCAACCCCAAAAACTTACCACACAATTAACAATCACGGTACAAAGATAAAATCCTACTAACTATCCCATTTCCCAGCGCTCCTTATTACTCCAGGCCAATGACCAGATGGATCAGACTGACCTTGCTCTGATACCACCTTGGGCGGGGATGTCACGCCCCGATTCTCGAACCCGCGACATCCCTTGCCAAATCGCCACGAGGTCACGAAGGATAACGTCCCAGACGCGTTATCGACCTATTAACTATATACGCATGCGGAAACGAATTACTCCCAGACAACATATAACTGACAGGGATAAATTAGCAAGGAATACATACCGAAGCAATTTATGAAAAGCTAATCACATCACAACCAGACAACAGATGAGTCTTAACCCTACTGAGCTATTAACAGATAACCCCACACTTCGGGGTGGCTCACTAAGACCTCAAAAAGGGTATACGGTCAGGTACGGTTAATTCTCATCTACTTCAAAAAGGGCACTCCCACGTCTATGCTTCGGTATCCACGAGTCTTCTTCACTTGGGACTTGAAAGTGGTTCCCACAACGGGGTGAGATATAAATCTCAGTGAATCGAGCCTAAGCTCGGTTAGGAAACTGATTCACCCAGGCATCCTAGCAACAAGCTCACATAGACACATAATATAACCATCCATAGTCACAACATCATAAACACCCACATGCATACTTACCAGCCTTCAGCCATACATAATGCAATGCTCGACTTGACCCAAAAGTCATGTCAGTCAATCACTCAGACAATGCATCGCATCCACAAGTATGCACAGGACACCACACAAGTCCATTTATTAACGATGATCACGCCCACGGCGTAATGAGAGGATCGACGCGAATAGCATGATCGACTCTCACAATTAATGCGTACCCGCACTCCTCTAGTAGGACCAGGCCACGTTCCTTTTCCCTCACGGCAACGGCTACTACAAGCGGTGTATCCAGTGCATCTTGCACGGCACGGCAAGTAGGCATCCCTAAACGGGGCGTCGGTCCATCACAAGCTGCGATCGGCATCCGATAATCCCTTAAAACCGTACGTACCATACGGGGCATGAATTATCGTGCTTCTAGCAAGTCGTGTAATTCCATAGGATCAGTGCGGTGTGTACGATTAGTACAGTACGAGCTTGCCAGGAAAACTCACCATCGTTCCATCATATGACCATACATTGCACCCGCTATATCATTCAATTTTATTCTCTTTGATTTAGGCCGGATGCTCACACAACGTGCTCAAAGACTCGGCCCACGGCCATTTTCATGCTAAAAACATATTTCTTTGATTTCGCACACGGTCATATGCATATGCAGACTATCAATTAGATACTGCAATCACGAATGGAACGATTAACTCCCAAACGAATGCCAATTCACTCAACAAACAGTCCAGGCATTCAATCAAACATATCAACGAGGCAATCACTCCAATAAAGGCCATAAATTCCAACACGAATAATCTCGTCCAGTTAGGCCACACAAATGCTCGAATTCCTGCAATAATCCTTTATTAGCCGATTTAATTTATAAACGTCGATCGATCGCTCATCTCTAACCTACCGCTTGCTCGCGATCACATAGCGGCAATCCACAATCAATCGATTCAATCTATCAATCAATTAGCCACAGATGACCTAGGCTAAACCGAATAACTTAATCGATCGTGGCCATTTATCCTAAACCCAATTTCTATTTAAACCGACCACGATCGCGCTATATAAATACCCTAATCGACTATTCGTCTAATCCTACGCGCAATTAGCGCCCTAACCAAGGTTTAGGGTCAACTCACTATCAAGCTATCTCGGCGGTCTCGAAAACGACGACGGCGGGTCACCGCGACGACGGCGACGACTCTCGATTTCCTAACGAACCCTCGGGTTTAACGGCTCAACAAGCGACAACTCCACCCCACAGCCGCTAAGACACGTCAGGGAAGTCCGGCAAGGGTCGGCGGACAGCGGCGGAGCTTCGGCGACCTAAAACAGAACCGGGTCAGAGGCGAAACAGGGGAAAAGGGGCTGTCTTGTGGCGGACAACGGCCTCGAGGACCAAGGCAAGGCCGAGAGGGGCTGGGAAACTCACCAACAGGTCGGGGGGGACCTTCGAGACCGGCTAGGGATGGCGGACGGCGGCCGGACGGTAGCTGGGCAGACCCGAACAAAATCGATCCCAAAATAGGGGACCAGCGCGACAGAAACAGGGGAGGTGTGGTCTGGGGTCTTCCGACCTCCACGGGCAACGGTCGACTGCAGCCAGCTTCGAGGGAGGAGAGGGAGGTCTGAGGTGGCCGTCAGCGCCAGCGGTGAATGGTAGAAGGCGGCGGAAACGGCTGGAACAAATGCAAAACGCGGTAGACCCCAAAACAGGGTACTGCGGTTTTAAAAGCCCCTCGCGGCGGCTCCGGCGGGAAACGACCGGAGGGAAGGCGTCAGGGAGGTCGAGGGGAGGTCGGAGGACGGTGGCGTGGTGGTGGTTGGCCTCGGTGGCGACACGGGTGGCCGGAAGAGGTGATTGAAGCTCACGGTTCTTGGGGGCCGAAAACAGGGGGTTCGGCTAGGGGCTTCTACGGCGGTTTCCCGGCTGTCGAGCGGTCAACGGCGGCTGGGAAGGGGTCGACCTTGGTGGTGGCGGTCTGCTGGAGGTCGGCGGTGGTGATGGTCGCACAAAAAATCCACAGAGAAGGAAGAGGAGGAGCTCGGCAAGGGATGTTCTCAAAAATGAAAAAGAGATAGAGATTAGTGTGTGAGAGAGAGAAATCGGCAGAGAGAGTGAGAGAAGAAAGAGACCGTGAGTGGTGGGAGGATTGACCCTTGACTGGAGTGGTTGAGTGAAATGAGGGATTTGACCATGGGGGCCCACCAATAATTCAAAATTTTTGTCCTTTGTGCATAAAGAAGGGGCAAAATGGTCATTCGGGAAATCGGGACTGAAAATGAATTTTGGGATACTGACGGAGGGTAATTTCACAGGCCGAGCTCGGTCAAGATTAGGTGCGGGCGCGAGAATCGAATTCTATTTTGCGACGACTAGGAATTTCGAAACCTAACCTACACCGACTAGCGTTTCAGAAAATCATCCAATTTCGTCTCTTAAATTCTTACGGTCCAAAATCATTTTCCCGATTGAGATTCAATTCAATTTCTTTTCATTGAATTCATGCACTTACAAGGGGTGAATTTCTGGGGCGTCACAGCAACGGAGTCGGAGGATCGTCAAAGGTGGTGAGCTACGGCTGGAGGTGGCGGTAGTCAGAGAGAGCGTGAGTAGAGAGAGGGTGAGCGGTAGATAAGAGGAGAGAGAGAGAGAGAGAGAGAGAGAGAGAGAGAGAGAGAGAGAGTGTGTGTGTGTGTGTGTGTGTGTGTGTGTGTGTGTGTGTGTGTGTGTGTGTGTGTGTGTGATGGGATTGAGTGGGTGAGATTTGACCAAGAGGGCCCACCACGTGTCTACTCACATTTGAATATTTTGGACACTAATGCATTATTGGAGGGCAAAAGGGTAAATTGGCATTTTAAGACTGAACGAAATTTTGGCTCGACTGATAGAGGGGTAATTTGGTCTTTTCACAGGCTAAGCTCAGTCTGGATTAGGCTCGGGTCGCGAGAATTGAAATCCTAATTCACGGCGACTAAAATTTTCAAAACCTAATTAATCTAAACCGACTAAAGCTTCAGAATTTGTCCAATTATTATTTCTTCAGTCCTTATGATCCAAAATATTTTACCACCTGAAATTCAATTTAATCTCTTTTTTTATTGAATTTAGGCACTTACAGGAGTCGAATTTCCAAGATGTTACAACTCTACCCACCTTAGGAAATTTCATCCTCGAAATTGAAATACTGATACAACCCTTCAAACAGATAAGGATATCTATTTCACATAACTTCCTCAATCTCCCAAATAACTTATTTAGTTTCGTGGTGTTGCTAAGTCACCTTGACCAACCGGGTAATCTTGTTTCGGAACACTTGTTGTTTCCTATTCACTATTCTGACTGGTCACTCCACGTACGAGGCTCGCTTATCCAAATCAACCTCTTCATAACTTAACACAAGAGCAGGGTCCAATTTCGTACTTCCTTAACATTGGCACGTAGAAGATGTTAGGCACTTAAGCAAGTCTCGGCGGCAACGCATGACAGCACACCAAATTCCCAATTCTTTGCAAAATCTTGGAAGGTCCGACATACCTTTGACTTAGCTTTCTTTTCTTGTCAAAACGAGATGTCCCTCTCATAGGCGAGACCTTCAAAAAGACATGATTGCCCACTGGAGATTCCAAGGTCTTCGCCTCCTATCAGCGTAACTTTTTTTTGGACGATTCTGAGCTGTCCTCAATCTGTCTCTGACGACCTTAACAGTTTCCATTGATTGCTCCATTAACTCATGTCCAGTGATTTTTTTTCGCCGACTTCATCCAACGAACTAGCGTTCTATATGCTCTCCCATATGATTTCTCGAAAAGCACAATCATAATACTCTGCTAATAACTGTTGTTTAGGCAAACTTCAACAGAGACAACCGTCCCTCTCAACTACCCTTAAAATCCAAAACACATGCCTCCAACATGTCTTCCAAAGTCTGAATTGTCCGTTCAGACTGGCCATCCATCTGCGGGTGATAGGCCATACTAAACTGCAGTTTCGTTCCCCAAAATTTCATACCACGCCTATTTCAAATCAATCCTTAGTTCCACTCATTGTACCGAAATCACAATGTGACCATCAAAACCAAGGCAGATTCAAACTTACAGTCCTCGATTACCAATCTGACATAATTCCATATTCACAATCCGTTTAAACAGGTTGAACCATCCAACTCCAATGATTCAACTCGACTTGTAACCTTCTAACCTTGATGTCCAAACCAACTGTTGGTTGTCCTAGTAACCACAATAATTATCCATTCCCACGGATCGATTGACCATCTCTTAACTTCCAATGAGCAGAGTTTAATGCTACTTCTCCTCTTGTTCCATAGATGTCAATCACTGCTAATGGCAATTTGGGCATTCTACTTACATGGAGAAGGTCAACTAAAGATTCGCATCTTCTTCAACACTCTGAGATTTAGAATCACCATTTGTCATCTCTTGAAACACTTGAAGAATCACCAAACTCAGACGCCAACTCAAACTGAGGGTCAGGCTATCCATTCTGTCGAACAGAGTCAGCTCACAAGTGACTGGCAAGTCGATGACCACTTCAAATATCCTGGTTTAGGGTTGGAATCACCCGTTTCTAGACCGGTTGTACAATCGAACACTATCGAGATCACCTCTCGAGATCACCTCTCATAACCAACTCAAATTAATGCAGGATTGGTTTGTCTCAACCTGTAGTCCTTTAGCAACATATGACATGATCCAGGGTAGCTAATCCTTGACTAGTATGTGGCCGGTACAGGGCTCTAGTACAAATCGTTCCTCACTAGGTTCATGGCTATCTGGAATATAGATCATTGCCAGCTCGTAAGTCATGTCACGAATCAATCCATGGTCGACTTCAAAGTAATCTTATGGTTGACTTAGAACTAAGCGAGATCAACCCAATTCGATCCATGCTTGATTTGAGATCGCCACACAGTCGAGTCTCAATCAACAACACAACCGACTGGCAAATCAGGCCATCATCCACGTCGAGGGCGACCTCTTAATTCTCTTGGTGGCTTCCTCAACTCTTGGTCGTTGTTCGCGAGTAGTCCGAGTCCTAAGCTTAGGTCGGCCTTAGGTCTTGGGGCATTACACTCAGACCAAGCTGAATCTCTTCACACTGTTTTAACCTAAACATTCACATCAACCTGCTTACTGCACTCCAAACTGAGTTATTTATCTCGACTTCTTGGAAGTTTCATCACGAATCCATTGTGATCTTCTCCCATCTTAACTCTAGAATCCCCAACGACATCAGCAATCCTCTAGGCTTCTAATGCTACCCTATGACTTATCGATGCACTAAATCTTTGCTATTTGCTTAGCCATGCTGGCCTTCCTATCAGTCCTTTAATAACCTTACTTCAAACCTTAGTGCCTCCTCCAGCTATTCGAACTAACACTGAAACTACTATGGTGAGTTCCGATTGGTTTTATGTTCTAACGAAAGTAAGACCCTTATGGTCATTATTCCAAGAAATCGTATGGCCCTACTATGCTTCCAATGCGCCACTCTATTAACTAGTCTTCCTTAATTGCCACATCTCACAACCTTAATCTTATTCTGGGATATCGCCAATCTACTGGCAACCCTACCATGTCGTCCACCCCTAGATCGCCATTACGAGCTTTCCTTGTCCATCTTCACAATTATCGTTCCATGCACACGTCTAAGGTTTCATTAATTACAGTCCTTTGGCAGTGTATACTTCATCAAGACCTTATTAGGTTACTAGTCGACTGAATCATACGGGCCTCAAGTCATTCCAAGACTGCATTTGACATACTGCAAAGCCTTCTTCGATCGAATTCGGAGGTATAAATTGACCTTCACCAATTCGGCGAAGCACGAGTCTTACTTACTCATGATATCTCGATTCACCCACAATCTTCCGTCCATCATCCGAAATGCAACACAACGCACTCACAAACGTGTTTTTCACTTTTAGATCCAACTTTAAACACATGTAGAGAAAGATCTTCATCGCCACTCAGCACATGTTACCTGCCTTCACATCGATCCTTGTCAATTCGTACCTTCTGACTCCTTGAGAGTTCACTACATCTTAGAGATCAATCTTACAATTCACGCTAGTTTCTCTACGAATATTCATTAGGATCCAGAGAAAAACAACAGCTAAGGCAATCCAAGCAAAACAACACTTCAAACTTATGCAATCCACAAAATGCTAGTCGTCTTAATACAAACTCATATACATAAGTCTTATCCATAAAAGGTCATTTTCAAGCTCGACTAGCTTTTGTTAATCTATAATAGAGTATCTTAACTCAAAAGTAATCCTACTCCCGGTAGAGTTAACCCTAGTTGTCTTGGTGAACATCTTCTCACGACTGTTCTTCTTGCGGCAACGATACTTGGATTGTATCCTATCTCAGTGAGCAATTCTTCACTTGGTGACCTAGTTGGCCACATCCAAAGCATGCTCCCCCTTTGTACGGACACGGACCATTCCCATGCTTATGGCGACACAGGTAACATCGCTCTCTTTGGCGGAACATCGGCTTGCTAATTGCACCTCTCCGGTTACACGAGGTGTGATACTTGTTGCCATACATCGGTTTCTTCCTTATCCGTTGATTATCCCTGGTGGAAGGCGCGAATCGCGACCCAAATACGATTACCCTTTCAACCATGTTCCTCTCCACAGATTGGACCATTTCATATAATTTGCCGTAACTCTTAAGGTTCAGTGGCACCAGTTGATCCTTAATCTCAGGTTTCAATCCCTCACGAAATCTTCTCACCCTATTCATAGGATCTCCACTCATCCATGGTGCAAACTTTGACAGCTCGGTGAACTTTGTCTCATATTGCTCTACTGTCATTTGGTCTTGTCGAAACTGCAGGAATTCAACCATCTTTTTCTCTCGCCTACAATCTAGAAAGCATTTACCATAAAAGGCTTCAACGAAAGCATCCCACACTGAGACCATACCTTCGGGGAAGATCTTTCCTTGCGTGACTTTCTACCACGCATTAGCGCTACTTTGTAGTTGGTAAACGGCTAGTGTCACTTAGTCGTCTTCGGAGCATCTTAGGAGGGCGAATGCTTTCTCCATTTTCATAATCCACCAGATTGCAACCTTTAGATCTCCTACCTCTTCAAACTTCGGCGGCTCGAGGTTCAAAAATTGTTCCATCAACTCGAGTATCAGTCACACACCATCATCATTTCCAATCAATGAGTCTTCACGCGAAACGGTGGCGACGGCAGCATTAGCTTGACTACTCACTTGTTGTCCGACTACAGCTCCCAAAGTTTCTAACGTCTGTAGGATCCCGTCCACTCTGGGATCTTCTTGGATTGTCCTTCCACGAGACATCCTCTCATTACGATTGCTCATTATACGAGTGACTTATGAGGTCATGTCCACCCCAAGCAACGCATAATGAGATCACTAGCAATCGGTCAAAAACTTCGATAACAAGCACATGCAAAAGCTTACGATCCTACTAACTATCCCAAATCTCAGCGCTTCTTATTACTCCAGGCCAATGACCAGATGGATCATGCTGACCATGCTCTGATATCACCTTGGGCGGGGATGTCACGCCCTGACTCTCGAGCCCGCAACATCCCTTGCCAAATCGCCACTAGGTTATAGAGATAGCATCCCAAGCACACTATCGACCTATCACTTACTTGCGCATGCGGAAACGTGTCAACTCCCCGACAACAATTCATCATGGGACAGAGAAGTAGGAAACCACAACAGTCATTCACAAAAGATAATTACAAAACATTGACCACAAGCAGATGAGTCTTAACCCTACTGAGCTACAGCTGACATAAATAACCCCACACTTCACGGCGGCTCACTAAGACCTCAAAAGGTTACTCGGTCGATTAAGGATAACTTCTCATCTACTTCAAAAGACAAATCCAATAGCCAATCCTTGGCGTCCACGAAGTTTCATCACTTAGGACCTGAAAATGTTATCACACAACGGGGTGAGAATAAATCTCAGTGAATCAAGTCTAAGCTCGGTTAGGAAACGGATTCGGCCAGGGCATCTGACATAAGGCTCACAAGATCTTATAACCACATATATCACCCAAGTATAGCCACGATGTAATAATCATCCACATGCATACTTACTAGCCTTCAACCACACACAATGCAACGCTTGACTCGACTCAACAGTCATATCAATAATCACTCAATCAAGCATCATATTCACAAGTATGCACAAGACACCACACGAGTCCATTTATTAACAATGATCGCGCCATCGGCGCAATGAGAGGATCTACGCGATTGGCGTGATTCGACTCTCACAAAAGTACGATATCATACTTATCCGAATGAACCAAGCTACGCTCCTCACCCTCAAGGCAGCGGCTACTACAAGCGGTGTATCTAGTGCACCCGTTGCACGGCACGGCGGTAGGCATCCCTATACAGGGCGTCGGTCCTTCACAAGCTGCGACCAGCATTCGATCAACCCTAAATCCGTACTATCCGGCATTGGATCAGGATTGTCGTACTTCTGGCAAGTCGTGTGATTTCGTACAATAATACAGTACGAATTTGTCAGGAAAAATCCATCATCATTCCATCCGACAATCAATCAATTTTATTCTCTTTCATTTAGGCCAGATGCTCACACAGACGTGCTCAAAGACTTGGCCCATGGCCGTTTTCATGCTAAAATATGTCTTTTGATTTCGCATTTGGTCATATGTATATATAGACTACCCAATAGTCAAACAATCATACACAGGGTGATTAACCCTCAAACAAATGCCAATTCACTAAATGAACATTCCAGGCATCCAATCAAACAAGTCAGCGAGGTGGTCAACTCAATCAGGGCCATCAATTTAGTTAAGCAATATAATGGCCGATTCGTACAATAATTATTTATTAGTCGATTTAATTTATAACGCTGATCGATCGCTCATCTCTAACCTATCACTCGCTTGCGATCAAACCACAACATACAGTCAATCAATCGATCAATCAATTCATTTTAACGCCAATTAGCCACATATGACCTAAACAAATCCGACTAACTTAATCGATCGCGGTCATTTAACCTAAACTCGATTTACACCTAAATCAACCACGATCGCGTACTTAAACGCCCTATTTGACTAGTCAATTAATCCTAGACGCAATTAGCGTCCTAACCAAGGATTAGGACCAACTCACAATTAGCTAGCTTGGGCGGACTCAAAATCAACGACATGACGGCAACGGTAGTTCTCAGCGAAACTAAGGGTTATCACACGGCGTCTCGACACAACACCTCAAGGACACCATGGGGAGGTCCGGCAAGGCGGCGGCGGCAACGACGGAGCTCCGGCAAGCGGCGGTCGGTTGAAACGGACTTTGGTCAGTGGTGAAAATAGGGGAAACCGGTCTATTTGAGAGGGAACTCGACCTCACGGGCTGAGGCAAGGCCATGAAGGGCTAGGGGGCTCACCAAGCGGTAGGAGGGAGTATCGACGGTGGCTCGACGGCAGCGCAAGGTGACTGGAGGCGGCGAAACGGCGACAGGACAGAACCGGGTCGAAATAGGGCACGCTCGCAGGGGAAAACATGGGACGCGGTCTGAGGCCGTTTCTAAGCTCAACAAGAGACGACGAACTCCCACCAGCTCCGAGGGTGGAGAAGGGACTCTAAGACGGTCGTCATCGACGGTGGTGAGCAACGGCGACGGCTGACTTGGTTGAGCTCGAAGCAAACCCGAACGAGACCCCGAAATAGAGCACCTTGGCTCTCGGGTTTATTCACGGCAGCTCTGGTGCTCGATGGACGGTGAGGCTTGGTCAGGACGGTTGTGAGGTGGCCAGGGGACGTCGGCAAGGTGGCGAAAGGTGACGGTGGCGACACACGGCTCACGGAGGACGGTGAGGAGTCTCAGGTCATGGGAGCCGAAAATAGGGGAAGCTTGAAGATTCGTAGGCAATATCTCGTGGGTTAACCTCGGGAGGCTTAAAGATTCGTAGGCAATTGTCTGACATGACCTTATCTCGTCCTGATATTCGAGTCCAAGTCACAGAAGTCTGGGGATTGGCCTTAACGTATTCTACTTTATCTCCATTCCAGAATGCTAGCATCTGGTGTAACGTCAAAGGAACACACTGGTTCCCATGTATCCAGTCTCTCCCCAAGAGTAGGTTGTAGGAACAATCAGCATCAACAACGCAGAAAGATGTTCTCGACGTCTTCTATCCCACTGTCAAATTTGCGACATATATCCCTTTTATTTCGGTAATCTCACTAGTAAAATCTGACAGCTGGATGTTCGATGGGATGATTTCGTCATTAGTTCTTCTTCCCTTGATGAAGAATATGTATGGGATACGATTCAAGGTCGAACGACCATCAACCAAAACCTTCATCACTGGTCGTCCATTTATCTTAGCATTGATGTTGAGCGATCTCAAGTGATTTGAAATCTCTTCCAGGGGCTCCTTGAATTCCATGGTTTCATCTTTGTCGAAGCAGAAGTGATCACTTTCCTTTTCTTGTGTCTTATTCTCATCATCATGATCAACCGAGGGCGATTCTAATCGAAACTCGTTAGGCAATTTTTCTTGGACAATACATGAGCTCATAGGTGAGACTGACCTGCTTATTTGGGTTCTAAAATGAGGATTTGGCTTTGATAATCCCTGTGATTGGGGCTGCATTTGATCCTCTGCTTGGACACGTTAAGCTACTTTTGATTTGCACCTCTAGACCAAACTTCTTGTCTTTTGAGTTTTAGGGCGGTTCATAACCATCGAAGCTAGCTTAAGATAAAGTAGGTTAGTCTATAGTTGCAACATATAGACCCTTCTTTTCCTCTGGACCCTACTCTTCTTGGTAAGAGTCATGACCTCTTCTTTTCTTTTCTTTTTTGTGCTTCCGTTACCTTGTACTAGGATTCTTCTAAGGGATCACTTGGTATCTTCAAAGTCCACTAACGGCGTGGTCCACTCGGGACGTGTCGTATGTCTTCATTGAACTCTTGCTCCCAACCATATGAAACTCTATCCCGAGTATGGATAGGAGGTGGACCATGGCTGACGTAGTGGTTGAACTTTCCGCTTGGTTCTCCTAGTGTGCCACCCCTCTTCATACATTTGCTTGAATGATTTGTACGACTTCTTTCGAGGAAGAGGTTTCTTAGACACTGTATCTCTAGACTGGGATAATTTTCGACCTCGTTGACCGCCTTCATTATTCATTTGGTGGCCGTGTTCGCATTGATCCATACTTTCCAGTTTCTTCCTGCATCGAACGTGCATATTCGGCCACTCAAATTGCTTACCCGACTGCTCAAAGAGACCATTCCAATCATCATTGGGAAAGGATCGGTGTCTATATCCATGGGAGATTTACCCTTGTCGTCAGCAAACTTGATCTTCCCCTGTCGGATTACTTCTTCTATGTTCTTGTTAAGAACCAAACAATCTGAGGTATTATGGCTCCATGAATGATGCCATTTACAATATTTCTTCCCAACTAATTCCTCCGTAGATGGTATTTTCTGCCCTTCTGTTAGCCTGATTTGTCCGTCGGCCAACAACATGTCAAAAATCTCTTCTGTTCGGTTATCATCGAACGAATAGTACATTGCTTTCTTAACTTGGCCATGATGGTTGATTTTTCTCTCATTTTTGCTTGTCTCAGCGCTTGACACGTATATGGCTTGTCTATAATCAATTAAGCCACTGCAACTTCAATAGGATCTATATGTTCTTTGTCGAAATCGGAAGGTTTGACAAAGTTCACATCTCCTCTTCGAGTGTGCATTTTGTCTTTTTCTCTAAGTATGCTCTCATGTTTGACAGTCATGGTTGATAGTTCAAACAAGTCCATACACGGATGTCCAAACATCTTGTCTCGGATTTCAAACTTCAATCCGTTGTAGGTGAACTCTGCATATGTTTTCTCGGGCAAAGGAACTAGATATTTATTCCTTGCTCATTTGAACCTCGTAATAAACTGATCGATGGTTTCATTTCCCATTTGCTTCATTGTTGATAAATCAGCTACTGAAAAATTTGGCACAGCTCGTTGAAACTATCTATGAAAAAGTCACTCCATCTATTCCCAAGTTAGCACCAAATTTGGTGGCAACGCCGTATACCAAGTAAAGGTTGTTCTTGACAAGGACAATGGAAAAAACTTTAGCTTCCAATGATCAGCATGAGTAGCATCTCCGCACAATGCAAGGAAGCGATTAACGTGTTCATAGGTGGATCGATCATCTTCACTAGTGAACAACGTAAACTCTAGTATTTTAAATCTTCTTGGGTACATAATTGTGTCTATCCAATCAGGGTATGGCTTTCGATAAACATTAATCATGTATCCTACCATAGGATCGTTATACCCAGCTACTTGTTCGACAGCAAGCTGATTCTAGTATGCGGGCTGGTACGACACTTGGTACCCTAGCTACTGCAAGATTTAATACGCGGGCTATTGCGCTTGATACACTGGCTGCACGGCGAGCTGAAAAATCTACCGCATGGGCTGTTGTCCCCCTACGATTGCAAGACCTAATTCACCTGTTAATATCCTGGCTGTACAAACTGTTGCTGGAGCGCAGGAATGAAAGGTTGATCTGGCCCTCTAATCTGTAGGAACTGATCTTGCCCCTTTGCTTGCCACTGCCCCTAGAGAAGACTGGCACTGGTTATTGATTCTCTACGACCACAGGCGCAGGTTGCTCATTCGCAGGGTTTATCTGAGCATTAACTCCATGCTGAGCAACATGTATATCTTGTCGAATTGGGTAAACAAGAAACGTACCTACATCTGGATTCGTCTTAGGATTGGCATCATTAGTTGGTAATGCCTCTCCTCGTGGCAGGATCCTAATAAGCGCAATTGGTGGTATGTTCTGGCCTGTTAGCGATAATTAGGGATTCTGTAGGATAATTTCTTATGCTAGAGAGATTTTGGTAATTATGTTGATTGTTAGTATCTCTCAAGATGATGTGTATATCTTGATTGATATATTATCTTATATAACTATATAATAAAGCCTATAAATAGGCTCATGTATTGCTATTCAAAATATATCGAAATATACAAAAATTTTCCATTTTTCTCTTCTGCATTATTTAATTCAACTTGGTATCAGAGCCTTCATTCCTGAGGCAATGCAAAGTGCACCGGGTGAACATCGCACCCGGTGCACCTCAGAAATTTCCCAATTTCCACATTATCATTCTCAAATTCCTCAAATAAATCCATCCCACTCGACAGTGTTTCATTGGTGTGCTTCATTTCGTCTGACCAAGCGCTGCCATGGTAGTCATGTCACAAAGTATGTGAAGCGTCTCCAAGTTGAGCCTTTCTCTTCCACTGAGGTATTTTTCGACGCAGCGAAGACGCGTCTTCGTACAGTAACCTTCGCTGAGCAGTGCCTGGCTTAATCTGCTTATTGTAGCCACGCCAGCCGTATCAGCTGCGTTTGTTTAGTTATTGTCCCAGCAGCAAAGTCGACCGCAAAGGACGCATGTTGTTCGGTTCAATTGCCTCCGATCCTCGACCGTTCATGCGTCGTTTTTGGAAAGTCAACATCACCACCAGATTCGTCGCTGTCAGACAATCAACACATTGGATCTATCATGCCGACGAAGTTTAGCGTCGATTTCAACCATTTTCGCTATCTTATTTCATGGTGATCGAAGATTTATTTTTTGGACACTGTTTAGATTGTTTTCAAACTCGAGTTGATTGAACTCACCTTGAATTTGAGGGAGGATGTTAGCGATAAGTAGGGATTCTGTAGGATAATTTCTTATGTTAGAGAGATTTTGATAATTATGTTGATTGTTAGTATCTCTCAAGATGATGCGCATATCTTGATTGATATGTTGTTTTATATAGCTATATAATAAAGCCTATAAATAGGCTCATGTATTGCTATATCGAAATATACAAAAATCTTACATTTTTCTCTTCCGCATTATTTAATTCAACTTTGCCAATGAAACCTGCATTTGTTAATGGAGGAACTGGCAACGAAACACTCGCAGCTGGCATGAACATATTCCTAACCTGAGACTGTGGCAAACTTGATGACGCTCCATGTTGTCCTGACATTTATTCGTGATAAGTGTTGACAATCAATGGTCAGATAACTTTCGTCATTCGTTGGACCACGTGATCAGCAAAATCACCCTAGGCTTCTTCCGCTGCACGTCTTATCGAAGTCAGCATGACTGGTGTCACTTCAAGATTTCTTCTCTATTCTTCGACGTGTTGTCGAGGAACTTCGATATCCTCTCCTTGGACTTGGTTTTGCACTCCTTGAGCCATCGAAGACTCTCTTCATGGCACCTTGTCCATAGGTTCGTCACCATCTAAATTGATGCGACCTCTTGTCCGTGGCATAGCACTCTTTCGAACTAACACCTCAGTCGCATCGGGCATGCCAAAAAAGATTGTTGGGCGTTAAAATCATTCAATTGGGCCTGAGAGGACTTTCGAGATTCGGCCCAAAAGGCTGCAGCCTAAAAGAATGACTGGCGCGGAAAATCTTCTATCAAACATTAGCAGTTCGTTAAGTAAGAAGGAATTTAGGGTCAGTTTTGGACAGAGTGTGTCAAATGCAAAGTCTTTACTAAAGATAGCTTCGATGATTCCGTACAAACTTTCGACAATTCTTACCAAAGCACTTCAATGAGACTTGTCGAAATACTCTTCGACGGAAAGTTTAACTAGGACACAACATCGGAATTGAATCGTCGACGTTAGACCACAATGTAGGACACAATGCCAGAATTTAATCGATGACACTGGATGGGGGAAAATGTAGGACACTGTACCGGAATTGAATCGACGACACTGGACAGGATGGATGAAAGGTACAACACCGAAATTGAATCGACGGCACTGAACCTAGTGAGCAGACGCTGGAATCTAATCGAAGACACCTAACTCGGATATGAAACTCGCCGGAATTGAATTAACGACTGGAATCTAAAAGCTACAGCTAGGCTAACAGCTAATTGAAAGATAAAAATAGACTTGTTTGTTTGTGTGTTGGTGTCTTCTTCGCTGGACATCCTCAAGTATTTATAGGCTACTTCGATAACCGTCGAATGGTTACTGCCGTGGGCGCTACTCCAAGTACGTCATTTTCAATAGCCTTGTGGATAATGCTTCTGATGGTTTCTCAACTTTTCGCGCCCTTTTCTCTCTCTTCTGGAGATTGCTGCCAATCTATGTAACCGCTTCGATCGTGGCCTTTTCCACGTGCTTTTTCTCTCAATTTTGTGGAAGGTACCGCCAAAATTACCTTTACATGTGGTGTCCCCGCGACTAGTCTCGGTCGGGCTTCTGTGTTCCTGACTGTAGCTGATTACTATATCACGTGACTCCGTAGGTTGAACTTTTGGTGTCAACAGAATGGAAGCAAAAGATTCTATACAATGCTCTTGCAAAATAAACACGACAAGCTGCAGTGATGAGGCAAACACCTGCCGCTGGCGTAAAGACTACTGGAATCACTAAGATATCGCAAAGGATGGACTAGGAAACTGCCAAAATATCAACATTTAAATGTGACAACCAAATATTTCTCTATTCATTCCCTCTCTGCAAACTTTTCCTTCAAAAACTCTGCATGGTGAAAGGCGCACCAGCATCAGCAAATCTCGGAGCAGCTCCCGCTTCAGAGAAACATTTTCATGCCAATTGCACGGGGTCAAATATAGAACTATACCAATTCTGTTCGCTGATAATCGCTGATAATCTTCATAAAACCTACCCATCATCCTTCCTATCCTCCGAAGGCGCTTTCATCGCTTTGGCAGTCATGAGAGCAACCACAGCTCTGTGAACTGCTACATCCGTTTTGCAAAGAAGTCTCTGCGCCCTCTCTCTCTTAAGCTTAGCTAAATTAGATGCATACCGCGCTGCACCAGATGCATTCAACAATTTATATTCCTCTATTCCCACTGCTTACCAGATGGTGTATGAGAGCCTTCAGATGAAAAATGTCGATGAGAATTCCAGTGAAGGGTAGTCTTTTTACTGCCTGTGGTTCTCCTACTGTAGGCAGTGACCATCTGTAAAGGTCGAGGATATGCAACGGCACTAGATTTCTTTGACTTATTATCTGTGTAGTCTCAGAGGATAATTTCGATTGAATCCATCATTGCTGATTTGGAGTATCGCTGGCCAGGGACATTTCGTGGAGAATACCTCAATGGAGATGTTAGTGCCATTTGAGAATTGTCCACATGCGCATAGTTATGTCCCAAATAGAGGGCCCAGGCTTCGGAAACTGATGTGCTTTATGAGGTTCCACTCATTCTCAACAAGTGCAAGTACCACCTCTGCCCCACTCTCTCTCCATCCCCTGTCCCTGCATCCGTTTTAACGTTTTTGAATCAGAGGAAAGCTTTTTATTAATATTTGAAACTTCCGCCTTGAGAAATACGCTTTCCTTTTTCAGATATTCATTTTCCTTTATCAAAAGCTCCTTCTCTACTTTTAAAGAATCGTTTTATTTTGAAGCCAGATCTGATTTATCTTTGATTTGACTAAATTTGTTTTACAGAAAATTGATTTTGTCCTTACGAGAAATTTCATGTTGATTTAGCCGAGCAATCTCCTTTTTCAGTTCTCAAATTCTCTTGAGCAATTCTATGATATGAACATAATTTTTCAATATAATCAGATCCCTCAGAATGAATATTAGGAGTTACCTTAGCTTCTTTTTTTGAATCTGAGTTTTCCATTAGACGGATGTTTGCATATTCCTCATCGTTTTCTTCACTTTCCTCGTCACTCCAAGTTTCTGCTTTCAGAGATTTCTTGGATTTCTCATCCTTTCCTTTCTTACTTAGAAGAGGATAATTTGATTTGTCATGTCCTTTCTTCTTGCATTTAAAACAAATTACATTTTTTTTGTTTCTATTAATGTATGATCTCTTCTATCATATTGCTTGAAATCCTTTTTGCTTTTGATATTTCTACATTTTTTTGCCATTCTTCTGAAATTTTGACCATGAGTGCGATTTCCTCATCATCCTAAACTTCAGAATCAGAGATATCAAGATCAAAGTTAGATTTTAATGCAATGAATTTCTTGCCTCTTGAGTTTGCTTCTTCATTGATTCTTTCATCTTTATAAAATTGAAGAGTCCCAATTAGCTCATCAATAGATAATGGCACAATCCATTTGCGTTAATTGGATGGATGTTTCGATGTTATTTCATTCCTTTGAGAGTCCTCTCAAAAGCATGTTCATTTTCAAATATCAAGAGACCGGTCGCCCTTAATATGTGAGGCCATTTATTATTTTAGTGGATTTGCCAAACATTTTCTTGACTATCTCTTTATGTTTCGTTTTGAAGGCTTCATATTGGCTAAGTAGAATATTGATTTTGGTCTCCTTCACCCATTTAGTTCCCTCATAGGTTACATGTAGTTTGCCCCCACATTGCTTTCGCTGATGGACAATATGCAGTGTGTTTATATTTAGTGGGAGATAAAGATCTAAAAAAATGAATAGAAAGCTTTAACATTTAGTGCATCTCTTTTTGTCAATTCAGTTGCAAATAGAATTGCAATGGGAGCTGTGTTGTTGATATTGGTATTTCATCGACCGGCAGAAGATGTTGGCCTAAAGAGTCTTGTCCTTGCATTTGAATTTGCACCGCCTGATGTATTTGCAATGGTATCAATCCCTTTTTGTACAACGTCCCAAATCAGTAGATGTTGGCATCTAAGGAATGCTTTGAACTTATTTTGCCAATTATTATACTCCTTTGTATCAAAGTAGAGAGGCTGCAGTTGCTTCCTCTTTCAATAAAACTAGGGACAAAGTTGTTAGCTATAAAGATCATTAGCTCAGAAGTAACAATACTTCAAAACAAAGAGCACCTAGCTTTAATACCAATTGAGCGAAATCTGTTAGAAAATGTGAATAGGTGATGATAAAAACTTATTTGAAAATATTGTGAAATTAAATAAAACAAGCTCAGAGTTTAATTCAAAGTCTATTTGAGTATACATTCTGAGATGACCTGTTTCAGTGTACGTTCTAGGATGACCTCTCGGAATCTAATTGTGCACAATTCAACTATCATAAATAAAACACAAAGAGATTAAGGGATATAGAATTTTGCACAAAGGATTTTATAGTAGTTTGACTCTGCTCAAGGTTAATTCTACATCTTCACGCTGATAGCCAATCGGATGGATTGCACTAGTGAATAACTCAAAGGTTACAACACGATGACTACTTTTCAGTTGATAGACTTTTCGCCTAACACACTCTTCTCACTTGGGCATAAACCTCTAAATATTAAAAAGTTTGGATCAATATTTTCTACAAGCGTTCAAGATGTGGCGATGATACTGTTAACAGAACAATCATTCTAGGAAAGAGTTTTATATTTGGGCCTAATCTATTGGTTTTATAGACTAGGCTCTATCCACAATAAATCCCAGATAACTTCATAACAAAACAAGTTTCAGATAACAAGAGGAATAATCAAAACACAGTTATGGGTTACACGCTCAAAGAGCATATCTATGACTTCTTCAAACCAAAATTGGCAGCCAATCACTAAATCCATATTTAGTAATGACCACAAATCGAGATCTTTATCTTTATCTTTCAGCAGTATGTACGTAGGTTTGGCGTCCCCAACACCATCATCAAGCAAAGTAAAAAGTTTGAATGAGCACTGATTTGACACCTATAAAAAAACGAAACCTTCATGAAGTTCTTCTGATCTCCTTCGAAAGTGGACTTGTTCATAATAAAACCTGACGAGAGCCAAACCCTGACAATACACATGCAAAAGACTCAAAATCTAAACTAGATCAGGATAAAAATCTCCCAAAAATGGGAGAGAAAAGCTTCTAGATGCACACTAAATCGAAAGAGAAAAGCTGTCAAACGAGAAGATAACAAGAAAAGAAAAGAGAGAATCAAAATAGCCATGGAAAAGGGAAGGGGAGGGAGAGATCTAGCTCCAAAGCCTCCCCTCCATGAAAGTTGAAGAAGGGAAGGGGGGGGGGAGCAAGAACAAACATCATATTGGTAATGACATCTCAGGAAACTGATGAAATACGAAAGGATAAATATAAAAATACATCTAGTTAAGCGTGGAGTCCGGGCTATCTATTTTACGGTAATGTCCAAGATCATTACATATCCCTTTTCCAATCAATAGGGATTTGCTCAGGACTGCTGAACTTAATTGGATCATGTACAACGTAATCACAGATTTAATTTTCCATGAAATTCATATAATTATGTATTCATTTATTTTGCCTAACTATTCACCTATTCTCAACTCCAAGTGCTGAATTGACGGTGGAAGCGTGGTTGGGTGTGAGTATAGAGAGTGATCCGCGATGAAGAGAGAGACGTTGAGAATGAAAAGAGACCAAAATGTGTGTGTGGGAGAGAGAGGGAGAGAAAAAGGAGGGGGGGGGGGAGGGGAGGGAGAGTTAGGGCAAAGTTGAGAGAGACATTATTGTGGAGAGATTTCCAATTCAGAAAGAGAAGTAATTTTTTTCACTACTAAAAGTGAAAACAACTTCTGAAGCAAATAGCTATTTCAGAAGTAGAAAAAGGAAATTGCGTAATCAAACGAGCTTTTGCTTCAGAAGTTGTGTTGCCAAATAAATTTATGCTCCATAAGCACTTTGAAGCAGAAATTGTCATCCTGCGCGCCCCTAACCGTTGAAATAAAATGTAATAGTGGAAAATTTGGGGACAAATTCTACGGTCGTCCAAAGGGTTTTTGTGTAATTCCTTACCGATGCAGTGGAAGGGTTGTTGTTGTTGTTTTTTTTTTTGGCCTCTCTCTCTCCCTCTCAAGAGAGTGGAAGGGGTTGAGCCACTTACAAATGGGCCTCGGACCAAACTCAATCCGCTTTCCTGGACATTCCTGTAGTCATCAACCATGTCGGGCCCCATTGGTGCAATGTCCAAGATTGTCTTGCGATGGCTTTAACGATCAAATCGAGTGAACATGAAAGAAAGTTGAAATAAGGGAAAAGGTAGAGGAAAACTCCTCATAGTGGAGGTGGTCCTGCTTGGGCCATGATTATGCAGTGTCGCTGATATTTCACCGGTAAGTCGATTTCAATGTCAAAAGGCTCTCTTCAACCGTAGTCAAGAAATTTCTCAAGGAAATGCTTTCCAAACCTTCATTTGTTCTTTCATGATGCAGCAATTCAGCATCAAACACGACTCTACCAAATCTGGGCTACCCTTTAATTGGGTCATTTGGTCCACGTGTTCGGATTTGGTGGAAGGAGTTAGCACAGCGGGATCCACGAGGGTGTCTACGGTCGGAGAGGCAATTCCGTGATGTTGGAAGCGCAGCATCAAAATGTCGTGAAGCGACGACTCTCTCCTCAATTCAAAGAGAAACCAGGAAGAAGATACATGTGAGCATGGATAAATTAATAAAGGTGGACCAGTCAAGGGGTCCTACTGTCCACACCTTCTTCTTCCATGG
The DNA here is from genome assembly GCA_021437785.1 of Rhodomyrtus psidioides. Lineage (NCBI taxonomy): Eukaryota > Viridiplantae > Streptophyta > Magnoliopsida > Myrtales > Myrtaceae > Rhodomyrtus > Rhodomyrtus psidioides. The sequence continues at coordinate 3,205,201 of JAILYB010000030.1, forward strand.
CTGCTCGCTGCTCTACCTTGTAAAGATCACGGCTCCATCTCATTCTTGGTGTGGAGAACTGGACTTACTGCTCCTCCAAGAGTTCCTGCTGCTACCCTTACTGAACTGGAATTTTATTTGCCGTTGGACTCTGCAGTTTTTTTGGCCAGTCACTCGGCCTATTTTCTGCTTCTTCTTAACAGTTTCTTGGGGGTGTCATTTCCCGCACCTTCTGCTGGCTTGGCTTCCTCCAGGTTGGCTGATGTTGTTACTTTTGCAAAGACTACAACTGACATTTGCTGGAGCCTCCTGGTCTGATACTGCTCCTTCAATGACTTCATTGCTGGCTCCCAGGAGAACACTGACCTGCGACCTTACTCTTGTTGTTCTAAGACTTGGCGGTGATCCTTTTCTTTTTGTAGGGCACTTGTTAGTTTGTGAAGGGCTCTTGTCCGACTCTTTAGACCACCTGTTTGGCCGCTTTTTGTTCTATTTTCCTCTGATCCCCAATTCTGCTCTACTGATGCCGGTTTCTTGGTCCCTTTATAGCCCTGGCCGTGTCTTGGCATCTAGGTTGACACGCTTGTCGTGACCTTTATTTTGCAACCGGTCACCATTGAACCCGTCTTGGCACTGCGATAGCAATATCGGTTCATGGTTTTGTGTGTCCGGTCTTTACTTGTACCTAGCATCTTGAAAAGTATATACAAACTTACCTTACCAAAAAAAAAATTAATAAAGGTGGACGTCTCTATCGACTGTTGATATATGAAGCCCTTAAAAGTAGGCCCATCACTTTTACTTATGAATCTATATGCCTTATCCGGTTAGGAAAAGAAAAGTTACATCAATTGTTGATATTTGTAACTCTTGGCTTAGTATCTATGCTTTTTTAGGAATGACCATCTTCTTCTTTCCCAAAATATCTTCAAGTAACTACATTGTGGAATATTCCTATCAATGGACAAATGGCTAGGTTAGTAATTTCTACTTTATCGATCGTGTACTTCGATTTTAAATTTATAATGTGTTTCATCCGACAAGGCAATTTCATAAAACCATTTCAAATGTTAAAATAGTTTTGACTTTCCACGTATACTTGTGTACAATTTTTATTTTTATTTTTTGTATTGTACCAACAAACTATTTTCGATCATTAATTATCTTTTTTCTTGCATATATAGGTGAAGCAAATGTACTTTTGCTAGTAGTACTAGAAAAAGCCTTATTACTAATTATAAGGATTATGTGTTAGTACGCTCAAATGTTTTTTTTTTGTTTGGCCGAAACTCAAATGTATTGAGTAGAAAAAAAAAAGGAGAGAAAAAAGCATTATTTTAAATGGGAAGAGAATTAATAGTCCTATTCACCAAGGAAATTTTGAGGAATAGTACTTTTATTTACTCAATTGAAAATACAAACTTGGTTATTTCTTTCCTCTATTTTTATAATACAAAATTAAACTAAAAACATAAGGTTTTGGTACTCGATGATAAAGACAATAGTGAATCAACATTCTTCTTGACCCCCAAAAAACCAAAAAGGAATCAACATTCAAAATTGTACTCCAAATTCTAGGACACGGTCGTCTTTTCTTTGTCTATTGTCCAATGTAGTACTTCACATCACATATTCTTTTGTCCATTATTACTTTTTATACTACACCATCAATTGCACCTCAAAATTATTTTTCTCTCTCAAAATCTGAATCTGATTCCTCATTTTCGTGCATTACTTTAAAAAGTCTTCGGGTTTGAATGGCCCAAGTTTACAAGCGACGTTACCTTCTGCCTTTTCTGCTTTTCCTTACATATTATCCAGTGTGCTAGCCCATCTATTGGGCCCAAGAGCCCGGCATCATTGATGGGTCGGGCCCGTTACTAGTAAGGGGCTGTTTGGGCCGGACCCCTTAGTAACCCGGGGGCTGCGCTAATGCCCGGGCATTATCGATCTGCAGCAGCTCTGATCGCCGGTCCCTCTCTTCGCCGACGATCCTCTCCCTCGCTCCTCCGATAATTCGGAACCTTATCATATCAATCTGTCCGTTGTTCGCGTTCGTTCGCATCAGTTTCTGGCGCTTCCTCCCGCGATATTGTTTCGAGGTTTGATCGATTCTTCCTTCTCATTTCTCTTATTCTGTTTCGGCTTTGATTTTCTACATTCGATTTCAATTTTTTCCGTTGCCTGTCAAAGAGGGCTAGGGTTCTTATGTGCTCCCTCTTCTGGACTAATTGCTGGTGGATTCGCCTTTTTCTTGATTGTTCTCGGTGCGCCACTTCCAGAGCTTGCCAGTGCTCATCCAGGTACAAGCAAAGAAGTCGCCACTTTGCATAGCCAAACGAAGCAAATGCACTCTCTTTTCTGATGAGAAGGGTATGATTCTTCTAATTTTTCTTCGGGTAAGTCTTTCAAATCCTTACATATTTTTGTCCACCGGCAGCAGTAGCGGAAATTCGACGTCTCTAGTGATGAACGAGACGTGATTTCTCCGTGTTTGATTTCGTGAAAAGCTCTATCGACGTCAATCTATCTGATAAATGTGTAAGCATCCGTTAAAATCTCTGTGAATTTGCTCATCTTCTGGTGGTGTTTGGTTTTTATTTATACACACACACATACGTACATTAGAATTGTTGGATTGGTTTTCTAACAGACCCAGACTTGAAAGAAAGAAACTCGGAGGAAGACGATATGAGGAAGGAAAATTTTATTGCTCTTTTTCACTCTATACAATTGTGTTATAGATACAACGTATATAAAGACTCTTGGAAGGCGATACAAAATCGTAACAGTATAATAAACAATCCCAAAGAATCTTTTCTTCCTCCAACAGTGAAGATATGGAATAGAAATAGGCAACGGAATAACAAAACACAATCCTGAAAATATTTGAATCCCGAAAATATATGCTGAGTAGTGGCTTTCCTTAACATCCCCCACAAGCTAATGGTGAGGATGAACCATTAGCTTGGACCGCAACTGAAGAAATCGACGAGTGGGCAAACCTTTAGTGAAGATATCGGCAGTTTGTTCCTCAGTAGAAATATAGCGGACGACCAATTGTTTTCATGTAATGCGTTCCCGAATGAAGTGGTAATCAATTTCTACATGCTTGGTGCGAGCATGGAACACAGGATTGGCCGATAAGTTATCACACCAAAGGATGGGCGGTACGGGTGGGGGCACATGAAGATCCCGAAGCAGATATTCAAGCCACATGAGCTCCGCAGTCTTATCCGCAAGACATTTGTATTCAGCTTCAGTATTGGAGCGAGCGACAATGCGTTGCTTACGAGATGACCAAGAGATGAGATTGGGTCCATGATAGATACAGAAGCCACCAACAGAGCGACGGTCCGTTCGGTCACCTGCCCAACTGGCGTCAAAGAATGCATGGAGCTGCATGGCTACCGTGCGAGTGAAGAGAAGACCATGCGAGATCGTACCAGCCAAATAACGGAGAAGACGTTTCACGGCTTGCCAATGCGCCACAGTGGGAGCGTGAAGATGTTGACAAGCGGTATTGACCGCGTATGCAATATCGGACCGCGTAAGAGTGAGATATTGAAGTGCTCCCACAATGCTGCGATATTGAAATGGATCGGCAAGTGGCTCATGGGATGCAGCTGTGTCTGGTTCCACGGAATTGGTAGGGGTGGCGGCAGGTTTAGCGGATTGCATATTAGCATTTTTCAGTATTTTCCTCACAAATTGACCCTGATGAAGACGTAACCCATCAGTGGTGTGAAGGACCTCAATCCCCAAAAAATAATAAATGTCCCCTAAATCCTTGATAGCAAATTCGGATTGAAGAGATTGCAAGAGATCCTGTAGCGGAGCATTTGGGGAACCAGTCAAAATAATGTCGTCAACATACACCAATAAGTAAATGGTGAAAGCAGCCGTGTGCTTGACAAACAAGGTGGTGTCGGCATTAGATATGACAAATCCCAAGTCGCACAAATAGGAACTCAAGCGAGTATACCAAGCGCGAGGCGCTTGTTTCAGACCATATAAAGAGCGCTGAAGACAACAAACATAGTCAGGCTTACTTGCATCAACGAAACCTGGCGGTTGAGTCATATAAACTTCCTCCTCGAGGAATCCGTGGAGGAACGCATTAGAGACATCCAACTGTCGAATGGACCAATGTTGAGAATACGCCAAAGACAAGACTGTGCGTATAGTAACAGGCTTTGCCACCAGGCTAAACGTCTCTGTATAATCGATACCCTCTTGTTGATGGAAACCCTTGGCGACCAATCTTGCTTTATAGCGTTCAATAGTTTCATCAGAGCGGAGCTTAATTTTATAGACCCACTTGCATCCAATGGGTCGAGCATGAGCAGGAAGAGGAACAAGACTCCAGGTGCCATTCTCCATTAATGCGTTGTATTCGGACTGCATTGCAAGTTGCCATTGCTCATCCTTGGCAGCCTTGGAAAAGCAAGTTGGTTCTTCAGGAATATTGGACTGAACCACAAGAGCTGAGGTATGATTTCGTTGAAAAGTAGGACGAGCTATAGTCCCATCGCGAAGACGGGTTATCATAGGATGAGAAGAAGATGTCGGTACCGTGACTTGAGGTGCTTGGGGTACCTCAACATGTCCAAGAGCATTGTCGGTGGAGGCAATAGGGGGAACATCCATAGTTGGTGAAGACTCAACTGGTTCCACAGGTGTCGAGGATGAGAGAGACAAATCGACAGGCACAAATAGATCCACATGTGTCGGTGTTGAGGGACTGTGAGAGGCGTGGAATGTGGGAGCAAGAGGATAGAAGGCCTCATCAAAAGTGGCATCCGCAACAACATAGAGGCGCTTCTCCTTGGGGCAATAGCAACGATATCCTTTATAACCCGGAGGATAGCCCATAAAGATGCATACCTTCGATCGTGGTGCAAGCTTATGAGGAGAGTAAGGGCGAAGAAACGGATATACTGCACAACCAAAAACACGTAAGTGCGTAATATCAGGTTTAGTATGAAATAGAGCCTCCCAGGGTGACAAGTTATCAATGACTGGTGTTGGCGTGCGGTTAATCAAGTAAACCGCAGTTTCAAAAGCGAACTCCCAAAATTCCGGTGGAACAGAACCTTGATGAAGAAGGGTCAATCCGGTTTCGACTATATGTCGATGTTTCCGTTCCGCAGTCCCATTCTGATAAGGTGCATGCGAACAAGAAATCCGTTGGTGGATACCATGCTCTCGAATATATTGTAGAAATTCCGTAGATGTGATGAATTCAGGTGCTCCGTCACATTGTATGGACTTAATTTTGCAGTTAAGTTGATTTTCGACAAGTTTGTGAAAGGCTTTAAAGATGGAACAAAATTGACTACAAGATGTGAAGGAATAGAACCACGTGAAACGCGAGTAATCGTCAATGAAGCAAATATAGTATTTATTGCCGTTGAATGAAATAACAGGAGATGGACCCCAAATATCAAAATGAATTAATTCCAAAGGATGTTTGGACCTAGACAAAGTGAGATAATGACTATGGCAGTGATTTTTATTCATAGCACACGCCGGACAGACTGAAGATGAAGAACGACTAAAACTAATGTTGGATGAATTGAGAAGACGCACAAGCCGGTCGACGGTGGCATGTTCCCAACGGTTATGCCATAGAGTGAGTGAAGCAACAGATGCAGAAGGTGCAGAAGAGGAGCAAGGTGGAAGGATGACGCGATAAAGTCCATTGTCACGTACGCCGCGGAGGATTTCCTGACCATTTTTGATAGATGTGGCAACAAATGTGTTAGAATCGAATTGGAAAACACATTGGTTATCAAGTGCGAAACGAGACACGGAAAGTAAGTTTTTAGTGATTCCGGGTACAACTAGAATTTGACAAAGTATAAAGGAGGGAGAGGAGGATACGAGTGTACCTGTGTGGGTGATGGGTAAGGAAGCGCCGTCACCCACAACAAGCTGAGTTGGACCGGAATACGGAGTGACACTAGAAAGTCCTACAGAATTGTCCATAACGTGATGTGTAGCACCCGAATCAACAAACCATGCCGAAGATGTGAGAGCAGAGGGCGGACTGGATGGTGGCAAGTATTGTGGCACTGAATCCGAACCCGTCAAGTGTGTTTTTTCAGGCTGCAGTAGTGCCGGTTGGGCTGATCCAACAAATCGATAGCAGGTATTAGCCCTATGGCCTTGCTTGCCACAGAGTTGACAGAATGGGCCTCCTCCGTTATGGCGTCTCCCGCGATTGCCAGTTCCATAATGTGAGCCACGGCCATGGGATGTTCTAGAGAAATTCCCAGACTGATGGAAATCTGTGTGGAAGTTATTGGATCCGGGACGGGTGTGTCGAGAAGGAGGCAAGACTTGGTTGGTCTGAAATGCCGTCGGTGGACGATGATGTGTGGCCGATGCTAGCTCTAGCCTTCCCTCATAATTAAGAATTAAGGCATGAATTTGGTCCTTTGTCAGAGACCCGGTTTGAGTCAAAACAGAGATTGCGGTGTCGAGACCTTGAAATTCAGCACCCAAACCACGAAATAATTGAGTATGATATTCATTAATAGATAAAGGTTCACCAATAGCAGCTAACTGGTCTGTGAGGCTAGTGGCTTCTTGTAGGAATTTCGTGACAGATCGGTGGCCTTTTGAGAGTGACTGAAGTTGGAGCGGTAAAGCAGATGCGCGAGCGGTTGATTGAGCAGCATTCGAATCTGCAAGGTATTTCCAAACGCTTGCTGCGGACGTGTGGTCAGTTGGGCAACTATTGGAGCAGTCGACGAATTGAGGATCCAAGCCAAGGCTATGGACTCTCGAAATTTCCAGTTTTCATACGTTGAATCCGTCTCCTCCGGTACAGGTTCGGTGCCATCCAGAATGGACAGCAAGCGTGCAGCACGTCAATACGGTGAGAGCTGCGTTTTCCAGATTGGAAAGTTTGTCCCCATGAGCTTCTCTCCAATGCTTGGTGGAGACATGAGAGTGGGGTTATTTGAGACAGTCGATGACGACGTCTGTGTAGGAGGTGGTGTATCTTTAGTCATGGATCGATAAGGCTTTCGCCAAAGGGCTCTGATACCAACTTGAAAGAAAGAAACTCGGAGGAAGACGATACGAGGAAGGAAAATTTTATTGCTCTTTTTCACTCTATACAATTGTGTTATAGATACAACGTATATAAAGACTCTTGGAAGGCGATACAAAATCGTAACAGAATAATAAACAATCCCAAAGAATCTTTTCTTCCTCCAACAGTGAAGATATGGAATAGAAATCTTTGTTGTTTTTCCTCTCGGGTTTTGCGACTGTTTTATTAATGTCTTGTTTTCTTTGGATACCCTTCAGTCCTGTAATATAATTCACTCTTCCACAACCGTAACTCATCATCAAGCACATAGATAACCCAGAATTCTCTCTCTCTCTCTCTCTCTCTCTCTCTCTCTCTCTCTCTCTCTCTCTCTCTAGAACAGAGGATTTTTGGGTCGTCAGCGAATAATTTTAGCCCATGGTTGGTGTTTCCCCCCAATTTTTTGGTGTAATGATTTTGGGAAATTCTTGTTGTGAATGCAGACACCACTATTGACTTTATTTTTATTTTTATTTTGTCTTAACCACTATTGACTTAGGAAGCATATAAAGTTGGTAAAGTATTTGTCTTCTCGTGACGTTTAATTTGCTCTAATGTCATATTGATAGAGGCAACAAAATAGGAACAATCGCTCTCCTTAAAGAAAAAGTCTTCCTGCTCAGGCTTTGGCAGCATGTACTTCTGTATTTGGCCAATCTTATTAACCTCTAGTTTTTGGCCCTGGATTGTTAGGCTGATTAGTGAGGCCTTTAGGATTCTACCTCCTGTTGATTATTATTATTATTTTTTTTACCTTTTCAGCATAAAACTTCTGAAAAATATTGGCGAAACTTGTTCTGTATTTAGTTTCGATTCTTATTTTGTATCTGTCGAGACTTTGGCAAAAAGGTCGATTTAGCTTAGCGCATCCCCGAGTGCTGTTGAGCTAGTCTTTTGCTGTTAACTGTTCATCGAGTTATGTTCTTGGAATTTGATAAATTGGATTCTATTTTTCTTGAAGATTCATTTGAATTTGCTATTATTGTCGTTGAAGCACTTTTAGATCTTAAGTTCTCTTGTAAATATAGGAACAGTAGCTAATGTTTGCTTGTCCTAATGGGAAGATGATTTGCACAATGAAGCTGACATAAGTTGTTATACATATCATTAACCATTAAACAGTGACATCATTTGATACCGGAACTACACAAAGCTGTTTCGTAATTTTCAAGCTCATTTTTCATCTACATGAAGAATAGTAATGCGATTGACATGGGGAGCAAAGGCAGTTGGTTTGCTGCAAGAGGTCTTGGAAGAGAAGTAGAAGACATTTGAAATCCCTATCTCGGCAATTCAGCGAGAAAGAATGAACACAAGAGTCATTCTAGTGGATTTGCTTTATTGGAATGAGACGAATGTCTTGTCACAAGCGAATTTTATGTTGATCAATATCAGTATCATGTGTAGTATCATCTGTGATTCGAGAAAAAATGTGTTAAGACTTCGCTTCAGCTATTGTTGATTATAATGGAACTTTATGATCGAATTGGGGCATAACCAGACCCCACAAAGTCATATTTGGTTGGGTCAAAACGTGCACACATCCTCTACGGTTCGGTTGTGATAGGTTATCGTGGAATTTCGCACCGAGCCGAACGATGGACACCCCTGCTTATTATGGGGAATATAAACTTCTACTTTTTTAGTAAAATGTCGTGGAATCTGAATTTTCTTGAAAAATGGCCTGAGCTTTTAAATTTATCTATAGTGCAACCTTGGATGTATTTATCTGATTTTAGCATCACCTGTCCCTTTTGTTGGTTTTTTTTTTTTAAATCATTTTCTTATGCATCGAAGTTTCCTCACGTATAGTCTTCCTCGGCAGGAAGAAGTTTCCGTGGAAAAGTGCAAAGTAGAGAGAGAGAGAAAAAGGGCTTGGAGCTCTCCACTGGAGTTGGCCGCCGAAGCGATGTGTGGGTCCTACACGCTCTGGCATAATACGAGATACATCTAATCCCCCCCGACAGAAGAAGGCTGGCCCAAATGCATACGGGCCGTTGATTTATGTGGGCTCCATAAGGGATCCACGTTATCCAACGGTGGAAACTGGCTGAACTCATGTGTATAAAGTTCATTTGAGTAATGCTCCACGACAGAAGATAAAAATGACTGGTGCGCTAAGCGCAAAGCCCCCGCCAAGTGTCCAATGCCTTGGATTATCTTACGCATTGAAATTTCCAACACAAGACGAGAAGGCAATGCCTAGTACGCACGTGGTCACTGTTCCCTGTCAACGATTTACTTATTTAATACTCGAGCCCGACGAGTTTGAGTTTGACAACTCGGTGCGATTCGGGTTTGCCAACTAATTCAATTACGTAAGACCAAACCTGCAAATAGAAGATGGGCTACAACTACAACTACAACTAGAACAAGGCATTTAGCGTTTCCCGAGAGGCATTTTGGATTTCTTCTTCGTCAGACTTGAAAGAGAAAAACTCGGGCAGAGTTGGAGCACAGAAGAGATGCATCTTCTCATCTTTGGGCGTTCTTTCGCCGAGAGCGTGGCACTGATCCTTCTCCCAGGGCTTGCGTTCTATTTTCTCAATAAGAAGAGAACTAGTGTGCGAGGAGATGCAGAAGATGCTATTACTGGCGCATCTAATTCGTTGGCTGCCTCGACGAAAGCCAGTTATGGTGGATCTAGTTCGTCTGCGGCAGAAACTAACGGCGGTGCGTCCGGTTTGTCGATCGCGCCGCTTGGGAACCGCTATGAGGTGTTCTTGAGCTTTAGAGGCCCGGATACTCGAAAAGGCTTCACCGATCACCTCTATGCTGGACTGGTCGATGCTGGAATTCATGCTTTCAAAGATGATAACGAGCTCCACCATGGCAAGAAGATTGGCCCAGATCTTTTGGCGGCCATCCAGAGCAGTAAGATCCTGATCCCCATTCTCTCCGTCAATTATGGGTCGAGTAGCTGGTGCCTGAATGAACTGGCTCAAATAATGGCGTGTCCGAATAGTACCACGGGACATCTAGTGTTGCCTATATTTTACAAAGTGGAACCAACTCACGTGCGTCATCAAACTGGGAGTTTTGGAGATGCGTTTCGTGCGCATGAGAGGCATTCCGACCAGATGATTTTGGATAAATGGAAGCGAGCGCTGAATGAAGTCAGTTTGTTGAAAGGATGGGAAGCCAATGGGTAAAATTTTTCACCAAAAATTCTCCACGCTTTGTTTTCTTGCTTTTTTTTTTTTTAATATAAAAAAGGGCAGCAGTGAGATCCTGCGATCTAATTATTGACTTTATTATCTTTTTAAAAAAATATTTTAATGATATTGAGCAATCTAATTATGGACTTTATTTTATGATCGCATTCGCTTGAATAATGTAACATTTTCTAAATGCGTTTCTACTCTTATATCCAAAGATTTTGTAGTACAGTGCCTTTCTGGTTTCTTATGCTTATAGTATAAGCTATGGCCAAAGCCATAATTATTTAACTTCCTAAGTTACATTTATTAAATCATAATGTCGTTAATTAGTGGCTATTAAAATTATTTTTACGGAATAATTATTTTAATTATTTCATTGGTCGTATATGATTATGATGATGGTAAGTAGAAAGGGAGAAAAGATTGTCCTTATTTTCTGTTTAGTTATATAACTTTCATTGCATTTTCCATATCTTCAATGCATAATTTCGATCTCATTCACCTGCATAAAATTGAAGCAAGGTTCTTATTTTGGGGAAAAGTTATTCTTCTACTTCGCAATAAATCGGTGGTAGATTAGTTAAAATCATAGAACATGGATACTCATAAGGAAAATAAAGTACAACCCTTGATGCAATGAAAATTGGTAAGAGCACGAATCTAGAACATATTAAATTCACAACACGAGTAGAAACATACGAGCGTGTAGAATTACACAGATAAGGAGAAATCCCCTCTATTGTATCCTGGTAGCTCACGATATCGCACTCTAAACGACTTTTTGGATTGGTCCTCTTGCATTAAAAGTTATGACCCTGGGCTAGCTTAATGTATTTTTGCTTATTCAAGTGCTGTAGAAAGTTTTCCAAGTCATGCTTGTGTCATCCCTAATATTTTTAATAAACAACAAATGTAGAATTTCATTCAAGTCTGGTATATATACACTATTCAAGATTTCATAAGCGGTACCCTCAAGCTTCTTCTGGCTCAATAAATTATGTGAGAGTAATATTGGAATGGAACAAACAATGTGAAACAGCCACCAGCATTTCCTACTTTATTCTTACCATGTGAGATAATATAAATAGGTGTGGCAAAAGCACTCCTCGAAGTGTTTTGATTTATCCCCCTAGATAAACAATATGATATAACTTTTGCCACGTGTTTGAACTGCTGTCACTTTTGTCAGGTATGAAGGAAAATTGGTGAAATCTGTTGTCCAAAGAGTTTTGAGCGAGCTGAAGAAAGAGTTCGAGCTGGTTATTCCTGAGAATTTGGTCGGGATTGATGGTCATGTGAAGAACATTATGGAATTTCAAGATAATAATTCTAGTGCTACGCTATTTGTTGGCATCCATGGAATGGGAGGCATTGGTAAGACAAGTCTTGCTAAAATCATTTACAACAAACTTTCCGATCAATTTGAGCATCGTAGCTTCATTGCTGATATTAGGGAATTACATAAGCGCAACGGCCTTGAGTACTTGCAGAATCAACTAATCTTTGATATACTGAAGCAAAAAAATCAAGTTTATAATAAGGATGAAGGGATTAGATTCCTCTCATCGAAGTTTGAAGATAAGAAAGTCCTTATTCTTCTCGATGACGTGGATGATGATAATCAGTTGAAGGCTTTGGCTGGAAATCATAATTGGTTTTCTCCTGGAAGTAGGATCCTTATTACGACGAGAAACAAGGCTATTCTTGACAATGCTGCGGTGGAGTACAAATATGAACACGAGGAAATGGATGATGATCAATCTTTGATTTTGTTTAGTAGACATGCATTTCGAAGGAACTCTCCTCCAAGTGAATTTAAGGACCTCGCTCATGAAGTTGTATCCACCACGGGAGGCCTTCCCTTATCTCTCGAGGTTTTAGGTTCACTATTGTGCGGAAAAAGGCTAACATATTGGAGAGGTACGATAAAGAAGTTAAAAACAGTTCCACATAAAAAAGTGCAAGAAAAGTTAAGGATCAGTTACGATGTATTAGAAAATGGACAAAAACAAATGTTCTTGGATATTGCTTGTTTTTTCATTGGCACTGATGGAAGAGTTGCATCGTACATGTGGGATGCCTGTGACTTTTTCCCAGAGGAGGGAATTGAAGTATTGAGATTTATGTCATTGATAAAAGTTGGAGATGATCATGAGCTTAGAATGCATGATCAGTTGAGAGACCTTGGGAGGGAAATCGTTCGTGAGGAAAACCAACAAGAGCCTTGGTACCGTAGCAGATTATGGGACTCCAAGGAAATTCTGAAAATGCTGAAGGGAAATAAGGTAAGCATCTCTCTTCTTTTGCTCCCTTAATCTTTATAAATACTGTTTATTGTCCAGCAAAATATCATCTATTCACTTTGCTAGTCTTTAAAAGCCATCCATGCATGGTAATAGCAATATGAACAAATGATATTGGATTACTTTAGTTGGATATAAATATATTGATTCACTTATAGGGAACAGAAAAGATTAAGGCCATTTATCTTAGCAAGGACAGCTCAGAAGACTCAGGCAAGACACCTGACCACGGTGGCAATATCCATACAAGCGAACAATTCAAGAATTTAACGAGGCTTAGGTTCCTTCACGTGAGTGGGGCACATTTTAGTGGAGATTTTAGGAACTCAATTGAGGAGTTAAGATGGCTTCAGTGGCAGAATTGTCCCTTGACTTTTGAAGCAGAAAATTTTCATGTAAAGGAATTAGCTGCACTTGATTTGTCGAAAAGCAAGATTTCAGATAATTGGCAAGGATGGAGTTCCATTATGGTAAGATTGAAGAACAAGACTTTGTTTTTCCTTTTTTTTTTTGTTCTCTTGGTTGAATTATAATCAATCTGGGCTGACCCCTCGACAATTATTGTATTTCTTATCAGATGGCGGAGAAGCTGAAATTTCTTGACCTCACACGTTGTTCATTTTTAGAAGGAACGTTCTTCCTGTCAGCTTTTAAGCATTTAGAGGTTCTTATTCTCAAAGGTTGTTGGAGACTGGAGCAAATTGACTCTTCAATTAAAGACATGAAGAGTCTGGTACGCTTGGACTTGACTGGATGTATTAGTCTCAAGGAGCTGCCACTAGAAGTGTGTAAACTAAAGGCATTGGAGCAACTCCTTCTAGAAGATTGTAAAAATATTTCCGTAGTACCAGATGGAGTAGGGGCTTTGCAGAATCTAGAAATTCTGAATGTTAGTGGCACTGGGATAAAAGATTTACCTAATGGTATTGGAATGCTGAGAAAACTCCAAGTATTAGATGCTTCAAGCTGCTATAAACTGGGAGAGGAAATGTCAGAAAGCACATGTAGTCTTTCTTCCCTGCATCATCCTCATTTTCATGGTTGGCGGAAGCTGCAACTGCAAGCGGAGCTTCCTTCCAGCTTAACATGTTTGAGGATCACCTGTCAAAGTCGCAGATTGCCTTTACTTTCCCACCTAACCCAACTCACAGAACTACGACTTCTCGATTGCGAATTCCTTGAGTGCATATGGGAGCTTGGATCAACACTATTAGAGCTTTCAAGATGCTCCCAACTGATTGATGTTGAAGAATCAGAATTACAGAAATCCCCTTGCAAACCCTTCAAGTTGGAAATCTTGGAAATCTGTGGCTGCAAGTTTTTGAAAACGCTGGACATTTCCCAATTAAACCAACTGAGGACATTATCAGTCGGGCATTGCGATAATATATTTGAAGTTCAAGGTCTTGACCAATTGAAACATTTGGAAAGCTATAGCATCACCAGGTGTGCTTCAATTAAAAGGCTCGACCTTCCACATTCCATAGGCATGAAGAAATTACATGCTGAAGATTGTGGAAACTTGGTCAAAATTCAAGGTCTCGATAGGCTGGAATTCTTGAAAGAGCTATATATCTCTAAGTGCGCTTCAATGGAAAGGTTGGACCTTCCAAAATCCAAGGGTATGAAGAAATTACATGTTGAATGTTGCAAAAACTTAGTTGTTATTGAAGGCCTCGATAGGTTGGAGTTCTTGGAAGAGCTATGCATTTCTCAGTGTACTTCAATTAAAGGGCTGGACCTTCCAAAATCCGAGGGTCTGAAGATATTATATGCTAAAAATTGCGAAAACTTGGTCGAATTACAAGGCCTTGATAGATTGGAGTTCTTGAAAATATTGTGTATCTCTGGATGCATCTCAATTGAAAGGTTGAACCTTCCAAAATCCGAGGGTCTGAAGATACTAAATGCTGAAATTTGTAAACAATTGGTCGAAATTGAAGGCCTTGATAGGTTGGACTTCTTAGAAGAATTGTATATTGCTCAGTGCGCTTCAATTGAAAGACTAGATCTTTCAAAATCCAAGGGCATGAGGAAATTGCATGCTGAATCTTGCAAGAACTTAGTCGAAATTCAAGGCCTCAATAGGTTGGAATTCTTGGAAGAGCTAAATATCTCTCAGTGCGCTTCAATTGTTAGGCTGAACCTTCCTGAATCTGAGGGCCTGAAGAAATTACATGCTGAATATTGCAAAAACTTGATTGAAATTCAAGGCCTCAATAGGTTGGAGTTCTTGGAAGAGCTATATATTTCTCACTGCACTTCAATCAGAAGGTTGGACCTTCCAAAATCCGAGAGTATGAAGATATTATATGCTGAAAATTGCAAAGACTTGGTAGATATTCAAGGCCTTGATAGATTGGAGTTCTTAAAGACGCTGCGTATCTCTGGGTGCACATCAATTGAGAGCTTGGACCTTCCGAAATCCAAGAGTATGAAAATATTGTTTGCTAAAAATTGTGAAAACTTGGTCAATGTTCAAGGTCTTGATAGGTTGGAGTTCTTGGAAATATTATATATATCTCAGTGTGCTTCAATTAAAAGGCTGGACCTTCCAAAATCTGAGGGCATGAAGAAAGTTTTTGCTAAAAATTGCGAAAACTTAGTCAAAATTCAAGGCTTTAATAGGTTGAATTTCTTGGAAGAGCTCTATATCTCTGGGTGCGCTTCCATTGAAAGGTTGGACCTTCCAAAATTTGAGCGCCTGAAGATATTTAGTGTTAGCTATTGTGAAAATTTAGTCGAAATTCAAGGTCTCAAAAGGTTGGAGTTCTTGCAAATGCTTTATATCTTTGAGTGTGCTTCAATTGAAAGGCTGGACCTTCCAGAATCCGAGGATCTTGAGATCATATACGCTCAAAATTGTGAAAACTTGGTCGAAATTCACGGTCTCAATAAGCTGGAGTTCTTGAAAGAGCTACATATCACTGAATGTGCTTCAATTGAAAAGCTGGACCTTTCGAAGTCCAATAATTTGAGAGTATTAAATGCTCAATATTGCAAAAACTTAATAATCGAAATTCCAGCCCATAGAAGGCTGGAGTTGGAGCTGAATATTTCCGGGTGCACTTCAATCGTGGAAGTGGACCTTCCACAATTCGAGGGCATGAATATTTGTTGAAAAATAGTGAAGACTAATTCAAAATTCCAGACCCCATTAGGTTGGAGTCCTTGGAAGAGCTCTCTCTCTCTCTTGCAGTGCGCTTCAATTAAAAGGCCGGAGCTTCCAAAACTAAAGGGCATGAAGATATTAGCTGCCAAATATTGCAAAAGCTTAGGCCTCGATGGGTGGAATTCTTGGAAGTGCTGAATATCTCTGGGTGCACTTCTTTGGAAGATTGCCAGATTTATGTTTTTTACACCTTCCAAAAGTTGCCAATCAATTGACATGAAAAACTTCATAACGTGCCTGATTTCTCATCGTGTATCAACTTGATCAGTCTTATTGTGTAAAAGTGCGAGAAACTGATTGAGCTTCGATTTGGAGCAGCTAGTGAAAATGGGCATTTCTGGTTGCAAGCCTCTCGAAACAATATCCGAATTATTTGGCCTGCGGCATAATCGACATGACAAGAAAAAGACATTTAACTAGACCATGGAACGATAGAACTTGGAGAAAGCAACTGGGATGAGTCAGAATTGTTGTGGTAATCTACATCCTAACAAAAGTACATAAAGCAGGTAAGCTTCCTTTTCTCATTTGAGATCTATCACCCAACTGTTATTTGTATTTCCGGTTTGCAATTTCTTTAAGATTTGTTACCTTCTTAATTAGTATTGTTGTTGTCCTCTTATTTGAATTCAAGATATCCCGGAATATGTTCATGGTAGTTAATGTCTGCTTTGGCAAAATGTTTCTGCCTGTCATGTCATGCCAGTGACGGAAACAGATCAAAAGGCCTTATAAGTGCATCATTTGTTATTAGTTTTCAGGGAAGATTCTTCATCCTATGCAGGAAATAAACCTTGTCTGCTTTTTGATTGATTCTGGAGTGATAGAATTACTTCATAAAAACTGATCCATACGGCCATTTGATAGCATGCCAAAGGTACTGGTATAGGTCAAGAAATGGTAAATGAAGGACCCTATAGGAGGTCCTGATTTGAGATTTTAGTTTGCCCTGCCTTCACCATGACTACATGGCTGCACGTTTCTGAGGTGTGCTTAGGAATGGACTTACGGTGCAAAAGGAACATGTTGAGAGGGCACCCCTTAGGATAGATAAACTACTGAGGTGGGACAGAGTTTGTCCAACCATTGTGTTCCACACAAAAATTATCTCACATAATTGGTCTCATTAACTCGTTAATGGCGTGCATGACATCACTTATACTTTAGAAATCAATTTCTGGTCAGAAGTTGATTTTTCTACTTTTACTCAGAAGCAAAAGTTGTTTTTTCTATGCCTGTTCCAAAAGTTGATATCTGATCAGAGGAATTCATTTGATAATGATTGAAAATTTCTACTTGTGAAACATTATCAACACAAAATCTTTTATGAAAAATTATTGCTAGTGGCAGAAAAATTTCTATTTCATTTTTTGAACTTTTAAATTTATTTAAAAATAGTTTCTATTATTGAAAAATATTGTTAACATTTTAAAATTATTTTTTTTTTTTTTTTACTCTAGTAGTAGGAGACAACAACTCGCCGGTGGCGGCAAGCGGCAAGCGGCAGCAGTGGTCGGTGGTGGTGGGCAAAGGCAATGGTCAACGGTTGGCTGTGAAGGGCGGCGGCCGGTGGAGGCTGTCGGCTAGTGGCGGAGGTCACGGTCGAGGATGGGCGGCGGCTGGCGAAGGTGGGTGGGTGGGTGGCAGAGGTTGAGGGCGGCGGCTGGTGGAGGCTGTCGGCTAGTGGTGGAGTTCACGGCCGAGGATGGGCGGCGGCTGGCGAAGGTGGGTGGGTGGGTGGCAGAGGTCGAGGGCGGCGATGTACGGCTTGCCAACGGTGGTTGGTACCAGGGGGTGATCAGCAGGTGGTGGTGGTGGTCACGGGCGACGTGCGGCGGCCAGCACGAGCTCTACAATAGGTGGCGGCGAGTGAAGGTCGGTGGTTTGCGGCGGTCTCTAGAGGCAATGGGCAGTCGCCAACGGTAGGTGGTTGACAGTTGGCGATGGGGGGCGGTGTTCAACAGTGGGCGAGGAGGGAGGTCGCTAGCAAGCGAAGGCCGGCGTGATCGAAAGGAGGGTGAGGAGGGCGTAATGAAAAGAAGGTGAGACAAGACAAATTTCTTGAGTTGGAAGCAAATTTTTTTAACTTCTCATGTTAGGAGAAAAATAATTTCAGAAGTGAAAATTCACCTCAGAAATAGAAATTTCTTTCAAAAGTAAAAATTTTTACCAAATGGATTTTTGTTTCATAAGTTAAATTACCAAACGGATTTGTACTTCCAGAAGTGTTACCGTGCGCACCCAAACGTATCGATTGAGAAATGCTAAATGCAGGAGTAGACTCTCCTCCTAGTGATGTGATCATGAAAAAGCTAGGAAACAGGCCAGAAGCAAAACCATTGCGGATTGTTTTGATTGAATCTAGAATATAGCAAATCGAATTTTACTGACTATGGAATCCGGGATATACGCAAAAGTACAAGGCAAATAATAGATTAGCCCAACGAATTTTTCTTCATGTTTGCAGAGTTAGTAACGCCATCTATAATTTACCTGAACTCTTGAGCCATGCAAATAACCAAGATGGCACACATGAAAGAGAATGTCTTCTATCATTACCAATAATCCGGTATTTTACTCACATGCTCTTAATAGTGCATTTACTTGCTGAAAAGAAAAACATGGGTTCCATAAGTTTCCTGAGGAAACATCGCTTGTTATATGCCATTTTAAAACTGTCTTGCATTCGTTCTGGTGTGTGAGTAGCACATAATGATAAGGAAAAATACAATATCCCAAGTAGTTGGACTGACAAAGTTCGAAAAGAGAATTAATATTGAGTTTGACACAATAGATCTGTAAACTCTGAGGTATTATTACTAGTTTGCTGATGTTAGTTGCTAGATTGATACAATTTGATTCAATTGCAGATTTTGGTTACTATTCTGCTGGTTGGGATGTAAATGCTGAAATACCCGAAAGAGCTTTCGATAGGCACTTCTAAGAGGAAACAAAGTCATCAAAAGGATTGGGAGCTCCATGTTTATTGGACTTCTCGAAACGCTAACAATGCATCTCTCGAGCAGTAAGTTCGCATATTGTTATCCCACATTGCCTGACCACGTCAAAGGAAAGCATTGCAGTACCCACATGAGGATCATAAGATGCATTATTCCGCTCTACAGAGCCCAAAAGACATTCTGGAGTTCGGGATCATATCAGATTCCAAATCGGAGATTAGGAATGAAGTAGCTCGCCTAAAAGGAAGGAATTCTACCCTTTTGGGATGGACCGCTAATGGATTACAGACCGGACATGAAATGTGACAATATTTTTATTTTTTTTGCACATGTCGGAACAATAGAAAAGAGAGAATATCTTATACATACCCCCACTTTGTCAACTTTCTTGGAAATGTTACAAAGAAGAATTTCTTTGCTGACAAAAGAAAAACGGGGCCTTTTTCCCATATCTGTATAAATATGCTGAAGCTGTCTGTTAACTTAGAGGTTTCTGAAATCATGGAAGTCTAGCCGACTTACATGATATAGTGCCCCATGATCTGGACGATTGTTTTTCAATTTGGTATCATAATTGACACCTACATGGAGGTCTTTCGGAATCGTTTTGAAGAGAGTTGTCTTTTGATTCAGATTTTTTATCTTCATGAACTTATTCGATGTTTTCCTTCTAAGCTTTGTTAATAATTTAAGGTTCCTGCTTTGGCTAGCTGCTATCATAGTTGGCTTGGAAGGATCTATCCACTGCTGTTGGAAGTCTCAGAATCAAATTCTTGCAAGGTTGAGATATTATTGCAGTTGATTTGCTGTTAGAATGATAGAGGAGGTTGTTGAAACCAACTTTAAGATTGCGCTGTATTAGGATATTCAAGTTCGATTGATGCTGCTTTAGCCATCATGAAGATGCAATTTTGGAATTCAATTGACAATTATTTGTCACGTCCCTTGTCCTCAATGGGAGGAGTCTTCATGTGCTCACATTGCTTATCTTCCCAGTTGCACTTTGATCAGTTTCGCTCGGGGCACTTCCTGTTTTTAAACTTTTCTTGACCTGTCTAGATTTGATGAATGGCCCGTGTTTTTCTCCTTTTCTTCCCCTTGATATGTTATTTGTTGAGTGTCTCGTGCAGCTGGCGTTGTGTCGTAAGTTAACAGTAGGTCTAGAAATCAGTTCACTCAAGTGGCATCAGCTAATAATGTCGACCCTTTGACTCATTTGGCCTTCCAATGATAGAGAACATTTGGTGGCACCAACTCATCTGATTATGCCTGGTAGGCGTAAAAAGAAAAGGATCACAGAGGAAGAAGAATTTAAAAATGGATTAATAGTGTCTAGGCAAGGCTCAGAAATCACATAACATTTGTGCTTCAAGCAAAGCACCACTCAAAAAATTGTCAATTGAAACAAAAGAAAAAGGTAAGGTCCATTCATTCTGTGTTTCTAGTCTCTGTTTGCGTCATTATCTTCTGACTTTATTTTCTTAAGTGAACAGGATGAAGAGATAGTCAGACAAACAGATGCCAACTAACTAGCCACAATGGTGCATTATAACAATGCCACCACTTAAAAGGTACTTTAGCCTTACTCTTAATTATCTCTATGCACTTGAATGATTATAAGTGCCATTTTAACTTGAGTATTGTTGTGTTCTTAATAGCCTGGATGGGAAGGTAGTCGAGTCATTTCTCTACCGAGAAATACCAACAATGTTGTTGTTAATGCTAAGAAAGTAAAGAGCGCTTCCTGCAAATTTATCAGTAAAGTTTTATCGGTAAAGAGGTACAGTTTTATGGTAGTAAAGATGTTGCTATTTAAAGATTCGAAATTCGATTGGATAGTATGCATATCTTTCATCCAGTGGGAAAAGGAAGACATAATTATCGAGAAAACCCTCTTGTAATATTTTGAAGATATCAAAGCCATCTATTTACCATTCTTAATTGATAAATGCAGATATTGTTTAATTTGAGAGAAGTTGATATGAGGAATGCCGTGCAACAATCGATGCTATCGACAGTATGTAGTGGAGAAACGTTTACAAGCTGAATGGACCTCGATAGAGGGCGAGCGAGGTAAAACAACATGTAAGTGAGGACTTGGAGATACCATGACAAGGTGAACAGCTGAATGAAATCTTAATCACTACTATACTGAGGGATAACAATGTATAGCAGGTCTGAGTCGATTTCTAGCAAATAGACTCACTGCATCGCTGATAAGGCAACTCACTGTATTAAATATGAAGAAGATGGTTTTTGCTCGTTTATGTTGCTTGGATAAGAAAACTCATATATTCCTTTCCCCTTGTTTGTAGGTCAAAAGGATTAACCGCTAGCTTCAGGGCTTGAATTCCGAAAAGAAGATCGGGAGATAAATCAAATCAATTCTTTCCTATTTTGCTCACTCAATCAGAGGAACAGATGATCGACAAAAGTAGCTAACTTTACAGGTGGCCGGATTTCGAGCGATTGTGTCTGTCTATTCCAAACGAGATTCTCCAATGGCTACTTTGAAGATTGATAGTTCAAGATAAGAGACAGTAAGCTAAGAATACGATGGAAAACAAAGAAAGCTTCAATTCTGATATTATCAAGTTCTATCCGATCCTTGCAATCATGATACGACAGTTGTGATTGTTACATTGTGATATTAGCATATTTCATTTATTGTTGTAACCTGTGATTTGAGGAGTGTGCAAGTATAATAGAAGTATTTCATTACTGATGGTGAGACCTACCCGTTTTGGGTAGAAGCAGTACTAGCTACGCTGTAACGTCTCTTGAGATCACTAGTGGATTTTAGCCTTATTGGTGGCCGTTAATATGAGAGAGTGGATGTAGGCTTGATATAAGCCGAACCACTATAAAATCTGCTTGCAATATCTTCTATCTATTTATTTGTTTCAAAATATGTTTGATAGAAGCATTTGCATTCATCGTTCTGTTTCGCATCCATGAAAGTTGACTTTGGATTATTTTACGGAAAAATTTGTCTTCCTATTCAGTTTCACCCTCTTTTGGTTGCATTGTCAGCCTAAAAAACAAGAGAAATAGTAACTAAGAGGTGGTAACGATATTGGAAGTGTTAAAACAACAAGATCTACAAGAAAGAGAAAAATCGGAAATAGCACCGTAACAGTTCAAAGAGTAGGAAGTCTGATATTTCTAATACTTCAGTCGAAGATATGTTAATCTTCAATTTACGAACAAGAGATGGAGTCTGCTGTTGGCCTTTTTATCGTCTCTTGGCCTAATCTGTTGGCGTTAAAGACTAGACTCTGTCCGCAATAATTAGGAAGCTTGTTTGGAGTTAGGACATGAATTTTCTTTCCTATGAATTCCGACAAACATCGACTTTCATTGCATTATACAAGCAATTAAAGAATCTTGGGTTAATACCACAAAAAATTCTAACTATTATAAATGTGACAAATTTATTTCAAATTATTTTTTTAATCATTAAAAACCTCAAACTGGTACATATGTGATAAATTTATCACAAACTATTTTTATAACAGAATACCTCATACTGATACATATGTGACAAATTTACCTTCCGTTAAATTGAGTTAATATTATGAAAAATCTCAAATTGATAAACTTGTGATAAATAGAGAGTAAAAACCCCAAACTGGCATACACGTCAATTGTCACATGTCACCAACTTAACAATTTGATAGTTAAATTTAACAAAAACTAACGGATGATAAATTTATCACAGATGTATCAATTTGGGATGAATTTGTCAAGAGTATTAGTTTAACATTTTTTGTGATAAAAAAAAATAATTCGGGATAAATTTGTCATAAGTATACCAGTTTGGATTTTTTTCATGATATTAAATCTTGTTTTAAATAAGGACTTGAAATAACTATATTAGTATAAAAAAAGGGGGGGCTTGAGTTACTTTAGTTTGGAGCATTTTGGTCATTTATTATTTTATTCTAGTTTTTTCTTTTTCTATTTTTAAGAGATTTTGAGGGGGGAAAAAACAAAGAACCACAGGCGACAAGACTAATGTCCTGCCTATGGTGGGGTCATCGGCGCTTTAGCGAGGGCCAGTGACCCTATCCACCTGCTGGAACCGAGAAAGGGCCGCGACCCTCTTCAAGATTTGATCGAGAGTTCAGTAGCCGTCGCCAAGTCCAGCCAAGGGCTGTGGCTAGTGAGGTCAACCCCTGAAATAATCATAGCCACTTTATTCCATTCTTTGAGATAATGATGACACTTCAGGCATTTATTTGAAACAAATTTCATGTCATACTTTTATTTGAGAAAATGAGGACACTTGGGGCCTTTTTTTTTTAAAAAAGTTTTCCCTTTTTTTTACAACAAAAATTCCAAACTAGTACATGTGATAAATTTAATTAAAAATATTTTTTTATTAACAAAAATCTCCAAACTGATACACCTATGACAAGTTTATCCCAAACTAGTACAGTTGTGACAAGTTTATCCTCCAATAATTTTTGTTAAATTTTATCATTAAATTATTGTATTGGATGAAACGTGATAGTTGATAGGTATATCAGTTTGGAGGTTTTTACCCTCTATTTGTCACAGATATATCGATTTTGATATTTTTCGTGATATTAACTAGATCTAACGAAATCTAACAAAGAGTAAATTTTTCATGTGTGCACCACTTTGAGATTTTTGGTGGTCAACAAATTTAGTTTGTGATAAATTTATCACAAGTGTGACAGCTTAGAATTTTTTATGATTAAATAAATAATGTGAGGTAAATTTGTCGCATGTGGTTTGGGATTTTTTGTGGTAAAAAAAATTAGGGCAAGTATATCACAGATGTATCAATTTAAGATTTTTCATGAGATTAGCCCAATAATTCTAATAATTTCATTCCAATACACCGCATTTCACGCACATCATCACTGGTAAAATTGGAGAGCCTAATCCTCCGACTATTCAGCAATTCCAATTTTGGAATATTGCTCTCATTTAAGTAAAAAAATAAATTATATAAATGATTCGTGAACTTTGACTCAATATGTAACGTGGTCTTTGACCTTTACATACAACGTGATCTCTTAACTTTAATTTTGGCTGGGGCGGTACGGGCATCGTTTTCAGCCTACTTGGCACAGACATCTGTCATTTTGATGGAGATTTTTTGTGCTCTTGCAGCGAAAAAGGAAGGCTCGCGAGTTTAGGTCCCCCGCCGAGAAATTGCCGCTAAGCAAGGACGTTATCGTCATGACTTCAAAAATATCAATACCATAAAATCGATGAGCCTTCTTGTGCGTCTTCTAAGTTGGCAACATTTGGGTTTAGGTTACCCCTAGTGTCAAGGGCCCGGACCGACTTCATGTGGTTCCTGATTGACATTCATGGGAGATTTGGGATTTTTGAGTTGGGATATGAATTTGGCTTCTTATACTTCCAGACCAGACACAACTGAACATGTCCCAATCTTCTTACCAACGTATTAGAAATTCAGCATCGAACCATAAATTTATTGGAAAATTACACCATTTCCAAATTCCTCCCATTTTTGGCCTTGAACGTGTATTTTGTTATAGCCATTGACCCTTCGCTATGTTTATTATTCTCCATATGCATATGGAATGCACATTGGGTAAAAGTATTTTTTTCATATCTATCAATGAATAGTGAAAAATAACCATGTTATCGTATTGAGTGAATCAAAGTAATAATCCCCGAAGCTTTCATGGTGAATAAAACTATGATTTTTTCTTCTCATGAAAATTACTTCCTTTTGTTGCTCTCCTTGTGTCTTTCTAGTCAACAAGGTGCTGGCCGCCTTGTAAGTGATATGTCCAAAAATTAAATTGAAAGAAAAAAAATTTATGTTATTAGGCTTCATTTATTTCACGAAAAATATTTTTCTCATTTTCCACCGTTTAGGGGGTGAAAGATGAGCATCAATAAGAAAATCTTTTTCGGAAAATGATTTCCATTTCAATCATTTTCCACAACTTTCTCACTGCTTTCCCCCCGAAGAACTCACCATCAGCAGAATTCTTCCTCTCTTTTTCAAGCCTTTTCTTCTGTCTCTCTCTCTCTCTCTCTCTCTCTCTCGAGGAGGCTCAATCTTCTCGAACTTCATCTCTCTCTCCAACGTGGAATCTGCTGGTGGAAAGAGGAATCGGTGTTGGCGATCTCGGTCATTGCGCTCTCGAGTGAAGATCGATGCGGCTCGCGCGACGTTCTTCGACAATTCGCCTTATTCCGTGCCTCGGTGAATGGAAGCAGAGGAGCAGGGGTGGCGACTGTGGGTTGAGGTCGGAGGTGAATTGCAGATTGATTGTCCGGTGCTTGATTGGAAGATGCTCTACTTGAAGCAATCGAGCTTGATGTCGTTTCATTGTTGCTCTTGTTGTGTGGATTGGTTGTAGGGTGAAGGTGAGGTCCTCGATTCCGCATCAGGTGCATGCTTTTCCGATAATTTCCCTGAAATTGTGGCTCGGGGAAGGACCTAAACGGAGGTCAGCGAGAGATATCGAGATTGAGAGGTCGTTTCGCTCTCACGACGCCTGTAAGTAGAAATTCAGGCTATACGAGACACGGTCGGTAATTGTTCTTTTCTCATATGGAGGCGAAGATCTGGGAATCCCAATTCCAGCTCAGTGAGAATTTGTCGAGAGGAAATCTAGGGTTTGGATCGAGGAGGGAATTTGCGATTTCGGGGAGGGGATTTTGGAAATATTTTTTTTTTTCAAACGACAGAAAATGTTTTCCTTTTCAATTCTAGGTTTACAAAAAAAATATATGATCATTTTTCAGGAAAATAACTTTCTAAAAATTATTTTCCACAAATGTCATATTTTCTGTAAAACAGACGAAATTAGTTTGTAAAAAGGCTGAAGCTATATTCACACATTCTTTGATTCAAAAACACCCCTTTCATAGTTAATTTAGCAAAATGCCCTTACGTCGATGTATTCAGACTTGCATGTATCTTCTTCGTGGTTTGTCTTTGAATCAAGGATAATATTTTAGCTTCACGATGTTGACGTTGCACTTCGAACATTGTTGCATCTTTTAGGTTCTCTCCTTATGACAGTACAATTTTTCTCCCAAGTAATGTTGAACTTTCGTTTTATTACCGTCGTTAAACCTTGGTTAGTTTTTCTGTTAGCACGTGCAATGCACATGACTATTAAATGGTAGATGTGTATCTTCATGTCATTCAAATTTTAAAAGAATTCTCTCTTTTACCCTTAATTATTGGTGTAGAAAAATACAAAAAAAAAATGGAAGAAAAACAAGTTAATTGATAACACTAATAATAATAATTGTACCGACACTAGTATTAAATGATAAGAGGTCGCTAAGATTTTATGCATATGGCCACCAAAATATAAATAATTAAGTATTTTTAGAAAAATAATAAACACAAGCAGAATAAAAAGGGTAACAGCCGCAATTACAAAAAGCTCAGAAGATAGAAATTTTTTTTTATCGTTACATATACATGATTGGTTAATTAATACAAGGAGATTGATTGATCAATATGAAATATTTTAAGAAAATCACTTTGATTTCCGTTCAACATCTCTTTAATGAGCTGAGGACATCTTTTATTATTATTATTATTATAACTCCTTATTAAATGCTTTTGTTACCAATCAATTTTAAATTAATTGACCCTTTAAATATGCATTACAATCAACCAATTTTTATCATTTGACCTTGATTTTGAGGAATTTTTTTTCTTTCTATTTCATTGTGTTTCTTTTTCTTAAAGTTTCTCATTAGTTCTATGTTTTTTATGTTAGTGCTTATAGTCATCTTTTCTAATATTAACATTATAGTTAATTATTTTTCCGTTTTCTTTACTTCTACATATTTCTTCATTATAAAAATCAAGTGTAAAATATACAGTTCTTTCAAGAAAATTCTATATCCAAACATAAACTAAGAACATAAGTTTTTCGTACTCAGAGACATTGCATTCAAGACAGTAGTGAACTAGCATTCTTCTCTCTCCAAATAAATAAAAATAAAATAGAAATAACATCCTTATTTCTGCTCCAATTTTGAGGGCATCTTTTTTCAATTTCTTCATCTATGTCATAGGGGTAATCGGTTCCCGGTCCAGTCTGGTTCCTTTCAAGAATTGAAAACCAAACCGGTGGTTTCAGTTCCCAATTTTTATAACCGCGGACCAAACCATTGGTCCGGTCCGGTTTGCGGTTCGGTCCGGTTTCTGGATGATTCCAAGGAATTATACATATTTCAAAGCAAAGCTCCCAA
Organism: Rhodomyrtus psidioides; assembly: GCA_021437785.1. Classification (NCBI taxonomy): domain Eukaryota; kingdom Viridiplantae; phylum Streptophyta; class Magnoliopsida; order Myrtales; family Myrtaceae; genus Rhodomyrtus; species Rhodomyrtus psidioides. The sequence continues at coordinate 3,232,119 of JAILYB010000030.1, forward strand.
AATTTGGATAGCTGAACAACAAGTACCCCGCGCTTCCAGGCCCTACTGATTTGCGCATAGAAGTCCCAGCCATACCTACGCCAACAAGTACTGGCAGTGCTTCTTTCGCTATGTGTAGGGGTGTCAAAACTGAACCCAACCAAACCGAACTGAACCCAACCGAACCGAACTGAAATTTCATAGATTTTCGGTTCTCAATTCGGTTCTCAGTTCGATTTGTAAAAAGAATCATAATTCTTGACAAAAGTGGGATGATTTGAATGAACAGCCTTAAAACACTTGCACCAAATGTGTGTTCAAAGTCCCATCAGTCTAGAGTTATAAATTGTCGTCATGCTTTAGTTATAGATTGTTGACATAATTTATAGATTGGCAAACTTAAAATAAAAAAACAATAAAAAAAATTCGATCAGTCCAGTCCAGGTGGTCTGGTCCTAGAGGACCTTAGAACCGAAAATCGGACCGCTCCCTCTAGAACCGGGAACCGGACCACCGATCCCTGTCCGGTCCGAGCGGTCCGATTTGCCCACCCCTAGTGGTATAAGCTTTCATACTATAGTACTTTGTATCGCATATTCTTTTTTAATTACCAAAATCCTAACTCATCAGTTTATATACTACAGTTTCAATCGCACATCAAAATTCCCATTCTCCCTCAAAATCTGAATTCAACTCGTCATACTCATTAATTACCTTTCAAAGTCTTTGGTTTTCCGACCAACAAAATAAAAGTCTTTGGTTTTTGCGCCCCCCCCCCCCCCCCCCCCCCAATAAAAAAAGAAAAGAAAGAAAGAAGTTTTTGTTTTGAATGGCCAAAGTTTAAAGACTTAAATTTCAGCATTTTGCTTTTCCTAACATGTATGTTAACAAACCCCTACCCAAGAATGGCAACTAGGCTATGCCGGCCCAGGCATAGCACGGACCGGCCTTCTTGGGCTGTGCCAGCCAGACATAGCACTTTGCTTCTGCATCGAAATTCCCTCCCACATTGTCTTCTTCCTGGACAGCCGGGCAGGTATCGCCTTGGATTGGATTCTCCTATGCATTGAGATTTCCACAAAGTGAAGGGCAACTACTCTAAGCACGTGGATTGAACAGTTTTGAATAAGTGATTTTGGGATTAGCACCAAAGTGAGCACCGTATATAAAGGTACTTGAAATGTCCTTATGCCTATTTTTTCTTTTTTTAACGGCAGAGTCTGAGTAAAGATGAAATCCATCTTTTGGGCTCAACAAGAAAAAAGCTTGGAAAAATGCAAATGATGCTGATTCTGGCGCCATCTTTTGACCGAGACATGAATTTCTCAATGAGATGTTCTTTTGAGGTTCATGGAGCCTTCTAAAAGCAACTTTTGATTGAGACACAAATTGCTTAATAAATTTAACCTAAGCAATTCCTTCCTTCCTCAAATGTTGGTTAATTTAGCCACGGGCAAAAAAAAAAAATGTAGTGGAGAACAAAGCAAAGTTTGTGTCTAGACTAGCAAGGCGATTAATAGCCACTTGATTCGACTACAAGACTGTTAAATTGAATACCTGAATTCTATTCGTGTCATGCGTGATGGCTGGCGATAGGCGCTATTGGATTGCTACGTCAGCAATTTCCAGTCAGAATTGTCAGGATTGAATATATTGGATGATCATAAAAAAAAGTCTAGAACTGAATTAGCCAATTTGAAAATGTTAAGACTGAGTTGATAACAGTACGATAAATTTAAGATTTCTTGGACTGGCACAAACAACTGGCGTAGGGGAGATGCTCCATAAAAGGATTCTAAAACCCATAACCATCAATCAATTGGGAACTTAAATAACTTATTTCATTTAATAAACAGTGTCTTAGCATCTAATCCAAAAACTTTGACCTAATCTTAGGCATCTCAATTAATTGACCCACATGTGAAAGGGTGGTTTTCACTTAAAGTGAGAGAGAGAGAGAGAGAGAGAGAGAGAGAAATGTAAATGCGTGTGCTTTTTCCCCGCAAAAAGTTGAACCCACTGAGAGAAAGCTTAAATTTAGTATAAAGTAAAGATTAATGAAGTTGTTTATAATGCACGACGGAATTTGTTTATTTGTCCAAAAAAAAAAATGCAGATCACCGGGCAGGTTTAGACCTGATTATGCCACCATTCATGTGATCTGATTATGACTCGTGGCAATTGAGATGAGATGTCTATACGACTCGAGCTCGGAGTTTGTTGGTGCCTCGACACTTGTGACGAGGTGATTGGTCAGAGATGATGAAAACTCCCCAATATCCTAGAGAATTTTGAACTTTCCAGATCTCTTTAAGCTAATATTCTAGAGAATCTTGAATTTTCCACTTCCTATTAAAAATGTCCGAAGCTGTCAACAATATAATGGGTTTATAAACTTTCAGCAATGTATTAAAATGTCATGGAACCGTAATTTTCTTGGGAAATATCCTGACCTTTCAAAATTATCAAGTTCGTTCACATAATTGCAAGGGGATGTCCACAGTGTAGATTTGATGAATGAGCAGAATATATCAATTTAAAGTTTCTGTCCAAAGAGTTTATATGCAGATTATCTCCCCTCAAACTAAGACTTATATTCGACCAAAAAAAAAAAAAACTAAGACTTATAATTTGACCCGAAGAAAAAAAAAAGACTTCTAGAGCTATCGTTTTACGATTCAGACCAATTCTTGCAAGTAGTTATCTGTTTCGATATTTATGGTCATAACTTACGTCGTCTTTCACGGTAAAAAGGAAAATCTTATCATGTCTACATAATGTCGCTATGTGATGCTTTCAGGGTCTTTTTGATGTTTTCAACAATAAAGTATAAGTAAAAGAGTAAAGGCATTTTGATTTTCTTACGAGATTTGAATGAGAAATGAAGGACATAGTCCAAAATTCTTCTCATTCTGCGGGGTACATAATTTTTTAAAAAAAAGAACCTATTTGATACCACAATATGTAACATGCTCAAAGTGAGAGGGAAAAATTTTAAGTGGGATCAAGCGTGCAAAGCACTGGACTAGGCGTTGCCCTCTTCCCACTTTTCATCTTCCCCAACACTTGTGTATTGAAATTTCAACAGAACTTGTCTATTGGCTATTGCCTTTAGTTTTCTTTCTTTCCATGGCTCTTGCATCGAAATTTAATCGCATATTGTCTTCTTTCTGGGCAGCTGAAGGGAAGATGCACCATCAGTCGGGTGGGAAACATGCCAAGACAGCGAGATTCGAGGGCTCTGTATCGGTGCCTTTCACATGAGGCTATTCAATTAATTAACCAACTAGGTTTACCCCTTTCCTGCTTCCCAATTAATATATCATGCTCTCTCTTCGTGGACTTTGCCTTAAGGTATGATTCTAATTATCAGTTGATGCTGATGGATAAAATATATGTATGCAATTGAATGAAAGTTGGTTAATATGTTATGACATATAATATGACTGTGTGCCATCATCCATCAGCCAAGCTGTGATGGTTTCTAAGCTGTTTAAAGGTATTTTAGATAGGTCGATATCAATGGTGACTCATTATCTTCACAAAAGACAAAGTCAAGATCTAAATGCATATACTTTGGACCCGCAAAGATAGGGAACAGAAACATGCCAAGACTTAGCCAGATTCGAGGGATCAATAGGTGCATTTCACATGGTACTATTCAATTAATTAATCAACTAGGTTTACCCCTTTCCTGCTTCCCAATTAATATATCATGCTCTCTCTTCGTGGACTTTGCCTTAAGGTATGATTCTAATTATCAGTTGATATGCTGATGGATAAATATATGTTTGCAATTTAACGAAAGTTGATTAATACATTATGACATAAAATATGACTCTGTCGCCATCAGCCAAGCTATGATGGTTTCTTGGCTTTCTAAATGTCTTTTTTTAGTTTAAGAGCTGGTTCCACACCCAGAGGCTCTTACAACAAGCACTTTTTTTCCAATTCATTCGGTAACTGTATAGGGAATCCTCACTTGGTTTTAACGACATTCTCTTTTATGGAGCTAATTAGGCAAAGTAAGCTACTAGTCTGACAACTTGACAGTACTGCCGGCTATTTCTGACCGCACAATCCTCCAATCATTGAATGCTTTATGCAAAATAGGGGGGATGGTGTGTGGATTTACGATTGAGATTGTACTGCTCATGACAACTGTCAAGAAAGCATTTTCCTTAAGTAAATTACATGAGAAACAATCAATTCGAAATGTTTGCAAACGATTTTGGTTAAAGCAAAAGAGCAAACTATGATGATTAAACCATCATTGATTAGGTATAATGACGCGATACCATTCCATGCCATGATCTTCAAGTCATTATTCATCTCTTTGATATATTTAAGAGCCTAGCTTAGCTAAGTTAACCAATGTCCAAGAGAAAACCTAATAAAAAAAGAGTTTAAAGTGTTGTGAAAATTCTCCTTATATTTTGATTCTGACAAAACTATCAAAAGGATTTGTATAATGTTTTATGATGCAGAAAGAATGAGTAAGCAACAGGTTGTTTGGATCTAATTCTGTCACAAGGACGAATGGTCAGAAGGAGTGCTTCTGGACGAAGGGTCAGACGGAGTGCTTCTAGACGAAGGATCAGAAGGAGTGCTTCTGGACGAAGGGTCAGACGGAGTGTTTCTGAACGAAGGGTCAGAAGGAGTGCCTCTAGACGAAGGGTCAGACGGGATGCTTCTGGACCAAGGGTCAGATGGAAGTGCTTCTGACGAGGTCAAATGGGGTGCTTCTGGACCAAGGGTCAGATGGAAGTGCTTCTGACGAGGTCAGATAGAGGTGCTTCTGACGAGGGAGATGGAGTGCATCTGAGGACCTTCAGATGGAGCTGCTTCTGAGGGTCAGGTTCAACATGATCTTCTATTTGAACATTTCATGCAACGATCTACATGCAATGACAGATGGACCTTATCAAATCTCCGAATTACCATTCCACTATAACTGATCAAATTCAGGAAGTTCTTCATGAAGACGAAACTTGAAATTGGTCAGTTTCTGCATCTCCAAAACATGAAGACCCACGAATGACAGGTTTCCGATCAAGGCAAGGTTCCTTATGGAAATTTGTGATATTCGATTGACATGATGTCTCTTCTAATCAATCAAGGGATTTTCTACAATTGAATGTTACCTTCCAAGAATATCTTTTCGAGGTTCAATACGGATTTACCACACTTATAGAAACTGGAGATTTAATTGTATGGGCGACTAAATCAGAAGGGTTCAATATCTTCTTCAACGATTTTCATATCTTCTAGGATACAGTCTCGTTCAATCACGATTGATGACGTCCAATCAAGGATTGAAGAGCAATCCCTTGGCTGGGTATCTAACGGCTAGTTTGGAGGCAGGGGACTATAAAAGAAGAACCATGGTAATCTGAGAAGTGGCATTAACAACAATCCAAAAGTGCAAGCGTGATTCGAATTTTACCCAAAAATATTCTGAGTGTTCAAAATCTCATTCATTGTGAGAATCTGTAAGAGAGAAAAATCGAGTGGTTGAGTGATTGTAATTCTCTTGATTCATCATAGTGAAATACAGCCGATCGGCTATTATCGTGGGAGAGTGGACGTAGGCTTGACAAGCCGAACCACTATAAACTCAGCGTGCTCTTTTCTCTTCCCTACTTCATTGCTACGTGTTAACACCTAATTTTGTCAGCCTTGTACTTTCTTTTTCTCTGCAAAATATAATAGATGGATGTAAATATTCTCATTGTTCTTACAAAAAAAAAAGAAGGAAAAAAAGGAGAAAAAAGAAGAAGTAAAGCAGAACAAAAGATTTCGGAACGAGACTGAACGAGATAAAAGAAGAAGAAGAAGAAAAATAAAGAAAAATAAAAAGAAAAGATGTAGCCACTAAAAAAAAGAGAGAGAAAAAAAAGGGATGTCGCCATTTTTAGAAAAAGAAAAGAAAGAAAGAAAGAAAAAAACACATGCATTAGGAATTTGCAAATGGAGAATATCTTAGAATATCTACAACAGAGAATATACGAGAATATTATCTATATCCGCGGCAGAGAATATTATTTACTCTTGAAGATACATATGTAGCAGAAAATATTCGCAGCTGAGGATATCTGAGAATATTATCCATAGCAAAGGATTTTGAATACGATACGAAGATGAGATTTGCAGCAGATGGCAATATTCGCAATAGAATTTGCAAGCGCAAATTGAAATTGGTAAATACGTTGCACCAAAGAAGTTACCAAGCCAACTATTAAACTAACGTACAAGAGAAACTGAAGCCAATGATCTGTCATTGATACGCTGCACTTGAGAATTCCAACTGAAAAGACAGAGAAGCAGGGCACTTGAGGCAAGAAGAACGACGATCAAAGATTCCGAGGCAAGTTGCAAAAGACTCTCGAGTTCTAAATTGATCCAGCCTACACCCATGAAGCCACAAACAATTGATTGGTTACCAAGTGAGGCAAATGAGACTTATTGCAGGAGAATTTTGGCTGCAGCTGAAGGGGAATGATGACTAAAGGATAAGAAAAACAAGTTGCAAAGGCAAGTGGTAGTCTGGTTCAACTTGTTCCCAAGAGGCTGCAAGCTAACGTATTGGCTACCAGGGGAGGTGGATGGGACTAGCAGCAGAGAGTTTCGGCTGCAACAAAAAAGGAATAATGATCAAGATCAAGAAGCACATTGAAGCAGATTCGGAGATGAGGCAGGGCTGAGGTAGACGTTTCTCAAAGGCAGATTCAGGTGGCTGTTCGAATCGAATCCGCAGAGAGCAGCAAAAGATTTCAGTTCTGATCTTATCAGAGGAAAAATGATGATCGAAGGATAAAGGCAAGTTGTAGGGAATTCAGCTTGTTCCCAAGGAGTTGCAAGCCAACTGATTGGCTACCGAGAGAGGTGGAAAGGACTTGGAGCAGGAGAATTTCGGCTGCAGCAGAAGAATGATAATTCAGATCAACAAGCAAGTTGGGACTAATATGAAACTGACGTTGGGTGATGTGGATGACTTTCGGGGGTTAGTTTGGGGTGGCTATTCAAATTGAATCTGCAGAGGATAAATAGCAGAGGATTTCGGCTGAAAGGACTAGATGCAAAATAGATTCAGCAAAGCAGAATGATGGCCAAGTGCAAGTGGCAAGCTAGAGCTGATGTGGTGCTGAGGTGGGCAACTCGTAGAGGCTATTTTGGGCGGCTTTTTAGAGGTAAACAACAGAGAACATATGCTGCAACAGAGGATAAGAATATGGGCAAGTGGAGGCTCAAGTGGACGATCCTTCTTTTGCTAAAAGAGGAGCTAGAGTGAGACTATAAAAGGAGAATGAGACAGAACGTGAAGGGGGAGAGGGGTTCTCACTCTCAGTCTATCTCGCCAAGGAAGGGAAGGAAAGAGATTGAATAAAGCAAAAAGAAAAAAGAAAGAATGAGTGAGTGAATACTAGTTGTCTCGGTGGTGAACAGGGAAGGATTCTACGGCCTTCATGGTGGTTGTTGGCTGTTCAAAATCTAAACAAGTCGTTCATCCCCCTTTTTTTTTCATATTCAAGTTGTTCGCCTGGCCAAGACCCTTGATTTCTTCGGTCCGGCGAACTCGTAGTGAAGTTGATATTGCAGTTTGTGTAAGGCGGAGTTAGTTCATGCTATGTTATGATTGTGTATTGCTTTGTTTTCAGTCGGTGATGTTCTGTTTTCGGTTGTTGCGTGTGATCCTTTGCTGCAAATATGTACATCAGAAGTTATATGCACGTTCAGTAGAGAGTTTTCGCATAAACTGCTTCGCAATGTCTTTCTCGCGTGTGCTTATAATCATTTTCTTGAACCGATCGATGCATTGAAGACTACTATAATTTAGGTTCAGTTAGACTGAACGTTCCCTCCCTCGAAACGCACGTGCGAAATGTCTTTGGATTAAGAAATAAACGATGAAGCATGTTTGCTTGTTTGGGTAAAGATCCAGTTTTTGCAGAAATACGTTCAGTCCCAGCTCTAAGGCACTTGCTCTTCTTTTCCCTTGTGTGTATTCATTTTATTTGCTGCTATTTGGTTAGTCCCTATGTACGTGCAGTAGTGTATGTTTAGATTCAGTTTTAGTTGTCATGAGAAGTTTTATTGCTGCAAGTATTTTGATGGAAAGTCATGATCTGCGGAGAGAAGTCCTTAGTATAACCTGCTTCGCGGTGCCCTTGTTTATGTGTGTATATAACCATCCCCTGAAGCGCTTGATACATTGAAAATTACATACGATCTAGTCGCATCTCAGTTGAGCATTTTCCTTTTTCGAAGTGCATACATGAGGTTTTTCTGACCTGAATCAAGCATGTTCACTTCTGGATTCGAACCCAGCTTTACTCACAATATGTAGGACTTCATGTGGGGGTTTAGATTTTCATCCTGATTTCGTTTAACCTTTGCTGTTGTCACTTAGCTCAAACTGTTCATGTGTGTTATAATAGCTTGCTTCGCGATGCTTTACGCGTCTGTCTAATTTTTTCCGAATCAATCAACGCGTTGGAAATTATATGCTATTCGGTTCATCATTGGTCCTATCGTCTTTCCCTTTTGTAATGTAGATATGGAAGATTTTCTAATATGAATCAACCTTATTCGTTTGTTTGGGTTCAGACCCAGCTTTTCTTGTATATGTCAAGCACTTTCTATGGGGTTGGAATTGCATCATGATTTCGTCGTCATTTAGTTCAAAGTATTCTATGATTATAATAACATGTTCCCTTTTGAAATTTTGCTGTTAGTGATCTTCGAGGTTAGAGATGCGTGGCTATTGAAAACACTCTATAAGACAGTTTTGGATAACCTTCACTAGCACGAAATTTGTGGAAATGTTTGAAAGGGAACCCTCTTGGTTTATAATCCAACGTTGTTTCAAGATGCTTCACTGGACTTGTAACTTGGCACCCCCAAATCTTTGAAAAATTGCTAGAATCAGAAGTGTGTTTTCTTTTTGTACATATGAAAAAACCAAGAGGATAAAAAAGAAAGACAAGAAAAGGGGTAACCTACTTTGTGCAATCTCACGTTGTCTTATAATTCGAACTTGACCTTGGTTTCGCATTCCAGTTCACATTTTTTCTAATACGAAACCCCCTTTTTTAGTATAGAATCGGAAACATTTTTATCTCATAAAAAAGGAAAAGCAAAAAATTGGAAAAATCTTATAATCATTTCATTTACGTTTCCATTTTTGTTTTATAATGGAGGGTGACCGATGTCCATTCCGGTCCTTTTGCGTCATGTAATCCATCATGTTTCGTGTTCAATTAATTGAGCTTGTAATGTGTTTTATTTGGTCTGCGAATTTATTTTTTCGTGAATAATCATTTTTTTGTCCATTCCGACATAATTTCGTTATATATCTGATCATTCTCGTATCCGATCATTCGAGTTTGCATTTCATTTAGATTGGTTTGCGAATTTACGTTTTCGTTAATAGATAGCCGTTTCCAATATTCGTTTGTTTCGTGTCGTTTTGCATTGCTTTAAAATTGCTTATTGTTTTTTTTTTCTTTTTTCTAAATGTTACACTAAAAGTTGAATAAATAAATGCACGAAAATAACAAAAACATCATGCCTGGTCACCTAGTTCTGGTTAGATGCCTTTTAATTTTCCATGTAATGAATAAGATGCATGGTCACTTTAGTAATATCAATTGGTTGGGTACCGAAAGGGCTCTAGTTAGATAATTAGCGTAAATAAGTCTCCGAATTCAAATGCTCTGGTTACGCAGAAATTGAGATAATACTCCTACATCTCGATTGATTTCTAGCTGACCCCAAAGGCTAGTGGCGCCTCTTAATGGTTTTAAAATGTTAAATGTCGCACGAGTTAAGATTATGGAGGATCTGCACCTAAACTGATGGGTAATACCTCTAAACCTAAACGATCCACCGGGAGGGGGATGGATAGGTCGCGACACTACGTTTAAATTTTTGTTCTATCACCCGTTGTTCCTATTTATTGATCGCGTATTGAAATTACTTTTAATTCCGCAAGAAATTTCAATTTAGTTGTCGATTCACCTTTTCACCCCCCCTCTAGGTGATATTGCTAGATCCAACAATTGGTATCAGAGAAGATTGCTCATATTTACGAAGTGTTTATTGACTTCTGAACTAACGATCTACTATGTCTAGCAATCACTCTTCAGGAGCAGGCGATTCGCATTTTGCTAATAAGCCACCCTACTTTGATGGGAATGATTATAATATGTGGAGCAACAAGATGAAATGATTCTTTAAGGCGTATGATGATTTGATGTGGAATGTTGTCACAAATGGTGTTATACCTAATGCTGCTGCAAGTGCAACATCTGGAAATGAAGCAAATCCTACCACGACCATGACTGAGACTGAAAAAGCCAAAAGACGAGGCTTGGACTCCAAAGCTGTCAATGCATTATTTTGTGTTTTATCAACTCCTCTATATAACTGTGTTTCATTGGAAGAATCTGCTAAAGCAATATGGGATAGGCTTCATATCACATTTCAAGGAACAAATAGAGTGAAGGAAACAAAACTCAGCATTTTACTAAGTGAGTATGAAGCATTTCAGATGAAATCTGACGAATCTATTGCTGATATGATAGACAAGTTTCAAAGTCTAGCAAGTGGACTTGCAAGACAAGGTGCACCCATTGCTGAGGCGATGCAGGTGAGAAAGATACTTAGAGGACTCACAAACGAGTGGAACTATATCAAACCTTCCATACAAGAATGTCAAACAATCAGACAACTTTCGGTGGATGAGCTAATTGGGACACTACAATCCTATGAAACAGAACGGGCAAACAAAAGGGGAGATCAAAAAGGTAAGAAATCAATTGCATTGAAAACTGAAATTGCTCAATGCTTGTCTGACACAGATGATGAAGATGATGAAGAACTTGCACTTATGGTGAAGAATTTTAGAAAGATGACTCGAAAGGCCAGGAACTTCAAAGAAAAGTGATCAAAAATTCTCTCAAAATGAATCTCAAGAAAGCAAAGATGTGATATGCTTTCATTGCAAGAAAGCAAGACATATCAAGCCGAATTGTCCAACATTAAAGAGAGACAAACTCAAGTATGAGAAGTACAAGAAGGCTTCAAAGGTAGAAACATTGAGTAATTCTGATGAAAGTGAATACTGCGTAAACATTTGTTTGATGGCAAAGTCAGATTCAGAATCAGATTCAAGCACAGATTCAGAGACTGAGGTACCAAAGAAAAGAAAGAACAAGTGGTTTCTGGATAGTGGATGCTCGAGTCACATTATTGGAAATCCAGATATATTTATATCTCTTTCAAAATGTGATGGTAGAAGTGTGTCATTTGGAGGAAAGAACAAAGAAAGGTCATTGGAAAAGGCAGTGTCAAGATTGGAAATCTGACGGTTAAAGATGTCTCTCTTGTCAAATGACTAAACTACAACTTGATATCTGTAAGTCAACTCTATGACTCTAGTTATGAAATATGCTTTCAAGACCTAAAGTGCATAGGTATGAGCAAGGACGAGAAGCAATCTTTCACGGGTCAAAGGCATGGGAATATTTATCTTTTAGATATTGATTCTGACCTCGAAAATGCAAAATGTCTTATTTCTGTTAATGATGACTCTAATTTTTGGCATAGAAAGTTAGGTCATATTAGTGTAAAGCATATGTCAAAGCTTTCCAAAAAGGGGCTTGTTCAAGGGTTACCTCAAACGAAATTTGAAAAAGGAGGACTATGTCATGCATGCACACTAGGCAAGCAGGTAAGAAGTACTTTTAAGTCTTTAAATCAAGTTTCCTCTAAGCAATGTTTGCAGCTGCTTCATATGGATATCTTTGGACCAAACAGAACATTAAGCCTTGGTGGTAAGAAATATTGTCTTGTTATTGTTGATGATTTCTCTAGATTTACATGGGTGTTATTTCTTGCTCACAAAAGTGAGGCGTTTACATCTTTTTCAAAATTGGCAAAAAGAATTCAAAATGAAAAAGGCTGTACCATTTCTAGCTTAAGAACAGATTATGGAAGAGAGTTTGAAAATCAAAGTTTTTCAGATTTTTGCAATGAATTTGGAATTCAGCATAACTTCTCTGCTCCGTATACTCCTCAACAGAATGGGGTAGTAAAAAGAAAAAAATAGATCTTTGCAAGAAATGGCAAGAACTCTTTTGATTGAGAGTAAGATTGCATCTCATTCTTGGGCTGAAACTGTTTCCACAGCTTGTTATATTTTGAATCGAATTTCTCTCGAACCCCTCATTGAGAAAACCCCTTATGAAATTTTCAAAGAAAGAAAGCATGTTGCATACTTTCATGTATTCGATTGTAAATGTTTTATTCTAAAGAATGCTAATGATCGAATTGGAAAGTTTGATGAGAAATTAGATGAAGAAATTTTTCTGGGATACTCAACAACGAACAAATCATATAGAGTTTACAACAAGAACACTCGTGTTGTTGAAGAGTCGGTGAACATCAAGTCTGATGAAAATTGTCAGAATGATGAACCCGAATCCAGTCATATATTTCCTCAAGTCTTAGATTCATAGGAAGAATCAGAAGAAAAGCAAGACTCAGATGCAAATACTAGTTCGGAGAATGTTCAGAAGGAAACTCACTCAAATGAAAAAAGGCCAGAAGCTGAACAGAATGAACCCACAACTTTTTCAAATGATTGCTTCGATAAAAACTGGAAGCATAAGTCAAGTCATCCAAAGGAACTCATCATGGGAAACACAAGTGATTGCATCAAGACAAGATCCAAGTTTAAGCAAGCAATGAGTAACATAGTATTGGTGTCTGAATTGGAGCCAAAAGGAATTGAAGACGCACTAGCAGATGAGAACTGGATAAATGCAATGCAGGAAGAGCTACATCAGTTCAAAGTCAACAATGTTTAGGAATTAGTCAACAGACCCAAAAATCGTCCAGTAATTGGAACAAAGTGGGTATTCAGAAATAAACTGGATGGCAAAGAAAAAGTTGTAAGAAACAAAGCAAGACTTGTAGCAAAAGGCTATTCTCAAGAAGAAGGAATAGACTATGATGAGACTTACGCACCTGTTGCCAGGTTAGAAGCTATCAGGCTACTACTTGCTTATGCTTGTTACAATGACTTTAAACTCTTTCAGATAGATGTGAAAAGTGCATTCCTTAATGGCTACATCAAAGAAGAAGTCTATGTTGAGCAACCCCCTAGCTTCGAAGAACCTAGAGGAAAGGATTTGGTCTATGTTTTAAAAAAGGCACTTTATGGACTGAAACAAGCACCTCGTGCTTAGTATGAAAGGTTGAGCAATTTTCTATCCAAACACAACTTCGTAAAAGGTAATGTAGATACTACTCTCTTTATTCAAAAACAAAATAAGGATATTATTCTAGTTCAAATTTATGTTGATGATATAATCTTTGGTTCTTCTAATGAGCTACTTTGCAAGAAATTCTCTAAAGTGATGCAGGATGAATTCGAAATGAGCATGATGGGAGAATTGTGTTTCTTTCTTGGACTTCAAATTCATCAATCTCAGAAATGAACATAAAAGTATGCACTGGAAATAGTGAAAAAGTTTGGTTTGGAAAACTGCAAGAAGACAGAAACTCACATGTCTCACTCCTCCAAACTTGACAAAGATGAAGATGGAAAAGAAGTTAACCCCAAGCTATATCGAAGCATGATTGGATCACTACTCTATCTCACAGCTTCAAGGCCAGACATCTTATACAGTGCCTGCTTGTACGCAAGATTTCAGTCAAATCCTAAAGAATCACACCTTTCAGTCATCAAAAGAATAATCAAATACATTGGGACTTATCCCAACTATGGTTTGTGGTATTCTAAATCTTCTAATTTTACACTAAGAGGTTACTCAGATGCAGATCTTGCAGGTTACAAAATTGATAGGAAAAGCACATCTGGAACTTGCAAGCTCATGGGAAACATGCTTATCTCATGGTATTCCAAGAAGCAAAGTACAGTGGCTCTCAGCACAGCTGAAGCAGAATATGTATCACTTGGAAGTTGATGTGCTCAGATTCTTTGGCTAAAGCAGCAACTCAGAGATTATGGTGTTGAAGATACAAATGTGGAAATTCAGTGTAACAACACAAGCGCCATAAATCTTACAAAGAATCCCATACTTCACTCAAGAGCAAAGCACATTGAGATCAAACATCATTTCATACGTGATCATGTTCAGAACGGTGATGTTAACATTCAATTTATTGATACAAAAAATCAGCTTGCAGATATTTTCACAAAACCTTGGATAAGGAATCCTTTAATTTTATTAGAAATAAATTAGCCATCATTAACCTTTTGTCTTAAGTGTATTTTAGAATAGGAGACTCAGAAGGAGACCCAGAAGGAGCGTCAGAAGGAATCAAAAAGAGCGTCAAAAGAATACTCAGAAGGAGAGTCAGAAGGAACATCAGAAGCAAATCATCACATATTTTTTTTAAAAGGAAAGTTCACAAATCAAAGGTCAGTCATTTCCTAAAATTCTTTTTAAGGTAAGCCTTCCATATCTCTCTACGAATAATTGAATGCTGGTAATTGATTTACTTACCAGAGAAGTTCTTTCCTATTTTTTTAAAATTTGATTTTGTTTCCAAAAATAACCGCCACTTTTATAAGACCACGAACCGTCACTCCTGTCTCTCACCTTCACACCGATCTCACTCGAAACGCTAAACTTATTCAAAATCTCTCTCGCTCTCAATTTTTCTCTTCGACACTACACATTCTCTTTCAAAGTTTCAAACTTTTTCATCTCCATGGCTCCGAAATCAGCCTCCGTCTCTAAGAAGCCCACTCAGATGAAGAGAAAGCTCTCCTCTCCGGATGCGAGCCCCACCGGGCCGTCGGTAGCAGAAATCAACGAGCAACGTAAGGCTCTTCGACAAGCAAAAGGTTTGTCCGTATCTGACTTTGAGGAAAAAGAAGCAACAGCACACACTATTAAGCCCATGTTTGATAGCATTAAGGCTGCCGGGAATTTTGATGATGAACTGCGAAAGCTATTAGATCTTCACAAGTTCGCCAGTGAGAGTGAATTGCTAGAATACTTTAATTTGCCTAGAGAGATTGTCGAACCGATTGCTGTTGAAGTACCTGAATCTGTCTCTAGAAAGGGAAAAGAGAAAGTAGCAGGGCCTAATTTGAAATCAACTACAAGAAAACCCTCACCAATAAGGCCCGGCTGCACTAAGGCAAAGGTTGAAGATGATGATGATGTCATGTTTAATGATTTTGTGAAAAACATTGGGTTTAATATAGAAGCAAACTTTCCTGATGCCTAGCATTCTTCTTCTAGTGACCCAGTCACCTCAAGTGACAAGGTTCCCAGGAGTCGAGGTTCTTCCTCAGTCTCCATACATTCATGCATCGAATACTCTATTCGACTACCTCAAGTCACCTTGTAAGTACATCGCAAGCGCTCTTTTTACTCACTCACCCATTCCTTCGAATTACGAACAGCCAGGGCTATCAAGTCCTTTCACCTTCCATCCCTCAACGACCATCTCATGGCCCAATCATCATTAAGAACAACACCATATTCTTTAGGAACGATAATTCACAACACCCCCTTTAGTGGTCTCGATTTAACGCCAAACAACCCCATAATTCAATGATGTCAAACAACTGACAAAATTCTTTCTTCACTTCCCTCGTGACAGAAGAAACAAAACGTCAACGTCCCCTCACAAGCTTATGCCAAGATAACGGCTGTTTCTCGCAGGCGCGTTCAATGTTCCATAATGAACATCTCTTTGCTCGTAACCCATGAGGTTGAGTTCTTTTATTCATAAATCTTCCGATCCTTCTCTTCTCTTACTGAGTCCATTACCACTCCCCAAACTCAAGAATTTACGACAAGCTATAAGGCTTTCAAGTTCCAATCCACTCGGGGATTTACTTATCTTATTCAAGGGGTTCTTGACTACTCTTAATGCACTTATGCGATCATGAGAACTCTGTCTCACATGGTCGATCATCCTCAGATCATTACAAAACTATCAGGATCAAAACAACTTTTGTTTTCGAGCAAACCCAGAAAGTACTTCCCGTCGAACAACTCAGTAGAAGTAGTCCAGACACTTATCATGCCCTCGAGGAAACTCTTCCTCTGGTGACCTTTCACCAATCATCAACAACCTCTTAGGGCTAAAGACTACCGGGATCGCTTTCTTTCTTCAATGCACCCCAAAACCTTTAAGGTTTCTTTACCAAGATCTCGAATCTAGAGGAATACAATTTCAAGTCTCATCCATCCATCAAACTCAGTCGATTTCAATCTTATTCATAGCTTCATAAGTCTTTCAAACTCTCATGGTTCTTCCCACGCATTCAGTTTAAGAAGGATTAACCCCGAGTCACCTTTCTCGTGACTTTTATCATTCAATTCATCAACACTAGCATCTGTCACCATAGTGACTTAGGCAATCATGGCAACTCTTCCTTGAGCTTGCTTACCCAATAATTTTTTTTTTCATTTCCATTTAAAGCTCTCATGACCCATTCAACTCTTAGGCCCCCCGTGATTAACAAAATCGAGCCATCCGCTCTATTAGGACTCTTATTCCAGTCGCTCATCTTTACTCATTTCTCATGATTCATCTCAGTTCTTGAATCGTCCCATACTTTACATACTCGAGTCCAATGCTCTTCTACGACCATCCTTGGGTCGTTTAACGTCATTAAGTTCTCATGTCCCTTGAACCACTATGATTCCCTTTAGGAATCAAAGACTTAGGTCGTCTAAGCCTAGCAGTCTCAGACTGCTCCTCTCATTATGTTTCTTTATCAACCATTCAGTGGTTCTCAAACAACCTTCTAATGGTCCTTAGGCAATTCTCAACTAATTGCCAATTATTCAAGGATCTTAGACCATCCTTAAACAGTAACTACATAACAAGCCAGCCTCCACGAGGCAATCTCTCAATTAACTGTCATCGCTAGGCAAGCCTCATCTAGGCTAAAACTCAACTAGGTCAACACTAAGCAAATACTTAAGGCGTTACTTCTATAAACCAACCACTCATACTTTAAACATAAGGCATCTACCATCCGTCACAAACACGACAGGCTATCTCATCCTCAATAGGATTCAATTCAACGGGGTATAAACTCCCCACACACCATCTAATCTTTCGGTTGGACTTTGGCCAAGTCAATCACATGATGCCAACATAAAACAAGTCTAACATGCCAATCACAACATCACTATTCTTTTTCAATCATCATCCACTGTCAAGCGCAAAGCTTTCAACCATGTCACCCATAGGCATCATTTCACATGTCATGCCACTTTTGAACACTCATTTCGAGAATCAATCTCGTGCCATACATCTCACTTAACCACGACCAGACTCAACCTGATACCTAGACTTTCTCTTTCAATTTATGGCTTGGGTCATTCCCGCCTCCTTGATCTTAGAAGCCTGTCAGGAGCCGCTCCTTGTCCGTACCTCTCTGTACCGGCGATTACTCCCCGCCCTCATCAGACCTGGTCGTTACAGGTTGTCCCAAGTCATACATCTACGGAGGAAGCCACATTCCACACGTCCCATAACATGTTTCACTACGGTTTATAGGTATCCCATCAACTCGTCTCATACCAAGCGGTGGTTTATTAAGTCTGACAGCGATAAGTTAATGCATGCACCCTCATCAACTTTCGTTTCAATTCCACAAACATATACACCATGCATTTGTTCTCGCTACTCATTATGCCACGGTCGTTTCCCAGTTGATTTTCATACACAAAAGATTTCAAATTCCTACAAGCGATCATCACTCTTCCGAATCAATTTCCTATGCTCAATCATTCACCTCAAGTCTAGCCACAACCCAAGACAATCCACATGCGTCCGATCACAGTTGGTCTTTAATCAAAATATCCCTTGCACACTTCCTTGTATACACACCATCTCATACATTCCATGGTTGTCCTTAGCAATTGATACCTGAAAGCCATCAATATGTCTCTGTAATTCAAGCTTGAATCTACTACTACCAATCGTCTCTTTATAACTCATGTCCCCAAATTAGGCCATCGACAAGCTACAATCACCACCATATACTCCAATTGGCCCTTCATTCCTAGGCTATACTCGAGCAACCTCAAACACGGATTTATGACCCCTCAATCTCTATTCGCTTCCTCGTGAGCCTTACTCTTAGAATCACTCAGGATCATCCAATAAAGTGATATTAAGACCATTATAATGCCTCACAAGTTCAAGCCTAAAATTCTCAAGATTCCACAATCCGAGCTTAATTCTAAGGGTTTCATTATCCAATCGCCCTCAAGTCATCACTCCTTATCACTCCAAGTCTCGACCAAAATTGAATCGAGCAGACCTTGCTCTGATACCACTTAAACGGCGATGTCACGCCCCGAGCCCGACGAGTCATGAACATCCCACTGGGCATACACAAAAGATGACATACAGGAATCCTTCGACTCTCAACAAACCAATCATCTAACTGCGGAAGCAAGAGGCCACTCCGTACACAAATAAAGTCAAGATGACTTAGGACAGAGAAATAGTACACTTCAATTGCCGCAGATGATCGAAACTAAAGATTTGACTTCTACATCCACCTCATTATATGCAATCTCTAATGATCACCCAATACCTTAGATACATTTGATCACCTATTACCTCTTGGATGCCACTTCTTTATCCAAATCGGGCTTCCTTCGCCTGGAACCTGAAAAGTTAAGCCCCTGCTGGGGTGAGATATAAATCTCAGCGAGCTATCCTAACCCTAAATTAAGCCAATCGTCCCACCGAACCAAAATATTCACAGTAACATTCCATCTTTAAATAAAACAAAGCATGACAATTTCTCAAAGCATCGAATCATGTTAACACGTGAATTACAATCAAGGCAAACATGGCATCAAGTGATCAAGCTTCCTTACTAGCATCAGAAAAATTCATATCATCACGAAATTATAAGGTGGTTCCACTTCGTTTCACATTCCAGAGACTAGCCCGTGTTCAGACGCCTCAGGCTATCCCGATCAATAAACCCGCGTTCAGACGCATCAGGTTTAACAGCTTATCACCAAGCTCATGTCAACATGTACAATTCTCATCCCGCGTTTAGACGTATCAGGATAGACTTTCATATTTCAACCCCGCGATTATATCGCCTCAGGGTATATCTCGTTTCTCAACCCCGCGATTAGTTCGCCTCAGGGTATGTTTCATTTCTCAACCCCGCGATTAGATCGCCTCAGGGTGTATCTCTTTTCTCAACCCCGCGATTAGTTCGCCTCAGGGTATTTCACATTTCTCAACCCCGCGATTACATCGCCTCAAGGTATTTTACAATTCTCGACCCCGCGATTACATCGTCTCAGGGTAATTCTCATTTCCTCGACCCCGCGATCACATCGCATCAGGGCATTTCACATTATTCAACAAGGCGTTTCTTCAATGATTTCAATCACATAACATCATGAGGAAATTTCATACACGTGCTCAAAACCAACCACTTGCTAAACAATTATGCATTGTCTTAAACACGATTCAAGAAGCAAGTACAAGGCAGCCGCATAACCAATAAGACATAATGGCAAGCATGTCATTAAATTTAATCACGAGAACACAATTCTATAGCACCTAAGCACTCATGGCTTCATTCCTCATCAAGACTATTCAACTTTCATTCACTCAAGCAATACGAGTCTATAAACTCATCGATTTCTCAATGAAATCATCCAGTCGCGTCCGAATGTCCTAATAAAGGTTTAGGGTCACTCACCTTCGTCCGAGCTAGCCAAAATCCACCAAAATCCTTTGTCAAGCCCAGCTCTAACTCAAAGCACCGCTGTTCAAAAACAGGGCAGCAAACAACTCATCGACAATCCAACGATTAAGTCAATTATCTATCCCAGTCTCGACTCCACCACTCGTGCACCTCAATAACACCTCAATTGACATTATGGCATGTCCTAACAACACATTTAGAGCATGACAACACCATGAACAGCTCCCCAACCGGATAGGATTACTCAGAATCAAACAGGGCAACAACCGGTTATGTTCCTTTTCGCACAAACAGCCCCTAAATCAGGCTTAAGCTCCAATTTCTCACCAATTTCACTTGTTAGCACCTTAATCCACGTGTTATATAGTCCCACGATGAATTTTGAAGCTAAAAAGCACCCCTAAGAATTTCGAACAGCCCACTTTGTTTTAATCCCACCGGCGGTCAGATTCTGCTCTTAAAACCACATCGATTTACCCATCTAAATCTAAATGAAACTTAGCCAAATCAACGGCCCAAGCTCAGTGAACATAGTACTACATGTCATGCAACTCTCATAAAAATTTCGGAACCTATTGAAGTCTCTAAGGGGCTGAATCATGGCCCTCTCTCAACTCGCTCAGAATCCGTCCGGTTTTCTTCCAAAAATCACCATAAATTAACCAGACCTTAAAAAATCACGAAACCAATTAGAGATTGTCAAGGACGTCTTGAACTAACCTGTGGTGATTGGTGGCCGGCCAAAATCTCACCGGAGGGGCCGCTCGTACGGACCGAACAGGACTGGCCGAACTGGTCAAAACTGGCAGATTCTGTTCTTCAAACACAGCACCATTTCAACTACAAATCTCCATCAAATTCCACTCAACTTGTCACCACAGCTCAGAATACGAGTGTACAACATGTCTACAAACCCTTGTAAAAAATTTGAATCAAAACGAGATCCTATGGAGGCCAAATGAAGACTTACTCTCTGTTGCGACGAAAACTGTCGGCTATCGGAAAAACGCTTGGCCGGAGCTCCACCGGCGTCCAATGGCCGAAATTCCACTTGGAGGTTGTCGGCAAGAAGCTGAGGTTTAGGTGGGTGGTCGGCGCGAAGCAAGGTGACGGCCGGAAGGCCCGTTCGTGGTGGACGAAACCAGCGATCAGTGCTGGTCGTGCAGGGGCTGCTCTGGTTCTTGAAGAAAAACGAAGAAAACTAAGAGAGGGAGGGGGTGGTGTCGTGAAAGAAGATGAAGGGGGAGAGAGAAGAAGCTATACTCCACTTGCTTGGTCAATGTGGAAGAATGGTAGGTTAAAAGTGGGGTGTTTAAGGCTAATGCTCCAACTATTGACACATGTCCTCTTGTCAATCAATTTTTCATCCAATGGCCAATATTACTCCTAATTTTTGGCAGCCAAGGGGTGTGGTCAATGACCAAAATATCCTCCTTCACTTATTAAGGCAAGGTTAACTCACTAGGGGCAAAATGGTCTTTTCTCACCTTTCGTCTGAAATTTCAATTTTTTTTTCCAATTTTTCATTCTCGATTAGGCGTCGTCCAATCCAAATTATTTGTTACAAATCTTTATTTCCATTTTCAAATTCCGAGACCACATTCTATGTCTCAAGTCGCGAGGGCAGGAATTTCAGAATGTCACAACTCTTCCCCCCTTAACGAAATTTCGTCCTCGAAATTCGTCATTTTCCCGTTGTCCAATCTCATGGGGTACCTACGCCTCATCGTATCATCACTCTCCAAACTAACTCTTCTCACTTGACAATCTCGATTATCTTTTCCGATACAAGTCATTCTTCCTCGGGACTTGTTTCCTTCAGTCCTCACCCTGTATTTACTTTTCTCTATTCTTTCTCAACATTCCCAATCTCTGTCGGTGATACCCTGCGAGCATTCTGATCTTCTTTTCAATTTACCTATTGATCAACGGATAACTCATGTATTGCACTGCAACCCTGCCTCTAACACTTCCAGTCAGAAGGCTTTTCCCTAACATCACCTTAATCCCATGTTCTCTTTCTATCACTATCGTTACCAAATCATCGCGAGCATGTACTCTTTAGTACCTCTATCCTTTGGCATAAGAATCCAATTCAAACGTCCTTTCGTATCGTCAAGGATGTACAATTTTATTGATTTACCCCCGATCGTCCACATCGTATCATAGTCTTCTCGACTTCTCAGGAAAACTCGTGATTGAGTCTTTAATAGCTCTCCCTCAATTACAATCGAGATCCTCCAATGATTAAAGTAACCTGCGACAGTTAAGCTTTCCCTTCAATTCCTTTGAAGCAGTCAATGTTTCCAACTTTTATGGTCTTATCATTACGACGTACATGCAATGCCCACTCTCGATTGCCTTGTTATGCCTCGAGTCTCATTCCGCGTTGTGTCATTACGACCCTCATAAGTTTCTCAACTCCCAATCGAAAACGCCATAAACAGCGTAGTTATCAGCTTAGCTCAAGTCCTCGAAAACTCTTTTCACGTCCATTCATCCATTCGTGTTACATCTTGTTCTTGGTCCATTTCACCAATGGAACAGCTTTTGTGGGGAGCTTCCCACGATCCGTCTGTAATAATTCACCAATCTTAGGTAATTTCAACTCCCCGCAACTCCTAGTGAGCCTAGTCGATTCATCACTTATTCCAATCCTCAAAGGATTTCACGGGATCTCAAAAATTGCACAACTGAGGAGTCCTACCGCATCTAACCCACGACTCGTGCTCTTCATGATTAGCATACTATGAGAATCTCATTTAAGTTCGTAGGATACTCTCCCTAGGGCCATACACGTTTCTCCTGACTCCTTGAATGAGTCTAACCATCGTCTCCCAAGACGGTAATAACTAATCCCATAATTCCCCAGGTATTCGATCTGACTATTATCCATTTCATCACTGTCAGGTGCCGGTTCATTACCGCCATCCATGATACCCTTCACGTGGAAGATCAAACTTTGGCCTTCTATTCTCAAGGGTCTCCACTTGGACCGGACAACATTTTAGTCACTTTTTCCTCAAGAAGTATTAGTGTCATGCCCTCTGGGTTCCACAACCGACTAATGTGACCATGCCTCAGTCTCACCCATTCAAATGAACGTTCACAATATCCTGAAATTCAACGTTATATACATGATAATCTCTCGGACTTCACTTCCAAGAATCATTCAAGTTCCGCGTCTTCTTTCTCAGTTCAGACGCTCAGTCTCAAAACCGAGAAAATTTAAATTTTCTCTTCCTTCTACACCAGGGTCTTTTACCCTAGGAAGGTTACCATACACCTTAGTGGCGTCCTTTTATTTCGAATCTATTTTGTCCTTCCTATTCCATAGAACGTCAGTCCTGGAGTCTATGTCAACGGAGGTACTTTCGCCCCCAGGATTCAAATGTCCGCATGCCTAGCATTCTTCTTCTAGTGACCCAGTCACCTCAAGTGACAAGGTTCCCAGGAGTCGAGGTTCTTCCTCAGTCTCCATACATTCATGCATCGAATACTCTATTCGACTACCTCAAGTCACCTTGTAAGTACATCGCAAGCGCTCTTTTTGCTCACTCACCCATTCCTTCGAATTACGAACAGCCAGAAGGAGTCCAAGTCCGAGCCTGTTAACATATCCCGTTGAACCCACCTTTACTAAAAAACTTAAACTAATGAGTTATGGGCTAACTTAGATATATTAAGTGACACACACCATATTAATTCTTCAGTGTCAGACTTATCTAACAAAATTCACACGTGCATTCTAACAGATTTTCCTCCGACGAATTGACTCCACGATCAGAACCAACATTTTTTGTTCTGCACAAAATCATAATTTGGCATTTAACAAATGGATAAATAGATTTATCTAGATATGTACGGTTCAAGCGTCGCAATTTGGACGGTTCTCATTTCTTTAAAAAAAATGGGAAAAAGTGAATTTTCCAGATCTCTTTGAGCTAATATTCTCGAGAATCTTCAACTTTCCACTTGCTTTGTATTAAAATGTCATGGAACCGTAATTTTCTTGAGAAATGTCCTGACCATTCAAAATGATCAAGTTCATTTAACTATTTGCAAGGGGATGTCCACAGTGTAGATTAAATGAATGAGCAGAATAGATCAATTTGAAGTTCCTGTCCAAAGACTTTATACGCAAATTGCCTTCCCTCAATCTAAGACTTATAATTTGACCCTTGCCCACCCCCATATCCCCCCCCCCCCCCCCCCCAAAAAAAAAAAAAAAAGCTTGTAGAACTACCGTGTTTCAATTCAGACTAAGACTTGCAAGTGGATACTTTTTTTGCGACATTTATGGTCATAACTTGCATCGTGGTCTTTCACGGTACAAAAGAAATTCTTACCATGACATAATATCGTTATGTGATACTTTTGTGGGCTCTTTAATGTTTTCAACAATAAAGTATAAGCTAAAGAGAAAATGCATGCATTTTAATTTCCTTACAAGACTTTAATGAGAAACTAAGGAGAGAGTCCAAAATTCTTCTCATTCTGCACGGGTACATAATGAAAAAAAGAAGAAGAATCTATTTGATACTACAACTATTCCATGATTTTGTTAAATCTGTAAATGTTTAAGTAATATGGGTTGAGTCGGGTATGGTTGAGTCAGGTATTGGTCGTTAGACTTGCACGGCATGAAAATGAGTCACTATGGATCGGGCCTTTTGAGATCCGACCCACTCGTTTGACACTTCTTGTACGAGGGTGCGTATGTGTAGCGGGACTGGGTTGTTGCGCGGAACAAGTATCGATCAAATAAATAGACAGAACGAGTAAAGTAAATCAGACACCAGATGTACGTGGTTTAGTCGTAGAAACCTACGTCCACTGAGAGAACAGCAGCGAATTTCACTATAAAACGAGCGATACACGGAGATTACATATCACACTCGAGTTATACAAACACTCTCAGTTTTTCCCAAGCCCCCAATTACATCCAAGAACAAACAGTGTTTAGCCCCCAATTCCTAACGAAATAATCTCTCAATCTCGCAAAGGAATTAAAACACAAATCTAACCTCAAGATTTAATCGGCTTCGACACTCGAATTCTTGATGTAATTCCGTGAATAAAAACCAATGGAAGTGAACCCTCTCAAGCACTCGACAACAAGATGACCCTTCAAGCAACATACTGCATCAACTTCGGCATGAAGACCTTGGCTATCAAGCACCCAGCGCCTATGGATGTCAACTGCAGACCACCCACGGCACTCACGCAAGGAACGGCGTTTCCGAAATGATGCAAAGACCCACGCTCAAGCGCTCATGGAAGTGGCGCTTCAAGACTCCATACGACTGCTGCGTGTAGGTCAATCAGCGTGTCTCCGTTTTTTCTCTTCGTGAACGTCCCTACCCCTTTTATCAAAAACGGTGCCTTGGTTCTTCAAGTTGCCCACGACCAAATATATATATAGTATGCTAAAGAAATCCAAAACTGATTCTGCAGGATAACTCAAAGTTCAAGTTAGGAAAGTTGCACTTTCTATTCGCGCCAATTTTGATGTAGATTTAAAGTCCACTTGGACTTTTCGCCAAAGAAACCTAATAGTATACGAAGTCTACATCCAAACAAACAAACAAACAAACAAACAAAAAAACCCTTCGTAATCTTCAGAACTTTGGATTCTGTTGTCCCATAAAATCGGCAACTTAATATCCAAATATTCACTTTGGACTCCAATTTCAAATAGGCAATATACAATTTGAAATATTTCGATTTTCACTTGCTCAAACTCAACACATATTTTAACATGGGTGATGGACATGAGTTGGGCATGAGGTGTTGTCGGTGAAGTGTGGTGAGATGATAATGATGATGAGGTGGGCGAGCTCTTTGTGTGTGAGCTGTCGCGACCTAAAAATCGGATTTTTCCTATTTTAGGTTAATGGATTACTAGATTAATTAAATTAACCAACCTAACTCGAACTCTCCCAAGTTTTACCAAATCGTGACTTATGGTTTAAGTGATTATCTTGAGAAGGATTTTTTTTTTTTAGGAGCCGCCACTAATCGTTTCTTGGTAGGTTGATTAGAAACCTAAATAAAATAGCGGGAGAAAACTATTTTATTTCTACGAACCAGAGATCTGAAGTTCGGGACTTGTTTACATTAATCTTTCAATTAATGCCCTTTCGGTACCAATTTCATGAAAAATGTTCGGCTTGGCAATTTCTGATGAATTTTGACTTGAAGTTCAAAGGTGCAATTTTTTTGTGTTTTCTTTTTATGAATTTTTATTATTTTTTTAATGAATTTTCGAAATTAAAAATTAATGAAAAATGAGAATGAATTAATTCAAGATTAACTTAAAATTTTAGGATTTAAATTGCATTAATTTCCAAAATTTTAAGAAAATCCTTAAACCCTATGTCTACATCTTTTATAATCTATCCTAATGGATGTGACCAGATTTGATTTATTGACTATAATCCATGAGATGAGACGTGGTTTAAAAGAAACCATATCTTCCTAATTTTTTAATTTTTTTTATTTTCTGACATGAAAATTAAACATGAGGCATGAGCGATTTTTATTTGTTTTTTTTTTCATTTTTGTTTTTTGTGATTTTATGTTTTATGAATGAATTTAAGTTAATGTTGCAAATCTTTAATGAAAAGATAATTATCGCCATTTATTTCGAATCAAGGTTCAATCTGAAGCCTGACGGATCGACCCTCAAATTCGAAACACCCGCTATGGAAATAGCGGTTGCGGATTAGGAAATTTTCCTAATCAATCACATTTTTGAAACATTTTTGATATCTTGAATATATTAGAAAAATTTCAATCTATCACAAGATTATCACGAAATTCCAAAATATTCACATGAATCAAAATCTTTCCGATCTATGCAAGAGACATTGCAAGAATATTTAGAATTTTTATTTTCTAAACTTAAAAAAAGCAATTATCTCAATTAAGGCAGTCAGATTTCTCAATCTCGCATTGCAGTTGTTAAAGATATGCAATTCAAGCAATCAGGACATGCAATCAAGACTACTATCATGCAAAATAGGCAACGCAGTATTGAAAAAAAAATTGAAAATATACCTAGATTGCGCTATTGCCTTCCCAAATTCGAACCGCATCCAAAAATTGCGGGACACGTTCGATCAACAAAGTTCTCAATGAAAAGTACTGTGAATATCGCTTCTTGCTTGACCAGAATACGAAAATCTGTTTAGGATTATTGGACGAGCATGGAACTTCGTGACAACACCGCGCTGGACCTTCGCTTGACTGGATCCTGTCAATCTCTGACCCAGACCGAATCGCGTTCACCGAAGAGAGCCTGTGACAAAGGAATCACCAATACGAGGAGAGATAAAATCAGTGTTGGATTATTGTGCAAGGACAACTTTTTGCTCTAGTGAATAAAGACAAAAAAAACTTCACCACTCCCCAAATCATTCTCTGCGTCTCTTTCGACTAAATATATCAAAGAAGACCACCCTTATATTTGTCTTCATTCACAATATGGACTCAGCAATTCAGCATGAATAAAGGCTTGATGCAGGACAAGATCGGTATGGCTATCTCGGCTTAAGTTCGTCGGCAAGCAGGGGAAGCAAACATTTGTTGATGGGCTGGAAACGAATCGTGACTGCAACGACAGCAAGGGATGGTGCCGATTCAGAGTAGGGGATTGCGCCGATGATGAGGTCCGCTCAGGCGTGATGGTTGGCCGAACGGCCTTCCTTTCTCTCACACTTTTTCCGTAAATTCTGGATGTAATTGCCCCCTAAAATCCGCCGTGTCTTCAATGAATGTGGCCTCTAAACCTGCAGAAAAATCCTCAAGAGAGAAGACCTCTCTCAAAAAAGATTGCCGCATGTGTATGATCAATGTGGCCTCCAAGAACTCTCTTTCTTTTCCCCCTCAATTCTCACGCGAACACTCTGAATTTTCTAAACGTGTCTTAGTGTGCCGTGTATTGAATTTTTGTCCCCGTAACCCTAGGTTTAGTGAGATATATATAGAGGATACTAGGGTTACGCTTTTAGGGTTTAATCCTAGCCGTCGACTCTATGGATTTCTGACGCGATATCCACCGTAGGATCATAACTCGACGATTCTTAAATAACCCTATCGGGCTAGGGTTTTTCAGATGGGCCCATTCGCGCGGACTTAATGCATAAGTGGGCTTTAATTAATTAAATGAATAATTAATTAAAAGCCTTATTTTCACCAAATCGATGCCATTATAATTTTCGGTAATTCCTCCTTTTCATGATAAAAAATTCCCGAGCTGATTTCGGTTCCGCTGCCTGTTAAATTCTGCTCAATCGAGATCGCATGTGACTGATTGCCAATGCATGTAATGCATGATTTTTTTTTTGCGAGAATTAAGATTAACTCTCATTTTATGAAATAAATGAATTTTCTAAAAATTAAAATTTAGGTGCTAACAGCTTGCCCCTCTTTGAGTGGAAGCTCGGAGAGGTTTCGCTCAAAGACCAAAAGTGACACCTAAATTTTCATTTTTTTTTAAATGATGCAATGCAAGACTGGAAATAACATGCGTCTAACTTCTTTTTTCAAAGAACTCGCGCATGGATCGCGTAAAGGGTATCTGTTTTTACAAATACCTTATACGCTGAGGACTCCCTTAATCACCAGAGCTGTGAGGATCTTAAGGTACTGGGCCCACCCGTCCTCAGGAATTTCTTTCTTCCTGACTCGGGGCGACGCAAGATGTCTGTAAGCTGATTTTGCGAGTTCTGGATTGCAAATCGGTAATGTTTCTACACCACGATCATCCGCTCATCACGTGAAGCATTAGCTGTGGGTAAAATTTTCGAACCACGATCATCCGCTCATCACGTGGAACATCAGCTAAGAATAAAGCTTTCACACTACAATCATCCACTCATCCTGTGGAATGTCAACTGAGAAATACCTCTACATCACGATCATCCGCTCATCACGTGAAGCATTGGCTAAGGCTAAAGTTTTCGAACCACGATCATCCGCTCATCACGTGGAACGTCGGCTAAGAATTAAGCTTCCAAATCACAATCATCCGCTCATCCTGTGGAATGTTAGCTGAGAATTGGCTTCTGCATCACGATCATCCGCTCATCACATGGAACGTCGGCTGAGAATTAAGCTTCTACATCACGATCATCCGCTCATCACGTGAAGCATTGGCTAAGGATAAAGTTTTCGAACCACAATCATCCGCTCATCACGTGGAACGTTGGCTGAGAATTGGCTTCTGCATCACGATCATCCACTCATCACGTGAAACATTGGCCGAGAATAAAGCTTTCGAACCACGATCATCCGCTCATCACGTGGAACGTCGGCTGAGAATTAAGCTTCCAAACCACAATCATCCGCTCATCCTGTGGAATGTCAGCTGAGAATTAAGTTTCTGCATCACAATCATCCCGCTCATCATGTGAAGCATTGGCTAAGGATAAAGTTTTCGAACCACGATCATCCGCTCATCACGTGGACCGTTGGCTGAGAATTGGCTTCTGCATCACGATCATCCGCTCATCACGTGAAACATTGGCCGAGAATAAAGCTTTCGAACCACGATCATCCGCTCATCACGTGGAACGTCGGTTGAGAATTAAGCTTCCAAACCACAATCATCCGCTCATCCTGTGGAATGTCAGCTGAGAAATACCTCTGCATCACGATCATCCGCTCATCACGTGAAGCATTAGCTGAAAATAAAGCTTTTGAACCATGATCATCCGCTCATCACGTGGAACGTCTGCTAAGAATTAAGCTTCTGCATCACGATCATCCGCTCATCACGTGAAGCATTAGCTGGGGGCCGGATTTGCGAAATGCTGGTATCGCAATCAGGTAAAAACTGAATCACATTCATCCTTTATGTGAAACAGTGGACAGAATTACGAAATGCTGGTATCGTAATCTGAGAATATCTGAATCGCATTCATCCTTTATGTGAAACAGTGGACAGAATTGCGAAATGCTGGTATCGCAATCTGAGAAAAACTAAATCATGTTCATCATTTACATGAAACAGCAGACAGAATTGCGAAATGCTAGTATCACAATCTGAGAAAATTTGAATCATGTTCATCCTTTACATGAAAAAGTTGGCAGAATTCCAAAATGCTGATATCGCAATCTGAGAAAATCTGGATATGGTGCTCGAGTTATGGATCGAGCGGGCCTGATTGTCTTCGGGGATCTTCTGTCTAGATCACCATGATTAGCTTGATACCTGCAACATTGAAGATGCGGTCATCCAAGTCTGAAAAAGAATCAGAAAACTTACTTGAGTTGACTGAAACTCGGCTTTTAGGATTTGTTGAATTGGTTTGCTCAACTTGTTCAGTTCATAAGAAAATGATGCTTTGCATGAACCTTAATGCAAATGCAACAATTTGTAAGCTCTTATTTGCATTGTAAAGCTCCACTGGGGATTTTGTCAATAAGGTGTCGCGACCCTCCCGAGTGCCCGTCTATAGGCTAGCGAGGGTTAATGGGCCGTCCGATGTTGCATGATCGGACACGGGTCTCTCCCAAGGTCCATTACCCAAATCGCAACTGCTAGATATACATGATCGACCTTCAGTGCGGTCTAGTGACATGTGATGAGTGTACATGCCAAGGAGTCGCCACCAATCGTTTCGTGGAGGGTACGATCGGAAACCCTATCGAATAGTTGGGAGTAGTCTATTCGATTCTGCGGAAACCAGAGAAGTGGGTTCGGGGACTTAGTTACGCCAACTATCAGAGTTGACGCCCTTTCGGTACCTAAGCTGAGTGGTTTATCTGATCCTAGGATTTCATACAGACGAGTGGGGTACAAATCTTCAATCTAGGAGTTCATGCAGATGGGAATAGCTACCCTATCACTCACGATCATTAGAAATAAGAGCGCAAATCAAGGATCCAATACATACGGATAAAACACATGAAATCAACATGGCATCCATAATGAGGCCCTATTAGCCTAGAGAAATATCAATCAAGGCTTAGGAATGATTTTGTCATGATTTGCCCACAAGGGGCAAAATCGTAATTTTGAACAATTCGGGGAAAATTCACCTCGAATGGGTAAATCTGTCATTTTAGATGAATTGGGAAGTCAAAAGACAGGGGAAATAGGATTGGCCATCAATCCAATCCATTTCCTATTTTTCGGGAATTTCCAGGATTTTTCTAGGATTTTCAAGTGATTTTACCTTTGGAGGGGTAAAGTCGTCATTCGGACAAAGACGAGAACTAAAAATCTCAAATATTAGGGTTGGTCGTCCACCTGACCCAAACCCTAACTTTAAGCAATTTTCAGAACTCGATTGAGACAGGAAAGACAATTTTCCCATTGAAGGGCAAAATTGTCATTTTGAGAAAATGGGCGGGACTCGAAAACCCAAACCTAAGAATTGGTCACTTACTCGACCCTAATTCTTACTTTGGCATTATCGATTTTATCATACTTACACAGCAAAGGCGACTTACTCTTAAAGGGTAATGTCGTCAAGTCTCGGAAGATCGGATAAGAAACCCCAAAAATAGGGTTGACCAGTTGTCTGTGATCAACCCTCGATTTTTGGGGATTTCTAAATGCCTAGG
This sequence comes from Rhodomyrtus psidioides, assembly GCA_021437785.1. Taxonomy (NCBI): domain Eukaryota; kingdom Viridiplantae; phylum Streptophyta; class Magnoliopsida; order Myrtales; family Myrtaceae; genus Rhodomyrtus; species Rhodomyrtus psidioides. Next base: position 3,263,431 of record JAILYB010000030.1, read on the forward strand.
ATTTTTCACAATTTTTCCACATTTTTTGGAATTTTCTAGCATTTTCTAAGATTTTTCTGATTTTTTTTTATTTTTTAAAATCATTTTCAAAAAAATTTTATTAAAAAAATATGATTCGGACCGGGTCGACCCGACCCACTCGGGTCGGAACCCGACACAGACTTGGACCCGCGCAGACCGCAACTCTAAAAATGACGTCGTCTCATCTTTTTTGTTTTTGGTTTAATCGGATTTAATCCGACGGTCCCTAATGAACCGCGTGGTTAATCCACATCCATCGGATGGTCTGACTAGAACCTACGGTCTAGATTGAAAGAAGACTCGCCCAGGACCGTCTGATTGACTTACTAAAACCTACGGCCACGATTAGAATGTGAGACTCAATCTGGACCGTCCATCCCTACTAACTCAAACGACGTCGCCTACTTCTTAACCTAAACGGTGTCGTCTTGATTCTATTTGATTTTTCGATTTAAAATATTTTCGAATCATCCTAATTTCTAATTGGACGGTCGTTATAAACCGAACTCAATTAATCTAGACCGTTCGATCTACGCTGACTCACCCTAACAGACTAACGGTCGAGCTGACTCGACACCCACGTGGACCACTCGTAACGCGACACATGGAACTTTGACCCGCTGACTTCGCCACGTCAGCTTCGTCTTCAACCTCGCGCCTGCGACTGGACGAACGGCTATGCTTCTCCGGCGACGATCTGACGGTGGGATCTTGATGGAATCGCGCGAGACCGGCGGCAATCGACTCGCAATCGACTCTATCCTAACATATCTAAGGATCAAAGTATATAATCCACAGAATCAAGAACATCATGCGAGTCGCCGAGTACGGCCATGGACGTTCTATCACACAGACCACGCGATATTAGAACAATTCACTCACAAATTGACATGACAGGAGGTGCAGAAGACTTACCTCGAGCTCCGATTGAGCTCGCTTGACCCAGATTTGGCTGGGCAAGAATGAGCAGGGGTCGGCTAGGATAGCTAAGTTCGAAGACTCGATTCAGGGTATGTGAGCGAAATCAATGCAAAATAGAGATGCGACAACGGTCAGTGGTGTTCAGGGAACGAAACGCACACACAAATCGCAAGAATGATCGTGAAACAGGCAAGTCTTCATTGATGCACAATAGAGAGCTTGAAGCTGCGTCTCACCTTTTTTCGTGATTTCAGGCGGTGCGGCCGGCAACGATCACTTCCTGAAGCCTCGGACGAGCTTGTGACGACCTTCTTTGACTTTGGTTTGGCCGGAGACGGCCCAACCAGTGCCTTGCAGTCGAGTTCAAGTCTTCGACGACCCAGGTCGGAGGACGAGCACTTTCTCGGGTTTTTTTTCTCTCTGTTTCGATTCAGTTTCACTTTCTCTAACTGAATCTCTTCCCCTCTTCAACTGAAAGCCCTTCTAAGGCTTATATGGATTTCAAGAATTTGGCGCCGAGTCGGGGAGTTTCAACCGACTCAAATAGCACGTGCTACCACGTGGTTTTAGGTTCAATCGGTGTCGGGGAGGACGTGGATTCCATCCACCCTCGTTTAGTCCTCCGGCGGGCTTCATCTCGTGCAAATTTGGCACGAATTTGTCCTGCGTTTGAGAATGTTTACTTTCGCAGGTTTAAAGGTTTGACTGACCTCGCCGGAGCTCGTTCGACAGTCATTTGTCATGGGGCCGGTCTTGATCGAAAGGTCTTGAGGTAAGGAGTAAGACGCCCACCAATGCTTCTTCAGCTGCCGCCGATTGCTTGGTCAATTTTGTCATCGAAATCAAACCTTCCACTGTTCATCTGCGCAGGATCTTGAGGAAGATGATGACACTGTAGCGGACCGGTTCGACCGGCGGTCTGACCGGTCTGAACCGGTTCTGAATAGGATTTTTCAAAATTAAACTCAAATTAGTAGGAATTTTTTACAATTGAACCTCATAATCGAATCTAGGGCATGGATTCTATCAAAAAATGTGATTTTGCCCAAAAGTTCATATCAATTTCAACAAAAACCCCAAATTTCCTTTTAATTGCAAATTGGGAATTATGCAATTGAAGGTTCAAATGATCAAATTGGGTCAAATTACCTATGCCAATCGATTCAAAATGGTGAAACCTATTGGGCAGTATGTTTAATTTGCAATGATAGCCCTTGAATTGAAAGTAATTTCAATTATGCTCAATTTCAAGGACTAAAAATGCAATTTTAGTATGCAATTTTGCCAAATTCGTGCAATTGAGCAATTTGTACAAACAATTGGGCTAAATTGCAATAAGGGACAGTTAGAATGGATGTCAAGACCCTAAAAAATGCTAAAATTGCAAATTAAAAGACTCAATTGATATTTTTTTCTCAAATTCAATAATATGGGTGTTGACACCTGATTTTTTTTACCATTTATTATTGTGATTTTTATTCTTTAAAATTAATTAAAAATATCAAAAAAGGTCATAAAATCACAAAATCAACTTTGGAAGCCTTGGTTTAACCTTAGGAACCAATTTTGAACAAAAAATATTTTTCAGTATTTTTAATATTTTTCGAGTTTATTTAATTATAAAAATACCCAAAAAATCAGAAAAATACCATTCGTGGTCAGAAAAATACCCAAAAATATTCGATAATTTTGTTTTAATTTCCTCTTCAAGTGTGTCACTTTAAATCTCAAAAATTCGGCTCGGGTCACTATGTTCCTTCACAAACATAAACCTGAACCGAGCCTAAAAAAATCATTTTCGAGTCTTTTAGTTTTCAATTCTCACTTTTTATAAGCTATGACATTGGATTCTAAAGTCTTAAAGTGCAATTAGGTCAATTTGCCCTCCAATTTAATCAATTTTTACCAAAAGGGCTTAATTGCACATTTTTCTTTCAATTAGTCCCCGGTTTCACGGATGTATACGTATGCTCTACGTATTTATACGTCATACGTATTTATACGTTATGCATATTTGTACTATTTGGTAACCTCTTTAACTCTTGTAATAATAATAATGGTTATTATTTTTAACACCTTTGTTAGTGCCTTTTTTTTTAGCATTTTTGTATTGTGAGTGCTATTGCTAGTGCTATTTTTAAATAGCATTTTTTGTATTATAAATTGTGAGTGCTATTGTTAGTGCTATTTTTAAATGACATTTATTTATCATAAATTGTGAGTGCTATTGTTAGTGCTATTTTTAAATGGCATTTATTTATCATAAATTGTGAGTGCTATTATTAGATAGAATTTATAATTGTTAGTGCTATTTTTAAATAACATTTTTGTATTATAAATTGTGAGTGCTATTGTTAGTGCTATTTTTAAATGTCATTTATTTGTGAGTGCTATTTTTAGATAGAATTTATAATTGTTAGTGCTATTTTTAAATACAATTTATTGGAAGGTATTTTTGGCTATAAAAGGATGGCAAGAGTTTTGAGGTTGAGGGGGAGAGACATTTTGTAGAGTGTGCAAATTTTTGAGAGCTTAGAGAGAAGAACACAAACACTCTCTATATTCTCATAATCTTGAGTGAGCAAAATATACTAAGTTCGGAATATTGATTCCGCATATTGCTAGCACAATTGTTGCGGAGTTATTAGTCGTCTCCCCGTTCGTCAATTGGTGGTGCGTCCGAACTAGATGCCTAACACTTGTGGAGGCTGAGATCGAAGAACATCGAACCGACACCTCCGTTCAAGCACGCTACGAGAGGTAATCTATTTACTCCCTTTGAGACTTTGTGATTTTTTTCGATTGAAATGCACGAAGTACGCCTCTGGAGATACATGTATGTGTTGTTATTTATTTCCGCTACGTGTTACGTGGATCCCAACAGTGGTATCAGAGCCAATCCTTAGGTGTTTTCGTGCATTTAATTGATTTTTTGCAATTTTTGCAATACTATGGCCAATATGTATTAACGAATTGTTCGTCTTACACGGCTAATGGAGATTGATTATTTTATATGATAAATTAATCAACGTAGCAAAAATCGAGACTAAATCAATTTTGAATCGAAAATTTATGGCTATCTTATTTTACGTAAAAATTCTGAATATGATTCAACGTAGAATTTTTATTGTGCCTTCCTAAGTTTTAAATTGTGAATTTATTACTTACGTGAAAGGGTGGTGATCATGGAAAAATCCCTAATCAATGTGATTGATGTATATATGAATGTATGATGATTATTTATATATTTGGGGTTGTAATTATTAAATGGAGGCTGCGTACTCCTTTTATTTTCATGTAATCTTTATTTTTTAGCATAGTCAATTGTTGATGTAAATGCTACGAGGATTACGTGGAGGAGCCTTTTAAGTCGGCGAGCTCTTTGGGGCCCAATTCTTGAAGAGTTCAAGAAACCAAGAAGAAGCGAAGAGCGGCTCTCCGTTATTAAACTATTAAAATGATTAAATGTGGTCTCATTGGCTCGAGACCCATTAAATCATAATTCCATGATCACCACGTAGGATAGATGTTTATGTGATTGACATCTATTTTTTTTTATTATGATTACGTGAGCATGTTAAACTGGTTAATATGCATAGTCAGACTTACCTCACCCAAAATTGCGCCTGCATGAAATCCTAGTTAGGAAAATCACTCGCGTTAGGTACCGAAAGGGCGTTGGTAATGACATCAACGTAACCAAGTCCCCGAACCCAAAATCTCTGGTTCCGCAGAATTGATCGATCTCTCCCAATCGGTCAATAAGGTTTCCGGTCTACCCTCCAAGAAAGACCGGTGGCGACTCCAAATGCATGCACAAGTTGCACATGCCACCACGACCACACTAAGGTCGAAAGCGATCGACTGTTATCGTCGAATCCCTTTGAAAAATACTCCCGCCGCGATTTGGTATGGGCCTGGGAGGGTCCTCGCCGATCCAAAGCCCGCGATCCGCACCCTTGTGCGGGGGAAGGCCCGCGATCGGTAATCCATTAGCCGCGTCCGCCTTCGGACGGGTCGCGACAGCTGGCGACTCCGCTGGGGACTTTGTTCTAGAACCTATGGTTCTAGACCTCAAGTGGACTTAGGCCGTAATTAAAACGCTGAGTGATTTTTCTAACCATGCAGGCGCTCTTGAAGGTGAGGTAAGTCCGCTTATGATAGGTGTTATATGTTTTTGCAGATTGGAGTGATAAGGGGGTTAGTCTGTGATTAATATTGTTTTATGCAGGTTGGGCGTAGGAATGAATGATTGTGTGTATGTTTTATATTGAAGCGGTGATTGTAAAATAAGATGCATGTTTATCGCTTTAGCACGACACCGAAAACACACACAACCGCGCCTAAAACCCCGGGCGCCGTCTATAGGAAAACAATAGAAGGGATTGAAAATGGAATCTCCGTGAGGACAAACACGGGGTAATCCACTTTTCAATTCCGCTCATTTTGAGCTATGGATTGAGCCCCAATGCAACGATAGTTGTCTAATGGAATCTGCTCTTTCTAGAACTCGAGGTGGGAATTTTGACCTTAGGTGCCAAATCCTTTGATTTTTAGAAGTTTTATCCTCACTTGTCTCATGTGCATGTCTTTGGATGGCTGACATATCTAAAACCAACTAAAAAAAAAAAATCGGTGATCCTGGAGTCACATCTCGAAGACTGGAACCGGGGCATCTCCAAATGTTCGGACCACATTCCTTTGATTGGTTTGGTATTTTTAGTCCTCTTGAATAAGACTAATTTTGCTGAGGTCCTCTCTATCTCGTCCCTTAGATTGATTGTATTAGGGATCTATTTGTATTGTATACATCTCGATAAGGCTCATTTCTATCGAAAATAGGGGCAAATTCCCCAAACCCGTGGAGCATAGTGGAATTCGTCCCTTCAGTGCAAAATACATTTGGCAGCAGAGCCACTCGTTTGGTGAAAGGACGTATCGTTCCTAATTGATTTTTAATCAGATCTGGGGATAAGTTTTTCTCCATTTTTCTTTATCTCAGGTGATAAAAGAGACAATGCACCCAAAAGCTCATGCGTTCAAATGACAAAACAGACGTCACCCAGTTGGGGCAAATGAACCGTAGGCGTTGCAAATACCTTCAAGCACGGATGGAGGAATTTGATAGATGTTGTGCATATCAATATGCAACATCAAAACGGAATGCAAATCAAGTGTAAAAGGACGTATCGTTCCAAAATGATTATTTTCTTGATATGGGAATAATGCTTCCTTTCTTTTTCCTCTCAGGTGATAATCAAGAGCAGATGACGCAGGATGTAATGCTTTCAAATAACAAACATGGAACATCAAATACCTCAAATGGCGACTGTGATCGAGAGAATCACCAAACCGCCACATGACGAATCCCAAGAATATCAAGCTGTCTTGAGACAGATAAAATTGATCAAGGACTCTGACAATCGAGATGGATGATCAGAATCTGCAAAAATCAATGGGAGCAGGTTCCCCCCATTTGCTTTAAGGAGCCAAACCGGGGGCAAACTCTCATGATCCCCCATGAAAGCGCATCAGACCAGGGTCATCGAATCCAGAGATGACAAACAGCAAAACCACGCCTAACTGGGGCAAGTGAATCATTTGTACGCCGGACGTTTCTCCTCTGGCAAAGTCAATGGACGCAATAACAGAGTCGTCCGCATCAGAATCAAACCCCAAGATACGAATTTGGGTGAACGGTAGCCTTGTATCGTTCCAATTTGGTTCTTCGAAGACCACATGCCTAACATGAATTTTTACTCATTTTGCAGGAAGTCGTTGGCGCTGAAAGCCCCAAATGAAAAGAGCGCGCTAATAGGGAGGCGAATTGAATCAGTGGCCTTAGAAGTCAGGATTCCAGGAGATGGTCTTTGATCATAAGACCTAGTGGATGGTAAAAAGTATCGCTTCCACACTTCATGCTTTGACATGCATTCTGATAAAAATTTCATTTTTCTTGAATAAAAAGAACTATGATGAGTGGCGCTGGAATACGCCCAAAAACACAAATGGATCTCCTATGGGGCAAATCCTCGAGAATGATTCATCGCCAACCAAACGGAGGGATCGTGGCCGCAATATAGATGGCCAATTTCTGCAAGCCGCGCGTTTGTGTTCGAATGGAAACACAAAGCAAGGACAAGGCTGTATCGTTCCAATTCGCCTTGAATTTTGGAACGCAAACTGACACCTAATTCTCGTCTTTGACAGGGGCTCGCCATCAAGGCGAAACAGGTTTTCACATCCCATGTATTACCCGTTGGAATACATGACCAAGGGTAAATTGTATCGTTCTAATTTTTTGAAAAATTCGTGAACGTACAATAACATGTTTCTTCCGCATTTTCAGGGATCTCCAGCCGCGAGGGACAGGTAAGTATCCCTTTCCCCAATCCATTGAAGATGTTGAATAAAAACTGAGAAGAAAAGAAAAGCTTTCAGAATCTAATGTCTGGAAAAGACATAGAATTCAAATTTCATTAGCATTCATGTTTTGAAACAGGAGGTTGTCTGAACATGAATAAGAACATGCATGGGGCATCATAAAATCCCCTTTGACGGGTAAAATTTCTGGAGAAAATGAAAGAGATTTTTCCAATAAAAAATTGTTCAAAACAATCAAAAGGGCGCTTCCTCAAAGGCGAGAGGCAAAGCCTAAATCCAAACACTTCCTCTACACACTTGAGAGAGGAGTGGAGCGGATCAGATAGCAAAATCTGGACCTACGGAAGTAGGGATTATTCGCAGCAATTACTTAGATTGGGACGACGGAGGCATTCGTTTCATATCTCCCAAACACTACAGGTGACCGTTGATAACCCCTTTGAACGGCGGTTTTCATTCTCAACCCTGTCAAGAACCACCCCACATCGGGGCAAAACAGGAGTAAGTCCAGCAGCATCAGGAGGAAATGGTTAGAAATTTTCTTGCTCGGACTAACATCAATCTTTGTGTGTTGTATATATGGTAATCCAAGTGCCATAGGATGACGAGAAGCGTTCATTTCTCTATCCCACACACGTTTATCATTTGCACAGCCAAGTTGAGCCTGCAAATTCATTTCATAAACCCGTTGGTGATCATTGCAAATTCCAAGATAAAGGTAGATCACTTCAGAAACGAGGGAGTTCAAGACCTAGGGTTTACGAAAAAGCTACTAAGTCAATACTCAAGCGTGCTAAGAGCCAAATCATATATCTAGCACAATTGCCAAAGCATCTCACTTGCGACAAGGGATTAAAGAAATCCCCAGCATCAGAAAAGAAAAAGCAAAGTGCCTGATAAAAGCAAGGTCGATGCTCGTGAAAATTGTTAAATTGACCTCCAATGAAGCCTCGTGGGGAAAGAGAAAAATCTCTAAAGGAGCCAAATCCAAAAGGCTGCTCCCCGAATGCTATTAAGCACAGAACGAAGACATAGAGAGAGTCGGTCTCTGAATGCAACAAGAGACGCTCTTTAAAGAGCTGGTGCACACCGCAAGATAGGTTGCGCGCCTCAAAGGCTAAAGATGCAGAATGGAAAAGACAGGTGACAAATTTGCAATGATCACCAATGTCAATCCCCTCATAAATTCTGGGCCAAAAACAAGCCTTTTTCGGTCCCCAATCTTACCAACATCATAACCCTGAAACAGTCTTCTCTCACTAAGACACTTGGGTTAACATATAGCTTAGCTCGAAGAGGTACGAGCAAGACTATTTCTTTCTCATTTTGCAGGGTTCTCGACTTGTAAACCCGGAGCAGATGTTGAAGACTTTCATACAATGGCCTCGACTCCAAAGCGGGTCCCCCTTGAAAACCAATATTCAAGCCCAACATTACGGTCCCGTGGAAGACCTCCCGACCGATCAAAATGTATGCGCTGCGAATGAACCTAAAACCTAGGCACAGGTTAGTAGGGAATTGAGTGCATCCCCTATAAAAAACCACTATCGCAAAACAGGTGAGAAGACCTCCTTGTCGAGAAATATTCCAATTGATGTTTTGAACAAACTCTTTTTGGAATTTTCAAACTGTTGATCCAGATTTTCCGTGCAAGGGATTTGTGATCACATTTGCATGTTGCAAGAATGCTTTGGATAACCTCCAGCATCAAAATGCACATTTCATGATTAAAACTTAAATCATACGGTTTTGTCAAAATGGACAGCCGTAGTCTTCCCAAAGATTACTAACGTTTTCTTGGTGAAGAAAAATCTTTCAGGCTTAAACTTCTGCAGGATACCTGGAGAAACCCAGCTCCCAGAATGTCGCTTCAACAGACTCAAGTGAAGTTTTGTCAAAATAAAATCTTTCACTGCTTCAAAAAAACTGAATTCCCGACAAACTTCGGGGTCTCCAAAAAAAAAGGGGGAAGAAAAACCCTTTTAAAAGAAAAAGTCCTATCAGACGTGGAGAACCCTCGTCCCAGGACCCATTTTCAAAATATCAAACAGTCTCATCGGATGTGGAGAACCCTAGTCATGAGACCCCTTTTTCAAAACTTAGGCAGTCTCATCGGACGTGGAGAACCCTCGTCATGAGACCCCTTTTCAAAATTTAGGCAGTCTCATCGGACGTGGAGAACCCTCGTCATGAGACCCCTTTTCAAAATTTAGGTAGTCTCATCGGGCGTGGAGAACCCTCGTCATGAGACCCCTTTTCAAAATATCAAACAGTCTCATCGGACGTGGAGAACCCTCGTCATGAGACCCCTTTTTCAAAACTTAGGCAGTCTCATCGGACGTGGAGAACCCTCGTCATGAGACCCCTTTTCAAAATTTAGGCAGTCTCATCGGACGTGGAGAACCCTCGTCATGAGACCCCTTTTCAAAACTTAGGCAGTCTCATCGGGCGTGGAGAACCCTCGTCATGAGACCCCTTTTCAAAACTTAGGCAGTCTCATCGGACGTGGAGAACCCTCGTCATGAGACCCCTTTTCAAAATTCAAACAGTCTCATCGGACGTGGAGAACCCTCGTCATGAGACCCCCTTTTCAAAATTCAGGAAATCTCATCGGACGTGGAGAACCCTCGTCATGAGACCCCTTTTCATTTAGGCAGTCTCATCGAACGTGGAGAACCCTCGTTATGAGACCCCTTTTCAAAGTCAAAACTGATGGTAGACACCGCCTGAAGGGTCAAACAAAGGTAGATACCGCCTGAAGGGTCAAATGAAGGTAGATACCGCCTGAAGGGTCAAATGAAGGTAGATACCGCCTGAAGGGTCAAATCAAGGTAGATACCGCCTGAAGGGTCAAATCAAAGGTAGATACCGCCTGAAGGGTCAAAATCAAAGGTAGATACCGCTTGCAGGGTCAACACAAGGTAGATACCGCCTGAAGGGTCAACACAAGGTAGAAACCGCTTGAAGGGTCAAATCAAAGGTAGAAACCGCCTGAAGGGTCAACTCAAGGTAGAAACCGTCTGAAGGGTCAAACCAAGGTAGAAACCGCCTGAGGGATCACATTAATGGTAGAAACCGCCTGAAGGGTCACATATGGTAGAAACCGCCATAAGGGTCAACTCATTGATAAATATCGCAGTAAGGATCAACACAATGGTCTGATCCACCATACGGATCAAAATCCTTGGCAAATCCCAAAGCGTGGGATGCGCCTTCCTTAGGTTCCTACCAGTTAGGAATCCCATCATGGTATGACCTACCATACAGGTCAGAGCTTAATCTCCCTAGGATATTCTGAATAACGAGTCCTAGGCATCTTCTTGAAAGTCGTCGCAACCGGCAGCATCCGACAGGTGAGCTTCAGGTAAGCCTCTCTCACTCCGGCCCATGTTCAAATTGTTAGAGCAAACCGGGGATTGATTTGAGCTTTAATCAATAGGCTTAAGGATCCGATGTCATAACATTTCTTCTCTTATTTTCCCAGTTGAGTCGGTTAGGAATCAGGTGCCACCTTATCTTTGAGAGAAACCTCTAACGAGATTCCTCTCAAAGAGGGGCAGCTGTTGACACCTGATTTTTTTTACCATTTATTATTGTGATTTTTATTCTTTAAAATTAATTAAAAATATCAAAAAAGGTCATAAAATCACAAAATCAACTTTGGAAGCCTTGGTTTAACCTTAGGAACCAATTTTGAACAAAAAATATTTTTCGGTATTTTTAATATTTTTCGAGTTTATTTAATTATAAAAATACCCAAAAAATCAGAAAAATACCATTCGTGGTCAGAAAAATACCCAAAAATATTCGATAATTTTGTTTTAATTTCCTCTTCAAGTGTGTCACTTTAAATCTCAAAAATTCAGCTCGGGTCACTATGTTCCTTCACAAACATAAACCCGAACCGAGCCTAAAAAAATCATTTTCGAGTCTTTTAGTTTTCAATTCTCACTTTTTATAAGCTATGACATTGGATTATAAAGTCTTAAAGTGAAATTAGGTCAATTTGCCCTCCAATTTAATCAATTTTTACCAAAAGGGCTTAATTGCACATTTTTCTTTCAATTAGTCCCCGGTTTCACGAATGTATACGTATGCTCTACGTATTTATACGTCATACGTATTTATACGTTATGCATATTTGTACTGTTTGGTAACCTCTTTAACTCTTGTAATAATAATAATGGTTATTATTTTTAACACCTTTGTTAGTGCCTTTTTTTTAGCATTTTTGTATTGTGAGTGCTATTGCTAGTGCTATTTTTAAATAGCATTTTTTGTATTATAAATTGTGAGTGCTATTGTTAGTGCTATTTTTAAATGACATTTATTTATCATAAATTGTGAGTGCTATTGTTAGTGCTATTTTTAAATGGCATTTATTTATCATAAATTGTGAGTGCTATTATTAGATATAATTTATAATTGTTAGTGCTATTTTTAAATAGCATTTTTGTATTATAAATTGTGAGTGCTATTGTTAGTGCTATTTTTAAATGTCATTTATTTGTGAGTGCTATTTTTAGATAGAATTTATAATTGTTAGTGCTATTTTTAAATACAATTTATTGGAAGGTATTTTTGGCTATAAAAGGATGGCAAGAGTTTTGAGGTTGAGGGGGAGAGACATTTTGTAGAGTGTGCAAATTTTTGAGAGCTTAGAGAGAAGAACACAAACACTCTCTATATTCTCATAATCTTGAGTGAGCAAAATATACTAAGTTCGGAATATTGATTCCGCATATTGCTAGCACAATTGTTGCGGAGTTATTAGTCGTCTCCCCGTTCGTCAATTGGTGGTGCGTCCGAACTAGATGCCTAACACTTGTGGAGGCTGAGATCGAAGAATATCGAACCGACACCTCCGTTCAAGCACGCTACGAGAGGTAATCTATTTACTCCCTTTGAGACTTTGTGATTTTTTTCGATTGAAATGCACGAAGTACGCCTCTGGAGATACATGTATGTGTTGTTATTTATTTCCGCTACGTGTTACGTGGATCCCAACAGTGGTATCAGAGCCAATCCTTAGGTGTTTTCGTGCATTTAATTGATTTTTTGCAATTTTTGCAATACTATGGCCAATATGTATTAACGAATTGTTCGTCTTACATGGCTAATGGAGATTGATTATTTTATATGATAAATTAATCAACGTAGCAAAAATCGAGACTAAATCAATTTTGAATCGAAAATTTATGGCTATCTTATTTTACGTAAAAATTCTGAATATGATTCAACGTAGAATTTTTATTGTGCCTTCCTAAGTTTTAAATTGTGAATTTATTACTTACGTGAAAGGGTGGTGATCATGGAAAAATCCCTAATCAATGTGATTGATGTATATATGAATGTATGATGATTATTTATATATTTGGGGTTGTAATTATTAAATGGAGGCTGCGTACTCCTTTTATTTTTCATGTAATCTTTATTTTTTAGCATAGTCAATTGTTGATGTAAATGCTACGAGGATTACGTGGAGGAGCCTTTTAAGTCGACGAGCTCTTTGGGGCCCAATTTTTGAAGAGTTCAAGAAACCAAGAAGAAGCGAAGAGCGGCTCTCCGTTATTAAAATATTAAAATGATTAAATGTGGTCTCATTGGCTCGAGACCCATTAAATCATAATTCCATGATCACCACGTAGGATAGATGTTTATGTGATTGACATCTATTTTTTTTATTATGATTACGTGAGCATGTTAAACTGGTTAATATGCATAGTCAGACTTACCTCACCCAAAATTGCGCCTGCATGAAATCCTAGTTAGGAAAATCACTCGCGTTAGGTACCGAAAGGGCGTTGGTAATGACATCAACGTAACCAAGTCCCCGAACCCAAAATCTCTGGTTCCGCAGAATTGATCGATCTCTCCCAATCGGTCAATAAGGTTTCCGGTCTACCCTCCAAGAAAGACCGGTGGCGACTCCAAATGCATGCACAAGTTGCACATGCCACCACGACCACACTAAGGTCGAAAGCGATCGACTGTTATCGTCGAATCCCTTTGAAAAATACTCCCGCCGCGATTTGGTATGGGCCTGGGAGGGCCCGCGCCGATCCAAAGCCCGCGATCCGCACCCTTGTGCGGGGGAAGGCTCGCGATCGGTAATCCATTAGCCGCGTCCGCCTTCGGACGGGTCGCGACAATGGGTTACGAAGGAACACCCATAATTGAATCTGATTTTGAACTTTTTGTGAGGTCAAAAATACAAGGGATTTAAAAGAAAAATATTGGCTATTTTGCCATATTTTTGTGACCTCAAATTCTATTTTTCTTGATTTTTTAAGTGTTTTTCTATTTTCTAAAATTACTAAAAAATATGAAAAATGTGAAAAATTAGTTTTTGGTCAATAATGGTTCATTGGGCTTGGCCAAGGCCACCAAAGTTGATTTTGTAATTTTCTGACTTTTTATGAATTTTTTTGTGATTTTTCAAAAAATAAAACTGAAAAGGACTTGGTCAAAAATCAGGTGTCAACAGCTACCCCTCTTTGAGAGGAATCTCGTGAGAGGTTTCTCTCAAAGACAGGTGACACCTGAATCTAGACCGACTTGACTGGGGAAAAGAAAAACGAATCTTGACATTCAATCTTTATTGCCTTGCTGGTGAACGCTCTGCTTGTTCTACTTTGGCTAATGTGAGAGAATGAGGGGGTAGAGATGCTCACATGTTGCTTACCTGTTGATCACCTGCCTGATGCTCGTGCGGCATGTGCGGTGTATAGCGGGTTCAAGTGAATATCCAGGGACTCGTCTTTTGAGTATCCTAGGGCGGTTAAACTCCAGTCTGTATGGTAGGCCATACCAGAATGTGATTCCTATACTTGACAGGAACCTGTGTATGACGCACCCAGTCTGTTAGGGATTGTCAGAAGTTTTGATCCGTATGGTGGATCAGACCATGAATAGGACTCCTTTCTGCTAGGAACACATGGATGACGCACCCAGTCTCTTAGGGATTGTCAGGGGTTTTGATCCGTATGGTGGATCAGACCATGAATAGGGCTCCTTTCTGCTAGGAACCTATGGATGACGCACCCAGTCTCTTAGGGATTGTCGAACATTTTGATCCTTCAGGGGGATCAGGCCGAGAAATAGGACTCCTTTCTGTTAGGAACCTATGGATGACGCACCCAGTCTCTTAGGAATTGTCGAACATTTTGATCCTATATTCTAAGGAATTAACTAGGATCCATATAAGTGAGATGTGCATCACCCTTAGGCTTCACCGCATGGGCTATTCTGGGTTTAGGGGTTACCTAGAACCTTACAGAAAGCTGATTTTGTCAGAAGTTTTTTATTCTATATTCTAAGGAATTAACTAGGATTTATACAAGTGTGGTGTGCCTAACCTTTAGGCTTCACCACAAGAGCTATTCTGGGTTTAGGGGTTACCTAGAACCTTACAGAAAGCTAACACTGAAAATTGTCCTTTCGACACGCGAGGCGTTATTATGGGATTTGGGGATTCCAAGTATCCTGTAGAAAACTTAAACCTGCAAAAACTTTGATAAGATTCTTCTAGGATCTAGGGGCTACCTGAGATCTCGTAGGAAGACTGTCTTGAATATTGTCCTTTCGACATTGAAGGTGATTTTCTGGGATCTGGGAGTTCCAGGTATCCTGCAGAAAGATCAAACCCGTAATACTGAAATCTCACACAAGGAGATAATTCCGAATATTGTCCTTTTGACATGGGAGGTGACATTCTGGGATCTGGGTACTCCAGGCAATCCAGGGATCAGGAATTCAAGAGAGGTTGTGTTCTTCTGGGATTTGGGGTTACCAGAAATCCTGCAGAAGCTTGAACATGTAAATTCTTTCTTACCAAGAGAGGTTGTGTTCTTCTGAGATCTGGGCTTGCCAGGAATTCTGCAGAAGTTTAGACATGTGAATCGTTTCTCCCAAGAGTGATACAAGCCATTTCAGGAGCCGAAGTCATCAAGGATCTTACAGAAGCTCCAATCTGAGAATTTTCTTACCAAAGACACATCAATGGTCTCTAATGTCAAACTGACAGCACTTTATGACTTATATTATTTTTTTTGGTAAGGTTTATGACTTATATTATAGTCATGAGAAATTTCAATGAATGCATTACGATGCTGGAGGTTATCCGAAACACCTTGCAATATACGGAAGTGATCAAAATTTCCTCGTGAGGAAAGTTTGAATCAAACAATCTGAAATTACCCAAAAGAGTTTGGTTAAAACGTCCATTGGAGTATTCTCATCAAAAAGGACTTCTCACCGTTTTGAGATAATGGTCTTTTACCAAGAATGCACTCGAATTTCCTATCAAACCTGCGCCTAGGGTTCAGGATCATTCGCAGTGAATACACCTCGATCGATCAGGAGGACTTCCAAGGGACCGTAATGTTGGGCTTGGTCAACGGTTTTCAAAGGGGGACTTGCGTGCAAGTCAAGGCTTTCGAAGAGAGGTCTTCAATGTCTGCTCCAGGTTTACAAGTCAAGAAACCTGCAAAATGAGAAAGAAATAATCTTGCTCGAACTTCTTCGAGCTAAGCTTAGACATTAAACCCTATGTCAATCCAAGTGCCTTAATCAGAAAATGCTTTTCAGGGTTGTAACGTAGGTAGGATTGGGGACCAAAAAAGGCTTGTTTTTGGCTCAGAATATGTGAAGGTTCTAACATTGGTGATCACTGCAGATTTGCTATCATCTGCCCCCTTCTGGTCCAAAGAGAGTCTTCAGTCTTTGAAGTGTATTGATAGTTTTTGAAGAGCATTGTTAGTCTTCGAAGCGCACATTTGTCTTTAGAGAATATCTCTTTCATGCTAAGACGGCGTTAACATCCTGTCTATGCTTTCATCATCTGGGTGTGACATGTTTGGGGGCATGTTTCGCAGTCCAGCTCCCTTGAGATTTTCTTGTACAATCAGATCTCACTAGTGACCTATACAAAGGTATCATGCCATCTTTTGGCGTTTATAAGATAAAACCCATGATTCACGAGCGTACAGGTATTCGGACGGGCATTAGCCTTGCTTTTACCAGGCACTTTGCTTTTTCTTGATGCCTAAGATTGGGTTTTTCTCTTTTTTTTGTTGAAATCCCATCTTTTCCTTTCTTTTGGGAATCGGAATTTTCAAACGAGTGTGCTAGATGTATAACTTGAGTCTCAGCACTCAAACATTAATCCAAGGATTTTTTCATAAATCCTGTATTTTGGATTCTTCTGCTTTTGAAATGACGTCGCTTCCGTCTTGTAATATGCAATGATCACCAATGGGTTTTGCGGAACGAAATACAGGCTCAACTGGGCTATGCAAAGGGTAAAAGTGTATAGGATAGAGAAACGAATGCTTTTCATCATCCTAAAGCACCTGAATCACCATAGAAGTTAAAATGACAAGCAACACATGAAGATTGATGCAAGTCTGAGCAAGAGAACTTCTAACCATTTTTCTCCTGATACCGCTGGACGTACCTCCAGTTTGCCCCAGTGTGGGGTGGTTCTTGACAGGGGTAAAGAATGAAACCGCCGTTCAAAGGGTTATCAACGGTCACCTGTAGTGTTTATGATAAAGAAACGAATGCCTCCGTCGTCTCAATCCATGTAATCACTGCGAATAACCCCTACGTCCGTAGGTCAAAGTCTTGCTATCCTTACCACTCCACTCATCTATCAAGTGTGTATGGGACATGTTTGGACCAGGCTTGCCTCTTGTCTGGGGAAACATCCTTTTGAACGGTTCAAACAACTTTTGATGGAAAAGTTCATTTCTCTTTCTCCAAAACTTACCCTCTAAGGGGATTTATGATGCACAATGCATATTTCAATCATGTTCAGATAACTTCCAAGTTTAAACATGAATGCCAATGACATGACTGTGAGAATTTTGCGTCTTTCTAGACATGAGATTTGAATGCATGCTATATTCCAAGAAGCCTTCAAATTCTAGTAAAAAGGGTTCTGACAGTCTTAAAACCTGAGAGATAGGGAAATGAATACTTACCTGTCCAGCATGGCCAGGATCCCTAAAAAACATAAAAGGAATCTGTCGGTACATGCTCTCGAATTTCAGAAAATTAGAACGATACACCTTACCCTTGATCATGCTCTCCAATGGAAATGGATAGATTCATGAAAATCTGCATCGTCTCTTAATAACGCAAGATGATTAAGTTGTTCTAAAATTTCTTGAAATTCTCAGTCTTTGGAGAAATAGGACATGTACCTGGTCACCATGACAGTAAGTCCTCTTGATCATGCATTCTAATTGGCTTCATTCATTTTGGAACGTGCTCCTGTGCCCTTCTTTTGAAGTTTCCTGCTCTTCGTTTTGCTGTCTGCTGTCTTCATCGGACATTCTTGGTATTTGCCCTCGAAGACCTTGCTTCCTTGAGTCCTGCAATAATGAACACATGCTAATGTATGCATGGATGCATGACATGCTTATGCAATGACTATCATGAAGAGTAGGCTCAATTCGGGGTAAGTCATATGACCGGGATCTGATTTTATTTCAAGTGTAATATTTCTTCACAGCATCTGAATTTACAGGGTGCCCCAGTTCTTCTCCCTCGGAGTTTACAAGAATTAATGCTCCTCCCGTGAGGATCTTCTTGATAATGTAGGGGCCTTCGTAATTTGGAGTGAATTTTTCCCCTGGATGGGTAGTACTCGGCAAAACTTTCCTAATTACCAAGTCATTTACTTCGAAGTTTCTGGTCTTGACCTTTCGATTGAACGCCATGGCTACCCTTTTCTGGTAAGTCTGTCCATGGCAAATGGCTTTAAGACGTTTCTCGTCTATTAACTTCAGCTGTTCATATCTGTGTTTGAAATACTCTGACTCAGAGAGTTTATCTTATGATAAGATTCTCAAAGAGGGAATCTTAACTTCTACAGGTAGAACTGCTTTTGTCCCATACACCAGACTGTAGGGAGTTGCCCATGTAGAAGTCCTGATCGACGTTCGGTAGGCCATCAAGGCGAAGGGCAGTCTTTCGTGCCAATCCCTGTAGTTTTCTGCTGTTTTAGCCAAGATTCTCTTGATGTTTTTGTTGGCTGATTCGACTGCCCCATTCATCTGTGGGCGGTAAGGAGATGAGTTCAGATGTCGAATGCCAAAGTGATCCAGTAGATCATCGACAATCTTGTTGTTTAGGTTAGACCCGTTATCTGTGATGATCGCTTGGGGGGTACCATACCGGGATATGATGTCTCTTTTGATGAATCTTGCCACATTTCTTGCAGTGACATTCTTGTAAGAGCTGGCTTCTACCCATTTTGTGAAGTAATCAATTGCTACCAAGATGAAGCGATGACCATTTGAAGCCACAGGATTAATAGGCCCTATCATGTCTATGCCCCACATAGAGAAAGGCCAAACTTCAGACATTTGGTGTAATTCGTTTGGGGGTGCATTGATCTTATCACCGTATATTTGGCACTGGTGGCATGACCGGACGTGCTGACAGCAATCTGATTCGATGGTCATCCAATAATAGCCAAGCCGCATGATCTTCCTGGCGAGGAGGTGGCCGTTCATGTGTGGCCCACATATTCCTTCATGGATCTCTTTCAAGAGGATATTTGCTTCTTTGGCATCTACACATCTTAATAGAGTAGAATCAAAGGATCTTTTGTACAGAATTTGTCCATTGAGAAAGAACTTGCTGGCCATCTTGGTTATGTATCTCCGGTTTCCTGGTTGGCATCCTTCAAGGAACTCACCTTTTGAGAGATAGTTCTTGATGTCGTAATACCATGGTTCCCCATCAAACGCTTCTTCGATTAGCATATAATAAGCTGGCCGTTCAACTATATTGATCCTTATGGGTTCTATATCCAACCCTCCAATTGTTTGCAACATTGAGGCAAGGGTGGGTAACGCATCTGCAAATTGATTGTGGGATCTCGATAGGTATTCGAATGACACTTCTTCGAATTCGAGTATTAATTCTTCAAGGTATTCATGATAAGGGATGAGCTTTATATCTTTCGTCTTCCACTCTCCTTGTGTCTGTAAAATGATGAGCATGGAATCTCCAAAAACTTGCAACCTAGGTATCTTCATAGAAATGGCCAATCGTAGGCCTAAAATGCACGCCTCATATTCTGAGATGTTGTTGGTGCAAGGGAAAGTTATTTTTGCCGCCACAGGGTAATGTTGATCATCCGGGGATATCAGTACTGCCCCAGTGCCTGCCCCTGATAGATTAACAGCACCATCGAAGTACATGACCCACTTGTCTTCTGCTAAGTTGAGAATTTGACCTTCTGTGCTTGTTACTTCAAGAGACTCACCGTTTGACGGGTTTTCTGCTAGCATGTCAGCTATAGCTCTTCCTTTAACTGACTTCTGTGGAGAGCACTTGATGTCAAATTCAGACAGGATTACTTGCCATTTTGCTAATTTCCCAATCAAAGCGAGTTTCTCCAGGAGGTATTTGACAGGATCATTCTCTGTTACGAGCTGAATATGGTGGTGTAGGGTGTACTGTCTCAGTCTGCGAAGTACCCATACCGCTGCTACACAGGCCCTTTCAACTGGTACATATTTTGCTTCAGATGGTGTGAATTTCTTACTTAGGTAATAGACGGCTCTTTCTTTACCATCTGTCGGGCTTGTTTGGGCAAGTAAGGCTCCCAAGGATTCCTGCTGTATAGTCAGATATAAGGTCAATGGGTGACCAGGAATTGGTGGCACGAGTACCGGTGGTGTGATCAGATAGTTCTTGATCATTTGGAATGCCCTGCTGCATTCAGCATCCCATGTTATTTTCGCGTCTTTCTTAAGCAATTTGAAGATTGGCTTAGCTACATTAGACAGCTGATTGATAAATCTGGCAATATAGTTCAGTCTCCCCAAAAGGCTTCTCACTTCTTTTACTGTGGAAGGAGTTGACAGACTGTGGATAGCTTGAATCTTTGAAGGATCAATCTCAATGCCCCTGTTACCGACTATGAACCTAAGAAGTTTCCTAGATCTCGCCCCAAACACACATTTGTTAGGGTTCAGCCTCAACTTATATTTGCGCAGGCGCTCAAATAATTTTCTTAACACTTGTATGTGATCTTGTCCTTTCTTGGATTTGGCAATCATGTCGTCGACGTATACTTCAATTTCTTTGTGGATCATATCATGAAATAATGTGACCATAGCCTTCTGATAGGTCGCCCCGGCGTTCTTTAATCCAAATGGCATGACTTTGTAGCAAAAGTTCCCCCATGGTGTGGTAAAAGCAGTCTTCGGTTTGTCTTCTTGTTTCATGAAGATTTGGTTATATCCCGAAAATCCATCCATAAACGAGAACAATTCATAACCTGCTGTGCTATCCACCAACACATCAATGTGAGGAAGTGGAAAATCATCTTTTGGGCTTGCTCTATTCAGATCTCGGTAATCCACGCAGATCCGAACTTTACTGTCCTTTTTCATGACGGGGATTATATTTGCAATCCAGTCTGAGTATGGGATAGCTTCAATAAAGCCTACCCTAAGAAGTTTCATGACTTTTTCCTTAATTTTGTCTTCCAACTCGGCCTTCATCCGTCTGCTGCCTTGCTTGACAGGTTTGATACTGGGATCTGTGGGTAAGGCATGCTCCACGATCTTAGGATCTAGGCCTGGCATATCAGCGTAAGACCATGCAAAAATGTCTTGATATTCTTTCAATAACTCTGTGAACTCAAGCCTTTCATTTCGGGATAAATGCCCGTCGATCTTGACCTCTTTGATATTCACGGAGTCTCCTAGATTAACAATGATTGGTTCTTCTGAAGTAGGAGGTGTCGATTCCTCAAAGGCATTCCAATCTCTGCGGATAGACGCATAACCCTCGTCTTCATCTTCCTGAATGCTATAAGAATGGTTATTGGAGAAGTCCGAATCTCGTAACAACCTGGTATGCATGTTTGAGATGATATGCCTGAAATGTCATGAGTATGGTTAGTTTGTATTCCATAAGAACGACATGTATGATCATGGAAAGTCTTTTCAAAAGAGTTTTCGAAATAGGTACAGGTATAAACGGGACTAATCCTCATGTCATTGGATATCCTGACCCCAAGGAAATCTTTTTGGAAATCAAGAATCATATGGTAAATCAAGCCTCAAGCTTCTGTGTGGAAGACTAGTATCATCATTGGGCTGATTCGTGGCTCCATATGTCCTTAACAAAATATGCGTGGTTTTATTGAATGCAAGATGGACCGCGTTACAAGATGTGCTATTTGGACCAACGGCCAGAGATCCAAAGGCGTTTCCCTATACGTACAATAAGGAAAGAAAATACAACAAAATGCAGGAAGTTTTAAATGCAGTATTTAAAGACAAAGGAAGAGGCTCTTTACTCAGAGGAAGTGGCTCCATTGTCCAACCACTCCATGATGACATTCACAGAGTCATCTTTGAGAAAAGGATTTGTCAGATCTGGTTCTATCGGCGAAGTGACATCTTCTTCAGACAACCATTTAGAGTTCTGGTTGAAGTGGGCATTCAAAGGGTTATTGAACATTTGAGACCTACCTTTCCAAGTTGGAGAACCGATGAATGAGTCATTCGGGGTGTTTCGGCCTCCCAGGCGTCCCAGGCTTCTGTCTCGACCTCGGCCTGTTGTCTTTGGGCCCGATCCATCCATGTGATATTTTTGATACCCCAAGCCCATTCTATGTGTGTTAGCTTTTAACTGCAGTGGGGTATTTATTCCTTGATTGTGTCTGCCTAGACCTTTTTCGGGGTTGAATCCGTATGCCAGTAGCATCTTAGCTGGTAGAAGACTGGCTTCTGAGATGTAGGGGGTTTTTAGCCTTGTCCCTGCCGAGGTATGAATTGTTGCTACTAGTTCTAGGGAATGATAGCTCGCCTCTGTTTTTATTTCGGGTTCAACATAAGGTATGGCACTGTTCTGGTATGTCTGGAGGTCAACTTCTCCATGTACAGTAATCACCTTCCCATCTACTGCGAAGCGTACCTTTTGATGCAAGCTTGAAGGGACAGCTCATGCTGTATGGATCCAAGGCCTTCCCAACAAAAACCCAAATGCACTGGGCAGATCCATCACTTGGAAGTTTATAGAGAACTTTGTCGGGCCGATGGATACGTCAAGCTCAATCTCACCCACCACAGTCTTCTTCATCCCGTCGAAAGCTCTCACAGCCGTTTTGGATGTTTTAACCGTTTCTTCATTGATTCCCAATCTTCTCAGGGTAGCCAAAGGGCAAATGTTGAAGGCTGATCCATTGTCGATCAATACGTGCGCCACTCTTTTTCCGTTACATTGTGCGGAAATATACAAGGCCTTGTTATGTCCTTTTCCTTCCATGGGGAAGTCCTCGTTAGAGAAGCTCAATTGGTCTTTTAAAAGGATCGTCCCCACAAAGTCCCATAATTGTACCTCATTAATTGTTTCAGGGACATGTACTTCATTAAGTATCCTCAACAGTGCGTTCTTGTGCTTTTCGGAATTGATGAATAGATCTAATAGGGATATCTGAGTAGGTAACTTCCTCAGCTGTTCTATCACCTCAAACTCGCTGGTTTTGATGATCGATATGAGCTTTTCCGCGTCTTCCTTTAAGACCTCCTTTTTTTTTCGGATTCGCCCTCCCTGGGGGCATAGAATCGTCCGGACCTCATTACCGCGTCTACCTGTGTGGTCCCATAGTCCCAATGGACTGCTTTAGGATCGTATTCTTCTACTGGGGGACTTTTATAGTTATAGTTGTCTAATGAGGTATCTCTGGTTTAGATGTGTCGCCTACTTCTTCTTGCGGCAATCGAATCACGATAGGCTTGACTAGGCAATTTTCCACCCTGCTCGGGTTATCCAGTTCTTCCAACCTGATTACGACGGTCGTGACGGTTTCGATCATCGATACGGTGTTGTCAAGTTCTTCTATGTCCTTCGAGGTCTCTGGTTGAGAGAGATCATCCATACCTCCCCATCCGTCCGGTATGATGTCTTCAATTTTCCGATAAAAGCTGGGAGGGGCCGAATATTTCACTTTGAAGTTGTACCCTCCAGAATCTTGACCAAGGTTGTCTATAATTTCGCCCTTCTCAAGTGCGTCGGCCATAAATTTGAGGTCTGCTAGACTTCGTCTCTTGGCTTCCAGTTCGTCTTCTTCGAACTCTTCCTCTGACTGAGTGACTGGCCCAAGACTGTTTACCAGATTCTCATGTGAGGTACCCCAGGTATTACCCTGCTCAGCCTTGATCACGAAGTAGCTACCTTCCAAATACAAGGAAGCTTTGACTCCTTCGAACTCTTCATTGGTGATATCAGACATTATCCACAAGCTCATCATCTTAGCGATGCATAGCCTCTTTTAGTCAGTCGAGATCGCTCCTGCTTAAGCACATCTACCTTCAGCTTGGGGTAGTCTTCTTCCCTTTCAGAGAATATTGCTCCTACTGCTTGATGATCTGGCAGTGGATTTTCTTGTACATTTGGGGTCGCATTGTCAAAGTTTAGAATCTGGCTATCAATCAGGGCTTGCACTTTCAGCTTAAGGATATAACAGTTATCCACATTATGTCCTCTTTCGCCCATATGGTAGGCACAGGTCTGGCTCTCATCAAAGCCAGGATACCTTGCAGGGTTTGCCCTGGGCGGTTCTTTCGCCACCAGGTGTTGCTCTAGCAGCATCGGGAGCAACTTGGATAAAGGCCTCGGGAGCTGAGAGAATTGCTTTTGGGGTTGCTTTCTTCTAGGCTCTTGCACCTTAGGTGTCGACCAGGACGATCCTCCTTTGGCCTGGCTGGAATTGCCGAACGTCTTGGGCTTGTGGGGATCTGGTATAAATGCTATGTCGAGTCCGGCTTCTCTCTCATTTTTTAAGGGGTATTGCCTTCTAGAAGCTTCATGAGGCTTTCTTTCCCTTAAGGCCCATTCCAGTCTTTCGGCAACCTTAATCAAGTGTGCGAATGTTTGACGCCCGGAAGTGTTTAGCCTGTCAAAGTACTCGTAGGGGAGTGCTTTCAGGAATAGGTCAATCAGCTCCTCTTCTGGGATTGATGGCTTTACTTGGGTGGCCAAGGCTCGCCACCTCTGGGCATATGTCCTGATTAGTTCACCTCTTGCCTTTGAAGTTCGCAGAAGGTCTTCTCTTGTAGGGGCCGTAGCCATGTTGAATTTGTACTGTCTGAGGAAGTCTTCTGCAAGATCCTCCCACCCATCGTAATCTTCTAGGTCTAGCTTAATGAACCAGGCCAGAGCGGCGCCAGCCAAACTCTCTTGGAATGTGTTCATTAGTAGCGGAATATAATCTGAATAGTACGCCATCTTGCGCAGGTAATACTTGAGGTGTGCTCGGGGACAACCTGTCCCATTGTATTTTCTTACAAACTCTGGCTCCTTATAGTCAGGAGGAGTCTCTACCTTAGCGAAAGGAGATATCTTGTCGAAGCGGGCTAACTCGTAACCTTGACTGCTCAGGCACTCCTCGATTTTGGCCAACCTTTTAGCCTCCGCTTCAGTTTTTATGGTCTGCTTCCCCTTCTCCTCCTTCTCGAGGTTGATAACAACAGACGAAGCCTTTGGTTGTGATCGGCCGTTTAGTTCATGGACATCCTCCTCTGTATGTTGGGTATCCCTTGTTACCTCTCTATCTGCTACATCAGGTATCGAAGAAGGGCCTGAGTTGTTCTGGTTATGGGCTGTGGTTTGTTTAGCTTGGGTGGCCTCCAGCATGGCCTTGATGTCGGCCATCATAGTTGCTAAGGCGGTCATCTGAGATTCCAACATGCCCACACGCGGAGTCAATTCTTGTTGCTCCATTCTTGTCTTAAAGCGGGTACGGAAACGATGTGTTGGTAGTTCCGTAATGAGAGGGTACCTGTTTCAGAAAGATTTCTAGTGAGGGCTGCGCGTATTGTTGGTAAAAAGAAGCAGTTAATTCTTTCAGTTGCATGCTTCTTGTCAGTAGATGAGAAAAAGGGCTACCTTGTGAGCCTTAGCCTCACGTAAGTAGTTCTTTTAGTCATTTCCTGATATGAATTCATGAAATTAAAAGAGGTGTAATTTCTGACGATAGTTTTTATGCATTCGCAAACTATGTTCACATTCATGCTCATGTGTCCAAGATAGTATCTAACAGAAATGAGAATGTATGAGAAGGTGTCATAATGTTTGCTTATTTTACACTTGACGGAATAGTCTATTCAAGTCTAGGACGCTTGAGGTCTAAAGTATCCTCTTCATCCCAGTATGGATTCCCCTCTTCAGTCTGGGACTCCTCATCTTCTGAACATGACAGCGGTCCCATGTCTTCGGGTATGTACGGCTCTATTCCAAATACATATGGCACGATGTATTCGGGTATGTAGGGCTCGACAAGGCTTCGTCGGGTCGCTTCGAAGTGTTGAATGTATTCTGCGGTGGCTCTATGAATGTTTTCTTCACGAGTCATGTTTTCTGGCCAACTTATTTCTTCAGCCTGAGAATTCTTCAAAGAGCGTATGATGGATGCCACCTTGGCTTCAAACTGTCTCTTCTCCTCCTCTATGAGGGTCTGGCTTGGTAAGTCAAAGGAAAAGATACCAGGTTGCGTTGGAGAAGAGATCTCATGTAGAGCTCCAAACTGTCGAATCACCCTCCTTGGATAGTATGCGGTAACGCCCGTGAATCCTAGCAAAGGGACTGGACCCCCGTCATCGCAGGTCAATCTGACTTTGCTCAGCGTTGGCAACCTTAGCCGCCATCGGAGTTGTTCGGGTTTTAGGATTTTAAGGAAGTTTTTTCACTCTATGAAGTTGAGCTTAGGAACACGTGTATGGGTTCTGACAAAGGTTTTAAGAGGGTGCGCATCGGGGCTGATTTCAGTGAAACCCATGCGAATGTGAAACTGTCTGATATGGGAAGTGAACCACAGATACATAAGATCACTAGAGGCTCTAAAGATTCCCTTTTTATTTTTCCTGAAGCGATTTAAGGAAAGGAAGGTCTCGGCAAGGAGGATGTTTGAGTAATCCCATCCACAACAGACTTGTCTAACTACTATGGCCATGATAAGGTCAAAGGTGACAGATGAGATCGGGAATAGTACAAAGCTAAAGAATGCCAAGACAAAGGCTCTACCAGATTTTGTTCCTTTAGCAGCAAGGAGGCGGGAAAATCGGTCTATAAGGAAAGATAATGAGGCTCGTCCAGAATTGCTTTTTACATCTGCTTTGACCTCATTCAGGCCTGTGTCAAGGAATTCAGCCACCTGACTCAGGGGTTCAAATCCTATACGGGGTCGGACGAGCGTAGGAGTGAACTCAACTCCGATGACGGCGCTGTATTCCTCGATAGTGGGAGTAATTTCTAGTCCTTCCATGCAAAATGTAGCGGTGGTAGGATCCCAATAGAGTGTTATGGCTTGAATAAAGGCAGGTGGACACTCAATCTTCAGCAGGTCCAGTAGGTATCCTAGTCGTGATTCAGCATACTTTTGGCTGGCTTCGCCCATGCTGTCCCACCATGATTGGAGTTCGGCCCGGGGGATTTTGGATACTTGAATATCATTCTTTCCCATCAAGTCTAAAATATGCAAATGATTTTAAAAAGTCAATCGTCAGAAATTACTTTAAACGTATGAACATGTAGATGTCATGAGGTATGCATGAGCTAACTTAATTGCATAGTTCAAATGAAGAAATGGAAATTATGACCTTTTTCAGGTCTTGAAAGCCTGACTCAAAGCCTAATTTGAATTTCAAGGAAGTGAATTATGCAATTTAGTTAGGTTTACTCAGTGACTAAGGGAAATAGCAACGTCACATTCCATTGGTCAATCAAAAGAACAAAGTGAAGTGAACTTTTATTACAATCAAGATGCCTAATGGAAGAAAGGTAAAGAGAGATCTTTCAAACAAGAAAGCTGTAAAAGACCGTTGGAATGTGAGGATCCAAATCAACTCTTTTCCCAGAGGTCTATCCAAATGACAGTTGGTCGGGAGTTTTCCTCTAATCAAGTGTAAGGGAGTCGTCTTCAGTGTTTTGGTCGAGAGGCTGTAGTTCCTCTGGCCATTCTCGGGTCCACGGTACGACGACTTCAGGAGCCTTCTCGGGTTTAGCCTTCTTGAGCGTGATACGCTTCGGTTTTGTCTTGGTCGCGGGGCGCCTCTTTCTTCCCCAGAGAGTGACCATGGGCACACTTTCTTTGGTCAGTAGTTCGGCCTTCCGAAGGGCGTATGCCTCCTTGGCCAACTGGTTGCGACGATGTCTCTTCATCTCCAGATAATTCTTGAACTTCTCGTCTGCCTCTCGCTTAAATCTGAGGTTATCGACATAGTAACGGGTTTGACAGTCTTCCGCATATCCTAGCTTACGTCCAGTCAGCTCCCGACCATGCACAAATCTAGTGAAGTTTAGCCTCGTGTTCGGTCCAGGGTGAGTGACTTTCCTTAGGCACTCGAAGGTCACCAATTCTGTCGAGCTCTTAGGGAACAACGACATTCTACCCTATTACCATTGCTGTTTCAATTAGTCACTTGAGCGATTTGCATGATGTGAATGCATATGAATGTATGTAATGTATGAGTTCATATTATGGAGCAAGGAGTAGTAAAGTACATCAGAAATAAATGCCTTACCAACCATACCTGGGGGAATGTGGAATGTCCCCCTCTTATCAATGGGCGGTTTTAGGTATACCAACCATCCATAGACATGCGCATGAGACAAGTGGGTATACTCTTAAGAAATAAAAAATCAGGTGAGGAACCTACGGCTCAGGCTCCCACGATCCACACGAGGCAGATTCCTCCCCAAGGGTACCTACCCAAAAGGGCTAGATATTGCCAATGCGCATGGTAGGCGGGAACGAATATGAAAGTCTCAAGTGCCATCAAACACAAGATCCTTTTCGCACCCTTTCCCTATCTAAGGTAACCTAGAGGTGGTTGCAGTCGGGGTTTGACCGCCAGTGTGTGCAATGTGTCGTGATCATCACGATGCAAAGTCATGCACAGCAATTTGTATCAAAACACCGCTTCAGTATGTGCATAAAAATAAACATATATTCCCAACTCCAACCTACAGGCAAAAATGTCAACAATCACTCCACCCCTTATTTCTCCAATCTGCAAAAAACATCTAACACAATGGTTAGCATACGTACCTCACCTTCGAGAGCATCTGCAGAAAACAAGGTCAGATAAACCAAACAACTTTTTAATCGGCTCAAGTCCTCTGGAATTCGTAACCAGAGATTCTGGTTTAGAATAAGTCCCCAGCGGAGTCGCCAGTTTGTCGCGACCCTCCCGAGCGCCCGTCTATGGGCTAGCAAGGGTTAATGAGCCGTCCGATGTTGCATGATCGGACACGGGCCTCTCCCAAGGTCCATTACCCAAATCGCAACTGCTGGATATACATGATCGACCTTCAGTGCGGTCTAGTGACATGTGATGAGTGTACATGCCAAGGAGTCGCCACCAATCGTTTCGTGGAGGGTACGATCGGAAACCCTATCGAATAGTTGGGAGTAGTCTATTCGATTCTACGGAAACCAGAGAAGTGGGTTCGGGGACTTAGTTACGCCAACTATCAGAGTTGACGCATTTTCAGTACCTAAGCTGAGTGGTTTATCTGATCCTAGGATTTCATACAGACGAGTGGGGTACAAATCTTAAATCTAGGAGTTCATGCATATGGGAATAGCTACCCTATCACTCACAATCATTAGAAATAAGTGCGCAAATCAAGGATCCAATACATGCGGATAAAACACATGAAATCAACATGGCATCCCTAATGAGGCCCTATTAGCCTAGAGAAATATCAATCAAGGCTTAGGAATGATTTTGGCATGATTTGCCCATGAGGGGCAAAATTGTAATTTTGAACAATTCGGGGAAAATTCACCTCGAATGGGTAAATATGTCATTTTAGATGAATTGGGAAGTCAAAAGACAGGGGAAATAGGATTGGCCATCAATCCAATCCATTTCCTATTTTTCGGGAATTTCCAGGATTTTTCTGGGATTTTCAAGTGATTTTACCCTTGGAGGGGTAAAGTCGTCATTCGGACAAAGACGAGAACTGAAAATCTCAAATATTAGGGTTGGTCGTCCACCTGACCCAAACCCTGACTTTAAGCAATTTTCAGAACTCGATTGAGACAAGAAAGACAATTTTCCCATTGAAGGGCAAAATTGTCATTTTGAGAAAAGGGGCGGGACTCGAAAACCCAAACCTAAGAATTGGTTGCTTACTCGACCCTAATTCTTACTTTGGCATTATCGATTTTATCATACTTACATAGCAAAGGCGACTTACTCTTAAAGGGTAATGTCGTCAAGTCTCGGAAGATCGGATAAGAAACCCCAAAAATAGGGTTGACCAGTTGTCTGTGGTCAACCCTCGATTTTTGGGGATTTCTAAATGCTTAGGATTTTTCACAATTTTTCCACATTTTTTGGATTTTTTTTGGATTTTCTAAGATTTTTCTGATTTTTTTTTATTTTTTAAAATCATTTTCAAAAATTTTTTATTAAAAAAATATGATTCGGACCGGGTCGACCCGACCCACTCGGGTCGGAACCCGGCACAGACTCGGACCCGCGCAGACCGCAACTCTAAAAACGACGTCGTCTCATCTTTTTTTGTTTTTGGTTTAATCGGATTTAATCCGACGGTCCCTAATGAACCGCGTGGTTAATCCACATCCATCGGATGGTCTGACTAGAACCTACGGTCTAGATTGAAAGAAGACTCGCC
Organism: Rhodomyrtus psidioides; assembly: GCA_021437785.1. Taxonomy (NCBI): domain Eukaryota; kingdom Viridiplantae; phylum Streptophyta; class Magnoliopsida; order Myrtales; family Myrtaceae; genus Rhodomyrtus; species Rhodomyrtus psidioides. The sequence goes on from JAILYB010000030.1 coordinate 3,293,440, forward strand.
CAGGACCATCTGATTGACTTACTAAAACCTACGGCCATGATTAGAATGTGAGACTCAATCTGGACCGTCCATCCCCACTAACTCAAACGACGTCACCTACTTCTTAACCTAAACGGTGTCGTCTTGATTCTATTTGATTTTTCGATTTAAAATATTTTCGAATCATCCTAATTTCTAATCGGACGGTCGTTATAAACCGAACTCAATTAATCTAGACCGTTCGATCTACGCTGACTCACCCTAACAGACTAACGGTCGAGCTGACTCGACACCCACGTGGACCACTCGAAATGCGACACATGGAACTTTGACCCGCTGACTTCGCCACGTCAGCTTCGTCTTCAACCTCGCGCCTGCGACTGGACGAACGGCTATGCTTCTCCGGCGACGATCTGACGGTGGGATCTTGATGGAATCGCGCGAGACCGGCGGCAATCGACTCGCAATCGACTCTATCCTAACATATCTAAGGATCAAAGTATATAATCCACAGAATCAAGAACATCATGCGAGTCGCCGAGTACGGCCATGGACGTTCTATCACACAGATCACGCGAGATTATATCAATTCACTCACAGATTGACATGACAGGAGGTGCAGAAGACTTACCTCGAGCTCCGATTGAGCTCGCTTGACCCAGATTTGGATAGGCAAGAATGAGCAGGGGTCGGCTAGGATAGCTAAGTTCGAAGACTCGATTCAGGGTATGTGAGCGAAATCAATGCAAAATAGAGATGCGACAACGGTCAGTGGTGTTCAGGGAACGAAACGCACACACAAATCGCAAGAATGATCGTGAAACAGGCAAGTCGCCATTGATGCACAATAGAGAGCTTGAAGCTGCGTCTCACCTTTTTTCGTGATTTTAGGCGGTGCGGCCGGCAACGATCACTTCCTGAAGCCTCGGACGAGCTTGTGACGACCTTCTTTGGCTTTGGTTTGGCCGGAGACGGCCCAACCAGTGCCTTGCAGTCGAGTTCAAGTCTTCGACGACCCAGGTCGAAGGACGAGCTCTTTCTCGCGTTTTTTTCTCTCTGTTTCGATTCAGTTTCACTTTCTCTAACTGAATCCCTTCCCCTCTTCAACTGAAAGCCCTTCTAAGGCTTATATGGATTTCAAGAATTTGGCGCCGAGTCGGGGAGTTTCAACCGACTCAAATAGCACGTGCTACCACGTGGTTTTAGGTTCAATCGGTGTCGGGGAGGATGTGGATTCCGTCCACCCTCGTTTAGTCCTCCGGCGGGCTTCATCTCGTGCAAATTTGGCACGAATTTGTCCTGCGTTTGAGAATGTTGACATTCGCAGGTTTAAAGGTTTGACTGACCTCGCCGGAGCTCGTCCGGCAGTCATTTGTCATGGGGCCGGTCTTGATCGAAAGGTCTTGAGGTAAGGAGTAAGACGCCCACCAATGCTTCTTCAGCTGCCGCCGATTGCTTGGTCAATTTTGTCATTGAAATCAAACCTTCCACTGTTCATCTGCGCAGGATCTTGAGGAAGATGATGACACTGTAGCGGACCGGTTCGACCGGTCTGACCGGCGGTCTGACAGGTCTGAACCGGTTCCGAATAGGATTTTTCAAAATTAAACTCAAATTAGAAGGAAATTTTTACAATTGAACCTCATAATCGAATCTAGGGCATGGATTCTATCAAAAAATGTGATTTTGCCCAAAAGTTCATATCAATTTCAACAAAAACCCCAAATTTCCTTTTAATTGCAAATTGGGAATTATGCAATTGAAGGTTCAAATGATCAAATTGGGTCAAATTACCTATGCCAATCGATTCAAAATGGTGAAACCTATTGGGCAGTATGTTTAATTTGCAATGATAGCCCTTGAATTGAAAGTAATTTCAATTATGCTCAATTTCAAGGACTAAAAATGCAATTTTAGTATGCAATTTTGCCAAATTCGTGCAATTGAGCAATTTGTACAAACAATTGGGCTAAATTACAATAAGGGACAGTTAGAATGGATGTCAAGAACCTAAAAATGCTAAAATTGCAAATTAAAAGACTCAATTGATATTTTTTTCTCAAATTCAATAATATGGGTTACAAAGGAACACCCATAATTGAATCTTATTTTGAACTTTTTGTGAGGTAAAAAATAGAAGGGATTTAAAAGAAAAATATTGGCTATTTTTCCATATTTTTGTGACATCAAATTCTATTTTTCTTGATTTTTTAAGTGTTTTTCTATTTTCTAAAAATACTAAAAAATATGAAAAATGTGAAAAATTATTTTTTAGTCAAGAATGGTTCCTTGGGCTTGGCCAAGGCCACCAAAGTTGATTTTGTAATTTTCTGACTTTTTATGAATTTTTTTTATGATTTTTCAAAAAATAAAATTGAAAAGGACTTGGTCAAAAATCAGGTGTCAACATAAGGAAAATTGTTTGATCCTTCCGACAAAATTTGATCAAATAGAATGAGGAACCTTTAGTCAGAAAGGACTTTCACCCATTCTCTTAAAGTGGTTCAGTTTAATGATATACTTACCTGAGGATTTGGAAGACTACCTGGTCGGCATTTGCCGGTAAGGTTTGCTCATTCAATGGTCCTTGGATGAATTTCGAGACTTTAAGAGACAACTCGATCATCAAAATTATGCTACCTGCCAGACAATGTCAGAGGTAGCATGTGTAAACATAGTTACTGAAATTCATCAATGAAATCATGCAAAATTACTCTGTTAATCTTGCATTGTGCATTTTGCTTATGACTCATCATGTGGTTCATGCATAACTATTCTATCAAGTTTGCATTACCAATTCTGTTCATGGAGGTTATCACATTATGAATGCCTCGAACGTAATCTGAATGGGGGATTCCAGTTCGAAAGGGCTTTCTCTCACTCTCAGGAAAAGCTGTATATCCCAACTGCAGGATTCAAAAGAAATCACTCAACTTTACCATCATCGCATTCGACAAGGGTCCGAGTAATCTCGCAATTGGTACGACCGAACCGATCTGGATGTCTTGATAAGGACCATAATGAGGGCTAGGTCAGAGGTTTTCAAATGGGACTCCAATTGAGTCAAGGCTATTGAAATGAAGTTCTTCGTCATCTGTTTCGGGTTTACAAGTCAAGAACCCTGCAAAAATGAGAGAGAAATAATATTGCTCAAACTTCTTCGAGCGATGCTTAAAATCACTCAACTCTACGTTAATTGAAGGGCCCTAGTTAGAAGAGACTTTTGAAGGGTTGTAACGTAGGTTAGAATTGGGGACTGAGGAACAAGAAGGTTTGTTTTGGCTCAGAAAATATATGAGAAGGGCTTGACGTTGGTGATCATTGCTACTTGTCACTAATCTTCGCCTTCAAATGATGCCATCATTGCCTGAGAGATGGTACAAACTTTTGCTGAGGACTAGCATTTTGACATTTTTTTTACCTCTTTGGCATTTACAAGAAAATTGTATAATGAAATTCAGCAATATTTTGTAAATGAGCAAGAATTTAGATGGACATTGACCTTGCTTTTACCAAGCGCTTTGCTTTTTAAATGCCCCAGAATTTTTTTGAGAGATCAGCATTTTCTTTGCTCTCTCTCTTCTCTCTCTCTCTCTCTCTCTCTCTCTCTCTCTCTCTCTCTCTCTCTCTCTCTCTCTCTCTTTTTAATCTCACTTGGCTACTGCATTTTCTGCCTTTTGACGAGTTCTTTCGGGGATTTTCTATTGACCCGATTTTTCAACTTCTTCTGCTCAGAGATCAGCCATATTTGCTTTGAATTGACCATATGATCACCAACATGGGTTTAAGAAATGAATTTGCAGGCTCAAGTGGGCTATGCAAGTGATAAAATGTATATGATAGAGAAATGAATGCTCTTCATCATCCTAAGGCACTTGAATTAATGTTCGAGCATAAATGCAAAAGAACACCCGAAGATTGATGTTAGTCCAAGCAAGAGAATTTCTAACCATTTACCTCAACTTACTTCTGAAATTTTCTGTTTTGCCCCAATGTGGGGTGGTTCTTGACAGGGGTAACAGAAGTGAAACCTCCGCTCAAAAGGGGTAACAATGGATGACCTGTAGTGTTTGGGGCAGAGAAATAAATGCCTCTGTCACCTCGGCTATCGTACCTTTTGCGAGAAAACCCTTTGCCTTGAAGGATGCAGAATAATACCACTCAACTCACTGGGGGTTAAAATTTAGGGATGTGTGGAAATGGCTTGCCTTTCATCATCCTGTCATGCCCCATTCTATACAACTCAATGCACCATATGCAATTTATGCTCCCTATTCACAGTCGGTAAATCAAATCATGAAGAATAATCATGCATGAATCATGCAAATGGGTGAGCATTCTTAAAGTTCATGGATATAGAAATTTCAAGCATTATGTTCAAGAAAATGACCATGCAAGAATGTGAGAAGATTTTTAGGAACGAGAAAATCTAAGTTGCCCCAGAACATGTGAGAAAATGAAACAACTTGGAGATCCTTATGTTGGGGGCTAGTTCATTTCTATCCTTGCCCCACAGCAAGGAAATTATATGCATGATCGAGCCAAGAGAAGACTTGAGTGCTTTGGTTGCTCCCGTTCAATAGTGATCACCATCATGGACGGTCGTATGATCCTGCAAATAAGGAAGGTATCACTTTAAAATCACATGAGACAGAGAAAAATACTTCATTTTCCTAAGTCAAGGTCTGCTGGCCCCCATTTTCAATCATGATGGGTATAGCTTTTGTCAAAATGTGAGATTGCCCTAGACATGGCCAGTGTTTGGGAACTTAATTTTGAACTTTGACAAATAGTTTATTTTTCCATCTGATCCTGCATGAATAGGGTCTCAAAGATGAAACGAGCAAAATTTTGAGAAGCTCCTGATTGTCAATTGCCCTAGTTATCAAAACATGTTTCCTAGCTTGGCACCCGCAAGAAGGAAAAAGAGAGTCATTTCTAATAATGATTGGGCAAGGCAAGAGATACTCCCTTTGGAATTGGGCGGCCTTGGTCTTGCCCCGTCTTTTGATTGACATGGAATGATCAAGGGCGAAGCTATGAGTCCAGCTCGAATGGTCGATGGACTGGAGTACGAATTAACTGATGCAGATGCCCCCCATCGTTTGAAAGTTGAAGATGCCCCAGCTCGCACTAAGTGTATCTTGCCCCTAAATTACTTCATTTTCCATTGAAGGTTCTCATATAATCTGCAATCAGAAGATAGCCAAATGAAGTAGAAAACGCTTCTGTCAATCTGATGTTAATCTTGAGGTGATGGCATAGAGCTATCTAGATTTTCTGCTTCACATGTGAAGCCGCATACGGGTCGTCATGGACATTAGTAGATGTGGAGCGCTTGACATTGACGTCAAATTGAATGGCTGATTTGGACCATATACAAATTAAAATCCATAATGACCTACAAAATATAGGGGACCAATGAGCATGTGACTGAAGAGTGGTCGATCCACGACTGCTTGATTGATCTGATTTCATTTTCCCTCTTTTATGCAAAAAGTGGACAAACTTTCCTTGTGAAATATGATGTGATTTTTTTGGAAAAAATTCCTGGCGCATTAATAACCTTGAAAAGAATGTGATAAAATCCTTTTAGCATTTGAAAAAATTTCCGAAGGATTTTCTTATTTTATCACAATGAATTTCCAAGGATGAATTTGTCATGAAAAGTTCTCTACCCAGCATTAAGGAAAGATATGAAAAAAAAAATTTGGTCAACAAAATTTCCCGAAGGGATTTTTCTGCATTCATTTTTTTTTAAAATGGACCACCAGTTTATTTTTTTTCCAAAAAGACCATGGTGTTAAGTTCAAAATTTGATTGACACCTAACATGAATTAACCAAAAAATAAAAATCAAGGTAAAGTTAGAGAACTTACTTTACTTTGAAAAGTAAAATGCCAATCACATAGACATGCACATGGATTGTGAGGATAACCTTAGTCTATCTACCTAATGGCTTGGCGAAATGAAGTAATGAACGGAACGACACGTTGCAGCCTCGCGCACAATCATCATGTCTAGTCACAGCCTCGCGTACAATAGTCATGACTAGTCGGGTCCAATCACTTCGGCTTGGTTCGGTCGACAAGGGCAACGCTCATGCATCATAGCCTCACGTGCATGAGAACGACCCTTGAGCCATTTTTTGGAAAAAGTTTCGGGATCCAAATGGGATAACATTTAGCGAAGCCTTACCACCAAGGTTAAAGAACCATCTAAATACCATCCTAAAACTATTGGTGTGACCCAGGTCCGATCACGGGTTGTGTGTGGTGTAGTGCAAATACTGCAAATACATGCACAACATTTAAATGTAAACACCGCTCCAATAGTTCACAAATTAAAACATAATTTCCAATTCACCAAGCCTGCAAAACAAAGGGTTAGCCAATCACCACACCCCTTATAACTCCCTTTCTGCAAAACCATTTAACACCTAAAGATTAGAATTCAATCAAGATTGCCAAACCAAAAGCATTTTTTTTTCACAAAAAAAAAAAAAATCTTGGCCTAAGTCCTCCCCAAATTTTTCGAAAAAATTCAAGTAGTCCCCAGCGGAGTCGCCAAGCTGTCGCTACCTAAAAATCGGATTTTTCCTATTTTAGGTTAATGGATTACTAGATTAATTAAATTAACCAACCTAGCTCGAACTCTCCCAAGTTCTACCAAATCGTGACTTATGGTTTAAGTGATTATCTTGAGAAAGATTTTTTTTTTTTTAGGAGCCGCCACTAATCATTTCTTGGTAGGTTGATTAGAAACCTAAATAAAATAGCGGGAGAAAACTATTTTATTTCTACGAACCAGAGATCTGAAGTTCGGGACTTGTTTACATTAATCTTTCAATTAATGCCCTTTCGGTACCAATTTCATGAAAAATGTTCGGCTTGGCAATTTCTGATGAATTTTGACTTGAAGTTCAAAGGTGCAATTTTTTTGTGTTTTCTTTTTATGAATTTTTATTATTTTTTAATGAATTTTCGAAATTAAAAATTAATGAAAAATGAGAATGAATTGATTCAAGATTAACTTAAAATTTTAGGATTTAAATTGCATTAATTTCCAAAATTTTAAGAAAATCCTTAAACCCTATGTCTACATCTTTTATAATCTATCCTAATGGATGTGACCAGATTTGATTTATTGACTATAATCCATGAGATAGGATTTCTAAGAAATCCTATCTTTCTAAAAATGATGAGACGTGGTTTAAAAGAAACCATATCTTCCTAATTTTTTTAATTTTTTTTATTTTCTGACATGAAAATTAAACATGAGGCATGAGCGATTTTTATTTGTTTTTTTTTAAATTTTTGTTTTTTGTGATTTTATGTTTTATGAATGAATTTAAGTTAAGGTTGCAAATCTTTTAGTGAAAAGATAATTATCGCCATTTATTTCGAATCAAGGTTCAATCTGAAGCCTGATGGATCGACCCTCAAATTCGAAACACCCGCTATGAAAATAGCGGTTGCGGATTAGGAAATTTTCCTAATCAATCACATTTTTGAAACATTTTTGATATCTTGAATATATTAGAAAAATTTCAATCTATCACAAGATTATCACGAAATTCCAAAATATTCACATGAATCAAAATCTTTCCGATCTAAGCAAGAGACATTGCAAGAATATTTAGAATTTTTATTTTCTAAACTTAAAAAAAGCAATTATCTCAATTAAGGCAGTCAGATTTCTCAATCTCGCATTGCAGTTGTTAAAGATATGCAATTCAAGCAATCAGGACATGCAATCAAGACTACTATCATGCAAAATAGGCAACACAGTATTGAAAAAAAAAATTGAAAATATACCTAGATTGCGCTATTGCCTTCCCAAATTCGAACCGCATCCAAAATTTGCGGGACACGTTCGATCAACAAAGTTCTCAATGAAAAGTACTGTGAATATCGCTTCTTGCTTGACCAGAATACGAAAATCTGTTTAGGATTATTGGACGAGCATGGAACTTCGTGACAACACCGCGCTGGACCTTCGCTTGACTGGATCCTGTCAATCTCTGACCCAGACCGAATCGCGTTCACCGAAGAGAGCCTGTGACAAAGGAATCACCAATACGAGGAGAGATAAAATCAGTGTTGGATTATTGTGCAAGGACAACTTTTTGCTCTAGTGAATAAAGACAAAAAAAACTTCACCACTCCCCAAATCATTCTCTGCGTCTCTTTCGACTAAATATATCAAAGAAGACCACCCTTATATTTGTCTTCATTCACAATATGGACTCAGCAATTCAGCATGAATAAAGGCTTGATGCAGGACAAGATCGGTATGGCTATCTCGGCTTAAGTTCGTCGGCAAGCAGGGGAAGCAAACATTTGTTGATGGGCTGGAAACGAATCGTGACTGCAACGACAGCAAGGGATGGTGCCGATTCAGAGTAGGGGATTGCGCCGGTGATGAGGTCCGCTCAGGCGTGATGGTTGGCCGAACGGCCTTCCTTTCTCTCACACTTTTTCCGTAAATTCTGGATGTAATTGCCCCCTAAAATCCGACGTGTCTTCAATGAATGTGGCCTCTAAACCTGCAGAAAAATCCTCAAGAGAGAAGACCTCTCTCAAAAAAGATTGCCGCATGTGTATGATCAATGTGGCCTCCAAGAACTCTCTTTCTTTTCCCCCTCAATTCTCACGCGAACACTCTGAATTTTCTAAACGTGTCTTAGTGTGCCGTGTATTGAATTTTTGTCCCCGTAACCTAGGTTTAGTGAGATATATATAGAGGATACTAGGGTTACGCTTTTAGGGTTTAATCCTAGCCGTCGACTCTATGGATTTCTGACGCGATATCCACCGTAGGATCATAACTCGACGATTCTTGAATAACCCTATCGGGCTAGGGTTTTTCAGATGGGCCCATTCGCGCGGACTTAATGCCTAAGTGGGCTTTAATTAATTAAACGAATAATTAATTAAAGCCTTATTTTCACCAAATCGAGGCCATTATAATTTCCGGTAATTCCCCCTTTTCATGATCGAAAATTCCCGAGCTGATTTCGGTTCCGCTGCTTGTTAAATTCTGCTCAATCGAGATCGCCTGTGACTGATTGCCAATGCATGTAATGCATGATTTTTTTTTTTTTGCGAGAATTAAGATTAACTCTCATTTTATGAAATAAATGAATTTTCTAAAAATTAAAATTTAGGTGCTAACATGAGCCAGCTTCTTCAATGTAAGTGGGTGAATGAGATGTACATATGAGTGTGTAAAGTTGGTGAGTGGGTGAGCTCTTCTCCGTACTGGCATGCTCCAAATGTGTGCTCTGTCCCCACTTTTTATACTGAACGTGCATGCCTCCTTTGCGGAGTTGCTTCTCTACTTCTTTTAATGCATAAAAAAAAATTGAGAGAAGGACATTTGTATCACAGATATGGGATTCAGCTCTCGCGCTCTACAAAAAAATAAAAAAGAAGAGAATTAGAAATAGGACAGACAAAAAAAAAAATTATGTCCATGCTTCTTGTCCTTATATTTCTCTTCACCCATGACACGGCCCATTTCCTGCGCTCCATCATCTGCCCATGTGGATGCTCTCTTGTCCTCTCTCCATGCCCATGTCTTCAGCAGAGACCCATGCCTTTTTCGTCAAACCTGCAGGTTATCTTCCTTGGCAAACCAATTCATGGACTTCGCCTTAAGGTTTGATTGTTTTTGTCAAGTGATGTTATTGGCTAAAAATCTGTGTAATGGAATGGTTGTTGATCAATATATATAAAATTTGATTACATCGCCATCAGCCAAGCTGTGATGGCTTCTAAGCTTTGAGGGTCTTTTTTTTTTTAATAAAAAAAAAGGTTGTTTGGATCACTCTTCAATTTTATGATGATCAAGTTTGATTACATTTTGACGTTTTTCTATATGATCAAGTAAAGAGAAAGCTACATTCATCGTAAATCTCCTTATATCCATGTGTTTCCCCACTTTTTATCGGGTCGCGAAAGGTAGACTTCAGTTTGATGTTCGAAAGATGTCTCGAATATCACTTGATCTTCATGGAAATAAAATCCCTCATGAAAGACGATATTCTAACTTAAGAATATGGATTAAGGGATCAATTGACCTAGATAATTATGCTTCCAAGGTTTCCTTAGGTTCATCATCATTATTTAATTCTAATACAGCCTCAAGCTGAGAAAGCGAGATTACGATGAGAATTTGACTCCGCCTAAGATGTCTCGTCTTTTCCAAGAAAGTGATTTCATGGATGGGATTTGGAAATCAAGATTTGTCCTTTTCGAACGTTTGATGGAAAGAGATTATATAAATGTCGGAACGATTGCAATTCAACGAGGTACGAGATACCTTAAGGTAGCTTTGGTATTTGCGCCCAACGAGACGTAATCTTCATCAGTTGCTATTTGGGTTGGCTTTCTCATTGCCATATGATTAAAAAAAAATATTCTTATAGCAGGACACTGGGCTTCTTTAAGTGAAGCAGATTGTCTAATTATTTCGTGCTTTCGTTCTTTCATAATTTGTTTATGAAATTATATGATTAATCAATCACCCAGAAAAATGTCCCAGGAAAAGATGGCCATGATTGAAATAAATAACAAAATCAACTCGGAGTTTATTTTTACCTTACTTTTGCTACGTAATAATGATTATTATCTCAGGCTCTGTTTATTTTACGAAAAATAAATATTTTAAAAAACATTTTCTTTTTCTAAATATGGTCTCGCATATCGTTTAAAATAATTAGTTTATAAAAGATATTTTCATTATCGACAATAATTCATATTTAAATATTCGTATGAAGATGGAATTTTTTTCACTCATTTATTTTTTGTAAGCGATACAATTATTTATTTTTGAAAAAATATTTCTTATATATCTTATGTTTTGCTAAATAAATGCTTCCTTAATCGGTAAATCAATCGAAAGAAATTGAACCGATCCTATATCGTCGATAATGTGAAAAGCCAGATTGGACTTTCGGGTGACTTTTGGAGAAACCGGTCATACTTATGTTGAAGAACTCGACTCTCGTAGATGTCACGCCCGATGTCCATCGACTTTTGTAGTTAGAACAAAAGTGAAGAAAGTAACCCTTTCTCTCTCTCTCTCTCTCTTTTCCTTTTCCTTTTCGTTATTTCTTTGCTTTTTTCACAGAATTTTCATCGGATTCTCTTGGACAAGTTTCGCCGTTAATGATGTCGATGTCCCCCGGAAATGATTTGCTGGTGTTCCGTAAAAAGGCAAAATTATGTATGAAATTTTTTCGCTTTTTAGTAACTTATTATGATGTTAAGATCTTTAGTTAACTTGAAATACTTATTACCTTTTAAAGATATTTAGAGGCGCACATGACAATATTTTTGCTCTAGAAATTGATTTCTGGCCGTAAGTTTGATTTTTCTTTCTGGAGAAAGGTAAATCTTTTTTAGAAGTGGCTCCAAAATTACGGAGATAAAAAAAAATGATCTAGAAGTGTTGTCACGCGCGCCTAGACATGGCCAAATTGGACCCGGACCCGGAACCGGCCCGTTGACCGGCCCGTTGACCGGGTCCGCGGTTCCGAACCGGAACCGGAACCGGACCTTCACGGGCCGGTTCCGGTTCCGACCCGTTATTTTTAATAAAAAATAAAATAAAAAAATAGAGAAAATGATAATTGCTTGAAGTGGGATTCGAACCTTTGATCTTTTAGTTGAAATAAGCACCCTAAACCACTCAACTACCTTCAATTTGATTGTTCATATTGCAAATAAATTATAAAAAATATATATTGACAAATTGAACCGACGGGAACCGGCGGTTCCTTGAACTGGAACCGCCGGAACCGGAACCGCCTCTTTAAGGGCCGGTTCCGTCGAACCGTGCATGTCTACGCGCGCCCTAAGTATTCTTCAATTCGCTGTCCAATGAACGAAAATTCTATCTGCTCTGAAACAAAGTAAAGAACAAGTAATTATCAAGTATAAAAGTCTAATATTTTTATGTGAATAATTTGAGTCAATCAAAACGAAATAGGTTCCCTCGGGAAAGATGAGATATTAGGTGAAAGTAGAGGGGCCGAGATCAAATTGTCCACGTCTACATATCATCTTTGTCACAGAGTTCGGTGACAGAGCTTCGTGCACCATCCGTTGGTCACCCCCAAAATGAAAGGGGCGATCTCGTCTGGAGTATCAGACATCCAAGGTGCTCGAGTTCTTTGGGCAACGCAAAGAAAGGATCTGAAGGTGAAGAGACTGACCATCAGGTTGTCTATGTGCTTCTGCTTTTGCTTCCGCATCATCGAGTGGTAGGCCGACTTGCGGTTCGAGATCATCGGCTTTCGCTTCCACTGGTTCTGCTCATGCAGACGGCCTCGGAGTTTAAATACAAATATATTCTGTGGAATTTCAATGAGAATTTGTAAAATGTCATACTTTCAATTTTTTACTCAACGGATTTTACTTAAATGGCGCTTTTTTATTATGATTGCTAAACATATGTGTATGCGCACTTTCACTCTGTAAGCACGAGCTCTCATCATCCAAGTTATTAACGAGTACCGATAATAATTAGAGTGAGAGATCAGACCAAATCATAATATAACATTTAGCAAGTGAGAATAAATAGATCCAATAAGAATAGATGTTATAGAAGCGTGGAAATCTCGACGGTTTCATTTTCTTTTAAACCAGATCATTTTTGCAAAGAGTTAATTTTTCCGGATCTCGTTAGCTTAATATTCAAGAGAATCTTGAACTTTCCACTTGTTATTAAAATCGTCCACTTCATATCTTATAAGAAGCTCCTAGCCTAACAGTACGGTAATTATTTTCTAACTCTACGATATTTCAATTAATGAGTGATTTATGTAAAATATGCAATGATAATGTATGAATCTACAATTAGAAATATACTGATGGTACTGTCAGATTGTCAGGCAAATATTCTCCTATCTTATACTATTAAATTTGGACAGCATTCGTCTATTATCTAAAATTTGCATCCCTAGTAAGGTGCGAAACTACCTCGCATACGTCTTCTTCCTGGACAGGTATCGCCTTGGATTCTATTGTGCATTGAGATTTCCGCCGCGTTGAAGGAAAAAATATTGGATGGGGCCGGACCATGCGCCGCGTATCGGGGCCGCCCTACCCAATATCTTCTCGAAGTGAAGGGAACGACCCTAAGCTAGTGGGCTACCGTCCCCAGTGAATGAATTACTATTTTTTATATGTAGCTTGACAAGTTTGACTTCTTGGTGCGGTTCTCATTGCCGACTGCTTCGATTATATAAATTAATCGAAGGAAGAGACGATGCATATGGGCAACAAGAAGGCATCTCTGTTTCCTGAGAGGCGTTCTGGTTTTCTTCTCCGTAAGACTTGAAAGCAAAAAATCAAGGGCTGAGTCGGAGCAAAGACAAAATGCATCATCTCTTTTTTGGGCATTCTTTTGCTGAGGTCGTGGCACTAATCCTTCTCCCCGGGCTCGCGTTCTATTTTCTCAATAAGAAGAAAGCTAGCGTGCGTGGAAATGCGGAAGATTCTGATATTGACCCACCTGGCTCGTTGGCTACCCCGACGGTAACTATTTCCGGTGGATCTAGTTCGACTCCGCCAGAATCCGCTAATGATGCATCTAGTTCGTCGAACTCACCACCTGGAGACTCCTACGAGGTGTTCTTGAGCTTTAGCGGTAAGGATACTCGGCTTGGCTTTACCGATCACCTGTATCATGGGCTCGTTGATGCCAGGATCCACACTTTCAGAGACAACGAGGAGCTCCGCCGAGGCAAGAAGATCGGCAATGATCTTTTTGTGGCCATCAAGAGCAGTAAGATCCTGATCCCCATCCTCTCCGTGAATTATGGTACGAGCAGTTGGTGCCTGAATGAATTGGTTCAGATAATGGAGTGCAAGAAGAATCACCCGGAGACTATAGTGTTGCCTATATTCTACAAAGTGGAACCATCTGACGTGGCACATCAAAAGGGGAGTTTTGGAGATGAATTTCATAAGCGTAAGGAGCGTTTGCGTAAAAGGAGGGGTTTCGACTCAACATTGTTGAAGACATGGGAGGAAGCACTCGAAGAAGTCAGCTCCTTGAAAGGACACAACGTCACTGGGTAAAAAATTCACCAAAACATTCTCTACTTTCTTTCAGTTTGGGTGGAATTTTTTTTTTTGTCGAAAGAGCTTGGGTGGATGTTTACTAGTAATATTTCTGCCTGCTTCATTTTCCTTTTTCTAAGTTTTCTTTTTAGTGAAGGAAACTCTGTAAGATCTTGTTAGCAGTAAAATCCTGTGATTCATGAGTCATAAGTTATTTTTTAAGAATTACTTTAATGATGTTGACAAACTTAACTTTAGATTTTATTGTAAGGACCCCATTCGCTTCAGTAGTATAAGATTTTTCAAATGAATTTGTATTGTTATATCCGTTTTTATTGTTTAAAGTAGAAACTACATTTCGACCAAAAAAGAAAGAAAGAAAATTATAAACTACGTCAATCTTCAAGGAAAACTTTTCTAATTTCAAATTTATTTGAGATCAATAGCACAACTTATTGGTGGTTCCAATTTTGGAGCTCGTAACATCACACACCATAATTCTTTATTTTCCCAAGTTACATTTGCTAAATCATTAAAGTTGATAATTAGCTATTACAATTATTTTTACAAAAGAAATATCTGATTGGTTATATATGATTATGGTAAATATAAAAAAAAGATTATTATTTGTTTGTAACTTTTTAATGCATTTTCCTATCTTCAAGTTCAACACATGATTTCTATCTCATACACCTACATAAATTGAAGCGTTGTTGTCATTTTGGGGAAAAATTACTTTTCTACTTTCCAATAAAATCAATATCAGATTGACTAAAATCATAGAACATAGACAATCAAATAGAAAATAACGTACACATGTTATCTGGAAACATGCCCAGAATCTTGCAAGCGTGTACACTTGCGCAAATAAGGAGAAAACCCCTCAATTGAATTCCTCTTGTATAAAAATTTATGACCTGTTTATTGACTGATGGCTGAACTCTCGTAAGAGACTAGCTTATTGGATTTTTGCTTATTCAACCGCACTAGAAAGTTTTCAAAGTTACATCCTCGTCATACAAATATCTTTGGAAGCAACAAGTGCAAAACATAATATCAATCCATAATACGTACAATATTCAGTATTCATTAGTGATACCTCAAGTTTCTTCCTGTTCAATACATAATGTTGGCCTAATAATGGTATGTGGCATTCCCAGTTTAGTCTTAGCATATGAGATAATATATAATTCTTAAGATTTATTCAATCTATGCATAGATTTATTTACTACTCTATTCTCATTAAATTAGCAATATAGAATTATTGTTGCAATGTCTTTGAACTCTTGTGACATTTGACAGGCTTGAAGGAGAGTTAGTGAAATCGATTGTTCGAGAAGTGCTGAGCGAGCTGATTACAAAATTTGAGTTGGATATCCTTGAGAATTTGATCGGAATTGATCGTCATGTGGAGAAGGTTATGGAATTTGTAGCTAATAATTCTCGTGCCACCCTATTTGTTGGAATCCACGGAATGGGAGGCATTGGTAAGACAACTCTTGCTAAAACCATCTATAACCAGCTCTTGAATCAATTTGAGTATCATAGCTTCATTGCCGATATTAGGGAAAAATATAAGAATGGCGTTGAGCAATTGCAGAATAAGTTAATCCATGATATACTGAAGAAAGAAAATCTAGTTCGTGATAAGGATGAAGGGATTAAGTTCCTCTCATCCAACTTTAAAAATAAGAAAGTGATGATTCTCCTTGATGACGTGGATGCTGAGGATCACTGGAAAAATTTGGCTCGAAGTCGTGATTGGTTTTCTTCAGGAAGTGTCATCATTATCACCACCAGAGACGAGAGTATTCTTGACAGTGCAGAGGGGCACTACAACTATGAACTTGAGGAAATGGATGAGGAAACATCTTCAATTTTGTTTAGTAGACATGCTTTTAGAAAGGATGCTCCTCCACGTGAATTTGAGGTCCTCACTCATGATGTTGTATGCACCACCGGAGGACTTCCCTTGTCTCTTGAGGTTGTCGGCTCATTTCTACGTAGTAAAGAGCTAGCGGTATGGGAAGATACGATAAAAAAGTTAAGAAATGTCCCTCATAAGGAAGTGCAAAAAACGCTAAGGATAAGTTACGATACATTAGATTATGGACAACAACAGATATTTTTGGATATCGCTTGCTTTTTCATTGGTACTGACTTGAGAATCGCATCCTACATGTGGGACGCCTGTGACTGGTACCCAAATGAGGGAATTGTAGTATTGAGATTAATGTCATTAATAAAAATTGGAGAGAATTATCAGCTCAAAATGCATGACCAATTGCGAGATCTTGGTCGGGAAATCGTTCGCGAGAAAGGCAAGAGGGAGCCTCGGAAGTGCAGCAGGTCGTGGGACTCCAAGGAAGTCTTGAAAGTGCTAAAGGAAGATGAGGTAACCGTTTCTCTTCTTTTGCTCCCTTAGTCCATGTTTTATTGTCGGAGTGATCTTGTTCCTCTACTCAGTGCTTGCTCTAGTGAACAGAGAACGTTATAATGTCATTGTCCTCGTGTCTTTTTATTGACGTGATTAGAAGGTAGGGGGTTCCTCTTTCTTATTAAGTACTGCAGCTTATCTGAGTTTTTTCTTACCCAAGTTTACGATTTTTTTTTTCCAAGAATGGGGTACTTTTCAATTTATTAGATAATTGATAGGGGTATTCTAGATTGGAAAAAAAAATCCGAAATGCAATAATTGATTGGGTTACAACGTTGACACGTGCAACAAATAACTTGACTATGCTACTGTGAAAAATAACTACTTAGGGCATGTAAATCATAGAATTCTAATCTCCAGGTTTTAGAATTAATACAATTCAGTACGTGATTATATTGTATTTGTGAAATTAATCATAGTTTTGACTCTATTACTTTGGAATCCATCATTCACTTTTGATTCAAAGTTATTATTCAACGTGCAACCGATTTATAATCTCAAGAGCCAGTGTTATATTAGCAAATGTCAAAACCGATTTACGATGTCTATTTATTATGTCTTTTGTAGAACTCAAGAAACGAGCTAAACTAATCCCAAGAAAAATGGATATGCTGAATATTTTATAACTACATAAATTGGAATAAGTAACATTTACAACTAAAAAGGTACATCATTTGATATGATTATTTCAATACTTTTGTTGGGTTCATTAAGTCGAAAGTAAAGTGGTTTTGATAGATCTGATACAATTTTTTCTTTTCAGTTTATTCATGCATTTATTTAAAATGCATGAAGTTATTTTCTTGTGTTATCTGAAAGTACAATCAACTTTGATGAAATTATAAAAAAAAAAAAAAAACACGTGAAGTGCGAAGCATGGACAAGAGCACTATGACGACTTACAAATAAACAAAATGAAAAGACATTAAAAGCATAATTGAAACACACAATTTTTTGTGTTGTTTGATGTGGGTCGCTCTGTCATAAAAAACTGAGTCATGTAGGATAACATCGTTCGAAAGTTTGTCTTACTTTTGTTCCTGATGTCGGAGGTTTGGTTTATTTTTCCTTTAGTTACTCTTCCCTTGGATACCTTTTGAGGTGTTGAGATCGAATTCCTTCTCCACTAATCATGTCATTCTCCTCTGAGAAGCCATGAAGTCTTGCACAACATTGTGAAGTACCATGAAACATTCTGGCTCGGAGAAACAGGCATATATGATGTTAATAGAGATATGAACAATGATATTAGATTATTTTAATTAGATATAAATGGTGTTAAAGAACGGTGGTTTTTTGCTTATAGGGAACAAGAGAGATTGAGGCCATTTATCTTCGCAAAGGCAGCTCAATAGGCTTAGGCAAAACAACAGACCAAGGTTACAATATCCTCACGGGCGAACAATTCAAGAAGTTAAAGAATCTAAGATTCCTTGACGCGAGGAAGGCACGTTTTCGTGGGGATTTTAAAGAGTCATTTAAGAAGTTAAAATGGCTTCGATGGGAGAAATGTCCCCCGACTTTTGAAGTAGAAAACTTTCATGTAAAGGAATTACGGGTACTCGATTTGAGGAAAAGCAGTATATCAGATAAATGGCAAGGATGGAGTTGGATCAGGGTAAGATGGAAGTAAAAGTCTATATTTTTCCCCCTTTTTTTAAATCATAATTAGTCTGGGCTGACCTCATTGTAATATTTTGTTTATCAGACCGCAAAGGAGCTAAAATATCTCAACCTTAGCGATTGTCGATCTTTAAAGTCAACTGACTTTCTCTCAGCTTTTGAGAATTTGGAGACTTTGATTATCAGACATTGTCGGGGAATATGGCAAATTCACTCTTCGATTGGAAACATGAAGTATCTGGTGCGTTTGGACTTGGGGGGATGTGACATGCAGCGGCTGCCAGAAGAAGTGGGTAAATTAGAAAGACTGGAGCAACTCCTCCTAAATGATATTTGTATTTCTTCACTACCAGAAAGCATCGGGGATTTGCAGAATCTAAAAATTCTGAATATTACCGATTGTGAGATAAAAGAGTTACCGAACAGCATATGCGGCTTAAAGAATCTAGAAATCCTGAATATTGGGGGCAGTAAGATAAAAGAACTACCCCGTGATATTGGAAGGCTGAGAAAGCTCCGAAATTTAGATGCTGCACGTTGCTCTGAACTAGGAGGGGACATGCCGGAAAGCATGGGTAATCTTTCTTCCCTACAACGCCTTGATTTGTATGAATGTTATGAGCTCCAATCACTATCGGTGCTTCCTTCCAGCTTAACATATTTGCGTGTCTGCAGTCGAAGTGGCATATTGCCTTCACTTTCCGACTTGACCCATCTCAAGGAGTTATATCTCGGGGGAACACCTTTTGAAAAATCCCCAAACTTTCCCTTCGAATTGGAAATATTGCACATCGATAAGTGCCACCTTATCAAAACACTGGACGTTTCAGAGTCCATCCATCTGAGGAGATTACGTGCCCACAATTGCAGTAATCTGGATGAAATTCAAAGTCTTGACAAACTGAAATATTTGGAAACCTTGGGTATCGAGTATTGCCCTTCAATTGAAAGTCTTGACCTTTCAAAACTCGAACGTCTGAAGAAATTGTGGGCTTTTTCTTGCCCCAACTTGATTGAAATTCAAGGCCTAGATGGATTGGAGTCGTTGGAAAGCATAGATATACTTGAGTGCACTGCAATTGCGAGGCTGGACCTCCCAAAGTTCAATCTGAAGGAACTCAGTGTTCAGCATTGCCAAATTCAAGTCCTCGATGGGTTGGAGTCCTTGGAAAAAATATTAATCTTGGGATGCAACTCAATTAAGAGCCTGGACCTTTCAAATTGCAAGGGTCTGAAGGAATTCAAAGCTTTACGGTGTGAAAAATTGATTGAAATTCAAGGCTCTGATAGGTTGGAGTCCTTGGAAAAAATAGAAATAAGGGGGTGCGCTTCAATTAGGAGGCTGGACCTTTCAAATTACAAGGGTCTGAAGGAATTCGGAGCTGAATGGTGTGAAAAATTGATTGAAATTCAAGGCTCTGATAGGTTGGAGTCCTTGGAAAAAATAGAAATAAGTAGGTGCGCTTCAATTAGGAGGCTGGACCTTTCAAAATCCAAGGATCTCAAGAGATTATTTGTTCGCGATTGCGAAAACTTATTCGAAATTCAAGGTCTCGATAAGTTGGAGTTGTTAGAAGAGCTAGGGATGACGGGGTGCACTTCCCTCGGAAGGTTACCAGATTTGTGCTGCTTTGACACGTTGCGTCACTATTGTTGTGGCAACTTTTGTGATATTCAACAGTTAGAGAGATTCCCATCCCTCGAATCGTTGATGATTCACGAGGATAACAACTCCTTTGTAAAATTCCCAAAACTTCGTCATTTACGGGAATTGGGCCTATTTAATTGTCGTGAACTTCGGGAGATCCTGGGGCTTGAGGATTTGACATCTCTAGAACGTATCGATATCTCAAGGTGTTCCTCGATCGAGATCTTACCTGATTTGTCATCATTAACCAACTTGAAGAGACTGGTTGTTCGCAAGTGCGAGAAACTCAGCTCCGAGGGCTGGAGAAATTGGTGGAACTCCTTCAAGGGCTGGACAAATTGGAGGAGCTCCGATTGCGTACTCGAAACCGATAATGGCACTGTACGTATCGAATATTTTGAGCGCTTCGTGGGATCCTGAGACTCAAGGAGTCGACATCTCTAGAACATATTGATATCTCAGGGTGTTCCTCGATCGAGATCTTACCCAATTTGTCATCATTAACCAACTTGAAGACTCTGGCTGTGGACATTTGCGAGAAACTCAGCTTCGTGGGATGGAGAAATTGGAGGAACTCCAATTGCGTACTCCAAAACAATACTGGAGCTGCCGGGAACGATGTTTCAGTTTGAACCAGTTTTGGACGAAGAATAAATTTATAGACGTAGACTGGAAGGAATTTTTCTTTTGGAGGATATCATCTAATACAGTCAGATCGTTGGATGATCCCCATTTCCTTGGGAAAAAGAAAAGGTAAGTTGCTTTTGCCCTTTTAAAATCTATCGCCCAATTTTCATTGTATTTCCTGTTTGAAATTTCTTTTAAGATATATTACGTCTTCATTAATATTTCCTGGTTGACAGTGATATTGTTTTCTTACTTGATTCAAGGATTCTGGGGGAGAAGTTAATGGAATTTAATGCACTGTTTTGGCGGTAACGGAAGTAGATCGAAAGGCCTTTCTATCTCATCATTTGTCGTTAGTCTTCAGGTAAGATTCTTCATCCTATTCAGAAAAGTAAAGATTCCCTGCGTTGGATTGACTCTGGAATGCATTGAATGAAAAAACTGTTGCATACTGACGTTCCATAGCATGCCGAATGTCGAGAAATGCTAAACGGACTCTGTACGCAGATCGTCATATTAGCTTTTAATTTGCTCCGCCGTGCAGTTCATGACTGCATGTTTCTAAGTTACAATTAAGAATGAATTTACAGCACAAAATGAACCTGTTTAGAGGGCATCCCTTAGTTCGGTACGCTACTGTGTTCTACACATTTTATCTCACAAAATTGTCTGCATTAGTCGATTAAGGTAATTGTCTCGGATGAGAAACGGTAAATGCAAGGGTAGACTTTTCTTCTAGTAATGTGTCGATTAAGGTAATTGTCTCAGATGAGAAACGGTAAATGCAAGGATAGACTTTTCTTCTAGTAATGTGGTCGTGAATTAACCATTAACTAGGCCAGAAGCAAAACCATTGTGAATTATTTGGATCAAATGAGAAATTTGCAACTCGAATTTTGCTGAATATGAATCCATGTTCATCTTCTTTTTTATCTGGAATGTACCTAAAAGTATAGATTAGCCCAAAGAATACTTCTTAACGTTTGTAGAGTCAGTAATGCCATCAGTCGAGCAAATAATCAAGATGGCTGGCATGAACGAGAATTTCAATATAGTCCACCGCACAACTATCCCTTATATTATGCATAAGCTCTTATTAGTGCATTGGCTTACTATAAACAAAAAAAAAAAAAAAAACTGGGGGAGCGTTTTCTTAAGTTTCCTGAGGAACAATCCTTCGGTGTGTCATTTGAAAACTGTCTTGCATTCGTTTTGATATGTGAAATGCACATAATGTTAGGAGAAATAATCGTACTATCCCCGGAAGGGAATCCATTCCACAACTTGATCAAAGCTTTTGTGGTTGATGTTGTTAGCTGCCCATCAGTTTGATTGAAAGAGTTGAGCAGAAAATTGATGTTGAGTTTAACAGAAAATTGATATTGATTTTAACGAACAAAAGATCTGTAAACTTGCGGGTATTATAACCTTACCCAAAAAAAACTTTGAACCTTACCCAAAAAAAATCTTTCGGGTATTATTAGGAGTTTGCCGATGTTAGTTGCTCGATTGATTTCATTATATTCACTGACAGGATTCAGTGATTGTTCCACCAGTTGTGATGTAAAAATGCTGAAATATTCAAAGGAGCTTTCGAAAGGCAATTCTAAAAGGAAACGGAAGTCATTTAAGGATCAGGACCTCAATGTTTCTTGGACTTCTCAGAATGGTGACAATGCATAGATGGAAAGGCAAAGGATGCTTGCCTATTTTTATCCCGCTTTGCCTGATTACGATCAACGGAAGCATTGCAGAGCTGAAACTGTTTGTGAAGAGGTTTTTCAAATACTGAAAGTTTAGTCTACTGCTTCGTAGATTGCCCAATAACTTGGAAGATTTCTTCCAATTCGGTGTGATAATCGGCTCCTGCATAGAGATCTTTTGGAGTCTTTGTTCAAAGAGAGTTCTTTGTGATTCAAGTTTGGATTTCCATGCTAACGTGGAAGCTATTCGATGATTGGCTGCTGAACTTTGTCGGGCAATAAAGATCTCAGAGGTTCTTTCTTTGTGAAGCTGCTGTCTTAGTTGGCTTGGAATGATTGTTATCAGTGTGCTGGGAAGTCTTGGAATCGAAGTTTAGCAAGGTTGAGATCTTTTTGCTGCTGATTTTGCTGTCAGAATGATAGAGGTTGCTGTTGATTGCAAACCTGAAAATGTTTCTGGTGTGAAGAACAAGGTCGCCAGAGTCCAGTAATCCTACGACTTGCCCATGTTCCCCTTGGGAATCTTTATTCCGTTCGAATCTACAAATGGATAGGTATAGAAATCAGATGCCATTTGTGCTTCAAGCAAGGCCACACGTCAAGAAATTGTCAGTTGAAACGAGAGAAAAAGGTAGGTTTCATTCATTATGTGTTTCTAGTCTCTGTTTGTGTCACTCCTGTTTTTTTTTTCCTGACTTTATTTTCTTAAGTGAACAGGATGGAGAGATAGAGAGAAACCGACCAACTTGTCACCGAGATGCATCATAATGATGCCACCACTCAAAGGTACTTTTAACCTTACTGTCAAGAAGCAGATTATGCACTTGAATGATTACAAGAGCCATATTAACTTGAGCATTGTTTGGTTCTTAATGGCCTGGATGGGCAGGCAGTCGAGTCATTTATCTACTAAGAGATGTCAACACTGTTGTGGTCAATGCTAAGAAGGTGGAGTGCACATCGCACATGTTTATTCACTTCAATGGGATTAGAGGTTCAGCTTTATGGTAGTAAGTGGGTTGTTATATAAATAGTTGACCCTATGAATCTCTCTCGTCCAGCTGCAAAAGGAAGACAGTACGAACAGGAAGCGAGAGAAACAGAAAGAAGATGAAACTTGTCACCCAATTAAGTCGGTGAATGAAGGACATTGGAAGTGGTGAATCAAAAGGATCTCCAAAAAAAGAGGTAAATCGATCAGCAGTAGCATTTTAAAGAGTTGGAGGTCTAATATGTTCTAGTATCTTTTGATGGTATGATACTCCACAATTTAAGATCAAGACATGGAGGTTGTTGTATATATTTTCTCCGTGTTTAAGATGTGTGCATCAGCAACCTTTTGTGCTTGGGAGTACGTTTGATATTCGAACGGAAGTGCAGTTGCTTCTTATGTTCGCCTAATTTTTGGGTGTTATAGACAAGGCTCTGTCCCCGTTTCCCACTATGAACTATTGGAGGGGATTTATTACCATTGAATTCAGAACATTGTAAAGAGTACACCTATTGTGATTCCCAATCTAGGGTGATGGAGGGATCATACCATTCGAGCCGATCAGACCTAATATCTACTAGAATACCTAGCCGTCTAGTCGGGGCAGCTTTGACCTTCCTGGGCCTGTCATCCACTGTTAAGCACGAGTCCTTTACCATAAACAGAGAGTATATCTTTCTTGGGGCGTGTTTTCAGACTTACTAACTTCAGAGGACTTCTACTCTCAATGTCCTGCCCTTTTTAATTTCTTTGGGACTGGAATTGTTGACAACTTGGGGCTAGGGTGATTCCACGATCCCTGAAAAGACGTCATGATCGTTCAGATATCATTACATGTGGCGTTCACAACTAGGGAAATGTTCCATAACTGATCCTGTTTCGATCGGGAGCAGTTCTTTTCCGCCAGCATCATGGAAAACAAATGTCTTGTTCATATCTGGAATGTCAACTGTGACATTTGAATCATCACCCAATAGAAGAACCGCTTCTTTTCATTACTGAAGCAAAAGTATCCCTAGAGCATGGCATTAGTCAAGAATGATGAATCTCTCTAACGAGATAAATCGAGCCACTCACCAGAAACTTTGCAGCCAAAAATCTTTTCATACCCTTTGATGTACTTTGCGAGCTCGAGTCACTAATCCACAGCTGACAATTTTCTAAGTACAGATGGAGTTTATTTCGCTGGTCCTGGCAATTTGGCCAACAGAGCAACATGCTGGAAGCCGAAGCTACATCGCGTGAGTTAGGTGTGCAGCCAAAAGCTTTAATAATCTCTTCCTTTTCCATTAGAACGCCTCGGTTGAGTTCTTGACTGGTGCAAGACAGTTCCCAAGTTGTGCTGTTATAGCGAATTGCAGGAAGATGGGCATAGTCCTAGCACTTAGGCAATGAAAGAGAGCACTGGGAAAGCAAATCTGTAGGATTACGATTCAATCGATCCGGTTCCAAACTCAAAGGCGTTGACAAGGCCTAGACCGATTGACCATGGCACTCCTACCAAAGCCTGCGCCTTCTAGTCCCACCCTGGACATGCGGGAGAATCTAGCATGTGATATCTAAAACACATTGTGCTGTGCAATTTTTACTATGTAGTCTAGATATTATGCGCGTTTTGTATCGTTGGGACGAGTAGAGGTTCATACCATATAACAGCGGGAATCCGCGACCCTAATTTGTATTAAGCCGAGATGAGTGCGCAATAGATAACAGAGCACCGACGTCAGCTCACTAAGGGACACAGCCGTGTTTCCTCGTTCCTTTTTAATGTGACTGAATCGGAAGTATCCACCAATTGACCTAGCTACTAAATAGAAAAACCCAAAATCGATATCCACGCAGACAAGCTGGAATTGATATCCACCGCAGAGCAGTAGAGGACGTAAAAAATGCTGATCCCATTCACGACAAAAGCTCCTTCAGAACGACAAACTTTGGGTCCGAACTCGCGATCCTCAACTAAAGTACGTTGTGTAGAAGCTTTCCCTGGTCTAAGGGAATTCTCTCTGCGACTGGAGCAGTTTCTGCGGTTCCCACCGCTTCATCTTTCTTCCTGCACCTGCTTACTCAGCTTCTATCCCAATAACTATGGCTTCTTCCTTCTCTTCCACTCACCCTTCTAAGCACCTATCTTCAGCCACCAACCATGATTAAACTTTTTCTAGCTTTTCTGATCTTCGCTGGTTCTGGGTACTCAAATCTCTTCTTCTTCCTTCCACGACTCTATCTCTTCTTCTTTTCCTCTGTACATCTGTCACCTTGTCCTAATTATCCCAGCCGGCTTTAGCCATCACGTCTTTTTGCTCCCTCATAAAGAAGTGATTGATAAAGCCTGCTTTTGTCCACTTCTAGCTTACACTTCCATGGACGAGCCGAAGGATGCTTCTTCTAGATTGGCTAGTCTCTGCAAAAAATTGGGTAAGTTAATGAGCAGCAAGGATAAAGCCAACATTTCAGATGAGATAATAGATAACAGTGATGCTACGCTGGTGGGTACGCTGTTCAACTGCCCTGGAGTTAACTTTACAGCTTTCCAAACAACAATAAAAAAGGCATGGCGAATGGACAATGTGGTTTTTATTGCTCAGGGCCAGAATATATTCAGTTTTACATTCCCTACTATGCAAGATAAAGAAAGAATTCTTACGTTGGGGCCTTGGTCCTTTGCTAGTCCTAAAAGAAAGTCAAGCCCATATTCCACTACAGTATTATGACTTTTCCAGATGTTCATTCTGGATCCGCATTTTGGGATTTCCACTTGGGCGGCACACAAGCAGTATTGTGGAAAGAATAATGGCGCAAGTTGGGACTGTTCAAAATGTGAAAATTGAGTCGAGATCCCCTGCTGCGCCACTAGTTGTGAAGGCTCGTGTCACGCCCCGAACCCTGATCCTTATATTGACTCCCAGGATCATCCTGTTACAACTCATAAAATCCGACAAACAAACGGAAGCAAGAATACATCTCCACACATATACAAAATCCGAATGACTTAGGACAGGCAGTAGTACACTTCTTAGGCTCATGAAAACAAATCCTGCAAGGTAGTCAAATGCTAATGGATCGATCCTTATATCCACAGATCATAATACAATCACTCCTAATAACACAATATCTGAAACCACATCATATAGTTTCTTCCTCGAACATCAAACCTTGACGACCTTTGATGTACCGTCGCTTGGGACCTGAAAAAAAGTTAAGCCCCCACTGGGGTGAGATATAAATCTCAGCAAGTAAACCCTAAACCTAGACCAGATCGCCAGTCCCCCCAGACTATCTCACAATGCAATTCACAAAAACTCATCGAGACATTATCATATAGCATCTCAATATCACTTTCTCATGGCACCTTGATATAAAGAACATCGCCATCAAGCACATCACATACTATGAGATCCAAGTTTCACACATTACCTTAAAATAAATTTATCATTTTCATAAGTCATCAATATGACAACCATATAATCATCGCCAGGGCCCACGGCCGCGAAGTATCGCCAAGGCTCCAAGCCGCGATATAATTCCATAGGGCTCCAAGCCAAATCATCACTAGAGCCCACGGCCGCGATGTAATGTCAATTTATTCAAGCACCGCTAGGGCCCACGGCCGCGATGAAATTTCTTAGGGCCCACGGCCAATTCACTAGCAATAACAGGGGCCACGGCCAATTCAATAATAATAATAGGGCCCACGGCCAATTCATACGAATACAAGGCTCAACAGCCGCACTATATCACAATGCAATCAATCTCACAATTAGTTTTTCTTGCCATTTCAATTGACCAATCAAGCAATTCAAGCTATAGGCTTCAGCAAGCAATTCAATCATCCAACCAATCTATCCAATAGTGTCCTAACGTTCTAGTAAAGGTTTAAGGGACACTTACCTCATTAAGCAAGTTAGCAATTTCCATCCAAGCGACCCTCCTAGGTCAGAAAGCCCACGGCCAAACATGGCTCCCACGGCGTGCAATTAGCCAAGCTAGCCAATGCCACGTGCGATTCACTTCCAAGGCCCACAAATGCACAGCCAAATCACGTCTCACGTCGTCCTACGAATAAATCACAATTCCCATCAATAAACTCCGCCAATTCCGATCCAATCGAATCAATTTCTTGCCGAGACATCAATTGACATCTTAGGGAATCCCAATAATCAATTTGGACCATGAAAACACACCCTAGAACCATCAAAGGGCTCGGCCAAGGCCAAAACAGAATCGGGCAGCGTTCTGTTCTGCCTTCCCTCACAATCCACAGCCCATAATTCACCTCAAATCACCAATTTATCACTCAATCAACTTGTCAAGACCTAGATTTACATGTCTAGGACATCCCCTAATGATTTGGAAGCAAAATAATACCCCTAGGATGTCCAAATGGTTTAGCCTCCTCAGATTATCCACCGATTAGATTTTCAATCAATTCTGTCCACTCAATCTCAGCCATGAAACATCCCTAAATCTCAATTAAAAAATTCATTTATGCTCAGTCACATGTAGTACTATATGTTATGAAGCTACCCTCGAAAATTTGAGGTCATTTGGATTTTCTATGAGCTAGAAACACCACCTTTCCTCAGCTAGCTCAGAATCTGTCCACTTTTCTTCCAAAAATCACCATAAATTAACCAGACCTCCAAAAATCATGAAACCAACGGGAAAATGTCAAGGACATCTTGAAATAACCTGTGGTGATTGGTTTGCAGCCAAAAGTTCACCGGAGGAGGCCGTCGTACGGACCGAACAGAGCAGCAGTGTCTGGCCAGAGAGAAAACTTGAGGGAAAATGGAGGAAATTGTGAGATTTTCGTGAAATGGCTCTTTGGGGCAGAAGATGAATAGTAGATGGACCCCCAATAATTTTCTCTAAATTTTCCAACGACTTTTTGGGGGATTAGATGGCCAACCAATCACCAAATGACATTTGTCCAATGCACCAATTATTGGAGCTAAATCCTTTGACTTCTTTGACCAATTTTTCTGCTCAATTTTTCGGCAGCTAGTGGGGAAGGGTAAATGTCCATTTTTCCCTTCTTAATTTTTCAAAGACAAGAATTAAGCTTGAGGGGCAAAACGGTCATTTTGCACTTTTCGTCCGAAATTTCGTTTTTCTCATTTTTGAGTGACCATTGGCGAGGCGACGTCAAATCCTTTTTCCAATTTCGAAATTCTTCATTTCCAATTGCCAATTAAAGCTTCCATTTCATATCTTAAGCCTCGAGGGGTCCGAAATTCAGAATGTCACAATTCTTCCCCCCTTAAAGAAATTTCGTCCTCGAAATTTTCCACCTTCTTATCCTCTCAGTAAAGCATCGGCACCTCACCGCTACCTCACTCTTTCAGATAACATCTTCCATGACTTGTTGTTCTTATTTGTTTTGTCCGATGAAAGTCATACTTCCTCAGGACTTATTTCCCTCAGTCTTCAACCTGTACTTGTTTCTCTCTATTTCTTTCGACGTTCTTAACATCTGTCGGCAGTTTACCTTCGAGCATTCACATCATCTCTTCCATTTGTCTATCACCATTATTACAAACCCTCGCCAGAATGCACTCTCTAGTGCCCATACCATCTGGCGTATCATTCTCTTCAAACGTCTGTTCTTACCAATGGAGATTCAATGGCTTAATCAACTCGCCCTTCATTATCCAAATCGAGTTATAGCCCCCTTGATTCCTTAAACAATTTCACGATTACTACCGTAGTAATCCGTTCTTGATTACATTCAAAAATTCCCTTGGATAAAAGTAATCTATCGACCTTCATGGTCATGTCCATCTCTTATCGACATGTCTAATGCTCGACCACATGATAGATTAATTCAACTCTCAGTTCATATCACCGATATTATTAGGAAAAAAATCTAGGCACATCCTTGTGCTATCTCAAGGGACACCATAATTCTCCCTTCAAAATTTCTTTCCCAAACACTCAGAAGTCTGGATTTCTTTCCTGTTATGATCACTCCCTTAATCCTTTGGATATTAGGGTACTTCTCGCAACCTCTTAATGCCTTTCTAACTTCTGAACCTGATTCTTCCAGTAGTCGTCAAACTAATCCATTGACAAACTTCTAATTTAGAAGTTGAATATCTTATTTCTCGAGGGAAGATCTGTCCCTCTATTCCCAATTACACAATCCTCAATTATCAACCTCGTATAATTCATATAACTTGCGAGGTCTCTCTTTATACAAGCGATGCTTTCATACTAATAAGCAATTTCACTCATTCGCGTTGCCTCTTGCTCAATTCCCCTCGGGAATCTGTTCGTACTACCTTATTCTCTCGTGGTAGATACAGACTCAATATCTTCTTCCATTCAAACAAGGTTTCTCAATTTTTGTCGCGAGGACATTCGCAACCCAACTCCAATCATGCACCGAGCATTTCCACTCATGAAGTCTTATTGTCAAGGCGTATTCACACAGCCCATTTTAATTTGCCTTGCTACGCCTCAAATTTCCTTTTCATGTCACATCATTTTTATTATATTGACTCTTTCGATTCCAAACAGGAACACCCTTATCAACGTAATCGTCATCTTGACTCAAGTCCTCGAAGACTCATCACGTTCATTCACCTATTCACGTTACATCTCATCCCTAATCCATCTCATCAAAGGAAAAATTCTGGTGGGGAATCTTCCCACAATCCGTCTATAACAATTCACCAATCTCAGGAAATTTCAACTTCCAGCAACCCAAATCGACTCTAGCCGATTCATCACTTATGTCATTTCTTAAGTGCTCCACATGATTTCATTTCCCATGAATCTCTCAACGGAGGAATCTTACCTCATCCAGTCCACAACTCACGTTCTTCCCATTAATATACAACGAGCATCTTCTTTGAGTTCATAAGATACTCTCAAAATCGTTCATGTTTCTCATGACTCTTTAGATGAGTCCAATCATCATCTCTCTAGATGGTAATAATCAACTCAAGTACTTCTTGGATACTCAATCCGGATGTTATCCACTTCATTACTATCAAGTGTCGAATCATTTCAACTGTCCATGATACCATTCACTTGAGAGTTCATATCTTGGCTCTCTGCTCTCAAGGGTTTCCACTTGGACCACATAATATTTTGTTCATTTTTGTCGCTCTTTCTTCAGGAAGCATTAGTGCCTTAGCCTCTGGGTTCCACAACCAGCTAATGCAACTATATCTCAATCTTATCCATTCGA
This sequence comes from Rhodomyrtus psidioides, assembly GCA_021437785.1. Classification (NCBI taxonomy): domain Eukaryota; kingdom Viridiplantae; phylum Streptophyta; class Magnoliopsida; order Myrtales; family Myrtaceae; genus Rhodomyrtus; species Rhodomyrtus psidioides. Next base: position 3,323,721 of record JAILYB010000030.1, read on the forward strand.
CTGAGCGTCAACATTATCCTGGAATAACGCTGTCTACAGGACAGTTTCTCGGACCTCACTTCCAATAATCATTAAAGTTCTGCGTCTTCTTTCTCAGTCCAGACACTCAATCTTAATACCAAGACAATTCAAACTCCCTCTTCCTTTTACACTAGGGTCTCTTACCCTACGAAAGAAACTATACACTTCAGTGGCATTCTTGTACTTCGAATCCACCTTGTCCTTCCCATTCCTTAGAGTGTCAATCTTGGAGACTACGCCCACGGCAGTACTTCCACTCCAAGATTCAAATTTCACCATGTCTGACACACTTCTTCCAATGACTTAGTCACCTCAAGTGACAAAATTTCAAAGAGTAGAGGTTCTTCCTCGGTCTCCATAAATTCCCGTATTGAATACTCAATTTGACTACCTCAAGTCACTTTGTAATCACACTCTAAGCATTCTTTTCGTTTACTCAACCATTCATCCACATTATGAACAACCAGGACTATCAAGTCCTTTCACTTTCTTTTCCATCAACGACCATCTCATGGTCCAATCGTCCTTTAAGAACGACACCCTACTCTTTATGGCTGTTTAACACACAATACCATTTCTGGTGGTTCCGACCCATCTTTCATCGATCTCATAAAATCAACAGGGTCTGACAGACTGACACGTCAGTCTCTTTCATATCTCTTACAATAACCAGAAATTAACCACAATTAACCTTACAACAAGGTAATAGCCATTCCTTAAAGACACATTTCATGTTCCATCATGAACATTTCTTTGCTCGTAATCTATTAGTAGGAGTTCTCTTATTCACATGCTTTCCAATTATTCACTTCTCTTACTAAATCTCATTACCACTCCTCAAAGTTAGGAATAATCACTAGCCATAAGGCTTTCAAATTCCATTCTAACCAGAGACCTTACGTCTCTCTCAAAGGATCATTGTCCACCTTTAACATATGTTTAAACGACCTTGAGAACTTTGTCTCACACTGGTCGATCGTCCACAAATCCTTACAAGATCATTAGGATTCACACAACCATTGCTCTCAAGCAATCCCAAGAAGATACTTCCATTGAACAATTCAACGAAGGCAATCCGAATATATATCATGCCTTCAAGGAAAATTCTTCCCTTGGTGACTCTTCACCAATCATCAACAGCCTCTCAAGGCTAGTAACTGCCAGGGTCACTTTCTTTCCTCAGTGTACCAATAACCTCTAAGGTTTTCTCACGAATCATCAACTTATAAGAAGGCAGTTTCAAATTCCATCCTTTTATCAAACTCAGTCAATCTCAACTTTATACATAGCTTCACAGGTTTTCCAAAACTCTCGTGGTTCTTCCCACTCATTCACTTTAGAATGAAAGAATTCAAAGTCACCTCTCTCATGACTTCCATTACTCAACTCATCAACACTAGTACTAGTCGTCTCAGCGACTTGGGTACAAGGGCAGCTTCTTCTCAAGCTTGCATACTCATCAATTTTTCTCATTTCTATTTAAAGTTCTCACGACCCCTTAATACACTTGGGTCTCGCATGATTAACAAGATCGAGCCATATTCTCTTCCAGTACTCATACTGGAGTCGCTCATCTTTACTCAATTCTCACGATCCATCTTAGTTCTTGGATCTTCTCATATCTTGCACACTTGAGCCAAATGCTCCTCTAGCGATCGTACTCTGGTCTTTCAACCTTACTAGGTTCTCATGCACTTGAACCACTATGATTCCCTCCAAGAATCAAAGACTTAAGTCATATACTCAAGTCTAGCAGTTTCAGATTGCTCATCTCATTGTTTTTCACCATCAACCACCCAGTGGTTCACAAACAACTCTCATCTAGTTGTTCATTATTCAAGGATTTCAAATCATCATTATGCAGCAACCATACATCAAGCAAGCCTGCACGAGGCAACTTCTCAATTAATAGCCAATAACTAAGCAAGTCTCAACTAGGCCAACATGAAACAACCACTTAAGGCATAACTTCTATGAATCACCCGCTTATACATTAAGCATAAGGCATCTGCCACACTATCACAAACACGACAGACTATCTCAATCTCAACAGGCATCAGTTCAATGGGTATAAACCTCACATGCCGTCTAATCTCTCAGTTAGACCTCAACCACAACAATTACATGATGCCAATTACAACATATGCCAACTGGGCCAATCACAACATCAATTTTCTTTTTCAAACGACACTCATTGCCAAATACAAGACTCTCAGCTATGCCAAACACATGCGTCATTTCACATGCCATGTCACTTTCGAACATTCACTTGAGAATCAGTCTCGTGCCATGCATCTCTTAACCACAATCAGACTCAACCCGATAGCTAGGCTTTCCCTTTCAATTTATGACTTGGGTCATTCCTGCCTCCTCGCTATCCTAGAAGCTTGCTAGGAGCCGCTTCTTGTCCGGACCTCTCTGTCCTGGCAATCACTCACCGCCCTCATCAGACCTGGTTGTTACAGGTTGTCCCAAGTCATACATCTACGGAGGAAGCCCCGTTCCACACGCCCCGTAACATGCTTCATTACGATTTATAGGTATCCCATCAACTTGTCCCATACCAAGCGACAGTTTATTAAGTCCAACAGCGATAAAATCATGCATGCACCCTCATCAACTTTAGTTTCAAAGCCACAAACACATGCACAGTATGTTCGTTCTCACCACTTGTCATACCATAATCATTTTCACATCAAGCCTCAATCATAGAAAATCTCTAGTTCCACCAATGACCGTCACATCTCACAGATCAATTGCCTATATTCAACCATATACCTCAACTTTAGTCTCTACTCAAATCAAATCCTTATGCATTCGATCACAACTGATCTTTAATCCAAATATTCCTTATCTGTTCCCCTGTATGCATCTCATCTCACAACATCCAAGGCTGTCAATAGTAATCGATAACTAAACCATCAAGGTATAACACGATTCAAGCCTGAATCCACTAATACCAATCGTCTCTTTATAACTCACATTCCTCAAGTTAGGTCATTGACAAACCACAATCACAATCAGGTAATCCAATTGACCATTTAATCATAAGCAATTCTCTACTAACCTCCAGCACAATTACTACCTCAAAATCCATGCCTATGACTCTTTAGTTTCAGCAAGCTTCCACTTAAACCTCAATCACCACATCACTCAAGATCATCCATTAAAGTCAACACTAGGACCATTAGAATACCACACAAGTTCAAGCCTATAATCCACAAGTTTCAATGATCGACGCTTAGTCCTAAAGGTCTCATTATCTAATTGTCCCCAAGTCATCACTCCTTATCACTCCAAACCACAATCAAATTGGATCGAGCTGACCTTGCTCTGATACCACTTAAACGGGGATGTCACGCCCCGAACCCTGATCCTTATATTGACTCCCAGGATCACTCGGGTTACAACTCATAAAATCCGACAAACAGACGGAAGAAAGAATACATCTCCATACATATACAAAATCCGGATGACTTAGGACATGCAGTAGTACACTACTCGGGTTCATGAAAACAAATCCTGCAAGGTAGTCAAATACTAATGGATCGATCCTTATATCCACAGATCATAATACAATCACTCCTAATAACACAATATCTGAAACCACATCATATAGTTTCTTCCTCGAACATCAAACCTTGACGACCTTTGATGTACCGTCGCCTGGGACCTAAAAAAAAGTTAAGCCCCCACTGGAGTGAGATATAAATTTCAGCAAGTAAACCCTAAACCTAGACCAGATCGCCAATCCCCCCCAGACTCTCTCACAATGCAATTCACAAAAACTCATCGAGGCATTATCATCTAGCATCTCAATATCACTTTCTCATTGCACCTTGATATAAAGAACATCGCCATCAAGCACATCACATACTATGAGATCCAAGTTTCACACATTACCCTAAAAGAAACTTATCATTTTCATAAGTCATCAATATGACAACCATATAATCATCGCCAGGGCCCACAGCCGCGATGTATCGCCAAGGCTCCAAGCCGCGATATAATTTCATAGGGCTCCAAGCCAAATCATCGCTAGGGCCCACGGCCGCGATGTAGTTTACAAGGGCATCTAGCCAAATCATCGTCAGGGCCCACGGCAGCGATTTAATGTCAATTTATTCAAGTATCGCTAGGGCCCACGGCCACGATGAAATTTCTCAGGGCCCACGGCCAATTCACTAGCAATAACAGGGCCCACGGCCAATTCAATAATAATAATAGGGCCCACGGCCAATTCATACGAATACAAGGCTCAACAGCCGCACTATATCACAAGGCAATCAATCTTACAATTAGTTTTCCTTGCCATTTCAATTAATCAATCAAGCAATTCAAGCTACAAGCAATTCAAGCTATAGGCTTCAGCAAGTAATCCAATCATCCAACCAATCTATCCAGTAGTGTCCTAACGTTCGAGTAAAGGTTTAAGGGATACTTACCTCATTAAGCAAGTTAGCAATTTCCATCCAAACGACCCTCCTAGGTTAGAAAGCCCACGGCCAAACATGGCTCCCACGGCGTGCAATTAGCCAAGCTAGCCAATGCCATGTGCGATTCACTTCCAAGGCCCACAAATGCACAGCCAAATCACGCCTTATGTCGTCCTACGAATAAATCATAATTCCCGTCAATAAACTTCGCCAATTCCGATCCAATCGAACCAATTTCTTACCGAGACATCAATTGACATCTTAGGACATCCCAATAATCAATTTGGACCATGACAACACATCCTAGAACCATCAAAGGGTTTGGCCAAGGCCAAAACAGAACCGGGCAGCGTTCTGTTTTGCCTTCCCTCACAATCAACAACCCTTAATTCACCTCAAATCACCAATTTATCACTCAATCAACTTGTCAAGACCTAGATTTACATGTCTAGGACATCCCCTAATGATTTGAAAGCAAAATAATACCCCTACGATGTCCAAATGGTTCAGCCTCCTCAGATTGTCCACCGATTAGATTTTCAATCAATTCTGTCCACTCAATCTCAGCCATGAAACACCCTTAAATCTCAATTGAAAAATTCATTTCTTCTCAGCCACATGTATTACTATAAGTTATGAAGCTACCCTCGAAAATTTGAGGTCATTTGGATTTTCTATGAGCTAGAAACACCATCTTTCCTCAGCTAGCTCAGAATCTGTCCACTTTTCTTCCAAAAATCACCATAAATTAACCAGACCTCCAAAAATCATGAAACAAATGGGAAAATGTCAAGGACATCTTGAACTAACTTGTAGTGGTCGGTTTACAGCCAAACAATCAACGGATGAGGCTGTCGTACGGACCGAACAGAACGGCAGAAGTTGGTCGAGCAGTAGTGTCTGGCCAGAGAGAAAACTTGAGGGAAAATGGTGAGATTTTCGTGAAATGTCTCTTTGGGGCAGAAGATGAATAGTAGATGGACCTCCAATAATTTTCTCTAAATTTTCCAACCACTTTTTGGGGGATTAGATGGCCAACCAATCACCAAATGACACTTGTCCAATGCACCAATTATTGGAGCTAAATCCTGACTTCTTTGACCAATTTTTCTGCTCAATTTTTCGGCAGCTAGTGGGGAAGGGTAAATGTCCATTTTGCCCTTCTTAATTTTCCAAAGACAAGAATTAAGCTTGAGGGGCAAAACTATCATTTTGCACTTTTCGTCCGAAACTTCGTTTTTCTCATTTTGAGTGACCATTGGCGAGGCGACGTCAAATCCTTTTTCAATTTCGAAATTTTTCATTTCCAATTGCCAATTCAAGATTCCATTTTATATCTTAAGCCTCGAGGGGTCCGAAATTCAGAATGTCACAGCTCGTGTTGAAATCTCTTTACTGAGTGAACTTCAAGTGGGAATACTTGCAAACTATCAAGGAGTCGAGCTTTGGCTCGACTTCAAGTATGAGCGTCTTCCTACGTTTTGCTATTCATGTGGCTTAATTGGACACTATGCTAGAGACTGTCCCATTGTGCCCTACGAGGAGAGTCGGTTTGATTCTAATATGAATAGCAGCTTTGGAAGTTGGCTCAAGGCAGAATCTGCTGATCATAGCCCGTTTTGGAGAGTGTTCTACAATGAACAGATGAATCTTCTATCGGCACAATCAGCTGCACCTACCTCTCCCTTCTCAGCAAATTCACAGCCCTCTCTGGCCCTCTCCCCAGCTCTTGATGGAACTGCAACTCAAGACAGAAATTCCATAACTATGCCAGCCTCTACACCTACATTAGCTGGGTCTACAAAACAGCAACTTGCCTTGTTTACTCCCAGTGCATTATTGTAAGCTCAATATCATACATAATAGGTTCAGGTTGTTGACCAGCCTACTCCAACTGTGGCAAGGTTATCCCGTAAGCAAAAAGGTAAACAGCCAGTTGGTTCATCCTCCAAAAAGCCTAAGCGTTATACTCCTTATGAGGTCCCAGCTCTTTCAAGTTTAGTTGATGAGTCTCAGCTTACAGAAAACCTAGTCTTGCATGAGGATCTCCTCAAAGGTCTCTGGTAGCTAGCCCAAATAAGCTACTACGTATTCCATGACGCTTTTGTGTTGGAACTGTCAGGGGCTGGGCAATCCTCTGACGGTTCGAGAGCTTCGAGCCCTGGTAGCTCGAGATAGGCCCAATTTGGTGTGTCTTATGGAGACGAAACAACTAGATGAGGTTGTCCACCGTCACCAATGGAAACTCCACTTTTTGCATAGCTTTACTGTCCCGCCGGTTGGCTTGGCTGGAGGTTTAGCTGTATTTTGGGATGACACAGCTTCTGTACATATTATCAAAGCCTCAGCGATGTTCATCCATCTGCTTTTCACTGACTATGAATGACGACTCACCATGGAGATTACGTTTGTTCATGCTTCTAGCTCTTTTCATGAGTGCCAACAGCTTTGGCAAGATCTAAAGGGTATTTTTCAGCATGTTTGTAATACTTGGCTGTGTATAGGTGACTTTAATGAATTGCTTTATGGTTGGCAAAAAACAGGAGGTCGACGGATTGAACCTTCTCGTGTGACTGCTTTTAGGGACTTTTTAAATGTGTGTTCACTAATGGAAATTGACTCTAAAGGATGTTCCTTCACTTGGTCCAATAATCGGACAGGCATGGATTGTGTGAAAGAAAGGTTGGACCGAGCTTTCTGTTATTTGGATTGGCGTCTTGTGTGTTTCCACGCCGAGGTGTTTGCTCTACCACCAGTGGGTTCCGATCATAGTCCTCTCATGCTCTCTTTAATTCCTTCATCCCCAACCCAAAGGCGTCGATTCAGATATGAAGCATACTGGAATGATTCTGCTGATTGCATCCGTGTAGTTAGAGATATATGGATATCTCCAGCACATGTCAATGACTCTTGCCTTGTCAAGTTACGTCGGGTTTCCAAATACCTAACACAATGGAGCCGATTGCAATTTCCTAACGCTGCAATCGCTATTTCATTGCTTAAGAAGAAGCTGGAATCTTTAGTCAATTAACCAATAGAAGCTCAATCTGACGGTCATGTATTACTGACATCAAGAATCAAATCGATGATTTGTGGAAACAAGAGGAGCAATATTGGGGGCTTTGGTCAAGGATACAACGGCTAACATATGGGGATAGAAATACTCGGTTCTTCCATGCTACTACAATACAAAGACGACTCCGCAATCGCTTTTCCATATTTTGGTGATCTATATTACTCCCAAGGAAACCGAGTGTTAGAGCTTGTTCTTGCCCATTGTCCTTATGTTGTCACTGAAGCCATGAATAAAAGTTTAACTCAGGCTGCAACTATTGAAGAGGTTCGGGTGGCAGTATTTCAACTTGGACGCTCTAAGGTGCCGGGCCCCGATGGATTTAGTGATTTATTTTATCAGCATCATTGGGATACCATACAGCACGATATCCTTAACATGGTCAATGGGTTTTTTCACATTGGTCAGCTTCCTCGTTCTATCAATCACACACATGTTACCCTCATACCCAAGGTGCCTCATCCAGAGTGTTTAGACCAATATCGCCCGATCAGTTTACGCAATTTCCTATACAAGATTTGCTCGAAGGTCCTAGCTAATCGACTTAAGCCTTTTCTACCAACTCTTGTTTGCCCAGAGCAGAGTGCTTTTGTGTCAGGGAGGCAAATTCAGGATAACATACTAATTGTCCAGGAAATCCTTCACCAAATTCGAATTCGAAAGCGAAAGCAACGATTTCAGGCTATTTTGAAACTTGACATGAAGAAGGCCTATGATCGAATTGAATGGGATTTCTTGGAAGCTTGCTTACTTCGAATGGGATTTGCTACCCGATGGGTAGTTTGGATCATGGCTTGTGTTCAATCTGTGTCATTTAGCATCCTTCTAAATGGTAACCCATTACCAGAGTTCTTTGCCTCGCGAGGATTGAGGTAAGGTGATCCGTTATCGCCCTATTTATTCATTCTAGTATCCAATGTCTTATTACATATGCTAGCTGAAGCAACTCAAGCAGGGCGTTTTAAAGGCATTAAACTGAATCGTCATTGCCCAACTCTATCACATCTTTTGTTTGCTGATGATTCCATCTTTTTTTCTTGATGCCAACATCTCTAAGTGCCAGTGTTTAAAAGAGATTCTGAACCAATATTGCTGTGCATCGGGACAAGCCATAAATCTAAGTAAATCTGGGATGTATTTCAGCCGTGGTTGCCCAGATTGGCTGAGGAGTTCTTTGGCTTGTGAGATGCAGGTTCCGAAGCTAACTCATACAGGGAAGTACTTAGGTCTTCCTTCCGACTGGAGTTAGACAAAAAGGAACTGTTTTCCTGGATTTTGGCACGGGTTCATAATAAATTGGCAGGATGGAAAGAAAAGCTTTTTTCACTTGCGGGTAAAGAAATTTTAATAAAAACTGCAGTCCAAGCTATACCTCAGTATGCTATGACAGTTTTCAAAGTGCCTATTTCAATCTGTCGTGCTATTGAGAGGAGAATTGCAGCCTTTTGGTGGTCAAATAAGGAGTTGTGCTCTGGTTTACATTGGCGTAGGTGGGAGATTCTTAAAAGTAGTAAGCATGATGGTGGACTTGGGTTTCGCGACTTTATTTGTTTTAACCAAGCAATGCTTAGTAAAACTGCATGAAGACTTCATGCCGACCGTACTGGACTTTGGGCTAATTTATTGAAAGGCCTCTACTTCCCATATAGCTATTTTTGGTAGGCAAAAAAGGGGGCGAAACCTTCTTGGGGATGGCAAAGCCTGTTGTATGGCCGCGACTCTATCGCTCCCTTTGTGTGTTGGCAGATAGGTAATGGAAATAACATCTGTGTTCTCTACGATAATTAGTTGCCTACAGGTCCTATAGGTGGTGAACCAGCACCTTTTGAACTTAAGCTACTCGCTAGATTTATCACTCCGTCATTTGAATGGGATGTACCTCTTCTTCGCAAGTTTTTCTCATCTCAAAAGGTTAAAGAGATCGTCACAATCCCTCTTACTGAACAGAACTTCCAGGACAGGATGCTATGGCCTCATTCTAAGTCTGGTCAGTACTCGGTTAAAACAGCTCATCGGATGATTTAGTTGTCTGTCCCCAAAAAACCTACAATGCAACCATCCTCCTCTTATCAGCACCCCCTCACCTATGGAGAAAAATATGGACTCTGTCGGTTCCTCCTAAGATCAGGCACTTCCTATGGCGCGTATGTCATAATGTTTTATCAACAGCTGCTAATTTATTTAGAAGAGATATTATACCTGACCCTACTTGTAGCTTATGTCGCCAGGACCCTGAAACTATTGAGCATTTGTTTCTGTTGTGCCCCTGGACAAATCAGGTTTGGTCACACCCGTCAATCAACATGATGATTAATCTGCAGAGTATAACAAAGATTGAGGAATGGTTGCTACACTTGTTGCAGAGACCGCTAAACCAGCCGTCTATTACCCTTATTGCTCATCTGTTGTGGCAAATTTGGAAAACTAGAAATGCTGTCATCTTTCGCCAGCAACTTCCAGAGCCTGAAAACACGGTTCACATTGCAATGGTTAGTGACACTAATTTCTGTAGATGGCAAACGAATAGGAAAAAACAGGTGGAGAACCTATCTCAGCATTAGAGAACTCCGTCTACTGGGTCACAGAAGCTGAATGTCGACGCCTCTTTCCTTGCAGGTGAGATGTCGGCGGTAGCATCCTTCGTGATGACTAGGGAGATTGCATTGATGGCTTTGTGAGGCATGTCTCCGCAATCAACTCAGAGCAAGCTGAAGCACAAGCCTGCACGGAAGGGGCAAGATTCTGGGTAGCTCGACAGCAGAATCAAAGAGAGAAGCAATTGGCCATGCCATCTCTAGTTATCGAATCCGATTGTGCTAAAGTAGTGAAGGATCTTACCTTGATGGACTCCCTCCCGACGGATCGGCGAAACTCTCAAACGGAGCTTAGGTCATCGCTGACTTCATGGAGGACGACGCCAATCCTTCTGGAATGTCTCCATGTTTTAGATTGTGGTGGACTGAAGGCCAATTTCTCTTATTGCACGAGAGAAGCAAATCGGGTGGCCCATTAGATTTGCTAAGCCTATAGACGGAAATGCTTGCCTACTAGCTGGGCTTCATCTCTCCCTTTTGTACTTAGGGCTTTACTTTCCTCAGAAGCCCATCTGCCTTGTACATTTCACCCCCCTTGATCTTCTAATATAAACTTTCCTTTTGACCAAAAAAAAAAAAAAAGAACTCGCCGATCCTCAACAAATCAAACGATGTAACCCATATTGAAGCTCCGATTGCACGATAGATCGCTCCGCGACAATTGCTGAATTTAATTGTTTCATGACACGCAAATGAAAAGTTTGTCGTTGCTTGTAAGTGTTCGTATATATAAAATAAGGTTGATTGACAAATCTAAAATCAAGTGCAAAGTAAGAGATCCGAATGTAGACGGATGATCTAAGCTTAACGAAATGACGTTATGTTCTTAAGACAAATTTGACTCCTCAATCAGTACCCAAGATTCTTAGACAATTGCCTCACAGGATAGAACGGATCACCTTTCCTATGAACCGGTGCTTGTTCGAGGAAATCTTCGAACACAATTTTGCAGAATAATCGCACGAATGACTATGATAGAACAATATAATGCAGTGTGAAAAATGAAGAGTCAAGAGTATATTGTTTTCGAAAAAAACTAAGGGCTATAAATAGTTGCAATTTTAAACGATGAACGTTGATGAAAAGTCACAAAGTCATATCGTTTAGCCTGAGATGTGTTGTCAAACCATCATGAAGCCGAACGATTTCGTCGAAGGATGTAGACGAAACGACACAAAGTCATACTGTTCCGTCGATGAAAGATTTCAATGAACTGTCACGAAGTCGTAATGTTCTGTCGATGAAATATTTCAATGAATTGTCATGAAGTCGTATGAATTTTATAAATTTGCAATCATCATATATCACCAACGAGATATTGCTTTTATAAATTTATTTTAATGGCAACTAACTGACGATTTTAGTGGTTTAATATGTGTCTTGTTGAAAGAATGAAATACCCTTTGGCTTCCCATGCTTCCAGGGATCAGATTTTATCGAGTGCTTGCTTCCATTTCTCTAAAATCGTATGAAATGCGTCCCCGAGATTCCGTTTTTGGTATTGCACGTCGGCAGATTCCACTTTGTAGAATATAGGCAACACTATAGCCCCCAGCCATCATTCTTGGGTTTCATTATTTGAATCAGTTAATCCAGGCACCATCTACTCGAACCATAATTAACGGAGATAATGGGAATCAGGATTTTACTGTTCTTGATGGCTTTCGAGAAATCCGGGCCGATCTCCTTGCCGAAGAAAGCTTCACAGGAGGAGGTAGTATATCCTTCAAAGGACAAGTTTTGCCCTCACAATCTTTTCGCCATATTCTGTTATCTTACATCGTTTTTAGAGCAGTCGAATTGTGTGATTTCATGGGCTTTCAATAGAGATTGGCTCGTTCATGGTCGCGTTTCGGTACAGTTTGTTCCAGACTTCAAGGAATCAAGTGATCAGGACACACGGTTCCTTATCATCCACATGCGGGATGCCGTGGAGTTCCTCAAGGGTTCACTTATGTTCTTATATTGGAATTTTTTAGATCTACCTTTTTCGATGGTTGCTTCTGTTGGAACACTTCTAATTGGAGCCATTCGACACAAATTGGACAGTTTTGTTGCCGACAGCACATTGTCGTGAGCCTTGTAGAAGAGATCTTGCGGTGTATCATTGCTTGACCGGCCAAATAAAATTCTTATGAGGTTATGGAATGCCGATAAGTTTGCTCATCTCTGCAGGTGCTTCCATCAGTTTGATGCAGGAAAGCTTCCGCAAGTTTTATATAAAGAAGTCAGGTAGACATTAAGCTTAATTCCTGTCAACTTTCAGTTGATATCAAAGTTGCTGCTGCAGATCTCCTCATTACCATCGAAGATGTCGCATTAGAATCCCGGGCTGCCGCGAGATTTTTTATTGCCTTCACTGTCATAGCGATGCGACAGTGATTCCTTGTGCCCCTCACAGACTTAAGAATGCTTAACACTTGCTTTCTTAGGATCATCAAAATCAAAGTGTAGGCATCGCTTCAGCTGCTTGTAAGTTTATCTTGAGGTGATGTTGCTCTCTGATCTGATGATAACTACGAATATGATTCTTCAATTTTCTAATCATGGACGTGCTTTTCATAACCTGACATACTGCTACTCTTCTGCCCAGAATAATATCAATGTTAACAAAAAGAAGAGTAGATAAAAATTTCAAGTTCAGGATGTTAGATGAAATTTGTACACGTTAAATCTTATTTCTGTCAATTATCATCCCTGAGGGAGATATTGGTTTCTCTTAGGAATTACTAATTTTGCTTATGCACAAGTCCCCCTTCTGAATTTTTGTTGGGTCTCGCATTGATCATGGACCTTATGTTATGTGGTTCCTGAGTGACTTTGATAGAAAAGTCAGAGATTGTCTATGAGTTCTATCACAATATGTGCTGATGGAAAGTTGAATGTAGGAAAATCGCATTACTTCAACATGTATGACTACAATCCTATTTGTAGTACATTGAGGCTAAGGAAGATAAGGAAAGAAAACTATTCCTTGATATACAATATTCTAGGAAATCAATTAGAGACAATCATATCAAATGTACAGTATCAATTAGTGTCTATGATATCTTCATGACATCAATCAGGAAATCAATCAGCACGAATGATCTTCATCTGTATCTCCAACACTCCCCCTCAAACCGGTGGTCTATACACATCAAGAACGCCTACCTTGCTTAGTAGATATGTATGTTGTCTCTGACACAAAGGTTTGGTGAAGATGTCTGCGGGCTGCTCTGTTGTCCTTATTCCCTTTGTTGTGATCATTCCATCCTGAATTTTATCTCTGACGAAATGACAATAAACTTCTATATGTTTTGTTCTTTCATGAAAAATTGGATTTACTGCAAGTTTAAGTGCAACATCGTTGTCACAAAACAGAGTTGTTAGTTCTTTTACCCATAAACCGAGGTCTCCAAATAATCCTCTTATCCAAACAATTTCACAGCTAGTCTTTGCCATTGCTCGATATTCTGCCTCAGCTGATGATAGTGAAAAGGTCGATTGTTTCTTCGTTTTCCATGAGAGTAGTGACTTCCCCAATTTGACACAGAATCCTGTAACTGATTTTCTGCTCATAGGACAATTAGCATAATCTGTGTTGCAATATGCCGTCATTTCCATATTGTTATCTCGAGACAATAGTATTCCCAATCCTGGACACCCTTTCAAGTACTTCACTATCTTCAATGCAACATTCATGTGAGACTGTTTCGGTTCATGCATGAACTGACTGAGAACCTGTACCGCATAGCATATATCGGGTCTAGTCATGGTGAGATAAATAAGCTTTGCAACAAGTCTTTGATATGCAAAGGGATCCTTCAGTAAAGGATCTTCATTCATCGGTGAAAAACCCTTATCATATTTGTTGACACCTGATTTTTGACCATCTTTTATTTTAGTCTTTATTTCTAAAATTAATTAAAAATATAAAAAAGGTCAAAAAATTGCAAAATCAACTTTGGAAGCCTTAGACTAGCCTTAGGAACCAATTTTGAACAAAAAATATTTTTTGAATTTTTTAATATTTTTTGGAATTTATTTAATTATAAAAATACCCAAAAAATCAGAAAAATACCATCCGTGGTCAGAAAATTACAAAAAATATTCAGTAATTTTATTTTAATTCCCTATTTAATATTTTCACTTTTTATCAGGAAAATTTGGCTCGATTCATGGGGTTCCTTCACAAACCTAAAACCGAACCGAGCCTGAAAAATCCTTTTCGAGTCTTTTAATTTTCAATTCTTGGTTTTTATAAGCTATGACATCTGATTCTAAAGTTTTGAAATGCAATTGGGTCAATTTTCCCTCCAATTTGATCAATTTTAGCCAAAAGGGCTTAATTGCATAAAAATCTTTCAATTTAGTCCCCGGTTTCACAATTTTTGAAATTAAATTTCACACGGGCACACCCATTAAAATTAAACACCTCTAACCTATAGTTTTCATCATGAGGAATCCATTAGTGGGCTCATTTTTTATTAATTCGATCGTTTGGCCCCTCAATTTGGCGAAATTCATTTTCGGATCCTAGGGACAATTTGGGGTTTTCACAAAATTTCAGTCAATTGATTCACGAGAATACCCATATTTGATAGAAAACATGCCAAGGAATCCGAATTTGCCATCAATTTCATGAAAAGAGGTCATTTGGGGGGTCAATTTGACTATTTGGTCGAACCGGGTCGGTCGGGTCCGACCCGACCCAACCCGATCCGACCCGGGTCTGCAACATTGTTGCAGACCCACGCACAGAATGTGCAGAAGCACAGAACACAAAAAAAATAGAGGAGCATGGGGCGTACAGTTTTCAAAGGAAAAGCGGGCGGCCGAACGTGGGAAGCAAATGGGCAGAGCATATTCGGTTGTGGCAGAGGCGTGGACATAAAAAATGCCGGTCGGCCACGAGAGAGAGGGGAGATTCCCGTTTAAAACGGAAGCTCGGCCGAGGGAGATGAGAATTTTTTCGAGCGGGGGGGGGGGGGGGGGGGAAGCACGAAACGGCGTCCTCGGACCTTCAACATACCAGGGCGAACATCACCAAAGGCTCGGCGGTCGTCGGCAAGCTCCGGATAGGTCGGTATCTCGCCGGATCTCCATTTTTGTTCACGCACGCCATGTGTTCGTTGAAATGCCGATACATGTTTTGATTCGGTTTTGTCTCGGCCGTGACATCTCCGACCTAGTTTCATGTAATACGAGTCTTTGAACTTCATTAGAACTATCCCTAAGCCTCGTTTCCCCTTTATTTTGCATCGAACGCCACCGAAAAACGAGGGCCGGAGGTCGCCGACCCATACCCGGACCAAGAGCTCACGCTGGCGAAGCCGGAGGTCGCCGACCATCGAGGGACCTCAGGTAAGTCCCTAAAACTCCTTTAGATGTCATGTGAATGCCCAGAATCGGGTTTAAACAAATAAAAATTTTCTGTGAATTCTTCGCCGGAGCCGGTTCGGTTGAGGCGTCGTCCGGCCATTTACCGAAGTGATTTTTGTCCCTTTTTGGTTGCATATTGATGCTGAGTGTCTAAGGAGTCGAATGATGCGAATTGGGCAAAAAAATTCGAAGTTTCGGGGGCGGTTTGCTTTTTCCGGCGAAAATTCCGGCGAGGGTCGCCGGACTTTTCACTGTTCATCGTCTTCTCCGGCGACCCTCCGGCCGGTCAACGGTCAACGGCCGACGTGGCGTGCCACGTAGGCAGCCACGTCAGCCGGGTGGGGCCGGTCCAAATCTTTTTTAAATAAAACAAATTAACGGCCACGATCGCGACACGTGTCGCGATCCTAGATTTGTGGAAAATTAAATAAATGATTTTCGGATAATTAAATAAATCCGATCCGATGGGCAAGAATGTGCCAAGTGGCCTTCTGTGGATCGTCCGATCTCGTCCAAGATCGGACGCACCACAATCGGACACGTGGTACATTTCTGATCGTCCAATTTGTAGGTTTTTCTAAAAAAGAAAATAAATTAATTTTTGATCCGACGGATATTATTGAGCCACGTGGCTCTCTGTGGGTCTCCCGATCAAGCGAGAGATCGGACGCACGAGAATAGGCCACGTGGCACGATATGAACCGTCGGATCCGGGGAATTTTCGACGGAAAAAATAAAATAGATAAAAAAATTGTTAAAAAAATAGGAAAAAATAGATAAAAAAATCAAAAATTGTTAAAAAAATAGGAAAAAATATTTAAAAAATCAAAACGGTGTCGTTTTAGGCCGGTGTCGACCCCTAAGGTCGGGCTGGGCGCCCGAGAGGCGTGGGCCGGGTTTGACCCGGCCCGGAAAATATTTTTAAATATTAAAAAATCCAAAAATAATCAAAAAATAATCAAAAAATCAATAAAAAATGAAAAATCATGAAAAATTCAAAAAATTTCGGAAAATTCTAAAAAATTCTAAAAAATTCCAGAAAATGGGAAATGGTCACAAACAACTGGCCATGGAATATTTTGGGTAATTCGGTATCCAAACCTTCCAAAAATGACAATTTTGCCCTTCGGGCTAATTGTCCTCGAATCTTCCCATTTTACCCCTAGCCCTAAATCACATATTCTCTAAGCCCTTATGGCTATACTAGGAGACCAATGATTGAAATTGATGTGCATTGACATGATTTATCTATGCACTTGACTTACGCTTTCATTATATTGATTGTGATTGATAGGACTAGTATTCTGTCGCGACCCTCTTGAGGTTGTCGGGCTCTCGAGGGCTAATGGGCCGTCCTGTCTGGTCGGACGCGGGCCTCTCCCAAAGCCCATTACCCAAATCGCAACGGAGGTATGCGTGATCGACTTTCAGTGTGGTCTAGTGACATGTGCTAAGTGTGCATGCCATGGAGTCGCCACCAATCATTTTTTTAGGGTATGATTGGACCACCCAATCGAATAGTTGGGAGTTTCTATTCAATTCTGCGAGAACCAGAGAAATGGTTTCGGGGACTTAGTTACACCAACTGTCAGAGTTGACGCCCTTTCGGTACCTAAGTTGACTGAATTTTCTAGCCTGAGATTCATGCGGATGAGTAAGGTATGAACCCTAAATCTAGAAATTCATGTAGATAGGAGTGATTATCCTAGCAATCACAATCAGTAATAAAATGCCCAACTCAAGGAATCTAGATATGCAAATAAATCACATGGCATTCCTAGTAAGGTCCTATTTATCAATCACAGCTCAAGAATGATTTAGCCGTCCTAGCCATTCTACACACGATCTAACCTAAGAAAAGCATTAGGAAGCATCGAAGGAGTTCGAGAGTACTCACATGGGGTTCGCCGTGCCCTGGTTTGGTCTTGGACGAGTTATCGAGCTCATGCCGACCCGATTATATTTGGGGATCCACTCGGCGTTTTACACCATGAAATCATGTGAAACAAAAACGAAAATATTCAGCAAGGGGCATTTATTGTAGATGGTGGTCGATCTAATTGGACGTCAAGACTAAAAAAGATGTAGAAATTTACAAATTAAAATACTCGAATGACATTTTTTTGCTAAATTCAACTCTATGCGTCGTGAAGAAACACATGCAATTGAACTTGCATTTTGACTATTTATGAGTTCAAAATGTAAAAGAAATTAAAATAAAAATATTGACTATTTTTCTATATTTTTACGACAGCGAACGCTATTTTTCTTCATTTTTCATGTATTTTTCTATTTTTGGAAAATATTAAAAAATATTAAAAATTATGAAAAATTATTTTTTTTATCAAAAATGGTTCCTTTAGCTTGGTCAAGGCTACCAAAGATGATTTTTTAATTTTTTTAACTTTTTATAGATTTTTTATGAATTTTTTAAAAATAAACTATGAAAGACTGATAAAAAATCAGGTGTCAACAGCTGCCCCTCTTTGAGAGGAATTTCGTCAGAGGTTTTTCTCAAAGACAAGGTGACACCTGTGTTCCGATCAACTCGACTGGGAAAAGAAAAGAAATCATGACATCCAATTTTCATGCCCATCAATGTGTGCTTTTCCTTAAAAAGAGATGTGCTCATTCAATTCCCTGATATGATGTAAGAAAGTTAAGGAGTAGATAGACTTCCCTGCCCCTTACCTGCCGAATGCTTGCGGCATTTGCTGTGTCTGATGGGTTCAAGTAGATTCTTAAGGACTTGTCATCGGAGTGTCTTGGGGATGTTAAGCTCTGACCTGTATGGTAGGTCAAACCATAATGGGATTCCTAACTGATAGGAACCTAAGGAAGACGCATCCCACATTTGGGAATTTGCCAAGGGTTTTGATCCGTGTGGTGGACTAAACTAGAAATGGCTTGCCTAATGTAAGGCTTATTAGGAAAAACGACTCCTCCCGCGTTCGGGATTCATCAAGGTTTTGATCCGTATGGTGGATCGGACCATTGGGTTGATCCTTCAGGCGGTCTCTACCAGTCCTTTGACCCTTCAGGCGGTTTCTACCATTCATTGACCCTTCATGCGGTTTCTACCATTGGTTGACCCTTCAGGCGGTTTCTACCATACATTGACCCTTCAGGCGGTTTCTACCATTGAGTTGACCCTTCAGGCGGTTTCTACCATTTATGAGATTCCAAATTGATATGAATCAAAGGATGACGTACCCGCTCTTCGGGGCTAGTCGGAGACTCGATCATTCTGTGGATCGGTCTTAGAAAAGATTTGCCTACTAAAAGGCTTCACCCAAGGATGACGCACCCAGTCTTTGGGGTGGCCAAAAGTCCTGCAGAAAGCTTAGACCTGAAAAAATTTTCCTCGCCAAGAAGATATTAGTAATCTTTGGGAAGACAATAATTGTCTAACTGAAAAAATTCTACGACTTAAGTTTTAGTCATGAAATGTGCATTTTGATTGTTGGAGGTTATCCAAAACATTCCTGCCATATACAGATGTGATCATAAATTCCTTGCACGAAAACTCTAGATCAAACAATTTGAAAATTTCAAAAAGAGTTTGCTCAAAACATCCATTGGAGTATTTCTCACCCAAGAAGGCTCCTCACTGCTCTGTGATAATGATCTTTAATAGGAAAAGTGCTCAATTTCCTACCGACCTGTGCTTGGGTTTCAGGATCATTCGCAACGCATACATTTCAACCGATCAGGAGGTCTTTCACGGGACCGTAGTGTTAGGCTTGGATATCGGTTTCCAAGGGGGACTCACTTTTGAGTCAAGGCCGTTGAACGAAATTTTTCACTATCTGCTCCGGGTTTACAAGTCAAGAACCCTGCAAAATGAGAAAGAAATAGTCTTGCTCGTACTTCTTTGAGCTAACTTATACATTAACCCAAGTGTCTTAGTCAGATAAGACTACTTCAGGGTTGTAACATTGGAAGGATTGGGGACCGAAAAAGGCTTATTTTTTGCCCAGAAATTGTGAAGGGTTTGACATTGGTGATCATTGCAAATTTGCCACATTTCCTTCAAAGAACATCTCCATTTCTTGAAGTGTACACTCCTCTTTTAGAGCGCACAAGGATGTTTAAAAGCGTCTCTTGTTACATTAAGAGACCGTCTGTTTGTGTGTTTGCAATTTGAGCACCACATCATTTGGAGAGTAGTCATCTTGATCTAACTCCTTTGCAGGGTCTTTTCATCGTCTCTCTAGACTTTACTGGGGATATTTTGAATAGACATCAGCCTTGCTTTTTACCAGGCACTTTGCTTTTTCTTGATGTCTAGGGATTTTTCTTTTCCCCCTTTTTTTAATCCCGTGTTTTTCTTTTCTTTTGGAGCTAGGATTTTCGGCAATCATGCTAGATATGCAACTTAAACTTTGGCACGCTTCCATTCCTAGAGTGATGTTGCCTTTCTTTGGAATATGCAATGATCACCAATAGGTTGATGAAATGAATTTGCTGGCTCAACTTGGTTGTGCAAAGGATAATAGTGTGTAGGATAGAGAAATGAATTATTCTCGTCATCCTATGACACTTGGATTATCATATAAACAACACACAAAGATTTATGTTAGTCCGAGCAAGAAAATTTCTAACCGTTTACTTTCTGATACTGTTGGACTAACCTTCATTTGCCCCAATGTGGGGTGGTTCTTGACAAGGTTGAGAATGAAAATCGCCGTTCAATGGGGTTCTCAATGGGCATCTGTAGTGTTTGGAATGAAGAAATAAATGCCTATGTCATCTCGATCCATGTAATCATTGCGAATGACCCTTATATCCATAGGTTAAGGTTTCGCTATCATTTCCAATCTCCTCATCTCTCAAGTGTGTATGGGACGTGTTTGGATTAGGCTCGTTTCTCTTATGAGAAAATACCCTTTTGAACAGTTCAAACGACTCTTGTTGGAAAAATTCATTTCATTTCATCAAGATTTATCCTTCAAAGGGATTTTATGATGCACCATACATGTGTAATTCATGTTCAGACAATCTCATGTTTTAAAACATGAATGTCAATGAAGTAAGAATTCTATGTCTTTTTAGATGTGAGAATCGAATTAATTCTGAAAGTTTTTAATCTCCAATGAATTGGGAAAAGGGATACTTACCTGCCCATCGAGGCTGGAGATCCTGGAGATATAAAAGGGATATGTCATTGTATATTCTAAAACTTTACAAAAATTGGAACGATACATCTTACCCTTGGTCATATGCTCCAACGAGTGTACAAGGGTTGTGAAAATCTGCACTTCACATAGTAACACAAGATTGTTGGGTGTTCTAAAGTTCTTTCGACTTCTTGGTTTTTGGAGAAAAATGAAACTTACATGTCTGCCCTGATGGCGAGCTCCTGCCAAGGATAAATATTAAGCATTATTTTGGGTTTCCAAATTCAAAACAAATTGGGACGATACTACTTTACTCTTGATTTGAATTCCATTCTCCATGCCAATGTGCGGATTGTAGAAGCCGGCCCTCAAGCTTGTGGCCCTGATTTCTTCGTCTGGTTGGGAAACGAATCCACCTCGAGGATTTACGTCGGAGGAGATTCATTCATCTTTTTGGGCGTGTTTCATGCACTGTTTTGTTATTTGAATGCATGGCTTCTTGGGTGCCTCATCTCTGTTCATCACCTGAGAGGAAAATGAGAGAACATTATCCCCGCATCTGATTGAAAATCATTTAGGAACGATACGTTCTTTTTACCAAATGGGTGGCTCCGCGGCCAAATGTGTTTTACATTGAAAGGATGGATTCCATTACGCTCTGCGGATGATAACTATCGCTTCGAGGACTTGCCCCACGGATCAAACGATGAATTTGATGTCTTCAGCTTCGACATGCTTTCCAGATGTAGGAATGGTTTGCCCCCATTTTCAGTGGAGATGGGTTTTGTCGAGTGGGCAAGATCAAAAACTCATCCTAGATTTGGCTTTAGTCGAAGGTTGAAATCCCGACCTTGGATAAGCGAATCATGATTCATCTCCTTCTGCTTCGGATTTGTCATTTGCGTGCTTCACATTTTACAATACCAACTTCGCCGCTTGATGAAAATGAATCGATGATTTTCGAATTGCCCCAAGTTCTATAGTCATCTGCGTCGAATCTCTTTGAACTTCATCGGGTGATAGACAAACTGATAAAATGATTTTTCAATCTTGAGATCGAACTCCTGACGTTTCGTACCACTTCCAGTTCACTGACTACCAGGACACAGCACTATTGGCGTCCCTAACTGGTTCGTTTTTTGTTATAAAATTTTTGAAGCAGTTAGCGACCCCCATCGAGAATGAAACAAGCTCAATTTAGAGTTCATAACGACTAAAGGTCCCTTAGAACGATACAGAGCTAACCGTCTTTGAGCTCGCTCGGGCTTTTGCTCGCATTTTCCTATGTTAAGCCTTTAAATGTTTTTCTTCGTGGCGTTCAATTGATTCGCCTCGACTCTAATCTAACAAGGGATTGTCGTACTCAAGCATGATGATGCTCGCAGGTAGTACTGATCGCTGCCCCGGATTAACTCTAGGCATTAAGGAAGATTATCTTGCATGGAAGACTTTATGACAGAAAGATTAATGATACATCCATTCACATGTGCCTAGTTCCCTTGAGGATTCTCGGTGATCAGCCAGCTACACCATGAATCAGACATATAATCGTCATTTTGGATCATAACTTCATAAGTCCATCAGTTTTAAACTGATCGATCCAGATATGGAGCTCCTCATCAAGGAAATCTTTTGATTCTTCGAGCAACTGATATTCGGGTTGACCATCATCGCTTGGCGTTGAAGGATTCCTGTTTCTGTTGTGAGCGATCTGATTCTTCGAGCTAGAACCTTCGTCGTTGCTCGAGATTATAAGAGGATGATTGATCGGTTCACTATCAAAAGCACCTTCCATTTGGGAATGGGAGAAACAAAAATCCTCAAAGCATCCGCCCGCTTGATCTTCCGAAATCATATGCCCAAGCCGGGCAGATCTTTGAACACTAGGCGCAATATGTTGATCGGGGATAGGAAGAGCACTAGCGAAAAGTTGCTGCTCAAACCAAGGAGTTCGTACCTGCTGCACTTGTGGCATATACTCTTGAGGGGTGCTGAGATGATTCGGGGGAATATTCTGATTAGCGCCCAAGTAGTCGATGGTGCTGCTACCAGCTTGGTCGGTGCCTAGATTCGGCAGGGTATTTCTTACTTCAGGGGCATTGTAGTTACAGCCATGCCTAGTGTTTAGGCACAAGTTGAGTTCTTTCAGGTTCAGTGCTGTGTGGCGCTGTCTTAGCGCCCTTCTGTAGCTCTTGAGGTGACTCGCGACTCCATCTTTAGTGAGTCCTGGTATGTTCATGATCTCAAGTATGCGCGTTGGATATGCTGAGTTGATCCCTAGTTGTTGAACCGCACTAAGGAACTTGAGATGAAGCTCGGGGGACCAATTGACCCTCGTCTTCTTGCGACCCGGAACAGTGTTGACAACTTGGCTATTGCTCTCTGGCCTATTTCCAGTAGAATTTGATCGAGCCGGAAATTGTTGTGGAGGGAATTCATCAGCTTTGGATTGGTCGGTCGTGATAGTAAGCTCATCGTTAAGGAAACTCCAATCATGGTGACGCATATCACATCCTTTAGAAGGCATCGATATTGACTTCGTAGAATTGATTTGTTCATGCATATCTCCAACAAAATCCGATTGTATCGAAGATGGTTCGAGGGAGTGGGGTGGTGAATGAGCATTTTCAATCCTCATATAAGGCTTATCAAGGAACATTTCGCCGAGAGTGATAGGACCACCGCAATTAAGGCAAGCGATAGTGCTGGGAGCTTTCTTATACCTCATGTTCTCCGCTCGAAGCTTTTCGTTTTCCTCCTTTAGAATCGCAAGTTCTTGACGTCTGTGTTGAGCCCTCAATTTGGCTCGCTTATTTTGAAACCAAAACTTGACCCTCAAAGGTTTCATCCCTAGCTTCTGGCCCAATTCATTTCTTTGTTTCATGTTCGGGAGAGGGCATTCACTAAAGAAAGCTTCAAGCTCTTGGATTTCATTCTGAGTGTGGCACTGGCGACGTTTCCTTTTCCGGGATTGACCATCGCTGCTGCTGTTGTCGTCGCTGCTGAGATCCTGAACTTCGTTGCCGAA
Organism: Rhodomyrtus psidioides; assembly: GCA_021437785.1. Taxonomy (NCBI): domain Eukaryota; kingdom Viridiplantae; phylum Streptophyta; class Magnoliopsida; order Myrtales; family Myrtaceae; genus Rhodomyrtus; species Rhodomyrtus psidioides. The sequence goes on from JAILYB010000030.1 coordinate 3,347,357, forward strand.
AGGGTTGGGTTCTGTGGTTCTGGTACAAGACGTCATCCTGGAATCTTCGAGATCTCTCAGTAGTTCATTTTCTGAGATTTTTGGATCAGTCGCCTCTAGCAACTGATGGTAACCCTCAAACATGTTGGATCGAAAAATGTTCGATCAATTTTTGCTCACTCAGGGTTCTCTACTCTCTCATGTATACTCACTCTCTCTAAATTTTCTTTTGAGTGGTTCTGTATGCCCATGAAACGTTCTTTAAACATGGATGAAGATCATCACGCAAGCGTTGCTCCCAAGATTTCGTATTTCCCGCTTTGTCGTCTTCTTTCTTCTTTTCAACGTGGAGGGACACCAAATCGATTTCCTTTTCTCGATATCCATGTCTGTCTCCCACTTATTTTCAAAAAGGTAGAACTACGCTCGCCTCCTACTCAGTTTTTTAATATGATGGGACCGTCAAATCCTTTTGCAACTTTTTTCGATAGTTGCGCTTAACTCCCTCTCAATTTTAATATGGTGACACCGACATATCTTTTTACAACTTTTTTAGGTTTATCAAGCCTGAAATCGCGGACTGGGACAGATCTGATGGTTCACCGAAAGAGCCACCACTGCTTTACCCAATTAACTTGGCTCCACGAGCATTATTGCTGTGCCTTTCTTCATTCTCGAGTTGCTATAAAAGGAGGAGTTAATGCAGAGAAGATTAACACTCTTACATAATTGCCTTTTCTTATTTTAATCACTCTACCACACTCATCTTCTTCTCCCTCACTCCAACGAAAATGACCTCCTCTCATATTCGCGCTTTCTCGGCCGAAATTTTGGCCCAGTGGGAAAAACTCTATAACCTCCTCGGTCGAGGCTATGCTCATATAGCCGATCACCCAGAAACTAAAGATGAAATCCGCATTTTGCTCGTGGAAATAGACACCACCTCCATCGAGGGCACTAATTTAGAGAGGGAATATAGAATCTTCCCAACCCTCTTTATAAACTTTTTAGAGACTTACCGTGTCGCTCATCGAAAAGCTACAGTGGCTTACGTTTTGCGAGCTCGCTATGAGGATCGGTCCAACTGCTTGGTGTTGGCCAACCTTGTGGCCGATAGTCACAGAAAGGCTGTTGAGTTCGCCAACAAGCGAGTCTCGATGTTGCTTCGGGAGAGGGGAAATTTGGTGGAGCGCTTGGCCTTATCCCTGACCACCTATGAGCACGACCGTCGTAATGTCGTGTTGAAGTTTCAATGTGAGTGGCAGGAAGAAAGGCTTGACAGCATTACCGCGGATATAGCCTATGGGAGAGGACTAGTTCGGGACCTGGAAATAGCCGCCGAAGATCACGGGACCAAGGTTGCCGAGCTTAAAGGGGAATGTAAACGCCTTCTTCTTAAGCTTGCAGATCTCGAGTCTCGAGGTGGTGAGTATAAGCAAAGCATCAATAATATGGAGGGCCAACTTGGTTCCTTTGTGATGCTAATTAGGGCTCATTGCGGTTTTATGTTTCCACCCCGATGATTTGTATGATCTGCTTTTAAGGTCCCTCGATTGAGCGAAATGAATGAAAGCTCTAATGTGTGTGTCTCAACTTCTGTATGGCTGACTTTCTCGAACACCTGACCACTCTCAACCTAGGCAAGCTGCGCTTTGACATTGATGATTCGAGCGTGTACATCTTGATTTTTTAATCTTGCTTATGATCGGATAAAGGAACCTCCCACCGCGATTATCCACAAAAAGACTTCTCTTCTCTACTTGTTTTTAACCTGTTTCAAATGAAAAGGCAGAATCAGAAGAAAGAATTTGAAAAATAAAGCATAAATCCTTTCAATTTTATGCTTACTTGTGATTAATAGGGATAAGAGCTTTTACAAGGGTTTTGGCCTTGTGCAAAAGCTTTTATCAATATTCCTCAAAGGAAAGCATATCATTGAAAGGAATGTAATTCACGATAATCGCCTTTGATCAATTCCAAGAAAATCAATGGAATGTTCAAAAGTACACAATTACGATGTGTTTTAAATTCAATTGAAGATACGGTATCCAAATTAAAGCCGTTTGCTAAGAACGAGAGTAATTTGGATATCTATCTTTTCATTAAATTTGAAAAACACGAATACTCTTGATCAATTATTGTGGATTACCAATGATGCAAAACATGCATGAACCAATTCAAGTTTATAGTTCCTTCTGGCGAAATTGGGATTGTATTGCCCTATAGGCCAAAAGGTTGTATAAGACTTCCAATTTCAATTTCATCCAAAGGAATTATAAAATTGATTTTGGAGTATTCGAGTGATTAGAAGAAATGCCACTATCACATTCCAATGACAAGTCAATAGAAATACAACAAATTTCAATCTGAATGTATATAAACACAAATAGATCCCTAATACAATCAATCTAAAGGATCAGATAGAGAGGATCTCAGCAAAATAAATCCTATACAAGAAGGCTAGAAATGAAAATTAAAACAAAGGAATGTGATCTTAATACTTAGAGATGCCCCAGTTTCGATCTTTGAGACGTGACTTCAGGATCACCTATTCCAAATCGTCATCTTCATTAGATGATACCTCAATGATGTCCATAGCAGGCTCTTCTTGTCCACTTGGCGCTCGTAATGGGATGACACCATCTTCATCTTCCATCAAGAACATTGGGAGGAAAACACACCTATCTATCCTCAAAATGGCATTTAATCCAATCACCGGAATTATGCAATGAATATAATGATTAAGAGCTGTAACAAGTTCGAGGGATAGAAAAGTCTTACCAACCAAACTTAAGAGAAAATCAAGCTTCTCTGTATTTTTAGCAGTGTTAGGTATACTAACCTTCCATAGACAAACGCATGAGACAAGTGAGGGAAAACTCCTAAAAATCAAAAGATAGGGCTTGGTACCTAAAGCCAAGGTTCTCACCTCGAATTCTGGGAAGAGCCGATTCCATTGCACAACTATCGTTGCATTGGGACTCAATCCATAGTTCGAAGTGAGCGGAATTGAAAAGTGGATTACCCCATGTTTTTCCTCACGGAGATTCCATTTTCAATTCCTTCTATTGTGTTCCTAAAGAGGGCGCCTGGGGTTTTAGGCGCAATTGTGTGTATTCATTGTGTCGTGCTAAAGCAATAGACATGCATTTTATTTAACAATCACCGCTTCAATATAAACATCCACACAATCATACATCCAAAACTCTCCTGCCTGTATAAAACAAAGTTAACAAGCACTTCACCCCTTATTTCTCCCGTCTACAAAAACATCTAACACATTCGTTAGCATATACACCTCACTTTCGAGAGCATCTGCATAAAATTAGGTTAGAAGAATCAATCAACTTTTTAATCGGCTCAAGTCCACTAAATGGTTAAGAACCAGTCCCCAGCGGAGTCGCCAGTCTGTCGCGACCCTCTTGAGGTTGTCGGGCTCTCGAGGGCTAATGGGCCGTCCTGTCTGGTCGGACGCGGGCCTCTCCCAAGGCCCATTACCCAAATCGCAACGGAGGTATGCGTGATCGACTTTCAGTGTGGTCTAGTGACATGTGCTAAGTGTGCATGCCATGGAGTCGCCACCAATCATTTTTTTAGGGTATGATTGGACCACCCAATCGAATAGTTGGGAGTTTCTATTCAATTCTGCGAGAACCAGAGAAATGGTTTCGGGGACTTAGTTACACCAACTGTCAGAGTTGACGCCCTTTCGGTACCTAAGTTGACTGAATTTTCTAGCCTGAGATTCATGCGGATGAGTAAGGTATGAACCCTAAATCTAGAAATTCATGTAGATAGGAGTGATTATCCTAGCAATCACAATCAGTAATAAAATGCCCAACTCAAGGAATCTAGATATGCAAATAAATCACATGGCATTCCTAGTAAGGTCCTATTTATCAATCACAGCTCAAGAATGATTTAGCTGTCCTAGCCATTCTACACACGATCTAACCTAAGAAAAGCATTAGGAAGCATCGAAGGAGTTCGAGAGTACTCACATGGGGTTCGCCGTGCCCTGGTTTGGTCTTGGACGAGCTATCGAGCTCATGCCGACCCGATTATATTTGGGGATCCACTCGGCGTTTTACACCATGAAATCATGTGAAACAAAAACGAAAATATTCAGCAAGGGGCATTTATTGTAGATGGTGGTCGATCTAATTGGACGTCAAGACTAAAAAAGATGTAGAAATTTACAAATTAAAATACTCGAATGACATTTTTTTGCTAAATTCAACTCTATGCGTCGTGAAGAAACACATGCAATTGAACTTGAATTTTGACTATTTATGAGTTCAAAATGTAAAAGAAATTAAAATAAAAATATTGACTATTTTTCTATATTTTTACGACAGCGAACGCTATTTTTCTTCATTTTTCATGTATTTTTCTATTTTTGGAAAATATTAAAAAATATTAAAAATTATGAAAAATTATTTTTTTTTATCAAAAATGGTTCCTTTAGCTTGGTCAAGGCTACCAAAGATGATTTTTTAATTTTTTTAACTTTTTATAGATTTTTTATGAATTTTTTAAAAATAAACTATGAAAGACTGATCAAAAATCAGGTGTCAACATATTCCAATCTGCATGAAACCCGAACCATACCTATCTCACCCAAAATTGCGCCTGCATGAACTCTTAGCCAGGAAAATCACTCGCGTTAGGTACCGAAAGGGCGTTGGTAATGACACCAGCGTAACCAAGTCCCCGAACCCAAAATCTCTGGTTCCGCAGAACTGATCGACCTCTCCCAATCGGTCAGTAAGGTTTCCGGTCTACCCTCCAAGAAAGACCGGTGGCGACTCCAAATGCATGCACAAGTTGCACATGCCACCACGACCACACTAAAGGTCGAAAGCGATCGACTCTTATCGTCGAATCCCTCAAAAGACACTCCCGCCGCGATTTGGTATGGGCCTGGGAGGGCCCGCGCCGATCCAAAGCCCGCGATCGGTAATCCATTAGCCGCGTCCGATTTCGGACGGGTCGCGACAGCTGGCGACTCCGCTGGGGACATTGTTCTAGAACACTTGGTTCTAGACCTCAAATGGACTTAGGCCGTAATTAAAACGTTGAGTGATTTTTCTAACCCTGCAGGCGCTCTTGAAGGTGAGGTAAGTCCGCTCACGATAGGTGTTATATGTTTTTGCAGATTGGAGTGATAAGGGGTGTAGTCTGTGATTAACATTGTCTTATGCAGGATGGGCGTAGGAATGTATGTTATATGGATGATTTGAAGCGCTGATTGATATATAAATTGTTGCGCATGATTCACTGCATATTTGAGGATCACGACACTTTGCACAAAGCGCCCAAACCCAGGCCGCGAAATCACCTTTTTAGGTAGCCATAGATCAGGGATCGATATGCAACGCTCTAGCGTGGATTGCGCTGGGGTTGAGCATATTCGATCCCACTCACTATCCAAGTCGAGACTTTTATCCATTTGTTGTGGATTGCGCTCATGGACGAATTTATCGACTCGGATAGGGGGAAGCCTTTAGGTTTCATGCCTAAGCCATTTTGATTTCTAGAGTCAAGCCTCACTTGTCTCATGCGCATGTATATGGATGGTTGGTATACCTAAAACCAAAAATCATTGGGTACCTCTCATGGTAAGGTCCTGCCGTTTCTATTTAAATTCAATTGCAGCCTTTTATTTTTGTACAATAGGCTACATTCATCAAATCCAATGGTTGAGTCTAATTCCAATATAGAGTACGGATAGAAGAGATGATCTCTCCAAGTCGGTCCCACATCCTGGACGTATTCAAGTACGAGCGACGCGTCATCCGCCATCAGACTGCCCGGACATTCAACAGAGTCTACCCTTTTCGAGCTGTCCGAGGAATGATCCAGTAACCTTACTGGAAATTGAAGGACATGCGATAACAGTAAATCCGAGACACCTGCCGGACGCTGTCAAGATGTTATCTGATAAAAACAAAGACCCGAGGGGCCGAACCGAATACACCAGGCGTCATCCCTCGAAGACCTAACTTGGGGCATCTCTTTAGGTTCTTAAGGGCTACATTCCAATCGTCCCTTTTTCTTTTATCAGGATCATCGAGTCTGTAAGGAGCACCCGTCTGTGGGTCTCCCATCTATCTTTTACACCTCGATTCCTAAGTCTTGTCTAAGTGTCTAGACATTGGAATGCGGCACTGGAATTTCTCTCAACCATTCGGATTTTTCGGTTCAATTGCATGTCTTGCCCAGATGAAATTTTCGTTAGAACTCACACTTGGCATGTTTAACCCAAGTACGAGAATCTAACATTCATTTCATGATACGCCGGACATGGAATTGAACCGGTTTATAGCATGCATCCTTGGTAATCCTTGGTAATTAACTAAAGTCGTCCATGTTTCCTGAATTCAAGAGGAGACATGATATCCAAATTACCTTCGGGAAATCATTTCAATTTGGATGTCCTATTTCCCACCGAATTTAGGACACATTGGAATTGCATTTTTATCTTCTTGGAAATTCCACAGATTTTCTGGGGATTTGCCAAAAGTGATAACCATGGATTACGCTCCTTTTAGTTTTATGTTTTCTCTTGAAAAACATTGATAAGAATTTTTCACATGAGGTTAAGGCTTGTGTAAAAGTCCTTATCTTCGTTAATCACAAGAAAGCATAAAATTGAAAGGATTTATGCTTTACTTCCATTTCTAACATAGCCCTATCATTTAACAGGTAATTTCCAGAATCAAAATCCAAAAGACTTGTGTAAAGAATCAGTCGCAAGTTGAAAGCGCTGGACCACCCTGGAGAGTCGACCGATGAGGGAAGACCAGGGAATCCTCAAGAAAAATAGTCAACTGATGAGGGCATTTTACCATCTTTCAAGACGTGGAATGGCATGCAATCTAGGGAGCCGCATATGGGAGAAAATTAGTTGCAATCTAATCCCTTTAGATTGAAAAACTTGTTGATTCTGTTTTATTGATCCTCAGGAGTGGCGCTTCAAGAAGATCGAAACTGGTCGACAACTCAAGCCACATGGATGGATATTTGAAGTCAGACAAAGAAGTCGACTTCCCACCAAGACAGCATACTGGGGCGAAGCCCACCAAGATGAAAAGGGACGGGAAACTCCAAACAGCAGATATCCCCAAATTGAAAAGAGAATCGTAAAAATTGTGAAGTGGATCAAAACAGTCAACTGGAGCAAATCCCACTCAACTAGGGCAGGCGCCACCTGACCGGGGCAGCTGGATCAAGTGTAAAGACGTGTCGTTCCTAATTGATTTTCAATCAGATACCGGCATAATATTTCCTATATTTTCCTCTCAGGTGAAAAACAGGGTAAGATGGTCGAAGACCAACGAAGGGGAACTTGCCTCCCCTACAAGATGAAAAGGAATGTGCCTCTATCAGATGTCACCCATTGGGTTTGTAAAGACAAGATGGACCAAATCGGGTTGAACCCCAAGCAGACAGCATGAAGAAAGAGCAACCTAATTAGGATCGGCTCTCCCTAAGCCGAAAAGTTGTATCCGTTCCAAATCGGATTGACTGGTTCACGAGTTGATATGGTTTCTCACTCTCGCAGGTGATGACGAGAATGAACGGGCCCATTGAAAATTTCCAGCATCTTGGATGCCAGAAGTGACCAGAGCAGGTGGAGTAAAAGATTGTTAAAGCGTAAGGTGAATGCGACAAGACACAATGAAGAAAATTGTTGCTTGTGAAGTAACACTCCAGGGTGTTGAAGTACTCAGCCACAAGTAAACCCGTGCTTGCTGATGTCAAACAACAGAATGATCGAGGGACGTCATGAAATGATAACAAGGCAAAAGATGCATGAAGAAATCGAAACGTAACGGCGAAGCTGAAAAGTGTCAAACAAGACGGCATATCAAACGCTGAGATCTTCGAAAGATCGTAGGATCATATCATCGGGCAGCATATCATCTGTTGAGATCTTTGAAAGGTGCGAAGTGCCAAAATCACCTGACACGGAGTGGACCGACTCCAACTGAGCATGAATGCATCAACGCGGCGTGTTCAAACTACCTACAACTAAATCGGCCAGCCCCAGACAAAGCGTCTAGTGGCCGGGGGCAAATCACTCTCTACCCGGAAAGGGTACCAAATGTAGGATGTGCCGAATTCACCATGGGGATACGTAGGGGAAGTCCCTGAAGCAGTTAGCGCCCATGAATCATGATGAAGTGGAGTAATTCACCAAAGACGAAACACACTATGCCCTTCTAGAGGAGGAAGAGAGCGATGCAGGGCCATTCATTTGGTAAAAGGACGTATCGTTCCAAAATGATTGTTTTCTTGATATGAGAATAATGCCCCCTTCCTTTTCCTCTCAGATGATGATCAAAAGCAGAGGACTCAGGATGCAGTGCTTTCCAATGACAAACAGGGAGTACCCCTTTTCATGGCATCTCAGACATGCACTGTGGCTAAATATTTTCAAGAGCATTCTAATGGTCAATTTATGAACAAAACCTTTGAGGAAACCTGAAGAAGTTTTCCATCATTTAGAAATCTTTGTGAAAAGAACACTTAAAAAGAAAAATTCAAGTTTTACAGATTGACACATCTGATAAAAATGCTTTCTCTGAATAGAGTGAAAAGCACGAACTCATTTTTTCGTTGCATGCACACAGAACATGCATCATACATATCATGCACACATCATGCACACAGAGAACCCAAAGGGAGAAATGCCGGTTCCCGCAGGATAAATTTCAAGGGTAAATTGTATCGACTCCAATAGTCAATTATACATGTCATTTACTCATGAGGTTTCTTCTTTTCAATAGGGGAACATCGAACATCTCAAATGGCGACCGTGATCGAGAGAATCACCAAACCGCCACATGACAAATCCCCAGATTGTCAGGCTGTCTAGGGACAGAGAAAAAATAATCGAAGAATCTGGCAATCGAGATAGATGACCAGAATCGACAAAAATTCATGAGAGCGGGCTCCCCCACCTGCTTCGAGGAGCCAAGCCGGGGGCAAATTCTCACGACCCCCCATGAAAGTGCATCGAACCAGGGTTATCAAACCCAGAGATGACAAACACCAAGACAAGCCTCACTGGGGCAAAATACTTGGAAAACACTGCTCCTTCAAATGTTGGAAGGACGAAGTCTCGAAGGGAGTACCTCCTTCCTGAAATTTCAAATGAAGCCAGATAAATCCCCACACCTGTCTCTTCATATGCAGGTGCATGAATGTCTTCAAATCGGATTGAAAATCGTCCAGGAGCATGGGAATGCCAAGGCACGCTGCCAAGATGAACACCGCCCAACTGGGGCAAAGCAGTTGTCGACGTGATTGAGGATCGTCTCACGAACAACACCCACAAATACAGACAAGATGAAGCAGCATCCATCACCCACATCAAATGAGAAGCGTCAATAATCGACGAAGGAAAGGAATACGTCAGTAAGGCGTCATCAGGAATCCTAAGAGGGAAGACATCCCCAAAGAGGATGGAGATTATAGCAAAACTCAGGAATGAATTTAGCTGGGGCAGGCATCACCTAGCCATGATGAACCATGTCTAACCGGGGCAAGTGAATCATTTGTGCGCCGGACAAAGGAAGGACATTTCTTCTCTGGCAAAATCCAGGGACGCAATGACAGAGTCGTCCTCATCGGAAGTAAACCCCAGGATACAAACCTGGGTGAACGGTAACTTTGTATCGTTCCAAATTGATCTCCCAAAGATCCCATGCTTAACATGAGTTTGTTCTCATTTGGCAGAAAATTGGTGGCACCAAAAAGCCACAAAAGAAAGGATCTCGCCCAACGTGGAAGCGAAAAGAAATATCCGTTATAGGGGGCAAGCTGCCAGGAAATGGAACCCCGCAAAATGGCGTTAGAATACGTCCAAAAGCACAAATTGATCTCATCCGGTTCAAATCCTAGAGAAGGATTCATTGCCAACCAGACGGGTAGATAATGGCCACGAGCTAGATGGCCGACTTCAACAAGCCTTACATTTGCGTTCAAATGGAGGCGCGAAGCGAGAGTAAAGCAGTATCGTTTCGATTTGTCTTGAATTTCGAAACACGAACTTACACTTAATGTTTATCGTTGACAGGGATTCATTGTCAAGAAGGACAGAAAATTGTTGGCACCAGAAAGCCGCGAAATAAAAGAACTCGCCGACAAGGAGGCAAATAGAATTATCCACCTTAGAAGTCAGGACTCCAAGAAATGGTCTTTGATTATAAGACTGAGTGGAGGGTAAAAAGTATCGCTCCCACATTACATGCTTTGACATGCATTCCGATAAAATTTTCTTTTTCCCTTGAATAAAAGGAACTCTGAAGAGTGGCGCTGGGATGCGTCCAAAAACACAAATGGATCTCCTCTTGGGGAAATCTTGGAGAATGATTCATCGCCAACCAAACGGAGGGATCAAGGCCACAAGATGGATGGCCAACTTCTGCAAGCCGCACGTTTGTGTTCAAATGGAAGCGTAAAGCAAGAACAAGGCTGCATCGTTCCAATTTGTCTTGAATTTTGGAACGCAAACTGACACCTAATTCTCGTCTTTGACAGGGGCTCGCCATCAAGGCGAAACAGGTTTTCACATCCCATGCATTACCCATTGGAATACATGACCAAGGGTAAGATGTATCGTTCTAATCTCTTGAAAAATTCATGAACGTACAATAACATGTTTCTTCCGCATTTTCAGGGATCTCCAGCCGCGGGGGACAGGTAAGTATCCCTCTCCCCAATCCATTGAAGATGTTGAATAAAAATAGAGAAGAAAAGAAAAGCTTTCAGAATCTAATGTCTAGAAAAGACATGGAATTCAAATTTCATTGGCATTCATGTTTTGAAACAGGAGGTTGTTTGAACATGATAAGAACATGCATGGTGCATCATAAAATCCCCTTTGACGGGTAAAATTTTTGGAGAAAATGAGAGATTTTTCCAATAAAAAATTGTTCAAAACTTTCAAAAGGATGTTTTCTCAAAGACGAGGGGCAAAGCCTAATCCAAACACGTCCTGGACACACTTGAGAGAGAAGTGGAGCGGATCAAATAGCAAAATCTGGACCTACGGAAGTAGGGATTATTCGCAGCAATTACATGGATTGGGATGACGGAGGCATTCGTTTCATATCCCCAAACATTACAGGTGACCATTGACAACCCCTTTGAACGGCGGTTTTCATTCTCAACCCTGTCAAGAACCACCCCACATTGGGGCAAAATGGAGGCGAGTCTAGCAACATCAGGAGAAAATGGTTAGAAATTTTCTTGCTCGGACTAACATTAATCTTCGTGTGTTGTTTATGTGGTAATCCAAGTGCCATAGGATGATGAGAAGCATTCATTTCTCTATCCCACACACCGAATCCTTTGCATAGCCAAGTTGAGCCTGCAAAATCATTTCATAAACCCGTTGGTGATCATTGCACATTCCAAGACGGATGCATCATCACTTCAGAAACGGAAGAGTTCAAGACTTAGGGTTTGCGAAGAAATTCCTAAGTTAATGCTTAAAGTTGTTAGACCTTTGGTCACATGTCTAACACGATCTCCCGAAGATGAGAAAAAACGGGATTTCAAAAGGAAAATGAAAAGGAAAAGATGATGAGAAAAATCCCCAGCATCAAGAAAAAGCGAAGTGCCTGGTAAAAGCAAGGCCGATGCTTGAATGAACAATCTGCATTGATCCCCAATGAAACACGTCTGAAAAGGGGAGGGAAAAATTCAAAAGGAGTCAGATTCAAAAGACTACTCCTCAAAAGGTGTCAAGTGCGGAGCAAAGACGCAGACAAAGTTGTCAGCCTCTTAATGCAGTCAAAGACGCTATCTAAAATTTGTGCATACCTCATAAATGGTCGTGCACCTCAAAAATTGAAGATGCAGAATGGAAAAGACGGGTGGCAAATTCGCAATGATCACCAATGTCAATCCCTTCACAAATTCGGGGCCAAAAACAAGCCTTTTTCGGTCCCCCAATCCTACCAATATTACAACCCTGAAACAGTCTTCTCTGATTAAGACACTTGGGTTAACATATAGCTTAGCTCGAAGAGGTACGAGCAAGACTATTTCTTTCTCATTTTGCAGGGTTCTTGACTTGTAAACCCGAAGCAGATGGTGAAAACTTTCATTGAATAGCCTTGACTCGAAAGCGGGTCCCCGTTGAAGACCGATACCCAAGCCCAACATTACGGTCCCGTGGAAGACCTCCCGATCGATCAAAATGTATACGCTGCGAATGAGCCTAAAACCTAGGCACAGGTCAGTAGGGAATTGAGTGCATCCCCTATAAAAATCATTACCCCAAAACAGGTAAGAAGACCTCCTTGTCGAGAAATATTCCAATTGATGTTTTGAACAAACTCTTTTTGGAATTTTCAAACTGTTGATCCAGATTTTCCGTGTAAGGGATTTGTGATCACATTTGCATGTTGCAAGAATGCTTTGGATAACCTCCAACATCAAAATGCACACTGCATGACTAAAACTTGAATCATACGGCTTCGTCAAGTGGCCAGCCATCGTCTTCCCAGAGATTACTAACATTCTCCTGGTGAAGAAAAATCTTTCAGGCTCAAACTTCTGCAGGATACCTGGAGAACCCAGCTCCCAAACTGTCGCCTCAACAAAATCAAAGGTAGATACCGCCTGAAGGGTCAAACCAAGGTAGATACTGCCTGAAGGGTCAAATCAAGGTAGATACCGCCTGAAGGGTCAACCAATGGTAGATACCGCCTGAAGGGTCAAATATGGTAGATACCGCCTGAAGGGTCAAATCAATGGTAGAAACCGCCTGAAGGGTCAACTCAAAGGTAGAAACCGCCTGAAGGGTCAATCAAAGGTAGAAACCGCCTGAAGGGTCAATTCACGGTAGAAACCGCCTGAAGAGTCAAAACAATGGTAGATACCGCCTAAAGGGTCAACCAAAGGTAGATACCGCCTAAAGGGTCAAAGCAAAGGTAGATACCGCCTGAAGGGTCAAATCAAAGGTAGAAACCGCCTGAAGGGTCAAAACAAAGGTAGATACCGCCTAAAGGGTCAAATCAATGGTAGATACCGCCTGAAGGGTCAAATCAAAGGTAGAAACCGCCTGAAGGGTCAACTAATGGTAGATACCGCCTGAAGGGTCAAATCAATGGTAGAAACCGCCTGAAGGGTCAACTCAAAGGTAGAAACCGCCTGAAGGGTCAATCAAAGGTAGAAACCGCCTGAAGGGTCAATTCACGGTAGAAACCGCCTGAAGGGTCAAAATAATGGTAGATACCGCCTAAATGGTCAACCAAAGGTAGATACTGCCTAAAGGGTCAAAGCAAAGGTAGATACCGCCTGAAGGGTCAAATCAAAGGTAGAAACCGCCTGAAGGGTCAACTCAAGGTAGATACCGCCTAAAGGGTCAAATCAAAGGTAGAAACCGCCTGAAGGGTCAAACCAAGGTAGAAACCGCCTGAAGGGTCAACTCAAGGTAGAAACCGCCTGAAGGGTCAACTCAAAGGTAGAAACCGCCTGAAGGGTCAAACCATGGTAGAAACCGCCTGAAGGGTCAACTCAATGGTAGATACCGCCTAAAGGGTCAACTCAAAGGTAGAAACCGCCTGAAGGGTCAAAGTAAAGGTAGAAACCGCCTGAAGGGTCAACTCAATGGTAGAAACCACGCCATGGGATTTTTTTTCAAAAAAGGAGAATGAAGAACCCTTTCACAAAAAATCATCAAAAACGTCCCCTCTGACGTGGAGAACCCACGCCATGGGAATCTTTTCAAAAAGGGGCAAAGAAGAACTCCTCTTTTAGAAGACCAAACAATCCCACCGGACGCAGAAAACCTCCGACTTGGGAACCATTTGAAGAACCGAGCAATCCCATCGGACGTAGAAAACCTCCGCGCTGGGAACTCTTTTTAAGAAACAAACCATCCCATCGGACGTGGAAAACCTCCATTTTGGGAACCTTTTCAAAAATCAGGAAATCCCAACGGACGTGGAAAACCTCCGACTTGGGACCCCTTTTCAAGGAAATCAAACAATCCCGTCGGACGTGGAAAACCTCCGTCTTGGGAATCTTTTTCAAAAATAGGCAATCCCATTGGACGTGGAAAACCTCCAATTTGGGAACCCATTTCAAAAATCAGGAAATCCTATTGGACTTGGAGAACCCTTGTCCTGGGAACCTTTTCAAAAGATCAAACCATCCCAGCGGACGTAGAAAACCTCCGACTCGGGACTCCTTCTCAGAAAAACAGGTAATCCCATCGGACGTGGAAAACCTCCAATTTGGGAACCCATTTCAAAAATCAGGAAATCCCACCGGACGTAGAAAACCTCCGACCTGGGAACCATTTGAAGAACCGAGCAACCCCATCGGACGTAGAAAACCTCCGTGTTGGGGACTCCTTTTGAGAAACAAGCCATCCCAGCAGACGTGGAGAAACCTCGTCATGAGACCCCTTTTCAAAAATATCAAACAGTCCTAACATGACGAGGAGGACCCTCGTCCTAGGACCCATTTTCAAATTCAGGCAGTCTCATCGGACGTGGAGAACCCTCGTCATGAGACCCCCTTCAAAAAATCAGAAAATCCCATTGGACTTGGAGAACCCTTGTCCTGGGAACCTTTTCAAAAGATCAAACTGTCCCGCCGGACGTAGAAAACCTCCGACTCGGGATTCCTTCTCAGAAAAACAGGTAATCCCATCGGACGTGGAAAACCTCCGACTTGGGACCCCTTTTCAAGGAAATCAAACAATCCCGTCGGACGTGGAAAACCTCCGTCTTGGGAATCTTTTTCAAAAATAGGCAATCCCATTGGACGTGGAAAACCTCCAATTTGGGAACCCTTTTCAAAAATCAGAAAATCCCATCGGACTTGGAGAACCCTTGTCCTGGGAACCTTTTCAAAAGATCAAACCATCCCAGCGGACGTGGAAAACCTCCGACTTGGGACCCCTTTTCAAGAGAACCAAACAATCCCATCGGACGTGGAAAACCTCCGTTTTGGGAACCCTTTCAAAAATCAAAAAATCTCATCAAACGTGGAGAAACCTCGTCATAAGACCCATTTCCAAGAGAATCAAGCAATCCCAGCGGACGTGGAAAACCTCCGACTTGGGACCCCTTTTTAAGGGAATCAAACAATCCCACCGGACGTGGAAAACCTCCGTCTTGGGAATCTTTTTCAAAAATAGACAATCCCATTGGACGTGGAAAACCTCCAATTTGGGAACCCATTTGAAGAACCGAGCAATCCCATCGGACGTAGAAAACCTCCGTGTTGGGAACTCCTTTTGAGAAACAAACCATCCCAGCGGACGTGGAAAACCTCCGACTTGGGACCCTTTTTCAAGAAAACCAAACCATCCCAGCGGACGTGGAAAACCTCCGTCTTGGGAATCTTTTTCAAAAATAGGCAATCCCATTGGACGTGGAAAACCTCCAATTCGGGAACCCATTTAAAGAACCAGGTAATCCCACCGGACGTAGAAAACCTCCGACTTGGGAACCATTTGAAGAACCTAGCAATCTCATCGGACGTAGAAAACCTCCGTGTTGGGAACTCCTTTTGAGAAACAAACCATCCCAGCGGACGTGGAAAACCTCCGACTTGGGACCCCTTTTCAAAAACAAACAATCCCGTCGGACGTGGAAAACCTCCGTATTGGGAACCCTCTTCAAAACTTGAAAAATCCCATCTGGCCCCGCTAGTCAGCGTCATGGGATCCTCTAAAGCAAATAGGTGCCTAGAAGTCGACCCAAGACTGAAGCCCAAAAGGCTCGCTTGCCGCTTCGAAAGCACGATGACCAGATAAATCTCTCTGTAAGTGTTCACAGGTTGGTAGCCGCGGATCTGTCATCTTCCTGACCGGATCGCCAATTTTCAGCTTCAGAAGATTTCTTTCCCCAAAGTCCCACTACACAGGGATTCACGACAGAGGTGTCTCAAAGCACAGTTCAAGATCGGAGCCCATAACGCTCGCGACTTGCCGCCTAGAGATACGGTGACCGCCTTTTCCACGAAACACGCGCCGGATAGCCACGCCTCGAAGCTCTCACCCTTCGGAATGGATTACAGCCGGTAGCCGCGGGAAGGACATTTATTCCACCCAAAATCCCACTACACAGTGATTCACGACAGAGGTGTCTCAAAGCACAGTTCAAGATCGGAGCCCATAACGCTCGCGACTTGCCGCCTAGAGATACGGTGACCGCCTTTTCCACGAAGCACACGCCAGATAGCCACGCCTCGAAGCTCTCACCCTTCGGAATGGATTGCAGCCGGTAGCCGCGAGAAAGACATTTATTCCACCCAAAATCCCACCATACAGGGATTCACGACAGAGGTGTCTCAAAGCACAGTTCAAGATCGGAGCCCATAACGCTCGCGACTTGCCGCCTAGAGATACGGTGACCGCCTTTTCCACGAAGCACGCGCCGGATAGCCACGCCTCGAAGCTCTCACCCTTCGGAATGGATTGCAACCGGTAGCCGTGGAAAAGAATTTCAAGACCCCAAAGTGGCAAATCAGGAGCCACGGAGGGAGTAATAAAAAACCAGCATGGCGAACTAGACGCCACGAAGGGTAAAAAAAAAAAAAAAAAAAAAAAAAAACCTCCTCAGACCCCGCGTGCGCAGCATTCAACAGGCAGGTAAACGTCAGGTAAGCCTCTCTCGCTCCGGCCCACGTTCTAATTGTCAGGGTAAATCGGTGATTAATTTGGGCATTCATCAAAAGACTTAAGGGTCCAATGTCATAGCATTTCTTTTCCCCAGTCGAGTCGGTTAAGATTCGGGTGTCATTTTGTCTTTGAAAGCAACCTCTGACGAGCTCACTCTCAAAGAGGGGCAGCTGTTGACACCTGATTTTTGACCATCTTTTATTTTAGTCTTTATTTCTAAAATTAATTAAAAATATAAAAAAGGTCAAAAAATTGCAAAATCAACTTTGGAAGCCTTAGCCTAGCCTTAGGAACCAATTTTGAACAAAAAATATTTTTTGAATTTTTTAATATTTTTTGGAATTTATTTAATTATAAAAATACCCAAAAAATCAGAAAAATACCATCCGTGGTCAGAAAATTACAAAAAATATTCAGTAATTTTATTTTAATTCCCTATTTAATATTTTCACTTTTTATCAGGAAAATTTGGCTCGATTCATGGGGTTCCTTCACAAACCTAAAACCGAACCGAGCCTGAAAAATCCTTTTCGAGTCTTTTAATTTTCAATTCTTGGTTTTTATAAGCTATGACATCTGATTCTAAAGTTTTGAAATGCAATTGGGTCAATTTGCCCTCCAATTTGATCAATTTTAGCCAAAAGGGCTTAATTGCATAAAAATCTTTCAATTTAGTCCCCGGTTTCACAATTTTTGAAATTAAATTTCACACGGGCACACTCATTAAAATTAAACACCTCTAACCTATAGTTTTCATCATGAGGAATCCATTAGTGGGCTCATTTTTTATTAATTCGATCGTTTGGCCCCTCAATTTGGCGAAATTCATTTTCGGATCCTAGGGACAATTTGGGGTTTTCACAAAATTTCAGTCAATTGATTCACGAGAATACCCATATTTGATAGAAAACATGCCAAGGAATCCGAATTTGCCATCAATTTCATGAAAAGAGGTCATTTAGGGGGTCAATTTGACTATTTGGTCGAACCGGGTCGGTCGGGTCCGACCCGACCCGACCCGATCCGACCCGGGTCTGCAACATTGTTGCAGACCCACGCACAGAATGTGCAGAAGCACAAAACACAAAAAAAACAGAGGAGCATGGGGCGTGCAGTTTTCAAAGGAAAAGCGGGCGACCGAACGTGGGAAGCAAATGGGCAGAGCATATTCGGTTGTGGCAGAGGCGTGGGCATAAAAAATGCCGGTCGGCCACGAGAGAGAGGGGAGATTCCCGTTTAAAACGGAAGCTCGGCCGAGGGAGATGAGAATTTTTTCGAGCGGGGGGGGGGAAGCACGAAACGGCGTCCTCGGACCTTCAACATACCAGGGCGAACATCACCAAAGGCTCGGCGGTCGTCGGCAAGCTCCGGATAGGTCGGTATCTCGCCGGATCTCCATTTTTGTTCACGCACGCCATGTGTTCGTTGAAATGCCGATACATGTTTTGATTCGGTTTTGTCTCGGTCGTGACATCTCCGACCTAGTTTCATGTAATACGAGTCTTTGAACTTCATTAGAACTATCCCTAAGCCTCGTTTCCCCTTTATTTTGCATCGAACGCCACTGAAAAACGAGGGCCGGAGGTCGCCGACCCATACCCGGACCAAGAGCTCACGCCGGCGAAGCCGGAGGTCGCCGACCATCGAGGGACCTCAGGTAAGTCCCTAAAACTCCTTTAGATGTCATGTGAATGCCCAGAATCGAGTTTAAACAAATAAAAATTTTCTGTGAATTCTTCGCCGGAGCCGGTTCGGTTGAGGCGTCGTCCGGCCATTTACCGAAGTGATTTTTGTCCCTTTTTGGTTGCATATTGATGCTGAGTGTCTAAGGAGTCGAATGATGCGAATTGGGCAAAAAAATTCGAAGTTTCGGGGGCGGTTTGCTTTTTCCGGCGAAAATTCCGGCGAGGGTTGCCGGACTTTTCACTGTTCATCGTCTTCTCCGGCGACCCTCCGGCCGGTCAACGGCCGACGTGGCGTGCCACGTAGGCAGCCACGTCAGCCGGGTGGGGCCGGTCCAAATCTTTTTTAAATAAAACAAATTAACGGCCACGATCGCGACACGTGTCGCGATCCTAGATTTGTGGAAAATTAAATAAATGATTTTCGGATAATTAAATAAATCCGATCCGATGGGCAAGAATGTGCCAAGTGGCCTTCTGTGGATCGTCCGATCTCGTCCAAGATCGGACGCACCACAATCGGACACGTGGTACATTTCTGATCGTCCGATTTGTAGGTTTTTCTAAAAAAGAAAATAAATTAATTTTTGATCCGACGGATATTATTGAGCCACGTGGCTCTCTGTGGGTCTCCCGATCAAGCGAGAGATCGGACGCACGAGAATAGGCCACGTGGCACGATATGAACCGTCGGATCCGGGGAATTTTCGGATAATTAAATAAAATAGATAAAAAAATCAAAAATTGTTAAAAAAAAATAGGAAAAAATATTTAAAAAATCAAAACGGTGTCGTTTTAGGCCGGTGTCGACCCCTAAGGTCGGGCCGGGCGCCCGAGAGATGCGGGCCGGGTTTGACCCGGCCCGGAAAATATTTTTAAATATTAAAAAATCCAAAAATAATCAAAAAATCAATAAAAAATGAAAAATCATGAAAAATTCAAAAAATTTCGGAAAATTCAGAAAAATTCTAAAAAATTCCAGAAAATGGGAAATGGTCACAAACAACTGGCCATGGAATATTTTGGGTAATTCGGTATCCAAACCTTCCAAAAATGATAATTTTGCCCTTCGGGCTAATTGTCCTCGAATCTTCCCATTTTACCCCTAGCCCTAAATCACATCTTCTCTAAGCCCTTATGGCTATACTAGGAGACAAATGATTGAAATTGATGTGCATTGACATGATTTATCTATGCACTTGACTTACGCTTTCATTATATTGATTGTGATTGATAGGACTAGTATTCCAATCTGCATGAAACCCGAACCATACCTATCTCACCCAAAATTGCGCCTGCATGAACTCTTAGCCAGGAAAATCACTCGCGTTAGGTACCGAAAGGGCGTTGGTAATGACACCAGCGTAACCAAGTCCCCGAACCCAAAATCTCTGGTTCCGCAGAACTGATCGACCTCTCCCAATCGGTCAGTAAGGTTTCCGGTCTACCCTCCAAGAAAGACCGGTGGCGACTCCAAATGCATGCACAAGTTGCACATGCCACCACGACCACACTAAAGATCGAAAGCGATCGACTCTTATCGTCGAATCCCTCAAAAGACACCGCGATTTGGTATGGGCCTGGGAGGGCCCGCGCCGATCCAAAGCCCGCGATCGGTAATCCATTAGCAGAGTCCGATTTCGGACGACGGGTCACGACAATATTCAGTCGTCGTCATCTTGGCATTCTGCTCAATTGGAATGATAGCTGGTTTGGATCCTGATAATCCTGCCTCTGATATGATTTCCAAGACAAACTTGCGTTGATTGAGACAAATTCCTTTATCTGATCGCGCAATTCCAATCCCGAGAAATTATTTGGGAGGTCCCAAATCTTTAATATGAAAAGTAGAATGCATGCACCTTTTTAAATTCCTTAATGGCAGATTCATCATTCCCCATAATGAGTATATCATCAACATATATCAGTAAATAAATGGATGATGTACCTCGACTCCATGTGAATAAGGTATAGTCATGTTTTGATTGCTTGAATTTTGCAGTTGTGAGCGCATCGGTAAATTTAGCATACCATTGACGAGAAGCCTGTTTGAGTCCATATAAGGATTTACGGAGACGACATACTCGATTCTCCCCTTGTCTGCGTAAACCCGGCGGAAGATCCATATAGATTTCTTCTTCTAAATCTCCATGAAGAAAGGCATTGTGGACATCCATCCGATGCAAAGGCCAATCACGGAGAGCGGCAATGGAGAGAAAAGAACAGACAGTGACTTCTTTGGCTACTGGAGAAAATGTTTCCTGATAATCGAAACCTTCTCGCTGTGTGAATCCCTTGGCTACAAGTCTTTCCTTATAGCGTTCAATGGAACCATTTGCTTTGTACTTGATTTTATACACCCACTTGCACCCAATGGGTAGCCGATGAGGTGGTAAATGAGTGACTTCCCAGGTTTTATTTTCCATTAGAGCACTCAGTTCATCTGCCATGGCTTTTTGCCATCGAGAATCTTTGACAGCTTCATTGTATGAGGACGGTTCATGTTCCTCAGATATTCTACTAATGCAGCACATATGTTCTGGTGATAGACGAGCAAAGCTAACATAAGAAGAAATAGGGTAGCATGTACCGGATGAGTTCACAGCAGAACAAATATAATCCTTCGTCCATGTGGGTGGTCGTGTCACACGACCTGAACGTCGAGGAGGAATGGGATCAACAACATCAAGTGGAACTTGAGAGATTTGATTTGAAGGATTTGACGAAGAGGCCAGAGAATCCTCTAATATTGGTGTCTCGATGTCCATAGACAAATTGGAATTATTTCTTGAAGCAGAAGGTGCCATGTGAGGAACCATAACAAGCTGCGTTGGTGACAAATCTTCGTCACTCAAGAATGAGTGGTAGTTCCTCCGGTTGCTCCTCTGAATAATGTCCTTCTTGGAAAGGAAAAATATTTTCATGGAAAACAACATCCCGACTAACAAAAAATCGTCCAGTTGATGGATCAAGAACCAAATATCCCTTCTGAAGAGCAGGGTACCCCATAAAAATACATTTAAGAGCACAAGGACCCAATTTATCCCGAGGGCCCACAGTAGAACATAACATAAGCATCCAAAGACACGTAGATGATGGATATCTGGAGCTTTACCAAAGAGTAACTCGAAAGGAGTTTTTCATTTAGGATCCGAGTCGGCATCCGATTAATTAAGTAGGCTGTTGTGACCACACAGTCTCCCCAAAATGTTTCAAGAATGGAAGCTTGGTATTTTATGGCACGAGTAACCTCTAAGAGATGACGATGTTTTCTCTCTACAACCCCACTTTGTTGGGGCGTGTAGACACACGAACTTTCATTACGAATCCCATTCGAAGTGAAGAACGATGAACATTCATGATTAAAAAATTCACGGCCATTATCAGTATGAATCCGCTGAACAGATTTATGGAACTGATTTTTAATTAAAATAAGGCAATTCTTTAGATGAGAAAGGGTTTGGGTTTTGGATTGCATGAGGAAAACCCAAGTTGCACGTGTGTAATCATCTACAATAGTCAGAAAACAAACGTGACCCATCACGATGCGGAGTGTGATAGGGTCCCCAAATGTCCACATATAAATGGACAAAAGCATCATTGGCATGTGATGTGCTTTGAGAGAAAGGTAGCCGTGATTGTTTGGGCAATGGACAAATAGAGTACTTAGGATGAGGAAAGCTTGCGGTATGACGACCCAAACGTTGATGAGATAAGGATACATTACTATTATTAACGTTGACATTACACAAGGTGCCTTTATTGAAAGGGGAACAGGAAAAATCAAGATTCGTTGGTAGTGTATCCCAAAAATAAAGTCCTTCATGACTTTTACCCAAGCCCATCAATTTCCCAGTTGAAAGGGCCTGAAAAGAACAGGTTTGAGAGTCAAAAAGAATTTGACAGGAATTGTCCTCACAAAATTTTGAGACGGAAATGAGATTGAATTTGAATTCCGAAATGAGAAGGACATTTTTCACTGTGATGGATGAATTGAGACGGACATTTCCAATTTTAGTGACAATGGTGTCACTCCCATTTGGAAGGCGAACTGAAGTGTGATTAGAGGGTCTATAAATATAAGAAAAGAAACATTCATCGCAACCTATGTGGTCACTAACACCAGAATCAATAATCCAAGCTTTAGTTGAAATAGAGCTCATTAAGCAATAGGATATACCTGCATAACTGGTCGTTTTGTCTTGCAGACTTAGAGCTCTCATGAATTGCTGAAATTGGTCAACATTGATGGGCTGGTTACCTTTAGCATTCGCTGCGAATGAAAATCCTCGCTCTTTTCTTTCTTTTTTTGTTGGCTTCCCATGCAATTTCCAACAATTTTTCTTAGTATGACAAGGACGTTTGCAGTAATCACAAAACTTACCTTTTCCTTTGCTGAAATTTGGTTCATTGGATTTGGACGATGTCGCGAAATCTCGACCATTAGATGCTTTCCACGCAGGTGCAGACGTGGCGTGATATGTTCCATCCAATTTGGGTGCAGCAAGAATAAAAGATAGGCCGTCGGATCGCATCACCTGTCCTAAGCCATCAAATTTTGTAATCAAATCTCGGCCGTTCATCTGTATGAAGCTGCGGTTGCGCCCTAGGCCGTCCGATCGAGAGGGCGTGATTAAATCATGTCCGTCGAACTTGAAAGAAGAAGGGAGGTCATCTCCCTCACTTGGGAAACCTAGCGCTGCGCCCGACCGAACGAGACCTCCATGGCCAGACCTCGTCGCGGCACGTCGCTGTTCCTGCGTCACTTTCGCCGCAAGAACAACGTGATCGCCGACCTTCAAATACTCCATGGAAGCAAGGCGCTGGGATTCTTCTTGAACGGCAAGTTGATAAATCCGTCCGAGCGAGGGAACGGGATCCATGGCAAGAATCTGACTCCGAAACGGTAAATAGCTCTCATTTAGTATGAGAAGGAACCTAGTTATCCTCTCACGTTCCTTGATTGCTCGGTATTGCACTAGGGTAGCTTCGGGCCCTTGAAGCTTTTCTTCTGCCATTTTCAATTCATTCCAAAGGGCTGACAATTGATTGAAGACTCTGGTGATTGAAAGGTTGCCCTGTTTTAGCTCCGATAGGGCCTGTGTTATCCCAAAAATTTTTGCCCTATCTAGCTTACCGTACATTTCATGAATATTTTCCCATATCTTTTTTGCGTCTTCAGTTGGAGGAAGTCCGGCGGCAACCTCCGGGGTGATGCAATTGCCGATCCACGTTCGGACGAGTTGGTTGCACTTCTTCCAGTATCGTGCAAGTCGCTCGTCAGAGGGCATCGGTATGGTGCCGTCAATAAAACCATCTTTATCCTTCGTGACGAGAGCACGTCGGAGTTCTCAGGACCAAACGGAATAGTTCTTCGGTCCCGAGAGTTGTTGCACAATGAGACGTAATTCTGGTCCATCGGCAGCTGAGGTGTAGAGGGGGTCACCTGGTTCCAGCCGAAGGCCGGTGGTACCTGCAAAGGGAAAGAAACCAGGCCGGGGGTCACCTGGTTCCAGCCGAAGGCCGGTTGCCCCAAAATCCGGCGGATCCGAACTGGTTTGATTCGGAGGATTCGTGTGGCCCTGAGTGGGCTGAACTTGTATGGGAACCCATTGGACATATGGTCCTGAGAAGAATTGCCCTGTATTAGGCTGAACTGGATTTGGTCGTCTAAGTTGGCTTTCCTCCATCTGGTTTTCTTCGGTCATGTTGGATGTGATTGGTCGTGGATCTGAAGGTGGGTCACTTGATATGCCAGAGTTTGAAATATGATTTTCACTCATATTTTTGTGTAGGCTAAAGAACCTGATGAAGAGCGATAGGTGGATGCTGAAGAATGGTGTGCGGAAGCTATAGAACGATTTGTGAAGGCTCTGATACCATGTCACAATATGTGCTGATGGAAAGTTGAATGTAGGAAAATCGCATTACTTTCACATAATCAACAGGTATGAGTACAATCCTATTTGTAGTACATTGAGGCTAAGGAAGAAAAGGAAAGAAAACTATTCCTTGATATACAATATTCTAGGAAATCAATTAGAGACAATCATATCAAATGTATAGTATCAATTAGTGTCTATGATATCTTCATGACATCAATCAGGAAATCAATCAGCACGAATGATCTTCATCTGTATCTCCAACAAGTTCTACAAGTTTGGCTTCTCACACTCAATATTGCTAAACACTCCATAATCCCCTTATGAATAATGCCTTAGAAATTCGGCATTGCGTTATAAATTTACGGGAAAGTTGCACTAAAATTACCATAATTCGGACTTCATACATAATTGCTCCTAAACTTACTGTTGTTACACGTCACTCCAGGCTCCAGCATAGACATGGCCGGTTCCGCCAAAAGGTGGAACCGGCCGATTCTGGTGCCGGTTCCGGTTCCAAACTTTTAATTTTATTTTTAAAATAATAAAATAAAATTAATAAATTAGAAATTATAATCAAATTGTACATTGTAATAAAATTTGAAAAAAAAAAGAGAGAATGAATGGGCTTGAACTTAATGAATTATCATTAAGCGCCTACATATCTTGTTGGGGATAGAAGAATCAAAACTCATGTAGTTCTCTTATCTTTGGTAACCCCCAACTTACATCATCGTCAATCGTCGCTATCCGTTGTGGTGGTGGTAGTATCTCCACAGTCATCACTGAAAAATTCGTGTTCTCGATTCACCTCTTGTTGGCGAAATTTAGCTTTTGTCCAATCATCGACACAAGCTTGATACTCCACATTTTTCGGACTTAATCGTGAACGGCGGGGGTTCAAAATTAATCCTCCAGCACTAAATGTTTGTTCAACCGCCA
Source organism: Rhodomyrtus psidioides (assembly GCA_021437785.1). NCBI lineage: Eukaryota > Viridiplantae > Streptophyta > Magnoliopsida > Myrtales > Myrtaceae > Rhodomyrtus > Rhodomyrtus psidioides. The sequence goes on from JAILYB010000030.1 coordinate 3,372,502, forward strand.
CTGTTGAAGAATGAGTCGCTAGTATTTGTTTCGCGCTGAGGGAGAGAACTGAAAATTGAGTTGAATGATTCTTCTATCACTCAAGAATCTTGAAATTTGCGTTGTTTTCTGAATCGCTAAACTCAAAAGAAATTATTAAATAGTTTTCTAATTCGGAAATTCTACCTATTGATGTCCCTTTATGTTTTTTTTTGCCTGGTCTTGAGAATTTTATACCCTCTACTAAGTAGTGAAATACCCGCATCGCTTTTTGAGACAATATGCTGGGCAGATTCATATCCACTGTCGCTTAAACGATATCTATTACAAAATTCATTATATAATGCTACTATAACTTCTTTAACCTCTACTTGTATAATTGAAATATTTATTATTTCATCCAAATGTAAACAATCACAATAATAAGCACTCAGATAATCTAATAAATCATCTAATTTAGTACGTGGATCGAAAATAATACCAACTAAATAGACAAGAGGAATGTTCAAATAATAATGCAACCATTTTTCTCGCATTACTAAAATACTCGAAGCTAAGTCAGTATCTTTTTCATATGCATTAAAAACATTAATAATATTAACACACTCTATTAAAAATAAATGTGTAGTAGGATAATAAATACCAGATAAAGTTTTAGTAGCATCATTAAAAATTTTCAAACAATCTAAAATTTTTTTACAAACGTCCCAATGTTGCGGGAGTAAAGCAATATCGGGAACAGTATTTGAAATAAATGAACATAATAAATTTTTGTAATCAAAAGTTTGTAGAAACATCTCGTAGGTAGAATTCCAACAAGTCGGAACATCTTTTGGAAACCTTTTTACCGTTCTCTTATTTTCTTTACAAAATTTTCCCCACGCTTTCATAAGTTGAGGACGGCTCCATAAAAATCTAATTGCATTATCTATTGGGTGGAGAGAAGTTACAAGAATTCGTAAACCATCTTGAACACATAAATTCAAAACATGACAAGCACATCTAATGTGAAAAAAGTGTCCGCCAAAAGAGGGTTTACACATTGTTTCTAACTCGGGAATGGAAGCAATATTTGTGGCGGCATTATCAAAACCAATTGAAAAAACTTTATTAATCAAACTATATTCTTCTAAAACTTACCTAATTATTCTATAAATGTTATGGGCCGTATGCCTTTCAGGAAAAACTCGAAATGCAAGAAGTCTTTTTTTAATAACACAATTATCACCTATCCAATGGCACGTGACATCCGTATAAGAATTAATATTCCAAGAATCACTCCAAATATCACTACCTATATGTACACGTCCTTTGAATTCTTCAAAAAATATTTTCAATTTATTTTTTCAATCTTTATAAACTCGTTTAAGTTCGCGTTTAAGAGTAATTTTCGGAACAGATGGTGCTTGCGGAACCAGCGCAGTGTTTACAAAATATCTAAAATTAAAATTTTTACCAGTATTAAACGGAGCATACTCAAGGGAAACATATTCAGCTAATGTTTCTTTATAAAGTGCGTTAGTGAAACGGAATAAAGGATGATGGTTAGGATTGGCGAACCCGGAAATTTGTTGTTGGCTAGTATCGATCCCCGCTTGCGTTGGATGTTTTTTCGTCAAATGCCGACGAAATGTTCCATAGCCATCTCCTTTATCAAGTTTGTATTTTTGCGGACAATATTTACAGCTTATATTAAATTTACCTTCATTTTCATTCCATACTTTGTCGAAGTGTAACCATAAGTCGGATTCTCGGCTCTTTTGTGCCGGCTCATTTGGTATCGACGATCCTTCGACACCAGTGGCAGTAGGAGGATAAAAACTTTCTTGCGTTGCGATGTGCTCGACGTCGGGATTGAGAACATCGTCGTCTTCCCAACATGCATATTCACGAGGATCATATTCATGAACAGGAAAATCGGATTCTCCCATTTCCATCGGGCTCTTTCCCTTTCTAGTATTTCTGCTTCCACTTGCCATTTTTTGAAAGAATTGATCGGAAAGTTGATTCAAAGAATTGAGACGGAATTGAGAGAGAATATTGGATCGAGATAATTTGACTTGAGAGTTGAGACTTGAGAGTATTGGAGAGAATTGTGAGAAATTGTGAGAAATTGTGAGAAAAATAAAGAGAGATTGTGAGGTTTTTATAGAGAATTTTTTTTTGGTCCTCGGCCCGTTGGGGGAAGAGCCTAACGGTTCTTCCCCAGACGGCCGTTACCGTATGGGGAAGAGCCAACGGCCCTTCCCAACGTGGCTCTTCCCCAGGGGCCGGGGGGCCTACTGCCCCCACGCCCCCTACCCCCTTTTTTTTTTTGGCCGGTTCCGGTTCGGGCACGGTCAACGGGCCGGTTCCGGGCCCAAATGGCCATGTTTACTCCAGCATACTTTCATCGTCATACCCGGGAAAAAAAAGTGATGAAAAGTTGAAAACCATCAATCAAGAGGACCCCACCAAAATGGTCATCATGCTTGCCGGCCACGATTGTATAATGTTGTTGATTTTCCACCGACGCGTTGACTTCAAGATCAGAAATAACAATAGTCGTGATTCTTCCCCAGAGTATAGAATGTCCCTCTTCGTTCATTTTCCGACTCAAGTACTTCGTATCACAAGGTTTTTTGTTGATTAAGACCATAACCTCAGTTTCTTTACGACACCAGCAATTGCATATCAGAATTTTTCTTTCTCAAAATCTGAATTTGACTCATCATAATCATGCCTTACTTTCAAACTGAATTTCAGTTTTTAGTTTTTTCTAACATGTGTATTAATAAATCCCTACCTAAGCATGGTAACTAGGTCGTCCCGTCCCGCATGGACCGACCCTCTTGGGCTCAGCACGACCTCTCGTAGCTAGGGTTCATGCCAGGCCTGGCCCGCTAGTAATAGCGGGCCATGCCCATGTTCAAGCCCTAGCCTAGTTCATTTCTTATTTTATAGTTAAGAGGGAATAAATTGGATTCGAGACAAGGGTGATAGAATTTACCTGACAAACTTTCATACATATAAGGGTTAATACCTTTAAAAATTTCAAAATCGGTACACTCTTGATAAAATTATCCAAAATTATTTTTTGATCACAAAAAATATAAATGAATACACTTGTGAAAAATTCTTTTTAAATTATTTTTTTGACTACCAAAAATCCTAAACTACTAGATCTGTGATAAATTTATGCTAAATTAGTACACATGTGATCAATTTATCATACGTTAATTTTCGTTCCATTTTACCGTCGAATTGCTGAGTTAGGTAACACATGACAATTGATGAGTGCACCACTTTGAAGTTTTTACTTTCTGTTTTGTCACGTATGTATCAGTTCGAGTTTTTGTAGTAATAATTTAAATTAATAGAAACTAATCGAGGCTAAATTTGTCATGGGTGTATCATTTTAAGATTTTTAAGTATTAAAAATAATTTGAAGTGAATTTATCATGAATGAACAAGTTCGAGGATTTTGATGATAAAACATTAGTTTGGACATAAATTTATTATAGGAGTATCGTATTAGGTTTTTTATGATAAAAATAATTAAAGATAAATTTTTGACAAATGTATGTATTGTTTTGGACTAAATTTAGCCATGGAAACAAAATCCTTGTAACAACCGCGAAGCAGTGTAAGTGATATTTTTCCTCGAGGGAAGGTCATCTTTTGACTAAAAAGCATTGCCGGGTCTTCTTTTCCACATTAGGATGGCCCACCTTCCTTCTCTTTATTTTTTTTTCCGCTTTATTTCCTTTTCATGATCACTTTTGCAAATTTCTTTTCGACAAGAAATGGCTTTATGTAGGGAGCCGTCAAATCTTATGCACTTAGGATCGGTGACCTCGAAATGGATTGAAATTTGAGGGTTTTTTTCCGATTTAATTCTAAAAAAATATTTACAAAATTAATTACAAAAAAAAATTACTAATTTAGGAAAGTACGCTGGGTAGACGAGCGTGCGCAGGTCCATCCAGTGCGCCAGCACTTTGCGCGCCGATCAGACCAGCGCACAAGTGCTTATATGGACCAAGCTAGCAAAGCTTGCTTGGTTTTTTTGTTTTTTTTTAATTACACATATTTTTGGCTGCAATAAAAAATTATATTTATTATTAATTTTCGATAAACGTGTCCAACAACACGTTCGTCCTAAAATTTCATCGTGCGACATGTTTATATTTTGCGACAAACTCATGCGACACGTTTGTCGCGGAAAATATACACTTTATATTTTGCGACACGTTTATTAGGGACGAATTCTACGACGAACGTGTTGTTGGAAAGTATATTTTGCGACGAAATTTGTAATAAATCTGATGTTTCGTTGCAAATTAGCGAGGAATTTTTTTTTCTTTGTTAATTTTCCGTAGCTAAAATCATTTTTTATGTTTTTCAATTATTTTATATTTTTAGATAAAAAAAATATTATTTTTTCTATTTGTCCCCAATATGCGATGAATTTCTAAGCTATATTTTTGCGACAAACGTGTCGCAAATTTCGTTGTGCGACACGTTTATATTTTGCGACAAACTTATGCGACACGTTTGTCGTTGAAAATGTACGCTTTATATTTTGTGACAAACGTGTCGTATGAGTTTGCCGTAAAATATAAACGTGTCCAACAACACGTTCGTCGTCAAATTTCGTCATGCGACACGTTTATATTTTGCGACAAACTCATGCGACGCGTTTGTCGTTGAAAATGTACGCTTTATAGACGTTTGTCGTTGACAATTGCTATCGACAATTGCTGAATTTAATTATTTCATGACACGCAAATGAAAAGTTTGTCGTTGCTTGTAAGTGTTCGTATATATAAAATAAGGTTGATTGACAAATCTAAAATCAAGTGCAAAATAAGAGATCCGAATATAGACGGATGATCCGAGTTTAACGAAATGACATTTTGTTCTTAAGACAAATTTGACTCCTCAATCAGTACCCAAATTTCTTAGACAATTGTCTCTCAGGATAGAACGGATCACCTTTCCTATGAACCGGTGCTTGTACGAGGAAATCTTCGAAAACAACTTTGCAGAATAATCGCACGAATGACTATGATAGAACAATATAATGCAATGTGAAAAATGAAGAGTCAAGAGTATATTGTTTAAAAAAAAAACTAAGGGCTATAAATAGTTGCGATTTTAAACGATGAACATTGATGAAAAGTCACAAAGTCATATTGTTTAGCCTGAGATGTGTTGTCAAACCATCATGAAGCCGAACGATTTCGTCGAAGGATGTAGACGAAACGACACAAAGTCATATTGTTCCGTCGATGAAAGATTTGAATGAACTGTCACGAAGTCGTATTGTTCTGTCGATGAAATATTTCAATGAATTGTCACGAAGTCGTATGAATTTTATAAATTTGCAATCATCATATATCACCAACGAGATATCACTTTTATAAATTTGTTTTAATGGCAACTAACTGACGATTATAGTGGTTTAATATATGTCTTGTTGAAAGAATGAAGTACCCTTTGGCTTCCCATGCTTTCAGGGATCAGATTTTACCGAGTGCTTGCTTCCATTTCTCCAAAATCATATGAAATGCGTCCCCGATATTCCCTTTTTGGTAATACACGTCGGTTGATTCCACTTTGTAGAATATAGGCAACACTATAGCCCCCCAGCCATCTTTCTTGGGTTTCATTATTTGAATCAATTAATCCAGGCACCATCTGCTCGAACCATAATTAACGGAGATGATGGGAATCAGGATCTTACTGTTCTTGATGGCTTTCGAGAAATTCGGGCCGATCTCTTTGCCTTGGCATAGCTCCTCATCGTCTCTGAAAGCACGAATTCCGACAAGGACTTTGATCGATCGACGCTGACGTGGATGTCGGCCTATTCTGACAAGGACTCTGACGATGACGTGGACACTCTATATTAATATTTTAAAACTTTTCGAATTGGCTTTTCTCTTTTTTTTTTTCTTTTTACTTTCCTTTTTTATTTCGTAATTTTTCCTCCACCGGCGACCGGCCAAAGGCTAGGGCTGGTGAGGTCATCCTCGCCAGCCACTAGCAGGGGCGAGCCTAGCCGGTGCTAGGCAAAAGTGACGATATGGGCGAGGACGCCCATACAGTGGAAGAGTCAAAACCAAAAAATAAAAAAAGGAAGGGTAGAAGAAGAGTGAGAGTGAGGCAGACAGAGACGAACTGAGACGAGCAAGGAATGGAGAGAGCGATGGACGGAGTGTGATTGGAGAAAAATCGGTGCGTGCTCTCGAAAAGAAAGGAGGGAAAAAACGAAAAAGTCGAGGAAAGATTTTTCAAGACGAAATATGCCGAAGATGGAAAATGAAAAGAAAACAAGAAATTGCTACATTGATGATAAATTAACTTTAAATTATTTATTTAGACAACAAAAAGTTCAAATTGGTATAGATATGGTAAATTTATTCTAAATTTTTTTATTATAAAAAATCTAAACGACTACATCTGTAATAAATTTATTATAAATTTAAATGGATACATATGTGATAAATTTATCATTCGTTGATTTTCATTCAACTTTACCATCTAATTGCTTAGTTGGATATTGGCACTAGTCTAGAGTTTTTAATCATTTATTTATTACATGTGTATCAGTTTGAAATTTTTCGTAATATTAACCAAAATAAAAAAAATTAACGAAGGCTAAATTTACTATATGTATATCATTTTAGAATTTGTTATGGTCAAAAATAGTTTTGAATAAAAAAAATTAACGATGGATTAATTATTTTGATAGTTTTCCTCATAAATGATTCTTTTTCAAATCGATTGGTTAATTATTTCAGTTGCTTGCATTTGAGAAATGATTCAAGACCATAATTTCAATATTTTCTGTGGATTTTTTTTTAATGAGGATTTGTAAATTGACATGATTTTTACTTTTGAGCATAACAGATTTTATTTAATTGGCACTTGTTATTATAATTGCGAGGAGAGGAGCAGGAGACAAATCAAAGTATAGATGGATGGATGGACTGATTGATTGGTCTGCTGCATAGTCAAGTCAAGCCCATCGGTGAACATAAGTGGGGTTTTGGTTTGATTTACTCGCTCCTCCTTTCAACCTTTCAGAAGTGTGACATCACCCATGTGTTATCCACAAAAGACGCTTGGACAGGAGCCTCACACATCGACTTCTCCTGCTGTATTCACGGACGTCCCACAGAGGCAAACGTGGAGGGCAAGTCGGAGGGGACGGTAGCAGGTGAAGGAAGAGAAGTGAGCAGAGCAGGTAAAAGGAGCCGGAGGAGGGAAGAGAACCCAACGGTTATAATATGCCGGTTCCCGAACTTTCATGAACCCGAACAGGCCCAAATCGAGCCGTGGCAATATCTACAACAAGTGTAATAAATATAATAAAGTTAATATATATTAAGTGATATCACCATATCATAATACAACATTTAGCTAGTTAATAAATAGATTTATGAAAGCATTGTCGTGATTTCTTTCCTTAAGGTTAGGGAAAGAAATCTTTTGACCAAAAATGTAGCGGAGATCATAGAAAAGCAGGCTAAAAAGCATGCGTCAGGTCTTCTTTTCCACGTTAGGATTTTTTTACGGTAAAAGAATTAGTTTGGGCATAGATTTATAATAAATGTATCGGTTTATGATTTTTTGTGATAAAATGTAATTTAAATTGAATTTATTTTAAATATATTAATTTAAATTTTTCTTGATATTAAATCCTTAATTTAACCATGAAAAGAAAATCCTCGTAACGGGACATGATGGGGCAAAGGAGGAATAGCCAATAATTTCTTGCCACTGCAAAGCATTGTCATGATTTCTTTTCACCAAAATGCAGTAGACATCATAGAAAAGCACACTAAAAAGCATTGGCAGGTTTTGTTTGCCACGTTAGGATGACCCGTATCCGCATCCGTCAACTGTTATCCCAAATTAGTTGAGGTCGGCGGGAATGAACCTTGATTCTTCAAAAAAAAAAAATAGCTTTTTTTATGTCGGCTCGTTACATCTGACGCAACTCTCCTCCTTTATCTTGGCTTGGGACATACTACGTAATACGTAGGCAGAGTAAAGATAGCTCTTTTTCACGCCGGCTCGCTACACCTGACGCAACCCTCCTCCTTTGTCCTGGCTTGGGACAGGCATGTTAGGATGACCTATCTTTTTTTTTTTGGGTTTATTTCCTCTTCATTATCACTTTTGCAAATTTCTTTTCCACAAGAAATAGTTTTACGGTAGGAGCCATCAAATCGATGGGCCAGTTATTTTGATAGTTTCCCTCATAAATGATTCTTTTTCAAATCTATCGGTTAATTATTTCAGTTGCTTGCATTTGAGAAATGATTCAAGGCCACAATTTCAATATCTTATGTGGATTGGAATTTGTAAATCGACATGATTTTACGTTTCATTTAATGACGCTTCTTATAATAATTACTAGGGAAAATTTCAAAAAAGAGTTTGGAGTATCATTTTCTCAAACAATAGCCTAAAGTGAACGTTGTTTTAAATAAGAGCCTCAAATGACCATAAAATTTCAAAAAAGAGCATGATTTCAAGGATATTTTGGTCGTTTTATATTTGATTTTTTTTGTTTTTATTAAATTTTATTTTTTATGTTTCTTAAAAAAAAAACAAACGAATGAATAGAGGCGGGAGTGGCCACCGCCCCATCGCTGGGGTCGGGGCGGGGGAGAAGGATGGCGGGGTAGCCGGCGCCATGGCGAGTGCCAGCGACCCCGGCGACTAGAGGCGAGGGCCGACTGGCCCTTGCCAAGATAGGGAGAGGCTCCCTGATCTGGGTGGGGCGACCCCCCGATTCCTTGGCCCTCGCTTCTGGCTGGCGGGTCACCGGCACTCGCGGAGGGGTCGGTGACCCTGCCGCCTTCGTCGCGCCCTTCGATCCACCACTAGGGGTGGGCTTTTTTTATTTTTATTTTTAAGAATCAGGATAAGGAAAAAAAATCAAAAATCAAAATTAGAAATGACAAAAATACCTTTTAGGCCAAGCTCTTTTTTGAAGTTCTATGACCACTTTTGGCCTTTATTTAAAATATATGCCACTTCAAGCCTTTATATGAAACAATGTTCGCTTGTTACCCTTATTTGAGAAAATGAGAAGACTTGAGGTCATGCTTTGAAATTTCTCTTAATTGCTAGCAATATTTGAATTTTCTTTCGATTTTGTTAAAAAAAAAAAAGAGATGTTCACTTTCAATGAGTAAGTGTAAGCAAGCGCTCACCATCGGTTGATGTCGTATAGAAAGGTAGAGAATAATATATAAACAATCGTAATAAATATAATAAAGTTAACTTATATTAAGATTTAAGTGATATCACCAAATCATAATATAAACATTTAGCAACTTAATAAATAGATTTACGAAAATATGTACCGTACAACCGTGGAAATTTGGACGGTGCTCGTCACATCACGTGCAGTTGAGGCCCCACTCGTCTTTTCCCTCCTGTTTGTGGCAGTGAAGACCTGCTGCGCAACTTGAAGCTCTGTCTGTCTTTCTTTCTCCCTCTCCATTCCTCCTTTTCATCTTCTCCAACAAATCCACCATTTTCAAGTATATTGAGATTTTAAACCTTTGCCTTTCTTTCTTTCTTTCTTTCCATAGCTTCTGCATCGTTAATTCCTCACATATTTGTCTTCATCCTGTTCCTGGGGCACGCATCTCCTTCCTTTTTTTTTTCCTGGGAGGCAGGCTTTCTGGTTTTCTTCTCCGTAAGACTTGAAAGCAAAAAAAATCGAGGGCTGAGTCGGAGCAAAGACAAAATGCATCATCTCTTTTTTGGGCATCCTTTTGCTGAGCTCGTGGCACTAATCCTTCTCCCCGGGCTCGCGTTCTATTTCCTCAATAAGAAGAAAGCTAGCGTGCGTGGAAATCCGGACGATTCTGATACCGACACACCTGGGTCGTCGACTACGCCGACGGGAACTAATTCTGGTGGATCTAGTTTGGCTCCGACAGAAACTGCCAATGATGCATCTAGTTCGTCGGTCGCACCGTCTGGAGACTGCTACGAGGTGTTCTTGAGCTTTAGCGGCCGGGATACTCGATTTGGCTTCACCGATCACCTCTACAATGGGCTCCTCGATGCCAGAATCCATACTTTCAGAGACAATGAGGAACTCCGCCGAGGCAAGAAGATCGGCGATGATCTTTTTGCGGCCATCAAGAACAGTAAGATCCTCATTCCCATTCTCTCCGTGAATTATGGTACGAGCAGTTGGTGCCTGAATGAATTGGTTCAAATAATGGAGTGCAAGAAGAGTAACAAGGAGACTATAGTGTTGCCTATATTCTACAAAGTGGCACCCGCTGACGTGAGACATCAAATCGGGGAGTTTGGAGATAAATTTCATAAGCGTGAGAGTCGTTTGCTTACAAGGAGGGATTTCGACTCAACGATATTGAAGAAATGGAAGGAAGCACTCGAAGAAGTCAGCTCCTTGAAAGGACACGTCGTCACTGGGTAAAAAATTTCACCAAAACATTCTCTACTTTCTTTCAGTTTGGTGAATTTTTTTTTTTTGGTCGAAAGAGCTTGGGTGGATGTTTACTAGTAATATTTCTGCCTGCTTCATTTTCCTTTTTCTAAGTTTTCTTTTTAATGAAGGAAACTCTGTAAGATCTTGTTAGCAGTAAAATCCTGTGATGCATGAGTCATAAGTTATTTTTTAAGAATTACTTTAATGATGTTGACAAACTTAACTTTAGATTTTATTGTAAGGACCCCATTCGCTTCAGTAGTATAAGATTTTTCAAATGAATCTGTATTGTTATATCCGTTTTTATATATTGTTTAAAGTAGAAACTACATTTCGACCAAAAAAAAAAGAAAGAAAATTATAAACTACGTCAATCTTCAAGGAAAACCTTTCTAATTTCAAATTTATTTGAGATCAATAGTACAACTTATTGGTGGTTCCAATTTGGAGCTCGTAACATCATACACCATAATTCTTTATTTTCCCAAGTTACATTTGCTCAATCATTAAAGTCGATAATTAGCTATTACAATTATTTTTACAAAAGAAATATCTGATTGGTTATATATGATTATGGTAAATATAAAAAAAAAGATTATTATTTGTTTGTAACTTTTCAATGCATTTTCCTATCTTCAAGTTCAACACATGATTTCTATCTCATACACCTACATAAATTGAGGCGTTGTTGTCATTTTAGGGAAAAATTACTTTTCTACTTTCCTATAAAATCAATATCAGATTGACTAAAATCATAGAACATAGACAATCAAATAGAAAATAACGTACACATGTTATCTGGAAACATGCCCAGAATCTTTCAAGCGTGTACAGTTGCGCAAATAAGGAGAAAACCCGTCAATTGAATTCCTCTTGTATAAAAATTTATGACCTGTTTATTGACTGATGACTGAACTCTCATAAGAGACTAGCTTATTGGATTTTTGCTTATTCAACCGCTCTAGAAAGTTTTCAAAGTTACATCCTCGTCATACAAATATCTTTGGAAGCAACAAGTGTAAAACATAATATCAATCCATAATACGTACAATATTCAGTATTCATTAGTGATACCTCAAGTTTCTTCCTGTTCAATACATAATGTTGGCCTAATAATGGGATGTGGCATTCCCAGTTTAGTCTTAGCATATGAGATAATAAATAATTCTTAAGATTTATTCAATCTATGCATAGATTTATTTACTACTCTATTCTCATTAAATTAGCCATATAGAATTATTGTTGCAATGTCTTTGAACTCTTGTGACATTTGACAGGCTTGAAGGAGAGTTAGTGAAATCGATTGTTCGAGAAGTGTTGAGCGAGCTGATTACAAAGTTTGAGTTGGATATCCCTGAGAATTTGATCGGAATTGATCGTCATGTGGAGAAGGTTATGGAATTTGTAGCCAATAATTCTCGTGCCACCCTATTTGTTGGAATCCACGGAATGGGAGGCATTGGTAAGACAACTCTTGCTAAAACCATCTATAACCAGCTCTTGAATCAATTTGAGTATCATAGCTTCATTGCCGATATTAGGGAAAAATATAAGAATGGCGTTGAGCAATTGCAGAATAAGTTAATCCATGATATACTGAAGAAAGAAAATCTAGTTCGTGATAAGGATGAAGGGATTAAGTTCCTCTCATCCAACTTTAAAAATAAGAAAGTGCTGATTCTCCTTGATGACGTGGATGCTGAGGATCACTTGAAGTATTTGGCTCGAAGTCGAGATTGGTTTTCTTCGGGAAGTGTCATCATTATCACCACCAGAGACGAGAGTATTCTTGTCAAAGCACGTGTTGATCACAAACATGACCACCAGGTTCTGGATAAGGATAGTTCTTTGATTCTATTTAGTAGACATGCGTTTCGAGAGGACGCTCCTCCAAGTGAATTTGCGAAACTCACTGATGAAGTTGTTGCCACCACCGGAAAGCTTCCCTTATCTCTTAAAGTTTTAGGTTCATTTTTGTGCGATAAACTGCGAGGAGTATGGGAAGATACGATAAAACAATTAAGGAATGTCCCCGATAAGGAAGTGCAAGAAACACTAAGGATAAGTTATGACTCATTAGAGGATGAGCAACAGCAGATATTTTTGGATATCGCCTGTTTTTTCATTGGCACTGACTTGAGAATTGCATCCTACATGTGGGACGCCTGCGGCTTTTACCCGAAGAAGGGGATTGCAGTATTGATGTTAAGGTCGTTAATCAAAGTTGGAGAGAATCATGAGCTCAAAATGCATGACCAATTGCGAGATCTTGGTCGGGAAATCGTTCGCCAGGAAGACAAGAAGAAGCCTTGGAATCGCAGCAGGTTATGGGACTCCAAAGAAGTCATGGAAGTGCTAGAGGAAGATGAGGTAACTGTTTCTCTTCTTTTGCCCCCTTGGTCCATCTTCTACTGTCAAAGTGATGTTGGTCCTCTGCTTAGTGCTTGCTCTAGTGAACAGAGAACGTTATGATGTCATTGTCCTTGTGTCTTTTTATTGACGTGATTAGAAGGTAGGAGGTTCTTCTTTCTTATTAAGTAGTGCAGCTTATTTGAGACTTTTCTTACGCAAGTGTGCATTACGGAATTTTTTTATTCCAAGAATGGGGTACTTTGATACTTGATAGGGGTAGTTTATTTTGAAAATTCTGAATTTATACAATTAATTGGGTTACGTCCTTGATACGGGCAACAAATTACTTGACTATGCTACTGTAAACAGCAACTACTTAGGATATATAAATCATAGAATTCTAACCTCCAGGTGTTAGAATTAATACAATTGGAGTGTCTATGGGTGCATTTTTCACGAAATTTCAATCATTATACCATAATTGAGAATCGAAGGGCATTTTATTTTATGTTATATTAGGTCAGGAATTACTGATTTACCAAAATTCTCATGATAGAATAGGAACACATAGACATGCATAACGTTAAGCGTACTTCATGCCGTGACCGTTAAAAAGAGAAATGCCTTTTTTTTTTCCACATAAAAAGTCCCAGAAATAAATACTCTAATATTTTAGTTTGCATATAATTAATCATAGTTTTGACTATTTTACTTTGAATCCATCATTCAGTTTGATTCAAAGTGGATGCTCAAAAGACAAGCACTTGTTTGCGTTTTCAACGTACAACCTATTTATAATCTCAAGAGCCAATTCATATATTAGCAATGTCAAAGCTAAATATTGTCTTTTGTACTATATCAAAAAATAAACTAAATTAACCAAAATATATGAAGTCATCTTCACGTGTTATCTATAAATAAATAAATAAAAACATGTGAAGTGCGAAGCATGGACAAGAACACTTGAACAACTTATAAATAAACAAAAAATGAAGGACGTTTAAAGCACAATTGAAACACATTCATAACTCACTCCTCGGATATTTGTAAGTATACAGCCAAAAATTGAAAGGCAGAACCTTTTGAATCAGGAACAAAAATAATACAACCTTAACAAATCCTAAAAAAAAAGCACAATCTTTTTCATGTGCGGTGAAAATAACAGAACTTTTAATTGTAGGAGAAAAATGACGCACGTTACAAATTCTGTCTATTCTCACCTTAAGTCGCCAAGCGTAATCCTACAAGGCTTATGGTGCTGACATGTATATATATAACCGTCGTTTCTGCATTGATTGATGTGGCTTACTATGTGTGTCAGCACAATGAGCCATGTAAAGTATTATGCGGTGATTTGCTGATGATAATGGATGGAACTTGTAATGGTTTGTCCGTTTTGTTTCATGATAAAAGGTTGATTGGTTTTGGTTTGTTCGAAAAATGTGTCTTTTTTTTGTCCTAAATGTAAAAGGTTACGCTTTTCTTTTTTTGAAAAGTTTGACAGATTGTATTATCTTACGGGTGAGTAAAACGGATCGACCGAATTAGGACCTGTCTGAACCGACAGTTCGGTCCGGTTCCATAAAATTGAAACCAGTGATTTTTTGTCCGATTCCCAGCTCCAGGGGGAAGTGGCCCGCTTGGACCGAATCCAGACAAATTATTTTTTACTTGAAAAGGGGTATTCTAGATTGGAAAAAAAAATCCGAAATGCAATAATTGATTGGGTTACATCCTTGACACGTGCAACAAATAACTTGACTATGCTACTGTGAAAAATAACTACTTAGGGCATGCAAATCATAGAATTCTAATCTCCAGGTTTTAGAATTAATACAATTCAGTACGTGATTATATTGTATTTGTGAAAGTAATCATAGTTTTGACTCTATTACTTTGGAATCCATCATTCACTTTTGATTCAAAGTTATTAATCAACGTGCAACCGATTTATAATCTCAAGAGCCAGTGCTATATTAGCAAATGTCAAAACCGATTTACGATGTCTATTTATTATGTCTTTTGTAGAACTCAAGAAACGAGCTAAACTAATCCCTAGAAAAATGGATATGCTGAATATTTTATAACTACATAAATTGGAATAAGTAACTTTTACAACTAAAATGGTACATCATTTGATATGATTATTTCAATACTTTTGTTGGGTTCATTAAGTCGAAATTAAAGTGGTTTTGATAAAACTGATACAATTTTTTCTTTTCAGTTTATTCATGCATTTATTTAAAATGCATGAAGTTGTTTTCTTGTGTTATCTGAAAGTACAATCAACTTTGATTGGGAAAAAAAATACGTGAAGTGCGAATCATGGACAAGAGCACTATGACGACTTACAAATAAACAAAATGAAAAGTCATTAAAAGCATAATTGAAACACATCCATAACTGTGTTGTTTGATGTGGGTCGCTATGTCAGCAAAAACTGAGTCATATACTATATAACATCGTTCGAAAGTTTTTTATTACTTTTGTCCCAGATATCAAAGGTCGGGTTTATTTTTCCTTTAGTCACTCTTCTCGTGGATATTGTTTAGGTGTTGAGATCTAATTCCTTCTCCACTAATCATGTCATTCTCCTCTGAGCATCCATAAAGTCTTGCACAACATTGTAAAGTACCATAAGAAACATTCTGGTTCGGAGAAACTGCATATATTTGGAAATGCATGTTAACAAAGCTATGGACATCGATATTAGATTATTTTAATTAGATATAAATAGTGTTAAAGAACTGTGGTTTTTTACTTATAGGGAACAGATAAGATTGAGGCCATTTGTCTTGGAGGGAACAGTTCAAACTTCGACAATATCCTCGCGGGTAAACAATTCAAGAAGTTAAGGAATTTGAGATTTCTTGACGCTGAAGGAGCATATTTTACTGGAGATTTTGAGAACTCAATTAAGAAGTTAAAATGGCTTCAATGGAAGAAATGTCCCTCGACTTTTGAAGCAGAAAATTTTAATGTAAAGGAATTACGGGTACTCGATTTGAGGTACAGCAGTATATCAGACGAATGGCAAGGATGGAGTTGGATCAAGGTAAGATGGAAGTAAAAGTCTATTTTTTTCCCTTTTTTTTAATCATAATTAGTCTGGGCTGACCTCATTGTAATATTTTGTTTATCAGACGGCAAAGGAGCTAAAATATCTCAACCTTGACTATTGTCGATCTTTAGAGTCATTTGACTTTCTCTCAGCTTTTGAGAATTTGGAGATTTTGATTATCAGAGATTGTCGGGGAATAAGGCAAATTCCCTCTTCGATTGGAAACATGAAGAATCTGGTGCATTTGGACTTGGGGGGAAGTTACATGGAGAGGCTGCCAGAAGAAGTGGGTAAATTAGAACGACTGGAGTTACCAGAAAGCATCGGGGCTTTGCAGAATCTAAAAATTCTGAATATTACCGATTCTCAGATAAAAGAGTTACCGAACAGCATATGCGGCTTAAAGAATCTAGAAATCCTGAATATTGGGGGCAGTAAGATAAAAGAACTACCCCGTGATATTGGAAGGCTGAGAAAGCTCCGAGATTTAGATGCTTCACGTTGCTTCGAACTAGGAGGGGACATGCCGGAAAGCATGGGTAATCTTTCTTCCCTACAACGCCTTGATTTGTCTAAATGTCATAAGCTCCAATCACTATCGGTGCTTCCTTCCAGCTTAACATATTTGTGTGTCTGCTGTCGAAGTGGCAGATTGCCTTCACTTTCCGACTTGACCCATCTCAAGGAGTTATATATCGATGGAACACCTCTTGAAAAATCCCCAAACTTTCCCTTCGAATTGGAAATATTGCACATCGATAACTGCCACCTTATCAAAACACTGGACGTTTCAAAAGCCATCCATCTGAGGAGATTACATGCCCACAATTGCAGAAATTTGGATGAAATTCAAAGTCTTGACAAACTGAAATATTTGGAAACCTTGGATATCAAGTATTGCCCTTCAATTGAAAGTCTCGACCTTTCAAAACTCGAACGTCTGAAGGAATTGTGGGCTTTGGTTTGCCCAAACTTGATTGAAATTCAAGGCCTAGATGGATTGGAGTCGTTGGAAAGCATAGATATAACTCACTGCGCTGCAATTGCGAGGCTGGACCTCCCAAAGTTCAATCTGAAGAAACTCAGTGTTCAGCATTGCCAAATTCAAGTCCTCGATGGGTTGGAGTCCTTGGAAAAAATATTAATCTTTGGATGCGACTCAATTAAGAGCCTGGACCTTTCAAATTGCAAGGGTCTGAAGGAATTCAAAGCTTTACGGTGTGAAAAATTGATTGAAATTCAAGGCTCTGATAGGTTGGAGTCCTTGGAAAAAATAGAAATATGGGGGTGCGCTTCAATTAGGAGGCTGGACCTTTCAAATTACAAGGGACTGAAGGAATTCATAGCTGAATCGTGTGAAAAATTGATTGAAATTCAAGGCTATGATAGGTTGGAGTCCTTGGAAAAAATAAAAATAAGTGGGTGCGCTTCAATTAGGAGGCTAGACCTTTCAAATTGCAAGGGTCTGAAGGAATTCGAAGCTTCATCGTGTGAAAAATTGATTGAAATTCAAGGCTCTGATAGGTTGGAGTCCTTGGAAAAAATAGAAATAAGTGGGTGCGCTTCAATTAGGAGGCTGGACCTTTCAAAATTCAAGGATCTCAAGAGATTATCTGTTGGCGATTGCGAAAACTTACTCAAAATTCAAGGTCTCGATAAGTTGGAGTTGTTAGAAGAGCTAGGGATGACGGGGTGCACTTCCCTCGGAAGGTTACCAGATTTGGAGTCCTTGGAAAAAATATTAATCTCGGGATGCAACTCAATTAAGAGCCTGGACCTTTCAAATTGCAAGGGTCTGAAGAAATTCAAAGCTTCATCGTGTGAAAAATTGATTGAAATTCAAGGCTCTGATAGGTTGGAGTCCTTGGAAAAAATAGAAATAAGTGGGTGCGCTTCAATTAGGAGGCTGGACCTTTCAAAATCCAAGGATCTCAAGAGATTATTTGTTTGCGATTGCGAAAACTTATTCGAAATTCAAGGTCTCGATAAGTTGGAGTTGTTAAAAGAGCTATGGATGACGGGGTGCACTTCCCTTGGAAGGTTACTAGATTTGTGTTGCTTTGACACGTTGTGTCACTATTGTTGTGGCAACTTTTGTGATATTCAGCAGTTAGAGAGATTCCCATCCCTCGAATCGTTGATGTTTCACGAGGATAACAACTCCTTTGTAAAATTCCCAAAACTTCGTCATTTACGGGAATTGGGCCTATTTAATTGTCGTGAACTTCGGGAGATCCTGGGGCTTGAGGATTTGACATCTCTAGAACGTATCGATATCTCAGGGTGTTCCTCGATCGAGATCTTACCTGATTTGTCATCATTAACCAACTTGAAGAGACTGGTTGTGCGCGAGTGCGAGAAACTCAGCTCCGAGGGCTGGAGAAATTGGTGGAACTCCTTCGAGGGCTGGACAAATTGGAGGAGCTTCGATTGCGTACTCGAAACCGATAATGGCATTGTACGTATCGAATATTTTGAGCGCTTCATGGGATCCTGGGACTCGAGGAATCGACATCTCTAGAACATATTGATATCTCAGGGTGTTCCTCGATCGAGATCTTACCCGATTTGTCATCATTAACCAACTTGAAGACTCTGGCTGTGGACATTTGCGAGAAACTCAGCTTCGTGGGCTGGAGAAATTGGAGGAACTCCAATTGCGTACTCCAAAACAATACTGGAGCTGCCTGGAACGATGTTTCAGTTTGAACCAGTCTTGGACAAAGATTAAATTTATAGACGTAGACTGGAAGGAGTTTTTCTTTTGGAGGATACCATCTAATACAGTCAGATCATTGGATGATCCCCATTTCCTTGGGAAAAAGAAAAGGTAAGTTGCTTTTGCCCTTTTAAAATATATCGCCCAATTTTCATTGTATTTCCTGTTTGAAATTTCTTTTAAGATATATTACCTCTTCATGAATATTTCCTGGTTGACAGTGATATTGTTTTCTTACTTGATTCAAGGATTCTGGGGGAGAAGTTAATGGAATTTAATGCACTGCTTTGGCGGTAACGGAAGTAGATCGAAAGTCCTTTCTATCTCATCATTTGTCATTAGTCTTCAGGTAAGATTCTTCATCCTATTCAGAAAAGTAAAGATTCCCTGCGTTGGATTGACTCTGGAATGCTGGAATCATTGAATGAAAAAACTGTTGCATACTGGCGTTGGATAGCATGCCGAAGGTTATCATAAATGTCGAGAAATGCTAAACCGACTCTGTACGCAGGTCGTCATATTAGCTTTTAATTTGCTCCGCCCTGCAGTTCATGACTGCATGTTTCTAAGTTACAATTAAGAATGAATTTACAACACAAAATGAACCTGTTTAGAGGGCATCCCTTAGTTCGGTACGCTACTGTGTTGTACACGTTTTATCTCACAAAATTGTCTGCATTAGTCGATTAAGGTAATTGTCTCGGATGAGAAACGGTAAACGCAAGGATAGACTTTTCTTCTAGTAATGTGGTCGTGAATTAACCATTAACTAGGCCAGAAGCAAAACCATTGTGAATTATTTGGATCAAATGAGAAATTTGCAACTCGAATTTTGCTGAATATGAATCCATGTTCATCTTCTTTTTTATCTGGGATGTACCTAAAAGTATAGATTAGCCCAAAGAATACTTCTTAACGTTTGTAGAGTCAGTAATGCCATCAGTCGAGCAAATAATCAAGATGGCAGACATGAACGAGAATGTCTTTCAATATAGTCCACCGCACAACTATCCCTTATATTATGCATAAGCTCTTATTAGTGCATTGGCTTTCTGTAAAAAAAAAAAAAAAAACTGGGGGAGCGTTTTCTTAAGTTTCCTGAGGAATAATCCTTCGGTATGTCATTTGAAAACTGTCTTGCATTCGTTTTGATATGTGAACAGCACATAATGTTAGGAGAAATAATCGTACTATCCCCAGAAGAGAATCCACTCCACAACTTGATCAAAGCTTTTGTGGTTGATGTTGTTAGCTGCCTATCAGTTGGATTGAAAGAGTTGAACAGAAAATTGATGTTGAGTTTAACAGAAAATTGATGTTGAGTTTAACAAACAAAAGATCTGTAAACTTTCGGGTATTATAACCTTACCCAAAATTTTTTTTGAACCTGTTACGACAATGCGGAAACTAAGACGAAATTGAGACAGATAAGAAGAACGGAACACACAAGATTTACGTGGAAACCCTTGCGGGAAAAACCACGGGAGAGAGGAGAGGCAAAATCCACTATGAGAATCAAGGGATTACAAAAGAGGCAACGTAAGCTCTCTCTCCTACTGACTGTTTGAGAAAAGAGCAATATTTATAGTATTACCCCTCAAACCCTAATGTTGGCCCAAGGCCCATAACTTAAGCCTATTTCCTATTCAAGGCATACATAACAAATCTCCACCTTGACTTGAATTCCCAAGTAGACATAAATATTAAGACAATCTTCTCCTCCCACCAGCATAAAACTCAGCTGTTGCAAACATTAACCAAATCCAAGCAGTGCTTGAATTTAGTAAAGGGCAATGACTTTGTCAACATATCGGCTGGGTTGTCTTCTGTACCAATCTTCAAGACCTTAATGTAGCCATCAGCAAGAATGTCTCGAATATAATGATACCGCACATCAATGTGCTTTGTTCTCTCATGATACATCTGATCTTTAGTAAGATGTATAGCACTCTGACTATCGCAATGCACGACAGTCACATTATCATCCACATTGAGCTCTTCAAATAAGCCTCTTAACCATATAGCTTCTTTGATTGCTTCTGTAATAGTCATATATTCTGCCTCTGTAGTAGACAAAGCAATTGTATGCTGCAAAGAAGCTTTCCAACTGACTGCACAACCTCCAACAGTAAAGATGTACCCTGTCAAAGACCTCCTTTTATCAAGGTCACCAGCATAATCAGAGTCAACATATCCAGTAAGAGTTTCACAAGTTTTTCCAAACTCTAAACCATAATCTGAAGTACCCTTCAGATATCTCAAAATTCACTTTACTGCTTGTCAATGAATTTTACCTGGGCATGATAAATATCTACTTACCACGCTAACAGCATGTGATATGTCAGGTCGAGTGCAAACCATAGCATACATAACAGAACCTTATCCAAAAAAAAGCTTTCGGATATTATTAGGAGTTTGCCGATGTTAGTTGCTAGATTGATTTCATTATATTCACTGACAGGATTCGGTTTTGTGATGTAAAAATGCTGAAATATTCAAAGGAGCTTTCGAAAGGCAATTCTAAAAGGAAACGGAAGTCATTTAAGGATCAGGACCTCAATTGGACTTCTCAGAATGGTGACAATGCGTAGATGGAAAGGCAAAGGATGCTCGCCTATTTTTTATCCTGCTTTGCCCGATTACGATCAACAGAAGCATTGCAGAGCTGAAACTGTTTGTGAAGAGGTTTTTCAAATACTGAAAGTTTAGTCTACTGCTTCGTAGATTGCCCAATAACTTGGAAGATTTATTCCGATTCGGTGTGATAATCGGCACCTGCATAGAGATCTTTTGGAGTCTTTGTTCAAAGAGAGTTCTTTGTGATTCAAGTTTGGATTTCCATGCTAAAGTGGAAGCTATTCGATGATTGGCTGCTGAACTTTGTCGGGCAATAAAGATCTCAGAGGTTCTTTCTTTGTGAAGCTGCTGTCTTAGTTGGCTTGGAATGATTGTTATCAGTGTGCTCGGAAGTCTTGGAATCAAAGTTTAGCAAGGTTGAGATCTTTTTGCAGCTGATTTTGCTGTCAGAATGATAGAGGTTGCTGTTGATTGCAAACCTGAAAATGTTTCTGGTGTGAAGAACAAGGTCGCCAGAGTCCAGTAATCCTACGACTTGCCCTTGTTCCCCTTGGGAATCTTTATTCCGTTCGAATCTACAAATGGATAGGTATAGAAATCAGATGCCATTTGTGCTTCAAGCAAGGCCACACCTCAAGAAATTGTCAATTGAAACGAGAGAAAAAGGTAGGTTTCATTCATTATGTGTTTTTAGTCTCTGTTTGTGTCATTCCTTTTTTTTTTTCCTGACTTTATTTTCTTAAGTGAACAGGATGGAGAGATAGAGAGAAACCGACCAACTTGTCACCGAGATGCATCATAATGATGCCACCACTCAATGGTACTTTTAACCTTACTGTCAAGAAGCAGATTATGCACTTGAATGATTACAAGAGCCATATTAACTTGAGCATTGTTTGGTTCTTAATAGCCTGGATGGGCAGGCAGTCGAGTCATTTATCTACTAAGAGATATCAACACTGTTGTGGTCAATGCTAAGAAGGTGGAGTGCACATCGCACATGTTTATTCACTTCAATGGGTAGAGGTTCAGCTTTATGGTAGTAAGTGAGTTGCTATATAAATAGTTGACCCTATGAATCTCCCTCGTCCAGCTGCAAAAGGAAGACAGTACGAACAGGAAGCGAGAGAAACAGAAAGAAGATGAAACTTGTCACCCAATTAAGTCGGTGAATGAAGGACATTGGAAGTGGTGAATCAAAAGGATCTCCAAAAAAGAGGTAAATCGACCAGCAGTAGCATTTTAAAGAGTTGGAAGTCTAATATGTTCTAGTACGTTTTGATGGTATGATACTCCTCAATTTAAGATCAAGACGTGGAAATTGCTGTATATATTTTCTCCGTGTTTAAGATGTGGGCATCAACAACCTTTTGTGCTTGGGAGTACGTTTGATAATTGAACGGAAGTGCAGTTGCTTCTTATGTTCGCCTAATTTTTTGGTGTTATAGACAAGGCTCTGTCCCCGTTCCCCACTATGAACTATTGGAGGGGATTTATTACCATTGAATTCGGAATATCGTAAAGAGTACACCTATTGTGATTCCCAATTCTAGGGTGACGGAGGGATCATACCATTCAAGCCGATCAGACCTAATATCTACCAGAATACCTAGCCGTCTAGTCGGGCAGCTTTGACCTTCCTGGGCCTGTCATCCACTGTTAAGCACGAGTCCTTTACCATAAACAGAGAGTATATCTTTCTTGGGGGCTCTTGCCCTGATTCTTCGTGTTTTCAGACTTACTAACTTCAGAGGACTTTTACTCTCAATATCCTGCCCTTTTTAATTTCTTTGGGACTGGAATTGTTGACAACTTGGGGCTAGGGTGATTCCACGGTCCCTGAAAAGACGTCATGATCGTTCGGATATCATTACATGTGGCGTTCATAACTAGGGAAATGTTCCATAACTGATCCTGTATCGATCGGGAGCAGTTCTTTTCTGCCAGCATAATGGAAAACAAATGTCTTGTTCATATCTGGAATGTCAACTGTGACATTTGAATCATCACGCAATAGAAGAACCGCTTCTTTTCATTACTGAAGCAAAAGTATCCCTAGAGCATGGCATTAGTCAAGAATGATGAATCTCTCTAACGAGATAAATCGAGCCACTCACCAGAAACTTTGCAGCAAAAAATCTTTTCATACCCTTTGATGTACTTTACGAGCTCGAGTCACTAATCCACAGCTGACAGTTTTCTAATTACAGATGGAGTTTATTTCGCTGGTCCTGGCAGTTTGGCCAACCGAGCCACATGCTGGAAGCCGAAGGTACATCGCGTGAGTTAGTTGTGCTGCCAGGAACTTTAATAATCTATTCCTTTTCCATTAGAACGCCTCGGTTGAGTTCTTGACTGGTGCAAGACAGTTCCCAAGTTGTGCTGTTATAGCGAATTGCAGGAAGATGGGCATAGTCCTAGCACGTAGGCAATGAAGGAGAGCACTGGGAAAGCAAATCTGTAGGATTACGATTCAATCGATCCGGTTCCAAACTCAAAGGCGTTGACAAGGCCCAGACCGATTGACCATGGCACTCCTACCAAAGCCTGCGCCTTCTAGTCCCACCCTGGACATGCGGGAGAATCTAGCATGTGATATCTAAAACACTTTGTGCTGTGCAATTTTTTCTATGTAGTCTAGATATTATGCGCGTTCTGTATCGTTGGGATGAGTAGAGGTTTGTACCATATAACAGCGGGAATCCGCGACCTTGATTTGTATAAGCCGAGATGAGTGCGCAATAGATAACAGAGCACCGACGTCAGCTCACTAAAGGACACAGCCGGGTTTCCTCGTTCCTTTTTAATGTGACTAAATTGGAAGTATCCACCAATCGACCTAGTTACTAAATAGAAAAACCCAAAATCGATATCCACTCAGACGAGCTGGAATTGATATCCACCGCAGAGCAGTAGAGGACGTAAAAAATGCTGTTCCCATTCACGACAAAAGCTCCTTCAGAACGACAAACTTTGGGTCCGAACTCAAGATCCTCAACAAATCAAACGATGTAACTCGTATTGAAGCTCCGATTGCACAATAGATCGCTCCGCGACAATTGCTATCGACAATTGCTGAGTTTAATTGTTTCATGACACGCAAATGAAAAGTTTGTCGTTGCTTGTAAGTGTTCGTATATATAAAATAATGTTGATTGACAAATCTAAAATCAAGTGCAAAATAAGAGATCCGAATGTAGATGGATGATCTGAGCTTAACGAAATTACGTTATGTTCTTAAGGCAATTTGACTCCTCAATCAGTACCCAAAATTCTTAGACAATTGCCTCTCAGGATAGAACGGATCACCTTTCCTATGAACCGGTGCTTATTCGAGGAAATCTTCGAACACAACTTTGCAGAATAATCGTACGAATGACTATGATAGAACAATATAATGCGGTGTGAAAAATGAAGAGTCAAGAGTATATTGTTTTCGAAAAAAACTAAGGGCTATAAATAGTTGCGATTTTAAACGATGAACGTTGATGAAAAGTCACAAAGTCATATCGTTTAGCCTGGGATGTGTTGTCAAACCATCATGAAGCCGAACGATTTCGTCGAAGGATGTAGACGAAACGACACAGAGTCATACTGTTCCGTCGATGAAAGATTTTAATGAATTGTCACGAAGTCGTACTGTTCTGTCGATGAAATATTTCAATGAATTGTCACGAAGTCGTATGAATTTTATAAATTTGCAATCATCATATATCACCAACGAGATATTGCTTTTATAAATTTGTTTTAATGGCAACTAACTGACGATTCTAGTGGTTTAATATATGTCTTGTTGAGAGAATGAAGTACCCTTTGGCTTCCCATGCTTTCAGGGATCAGATTTTACCGAGTGCTTGCTTCCATTTCTCCAAAATCGTATGAAATGCGTCCTTGAGATTTCCTTTTTGGCATTGCACGTCGGCTGATTCCACTTTGTAGTATATAGGCAACACTATAGCCCCCAGCCATCATTCTTGGGTTTCATTATTTGAATCAGTTAATCCAGTGACCATTTGCTCGAACCATAATTAAAGGAGATAATGGGAATCATGATCTTACTGTTCTTGATGGCTTTCGAGAAATCCGGGCTGATCTCTTTGCCTTGGCAGAGCTCCTCATCGTCTCTGAAAGCACGAATTCCGACATCGAAGAGCCCATTGTAGAGGTGATCGGTGAAGCCTTTTGACCCTAAAGCTCAAGAGCACCTCATAGTTTTTTCCGGATGATAGTTCCCATCGGCGCAGCTGGCAACCAGATGCAGCAGTATCCGCATCTTCCGCATCTTTGCGCACACTAGCTGTCTTCCTATTGAGAAAATCGAACGCGAGCACAGAGAGAAGGACAGGTGCCACGCGCGCGGCGAAATAATACCAAAAAATGAGGCGATGCATTTCGTTTTTGCTCTTACTCCGCCCTTGATTTTTGCTTTCACGTCAGACTGAGAAGAAAACCAGGATGCCTCTCAGGAAAAAAGAGATGCCTTTGTTGTTGCCCATCGTCTCTTCATTCGTTACATATTTGTCTCAATAATCTTCAATGAATTTTCCTGTCTCCGACCTATAATTTCTATCTCATACACCTGCATCGATTGAAGTAATGTTCTACTTCCCCAAAAAAATCAATAGCAGATCAATTTAATTAATAGAACTTGGATAACTAGAAAATAAAACAGGACCTGTTATCATCCCATGACTCGATAAAAATGATAAGAACAGGAATCTAGAAAGATACTAAATTCACAACAAGAGTAGAAACTCGCAAGCGTGTAGAACTGCACAAATAAAGAGAAATGACCTCAATTGTATTCAAGCAGTTCATGATATAGCACTCTGATCAACTTTCAGGACCAGAGTTCCACTTACGTGAAAGTTATGATCTATCTATTTACTGATGGCTAAACTCTCATATTGTATTGGGCTGACTTCTTGGATTTGTGCCTATTCGAATGCTATTGTCTGACAAAAAAAAGTGCTATAGAAAGTCTTGAATGTCACGTCCACATAGTGCCGGTTGTCTTTAACAAACAACAGGTCGCAAAATTTAAATTCAAATCTACAATCGTGTAAAAATTCAAGATTCATTAGCTATACCCTCAAGTTTATTCTGGCTCAATAAATTATGTCAGATTAATAATGGAATGGGGCACGCCATGTCAAACAACCAGTAATTGCCAACCATCACCATTTCCCGCTTTAATTGTAGTGTATAAAATAATATATGAAAGTGTGGCAAAAACAATTCTTTAAAATTGCCGATTTGGCCTCTATTTTATTAAGGAATGCATTATCATTAGTCAAGCAATATCAATTGCTATTGACAAGTATTTGAACTCTTGTCATATCTGACAGTTATGGAGGAGAATTGATAAAATCAGTTATCCCACAAGTGCTATTTGAGCAAAAGAAAAAGTTTGAGTTGGTTATTCATGAGAATTTGATCGGAATTGATACTCATGTGAAGAAGGTTATGGAATTTCTAGAAAATAATTCTCGTCCCACCCTATTTGTTGTAATCCATGGAATGGGAGTCATTAATAAGACTACTCTCGCTAAAACCATCTACAATGATCTGTACAATCAATTTGAGCATTGTAGCTTCATTGCTGATGGAAGGGAATCACGTGAAGCAACCACCACAATTTCCCGCTTTAATTGTAGTGTATAAAATAATATATGAAAGTGTGGCAAAAATGATTCTTTACGCTTGTTGATTTAGCCTCTATTTTATTAAGGAATGTGTTATCATTTGTTAAACAATATCAATTGCTATTGACAAGTATTTGAACTCCTGTCACATCTGATAGGCATGAAAGAGAATTGGTAAAATCAGTTATCTAACAAGTGCTATACGAGCAGAAGAAAAAGTTTGAGTTGGTTATTCATGAGAATTTGGTCGGAATTGATACTCATGTGAAGAAGTTTATGGAATTTGTAGAAAATAATTCTTGTCCCACCCTGTTTGTTGTAATCCAAGGAATGGGAGGCATTAGTAAGACTACTCTCGCTAAAACCATCTACAATGACCTGTCCAACCAATTCGAGCATTGTTGCTTCATTGCTAATGGAAGGGAATCTTGTGAAGCAACCACCGCCATTTCCTGCTTTAATTGTAGTGTATAAACTAAAATATGAAAGTGTGGAAAAAATGATTCTTTAAGTTTGCCGATTTAGCCTCTATTTTATTAAGGAATGTGTTATCATTTGTTAAACAATATCAATTGCTATTGACAAGTATTTGAACTCTTGTCACATCTGACAGGTATGAAGGAGAATTGGTAAAATCAGTTATCCGACAAGTGCTATTCGAGCAGAAGAAAAAGTTGGAGTTGGTTATTCATGAGAATTTGGTTGGAATTGATACTCATGTGAAGAAGGTCATGGAATTTGTAAAAAATAATTCTTGTCCCACCCTGTTTGTTGTAATCCAAGGAATGGGAGGCATTAGTAAGACTACTCTCGTTAAAACCATCTACAATGACCTGTCCAACCAATTCGAGCATTGTAGCTTCATTGCAAATGAAAGGGAATCATGTGAAACAACCACCACCATTTCCCGCTTTAATTGTAGTGTATAAACTAAAATATGAAAGTGTGGCAAAAATGGTTCTTTAAGTTTGCCGATTTAGCCTCTATTTTATTAAGGAATGTGTTATCATTTGTTAAACAATATCAATTGCTATTGACAAGTATTTGAACACTTGTCACATCTGACAGTTATGAAGGAGAATTGGAAAAATCAGTTATCCGACAAGTGCTATTCGAGCTGAAGAAAAAGTTTGAGTTGGTTATTCATGAGAATTTGGTCGGAATGGATACTCATGTGAAGAAGGTATGGAATTTGTAGAAAATAATTCTTGTCCCACCCTGTTTGTTGTAATCCAAGGAATGGGAGGCATTAGTAGGACTACTCACGCAAAAACCATCTACAATGACCTGTCCAATTAATTCGAGCATTGTAGGGGGTGCATGGTAACACTTCTGGAAGAGAATTTCTCTTCTAGAAGTCATTCTGGAGGAGAAATCCGTTTGGTAAAGACACTTCAGAAGTGCTTCTGAAGCTGAAAGCCGTTTGGTAAAAATATTGAGAATTTCTACTTCTGGAAGAGATTTCTACTTCTGGTTGGATTTTTTCCCAACTTTGAGAAGCTAAAAATTATAGCTTCTCAAAAAGAAGTCACTTCTTCAACTACAACGGTCTTCATCGACCAACGCCTATCGTTGTCGCCGGTCGCCGGCCGCCGCCGCCGGTCGCCGGCCACCGCCGCCGGTCGCCGGCCGCCGCCGCCGGTCCCTGCCGCCGACGCCGGTCGCCGGCCACGGTCGGCCGCCGCCGGTCGCCGGCCACGGTCGGCCGCCGCCGGCCGCCGCCGGTCGCCCGCCGCCGGTCGCCCGCCGCCGTCGCCGGCCGCCGCCCACTGCCGACCACCGCCTACCGCCAGCCACTGCCGGCCGTCGCCCACCAGCCGCCGCCGCCACCCACCGCCGCCCACTGCCGGCCTGCCGCCACCCATCGTCGGCCGCCGTCACCAGCCGCCGCCGCCCACCGCCGCCCTGCCGCCGGCCACCGTCGGCCGCCATCACCGGCCGCCGCCGCCCTCCGTCGGCCACCGCCCACCGCCGACCGCCGCCGCCCGCAGCTCGTCTCCGGCCGGCGGCGGCCAGCTCCACCGGAAATTTTGTTAATAATGTTTCAGAAGTAGAAAATTTCAAAAGTAGAAATCAACTTCTGATGGAAAAGTTGAAAAATCAACTTCTACTTCTGGTTGAGAAGTTGAAAAATCAACTTCAGCTTCAGAAATGATTTCTGAAGCAGAAGTGTTGCCATGCGCGCCCGTAGCTTCATTGCTGATGGAAGGGAATCATGTGAAGCAACCACCACCATTTCCTACTTTAATTATAGTGTATAAAATATTATATGAAATGTGGCAAAAATGATTCTTTAAGTTTGCCGATTTAGCCTCTATTTTATTAAGGAACGTGTTATCATTTGTTAAACAATATCAATTGCTATTGACAAGTATTTGAACTCTTGTCACATCCGACAAGCATGAAGGAGAATTGGTAAAATCAGTTGTCCAACAAGTGATATTCGGGACAACTGATATTCGAGCAGAAGAAAAAGTTTGAGTTGGTTATTCATGAGAATTTGGTTGGAATTGATACTCATGTGAAGGAGGATATGGAATTTGTAGAAAATAATTCTTGTCCCACCTGCTTGTTGTAATCCATGGAGGCATTAGTAAGACTACTCTCGCTAAAACCATCTACAATGACCTGTCCAATCAATTCGAGCATCGTGGCTTCATTGCTAATGGAAGAGAATCATGTGAAGCAACCACCACCATTTCCCGCTTTAGTTGTAGTGTATAAAATAATATATGAAAGTGTGGCAAAAGTGATTCTTTAAGTTTGCCGATTTAGCCTCTATTTTATTAAGGAATTTGTTATCATTTGTTAAACAATGTCAATTGCTATTGACAAGTATTTGAACTCTTGTCACATCTGACAGGTATGAAGGAGAATTGGCAAAATCAGTTATCCGACAAGTGTTTGGATTTCCTTGTTGATCAATCACATCAGCAGCATAATTACATGCATCATTGGCCATTAGGATTGGAGAGTAGGTACTGCTATTTCGGATTGATGCATTTCAGTTAAAAGACCTCAAGTGGCAAAGTGTCGGGTAAAAATTATCTGTAAGTACATATGGATGCATGAATCAATGCCCTGCGGCTATCGTAGATAAGAGATTTCTCTATCAAAAATACGAACACAACTAAGAGGAATTGAACCTGACAGACACATCGCTTTCCTTTTGGGAAGGTACTCCGATTAGTGTTTACCGAGTAGGACCTCGACTAGGCTAGGGGTCAAGGTTGGCCAGTGAGACATGGGGAAAACAGCCCAGATTATTAGCTGAGGCCCCTAAATGACTGCTCAGTGACGATTCTCCTCCTGAAGTCAAGAGTGTCGAGATCTTTTCCTCGCCTTGTCCCGTTATTATGCTCTCTTGTCGATAATTTTTTTTTTCTTTGTATCATTTACAAGAAAGTTGACAAACTGGGGGTACGTAAAAGATACTCTTTTCCAATGTTTCGACATGTATAAAAAAAATTATTGTGACACAAATGAAGTGGTTGCTTCCTAACCTGTTTGGGTAGGCAAAATTCATCAGATGTGAGATATGACTCGGTTTAGTTGGGGCTTCGACTGTAATTTTAGGCTTTAAAAAGAAGTATGCTGTGATTCTGTTTAGTGGGGTTTCCACTGTAATTTTAGGCTTAAAAGAGAAACATTCTTCCTCTGATTCTCTCGGTACCTCCCTCCAACTTAACCTACGGACTTGAATCATGCACGTGAAAGAAGCATATGCTCGCACCGCATGACATAGAAAATGTCGGACTAGAATCATAAAAACAATTTGTTATGTATTGACTCTTGGATAACATGTGGAACAAAAGGAAAAGTTGGTCAATTAACCTGCATAAAATACCTTCTTCACAATGGTTCTTACTTAAGGACATGGATGTCTGTCTTGAGCAGTCGTGCAATAAGTAGATCTTTCCCGCAGAATGGGATCATTTAGTCAACTTGAAGGTAGTTGTTTTGTTGGAAGAACCTTCTGACTGGAAAAAGTCTTGCGAGTTAGTGTTAGAATATTCTATTTTAATATTCAATTGTGGGCTTTATTAATTGTTACTGCAATTATTATTTGGTCTAATAAGAAAGAGATATATTATTTCCTAATTCAAGTAGGATATGGTGCTGGATAGTATGGGCCGAGATATCCTTATCCTTGATGAGGGGGTAGGGTTCATTCTCTATAAATAGTGCTTAAGTCCCTCTTCTAAACCAAAATGTCCACATAACCTCACATATAGAAATCGTCAGAAACGACAGTGAGGGGCCGTCTCATTGAAGCCAGTGATCAAGGGGGTTCATAGAGGAGAAGCTCTTAAGCGTCGGATTCTCGCAATTCCGCATCAAGAACGATGAATCCAAAAACAAGGTGCGTTAACTCTTTGACTCTATGGATGGAACAGGGATTTGTGTATCTGTACGTGTGTATCTTGGGTCGCTGCATACAGGATTAAATACGCAGCTTATATGTGGTATCAGAGCCTGCGCGTTTTAGGTCACGAATCGCGTTCCCGGTGTATTTTCTATTTTTTTTATCGAAATTCAAAGAAAATTATATATTCGGAAAGGGCTCGATGAGACGAGCAAAACCATATAAAGATCGCTGCCAGAAACCTCCGGACGCGCCGCCACGCGTCGCCACTCGCCGTTGGCTATCGGGCGCGTGGCGGCCACGCGCCCCAGGCGCATCACGCGCTGGCTCGGGCCCCGCACGTGCGCGGCACGTGGGGGCTGACGTCAGCTTAGCCGGGCAGACCCGACCCGACCCGACTTGCAGACCCGACCCGGATGGTTAACCGTTGACTCGGACTGTCCGGTCGGACCGGTCGTTGACCGGTCCGACCGGATCCGCTCGACCCGGTTCGCTAAACCGGTTTAAGGTAGCGGTCGGACCGATTAGACCGGTAGGACCGGTTCGAAGACCGGCTGAGGCACTGAACACGTGCGATGCACGTGTC
This sequence comes from Rhodomyrtus psidioides, assembly GCA_021437785.1. Taxonomy (NCBI): domain Eukaryota; kingdom Viridiplantae; phylum Streptophyta; class Magnoliopsida; order Myrtales; family Myrtaceae; genus Rhodomyrtus; species Rhodomyrtus psidioides. Next base: position 3,404,261 of record JAILYB010000030.1, read on the forward strand.
AGCGCGTGAAGCTCACGCGCCGAAGTTTTAGGCGGCGCGTGAGGGCGCGTGAGAGCTCCGATGGAGGTGTTCCAGGTACCGGCGTGCTCGTATGCTCATGCTCTACAGGATGGTATATTTATTTTTCATGTTTGGTATTTTCATGGATGGAAATACGTACGGAACGCCAAATACGAGGGTATTTTGGGGTATTTTCGAGGTATTTTCTGGTATTTATGTAAGGATTTGTGAAGTACAGGTACAGGCTTACATGAAAGTATCACGTGGAATTATGTGGAAATTTTTTGATCAATTTCATGTTTATGGTTTGACATGAATTATTGAGGTATCGATGAAAATTAGCAAAGCGTGTAATTTTGAACATGATTGCGCCAATTTCTGAAATTACATGCATACAGTGGATGTGAAATATAAAGTTATATCCCAATTTCAGGTAAATTCAATTGGGTTGTGACCGCCAAAGCGGCACGCTTGGTTGAGTTTAATAAAGAATATGTTAAATAATATTGGGATGTCTCATGTTTTAATGCGTAGTTATATTCCCAAAGGAGTAATTGCGTATTCTTGCATGGAGGGTTACATGTACAGCATATGGTTGAGGATTAATTAGTCCGAGTGCCGTCATACACCCAAAAGTGGTGATTAACAATGATTGAAATAAATTCTCATGACCGCTGTAATGTAGGGAGTATACAACTGCATGTCATGTTTTCTGCCCAAAGGTGATTATATGATGATGTATGTAGCTCTCAAGGTGAAATTTCACATTGCGCTAATTAAAAATATTGGTTATTTTTCAGTCACCTTTTCTGTGAACGGCAACTCCATAACTTTTGAGATTCTTACTGGTAGCAATTTTAAGAAGTGGAAAGAGGATTTTTTGTTTGGTATGGAACTGGCAGATGTTCATGCTGCACTTAGTGGGGATAGACCCGCAGCTCTTACTGAAACTAGTACAGATGCTCAAAAGGCACAGTTTGCTGCTTGGGAAAAGAGCAATAGGATTTGCTTGCTGTCAATGAAGCGATCCATACAAGAACATCTTAGGAGTGATTTTGCTGCTGACATCACTGCTAGACAAATGATGGATGCCTTGGTGGCTAGAAATCGTGAATCCCCTAATGCTGAAGTTGGGACACATATGTCAGGATTATTTAGTTTGAAGTATGATGGTTCTGCTGGTGTTAGGGACTATGTCATGAGGATGGTAGATATGCAATCAAAGCTCAAAGAGCTTAATGTTCCCATTCCTGATGCTTGTATCATACATTTTGTGCTGAATTCTCTTCCACCTGAGTTTGGTATTATCCAAACACAATATAACACTGCTGATCGGGCATGGACAATCAACGACTTGATTGCAAGGGTGGTGTCAGAAGAGTCCAAGCTGAAGAAAAGTAACGTGCATATGGCTATGTATGCTACTTCAAGTTCTGGTGTCAAGAAGGGCAAGGGCAACAAGAATCGTAAAGGAACTCATTCCTCTGCTGGTCATCATGACAACTTGGGACCAAAGAAACCGACCTTTAAAAAGGACGGTAATGCTGGTAAGGATGGTCTTTGCTTTTTCTGTAAGAAGGGAGGACACGTAAAGAAAGACTGCGCTAAGTATAAGAACTGGTTATCTAAGCGTGAGCCTAAAGGTAATGGTTCTTTGGCGTTGGTTTGTGAATCTAATCTGTCTGAAGCCCCATCTTGTTCGTGGTGGCTAGATAGCGGTGCAACTAACCATGTTGCGTTCACCATACAGGGATTCATAAACCGGAGGAAGCCAAATAAGGATGAATTAAAGCTCACCGTAGGAAACAACAATAAAGCTGATGTTGAGTTCGTGGGAGATGTTGTTTTAATTCTAGATTCTGGTTTTAATTTAATGTTGAGAAATACATTTTATGTACCTTCTTTCAGACGGAATTTAATTTCCGTATCAAGTTTGAACATGTGTGGTTATTCTTTTGAGATTTCAAACTCTGCAATTTCTATTTCTTTTAATTCAAATAAAATTGGGTATTGCACTATGTCCAATGGATTGTACAGATTATGTTTGTCTCCCAACGAAATATACATCGCTTATACAGCTGAAAAGGTTGTTTCCAAAAGACCTCTACCTAAGGAACAGTCATACGCAATATGGCACAAACGTCTTGGTCACATCTCTAAAGAAAGAGTGGAAAGAATGATAAAGGCTAGCATTCTACCCACTCTTATAAGTGACTTAGACACATGCGTAGACTGCTGTAGAGGTAAGATAACCAAAATAAAGAAGAAAACTGCAGTCCGCAGTTCTCACTCGTTAGAGATCATCCACACAGATATAAGTGGACCCTATACAGCAATATTGTGTAGAAATTTTTATTTCATCACATTTATAGATGATTATTCCCGATATGGTTATCTGTACTTGATTAAGGAAAAGTCTGAATCTCTTGACAAATTCAAGATTTTCCGGACTGAAGTTGAGAAACAGTTGGGGAAAGTCATAAAAATTGTCAGATCTGACCGCGGTGGTGAGTACTATGGTCGACATGGCGATGCTGGACAGCTTAAAGGGCCATTCGCCAAGTACTTAGAGGATTCTGGGATTGTGGCTCAATTTACCATGCCCGGTAGTCCTGAACAGAATGGTGTAGCTGAAAGGCGCAATCGTACTCTCATGGATATGGTAAGAAGCATGATTAGCAGAACTAATTTACCTGGTTTTTTATGGGGTGAGGCTTTGAAAACGGCGCTTTACATATTAAATCGTGTTCCTACTAAATCTGCGCCGCTTACCCCTTTTGAATTGTGGACTGGACGGAAGCCTAGCTTGAATCATCTAAAGGTTTGGGGATGTCCTGCAGAAGTAAAATTGTATAATCCAACTTTGAGCAAGTTGGATCCCAAAACCACTCGATGTTATTTTGTCTCTTATCCAGATCATTCAAAGGGATATCGATTCTATAATCCCAATGGAGGAATGAGAATTGTGGATTCACAGACAGCAAAGTTCCTGGAACTTGATGTAGCAGAAAAATGTGATTGTTCGCAGACTATTGAGGATAACAGCACGGTGAGTACTCCTATGTCGTTTTCTATACCTATACAAACAGTTCAGGAAGTTCCTGTACCACAGATTGAACCTGTTGAGGCTCAGGAACCTGTTATTGAGGCAATTCCTGATGAAGTTCCTCAAGCTTATCAGGAACAGAATGAAGTAGAAGATGCTCCTCTAAGGAGATCTGTTAGACAGAAACGATCAGCTATACCACCAGAATATATAGTTTATCTAGAAGAACATGATTATGATATTGGTTGTGTTGTTGATCCAGTGACTTATACAGAAGCAATTTCTTGTCCTCAATCTGATTTATGGTTAGATGCAATGAAGGATGAGATGTTGTCTATGAAACATAATGATGTCTGGGAGCTTGTTGCATTACCTGAAGGTTACAAACTTGTTGGTTGTAAATGGGTTTTTAAGACCAAAAGGGACTTTACAGGGAAGATTGAAAAATTTAAAGCTAGACTAGTAGCTAAGGGATTTACTCAAAGGGAAGGAATTGATTATGAATCAACCTTTTCTCCAGTTTCTTCTAAAGACTACTTTAGAGTAATTATGGCTTTAGTAGCTCATTTTGATATGGAGCTTCACCATATGGATGTTAAAACTGCTTTTCTGAATGGAGATCTTGATGAACAAGTTTATATGGCACAACCAGAAGGTTTTGCAACAGATGATACATGTAATCTGGTTTGTAGATTGAAAAAGTCTATCTATGGTTTGAAGCAAGCCTCTAGACAGTGGTATTTGAAGTTTCATAGTGTTGTTACTTCTTTTGGTTTTGTTGAGAACAAACTAGATCAATGTATATACTGCAAGGTCAGTGGGAGAAAGTTTATTTTTCTCGTTCTTTATGTTGATGACATCTTGCTTGCTAGTAGCGACATTGGGTTACTGCATGAGACCAAAAGAATGTTGTCGCAGAATTTTGACATGAAGGATCTAGGTGAAGCATCTTTTGTCCTTGGCATTGAGATCCATAGGGATCGTTCTCGCCGCATATTAGGCTTATCTCAGAGGGCCTATATTGATCGTGTTCTAAAGAGATTCAATATGCAAGAGTGCAAATCAGGGAATGCTCCAGTTTGCAAAGGTGATAAATTGAGTCTTTTACAATGTCCTCATTCAGAAATTGAGAAAGCACAGATGAAGGATGTACCTTATGCTAGTGCACTTGGTAGTATCATGTATGCTCAAGTTTGTACTAGGCCAGACATTGCTTTTGCAACAGGACTTCTAGGCAGGTATCAGTCAAATCCAGGACATGATCACTGGATCGCTGCCAAGAAGGTTTTGAGGTACTTAAAAAGAACTAGAGACTATATGCTGATGAACTTGCAGCTGGTGGGATATTCAGATCTAGATTATGCTGGTTGTGAGGATGACAAAAAGTCGACAACAAGGTATGTCTTTATGCTAGCAGGTGGTGCAGTATCATGGAAAAGTGAGAAACAGAAAACAGTATCATCCTCTACTATGCAGGCGAAGTTTATAGCATGCTTTACAACTGCTACTCAGGCTATTTGGCTCCGGAATCTCATTAGGGAGTTGACCGTGTTTGACTTTATTGATAGACCCATACAGTTGTATTGTGACAATAACTCTGCTGTGTTGTTCATTAACAACAACAGAGGTCTCAAGGGGTCTAAGCATATGGAGGTCAAGTTTTTGACCATAAAGGAGTCCGTGCAGAATAGTGACGTTGCAGTAGAGCATATAACTACAGATGCTATGATTGCTGATCCACTGAAGAAAGGGCTACACCCTTGTGTATTTGAACGACATGTCATTAATATGGGCTTAGAAGCATCATGGGATGCCATTGTTTAGTGGGAGCTTTCTAGTTTTTGCTCTAATAAAGTTTACAATGTTATATTACTTTTAGTAATGATTTTGATTTGTATTGAACTTTTACATTCTTTGAAGTTTTTTGAATGTGATGTTGAATGCATATCTGTTGAAAATCTTAAGGAATTGTGTAAACCTTGAGTGATGGCTGGGGCATTTATTTTAGCCAAAAAACATATGTCTTGTTACACGTAAAGCACAGTTAACTATAAAGGTGAGACATATGTTGGTTCGTTGGAACCGTAAAGATGTTCTCTCGTGACACATCCGGTTTTGTGACACATAAAGTGAGAGAATGGTGACTGACAATGAGGATAACATATAAGGCGTCTCTATTATTTGAGATGTTATCCGATTGCCATACTACCATATCAAATCCATATCAGTAAAGTTAAGAGTATTTGTGATTGTGGATGGCTCTGTGTCTTCTGATGCAGTTACTAGCATAGTCCGGTACTTAAGACTTTATGGGATCGGATTGACTGCTGGGAATTATCTCTAGACCAATATAAAGATGCGCATATACAGTACAGTTTCAATTAATTTAGCCGAAGTGGGAGAATGTTAGAATATTCTATTTTAATATTCAATTGTGGGCTTTATTAATTGTTACTGTAATTATTATTTGGTCTAATAAGAAAGAGATATATTATTTCCTAATTCAAGTAGGATATGGTACTGGATAGTATGGGCCGAGATATCCTTATCCTTGATGAGGGGGTAAGGTTCATTCTCTATAAATAGTGCTTAAGTTCCTCCTCTAAACCAAAATGTCCACATAACCTCACATAAAGAAATCGTCAGAAACGACAGTGAGGGGCCGTCTCATTGAAGCCAGTGATCAAGGGGGTTCATAGAGGAGAAGCTCTTAAGCGTCGGATTCTCGCAATTCCGCATCAAGAACGATGAATCCAAAACAAGGTGCGTTAACTCTTTGACTCTATGGATGGAACATGGATTTGTGTATCTGTACGTGTGTATCTTGGGTCGCTACATACAGGATTAAATACGCAGCTTACAGTTAGCACAGTGGAGTGTCTGAGGCTCGAGTTATTAGCAGCTTTCGAAGAAAGATTCAAGAAGAATTGCACGAGGAGAAGGACAAGTCTTGCCCTAACAATCTTTTCACCATATTCTGTTATCTTACATCATTTTTAAAGCGATTGGATTGTGTGATTTTGTGGGCTTTCAACAGAGATTGGCTCGTTCATGGTCGCGTCCGGTACAGTTTGTTCCAGGCTTCAAGGAATCAAGTGATCATGACACACGATTCCTTATCATCCACATGCGGGATTCCGTGGAGTTCCTCAATGGTTCACTTATGTTCTTACATTGGAATTTTTTGGATCTACTTGTTTTGACGATGGAGCACTGCTGATTGGAGCCATTCGACATGGATTGGATGGTTTTGTTGCCGATGTCATATGGTTGTGAGCCTTGTTGAAGAAATCCATCTGGCAGTGTATCCTTGCTTGACTGGCCAAGTAAAGTTCTTCGGAGGTTATGGAATGTCGGTAAGTTTGCTCATCTCTGCAGGTGCTTCATAGCTGGCTTCTAGGTAGTTGGTAGTCTCAGCAGAGTCGAGCTAAAATGGATGAACTAGCTATTGAGCTGCCTGGGTTTCCATCAGTTTGATGCAGGAAAGCTTCAGCTAGTCTTATATAAAGAAGTCAGACAAACAATGAGCTAGCGGAGATGATTTGTTTCTTCTCTTAGGAATTAATATTTTCGCTTATGCACAAGTCCCTCTTCTGGATTTTTGTTGGGTTTCACACTAATCATGGACCTGAGTGACTTTGATAGAAAAGTTTCGAGATTTTTTGAGTTAGAATATGTAAGTTTGGCTTCTCATGTTATCACACTCGATATTGCTAGACACTCCATAACCTCCTTGTAAATAATGTCTTAGAAATTCGGCATCGCCTTATAATTTTGCGGGAAAGTTGCACAAATATTACCCTAATTCAAAGGTAATACATAATTGCTCCTAAACTTTTCAATCGTTACTCGTTATATCTGTAAGAAAAAAAAAGTGATGAAAATCCTCATTCAAGAGGACCCACCAAAATGGTCATCATGCTTGCTGGCCGTGATTGTATAATGTTGGTGATTTTCCACAGGCGCGCTGACTCCAAGATCAGAACTAACAACCTTCTTGATTCTCCCCCCAGATTATAGAATCTCTCTCTTCCTCTTTGTTCATTTTCTAACTCAAGTACTTCGTATAGCATGTTTTTTTTTTTTTTTTTATGATTACCAAAGCCATAATTTCAGTTTCTAATACTACACCGGCAATTGCATATCTGAATTTTCTTTCTTAAAATCTGAATTTGACTCATCATAATCATGCTTTACTTTCAAACTCTTTAGATTCGAAAGACTTGAATTTCAGCCTTTTGCTTTTCCTAACATGTATTATTAATAAATCTCTACCATAGGCATGGTAACTGGGTCGTCCTGGTCATGCTAGACCTGTCCCGCTAATACTAGCCGGCCATGCCAACGTTTAAGCTCTACTAGTTCATTTCTTATTTTGATAGTTAAGAAGGAATAAATTGGAATCCAAACAAGGGTGATAGGTCGACCCCCCTCCCCCCCCCCCCCAAAAAAAAAAAAAAAACAAACAAGGGTGATAGAATCTACCTAAATTTCGAATCGGTACATTCGTGATAAATTTATCTCAGACTATTTTTTGACCACAAAAAACCCAAACTGATATACTTGTAAAAAATTCACCATAAACTTTTTTTATTATAAAAAATCCTAAACTACTATATCTATGATAAATTTATTCTAAATTGGTATACATGTGATCAATTTACCCTATGTTAATTTTCGTTTAATTTTATCGTTGAGCTGCTGAATTAGATAACACGTGGCAATTGGTGAGTGCACCGGTTTGAGGTTTTTATCTTCTGTTTGTCATATATGTATTAGTATAGGATTTTTTGCAGTATTAACCCAAATTAACATAGACTAATCAAGGCTAAATTTGTCATAAGTGTACATTTTAGAATTTTTGGTGGTCAAAAAATATAATTTAGAGTAAATTTATATGGGTGTATCGGTTTAGGATTTTTTTTTATGATAAAAAATTAGTTTGGGTGCAAATTTATTATAGGAGTACCATTTTATATTTCTTATGATCAAAAAATAATTAAAGATAAATTTATGTATTCATTGAAGTTCTTTTTTGGAGTATTAACCCGAAATTTAGCCATGAAAAGAAAATCCTTGTAACAAGGAACAAGAAGGGGCAAAAGAGTAATAACGAATAATTTCTTGCCATCGCAAAGCATTGTCAGTGACTAAAATCTATCCGACATCATAGAAAAGCACGCTTAAAAAGCGTTAAGCGTTGGCAGGTTTTCTTTTTCCACATTAGGATGGCTTCACCTTCTTTTTCTTTGCTTTTTCGTTTTGCTTTATTTCCTTTTCATTATCATTCTTGCAAATTTCTTTTTTTTTTCGAAATGCAAATTTCTTTTCCACAAGAAATGGTTTTATGGTAGGAGCCGCCAAATTGATGAGGTAATTATTTTGATAGTTTCACTCATAAATGATTCTTTTTCAAATCGATGGGTTAATTGTTTCGGTTGCCTGTAGTTGAGAAATGATTCAACATCTTTTATGACATGATTTTATCGTTCTATTTGATGGTGCTTCTTATTTTAATTGCTAGCTTGCTAGTAATAGTTGAATTTTCTTTCGATTCTACAAAAAAATGCCCACTTTCGCTGAGTAAGAGTAAGCACGTGCTCGTCATCGTTTGAAGTTTGATGGGAAGGTAGAGATTATATAAAAGCAGCTATAACAAATATAATAAAGTTAACATCTATTAAGTGATATCACCGAATCATAATATAACGTTTAGCAAGTTAATAAACATATTTACGAAAATATGTACCGTACGAAGTGTGGAAATCTGGATGGCTCTTGATTCTTTTTTGAAGAAAAAACACAAATTTTTATAAAATGTGCGACCGCAATCAAGCCCCACTCCTATCTTCTCCTCATTTCCACGCACGGAGACAAACGACTATGACTATAAGCGGGTGATTACTGTTCCTGGTCAATGAACTGACAGCTGGCTTCGATTTATATAGATCGATCGAGCCAATGAAGAGACAAGTAAGTGGGCAACAAGAAGGCATTTCGTTTTTTTCCCGAGAGGCATTCTGGTTTTCTTGTCCATCTGGCTTGAAAGCAAAAACGGAATGGATCTTCCCAAGAAACGGAAACTCGGTGAGCTTAGAAATGCCAAAGATGTTGATGCTAGTGGATCTGGTTCGGTGATTGCGCCGACCGGAGCTAATTCCGGTGGATCTAGTTCGTCTCCGACGGAAACCGCTAATGATGCATCTAGTTCGTCGATCGCACCACCTGGAGACTTCTACGAGGTGTTCTTGAGCTTTAGCGGTGAGGATACTCGGCATGGCTTCACCGATCACCTCTACAGTGGGCTTGTCGATAGCGGAATCCGTACTTTCAGAGACAATGAGGAGCTTCACAAAGGGAAGAAGATCGCCGAGCTTTTTGTGGCCATCGAGAACAGTAAGATCCTGATCCCTATTCTATCCGAGAATTATGGTACGAGCAGTTGGTGTCTGGATGAATTGGTTCAAATTATGGAGTGCGAGAAAAAGAGCAAGGAGACTATAGTGTTGCCTATATTCTACAAAGTGGAACCATCTGAGGTGAGACATCTACTCGGGAGATTTGGAGGTAAATTTCGTGAGCGTGAGGAGCGTTTGCTTAGAAGGGAGGGTTTCGATTCGGCAAAATTGGAGAAATGGAAGGAAGCACTCGAAGAAGTCGGCTCCTTGTCAGGATACACCGTCACGGGGTAAAAATATTCACCAAAACTTTCTCCACTTTACTTTCTTTTTATTTGTGTGGCTGTTTACAGTTGTGCTGATCATCACCTGCTTCATTCTAGCGATACAGATTACTAGTGATCCTTTTATTAGGGCAATGATAATCAAAACTCGTAACGTCATGTATTGTGCGTGTTGATTGTCAAAGCCTTAATCCTTTATCTTCCCAAGTTACGTTTGTTACGCTATGAATGTGTCGTTAATTAGTTGCTATAAATTATTTTTTTCGAAAGAAATATGTCATTGGTAGATGTGACGATTGCTTATTGGATTTTGGCCTACTCAAACACTATAGGAAATTTTCAATGTCGCGTCCACATCATCCCTATTATCTTTAACAAACAACGATATTTATTAAAATTTAGCTTAAATCCATAGCCTCATGTGATTCATTAGCAACATCCTCAAGTTTCTTCTGGCTCAATAAATTATGAGAGAGTTACAGTGGAACGGGGCACGCCATGTAGAAGCAACCACCACCATTTCCCGCTTTATTCTTAGCATATGAGATAATATATAGAGGTGTGGCAAAAAGAATTCCTTAAGTTTGTCTAATTTATCCTCCAATTTGTTTATTACAGTGTTATGATTAGTCAAACAGAATAAAATTGCTATTGCCGTGTATCTGAACTCTTGTCACATTTCACAGGTCTGAAGCAGAAATGGTAAAATCGATTGTCCAACAAGTGTTACTCGAGCTGAAGAAAAAGTTTGAGTTGGTTATTCCTGAGAATATTGTCGGAATTGATAGTCATGTGAAGAAGATTAAGAAATTGATACATGATAATTCTCGTGCCACGGTATTTGTTGGCATCCACGGAATGGGAGGTTTCGGTAAGACTACTCTTGCTAAAACCATCTACAACGGGCTCTCCAATCAGTTTGAGAACCGAAGCTTCATTGCTGATATTAGAGAATCGTGCGAACGTGATGGCATTGTGCACTTGCAGAAGCAATTAATCTCTGGAATACTGAAGCGGAATTGTAAAGTTTCTAACGTGGACGAAGGGATTATGCTCATGCAATCCAACTTTAAAAATAAGAAAGTGCTGATTCTCGTTGAGGACGTGGATGCTGAGGATCACTTGAAAAATTTGGCTCGAAGTCGTGATTGGTTTTCTTCGGGAAGTGTGATTATTATTACCACTAGAAACAAGAATATTCTTGACAGTGCAGAGGGGCACTACAACTATGAACTCGAGGAAATGGATGAGGAAACATCTTTGATTCTGTTTAGTAGACATGCATTCAGAATGGATGCTCCTCCACGTGAATTTGAGGTCCTCACTCATGATGTTGTACGCACCACCGGAGGGCTTCCCTTGTCTCTTGAGATTGTCGGTTCATTTTTGCGCAGTAAAGAGCCAGCGGTATGGGAAGATATGATTGAAAAGTTAAGAAATGTCCCTCATGAGAAAGTGCAAGAAAAACTAAGGATAAGTTACGACGCACTAAATCATACACAACAACAAATATTTTTGGATATCGCTTGCTTTTTTATTGGCTCTGACTGGAGAATCGCACGTTACATGTGGAAAGCCGAAGGGTGGTACCCAAATGAGGCAATTGTAGTATTGAGATTAATGTCATTAATAAAAGTTGAAGAGAATTATAAGCTCAAAATGCATGATCATTTGCGAGATCTTGGTCGGGAAATCGTCCGCAAAGAAGGCAAGTGGAAGCCTCGGAACTACAGCAGGTTGTGGAACTCCAAGGAAGCCTTGAATGTGCTAGAGGAAGATGAGGTAACGGTTTCTATTCTTTTGCTCCCTTAGTCCATGTTTTATTGACGGAGTTAAAGATAGAGCAGAAGAAAAAGTAATTGACGAAGTTTTATGTATTTCATAATACAACATTATACAAAAGGAACCTATTTATAGGCATTACAATAAGACTAAATACAGTAACTAAATAATGCACAATCAATCAGATTGATAATCAATCAGGATGAATATTAAGGATCACGCAGAATATCAATCAGAATAATATCTAACATCCCCCCTCAAACTCAAGGTGACATAGTAGAAGTCAGCTGGAGTTTGGAAAAAAGATCCTGAAAGCGCCCGGGTGGATGTGCTTTTGTGTAGATATCAGCAGTTTGATCAGTAGATGAAGTGGAAACAAGTCGTACTGTGCCACGGAGCACATGATGTCGTATGAAATGACAATCAATCTCAATGTGCTTGGTGCGCTCATGGAAAACATCATTATGAGCTATTTGAATAGCGCTCCTATTGTCGCAGTAAATGACTGTTCCACCAGTATGACAGACTCCCATGTCTTCCAATAACCATCGTAACCAAAGTAATTCCGACAACGTATCAGCAAGAGCACGGTATTCGGCTTCGGTGCTTGATCGAGCGATAACGGTCTATTTCTTGCTGCGCCATGATATGAGTGAGGTACCAAGAAAGAAACAGTAGCCTGTAGTGGAGCGACGATCAAGGGGATCACCAGCCCAATCAGCATCTGAATAAGCAGTTAACTCTAAAGTAGAGTCGGCAGAAAAATGAAGACCATGAAACAGGGTGCCTTTGACATATCGAAGAATACGAAGAACAGCAGCAAAATGAGTTGTCCACGGTGCGGTCATAAACTGACTGACTATGTGAACCGCATAGGCAATATCGGGACGAGTAACTGTAAGATAGACAAGGCTACCAACCAACTGCCGATAAAGGGTAGGATTCGAAAGAATAGTTCCATCGTTGTCATTAAATTTGGCATTTACCTCAATTGGAGTTTTAGCAACCTTGGTATCTGTTAGTCCCGCGCGAGAAAGAAGATCGGTGGCATATTTCGCTTGAGAAAGATAATAACCCGAGGAGTCGGAAGCAACCTCCAAGCCAAGAAAGTAACTGAGACGCCCAAGATCTTTCATTTCAAATTGCTGACTAAGATATTGTTGGAGTTTTGTGATACCGATATGATCATCACCAGTTATAATCATGTCGTCCACATATAATAGTAGAAGAATAGTCCCACGAGATGTTGTCTGAACAAATAGAGCATTGTCATGAGGACTAGAATGGAAGCCAAGACGCTCCATGGTGGAGCTGAACTTTGAGTACCATGCACGAGGAGCTTGTTTCAGTCCATATAAAGCTTTTCGTAACCGACATACTTTATCAGAGGTAATAGCAGACCCAGGAGGAGGCTCCATATAAACTTCCTCAGTAAGATCTCCATTAAGAAACGCATTTTTGACGTCCATCTGGAATAGTAACCATCGCTTAATGGCTGCAACAGCAAGAAGGCTTCGAACCGAAGTAAGGCGGGCAACTGGAGCGAATGTCTCATCATAGTCAATCCCATATTCTTGAGTAAAACCTTTTGCAACCAGTCGGGCTTTATAGCGTTCCACTGTAACATCTGCCTTAGTTTTGATCTTATACACCCATTTACAGCCTATAGCAGACTTTCCATAAGGTAAATCAACCACATCCCATGTATGAGATTTGTCTAAGGCGCATAACTCATCCGCCATTGCTTGCTGCCAAAGAGGGTTAGTTCGTGCTTCTCTGTATGTGTGAGGCTCGTGAAAAGAAGCAATGGTGGAATAACAATGATAGTCACGAAGTCGAATAGAAGGTTGACTTACTCGAGTAGAACGACGAGCAGGAGAAGAGGGAATGACTAAGTCTGGAGAATCCGCAGATGGAGCAGACAAATCAGGAGAAGCCGAAGTGGATCCACCAGATGTACCTGTATCAAGATTAGAGAAGGACAACTCCAAAGAGGAAGATTTCGTGGATGCGTCTTCAGGAAAGAGATCTATTGAAGGATCAGTAAAGAAAGGAGGAGTAGTAGAAGAGGGGTCAAAAGGGCGAAGTGAAGAGAACATTTTGTGTTCCCAAAAAGTAACATGGCGAGATACGCGAAGTCTATTTGAGATAGGATCCCAACAGCGATAACCTTTGTGCTCGATTCCGTACCCAAGAAAACAACATAGACGAGCACAAGGTTCTAACTTCGTGCGTTCATTTGGAAGAATATGGACAAAACAAGCACTGCCAAAAACTCGAAGAAGATTGTAATTTGGAAGACTGCCATACAACCGCTCATAAGGAGAGATATTACCGATAGTAGAAGATGGAGTGCGATTGATGGTGTAGATAGCAGTATGAGAAGCTTCTCCCCAAAACTTTTCTGGGCAAGAAGCTGTGATTAGAAGAGTACGAACAATATCTAAGATGTGTCGATGTTTACGCTCAGCTTGATCATTTTGTTGAGAGGTTCCTGGACAAGAACGATGAATGACAGTGCCATTTTCAGAAGTAATTTTGACCCACAGATATCAAATTTAAAGAAAGCTTAGGAACAATGAAAGTGTCTGGTAATGATAATGTGGAGATGGATATGTTTCCTATGTGGCTAACTAACATCTGTGAATTGTCAGCTGTATGAATAATAGGAGTTTGTGAAGGAACTGACGTTGATGTAAACAAATTCTTGTTCGAAGTCATGTGATTGCAATAGGCAGAGTCAAAGAACCATGAATCATAAGTACCTGGAGTCACAGACAGAGCAGAGGCACTAGAGATTGAGGGATTAGAGGTACCAGATTCTCGAAGAATGCAGCGAAGATCTTCTAAAGATAAGGTAACAGATGAGTTGCTTGAAGAACCCGCAATACTAGCAGCAGTAGTGGATGAGCGTGCAGGTGGACCTCTGTATCGGGATCGATTGGTTGCCCCCATAGGTTGCTTAGGTTGTCGTCGATAGCAAGTGGATGCAAAATGACCAGTTCGATGGCAATGCGTACAGTAGGGCCTGTTTGAGGAAAAAGAGGCAGGAGTGGCAAGAACCGCTTCTCCAGGAGTAGACAGAATAGGGCGATGCGTCTTCAAGGTAGCAAGCCGAGTCTCTTCAGTCAATAGTTCTGAAACAACTACCTCAAGACAAGGCAACGGATCTCTATGCAGAAGTGAAGCTCGAACGGGTTCAAACTCGTCATTAAGTGCCATCAGAAATTGCATAACACGCATACGATCACGATATTCAGCAAACTTGAAAGCATCAGTATCAGCATCCCATTTTGGCTCAGATAGAGCCAATTGATCCCAAATTGCATGCATAGAGGACAAAAAATCATTAATGGACTGATTTGTCCCTTGATGCATACGATGTAAATTTCCTAACAACTGATACTGATGAGCAATATCCGAGGTGGAATACCGACTTGCAAGCAAATCCCATGCTTCCTTTGCTGTATTTAGGCGACCAAATTGAAGCCTGATGGAAGGAATCGAAGTATTTCGAAACCATGTTAGAATCTGATGATTCTTGCTGTCCCATTCCTCCAAACGCTCGTTAAATTTATCTTCTGTTTCCCCACTAGCTCTCTTAAGCAAGGGAATTTCGCTGGTGACGTAACGCCAGAGTTTACGCCCTCTCAAGAAACTTGATATTTCTTGAGCCCATAAAATATAATTGGTTCCATTCAACACGGTTTGAATAGGTACCGGCACATCCATTTTATCCATTGAAAATACTTATGTATAGGATAAAAATCAAGAAAACTACTGCAAGACTGCAAAATTGAAGAAATATGACCCAAAAATGGAATCAGCACGTCAAAATACCTCGGGAGCTGAGGCGGTCAACTTTCGATCAACTGTCAACCAATTGATGACGTGGCGAACTAGATGGCTTCGAAGAAAATCCCAATCCTAGCAGTCTCCAGTGGAAGAAAATCCCAATCTTCAGCAGTGGAGAAGAACAAAAAAAAAAAAATCCCAATCTTCAACGTAGACGGCTTGATCAGGAAGGTTCGACCGATCTACTTCAAAAGTGGATTTTCATTAGTCGTCCGGGAGATCGAGACAGAGTCGCTTGATCAGGAAGGTTCGGCAGAGTGCGATCGTGGCCCAGTCTTGGACAAGGCACACTGAGCAACGACGGAGATATGTGGGTCTCGACGGCTGGATCGCGACGGCTGAGCTCGAGGAACGACGGTCACGGGGTCGCGGAGAGGAGACAGAAACGGGCGGCCGCGACGACTGGAACAGCGCGGCTGAGACGACTGGAACGGCGCGACAGCAAGGAGGAGACAGAAGCAGGCGCGTCTTGGGTACGCGGCTGAAAGGCGCGGCTAAGACGAGCACGAGCGGCGCGACGACTGGAACAATAGATCTGGGTGAAGATTCTGGGTGGTGACGGCGGATCTGGGTGGTGGCTGGGTGCTAAAGAAGACGATGACTGCTTGAAGCGTGAGGCAAGCGTGAGGCAAGGTTGAAAAGAAGGTTTCCCAGAAGCTTCTCTTCGTCAAAGTAACGAAAAAAAAAAAAAGAGAATATTTTGGCTCTGATACCAAATTAAAGATAGAGCAGAAGAAAAAGTAATTGACGAAGTTTTATGTATTTCATAATACAACATTATACAAAAGGAACTTATTTATAGGCATTACAATAAGACTAAATACAGTAACTAAATAATGCACAATCAATCAGATTAATAATCAATCGGGATGAATATTAAGGATCACGCAGAATATCAATCAGAATAATATCTAACAGTCGGAGTGATCTTGTTCCTCTACTCAGTGCTTGCTCTAGTGAACAGAGAACGTTATATTGTCATTGTCCTCGCGTCTTTTTATTGACGTGATTAGAAAGCAGCAGGATGATTTCCCTTAGTCAGTACTGCAGCTTATCTGACTTTTTTCTTACCCAAGTTTACGATTTTTTTTTTCCAAGAATGGGGTACTTTTCAATTTATTAGATAATTGATAGGGGTATTCTAGATTGGAAAAAAAAAATCCGAAATGCAATGATTGATTGGGTTACATCCTTGACACGTGCAACAAATAACTTGACTATGCTGCTGTGAAAAATAACTACTTAGGGCATGTAAATCATATATTGTATTTGTGAAATTATTCATAGTTTTGACTCTATTACTTTGGAATCCATCATTCACTTTTGATTCAAAGTTATTATTCAACGTGCAACCGATTTATAATCTCAAGAGCCAGTGTTATATTAGCAAATGTCAAAACCGATTTACGATGTCTATTTATTATGTCTTTTGTAGAACTCAAGAAACGAGCTAAACTAATCCCTAGAAAGATGGATATGCTGAATATTTTATAACTATATAAATTGGAATAAATAACTTTTACAACTAAAAAGGTACATCATTTCATGTAATTATTTCAATACTTTTGTTGGGTTCATTAAGTCGAAATTAAAGTGGTTTTGATAGAACTGATACAATTTTTTCTTTTCAGTTTATTCATGCATTTATTTAAAATGCTTGAAGTTATTTTCTTGTGTTATCTGAAAGTACAATCAACTTTGATGAAATAAAAAAAAAAAAAACACGTGAAGTGCGAAGCATGGACAAGAGCACTATGACGACTTACAAATAAACAAAATGAAAAGACATTAAAAGCATAATTGAAACACACAATTTTTTGTGTTGTTTGATGTGGGTCGCTCTGTCATAAAAAAACTGAGTCATGTAGGATAACATCGTTGGAAAATTTGTCTTACTTTTGTTCCTGATGTCAGAGGTTAGGTTTATTTTTGCTTTAGTTGCTCTTCCCTTGGATACCTTTTGAGGTGTTGAGATCGAATTCCTTCTCCACTAATCATGTCATTCTCCTTTGAGAAGCCATGAAGTCTTGCACAACATTGAGAAGTACCATGAAACATTCTGGCTCGGAGAAACAGGCATATATGATGTTAATAGAGATGTGAACAATGATATTAGATTATTTTAATTAGATATAAATAGTGTTAAAGAACGGTGGTTTTTTACTTATAGGGAACAAGAGAGATTGAGGCCATTTATCTTTGCAAAGAAAGCTCAATAGGCTTAGGCAAAACAACAGACCAAGGTGACAATATCCTCACGGGCGAACAATTCAAGAAGTTAAAGAATCTAAGATTCCTTGACGCAAGGGAGGCACATTTTCGTGGGGATTTTAAGGAGTCATTTAAGAAGTTAAAATGGCTTCGATGGAAGAAATGTCCCTCGACTTTTGAAGCAGAAAATTTTAATGTAGAGGAATTACGGGTACTCGATTTGAGGAAAAGCAGTATATCAGATAAATGGCAAGGATGGAGTTGGATCAGGGTAAGATGGAAGTAAAAGTCTATTTTTCCCTTTTTTTTAATCATAATTAGTCTGGGCTGACCTCATTGTAATATTTTGTTTATCAGACGGCAAAGGAGCTAAAATATCTCAACCTTAGTGAATGTCCATCTTCTTTAGAGTCAACTGAGTTTCTCTCGGCTTTTGAGAATTTGGAGACTTTGATTATCAGACATTGTTGGGGAATACGGCAAATTCACTCTTCGATTGGAAACATGAAGAATCTGGTGCATTTGGACTTAGGGGGATGTTGCATACAGCGGCTGCCAGAAGAAGTGGGTAAATTAGAAAGACTGGAGCAACTCCTCCTAAATGGTCATTCTATTTCTTCACTACCAGAAAGCATCGGGGATTTGCAGAATCTAAAAATTCTGAATATTACCGGTTCTCAGATAAAAGAGTTACCGAACAGCATATGCAGCTTAAAGAATCTAGAAATCCTGAATATTCGGCGCAGTAATATAAAAGAACTACCCCATGATATTGGAAGGCTGAGAAAGCTCCGAAATTTAGATGCTTCACGTTGCTCTGAACTAGGAGGGGACATGCCAGAAAGCATGGGTAATCTTTCTTCCCTACAACGCCTTGATTTGTCTGAATGTGGTAAGCTCCAATCACTATCGATGCTTCCTTCCAGCTTAACATGTTTGCGTGTCCACTGTCGAAGTGGCATATTGCCTTCACTTTCCGACTTGACCCATCTCAAGGAGTTATATCTCGAGGGAACACCTTTTGAAAAATCCCCAAACTTTCCCTTCGAATTGGAAATATTGCACATCGATAACTGCCACCTTATCAAAACACTGGACGTTTCAGAAGCCATCCATCTGACGAGATTACGTGCCCACAATTGCAGTAATCTAGATGAAATTCAAAGTCTTGACAAATTGAAATATTTGGAAACCTTGGGTATCGAGTATTGCCCTTCAATTAAAAGTCTCCACCTTTCAAAACACGAACGTCCGAAGAAATTGTGGGCTGATTCTTGCACAAACTTGATTGAAATTCAAGGCCTAGATGGATTGGAGTTCTTGGAAGAAATATTAATCTTGGAATGCAACTCAATTAAGAGCCTGAACCTTTCAAATTGCAAGGGTCTGAAGAAATTCGAAGCTTCATCGTGTGAAAAATTGATTGAAATTCAAGGCTTTGATAGGTTGGAGTCCTTGGAAAATATACAAATAATTGGGTGCGCTTCAATTAGGAGGCTGGACCTTTCAAAATCCAAGGATCTCAAGAGAATATATGTTTGGAATTGCGAAAACTTATTCGAAATTCAAGGTCTCGATAAGTTGGAGTTGTTAGAAGAGCTAGGGATGACGGGGTGCACTTCCCTCGGAAGGTTACCAGATTTGGAGTCCTTGGAAGAAATATTAATCTCGGGATGCAACTCAATTAAGAGCCTGGACCTTTCAAATTGCAAGGGTCTGAAGAAATTCAAAGCTTCATCGTGTGAAAAATTGATTGAAATTCAAGGCTCTGATAGGTTGGAGTCCTTGGAAAAAATAGAAATAAGTAGGTGCGCTTCAATTAGGAGGCTGGACCTTTCAAAATCCAAGGATCTCAAGAGAATATTTGTTCGCGATTGCGAAAACTTATTCGAAATTCAAGGTCTCGATAAGTTGGAGTTGTTAGAAGAGCTAGGGATGACGAGGTGCACTTCCCTCGGAAGGTTACCAGATTTGTGCTGCTTTGACACGTTGCGTCACTATGATTGTGGCAACTTTTGTGATATTCAGCAGTTAGAGAGATTCCTATCCCTCAAATCGTTGATAATTCATGAGGATAACAACTTCTCTGCAAAATTACCAAAACTTCGTCATTTACGGGAATTGTACCTAATAAATTGTCGTGAACTTCGGGAGATCCTGGGGCTTGAGGATTTGACATCTCTAGAATTTATAAGAATCTTAGGGTGTTCCTCGATCGAGATCTTACCTGATTTGTCATCATTAACCAACTTGAAGAGACTGGATGTGCGCAAGTGCGAGAAACTCAGCTCCAAGGGCTTGAGAAATTGGTGGAACTCCTTCGAGGCCTGGACAAATTGGCTGAACTCCGATTGCGAACTCGAAATCGATAATATCGAATATCTTGAGCACTTCATGGATCCTGGGACTGAAGGAGTCGACATCTCTAGAAAATTGATAGTTCCTCGATGGTGATCTTACCTGATTTGTTATCGTTAACCAACTTGAAGACTCTGGCAGTGGACATTTGCGAGAAACTCAGCTTCGTGGGCTGGAGAAATTGGAGTAACTCGTGGGCTGGAGAAATTTGAGGAACTCCAATTGCGTACTCCAAAACAATACTGGAGCTGCTTGGGACGATGTTTCAGTTTGAACCAGTCTTGGACAAAGAATAAATTTATAGACGTAGACTGGAAGGAGTTTTTCTTTTGGAGGATATCATCTAATACAGTCAGATCCGATCGTTGGATGATCCCCATTTCCTTGGGAAAAAGAAAAGGTCAGTTGCTTTTGCCCTTTTAAAATATATCGCCCAATTTTCATTGTATTTCCTGTTTGAAATTTCTTTTAAGATATATTACCTCTTCATTAATATTTCCTGGTTGACAGTGATATTGTTTTCTTACTTGATTCAAGGATTCTGGGGGAGAAGTTAATGGAATTCTGCTTTGGCAGTAACGGAAGTAGATCGAAAGGCCTTTCTATCTCATCATTTGTCATTAGTCTTCAGGTAAGATTCTTCATCCTATTCAGAAAAGTAAAGGTTCCCTGCGTTGGATTGACTCTGGAATGCTGGAATCATTGAATGAAAAAACTGTTGCATACTGGCGTTCCATAGCACGCCGAAGGTTATCATAAATGTCGAGAAATGCTAAACGGACTCTGCACGCAGGTCGTCATATTAGCTTTTAATTTGCTCCGCCGTGCAGTTCATGGCTGCATGTTTCTAAGTTACAATTAAGAATGAATTTACATCACAAAATGAACCTGTTTAGAGGGCATCCCTTAGTTCGGTACGCTACTGTGTCCTACACGTTTTATCTCACAAAATTGTCTGCATTAGTCGATTAAGGTAATTGTCTCGGATGAGAAACGGTAAACGCAAGGATAGACTTTTCGTCTAGTAATGTGGTTGTGAATTAACCATTAACTAGGCCAGAAGCAAAACCATTGTGAATTATTTGGATCAAATGAGAAATTTGCAACTCGAATTTTGCTGAATATGAATCCATGCTCATCTTCTTTTTTATCTGGGATGTACCTAAAAGTATAGATTAGCCCAAAGAATACTTCTTAACGTTTGTAGAGTCAGTAATGCCATCAGTCGAGCAAATAATCAAGATGGCAGACATGAACGAGAATGTCTTTCAATATAGTCCACCGCACAGCTATCCCTTATATTATGCATAAGCTCTTATTAGTGCATTGGCTTACTGTAAAAAAAAAAAAAAAAACTGGGGGAGCGTTTTCTTAAGTTTCCAGAGGAACAATCCTTCGGTGTGTCATTTGAAAACTGTCTTGCATTCGTTTTGAAATGTGAACTGCACATAATGTTAGGAGAAATAATCGTACTATCCCCGGAAGAGAATCCATTCCACAACTTGATCAAAGCTTTTGTGGTTGATGTTGTTAGCTGCCTATCAGTTGGATTGAAAGAGTTGAGCAGAAAATTGATGTTGATTTTAACAGAAAATTGATGTTGATTTTAACAAACAAAAGATCTGTAAACTTGCGGGTATTATAACCTTACCCAAAAAAAAACTTTCGGGTATTATTAGGAGTTTGCCAATGTTAGTTGCTAGATTGATTTCATTATATTCACTGGCAGGATTCAGTTATTGTTCCGCCAGTTGTGATGTAAAATGCTGAAATATTCAAAGGAGCTTTCGAAAGGCAATTCTAGAAGGAAACGGAAGTCATTTAAGGATCAGGACCTCAATGTTTCTTGGACTTCTCAGAATGGTGACAATGCAGAGATGGAAAGGCAAAGGATGCTCGCCTATTTTTTATCCCGCTTTGCCTGATTACGATCAACGGAAGCATTGCAGCGCTGAAACTGTTTGTGAAGAGGTTTTTCAAATACTGAAAGTATAGTCTACTGCTTCGTAGATTGCTCAATAACTTGGAAGATTTATTCTGATTCGGTGTGATAATCGGCACCTGCATAGAGATCTTTTGGAGTCTTTGTTCAAAGAGAGTTCTTTGTGATTCAAGTTTGGATTTCCATGCTAAAGTGGAAGCTATTCGATGATTGGCTGCTGAACTTTGTCGGGCAATAAAGATCTCAGAGGTTCTTTCTTTGTGAAGCTGCTGTCTTAGTTGGCTTGGAATGATTGTTATCAGTGTGCTCGGAAGTCTTGGAATCGAAGTTTAGCAAGGTTGAGATCTTTTTGCAGGTGATTTTGCTGTCAGAATGATAGAGGTTGCTATTGATTGCAAACCTGAAAATGTTTCTGGTGTGAAGAACAAGGTCGCCAGAGTCCAGTAATCCTACGACTTGCCCATGTTCCCCTTGGGAATCTTTATTCCGTTCGAATCTACAAGTGGATAGGTATAGAAATCAGATGCCATTTGTGCTTCAAGCAAGGCCACACCTCAAGAAATTGTCAATTGAAACAAGAGAAAAAGGTAAGTTTCATTCATTATGTTTCTAGTCTCTGTTTGTGTCATTCCTTTTTTTTTTTCCTGATTTTATTTTCTTAAGTGAACAGGATGGAGAGATAGAGAGAAACCGACCAACTTGTCACCGAGATGCATCATAATGATGCCACCACTCAAAGGTACTTCTAACCTTACTGTCAAGAAGCAGATTATGCACTTGAATGATTACAAGAGCCATATTAACTTGAGCATTGTTTGGTTCTTAATAGCCTGGATGGGCAGGCAGTCGAGTCCTTTATCTACTAAGAGATATCAACACTGTTGTGGTCAATGCTAAGAAGGTGGAGTGCACATCGCACATGTTTATTCACTTCAATGGGATTAGAGGTTCAGCTTTATGGTAGTAAGAGATTTGTTATATAAATAGTTGACCCTATGAATCTCTCTTGTCCAGCTGCAAAAGGAAGACAGTACGAACAGGAAGCGAGAGAAACAGAAAGAAGATGAAGCTTGTCACCCAATTAAGTGGGTGAATGAAGGACATTGGAAGTGGTGAATCAACAGGATCTCCAAAAAAAAGAGGTAAATCGACCAGCAGTAGCATTTTAAAGAGTTGGAAGTCTAATATGTTCTAGTACCTTTTGATGGTATGATACTCCTCAATTTAAGATCAAGACATGAAGGTTGCTGTATATATTATCTCCGTGTTTAAGATGTGGGCATCAACAACCTTTTGTGCTTGGGAGTACGTTTGATATTTGAACGGAAGTGCAGTTGCTTCTTATGTTCGCCTAATTTTTTGGTGTTATAGACAAGGCTCTGTCCCCGTTCCCCACTATGAACTATTGGAGGGGATTTATTACCATTGAATTCAGAATATTGTAAAGAGTACACCTATTGTGATTCCCAATTCTAGGGTGACGGAGGGATCATACCATTCGAGCCGATCAGACCTAATATCTCCTAGAATACCTAGCCGTCTAGTCGGGGCAGCTTTGACCTTCCTGGGCCTGTCATCCACTGTTAAGCACGAGTCCTTTACCATAAACAGAGAGTATATCTTTCTTGGGTGTTCTTGCCCTGATTCTTCGTGTTTTCAGACTTACTAACTTCAGAGGACTTTTACTCTCAATGTCCGGCCCTTTTTAATTTCTTTGGGACTGGAATTGTTGACAACTTGGGGCTAGGGTGATTCCACGGTCCCTGAAAAGACGTCATGATCGTTCAGATATCATTACATGTGGCGTTCACAACTAGGGAAATGTTCCATAGTTGATCCTGTTTCGATGTTAGTTGTGCAGCCAAAAGCTTTAATAATCTCTTCCTTTTCCATTAGAACGCCTCGGTTGAGTTCTTGACTGGTGCAAGACAGTTCCCAAGTTGTGCTGTTATAGTGAATTGCAGGAAGATGGGCATAGTCCTAGCACTTAGGCAATGAAGGAGAGCACTGGGAAAGCAAAATCTGCAGGATTACGATTCAATCGATCCGGTTCCAAACTCAAAGGCGTTGACAAGGCCCAGACCGATTGACCATGGCACTCTTACCAAAGCCTGCGCCTTCTAGTCCCACCCTGGACATGCGGGAGAATCTAGCATGTGATATCTAAAACACATCGTGCTGTGCGATTTTTACTATGTAGTCTAGATATTATGCGCGTTCTGTATCGTTGGGACGAGTAGAGGTTCATACCATATAACAGCGGGAATCCGCGACCCTGATTTGTATTAAGCCGAGATGAGTGCGCAATAGATAACAGAGCATCGACGTCAGCTCACTAAGGGACACAGTCGGGTTTCCTCGTTCCTTTTTAATGTGACTGAATCGGAAGTATCCACCAATCGACCTAGTTACTAAATAGGAAAACCCAAAATCGATATCCACTCAGACAAGGCAGAGCAGTAGAGGACGTAAAAAATGTTGATCCCATTCACGACAAAAGCTCCTTCAGAACGACAAACTTTGGGTCCGAACTCGCGTTCCTCAACAAATCAAACGATGTAACCCGTATTGAAGCTCCGATTGCACGATAGGTCGCTCCGCGACAATTGCTATCGACAATTGCTGAATTTAATTGTTTCATGACACGCAAATGAAAAGTTTGTCGTTGCTTGTAAGTGTTCGTATATATAAAATAAGGTTGATTGACAAATCTAAAATCAAGTGCAAAATAAGAGATCCGAATGTAGACGAATGATCCGAGCATAATGAAATGACGTTATGTTCTTAAGATAAATTTGACTCCTCAATCAGTACCCAAGATTCTTAGACAATTGCCTCTCAGGATAGAACGGATTACCTTTCCTATGAACCGGTGCTTGTTCGAGGAAATCTTCAAACACAACTTTACAGAATAATCGCACGAATGACTATGATAGAACAATATAATGCAGTGTGAAAAACGAAGAGTCAAGAGTATATTGTTTTCGAAAAAAACTAAGGGCTATAAATAGTTGTGATTTTAAACAATGAACGTTGTTTTTTTTTTTTGGTCGAAAGAAAGATTCTATCCATTGATAATCGAAAAAGTTACACAGAATGCTTTCAGACTCCCAAAGACAATAAACAAGGCAAATTCTGCAGCTAAAAGTATACTCTCGCCCTCCAAGAGTAGATTTGATATCAAAACCATCCGGCGGTCGATCACTAGAGTCCATGATGGACACACACCGAGACCTCTAATACCGAATGCAACGGCTTGCGGTGCGCATCCAGATTCGACGACTTCATCACCAATGCCGAGCAATAACACCAACGGCAGCAGTATGCTGAGAAAATACAGATCACAAACTTGTAGAAAACTCCCAAATCTATACCTAAATATAGATCGGGAGAGCAAAATCCCTAGATCTAGAGCTAAATCTAAATCGGGATAGAAGAGTAGCTTAAATAGCTGCAGAAAATTATTTATACCCATGAACTCCCAAAACATAGTGGGAGAGAAAAAACTCGTAGAAAAAAACCGATGATCTTCGAGGGCTTCGGCTTGACGATATGCTCCCGGAAGCCGACGGACTCTTGAACAGAGGTGCGTGAACTGGATTTAGCTTTTGAAACCCACCCCACTGAGAAGAAATAGGGGCGCCTTTGTCACCGAAGCGGAAACAAGCGTCGGTCGGTGGAGAGATTTTCGCCGCAAAAACTGACCCTAGAGAGTTGCCGTTCCACGAGGGACTTGTCCTTCTCCGCGGGTCACCGAAACAGCTCGAGTAGAAACGGGTGAGGAGGAAGAGAGGGAGGTAGTTGGGGGTTGGGGGTGATGGCGAGGGGAAAGGGAAACTGAGTACAAACAGACGAGAGGAAGAGGGAAAAGGGGGAGAGAGGAGCGAACCAGGGGGTTGAAAGGAGCGAGGGAGGGGCCTCAGAAAAACTGGGCGGCACTGTTGCTAACCCTAGGGAGCGAGGAGAAAGGGAGGAGAGGGAGTGTGAATTGTCTCTTTAAGAACAACGATGAACATTGATGAAAAGTCACAAAACCATATCGTTTAGCCTGAGATGTGCTGTCAAACCATCATGAAGCCGAACGATTTCGTCGAAGGATGTAGACGAAACGACACAAAGTCATACTGTTCCGTCGATAAAAGATTTCAATGAACTATCACGAAGTCGTACTGTTCTGTCGATGAAATATTTCAATGAATTGTCACGAAGTCGTATGAATTTTATAAATTTGCAATCACCATATATCACCAACGAGATATTGCTTTTATAAATTTGTTTTAATGGCAACTAACTGACGATTCTAGGGGTTTAATATATGTCTTGTTGAAAGAATGAAGTACCCTTTGGCTTCCCATTCTTTCAGGGAACAGTTTTTACCGAGTGCTTGCTTCCATTTCTCCAAAATCGTATGAAATGCGTCTCCAAGATTCCCTTTTTGGTATTGCACGTCGGCAGGTTCCATTTCGTAGAATATAGGCTACAATATAGCCCCCCAGCCATCATTCTTGGGTTTCATTATTTGAATCAGTTAATCCAAGCTCCATCTGCTCGAACCATAATTAATGAAGATAATGGAAATCAGGATCTTACTGTTCTTGATGGCTTTCGAGAAATCCGGACCGATCTCCTTGCCTTGGTAGAGCTCCTCATTGTCTCTGAAAGCACGAATTCCGACATCGAATAGCCCATTGTAGAGGTGATCTGTGAAGCCTTTTGACCCTAAAGCTCAAGAGCACCTCATAGTTGTTTCCGGATGGTAGTTCCCATCGGCGCTGCTGGCAACCAGATGCAGCAGTATCCGTATCTTCCGCATCTTTGCGCACACCAGCTGTCTTCCTATTGAGAAAATTGAACGCGAGCACAGAGAGAAGGACAAGTGCCACGCGCACGGCGAAAGAATGCCCAAAAATGAGGCGATGCATTTCGTTTTTGCTCTTACTCCGCCCTTGATTTTTGCTTTCACGTCGGACTAAGAAGAAAATCAGGATGCCTCTCAGGAAAAAAGAGATGCCTTTGTTGTTGCCCATCGTCTCTTCATTCGTTACATATTTGTCGCAATAATCTTCAATGAATTTTCCTGTCTCCGACCTATAATTTCTATCTCATACACCTGCATCGATTGAAGTAATGTTCTACTTCCCCAAAAAAATCAATAGCAGATCAATTTAATTAATAGAACTTGGATAACTAGAAAATAAAACAGGACCTGTTATCATCCCATGACTCGATAAAAATGATAAGAACAGGAATCTAGAAAGATACTAAATTCACAACAAGAGTAGAAACTCGCAAGCGTGTAGAACTGCACAAATAAAGAGAAATGACCTCAATTGTATTCAAGCAGTTCATGATATAGCACTCTGATCAACTTTCAGGACCAGAGTTCCACTTACGTGAAAGTTATGATCTATCTATTTACTGATGGCCAAACTCTCATATTGTATTGGGCTGACTTCTTGGATTTGTGCCTATTCGAATGCTATTGTCTGACAAAAAAAAGTGCTATAGAAAGTCTTGAATGTCACGTCCACATAGTGCCGGTTGTCTTTAACAAACAACAGGTCGCAAAATTTAAATTCAAATCTACAATCGTGTAAAAATTCAAGATTCATTAGCTATACCCTCAAGTTTATTCTGGCTCAATAAATTATGTCAGATTAATAATGGAATGGGGCACGCCATGTCAAACAACCAGTAATTGCCAACCATCACCATTTCCCGCTTTAATTGTAGTGTATAAAATAATATATGAAAGTGTGGCAAAAACAATTCTTTAAAATTGCCGATTTGGCCTCTATTTTATTAAGGAATGCATTATCATTAGTCAAGCAATATCAATTGCTATTGACAAGTATTTGAACTCTTGTCATATCTGACAGTTATGGAGGAGAATTGATAAAATCAGTTATCCCACAAGTGCTATTTGAGCAAAAGAAAAAGTTTGAGTTGGTTATTCATGAGAATTTGATCGGAATTGATACTCATGTGAAGAAGGTTATGGAATTTCTAGAAAATAATTCTCGTCCCACCCTATTTGTTGTAATCCATGGAATGGGAGTCATTAATAAGACTACTCTCGCTAAAACCATCTACAATGACCTGTACAATCAATTTGAGCATTGTAGCTTCATTGCTGATGGAAGGGAATCACGTGAAGCAACCACCACAATTTCCCGCTTTAATTGTAGTGTATAAAATAATATATGAAAGTGTGGCAAAAATGATTCTTTACGCTTGTTGATTTAGCCTCTATTTTATTAAGGAATGTGTTATCATTTGTTAAACAATATCAATTGCTATTGACAAGTATTTGAACTCCTGTCACATCTGATAGGCATGAAAGAGAATTGGTAAAATCAGTTATCTAACAAGTGCTATACGAGCAGAAGAAAAAGTTTGAGTTGGTTATTCATGAGAATTTGGTCGGAATTGATACTCATGTGAAGAAGTTTATGGAATTTGTAGAAAATAATTCTTGTCCCACCCTGTTTGTTGTAATCCAAGGAATGGGAGGCATTAGTAAGACTACTCTCGCTAAAACCATCTACAATGACCTGTCCAACCAATTCGAGCATTGTTGCTTCATTGCTAATGGAAGGGAATCTTGTGAAGCAACCACCGCCATTTCCTGCTTTAATTGTAGTGTATAAACTAAAATATGAAAGTGTGGAAAAAATGATTCTTTAAGTTTGCCGATTTAGCCTCTATTTTATTAAGGAATGTGTTATCATTTGTTAAACAATATCAATTGCTATTGACAAGTATTTGAACTCTTGTCACATCTGACAGGTATGAAGGAGAATTGGTAAAATCAGTTATCCGACAAGTGCTATTCGAGCAGAAGAAAAAGTTGGAGTTGGTTATTCATGAGAATTTGGTTGGAATTGATACTCATGTGAAGAAGGTCATGGAATTTGTAAAAAATAATTCTTGTCCCACCCTGTTTGTTGTAATCCAAGGAATGGGAGGCATTAGTAAGACTACTCTCGTTAAAACCATCTACAATGACCTGTCCAACCAATTCGAGCATTGTAGCTTCATTGCAAATGAAAGGGAATCATGTGAAACAACCACCACCATTTCCCGCTTTAATTGTAGTGTATAAACTAAAATATGAAAGTGTGGCAAAAATGGTTCTTTAAGTTTGCCGATTTAGCCTCTATTTTATTAAGGAATGTGTTATCATTTGTTAAACAATATCAATTGCTATTGACAAGTATTTGAACACTTGTCACATCTGACAGGTATGAAGGAGAATTGGAAAAATCAGTTATCCGACAAGTGCTATTCGAGCTGAAGAAAAAGTTTGAGTTGGTTATTCATGAGAATTTGGTCGGAATGGATACTCATGTGAAGAAGGTATGGAATTTGTAGAAAATAATTCTTGTCCCACCCTGTTTGTTGTAATCCAAGGAATGGGAGGCATTAGTAGGACTACTCACGCAAAAACCATCTACAATGACCTGTCCAATTAATTCGAGCATTGTAGCTTCATTGCTGATGGAAGGGAATCATGTGAAGCAACCACCACCATTTCCTACTTTAATTATAGTGTATAAAATATTATATGAAATGTGGCAAAAATGATTCTTTAAGTTTGCCGATTTAGCCTCTATTTTATTAAGGAACATGTTATCATTTGTTAAACAATATCAATTGCTATTGACAAGTATTTGAACTCTTGTCACATCTGACAAGCATGAAGGAGAATTGGTAAAATCAGTTGTCCAACAAGTGATATTCGGGACAACTGATATTCGAGCAGAAGAAAAAGTTTGAGTTGGTTATTCATGAGAATTTGGTTGGAATTGATACTCATGTGAAGGAGGATATGGAATTTGTAGAAAATAATTCTTGTCCCACCTGCTTGTTGTAATCCATGGAGGCATTAGTAAGACTACTCTCGCTAAAACCATCTACAATGACCTGTCCAATCAATTCGAGCATCGTGGCTTCATTGCTAATGGAAGAGAATCATGTGAAGCAACCACCACCATTTCCCGCTTTAGTTGTAGTGTATAAAATAATATATGAAAGTGTGGCAAAAGTGATTCTTTAAGTTTGCCGATTTAGCCTCTATTTTATTAAGGAATTTGTTATCATTTGTTAAACAATGTCAATTGCTATTGACAAGTATTTGAACTCTTGTCACATCTGACAGGTATGAAGGAGAATTGGCAAAATCAGTTATCCGACAAGTGTTTGGATTTCCTTGTTGATCAATCACATCAGCAGCATAATTACATGCATCATTGGCCATTAGGATTGGAGAGTAGGTACTGCTATTTCGGATTGATGCATTTCAGTTAAAAGACCTCAAGTGGCAAAGTGTCGGGTAAAAATTATCTGTAAGTACATATGGATGCATGAATCAATGCCCTGCGGCTATCGTAGATAAGAGATTTCTCTATCAAAAATACGAACACAACTAAGAGGAATTGAACCTGACAGACACATCGCTTTCCTTTTGGGAAGGTACTCCGATTAGTGTTTACCGAGTAGGACCTCGACTAGGCTAGGGGTCAAGGTTGGCCAGTGAGACATGGGGAAAACAGCCCAGATTATTAGCTGAGGCCCCTAAATGACTGCTCAGTGACGATTCTCCTCCTGAAGTCAAGAGTGTCGAGATCTTTTCCTCGCCTTGTCCCGTTATTATGCTCTCTTGTCGATAATTTTTTTTTTCTTTGTATCATTTACAAGAAAGTTGACAAACTGGGGGTACGTAAAAGATACTCTTTTCCAATGTTTCGACATGTATAAAAAAAATTATTGTGACACAAATGAAGTGGTTGCTTCCTAACCTGTTTGGGTAGGCAAAATTCATCAGATGTGAGATATGACTCGGTTTAGTTGGGGCTTCGACTGTAATTTTAGGCTTTAAAAAGAAGTATGCTGTGATTCTGTTTAGTGGGGTTTCCACTGTAATTTTAGGCTTAAAAGAGAAACATTCTTCCTCTGATTCTCTCGGTACCTCCCTCCAACTTAACCTACGGACTTGAATCATGCACGTGGAAGAAGCATATGCTCGCACCGCATGACATAGAAAATGTCGGACTAGAATCATAAAAACAATTTGTTATGTATTGACTCTTGGATAACATGTGGAACAAAAGGAAAAGTTGGTCAATTAACCTGCATAAAATACCTTCTTCACAATGGTTCTTACTTAAGGACATGGATGTCTGTCTTGAGCAGTCGTGCAATAAGTAGATCTTTCCCGCAGAATGGGATCATTTAGTCAACTTGAAGGTAGTTGTTTTGTTGGAAGAACCTTCTGACTGGAAAAAGTCTTGCGAGTTAGTGTTAGAATATTCTATTTTAATATTCAATTGTGGGCTTTATTAATTGTTACTGCAATTATTATTTGGTCTAATAAGAAAGAGATATATTATTTCCTAATTCAAGTAGGATATGGTGCTGGATAGTATGGGCCGAGATATCCTTATCCTTGATGAGGGGGTAGGGTTCATTCTCTATAAATAGTGCTTAAGTCCCTCTTCTAAACCAAAATGTCCACATAACCTCACATATAGAAATCGTCAGAAACGACAGTGAGGGGCCGTCTCATTGAAGCCAGTGATCAAGGGGGTTCATAGAGGAGAAGCTCTTAAGCGTCGGATTCTCGCAATTCCGCATCAAGAACGATGAATCCAAAAACAAGGTGCGTTAACTCTTTGACTCTATGGATGGAACAGGGATTTGTGTATCTGTACGTGTGTATCTTGGGTCGCTGCATACAGGATTAAATACGCAGCTTATATGTGGTATCAGAGCCTGCGCGTTTTAGGTCACGAATCCCGTTCCCGGTGTATTTTCGATTTTTTTTTTATCGAAATTCAAAGAAAATTATATATTCGGAAAGGGCTCGATGAGACGAGCAAAACCATATAAAGATCGCTGCCAGAAACCTCCGGACGCGCCGCCACGCGTCGCCACTCGCCGTTGGCTATCGGGCGCGTGGCGGCCACGCGCCCCAGGCGCATCACGCGCTGGCTCGGGCCCCGCACGTGCGCGGCACGTGGGGGCTGACGTCAGCTTAGCCGGGCAGACCCGACCCGACCCGACCTGACTTGCAGACCCGACCCAGATGGTTAACCGTTGACTCGGACTGTCCGGTCGGACCGGTCGTTGACCGGTCCGACCGGATCCGCTCGACCCGGTTCGCTAAACCGGTTTAAGGTAGCGGTCGGACCGATTAGACCGGTAGGACCGGTTCGAAGACCGGCTGAGGCACTGAACACGTGCGATGCACGTGTCAGCGCGTGAAGCTCACGCGCCGAAGTTTTAGGCGGCGCGTGAGGGCGCGTGAGAGCTCCGATGGAGGTGTTCCAGGTACCGGCATGCTCGTATGCTCATGCTCTACAGGATGGTATATTTATTTTTCATGTTTGGTATTTTCATGGATGGAAATACGTACGGAACGCCAAATACGATGGTATTTTGGGGTATTTTCGAGGTATTTTCTGGTATTTATGTAAGGATTTGTGAAGTACAGGTACAGGCTTACATGAAAGTATCACGTGGAATTATGTGGAAATTTTTTGATCAATTTCATGTTTATGGTTTGACATGAATTATTGAGGTATCGATGAAAATTAGCAAAGCGTGTAATTTTGAACATGATTGCGCCAATTTCTGAAATTACATGCATACAGTGGATGTGAAATATAAAGTTATATCACAATTTCAGGTAAATTCAATTGGGTTGTGACCGCCAAAGCGGCACGCTTGGTTGAGTTTAATAAAGAATATGTTAAATAATATTGGGATGTCTCATGTTTTAATGCGTAGTTATATTCTCAAAGGAGTAATTGCATATTCTTGCATGGAGGGTTACATGTACAGCATATGGTTGAGGATTAATTAGTCCGAGTGCCGTCATACACCCAAAAGTGGTGATTAACAATGATTGAAATAAATTCTCATGACCGCTGTAATGTAGGGAGTATACAACTGCATGTCATGTTTTCTGCCCAAAGGTGATTATATGATGATGTATGTAGCTCTCAAGGTGAAATTTCACATTGCGCTAATTAAAAATATTGGTTATTTTTCAGTCACCTTTTCTGTGAACGGCAACTCCATAACTTTTGAGATTCTTACTGGTAGCAATTTTAAGAAGTGGAAAGAGGATTTTTTGTTTGGTATGGAACTGCAGATGTTCATGCTGCACTTAGTGGGGATAGACCCGCAGCTCTTACTGAAACTAGTACAGATGCTCAAAAGGCACAGTTTGCTGCTTGGGAAAAGAGCAATAGGATTTGCTTGCTGTCAATGAAGCGATCCATACAGGAACATCTTAGGAGTGATTTTGCTGCTGACATCACTGCTAGACAAATGATGGATGCCTTGGTGGCTAGAAATCGTGAATCCCCTAATGCTGAAGTTGGGACACATATGTCAGGATTATTTAGTTTGAAGTATGATGGTTCTGCTGGTGTTAGGGACTATGTCATGAGGATGGTAGATATGCAATCAAAGCTCAAAGAGCTTAATGTTCCCATTCCTGATGCTTGTATCATACATTTTGTGCTGAATTCTCTTCCACCTGAGTTTGGTATTATCCAAACACAATATAACACTGCTGATCGGGCATGGACAATCAACGACTTGATTGCAAGGGTGGTGTCAGAAGAGTCCAAGCTGAAGAAAAGTAACGTGCATATGGCTATGTATGCTACTTCAAGTTCTGGTGTCAAGAAGGGCAAGGGCAACAAGAATCGTAAAGGAACTCATTCCTCTGCTGGTCATCATGACAACTTGGGACCAAAGAAATCGACCTTTAAAAAGGACGGTAATGCTGGTAAGGATGGTCTTTGCTTTTTCTGTAAGAAGGGAGGACACGTAAAGAAAGACTGCGCTAAGTATAAGAACTGGTTATCTAAGCGTGAGCCTAAAGGTAATGGTTCTTTGGCGTTGGTTTGTGAATCTAATCTGTCTGAAGCCCCATCTTGTTCGTGGTGGCTAGATAGCGGTGCAACTAACCATGTTGCGTTCACCATACATGGATTCATAAACCGGAGGAAGCCAAATAAGGATGAATTAAAGCTCACCGTAGGAAACAACAATAAAGCTGATGTTGAGTTCGTGGGAGATGTCTGGTTTTAATTTAATGTTGAGAAATACATTTTATGTACCTTCTTTCAGACGGAATTTAATTTCCGTATCAAGTTTGGACATGTGTGGTTATTCTTTTGAGATTTCAAACTCTGCAATTTCTATTTCTTTTAATTCAAATAAAATTGGGTATTGCACTATGTCCAATGGATTGTACAGATTATGTTTGTCTCCCAACGAAATATACATCGCTTATACAGCTGAAAAGGTTGTTTCCAAAAGACCTCTACCTAAGGAACAGTCATACGCAATATGGCACAAACGTCTTGGTCACATCTCTAAAGAAAGAGTGGAAAGAATGATAAAGGCTAGCATTCTACCCACTCTTATAAGTGACTTAGACACATGCGTAGAATGCTGTAGAGGTAAGATAACCAAAATAAAGAAGAAAACTGCAGTCCGCAGTTCTCACTCGTTAGAGATCATCCACACAGATATAAGTGGACCCTATACAGCAACATTGTGTAGAAATTTTTATTTCATCACATTTATAGATGATTATTCCCGATATGGTTATCTGTACTTGATTAAGGAAAAGTCTGAATCTCTTGACAAATTCAAGATTTTCCGGACTGAAGTTGAGAAACAGTTGGGGAAAGTCATAAAAATTGTCAGATCTGACCGCGGTGGTGAGTACTATGGTCGACATGGCGATGCTGGACAGCTTAAAGGGCCATTTCGCCAAGTACTTAGAGGATTCTGGGATTGTGGCTCAATTTACCATGCCCGGTAGTCCTGAACAGAATG
This sequence comes from Rhodomyrtus psidioides, assembly GCA_021437785.1. Classification (NCBI taxonomy): domain Eukaryota; kingdom Viridiplantae; phylum Streptophyta; class Magnoliopsida; order Myrtales; family Myrtaceae; genus Rhodomyrtus; species Rhodomyrtus psidioides. Next base: position 3,439,001 of record JAILYB010000030.1, read on the forward strand.
GTGTAGCTGAAAGGCGCAATCGTACTCTCATGGATATGGTAAGAAGCATGATTAGCAGAACTAATTTACCTGGTTTTTTATGGGGTGAGGCTTTGAAAACGGCGCTTTACATATTAAATCGTGTTCCTACTAAATCTGCGCCGCTTACCCCTTTTGAATTGTGGACTGGACGGAAGCCTAGCTTGAATCATCTAAAGGTTTGGGGATGTCCTGCAGAAGTAAAATTGTATAATCCAACTTTGAGCAAGTTGGATCCCAAAACCACTCGATGTTATTTTGTCTCTTATCCAGATCATTCAAAGGGATATCGATTCTATAATCCCAATGGAGGAATGAGAATTGTGGATTCACAGACAGCAAAGTTCCTGGAACTTGATGTAGCAGAAAAATGTGATTGTTCGCAGACTATTGAGGATAACAGCATGGTGAGTACTCCTATGTCGTTTTCTATACCTATACAAACAGTTCAGGAAGTTCCTGTACCACAGATTGAACCTGTTGAGGCTCAGGAACCTGTTATTGAGGCAATTCCTGATGAAGTTCCTCAAGCTTATCAGGAACAGAATGAAGTAGAAGATGCTCCTCTAAGGAGATCTGTTAGATAGAAACGATCAGCTATACCACCAGAATATATAGTTTATCTAGAAGAACATGATTATGATATTGGTTGTGTTGTTGATCCAGTGACTTATACAGAAGCAATTTCTTGTCCTCAATCTGATTTATGGTTAGATGCAATGAAGGATGAGATGTTGTCTATGAAACATAATGATGTCTGGGAGCTTGTTGCATTACCTGAAGGTTGGTTGTAAATGGGTTTTTAAGACCAAAAGGGACTTTACAGGGAAGATTGAAAAATTTAAAGCTAGACTAGTAGCTAAGGGATTTACTCAAAGGGAAGGAATTGATTATGAATCAACCTTTTCTCCAGTTTCTTCTAAAGACTACTTTAGAGTAATTATGGCTTTAGTAGCTCATTTTGATATGGAGCTTCACCAGATGGATGTTAAAACTGCTTTTCTGAATGGAGATCTTGATGAACAAGTTTATATGGCACAACCAGAAGGTTTTGCAACAGATGATACATGTAATCTGGTTTGTAGATTGAAAAAGTCTATCTATGGTTTGAAGCAAGCCTCTAGACAGTGGTATTTGAAGTTTCATAGTGTTGTTACTTCTTTTGGTTTTGTTGAGAACAAACTAGATCAATGTATATACTGCAAGGTCAGTGGGAGAAAGTTTATTTTTCTCGTTCTTTATGTTGATGACATCTTGCTTGCTAGTAGCGACATTGGGTTACTGCATGAGACCAAAAGAATGTTGTCGCAGAATTTTGACATGAAGGATCTAGGTGAAGCATCTTTTGTCCTTGGCATTGAGATCCATAGGGATCGTTCTCGCCGCATATTAGGCTTATCTCAGAGGGCCTATATTGATCGTGTTCTAAAGAGATTCAATATGCAAGAGTGCAAATCAGGGAATGCTCCAGTTTGCAAAGGTGATAAATTGAGTCTTTTACAATGTCCTCATTCAGAAATTGAGAAAGCACAGATGAAGGATGTACCTTATGCTAGTGCACTTGGTAGTATCATGTATGCTCAAGTTTGTACTAGGCCAGACATTGCTTTTGCAACAGGACTTCTAGGCAGGTATCAGTCAAATCCAGGACATGATCACTGGATCGCTGCCAAGAAGGTTTTGAGGTACTTAAAAAGAACTAGAGACTATATGCTGATGAACTTGCAGCTGGTGGGATATTCAGATCTAGATTATGCTGGTTGTGAGGATGACAAAAAGTCGACAACAAGGTATGTCTTTATGCTAGCAGGTGGTGCAGTATCATGGAAAAGTGAGAAACAGAAAACAGTATCATCCTCTACTATGCAGGCGAAGTTTATAGCATGCTTTACAACTGCTACTCAGGCTATTTGGCTCCGGAATCTCATTAGGGAGTTGACCGTGTTTGACTTTATTGATAGACCCATACAGTTGTATTGTGACAATAACTCTGCTGTGTTGTTCATTAACAACAACAGAGGTCTCAAGGGGTCTAAGCATATGGAGGTCAAGTTTTTGACCATAAAGGAGTCCGTGCAGAATAGTGACGTTGCAGTAGAGCATATAACTACAGATGCTATGATTGCTGATCCACTGAAGAAAGGGCTACACCCTTGTGTATTTGAACGACATGTCATTAATATGGGCTTAGAAGCATCATGGGATGCCATTGTTTAGTGGGAGCTTTCTAGTTTTTGCTCTAATAAAGTTTACAATGTTATATTACTTTTAGTAATGATTTTGATTTGTATTGAACTTTTACATTCTTTGAAGTTTTTTGAATGTGATGTTGAATGCATATCTGTTGAAAATCTTAAGGAATTGTGTAAACCTTGAGTGATGGCTGGGGCATTTATTTTAGCCAAAAAACATATGTCTTGTTACACGTAAAGCACAGTTAACTATAAATGTGAGACATATGTTGGTTCGTTGGAACCGTAAAGATGTTCTCTCGTGACACATCCGGTTTTGTGACACATAAAGTGAGAGAATGGTGACTGACAATGAGGATAACATATAAGGCGTCTCTATTATTTGAGATGTTATCCGATTGCCATACTACCATATCAAATCCATATCAGTAAAGTTAAGAGTATTTGTGATTGTGGATGGCTCTGTGTCTTCTGATGCAGTTACTGGCATAGTCCGGTACTTAAGACTTTATGGGATCGGATTGACTGCTGGGAATTATCTCTAGACCAATATAAAGATGCGCATATACAGTACAGTTTCAATTAATTTAGCCGAAGTGGGAGAATGTTAGAATATTCTATTTTAATATTCAATTGTGGGCTTTATTAATTGTTACTGTAATTATTATTTGGTCTAATAAGAAAGAGATATATTATTTCCTAATTCAAGTAGGATATGGTACTGGATAGTATGGGCCGAGATATCCTTATCCTTGATGAGGGGGTAAGGTTCATTCTCTATAAATAGTGCTTAAGTTCCTCCTCTAAACCAAAATGTCCACATAACCTCACATAAAGAAATCGTCAGAAACGACAGTGAGGGGCCGTCTCATTGAAGCCAGTGATCAAGGGGGTTCATAGAGGAGAAGCTCTTAAGCGTCGGATTCTCGCAATTCCGCATCAAGAACGATGAATCCAAAACAAGGTGCGTTAACTCTTTGACTCTATGGATGAAACATGGATTTGTGTATCTGTACGTGTGTATCTTGGGTCGCTACATACAGGATTAAATACGCAGCTTACAGTTAGCACAGTGGAGTGTCTGAGGCTCGAGTTATTAGCAGCTTTCGAAGAAAGATTCAAGAAGAATTGCACGAGGAGAAGGACAAGTCTTGCCCTAACAATCTTTTCACCATATTCTGTTATCTTACATCATTTTTAAAGCGATTGGATTGTGTGATTTTGTGGGCTTTCAACAGAGATTGGCTCGTTCATGGTCGCGTCCGGTACAGTTTGTTCCAGGCTTCAAGGAATCAAGTGATCATGACACACGATTCCTTATCATCCACATGCGGGATTCCGTGGAGTTCCTCAATGGTTCACTTATGTTCTTACATTGGAATTTTTTGGATCTACTTGTTTTGACGATGGAGCACTGCTGATTGGAGCCATTCGACATGGATTGGATGGTTTTGTTGCCGATGTCATATGGTTGTGAGCCTTGTTGAAGAAATCCTTCTGGCAGTGTATCCTTGCTTGACTGGCCAAGTAAAGTTCTTCGGAGGTTATGGAATGTCGGTAAGTTTGCTCATCTCTGCAGGTGCTTCATAGCTGGCTTCTAGGTAGTTGGTAGTCTCAGCAGAGTCGAGCTAAAATGGATGAACTAGCTATTGAGCTGCCTGGGTTTCCATCAGTTTGATGCAGGAAAGCTTCAGCTAGTCTTATATAAAGAAGTCAGACAAACAATGAGCTAGCGGAGATGATTTGTTTCTTCTCTTAGGAATTAATATTTTCGCTTATGCACAAGTCCCTCTTCTGGATTTTTGTTGGGTTTCACACTAATCATGGACCTGAGTGACTTTGATAGAAAAGTTTCGAGATTTTTTATGAGTTAGAATATGTAAGTTTGGCTTCTCATGTTATCACACTCGATATTGCTAGACACTCCATAACCTCCTTGTAAATAATGTCTTAGAAATTCGGCATCGCCTTATAATTTTGCGGGAAAGTTGCACAAGTATTACCCTAATTCAAAGGTAATACATAATTGCTCCTAAACTTTTTAATCGTTACTCGTTATATCTGTAAGAAAAAAAAAGTGATGAAAATCCTCATTCAAGAGGACCCACCAAAATGGTCATCATGCTTGCTGGCCGTGATTGTATAATGTTGGTGATTTTCCACAGGCGCGCTGACTCCAAGATCAGAACTAACAACCTTCTTGATTCTCCCCCCAGATTATAGAATCTCTCTCTTCCTCTTTGTTCATTTTCTAACTCAAGTACTTCGTATAGCATGTTTTTTTTTTTTTTTTATGATTACCAAAGCCATAATTTCAGTTTCTAATACTACACCGGCAATTGCATATCTGAATTTTCTTTCTTAAAATCTGAATTTGACTCATCATAATCATGCTTTACTTTCAAACTCTTTAGATTCGAAAGACTTGAATTTCAGCCTTTTGCTTTTCCTAACATGTATTATTAATAAATCTCTACCATAGGCATGGTAACTGGGTCGTCCTGGTCATGCTAGACCTGTCCCGCTAATACTAGCCGGCCTTGCCAACGTTTAAGCTCTACTAGTTCATTTCTTATTTTGATAGTTAAGAAGGAATAAATTGGAATCGAAACAAGGGTGATAGGTCGACCCCCCTCCCCCCCCCCCCCCAAAAAAAAAAAAAAAAAACAAACAAACAAGGGTGATAGAATCTACCTAAATTTCGAATCGGTACATTCGTGATAAATTTATCTCAGACTATTTTTTGACCACAAAAAACCCAAACTGATATACTTGTAAAAAATTCACCATAAACTTTTTTTATTATAAAAAATCCTAAACTACTATATCTATGATAAATTTATTCTAAATTGGTATACATGTGATCAATTTACCCTATGTTAATTTTCGTTTAATTTTATCGTTGAGCTGCTGAATTAGATAACACGTGGCAATTGGTGAGTGCACCGGTTTGAGGTTTTTATCTTCTGTTTGTCATATATGTATTAGTATAGGATTTTTTGCAGTATTAACCCAAATTAACATAGACTAATCAAGGCTAAATTTGTCATAAGTGTACATTTTAGAATTTTTGGTGGTAAAAAAATATAATTTAGAGTAAATTTATATGGGTGTATCGGTTTAGGATTTTTTTTTATGATAAAAAATTAGTTTGGGTGCAAATTTATTATAGGAGTACCATTTTATATTTCTTATGATCAAAAAATAATTAAAGATAAATTTATGTATTCATTGAAGTTCTTTTTTGGAGTATTAACCCGAAATTTAGCCATGAAAAGAAAATCCTTGTAGCAAGGAACAAGAAGGGGCAAAAGAGTAATAACGAATAATTTCTTGCCATCGCAAAGCATTGTCAGTGACTAAAATCTATCCGACATCATAGAAAAGCACGCTTAAAAAGCGTTAAGCGTTGGCAGGTTTTCTTTTTCCACATTAGGATGGCTTCACCTTCTTTTTCTTTGCTTTTTCGTTTTGCTTTATTTCCTTTTCATTATCATTCTTGCAAATTTCTTTTTTTTTTTCGAAATGCAAATTTCTTTTCCACAAGAAATGGTTTTATGGTAGGAGCCGCCAAATTGATGAGGTAATTATTTTGATAGTTTCACTCATAAATGATTCTTTTTCAAATCGATGGGTTAATTGTTTCGGTTGCCTGTAGTTGAGAAATGATTCAACATCTTTTATGACATGATTTTATCGTTCTATTTGATGGTGCTTCTTATTTTAATTGCTAGCTTGCTAGTAATAGTTGAATTTTCTTTCGATTCTACAAAAAAATGCCCACTTTCGCTGAGTAAGAGTAAGCACGTGCTCGTCATCGTTTGAAGTTTGATGGGAAAGTAGAGATTATATAAAAGCAGCTATAACAAATATAATAAAGTTAACGTCTATTAAGTGATATCACCGAATCATAATATAACGTTTAGCAAGTTAATAAACATATTTACGAAAATATGTACCGTACGAAGTGTGGAAATCTGGATGGCTCTTGATTCTTTTTTGAAGAAAAAACACAAATTTTTATAAAATGTGCGACCGCAATCAAGCCCCACTCCTATCTTCTCCTCATTTCCACGCACGGAGACAAACGACTATGACTATAAGCGGGTGATTACTGTTCCTGGTCAATGAACTGACAGCTGGCTTCGATTTATATAGATCGATCGAGCCAATGAAGAGACAAGTAAGTGGGCAACAAGAAGGCATTTCGTTTTTTTCCCGAGAGGCATTCTGGTTTTCTTGTCCATCTGGCTTGAAAGCAAAAACGGAATGGATCTTCCCAAGAAACGGAAACTCGGTGAGCTTAGAAATGCCAAAGATGTTGATGCTAGTGGATCTGGTTCGGTGATTGCGCCGACCGGAGCTAATTCCGGTGGATCTAGTTCGTCTCCGACGGAAACCGCTAATGATGCATCTAGTTCGTCGATCGCACCACCTGGAGACTTCTACGAGGTGTTCTTGAGCTTTAGCGGTGAGGATACTCGGCATGGCTTCACCGATCACCTCTACAGTGGGCTTGTCGATAGCGGAATCCGTACTTTCAGAGACAATGAGGAGCTTCACAAAGGGAAGAAGATCGCCGAGCTTTTTGTGGCCATCGAGAACAGTAAGATCCTGATCCCTATTCTATCCGAGAATTATGGTACGAGCAGTTGGTGTCTGGATGAATTGGTTCAAATTATGGAGTGCGAGAAAAAGAGCAAGGAGACTATAGTGTTGCCTATATTCTACAAAGTGGAACCATCTGAGGTGAGACATCTACTCGGGAGATTTGGAGGTAAATTTCGTGAGCGTGAGGAGCGTTTGCTTAGAAGGGAGGGTTTCGATTCGGCAAAATTGGAGAAATGGAAGGAAGCACTCGAAGAAGTCGGCTCCTTGTCAGGATACACCGTCACGGGGTAAAAATATTCACCAAAACTTTCTCCACTTTACTTTCTTTTTATTTGTGTGGCTGTTTACAGTTGTGCTGATCATCACCTGCTTCATTCTAGCGATACAGATTACTAGTGATCCTTTTATTAGGGCAATGATAATCAAAACTCGTAACGTCATGTATTGTGCGTGTTGATTGTCAAAGCCTTAATCCTTTATCTTCCCAAGTTACGTTTGTTACGCTATGAATGTGTCGTTAATTAGTTGCTATAAATTATTTTTTTCGAAAGAAATATGTCATTGGTAGATGTGACGATTGCTTATTGGATTTTGGCCTACTCAAACACTATAGGAAATTTTCAATGTCGCGTCCACATCATCCCTATTATCTTTAACAAACAACGATATTTATTAAAATTTAGCTTAAATCCATAGCCTCATGTGATTCATTAGCAACATCCTCAAGTTTCTTCTGGCTCAATAAATTATGAGAGAGTTACAGTGGAACGGGGCACGCCATGTAGAAGCAACCACCACCATTTCCCGCTTTATTCTTAGCATATGAGATAATATATAGAGGTGTGGCAAAAAGAATTCCTTAAGTTTGTCTAATTTATCCTCCAATTTGTTTATTACAGTGTTATGATTAGTCAAACAGAATAAAATTGCTATTGCCGTGTATCTGAACTCTTGTCACATTTCACAGGTCTGAAGCAGAAATGGTAAAATCGATTGTCCAACAAGTGTTACTCGAGCTGAAGAAAAAGTTTGAGTTGGTTATTCCTGAGAATATTGTCGGAATTGATAGTCATGTGAAGAAGATTAAGAAATTGATACATGATAATTCTCGTGCCACGGTATTTGTTGGCATCCACGGAATGGGAGGTTTCGGTAAGACTACTCTTGCTAAAACCATCTACAACGGGCTCTCCGATCAGTTTGAGAACCGAAGCTTCATTGCTGATATTAGAGAATCGTGCGAACGTGATGGCATTGTGCACTTGCAGAAGCAATTAATCTCTGGAATACTGAAGCGGAATTGTAAAGTTTCTAACGTGGACGAAGGGATTATGCTCATGCAATCCAACTTTAAAAATAAGAAAGTGCTGATTCTCGTTGATGACGTGGATGCTGAGGATCACTTGAAAAATTTGGCTCGAAGTCGTGATTGGTTTTCTTCGGGAAGTGTGATTATTATTACCACTAGAAACAAGAATATTCTTGACAGTGCAGAGGGGCACTACAACTATGAACTCGAGGAAATGGATGAGGAAACATCTTTGATTCTGTTTAGTAGACATGCATTCAGAATGGATGCTCCTCCACGTGAATTTGAGGTCCTCACTCATGATGTTGTACGCACCACCGGAGGGCTTCCCTTGTCTCTTGAGATTGTCGGTTCATTTTTGCGCAGTAAAGAGCCAGCGGTATGGGAAGATATGATTGAAAAGTTAAGAAATGTCCCTCATGAGAAAGTGCAAGAAAAACTAAGGATAAGTTACGACGCACTAAATCATACACAACAACAAATATTTTTGGATATCGCTTGCTTTTTTATTGGCTCTGACTGGAGAATCGCACGTTACATGTGGAAAGCCGAAGGGTGGTACCCAAATGAGGCAATTGTAGTATTGAGATTAATGTCATTAATAAAAGTTGAAGAGAATTATAAGCTCAAAATGCATGATCATTTGCGAGATCTTGGTCGGGAAATCGTCCGCAAAGAAGGCAAGTGGAAGCCTCGGAACTATAGCAGGTTGTGGAACTCCAAGGAAGCCTTGAATGTGCTAGAGGAAGATGAGGTAACGGTTTCTATTCTTTTGCTCCCTTAGTCCATGTTTTATTGTCGGAGTTAAAGATAGAGCAGAAGAAAAAGTAATTGACGAAGTTTTATGTATTTCATAATACAACATTATACAAAAGGAACCTATTTATAGGCATTACAATAAGACTAAATACAGTAACTAAATAATGCACAATCAATCAGATTGATAATCAATCAGGATGAATATTAAGGATCACGCAGAATATCAATCAGAATAATATCTAACATCCCCCCTCAAACTCAAGGTGACATAGTAGAAGTCAGCTGGAGTTTGGAAAAAAGATCCTGAAAGCGCCCGGGTGGATGTGCTTTTGTGTAGATATCAGCAGTTTGATCAGTAGATGAAGTGGAAACAAGTCGTACTGTGCCACGGAGCACATGATGTCGTATGAAATGACAATCAATCTCAATGTGCTTGGTGCGCTCATGGAAAACATCATTATGAGCTATTTGAATAGCGCTCCTATTGTCGCAGTAAATGACTGTTCCACCAGTATGACAGACTCCCATGTCTTCCAATAACCATCGTAACCAAAGTAATTCCGACAACGTATCAGCAAGAGCACGGTATTCGGCTTCGGTGCTTGATCGAGCGATAACGGTCTGTTTCTTGCTGCGCCATGATATGAGTGAGGTACCAAGAAAGAAACAGTAGCCTGTAGTGGAGCGACGATCAAGGGGATCACCAGCCCAATCAGCATCTGAATAAGCAGTTAACTCTAAAGTAGAGTCGGCAGAAAAATGAAGACCATGAAACAGGGTGCCTTTGACATATCGAAGAATACGAAGAACAGCAGCAAAATGAGTTGTCCACGGTGCGGTCATAAACTGACTGACTATGTGAACCGCATAGGCAATATCAGGACGAGTAACTGTAAGATAGACAAGGCTACCAACCAACTGCCGATAAAGGGTAGGATTCGAAAGAATAGTTCCATCGTTGTCATTAAATTTGGCATTTACCTCAATTGGAGTTTTAGCAACCTTGGTATCTGTTAGTCCCACGCGAGAAAGAAGATCGGTGGCATATTTCGCTTGAGAAAGATAATAACCCGAGGAGTCGGAAGCAACCTCCAAGCCAAGAAAGTAACTGAGACGCCCAAGATCTTTCATTTCAAACTGCTGACTAAGATATTGTTGGAGTTTTGTGATACCGATATGATCATCACCAGTTATAATCATGTCGTCCACATATAATAGTAGAAGAATAGTCCCACGAGATGTTGTCTGAACAAATAGAGCATTGTCATGAGGACTAGAATGGAAGCCAAGACGCTCCATGGTGGAGCTGAACTTTGAGTACCATGCACGAGGAACTTGTTTCAGTCCATATAAAGCTTTTCGTAACCGACATACTTTATCAGAGGTAATAGCAGACCCAGGAGGAGGCTCCATATAAACTTCCTCAGTAAGATCTCCATTAAGAAACGCATTTTTGACGTCCATCTGGAATAGTAACCATCGCTTAATGGCTGCAACAGCAAGAAGGCTTCGAACCGAAGTAAGGCGGGCAACTGGAGCGAATGTCTCATCATAGTCAATCCCATATTCTTGAGTAAAACCTTTTGCAACCAGTCGGGCTTTATAGCGTTCCACTGTACCATCTGCCTTAGTTTTGATCTTATACACCCATTTACAGCCTATAGCAGACTTTCCATAAGGTAAATCAACCACATCCCATGTATGAGATTTGTCTAAGGCGCATAACTCATCCGCCATTGCTTGCTGCCAAAGAGGGTTAGTTCGTGCTTCTCTGTATGTGTGAGGCTCGTGAAAAGAAGCAATGGTGGAATAACAATGATAGTCACGAAGTCGAATAGAAGGTTGACTTACTCGAGTAGAACGACGAGCAGGAGAAGAGGGAATGACTAAGTCTGGAGAATCCGCAGATGGTGCAGACAAATCAGGAGAAGCCGAAGTGGATCCACCAGATGTACCTGTATCAAGATTAGAGAAGGACAACTCCAAAGAGGAAGATTTCGTGGATGCGTCTTCAGGAAAGAGATCTATTGAAGGATCAGTAAAGAAAGGAGGAGTAGTAGAAGAGGGGTCAAAAGGGCGAAGTGAAGAGAACATTTTGTGTTCCCAAAAAGTAACATGGCGAGATACGCGAAGTCTATTTGAGATAGGATCCCAACAGCGATAACCTTTGTGCTCGATTCCGTACCCAAGAAAACAACATAGACGAGCACAAGGTTCTAACTTCGTGCGTTCATTTGGAAGAATATGGACAAAACAAGCACTGCCAAAAACTCGAAGAAGATTGTAATTTGGAAGACTGCCATACAACCGCTCATAAGGAGAGATATTACCTATAGTAGAAGATGGAGTGCGATTGATGGTGTAGATAGCAGTATGAGAAGCTTCTCCCCAAAACTTTTCTGGGCAAGAAGCTGTGATTAGAAGAGTACGAACAATATCTAAGATGTGTCGATGTTTACGCTCAGCTCGACCATTTTGTTGAGAGGTTCCTGGACAAGAACGATGAATGACAGTGCCATTTTCAGAAGTAATTTTGACCCACAGATATCAAATTTAAAGAAAGCTTAGGAACAATGAAAGTGTCTGGTAATGATAATGTGGAGATGGATATGTTTCCTATGTGGCTAACTAACATCTGTGAATTGTCAGCTGTATGAATAATAGGAGTTTGTGAAGGAACTGACGTTGATGTAAACAAATTCTTGTTCGAAGTCATGTGATTGCAACAGACAGAGTCAAAGAACCATGAATCATAAGTACCTGGAGTCACAGACAGAGCAGAGGCACTAGAGATTGAGGGATTAGAGGTACCAGATTCTCGAAGAATGCAGCGAAGATCTTCTAAAGATAAGGTAACAGATGAGTTGCTTGAAGAACCCGCAATACTAGCAGCAGTAGTGGATGAGCGTGCAGGTGGACCTCTGTATCGGGATCGATTGGTTGCCCCCATAGGTTGCTTAGGTTGTCGTCGATAGCAAGTGGATGCAAAATGACCAGTTCGATGGCAATGCGTACAGTAGGGCCTGTTTGAGGAAAAAGAGGCAGGAGTGGCAAGAACCGCTTCTCCAGGAGTAGACAGAATAGGGCGATGCGTCTTCAAGGTAGCAAGCCGAGTCTCTTCAGTCAATAGTTCTGAAACAACTACCTCAAGACGAGGCAACGGATCTCTATGCAGAAGTGAAGCTCGAACGGGTTCAAACTCGTCATTAAGTGCCATCAGAAATTGCATAACACGCATACGATCACGATATTCAGCAAACTTGAAAGCATCAGTATCAGCATCCCATTTTGGCTCATATAGAGCCAATTGATCCCAAATTGCATGCATAGAGGACAAAAAATCATTAATGGACTGATTTGTCCCTTGATGCATACGATGTAAATTTCCTAACAACTGATACTGATGAGCAATATCCGAGGTGGAATACCGACTTGCAAGCAAATCCCATGCTTCCTTTGCTGTATTTAGGCGACCAAATTGAAGCCTGATGGAAGGAATCGAAGTATTTCGAAACCATGTTAGAATCTGATGATTCTTGCTGTCCCATTCCTCCAAACGCTCGTTAAATTTATCTTCTGTTTCCCCACTAGCTCTCTTAAGCAAGGGAATTTCGCTGGTGACATAACGCCAGAGTTTACGCCCTCTCAAGAAACTTGATATTTCTTGAGCCCATAAAATATAATTGGTTCCATTCAACACGGTTTGAATAGGTACCGGCACATCCATTTTATCCATTGAAAATACTTATGTATAGGATAAAAATCAAGAAAACTACTGCAAGACTGCAAAATTGAAGAAATATGACCCAAAAATGGAATCAGCACGTCAAAATACCTCGGGAGCTGAGGCGGTCAACTTTCGATCAACTGTCAACCAATTGATGACGTGGCGAACTAGATGGCTTCGAAGAAAATCCCAATCCTAGCAGTCTCCAGTGGAAGAAAATCCCAATCTTCAGCAGTGGAGAAGAACAAAAAAAAAAAATCCCAATCTTCAACGTAGACGGCTTGATCAGGAAGGTTCGACCGATCTACTTCAAAAGTGGATTTTCATTAGTCGTCCGGGAGATCGAGACAGAGTCGCTTGATCAGGAAGGTTCGGCAGAGTGCGATCGTGGCCCAGTCTTGGACAAGGCACACTGAGCAACGACGGAGATATGTGGGTCTCGACGGCTGGATCGCGACGGCTGAGCTCGAGGAACGACGGTCACGGGGTCGAGGAGAGGAGACAGAAACGGGCGGCCGCGACGACTGGAACAGCGCGGCTGAGACGACTGGAACGGCGCGACAGCAAGGAGGAGACAGAAGCAGGCGCGTCTTGGGTACGCGGCTGAAAGGCGCGGCTAAGACGAGCACGAGCGGCGCGACGACTGGAACAATAGATCTGGGTGAAGATTCTGGGTGGTGACGGCGGATCTGGGTGGTGGCTGGGTGCTAAAGAAGACGATGACTGCTTGAAGCGTGAGGCAAGCGTGAGGCAAGGTTGAAAAGAAGGTTTCCCAGAAGCTTCTCTTCGTCAAAGTAACGAAAAAGAGAGAGAATATTTTGGTTCTGATACCAAGTTAAAGATAGAGAAGAAGAAAAAGTAATTGACGAAGTTTTATGTATTTCATAATACAACATTATACAAAAAGAACCTATTTATAGGCATTACAATAAGACTAAATACAGTAACTAAATAATGCACAATCAATCTCAATCAGGATGAATATTAAGGATCACGCAGAATATCAATCAGAATAATATCTAACAGTCGGAGTGATCTTGTCACGGGCCGATTGATCTCACACTCTCTCGGCACCGTGCGGCACTCAAGATTCACACTCGAGTCAGCCTTCTCGCCCGAATAGCTCACACACTCAGCTCAAGCACAACTATCGATCAAGGCAAAGAGAGAGTGAGGAGAAGCTTTCTTTCTCATTCAATTTTCGGGTCTATCTTTACAAGGGGTTTACTCCCCCTATTTATACACAAATGGCCGGCCACAGGGTGGTCCCCCGAGGATCACTATTCACGGCGGCTCACCTACTAGTCAAGGCCGGCGTGCTGGTGTTTTTCCCATTCAAGCCAGCCACCGTCCATCTAGTCTTTGCCAACTTCCACCAACTTGTCAAGGCTGGCGTGCTAGAAGTTTCCAAGTCGTTAGCCCGCCGCGTTTGACCGTCGCTCGCCCGCCCGATCGATCGCTGGGCATGTTCGGGCCGATCGTTGCTCGTGCGCTGGTCGATCGCTGGTCGATCCTGCATCGTGCAAGGATCGATCGCCCGGCCAGTCTGCATCGTTCACTACCCGCCCGCTTGTCCATGCCGCTCGTTCACTTGGTCGCTCGCTTGGTCGAGCGCCACGATCCGAGGATCGATCCCCTGATCGTGCATGGTCGTTCATCGCTCGGCCGCTTGGCCGCTCAGCACGATCCGCGGGTCGATCACCCGGTCGTGCAGCATCAGCCCCCGCTCGTTCACCCGATCGCCCTGCACGATCCGCGAGTCGCCCGTTCGCTCGTGCAGGGTCGTTCATGGATCGGCCGCCCGGCCGTTCCGCACGATCACCTGGTCGTGCCTCCTCGATCATGAGTCGATCCGCTGGCTGTCCCGGATCATATCCCGATTCAAGGGTTGGTCGATCATCCGCCCGCTCGGCCATTCCTAGGCGCATTTCCTCATGATTCACGGGTCGATTGGCTGATCGATCCCGGGGATGCATCGCGGTCAAATTTTCATCAAAATTAAACGGACCGTGATACTCTCCCGCAGCAATTCGGGCAACGCCCTCGTTGCCACGAACCTCCTGGAATAACTTGATTTCCTCACGAAATTGCCAAAGAGCTTCCTCCGGCTCCCAAGTAGCTTCCTCCTCGGTGAGGCCACACCAATGGATCAAGTACTCCATCTTTGGTTTTCGATACCTCTTCTCAATTATTCGATCAGCCAGGATCTTCTCAATCTCCCGATCGTAGGATGTCTTCGCTCCAATGGGCGCTCGTTGTGAATCCCCACGATCAAGCTCAGCCTCATCCTCATTGTATGGCTTAAGCATACTCACGTGGAACACCGGGTGTACTTTCAGTTTAGCCGGCATCTCCAGCTTGTACGCCACGGGTCCAACACGCTTGATCACTAGGAACGGCCCCTCATACCGACGAATCAACGCCTTATGCACGTTCTTATATCGCAGAACCTGGTGCATCTTGACTAGCACGCGATCACCAACTTGGTACTCGACATGCCGCCGCTTCTTGTCCGCCCATTTCTTCATTCGTTCGGCCGCCCTTTGTAAACAAGCCCGTGCTATGTCAGCACGTTCTAGCCATTCCTGCGTGCTTTTGTAAGCCGCCGGACTACTCCCCTTGTAGCCCGTTGCAACCGTGCTCGGAGTGAGCGGTTGCTGCCCCATCACAATCTCGAAGGGACTCTTGCCAGTGGACTCACTCCGCTGCAAGTTGTGAGAGAATTGGGCAACATCCATCAGCTTCGCCCAATTACTCTGAGTGGCATTCACATAATGCCGCAAGTAAACTTCCAGGATCGCATTCACCCGCTCCGTTTGGCCATCGGTTTGCGGATGTAAACTGGTTGAGAATTTGAGGTCCGTCCCCATCAACTTGAACAGCTCGGACCAGAATTTCCCCGTGAACCGGGGGTCGCGATCGCTCACGATCGATCGAGGAATACCCCAATACTTGACAATGTGCTTCATGAACAGCTTGGCTGCTTCAGTAGCTGGGCATTCCTTCGACGTTGGCACGAAAGTCGCATATTTGGAGAAACGATCAACAATCACCATGATCGTTTGGCAGCCATCAGACTTAGGCAGCCCCACAATGAAGTCCATGGAGATACTCTCCCAAGGACGTTCGGGAATGGGCAGCGGCTCCAACAATCCAGCCGGCGCCCTTTGCTCCAACTTGTCCTGCTGGCATACCAGGCAAGTCCGCACATAGGCTTCGACATCATCTCGGAGTTGAGGCCAGAAATATCGATCTTCCACAAGTGCCAATGTGCGGTGGATCCCTGGATGTCCTGCCCACGTTGTGTCATGGCACTCCTTCAATATTTCTCGCCTTAGGTTCCCGTGGAGTGGCACATATAGTCGCCGCCCCTTGGTGTATAGAAGATCATCTTCACACCAAAACCGCCTCGTCTTGCCCGACCGAGTATACTCGAGAAGGGCTCTAGCCGTTGGGTCATGTTGTAACCCGTCTTTGATCCTCTCATTCCAAGAGCAATCTGGCCGGCTCCCCACAGCCGCCAATTCCGCCTTTCAACTCAAGGCGTCCGCCACAGAATTGGCCTTTCCTGGCTTGTACTCGAGCACATAATCGAACTCCGCCAGGAAGTCTTGCCACCGAGCTTGTTTCGGGCTCAGCTTCTTCTGGGTTTGGAAGTAGCTCGTGGCTACATTATCCGTTCGGACCACGAACCGTGATCCTAGGAGGTAGTGACGCCATGTGCGAAGACAATGCACAACAGCCGTCATCTCCTTCTCTTGGACCGTGTATCGCCGCTCCGTCTCGTCCAGCTTTCGAGACTCGAACGCCACTGGGTGCCCATCCTGCATCAAGACACCGCCAATTGCAAAATCTGAGGCATCAGTTTCAACCTCATATGGCTTGGAGTAGTCGGGCAAAACCAACACAGGTTCCTCGACCATAGCTCGCTTCAGCCGCTCGAATGCCGCTTGGCACTTCGCCGTCCACTCCCACGGTCGATTCTTCTTCAGCATGTCCGTGAGTGGCACGGCTATCTCTGAGTAACCCCGAACGAACCGGCGATAGTAGTTCGCCAATCCAAGAAAGGATCTCAGCTCCGGCACCTTCGTGGGAGGCTCCCACTCGACAATGGCCCGGATCTTGGCCAAGTCCATTCGAACACGTCCCTCCCCTACAATATGCCCTAGGAACGGGACTTGCCGTTGTGCAAACACGCACTTTTCCCTTTTTACATACAGCTCATTCTTCCTTAGAACTTGGAACACGCATTTGAGGTGTTCAACATGATCCTCAAGTGTCTGACTATATATTACAATGTCATCAAGATAAACGACCACAAATTGATCAAGGAAGGGTCGTAATACCTTGTTCATCAAAGTGCAGAATGTGGCCGGGGCATTGGTCAGGCCGAATGGCATGACAAGGAATTCATACGAGCCGTAGCGCGTTACACACGCCGTCTTCTGCTCGTCCCCCTCGGCAATCCTCACTTGATAATATCCTGACCGTAAGTCCAGCTTTGTAAACCATCGTGCACCACCTAGTTGATCGAACAAGTCCGCGATGAGCGGGATAGGATACTTGTTCTTGATCGTCAATTTGTTCAACGCCCGGTAATCAATGCACATCCGGAGTGAACCATCTTGTTTCTTTTGGAATAGGACCGGTGCACCAAATGGAGACTTGGATGGTCGAACATATCCAGCTTCGAGCAACTCCTTGAGTTGTCTCCTCATTTCCTCAAGTTCTGGGGGAGCCATGCGATAGGGCACCATGGCTGGAGGTCGTGCCTCAGGGACCAGCTCGATTCTATGATCGACTTCCCTCTTGGGTGGTAACTTCTTGGGTAGCTCCGAGGGCATTACATCAGGGAACGAGATCAGCACCTCATCCACTTCCCCCGGCACTTGGTCCGGGGCGTACTCAGCATCACCCGTAACCAAAGTTGCCAAGAACGTTGCCTCGCCCTTTCGAACACCCTTTGACACTTGCATGGCCGAGAGGTTCTTTTGGTTCCGCCCGGACTCACGCCGCGCCGGAACAATGCACTGACCACGCTGGTCTAGTATCACTATGCAACCGAAGGACGGGATCGGAAAAGCCTTCACCCTGTCAAAGAATCCCATACCTAGGACAAGATCATAGTCGTCCATAGGGATTACCTCGATTGATTCTTGGCATCGAAATGACCCAAGCTGCATCTCCACATTGCGGGCTAGTCCGCTCGTTGGGATCTCCCCCGAATTCACCGTCTTGAGCCAACCGGCTCTCTTCTCGACCTGCAAGTTGAGTTGCTTGGCCGCCTCATCCGACATAAACAGGTCAGAGGCGCCCGTATCCACAAGGGCATTCACCTTGATTCCATTGATCATCACGTCGACAAACATGAGCCTTGTAGATGGCTCAACATTTCGCATGTCGATGTTGTTTAGGATCTTGAACGATCCTAGCCGGGCTTCCTCCCCTGGTCGCCCTCCTTCGCTTTGCCCCTCCGTAGCCTTCCCCTTGTCCGTCACCTTCATGGCCGTGACCTTGCCTTGGCTAGGACAATCCCGGGCGAAGTGGGGGCCGGAACATTTGTAGCATTCAAGCCGCCTTCCTTTCATTTGGCTTGCTTGGCTCGACTCCGCTCGATATTCTGTACGCTCCCTAGGGTAAGCCGGTCGTGGCTTGGCCGCCATGGGTCTTTGCGGTTTGGCTCGATCTCCCGCAGCAATAGCCTTGCCGCCCCTAGGCTTGTAATCCACCCGATCCGCCGGGCTGGACCTGTATTCAAGAATACCTTCGGCCACAGTCATGGCCGCTGCGAGCGTCGTTGCATTTTGTCGCTTGAGCTCCATCTTCACCCACGGTTTGAGGCCACCAACGAATTGGTAGTATGCCTCGGTTTCAGCCATGGACGGGATTTGAAGTTTCAACTCTGAAAACTTCCTTACATATTCCCGAATCCCAGCCTTATGTTCAAGTAGGGGTGAGCATGGGCCGGGTGGGCCGGTTCTAGACCTGGACCCTGTACCCGACCCTGTTATAACCGGTTCCCACTTTTTGGAACCGATACCCTACCCTGTTTGTCTTGGAACCTGTTTTGGAACCGACCCTATTTTTCGGTCCGGTTTTCGGGTTCACCCTGTTTACCCTGTTTACCTTTCCATAAAAGGAGCAATAAAAATTACAGTGAACAAAATGACAGAATCCGACAAAATTTGCACCAACCAAATGAGAAATTTCACAACTACAATTGCGTACCAGCACTAATACAATAAAGAGTGAAGCACACAAAAATTGAAATCATACTGCTCTGATAAGCATCTCTTTCAGCCTAATTTTTCCTGACTTATATGAGAAATATGTAGCATCTTGATGGACTGGTTAACTTGTTGGAAGATAACCTGTCTGCCATAAAGGTTGCACATCCACTAATACAATAAAGAAACACAAAAGATCCAAAAACTGAGAACGACAGAATGTAGCTTCTCTAGAGGGAGAAAGACATCGAACGTGAAGAAATCTGCAATCTCACAGTTTCTTCAACAGAATCAAAGATCAAACAACATATGAACATAACATGCGAAGTGCCTTCAGATCACTATAATGTCTTCAAACAGCAAAAATCCCGAAGAACGAGTCCACTGAACAGAACTCCTCCAAGAGCGACATCGCGAGCTTGGTATGAAATCTCACAAATACCTGAAATTCATACATAAAGAAAAATAAAAAATAAACCATGCTCTAGAGACAAATGCAAAAGTGACGATCGATGAAGTCTATTTACTTACCACAAAATTGTAGTTTCCACAAAATGAAATCTATTTACCAATGATAATGTCTTCCGTAAGACAATCCATATCTAAAAACAAAAAAAGAGATTAGAAAACATTCATTCAATAGATAGATATGCAAATGAATTACATGAAAATATATATATATACACCACTTACCCGACTCAAACTTTTCCGCATTCTCGATGCACTCTTCAACATCAACTGGCATGCGAATGGCTCTCAACCAATCTTGAGTGCAAATCAGACCTTCCACCACTTTAGGAGTCAAAGAACTTCGAAAGTTGTCAAGCACACGGCCTGATGTGCTAAAAGTCGACTCAGAAGCAACAGTAGTCACGGGAATAGACAAAACATCACGAGCCATCAATGATAAGATTTTGTACTTTGACCCGCTACTCTTCCACCACATCAAAATATCAAGATTAAGGACTTCTTCACTCTCAGCTTCAAGATACCGATCAAGCTCAGATTTTTTGACATCGAATGCATTTTTCTTCACGTGAAGAAACATTTTTCGCCAAGCTTGGATGTCATGGCCGCTGTTAGCTTCGTTGTCACCTTCACCACTATTGGAACCGCTACTACTACAACTCACACCCGAACTACCAAATTTTCGTTTACTAGAAGAACCAACAAAGGATTGCTCATAGAATACAAACAAACTCTCTAAGGCAAGCTTGACCTTATCATGCATCGCATCAATTTTTGTTTCATCATCATACATTTGTCCATAAATGAACTTCACATAATGCAACTTTTTTGTAGGATCCAATGCAACCGCGATCAACACCATCATATTCACTTTATCCAAGCTCCCATAATACTTGTCGAACTTCTCTTTCATTTTTGCTCCCATAACTTTAAGCTTAGGGTCCAAAGCATTTGTTGCATCATTCAAATACTTAAACAAAAAAGCTATCTCCTCAAAATACTCATTTGAAGTAACATATGAACTCCCCGACATCCGTTTGGTGGAAGCATAAAATTGTTTCAAAAATTGAGAAAGAATGATAGCATTTTCCCAATCTTCATCTTGAGGAGCATCATTGTCAATATCCCTTAAGAAAGATAAATCTTCTTCTTCCATTCTTTTAAAAGCTTTTCTAAACTTTATGGCAGTGTCCAACATTAGATAAGTAGAGTTCCATCTAGTGGCAACATCAAGACAAACCGAACCCTTGTATGTGATCCTTTCAGCCTCAATACAAGATTGAAATGTCTTTGCTCTCATGGGAGAACTCCTTACATGCCTAACTATGTTACGAATACGTGCAATAGAATTATGCACCTCTTTCAATCCATCTTTTACAATCAAGTTTACTATATGAGCAGTGCACCTCATATGCAAATAATCACCATTCAAGATCAAAAACTTTTCTTTTGAGAATTTTTCCTTCAAATAACCAACAGCCACATCATTGGAACTAGCATTATCCACGGTTACTGTGGACACCTTTCTTTCTATTCCCCACTCATAAATGCATTTCTCCACCATCTTCCCAACCTCCCTACCCTTATGACTATGCATCACCACAAAATTAATGATTCTTTTATGCAACTTCCACTTTTCATCAATAAAATGCGCAGTGAGACATAAATAGTTCATGTTTTGAATGGAACTCCACATATCAGTCGTGAGTGCAATCCTAGAATGAAGTTTGCCAAAGTAAGTCTTCAAACAAGTTCTTTCACTCAAATACAACTTCATACAATCTCTAGCAATCGTAAATCGTGACACATGCTGGAAGAGAGGTTGTATTTCAGTAACATAATCACAAAAACCAACACGCTCAACCATGGAAAAAGGTTGTTCATCAATAATGATCATCCGAGCAAGCATGTGCCGAGAACGTTCTTGGTCAAACTTCCATGTCGTTAAGACATTACCACCACCACCAGTATTTTCCCCTACCTCGCCAACTACATCTTTGCTACGTGGTGCAAAAATCGATTGCTTCTTATCTGCATGAGGATACTTTTTGCACTTGTTTAAGTGCTTTTGCATAGTAGATGTTCCATGATTAACATTATACTCATACATAGCCCCACAATGAATGCACTTTACCTGGATTGTTTTTTTTGTCTCATCATCTATGATTCTCGAGAAGTGTTCCCACATTTTTGACTGATTAGCTCGCTTTTTGCTAAGAGGAGGACGAGGGCTAGGCATCGCCGCCTTGTTTGTCGCACTCACAGTTGATTCCACTTCAACTCCATGGAATGGCAATTCCATCATTTCACTATGTCCACGCATTTCCATTGATATGTCATTGTCTTGGTCCATCTGAAAACAAATTATATAATAATGTTAAGTCCTATCGAAAACAAAAAAGAAACTGACAATCGTATGGAGAAAGCAGCTAGTCATTCACAAGGAGGTTGGCAACAAGACTGACAAGGCCACAGTGGACGATGACAACTCCGCTAGATGATCACAGAGAGATCAGCAGCTCACAAGAGAGTGTTGCTCTCAGAGACAAGTTTACAGCTCACGCCAATGTTGTTAGATGCTCTGGAATGGACAATTTTTCAGGCCGACATTGTTAGATGCTATGGAATGGACGATTGATCAAGCATTGTCATTAAACCAGAAAATCCAATGATTCATAATTTTGGAATGTGTGAAATCAACCAATGACAAAGTTGGAGATTTCATTTACCGAGCACTACTAACAAATAGACATTACTGGCTTTGAGTTTTAATCTATCTGCAATGGCTGAGGATCTTGCTCCTATCATGCCCAGACCAGTCCTCTGTTTCTCCCGGAACCCAGTGCGCTGTCATTTCCTCAATTTCCATTTACCCATCACAACAGAAGTAGAAACTGAAACCATGACTTAAAACAGCAAAGCCCAGCCAGCGTCACACCCATAACGTTCACCGCATCCAAGTTCAACTTTTGCACCTACCAAACATAGAGCACAGCAAGCGGCAGATAGTTCCAAGGGTGGGTGGCCTATATAACCAGGTTTCTCACCAAATAGATTAATTATAACACCCAAGGAGGAAACCAACAGTATGCATTACCTGGGTAAATCGAAACCGTAGATGTACTCAATGCTCATGTAGCAAATAGAAACTTTCAGTTTTACTTCCCGTAAAAGAATGCCTGTGCCTTCTTCAAGTAGAAGACACGCAGAACAACAAAGTTCACTTAGGAGTTCAAGATCACCACGATGCGGCGATGCCCTCCCTTGCAGTTCCGAATGATTTTGGATGACTCATCACTTCTAAAACCCGTCACAAGTCACCTGCAATCATTAGATCTTTCTCTGCTGAATTACGAAACACGCATACGTAAATCTATATTGGCATTGTACTTTCAAGAGTTAATAGTCATTTCCGTGGTAAATGAGGATTCATCGCTACTAATATGTCATCCTTTGGGCTAAAGTTCAGGCCATCTCTCAATCAATCTCCATAACTTTGCTTCGGAATTCAAAGTATTTCCAGAATTCCATCTGCATCCTACGATCCGGATTCCATGGCAGTCATCCTTCCCTTACCTCCATTGGACCACTCCATTGCTAAGAATGAAGATACCTATCACTGTGCATTAAGAAGGGAGCTGAACTTCGCAAGATAAATTCACAACAGCTTCGAAAAGCGATTTTGCTAAACTCGCGCTCTGTACTCCAATCGTCAACCCAATCGATGGAAACCTCAGATTTCCAAATGCCAGAAGAGGAGTCTCAGCAATTACAGAGCGTTTCACACGACCGAAGCGATCAATCAACACGAAACGGCTGCAGAAGGCGCCGCCGAGAGGATCAACGCATCGGCGCGAAGATAGTGCAGGACGAAAGGAGAGGAGGGAACGAAAGGCGAAAAGAAGAAGAAGAAGAAGAAGAAGCGAATGCGTACTCTTGAAGACGATTGAGCAAGGTCTGGAGCAGGAATCTGGAGCAGGAATCTGGAGTGGGACTGGAGCAGTATCAACGCTGGAGAGGACGCCGTGAGGCATAGGCACTGAGGCGTGAGCAAAGGGAGTAGCTAGCTAGGGTTTTTTTTTTTATATAGTAAGTAACAAAACCGGTTCTAAAACCGGTCCGGGTGGGTATTTACTTAGAACCGGTACCCGGACCGGTTTAAACCGGTTCCCAAAAATTGGAACCGGTACCCGGACCGGTTTGAGCTGGAACCGATTCCCGACCCTGTTTTTCGGGTGGGTCGGTCCGGGTTCCGGGTCAACCCGGTCCGGTTGCTCACCCCTATGTTCAAGGCGTCGCAGCTCCTCACGAGCTTCCTCCTCCGCATAGGCGGGGTAGAATTGTTTCCGAAACTCAGCTTCAAAGGTCTCCCACGTCTCAATGGGAGGTTGCTCACGATCAGCCTTCATATTGCGCCACCACAGCAACGCATTGCCATTGAGGTACATGGCCACCGTCTTCACCCGCCTAAGATCGTCCGTCTCACCACGGACATCAAAGTACTGGTTCACGGTATAGAGGAAGTTATCAACTTCCTTGGCAACTCTCGAGCCATGGAACTCCTTAGGTTTCGGCACATCAACCCGAAGGTCGGCGTGCATGGCCACCGTGCCATGAGTACACGCCACCTCTAAGACCAGCACCTTGGTCTTTAACTCGGCCATCTCCGCGCGCAAGGCCGCAATCATGGCTTCCAGGGCATCACGATGTTCGTCCGTGGTAGAAGTAAGAGTACCGAGCAACTCGCCGCGGAGCTCAACCACTTCGTCTCTAAGCTCGAGCACCTCATCTCGCAGCCCCTTACGATCCGTGGCTTCCTCCTCGTTGCTAGACTCCTCTTCGTCACCTTTGCCGGCACGAATCTCTTCCAAGATCTGCTCGACCTTGTTCATGCGGTATTCCATATCCCGCGTCACTCCTCTGGACACCCCACGTTCCTGCCTTGTTCGCGCCGCGGTCGGCTCAAGGGTCCGTCCGGCACGATCATCCACAGACTGCTCAGTCTCGTGCGTCGTTGGATCGGCAACACCTTGACTTCTCGCCATCTCGCCGAGAATCGAACCGCTCTGATACCAACTGTCACGGGCCGATTGATCTCACACTCTCTCGGCACCGTGCGGCACTCAAGATTCACACTCGAGTCAGCCTTCTCGCCCGAATAGCTCACACACTCAGCTCAAGCACAACTATCGATCAAGGCAAAGAGAGAGTGAGGAGAAGCTTTCTTTCTCATTCAATTTTCGGGTCTATCTTTACAAGGGGTTTACTCCCCCTATTTATACACAAATGGCCGGCCACAGGGTGGTCCCCCGAGGATCACTATTCACGGCGGCTCACCTACTAGTCAAGGCCGGCGTGCTGGTGTTTTTCCCATTCAAGCCAGCCACCGTCCATCTAGTCTTTGCCAACTTCCACCAACTTGTCAAGGCTGGCGTGCTAGAAGTTTCCAAGTCGTTAGCCCGCCGCGTTTGACCGTCGCTCGCCCGCCCGATCGATCGCTGGGCATGTTCGGGCCGATCGTTGCTCGTGCGCTGGTCGATCGCTGGTCGATCCTGCATCGTGCAAGGATCGATCGCCCGGCCAGTCTGCATCGTTCACTACCCGCCCGCTTGTCCATGCCGCTCGTTCACTTGGTCGCTCGCTTGGTCGAGCGCCACGATCCGAGGATCGATCCCCTGATCGTGCATGGTCGTTCATCGCTCGGCCGCTTGGCCGCTCAGCACGATCCGCGGGTCGATCACCCGGTCGTGCAGCATCAGCCCCCGCTCGTTCACCCGATCGCCCTGCACGATCCGCGAGTCGCCCGTTCGCTCGTGCAGGGTCGTTCATGGATCGGCCGCCCGGCCGTTCCGCACGATCACCTGGTCGTGCCTCCTCGATCATGAGTCGATCCGCTGGCTGTCCCGGATCATATCCCGATTCAAGGGTTGGTCGATCATCCGCCCGCTCGGCCATTCCTAGGCGCATTTCCTCATGATTCACGGGTCGATTGGCTGATCGATCCCGGGGATGCATCGCGGTCAAATTTTCATCAAAATTAAACGGACCGTGATACAAGCGTGAGGCAAGGTTGAAAAGAAGGTTTCCCAGAAGCTTCTCTTCGTCAAAGTAACGAAAAAGAGAGAGAATATTTTGGTTCTGATACCAAGTTAAAGATAGAGAAGAAGAAAAAGTAATTGACGAAGTTTTATGTATTTCATAATACAACATTATACAAAAAGAACCTATTTATAGGCATTACAATAAGACTAAATACAGTAACTAAATAATGCACAATCAATCTCAATCAGGATGAATATTAAGGATCACGCAGAATATCAATCAGAATAATATCTAACAGTCGGAGTGATCTTGTTCCTCTACTCAGTGCTTGCTCTAGTGAACAGAGAACGTTATATTGTCATTGTCCTCGCGTCTTTTTATTGACGTGATTAGAAAGCAGCAGGATGATTTCCCTTAGTCAGTACTGCAGCTTATCTGACTTTTTTC
Organism: Rhodomyrtus psidioides; assembly: GCA_021437785.1. Classification (NCBI taxonomy): domain Eukaryota; kingdom Viridiplantae; phylum Streptophyta; class Magnoliopsida; order Myrtales; family Myrtaceae; genus Rhodomyrtus; species Rhodomyrtus psidioides. The sequence continues at coordinate 3,464,801 of JAILYB010000030.1, forward strand.
TTACCCAAGTTTACGATTTTTTTTTTCCAAGAATGGGGTACTTTTCAATTTATTAGATAATTGATAGGGGTATTCTAGATTGGAAAAAAAAATCCGAAATGCAATGATTGATTGGGTTACATCCTTGACACGTGCAACAAATAACTTGACTATGCTGCTGTGAAAAATAACTACTTAGGGCATGTAAATCATAGAATTATAATCTCCAGATTTTAGAATTAATACAATTCAGTACGTGATTATATTGTATTTGTGAAATTATTCATAGTTTTGACTCTATTACTTTGGAATCCATCATTCACTTTTGATTCAAAGTTATTATTCAACGTGCAACCGATTTATAATCTCAAGAGCCAGTGTTATATTAGCAAATGTCAAAACCGATTTACGATGTCTATTTATTATGTCTTTTGTAGAACTCAAGAAACGAGCTAAACTAATCCCTAGAAAGATGGATATGCTGAATATTTTATAACTATATAAATTGGAATAAATAACTTTTACAACTAAAAAGGTACATCATTTCATGTAATTATTTCAATACTTTTGTTGGGTTCATTAAGTCGAAATTAAAGTGGTTTTGATAGAACTGATACAATTTTTTCTTTTCAGTTTATTCATGCATTTATTTAAAATGCATGAAGTTATTTTCTTGTGTTATCTGAAAGTACAATCAACTTTGATGAAATTAAATAATAAAAAAACACGTGAAGTGCGAAGCATGGACAAGAGCACTATGACGACTTACAAATAAACAAAATGAAAAGACATTAAAAGCATAATTGAAACACACAATTTTTTGTGTTGTTTGATGTGGGTCGCTCTGTCATAAAAAAACTGAGTCATGTAGGATAACATCGTTGGAAAATTTGTCTTACTTTTGTTCCTGATGTCAGAGGTTAGGTTTATTTTTGCTTTAGTTGCTCTTCCCTTGGATACCTTTTGAGGTGTTGAGATCGAATTCCTTCTCCACTAATCATGTCATTCTCCTTTGAGAAGCCATGAAGTCTTGCACAACATTGAGAAGTACCATGAAACATTCTGGCTCGGAGAAACAGGCATATATGATGTTAATAGAGATGTGAACAATGATATTAGATTATTTTAATTAGATATAAATAGTGTTAAAGAACGGTGGTTTTTTACTTATAGGGAACAAGAGAGATTGAGGCCATTTATCTTTGCAAAGAAAGCTCAATAGGCTTAGGCAAAACAACAGACCAAGGTGACAATATCCTCACGGGCGAACAATTCAAGAAGTTAAAGAATCTAAGATTCCTTGACGCAAGGGAGACACATTTTCGTGGGGATTTTAAGGAGTCATTTAAGAAGTTAAAATGGCTTCGATGGAAGAAATGTCCCTCGACTTTTGAAGCAGAAAATTTTAATGTAGAGGAATTACGGGTACTCGATTTGAGGAAAAGCAGTATATCAGATAAATGGCAAGGATGGAGTTGGATCAGGGTAAGATGGAAGTAAAAGTCTATTTTTCCCTTTTTTTAATCATAATTAGTCTGGGCTGACCTCATTGTAATATTTTGTTTATCAGACGGCAAAGGAGCTAAAATACCTCAACCTTAGCGAATGTCCATCTTCTTTAGAGTCAACCGACTTTCTCTCGGCTTTTGAGAATTTGGAGACTTTGATTATCAGACATTGTTGGGGAATACGGCAAATTCACTCTTCGATTGGAAACATGAAGAATCTGGTGCATTTGGACTTGGGGGGATGTTGCATACAGCGGCTGCCAGAAGAAGTGGGTAAATTAGAAAGACTGGAGCAACTCCTCCTAAATGGTCATTCTATTTCTTCACTACCAGAAAGCATCGGGGATTTGCAGAATCTAAAAATTCTGAATATTACCGGTTCTCAGATAAAAGAGTTACCGAACAGCATATGCAGCTTAAAGAATCTAGAAATCCTGAATATTCGGCGCAGTAATATAAAAGAACTACCCCATGATATTGGAAGGCTGAGAAAGCTCCGAAATTTAGATGCTTCACGTTGCTCTGAACTAGGAGGGGACATGCCAGAAAGCATGGGTAATCTTTCTTCCCTACAACGCCTTGATTTGTCTGAATGTGGTAAGCTCCAATCACTATCGATGCTTCCTTCCAGCTTAACATGTTTGCGTGTCCACTGTCGAAGTGGCATATTGCCTTCACTTTCCGACTTGACCCATCTCAAGGAGTTATATCTCGAGGGAACACCTTTTGAAAAATCCCCAAACTTTCCCTTCGAATTGGAAATATTGCACATCGATAACTGCCACCTTATCAAAACACTGGACGTTTCAGAAGCCATCCATCTGACGAGATTACGTGCCCACAATTGCAGTAATCTAGATGAAATTCAAAGTCTTGACAAATTGAAATATTTGGAAACCTTGGGTATCGAGTATTGCCCTTCAATTAAAAGTCTCCACCTTTCAAAACACGAACGTCCGAAGAAATTGTGGGCTGATTCTTGCACAAACTTGATTGAAATTCAAGGCCTAGATGGATTGGAGTTCTTGGAAGAAATATTAATCTTGGAATGCAACTCAATTAAGAGCCTGAACCTTTCAAATTGCAAGGGTCTGAAGAAATTCGAAGCTTCATCGTGTGAAAAATTGATTGAAATTCAAGGCTTTGATAGGTTGGAGTCCTTGGAAAATATACAAATAATTGGGTGCGCTTCAATTAGGAGGCTGGACCTTTCAAAATCCAAGGATCTCAAGAGAATATATGTTTGGAATTGCGAAAACTTATTCGAAATTCAAGGTCTCGATAAGTTGGAGTTGTTAGAAGAGCTAGGGATGACGGGGTGCACTTCCCTCGGAAGGTTACCAGATTTGGAGTCCTTGGAAGAAATATTAATCTCGGGATGCAACTCAATTAAGAGCCTGGACCTTTCAAATTGCAAGGGTCTGAAGAAATTCAAAGCTTCATCGTGTGAAAAATTGATTGAAATTCAAGGCTCTGATAGGTTGGAGTCCTTGGAAAAAATAGAAATAAGTAGGTGCGCTTCAATTAGGAGGCTGGACCTTTCAAAATCCAAGGATCTCAAGAGAATATTTGTTCGCGATTGCGAAAACTTATTCGAAATTCAAGATCTCGATAAGTTGGAGTTGTTAGAAGAGCTAGGGATGACGAGGTGCACTTCCCTCGGAAGGTTACCAGATTTGTGCTGCTTTGACACGTTGCGTCACTATGATTGTGGCAACTTTTGTGATATTCAGCAGTTAGAGAGATTCCTATCCCTCAAATCGTTGATAATTCATGAGGATAACAACTTCTCTGCAAAATTACCAAAACTTCGTCATTTACGGGAATTGTACCTAATAAATTGTCGTGAACTTCGGGAGATCCTGGGGCTTGAGGATTTGACATCTCTAGAATTTATAAGAATCTTAGGGTGTTCCTCGATCGAGATCTTACCTGATTTGTCATCATTAACCAACTTGAAGAGACTGGATGTGCGCAAGTGCGAGAAACTCAGCTCCAAGGGCTTGAGAAATTGGTGGAACTCCTTCGAGGCCTGGACAAATTGGCTGAACTCCGATTGCGAACTCGAAATCGATAATATCGAATATCTTGAGCACTTCATGGATCCTGGGACTGAAGGAGTCGACATCTCTAGAAAATTGATAGTTCCTCGATGGTGATCTTACCTGATTTGTTATCGTTAACCAACTTGAAGACTCTGGCAGTGGACATTTGCGAGAAACTCAGCTTCGTGGGCTGGAGAAATTGGAGTAACTCGTGGGCTGGAGAAATTTGAGGAACTCCAATTGCGTACTCCAAAACAATACTGGAGCTGCTTGGGACGATGTTTCAGTTTGAACCAGTCTTGGACAAAGAATAAATTTATAGACGTAGACTGGAAGGAGTTTTTCTTTTGGAGGATATCATCTAATACAGTCAGATCCGATCGTTGGATGATCCCCATTTCCTTGGGAAAAAGAAAAGGTCAGTTGCTTTTGCCCTTTTAAAATATATCGCCCAATTTTCATTGTATTTCCTGTTTGAAATTTCTTTTAAGATATATTACCTCTTCATTAATATTTCCTGGTTGACAGTGATATTGTTTTCTTACTTGATTCAAGGATTCTGGGGGAGAAGTTAATGGAATTCTGCTTTGGCAGTAACGGAAGTAGATCGAAAGGCCTTTCTATCTCATCATTTGTCATTAGTCTTCAGGTAAGATTCTTCATCCTATTCAGAAAAGTAAAGGTTCCCTGCGTTGGATTGACTCTGGAATGCTGGAATCATTGAATGAAAAAACTGTTGCATACTGGCGTTCCATAGCACGCCGAAGGTTATCATAAATGTCGAGAAATGCTAAACGGACTCTGCACGCAGGTCGTCATATTAGCTTTTAATTTGCTCCGCCGTGCAGTTCATGGCTGCATGTTTCTAAGTTACAATTAAGAATGAATTTACATCACAAAATGAACCTGTTTAGAGGGCATCCCTTAGTTCGGTACGCTACTGTGTCCTACACGTTTTATCTCACAAAATTGTCTGCATTAGTCGATTAAGGTAATTGTCTCGGATGAGAAACGGTAAACGCAAGGATAGACTTTTCGTCTAGTAATGTGGTTGTGAATTAACCATTAACTAGGCCAGAAGCAAAACCATTGTGAATTATTTGGATCAAATGAGAAATTTGCAACTCGAATTTTGCTGAATATGAATCCATGCTCATCTTCTTTTTTATCTGGGATGTACCTAAAAGTATAGATTAGCCCAAAGAATACTTCTTAACGTTTGTAGAGTCAGTAATGCCATCAGTCGAGCAAATAATCAAGATGGCAGACATGAACGAGAATGTCTTTCAATATAGTCCACCGCACAGCTATCCCTTATATTATGCATAAGCTCTTATTAGTGCATTGGCTTACTGTAAAAAAAAAAAAAAAAACTGGGGGAGCGTTTTCTTAAGTTTCCAGAGGAACAATCCTTCGGTGTGTCATTTGAAAACTGTCTTGCATTCGTTTTGAAATGTGAACTGCACATAATGTTAGGAGAAATAATCGTACTATCCCCGGAAGAGAATCCATTCCACAACTTGATCAAAGCTTTTGTGGTTGATGTTGTTAGCTGCCTATCAGTTGGATTGAAAGAGTTGAGCAGAAAATTGATGTTGATTTTAACAGAAAATTGATGTTGATTTTAACAAACAAAAGATCTGTAAACTTGCGGGTATTATAACCTTACCCAAAAAAAAACTTTCGGGTATTATTAGGAGTTTGCCAATGTTAGTTGCTAGATTGATTTCATTATATTCACTGGCAGGATTCAGTTATTGTTCCGCCAGTTGTGATGTAAAATGCTGAAATATTCAAAGGAGCTTTCGAAAGGCAATTCTAGAAGGAAACGGAAGTCATTTAAGGATCAGGACCTCAATGTTTCTTGGACTTCTCAGAATGGTGACAATGCAGAGATGGAAAGGCAAAGGATGCTCGCCTATTTTTTATCCCGCTTTGCCTGATTACGATCAACGGAAGCATTGCAGCGCTGAAACTGTTTGTGAAGAGGTTTTTCAAATACTGAAAGTATAGTCTACTGCTTCGTAGATTGCTCAATAACTTGGAAGATTTATTCCGATTCGGTGTGATAATCGGCACCTGCATAGACCGATTGACCATGGCACTCTTACCAAAGCCTGCGCCTTCTAGTCCCACCCTGGACATGCGGGAGAATCTAGCATGTGATATCTAAAACACATCGTGCTGTGCGATTTTTACTATGTAGTCTAGATATTATGCGCGTTCTGTATCGTTGGGACGAGTAGAGGTTCATACCATATAACAGCGGGAATCCGCGACCCTGATTTGTATTAAGCCGAGATGAGTGCGCAATAGATAACAGAGCATCGACGTCAGCTCACTAAGGGACACAGTCGGGTTTCCTCGTTCCTTTTTAATGTGACTGAATCGGAAGTATCCACCAATCGACCTAGTTACTAAATAGGAAAACCCAAAATCGATATCCACTCAGACAAGGCAGAGCAGTAGAGGACGTAAAAAATGTTGATCCCATTCACGACAAAAGCTCCTTCAGAACGACAAACTTTGGGTCCGAACTCGCGTTCCTCAACAAATCAAACGATGTAACCCGTATTGAAGCTCCGATTGCACGATAGGTCGCTCCGCGACAATTGCTATCGACAATTGCTGAATTTAATTGTTTCATGACACGCAAATGAAAAGTTTGTCGTTGCTTGTAAGTGTTCGTATATATAAAATAAGGTTGATTGACAAATCTAAAATCAAGTGCAAAATAAGAGATCCGAATGTAGACGAATGATCCGAGCATAATGAAATGACGTTATGTTCTTAAGATAAATTTGACTCCTCAATCAGTACCCAAGATTCTTAGACAATTGCCTCTCAGGATAGAACGGATTACCTTTCCTATGAACCGGTGCTTGTTCGAGGAAATCTTCAAACACAACTTTACAGAATAATCGCACGAATGACTATGATAGAACAATATAATGCAGTGTGAAAAACGAAGAGTCAAGAGTATATTGTTTTCGAAAAAAACTAAGGGCTATAAATAGTTGTGATTTTAAACAATGAACGTTGTTTTTTTTTTTTGGTCGAAAGAAAGATTCTATCCATTGATAATCGAAAAAGTTACACAGAATGCTTTCAGACTCCCAAAGACAATAAACAAGGCAAATTCTGCAGCTAAAAGTATACTCTCGCCCTCCAAGAGTAGATTTGATATCAAAACCATCCGGCGGTCGATCACTAGAGTCCATGATGGACACACACCGAGACCTCTAATACCGAATGCAACGGCTTGCGGTGCGCATCCAGATTCGACGACTTCATCACCAATGCCGAGCAATAACACCAACGGCAGCAGTATGCTGAGAAAATACAGATCACAAACTTGTAGAAAACTCCCAAATCTATACCTAAATATAGATCGGGAGAGCAAAATCCCTAGATCTAGAGCTAAATCTAAATCGGGATAGAAGAGTAGCTTAAATAGCTGCAGAAAATTATTTATACCCATGAACTCCCAAAACATAGTGGGAGAGAAAAAACTCGTAGAAAAAAACCGATGATCTTCGAGGGCTTCGGCTTGACGATATGCTCCCGGAAGCCGACGGACTCTTGAACAGAGGTGCGTGAACTGGATTTAGCTTTTGAAACCCACCCCACTGAGAAGAAATAGGGGCGCCTTTGTCACCGAAGCGGAAACAAGCGTCGGTCGGTGGAGAGATTTTCGCCGCAAAAACTGACCCTAGAGAGTTGCCGTTCCACGAGGGACTTGTCCTTCTCCGCGGGTCACCGAAACAGCTCGAGTAGAAACGGGTGAAGAGGAAGAGAGGGAGGTAGTTGGGGGTTGGGGGTGATGGCGAGGGGAAAGGGAAACTGAGTACAAACAGACGAGAGGAAGAGGGAAAAGGGGGAGAGAGGAGCGAACCAGGGGGTTGAAAGGAGCGAGGGAGGGGGAGAGCTAGCTCTCCCCCTCCCTCAGAAAAACTGGGCGGCACTGTTGCTAACCCTAGGGAGCGAGGAGAAAGGGAGGAGAGGGAGTGTGAATTGTCTCTTTAAGAACAACGATGAACATTGATGAAAAGTCACAAAACCATATCGTTTAGCCTGAGATGTGCTGTCAAACCATCATGAAGCCGAACGATTTCGTCGAAGGATGTAGACGAAACGACACAAAGTCATACTGTTCCGTCGATAAAAGATTTCAATGAACTATCATGAAGTCGTACTGTTCTGTCGATGAAATATTTCAATGAATTGTCACGAAGTCGTATGAATTTTATAAATTTGCAATCACCATATATCACCAACGAGATATTGCTTTTATAAATTTGTTTTAATGGCAACTAACTGACGATTCTAGGGGTTTAATATATGTCTTGTTGAAAGAATGAAGTACCCTTTGGCTTCCCATTCTTTCAGGGAACAGTTTTTACCGAGTGCTTGCTTCCATTTCTCCAAAATCGTATGAAATGCGTCTCCAAGATTCCCTTTTTGGTATTGCACGTCGGCAGGTTCCATTTCGTAGAATATAGGCTACAATATAGCCCCCCAGCCATCATTCTTGGGTTTCATTATTTGAATCAGTTAATCCAAGCTCCATCTGCTCGAACCATAATTAATGAAGATAATGGAAATCAGGATCTTACTGTTCTTGATGGCTTTCGAGAAATCCGGACCGATCTCCTTGCCTTGGTAGAGCTCCTCATTGTCTCTGAAAGCACGAATTCCGACATCGAATAGCCCATTGTAGAGGTGATCTGTGAAGCCTTTTGACCCTAAAGCTCAAGAGCACCTCATAGTTGTTTCCGGAGGGTAGTTCCCATCGGCGCTGCTGGCAACCAGATGCAGCAGTATCCGTATCTTCCGCATCTTTGCGCACACCAGCTGTCTTCCTATTGAGAAAATTGAACGCGAGCACAGAGAGAAGGACAAGTGCCACGCGCACGGCGAAAGAATGCCCAAAAATGAGGCGATGCATTTCGTTTTTGCTCTTACTCCGCCCTTGATTTTTGCTTTCACGTCGGACTAAGAAGAAAATCAGGATGCCTCTCAGGAAAAAAGAGATGCCTTTGTTGTTGCCCATCGTCTCTTCATTCGTTACATATTTGTCGCAATAATCTTCAATGAATTTTCCTGTCTCCGACCTATAATTTCTATCTCATACACCTGCATCGATTGAAGTAATGTTCTACTTCCCCAAAAAAATCAATAGCAGATCAATTTAATTAATAGAACTTGGATAACTAGAAAATAAAACAGGACCTGTTATCATCCCATGACTCGATAAAAATGATAAGAACAGGAATCTAGAAAGATACTAAATTCACAACAAGAGTAGAAACTCGCAAGCGTGTAGAACTGCACAAATAAAGAGAAATGACCTCAATTGTATTCAAGCAGTTCATGATATAGCACTCTGATCAACTTTCAGGACCAGAGTTCCACTTACGTGAAAGTTATGATCTATCTATTTACTGATGGCTAAACTCTCATATTGTATTGGGCTGACTTCTTGGATTTGTGCCTATTCGAATGCTATTGTCTGACAAAAAAAAGTGCTATAGAAAGTCTTGAATGTCACGTCCACATAGTGCCGGTTGTCTTTAACAAACAACAGGTCGCAAAATTTAAATTCAAATCTACAATCGTGTAAAAATTCAAGATTCATTAGCTATACCCTCAAGTTTATTCTGGCTCAATAAATTATGTCAGATTAATAATGGAATGGGGCACGCCATGTCAAACAACCAGTAATTGCCAACCATCACCATTTCCCGCTTTAATTGTAGTGTATAAAATAATATATGAAAGTGTGGCAAAAACAATTCTTTAAAATTGCCGATTTGGCCTCTATTTTATTAATGAATGCATTATCATTAGTCAAGCAATATCAATTGCTATTGACAAGTATTTGAACTCTTGTCATATCTGACAGTTATGGAGGAGAATTGATAAAATCAGTTATCCCACAAGTGCTATTTGAGCAAAAGAAAAAGTTTGAGTTGGTTATTCATGAGAATTTGATCGGAATTGATACTCATGTGAAGAAGGTTATGGAATTTCTAGAAAATAATTCTCGTCCCACCCTATTTGTTGTAATCCATGGAATGGGAGTCATTAATAAGACTACTCTCGCTAAAACCATCTACAATGACCTGTACAATCAATTTGAGCATTGTAGCTTCATTGCTGATGGAAGGGAATCACGTGAAGCAACCACCACAATTTCCCGCTTTAATTGTAGTGTATAAAATAATATATGAAAGTGTGGCAAAAATGATTCTTTACGCTTGTTGATTTAGCCTCTATTTTATTAAGGAATGTGTTATCATTTGTTAAACAATATCAATTGCTATTGACAAGTATTTGAACTCCTGTCACATCTGATAGGCATGAAAGAGAATTGGTAAAATCAGTTATCTAACAAGTGCTATACGAGCAGAAGAAAAAGTTTGAGTTGGTTATTCATGAGAATTTGGTCGGAATTGATACTCATGTGAAGAAGTTTATGGAATTTGTAGAAAATAATTCTTGTCCCACCCTGTTTGTTGTAATCCAAGGAATGGGAGGCATTAGTAAGACTACTCTCGCTAAAACCATCTACAATGACCTGTCCAACCAATTCGAGCATTGTTGCTTCATTGCTAATGGAAGGGAATCTTGTGAAGCAACCACCGCCATTTCCTGCTTTAATTGTAGTGTATAAACTAAAATATGAAAGTGTGGAAAAAATGATTCTTTAAGTTTGCCGATTTAGCCTCTATTTTATTAAGGAATGTGTTATCATTTGTTAAACAATATCAATTGCTATTGACAAGTATTTGAACTCTTGTCACATCTGACAGGTATGAAGGAGAATTGGTAAAATCAGTTATCCGACAAGTGCTATTCGAGCAGAAGAAAAAGTTGGAGTTGGTTATTCATGAGAATTTGGTTGGAATTGATACTCATGTGAAGAAGGTCATGGAATTTGTAAAAAATAATTCTTGTCCCACCCTGTTTGTTGTAATCCAAGGAATGGGAGGCATTAGTAAGACTACTCTCGTTAAAACCATCTACAATGACCTGTCCAACCAATTCGAGCATTGTAGCTTCATTGCAAATGAAAGGGAATCATGTGAAACAACCACCACCATTTCCCGCTTTAATTGTAGTGTATAAACTAAAATATGAAAGTGTGGCAAAAATGGTTCTTTAAGTTTGCCGATTTAGCCTCTATTTTATTAAGGAATGTGTTATCATTTGTTAAACAATATCAATTGCTATTGACAAGTATTTGAACACTTGTCACATCTGACAGGTATGAAGGAGAATTGGAAAAATCAGTTATCCGACAAGTGCTATTCGAGCTGAAGAAAAAGTTTGAGTTGGTTATTCATGAGAATTTGGTCGGAATGGATACTCATGTGAAGAAGGTATGGAATTTGTAGAAAATAATTCTTGTCCCACCCTGTTTGTTGTAATCCAAGGAATGGGAGGCATTAGTAGGACTACTCACGCAAAAACCATCTACAATGACCTGTCCAATTAATTCGAGCATTGTAGCTTCATTGCTGATGGAAGGGAATCATGTGAAGCAACCACCACCATTTCCTACTTTAATTATAGTGTATAAAATATTATATGAAATGTGGCAAAAATGATTCTTTAAGTTTGCCGATTTAGCCTCTATTTTATTAAGGAACATGTTATCATTTGTTAAACAATATCAATTGCTATTGACAAGTATTTGAACTCTTGTCACATCTGACAAGCATGAAGGAGAATTGGTAAAATCAGTTGTCCAACAAGTGATATTCGGGACAACTGATATTCGAGCAGAAGAAAAAGTTTGAGTTGGTTATTCATGAGAATTTGGTTGGAATTGATACTCATGTGAAGGAGGATATGGAATTTGTAGAAAATAATTCTTGTCCCACCTGCTTGTTGTAATCCATGGAGGCATTAGTAAGACTACTCTCGCTAAAACCATCTACAATGACCTGTCCAATCAATTCGAGCATCGTGGCTTCATTGCTAATGGAAGAGAATCATGTGAAGCAACCACCACCATTTCCCGCTTTAGTTGTAGTGTATAAAATAATATATGAAAGTGTGGCAAAAGTGATTCTTTAAGTTTGCCGATTTAGCCTCTATTTTATTAAGGAATTTGTTATCATTTGTTAAACAATGTCAATTGCTATTGACAAGTATTTGAACTCTTGTCACATCTGACAGGTATGAAGGAGAATTGGCAAAATCAGTTATCCGACAAGTGTTTGGATTTCCTTGTTGATCAATCACATCAGCAGCATAATTACATGCATCATTGGCCATTAGGATTGGAGAGTAGGTACTGCTATTTCGGATTGATGCATTTCAGTTAAAAGACCTCAAGTGGCAAAGTGTCGGGTAAAAATTATCTGTAAGTACATATGGATGCATGAATCAATGCCCTGTGGCTATCGTAGATAAGAGATTTCTCTATCAAAAATACGAACACAACTAAGAGGAATTGAACCTGACAGACACATCGCTTTCCTTTTGGGAAGGTACTCCGATTAGTGTTTACCGAGTAGGACCTCGACTAGGCTAGGGGTCAAGGTTGGCCAGTGAGACATGGGGAAAACAGCCCAGATTATTAGCTGAGGCCCCTAAATGACTGCTCAGTGACGATTCTCCTCCTGAAGTCAAGAGTGTCGAGATCTTTTCCTCGCCTTGTCCCGTTATTATGCTCTCTTGTCGATAATTTTTTTTTTCTTTGTATCATTTACAAGAAAGTTGACAAACTGGGGGTACGTAAAAGATACTCTTTTCCAATGTTTCGACATGTATAAAAAAAATTATTGTGACACAAATGAAGTGGTTGCTTCCTAACCTGTTTGGGTAGGCAAAATTCATCAGATGTGAGATATGACTCGGTTTAGTTGGGGCTTCGACTGTAATTTTAGGCTTTAAAAAGAAGTATGCTGTGATTCTGTTTAGTGGGGTTTCCACTGTAATTTTAGGCTTAAAAGAGAAACATTCTTCCTCTGATTCTCTCGGTACCTCCCTCCAACTTAACCTACGGACTTGAATCATGCACGTGGAAGAAGCATATGCTCGCACCGCATGACATAGAAAATGTCGGACTAGAATCATAAAAACAATTTGTTATGTATTGACTCTTGGATAACATGTGGAACAAAAGGAAAAGTTGGTCAATTAACCTGCATAAAATACCTTCTTCACAATGGTTCTTACTTAAGGACATGGATGTCTGTCTTGAGCAGTCGTGCAATAAGTAGATCTTTCCCGCAGAATGGGATCATTTAGTCAACTTGAAGGTAGTTGTTTTCTTGGAAGAACCTTCTGACTGGAAAAAGTCTTGCGAGTTAGTGTTAGAATATTCTATTTTAATATTCAATTGTGGGCTTTATTAATTGTTACTGCAATTATTATTTGGTCTAATAAGAAAGAGATATATTATTTCCTAATTCAAGTAGGATATGGTGCTGGATAGTATGGGCCGAGATATCCTTATCCTTGATGAGGGGGTAGGGTTCATTCTCTATAAATAGTGCTTAAGTCCCTCTTCTAAACCAAAATGTCCACATAACCTCACATATAGAAATCGTCAGAAACGACAGTGAGGGGCCGTCTCATTGAAGCCAGTGATCAAGGGGGTTCATAGAGGAGAAGCTCTTAAGCGTCGGATTCTCGCAATTCCGCATCAAGAACGATGAATCCAAAAACAAGGTGCGTTAACTCTTTGACTCTATGGATGGAACAGGGATTTGTGTATCTGTACGTGTGTATCTTGGGTCGCTGCATACAGGATTAAATACGCAGCTTATATGTGGTATCAGAGCCTGCGCGTTTTAGGTCACGAATCGCGTTCCCGGTGTATTTTCGATTTTTTTTTATCGAAATTCAAAGAAAATTATATATTCGGAAAGGGCTCGATGAGACGAGCAAAACCATATAAAGATCGCTGCCAGAAACCTCCGGACGCGCCGCCACGCGTCGCCACTCGCCGTTGGCTATCGGGCGCGTGGCGGCCACGCGCCCCAGGCGCATCACGCGCTGGCTCGGGCCCCGCACGTGCGCGGCACGTGGGGGCTGACGTCAGCTTAGCCGGGCAGACCCGACCCGACCCGACCCGACTTGCAGACCCGACCCGGATGGTTAACCGTTGACTCGGACTGTCCGGTCGGACCGGTCGTTGACCGGTCCGACCGGATCCGCTCGACCCGGTTCGCTAAACCGGTTTAAGGTAGCGGTCGGACCGATTAGACCGGTAGGACCGGTTCGAAGACCGGCTGAGGCACTGAACACGTGCGATGCACGTGTCAGCGCGTGAAGCTCACGCGCCGAAGTTTTAGGCGGCGCGTGAGGGCGCGTGAGAGCTCCGATGGAGGTGTTCCAGGTACCGGCGTGCTCGTATGCTCATGCTCTACAGGATGGTATATTTATTTTTCATGTTTGGTATTTTCATGGATGGAAATACGTACGGAACGCCAAATACGATGGTATTTTGGGGTATTTTCGAGGTATTTTCTGGTATTTATGTAAGGATTTGTGAAGTACAGGTACAGGCTTACATGAAAGTATCACGTGGAATTATGTGGAAATTTTTTGATCAATTTCATGTTTATGGTTTGACATGAATTATTGAGGTATCGATGAAAATTAGCAAAGCGTGTAATTTTGAACATGATTGCGCCAATTTCTGAAATTACATGCATACAGTGGATGTGAAATATAAAGTTATATCCCAATTTCAGGTAAATTCAATTGGGTTGTGACCGCCAAAGCGGCACGCTTGGTTGAGTTTAATAAAGAATATGTTAAATAATATTGGGATGTCTCATGTTTTAATGCGTAGTTATATTCTCAAAGGAGTAATTGCGTATTCTTGCATGGAGGGTTACATGTACAGCATATGGTTGAGGATTAATTAGTCCGAGTGCCGTCATACACCCAAAAGTGGTGATTAACAATGATTGAAATAAATTCTCATGACCGCTGTAATGTAGGGAGTATACAACTGCATGTCATGTTTTCTGCCCAAAGGTGATTATATGATGATGTATGTAGCTCTCAAGGTGAAATTTCACATTGCGCTAATTAAAAATATTGGTTATTTTTCAGTCACCTTTTCTGTGAACGGCAACTCCATAACTTTTGAGATTCTTACTGGTAGCAATTTTAAGAAGTGGAAAGAGGATTTTTTGTTTGGTATGGAACTGGCAGATGTTCATGCTGCACTTAGTGGGGATAGACCCGCAGCTCTTACTGAAACTAGTACAGATGCTCAAAAGGCACAGTTTGCTGCTTGGGAAAAGAGCAATAGGATTTGCTTGCTGTCAATGAAGCGATCCATACAGGAACATCTTAGGAGTGATTTTGCTGCTGACATCACTGCTAGACAAATGATGGATGCCTTGGTGGCTAGAAATCGTGAATCCCCTAATGCTGAAGTTGGGACACATATGTCAGGATTATTTAGTTTGAAGTATGATGGTTCTGCTGGTGTTAGGGACTATGTCATGAGGATGGTAGATATGCAATCAAAGCTCAAAGAGCTTAATGTTCCCATTCCTGATGCTTGTATCATACATTTTGTGCTGAATTCTCTTCCACCTGAGTTTGGTATTATCCAAACACAATATAACACTGCTGATCGGGCATGGACAATCAACGACTTGATTGCAAGGGTGGTGTCAGAAGAGTCCAAGCTGAAGAAAAGTAACGTGCATATGGCTATGTATGCTACTTCAAGTTCTGGTGTCAAGAAGGGCAAGGGCAACAAGAATCGTAAAGGAACTCATTCCTCTGCTGGTCATCATGACAACTTGGGACCAAAGAAACCGACCTTTAAAAAGGACGGTAATGCTGGTAAGGATGGTCTTTGCTTTTTCTGTAAGAAGGGAGGACACGTAAAGAAAGACTGCGCTAAGTATAAGAACTGGTTATCTAAGCGTGAGCCTAAAGGTAATGGTTCTTTGGCGTTGGTTTGTGAATCTAATCTGTCTGAAGCCCCATCTTGTTCGTGGTGGCTAGATAGCGGTGCAACTAACCATGTTGCGTTCACCATACAGGGATTCATAAACCGGAGGAAGCCAAATAAGGATGAATTAAAGCTCACCGTAGGAAACAACAATAAAGCTGATGTTGAGTTTGTGGGAGATGTTGTTTTAATTCTAGATTCTGGTTTTAATTTAATGTTGAGAAATACATTTTATGTACCTTCTTTCAGACGGAATTTAATTTCCGTATCAAGTTTGGACATGTGTGGTTATTCTTTTGAGATTTCAAACTCTGCAATTTCTATTTCTTTTAATTCAAATAAAATTGGGTATTGCACTATGTCCAATGGATTGTACAGATTATGTTTGTCTCCCAACGAAATATACATCGCTTATACAGCTGAAAAGGTTGTTTCCAAAAGACCTCTACCTAAGGAACAGTCATACGCAATATGGCACAAACGTCTTGGTCACATCTCTAAAGAAAGAGTGGAAAGAATGATAAAGGCTAGCATTCTACCCACTCTTATAAGTGACTTAGACACATGCGTAGACTGCTGTAGAGGTAAGATAACCAAAATAAAGAAGAAAACTGCAGTCCGCAGTTCTCACTCGTTAGAGATCATCCACACAGATATAAGTGGACCCTATACAGCAACATTGTGTAGAAATTTTTATTTCATCACATTTATAGATGATTATTCCCGATATGGTTATCTGTACTTGATTAAGGAAAAGTTTGAATCTCTTGACAAATTCAAGATTTTCCGGACTGAAGTTGAGAAACAGTTGGGGAAAGTCATAAAAATTGTCAGATCTGACCGCGGTGGTGAGTACTATGGTCGACATGGCGATGCTGGACAGCTTAAAGGGCCATTTCGCCAAGTACTTAGAGGATTCTGGGATTGTGGCTCAATTTACCATGCCCGGTAGTCCTGAACAGAATGGTGTAGCTGAAAGGCGCAATCGTACTCTCATGGATATGGTAAGAAGCATGATTAGCAGAACTAATTTACCTGGTTTTTTATGGGGTGAGGCTTTGAAAACGGCGCTTTACATATTAAATCGTGTTCCTACTAAATCTGCGCCGCTTACCCCTTTTGAATTGTGGACTGGACGGAAGCCTAGCTTGAATCATCTAAAGGTTTGGGGATGTCCTGCAGAAGTAAAATTGTATAATCCAACTTTGAGCAAGTTGGATCCCAAAACCACTCGATGTTATTTTGTCTCTTATCCAGATCATTCAAAGGGATATCGATTCTATAATCCCAATGGAGGAATGAGAATTGTGGATTCACAGACAGCAAAGTTCCTGGAACTTGATGTAGCAGAAAAATGTGATTGTTCGCAGACTATTGAGGATAACAGCACGGTGAGTACTCCTATGTCGTTTTCTATACCTATACAAACAGTTCAGGAAGTTCCTGTACCACAGATTGAACCTGTTGAGGCTCAGGAACCTGTTATTGAGGCAATTCCTGATGAAGTTCCTCAAGCTTATCAGGAACAGAATGAAGTAGAAGATGCTCCTCTAAGGAGATCTGTTAGATAGAAACGATCAGCTATACCACCAGAATATATAGTTTATCTAGAAGAACATGATTATGATATTGGTTGTGTTGTTGATCCAGTGACTTATACAGAAGCAATTTCTTGTCCTCAATCTGATTTATGGTTAGATGCAATGAAGGATGAGATGTTGTCTATGAAACATAATGATGTCTGGGAGCTTGTTGCATTACCTGAAGGTTGGTTGTAAATGGGTTTTTAAGACCAAAAGGGACTTTACAGGGAAGATTGAAAAATTTAAAGCTAGACTAGTAGCTAAGGGATTTACTCAAAGGGAAGGAATTGATTATGAATCAACCTTTTCTCCAGTTTCTTCTAAAGACTACTTTAGAGTAATTATGGCTTTAGTAGCTCATTTTGATATGGAGCTTCACCAGATGGATGTTAAAACTGCTTTTCTGAATGGAGATCTTGATGAACAAGTTTATATGGCACAACCAGAAGGTTTTGCAACAGATGATACATGTAATCTGGTTTGTAGATTGAAAAAGTCTATCTATGGTTTGAAGCAAGCCTCTAGACAGTGGTATTTGAAGTTTCATAGTGTTGTTACTTCTTTTGGTTTTGTTGAGAACAAACTAGATCAATGTATATACTGCAAGGTCAGTGGGAGAAAGTTTATTTTTCTCGTTCTTTATGTTGATGACATCTTGCTTGCTAGTAGCGACATTGGGTTACTGCATGAGACCAAAAGAATGTTGTCGCAGAATTTTGACATGAAGGATCTAGGTGAAGCATCTTTTGTCCTTGGCATTGAGATCCATAGGGATCGTTCTCGCCGCATATTAGGCTTATCTCAGAGGGCCTATATTGATCGTGTTCTAAAGAGATTCAATATGCAAGAGTGCAAATCAGGGAATGCTCCAGTTTGCAAAGGTGATAAATTGAGTCTTTTACAATGTCCTCATTCAGAAATTGAGAAAGCACAGATGAAGGATGTACCTTATGCTAGTGCACTTGGTAGTATCATGTATGCTCAAGTTTGTACTAGGCCAGACATTGCTTTTGCAACAGGACTTCTAGGCAGGTATCAGTCAAATCCAGGACATGATCATTGGATCGCTGCCAAGAAGGTTTTGAGGTACTTAAAAAGAACTAGAGACTATATGCTGATGAACTTGCAGCTGGTGGGATATTCAGATCTAGATTATGCTGGTTGTGAGGATGACAAAAAGTCGACAACAAGGTATGTCTTTATGCTAGCAGGTGGTGCAGTATCATGGAAAAGTGAGAAACAGAAAACAGTATCATCCTCTACTATGCAGGCGAAGTTTATAGCATGCTTTACAACTGCTACTCAGGCTATTTGGCTCCGGAATCTCATTAGGGAGTTGACCGTGTTTGACTTTATTGATAGACCCATACAGTTGTATTGTGACAATAACTCTGCTGTGTTGTTCATTAACAACAACAGAGGTCTCAAGGGGTCTAAGCATATGGAGGTCAAGTTTTTGACCATAAAGGAGTCCGTGCAGAATAGTGACGTTGCAGTAGAGCATATAACTACAGATGCTATGATTGCTGATCCACTGAAGAAAGGGCTACACCCTTGTGTATTTGAACGACATGTCATTAATATGGGCTTAGAAGCATCATGGGATGCCATTGTTTAGTGGGAGCTTTCTAGTTTTTGCTCTAATAAAGTTTACAATGTTATATTACTTTTAGTAATGATTTTGATTTGTATTGAACTTTTACATTCTTTGAAGTTTTTTGAATGTGATGTTGAATGCATATCTGTTGAAAATCTTAAGGAATTGTGTAAACCTTGAGTGATGGCTGGGGCATTTATTTTAGCCAAAAAACATATGTCTTGTTACACGTAAAGCACAGTTAACTATAAATGTGAGACATATGTTGGTTCGTTGGAACCGTAAAGATGTTCTCTCGTGACACATCCGGTTTTGTGACACATAAAGTGAGAGAATGGTGACTGACAATGAGGATAACATATAAGGCGTCTCTATTATTTGAGATGTTATCCGATTGCCATACTACCATATCAAATCCATATCAGTAAAGTTAAGAGTATTTGTGATTGTGGATGGCTCTGTGTCTTCTGATGCAGTTACTGGCATAGTCCGGTACTTAAGACTTTATGGGATCGGATTGACTGCTGGGAATTATCTCTAGACCAATATAAAGATGCGCATATACAGTACAGTTTCAATTAATTTAGCCGAAGTGGGAAAATGTTAGAATATTCTATTTTAATATTCAATTGTGGGCTTTATTAATTGTTACTGTAATTATTATTTGGTCTAATAAGAAAGAGATATATTATTTCCTAATTCAAGTAGGATATGGTACTGGATAGTATGGGCCGAGATATCCTTATCCTTGATGAGGGGGTAAGGTTCATTCTCTATAAATAGTGCTTAAGTTCCTCCTCTAAACCAAAATGTCCACATAACCTCACATAAAGAAATCGTCAGAAACGACAGTGAGGGGCCGTCTCATTGAAGCCAGTGATCAAGGGGGTTCATAGAGGAGAAGCTCTTAAGCGTCGGATTCTCGCAATTCCGCATCAAGAACGATGAATCCAAAACAAGGTGCGTTAACTCTTTGACTCTATGGATGGAACATGGATTTGTGTATCTGTACGTGTGTATCTTGGGTCGCTACATACATGATTAAATACGCAGCTTACAGTTAGCACAATGGAGTGTCTGAGGCTCGAGTTATTAGCAGCTTTCGAAGAAAGATTCAAGAAGAATTGCACGAGGAGAAGGACAAGTCTTGCCCTAACAATCTTTTCACCATATTCTGTTATCTTACATCATTTTTAAAGCGATTGGATTGTGTGATTTTGTGGGCTTTCAACAGAGATTGGCTCGTTCATGGTCGCGTCCGGTACAGTTTGTTCCAGGCTTCAAGGAATCAAGTGATCATGACACACGATTCCTTATCATCCACATGCGGGATTCCGTGGAGTTCCTCAATGGTTCACTTATGTTCTTACATTGGAATTTTTTGGATCTACTTGTTTTGACGATGGAGCACTGCTGATTGGAGCCATTCGACATGGATTGGATGGTTTTGTTGCCGATGTCATATGGTTGTGAGCCTTGTTGAAGAAATCCATCTGGCAGTGTATCCTTGCTTGACTGGCCAAGTAAAGTTCTTCGGAGGTTATGGAATGTCGGTAAGTTTGCTCATCTCTGCAGGTGCTTCATAGCTGGCTTCTAGGTAGTTGGTAGTCTCAGCAGAGTCGAGCTAAAATGGATGAACTAGCTATTGAGCTGCCTGGGTTTCCATCAGTTTGATGCAGGAAAGCTTCAGCTAGTCTTATATAAAGAAGTCAGACAAACAATGAGCTAGCGGAGATGATTTGTTTCTTCTCTTAGGAATTAATATTTTCGCTTATGCACAAGTCCCTCTTCTGGATTTTTGTTGGGTTTCACACTAATCATGGACCTGAGTGACTTTGATAGAAAAGTTTCGAGATTTTTTATGAGTTAGAATATGTAAGTTTGGCTTCTCATGTTATCACACTCGATATTGCTAGACACTCCATAACCTCCTTGTAAATAATGTCTTAGAAATTCGGCATCGCCTTA
Source organism: Rhodomyrtus psidioides (assembly GCA_021437785.1). Taxonomy (NCBI): domain Eukaryota; kingdom Viridiplantae; phylum Streptophyta; class Magnoliopsida; order Myrtales; family Myrtaceae; genus Rhodomyrtus; species Rhodomyrtus psidioides. Next base: position 3,485,422 of record JAILYB010000030.1, read on the forward strand.
TAATTTTGCGGGAAAGTTGCACAAATATTACCCTAATTCAAAGGTAATACATAATTGCTCCTAAACTTTTCAATCGTTACTCGTTATATCTGTAAGAAAAAAAAAGTGATGAAAATCCTCATTCAAGAGGACCCACCAAAATGGTCATCATGCTTGCTGGCCGTGATTGTATAATGTTGGTGATTTTCCACAGGCGCGCTGACTCCAAGATCAGAACTAACAACCTTCTTGATTCTCCCCCCAGATTATAGAATCTCTCTCTTCCTCTTTGTTCATTTTCTAACTCAAGTACTTCGTATAGCATGTTTTTTTTTTTTTTTTTATGATTACCAAAGCCATAATTTCAGTTTCTAATACTACACCGGCAATTGCATATCTGAATTTTCTTTCTTAAAATCTGAATTTGACTCATCATAATCATGCTTTACTTTCAAACTCTTTAGATTCGAAAGACTTGAATTTCAGCCTTTTGCTTTTCCTAACATGTATTATTAATAAATCTCTACCATAGGCATGGTAACTGGGTCGTCCTGGTCATGCTAGACCTGTCCCGCTAATACTAGCCGGCCATGCCAACGTTTAAGCTCTACTAGTTCATTTCTTATTTTGATAGTTAAGAAGGAATAAATTGGAATCGAAACAAGGGTGATAGGTCGACCCCCCTCCCCCCCCAAAAAAAAAAAAAACCAAACAAACAAGGGTGATAGAATCTACCTAAATTTCGAATCGGTACATTCGTGATAAATTTATCTCAGACTATTTTTTGACCACAAAAAACCCAAACTGATATACTTGTAAAAAATTCACCATAAACTTTTTTTATTATAAAAAATCCTAAACTACTATATCTATGATAAATTTATTCTAAATTGGTATACATGTGATCAATTTACCCTATGTTAATTTTCGTTTAATTTTATCGTTGAGCTGCTGAATTAGATAACACGTGGCAATTGGTGAGTGCACCGGTTTGAGGTTTTTATCTTCTGTTTGTCATATATGTATTAGTATAGGATTTTTTGCAGTATTAACCCAAATTAACATAGACTAATCAAGGCTAAATTTGTCATAAGTGTACATTTTAGAATTTTTGGTGGTCAAAAAATATAATTTAGAGTAAATTTATATGGGTGTATCGGTTTAGGATTTTTTTTTATGATAAAAAATTAGTTTGGGTGCAAATTTATTATAGGAGTACCATTTTATATTTCTTATGATCAAAAAATAATTAAAGATAAATTTATGTATTCATTGAAGTTCTTTTTTGGAGTATTAACCCGAAATTTAGCCATGAAAAGAAAATCCTTGTAGCAAGGAACAAGAAGGGGCAAAAGAGTAATAACGAATAATTTCTTGCCATCGCAAAGCATTGTCAGTGACTAAAATCTATCCGACATCATAGAAAAGCACGCTTAAAAAGCGTTAAGCGTTGGCAGGTTTTCTTTTTCCACATTAGGATGGCCCCACCTTCTTTTTCTTTGCTTTTTCGTTTTGCTTTATTTCCTTTTCATTATCATTCTTGCAAATTTCTTTTTTTTTTTTCGAAATGCAAATTTCTTTTCCACAAGAAATGGTTTTATGGTAGGAGCCGCCAAATTGATGAGGTAATTATTTTGATAGTTTCACTCATAAATGATTCTTTTTCAAATCGATGGGTTAATTGTTTCGGTTGCCTGTAGTTGAGAAATGATTCAACATCTTTTATGACATGATTTTATCGTTCTATTTGATGGTGCTTCTTATTTTAATTGCTAGCTTGCTAGTAATAGTTGAATTTTCTTTCGATTCTACAAAAAAATGCCCACTTTCGCTGAGTAAGAGTAAGCACGTGCTCGTCATCGTTTGAAGTTTGATGGGAAGGTAGAGATTATATAAAAGCAGCTATAACAAATATAATAAAGTTAACGTCTATTAAGTGATATCACCGAATCATAATATAACGTTTAGCAAGTTAATAAACATATTTACGAAAATATGTACGGTACGAAGTGTGGAAATCTGGATGGCTCTTGATTCTTTTTTGAAGAAAAAACACAAATTTTTATAAAATGTGCGACCGCAATCAAGCCCCACTCCTATCTTCTCCTCATTTCCACGCACGGAGACAAACGACTATGACTATAAGCGGGTGATTACTGTTCCTGGTCAATGAACTGACAGCTGGCTTCGATTTATATAGATCGATCGAGCCAATGAAGAGACAAGTAAGTGGGCAACAAGAAGGCATTTCGTTTTTTTCCCGAGAGGCATTCTGGTTTTCTTGTCCATCTGGCTTGAAAGCAAAAACGGAATGGATCTTCCCAAGAAACGGAAACTCGGTGAGCTTAGAAATGCCAAAGATGTTGATGCTAGTGGATCTGGTTCGGTGATTGCGCCGACCGGAGCTAATTCCGGTGGATCTAGTTCGTCTCCGACGGAAACCGCTAATGATGCATCTAGTTCGTCGATCGCACCACCTGGAGACTTCTACGAGGTGTTCTTGAGCTTTAGCGGTGAGGATACTCGGCATGGCTTCACCGATCACCTCTACAGTGGGCTTGTCGATAGCGGAATCCGTACTTTCAGAGACAATGAGGAGCTTCACAAAGGGAAGAAGATCGCCGAGCTTTTTGTGGCCATCGAGAACAGTAAGATCCTGATCCCTATTCTATCCGAGAATTATGGTACGAGCAGTTGGTGTCTGGATGAATTGGTTCAAATTATGGAGTGCGAGAAAAATAACACAGCGACTATAGTGTTGCCTATATTCTACCAAGTGAAAACATCTGAGGTGGGACATCTACTCGGGAGATTTGGAGATAAATTTCGTGAGCGTGAGGAGCGTTTGCTTACAAGGGAGGGTTTCGACTCAGCGAAATTGAAGAAATGGAAGGAAGCACTCGAAGAAGTCAGCTCCTTGTCAGGATACACCGTCACGGGGTAAAAATATTCACCAAAACTTTCTCTACTTTATACTTTCTTTTTATTTGTGTGGCTGCTTACAGTTGTGCTGATCATCACCTGCTTCATTCTAGCGATACAGATTACTAGTGATCCTTTTATTAGTGCAATGATAATCAAAACTCGTAACGTCATGTATTGTGCATGTTGATTGTCAAAGCCTTAATCCTTTATCTTCCCAAGTTACGTTTGTTACGCTATGAATGTGTCGTTAATTAGTTGCTATAAATTATTTTTTTCGAAAGAAATATGTCATTGGTAGATGTGACGATTGCTTATTGGATTTTGGCCTACTCAAACGCTATAGAAAATTTTCAATGTCGCGTCCACATCATCCCTAATATCTTTAACAAACAACGATATTTATTAAAATTTAGCTTAAATCCATAGCCTCATGTGATTCATTAGCGACATCCTCAAGTTTCTTCTGGCTCAATAAATTATGAGAGAATTATAGTGGAACGGGGCACGCCATGTAGAAGCAACCACCACCATTTCCCGCTTTATTCTTAGCATATGAGATAATATATAGAGGTGTGGCAAAAAGAATTCCTTAAGTTTGTCTGATTTATCCTCCAATTTGTTTATTACAGTGTTATGATTAGCAAACAGAATAAAATTGCTATTGCCATGTATCTGAACTCTTGTCACATTTGACAGGTCTGAAGCAGAAATGGTAAAATCGATTGTCCAACAAGTGTTACTCGAGTTGAAGAAAAAGTTTGAGTTGGTTATTCCTGAGAATACTGTCGGAATTGATAATCATGTGAAGAAGATTAAGAAATTTGTAGATGATAATTCTCGTGCCACGGTATTTGTTGGCATCCACGGAATGGGAGGTATCGGTAAGACTACTCTTGCTAAAACCATCTACAACGGGCTCTCCAATCAGTTTGAGTACCGAAGCTTCATTGCTGATATTAGAGAATCGTACGAACGTGATGGCATTGTGCACTTGCAGAATCAATTAATCTCTGGAATACTGAAGCGGGATTATAAAGTTTCTAACATGGATGAAGGGATTATGCTCATGTCATCCAACTTTAAAAATAAGAAAGTGCTGATTCTCCTTGATGACGTGGATGCTGAGGATCACTTGAAAATTTTGGCTCGAAGTCGTGATTGGTTTTCTTCGGGAAGTGTGATTATTATTACCACTAGAAACAAGAGTATTCTTGACAGTGCAGAGGGGCACTACAACTATGAACTTGAGGAAATGGATAAGGAAACATCTTCAATTTTGTTTAGTAGACATGCTTTTAGAAAGGATGCTCCTCCACGTGAATTTGAGGTCCTCACTCATGATGTTGTATGCACCACCGGAGGACTTCCCTTGTCTCTTGAGGTTGTCGGCTCATTTCTACGTGGTAAAGAGCTAGCGGTATGGGAAGATACGATAAATAAGTTAAGAAATGTCCCTCACGATGAAGTGCAAAAAAAGCTAAGGATAAGTTACGACGCACTATATCATGAACAACAACAGATATTTTTGGATATCGCTTGCTTTTTCATTGACACTGACTTGAGAATCGCATCCTACATGTGGGACGCCTGTGGGTGGTACCCAAATGAGGCAATTGTAGTATTGAGATTAATGTCATGAATAAAAATTGGAGAGAATCATCAGCTCAAAATGCATGATCAATTGCGAGATCTTGGTCGGGAAATTGTTCGCGAGAAAGGCAAGAGGGAGCCTCGGAAGTGCAGCAGGTTGTGGGACTACAAGGAAGTCTTGAAAGTGCTAAAGGAAGATGAGGTAACCGTTTCTATTCTTTTGCTCCCTTAGTCCATGTTTTATTGTCGGAGTGATCTTGTTCCTCTACTCAGTGTTTGCTCTAGTGAACAGAGAACGTTATAATGTCATTGTCCTCGTGTCTTTTTATTGACGTGATTAGAAGGTAGGAGGTTCCTCTTTCTTATTAAGTACTGCAGCTTATCTGAGTATTTTCTTACCCAAGTTTACGATTTTTTTTTCCAATCTAGAATACCCCTATCAATTATCTAAAAAGTACCCCATTCTTGGAAAAAAAAATCCGAAATGCAATAATTGATTGGGTTACAACGTTGACACGTGCAACAAATAACTTGACTATGCTACTGTGAAAAATAACTACTTAGGGCATGTAAATCATAGAATTCTAATCTCCAGGTTTTAGAATTAATACAATTCAGTACGTGATTATATTGTATTTGTGAAATTGATCATAGTTTTGACTCTATTACTTTGGAATCCATCATTCACTTTTGATTCAAAGTTATTATTCAACGTGCAACCGATTTATAATCTCAAGAGCCAGTGTTATATTAGCAAATGTCAAAACCGATTTACGATGTCTATTTATTATGTCTTTTGTAGAACTCAAGAAACGAGCTAAACTAATCCCTAGAAAGATGGATATGCTGAATATTTTATAACTATATAAATTGGAATAAGTAACTTTTACAACTAAAAAGGTATCATTTGATGTAATTATTTCAATACTTTTGTTGGGTTCATTAAGTTGAAATTAAAGTGGTTTTGATAGAACTGATACAATTTTTTCTTTTCAGTTTATTCATGCATTTATTTAAAATGCATGAAGTTTTTTTCTTGTGTTATCTGAAAGTACAATCAACTTTGTTGAAATTAAAAAAAAAAAAAACACGTGAAGTGCGAAGCATGGACAAGAGCACTATGACGACTTACAAATAAACAAAATGAAAAGACATTAAAAGCATAGTTGAAACACATCCATAACTGTGTTGTTTGATGTGGGTCTCTATGTCAGCAAAAACTGAGTCATATACTATATAACATCGTTCGAAAGTTTTTTATTACTTTTGTCCCAGATATCAAAGGTCGGGTTTATTTTTCCTTTAGTCACTCTTCTCGTGGATATCGTTTAGGTGTTGAGATCTAATTCCTTCTCCACTAATCATGTCATTCCCCTCTGAGCATCCATAATGTCTTGCACAACATTGTGAAGTACCATAAGAAACATTCTGGTTCGGAGAAACTGCATATATTTGGAAATGCATGTTAACAAAGCTATGGACATCGATATTAGATTATTTTAATTAAATATAAATAGTGTTAAAGAACTGTGGTTTTTTACTTATAGGGAACAGATAAGATTGAGGCCATTTGTCTTGGAGGGAACAGTTCAAACTTCGACAATATCCTCGCGGGTAAACAATTCAAGAAGTTAAGGAATTTGAGATTTCTTGACGCTGAAGGAGCATATTTTACTGGAGATTTTGATAACTCAATTAAGAAGTTAAAATGGCTTCAATGGAATGAATGTCCCCCGACTTTTGAAGCAGAAAATTTTAATGTAGAGGAATTACGGGTACTCGATTTGAGGGAAAGCAGTATATCAGACGAATGGCAAGGATGGAGTTGGATCAGGGTAAGATGGAAGTAAAAGTCTATTTTTTTTTCCTTTTTTTTAATCATAATTAGTCTGGGCTGACCTCATTGTAATATTTTGTTTATCAGACGGCAAAGGAGCTAAAATATCTCAACCTCAGCGATTGTCCATTTTTAAAGTCAACTGACTTTCTCTCAGCTTTTGAGAATTTGGAGACTTTGATTATCGTAGATTGTGGGGGAATAAGGCAACTTCCCTCTTCGATTGGAAACATGAAGAATCTGGTGCGTTTGGACTTGGGGGGATGTGGCATACAGCGGCTGCCAGAAGAAGTGGGTAAATTAGAAAGACTGGAGCAACTCCTCCTAAATGGTTCTCGTTTTTCTTCACTACCAGAAAGCATCGGGGATTTGCAGAATCTAAAAATTCTGAATATTACCGGTTCTCAGATAAAAGAGTTACCGAACAGCATATGCGGCTTAAAGAATCTAGAAATCCTGAATATTGGGGGCAGTAAGATTGAAGAACTACCCCGTGATATTGGAAGGCTGAGAAAGCTCAGAAATTTAGATGCTTCACGTTGCTTCGAACTAGGAGGGGACATGCCGGAAAGCATGGGTAATCTTTCTTCCCTACAACGCCTTGATTTGTTTCATTGTTATGAGCTCCAATCACTATCGGTGCTTCCTTCCAGCTTAACATATTTGTGTTTCGGCTGTCGAAGTGCCATATTGCCTTCACTTTCCGACTTGACCCATCTCAAGGAGTTGCATATCGAGGGAACAACTTTTGAAAAATCCCCAAACTTTCCCTTCGAATTGGAAATATTGCACATCGATAACTGCAACCTTATCAAGACACTGGACGTTTCAGAAGCCATCCATCTGAGGATATTACGTGCCTGGAATTGCAGTAATCTGGATGAATTTCAAAGTCTTGACAAACTGAAATATTTGGAAACCTTGGGTATCGAGTGTTGCCCTTCAATTAAAAGGCTCCACCTTCCAAAGTTCAATCTGAAGAAACTCAAGGTTCAGCATTGCCGAATTCAAGTGCTCGTTGGGTTGGAGTCCTTGGAAGAAATATTAATCTCGGGATGCAACTCAATTAAGAGCCTGGACCTTTCAAATTGCAAGGGTTTGAAGGAATTCGAAGCTTCATCGTGTGAAAAATTGATTGAAATTCAAGGCTCTGATAGGTTGGAGTCCTTGGAAAACATAGAAATAAGTAGGTGCGCTTCAATTAGGAGGCTGGACCTTTCAAAATCCAAGGATCTCAAGAGATTATCTGTTCACAGTTGCGAAAACTTATTCGAAATTCAAGGTCTCGATAAGTTGGAGTTGTTAGAAGAGCTAGGGATGGCGGGGTGCACTTCCCTCGGAAGGTTACCAGATTTGGAGTCCTTGAAAGAAATATTTATCTCGGGATGCAACTCAATTAAGAGCCTGGACCTTTCAAATTGCAAGGGTCTGAAGGAATTCGGAGCTTCAATGTGTGAAAAATTGATTGAAATTCAAGGCTCTGATAGGTTGGAGTCCTTGGAAACAATAGAAATAAGTGGATGCGCTTCAATTAGGAGGCTGGACCTTTCAAAATGCAAGGATCTCAAGAGATTAGTTGTTCAATATTGCGAAAACTTATTCGAAATTCAAGGTCTCGATAAGTTGGAGTTGTTAGAAGACCTATCCATGACGGGGTGCACTTCCCTCGGAAGGTTACCAGATTTGTGCTGCTTTGACACGTTGCGTAACTATAGTTGTGGCAACTTTTGTGATGTTCAGCAGCTAGAGAGATTCCCATCCCTCAAATTGTTGATAATTCGCGAGGATAACAACTCCTCTGTAAAATTCCCAAAACTTCGTCATTTACGGGTATTGCGGCTATTCAAATGTCGTGAACTTCGGGAGATCCTGGGGCTTGAGGATTTGACATCTCTAGAACTTTTCGATATCTCAGGGTGTTCCTCGATCGAGATCTTACCTGATTTGTCATCATTAACCAACTTGAAGAGAGTGGTTGTGTGCAATTGCGAGAAACTCAGCTCCAAGGACTGGAGAAATTGGAGGAACTCCAATTAGGTACTCAAAATCCAAATCAATACTGAACCAGTCTTGGACAAAGAATAAATTTATAGACGTAGACTGGAAGGAGTTTTTCTTTTGGAGGATATCATCTAATACAGTCAGATCGTTGGATGATCCCCATTTCCTTGGGAAAAAGAAACGGTAAGTTGCTTTTTCCCTTTTAAAATCTATTGCCCAATTTTCATTGTATTTCCTGTTTGAAATTTCTTTTAAGATATATTACCTCTTCATTAATATTTCCTGGTTGATAGTGATATTGTTTTCTTACTTGATTCAAGGATTCTGGGGGAGAAGTTAATGGAATTTAATGCACTGCTTTGGCGGTATTGGAAGTAGATCGAAAGGCCTTTCTATCTCATCATTTGTCATTAGTCTTCAGGTAAGATTCTTCATCCTATTCAGAAAAGTAAAGATTCCCTGTGTTGGATTGACTCTGGAATGCTGGAATCATTGAATGAAAAAACTGTTGCATACTGGCGTTCGATAGCATGCCGAAGGTTATCATAAATGTCGAGAAATGCTAAACGGACTCTGCACAAGGGTCGTCATATTAGCTTTTAATTTGCTCCGCCGTGCAGTTCATGACTGCATGTTTCTAAGTTACAATTAAGAATGAATTTACATCACAAAATGAACTTGTTTAGAGGGCATCCCTTAGTTCGGTGCGCTACTGTGTCCTACACGTTTTATCTCACAAAATTGTCTGCATTAGTCGATTAAGGTAATTGTCTCGGATGAGAAACGGTAAACGCAAGGATAGACTTTTCTTCTAGTAATGTGGTCGTGAATTAACCATTAACTAGGCCAGAAGCAAAACCATTGTGAATTATTTGGATCAAATGAGAAATTTGCAACTCGAATTTTGCTGAATATGAATCCATGCTCATCTTCTTTTTTATCTGGGATGTACCTAAAAGTATAGATTAGCCCAAAGAATACTTCTTAACGTTTGTAGAGTCAGTAATGCCATCAGTCGAGCAAATAATCAAGATGGCAGGCATGAACGAGAATGTCTTTCAATATAGTCCACCGCACAACCATCCCTTATATTATGCATAAGCTCTTATTAGTGCATTGGCTTACTGTAAAAAAAAAAAAAAAAAAAACTGGGGGAGCGTTTTCTTAAGTTTCCTGAGGAACAATCCTTCGGTGTGTCATTTGAAAACTGTCTTGCATTCGTTTTGAAATGTGAACTGCACATAATGTTAGGAGAAATAATCGTACTATCCCCGGAAGAGAATCCATTCCACAACTTGATCAAAGCTTTTGTGGTTGATGTTGTTAGCTGCCTATCAGTTGGATTGAAAGAGTTGAGCAGAAAATTGATGTTGAGTTTAACAGAAAATTGATGTTGATTTTAACAAACAAAAAGATCTGTAAACTTGGGGGTATTATAACCTTACCCAAAAAAAATTTTGAACCTTACCCAAAAAAAAACTTTCGGGTATTATTAGGAGTTTGCCAATGTTAGTTGCTAGATTGATTTCAAATATTCACTGGCAGGATTCAGTTATTGTTCCGCCAGTTGTGATGTAAAATGCTGAAATATTCAAAGGAGCTTTTGAAAGGCAATTCTAAGAGGAAACGGAAGTCATTTAAGGATCAGGACCTCAATGTTTCTTGGACTTCTCAGAATGGTGACAATGCATAGATGGAAAGGCAAAGGATGCTCGCCTATTTTTTATCCCGCTTTGCCTGATTACGATCAACGGAAGCATTGCAGCGCTGAAACTGTTTGTGAAGAGGTTTTTCAAATACTGAAAGTTTAGTCTACTGCTTCGTAGATTGCTCAATAACTTGGAAGATTTATTCCAATTCGGTGTGATAATCGGCACCTGCATAGAGATCTTTTGGAGTCTTTGTTCAAAGAGAGTTCTTTGTGATTCAAGTTTGGATTTCCATGCTAAAGTGGAAGCTATTCGATGATTGGCTGCTGAACTTTGTCGGGCAATAAAGATCTTAGAGGTTCTTTCTTTGTGAAACTGCTGTCTTAGTTGGCTTGGAATGATTGTTATCAGTGTGCTCGGAAGTCTCGGAATCGAAGTTTAGCAAGGTTGAGATCTTTTTGCAGCTGATTTTGCTGTCAGAATGATAGAGGTTGCTGTTGATTGCAAACCTGAAAATGTTTCTGGTGTGAAGAACAAGGTCGCCAGAGTCCAGTAATCCTACGACTTGCCCATGTTCCCCTTGGGAATCTTTATTCCGTTCGAATCTACAAATGGATAGGTATAGAAATCAGATGCCATTTGTGCTTCAAGCAAGGCCACACCTCAAGAAATTGTCAATTGAAACAAGAGAAAAAGGTAAGTTTCATTCGTTATGTGTTTCTAGTCTCTGTTTGTGTCATTCCTTTTTTTTTTCCTGATTTTATTTTCTTAAGTGAACAGGATGGAGAGATAGAGAGAAACCGACCAACTTGTCACCGAGATGCATCATAATGATGCCACCACTCAAAGGTACTTCTAACCTTACTGTCAAGAAGCAGATTATGCACTTGAATGATTACAAGAGCCATATTAACTTGAGCATTGTTTGGTTCTTAATAGCCTGGATGGGCAGGCAGTCGAGTCATTTATCTACTAAGAGATATCAACACTGTTGTGGTCAATGCTAAGAAGGTGGAGTGCACATCGCACATGTTTATTCACTTCAACGGGATTAGAGGTTCAGCTTTATGGTAGTAAGTGAGTTGTTATATAAATAGTTGACCCTATGAATCTCTCTTGTCCAGCTGCAAAAGGAAGACAATACGAACAGGAAGCGAGAGAAACAGAAAGAAGATGAAGCTTGTCACCCAATTAAGTCGGTGAATGAAGGACATTGGAAGTGGTGAATCAACAGGATCTCCAAAAAAATGAGGTAAATCGACCAGCAGTAGCATTTTAAAGAGTTGGAAGTCTAATATGTTCTAGTACCTTTTGATGGTATGATACTTCTCAATTTAAGATCAAGACATGGAGGTTGCTGTATATATTATCTTCGTGTTTAAGATGTGGGCATCAACAACCTTTTGTGCTTGGGAGTACGTTTGATATTCGAACGGAAGTGCAGTTGCTTCTTATGTTCGCCTAATTTTTTGGTGTTATAGACAAGGCTCTGTCCCCGTTCCCCACTATTAACTATTGGAGGGGATTTATTACCATTGAATTCAGAATATTGTAAAGAGTACACCTATTGTGATTCCCAATTCTAGGGTGACGGAGGGATCATACCATTCGAGCCGATCAGACCTAATATCTACTAGAATACCTAGCCATCTAGTCGGGGCAGCTTTGACTTTCCTGGGCCTGTCATCCACTGTTAAGCACGAGTCCTTTACCATAAACAGAGTATATCTTTCTTGGGGGTTCTTGCCCTGATTCTTCGTGTGTTCAGACTTACTAACTTCAGAGGACTTTTACTCTCAATGTCCTACCCTTTTTAATTTCTTTGGGACTGGAATTGTTGACAACTTGGGGCTAGGGTGATTCCACAGTCCCCGAAAAGACGTCATGATTGTTCAGATATCATTACATGTGGCGTTCACAACTAGGGAAATGTTCCATAACTGATCCTGTTTCGATGTTAGTTGTGCAGCCAAAAGCTTTAATAATCTCTTCCTTTTCCATTAGAACGCCTCGGTTGAGTTCTTGACTGGTGCATGACAGTTCCCAAGTTGTGCTGTTATAGCGAATTGCAGGAAGATGGGCATAGTCCTAGCACTTAGGCAATGAAGGAGAGCACTGGGAAAGCAAAATCTGTAGGAGTACGATTCAATCGATCCGGTTCCAAACTCAAAGGCGTTGACAAGGCCCAGACCGATTGACCATGGCACTCCTACCAAAGCCTGCGCCTTCTAGTCCCACCCTGGACATGCGGGAGAATCTAGCATGTGATATTAAAACACATTGTGCTGTGCAATTTTTACTATGTAGTCTAGATATTATGCGCGTTCTGTATCGTTGGGACGAGTAGAGGTTCATACCATATAACAGTGGGAATCCACGACCCTGATTTGTATAAGCCGAGAGGAGTGCGCAATAGATAACAGAGCACCGACGTCAGCTCATTAAGGGACACAGCCGGGTTTCCTCGTTCCTTTTTAACGTGACTGAATTGGAAGTATCCACCAATCGACCTAGTTACTAAATAGAAAAACCCAAAATCGATATCCACTCAGACAAGGCAGAGCAGTAGAGGACGTAAAAAATGCTGATCCCATTCACGACAAAAGCTCCTTCAGAACGACAAACTTTGGGTCCGAACTCGCGATCCTCAACAAATCAAACGATGTAACCCGTATTGAAGCTCCAAGCTCCGATTGCACGATAGGTCGCTCCGCGACAATTGCTATCGACAATTGCTGAATTTAATTGTTTCATGACACGCAAATGAAAAGTTTGTCGTTGCTTGTAAGTGTTCGTATATATAAAATAAGGTTGATCGACAAATCTAAAATCAAGTGAAAAATAAGAGATCCGAATGTAGACGGATGATCCGAGCTTAACGAAATGCCGTTATATCCTTAAGACAAATTTGACTCCTCAATCAGTACCCAAGATTCTTAGACAATTGCCTCTCATGATAGAACGGATCACCTTTCCTATGAACCGGTGCTTGTTCGAGGAAATCTTCGAACACAACTTTGCAGAATAATCGCACGAATGACTATGATAGAACAATATAATGCAGTGTGAAAAATGAAGAGTCAAGAGTATATTGTTTTCGAAAAAAACTAAGGGCTATAAATAGTTGCGATTTTAAACGATGAATGTTGATGAAAAGTCACAAAATCATATCGTTTAGCCTGAGATGTGTTGTCAAACCATCATGAAGCCGAACGATTTCGTCGAAGGATGTAGACGAAACGACACAAAGTCATACTGTTCCGTCGATAAAAGATTTCAATGAACTGTCACGAAGTCGTACTGTTCTGTCGATGAAATATTTCAATGAATTGTCACGAAGTTGTATGAATTTTATAAATTTGCAATCATCATATATCACCAACGAGATATTGCTTTTATAAATTTGTTTTAATGGCAACTAACTAACGATTCTAGTGGTTTAATATATGTCTTGTTGAAAGAATGAAGTACCCTTTGGCTTCCCATGCTTTCAGGGATCAGATTTTACCGAGTGCTTGCTTCCATTTCTCCATGTTGGAAACTAATTCCCAATTCGTATACGGAATACGTGCGGAAAACTACTGAATTATGCCCAGAAATCACTTACTTGGATCACTGATCGGAGAACGATTATACGAGGAACCGTACCCACTGTCCACAGATTAGATGTCTCCTTCGCAATCCCGAGAGTTCTTTTGTCGAATGTGAATAGACAGAGAGGAGGAGTGGATTTGTCGTCAATCTATTCTTAAACGACAGTGTGTCGTCAATGTATCGATATAGAGGAGGGAGAGCGTCTGTGTATATGACGCTTTTTCAACAAACGTGAGAAATCACGTCTTTTTCAAACAAATAGGTGGATAACTGCCAAAATAGTTATCTCCAATGGGCTGGTGTGATTGCTCGCATGGGCGAACACCATAAGTCCCATAGTCCTTCATCTCCCACTCGCCCATGTAGGGCAAATAACTCACACATGTCCACGGAGGACTAACAACTCCCACTCGTCCACAAAGGATCAAGCATAACTCTCTTTATATCTGCAAAGTTCATATTGACAAATAATCCGTGCGACCAGCATACCCGAGAGCTCGTTGTCATACATCCGTTGGGAGTATATGACAGCTCAAAATGAACATAATCAAAAGTATATTTCCGTATGCTTGTACCCTAGATCGATCAGTCATATACATATCTCTCTCTAGATCCCATTTAGGTATGATATGTTATATTCACAATTATGATCACACTGAATAATCATAACCGGCCGGTTTGTGAACATAAATCTATTATGTGACTTAAATCTCTAAATCGATCTTCCTCTTCCATTAGACCTCTCGATCTCAGTTTAGCTCGCTTTTCTAGAAGTGTCCCTTTAGATCGAATCAATTTCATGACCATAGGTAACACCCTAAGATAGCGAACACTAAATAGAAATCTTGAGAATAATGAAAAGTCGTGAGGGCACCAAATGAGGATTTTTTTTTTTATCCTCGAGAGTCTCACACGGCATTGAAAAAGTTGAGATCATAACTTTTGCCAACTCTCATTGGTCGACAATGCATACGTAATATGAAATACGTAATACGATATTTTCTCCTTCCCCATGGAGCGTATGTCTTTCTATTTTAATACCGTACAGATGATCACTTAGACATACTCAATGTCTAACCAGAGTTCACGTAACAACTCCAACCAAGAGTTTCCATCAGAACTCTCATCTGGCATTCAAGACAGATAAAGTGAAATATGTGGGAGGACAAATAATAATAAAATATTTTTATTTCACTTTTGGACATTATAAATAGTAAGTCCTCATCTTAATATTCTTGTTAAGGCGGCATAAATATTTTAAGTTCCAGCTCTCAATTATCACCTAGATAATAAGCTTAAAATTGCATCATCTCTATTCATCACGCAGTAAATAGAGGCGATTACCTGTGTGAGTGGGCTAATCTCTCATCCGTCCGACATACCTTCTCAAACTAATGTACTGAACATTAATATGCATAAATGTTACATAAAATCATAGACTTTAATAATGATAACAAATATCATTAAATCATAACTATCATAGGCATTAATAATGATAACAAATATCATTAACTCATTCACTGTGAACTTTGGGGAACATAAGCATCTAATACTCTAATTTCTACGCCATTCTAGAGACTCTAATTCAAAGAACTAATCTTTCTGTCAACAAATGACCAGGTCAAGACATCTCTAGAAATTCATTTCATCGTAGGATCTGCTTTTATTCTTTGCGTAGATATACACTGTTCACATCTTTTCATACAAACATGTCTTTCACAACATCATATTCCGAGTCAATACGTTTGGTCTTGCAGTGGATCCTTAGTGTAAGCTCTTGCTACTTATCTATCATAATTAACTAATAATTGGACATATAGCACTCTTAGCAACACTTTATCGATCCAAACATCTTTCCAGTTAAAGATGAAGACCCTTTTTGTATAACCGCTGATGATACCACGAGAACATCTTCCATCGTGGATAAGGCCATGCACATTTACTTCTTACTTTTCCATGATATGACGCCATTTCTCAGTAAGAACGCAAATTCAGAGGTAAAATTCCTCTCATCTATATCTCCCCCTCAATCAATATCAATACACTTTCAATGTGCAGATCTCTACCTTGAATATTCAATAAATTAATCAGCAGTACTTTCAGATATCTTAGAATTCTATTGACGGTAATTCAGTACACTTTGACTTCGATTGGATTGGTACCTACTAACCATTCCAACTGAATAACAAATATCAGGTCTTGAACATATCACAGTGTACATTGAGCTACCAATATCACTTAGCAAATGGATCACTTTCCATTTCTTTATCTCCTTATGGAGTTTCATGACATATATTTTGGCTCATACCTTTACTACTTGAAATAAGAGTATATCATCAACATATAATGATAAAATCACAAATTGATTTTAGGATCTTTTGATATATACACAATGGCCTTTATCAATTGTTACAAAATCATATGGCACTAAGACATCATGAAAAAACGTATATATCAATATTTCAATGACTGCTCAGGGCCATATTCTTGACCTTCATTCACAACTCATGCAGGTTATACCACATAGGCTTCTTTTATTAATTCTCCATTGAGAATTGCAGTCTTTACATCCTTGATGTAATTCTAGATCCATACTCATCATTATTACCAGAATAAGGTGAATTGAATATTACGATTCACCATAAGGTCAGCCTAAAATTTCTCAAACAAGCCATCAGCTTTATGCTTACTTTTGAGAACACATTTGCTCCCAATGGCTGTGAGTCCATTCAAAAGATCAATCAGTTCCCAAAACTTCGTTTGATCTCATTAACTCCATTTCTTTTCCATTGCTTCTATCCACTTTTCTTTGTCAGGGCAAACCGGAGCCTTATTTTATATTCCTTGACTTATTCTCTTCTTTTAGAGCGATCATGAAAGCTTTATGAAGCTTCTTGCAACTTATTCGCTAAAGCTTCCTGCGACTTATTCGCTAAATTGGAGATCGTACACGTAGTACATTATTAAGATCGTACACTTAGTACATCATTCTCCATTATGCTCCTACTCGGATCAGACAATGACGACATCTTTTACACATCAATCAAGTGGTTGCAATTGAGACTAATTCGAAACAAATTCCCCACTTCTCACATTGCTCCCACTTGGATAAGATGCCCATAAGCTATCATTGTCACTATCATAAAATTCAAACAGAGAATAGTCTTGAAATATCTCGCCCTTTAGAAATTCATTCATTAAGAATGTGACATTTCGTGATTCGAATTCAGTTACACTCCCCACTTTCCTGCTCACCCATAGCACATACCCTCTCGAGTGCTCTTAGTATTACGAAGATACTTTTGCCTCTAGGGCTCAATTTCCCAAACTTGTGGGAGAACACGTGTGCATAGAAAGTATATCAAGGTCTGAGAAAACTCAAATCTTATTGTCGACATGTCCACAACTCATGAATTGGTGGTAACTGACTTATAAGGCACACAGTTAAGTATCTAGACAACCATCAACAAAAATATCATCACAAAAGATGATACTATTCTATCACAGACTTAACCATATTTATTATGATCTGTTTCTTCTCTCTGGAACTCTATTATTCAGAGAAATCGATGGAATAGTCAACTATTATTCTATTCCTTTTTCATCACATAAACATCTGAACTAATCAGATATATTAACTCGACCTCGATCGGATTTCAAATAAAACTTTCTCAAAGCAACTTATGCCTGAAATTTATGAAAAAAAAAATCATAAAACAATAAACCCGAATCGAGTGCAATTATACAAATGTGATGAAATAAACAGCCTCATGCCTTGCTATCACATTCATTGAACCACATATGTCTGAATTGATATCAACAAAGGAAACTCAGCTCTTGTTCCTTTTTTAAATGGTTTCCTTATTATTATTCCTTCCAAAAGCAATGCTCATAAATAGGTTAAACGACATTTTTAACATTGTCCAATAAGCCTCTTTTTAGCTTATTTTACCCAGCCTAGCATGCCACATATTCATATCATCACAAAGATGAAAATGAGGAATAACATTACATAATTGTACTTAACAATCTGCACAATTAAACCATTTAGAATTCTAATAACTTGTTCTTTACGACAAGTTATCACCATTGTTATGAAAGTCCAAATTGAAAGCTGAGTTTAACCAAACTAACACGGAAACTAAATTCTGTCGTCTTTTGGAGCATATAACATTTTTATGTAGGAATGAAATGCGATCATCACGCATATACAATCTGGCTAATGCCAATTCTTTTAACTTTCACTAAGAAGTTATTTCCCACATTTACTCACTTTGCTCCATGTGGAACTCGTTGAAATCCCACTAAGGTATCCTTGAACTACATGATCTGTGGTCCCTAAGTCTATAATCCACTAAGGATAAGATTCAGCCTTAAAGACTGAACTGTAGACATAAGTAACACTCTTAAGTGCACAAGGTTCTCTAACTTCTTTAACTTACCACGATCATGAATAGAGTGACTTTTATTTCCACGGTGAAAAAACATTTCATTTTTAGAATGTTTTCCTTGAAAGGACGTTTTCCTTTCTTATGTCGGTTAAACTTCAATTTCTATTATGAATTGTTCTTTCCATTACCTAAATCCACCTTGACGCTTATCTCTAGAGTACAAAACTCATTAGAACTAGAATCAACATTACAAATGTCGATTTTAGGTTTTGCCACTATAAGGTAATCCATCTCTAGTCTAAGGCGTCGCATAATGTGAGTCTTTACTCATGATGTGGATCTAGTGTATTTTCATATGCACATAGCTATGAAATAAAGAACGGACTACTGCTTGAATTGCTATTCATCAGTCAAAATGGAGTTTGCATCTTACAGTTCACTTATTTGTTTGATATATGCCACAAAGGCCATTTAATATTTTGCCCATAAGGCATCATATACGTATCAAACCTTATAGTGACCTGTTCCAATTGGAGACCAATATCTCACCAAAATTTAATTTCGTTAAAACCTTCCATTTGACTTTAGCATTTATAAAAAAAATGCCTGAACTCATGTATAAAAATATTATCCTTGCTTCAGCAACATAATGCGAGCAATAGAGTTCAACTTGTTTCTCATTGCAAGTATCTCTTTGTACTTTCTTGACAATGCAGTAATCATATCTATAGATTCTTCTATAACTAGGTCAAGAGCTCATAGTACTTTTTGCTCTTTTAGCTCATATTGGATCTTATTCCAATTTTCATAATTTTCGCCGTCTAATTCTATTTTCAATCAAGCTTAGCTACAATAGTCTAATAAGCTCAAGCTATTGTATTCGAACACAAAGTTCAATAGACATGTTCTCATTCAATTATTGATGCCTATACATTTATGCATTTATTTTACACTAACTAATTATATTAATGAATAATTTCACATTAGGTCTCAAAGTCGAAAGTTCACTATGTTCCCAATCATCGTCTGAGAATCCTTGCTTGAAATTACCATTAATTCAATCATTTATGTAAAATTGAGTTCACCAAAGTTACTAAAACCTTTTTGAACTCCCAACTTATCCATATACCACCAAGGTATTACAACATTAAAAAAAAATTCTCATATAATACAAGGCTAAATATTTCATACAACATGAAAGATAATATTTACACCTATAGACATACATCAATAAGATGTAAAAAATCCCAATACTACAACATCATGTGACATAATGTATGCCAAGAACGGGAAAAGATTCAATGAACTCTTTAGGGAACTTCTTGACCCTAGAAGGCGTCCTTATGGTGGCTCTTGGGAAACTCTCTGGTCTCAGCCAAGGGAACAAATCTCTTCGCCAAGGCGCATTTTGCCTACGCCAAGACCCATTCATAGCAAGGGTCGATGTCTTCCTTGCCCCAACCTCTAAGAACTCTATTAGGAATCTTATTCCAAGGTCCTTATAAGAAAAAAAGTAGCTATTTTTCCACAAGCGGTCCAAGACCTCATGCCAATCAGGAAGAGTAGTTTTTAAGGCAACAACCCTCAAATAGTCTGGCATGACATAACCATTACAAATGATTTCCAATATCATTTTGTTCACTGTTATGATGTGAGTCATCATATCAACTCTGCCATCCCATCGATAAAGTGCCAACTCATTCCTCAGCTTAAAGAGTCTCATGTTCCTCGTCTGTCCACGAGAATATTGCAATTCGCACTGCACTCTGTTCCATAGTTCCTGCAACGAATGCAAAACAATAAAATGGATTACACATAATCCATAGTGCATAAAAATGGTAAAACAAATATACCACATTGTAGGAAATTTCAATACGAACACATCAGCATCAAAATCACCTCAATTGGACTCCGCACGCGCCCTCACGCGCGCCTAGAAGCCTCTGCGTGTGGGCTTCACGCGCCTCACGTACAGGGCACGCTGTCGCGACCCTCACGAGCGCGCCATCTAAATGGGCTAGCGAGGGCTAATGGGCCGCCCGATCGCTGGCTTGATTGGACGCGGGCCTCTCCCAAGGCCCCTTACCCAAATCGCAACTGCTGGATATACGTGGTCGACCTTCAGTGTGGTCTAGTGACATGTGAAGAGTGTACATGTCGAGGAGTCGCCACCAATCGTTTTATGGAGGGTACGATCGGAAACCCTATCGAATAGTTGGGAGTGGTCTATTCGATTCTGCGGAAACCAGAGAAGTGGGTTCGGGGACTTAGTTACGCCAACTGTCAGAGTTGACGCCCTTTCGGTACCTAAGCTGAATGGTTTATCTGATCCTAGGATTTCATACAGACGAGTGAGGCATTGACCCTAAATCTAGGAGTTCATGCAGATGGGAATAGCTACCCTATCACTCACAATCATTAAAAGTAATAGCGTAAATCAAGGAATCAGTACATGCGGATAAAACACATGAAATCAGCATGGCATCCCTAATGAGGCCCTATTAGCCTAGAGAAATATCAATCAAGGCTTAGGAGTGATTTGGACATGATTCGCCTATGAGGGGCAGAATCGTAATTTTGAATAATTCGGGAAAATTTACCCTTAAAAGGGGTAAATCTGTCATTTTAGACGAATTGGGAAGTCAAAAGACAGAGGAAATAGGATTGGCCATCAATCCAATCCATTTCCTATTTTTCTTGAATTTCCAGGATTTTTCTGGTATTTAAAAATGATTTTACCCTTGGAGGGGTAAAGTCGTCATTTTGGACAAAGATGAGAACCGAAAATCTCAAATATTAGGGTTGGTCGTCCACCTGACCCAAACCCTAACTTCAAGCAATTTTCAGAACTCGATTGAGACAAGAAAGACGATTTTCCCATTAAAGGGCAAAATCGTCATTTTGAGAAAAGAGGCGGGACTCGAAAACCCAAACCTAAGAATTGGTCGTCTAATCGACCCTAATTCTCACCTTGGCATTATCGGCCTTATCTAGCATGCACAACAGAGGCGACTTACCCCTAAAGGGTAATGTCGTCAAGTCTCGGAAAATTGGATAAGAAACCCCAAAAATTGGGTTGACCAGTTGTCTGTGGTCAATCCTCGATTTTTGGGGATTTCTAGAGTGTCTAGGATTTTTCCACAATTTTTCCACATTTTTTTGGAATTTTCTGAAATTTTCTAGCATTTTTTGGATTTTCTAGGATTTTTCTGATTTTTTTTTTAAAATCATTTTCGAAATTTTTTATTTAAAAAATATTATTCGGGCCGGGTCGGGTGACCCGGCCCATGACCCGCGGGCGACCGGCCCAACCCAGACTCGGCCCGCACCGAAACGACGCCGTTTCGACCTTCTTCCGCTCAAATTTTAAAATCCCGCCTAAACCGAACGAGCGGTCCTGATCTTACCACGTGGCGTGCCTGAGGACGGCCTGATCTTCATGAGGGATCTACGGACCAGATTGAAACACTCGATTAATCTACAGCCGTCCGATCTAAGGTTTTATTTAATTTCCGAAAATCATTTTTTTTTTATTTTAAAAAAAAGGATCGCGACACGTGGCTAGTTCTCCACCGTCGGATCGTTTCTTGTCAATCGGTTATAACAACCGAGGCTGACGTGGCTGCCACGTGGGCGCCACGTCAGCGCCACATAGGCGTTGACCAGTCAACTTTCGTTGACTGGTCAACAGAGCTGCCGGGGAAGACGACCGGCACCGGCTCTGTTTCGCCGGCGCCTCGTCGGAGGCCGTTTTCTCCGTGCTCAGGCTACGAAATTGCATGAAACCAACGGCATTCAACTCGCCATGATTTCGTTTACAACATACCCAAACATCGACACAGCAGTTCAACGTTTCATCCACATGCTACTTCCGGCCGAAGCTAGGCTCCGGCGGCTATTCGTCCTAGCAATATCTAGCGTTATCTAGCTAAAAGAATCAATCAGGAAGCATCACCGTGGGTTGAGGAGACTTACCTGGCCATCACGAGGGCTCGGTTCAACCTAGAACGAGTTATAGCATTCATGGCCGGTTGGTCAAAGTCGGGGTTGACTCAGTGGTTTTATGCGTCGAACAAATGAAAATGAAACGAAGCGAAGATCAGTAGAGTTCAAGGAACGAGTTAAGACCGAAAACACACGCAATGGTCAACTAAATCATGAATCGCCATTAGAGGCCGAGGTCAAGCTCGAAAATGTTCCTCACCTTTTTCAAAAGCGTCTTCGAGTATGGCTTGGTCTGGCGCCTTCTCCGGGCTGAGACGAAGCTAGTGTGAGCGATGGCGTCAGTTGTCGCCGTCTAAATCGCAGGGAATCCGAGCTTGAATTGCTCGGGTTCCAAGCTCCAATGGCCACGCGCGCGCTCTCTCTCGCTCTGTATCTCTCTTACTCTCTCTCTCTCCTCGCCCACTCTTTCTCTGCGAACTCTTTGTTCGCTTACTCCTCTCTCTGAGCTCGTTCTCGTTCGAAGCCGCCTCCTCCGCGAGCGCTTTCTCTCTCTCTCTCTCTGCGTCTCTCTCTCTCTCTGCTGTTCTCCCTCTGCGCGAACAGACTTGCCCCCTTCCTTTTCGCTCCGTTTCGCCTTTTTGTTGCGCCAGCTAACCCCTTTGCCAACTGATTTCCCCAGCCCAACTGATCATCCTCCGCGAACTGATTTCCCTTTCTGTTACATGCGCCTCTCTTTCTTTGCCTTTTTTCTTCGTCCGTTCTCTTCTTCTTTTGTTTTTGTGCGAACCGGTCCAATGAACAGGCTTCCTCTGTTTGTTTAAGGTGAAACTGGTCAACCGGGTTGACTGGGTTGGGTCAACCCGACCCAGTCGATCCGGTTCTACTTTCTCTGTCCAAATTGGACGCCCATATGTGCCAAGATCACAAAATTGACACTAAAATTGGATTCCATGGCACAGACTCTATCTAAAAATGTGATTTTCGTGACAAATTCCTTTTGAATTGATTGAAAGCCCCAAATGTAGAGTATGATCCGAATTTAATTTTTGTCAAATTGAAGGTCCTAATGAACGAATCGACCCCAATTGAACTGACCGTTAGACTTAGGGGATCAAATACTATAGGGAGGAAGCATTGGGGTTCAATGGGTGCCCCTCAAAAAAGTTTAATTTCAGAATTGGCATTATAGGGACTAAAATGAAAAGAATTTC
Source organism: Rhodomyrtus psidioides (assembly GCA_021437785.1). Classification (NCBI taxonomy): domain Eukaryota; kingdom Viridiplantae; phylum Streptophyta; class Magnoliopsida; order Myrtales; family Myrtaceae; genus Rhodomyrtus; species Rhodomyrtus psidioides. The sequence continues at coordinate 3,508,544 of JAILYB010000030.1, forward strand.
ATGCAATTAGGTCCCTAAAGCCAAAATTGATCAAATTAGCGCATAATTGAACCAAATTGAAATGTAGGGCAATCAAGTCGAATGTCAAGATTCGGAAAATGCAAAAGATCGCAAATAGAAAGACTCAAAACATATTTTTTTGACAAATTTAACCCTGTGCGTTACAAAGAAACACACAAAATTAAACTTGAATTTCGACTCTTGATGAGGTCAAAATGACAAGGGATTTAAAATAAAAATATTTACTATTTTCCTATATTTTTGTGACCTCAAATTCTATTTTTGTTGATTTTTCTAGTATTTTCCTATTTTCTAAAAATACTAAAAAATGTGAAAAATATGAAAAATTATTTTTTGGTCAAGAATGGTTCCTTGGGCTTGGCCAAGGCCACCAAAGTTGATTTTGTAATTTTTTTAGTTTTTATGAATTTTTTGTGATTTTTTAAAACTGAAAAAGACTTGGTCAAAAATCAAGTGTCAACAGCTGCCCCTCTTTGAGAGGAATCTCGTAAGAGGTTTCGCTCAAAGACATGTGACACCTGAGTCTAGACCGACTCGACTGGGGAAAAGAAAAACGAATCTTGACACTCAATCTTTCTTGTCCCACTGGTGAACGCTTTGCTATTCATTCTTTTGCTGACGTGAGAGAGAAAGTAGAGAGACCCACCTGTTACTTACCTGTTGATCGCCTGCCTGATGCTCGTGCGGCCTGCGCGGTGTATAACGGGTTCAAGTGAATACCTAGGGACTCGTCTTTTGAGTATCCTAGGGCGGTTAAACTCTAGCCTGTATGGTAGGCCGTACCAGAATGGGATTCCTGTACTTGACAGGAACCTGTGAATGACGCACCCAGTCTCTTAGGGATTGTCAGGGTTTTGATCCGTATGGTGGATCAGACCATGAATAGGGATTTTGATCCGTATGGTAGTGTCGCGACCCTCTCGAATTTCGCCATGGGCTCTCGAGAGCTAATGGGCCGTCCAGTCTGGTCGGACGCGGGCCTCTCCCAAGGCCCGTTACCCAAATCGCAACGGAGGTATGCGTAGTCGACCTTCAGTGTGGTCTAGTGATATGTGCTAAGTGTGCATGTCATGGAGTCGCCACCAATCATTTTTTGGAGGGTATGATTGGACCACCCTATTGAATAGTCGGGAGTTTCTATTCAATTCTGCGATAACCAGGGAAATGGGTTCGGGGACTTAGTTACGTCAACTATCAGAGTTGACGCCCTTTCGGTACCTAAGTTGACTGAGTTTTTTGACTTAAGATTTCATACAGATGAGTGGGGTACGAGTCCTAAATCTAGGAGTTCATGCAGATAGGAATGACTATCCTGGCAATCACAATCAATAATAAAGTGCACAAATCAATGAATTCAAATGTACAAATAAATCACATGGCATTCCTAATAAGGCCATATTGGCCTAGAGAAGCATCAATCAGGCTTATGAATGATTTAGACATGATTTTGCCCATCAGGGGCAAAATCGTAATTTTGAGACAAAGGGGACAATTTGCCCAAAAAGGACAAAATCATCATTTCGGAATGAATCCGGAGTCAAAACAGGTTTGGTCACTCAATTGACCCATTTCCTATTTTTTTGGCAATTTTCGTGATTTTCGGGAATTTTAGAAACCGATTTACCATTCGAAGGGTAAAATCGTCATTTTCTAAAATGGAAATGAAATGTGGAAATCTTAGACATAAGGTTTAACCACCCATCTGGCCCATCACCAAATTCTAAGCAATTTCCACAATTCATTAGAATATCAAAGACGATTTACCCTTTGAGGGGTGAAATCGCCATTTTGGATTAAATGGGAGAAAATCCCAAAAATGAAAACAAATCAATTTTTTGTCATTTTCAGCCTTGGACAATTTTTAGAATTTTTCTGCAATTTTTCTCAATTTTTTTGTTTTTCTTTAATTTTTCCATTTTTTTGGCATTTTTGATTCATTAATATTTTTTTATATTTTCAGAAAATATTTTAACAAAAAGCATGTCTTTGACAATAGATAACACTCAACCAGATAAATAAGCTAACCACTAGACTGAAACAAATACATACAAATCAAGTCTATAAATGCAATATTTTAGAAAAATAATCCTGATATACGGATCGGGTACGTAAAACATACCGGATTGGACACCAGCTTTCAATCGCCCAGCCCCAGCCTGCGACCATCCCCATGCCCGTTACCGGATTGGACACCGGCCTTCAATCGCCCAGCCCCAGCCTGCGACCATCTCCATGCACATCACCTGTCGATCACCACATCAAAATGTCAACAATCAATTTTACAAGTTTTAAGACCGGTAATAAATAATAATAATTTAAAAAATAAATAAATCCCGGCTCGGAAACGGGCCAATTCACTCAGCCATGGACCGGCTATGGGCTCACGGCCTCGGCCCAAGACACGGCCTCGGCCCACGGCTTTGGCCCACGGCCTCGGCCCACGGCTTTGGCCCACGGCCTCGGCCATGGGCTCGGCCATGGGCTCGGCCATGGGCTCGGCCTTGGCCCACGGCCTACGGCCTCGGCCCACGGCCTCGGCCATGGGCTCGACCATGGCCTTGGCCTACGGCCTCGGCCCACGGCCTTGGCCCACGGGCTCGGCCATGGTCGAGACGCACGGCCACTCGGCCGACGTCCTCGGCCCACGGCCTCGGCCATAGGCTCGGCCATGGCCGAGGCGCACGGCCACCGGCCCACGGGATCGGCCCACGGCCGGGATCGGCCCGAACACGATGGATTCGTGGCCAAGCGGCGACGACGAAGAGCGACGACGTTGCAGGGGGCGAAACAGAGGAGGAAGATGGAGGGGGATTGCGGTATCTAGGAGCTCCACGAGGTCGTGATAAACAGCAAGACGGACGGGATCTCGGCACGGCGTCGGAGGGTGGCGGAGCAAGGTGGCGGTGAGGGTGGTCGCCGTAATCTAGGGGAGGATGAAAAAATGAGAAGAAAAGAAAGAAGAGAAGAAGAGAAGAAGAAGAAGGAGGAGAAGAAGATGAAGTCGCGGGGGGAGAAGAAACCAGCGACGGATGAGGGAAAAGGTGAGTGAATAATAATAAAAAATAAAATAATAATAAAATAATAATAAAATAAAATATTAAAAAGTAAGAATAATAATAAAATAATCAAAAAGAAAAGACAAAATGATTAGTTTCCTTTTCCTTTTGAATGATGATGTTTTCACTCCTTTTCCTTTTAATCATTACTAATATTTTTGCCAGATTCAATTTTATGGTGATCAGAAAACACCTAAAATCAAACCTGAATTTTACTATTTATGAGGTTAGAAAATAGATAAAATAAAAATAAAAATACCGACTATTTTTATATATCTTTGTGACCTCAAATATTATTTTTCTTGATTTTCTTTTTCTTTTTTTCTTTTTTTTTGTATTTTTCGAAATATATATAAAAAAAATGAAAATTATGAAAATTATTTTTTTGGTCAAAATGGTTCATTTAGCTTGGCTAAGGTCACCAAAATTGATTTTTCAATTTTTTCAACTTTTTATGGATTTTCTATGAATTTTCAAAATAAAAAAAAATAAAAAAAAATAAAAAAAAAAGTTGATCAAAATTTAGGTGTCAACAGGTAGATCAGACCATGAATAGGGATTTTGATCCGTATGGTGGATCAGACCATGAATAGGACTCCTGTCTGTTAGGAACCTATGGATGACGCACCCAGTCTCTTAGGGATTGTCAGGGTTTTGATCCGTATGGTGGATCAGACCATGAATAGGGATTTTGATCCGTATGGTGGATCAGACCATGAATAGGACTCCTGTCTGTTAGGAACCTATGGATGACGCACCCAGTCTCTTAGGGATTGTCAGGGTTTTGATCCGTATGGTGGATCAGACCATGAATAGGGATTTTGATCCGTATGGTGGATCAGACCATGAATAGGACTCCTGTCTGTTAGGAACCTATGGATGACGCACCCAGTCTCTTAGGGATTGTCAGGGTTTTGATCCGTATGGTGGATCAGACCATGAATAGGGATTTTGATCCGTATGGTGGATCAGACCATGAATAGGACTCCTGTCTGTTAGGAACCTATGGATGACGCACCAAGTCTCTTAGGGATTGTCAGGGTTTTGATCCGTATGGTGGATCAGACCATGAATAGGGATTTTGATCCGTATGGTGGATCAGACCATGAATAGGACTCCTGTCTGTTAGGAACCTATGGATGACGCACCCAGTCTCTTAGGGATTGTCAGGGTTTTGATCCGTATGGTGGATCAGACCATGAATAGGGATTTTGATCCGTATGGTGGATCAGACCATGAATAGGACTCCTGTCTGTTAGGAACCTATGGATGACGCACCCAGTCTCTTAGGGATTGTCAGGGTTTTGATCCGTATGGTGGATCAGACCATGAATAGGGATTTTGATCCGTATGGTGGATCAGACCATGAATAGGACTCCTGTCTGTTAGGAACCTATGGATGACGCACCCAGTCTCTTAGGGATTGTCAGGGTTTTGATCCGTATGGTGGATCAGACCATGAATAGGGATTTTGATCCGTATGGTGGATCAGACCATGAATAGGACTCCTGTCTGTTAGGAACCTATGGATGACGCACCCAGTCTCTTAGGGATTGTCAGGGTTTTGATCCGTATGGTGGATCAGACCATGAATAGGGATTTTGATCCGTATGGTGGATCAGACCATGAATAGGACTCCTGTCTGTTAGGAACCTATGGATGACGCACCCAGTCTCTTAGGGATTGTCAGGGTTTTGATCCGTATGGTGGATCAGACCATGAATAGGGATTTTGATCCGTATGGTGGATCAGACCATGAATAGGACTCCTGTCTGTTATGAACCTATGGATGACGCACCCAGTCTCTTAGGGATTGTCGAACATTTTAATCCGTCAGGGGGATCAGGCCGAGAATAGGATTCCTTTCTGCTAGGAACCTATGGATGACGCACCCAGTCTTTTAGGGATTGTCGAACATTTTAATCCGTCAGGGGGATCAGGCCGAGAATAGGATTCCTTTCTGCTAGGAACCTATGGATGACGCACCCAGTCTCTTTGGGATTGTCGACCATTTTAATCCGTCAGGGGGATCAGGCCGAGAATAGGATTCCTTTCTGCTAGGAACCTATGGATGACGCACCCAGTCTCTTAGGGATTGTCGAACATTTTAATCCGTCAGGGGGATCAGGCCGAGAATAGGATTCCTTTCTGCTAGGAACCTGTGGATGACGCACCCAGTCTCTTAGGGATTGTCGAACATTTTGATCCGTCAGGGGGATCAGGCCGAGAATAGGATTCCTTTCTGCTAGGAACCTATGGATGACGCACCCAGTCTCTTAGGGATTGTTGAACATTTTGATCCTATATTCTAAGGAATTAACTAGGATTTATACAAATGAGGTGTGCGTAACCTTGAGGCTTTACCAAATGGGCTATTCTGGGTTTAGGGGTTACCTAGAACCTCACAGAAAGCAGATTTTGACAACAGTTTTTGATCCTATATTCTAAGGAATTAACTAGGATTCATACAAGTGAGGTGTGCCTAACCTTTAGGCTTTACCACATGAGCTATTCTGGGTTTAGGGGTTACCTAGAACCTCACAGAAAGCAGATTTTGAAAATTGTCATTTCGACACGCGAGGCGTTATTCTGGGATTTGGGGATTCCAAGTATCCTGCAGAAAACTTAAACCTGCAAAAACTTTGATAAGATTCTTCTAGGATCTAGGGGCTACCTGAGATCTCGCAGAAAGACTATCTTGAATGTTGTCCTTTCGACATTGAAGGTGACATTCTGGGACCTGGGAGCTCCAGGTATCCTGCAGAAAGTTCTAACCTGTAACACTGGGATCTCACACAGGGAGATAATTTCTAACATTGTCCTTTTGACATGGGAGGTGACATTCTGGGATCTGGGGACTCCAGGTATCCAGGGATCTTGCAGGAAAATAAACTTGAAAGCTCTTCTTCGCAGAGCGAGGCATCCTTCTAGAATCTGGGGCTACCATGATTCCAAGAGAGGTTGTGTTCTTCTGAGATCTGGGCTTGCCAGGAATTCTGCAGAAGCTTAAACTTGAAAGTTATTCTTCACAAAAGAAGTAGCATTCTGAGGTCTGGGGATACCAGGAGTCCTACAGAAGCTTGAACATGTAAACTCTTTCTTACCAAGAGAGGTTGTGTTCTTCTGAGATCTGGGCTTGCCAGGAATTCTGCAGAAGTTTAGACATGTTAAACGTTTCTCACCAAGAGTGATACAAGCCGTTTTAGGAGCTGAAGTCATCCAGAATCTTGCGGAAGCTCCAATCTGAAAATTTTCTTACTAAAGGCACATCAATGGTCTTTAAGTAACATCTGATGTCAAACTGACAGCACTTTATGACTTATATCATAGTCATGAAAAGATTTCAATGAATGCATTATGATGCTGGAGGTTATCCAAAACACCTTGCAACATACGGAAGTGATCAAAAATCCCTTGTGGGGAAAGTTTGAATCAAACAATCTGAATTTAGCCAAAAGAATTTGGTTAAAATGTCTATTGGAGTATTCTCATCAAAGAGGACTTCTCACTGTTTTGAGATAATGGTATTTTACCAAGAATGCACTCGAATTTCCTATCAAACCTGCGCCTAGGGTTCAGGATCATTCGCAGTGAATAAACCTCGATTGATTAGGAGGACTTCCAAGGGATCGTAATGTTGGGCTTGGTCAACGGTTTTCAAAGGGGACTTGCGTGCAAGTCAAAGCTTTCGAAGAGAAGTCTTCAATGTTTGCTCCAGGTTTACAAGTCAAGAAACCTGCAAAATGAGAAAGAAATAATCTTGCTCGAACTTCTTCGAGCTAAGCTTAGACATTAAACCCTATGTCAATCCAAGTGCCTTAATTAGAAAAGGCTTTTCAGGGTCGTAACGTAGGTAGGATTGGGGACCAAAAAAGGCTTGTTTTTGGCTCAGAATATGCGAAGGGTTTACATTGGTGATCACTGCAGGCTTGCCGCCGATCTGGTCCCTTTTGGTTCGAAGAACGTCTTCAGTCTTTGAAGTGCATTGTCAGTCCTCGAAGCGCACATTCGTCTTTAGAGAATATCTCTTTTGTGCTGAGACAGTGTCAACATCTTGTCTACACTTTCATCATCTGAGTGTGACATAATCTGGGAGTATCCTTTGCCGTCCTGCTCCCTTGGGATTTTCTTTTACAATCAGATCTCACTAGTGACCTATATAAAGGTATCATGCCATCTTTTGGCATTTACAAGATCAAACACCTGATTCACAAGTGTACCAATATTTGGATGGGCATTGGCCTTGCTTTTACCAGGCACTTTGCTTTTTCTTGATGCCAGGATCGGATTTTTTTTTCTTTTTTTTTCTTTTTCTCATCTTTTGTCGAGATCCCACCTTTCCTTTTCTTTTGGGGATCAGAATTTTCAAATGAGTGTGCTAGATGTACAACTTGAATCTCAGCACTCAAACATTAATCTAGGAATTTTTCACAAATCCTGTGTTTTGAACTCTTCCGCTTTTGAAGTGACGTCGCTTCCGTCTTGGAATATGCAATGATCACCAACAGGTTTGTGAAACGAACGTACAGGCTCAACTGGGCTGTGCAAAGGGTAAAAGTGTATAGGATAGAGAAACGAATGCTTTTCGTCATCCTAAAGCACCTGAATTACCATAGAAGTTAAAATGACAAGCAACACACGAAGATTGATGCAAGTCTGAGCAAGAGAACTTCTAACCATTTATCTCCTGATACCGCTGGACGTACCTCCAGTTTGCCCCATTGTGGGGTGGTTCTTGACAGGGGTATAGAATGAAATCGTCGTTCAAAGGGTTATCAATGGTCACCTGTAGTGTTTATGATAGAGAAACGAATGCCTCCGTCGTCTCAATCCATGTAATCACTGCGAATAACCCTTACGTCCGTAGGTCAAGGTCTCGCTATCCTTACCACTCCACTTATCTCTTAAGTGTGTATGGGACGTGTTTGGACCAGGCTTGCCTCTTGTCTGAGGAAACATCCTTTTGAACGATTTAAACAACTTTTGTTGGAAGAGTTCATTTTGCTTTCTCCAAAACTTACCCTCCAAGGGGATTTATGAGGCACAATGTATATTTCAATCATGTTTAGATAACCTCCAAGTTTAAACATGAGTGACAATGACATGACCGTGAGAATTTTGCGTCTTTCTAGACATGAGATTTGAATGCATGCTAGATTCCAAGATGCCTTCAAATTCTATCAATAAGGATTCTGATAGTCTTGTAAACCTAAAAGATTAGGGAAGGAATACTTACCTGCCCAGCGCGGCTAGGGATTCCTGAAAAATATAAAAGGAATATGTCGGTGTATGCTCTCGCATTTCAGAAAATTAGAACGATACGCCTTACCCTTGATCATGCACTCCAATGGAAGTGGATAGATTCATGAAAATCTGCATTTTTCTTAACAACACCAGATGGTTAAGTGTTCTAAAATATCTTGAAATCCTTAGTTTTTGAAGAGAAAGGATTTGCACCTGACCATTGCGACAGTAAGTCTTCTTGATCATGCATTCCAATCTATCGCGACCCTGCTTCCTTGGGTCCTACAATATTGAACACATGCTAATGTATGCATGGATGCATGACATGCTTATGCAAAGACTATCATGAAGAGTAGGCTCAATTCGAGGCAGGGCATATGACCGGAATCTGATTTTTATTTCAAGGGTAATATCTCTTCACAGCATCTGAATTCACAGAGTGCCCCAGTTCTTCTCCCTCGGAGTTTACAAGAATTAATGCTCCTCCCGTGAGGATCTTCTTAACAATGTAGGGGCCTTCGTAATTCGGAGTGAATTTTCCCCCTGGATGGGTAGTACTCGGCAAAACTTTCCTAATTACCAAGTCATTTACTTCGAAGTTTCTGGTCTTGACCTTTTGATTGAACGCCCTGGCTACCCTCTTCTGGTAAGTTTGTCCATGGCAAATGGCTTTAAGACGTTTCTCGTCTATTAAGTTCAGCTGTTCATATCTGTGCTTGAAATACTCTGACTCAGAGAGTTTATCTTCGGATAAGATTCTCAAAGAGGGAATCTTAACTTCTACTGGTAGAACTGCTTCTGTCCCATATACCAAACTATATGGAGTTGCCCCTGTAGAAGTCCTGATCGACGTTCGGTAAGCCATCAAGGCGAAGGGCAGCCTTTCGTGCCAATCCCTGTAGTTTTCTGCTGTTTTAGCCAAGATTCTCTTGATATTTTTGTTGGCCGCTTCCACTGCCCCATTCATCTGTGGGCGGTAAGGAGATGAATTCAGATGTCGAATGCTAAAGTGATCCAGCAGATCATCGACAATCTTGTTGTTCAGGTTGGACCCATTATTTGTGATGATCGCTTGAGGGGTACCATACCGGGATATGATATCTCTTTTGACGAATCTTGCCACATTTCTTGCAGTGACATTCTTGTAAGAGCTGGCTTCTACCCATTTGGTGAAGTAATCAATCGCTACCAAGATGAAGCGATGACCATTCGAAGCCACAGGATTAATAGGCCCTATCATGTCTATGCCCCACATAGAGAAAGGCCAAACTTCAGACATTTGGTGTAGTTCGTTTGGGGGTACATTGATCTTATCACCGTATATTTGGCACTGGTGGCATGACCGGACGTGCTGACAGCAGTCCGATTCGATGGTCATCCAATAATAGCCAAGCCGCATGATTTTTCGGGCGGGGAGGTGGCCATTCATGTGAGGCCCACACACACCTTCGTGGATTTCTTTCATGAGAATATTTGCTTCTTTGGCATCTACACATCTTAACAGAGTAGAATCAAACGATCTCTTATACAGAATTTGTCCATTGAGGAAGAACTTGCTGGCCATCTTGGTTATGTATTTTCGGTCTCCTGACTGGCATCCTTCAGGGAATTCCTTTTTTGAGAGGTAATTCTTGATGTCATAGTACCATGGCTCTCCGTCAAATTCTTCTTCGATTAGCATACAATAAGCTGGCTTTTCAACAATACCGATCCTTCGGGGTTCTACATCCAACCCTTCAGTTGTTTGTAACATCGAGGCTAGGGTGGCTAATGCATCTGCAAATTGATTGTGAGACCTTGGTAGGTACTCGAATGACACTTCTTCGAATTTGAGTATCAATTCTTCAAGGTATTTGTGATAAGGGATGAGCTTTGCGTCTTTCGTCTTCCACTCCCCCTGTGTTTGTAAAATGATGAGCATGGAATCTCCAAAAATTTGCAACTTAGGTATCTTCATAGAAATGGCCAGTCGTAGGCCCAGAATGCATGCCTCATACTCCGAAATGTTGTTGGTACAAGGAAAAGTTATCTTTGCCGCGACAGGGTAATGTTGACCATCTGAGGATATCAGCACTGCCCTGGTGCCAGCCCCTGATAGATTGACAGCACCATCGAAATACATGATCCACTTATCCTCTGTTAAGTTCAGAATTTGGCTTTCTGTGTTCATTACTTCAGGTGACTCACCGCTTGATGGGTTTTCTGCAAACATGTCAGCTATAGCTCTCCATTTTACCGACTTTTGTGGAGAACATTTGATGTCAAATTCAGACAACATTACTTGCCATTTTGTCAATTTCCCAATTAAAGCGGGTTTCTCCAAGAGGTATTTGACAGGATCGTTTTCTGTTATGAGCTGGATATGGTGGTGTAGGGTATACTGCCTCAGTCTGCGAAGTACCCATACCGTTGCTACGCATGCCCTTTCAACTGGTATATATTTTGCTTCAGATGGCGTGAATTTCTTACTCAGGTAATAAATGGCCCTCTCTTTTCATCTATCGGGTTTGTTTGGGCAAGTAAGGCTCCCAAGGACTCTCGTCGTATGGTCAGGTATAAGGTCAATGGGTGACCAGGAATTGGTGGCACAAGCACCGGTGGTGTGATCAAATAGTTTTTGATCATTTGGAATGCCTTGCTGTACTCGGCATCCCATGTTATTTTCGCGCCTTTCTTAAGCAATTTGAAGATTGGCTTAACCACATCAGACAACTGATTGATAAACCTGGCAATATAGTTCAATCTCCCTAGAAGGCTTCTCACTTCTTTTACCGTGGAGGGAGTTGATAAGTCATGGATGGCTTGAATTTTTGAGGGATCAACCTCAATGCCTCTGTTGCTGACTATGAACCCAAGGAGTTTCCCGGATCTTGCCCCAAATACACATTTGCTAGGGTTCAGCTTTAACTTGTATTTGCGCAGGCGTTCAAACAGCTTCCTTAATACCTGTATGTGATCTTGTCCTTTCTTGGATTTAGCGATCATGTCATCGACATATACTTCAATCTCTTTGTGGATCATATCATGGAATAATGTGACCATAGACTTCTGGTAGGTGGCCCCGGCATTTTTTAATCCAAAGGGCATGACTTTGTAGCAAAAATTTCCCCATGGTGTGGTAAATGCAGTCTTGGGTTTGTCCTCTTGTTTCATGAAGATTTGGTTGTATCCCGAGAATCCATCCATGAATGAGAATAATTCATAACCCGCCGTACTATCCACCAATACATCAATGTGGGGGAGTGGAAAATCATCTTTTGGACTTGCTCTATTCAGATCTCGGTAATCTACGCAGATCCGAACCCTTCCATCCTTCTTCATGACGGGGACTATATTCGCAATCCAGTCTGAATATGGGATAGCTTCAATGAAGCCTACCCTAAGAAGTTTCATGACTTCTTCCTTAATCTTGTCTTCTAACTCTGCTTTCATCCGCCTACTGCCTTGTTTGACAGGTTTGATGCTAGGATTTGTGGGCAATGCATGTTCCACAATCTTAGGATCAAGGCCTGGCATATCCGCGTAAGACCATGCGAAGATGTCTTGATATTCTTTTAGTAGCTTGGTGAATTCGAGCCTTTCATCTCGGGATAGGTGTCCGCCGATCTTGACCTCTTTGACGTTCGCGGTGTCTCCCAAATTAATAACGACTGGTTCTTCTGAGGTAGGAGGCTTTGATTCTTCAAAGGTGTTCCAACCTCTTCTGATAGATGCATAATCACCGTCTTCCTCTTCCTCGATGTTATAGGAGTGGTTAATGGAGGGATCTGAATTTTGTAACAACCTGGTATGCATGTTTGAGATGATATGCCTGAAATGTCATGAGTATGGTTAGTTTGTGCTCAGTAAAAATGACATGCATGATCATGTAAAGTCTTTTCGAAAAAGTTTTCGAAACAGATGTAGGTACAAAGGGGACTAATCCTCATGTCATTGGATATCCCGGCCCCATGAATTTTTTTTTGAAGATTAGGAATCATATGGCAAATCAGGCCTCAAGCTTCTGTATGGAAGACCATTATCATCATCGGGCTGATTCGTGGTTCCATATGTCCTTAACAAAACATGCGTAGTTTTATTGAATGCAAGAAGGGCCGCGTTACAAGATGTGCTATTTGGACCAACGGCCGGGGATCCAAAGGCGTTTTCCTATGCATACAACAAGGAAAGAAAATACAATGCAATGCAGAAAGTTCTAAACGCAGTATTTAAAGATAAAGGAAGAGTCTCTTTACTCAGAAGAAGTGGCTTCATTGTCCAACCACTCCAAGATGACATTCACAGAGTCATCTTCAAGAAAAGGGTTTGTCAGATCTGGTTCCATCGGTGAAGTGACATCCTCTTCAGATAGCCATTTGGAGTTCTGGTTGAAGTAGGCATTTAAGGGATTTCTGAACATTCGAAACCTCCCTTTCCAGGTTGGAGAACCGATGAATGAGTTATTCGGGCTGCTTTCGCCTCCCCGGCGTCCCAGGTTTCTACCTCGGCCTCTGCCTGTTGCTTTCGGGATAGATTCATTCGAGGGATATTTCCGGTACCCCAAGCCCATTCTATGTGGATTAGCTTTTAACTGTAACGGGGTATTTATACCCTAATTATGTTTGCCTAGGCCTTTTTTGGGATTGAACCCGTATGCCAGCAGCATCTTAGCTGGTAGAAGACTAGCTTCTGAGATGTAGGGGGTTCTCAACTTTGTCCCGGCTGAGGTATGAACTGTTGCCACCAATTCTAGGGAATGATAGCTTGCTTCTGTTTTCTCTTCAGGCTCAACATAGGGAATGGCACTATTCTGGTATGTTTGGAGGTCGACTTCCCCATGTACAGTAATCACCTTCCCATCTACAACGAAACATACTTTTTGATGTAAGCTCGAAGGGACAGCTCCTGCTGTATGGATCCAAGGTCTTCCTAGCAAGAACCCAAATGCACTGGGCAGATCCATCACTTGGAAGTTTATAGAGAATTTCGTCGGGCCTATGAATATGTCAAGCTCGATCTCACCCTCTACCGTCTTCTTCATGCCATCGAATGCTCTTACAGCTGTCTTGGATGCCTTGATCATCTCTTCATTGATTCCCAGCCTCCTTATGGTAGCCAAAGGGCAGATGTTAAAGGCTGATCCATTATCGATCAATACGTGTGCCACTCTTTTGCCGTTACATTGGGCGGAGATGTATAAGGCCTTATTGTGCCCTCTTCCTTCCATGGGGAAGTCCTCGTCAGAGAAGCTTAATTGGTCTTTCAAAAGAATTGCTCCTACAAAGTCCCCTAGTTGTACCTCATTAATTGTTTCAGGGACATGTACTTCGTTGAGCACCTTCAACAACGCGTTCTTGTGCTTCTCTGAATTGATGAATAGGTTTAATAGGGATATCTGAGCGGGCATCTTTCTTAGCTGCTCTATTACTTCAAACTCGCTGGTTTTGATGATCGATATGAGCTTTTCGGCATCCTCCTTGGAGACCTCCCTTTTTTCAGGTTCATCCTCTCTGGGGGCGTAAAATCTTCCGGACCTCATTACTGCATCTACTTGTGTGGTCCCGTAGTCCCAATGGACTGCTTTAGGATCGTACTCTTCTGCTGGGGGGACTTTTATGGTTATAGTTGTCAGAAGAGGTATCTCTGGTCCTGACGTGTTGCCCTCTTCTTCTTGAGGTAGTTGAATCATGACAGGCTTAACTGGGCAATCTTCCACCTTGTTCAGGTTATCCAGTTCATCCAATCTAATCACCACGGCCGTGGCTACTTCGACCATTGATATAGTGTTGTCGAGTTCTTCTATGCCCTTCGAGGACTCTGGTTGAGAGAGATCATCCATATCTCCCCAACCGTCTGGTATGATGTCTTCAATCTTTTGATAAAAGCTGGGAGGAGCTGAATATTTTACTTTGAAATTGTACCCTCCAGAATCTTGACCCAGATTGTCTATAATTTCCCCCTTTTCAACTGCGTCAGCCATAAACTTGAGGTCAGTTAGACTTCGCCTCTTGGCTTCTAGTTCGCCCTCTTCGAATTCTTCCTCTGACTGAGTAGCTGGCCCAAGACTGTTTATCTGATTCTCCTGTGAGGTACCACAGGCGTTACTCTGCTCAGCTGTGATCCAGAAGTGGTTTCCTTCTAGGGATAGAGAAGCTTCAATCCCTTTGAATTCTTTGTCAGTAATATCGGACATTATTCCCAGGCTTATCATCTTGTCGATACACAACTTCTTTTGGTCGATTGATATCTCCCCTTCTTTTAGGTGTGATGAAGCGATTGTTAGTAGGTCGGCCAGCTTAGGCACATCTACCTTCAGTTTAAGGTAGTCCTCTTCTTCTTCAGCGAATATTGCCCCTACTGTTTGATGATCTGGCAACGGATTTTCTTGCACATTTGGGGCTGCGTTGTCAAATTTCAAAATCTGACTATCAATTAGGGCTTGCACTTTCAGCTTCAGGATATAGCAGTTATCCACATTATGCCCTCTTTCGCCCATATGGCAGGCACAGGTCTGGCTCTCATCAAAGCCAGGATACCTTGGAGGGTTTGCCCTAGGTGGTTCTTTCGCCACCAAGTGTTGCTCCAACAGCATCGGGAGTAGCTTGGATAAAGGTCTCGGGAGCTGAGAGAATTGCCTCTGGGGTTGCTTTCTTCTAGGCTTTGGTACCTTTGGCGCTGACCAGGATGATCCGCCTTTGGCCTGATTAGAATTGCCAAATGGTTTTAACTTGTGGGGATCTGGTATAAATGCTATGTCCAGTCCGGCTTCTCTCTCCTTTCTCAGAGGATACTGCTTCCTAGTGGGAGTTTCCTGAGGCCTTCTTTCTCTCAAGGCCCATTCCAGCCTCTCAGCAACCTTAATCAGGTGTGCGAATGTCTGACATCCAGAAGTATTCAGTCTGTCAAAGTACTCATAGGGGAGTGCTTTCAGGAATAAGTCGATCAGCTCCTCTTCTGGGATTGAAGGCTTTACTTGGGTAGCCAAGGCTCGCCACTTCTGAGCATATGTCCTGATCGATTCACCCCTTGTTTTTGAAGTTCGTAGAAGGTCTTCTCTTGTTGGGGCTGTAGTCGTGTTAAATTTGTACTGCCTGAGGAAGTCTTCTACGAGATCTTCCCATCCGTCGTAATCTTCCAAATCTAGTTCAATGAACCAGGCCAGAGCGGGGCCAGCCAAGCTATCCTGGAATGTGTTCATTAACAGTGGAATGTAATCTGAATAGTGCGCCATCTTGCGCAGGTAGTATTTGAGGTGGGCACGGGGACAATCTGTCCCATTGTATTTCCTTACGAACTCTGGTTCTTTATAGTCAGGAGGAGTCTCCACTTTAGCAAAAGGAGATATCTTGTCGAAGCGGGCTAACTCGTAACCTTGGCTGCTTAGGCATTCTTCGATCTTAGCCAATCTCTTAGCCTCTACCTCTGTTTTCACGGTCTGTTTTCCCTTCTCCTCTTTTTCAAGGTTGATAACAACAGGCGAGGCTTTTTGTTGTGACCGGCTATTTGGTTCATGAACGTCTTCCTCTGTACGCTGTGTATCTCTCGTCAACTCTTTATCTGTCGTATCAGGTATGAAAGAAGTACCAGCGTTGTTCTGGTTGTGAGTCGTCGTCTGTTTAGCTTGGGATGTCTCTAGCATGGCCTTAATGTCAGCCATCATAGTTGCTAAGGCAGTCATCTGAGATTCCAGCATGCCTACGCGCGGAGTCAACTCTTGCTGCTCCATTCTTGTCTTAAGGCGAGTTCGGAAGCGATGTGTGGGAAATTCCGTGATGAGAGCGTACCTGTTTAAAAAGATCTCTGTGAGTGCTTCGCTTATTTTAGCAAAAAGAAGCAGTTAATTCTTTCAGTTGCATGCTTCTTGCCAGTAGATGAGAAAAAGTGCTACCTTATGAGCCTTAGCCTCATGTAAGTAGTTCTTTTAATCATTTCCCGACAAGAACTCATGGAATTAAAAGAAGCGTAATTTCTGACGATAGTTTTTCTTTATGCATTTGCAAAACGTGTTTCACATTCATGCTCATGTGTCCAAGATGGTACTCCACAGAAATGAGAATGTATGAGAAAGTGTCACAATGTTTGCTCATTTTACACTTGACAGGATAGCCTATTCAAGTCTAGGACGTTTGAGGTCTAAGGCATCCTCATCATCCCAGCAGGGATTCCCCTCTTCAACCTGGGGCTTCTCATCTTCTGAACACGACAGTGGTCCCATGTCTTCGGGTATGTAAGGCTCTATTCCCGGTACGTACGGCACGATGTATTCGGGTATGTAGGGCTCGACAAGGCTTCGTCGGATCGTTTTGAAGTGTTGAATATATTCAGTGGTAGCCCTATGGATGTTCTCTTCACGAGTCATGTCTTCTGGCCAACTTATTCCTTCAGCCTGGGAATTCTTCATAGAGCGTGTGATGGATGCCACCTTGGCTTCAAACTGTCTCTTCTCCTCTTCTGTGAGGGTCTTGCTCGGTATGTCAAAGGAGAAGATATCAGGTTGCTGTGGAGAAGGGATCTCTTGTAGTGCTCCAAACTGCCGAATCACCCTCCTTGGATAGTATGCAGTTGCGCCCGTGAACCCTAGCAGGGGGACTGGACTCCCGTCATCGCAGGTCAATCTGACCTTGTTCAGTGTCGGCAACCTTAGCCGCCATCGGAGTTGTTCGGGTTTTAGGACTTTGAGGAAGTTCTTCCATTCTATGAAGTTGAACTTAGGAACACGTGTATGGGTTCTAGCAAATGTTTTAAGAGGGTGTGCATTGGGGCTGATTTCAGTGAAACCCATGCGGATGTGGAATTGTCTGATATGGGATGTAAACCATAGATACAGAAGATCACTAGAAGCTCTAAAGATTCCCTTTTTGTTTTTCTTGAAATGATTTAAGGAGAGGAAGGTTTCGGCAAGGAGGATGTTTGAGTAATCCCACCCACAACAGACTTGCCTAGCTACTATAGCCATGATAGGGTTGAAGGTGACAGTTGAGATTGGGAATAGCACAAAGCTAAAGAATGCCAAGATAAAGGCTCTACCAGATTTGGTTCCTTTAGAAGCAGGAAGGCGGGAAAATCGGTCTATAAGGAAAGACAGGGAGACTCGTCCAGAATTGCTTTTTGCATCTGCTGTGACTTCATTCAGGTTTGTGTCAAGGAATTCAACCACCTGGCTCAGGGGTTCAAGTCCTATAGGGGGTCGGACGAGCGTAGGGGTGAATTCAACTCCGATGACGGCGTTATATTCCTCGATAGTGAGAGTGATCTCTAGTCCTTCCATACAAAATGTAGCGGTGGTAGGATCCCAGTAGAGTGCCATGGCTTGAATGAAGGCATGTGGACTCTCAATCTTCAGCAAGTCTAATAGGTATCCTAGTAGTGACTCCGCATACTTCTGGCTGGCTTCGCCCATGCCATCCCACCATGATTGGAGTTAAGCTCGGGGGATCTTGAACACTTGAATATCATTCTTTCCCATCAGGTCTAAAATATGCAAATGATTTTTAAAAAGTCAATCGCTAGAAATTACTTTAAATGTATGAATATGCAGATGTCATGGAGCATGCATGAGCTAACTTGATTGCATAGTTCAATTTGAAGAAATGGAGATTAGGACCCTTTTTCAGGTCTTGAAAGCCTGACTCAAAGCCTAATTTGCATTTCAGGGAAGTGAATTATGCAATTTAGTCAGGTTTACTCAGTGACTAAAAGGAACAGCAATGTCACGTTCCATTGGTTAATACATCAAAGGAACAAAGTGGGATGTACTTTTATTACAATCAAGATGTCTAATAGAAGAACGGTAAAGAAAGGTTTTTTTTTTAAACAAGAAAGCCATAAAAGCCAATGGAACGTGAAGATCTAAATCACTCTTTTTCAGAAGTCTACCCAAATGACAGTCGATCAGGAACTCTCCCTTAATCTAGGGTAGGGGAGTTATCTTCAGTGGTTTGGTCGAGAGGTTGTAGTTCCTCCGGCCACTCTCTAGTCCAGGGTACGATGACTTCGGAAGCCTTCTCGGGTTCCACTTTCTTGATTGTGATACGCCTTGGCTTGGTCTTGATCGCAGGGCGTCTCTTCCTACCCCAAGAAGTAATCATGGGTATGTTCTCTTTGGCCAGCAATTCAGCCTTCCTGCGGGCGTACGCTTCCCTAGCTAGCTGGTTGCGACGTTGTCTCTTCATCTCCAGATAATCCTTCATCATTTCGTCTGATTGTCGCTTGAATCTGAGATTATTAGCGTAGTAGCGGGTTTGACAGTCCTCAGCATACCCCAGCTTACGTCCAGTCAGTTCCCGACCATACACGAATCTAGTAAAGTGTAGCCTCGTGTTTGGTCCGGGGCGAGTAACTTTTCTCAAGTACTCGAAGGTCACCAACTCCGTCGAGCTCTTAGGGAACAGCGACATCCTACCCCATAATCATTGTTGTTCTCATTAGTCACTTGAGTAATCTTCATGATGCGAATGCATATGGATGTATGCAATGTATGAGTCATATCATGGAGCAGGAAATAAAGTACGTTTAGAGATAAATATCTTACCAACCACACTTTGGGGGATGTGGAATGCCCCCTGTATCAATGGGTGGTTTTAGGTATACCAACCATCCATGGACATGCGTATGAGACAAGTGGGTATACTCTAAAGAAAATCGAAAATCAGGTGAGGAACCTACGGCTCAGGCTCCCACGATCCACACGAGGCAGATTCCTCCCCAAGGGTACCTACCCAAGAGGGCTAGATATCGCCAATGCAGATGGTAGGCGGGAACGAATACGAAAGTCTCAAGTGCCATCAAACACAAGATCCTTTTCGCACCCTTTCCCTATCTAAGGTAACCTAGAGGTGGTTTGCAGTCGGGGTTTGACCGCCAGTGTATGCAATGTGTCGTGATCATCACAATGCAAAGTCATGCACAGCAGTTTGTATCAAAACACCGCTTCAGTATGTGCATAAAAATAAACATACATTCCCAACTCCAACCTGCAGGAAAAATGTCAACAATCACTCCACCCCTTATTTCTCCAATCTGCAAAAACATCTAACACAATGGTTAGTGTACGTACCTCACCTTCGAGAGCATCTGCAGAAAACAAGGTCAGATAAACCAAACAACTTTTTTAATCGGCTCAAGTCTTCTGGAATTCGTAACCAAAGATTCTGGTTTAGAATAAAGTCCCCAGCGGAGTCGCCAGTCTGTCGCGACCCTCACGAGCGCGCCATCTAAATGGGCTAGCGAGGGCTAATGGGCCGCCCGATCGCTGGCTTGATCGGACGCGGGCCTCTCCCAAGGCCCCTTACCCAAATCGCAACTGCTGGATATACGTGGTCGACCTTCAGTGTGGTCTAGTGACATGTGAAGAGTGTACATGTCGAGGAGTCGCCACCAATCGTTTTATAGAGGGTACGATCGGAAACCCTATCGAATAGTTGGGAGTGGTCTATTCGATTCTGCGGAAACCAGAGAAGTGGGTTCGGGGACTTAGTTACGCCAACTGTCAGAGTTGACGCCCTTTCGGTACCTAAGCTGAATGGTTTATCTGATCCTAGGATTTCATACAGACGAGTGAGGCATTGACCCTAAATCTAGGAGTTCATGCAGATGGGAATAGCTACCCTATCACTCACAATCATTAAAAGTAATAGCGTAAATCAAGGAATCAGTACATGCGGATAAAACACATGAAATCAGCATGGCATCCCTAATGAGGCCCTATTAGTCTAGAGAAATATCAATCAAGGCTTAGGAGTGATTTAGACATGATTCGCCCATGAGGGGCAGAATCGTAATTTTGAATAATTCGGGAAACTTTACCCTTAAAAGGGGTAAATCTGTCATTTTAGACGAATTGGGAAGTCAAAAGACAGAGGAAATAGGATTGGCCATCAATCCAATCCATTTCCTATTTTTCTTGAATTTCCAGGATTTTTCTGGTATTTAAAAATAATTTTACCCTTGGAGGGGTAAAGTCGTCATTTTGGACAAAGATGAGAACCGAAAATCTCAAATATTAGGGTTGGTCGTCCACCTGACCCAAACCCTAACTTCAAGCAATTTTCAGAACTCGATTGAGACAAGAAAGACGATTTTCCCATTAAAGGGCAAAATCGTCATTTTGAGAAAATAGGCGGGACTCGAAAACCCAAACCTAAGAATTGGTCGTCTAATCGACCCTAATTCTCACCTTGGCATTATCGGCCTTATCTAGCATGCACAACAGAGGCGACTTACCCCTAAAGGGTAATGTCGTCAAGTCTCGGAAAATTGGATAAGAAACCCCAAAAATTGGGTTGACCAGTTGTCTGTGGTCAATCCTCGATTTTTGGGGATTTCTAGAGTGTCTAGGATTTTTCCACAATTGTTCCACATTTTTTGGAATTTTCTGAAATTTTCTAGCATTTTTTGGATTTTCTAGGATTTTTCTGATTTTTTTTTTATTTTTTTAAAATCATTTTCGAAATTTTTTATTTAAAAAATATTATTCGGGCCGGGTCGGGTGACCCGGCCCACGACCCGCGGACGACCGGCCCAACCCAGACTCGGCCCGCACCGAAACGACGCCGTTTCGACCTTCTTCCGCTCAAATTTTAAAATCCCGCCTAAACCGAACGAGCGGTCCTGATCTTACCACGTGGCGTGCCTGAGGACGGCCTGATCTTCATGAGGGATCTACGGACCAGATTGAAACACTCGATTAATCTACAGCCGTCCGATCTAAGGTTTTATTTAATTTCCGAAAATCATTTTTTTTTATTTTAAAAAAAAGGATCGCGACACGTGGCTAATTCTCCACCGTCGGATCGTTTCTTGTCAATCGGTTATAACAACTGAGGCTGACGTGGCTGCCACATGGGCGCCACGTCAGCGCCACATAGGCGTTGACCAGTCAACTTTCGTTGACTGGTCAACAGAGCTGCCGGGGAAGACGACCGGCGCCGGCTCTGTTTCGCCGACGCCTGGTCGGAGGCCGTTTTCTCCGCGCTCAGGCCACGAAATTGCATGAAACCAACGGCATTCAACTCGCCATGATTTCGTTTACAACATACCCAAACATCGACACAGCAGTTCAACGTTTCATCTACATGCTACTTCCGGCCGAAGCTAGGCTCCGGTGGCTATTCGTCCTAGCAATATCTAGCGTTATCTAGCTAAAAGAATCAATCAGGAAGCATCACCGTGGGTTGAGGAGACTTACCTGGCCATCACGAGGGCTCGGTTCAACCTAGAACGAGTTATAGCATTCATGGCCGGTTGGTCAAAGTCGGGGTTGACTCAGTGGTTTTATGCGTCGAACAAATGAAAATGAAACGAAGCGAAGATCAGTAGAGTTCAAGGAACGAGTTAAGACCGAAAACACACGCAATGGTCAACTAAATCATGAATCGCCATTAGAGGCCGAGGTCAAGCTCGAAAATGTTCCTCACCTTTTTCAAAAGCGTCTTCGAGTATGGCTTGGTCTGGCGCCTTCTCCGGGCTGAGACGAAGCTAGTGTGAGCGATGGCGTCAGTTGTCGCCGTCTAAATCGCAGGGAATCCGAGCTTGAATTGCTCGGGTTCCAAGCTCCAATGGCCACGCGCGCGCTCTCTCTCGCTCTGTATCTCTCTTACTCTCTCTCTCTCCTCGCCCACCCTTTCTCTGCGAACTCTTTGTTCGCTTACTCCTCTCTCTGAGCTCGTTCTCGCTCGAAGCCGCCTCCTCCGCGAGCGCTTTCTCTCTCTCTCTCTCTCTCTGCGTCTCTCTCTCTCTGCTGTTCTCCCTCTGCGCGAACAGACTTGCCCCCTTCCTTTTCGCACCGTTTCGCCTTTTTGTTGCGCCAGCTAACCCCTTTGCCAACTGATTTCCCCAGCCCAACTGATCATCCTCCGCGAACTGATTTCCCTTTCTGTTACATGCGCCTCTCTTTCTTTGCCTTTTTTCTTCGCCCGTTCTCTTCTTCTTTTGTTTTTGTGCGAACCGGTCCAATGAACAGGCTTCCTCTGTTTGTTTAAGGTGAAACTGGTCAACCGGGTTGACTGGGTTGGGTCAACCCGACCCAGTCGATCCGGTTCTACTTTCTTTGTCCAAATTGGACGCCCATATGTGCCAAGATCACAAAATTGACACTAAAATTGGATTCCATGGCACAGACTCTATCTAAAAATGTGATTTTCGTGACAAATTCCTTTTTAATTGATTGAAAGCCCCAAATGTAGAGTATGATCCGAATTTAATTTTTGTCAAATTGAAGGTCCTAATGGACGAATCGACCCCAATTGAACTGACCGTTAGACTTAGGGGATCAAATACTATAGGGAGGAAGCATTGGGGTTCAATGGGTGCCCCTCAAAAAAGTTTAATTTCAGAATTGGCATTATAGGGACTAAAATGAAAAGAATTTCATGCAATTAGGTCCCTAAAGCCAAAATTGATCAAATTAGCGCATAATTGAACCAAATTGAAATGTAGGGCAATCAAGTCGAATGTCAAGATTCGGAAAATGCAAAAGATCGCAAATAGAAAGACTCAAAACATATTTTTTTGACAAATTTAACCCTGTGCGTTACAAAGAAACACACAAAATTAAACTTGAATTTCGACTCTTGATGAGGTCAAAATGACAAGGGATTTAAAATAAAAATATTTACTATTTCCCTATATTTTTGTGACCTCAAATACTATTTTTGTTGATTTTTCTAGTATTTTCCTATTTTCTAAAAATACTAAAAAATGTGAAAAATATGAAAAATTATTTTTTGGTCAAGAATGGTTCCTTGGGCTTGGCCAAGGCCACCAAAGTTGATTTTGTAATTTTTTTAGTTTTTATGAATTTTTTGTGATTTTTTAAAACTGAAAAAGACTTGGTCAAAAATCAGGTGTCAACACACGCGCGACTCAACGCGGTCAACGGTCAGCGTTGATCGGTCAACGGTTGACCGTTGACCCGGGTCGGGTCATAGGCCAAATCGGGTCAAATTCGGGTTTGGTCGGGTCGAGCTGCCACGTCATCATGCCACGTGTCTGCCACGTCAGCGACCACGCAAGCGCCACGTCAGCAGACCGTTTCAACGGCTCGAGGCACGCGCGACGCACGTGGGCGCGTGAGGCCCACGCGCAGAGCGCCCCGTCGGCGCGTGTCGGCGCGTGCGGCGTCTTCCGGCATCCGTTGGCGGCGATCCACCCCTCAAAATGCTCGTATTGACGAGACGATTCGGTAGGTATGTTTATTTTCCACTTTCACCGAGCGAAAGTGTACAAAATCGCGTCGATTCACCGCTGCCCTGGGAACCCTATCCCGAGGCGGCGCGTGGCGCGCGTGCGTCGCCTTCCGGTGTCGCCTCGTGACGTTCAACCACTCCAAATTCTCGTCTCGCCGAGCCCGTTCTAATGATGTGTTCAAAATAAATTTTCTTCGCATAGAGCAGAAAAAATCCTCGATGAACAGTACGGTCGAACCCGTGTTAAAAACGTTGATTAAACACAATAGATCAGGAAACAATAACCGGCGCTCTGATACCAATGTTGGAAACTAATTCCCAATTTGTATACGGAATACGTGCGGAAAACTACTGAATTATGCCCAGAAATCACTTACTTGGATCACTGATCGGAGAACGATTACATGAGGAACCGTACCCACTGTCCACAGATTAGATGTCTCATTCGCAATCCCGAGAGTTCTTTTGTCGAATGTGAATCGACAGAGAGGAGGAGTGGATTTGTCGTCAATCTATTCTTAAACGACAGTGTGTCGTCAATGTATCGATATAGAGGAGGGAGAGCGTCTGTGTATATGACGCTTTTTCAACAGACGTGAGAAATCACGTCTTTTTCAAACAAATAGGTGGATAACTGCCAAAACAGTTATCTCCAATGGGCTGGTGTGATTGCCCGCATGGGCGCACACCATAAGTCCCATAGTCCTTCACTCCAAAATCGTATGAAATGCGTCCCCGAGATTCCCTTTTTGGTATTGCACGTCGGCTGATTCCACTATAGCCCCCCAGCCATCATTCTTGGGTTTCATTATTTGAATCAGTTAATCCAGGCACCATCTGCTCGAACCGTAATTAACGGAGATAATGGGAATAGGATCTTACTGTTCTTGATGGCTTTCGAGAAATCCGGGCCGATCTCCTTGCCTTGGCAGAGCTCCTCATCGTCTCGGAAAGCACGAATTCCGACATCGAAGAGCCCATTGTAGAGGTGATCGGTGAAGCCTTTTGACCCTAAAGCTCAAGAGCACGTCATAGTTGTTTCCGGATGGTAGTTCCCATCGGCGCAGTTGGCAACCAGATGCAGCAGTATCCGCATCTTTGCACACACTAGCTGTCTTCCTATTGAGAAAATTGAACGCGAGCACAGAGAGAAGGACAGGTGCCACGCGCACGGCGAAAGAATGCCCAAAAATGAGGCGATGCATTTCGTTTTTGCTCTTACTCCGCCCTTGATTTTTGCTTTCACGTCGGACTGAGAAGAAAACCAGGATGCCTCTCAGGAAAAAAGAGATGCCTTTGTTGTTGCCCATCGTCTCTTCATTCGTTACATATTTGTCTCAATAATCTTCAATGAATTTTCCTGTGTCCGACCTATAATTTCTATCTCATACACCTGCATAGATTGAAGTAATATTCTACTTCCCCAAAAAAATCAATAGCAGATCAATTTAAGTCATAGAACATGGATAACTAGAAAATAAAACATGACCTGTTATCATCCCATGACTCGATAAAAATGATAAGAACAGGAATCTAGAATGATACTAAATTCACAACGAGAGTAGAAACTCGCAAGCGTGTAGAACTGCACAAATAAAGAGAAATGACCTCAATTGTATTGAAGCAGTTCATGATTTAGCACTCTAATCGACTTTCAGGACCAGAGTTCCGCTTATGTGAAATGTTATGATCTATCTATTTACCGATGGCTAAACTCTCATTGGTATTGGGCTGATGTTGACACCTGATTTTTGATCAGTCTTTCATAGTTTATTTTTAAAAAATTCATAAAAAATCTATAAAAAGTTAAAAAAAATTAAAAAATCATCTTTGGTAGCCTTGACCAAGCTAAAGGAACCATTTTTGATAAAAAAATAATTTGTCATATTTTTTAATATTTTTTAATATTTTCCAAAAATAGAAAAATACATGAAAAATGAAGAAAAATAGCGTTCGATGTCGTAAAAATATAGAAAAATAGTCAATATTTTTATTTTAATTTCCTTTTCATTTTGAACTCATAAATAGTCAAAATTCAAGTTCAATTGCATGTGTTTCTTCACGACGCATAGAGTTGAATTTGGCAAAAAAATGTCATTCGAGTATTTTAATTTGTAAATTTCTACATATTTTTTAGTCTTGACGTCCAATTAGATCGACCACCATCTACAATAAATTCCCCTTGCTGAATATTTTCGTTTTTGTTTCACATGAATTCATGGTGTAAAATGCCGAGTGGATCCCTAAATGTAATCGGGTCGGCATGAGCTCGATAGCTCGTCCAAGACCAAAGCAGGGCACGGTGAACCCCACGTGAGTACTCTCGAACTCCTGCGATGCTTTTTGATTGTTTTCTTAGGTTAGATCATGTGTAGAATGGCTAGGACAGCTAAATCATTCTTGAGCTGTGATTGATAAATAGGGCCTTACTAGGAATGCCATGTGATTTATTTGCATATCTAGATTCCTTGAGTTGCGCATTTTATTACTGATTGTGATTGCTAGGATAATCACTCCTATCTGCATGAATTTCTAGATTTAGGGTTCATACCTTACTCATCCGCATGAATCTCAGGCTAGAAAATTCAGTCAACTTAGGTACCGAAAGGGCGTCAACTCTGACAGTTGGTGTAACTAAGTCCCCGAAACCATTTCTCTGGTTCTCGTAGAATTGAATAGAAACTCCCAACTATTCGATTGGGTGGTCCAATCACACCCTAAAAAAATGATTGGTGGCGACTCCATGGCATGCACACTTAGCACATGTCACTAGACCACACTGAAAGTCGATCACGCATACCTCCATTGCGATTTGGGTAATGGGCCTTGGGAGAGGCCCGCGTCCGACCAGACAAGACGGCCCATTAGCCCTCGAGAGCCCGAAAACCTCAAGAGGGTCGCGACAGCTGACTTCTTGGATTTGTGCCTATTCGAATGCTATTGTTTGACAAAAAAAATGCTATAGAGAGTCTTGAATGTCACGTCCACATAGTGCCGGTTGTCTTTAACAAACAACAAGTCACAAAATTTAAATTCAAATCTACAATCGTGTAAAAATTCAAGATTCATTAGCTATACCCTCAAGTTTCTTCTGGCTCAATAAATTATGCCAGATTAATAATGGAATGGGGAACGCCATGTCAAACAACCAGTAATTGCCAACCAGCACCATTTCCCGCTTTAATTGTAGTGTATAAAATATTATATGAAAGTGTGGCAAAAACAATTCTTTAAATTTGCCGATTTAGCCTCTATTTTATTAAGGAATGCATTATCATTAGTCAAGCAATATCAATTGCTATTGACAAGTATTTGAACTCTTGTCATATCTGACAGTTATGAAGGAGAATTGATAAAATCAGTTATCCAACAAGTGCTATTTGAGCAAAAGAAAAAGTTTGAGTTGGTTATTCATGAGAATTTGATCGGAATTGATACTCATGTGAAGAAGGTTATGGAATTTATAGAAAATAATTCTCGTCCCACCCTATTTGTTGTAATCCATGAAATGGGAGGCATTAATAAGACTACTCTCGCTAAAACCATCTACAATGAACTGTACAATCAATTCGAGCATTGTAGCTTCATTGCTGATGGAAGGGAATCATGTGAAGCAACCACCACAATTTCCTGCTTTAATTGTAGTGTATAAAATAATATATGAAAGTGTGGCAAAAATGATTCTTTACGCTTGTTGATTTAGCCTCTATTTTATTAAGGAATGTGTTATCATTTGTTACACAATATCAATTGCCATTGACAATATTTGAACTCCTGTCACATCTGATAGGCATGAAAGAGAATTGGTAAAATCAGTTATCTAACAAGTGCTATACGAGCAGAAGAAAAAGTTTGAGTTGGTTATTCATGAGAATTTGGTCGGAATTGATACTCATGTGAAGAAGGTTATGGAATTTGTAGAAAATAATTCTTGTCCCACCCTGTTTGTTGTAATCCAAGGAATGGGAGGCATTAGTAAGACTACTCTCGCTAAAACCATCTACAATGACCTGTCGAACCAATTCGAGCATTGTTGCTTCATTGCTAATGGAAGGGAATCCTGTGAAGCAACCACCACCATTTCCCACTTTAATTGTAGTGTATAAACTAAAATATGAAAGTGTGGCAAAAATGATTCTTTAAGTTTGCCGATTTAGCCTCTATTTTATTAAGGAATGTGTTATCATTTGTTAAACAAAATCAATTGCTATTGACAAGTATTTGAACTCTTGTCACATCTGACAGGTATGAAGGATAATTGGTAAAATCAGTTATCCGACAAGTGCTATTCGAGCAGAAGAAAAAGTTTGAGTTGGTTATTCATGAGACTTTGGTCGGAATTGATACTCATGTGAAGAAGGTTATGGAATTTGTAAAAAATAATTCTTGTTCCGCCCTGTTTGTTGTAATCCAAGGAATGTGAGGCATTAGCAAGACTACTCTCGCTAAAACCATCTATAATGACCTGTCCAACCAATTCGAGCATTGTAGCTTCATTGCTAATGGAAGGGAATCATGTGAAGCAATCGCCACCATTTCCCACTTTAATTGTAGTGTATAAACTAAAATATGAAAGTGTGGAAAAAATGGTTCTTTAAGTTTGCCGATTTAGCCTCTATTTTATTAAGGAATGTGTTATCATTTGTTAAACAATATCAATTGCTATTGACAAGTATTTGAACACTTATCACATCTGACAGGTATGGAGGAGAATTGGTAAAATCAGTTATCCGACAAGTGCTATTCGAGCAGAAGAAAAAGTTTGAGTTGGTTATTCATGAGAATTTGGTCGGGATGGATACTCATGTGAAAAAGGTATGGAATTTGTAGAAAATAATTCTTGTCCCACCTTGTTTGTTGTAATCCAAGGAATGGGAGGCATTAGTAAGACTACTCTCGCAAAAATCATCTACAATGACCTGTCCAATCAATTCGAGCATTGTAGCTTCATTGCTAATGGAAGGGAATCATGTGAAGCAACCACCACCATTTCCTACTTTAATTATAGTGTATAAAATAATATATGAAATGTGGCAAAAATGATTATTTAAGTTTGCCGATTTAGCCTCTATTTTATTAAGGAACGTGTTATCATTTGTTAAACAATATCAATTGCTATTGACAAGTATTTGAACTCTTGTCACATCTGACAGGTATGAAGGAGAATTGGTAAAATCAGTTGTCCAACAAGTGCTATTCGAGCAGAAGAAAAAG
Source organism: Rhodomyrtus psidioides (assembly GCA_021437785.1). Taxonomy (NCBI): domain Eukaryota; kingdom Viridiplantae; phylum Streptophyta; class Magnoliopsida; order Myrtales; family Myrtaceae; genus Rhodomyrtus; species Rhodomyrtus psidioides. Next base: position 3,537,243 of record JAILYB010000030.1, read on the forward strand.
TTTGAGTTGGTTATTCGTGAGAATTTGGTCGGAATTGATACTCATATGAAGAAGGATATGAAATTTGTAGAAAATAATTCTTGTCCCACCTGTTTGTTGTAATCCAAGGAATGAGAGGCATTAGTAAGACTACTCTCGCTAAAACCATCTACAATGACCTGTCCAATCAATTCGAGCATCGTGGCTTCATTGCTAATGGAAGAGAATCATGTGAAGCAACCTCCACCATTTCCCACTTTAGTTGTAGTGTATAAAATAATATATGAAAGTGTGGCAAAAATGATTCTTTAAGTTTGCCGATTTAGCCTCTATTTTATTAAGGAATTTGTTATCATTTGTTAAACAATATCAATTGCTATTGACAAGTATTTGAACTCTTGTCACATCTGACAGGTATGAAGGAGAATTGGCAAAATCAGTTATCCGACAAGTGTTATTCGAGCAGAAGAAAAAGTTTGAGTTGGTTATTCATGAGAATTTAGTCGGAATTGATACTCATGTGAAGAAGGTTATGGAATTTGTAGAAAATAATTCTTGTCCCACCTTGTTTGTTGTAATCCAAGGAATGCGAGGCATTAGTAAGACTACTCTCGCTAAAACCATCTACAATGACCTGTCCAATCAATTCGAGCATTGTAGCTTCATTGTTGATGTAAGGGAATCATGTGAAGCAACCACCACCATTTCCCGCTTTGATTGTAGTGTATAAAATAATATATGAAAGTGTGGCAAAAATGATTCTTTAAGTTTGCCAATTTAGCCTCTACCTCGTGAACGGAAGTCGAGAAGTTGCATCTAGGATTTTTAGAATCGGAGTCAACGAAGTCAGAATGGGCTCAGATTTAGTCGGTTGATACAAAACGGCCGTTTGATCAATACGCAATGCCTTTGGCATTGAGTGACGATGGATTTTAGCGATTCGAGATCGTTTAGATAGTCTTTTGAATTATTTTAGTATTTTTTTAGATTTATTTTTAGTGGTAATTTTGTAATTTTACTGATTTTGGTGTCATTAGGATTATCACCCTATATAAACTTGTTTTAGGATTTTTGTATGACATATCATTATCTTCAATATTGAATTTTCGAGTTTTTTCTCTAAGCAATGATTTGCTTGTTTTATCGCTAAACGTTGCGTCAGGTGGTATAAGAGCCTATGGTGACTAGCGGTGGTCTTCGTGACGATGATTAGGAAACTGGAGCCCTGATCCTTGGGGACGACGCGCTGTAACGTTTGGAGCAGCATTTAATGGAGCTCTTGGATCAACGATTCGATCAACGATTTTAACTCATCGAAGCATGACTTGATGCATTGGCAAGCCGATTTGAAGGTTTCGGCGTTGATGTAAATTGGAATTGATGGAAATGGAGTTGGGATCGTGATCGATGAGATAGAATTGTGGATGTTAAAAGAACGATAGAATTATTTTGGTCAAACTGGTAGTGGGAGATTTGGTTTTGAACATCCTTAGTGTGTATGCCCCCAAGTTGGACTGCAAGTATCCGTTAATAACAGATTTTGGGAAGATCTGGAGGAGATTTTAAAGGGGATATCACGTGAGAAGAAGGTATTCATAGGAGGAAACCTAAATGGATATGTTGGCCAAAGTAGTGGAGGCTTTGACAGAATCCATTGAGATTTTGGTTATGGGACTAGAAATGAGATTGGCGAAGACATCTTGAGCGTCACATTAGCTTATGATTTGATGTTAGCAAATACATTCTTTAGAAAAAGAGAGCCACATCTAATCACTTTTTGCAGCGGTCAAAATTGTAGCCAGATTGATTTCTTTCTTGCTAGAAGAGATGACAGAGCCTCATATGTAGATTACAAAGTCTTCTCTAGAGAATTTGCAGCTACGCAACATAAGTTAGTGGTCTTAGATGTTCGATATAACATAGTAAAGAAAGTGTAGAGAAGTACTCAGAACCCCAAAATAAGATGGTGGAGGTTGAATGAGATAAAACAAATAGCTTTCAAGGAAAGAATGCTTCTGGAAGGACTGTGACAAACAGAGAGAAAAGTAAATATGATGTGGAACGAAATGTCTAACTGCATCCAGATAGTGGTAAGAGAGGTTCTAGGAGAAAGTAAGGGGAATGGACATCAAATAAAGGAAACTTGGTGGTAGAATGAAGATGTGTAGGAGGCAATTAAACAGAAGGAGTGTTTCAGATATTTGCATAAATGTCCTAATGATGAGAACTTGCAAAAGTTTAGATTGACGAGAAAAAATGCCAAGAAAGTTGTTCGAAAGACTAGAGGCAGTGTTTTCTCCGATATGTACAAAGAGCTTGGGAGCAAAGAGGGAGAAAATTGTATTTATAGACTTGCAAAGATAAGGGACAAGAAGAGTAAAGACTTGAGTCAGGCAAGGTGCATCAAGAATGAAAATCAAAAACTTCTAGTAAGGGATACATAAGTTAAGGAGAGGTGGATGGGCTTTTTTAACAAGCTTTTTAATGAAGATAGCGATAGAAGTGAGGTAGATTTGGATGAGGCTTATGATGATTTAAACAGAAGATTTATGCGTAAGATTAAAGCGGATGAGGTTAAGGAGGCCTTAAAGAAGATGAAGACTAGTAAAATCTTAGGGCATGATGGGGTCCCTATTGAAGTGTGGAGAAGTTTAGGGATTGTTGCAGTAAGTTGGTTGACTAATCTTTTTAACAAGATTTTACATACTAATAAGATATTTGATGAATGGAAGAAGAGTTTGCTTGTGCCTATCTACAAGAACAAGGGGGATATACAGAATTGTTCTAACTATAGAGGCATTAAGCTTATGAGCCATATAATGAAGTTGTGCGAAAGAGTTATTGAGCATCATTTGAGAATAGAGACCAAAGTTACTACAAATCAGTTTGGATTTATGCCGAGAAGATCTACCATGGATGCTATATTCTTGATACGACAGTTGATGGAGAGATATTGAGAAAAGAAGAAGGATCTATATATGGTTTTATTGATCTTGAGAAGACGTATATAGGGTTCCTAGAAATATTCTGTGGTGGATTATGGAGAAGAAAAAGGTTCCTTCAAAGTATGTAGAGGCAATCAAGGATATGTATGATGGTGTTACTATATATATGATGGTGTTACTACATGTGTGAAGGCTTGTAATGGCACATCGAGTTATTTTCCAATTATAGTAGGCTTACATCATGGCTTTGCTTCGAGTTTTTATCTTTTTGCCCTAGTTATGGATGAGCTAAGAAAAGATATCCAAGATGAAATGTCGTGGTGTATGCTTTTTGCAGATGATATTGTGCTTATTGATGAGACCAAGGCTGGAGTTGATGCTAAATTAGAATTATGGAGAAGTACATTGGAGGCCAATTGATTTACGTTAAGTCGAAGTAAGACTGAATACATGAAGTGTGAGTTCGCCACGGCAAGTGGAGGCGATCAAGAATCCGTGAATATACTCGGACAGGAGGTGCCCTAGAAAGACACGTTTAGATATCTAGGATCAATATTGAAAAATGGGGAGAGATTGATGAGGATGTTAGCCATAGAATCAGAGAAAATTGAATGAAATGACGCATTGCATCAGGTTTTTTGTGTGATCGCAAAATCTCTCTTAAGCTGAAAAGAAAATTTTATAGAACAGAAGTAAGACCCGCAATGCTATACGGAGCTAAATGTTGGCCAGCACATAAGCAACATGAGCATAAGATGGGAGTTGCGGAGACGATGATGTTAAGGTGGATGTGTGTGCATACAATGACGTATAAGATAAGAAATGAAGATATTCGATAGAAATTTGGAGTAGAACCAATGGCATAAAAGATGAAAGAACATATATTGAGATGGTTTGAACATATTCTTCGAAGACCCTTGATGCTCTTGTAAGAACAGAGGTTTGTTACCGAGAGCTTAATATGAAGAAAGGAAGAGGTCGATTGAAACTAACTTGGGGGAAAGTAGTAAAACAAGATTTAAGGATGTGAGAAATAGATTGACGTATGGTTTGTTCTAGGACGGAGTGGAGGAAAGCTCTTAGTATTAGAGATGAGTAGATTTCCTATGTTACAGACTATCCTTTTAGTCCTTAGTCCATTTTTCCCTATTTTTATTTACATTTTTATTTTTATTTATTTTATTTACATTTTATTCCTTTTTCCTTGATAGATCTTTACTTTTTATTTTGTTTCATTTCATTTTATTCTATTTTTTTTTGTTCATCGACCGCCAACCCCAACTAGTTTGGGATAAAGGTGATGTTGGTGTTGATGTTGTAGTAAGAACAGTACAAGTACATTAACTTTTGTACGGCGCTCAGTTGAGTGCCTTAACTTTTTTTTTTTCGATCTCTTGAATGCCTTAACTTTTAATGGACGATCACTTGAGTGCCACTTCCGGCAACTTTTCCTATGTGGAATTTTTTATTGTTATTTTATTTCGTTTTAATGACACGTGGATTTAAAAAAAAAATTCACGTGTTATTTCGCCAGTGCCATGTCAGCTTTTTTGGCTGCCACGTCATTTTTTCGGCTGCCACGTAAGCATTGGCACTTAAGTGATCCATTTCTGAAAGTTAAGACACTCAAGTGATCGAAAAAAAAAGTTAAGACACTGAAGTGAGCGCCATACAAAAGTTAAGTCACTTGTGGTGTACTTAACCTTTTTTTTCCCTTTTGTCGGAAGAGCCTTATGACTGGAAAAAGTCTTGTGAGTCAGCATAATGGAGTGTTTGAGAGGAGCGGTGTCCAAACCAAACAAGCTATCCAATCCGAAACATGACCCGACCTGACCCAAAATTTGAGTTCACTTCTTGTTCGGATCTCATTGTGTTCGGGTAACAGCTACATTGGTCGGGTATTGTTATGGCGTTGTTTGTGTTCGAGTATTACCCAAGCACAAACACGAAAACAAGCAAACACAAATTAAGACACGAAAACAACTCAAAAATCAGAAATAGTGAAACACAGCTGAACCTAAAGTGAAGGCTAACGCAACCAGTTTCTTTCTTTCCATCGACGAATGCAACGCACCCGTCCTCTCGCTGGCACGGCGCAGTCGCTCACTTGCCTCGTAGATCCAAATCTCGACTCCCCCTCTTGTAGATCTTCAGCTCGACCCAATTCGGTTCGATTTTCCCTTCCTCCTCCTTGGCGTGAGTTCCACGTCGCGGCCATCATCTGTGAAGGGTCCTTCTCGACTGATGATTGTCCTATGCCGGGGGGCTGCAGTTCGGGATCTGATTCTAGCGGGTTTCCATTCTGAATCCATCATGAATCCCTTCTTGTCCGGAACGCGTCTGAGGTCAGCTTGAATTTCTTCCTTGATTTGTGGTTCTTGTGTTGTTGCGAGATCAAATGTTGTTTTGGCTACTCTTTGCCTCGTCTGTTGTTTGTTGGCGACTTGATTGGGAGAGGGAGTGGCAAGATTGCTGTTTTTAGCGAAACAGATGCGAGTTCGGTTTGGTGCATTGGATTGCCCGTTCTCGCAACGTAGTAGGAGTAGATCAGTTGTAAGCTTGTGCAATTGTCCAGTAACTAGAATTGGAGAGCTCGCGTTGTTTGCTTGGGATGCTCTCTAATGCCGTAGTAGTGGGTTTGTGGTACTTGTTAATGGGCATTAGCAAAGTGTTAGATACCGTACAACATGTATTGCTTCAGATACATTAGGGTAATGGGCATTAGCAAAGTGTTAGATTCCGTAGGCTAGATGGGAAATTGGTATTTGGTTCAAAATGCTTATGAATCAAACTAGATTCCTACAGATGAACGAAACCACCCAAAAAGCCAACTGCTAGAACGATTTTGATACTTTCACTACCTTGGATCCTTATTGTTTGCTCTCAAGACAGCAAAGATCTGTCCTAGTTGCATGTCTGTTTTGCTTATTCCTCTTTGTCCTCAAGTCCTCATGTACAAGAATCAAAGGCTTTTTCATCAATATGATTTTAAGGGCTTCTTTTTATGACCGAGCCTATCTTTCCATGAGCTACAGTCTCTTTCTTTTGGGCCTTCAATGATTTAAGACAAATGTTATGCTCTTTCTCATGTCACCATGACATTGTCAAGATACTTATATGCATTAGATAGATACACATGACATCTGCTATCCATAAGAAACCTTCCTCCAGGCGGGTCTCGCTTATTTTCCACTTGATCATATCGTTCTTGTTCGCGGAATACACATGCACCACCAGCGAATTCATGCGAGTACTAATCCTTCTAGAGAAGTCCAACTCAGCCTAGGACTCTGCCTACTTCAATCTTCATAAGACTTCAAATATATTTCTCTTTTGCTAATTATATGCCAAGGAAAGTATATTTATATTTAAAATAGCAATAATTTATGGGTATGAATATTATGTGTGTCATTGGTAGTGCAGGGCGCTTGCGTCGAGAATGTGCTTGATTTCGTCGTCAAAGCATTGGCTCAAGATCCCAATAGGAAGTTTGTGTACGCCGAGATGGTAAATTCTGTTCATTTTAGATTCTATATGATTCATATCTCTGAAGGCTCATGCTTGTTTTGTTCGTCTTCAAACCGTGTTTTTGAGTTTTCTGCGATCAGTCAATTTTTCTCAGGCTTGAATCTAGTAGGTGATCAACCTGACTCTTTTGGTCTGAAGCATTGTGGTAAAACTTCAATCCAATTGACCGTCGTGATATTAATCCTTTTCATATTTGTACTAGACAAATATGCAAATCCATTATGGTTGACATGAAGATATCGATGGGTTTTGGCCTTTAAAGAAGTTGAAATCTTTGTACAATTGTGCAATCCAATTGCATCAGAAGGGTAACTGAACTTGCAGGTATGCCACCAAGACCCACTGGAGGGAGGGAGAGAAGGAGGGAGACTATGATTTAACCAAATAAATTAAATTATCAAACATTTATGCTGAAAATTGTGTACTTTGTTATTCTTGTGAGATATTGCAATTGTGATATTTGTTTATCTGATGTTTATCATAGCTAACTTCTGTTTCTTTTGAAGTGTACCTCACTAATTGTTTGCTCAAAGTTCTTACATAATCGTAGTTTCTGTGAACAAACAGTTGTTCCTATACTATAGCTTCTTCCTATCTGGCCTTTGTGCATTCCCTCCACTATCCACTTACATATGAGCTTAGCTTGATACATTCACTAACGAATTTCATGAAAATAATAGGCTTCCTTCCAAAGATGGTGGTTAGAGCAACGCCCAGAAACGCAAGAATAAGTGAGGAAACTTGTGAATGCTGGCCAATTGATCCATTTGGACATTCTGCCGTGCAAGCTTACCTACTCGGAGCTAAGGTAGACGACTCTATTTAGGAATTCGCAATGTCAACCTTTCCTGTTTTCATCTTCCAATCAGTCTTAAGTGTAGCTCTGAGATTTTTTTTTTTTGGGTTTGATCTCTGCACACCATGATGCAACCATTAGACTATAAAAATTATCATGTTGTCTTTCTCTGTCCTTCAATGAAAGAGGAGTTGCCCAACATGGTTGTTCTTCTCAATAAACTTCCATGCTTTGTGTTGTATTTCTTATATGAGGATCATCAACATATTTGCAGGTTGGATTTGATTCCCTGCATTTTGCGAGGATCGATTATCAAGACAGAGCAAATCGCAAGAGTGATAAATCTCTTGAAGTCATATGGCAGTTGCTCTTCTTTCTCAATTTGGTTGCGCTGGTGCTATGTTGTGCTCAACCAGTTACATGTACGGTAGACAAAATGCATAGTTTAATTCTCTACTTTTGAGTTTAGTTCAAATTAGCAAAATATTGACTGCATGTCATGGTTATTTGACTGTGGAGATTGTCTTGTCTCCTTGGTGGATGATTCGGCGAAGCCTTTCCATTCAGATTTGAATATTCGATATGGTGCGACTGGGGAGTTTTTCGTATCTGCTGGGGATGACAAATTAGTCAAGATATGGTCCACGGATTCTTGGCTTTGCTTCAGCTCTTTGTTTAACGATTGGAGTTTGATGAAGTGACGAATTCTCTGGAAGTAAGTATGTTGAAAGTGCAGAAATCATGCCAAGAAGCCCCTTTTTAATTATAGACGTTTTTGTTGTTTGGATGGATGTTATATGTGTCCGCTGAAGAGTGTATGTATAAGCACAAGTGTTTATGATTTAATTCTGAGCAGATACTATTGAGCGCCTCTATTTTCTAGTTACGTCCCAAGTATGCTTCTTCCATCCGATATGTTTGTAGTAACCAATAATGGCCTATTTATGTGTTTTGCTCATAAACATGGAGTTATTTAGGGAATAATGTTATGGTATGACTAGAAGGTAGGGCAATGTCTATTACAAAATAAACAAATAGTCTAAGAGCACTGTAAATGATTTTCCAGCAATGCACATCTTCCTCAATTCTTCTTGGATTCTTGTAGCAAAGAGACAATCAGCCTTCGAACTCAAATAATAATAATAATAATAATAATAATAAGGCTGAAAACAATATAAAACATGAAACCTGACCCGAAACCCGAACAAGAGACCCGACCCGATATGTTCGGATCATGTCCAGGTCGGTTCGGGTCTTGGTCGGGTAATTGCACATATATTGTGTTTTGGGTCGGGTCGGGTATCATTGGTACCCGACCCGTTGACACCCCTATCTGAGAGGCTTGAGTTATCGGCAGGCTTCGAGCAGAATGGCAGGAGGACGTAGTATATCCTCCAAGGACAAGTTTTGCTCTCACAATTTTTTTCGCCATATTCCGTCATCTTACATCGCTTTTAGTGCAATCGAATTGTGTGATTTCGTGGGCTTTCAACAGAGATTTGTTCATCCATGGTCGCGTCCGGTACAGTTTGTTCCAGACTTCAAGGAATCAAGAATCCACATGCGGCATGCCGTGGAGCTCCTCAATGGGTTTACTTATGTTCTTATATTGGAAATTTTTAGATCTACTTGCTCCGATGATTCCTTCTGTTGGAGCACTGCTGATTGGAGCCATTCGACATGGATTGGACAGTTTTGTTGCCGATGTCTCATGGTCGCGAGCCTTGTAGAAGAAATCAATGTTGCAATTTATCCTTGCTCGACCGGCCAAATAAAATTCCTAGGAGGTTATGGAACGTCGATTAGTTTGCACACCTCTGCAGGTGCTTCATAGCTGGCTTCCAGGTAGTTGGTAGTCTCAGCAGCTTCGAACTAAAATGGATGAACTAGCTATTGATCTACGTGGGTTTCCATCAGTTTAATGCAGGAAAGCTTCAGCAAGTCTAATATAAAGAAGTCAGACAGATAATGAGCTAGCAGTCCTATGGCAGATGAACGAGGAACGGAGGCGAGCACTAGGTCCAGCTTAATTCCTGTCAACTCTCAGTTGATATCAAAGTTACTGCTGCTGCTGTAGATGTCTTCATTGTCATCGAAGATGCCACATTAGAATCCGCAGTTGCCACAAGATTTTTTATTGCCTTCGCTGTCATAACGATGCGAAGGTGATTCCTCGTGCCCCTCAATAGACTTAAGAATGCTTGACAACTTCCTTTCTTAGGATCATCAATCAAAATGTGGGCATCCATCGCTTCAGCTGCTTGTAGATTTCGGCACTACTGACATGAGTTTTTCTTTAAGATGAGGTTGCATTCTGACCTGATGTTAACTACCAATATGATCTTTCAATTTTCTACCTATGAACGTGCTTTTCATAACTTGACATGCTGTTCTCTTTTTCCCAGAATAATATCAATGTAGACAAAAAGCAAAGTAGATGAAAATTTCAAGTTTCAGGATGTGAGATGAAATTTGTACATGTATCTTGTTTCTGTCAATCATCACTCCTGGCGGAGATCATTGGTTTCTCTTAGGAATTAATATTTCGCTTATGCACAAGTGCCCCTTCTGGAATTTTGTTGGGTCTCACACTAATCATGGACCTGAGTGACTTTGACAGAAAAGTTTGGAGATTTTTTTATGCGTTAGAATATACAAGTTTGGCTTCTCATGTTATCACACTCGATATTGCTAAACCCTCCATAATCTCCTTGTGAATAATGTCTTAGAAATTCGGCATCGCCTTATAATTTTGTGGGAAAGTTGCAAAAATATTACCCTAGTACATAATTTCTCCTAAACTTTTCACTCGTTACTCCAGCAAACTTTCGTTTTGTTATATCCGGAAAAAAAAAAGAGTGATGAAAATCATGGAAATTTGGATTTTTCTCATTTCTTTTTGAAGAAAAAAAATGCAAACTTTATAAAATGTGTGACCGCAATTATTGCTCGTAATAGGTAGACATTGTACACAAATAACTGTAGTAAATATAATAAATTTAATATATATTAAGTGATACCACCAAATCATAATATGACATGTAGCAAGTTAATAAAGAGATTTACGAAAATATGTACCATACAAAGTGTGGAAAAATGGTTCTCATTTCTTTTTGAAGAAAAAAAATCCAAGTTTTATAAAATGTGTGGCAGCACTCACTTGAGAAGATATTGGGTGGGGCGGGACCGATGCACCCCACCCAATCAGGAGAGGACGTCTATCCTCTCATGCTTTTCTCTCTCTCCTCTCTCTCTCTCGTATCACTCACGAGAGAGGACATCTGTCCTCTCGTGATTGGGTGGGGCGCACTGATCCCGCTCCACCCAATATTTTTTCCACTCATTGCTCGTTGTAGATATTGTATACTGTAAATATAATAAAGTTAATATATATTAAGTGATACCACTAACTTATAATATAACATTTGGCAAATAAAGAGATTTACGAAAATATCTACGGTACAAAGCGTGAAAATTTGGGTTGTTTACGTTTTTTTTCAAAGAAAAAACACAAATTTTATAAAGTGATTGCTTCTCACGTGCAGTTCAGGCCCCACTCCTATCTTTTCCTTCTTATTTGTGGAAATGGAGACCTGCCGTGCAACTTGAAGCTCAGTCTCTCTTTCTCCCTCTCCATTCCTCAGTTCGTCTTCTCCGACAAATCCACCATTTTCAAGTGTATTGGTATTTTAAACCTTTGGGTTTCTATCTTTCCATAGTTTCTGCATCGTTATTCCTCACATATTGTCTTCTTCCTGGGCAGGCATCTCGTCTTTCCTGATAGGCGTTCTGGTTTTCTTCTCCATCGAGCGCAGAAACTCAGCAAAGACGAAATGCATCGTCTCATTTTTGGGCATTCTTTCATAGCTCGTGGCACTGATCCCTCTCCTCGGGATCGCTTTCCATTTTCTCAATAAGAAGAAAGCTAGTGCGCATGGAAATCCGAAAGATGTTGATGCTGGTGAATCTGGTTCGGTGACTGCGCCGACCGGAGCTAATTCCGGTGGATCCCATTTTCTATGCAATATTCAATGATGCATGATAATATATTTTGGGGGAGTATTAATCCCATTTTCTTATGCAAGAAGAAATGATGTATGAAATGCAATGCTATAAATAACATGTGCTAAAACTTCTCCTATCACACATCAGAGAAGCTTGCACATGGATCGCCTATGAAAATACATGTTTTACCAAATACCTCATAAGCTAATGATTCCCTTAACTTCCAGACTTCCAGTGGATGCCAAGATGCTAAGGTACTGGCCCGTCTGTTGCCAGAAGTTCCCTTTTGACGTGAAACGACGTAAGATCTGTGTAGAGTTTGAAAATGTGCTCGAGTTATGGTTCGAGCTGGCCATTTGTCTCTTGAGACCTCCTCGACGAGTCACCATGAGACGGTAGAATGTCTCTTGCGACCTCCTCAACGGGTCTGCATGAGTCGGTAAGGTAATCTCTCGCGACTTTCTTTCGAAAGTCTCACCGTATCAAGACGAGAGATGTCTCTTGGGACCTCCTCAACGGGTCACCATGAGACGGTAAAATGATCTCTCGCGACCTTCTTTGGAAGGTCTCACCGTATCAAGACGAGAGTTGCCTCTTGGGACCTCCTCAACGGATCACCATGAGACGGTAAAAAGTCTCTTGCGACCTCCTCAACGGGTTAGCATGAGTCGGTAAAAATAATCTTGCGCGACCTTCTCACGAAGGTCTCACCGTATCAAGACGAGAGTTGCCTCTTGGGACCTCCTCAACGGGTCACCATGAGACGGTAAGGAAAATCTCTTGCGACCTTCTCAATCAGGTCTCACCGTATCAAGAGAAGAGATGCCTCTTGGGACCTCCTAACGGGTCACCATGAGACTGTAAGAAAAATCTCTTGCGACCTTTTCAGGAAGGTCTCATCGTATCGAGACGAGAGATGCCTCTTGAGACCTCCTCAACGGGTCACCATGAGACCGTAAGGATAATCTCTCGCGACCTTCTCAGGGAGGTCTCATCGTATCAAGACAAGAGATGATGTATCACCTGAAATGAAACAGTTATGAACAGTGTGATGCTTGGATTTCCTGAATAATGAATGGATGAGGGCTAGGCTGTCTGCATCATACATGTTCATTTGCTCGAAAAACATGATGACAAGTATAACTGTTGCAAACGCAATGATATATGCCAGAAAAGTTTTTTGTTCTTTTGCTAGCATTATAAAGTTCCACTGGGGAATTTTGTCAATAGGGAAACCTATCTGATCTTTCTAACAATTCTGACCAATTTAAAAGAGGGACTTCAGTCGGAAGGGACTTTTCAGTCATGAAAAAGGCTTTTGAGAACCGATCATTAATGCGGGTAATAGAATCGCTCAGAGCTGTCATCATCATGTTTGACAAGGGTCCGGATATTCTCGCAATTAGTATGACCTAGACCAATCTATGAGTTCTTTTATAAGGACTGTAATTCGGGCTTGGTCAAAGGCTATTCGAAGGGGACTCATGCGAGTCGTTAGGTTATGAAACATAACCTTCATCAGCTGCATTGGGTTTACAAGTCAGGAACCCTGCGAAATGATATAAAGATAATCCTGCTCGCACTTCTTCGAGCGGTATTCATAAACATTTGAAACCCTGTGTTAACCCAAGTGCCCTAATCTGAAGAGACTTTTGGTAGGGGTGGTGGGCTTAGAAATGAAAGATTTATTTTCAACAAAAAGGTTGTATGATAAACAAATTGGTGATCATCTGTCTTTGTCACTTTGCAGCCCACAAATGAACATTTTTTGGAGAGCATTTTTTGAACTAGTTTGAGTAAGGCCTCCTTCTGGAAATTCTTTCGAGAGAGCTCTTTTCCTTTTCCCACTTTTTTAGAGTGGGTGCTTTTGCCCCTTTTTGTACAGCAAGCTTTTCTCTTTTTTCTTCCTTTACATGGAACCCTTTTTTTTTAAGGAAGGAAATGTCTTATCTGAATTGTCTACATATTCCAAATTTCAGCTTGCCCCAAGGCATTTTGCTCACCCATCGGATAACTTAAGACAATCTCATTTCTGGATGATCACCCGTTGGGTTTAGAGAAATGAATCCATTGCTCAAAATGGGTTAAGCAAAGGGATAAATGAATATGTGGTATAGAAATGAAGTGCTTTTTGTCATGTCTAAGGCACTTGAGCTAACACAGAATTCATATGCCACAAACTCACTCAAAGATTGATGCAAGTGAAAGCAAGAAAATTCTACTCATTTGTTTTTGAATTTTTTGAGATTTGTCCCGATGTGGGGTTGTTCCTGACAAGGCTATGAAATGAAACCACCGTTCAAAGGATTTGGCAATGGGTAACCTGTAGTGTTTGGGTAGATGAAATGAATGCCTCATATCATTTCAGTCATCATACTTTTCGCGAGATAACCCTTTACCTTGTCAGCATGGAAGTTTTCACACTGCTCATAGGACGTGTATGGAAATGGCTTGCCTATCGTCGTTCTGACATTCCTCATTCAAAAAGATCAGTCCAATTAAATCAGAGAGACTTCCTGATTGGGATTATCCCACCATGGAAATTCATGATGCAAACAATAGGCAAACAAACCGATATCAAAAGAATATTATAACTTGATCAGAAAATGTCAAAGCAAATCAAGTATAATACTTTTTTACAGCATCAGAGTTGACTGGGCTGGTAAAAACATGGCCATCCATCTCTACAAGGATCAAAGCACCTCCTGGGAGTACCTTCTTCACGACATATGGACCACCATAGTTCGGAGCGAACTTCCCTTCTGGCAACGGAACAATAGGCAATAGTTTTTACAAAACAAGATCTCCTACTTGAAAATGTCGAGGCCGAACTTTCTTGTTAAAGGATTTAACAACCCTCTGCTGGTAGCACTGGCCGTGGCATAAAGATTTAAGCCGCTTTTCATCGATCAGGTTCAACTGGTCTATCCTCTGTTGGATCCAATCGACCTCGGTCAGCTTAACTTGAGATAGTATACGCAAGGAAGGGATTTCCACCTCAACCGGTAACACTGATTCCATTCCATATACAAGAGAATATGGGGTTGCCCCGGTAGATGTTCGGATTGAAATCCGATAAGCCATAAGTGTAAAAGGTAACCTCTCATGCCAATCTCGATAGTTCTCGGCAGTTTTGGACAAGATTTTCTTGATGTTCTTGTTGGTTGCTTCCACTACCCCATTCATCGGGAGACGGTACGGGGAAGAGTTCAGATGCTTGATCTTAAATTTCCTGAACAAATCACCGATCAGCTTGTTGTTCAAGTTCGAGCTGTTGTCAGTGATTATGACTTCAGGTGAACCATATCGAGTTATGATGTCTCGACTAATGAATTTCACGACGTTTCGTGCCGTGACTGCCAAGTACGATGCTGCTTCAATCCATTTGAAAAAATAGTCGATGGCGACTAGGATGAAACGATGTCTATCGGATGCTTTCGGGTTAATTAGACCAATCACATCAATGCCCCACATAGAGAAAGGCCACGGTTCAGATAATTGGTGCAGCTCATTCGGAGGAACATTGATCTTATCGCCATAAATCTGACACTTATGACAGCTTCGAACATGCTGAATACAATCGCTTTCCAGAGTGAGCCAATAATATCCCAGCCTCATGATCTTCTTAGCAAGCATGTGACCATTCATATGTGGGCCGCAGATCCCTTCATGTACTTCCATCATCAAACGGACAGCTTCAGTAGAATCAATACACCTCAAAAGAACTAAATCAAATGATCTTTTGTAAAGATTTTCACCGCTAAGAAAGAATTTCGAGGCCATCTTCCTTATGTACTTCTGATCTGACGCAGTACTCTTCTCAGGGAATTTTTGCTCTTGAATGTAAGCCTTGATATCGTGATACCAAGGCTTGCCATTGGGTTCATCGGCTATGGCCATGCAATAAGCCGGCTTTCTTAATACTTCGATCTTCAATGGCTCGACTTCAAGCCCATTAGTAACTCGCAACATTGAAGATAAGGTAGCCAATGCATCAGCGAACTGATTGTGAGTTCTAGATAAATACTCAAATGAAAATTTATCAAATTCTTCCACCAACTCATCCAGATACTCATGGTAGGGCAGCATTTTAGCATCCCGTATTTTCCATTTTCCGACCGTTTGAAGGATGATTAGGGCCGAGTCTCCAAACACCTTGAGCCGGGTTACACCCATTTCGATTGCGTCTTGCAGGCCCAGAATGCATGCTTCGTATTCTGCGATATTATTAGTGCAAGGGAAGACCAACTTTGCTGCTATTGGATAGTGTTGACCGCCTGGAGATATCAGGACTGCCCCTATTCCTGATCCAGATAAATTCATGGCTCCGTCAAAATACATGATCCAGAAATAATCGTCCGCCGTCATGACTTGATTTTCAGGTTGGTAAAGATCTTCATTTTCCCCCGGATTTTCTGCCAGGACATCAGCTATAGTTCGACCTCAAAAATGAGGATCTGCCATTTAGCAAGCTTGCCGACCAAGGCAGGTTGATTCAACAAGTACTTGACGGGATCGCATTTCGTTACCAAAAGAATTTGGTAATGCAAAGTGTATTGTCGCAGTCGATGTAGCACCCAAACCAGACCCACAGAAGTCTTCTCGGCTTCAGAGTAGTTCATTTCAGAAGTTGTAAACTTCTTGCTCAGATAGTAAATGGCTCGTTCTTTCCCGTCATCTCATTTTATCTGTGCTAGCATAGCTCCCAAGGATTCGTTGTGGATCGTGAGGTAGAGGACCAAGGGGTGTCCTGGTACTGGCGGAACAAGCATTGGCGGATTCATGAGGTGTTGTTTTATTTTCTCAAAGGCTTTATCACAATCATCATCCCATCCGACCAATGCATTCTTTTTTAACAACTTGAAGAAAGGTTTAACGGTTTCTGATAACTGAGAGATGAATCGGGCAATATAATTTAACCTGCCCATGAGGCTTCGAACTTCCTTGACTGTCTTTGGCGGCTTGAGTTCACATATGACTTTTACTTTAGACGGGTCTATCTCAATGCCCTCGTTACTGACAATGAACCCGAGCAATTTGCCCGAGCTGGCGCCGAAAATACATTTGGCTGGATTAAGGCGTAGCTTGAACTTCCGGAGTCTGTCGAACAGCTTTGTCAAGGTTTCAACATGATCCTCCCCACACTTCGTCTTCGCAATCATATCATCGACGTAGACTTCGATCTCATTGTGCATCATGTCATGGAATAAAGTAATCATGGCCCGCTGATAGGTCGCGCCAGCATTCCTAAGACCGAAAGGCATTACCTTGTAATGAAACATCCCCCACGGAGTGGTGAACGTGGTCTTCAGTTTGTCATCCACATTCATCAGAATTTGATTATAGCCTTGTCGCGACCCTCCCGTGAGTCGGGGCGGGCTAATGGGCCGCCCGATTGCTGGCTTGATCGGACGCGGGCCTCTCCAAAGGTCCATTACCCAAATCGCAACTGCTGGATATACGTGGTCGACCTTTAGTGTGGTCTAGTGACATGTGATGAGTGTACATGCCAAGGAGTCGCCACCAATCGTTTCGTGGAGGGTACGATCGGAAACCCTATCGAATAGTTGGGAGTGGTCTATTCGATTCTGCGGAAACCAGAGAAGTAGGTTCGGGGACTTAGTTACGCCAACTGTCAAAGTTGACGCCCTTTCGGTACCTAAGCTGAATAGTTTATCTGATCCTAGGATTTCATACAGACGAGTGGGGTACAGATCCTAAATCTAGGAGTTCATGCAGATGGGAGATACTTACCCTATCAATCACAATCAATAAAAAAAAGTGCGCAAATCGAGGATCCAGTACATGCGGATAAAGCACATGAAATCAGCATGGTATCCCTAATGAGGCCCTATTAGCCTAGAGAAATATCAATCAAGGCTTAGGAGTGATTTGGACATGATTCACCCATGAGGGGCAGAATCGTAATTTTGAATAATTCGGGGAAAATTTACCCTTAAAAGGGTAAATCTGTCATTTTAGACGAATTGGGAAGTCAGAAGACAGGAGAAATAGGATTGGCCATCAATCCAATCCATTTCCTATTTTTCGGGAATTTCTAGGATTTTTCTGGAATTTAAAAGTGATTTTACCCTCGGAGGGGTAAAATCATCATTTTAGACGAAGATGGGAACTGAAAATCCTAAATATTAGGGTTGGTCGTCCACCTGACCCAAACCTTAACTTCAAGCAATTTTCGGGACTTGATTGGGACAAGAAAGACAATTTTCCCATTGAGGGGTAAAATTGTCATTTCGAGAAAAAGGGACAGTACTCGAAAATCCAAGCCTAAGAATTGGTCGTCTAATCGACCCTAATTCTTACCTTGGCATTATCGGTCTTATCTAGCATGCACAGCAGAGGCAACATACCCCAAAAAGGGTAATATCGTCAAATCTCGGAAGAACAGATAAGAAACCCCCAAAAATAGGGTTGACCAGTTGTCTGTGGTCAATCCTCGATTTTTGGGGATTTCTGGGGTGTCTAGGATTTTTTCACAATTTTTCCATATTTTTTGGTATTTTCTGGAATTTTCTGGAATTTTCTAGCATTTTTTGGATTTTTTAAGATTTTTCTGATTTTTTTTATTTTTTTAAATCATTTTCTAATTTTTTTATTAAAAAAATGATTTGGACCGGGTCGACCCGACCCACTCGGGTCGGAACCCGGCCCAGACCCGGACCCGCGCGGACCCCGGCTCCAAAACGACGCCGCATCGCGTTTCTATTTTTTGGATTATTCTAATATGATCAAACGGCCTATATTGAACCGCGTGGCTTGTCCGCGTCCCTTAGATCTGATTGCTAGAACCTACGGTCTAGATTGAACGACAACTCTCTCGGGACCGTCCGATTGACTTACTAAATCCACGGCCACGATTAGAACATAGGGGTTGATCTGAACCATCCATACCTACTTATCCTAAAACGACGTCGCCTATCCCCTAAACCATACGACACCGTTTCAACCATTTTTTATTTCCGATTTAAAATCATTTTCGAATTATCCTAATTTCTAATCGGACGGTAACTATTTGTTGGACTTGATTAACCTGAGCCGTCCGATCTACGCTGACTCACCCTAACAGACTAACGGTCGAGCTGACTCGACAGACACGTGGACCAATGGCCGAATGCCAACTAGGAGTTTGACTGGTTGACTGCGCCACGTCAGCTTCGTCTTCAACCTCGCGCCTGCAACTGGACGAACGGCTGTGCTTCTCCGGCGATGATCGTGCGGTGAAATCTTGATGAAATCACACGAGACCAACGGCAATCGACTCGCAATCATCTCTAGTTTAACATATCTAAGAATCGAAGCATCCTATTCACAGAATCGGGAATATCGTGCGAATTGCCGAGTACAGCCATGGAAGCTCAATCACGCGAGTCACACGAAATCAGATCAATTCATCCACAGATTGACATGGTAGGAGGTGCAGAAAGCTTACCTCGAGCTCCGATTGAGCCCGCACGGCCTAGATTTGGCTGGGCAAGTATGAACAGTACTCGGCAATGGAGGCCGGGATTGGGAGACTCAATTCGGGGTGTTTAAGCAAGGTTGATGCAAAAAAGATATGCGACGATGATCAGTGATGTTCAGGAAATGAAATGCACACATGAAATAGAAGAATCATTGCAAGAAATGTAATCCGCCATTGAAGCTCAATCTGAAGTTCGAAGCGCTGACTCACCTTTTTCCGCGATTTCAGACCGCGCGACTAACGATAATCGCTTCCTGGCGGTGTGGGCGCTCTTGAAGGTCTCTCCGAGCTTTGGTCTAGCCTGGCAAGGCTTGACCGATGCTCTGCAATTCCGAGCTTCGCTCTCGACAATGGCGATGGAGAGCGAGCTCTTTTTCCCTCTTTTTCTCTCTGTTCCAATTCTGTTTACCTTCTTCTTACTGAATCCGCCTCTCCCTTCAACAGAAAGCGATCATGAGCTTATATAGCTCGTTGGATTTTTGGCGCCGAACGGTGGACTGTGTACCGACCTCAATTGCACGTGTGATCACGTGCAATTAGGTCAAAACGGCGTCGGGGAGGATGGGCATTCTGTCCAGTCCCGTTTGGTCCTCCGGCGAGCTCTATTTCAAGCGAATTTGGCATGAGTGTGGCCTGAGTTGACTTTCACGGGTCCGTCGCTTGACCGGTCAATTAGTCGCTGCTCCGGTGGCCACTGATCTTCATTCCGGTTCCCATCGACGGGGAATGGCCTCAGGAACTAAACACCCAACAATGCTTCTACGATTATAGTCTATTGGTCGATCAATTTTGCTGTTGAAACTCATCTTCGCACTGCTCATCTGCGCGAAAGCTCAGTTGGGGAAGATGACACTGTTCTGGATCGGTTCGACCGGTCGGACCGTCGGTCGGACTGGTCTGAACCTGTTCCGAATAGGATTTTTCAAAATTAAACTCAAATTAGTAGGAAATTTTTACAATTGAACCTCATAATCGAATCTAGGGCATGAATTTTATCTAGAAATGTGGTTTTGCCCAAAAGTTTACATCAATTTCAACAAAAACCCCAAATTTCCTTTTAATTGCAAATTGGGGAATTATGCAATTGAAGGTTCAAATGATCAAATTGGGTCAAATTACCTGTGCCAATTGATTCAAAATGGTAAAACCCATTGGGTAGTATGTTTAATTTGCAATGATAGCCCTCGCATTGAAAGTAATTTCAATTATGCTCATTTTCGAGGACTAAAAATGCAATTTTAGTATGCAATTTTGCCAAATTCGTGCAATTGAGCAATTTGTACACACAATTGGGCTAAATTGCAATATGGGATAGTTAGAATAGATGTCAAGATTCTAGAAAATGCCAAAATTACAAATTAAAAGACTCAATTGATATTTTTTCTCAAATTCAATAGTACGGGTTACAAAGGAACACCCATAATTGAATCTGATTTTGAACTTTTTGTGATGTCAAAAATACAAGGGATTAAAAAGAAAAATATTGGATATTTTTCCATATTTTTGTGACCTCGAATGCTATTTTGCTTGAATTTTTTGAGTATTTTCCTATTTTCTAAAAATACTAAAAAATGTGAAAAATATAAAAAATTATTTTTTGGTCAAAAATGGTTCCTTGGGCTTGGCTAAGGTCACCAAAGTTGATTTTGTAATTTTTTGACTTTTTATGAATTGTTTGTGATTTTTTAAACATAAAACTGAAAAAGACTTGGTCAAAAATCAGGTGTCAACAGCTGCCCCTCTTTGAGAGGAATCTCGTGAGAGGTTTCTCTCAAAGACAGGTGACACCTGAATCTAGACCGACTCGACTGGGGAAAAGAAAAACGAATCTTGACACTCAATCTTTCTTGTCCCGCTGGTGAATGCTCTGTTTCTTATTCTTTTGCTAACGTGAGAGAGAAAGTAGAGAGACCCACCTGCTATTTACCTGTTGATCACCTGCCTGATGCTCGTGCGGCATGCGCGGTGTATAGCGGGTTCAAGTGAATACCTAGGGACTCGTCTTTTGAGTATCCTAGGGCGGTTAAACTCTAGCCTGTATGGTAGGCCGTACCAGAATGAGATTCCTATACTTGACAGGAACCTGTGAATGACGCACCCAGTCTCTTAGGGATTGTCAGAAGTTTTGATCCGTATGGTGGATCAGACCATGAATAGGACTCCTTTCTGTTGGGAACCTATAGATGACGCACCCAGTCTCTTAGGGATTGTCGAACATTTTGATCCGTCCGGGGGATCAGGCCGAGAATAAGATTCCTCTCTACTAGGAACCTATGGATGACGCACCCAGTCTCTTAGGGATTGTCGAACATTTTGATCCTTCAGGGGGATCAGGCCGAGAATAGGATTCCTCTCTGCTAGGAACCTATGGATGACGCACCCAGTCTCTTAGGGATTGTCGAGCATTTCGATCCTATATTCTAAGGAATTAACTAGGATCTATACAAACGAGATGTGCCTAACCTTGAGGCTTTACCATATGAGCTATTCTAGGTTTAGGGTTTACCTAGAACTTTACAGAAAGCTGATCTTGAAAATTGTCCTTTTGACATACAAGGCGTTATTCTGGGATTTGGGGATTCCAAGTATCCTACAGAAAACTTAAACCTGCAAAAACTTTGATAAGATTCTTCTGGGATCTAGGGGCTATCTGAGATCTCGCAGAAAGACTATCTTGAATGTTGTCATTTCGACATTGATGGTGACATTCTGGGACCTGTGAGCTCTAGGTATCCTGCAGAAAGTTCCAACCTGTAACACTGGGATCTCACACAGGGAGATAATTTCAAACATTGTCCTTTTGACATGGGAGGTGACATTCTGGGGTCTGTGTACTCCAGGCATCCTGCAGAAAGATCAAACCTGTAAATTTGAAATCTCACAGAGGGACGATTTCGAAGATTGTCCTTTTTGACATAGGAGGTGACATTCTGGGACCTGGGAGCTCCAGGCATCCTGCAGAAAGATCAAATCTGTAAATTTTAAATCTCACAGAGGGATGATTTCGAGGATTGTCCTTTTTGACATTGAAGGTGACATTCTGGGATCTGGGGACTCCAGGTATCCAAGAGAGGTTGTGTTTTTCTGAGATCTGGGCTTGCCAGGAATTCTGCAGAAGTTTAGACATGTGAATCGTTTCTTACCCAGAGTGATACAAGATATTTTAGGAGCCGAAGTCATCAAGAATCTTGCTGAAGCTCCAATCTGAAAATTTTCTTACCAAAGGCACACCAATGGTCTTTAAGTGATATCTAATGTCAAACTGACAGCACTTTATGACTTATATCCTAGTCATGAAAAAATTTCAATGAATGCATTACGATGCTGGAGGTTATCCAAAACACCTTGCAACATACGGAAGTGATCAAAAATTCCTTGTGGGGAAAGTTTGAATCAAACAATATGAAATTACCAAAAGAGTTTGGTTAAAATGTCCAACGGAGTATTCTCATCAAAGAGGACTTCTCACCGCTTTGAGATAATGGTCTTTTACGAAAAATGCACTCGAATTTCCTATCAAACCTGTGCCTAGGGTTCAGGATCATTCGCAGTGAATACACCTCGATCGATCAGGAGGACTTCCAAGGGACCGTAATGCTGGGCTTGGTCAACGATTTTCAAAGGTTGCAAGCAAGTCAAGGCTATTGAAGAGAAGTCTTCAAAGTCTGCTCCAGGTTTACAAGTCAAGGAACCTGCAAAATGAGAAAGAAATAATCTTGCTCGAACTTCTTCGAGCTAAGCTTAGACATTAAACCATATGTCAATCCAAGTGCCTTAATCAGAAAAGGCTTTTCAGGGTTGTAACGTAGGTAGGATTGGGGGCCAAAAAAGGCTTGTTTTTGGCTGAAAATATGCGAAGGGTTTTAACATCGGTGATCACTGCAAGTTTGCTGCCATCTTGCTCCTTCTGGTTCAAAGAGTGTCTTCAGTCTTTGAAGTGCATATTCGTCTTTAGAGAACATCTCTCTCATGTCAAGACGGCGTCAATACCTTGTCTATGCTTTTGTCATCTGAATGTGACATAATCTGGGAGTATCCTTTGCTGTCCAGCTCCCTTGGAATTTTCTTTTACGACTAGATCTCACTAGTGGCCTATACAAAGGTATGATGCCACCTTTTGGCATTTACAAGATCAAACACACGATTCACAAGTGTACAAGTATTTGGATGGGCATTGGCATTGCTTTTACCAGGCACTTTGCTTTTTCTTGATGCCCAGGATCGGGTTTTTCTCTTTTTTTTTTTTGAAATCCCATTTTTTCTTTTCTTTTGGGGATCAGAATTTTCAAATGGATGTGCTAGATGTACAACTTGAATATTAGCACTCAAACATTAATCTAGGAATTCTTCACAAATCCTGTGTTTTGAACTCCTTCGTTCTTGAAGTGACGTTGCTTCCGTCTTGGAATATGCAATGATCACCAACGGGTTTGTGAAACGAACATATAGGCTCAACTGGGTTGTGCAAAGGGTAAAAGTGTATAGGATAGAGAAACGAGTGCTTTTCGTCATCCTAAAGCACTTGAACTACTATAGAAGTTAAAATGACAAGCAACACACGAAGATTGATGCAAGTCTGAGCAAGAAAACTTCTAATCATTTACCTCCTGATACCGCTGGTCGTATTTCCAGTTTGCCCCACTGTGGGGTGGTTCTTGACAGGGGTAAAGAAAGAAACCGCCGTTTAAAGGTTATCAATGGTCACCTGTAGTGTTTATGATAGAGAAACGAATGCCTCCGTCGTCTCAATCCATGTAATCACTGCGAATAACCCTTACGTCCGTAGGTTAAGGTCTTGCTATCCTTACCACTCCACTCATCTCTCAAGCGTGTATGAGACGTGTTTAGATTAGGCATGCCTATTGTCTGAGGAAACATTTTTTTGAACAATTTTAAACAACCCTTGTTGGAAGAGTTCATCTTGTTTTCTTCAAAACTTACCCTCCAAGGGGATTTATGATGCACCATATATATTTCAATCATGTTCAGATAACCTCCAGATCTAAAACACGAATGCCAATGACTGTGAGAATTTTGCGTCTTTCTAGACATGAGCTTTGAATGTATGCTAGATTCCAAAAAGCCTCCAAGTTCTAGCAATCAGGATTCTGACAGTCTTAAAAACCTAAAAGATTGGGAAATGAATACTTACCTGCCCAGCGTGGCTAGAGATTCCTGAAAAACATAAGAGGAATATGTCAGTGTATGCTCTCGAATTTCAGAAAATTAGAACGATACACCTTACCCTTGATCATGTACTCCAACGGAAGTGGATAGACTTGTGAAAATCTGACCACCACGACAGTAAGTCCTCTTGATCATGCATTCCAATCTATCGCGACCCTGCTTCCTTGGGTCCTGTAATATTGAACACATGCTAATGTATGCATGGATGCATGACATGCTTATGCAAAGACTATCATGAAGAGTAGGCTCAATTCGGGGTAAGTCATATGACCGGAATCTGATTTTATTTCAAGGGTAATATTTCTTCACAGCATCTGAATTTACAGGGTGCCCCAGTTCTTCACCCTCGGTGTTTACAAGAATTAATGCTCCTCCCGAGAGGATCTTCTTGACAATGTAGGGGCCTTCGTAATTCAGAGTGAATTTTCCCCCTGGATGGGTAGTACTCGGCAAAACTTTCCTAATTACCAAGTCATTTACTTCGAAGTTTCTGGTCTTGACATTTCGATTGAACGCCCTGGCTACCCTCTTCTGGTAAGTTTGTCCATGGCAAATGGCTTTAAGACGTTTCTCGTCTATTAAATTCAGCTGTTCATATCTGTGCTTGAAATACTCTGACTCAGAGAGTTTATCTTCGGATAAGATTCTCAAAGAGGGAATCTTAACTTCTACTGGTAGAACTGCTTCTGTCCCATACACCAGACTATAGGGAGTTGCCCCTGTAGAAGTCCTGATCGACGTTCGGTAAGCCATCAAGGCGAAGGACAGCCTTTCGTGCCAATCTCTGTAGTTTTCTACTGTTTTAGCCAAGATTCTCTTGATGTTTTTGTTGGCTGCTTCCACTGCCCCATTCATTTGTGGGCGGTAAGGAGATGAATTCAGATGTCGAATGCTAAAGTGATCCAGTAGATCATCGATAATCTTGTTGTTTAGGTTAGACCCGTTATCTGTGATGATCGCTTGAGGGGTACCATACCGAGATATGATGTCTCTTTTGATGAATCTTGCCACATTTCTTGCAGTGACATTCTTGTAAGAGCTGGCTTCTACCCATTTTGTGAAATAATCAATCGCTACCAAGATGAAGCGATGACCATTTGAGGCCACAGGATTAATAGGCCCTATCATGTCTATGCCCCACATAGAGAAAGGCCAAACTTCAGACATTTGGTGCAGTTCGTTTGGGGGTGCATTGATCTTATCACCGTATATTTGGCACTGGTGGCATGACCGGACGTGCTGACAGCAATTTGATTCGATGGTCATCCAATAATAGCCAAGCGCATGATCTTCCTGGCGAGGAGGTGGCCGTTCATGTGGGCCCACATATTCCTTCATGGATCTCTTTCAAGAGGATATTTGCTTCTTTGGCATCTACACATCTCAATAGAGTAGAATCAAAGGATCTTTTGTACAGAATTTGTCTATTGAGAAAGAACTTGCTGGCCATCTTGGTTATGTATCTTCGGTCTCCTGGTTGGCATCCTTCAGGGAATTCACCTTTTGAGAGATAGTTCTTGATGTCGTAATACCATGGTTCCCCATCAAACTCTTCTTTGATTAGCATGCAATAAGCTGGCCGTTCAACTATATTGATCCTTATGGGTTCTATATCCAACCCTCCAGTTGTTTGCAACATTGAGGCCAGGGTGGCTAACGCATCTGCAAATTGATTGTGAGATCTTGATAGGTACTCGAATGACACTTCTTCGAGCTTAAGTATCAATTCTTCAAGGTATTCGTGATAAGGGATGAGCTTTGCATCTTTCGTCTTCCACTCTCCCTGTGTTTGTAGGATGATGAGCATGGAATCTCCAAAAACTTGCAACCTAGGTATCTTCATGGAAATGGCCAATCGTAGGCCTAAAATGCACGCCTCATATTCCGAGATGTTGTTGGTGCACGGGAAAGTTATTTTTGCCGCCACAGGGTAATGTTGATCATCGGGGGATATCAGTACTGCCCCAGTACCTGCCCCTGATAGATTAACAGCACCATCGAAGTACATGACCCATTTGTCTTCTGCTAAGTTGAGAATTTGACCTTCTGTGTTTGTTACTTCAGGAAACTCACCGTTTGACGGGTTTTCTGCTAGCATGTCAGCTATAACTCTTCCTTTAACTGACTTCTGTGGAGAACACTTGATGTCAAATTCAGATAGCATTACTTGCCATTTTGCCAATTTCCCGATTAAAGCGGGTTTCTCCAGGAGGTATTTGACAGGATCGTTCTCTGTTATGAGCTGAATGTGGTGGTATAAGGTATACTGTTTCAGTCTGCGAAGTACCCATACCGCTGCTACACAGGCCCTTTCAACTGGTGCATATTTTGCTTCAGATGGTGTGAATTTCTTACTCAGGTAATAGATGGCTCTTTCTTTACCATCTATCGGGCTTGTTTGGGCAAGTAAGGCTCCCAAGGATTCCTGCTGTATAGTCAGATATAAGGTCAAAGGGTGACCAGAAATTGGTGGCACAAGTACCGGCGGTGTGATCAGATAGTTCTTGATCATTTGGAACGCCCTGCTGCATTCAGTATCCCATGTTACTTTCGCGCCTTTCTTAAGCAATTTGAAGATTGGCTTAGCCACATCAGACAGTTGATTGATAAATCTGGCAATATAGTTCAGTCTCCCCAGAAGGCTTCTCACTTCTTTTACTGTGGAGGGAGTTGACAGATTGTGGATAGCTTGAATTTTTGACGGATCAATCTCAATGCCCCTGTTACTGGCTATGAACCCAAGAAGTTTCCCAGATTTTGCCCCAAACACACATTTGTTAGGGTTCAACCTCAACTTATATTTGCGCAAGCGTTCAAATAATTTTCTTAACACCTGTATGTGATCCTGTCCTTTCTTGGATTTGGCGATCATGTCGTCGACGTATACTTCAATTTCTTTGTGGATCATATCATGGAATAATGTGACCATGGCCTTCTGATAGGTAGCCCCGGCGTTTTTTAATCCCAATGGCATGACTTTGTAGCAAAAAGTCCCCCAGGGCGTGGTAAAAGCAGTCTTTGGTTTGTCTTCTTGTTTCATGAAGATTTGATTGTACCCCGAAAATCCGTCCATAAATGAGAACAATTCATAACCCGCTGTGCTATCCACTAACACATCAATGTGAGGAAGTGGAAAATCATCTTTTGGGCTTGCTCTATTCAGATCTCGGTAATCTACGCAGATCCGAACTTTACCATCTTTCTTCATGACGGGGACTATATTTGCAATCCAGTCTGAATATGGGATAGCTTCAATAAAGCCTACCTTAAGAAGCTTCATGACTTCTTCCTTGATTTTGTCCTCCAACTCAGCCTTCATCCGTCTGCTACCTTGCTTGACAGGTTGGACACCGGGATCCGTAGGTAATGCATGTTCCACGATCTTAGGGTCTAGGCCTGGCATATCAGCGTAAGACCATGCGAAAATGTCTTGATATTCTTTTAATAACTCTATGAACTCGAGCTTTTCATTTCGGGATAAATGCCCTCCGATCTTGACCTCTTTGATATTCACGGAGTCTCCTAGATTAACAATGATTGGTTCTTCTGAAGTAGGAGGTGTCGACTCCTCAAAGGCATTCCAATCTCTGCGGATAGACGCATAACCCTCGTCTTCATCTTCCTCAATGCTATAAGAATGGTTACTGGAGAAGTCGGAATCTCGTAACAACATGGTATGCATGTTTGAGATGATATGCCTGAAATATCATGAGTATGGTTAGTTTGTATTCCATAAGAACGACATGTATGATCATGGAAAGTCTTTTCGAAAGAGTTTTCGAAATAGGTACAGGTATAAACGGGACTAATCCTCATGTCATTGGATATCCTTGCCCCAAGGAAAGCTCTTTGGAAATCACGAGTCATATGGCAAATCAGGCCTCACGCTTCTGTACAGAAGACTAGTATTATCATTGGGCAGATTCGTGATTCCATATGTCCTTAACAAAATATGTATGGTTTTATTGAATGCAAGATGGGCCGCGTTACAAGATGTGCTATTTGGACCAACGGCCGGAGATCCAAATGCGTTTCCCTATACGTACAATAAGGAAAGAAAATGCAACAAAATGCAAAAAGTTCTAAATGCCGTATTTAAAGACAAGGGAAGAGTCTCGTTACTCAGAGGAAGTGGCTCCATTGTCCAACCACTCCATGATGACATTCACAGCGTCATCTTTGAGGAAAGGATTTGTCAGATCTGGTTCTATCGGTGAAGTGACATCTTCTTCAGACAACCATTTAGAGTTCTGGTTGAAGTGGGTATTCAAAGGGTTATTGAACATTTGAGACCTGCCTTTCCAAGTTGCAGAACCAATGAATGAGTCATTCGGGCTGTTTCGGCCTCCCAGGCGTCCCAGGCTTCTGCCTCGACCTCGGCTTGTTGTCTTTGGGCCAGATCCATCTATGTGATATTTCTGATACCCCAAGCCCATTCTATGTGGGTTAGCTTTTAACTGCAGTGGGGTATTTATTCCTTGATTGTGTCTGCCTAGGCCTTTTTCGGGGTTGAATCCATATGCCAGTAGCATCTTAGCTGGTAGAAGACTGGCTTCTGAGATGTAGGGGGTTCTTCGCCTTGTCCCTGCCGGGGTATGAACTGTTGCTACCAGTTCTAGGGAATGATAGCTCGCCTCTGTTTTTACTTCGGGTTCAACATAAGGTATGGCACTGTTCTGGTATGTCTGGAGGTTGACTTCTCCATGTACAGTAATCACCTTCCCTTCTACTGCGAAGCGTACCTTTTGATGCAAGCTAGAAGGGACAGCTCCTGCTGTATGGATCCAAGGCCTTCCCAACAAGAACCCAAATGCAGTGGGCAGATCCATCACTTGAAAGTTTATAGAGAACTTTGTTGGACCGATGGACACGTCAAGCTCAATCTCACCTACCACAGTCTTCTTCATCCCGTCGAAAGCTCTCACAGCCGTTTTGGATGTTTTAACCGTTTCTTCATTGATTCCCAATCTTCTCAGGGTAGCCAAAGGGCAAATGTTGAAGGCTGATCCATTATCGATCAATACGTGCGCCACTCTTTTTCCGTTACATTGCGCGGAAATATACAAGGCCTTGTTATGTCCTTTTCCTTCCATGGGGAAGTTCTCGTCAGAGAAGCTCAATTGGTCTTTTAAAAGGATCGTCCCCACAAAGTCTCCTAATTGTACCTCATTAATTGTTTCAGGGACATGTACTTCATTAAGTATCCTCAACAGTACGTTCTTGTGCTTTTCAGAATTGATGAACAGATCTAATAGGGATATCTGAGCGGGTAACTTCCTCAGCTGTTCTATCACCTCAAACTCGCTGGTTTTGATGATTGATATGAGCTTTTCCGCGTCTTCCTTTGAGACCTCCCTTTTTTCGGATTCGCCCTCCCTGGGGGCATAGAATCGTCCGGACCTCATTACCACGTCTACCTGTGTGGTCCCATAGTCCCAATGCACTGCTTTAGGATCGTATTCTTCTACTGGGGGGACTTTTATAGTTACAGTTGTCTGATGAGGTATCTCTGGTTTAGATGTGTCGCCTTCTTCCTCTTGCGGCAATCGAATCACGATAGGCTTGACTAGGCAATTTTCCACCCTGCTCGGGTTATCCAGTTCTTCCAACCTGATTACCACGGTCGCGACGGTTTCGATCATCGATACGGTGTTGTCAAGTTCTTCTATGCCCTTCGAGGTCTCTGGTTGAGAGAGATCATCCATACCTCCCCATCTGTCCGGTATGATGTCTTCAATTTTCTGATAAAAGCTGGGAGGGGATGAATATTTCACTTTGAAGTTGTACCCTCCAGAATCTTGACCAAGGTTGTCTATAATTTCGCCCTTCTCAAGTGCGTCGGCCATAAATTTGAGGTATGCTAGGCTTCGTCTCTTGGCTTCCAGTTCGTCTTCTTCAGACTCTTCTTCTGATTGAGTGACTGGCCCAAGACTGTTTACCAGATTCTCATGTGAGGTACCCCAGGTATTACCCTGCTCAGTCCTGATCACGAAGTAGCTTCCTTCCAAAGATAAAGAAGCTTTAACTCCTTCGAACTCTTCATTGGTGATATCGTACATTATCCCCAAGCTCATCATCTTAGCGATGCATAGTCTCTTTTGGTCAGTCGAGATCGCTCCTGCTTTTGGGCATGATGAAGCGGTTACTAGCAGGTCGGTCAGCTTAAGCATATCTACCTTCAGCTTAAGGTAGTCTTCTTCCCCTTCAGAGAATATTGCCCCTACTGCTTGATGATCCGGCAGTGGATTTTCTTGTACATTCGGGGCTGCATTGTCAAATTTTAGAATCTGACTATCAATCAGGGCTTGCACTTTCAGCTTAAGGATATAACAGTTATCCACATTATGCCATCTCTCGCTCATATGGTAGGCACAGGTCTGGCTCTCATCAAAGCCAGGATACCTTGCAGGGTTTGCCCTAGGTGGTTCTTTCGCCACCAGGTGTTGTTCTAGCAGCATCAGGAGCAGCTTGGATAAAGGCCTCGGGAGCTGGGAGAATTGCTTCTGAGGTTGCTTTCTTCTAGGCTCTTGCACTTTCGGTGTTGACCAGGATGATCCTCCTTTGGTCTGATTGGAATTGCCAAATGGCTTGGGCTTGTGGGGATCTGGTATAAACGCTATGTCGAGTCCGGCTTCTCTCTCCTTTTTTAAGGGGTATTGCCTTCTAGAAGCTTCATGAGGCTTTCTTTCCCTCAAGGCCCATTCTAGCCTTTCGGCAACCTTAATCAAGTGTGCGAATGTTTGACACCCGGAAGTGTTTAGCCTGTCAAAGTACTCGTAGGGGAGTGCTTTCAGGAATAAGTCAATCAGCTCCTCTTCTAGGATTGATGGCTTTACTTGGGTGGCCAAGGCTCGCCACCTCTGGGCATATGTCCTGATTAGTTCACCTCTTGCATTTGAAGTTCGCAGAAGGTCTTCTCTTGTAGGGGCCGTAGCCGTGTTGAATTTGTACTGTCTGAGGAAGTCCTCTGCAAGATCCTTCCACCCATCGTAATCTTCTAGGTCTAGCTCAATGAACCAGGCCAGAGCGGCGCCAGCCAAACTCTCTTGGAATGTGTTCATTAATAGCGGAATATAATCTGAATAGTGCGCCATCTTGCGCAGGTAATACTTGAGGTGTGCTCGGGGCCAACCTGTCCCATTGTATTTTCTTACGAACTTTGGCTCCTTATAGTCAGGAGGAGTTTCTACTTTAGCGAAAGGAGATATCTTGTCGAAGCGGGCTAACTCGTAACCTTGACTGCTCAAGCACTCCTCGATTTTGGCCAACCTTTTAGCCTCCGCTTCAGTTTTCACAGTCTGTTTCCCCTTCTCCTCTTTCTCGAGGTTGATAACAACAGGCGAGGCCTTTGGCTGTGATCGGCTGTTTGGTTCATGGACATCCTCCTCTGTATGCTGGGTATCTCTTGTTACCTCTCTATCTGCTACATCAGGTACCGAAGAAGGGCCTGAGTTGTTCTGGTTATGGGCTGTGGTATGTTTAGCTTGGGTGGCCTCCAGCATGGCCTTAATGTCAGCCATCATAGTTGCCAGGGCAGTCATATGAGACTCCAACATGCCCACGCGCGAAGTCAATTCTTGCTGCTCCATTCTTGTCTTAAGGCGAGTACGGAAACGATGTGTTGGCAGTTCCGTGATGAGAGTGTACCTGTTTCAGAAAGATTCCCAGTGAGTATTTCTTTTGTTTTTGACAAAAGAAAGCAGCTAATCCTTTTAGTTGCATGCTTCTTACCAGTAGATGAGAAAAAGGACTACCTCGTGAGCCTTAGCCTCATGTAAGCAGTTCTTTTAATCATTTTTTGATAAGAATTCATGAAATTAAAAGAAGCGTAATTTTTGATGATAGTTTTTATGCATTCGCAAACTATGTTCACATTCATGCTCATGTGTCCAAGATAGTATCTAACAGAAATGAGAATGTATGAGAAGGTGTCATAATGTTTGCTTATTTTACACTTGACGGAATAGTCTATTCAAGTCTAGGACGCTTGAGGTCTAAAGTATCATCATCATCCCAGTATGGATTCCCCTCTTCAGTCTGGGACTTCTCGTCTTCTAAACATGACAGCGGTCCCATGTCTTCGGGTATGTACGGCTCTATTCCAGGTACGTACGGCACGATATATTCGGGTATGTAGGGCTCGACAAGGCTTCGTCGGGTCGCTTTGAAGTGTTGAATGTATTCTGCGGTGGCTCTATGAATGTTTTCTTCACGAGTCATGTTTTCTGGCCAACTTATATCTTCAGCTTGAGAATTCTTCAAAGAGCGTATGATGGATGCCACCTTGGCTTCAAACTGTCTCTTCTCCTCCTCTGTGAGGGTCTGGCTTGGTAAGTCAAAGGAAAAGATACCAGGTTGCGTTGGAGAAGGGATCTCCTGTAGAGCTCCAAACTGTCGAATCACCCTCCTTGGATAGTATGCGGTAGCGCCTTTGAATCCTAGCAAGGGGACTGGACCTTTGTCATCACAGGCCAATCTGACTTTGCCCAGCGTTGGTAACCTTAGCCGCCATCGGAGTTGTTCGGGTTTTAGAATTTTAAGGAAGTTTTTCCACTCTACAAAGTTGAACCTAGGAATACGTGTATGTGTTCTGACAAAGGTTTTAAGAGGGTGCGCATCGGGGCTGATTTCAGTGAAACCCATGCGGATGTGGAATTGTCTGATATGGGATGTGAACCACAGATACAAAAGATTACTAGAGGCTCTAAAGATTCCATTTTTATTTTTCCTGAAGCGATTTAAGGAAAGGAAGGTCTCGGCAAGGAGGATGTTTGAGTAATCCCACCCACAACAGACTTGTCTAGCTACTACGGCCATGATAGGGTCAAAGTTGACAGATGAGATCGGGAATAGTACAAAGCTAAAGAATGCCAAGACAAAGGCTCTACCAGATTTGGTTCCTTTAGCAGTAGGGAGGCGGGAAAATCGGTTTATAAGGAAAGATAAGGAGACTCGTCCAGAATTACTTTTTGCATCTGCTTTGACTTCATTCAGGCCTGTGTCAAGGAATTCAGCCACCTGACTCAGGGGTTCAAATCCTATAGGGGGTCGGATGAGCGTAGGAGTGAACTCAACTCCGATGACGGCGCTGTACTCCTCGATAGTGGGAGTAATCTCTAATCCTTCCATGCAAAATGTGGCGGTGGTAGGATCCCAGTAGAGCGCCATGGCTTGAATAAAGGCAGGTGGACACTCAATCTTCAGCAGGTCCAGTAGGTATCCTAGTCGTGATTCAGCATACTTTTGGCTAGCTTCGCCCATGCTGTCCCACCATGATTGGAGTTCGGCCCGGGGGATTTTGAATACTTGAATATCATTCTTTCCCATCAAGTCTAAAATATGCAAATGATTTTGAAAAGTCAATCGTCAGAAATTACTTCAAACATATGAACGTGCAGATGTCATGAGATATGCATGAGCTAACTCGATTGCATAGTTCAATTGAAGAAATGGAAATTAAGACCTTTTTCAGGTCATGAAAGCCTGACTCAAAGCCTAATTTGAATTTCAAGGAAGTGAATTATGCAATTTAGTCAGGTTTGCTCAGTGACTAAGGGAAATAGTAACGTCACATTCCATTGGTCAATACATCAAAAGAACAAAGTGGAGTGAACTTTTATTACAATCAAGATGTTTTAATGGAAGAAAGGTAAAGAGAGATCTTTCAAACAAGAAAGCTATAAAAAGACCGTTGGAATGTGAGGGTCTAAATCACTCTTTTCCTAGGGGTCTATCCAAATGATAGTTGGTCGGGAGTTTTCCTCTAATCAAGCGTAAATGAGTGGTCTTCAGTGTTTTGGTCGAGAGGCTGTAGTTCCTCTGGCCATTCTCTGGTCCACAGTACGACGACTTCAGGAGCCTTCTCGGGTTTCGCCTTCTTGAGCGTGATACGCTTCGGTTTTGTCTTGGTAACATGGCGTCTTCTTTTTCCCCAGAAGGTGATCATGGGTACACTTTCTTTGGCCAGTAGTTCAGCCTTCCGACGAGCATATGCTTCTCTGGCCAACTGGTTACGACGCTGCCTCTTCATCTCTAGATAGTCCTTAAACATTTCGTCCGCTTGTCGCTTGAATCTGAGGTTATCGACATAGTAACGGGTTTGGCAATCTTCGGCGTATCCCAACTTACGTCCAGTCAGCTCCCGACCATGCACGAATCTAGTGAAGTGTAGCCTTGTGTTTGGTCCGGGGCGAGTGACTTTCCTCAGGTATTCAAAGGTCACCAATTCTGTCGAGCTCTTAGGGAATAACGACATTCTACCCTATTACCATTGCTGTTTCAATTAGTCACTTGAGCGATTTGCATGATGTAAATGTACATGAATATATGTAATGCATGAGTCATATCATGGAGCAGAGAATAGTAAAGTACGTCGGAAGTAAATGCCTTACCAACCATACCTGGGGGAGTGTGGAATGTCCCCGTCTTACCAATGGGCGGTTTTAGGTATACCAACCATCCATAGACATGAGCATGAGACAAGTGGGTATACTCTAAGAAATCAAAAATCAGGTGAGGAACCTACGGCTCAGGCTCTCACGATCCACACGAGGCAGATTCCTCCCCAAGGGTACCTACCCAAGAGGGCTAGACATCGCCAATGCAGATGATGAGCGGGAATGAGTACGAAAGTCTCAAGTGCCATCAAACACAAGATCCTTTTCGCACCCTTTCCCTATCTTAGGTAACCTAGGGGTGGTTGCAGTCGGGGTTTGACCGCCAGTGTGTGCAATGTGTTGTGATCATCACAATGCAAAGTCATGCACAGCAGTTTGTATCAAAACACCGCTTCAGTATGTACATAAAAATAAACATACATTCCCAACTCCAACCTGCAGGAAAAAATGTCAACAATCACTCCATTCCTTATTTCTCCAATCTGCAAAAACATCTAACACAATGGTTAGCATACGTACCTCACCTTCGAGAGCATCTGCGAAAACAAGGTTAGATAAACCAGACAACTTTTTGATCGGCTCAAGTCCTCTGGAATTCGTAACCAGAGATTCTGGTTTAGAATAAGTCCCCAGCGGAGTCGCCAGTCTGTCGCGACCCTCCCGCGAGGCGGGGCGGGCTAATGGGCCGCCCGATCGCTGGCTTGATCGGACGCGGGCCTCTCCCAAGGTCCATTACCCAAATCGCAACTGCTGGATATACGTGGTCGACCTTTAGTGTGGTCTAGGGACATGTGATGAGTGTACATGCCAAGGAGTCGCCACCAATCGTTTCGTGGAGGGTACGATCGGAAACCCTATCGAATAGTTGGGAGTGGTCTATTCGATTCTGCGGAAACCAGAGAAGTAGGTTCGGGGACTTAGTTACGCCAACTGTCAAAGTTGACGCCCTTTCGGTACCTAAGCTGAATAGTTTATCTGATCCTAGGATTTCATACAGACGAGTGGGGTACAGATCCTAAATCTAGGAGTTCATGCAGATGGGAGATACTTACCCTATCAATCACAATCAATAAAAAAAGTGCGCAAATCGAGGATCCAGTACATGCGAATAAAGCACATGAAATCAGCATGGTATCCCTAATGAGGCCCTATTAGCCTAGAGAAATATCAATCAAGGCTTAGGAGTGATTTGGACATGATTCACCCATGAGGGGCAGAATCGTAATTTTGAATAATTCGGGAAAATTTACCCTTAAAAGGGTAAACCTGTCATTTTAGACGAATTGGGAAGTCAGAAGACAAAAGAAATATGATTGGCCATCAATCCAATCCATTTCCTATTTTTCGGGAATTTTCAGGATTTTTCTGGAATTTAAAAGTGATTTTACCCTCGGAGGGGTAAAATCGTCATTTTGGACGAAGATGGGAACTGAAAATCCTAAATATTTGGGTTGGTCGTCCACCTGACCCAAACCCTAACTTCAAGCAATTTCGGGACTTGATTGGGACAAGAAAGACAATTTTTCCATTGAAGGGTAAAATCGTCATTTCGAGAAAAAGGGACGGGACTCGAAAATCCAAGCCTAAGAATTGGTCGTCTAATCGACCCTAATTCTTACCTTGGCATTATCGGCCTTATCTAGCATGCACAGCAGAGGCGACTTACCCCAAAAAGGGTAATATCGTCAAGTCTCGGAAGAACAGATAAGAAACCCCCAAAAATAGGGTTGACCAGTTGTCTGTGGTCAAGACTCAATTTTTGGGGATTTCTGGGGTGTCTAGGATTTTTCCACAATTTTCCACATTTTTTGGTATTTTCTGGAATTTTCTGGAATTTTCTAGCATTTTTTGGATTTTTTAAGATTTTTCAATTTTTTTTTATTTTTTTAAATCATTTTCTAATTTTTTATTAAAAAAAATGACTCGGACCGGGTCGACCCGACCCACTCGGGTCGGAACCCGGCCCAGACCCGGACCCGCGCGGACCCCGGCTCCAAAACGACGCCGCATCGCGTTTCTATTTTTTGGATTATTCTAATCTGATCAAACGGCCTATATTGAACCGCGTGGCTTGTCCGCGTCCCTTAGATCTGATTGCTAGAACCTACGGTCTAGATTGAACGACGACTCTCTCGGGACCGTCCGATTGACTTACTAAATCCACGGCCACGATTAGAACATAGGGGTTGATCTGAACCGTCCATACCTACTTATCCTAAAACGACGTCGCCTATCCCCTAAACCATACGACACCGTTTCAACCATTTTTTATTTCCGATTTAAAATCATTTTCGAATTATCCTAATTTCTAATCGGACGGTCACTATTTGTTGGACTTTATTCACCTGAGCCGTCCGATCTACGCTGACTCACCCTAACAGACTAACGGTCGAGCTGACTCGACAGACACGTGGACCAATGGCCAAATACCAACTAGGAGTTTGGCCAGTTGACTGCGCCACGTCAGCTTCGTCTTCAACCTCGCGCCTGCAACTGGACGAACGGCTGTGCTTCTCCGGCGATGATCGTGCGGTGAAATCTTGATGAAATCACACGAGACCAACGGCAATCGACTCGCAATCATCTCTAGTTTAACATATATAAGAATCGAAGCATCCTATTCACAGAATCGGGAATATCGTACGAATTGCCGAGTACGGCCATGGAAGCTCAGTCACGCGAGTCACACGAAATCAGATCAATTCATCCACAGATTGCATGGTAGGAGGTGCAGAAAGCTTACCTCGAGCTCCGATTGAGCCCGCACGGCCCATATTTGGCTGTGTAAGTATGAACAGTACTCGGCAATGGAGGCCGGGATTGGGAGACTCAATTCGGGGTGTTTAAGCAAGGTCGATGCAAAAAAGATATGCGACAATGATCAGTGATGTTCAGGAAATGAAATGCACACATGAAATAGAAGAATCATTGCAAGAAATGTAATCCGCCATTGAAGCTCAATCTGAAGTTCGAAGCGCTGACTCACCTTTTTCCGCGATTTCAGACCGCGCGACTGACGATAATCGCTTCCTGGCTGTATGGGCGGTCTCTTGAAGGTCTCTCCGAGCTTTGGTCTAGCCTGGCAAGGCTTGACCGATGCTCTGCAATTCCGAGCTTCGCTCTCGACAATGGCGATGGAGAGCGAGCTCTTTTTCCCTCTTTTTCTCTCTGTTCCAATTCTGTTTACCTTCTTCTAACTGAATCCGCCTCTCCCTTCAACAGAAAGCGATCATGAGCTTATATAGCTCGTTGGATTTTTGGCGCCGAACGGTGGACTGTGTACCGGCCTCAATTGCACGTGTGATCACGTGCAATTAGGTCAAAAAGGCGTCGCGGAGGATGTGCATTCTGTCCAGTCCCGTTTGGTCCTCCGGCGAGCTCTATTTCAAGCGAATTTGGCATGAGTGTGGCCTGAGTTGACTTTCACGGGTCCGTCGCTTGACCGGTCAATTAGTCTCTGCTCCGGTGGCCACTGATCTTCATTCCGGTTCCCATCGACGGGGAATGGCCTCAGGAACTAAACACCCAACAATGCTTCTACGATTATAGTCTATTGGTCGATCAATTTTGCTGTTGAAACTCATCTTCGCACTGCTCATCTGCGCGAAAGCTCAGTTGGGGAAGATGACACTGTTCTGGACCGGTTCGACCGGTCGGACCGGCGGTCTGACCGGTCTGAACCGGTTCCGAATAGGATTTTTCAAAATTAAACTCAAATTAGTAGGAAATTTTTACAATTGAACCTCATAATCGAATCTAGGGCATGAATTTTATCTAGAAATGTGGTTTTGCCCAAAAGTTTACATCAATTTCAACAAAAACCCCAAATTTCCTTTTAATTGCAAATTGGGGAATTATGCAATTGAAGGTTCAAATGATCAAATTGGGTCAAATTACCTGTGCCAATTGATTCAAAATGGTAAAACCCATTGGGTAGTATGTTTAATTTGCAATGATAGCCCTCGAATTGAAAGTAATTTCAATTATGCTCATTTTCGAGGACTAAAAATGCAATTTTAGTCTACAATTTTGCCAAATTCGTGCAATTGAGCAATTTGTACACACAATTGGGCTAAATTGCAATATGGGATAGTTAGAATAGATGTCAAGATTCTAGAAAATGCCAAAATTGCAAATTAAAAGACTCAATTGATATTTTTTCTCAAATTCAATAGTACGGGTTACAAAGGAACACCCATAATTGAATCTGATTTTGAACTTTTTGTGAGGTCAAAAATACAAGGGATTAAAAATAAAAATATTGGATATTTTTCCATATTTTTGTGACCTCGAATGCTATTTTTCTTGAATTTTTTGAGTATTTTTCTATTTTCTAAAAATACTTAAAAATGTGAAAAATATAAAAAATATAAAAAATTATTTTTTGGTCAAAAATGGTTCCTTAGGCTTGGCTATGGTCACCAAAGTTGATTTTGTAATTTTTTGATTTTTTTTGATTTTTTTGTGATTGTTTAAAGATAAAACTGAAAAAGACTTGGTCAAAAATCAGGTGTCAACAAGCCTGAGAAACCATGCATGAATGAAAACATTTCGAATCCAGCCGTGCTATCTACGAGCACGTCAATGTGTGGGAGCAGGAAATCATCTTTAGGACTAGCCTTGTTTAGATCACGGTAGTCGACACAAACTCGAACTCGTCCGTCTTTCTTCAGCACTGGGACAACATTAGCTACCCAGTCAGAGTATTGGGTAGCCTCAATAAATCTGACGTCGAGGAGCTTCATGACCTCTTCTTTGATGTTCTTCGCTAGCTCTGGCCTAGCCCTTCGTGTACCCTGTACTACTGGCTTGATTGAGGGGTCGGTCGGTAAGCAATGTTTGACGATTGATCGATCAAGGTCGGGCATATCTGCATAGGACCAGGCGAAGACATCCTGGTAATCTTTCAAGAGTTTGGTAAGACGTTTCGCCATTTCAGTAGATAGATTCGCTCCGATTTTCATTTCTCTTGGATTTTCTTCATCGCCTAAATTGATTGATATCGTCTCATCGCCAGTCAGAGGCTTAATCATCTCATGCCATTCAAAGTCTTCACGTATTTCTTCATAATCAGGAGTGAATTCGTCCAAGTCGTATATTCCAGAATCCAATGGATCTCCCTCATCATATTTGCCCTCTGATCCCTCCATTGGATCGTCGATCACGGCTTTAACAGAAGGGTTCGGGGAATCAGACACCATATAAAGCTCCTCTTCAAATGCTTTATCGTCCTGTACGGGATTTTCATATATGGCTCCAATAATGAGGTCATCAAAATAACCAATGAGATCTAGGAACCCATCATCAGCTATATGTTCTTCTACCGCCAAAGCAATGTGTTCCTTTGGCGAGTCGGGGAATGCCTAGATTATCTTCGAATTGGGTCGGTTTATCAAACCCACCGATCACCCCAACTGATCGAAAGGTAGTGTAGAGAGGAGGTGATAAAGGGCTAGATTCCAACCTTCCACGGCTCATCCCAAGTCGCCTACCTCGTCTAGACTGGCCACGCCCTCGGTGTTCCAGACCGGCCGTATGAGATTGTCCATTAAGCTCGATTGGGATACGGATCCCTTGACCCTGCCGGCCTAGGCCTGTGCCAGGTCGAAATCCATTGCCCACCATTACCTTTGCTACCATGATGGAAGCGTTTGATACCTCAGGAACTGGTGGAGGACTTTCTGGTGATGCATGAACAGTCTGCACTAGCTCAAAAGCATGATACGAGTCTTCCTCATTGTGAGCTGGCTCAATGTAAGGAATAGCCGTTTCATTGAAGATTCGATGATCTTCTTCACCATGAACGAACACTAGCTTTCCCTCAATGACGAACTTGATCTTCTGATGAGACTTGAGGGCACAGCTCCCGCGTTGTGGATCCACGGTCGGCCCAGTAGGAGGTTGAAAGCTGACGGAATGTCCAACACCTGGAACAAAACATCGAACATGGAAGGCCCAATTGTGATATCTAGATTGATTTGTCCCATGACATCTTTCTTCACGCCATCATAGGCTCTAACTGATGTCTTGGCAGCTTGAATCCTGGCCAGATCTACCCCTAACAGATTCAAAGTGGCTAAAGGGCAGATGTTTAGTGCCGACCCATTGTCAATGAGGACCCGTGCTACTAGAGTTTGCTTGTGCTTTACCGTTATGTGTAGGGCTTTGTTGTGACCACGTCCCTCAGTAGGAATCTCATCATCAGAAAAAAGCCATCTGGTCTTTCAGAAGGATGGTTCCGACAAAATTCTCTAGCTTGTCCTGGTCGATATTTTCAGGGACATGCACCTGCCCTGACACCTTCATTAAAGAATCTCGATGTTTTTCGGACGACTGCAAAAGTTCGAGCAAAGAAACCTGAGCTGGCAACTTCTGCATTTCGTCGACGATACTATATTCGCTCGTTTTGACTATGGCAAGGAACTCCTTCGCATCTTTCTCTGTGACCGTCTTGGTCGGTTGTTCTTCGTTATAAGCGCGACCAGACCTTGTTACTAGGGCTAGATCGTAAGACCAAGGAATGGCCTTATCGTTCTTGTAAGGAAACGGCTGAGGTGTAGTGATTACTAGGGCTTCCGGTATGACAATCCCTAACTCATCCTCCAATGCATCTTCTAGGGGAGGTATGTCAAACAAATTCAAGACAGCCTTGACCAGACCTGCTACATCGGTTTTCGCTACCTCTATTTCTGGAAGATGTTCAGACTGAGTCATGGTCAGAGCGGCGAACTCCTGGTCCCAATCAATAATGATCTGAGATATAGAGGCAATTGTTTCCGTCTGAATGACCTTAACTATTAAACCATTCCTCACTAGAGTCGCAATCATCTTCTTTAGCTGACCCAGCGGCAGTAGCCCTCACGTATGATAATAACCTGCTCTAACCAGAGCATCAAGAACGTCTGCTAACCGGACTTTAAATCTGCATGCCGGTTGGGTATTACAATTAAACACAGCATTAACTTTATCAGAATGGTCGGGTAAGGGATTATTCCGGACATTGGACTGGGTGCCGCACTGGAACAAAAATGCCTTTGTGTCGAGCAAGTCCTGGATGCGATTTTTAAGCAAGAAGCAATTGTCTGTGTCATGGCCGACCTCACCGCGATGATAATCACATTTCTTGGATGGGTCATAACCCGCATATGACGTATAATTCAGTCTCAGAGGTTCAGTTGACAACAGATCTTTCTTGCGGAGGACGGCTAAAAATTGAGAAGGCGTCCCGAGCAAAGGTGTGTATTGTCGAGGTGGGCGTGAATTTCTCCTCTGCTTCTACTCGTCAAAGTTCCCTCGCTGCTTGGTGGGAACTTGTACAGTCGGCGCGGAACTTGTCATGTTGATCTGGGGAGCGACCTCTTTGTGGTTCTTTATTCCGAATCGTCTTGCGGGCGTGCCAATATCTCCGTACCAGCCTTTTTTCATGCCGCCTTCCACTTCCTCTGCCATTGCTATGAGGTAAACAAATGATATCGCAGAAGTGCCAAGGACTCGTGTCCGCATAGTCTGTGGAAGGGTAGAGATAAACAGCTTCATGAGTTCCCTTTCGGGAGGAACTGGCTTGAGTTGAGACGCAATGTTCCTCCACCTGGTAGCATACTGCTTGACCGTCTCGCCCTTCTCTATTTCGGCTTGTTCCAGGTCATCTCTAGAGATGAGGACGTCTATGTTAAAACTGAAGTGCTTGATGAAAGCGGTTGCCACCTGTTTCCAATTCCCCATGCTGTATACTTCATAGTCAATATACCATCGCATGGCTGCATCTTTCAGACTGGCCTGGAAAGTCTGAACTAATAGAGGACCATTGTCAGCGTATTTGCTCATTCTTGCTTGGTATATCTGAACATGCTGCACAGGATTGGACGTGCCATCATACTTCTCAAAATCGGGTACTTTGAACTTCTTTGGCACATCAATTTTTGTGAATGCAGAAACGTCGATATGAGGGGTACTGTGCGCTCCCTGAATCTCTCGGAGCGTTTCCTCCATCTTCTGCTCCATATGTTGCTCCATTTGAGCCATTAACTTTGCTGCATCGTAAGCCTGCTCTGGTATCACAGGGCTGACTGGGTGAATCGGAGGCACCGGCGGAGCATTCATACTAGAGCCTGGGACGAACATGTTTTCTAGTACCTGCTCCTGATCCTTGGTTGGATCATCAGCTACAGGAGGCAGAGGTGCCATTGGTTGGTAGGTTTGGCCAGGCAGCTGAATCTTGCCCATGAGACTTGCTAGCATTCTCTCTGCCATCTGGGAGACCATGCTTTCCATCTTGTTGTTGAGGGTGTCAATGCGTTCCTAGAGGACCTCTTGGATTGCGGCGTTCATTTCCGCTTTCTCGGCCATTTTCTTTGTGACTGACCTTGTGATGTGTGGATGACCCGTGGTAAGTTACCTTCAGGAAATGACAAAGCAAAGATTAGTATAATGAGCAAGACTAATGAGCCGATCCATGACAACTCTCTAAACTCAACAAAACAGATACGCGCAAGAAGTCGAATGAGGCAGTTTTTCGATCTGGAATGCCGTTGCGACAAAACTCCTCATAATTCGTACGTTGATCGAAAAAGTCCCAAATTTTACGATCTGATACAGGACTCAACGATAAACAAATTTCATGTTTAGACTCACGGCTAAAAATCGACCGATCAATACAGTTTAATGCCTATTTGGGAAATCTTTGTTTAGAAAACTGTTTCGTCCATTTTTTGTAAAATGAACGAAGGACCCCTTTAAAATGTTATTTAAAGTCTGGAATTTTGTAGGTTATTAGTTTGGACTTCAACCTACAACTTTCAAGTTTGGAGATTTAGCAAAGAGAGTCGTTTATGAGGGGTATTTTGCAAAACGTTCTGGAGTCTGAAAAACGTGAGAAATTTCAGCCCGCTCCACTATGGCCATTAATTCCGTATTAAATAGAAAATGCATCGGATTGGCACCAAACTTTTTCTCATGGTAGTTGTGAATCTTGTGAACATTTTTCATTTGAAGTATTGAGACTAGATCCAATTCGAATAAAGTGTAAAAAAATCGAGCAAGCCAACAAGGTCGGAAAGAAAACAGAACTGAAATACCGACTGAAAGTGTAAATAACAAACCTAAAATCCGACGAATAATTCAAAGTGCGATTTGAAAATATGACAATGCGACTTCCTAAACAAAAAAAAATAAATCAAACAGTCTTTCTTTTCTTAGGGGTGACATGCTCTATAGACAAATGGTTCTTCAAGGCATGCCATAATCGTGCATTCTCTAAGCCAAAGCATCTGCTGTCTCCTGGGCCTTCACTGCCTTTTCTTCGCTGACTCTGATTTGAGCTTTGAGAGTATGTTGCTTTGTTACGACCAGAATTTTTGGGAGTATTTCAGCAGGAATGGTATAACACTGAATGTACCGGGCCGTGGCGAAGTAGCTCTTCATCTTTCTGGTTGGCTCATCTATGGGCCAAATCAGTTTTCGATTGGAACAAAATGACACCTGAGTTCGGCCTTGTAGTTCTCGCATTTCTCGAACTGGACATGAAATTCATTGGGCCCAAGTGAAGGCGGGATATCTTGTAGAACTCAAAATTGTCGCGCAACTCGAAGAGGCTGATAGCTGGTTGCCCCGTAAATGCCCATCAATGGTATGGGTTTCTGATCACCATGGCATAGCCGGGCCTCAACCACTCGGAACCATACAGCTTGCCAAAGGAAAATCTTAGAGTTCGGATTCTCGAATAGCTCGACCCATTGCGAGTAGTGTAACTTCTTAGTTTGATTTTGTATTTGTTTAAATCTTAAAATAGGATTATCAATCATACCTATTTCAAATATAGTCATGCCTTCCCCAAATTGAGAAAGATGTGAGAAAAACCAGATTTGTAAAAGCTCAATTGTAGCCCGAAAAGTCTTATCTTTTCCTTTCTTGCTTTGTTCTTTATTTAAAGATTTGAAACGTGTCAAGGAAATGAAAGTTTCAGCAAGAATAATATTTACAAAATTAACTCCTCCACAAATCCGTTTTACTGTCCAGGCTATCACCGGGTCAATAGTGTTCTGACAGAAT
Organism: Rhodomyrtus psidioides; assembly: GCA_021437785.1. Taxonomy (NCBI): domain Eukaryota; kingdom Viridiplantae; phylum Streptophyta; class Magnoliopsida; order Myrtales; family Myrtaceae; genus Rhodomyrtus; species Rhodomyrtus psidioides. The sequence goes on from JAILYB010000030.1 coordinate 3,581,610, forward strand.
GGAAAAATGATAAGTCCGAAAAAGGCCAAGATAAAAATCCTAGACCTCATGAGGTTAGTATTATTTTCAAAACATTCGATGAGGAAAGACAATGGACATGCCTGACAATTACCCTTCAGCACCTTTCAATTGTCTTTTTGGTCAAACCCAAAAATTTAGTAAGTGCTACCACGGGGTCTATTCGAATGGGAGGTTCAACTATATCTAGCCCAATTGATTTTCCAATGGCAACGCTGTATTCCTCTAGAGTGGGTGTGAGCTCAAACTTACCTCCCAGCACAAATGTGATCGTCTCAGGGCACCAAAAGTGAGCAAGTGCATGCATAATTCCTCTCTAAACATCAATGTCAAGTATTGGCAACATGAATCCAATATGCTCGAGTACATACCGCTGACCATCCGGCTTCAACTACCGCCATAACTTCTCGAGCTCTAGCTTTGGAGTAGGCACGAAATGGATATCGTCACGACCCATTTGTATATAGATCACACACCAAGACAAACCAACCTAGATCATGGACCGACCCCAAAATGAAATGAGATTGACAACGAGATAAAGTACAAGAAGTCACCGCCATTGAGGAGAGAAAATGTCAATCACAAAGACATGCACATGAATCGTGGATTCAATTTTAATTCTTAGCAAAATGAAATGAAGGACAGAACGACATGTCGCAGCCTCGCGCACGTTCATCATGACATAGTTGCTGCCTCGCATACATGGTCATGACTAGTCAGGTCCAATCACTCCGGCTTGGTTCGGTCGACAAGGACAACGCCCATGCATCGCCACCTCGCGCGCATGAGAACGACCCTTGAGCCATTTTTTGAAAGATTTCGGGATCCAAGTGGGATAACCTTTAGCGAAGCCTGACAGCCAAGGTTAAAGAACCACTTAAATACCATCCTAAAACTATTGGGTGACCCGGGTCTGATCACGATTTGAACGTGGTGTAGTGCAACTACATTAAGGGCATGCACAACATTTCAAATCAATCAGCGCTCCAATAATTCAGAAAATATAGCAAAAATTCTCCAAACCTGCAAAACAAAGGGTAAGCCACAAACTCGTCCCCTTATAGCTCCTAATCTGCAAAACCATTTAACACATAATAAATGAGATTCAAGCAAGATCGCCAAAAGTGAGACATCCATGGAATTTTCATCAGGCCTAAATCCTCTAAGGCTTTTATTTTTTGAAAAGATTCAAGTGAACCAGTTAAGTCTTGAAATTTTTTCAAAAAATTAAAGCTATCGTCCCCAGCAGAGTCGCCAAGCTGTCGTGACCTAAAAAATAAATTTCTTTTTCTAGGCTAATGGATTATTAGGTTAATTAAATTAACTAACCTAACGCAGACTCTCCCAAGCCCTACCAATCCGCAACTTAAAATCAATTTCATGCAAAGATATGTTTTGGAGTCGCCACTAATCATTATTGGCAGGTTGATTAGAAACCTGAATAAAATAGCGGGAGAACTATTTTATTCCTGCGAACAAGATATTTTGAGTTCGGGGACTTGGTTACATTAATTTTTCAATTAATGCCCTTTCGGTACTCTTTCCATGAAAATGTCTGATTTTGGCAAATTTGATGAATTTTCAAAGATGCAATTTTTCTGGTTTTTGCAATACTTTTTTTGGGTTTTCTTATGAATGTTTAAGGTTTTCTTTTTTTATAAAATGCAATGCAATGCAAGTTATAATAAAAAAAAGACATTAAAGAACATAAAATATAAAGAAAGGGGGGTAGGATCCGGTGAATTTTACGACGTCGGAGTCCGTCGGTGTTCGTGCAACAAGATGTGGGGATATAAACCACCAACAGGAGGCTCGGCCTTCCGATTCTGGGGTAGCACAATATAATTTGCAGAAAATAAATGAACACAATGCCTTGGACACCAATAGGAGGCTCGGCCTTCCGATTCTGGATCTGATAGGCGAAATATAGAAAAAAACACACTTTTATTGAATGCAATGCAATGCAAGTGATTATATATATATATATATATATATATATATATATATATATATATATATATATTATGTAATTTTTTTAAGATGATTATAAATGACGAATATACTCTAAAATAACAATTAAATTAATTCCAATCAAGGTAAAAAGGATATGCCAATGCAAACAGGTTAAGCCAATAGTAGAAAAATATCTATGAACCTCGAAAGATTCCGTGATCTTAATGGCCTGGAGATATGTTCGTGTGCACTGATTTCGCTGGCAAATTCAGATAAGATTATTGTGATTACCAAAAATGATAAGAGAATAAGCTTATCTACTGATTTGGACAAGGCTAACGTCTACTTGCTGATAATGATGCTCGCTCGATTAAAAAAAAACAAACCCAAATAATATACGAGCTCAAGCCATCAATCACATCTTTGCATACAAAGTGATAGAGAGTTGCCTTCAATTGCTCGAAAAAAATCTGCTCGCGCAAGCTGCCACTTGTGTTATGTCAACATGAGCAGAAAATGCCACAATGAGGAGGCTGATTACATCGACGAAAGAATTACAAAAGTTTTCGGCTGGAAGCACAAGAAACGAAACACTATGAGAAGAGTTTTCTCTCTTTTTTTGATCCCTCTCCCTATTGCTTGTCACGTATGTTCTCAAGAATGTGGCTGCCGAAATTTTTTGAGCAATCGTTGACCTCCCTCCCCCTCCTTTGTTGCCGTTCGTGATCCTCTTCTTATTGGGAAGAACCAAGGAGACAAGAAAACACCACCATAGATGTTCATATGATGATGGATGGTGGGTGGCATGAGCTTTACTTTGCATTGTCTAAAGTAAAGAATTCTCTTCACATGGCCGTGCACGTCAATGAATGTGGCATCCTTCTAACAACGACCATCTCTCTTCTTCATGATTAGCCATCCATTATTGTTGACCAAAATTTGTCGTTCTTTTATTTGTTTGTCAATCAACATTCTTTCCACCGAAGAAGCCCCCCCTCCATTGTCTCTTTCTTTTGTGGTCACTTGAGTGCGTCTTCTTTATCGATTACCGAATGTCTTCAGACTCCTTTGGATGCTCTTTCTCCTTCTTCGAATTCTTCTTTCGTTACCTTTCTTCATTGGATGCCATCAAAATGTCAATTGAGTGCCGAGAGTTAAGGGTTATAAGAGGGGGGATATCATCATACCTCAAATAACGACTACTTCCAGACCGTTTTAATTTAAGCTTGATTTCGCCCCATCGATGCCAATGCAATGTATGATAAAAGGAATACGTTATGCATGATGATTAATTATTTTTTGTGAGGACTAATTCTCCTTTTTATGCAATGACAAATGAAAAATCAAAATTTAGGTGTCAACACTCATAGCAAAAACGTAAGTCGTCCGCTTTGCGCAACTTGTGCGACAAACTTCAACGAGTCATAACTTCCTCATCCGAGCTTCGATTTAAACGATCTTTTAGTCCAAATAAAGATCTTTTAACATACAACAAGAACCCCAACACAGATTCTCCAAAATCCATTCACAAATTGACAAAAATGGGCAAAAACAGTTCTGTTCAAGTACTGTACGTTTACAGCGCGCACAGATTTCTCTCGGGCCATAACTTTCTCTACAATAGTCCATTTTAAGTGATCTTATAGTCCACGTGAAGATCATCCAACATACTACAAATGTCTCAACATGTCTGACCTCATCCGGTGAAAGGAAGTTAATGAAATCAGGCCTCGAAACATACTATTCGCTCTGTACTGTAGCGCGCCAGATTTGGAAAATTCATTTCAGGCAAACAAGTCCAAATTGAGTTGCGTAAAATCCCACAACTCTACAACGCTCTAGACTATCGTTTTCCCAAAGAATCTTGACTTAACGACTCCAAAATCTGACTTCGCGACTCAATTTTTTCATAAATCCGAATTTAAGCTCTAACTATAAAAACCATTCCGATTAGATGAAGGAGGGGTGTAATCACTTACCGAGCTTACAACTTGTAGTTGATCGACACAATGAAATTCCCTCCTTCTCTTCTTTTCCTTTCTTTTTCTTGTCCTCTTTTCTTCTTTCTCGGTCGTGTTCTGTCTCTCTCTTTCTCCCTTGGTCTACTGAAGAAGGGAGAGGAAAATGTTGGAGGTTGGGCTTGAAGAAAAGATATGGGCCTCTTGGGCCTTGGATATTACAAAAATTCAATTCAAGTTCGCAGTTCATGTAATATTCATGATTTTATCAGCGACGCACTCAAGTTTCCTCTGGCTCAATAAATTTTGGCAAGAGTATTAATTGGAGTGCGGCACGCCATGTGAAGCTACAACCGACACGGGACATGACATGGGATACGACACGACACGCCGACACGTGATTTCTCAAAAGTTAGAGAATTTCGATACATTGGGATACGTTATATATTAAATGTAAATTTTTGTATACACATATCAAATTATCATTTTTATAAATCACAAATAAATATATATAAAAATAAATTTTATCAGAAGTAGAGGACCGGTTGTGTTTTGGCATTCATTTATATGGGATCGTATTCATTCTCCTTGGCACACTTTCCTTTTATGGTTAGTAACTCTGAACCGCCTCCCTACTCAAGTGCTTTTACTTCATTATCGTATAATAGAGGAAGTGGATGGGGTTTGTGTATTTTGTAAATGTAGACCAGACTCGATTGACCATCTGTTTTTTGGTTGTTCTGTAACGGGTAGTATAGCTTTAATTTGGGCTTCCAAATGTAATTTATCTTGGCGTAACCAGCCATGGCTTGATCATTTACGTTGGGCTCTGCAACACCTAAGTGGTCAATCCCTTCCTCATTGGCTGGCTAGATTTTCTTTTGGTGCATTATGTCATATCATTTGGACTAAGAGAAATCACATCCTGTTTAGACGGAAGCCTCTCTTTTTGTGGGGTATCGTCAAGCATCTCATCAAGGTAGTCAGGGACAAAGCTCTAACAATTGGCCACTTTGAAGACAATCCTTGAAATAGGCGCGTGCAAAGGAATTGGGGGCTGTCCCAATCCATATTTGAAGACCGTCCTAGCGCCTCATAGTGTCTTTCTGTTTAGTTGAAAGTTTGGGCTCTTGTTTGGCTGCGTTTTTTTGTTAGCTGCCTATCTTGCCCTTCTTTACCCTCCACTAGCTGGCTATTCCCCTTGTTGGGCTCGTTTTCTCTATTTTGCTTGCATCTTACAACCGAAGCACCGTTAAACCCTCATTAGGCATCTTCGGTGCCATTGTTGGTTCATGGTTTTTGTGCTTGGTTCTCTTTTGTATCTAGCCATTTGGAAGGTTTCAATACATAACCTTACCAAACAAAAAATAAATATAAATAATAACAATAATAATAGTTCTAGAATGAATTTTGCATAATAATTGATTTCGACATTGAGTTTTCCTTATACGAGTATCAAAAAATTTAAGGAGGCTCTCCAATTTGAAGCCAATAGCAGAATGTGTAATATGAGGACCAACAATAATTAAATCTGTAAAAAAAAGTATGGATTGTCAACGTGTAATTCTTTGGTTCAATGCATTGCCCAAAGTGAGAACGGTTTGCATTATCTTGACTTGGTTTGACTTGATTTGACTGACTCTTTCGCCTAGGTTAATATATAAAAATGGATGCCGACTTGCTGAGTGTAGAATATGCTTGATAGGCGGCACCTCTCTTTTCCTCTCCAGTGTAGTTTCATCATTCATGTCCAACATTGGTTGAGAAATAGAGGAAGAGAGAGACAGCTGAGTATAAAATGGGGGGCCACAATGCATTAAGTTGGGCACATCAATGGGCCATGGGGTAGGCCTATGGTGCTTGGGCCGGATTTCCATTTTAAAAGGACAAAAGTTGCATGGGGCACGAGTGCGAGCATCTCATTTATTGACCTCGTATGCGTTGACCCTTTGGACCGTGTCTGAACGTGTCCGACACGCGTAAAATACAAATTTTTACGTGTCCGTGCAACATAGGCTGCCACTTCCATTTCCCGCTTTAATCTTAGAGTATAATATAATATCTGGAGTTGTTCGCGAAAATAATTTCTTTGAGCTTTCTAATTTAATTTTTGATTTATTTCTTATTGCTTTATCGTTACTTAAGCAATATGAGATTGCTATTGCCATATATTTGAACTCTTGTCACATTTGACAGGTCTGAAGCAGCAGTGATAGATTCGGTTGTCGAAGAAAAAGTATGAGTTGGATATTCCTGAGAATTTGATCGGAATTGATAGTCATGCGAAGAAGCTTATGGAGGTTGTAAACAATAATGCTGGTGCCACCCTTTTTGTTGTCATCCACGGAATAGGAGGCATTGGTACTACTCTTGCTAAAAAGATCTACAATGAGCTTTCTAATCGATTTAAGTATCGTTGCTTCATTCCTGATGTTAGGGAAAATCGTAATGGTATTGAGCACTTGCAGAATAAATTGATCTCTATTGCATTGGAGCGGGATTGTACAATTTCTACTAGGGACGAAGGGATTAGGTTCCTCTCATCCAACATTGACAGTAAGAAAGTTATCTTCCTTCTTGATGATGTGGATGAGGATCATGACTTGAAGGCTTTGGCCAGAAATCGAAGTTGGTTTTCTTCGGGAAGTATCATCATTATTACCTCCCGAAACATGAGTATTATTGACAAGGCCAGGGGGACTACCCATATGAACTTGAGGGAATGAGTAGGGATAACTCTACGATTCTCTTTAGTAGACATGCGTTCCTAAGGGACTCGCCCCCAAGTGAATTTATGGAGCTCGCTGATGAAGTTGTGTCCACCACCAGAGGGCTTCCTTTAGCTCTTGAGGTCTTAGGTTCACTTTTGCATGGACCCGCGTGGCAAATATGGACAAGCACGATAGAGAAGTTAAAGAAAATCCCTAACGAGGGAGTGCAAGATAAGTTCTGATGCACTATCGCCTGGGCAAAAGCAAATTTTTTTTGGATATCGCTTGTTTCTTCATTGGCATTGACGAGAGAATAGCATCCTACATGTGGGACGCATGTAACATTTTCGCCATAGGAATTGAAGTATTGAGACTTCGGTCACTAATAAAAGTTGGAAATGATCATGAACTGATAATTCATGACCAATTGAAAGATCTTGGTAGGTGGATCGTCCGTGAGGGGAACGAGAATACACCGCAATACTCTAGTAGGTTATGGAATTCCGAGGAAGCTTTGAAAGTGCTAAAGGAAAAAGAGGTAATAGTTTCTCTTCTTTTCCTCCCTTAGTACATGTTCTATTGTTCGAGTGATGTTGGTTCTCTACTTAATGCTTGCTCTAGTGAACAAAGAAAGTATGAGGTTGCTCTCTCTTAGTAAGTATTGCCGTTTATCTGAGATTCTTCTTACACAAAGTGTACTAAGTTTACTTTCAAATTTGTTAGATAATCTATAGAGGCAGAATGCATTGAAATAATCTGAATTAATGTAATTGATTGGGATACGTCTTTCGCACGTGCAACGAATAAGTTGACTATGCAACTGTAGCTAATAACTACTTACGATATATAAATCATAAAATTCTATTATATGTTACATCAGGTGAGGAACTACTCTTTTTACCAAAATTCACATGATAGGACAGGAACATTTATAGACATACATAACATAGAAAGTCCCAGAGATATATACTAAAATTCTATTTTGCATATAATTAAAGTATGTGGTTATTGTATTTGTGAAATTAATAATAGTTTTCACTCTATTACTATGAATCCATCATTCAGTTTTATTCAAAGTGGTTGCTCAAAAGACCACACACTTGTTTTGTGTTTCCAACTTGCAACCTGTCTAGAATCTCAAGAGCCAATTAATATGTTAGCAATATCAATGCCGATGTCTATTTATTATGTATTTTGTATTACATCGTGAAATAAGCTAAACTAATCACATGAAAAATGAATATGCTGTCTATTTTATATCTGAATAAATTGGTATAACTAACTTTAGAACTTAAAAGGTACATCACTTGGTGCAATTATTTCAGTATTTTTGTTGGGTTCATCAAGTGGAAATCAAAGTTGGAATATAATATATAAATACTACCAGAAGTTTAGCTACTGATAATTAGTTACGAATCCGATGGCAAACTCGAGTAGTGTACGCGAAAATTATACATAAGAAAAAGGGCAAAGAAAAGACTTTACAAGGTTAAATTTTCTTTATTTTAAGGGAAGTTCATTTGGATACCTATAATGAAAATTATAGAAAGAGGGAAGATGTCTTTCTATTAAAGTTGATCAAATAGACTTTCGATTTTGCACAATGTGATTTACTTAAATTCCGGGTATCGCTAGGTAGTATAGTAACAAAGCTCCATTACAGGAAGAAAAGGATTAACAATGTGACATTCTGATTTTCCTGTCATTTCGAGACCCGTGACTGTGAGATATCTATTGAAGTATTTCAGTTGTATCTCGCTCGGATCTGATCAATCTCGAGTCGACTAACCAAAGGGGAAAGGTTAATGCGCGATGAGGTACATGGACCTAGGAAGCTCGATTATAAACGGTGTTTTGACCATAAGGATCGTCGTGGGAACATTTAGAGCCGAGGTTGATCTGAAAACGATTAAGGAATGCATTGCTAGTGTTATACGATTGGGACGCAGGTAATACCGCTTAACCAAAGTATGATTTGCGAAATTTTCCTAAATCGATTTGAGACGATCGTTGCCGTCGGGAGTAGCAATAGACCCTCGCGATTACATGCAACCAAAATCGTCGTAGTTTGAGTTATCCTAAGTGTGATGAGAATCACAGAGTCGATACGCGTAACGTCCGCAAAAGCCGCCCGTTAGGTCGAAATAAATTGAAGTTACGGACGACGGAAATTCGATCACGAAATGGAGTCTCGAAATTTGAAAATGGAAATGAAGAATTCCAACAATTGATGTGGATTGGACGTCACCTTATCGAGGGTGAAAAATATCGAAAAACTGAAATTTCGGACGAAAGGTGTGAAAAGACCATTTTACCCTTGGAGAGTTAAATTTGCCTAATTGATTTGAGAAGGGCATTTTAGTCATTTGACATCCTTTCCTTCCTCTCCAAGGCTGCCGAAATTGAGGGGGGCAATGTGGACATTTGAGGCTTAGATATTATGGAATAAAAGATAAGTGTCAACCATTTGGTGAAAGTTATTAATTATCCACTAAGCTTAATTTTTCTAGAAGCTTGACCAAGAGTGGACTAAGAAACCCTCTCTCTCTTCCCTCAGCCATTTTGGATGACATCAGCCCCCTCTCTCTTCGTTTTCAGGGGCTGTTCCTATTCGACCAGCTCCAGCCGCCTCCTTCACCGCCGTCGAGCGCCTCCTCCGGCGACCGTCCGATCTTGGGCCGACCACCAGCCCCTAGCCCTGCCTCTTGCCGATCTTCTCCAAGTGGAAGTTTGGCCATTGGACACCGGTAGAGCTCCGGCCAGCCAATCTTCCAAAAGTTGACGGATTTCGTCTCAGCTGAGGGTAAGTCTCTGTTCCGCCTTCATAGGACCTCGAATCGCTTCAAATTTTCGGTAGTAGTTTGTAGACATGTAGGAATATGATTGACTGAGCTGAGGTGTTAATTTTATGGAGTTTGGAAGGATGTTCATGGTTGATTTGGTGTTGATTTTCGGTGGACAGAACTGACCAGCGGTAGACGTGTGGGAACCGAGGCTGTTCATGGACTTTTCGACGACGCATTGCGCTCAAATGTTCGGTGAGACTCTATAACACATAGCACTATATGTTAGCAAGAGGAATTGGTGATAAATTGGAGCGTAAGGATGTCTAGTGGATTGTTTAGTGTAGGGTTGTGCTGAACCGGTTCTGTTCGGTTGAGGTTCTGTGAGAACTAGTTCTGTTGGGGGCTGTTCATGGTGTCGCCATGCTTTTAATTCACCATTGAGGCATACTAGAGTGTTAATTGAGGGGTTATTGAGGAGTACGATTGGGAAAATTGAAGCTAGGAGTGTTAAATTTGATTGAATCGTCGGATTGTTCCTGAATTGAGTTGCTGCCCTGTTTTGGACAGTGGTTTTTGGAGTTTAAATCGAGCTTGGCGAGGTGTTTTCGGTGGATTTTTGGTTAGCTCGGACGAAGGTGAGTGACCCCTAACCCTTTATTAGGACATTCGGACGCGATTGCACGATTTCGTTGGGAAATCAATGGATTTATTGACTTGTATTTCTTGATTGAATGAAAGTCGAATGACCTTGATGAGGATTGATGTCGTGAGTGCTAGTTTGCCGTAGAATTGTGTTCTCGTGATTGAATTGATAACGTGCTTGTTAGTGTGCTTCGTTTGCCTATGTGGTGGTATGATTCTCAATTCTTAAGTTGTGTTTTATGACAAGGCACATTTGTTTCTTTTGGCAAGCAACTGATTTGTGTTTTATTGTCTAAAAATTCCTCGTTGTGGAAATGCGATTAAATATTTACTATGATGATTCTTGATTGAACTTCTTGAGGAATTGGACTTGTGAGCCATGAGAACACACGAATGGTGGCAGGTATCTTGATGAGATGAGGGTTTAAGGCCGGTGGCACCCTGAGGCAATTTGATCGCGGGGTTGAGAAATGAGATACACCCTGAGGCGATTTGATCGCGGGGTTGAGAAATGAGATACATCTTGAGGCGATTTGATCGCAGGATTGTGAAGTGAAGTGGAACCACCTTATAATTTTCGTGATGCTATAAATTTTTGTGAGCTAGTACGGAAGCTTGCTCATTCTATGCCATATTGCCTTTGATTGAAGTACTTGTGAATTATGACTCGATGCCTTAAAACAATGCCATGTCTTGTTTACCAATTGACTGCATGTTGCTTTGATCGTTTTGGTTTGGTGGGACGGATGGTCTAGTTTAGGGTTAGGATAGCTCTCTGAGACGTAAGTCTCACCCCGTCGTGGGATATTTATTTTTATAGATCCTAAGCCCTGAAGATGCTACCGATACGCCTAGGAGACCCGCAGGAGATGACGGCTTATTTTGATGAGTTCCCAGATGGCCGGGGTAATGTGTACGTTAGGAAAAGTACTGTTGTTTGGGTCGATGAGGCAGGAGAGCCTAGTAAGCCACACCGTTTTGAGGCTTGGTTCCGTAGAGTCGGTGAAGTGTTGTCTGGTCAGTTGAAGCCCCATGAAGTCCCTAGACGTGTTGTGCCTCATGGTGCCATCCCACTCGCGACGAGATAGAGGTGGAGATTTCAGTGGTAGGATCGAGAAATGTTCCTGAGGAGGCTTCGGCAAGAGAGGAAAGCATCGAAGTGATCGAGATCTCTGACTTGGAGGATGACATGGAGGAGGACACCATAGAAGTACGTTCTGAGACTTTTTCAGAGTACGATCCCGAAGAGGATATGAACCGAGCTGAGGATAGTAGCACCACCTAGTGGACTTTGATGCGATGTGATCTTTTGATGTTGTCTTTTGGAGGTGATGATTGTCGCGACCCTCCCGAGCGCCTTCTCTGGGGCTTGCGAGGGTTAATGGGCCGCCCGATCGCTGGCTTGATCGGACGCGGGCCTTTCCCAAGGTCCATTACCCAAGTCGCAACGGCTGGATATACGTGGTCGACCTTCAGTGTGGTCTAGTGACATGTGATGAGTGTACATGCCAAGGAGTCGCCACCAATCGTTTCGTGGAGGGTACGATCGGAAACCCTATCGAATAGTTGGGAGTAGTCTATTCGATTCTGCGGAAACCAGAGAAGTGGGTTCGGGGACTTAGTTACGCCAACTGTCGAAGTTGACGCCCTTTCGGTACCTAAGCTGAATGGTTTATCTGATCCTAGGGTTTCATACAGACGAATGGGGTACAGATCCTAAATCTAGGAGTTCATGCAGATGGAAACAGCTACCCTATCACTCACAATCATTAAAAGTAAGGGCGCAAATCAAGGAATCAATACATGCGGATAAAACACATGAAATCAGCATGGTATCCCTAATGAGGCTCTATTAGCCTAGAGAAATATCAATCAAGGCTTAGGAGTGATTTGGACATGATTCGCCCATGAGGGGCAGAATCGTAATTTTGAACAATTCGGGGAAAATTTACCCTTAAAAGGGTAAATCTGTCATTTTAGACAAATTGGGATTTCAAAAGATAGTGGAAATAGGATTGGCCATCAATCCAATCCATTTCCTATTTTTCGGGAATTTCCAGGATTTTTCTGGAATTTTCAAGTGATTTTACCCTCGAAGGGGTAAAGTCGTCATTTGGACAAAGGCGAGGACTGAAAACCTCAAATATTAGGGTTGGTCGTCCACCTGACCCAAACCCTAACTTTAAGCAATTTTCAGAACTCGATTGAGACAAGAAAGACAATTTTCCCATTGAAGGGCAAAATTGTCATTTTGAGAAAAGAGGCGAGACTCGAAACCCAAACCTAAGAATTGGTCGTCTAATCGACCCTAATTCTTATTTTGGCATTATCGGCCTTATCTTGCATATACAGCAGAGGCGACTTACCCCTAAAGGGTAATGTCGTCAAGTCTTGGAAGAACGGATAAGAAACCCCAAAAATAGGGTTGACCAGTTGTCTGTGGTCAATCCTCGATTTTTGGGGATTTCTGGAGTGTCTAAGATTTTCCCACAATTTTTCACATTTTTTTTGGAATTTCTAAGATTTTTCTGATTTTTTTTTATTTTTTAAAATCATTTTCGAAATTTTTTTTATTTAAAAAAAATATTATTCGGGCCGGGTCGGGTGACCCGGCCCACGGCCCAGCCCGGACCCGGGTCCGCGCGACCCGCGCCCAAAACGACGCCGTTTTTGCCTTCTCCCGCTCAGATTTTTTAAATTCCCGCCCAAACGAACCAAAGGCCTAGATTGTGCCACGTGTCGCCTGATGGACGGTTTGATCTAAGGCTGGAAACTGACGGTCCAGATTGAACTTCCTGATCGAACCACAACCGTCCGATCTAAGGGATTTTTAATTTCCAAAAGTCATTTTTTATTTCCGAAAAAAAGAGATCGCGACACGTGGCCAAATGTCCACCGTCCGATCTGTTTTGGTTATATTCGGTTGTAACGACGACGCTGACGTGGCTGCCACGTGGGCGCCACGTCAGCGCCACGTGGGCGTTGACCAGTCAACTTTCGTTGACTGGTCAACAGGGCTACCGGGGAAGACGACCGGCGCCGGCGCTCCTTCGCCGGCGCCTCGTCGGAGGGCCATATCTCCGGCTACAGAACGCCAAATCGAACGAGACCACCTCCATTCGACTCGTACAGATCCTCTCTACCACATATCAGAACTTCGATGCAGCAGATTATCATCTCATCCATGTGCAACCTCCGGCCGAAGCTAGGCTCCGGCGGCTACCCGTCCTAACCATTTCTATCGTCACCTAGCTAAAAGAATCGATCAAGAAGCATCACTGAGGGTAGAGGAGACTTACCTGACCGTCGCGGAGCATCGGCTTGGTCTAGGACGAGCTATGGAGCTCGCGGCCGATCGGCCATGGCAAGGGATGGACTCGGTGATTTAGGCCATGAAACGACATGCGACCAAAGGCAAAAATGCTCAGGGAGGAGACACAAGCACATTGCAACCAGAATCGCAGCAAACAGATGACTCTAATTAAAGTTGCCATTGAAGGCCGAGCTTGAGTTCGAAGGAGGACCTCACCTTTTCCAAGAGCGTCTTCGAGTATGGTTTGGTCCGACGCCTTCCCCGGGCTGAGACGAAGCTAATGGAAGCGATGGCGTCAATTGTCGTCGTCTGAATCGCGGGGAATCCGAGCTCGAATTTCTCGAGCTTGGAGCTTCAATGGCCGCCGCGTTCTCTCTCTTTCACCTCACTCTCTCCCTCTCTGCCCTTTACGAGCTTTCTTTCCCTCGCTCTCTCTCTCTGCCTTCGCGCAAAAAAAACCGCTCTCCCCCTCTCGCTTTCTCCCTCTCTTGCTTTTTGTTCCTCCTTTTCCTCTGTCGCGAGCAATCTCTCCCTCCTTTCTTTTCTTCTGAGGTCGTTTCCTCTTCTTGCGTCCGTTATCGACCTCTCCTCAACTGATTTTTCTGTTCGTGCCGTTGCTTTTCTTCATCGGTTTGTTGCGTGCGAAACCAAGAACAAAGAACGGAGCGTTCTGTTCTAACTTGGTCAACTAGGTTGACTGGGTCGGGTCAACCCGACCCAGTTGACCCGGTTCGTCAAAAATAGGGCAAATTGACCCACCAAAATTCCTAATTTCTCAAATTAAATTTGGAAATCGGCTTCCATGAGATGAATCCCATCTAGTATGGTGATTTAGTGAAAATTGAGTGTGGAATTAAATGAAAACCCCAAATGTTGAATAAGCTCCGAAATCGATTTTTGTCAAATTGGGGTTCCTAATGGACGAATTGGCCCCAATTGAGCCCCTCATTAGATTCAGTGGGTCAAAAACTATAGGGAGGAAGCATTGGAGTTATATGGGTGTCCCTCAGGGAATTTTAATTTCGGAATTGGCATAATAGGGACTAAAATGAAAAGATTTTTATGCAATTAGGTCCCTAAGGCCAAAATTGATCAAATCAATGCACAATTGAACCGAATTGAAATGTCGGGTAATCAAGCTGAATGTCAAGATTCGGGAAATGCGAAGTATTGCAAATAAAAAGACTCAGAACATATTTTTTTGACAAATTTAACCCTGTGTGTTACAAAGAAACACACAAAATTAAACTTGAATTTCGACTCTTGATGAGGTCAAAATGACAAGGGATTTAAAAGAAAAATATTGACTATTTTCCTATATTTTTGTGACCTCAAATTCTATTTTTGTTGATTTTTCTAATATTTTCCTATTTTCTAAAAATGCTAAAAAAAATGTGAAAAATATGAAAAATTATTTTTTTGGTTAAGAATGGTTCCTTGGGCTTGGCCAAGGCCACCAAAGTTGATTTTGTAATTTTTTGACTTTTTATGAATTTTTTGTGATTTTTCGAAAATAAAACTGAAAAAGACTTGGTCAAAAATCAGGTGTCAACAGCTGCCCCTCTTTGAGAGGAATCTCGTGAGAGGTTTCTCTCAAAGACAGGTGACACCTGCATCTAGACCGACTCGATTGGGGAAAAGAAAAAACGAATCCTGACATTCAATCTTTCTTGCTTTGCTGGTAAACGCTCTGCTTGTTTTGCTTTGGCTACTGTGAGAGAGAGACGGGATAGAGATGCTTACCTGTTGCTTACCTGTTGATCACCTGCCTGATGCTCGTGCGGCATGCGTGGTGTATAGCGGGTTCTAGTGAATACCTAGGGACTCGTCTTTTGAGTATCATAGGGCGGTTAAACTCTAGCCTGTATGGTAGGCCGTACCAGAATGGGATTCCTATACTTGACAGGAACCTGTGAATGACGCACCCAGTCTCTTAGGGATTATCAGGGTTTTGATCCGTATGGTGGATCAGACCATGAATAGGACTCCTCTCTGCTAGGAACCTATGGATGACGCACCCAGTCTCTTAGGGATTGTCAGGGATTTTGATCAGTATGGTGGATCAGACCATGAATAGGACTCCTTTCTGCTAGGAACCTATGGATGACGCACCCAGTCTCTTAGGGATTGTCAGGGATTTTGATCCGTATGGTGGATCAAACCATGAATAGGACTCCTTTCTGCTAGGAACCTATGGATGACGCACCCAGTCTCTTAGGGATTGTCAGGGATTTTGATCCGTATGGTGGATCAGACCATGAATAGGACTCCTTTCTGCTAGGAACCTATGGATGACGCACCTAGTCTCTTAGGGATTGTCGAACATTTTGATCCGTCAGGGGGATCAGGCCGAGAATAGGATTCATTTCTGCTAGGAACCTATGGATGACGCACCCAGTCTCTTAGGGATTGTCGAACATTTTAATCCGTCAGGGGGATCAGGCCGAGAATAGGATTCCTTTCTACTAGGAACCTATGGATGACGCACCCAGTCTCTTAGGGATTGTCGAACATTTTGATCCTTCAAGGGGATCAGGCCGAGAATAGGATTCCTCTCTGCTGGGAACCTATGGATGACGCACCCAGTCTCTTAGGGATTGTCGAACATTTTGATCCTTCAGGGGGATCAGGTCGAGAATAGGATTCCTCTCTGCTAGGAACCTATGGATGACGCACCCAGTCTCTTAGGGATTGTCGAACATTTTGATCCTATCTTCTAAGGAATTAACTAGGATTTATACAAATGAGGTGTGCCTAACCTTGAGGCTTTACCAAATGGGCTATTCTGGGTTTAGGGGTTACCTAGAACCTCATAGAAAGCTGATTCTGAAAATTGTCCTTTCGACACGCAAGGCGTTATTCTGGGATTTGGGGATTCCAAGTATCCTGCAGAAAACTTAAACCTGCGAAAACTTTGATAAGATTCTTCTGGGATCTAGGGGCTACCTGAAATCTCGCAGAAAGACTATCTTGAATGTTGTCCTTTCGACATTGAAGGTGACATTCTGGGACTTGGGAGCTCCAGGTATCCTGCAGAAAGTTCCAACCTGTAACACTGGGATCTCACACAAGGAGATAATTTCAAACAATGTCCTTTTGACATGGGGAGGCGACATTCTGGGATCTGGGTACTCCAGGTATCCTGCAGAAAGTTCAAACCTATAAATTTGAAATCTCACAGAGGGATGATTTCGGAGATTGTCTTTTTGACATCGGATGTGACATTCTGGGATCTGGGGACTCCAGGTATCCTGCAGAAAGTTCAAACCTGTAAATTTGAAATCTCACAGAGAGATGACTTCGGAGGTTGTCCTTTTGACATTGGAGGTGACATTCTGGGATCTGGGAGCTCCAGGTATCCTGCAGAAAGTTCAAACCTGTAAATTTGAAATCTCACAGAGGGATGATTTCGGAGATTGTCCTTTTGACATTGGAGGTGACATTCTGGGATCTGGGAGCTCCAGGTATCCTGCAGAAATATCCAACCTGTAAATTTGAAATCTCACAAAGGGATGATTTCGAAGATTGTCCTTTTGACATTTGAGGTGATATTCTGGGATCTGGGAGCTCCAGGTATCCTGCAGAAAGTTTAAACTCGAAATATATTTTTCACAAAAGAAGAAGCATTCTGAGGTTTGGGGATACCAGGGGTCCTACAGAAGCTTGAACATGTAAACTCTTTCTTGCCAAGAGAGGTTGTGTTCTTTTGAGATCTGGGATTGCCAGGAATTCTGCAGAAGTTTAGACATGTTAAACGTTTCTCACCAAGAGTGATACGAGCCATTTCAGGAGCTGAAGTCATCAAGAATCTTGCGGAAGCTCCAACCTGAAAATTTTCTTACTAAAGGCACATCAATGGTCTTTAAGTGACATCTGATGTCAAACTGACAGCACTTTATGACTTATATCGTAGTCATGAAAAAAAATTTCAATGAATGCATTACAATGCTGGAGGTTATCCAAAACACCTTGCAACATACGGGAGTGATCAAAAATTCCTTGTGGGGAAAGTTTGAATCAAACAATCTGAAATTACAAAAAGAGTTTGGTTAAAATGTCCAACGGAGTATTCTCATCAAAGAGAACTTCTCACCATTTTGAGATAATGGTCTTTTACCAAGAATGCACTTGAATTTCCTATCAAACCTGCGCCTAGGGTTCAGGACCATTCGCAGTGAATACACCTCGATCGATCAGGAGGACTTCTTAGGGACCGTAATGTTGGGCTTGGTCCACGGTTTTCAAAGGGGGACTTGCGTGCAAGTCAAGGCTATTGAAGCGAAGTCTTCAATGTCTGCTCCGGGTTTACAAGTCAAGAAACCTGCGAAATGAGAAAGAAATAATCTTGCTCGAACTTCTTCGAGCTAAGCTTGGACATTAAACCCTATGTCAATCCAAGTGCCTTAATCAGAAAAAGCTTTTCAGGGTTGTAACGTAGGTATGATTGGGGACCAAAGAAGGCCTGTTTTTGGCTCAGAATATGTGAAGGGTTTAACATTGGTGATCATTGCAGGTTTGCCGTCATCTTGCCCCTTTTGATTTTGATTCAAAGAGTGTCTTCAGTCTTTGAAGTGCATTGATAGTCTTTGAAGAGCATTGTCAGTCTTCGAAGCGCACATTTGTCTTTAGAGAATATCTCTTTTGTGTTGAGACGGCGTCAACATCTTGTCTACGCTTTCATCATCTGAATGTGACATAATCTGGGAGTATCCTTTGCTGTCCAGCTCCCTTGGGATTTTCTTTTACAATCAGATCTCACTAGTGACCTATACAAATGTATCATGCCATCTTTTGGCATTTACAAGATCAAACACCTAATTCACAAGTGTACAAATATTTGGATGGGCATTGGCCTTGCTTTTACCAGGCACTTTGCTTTTTCTTGATGCCCAAGATTGAATTTTTTATTTCTTTTTTTCTTTTTTCTCATCTTTTGTCGAGATCCCACCTTTTCTTTTCTTTTCTTTTGGGGATCAGAATTTTCAAATGAGTGTGCTAGATGTACAACTTGAATCTCAGCACTCAAACATTAGTCTAGGAATTTTTCATAAATCCTATATTTTGAACTCTTCCGCTCTTGAAGTGACGTCGCTTCCGTCTTGGAATATCTAATGATCACCAACGGGTTTGTGAAACGAACGTACAGGCTCAACTGGGCTGTGCAAAGGGTAAAAGTGTATAGGATAGAGAAACGAATGCTTTTCGTCATCCTTAAGCACCTGAATTACCATAGAAGTTAAAATGACAAGCAATACACGAAGATTGATGCAAGTCTGAGCAAGAAAACTTCTAACCATTTACCTCCTGATACCGCTGGACGTATCTCCAGTTTGCCCCACTGTGGGGTGGTTCTTGACAGGGGTAAAGAATGAAACCGTCGTTCAAAGGGGTATCAACGGTCACCTGTAGTGTTTATGATAGAGAAACGAATGCCTCCGTCGTCTCAATCCATGTAGTCACTGTGAATAACCCTTACGTCCGTAGGTCAAGGTCTCGCTATCCTTACCACTCCACTTATCTCTCAAGTGTGTATGGGACGTGTTTGGACCAGGCTTGCCTCTTGTCTGAGGAAACATCCTTTTGAACGGTTTAAACAACTTTTGTCGGAAAAGTTCATTTCGCTTTCTCCAAAACTTACCCTCCAAGGGGATTTATGATGCACAATGTATATTTCAATCATGTTCAGATAACCTCCAGATCTAAACACGAATGCCAATGACATGACTGTGAGAATTTTATGTCTTTCTAGACATGAGCTTTGAATGTATGCTAGATTCCAAAAAGCCTTCAAATTCTAGCAATAAGGATTCTGACAGTCTTAAAAACCTAAAAGCTTGGGAAAGGAATACTTACCTGCCCAGCGCGGCTAGGGGTCCCTGAAAAACATAAAAGGAATATGTCGGTGTATGCTCTCGAATTTCAGAGAATTAGAACGATACACCTTACCCTTGATCATGCACTCCAATGGAAGTGGATAGATTCATGAAAATCTGCATTTTTCTTAACAACACAAGATGGTTAAGTTGTTCTAAAATTTCTTGAAATTCTCAGTCTTTGGAGAAAAAGGACGTGCACCTGACCACCACGACAGTAAGTCCTCTTGATCATGCATTCCAATCTGAACGCGAATATGTAGATTATAGAAAACGGCCATTTCGACCTACAGCGATGACGCCTTCGTCTGATTGGGGCAATGAATCCTGCTCGATGGTTTCATTCATCTTTGGAACGTGCTCCATGCCATTCTTCGGAGTTCCCTATTCAAGGAAAAATGAATTCTTATCAAAATGTATGCTAAAGCATGTGGTGTAGAAGCGATACTTTTTACCCTCCACTTGATCTTTATAGCTAAAGATCATTTCTTGAATGCTTGACTTCTGAAGCTGTTATCTCCAAAGATCATCTCGCCTTGAAGTTGAGTCGGCGAGTTCTTTCCTTCTGAGTGCTTTTGAATGCCAATAATTTTCTGTTGAAATTAGGGCAAATTCATATTAGGAGAAAGATCATTTGAAGATCAAATTAGAATGACACAAAGTCACCCTTCACTCAAGTTTGTATCTTGAGGTTTAACTCTGATGTGAACGACTCTTCTATCACGTTCATTGATCCTGCTGGGAATGAAATGCCACTTTTTCCTCCAGTTGCGTAGATGATTCGCTTGCCCCAGTTAGGCATGACTTGTCATGGCTAGGTAATCCTTGCCCCAGTCAAATGGTTCTATTCATTTTTGCATTTTCATGCGATCCCTTATCCAGTTTGGATTATCTCTTACTTGGATATTCACTTGACTTTTCACCTTTGAAGTGTCGTCCTTCCAATGCTTGAGAAAGTCGTTTGCTTCATGCATCTTTGTCACTTGTGACCATCCTTGTGATGTTCTCCTCTTTGTTGGACTCTTGATAATGTCCTAATGGAGTATTCTGCCACAGAAAGAAATGATTTTGCATTAGCAAATGCAAGAAAAAGGAGTAAATTGGATACGACACCCAACTACCCTTCTTTTGTCAATTGTCGACATTTATCTCTTGATTGAGTCCATTCCAATATTGTATGATGATACGGGCAACATTTGTCGAATCCCTCCATCCATGCTTGAAGGTGTTGATAATATCAATAATCCATTTGCCCCAGTTGGGCGACGCTTACCTCGGCCAAATGCCTTAGCATTTTTCATATCATTTGACGATTTCCAATCCTATTTGAAGAGGTCTTTGTACCTGTACATGAAGCAATGAGTATTCATCCATGTTTAACTTTACATAAATCACCAAGGAGCGTGATACTCCCTTTAAGGTATTTGCATTTCCGTTGATCAAGGAAATCATCTCTTTTGGTTGCTTTGCCCTAATAGGGGATGTCTTGATGCTTGTTGTCTTTGGGCTTGACAACTTGCTCCAATATGCTGTCTTGGTGTCGCATGAGAATCCTGCCCCCAGCTTGGTCTCTTGACAGGAAAGGAGGGGTTTGCCCTAATGAACATTCTTTGCCGGTTCTGGTTATTTATCTCAACCATCTGAGTCTTCGATCACTTTTATCTACCTCTTGGTAGCTCGACATCTTTGAAATTTGTCGCATGACATCTTAACGACCTTCTTAGTAATTCTGTGAACTTGAGTCTTTTATCTCGGGATAAATGTCCACCGATCTTGACTTCTTTGATATTTTCAGTATCCCCCAAATTGACAGTAACCGGCTCTTCCGAAGTAGGAGGCGTTGATTCCTCAAAGGCCTTCCATTCCCTGTCGATAGACGCATAACCTTCATCATCGTCTTCTTCCTTTGTCCCATAGTCCCAGTGGACCGCTTTAGGATCGTACTTTTCTACTGGAGGGATTTGTATGGTTATTGTCTTCAGACAAGATGCTTCAAGTTCAGTTGTGTCGTCTTCTTCTTCTTCCGGCAATCGAATCACGACAAGCTTGACTAGACAATCTTCTACCTTATTCAAGCTGTCAAGCTCTTCCAGTTTAATTACCACAGTCGTAGCGGTTTCAATCATTGACATAGTGTTGTCAAAGTCCCTTGAGGAGATTTCATCTCTCAGTCGACAATGTCGGTCATCGTCGCCTAATGCTGCTGATGTGGCAGATCTCGGGTATTCTCTTTTTCCTTTGAATAATTCAGCTCAACCCTGCTGTTGATCCTTTGATCTTTTTGTTTCGGCATACTGCCTTGTGCCAAGCTTAGTAACCCTCATCTGGTCAAGTGATGACTTAGGTTCTTTCGAAAAAGGCTTTTCCGGTCAAACGGGATCATCCATGCCTCCCCGTCTGTCTGGTATAATATCCTCCATTCTCTGATGGAAGTTAAGGGGAGCGGAGTACTTCACTTTAAAGTTGTACCCTCTAGAATCATGACCCAGGTTGTCTACCATTTCACCCATTTCTAGTGCGTTGGCCATGAATCTGCGATCTGCTAGACTTCACCTCTTGGCTTTTCAGTTTGTCTTCTTCGAATTCTTCTTCTGACTGAATGACCGGCCCAAGACTGTCTACCAGATTCTCGTGCGGGATGTCCCAGGTGCTACCCTGCTCAGTTTTGACCATGAAGTGGCTTCCTTCCAAAGATAGAGAAGCTTTGACTCCTTCGAATTCTTCATCGGTAATATCGGACATTATCCCCAAGCTCATCATCTTAGCGATACATAGTCTCTTCATATTAGCAGAGATCTCTCCTGCTTTTGATTATGATGAAGCGGTCGCCAGAAGGTCGGTCAGCTTAGACATGTCCACCTTCAGCTGGAGGTGGTTTTCCTTATCTTCAGTGAATATTGCCCCAATCGCTTGATGATCAGGGAGCGAGTTTTCTTGTACGTTTGGAGCCACGTTGTCAAATTTCAGAATTTGACTTGTTAATCTGAGCTTGTACCTTCAGCTTTGCCCATATGACAGACACAAGTCTGGCTCCCGTCAAAATCAGGATACTTAACAGGGTTTGCCCTAGGTGGTTCCTTTGCTACCAAATGTTATTCTAGCAACACTGGGAGCAACTTGGATAAAGGCCTTGGGAGCTGGGGGAATTGCTTCTGAGATTGCTTTCTTCTAGGCTCTTGCACTTTCGGTGTTGACCAGGACGATCCTCCTTTGGTCTGATCGGAATTGCCAAACGGCTTGGGCTTGTGGGGATCTGGTATAAACGCTATGTCCAGTCCGGCTTCTCTCTCCTTTCTCAAGGGATACTGCTTCCTAGTAGGAGCTCCATGAGGTCTTCTTTCTCTCAAGGCCCATTCTAGCCTTTCAGCAACCTTTATTAAGTGTGCAAATGTTTGACATCCGGAAGTGTTTAACCTGTCGAAGTATTCGTAGGGGAGTGCTTTCAGGAACAAATTAATCAGCTCGTCTTCTGGGATTGACGGCTCTACTTGGGTCGCCAAAGCTCGCCATCTCTGGACGTATATTATGATCGATTCACCTCTTGCCTCTGAGGTTCGTAGAAGGTCTTCCCTCGTCGGGGCTGTAGTTGTGTTGAACCTATACTGTCTGAGGAAGTCCTCTGCAAGATCTTTCCACCCGTCATAATCATCCAGGTCCAATTCAATGAACCAAGCCAGAGCGGCGCCAGCCAAACTCTCTTGGAACGTGTTCATTAGTAGTGGAATATAATCCGAATAGTGCGCCATCTTGCGCAGGTAATATTTGAAGTGAGCGCGTGGACAGCCTGTCCCATTATACTTCCTCACGAAGTCCCGTTCCTTGTAGTCTAGAGGGATCTCCACCTCAGCGAAGGGAGATATCTTGTCGAAACGGGCCAACTCATAGCCCTGGTTGCTTAAACATTCTTTAATCTTGGCTGATCTCTTAGCCTCTAGTTCGGCCTTTACAGTCTGGTTCCCCTTTTCTGTCTTCTCGAGGTTGATAACAATATGTGACGCTTTTTGTTGCGACGGGGTATTCGGCTCACGGATATCTTCCTCCGTACGTTGAGTATTTCCCGTCGTTTCTTTGTCATCCATATCGGGTGCGAATGGCAGACTCGAGTTGTTCTGGTTAGGAGCTACTGTCTGTCTGGCTTGGGAGGCTTCCAGCATTGCCTTAATATCAGCCATCATAGTTGCCATTGAACTATTTGATATTTCCCTATCAAAGGAAAGAAGGTTCGTGTCAGAACAGCATACAAAATGGGCAATTGGAATTGATACAATTTACCCTTCGTTCCTTGGGTCTTGGCATTTCCCTTTCATTTGGATTCTTTTGCTTTGACCCGTCGACATCTTTCAAGGAAGAATATGCATATAAATGATGCATGTATGATGCAAGTGATCTAAGATGATTCTTGTTTGCAACGAAAAATGGATTCGCGCCTTTCACTCTGTTCACAGAGAGCATCTCTTTATCAAGTATGCCAATCTGTAAAGTTTGAATTCTTTCTTTTCGAATGCTCTTTTCAAAGAGACTTGTAATTGTTAAGAAACTTTTTCAAGTTTTCTCGAGAATTTTGCTCACAAATTGAGCCATTATGACGCTCTTGAAATCATATATCTTAAATGCACGTGTGAGATGATATGAGAAATGGGTACTTCCCGTTTTGTCATTTTGAAGTCGTTGCTTCTTGGGTGTCTTGACTCTGTTCATCACGTTCAATTAGTGATAACCATCGTTTCAGGGACTCGCCCCATGTATCACCATGATGAATATGATGTCTTCGGCTTTGGTATGCTTTCTGGATAGGGAAATGATTTGCCTCCAGCAACTCAGTATTCCACCTTGAGTTAGCTGATTTAGCCATATGAAGCTCCATTGTATCACGCTAATGCCATCCCTATTGGTTGAGTCAATCACTTCCACGTCAGGTGATTTTGGTGTTTGACATTCTTCAATCTTTTCTGACACCTGTCTCAAACTAACGTTCTCTGTATATGAAAGAGAAACACCTCAGTCATTTGTATGAAATGGAATCAGAATAAGGGACAATTTACTCCCTTTTGTGACAACAGAGGATGAAACTTCATCGTAATTATCCGAAGGTCTCGGCATTTGATGTTGCACGATGTTCGACACTATTTGGGTTCTGTCACTCTCCTTCTTGAGGTTGGGTGATCTTTCGCCACTTTCGCTTTATTGATGCATTTCAATCTGTTTAGAGAGAAAGAAAGATGTTTGACTTTTGATTATGAAAATCAATTATTAAAACAAGTACTCCCTCTTGATTCAAAGATGGGCAACGATCATCTCTTCATGGTCTTTTCGATTTGTCATGACTTCACGACGCTCCTCAAGCACCCTACTACTCGAGATCCACAAGTGTAGATTTATCTCTATTTGTGTACATTTACACCTTGAAGTGTTGCTTCGCAAATAAGCATTCAGCTTTATTCATCCCTACATATAGAAAAGGAGATGATCATTTCATATCTTGAGAGGATTGAAATGAGGAACGATATACACCCTTTTATGGTTGAGTGATCATCAATCTCATGGTGGGAAACACGAGTGTTTGTACTCTTCGAGACACGCTTTAACTGGCGATCATGCCATGTCACATTGGCCTCCAGTTTTGAGGGTCCACAATTGAGTCTTCTTTAAAGGGACAAATGTCGACCTCACACAATCCTTTTATTTCACTTCAGCTCCCATCATCTTGATCATTAGAGATGAATGAATGTTCATTAACGATCCCCACTCATTTTTTATAATCACCTGCAAGTGCGAGTAACCATGTCATTGTTTAAACAAATCAATTTAATTTGGAACGAATACACCATTTTCAACTTAGAGAGGTCGATCCAAATCAGGCATGCCCCATTTTCATGTTGTCTTGTTCTGGGCTTATTATTGTCGATTCATCTTATTTTGGAAACCCCATGGGTGGCTCTTGATGAAGACGCAACTCCTTTCATGTTACAGGGAAAATAAGCCTCGCATCATTGGCCTTCAGCCGTTTTGACCTGTTGGCAAAAGGAATAACCAAGCAAGTCAAGTATAACACTCGAAGTTTTTATTGGAACGATTACAGTTTTACCATCGTTCGATCACATCTCGCATGCGAATAGATGAAGGAATCTTCAATAAATGTATGTCATGTATAACCTGTCAGAAAGGAGACACACTTAGCATTTTACATAGCAAAGACATCTCTCAATGAGGTCGCCTCTTATAATGAAAGCAAGGCGACAATACATATCCCATAATCCCTATTTACGGGCTTCTGATGTCTGCCAAGATTTCAAAATGAGAGGATACGTCATTAAAAGATCGATCCATGGTCATCAATCAAACACCCATTTAATTCCAAACGTTTAATACGCAAATGGGGGCATTAATCTTGAAAGATTGCTTTGTGACATTTTTCTTGTAAAAATCATGTAATCCTTGTTTTTAAGAAATTACTACAAAATGTGATTGCAAACATGGCCTTAACTTTATGCCCCAAAATCTTGAATTGGAAGAATTTTAGACAAAAAGAAATGTCATCTTAATCCATGATTGAAAATTTGGATGAACCATCTATTCCGTAGGGACGGCTTAGAAGTGTTCCCACTTTTGTATCTAAAATTCATCATCAAGAACTTTCATTTGTAAACTTGAACACTCAGGGCATTCGGTTGATTTCCATGAATTTTCTATCATGAAATTTCACTAGGAAGTGAACAAGTAGAGAGAGAAGTCATACTTACAGTGATCGGCGAGAGATTTTTTTTTTTTTTTTTGGTTTTAGGTATACCAACCTCTCATAGACATGCGCATGAGACAAGTGGGGGGTATACTCTAAAAATCGAAAATCAGGTGAGGAACCTATGGCTCAGGCTCCCACGATCCACATGAGGCAGATTCCTCCCCAAGGGTACCTACCCAAGAGGGCTAGATATCGCCAATGCAGATGGTAGGCGGGAACGAATACGAAAGTCTCAAGTGCCATCAAACACAAGATCCTTTTCGCACCCCTTCCCTATCTAAGTAACCTAGAGGTGGTTGCAATCGGGGTTTGACCGCCAGTGTGTGCGATGTGTCGTGATCATCACAATGCAAAGTCATGCACAGCAGTTTGTATCAAAACAGCGCTTCAGTATGTGCGTAAGATAAACATACATTCCCAACTCCAACCTGCAGGAAAGATGTCAACAATCACTCCACCCCTTATTTCTCAAATCTGCAAAAACATCTAACACAATAAGTAAGCATACGTACCTTACCTTCGAGAGCATCTGCAGAAAACAATGTCAGATAAACCAAACAACTTTTTAATCGGCTCAAGTCCTCTGGAATTCGTAACCAAAGATTCTGGTTTAGAATAAATCCCCAGCGGAGTCGCCAGTCTGTCGCGACCCTCCTGAGCGCCTTCTCTGGGGCTTGCGAGGGTTAATGGGCCGCCCGATCGCTGGCTTGATCGGACGCGGGCCTTTCCCAAGGTCCATTACCCAAGTCGCAACTGCTGGATATACGTGGTCGACCTTCAGTGTGGTCTAGTGACATGTGATGAGTGTACATGCCAAGGAGTCGCCACCAATCGTTTCGTGGAGGGTACGATCGGAAACCCTATCGAATAGTTGGGAGTAGTCTATTTGATTCTGCGGAAACCAGAGAAGTGGGTTCGGGGACTTAGTTAGGCCAACTGTCGAAGTTGACGCCCTTTCGGTACCTAAGCTGAATGGTTTATCTGATCCTAGGGTTTCATACAGACGAATGGGGTACAGATCCTAAATCTAGGAGTTCATGCAGATGGAAACAGCTACCCTATCACTCACAATCATTAAAAGTAAGGGCGCAAATCAAGGAATCAATACATGCGGATAAAACACATGAAATCAGCATGGTATCCCTAATGAGGCTCTCTTAGCCTAGAGAAATATCAATCAAGGCTTAGGAGTGATTTGGACATGATTCACCCATGAGGGGCAGAATCGTAATTTTGAACAATTCGGGGAAAATTTACCCTTAAAAGGGTAAATCTGTCATTTTAGACAAATTGGGAAGTCAAAAGATAGTGGAAATAGGATTGGCCATCAATCCAATCCATTTCCTATTTTTCGGGAATTTCCAGGATTTTTCTGGAATTTTCAAGTGATTTTACCCTCGGAGGGGTAAAGTCGTCATTTGGACAAAGGCGAGGACTGAAAACCTCAAATATTAGGGTTGGTCGTTGTCGCGACCCTCTCGAGGTTCGCCGTGGGCTCTCGAGGGCTAATGGGCCGTCCAGTCTGGTCGGACGCGGGCCTCTCCCAAGGCCCGTTACCCAAATCGCAACGGAGGTATACCTAGTCGACCTTCAGTATGGTCTAGTGACATGTGTTAAGTGTGCATGCCATGGAGTCGCCACCAATCATTTTTTGGAGGGTATGATTGGACCACCCTATTGAATAGTCGGGAGTTTCTATTCAATTCTGCGATAACCAGATAAATGGGTTCGAGGACTTAGTTACGTCAACTGTCAGAGTTGACGCCCTTTCGGTACCTAAGTTGACTGAATTTTCTGACCTAAGATTTCATGCAGATGAGTGGAGTACGAATCCTAAATCTAGGAATTCATGCAAATAGGAATGACTATCCTGACAATCACAATCGATAATAAAAGGCGCAAATCAATGAATCCAAATAAGCAAAATAAACACATCAAATCAACATGACACTCATAAGAAGGCTCTATTAACCTAAATAAGTATCAATCAAGCTTAGGAATGATTTAGACATGATTTTACCCATCAGGGGTAAAGTCGTAATTTTGAGACAAAAGGGACGATTTGCCTAAAAAGGGAAAAATCGTCATTTCGGAATGAATCCGGAGTAAAACAATGTCAAAAATAGGTTTGGTCACTCAATTGACCCATTTCCTATTTTTTTTGCAATTTTCATGATTTTCTGGAATTTTAGAAACCGATTTACCATTCGAAGGGGTAAAATCGTCATTTTCTAAAAATGGAAATGAAATGTGGAAATCTTAGACATAAGGTTTAGCCACCTATCTGGCCCATCACCAAATTCTAAGCAATTTCCACAATTCATCGGAATATCAAAGACGATTTACCCTTTGAGGGGTAAAATCGTCATTTTGGATTAAATGGGAGAAAATCAAAAAAATGGAAACAAATCAATTTTTTTTGAATTTTTCCTTAATAATTCATTTTTTTGGAATTTTTTTTATTTTAATTTCCTGAAAATAAGTCCCAACTGAACGGTCCCTAACTCGCAACGTGGCGTCTCGGTGACAATCGAATCATTTTAATTTTTGTAAAATTTGAAATTCATTTCTTTTAATGTTAAAAATATTTTTTATTTTGAAAATCATCGGATCACGACACGTGGCTCATCTGCAACCATCCAATCTAGCATTTTTTTTGTTTTTGTTTTTATAGGACGCAACACAATGCCAAAAATAAAGAAGATATTAAGTCTTTATACAACATAAACATAAGCAAAGGAGATGGGATTCGGTGAATTTTACGACGTCGGAGTCCGTCGGTGCTCGTGCAACAATGTGTGGGGGGTATATACCACCAGCAAGAGGCTCGGCCTTCCGATTCTGGGGTAGCACAATATAATTTACAGAAAATAAATAAATAAAACACCTTGGACACCAATAGGAGGCTTAGCCTTCCAATTCTAGGTATTTTATGCGAAATATAGAAATGCTATGACATAAAGTAAATACACAGCAAATATTTAGACACCAACAGGAGGCTCGGCCTTCCGATTCTGGGTCTTTTATGCGAAATATAGAAATGCTATGACATAAAGTAAATACACAGCAAATATTTAGACACCAACAAGAGGCTCGGCCTTCCGATTCTGGGTCTTTTATGCGAAATATAGAAATGCTATGACATAAAGTAAATACACAGCAAATATTTAGACACCAACAGGAGGCTCGGCCTTCCGATTCTGGGTCTAATAGGTAAAATGTAAGGAGTGAAAGGTGGTCTTACCAAGATTGAACCCAAAACAAGCTCGGAAATCCAATTTGGCACTCGCGGACTCAAGTCTGATCAGTCTGACCTTTGCTCCTTCAAACAGCTCTACGGGACAAATGACTCGGCCAAATTGGACTCACCATATGTCATTAGAACGGCAAGAGAATAAGCTTTCTAACAGTATATGGCTCGTTCCCATACGATTCCTAACGAAAGAGTTATGGCCGAAAAACCGGACGGTTTTCAATCGCCCAATGACAAGAATCTGTCCCAGAAAACTCCTTCAATTCTACCATTAAAACCCATCCAAAACTCAACTAGACTACAATCTCAGCTTGCTAGATTCCTAATTTAGGTGCTAGAGACATCTTATCGAATATTGGAAGCAAGGCAAGCCCTTGAATCACTCACAATGTTCACGGCACCACCTTGACAGAACCGGTTCAGATTTTTCGAACAAAACAATAAGGGATCAGCCCTTAAATCCAAATATAATCCATCTTCAAACCATAAAACACAATAATATATGTCTTAACAAGGAGTGAGAGGTGGTCTTACCAAGATCGAACCCAAAACAAACCCGAAAATCCAATTTGGCACCCGCGGACTCAAGTCTGATCAGTCTGACCTTTGCTCCTTCAAACAGCTCTACGGGACAAACGGCTGGTCCAACTTGGGTTCACGATATGTCATTAGAACGGCAAGAGAATAAGCTTTCCAATGGTATATGGCTCGTTCGCATACGATGTCTAACGAAAGAGTTATGGCCGAAAAATCGGACGGTTTTTGATTTGGGCGGCGAGCTGAGCGAGAGGAAAAAACGAAAATGAAAGAGAGAGAGTTGAGGGAGAAGAAGGGTCGGGAGATGATGAGTGGGAGGAGATAAATAGGCAGCGTGAAGGAGAGAAGGAGTGGGGGAGAGAGAGAGAGAAAAAAAATATAATAATAATAATAATAATAAAATAATAAAATAATAAAAGTAAAAATAAAATAAAATAACAAAAAGAGAAGACAAAATCATTAGTCCCCTTTTCCTTTTAAATGATTATGTTTCCCTCCTTTTCCTTTTAATCATCACTAATATTTTTGTCAAATTCAATTTTATGGTGATCAGAGAACACCTAAAATCAAACCTGAATTTTACTATTTATGAGGTTAGAAAATAGATAAAATAAAAATAAAAATACCGACTATTTTTATATATCTTTGTGACCTCAAATATTATTTTTCTTGATTTTTTTGATTTTCTTTTTCTTTTTTTTTCTTTTTTTTTGTATTTTTCGAAAATATATATAAAAAAATGAAAATTATGAAAATTATTTTTTTGGTCAAAATGGTTCATTTAGCTTGGCTAAGGTCACCAAAATTGATTTTTCAATTTTTTCAACTTTTTATGGATTTTCTATGAATTTTCAAAATAAAAATAAAAATAAAAATAAATAAAAAAAGTTGATCAAAATTTAGGTGTCAACAGCTGCCCCTCTTTGAGAGGAATCTCGTTAGAGGTTTCTCTCAAAGATAAGGTGACACCTGAGTCCTGATCGACTCGACTCGAGAAACTAAAGGAAAATGAGTCATGACATCCAATTTTCATGCTTGTTCATGTATGCTCTTTCTTGAAGGGGGAAACATTCATTTGACATGAGAGAGTGAGATAATAGAGAGACATACCTGCCACTTACCTGTTCGATGTTTGTGCGATTTTCGCGGTGTTTGATGGATTCAAGAGAATTTCTAGGAACTCGTTACTAGAGTATCCTAGAGAGGTTAAGCTCTAACCCGTATGGTAGGTCAAACCATAATGAGATTCCTAACTGATAGGAATCTAAGGAAGACGCGTCCCATTTGAGATTTGCCAATGATTTTGATCCGTATGGTGGATTGGACCATTGAGTTGACCATTTAAGTGACTTTTACTATTGGGTTGACCCTTCAAGCGGTTTCTACCGTTGTGTTGACCCTTCAGGCGGTTTCTACCATGAGTTGACCCTTCAGGCGGTTTCTACCATGAGTTGACCCTTCAGGCGGTTTCTACCATGAGTTGACCCTTCACGCGGTTTCTACCTTGAATTGACCCTTTAGGCGGTTTCTACCTTTGATTTGACCCTTTAGGCGGTTTCTACCCTTGGTTGACCCTTCAGGCGGTTTCTACCTTTGGTTTTGACCCTTTAGGCGGTTTCTACCTTTGTTTTGACCCTTTAGGCGGTTTCTACCTTTGATTTGACCCTTTAGGCGGTTTCTACCCTTGGTTGACCCTTCAGGCGGTTTCTACCTTTGGTTTTGACCCTTTAGGCGGTTTCTACCTTTGTTTTGACCCTTTAGGCGGTTTCTACCTTTGTTTGACCCTTGAGGCGGTATCTACCTTGAATCGACCCTTCAGGCGGTTTCTACCTTGTGTTGACCCTTCAGGCGGTATCTACCTTGAATCGACCCTTCATGCGGTTTCTACCTTGTGTTGACCCTTCAGGCGGTATCTACCTTGGTTTTGCTTTGAAAAGGGGTCTCATGACGAGGGTTCTCCACGTCCAATGAGACTGCCTGGTTTTTGAAAAGGGGTCTCATGACAAGGGTTCTCCACGTCCGATGAGACTGCCTGATTTTTGAAAATGGGTCTCATGACGAGGGTTCTCCACGTCCGATGAGACTGTTTGATATTTTTGAAAATGGGTCTCATGACGAGGGTTCTCCACGTCCGATGAGACTGCCTGATTTTTGAAAATGGGTCTCATGACGAGGGTTCTCCATGTCCGATGAGACTGTTTGATATTTTTGAAAATGGGTCTCATGACGAGGGTTCTCCACGTCCGATGAGACTGCCTGATTTTTTTAAAATGGGTCTCATGACAAGGGTTCTCCACGTCCGATGAGACTGCCTGATTTTTTAAAATGGGTCTCATGACGAGGGTTCTCCACGTCCGATGAGACTGCCTGATTTTTGAAAATGGGTCTCATGACGAGGGTTCTCCACGTCCGATGAGACTGTTTCTTTTTTAAAATGGGTCTCATGACGAGGGTTCTCCACATCCGATGAGACTGCCTGATTTTTGAAAATGGGTCTCATGACGAGGGTTCTCCACGTCCGATGAGACTGTTTCTTTTAAAAGGGTTTTTCTTCCCCTTTTTTTAGAGATCCCGAAGTTTGTCGGGAATTCAGTTTTGAAGCAGTGAAAGATTTTATTTTGACAAAGCTTCACTTGAGTTTGCTGAGCCGACATTCTGAGAGCTGGGTTCTCCAGGTATCCTGCAGAAAGTTCAAACCTGAAAGATTTTTCTTCACCAAGAAAATGTTAATAATCTTTGGGAAGACAATAATTGTCCAATTGACAAAATTTTATGACTTAAGTTTTAGTCATGAAATGTGCATTTTGATGCTGGAGGTTATCCAAAGCATTCCTACAACATGCAAATGTGATCACAAATTCCTTGCATGGAAAATTCGGATCAACAGTTTGAAAATTCCAAAAAGAGTTTGTTCAAAACATCAATTGGAATATTTCTCGACAAGGAGGCCATCTCATCTGTTTTGAGGTAATGATTTTTATAGGGGATGTACTCAATTCCCTACTGACCTGTGCCTAGGTTTTAGGCTCATTCGCAGCGCATACATTTTGATCGGTCGGGAGGTCTTCCACGGGACCGTAATGTTGGGCTTGGATATTGGTTTTCAAAGGGGGGACTCACTTTTGAGTCGGGGCCATTGAATGAAAGTCTTCACCATCTGCTCCGGGTTTACAAGTCAAGAACCCTGCAAAATGAGAAAGAAATAGTCTTGCTCGTACTTCTTCGAGCTAAGCAATATGTTAACCCAAGTGTCTTAGTCAGAGAAGACTGTTTCAGGGTTGTGACATTGGTAGGATTGGGGACCGAAAAAGGCTTGTTTTTGGCCCAGAATTCGTGACGGTTTGACATTGGTGATCATTGTTGATTTGCCTCCTGTCATTTCCATTCTGCATCTTTAGTCTTTGAGGTGCGCAACCGATTTTGAGGTGTGCACTAGCTCTTTAGAGAGCGTCTCTTGTGGTATTAAGAGGTTGACAACTCTTTCTGTGTTTTTGCTCCACGGCTGACATCATTTGGGGAGCAGTCTTCTTGATCTGACTCCATTAGGGGTTTTTCCCTCTTCTTTTCCCTACCAGGTTTCTTTAGGGATCGATCAAATTGTTCACCCGAGCATCGGCCTCGCTTTTACCAGGCACTTTGCTTTTTCTTGATGCTGGGGATTTCTTTAATCTCTTGTCGAAAGTGGGATGCTTGGCAATTGTGCTAGATATATGACTTGGCTCTTAGCACGCTTGAGTATCAACTTAGTAGTTTTCTTCGTAAACCCTAAGTCTTGAACTTCTCCGTTCCTGAAGTGATTTGTCTTTGCTTTGGAACTTGCAATGATCACCAATGGGTTTATGAAATGAATTTGCAGGCTCAACTTGGCTATGCAAAGGATATGGTGTGTGGGATAGAGAAATGAATGCTTCTCATCATCCTATGACATTTGGATTACCATATAAACAATACACAAAGATTGATGTTAGTCCGAGCAAGAAAATTTCTAACCATTTTCTCCTGATGTTGCTGGATTCACCTCCATTTTGCCCCAATGTGGGGTGGTTCTTGACAGGGTTGAGAATGAAAACCGCCGTTCGAAGGGGTTGTCAATGGTCACCTGTAGTGTTTTGGGGATAAGAAACGAATGCCTCCGTCGTCCCATTCCATGTAATCGCTGCGGATGGTCCCTACTTCCGTAGGTCCAGATTTTGCTATCTGATCCGCTCCACCTCTCTCTCAAGTGTGTATAGGACGTGTTTGGATTAGGCTTTGCCTTTCGTCTTTTGAGAAAACGTCCTTTTGAAAGTTTTGAACTTTTGATTGGAAAAAATCTCTTTCAATTTTCTCAAAAATTTTACCCGTCAAGGGGATTTTATGATGCACCATGCATGTTCTTATTCATGTTCAGACAACCTCCTGTTTTAAAACATGAATGCCAATGAAGTTTGAATTCTATGTCTTTTCTAGACATTTGATTCTGAAAGCTTTTCTTTTTCTCTCTGTTTTTTATTTAACATCTTCAATGGATTGGGGAAATGGATACTTACCTGTCCCCCGCGGCTGGAGATCCCTGAAAATGCGGAAGAAACATGTTATTGTACGTTCACGAATTTTTCAAAAAATTAGAACGATACAATTTACCCTTGGTCATGTATTCCAACGGGTAATACATAGGATGTGAAAACCCGTTTTGCCTTGATGGCGAGCCCCTGTAAAAAACAAACAATAAGTGTCAGTTTGCGTTCCAAAATTCAAGACAAATTGGAACGATACCGCCTTGTTCTTGCTTGGCGTTTTCATTTGAACACAAACGCGCGGCTTGCAGAAATTGGCCAACTATATTGTGGCCACGATCCCTCCGTTTGGTTGGCGATGAATCATTCTCGAGGATTTGCCCCAGAGGAGATCCATTTGTGTTTTTGGGCGCATTCCAGTGCCATTCTTCAAAGTTCCTTTTATTCAAGGAAAAAGGAAATTGTTATCGGAATGCATGTCAAAGCATGATGTGTGGAAGCGATACTTTTTACCCTCCACTCGATCTTATAATCAAAGACCATTTCTTGGAGTGCATGACTCCCAAGGCCGATAATTTTGTTCGCTCCCCAATTAGTGAGTTCTTTTCTTTTGTGGCTTTCGGCGCCAACGCCTTCCTGCTAAATGAGGAAAAACTCATGTTACATGTGGGATCTTTGGAGATCAAATTGGAACGATACAAAGTTACCGTTCACCCAAATTTGTATCTTGGGGTTTACTTCTGATGCGGACGACTATGTCATTGCGTCCCTGGATTTTGCCAGAGAAGAAACGTCCGGCGTACAAATGATTCACTTGCCCCAGTTAGGCATGGTTTTTCATGCCTGCCCCAGCTAAATTCATTCCAGCATTTTGCTGCAATCATCATCCACTTTGGGAATGTCTTCTCTCGTCTGTATTTATGGGTGTTGTTCGTGAGATTAACGGCCGTTCTGCCCCAGTTGGGCGACGTTTGTCCTGGCAACATGCCTTAACACTTTCCGTGTTTGTTGGCGATTTTCGATCCAATTTGGAGAAGTCCATGCACCTGCACATGAAGAGACAGGCATAGGTCTTTATCTGACTTCATTTGAAATTTTAGGAAAGAGATATTCCCTTCGAGGTTTTGTCCTTCCAACATTTGAAGGAACGATGCTTTTTAAATATTTTGCCCCAGTTAGGCTTGTCTTGATGTTTGTCATCTCTGGGTTTGATAACCCTAGTCCGATGCGCTTTCATGGGGGATCATGAGAGTTTTCTCTCGGCTCGGCTCCTCGAAGAAAATGGGAGAACTCACTCCCATGGATTTCGTCGATTATGATCTTCTATCTCAATCGTCAGAATTTTCAATTATTTTTATCCGTCTCTAGATGACTTGACGGTCTTGAGATTTGTCGTGTGGCGGTTTGTGATTCTCTCGATCATCGTCACCATTTGAAGTATTTGATGTTTCTCTTTTCCGGGTAGTGGAGCGATTTGTCCCTAGCCACCGGATGCTTTGTCTGGGGCTGGCTGATTTAGTCGTAGGCCATTTGATCCTGCCGCATTGACGCATTCAGGCTATTTGACATCCGCAAGAATGGGTTTACTCGTGATTGAGTACTTCAACAACCTGCGCGAGGAGTGAAAGAGTCAATCACCGCATAAGGAGCTTTAATTGAAACGATTACGAATTTACTATCCCGGCTCTAGTCACTTCGGGCATCCAAGATGATGGAAATTCTTCAGTGGTCCTATTCATTTTTGTCATCACCTGCAAGAATGGAAAACCATATCAACTTGTGAATAAATCGATTTAATTTGGAACGAATATACCATTCTCGACTTCAAGAGAGTCGATCCAAATTAGGTTGCCCCAGCTTCACGTTGTCTACTTAAGGCTCATCACAATAAATCCATCTTGTTTTTGCAAACCCAATGGGTGATGCCCGATGAAGGTGCACTCTTTTCCATCTTGTCGGGAAGGCAAGCTCCCCTTTGTTGGTCTTTAACCGTCTTATCCTGAGAGGAAGAGATATGAAATATTATGCCATTATCTGATTGAAAATCAATTAGGAATGACACGTCCTTATCCTTGATTCGGTTGCCCCGGTCAGGAGGCATTTGCCCTCGTCAGTTGACTCTCCAGAGTGGTCCAGCGCTTTTCCATGCCATCCTGGTTCATTTAAACTCGCAACTGATTCTTCACACAAGTCTTTGGATTTTGATTCATAAGCGGCGCTGAATGACCTTTTGGTTTCGAGGTGTACCAATCATTCACATACATGCGCATGAGACAAGTGAGGCTTGACTCTAAAAATCAAAAGGGTTTGGAACCTAAGGCCAAGACTCCCATCTCGAGTTCTAGAAAGAGCAGATTCCATTGCACAACTATCGTTGCATTGGGGCTCGATCCATAGTTCAAAATGAGCGGAATTAAAAATGGATTACCCCGTGTTTTTCCTCACGGAGATTCCATTTTCAATTCATTCTATTGTTTTCCTAAAGAGGGCGCCCGAGGTTTTAGGCACGGCTGTGTGTGTTCATTGTGTCGTGCTAAAGCAATAAACATGCATTTCATTTAGCAAACACCACTTCAATATAAACATCCACACAATCATACATCCTAAACTCCTACCTGCATAAGACAGAGTTAACGAACACTTCACCCCTTATTTCTCCAATCTGCAAAAATATTTAACACCTCAAGGGTTAAAGTACGTACCTCAACTTGAAGAGCATCTGCATAAAACATGTCAGAAAAAAAAAACCAATCAACTTTTTCATCGGCTCAAGTTCTCTAAGTCCCCAGCGGAGTCGCCAGTCTGTCGCGACCCTCTCGAGGTTCGCCGTGGGCTCTCGAGGGCTAATGGGCCGTCCAGTCTGGTCGGACGCGGGCCTCTCCCAAGGCCCGTTACCCAAATCGCAACGGAGGTATACCTAGTCGACCTTCAGTATGGTCTAGTGACATGTGTTAAGTGTGCATGCCATGGAGTCGCCACCAATCATTTTTTGGAGGGTATGATTGGACCACCCTATTGAATAGTCGGGAGTTTCTATTCAATTCTGCGATAACCAGAGAAATGGGTTCGGGGACTTAGTTACGTCAACTGTCAGAGTTGACGCCCTTTCGGTACCTAAGTTGACTGAATTTTCTGACCTAAGATTTCATGCAGATGAGTGGAGTACGAATCCTAAATCTAGGAATTCATGCAAATAGGAATGACTATCCTGACAATCACAATCGATAATAAAAGGCGCAAATCAATGAATCCAAATATGCAAAATAAACACATCAAATCAACATGACACTCATAAGAAGGCTCTATTAACCTAAATAAGTATCAATCAAGCTTAGGAATGATTTAGACATGATTTTACCCATCAGGGGTAAAGTCGTAATTTTGAGACAAAAGGGACGATTTGCCTAAAAAGGGAAAAATCGTCATTTCGGAATGAATCCGGAGTAAAACAATGTCAAAAATAGGTTTGGTCACTCAATTGACCCATTTCCTATTTTTTTTGCAATTTTCATGATTTTCTGGAATTTTAGAAACCGATTTACCATTCGAAGGGGTAAAATCGTCATTTTCTAAAAATGGAAATGAAATGTGGAAATCTTAGACATAAGGTTTAGCCACCTATCTGGCCCATCACCAAATTCTAAGCAATTTCCACAATTCATCGGAATATCAAAGACGATTTACCCTTTGAGGGGTAAAATCGTCATTTTGGATTAAATGGGAGAAAATCAAAAAAATGGAAACAAATCAATTTTTTTTGAATCTTTCCTTAATAATTCATTTTTTTGTATTTTTTTTTATTTTAATTTCCTGAAAATAAGTCCCAACTGAACGGTCCCTAACTCGCCACGTGGCGTCTCGGTGACAATCGAATCATTTTAATTTTTGTAAAATTTGAAATTCATTTCTTTTAAAGTTAAAAATATTTTTTATTTTGAAAATCATCGGATCACGACACGTGGCTCATCTGCAACCATCCAATCTAGCATTTTTTTTGTTTTTGTTTTTATAGGACGCAACACAATGCCAAAAATAAAGAAGATATTAAGTCTTTATACAACATAAACATAAGCAAATGAGATGGGATCCGGTGAATTTTACGACGTCGGAGTCCGTCGGTGCTCGTGCAACAATGTGTGGGGGGTATATACCACCAGCAGGAGGCTCGGCCTTCCGATTCTGGGGTAGAACAATATAATTTACAGAAAATAAATAAATAAAACACCTTGGACACCAATAGGAGGCTTAGCCTTCCGATTCTGGGTCTTTTATGCGAAATATAGAAATGCTATGACATAAAGTAAATACACAGCAAATATTTAGACACCAACAGGAGGCTCGGCCTTCCGATTTTGGGTCTTTTATGCGAAATATAGAAATGCTATGACATAAAGTAAATACACAACAAATATTTAGACACCAACAGGAGGCTCGGCCTTCCGATTCTGGGTCTAATAGGTAAAATGTAAGGAGTGAAAGGTGGTCTTACCAAGATTGAACCCAAAACAAGCTCGGAAATCCAATTTGGCACTCGCGGACTCAAGTCTGATCAGTCTGACCTTTGCTCCTTCAAACAGCTATACGGGACAAATGGCTCGGCCAAATTGGACTCACCATATGTCATTAGAACGGCAAGAGAATAAGCTTTCTAACAGTATATGGCTCGTTCCCATACGATTCCTAACGAAAGAGTTATGGCCGAACAACCGGACGGTTTTCAATCGCCCAATGACCAGAATCTGTCCCAGAAAACTCCTTCAATTCTACCATTAAAACCCATCCAAAACTCAACTAGACTACAATCTCAGCTTGCTAGATTCCTAATTTAGGTGCTAGAGACATCTTATCGAATATTGGAAGCAAGGCAAGCCCTTGAATCACTCACAATGTTCACGGCACCACCTTGACAGAACCGGTTCAGATTTTTCGAACAAAACAATAAGGGATCAGCCCTTAAATCCAAATATAATCCATCTTCAAACCATAAAACACAATAATATATGTCTTAACAAGGAGTGAGAGGTGGTCTTACCAAGATTGAACCCAAAACAAACCCGAAAATCCAATTTGGCACCCGCGGACTCAAGTCTGATCAGTCTGACCTTTGCTCCTTCAAACAGCTCTACGGGACAAACGGCTGGTCCAAATTGGACTCACGATATGTCATTAGAACGGAAAGAGAATAAGCTTTCCAATGGTATATGGCTCGTTCGCATACGATGTCTAACGAAAGAGTTATGGCCGAAAAATCGGACGGTTTTTGATCTGGGCGGCGAGCTGAGCGAGAGGAAAAAACGAAAATGAAAGAGAGAGAGAGTTGAGGGAGAAGAAGGGTCGGGAGATGATGAGGGGGAGGAGATAAATAGGCAGCGGGAAGGAGAGAAGGAGTGGGGGAGAGAGAGAGAGAGAGAAAAAAAAATATAATAATAATAATAATAATAAAATAATAAAAGTAAAAATAAAATAAAATAACAAAAAGAGAAGACAAAATCATTAGTCCCATTTTCCTTTTAAATGATGATGTTTCCCTCCTTTTCCTTTTATTCATTACTAATATTTTTGTCAAATTCAATTTTATGGTGATCAGAGAACACCTAAAATCAAACCTGAATTTTACTATTTATGAGGTTAGAAAATAGATAAAATAAAAATAAAAATACCGACTATTTTTATATATCTTTGTGACCTCAAATATTATTTTTCTTGATTTTCTTGATTTTCTTTTTCTTTTTTTTTTCTTTTTTTTTGTATTTTTCGAAAATATATATAAAAAAATGAAAATTATGAAAATTATTTTTTTGGTCAAAATGGTTCATTTAGCTTGGCTAAGGTCACCAAAATTGATTTTTCAATTTTTTCAACTTTTTATGGATTTTCTATGAATTTTCAAAATAAAAATAAAAATAAAAATAAATAAAAAAATTTGATCAAAATTTAGGTGTCAACAGTCGTCCACCTGACCCAAACCCTAACTTTAAGCAATTTTCAGAACTCGATTGAGACAAGAAAGACAATTTTCCCATTGAAGGGCAAAATTGTCATTTTGAGAAAAGAGGCGGGACTCGAAACCCAAACCTAAGAATTGGTCGTCTAATCGGCCCTAATTCTTACTTTGGCATTATCGGCCTTATCTTGCATATACAGCAGAGGCGACTTACCCCTAAAGGGTAATGTCGTCAAGTCTTGGAAGAACGGATAAGAAACCCCAAAAATAGGGTTGACCAGTTGTCTGTGGTCAATCCTCGATTTTTGGGGATTTCTGGAGTGTCTAGGATTTTCCCACAATTTTTCACATTTTTTTTGGAATTTCTAAGATTTTTCTGATTTTTTTTTATTTTTTAAAATCATTTTCGGAATTTTTTTTATTTAAAAAAAAATATTATTCGGGCCGGGTCGGGTGACCCGGCCCACGGCCCAGCCCGGACCCGGGTCCGTGCGACCCGCGCCCAAAACGACGCCGTTTTTGCCTTCTCCCGCTCAGATTTTTTAAATTCCCGCCCAAACGAACCAAAGGCCTAGATTGTGCCACGTGTCGCTTGATGGACGGTTTGATCTAAGGTTGGAAACTGACGGTCCAGATTGAACTTCCTGATCGAACCACAACCGTCCGATCTAAGGGATTTTTAATTTCCAAAAATCATTTTTAATTTCCGAAAAAAAAGAGATTGCGACACGTGGCCAAATGTCCACCGTCCGATCTGTTTTGGTTATATTCGGTTGTAACGACGACGCTGACGTGGCTGCCACGTGGGTGCCACGTCAGCGCCACGTGGGCGTTGACCAGTCAACTTTCGTTGACTGGTCAACAGGGCTACCGGGGAAGACGACCGGCGCCGGCGCTCCCTCGCCGGCGCCTCGTCGGAGGGCCATATCTCCGGCTACAGAACGCCAAATCGCACGAGACCACCTC
Source organism: Rhodomyrtus psidioides (assembly GCA_021437785.1). Taxonomy (NCBI): domain Eukaryota; kingdom Viridiplantae; phylum Streptophyta; class Magnoliopsida; order Myrtales; family Myrtaceae; genus Rhodomyrtus; species Rhodomyrtus psidioides. Next base: position 3,622,799 of record JAILYB010000030.1, read on the forward strand.
CATTCGACTCGTACAGATCCTCTCTACCACATATCAGAACTTCGACGCAGCAAATTATCATCTCATCCATGTGCAACCTCCGGCCGAAGCTAGGCTCCGGCGGCTACCCGTCCTAACCATTTCTATCGTCACCTAGCTAAAAGAATCGATCAAGAAGCATCACCGAGGGTAGAGGAGACTTACCTGACCGTCGCGGAGCTTCGGCTTGGTCTAGGACGAGCTATGGAGCTCGCGGCCGATCGGCCATGGCAAGGGATGGACTCGGTGATTTAGGCCATGAAACGACATGCGACCAAAGGCAAAAATGCTCATGGAGGAGACACAAGCACATTGCAACCAGAATCGCAGCAAACGGATGACTCTAATTAAAGTTGCCATTGAAGGCCGAGCTTGAGTTCGAAGGAGGACCTCACCTTTTCCAAGAGCGTCTTCGAGTATGGTTTGGTCCGACGCCTTCCCCGGGCTGAGACGAAGCTAATGGAAGCGATGGCGTCAATTGTCGTCGTCTGAATCGCGGGGAATCCGAGCTCGAATTTCTCAAGCTTGGAGCTTCAATGGCCGCCGCGTTCTCTCTCTTTCACCTCACTCTCTCCCTCTCTGCCCTTTACGAGCTTTCTTTCCCTCGCTCTCTCTCTCTGCCTTCGCGCAAAGAAATCCGCTCTCCCCCTCTCGCTTTCTCCCTCTCTTGCTTTTTGTTCCTCCTTTTCCTCTGTCGCGAGCACTCTCTCCCTCCTTTCTTTTCTTTTGAGGTCGTTTCCTCTTCTTGCGTCCGTTATCGACCTCTCATCAACTGATTTTTCTGTTCATGCCGTTGCTTTTCTTCATCGGTTTGTTGCGTACGAAACCAAGAACAAAGAACGGAGCGTTCTGTTCTAACTTGGTCAACTGGGTTGACTGGGTCGAGTCAACCCGACCCAGTTGACCCGGTTCGCCAAAAATAGGGCAAATTGACCCACCAAAATTCATAATTTCTCAAATTAAATTTGGAAATCGGCTTCCATGAGATGAATCCCATCTAGTATGGTGATTTAGTGAAAAATGAGTGTGGAATTAAATGAAAACCCCAAATGTTGAATAAGCTCCGAAATCGATTTTTGTCAAATTGGGGTTCCTAATGGACGAATTGGCCCCAATTGAGCCCCTCATTAGATTCAGTGGGTCAAAAACTATAGGGAGGAAGCATTGGAGTTCTATGGGTGTCCCTCAGAGAATTTTAATTTCGGAATTGGCATAATAGGGACTAAAATGAAAAGATTTTTATGCAATTAGGTCCCTAAGGCCAAAATTGTTCAAATCAATGCACAATTGAACCGAATTGAAATGTCGGGTAATCAAGCTGAATGTCAAGATTCGGGAAATGCGAAGTATTGCAAATAAAAAGACTCAGAACATATTTTTTGACAAATTTAACCATGTGTGTTACAAAGAAACACACAAAATTAAACTTGAATTTCGACTCTTGATGAGGTCAAAATGACAAGGGATTTAAAAGAAAAATATTGACTATTTTCCTATATTTTTGTGACCTCAAATTCTATTTTTGTTGATTTTTCTAATATTTTCCTATTTTCTAAAAATGCTAAAAAATGTGAAAAATATGAAAAATTATTTTTTTGGTCAAGAATGGTTCCTTGGGCTTGGCCAAGGCCACCAAAGTTGATTTTGTAATTTTTTGACTTTTTATGAATTTTTTGTGATTTTTTGAAAATAAAACTAAAAAAGACTTGGTCAAAAATCAGGTGTCAACAATGATCTTTTTGGTGGGGCTTAGTCAGTTGTCTTTTGTTTGCCCGTTATCCTCCTCGACCCTAGTGGTGATGCTAGCTAGTATCTGACTATATTTGTGTAAACTCGTTCCTATGATATGTAAATAACTTTTTTTTATCTCGTGTCTCATTCTTTATTTTGTATCCGGAGGTATGTAGCTATATTCTTTTGTCCTTCCGTATGTGTGTCCCTTCTCATTTAGGTCGTGGCAATGAATATCCCGGGCCTAGAAAACGGCTTTGGCGGATGTGGCGTGCTCGTTAGGGGAGCGGGGCATGACAAACAAGTTGTTGAGTTTTACGTATGAGCCATCAGATCAAAGTGTAAAACTACTTTTGTTTTTTTTGGTCGGAAAAACTACGTTATAATATGTATAGAAAACTATAAACTATTACTCAAAACAAAACTAAATACGAAAAAAGAGGTCATACATATATAGGGAAAATTACGAAAAAAAAAGTCCTAAACCTTTTTGCATTTGTGCCAATTCAGTCATAAACTTTTTTTTTTACCGATTCAGTCCTAAACCTTTTGCAATTGTGTCATTTAAGTCCATCCGGTGAATTTTGGCTGGCCGGTGCTGACATGGATGCCGGCCGACCGGCGACCCATCATTTTAATATTTTTTTGAATTTTTTATGATTTGTTTTTATAATTTTTAGGATTTTTTTCCCTTTCCCTCTCCTCTCCCCTCCCCTGCAACTCACCGTCCCATAAATGGGTCGCCGGTCGGCCGGCGTCCACGTTAGCGCCGGCTAGCCAAAATTCGCCGGATGGACTTAAATGACACAATTGCAAAAGGCTTAGGACTGAATCGGCAAAAAAAAAAGTTTAGGACTGAATTAGCACAACTACAAAAGGTTTATGACTTTTTTGGTAATTTTCCCTACATATATATAATCCAAGTACTTTTGCCAATTTAAAAATCTAAGTAGACATTCTTCACTTTGTTAGCCTTCATAAATACAGTTTATTAGCCAAGGAAGGAATCATATGTTCCTTTTGCTAGTCTCTAAAGACACCGACGGATGTTAATAGAGATATGAACAATGACATTAGATTTTCTTCAATTGTATATAAATAGTTTTGATGAATGTTGATTCTTACTTATAGGGAACAAGTAAGATTGAGGCCATTTCTCTTTGTGAAGATAGCTGAGAATCCTGTGCTCATCAACGTGACATTATCCTCACGGGCAAACAATTCGAGAAGTTAACGAATCTAAAGTTCCTTGACATGGCGGGGGCACATTTTACTGGAGATTTTAAGAACCGAACTAACAATTTAAAATGGCTTCAATGGCAGTATTGTCTCGACTTTTGAAGCAAACAATTTTCATGCAAAGGAATTAGTTGTACTCAATTTGTCCAGAAGCTATTTATCAAATAACTGGCAAGGATGGAGTTTCATCAAGGTAAGATGGAAGGACAAGTCGTTTTTCCCTTTCCTTTTTCCATTCGATTGAATCATATTCACTCTGGGTTAACTTGTCCATGATTATGATATTTCTTATTAGATGGCAAGGAAGCTAAAATATCTCAACCTTAGACATTGTGTATCCTTAGAAAGAACGAACTTCCTCTCAGCTTTTGATAATTTGGAGGTTCTGATCCTCAGAGGATGTGAGAGAATAGAGCAAATTGACTCTTCGATTGGAAACATGAAGACTCTGGTACACTTGGACTTGTCGGATTGTGGGAGACTCAAGGGCTTGCTAGTAGAAGTGGGTAAATTAGAAGCACTGAAGCAACTCCTTCTAGGGGGTTCTGGAATAGAAGAATTACCACGCAGCATAGGGGATCTGCAGAATCTAGAAATTCTGGAAATGAATGGCAGTAAGATAAAAGAACTACCCAATTGTATTGGAAGGCTGGGAAAGCTTCAAAAATTAGGTGCTTCGCTTTGCGATGAACTAGGAGGAGACATGCCGGAAAGTATCCGTAATCTTTCTTCCCTGCAGTGCCTTGAAGTGTCTTGTTCCAAGACACAATCGTTGTCGGTGCTTCCTTCCAACTTAACATATTTAAGCGTCACATGTCAAAGTCAGAGATTACCTTCACTTTCCAACCTGACCCATCTCAAGGAACTACAATTTTATCATTGCAAGTTTCTCGAGTGCATCTGAGAACAACCATCAACACTATTAGAAAGATCCCTCCACACTCCCTTTGAATTGGAAATCTTGGGAATTTGCGGCTGCGAGCTCATGAATACACTGGGCGTTTCACAATTTAACCAACTGAGGACATTAAGTTCCATTTGGTGCCGTATTTTACCTGAAATTCGAGGTCTTGACAGATTGCAATATTTGGAAAGTTTGGAAATTGTCGATTGTGCTTCAATTCAAAGGCTTGACCTTCCAAAATCTAAGAGTGTGAAGGAATTGCGTGCTAGAAAGTGCGAAAACTTGATTGAAATGCCAGGCCTTGATAGGTTGGAGTCCTTGGAAGTACTACGTATCTCTGAGTGCGCTTCAATTGAGAGGCTGAGCCTTCCAAAATTCGAGGGTCTGAAGAAATTCGAAGCTACTCATTGCAAAAGCTTGATTGAAATTCAAGGCCTCGATAGGTTGGAGTCCTTGGAAGAGATAGATATCTCGAATTGTGGTTCAATTGAGAGGCTAGACCTTCCAAAATCCGAGGGTCTGAAGATATTCGAAGCTGAAGGTTTCAAAAGCTTGATTGAAATTCAAGGCCTCGATAGGTCGGAGTCCTTGGAAGAGATACATATCCTTGGGTGTCCTTCAATTGAGAGGCTGAACCTTCCAAAATTCAAGGGCTTGAAGATATTCAAAGCTACATGTTGCATAAGCTTGATTGAAATTGAAGGCCTCGATTGGTTGGAGTCCTTGGAAAAGATAGATATCTCTTTATGTCATTCGATTGAGAGGTTTAACCTTCCAAAATCTGAGGTCTGAAGATATTCAATGCTAGTTATTGCGAAAAATTGATTGAAATTCAAGGCCTCGATAGTTTGGAATCCTTGGAAATGATCCAAATCTATGTGTACGATTCTATTCAGAGCCTAAGCCTTCCAAAATCCAAGGGTCTGAAGGAAGTTAAAGTTATCCGGTGCAAAAACTTTGTTGAAATTCAAGGTCTCAATAGGTTGGAGTCCTTGAAAATGTTAGATGTCCTTGGGCCCATTCAATTCAAAGGGCCAAAAGGGATTTCCAACCTGCACAATATTGTGGATTGATGATTGCAAGTCCTTAGCAAAATCCCCAGGCTCGTCATATTTTCGTAATTTATCGACATTGTTCCTATTAATTTGTCGGGAGCTTCGGGAGATCATGGGACTTGAGGAGACATCTTCAAAACGTATTGCAATCTTAAGATGTTCCTCGATTGAGATCTTACCCGATTTTTAATCATGCATCAAAATGATCAGTCTGGTTGTGCAAAACTGCGAGAAACTCACGGAGCTTCGAGGGCTTGGGAAATTGGAGAAATTAATGGAGTCTCTATTATCCAAATTCTCTCCTTGCATCATATGTGGCAAATGACCCGTTCTCGAAATAGTGATAAATCCGTGTTCTAGTTAATTCTAGTGTTGTTTTGAGTGACGGGCATCCATAAATGTCCGATGGGGATGGGTCAGAATAGTTGTGACGATCCGCATATCCTGACAAAGGTACATAATGCAGGTAAGCGACCTTTTCTCTTTTGAGATCTATAGATTTATTACCTTTTCATTGTATTTCCTGGTCGACAGTGATATCATTTTCTTGCTTGAATTCAAGGAATCTGTGGAGAAATGCTCGTGGAAGTTAATGTGTGCTTTGGAGAAATGTTTTCGTTCATCACGACAGTAATGGAAATAGATCCAAAGGCCTTCTGAGTGCACCATTTGACGGGTAAGATCCTTCATCATTCAGAATCCATGTTCATTTGCTTTGAATCCGGATACCTAAAAGTCCAAGGTAAATAATATGGTAGTGTTTGTAGAGTTAGTAATGCCATCTGCCATTTACCAGGACTTTTTGAGTCAAGCAAATGATCGAGATGGTCAGGCGTGAAGGAGAATGTCTTTCGACATAAACAGCTGCACTGTGAAATGATCTTTTATGTAATGGATACGCTCTAATTAATGCATTAAACAGAAAGAACACGGGAAGCGTTTTCATAAGTTTTCTGAGGAAACTTTCCTTTATCCTATGCGCCATTTGAAAACTGTCCTGCATTCATTGTGACATGTGAACAGCACATCAGTTGAATTCAATATAGAACTTGATCAAAGCCTCTGTGGTTTATGACCGTAAGATGCCCATCAGTTGGATTGGAAGAGTTGAAAATTGGAAATCAACGTTTAGTTTGACAAACACAGATCAGTAAACGTTGGGTGTCATTAGTGGAATCTATTCAGCGTATGGCTGCAAAATTTTCTTGGGTAACTAAAGAACTCGAGAGGTTCTTACTTTGGGAGGCTGCTGTCGTAGTTTGCTTGGAATCGAAGTTTTGCGAGGTTGAGATCTTATTGCAGTTAATTTTGCTGTCAGATTGATAGAGGGTGCTGTTCGATACCAAGTCTGAAAATGTTTCTGGTGATCATTTGACATTGCGCTCTATTTGGGATGTTGAAACTCGATTGAAGCAAAGGATCAGATCAGCTATCATGAACATGCAATTTCGGAACCCAGTTGACCACTCATTTCTAAAAAACAAATGGGCATTAGTTAATTTGTTGGGTCCCTTGTCAGTAATTATAACCAGTATTTATGTGCTCAGATTGCTTATTATCCCAGTTGCACAATGATTAGTTTAGCTTGGTGCAATTACTAATCCTCAGACTTTTCTTCACCCGTCTCGATTCCATGAATTGCTCTTGTTTTCTACTGTTTTCTCCTTGAAATGTTATATGTCCAAATTCTGTTACAGACTCGGATTAAATCTAAAAGTGGATTCGAAGCGTCGAGACAAAGGACAGAGATTGCATGCCATTTGTGCTTCAAGAGAGGCCACAACTCAAGATATTGTCCATTGAATCAAGAGAAAAAGGTAAGGTTCATTCATTACGTGTTTCCAGTCTCTGATTGTGTCATTTTTTTTTAACCGACTTTATTTCCTTAAGTGAACAAGGATGAAGAGAGAGTTGGACAGAGAGAAACCAACCAACTTGTCACAGAGATGCATCAAAACAATGCCACCACTCAAAGGTACTTTTAACCTTATTGTTGAGAAACAGAGTATGCACTTGAATGGTTTAAAGAGTTGGAAGTATGGGAAAGAAGCAAGAGAAACAGAAGCAAGCCGCGGAGCATTTGAAGGATATTGGAAGTGTTGGATCAACAAGATCTCCAAGGAGGAGGAAAATCGTCCAGAAATAGCCGTTTAAATAGTTGGAAGTATGATATGTTATAGTACCTTGTGTTGGTATGATACTCTTGAATTTAAGCTCAAGAGATGGGAGTCTCTGGTTTATATTTTCCTGCTAGTGCTTAAGATGTGGGAATGATAGTGTTTGGACCACAAGCATTCTGTGCCAACAGTTTTTTGTGCTTGGGAGTAGGTCTGATATTTGAAAAGAAGCGCAGTTGGCCTTATTTTTGCCTAACATGTTGGTGTTATATAGACTATGCAACCGCGGAACATTGTTCTCATCCAAGTAAAGACTTGTTTCGCCGAAAATGTTGGTCGATCGAAAGATCTTTCACCAAAGTTTTGACTCTTCGATTTTTTAAGAATTGATTCGGGTTCTGTGGCGATTCGTGCAGGAATTTTTTTTTTTATGAAGGATTGTACTGTAAACTAAATCGAGCAGTGAATGATAAATAATTGCGTCATATATTTAATAAATTGCTGAGTAAATTGGAATGTGTTATCGATCGTCCCCTGCGAACGGAACTCTTTTGACTATTTGTAGTCGAATACAAGAAGTAACTAATACTGGCAGTTATTTTTTTAATTCTGATATCACGAGATTCTAGGCCTCAATTGCCTGATCTTCAGGGCGTATGATCTAATAACCGATCGGTGGTGGTAGTTTTAGCGCGGGTGGTAGTTTTAGAGCAATTGAATTGTGTGATTTTGTGGGTTTTCAGCAGAGATTGGCTTGCTCATGGCCGCGTCCGGTACAGTTTGTTCTATACTTCAAGGAATCAAGTGATCATGACACACGATTCCTTATTATCCACATGCGGGATGCCGTGGAGTTCCTCAATGGTTCACTTATGTTCTTATATTGGAATTTTTCAGATCTACTTGTTCGATGATTCCTTCTGTTGGAGCACTGCTGATTGGAGCCATTCGGCATGGATTGGACTGTTTTGTTGCCGATGTCACATGGTCGTGAGCATTGTTGAAGAGATCAATGTGGCAGTGTATCCTTGCTTGACCGGCCAAGTAAAATTCTTAGGAGGTTACTGAATATCGATAAGTTTGCTCATCTCTGCAGGTGCTTCATAGATGGCTTCTAGGTAGTTGGTAGTCTCAGCGGAGTCGAACTAAAATGGATGAACTAGCTATTGAGCAGCCTGGGTTTCCATCAGTTTGATGCAGGAAAGCTTCAGCAAGTCTTATATAAAGAAGTCAGACAGACAATGAGGTAGCAGTCCTTTCGCAGATGAATGTGGAAAGGAGGCCAATATTAGTTCCAGCTTAACTCCTGTCAACTATCAGTTGATATCAAAGATGATGACGCTGCTGCTGCTGCTGCTGCAGCTGCATATGTCCTCATTACCATCGAAGATGCCGCATTAGAATCCCCGGTTGCCACAAGATTTTTTATTGCCTTCGCTGTCATAACGATGCGAAGGGTGATTCCTCGTGCCCCTCAATAGACTTAAGAATGCTTTGACAACTTCCTTTCTTAGGATCATCAACCAAAATGCGGGCATCGCTTCAGCTGCTTGTAGATTTCAGGCGCTACCGACATGAGTTTATCTTTAGGTGAGCTTGCATTCTGACCTGATGTTAACTCCGAATATGATTCTTCAATTTTCTATCCATAGACGTGCTTTTCATAACCTGACGTACTTTTCTCTTCTGCCCAGAATAAGATCAATGTACACAAAAAACAGACTAGATGAAAATTTCAAGTTTCAGGATGTTAGATGAAATTTGTACATGTTAATCTTATTTCTGTCAATAATCGTCCCTGGCGGAGATTACTAGTTTCTCTTAGGAATTAATATTTTCGCTTATGCACACCCTTCTGAATTTTTGTTGGGCCTCACACTAATCATGGACCCTATGTTTCCTGAGTGACTTTGATAGAAAAATTAAATTTTTTTTTTATGAGTGAGAATATATAAGTTTGGTTTCTCGTGTTACCACATTCGATATTGCTAAACTCTCCATAATCTCCTTGTGAATAATGTCTTAGAAATTCGGCATCGGATTATAAATTTGCAGGAATGTTGCACGAAAATTACCATAATTCGAAGTTAATACATAATTGCTCCTAAACTATTCAATTGTTACACGTTAATCCAGCAAACTATCATTTTGTTATGCCCGTAAAAAAAAATGATGAGAACCAATGAACCATCATTCAAGAGGACCCACCACGGGCCATGCCAATGTTCAGGCTCTAGCCTAGTCCATTTTTTATTTTTATAGTTAAAAAGGAATAAATGGAAATCGAAACAAGGGTGATAGAATTTACTTGACAAACTTTCATAAATTTAAGGGTCAATGCCATAAAAAAATCCCAAACTAATACATCCGTGATAAATTTACCTTAAACCATTTTTTTACCACAATAAACCCAAAAGGGTACGCTTGTGACAAGTTTAATCAAAACTATTTTTGTGACTACCAAAAATCCTAAAATAATATATCTGTTACAAATTTACCATAAACTGGTGCATATGTGATAAATTTATCATATATTAAATTTCGTTCATTTTTACAGTCGAATTGTTGAGTTGGATAACATATGACAATTGACGGATGCACCAATTTGAGATTTTTATCCTTTATTTGTTGTAGGTGTATCAGTTTGTGATTTTTCCTAATATAACCCAAACAACGGAAACTAATGAAGGCTAAATTTATCATAAGTGTACTATAGGATTTTTTACGGTAAAAAAAAATGGTTTAAACGTAGATTTGTCACATGAGTTTTGATTTAGAATTTTTTGTGACAAAAATAATTAGAAATAAATTTATCATAAATATATTAATTTGAAGTTTTTCATGATAATAATTCTAAATTTAACTATGAAAAGAAAATACTTGTAACATGGGACAGGAAGGGGGAAGGGGCAAAGGACAATAACGAATAATTTCTTGCCACTGTAAAGCATTATCGTGATTTTTTTTTTCCTTGAGAGAAAGGAATCTTTTGACTAAAATGAAGCCGACATTATAGAAAAGCACGCTAAAAAGCATTGACATGGCATGTCTTCTTTTTCAGGGAAAATTTCAAAAAAGAAGAAGAAGAAGAAGAAGTTGTGAAAACCATCATTCAAGAGGACCCAACAAAATGGTCATCATGCCTGCTGGCCATTATTGTATAATGTTGATGATTTTCCACCGACGCGTCGACTACAAGATCAGAACTAAACAATCCTCATGATTCTCCCCCAGATTCTAGAGTATCCCTCTTTCTCTTTGTTCATTTTCTAACTCAAGTACTTTGTATCTCATGAATTTTTGCTGATTACCAAGATCATAACTTCAGTTTATATATACTACACCGGTAAAATCAGAATTTCCTTTCACAAAATCTGAATTTGACTCATCATACGCATACCTTACCTTTCAAAATCTTGAGCTTCGAAAGGCTTGAATTTCAGCTTTTTGCTGTATATTAATAAACCACTGCCGAAGCATGGTAATCGGGAAAAAATTTGTCAAAAAATTGCACTTTTGTCAATTCAATTTTAAACTTTTTAATTTTACATATTCAGTCCTAAACCTTTTTGCATATGTGTCAATTCAGTTTTGAACCTTTCTTTATGCTAATTCAGTCCTAATGTTTTACATTAATGTCAATTCACTACATCAAACCAATTTTGACTGGCCAACGCTGATGTGAATGCCGGCAGGCTTTGACGACGACTCGACAATGATGTGGACAAGTTTTAATTTTATTATTTTTCAAACTACTTTTTTTCTTTTCGCTTTTCTTTTTTTGTTTCGTCCTTCTTCCTCCAGCAGTGACCAGCCAAAGGCTAGGGCCGGCGAAGACCGAGACGAGCAAAGGATGGAGAGAAAGCGGTGGACGGTGTGTGAATAGGAGAACCTGCTCTGGAAAAGAAAGATGAAAAAAGGAAAAATGCAGGGAAAGAATTTTCGGGAAGAGATATGCCGAAGGTGGAAAATGAAGAACACAGATATGCAGTGGGGATGGCATTGGCAGTTCTGATGAATCGAATGGTCCAGAAATTTTCGACCATTTCCTCAATGGGTGAAGTTGCAGAGTTGCTACAGATCCCCAATTTCCATTCCAGAGGTCGCTATCAACTTTTGCGAGCCTCGCCAAATCGGCACTCTCCCTATGCTGGTGAGGCTCCCTGAGGCTGGCGAGGTCGACCTCATTAGCTTGAGCGTTTGTCTTATTGCCGGTGGCCGGCAACTGACTGGAGGTTGAAAGGGGAAAAAAAAAAGAAAAAGGAAAGAGAAAAAAAAATAAATCGAAGAAATCTTAAAAGTATTATTAAAAATTATTTACACCGATGTTCACGTCAGCATCGACCGGCATTCATGTAAGTATCGATCAGCTAAAGTTGGCTGGATAGACTGAATTGGCACAAATACAAAATGTTTAAGACTTAATTGGCATAAAAAAAGTTTAGAAATAAATTGACATAAATACAATAAATTTAGAACTGAATTGACAAAATTAAAAATTTTAAAACTAAGACTTTTTTGATAATTTTTCCGGATCGTCCCGCACAAACCAGCCCTCTTAGGCAGGAGCTTAGCACGACCACTCATAGTTAGAGGTTGTGCCAGGCCTGGTCCGCTAGTATTAGTGGGCCATGCCGATGTTTAGGCTCTAGCCTAGTTCTTTTTTATTTTTATAGTTACGAAGGAATAAATTGGAAACGAAACAAGGGTGATAGAGTCTACATGACGAAATTTGATAAATGTTTTAATAAAAAAATTCATAAATGTTTTAATAAAAAAATTCATAAATGTAAGGATTAATATCATCAAAAATCTCAAATTGATATATTCATGATAAATTTACTTCAAATTATTTTTTGGACAACAAAAATCTAAATTTGTACACATGTGATAAATTTATCCAAAATTATTTTTTAACTATCAAAAACTCTAAACTAGTATATCTGTGATAAATTTACTCTAAATTGGTACACACGTGATAAATTTAACCTCCGTTCATTTTCTTTCAATTTTACCATTGAATTGCTAATTTGAATAATATGTGGCACTAGTTTAGTGTTTTTACACTAGGTTTGTCACATGTGTATCAATTTGAAATTTTTTGTAGTATTAACCCAAGTTAATGGAAATTAATGGAGGACAAATTTGTCAAAGTTGTTACGATTTAGGATTTTTTATGGTGGAAAAAGTAGTTCGGAGTAAATTTGTCACGTGTGCATCAGTTTAAGATTTTTTTGGTAAAAAATTAATTTGGGCCTAGATTTGTTATAGAAGTATCAATTTAGGATTTTTCATTATAAAACAAATTAAAATAAATTTATCATAAATATATAAGTTTGAATTTTTTTGAGGTATTAATTTTAAATTTAACTATGAAAAGAAAATACTTATAAAATGGGACAAGAAGGAAAGGGGCAAAGGAGCAATAACGAATAATTTCTTGCCACCGCAAATCATTGTGGTGATTTTTTTTCCTTAAGGGAAGGGAATCTTTTGACTAAAATGAGGCCGACATCATAGAAAAGCACGCTAGAAAGTAGAAAGCATTGGCATGTCTTATTTTCCACATTAGCATGACCCACCACCTTTTTTTTTTCTTTTTTTTCCTTTGTCTCATTTTCATTATCAATTTTGTGAATTTCTTTTCCAAGAGAAATGGTTTTATGGTAGGAGCCATCAAATCGATGGGGGTAATTATTTTGATAGTTTGCCTGATAAATGATTCTGTTTTTGGCCAGCAGCATCTGAGAAATGATTCAAGACCACAATTTCAAAATTTTTCTGTGGAATTTTCAATGAGAATTTGTAAATTGACATGATTGGATTCTATTTAATGACACTTCTTAATGAAATTGCTAGCAGTTTTTGAATTTTCTTTCGATTATGTTAAAAAAGATGTTCACTTTTATTGAGTAAGCACCTACTCTCCACCGTTTGAAGTTTGATAGAAAGGTAAAAATTAATATATAAGAAAATGTGATAAATATATTTAAATTAGGGTTAATATCAAGAAAAATCCCAAACTGGTACACCCGTGACAAATTTACCCCAAACTATTTTTACAACAAAAAAATCTCAAAATGGTACATCTGCGATAAATTTACCCCAAACAAATTTATTCTAAAATAAATTTTTTCACCATGAAAAATCTCAAACTGATACAGTTGTGATAAATTTACCTTTCGTTAAATTGGATTGAGATAATGACATAAATGGTCCTTGAACTTTGGCAGAATGTGCAATGTGGTTCCTGAACTTTTAATTTGTTCAATTTAGTCTTTGAACTTTAGTCTAATGTTCAATATGATCCCTAACTTTTAGTTTGTTCAATGTGGTCCCTAGATTTTTGCTACATGTTCAATATAGTCCATGAACTATAGAAAAATGTTCAATCTAGTCCTTTTTATTAATTTAAGATCAGGGATAATAATGAACATTTTCGATGATTCAGGGACTAAATTGAGTATGCACTAAAAGTTCAAGGACTAAATTGAACAAATCAAAAGTTTACGGATCAAATCGCATATTGGGCTAAAGTTTATGGACTATATTGAACAAATTAAAAGTTCAGAGACCACATTGCACATTCTGCCAAAAGTCAATGACTATTTATGTCATTTTTCCAATTGGATTAATACCACGAAAAATCCAAAATTAATACACTTGTGACAAACAGAGGGTAAAACCCCCAAATTGATACACTTGTAAGTTGCTACATATCATCTAACTCAGTAATTCAACATTTAAATTTAAGGAAAACTAATGGGGGGTAAATTTGTTACATTTGTATTAGTTTTGGGTAAATTTATTATAAGTGTAACAGGTTGGAATTTTTTTTAGTAAAAAAATAGTTTATGGTAAATTTGCCATAGATATACCAGTTTGAAATTTTTCGTTGTATTAACTCTTTAAATTAATATATTAAGTGATATCACCAAATCATAATATTACATTTAGCAAGTTAATAAATAGATTTACAAAAATATGTACCGTACATGCGTCGAAATTTGGCCGGTTCTCGTTTCTTTTTCAAGGGAAAAAAAAAGCAAATTTTATAAAATGTGCGACTCATTCCTCGTCACGCGCGGTTCAGAGTCAGTTCAGGCTAAACCCTTATATTTTCCTCGTTATTTGTGGCAATGAAGACCCGCTGTGCAACTTGAAGCTGTGTCTGTCTTTCTAACATTGTAAGTGCATTGAAATTTCAACAGCACTTGTCTATAACCTTTGGTTTTCTTTTCTCTTTTTCCATAGCTTCTGCACCGTTATTCCTCACATATTGTCCTTCTCCCTGGGCGGGCGCCATCTCGTGTTTCCCGAGTGGCATTCTGGTTTTTTTCTCCATCAAGGGCAGAAACACAGCAAAGACGAAATGCATCGTCTCATTTTTGGGCATTCTTTCGCCGAGCTCGTGGCACTGATCCTTCTCCTCGGGATCGCTTTCTATTTTCTCAATAAAAAGAAAGCTAGCATGCATGGAAATCCGGACGATGCTGATACTGGTGGATTTGGTTTGGTGAGTGCGCCGACCGGAGCTAATTCCGGTGGATCTAGTTCGTCTCCGACAGAGACTACTAATGGTTTGTCTAGTTCGTCAACCGCGACGGCGACCGGAAATAGCTACGATATTTTCTTGAGCTTTAGAGGCCGAGATACTCGATATAGCTTTGCCGATCATCTCTACAATAGGCTTCTCTTTGCCAAAATTCACCCTTTCAGAGACGATGAGGAGCTCCGCCAAGGCAAGCAGATCGGCCCAGATCTTTTGGCGGCCATCAAGAAGAGTAAGATCTTGATCCCCATTCTCTCCGAGAATTATGGTACGAGCAGTTGGTGCTTGGTTGAACTGGCTCAAATAATGGAGTGCAAGGAGAATAACTCGGAGACTATAGTGTTGCCTATATTCTACAAAGTGGCACCCGCTGACGTGCGGCATCAAATTGGCAAATTTGGAAAGGCATTTCGTGACCATAAGACGCGTTTGCGTGAGAGGAATTTCGACCCAACGATTTTGAAGAAATGGGAGGATGCACTCAAAGAAGTCGGTGACTTGAGAGGACGGGAAGTCAATGGGTACTTCATCTTTTCACCAAAATATTCGCTACTTTCTTTTTATCTGTGCGGGTGTTTGCGGTTGTTCTGATCATCACCTGCTTCGCTTTCTTTAAATTCTTTTTGAATCAGAATTGAATTTTAACCTTGTTGTTTGTCAAAGATATTAGGGATGATTTGGACATGCCAACAAAAACTTCCTGTAGCGTTTGAATATGCAAAAATAAGTAATCGTCATAGCTACCAATGACATATTTCTTTTTAAAAATCATTTATAGCAACTAATTAACGTCCTTAACAATGTAACGAACGTAACCTAGAGAAGATAAAGAATTAAGGCGTTTACAATTAAAAAAAATCAGGGAACATGATGTTAAGAGATTTGAACAGTAACCACCAATAAGTTGTACTGCTAGTCTGAAATAAGTACGTAATTAGATAAGTCTGTGACAAGGATTAATGTAGCTTATACCATAAACTAGGGAAAAAAAAGAAAAAAATGTTGCAAAATCTTTGGATATAAGAGTAAAAATTAATTCAAAAGAATCTTATTTTGCAAGCGAGTGGGATCCAAACACCAAAATCTATAATTAGGTTGGTCAATGTCATTAAAGTGAAAAGAAAAAATCAAAAGGCAATAACTTATGGAACTCATGCATCGCAGGATCTTACTACCAGCATGCTACAATGTGGAAATAAATCCAAAGGTTAATGATATAAACATTGGTTGTCTACCAGCAAGTTCATTTTTTACGTTGAAATCGCTTCTGTTTTGGTGTGTGCCTTTTTTTTTGTGGTGAGTTTGGCATACTTGTGTAATAGTCTTGTTTCAGACGGGTTGTGTCGCTTTGCTGGTCACGATGTTGGAGCTTGCTTCTATGCGCTGTTGCATACCATCGATCCTTTTGTTTAAGTCCAACATTAGAGCTAGATATTTAGTGATTTGGGGCTTTAGCCGCTCGTTCATGTAATATTCATGATCTCATTAGCAACACACTCAAGTATCTTCTGGCTCAATAAATTTTGGCAAGAGTATTAATTGGAGTGGGGCACGCCATGTGAAGCAACCACCGCCATTACTCGCTCTAATCTTAGCGTATAAGATAATATTCGGAGTTGTTGGCAAAAAAAAAAAATCTTTATTTTTCTATTTGTTTCTTATTGCTTCGTCATTAGTTAAACAATATAAGATTGCTATTGCCATGTATTTAAACTCCTGTCACATTTAACAGGTCTGAAGCAGCAGTGATAGATTCGGTTGTCGAACAAGTGTTACTTGAGCTGAAGAAAAAGTTCGAGTTGGTTATTCCCGAGAATTTGGTCGGAATTGATAATCATGTGACGAAGGTTATGGAAGTTGTAAATAATAATTCCAGTGCCACCCTCTTTTTTGTCATCCATGGAATGTGAGGCATTGGTAAGACTACCCTTGCTAAAAATATCTACAACGAGCTCTCTAATCGATTTAAGTATTGTTGCTTCATTCCTGATGTTAGGGAATCATGTAAGCGTAATGGTATTGAGCACTTGCAGAATAAATTGATCTCTGTTACATTGGAGCGGGATTATAAAGTTTCTACTAGGGACGAAGGGATTAGGTTCCTCTCATCCAACATTGATAGTAAGAAAGTTCTCATCCTTCTTGATGATGTGGATCAGGATCATGACTTGAAGGCTTTGGCCGGAAATCGAAGTTGGTTTTCTTCGGGAAGTATCATCATTATTACCACCCGAAACATGAGTATTATTGACAAGGCTAGGGGGGACTACCCATATGAACTTGAGGGAATGAGTAGGGATAACTCTACGATTCTGTTTAGTAGACATGCGTTTTTAAGGGCCTCGCCTCCAAGTGAATTTATGGAGCTCACTAATGAAGTTGTGTCCACCACCGGAGGGCTTCCTTTAGCTCTCGAGGTCTTAGGTTCATTTTTGCATGGAGCCACACGGAAAATATGGACAAGCACGATAGAGAAGTTAAAGAAAATCCCTGACGAGGGAGTGCAAGATAAGTTAAGGATAAGTTATGATGCACTATCGCCTGGGCAAAAGCAAATTTTTTTGGATATTGCTTGTTTTTTCATTGGCACCGACGAGAGAATTGCATCCTACATGTGGGACGCATGTAACTTTTTCGCCATAGGAATTGAAGTATTGAGACTCCGGTCACTTATAAAAGTTGGAAATGATCACGAGCTCATAATGCATGACCAATTGAGAGATCTTGGTAGGTGGATCGTCCGTAAGGAGAACGAGAATACGCCGCAGTACTGTAGCAGGTTATGGGACTCTAGGGAAGCTTTGAAAGTGCTAAAGGAAAAAGAGGTAATAGTTTCTCTTCTTTTGCTCCCTTAGTCCATGTTCTACTGCTCGAGTGATGTTGGTTCTCTACTTAATGCTTGCTCTAGTGAACAAAGACGGTATGAGGCTGCTCTCTCTTAGTAAGTACTGCAGTTTATCTGAGATTCTTCTTACAGAAAGTGTACATTACTAAGTTTACTTTCAAATTTGTTAGATATTCGATAGGAGTAGAATGCATTGAAAAAATATGAATCATACGTGCAATAAATAACTTGACTATCCAACTGTGGCTAATAACTACTTACGATATGTAAATCATAAAATTCTATTATATGTTACATCAGTTTAGGAACTACTTCATTACCAAAACTCACATGATAGAACAGGAACATTTATAGACATACATAACATTAACCATGCTTCGTGCAATGACCTTTAAAAAGAGAAATGTATGATTTTTTTTTCCATATAGAAAGTCCCAGAGATATGGCTAAAATTCTATCTTGCATATAATTAAAGTATGTGATTATTGTATTTGTGAACTTAATAATAATAGTTTTCACTCTATTACTATGAATCCATCATTCAGTTTTATTCAAAGTGGTTGCTCAAAAGACTACACACTTGTTTTGCGTTTCCAACTTGCAACCTGTTCAGAATCTCAAGTGCCAATTGATATGTTAGCAATGTCAAAGCCAATGTCTATTTATTGTGTGTTTTGTATTACATCATGAAATAAGCTAAACTAACCACATGAAAAATGAATATGATGTATATTTTATATCTGAATGCTGTATATTTTATATCTGAATAAATTGGTATAACTAACTTTTAGAACTTAAAACGTACATTACTTGGTGCAATTATTTCAGTATTTTTGTTGGGTTCATTAAGTCGAAATCAAAGTCGGAATATAATTTATAAATACTACCACAAGTTTAGCTACTCATAATTAGTTATGAATCCGATGGCAAACTCGAGTAGTCTACATGAATTATACATAAGAAAAAGGGCAAAGAAAAGACTTTACAAGGTTAAATTTTCTTTGTTTTAAGGGAAGTTTGTTTTTGCCAGTGGTCACAATTGTTAAAATAACGATGTCTCTATGTGATTATAGTTCATTTGGGTATCTATTATGAAAATTATAGAAAGAAAGAAGATACATTTCTATTAAAGTTAATCAAATAGACTTTCGATTTTGCACAGTGTAATTTACTTAAATCCCGGGTATTGCTAACTAGTATAGTAATGAAGCTACATAACGGGAAGAAGAGGGTCAACAAGTAGTTGAGTTTTACGTATGAGCCATCAGGCCAAAGTGTAAAACTACGTTTATAACATGGAAGAAACGATAAACTATTTATTACTCAGAGCAAAACTAATACCCGAAGAAGGAGATCATACATATATATAATCCCAGTACTTATGCCCAATTTCAAAATCTAAGTAGACATCCTTCAGTTTGTCAGCCCTTATAAGTTATAAATACAGTTTATTGGCCAAGGAAGGAATCATATGTTCCATTTGCTAGTCCCTAAAGACACGGATGCATGTTAATAGAGATATGAACAATGATATTAGATTTTCTTCAGTTGTATATAAATAGTGTTGATGAATGTCAATTCTTACTTATAGGGAACAAGTAAGATTGAGGCCATTTCTCTTAGCAAAGATAGCTCAACATACCGTGGCGTAGCTACTCATCAAGGTGGCGTTATCCTCACGGGCAACCAATTCAAGAAGTTAACGAATCTAAGGTTCCTTGACGTGACGGGGGCACATTTTAGTGGAGATTTTAAGAATCCAACTAAGAAGTTAAAATGGCTTCGATGGCAGAATTGTCCCTCGACTTTTGAAGCTAACGATTTTCATGCAAAGGAATTAGTCATACTCGATTTGTCCGGTAGCAGTTTATCAGATAAATGGCGAGGATGGAGTTCCATCAAGGTAAGGTAGAAGAACAAATCTTTTTTCCTTTCGGTTCAATCATGTTCACTCTGGGCTAACCTCTCCACGATTATAATATTTCTTACCAGATGGCAAGGAAGCTAAAATATCTCGACCTTACACTTTGTCAATCCTTAGAAAGAACTTCCTTCTTCTCATATTTTGAGAATTTAGAGGTTTTGATTCTCAGAGATTGTCGCAATCTAAAGCAAATTGACTCTTCGATTGGAAACATGAAGAGTTTGATATGCTTGGACTTGAGCAGTTGTATTAGTCTCAAGGGGCTGCCAGCAGATGTGGGTAAATTAGAAGCACTGGAGCAGCTCAATCTATTTCGTTGTGCAATAGAAGAATTGCCAGACAGCATATGGGATCTGCAGAATCTGAAAATTCTGGGAATTAGTGGCAGTATGATAACAGAATTACAAAATGGTATTGGAAGGTTGGAAAATCTTCGAGAATTAAATGCTTCGTTTTGCCATCTACTGGGAGGGGTGTCGGAAAACATCCGTAATCTTTCTTCCCTGCAACATCTTGATTTGTCCGGTTTCAATAAGCTCCGATCGCTGCCGGTGCTTCCTTCCAACTTAACACATTTGCACCTCACTTGTCAAAGCCGCGGATTGCCTTCACTTTCCAACCTGACCCATCTCAAGAAACTACTACTTAGTTTTTGCGAATTTCTCGAGTGCATCTGGGAGCAACCATCAACACCACTAGAAAGATGCCTACACGCTCCCTTTGAATTGGAAATCTTGACAATTTACAGCTGCCGTCTCATGAAAACACTGGACGTTTTACAATTTAACCATTTGAGGACATTAACTGCCACGTGGTGCGATGATATACTTGAAATTCGAGGTCTTGATGAATTGCAATATTTGGAAAGCTTGGAAATCGTTCATTGTCCTTCAATTCAAAGGCTTGACCTTCCAAAATCCAAGAATCTGAAGATATTAAAAGCTCAAAATTGCAAAAACTTGGTTGAAATTCAAGGCCTTGGTAGGTTGGAGTCCTTGGAAGAAGCACATATCTCTAAGTGCGCTTCAATTGAGAGACTGAACCTTCCAAAATCCGATGGTTTGAAGATATTCAAAGCTACAAAGTGCAAAAGCTTGATTGAAATTCGAGGCCTCAATAGGTGGGAGTCCTTGGAAAAGATAAAAATCTCTTGGTGCCATTCTATTCAAAGGCTGAACCTTCCAAACTCTAAGGGTCTAAAGTCAGTTAGAGCTATCAGGTGCGAAAACTTGGTTGAAATTCAAGGCCTTGATAGGTTGGAGTCCTTGGAAGAAGTACATATCTCTACTTGCACTTCAATTGAGAGGCTGAACCTTCCAAAATCCGAGAGTATGAAGATATTCAAAGCTATATGGTGCAAAAGCTTGATTGAAATTCAAGGCCTTGATAGGTTGGAGTCCTTGGAAGAAGTAGATATCTCTGGATGCGAATCTATTCAGAGCCTGAACCTTCCAAAATCGAAGGGTTTGAAGGCAATTGGCGCTACCTGGTGCAATAACTTAGTTGAAATTCAAGGTCTCGATGGGTTGGAGTCCTTGAATATGGTAGATGTCTTAGGATCCCTTCAATTCAAAGGACCTAAAGGGATTTCCAACCTGCACAATACCGTGGATTGATGATTGCAGGTCCTTAGCAAAATTCCCAAACTTGTCATATTTTCGCAATTTACGGACATTGTCCCTATCAATTTGTCAGGAGTTTCGGGAGATCCGGGACTTGAGTAGAAAATGTCTCTAAAACCTATTGCAATCTTAGGATGTTGCTCGATACCTAATTTGTAATCTTGCACCAAATTCAAACTGCAAGAAACTGACTGAGCTTCAAGGGCTTGAGAAATTGGAGAAATTAATAGAATCGCTGCTATCCAAATTCTCTCCTTGCTTCGTATGTGGCAACCTAAATCCGTGTTCTAGTTAATTCTGGTGTTGTTTTGAGTGACGGGCATCCATAAATGTCCGATGGGGATGGGTCAGAATAGTTGAGATGATCCACATATCCCGACAAATGTACATTAGGCAGGTAAGCTTCCATTTCTCTTTTGAGATCTGTAACCCAATTTTCATATGTATTTCCTGTTTGCTACTTCTTATAAGATTTATTACCTTTTCATTGTATTTCCTGGTCGACAGTGATATCGTTTTCTTGCTTGAATTCAAGGAATCCGTGGAGAAATGTTCGTGGAAGTTAATGTGTCCTTTGGAGAAATGTTTTCGTTCATCACGACAGTAATGGAAATAGATCCAAAGGCCATGCACCATTTGTCGGGTAAGATCCTTCATCATTCAGAATCCATGTTCATTTGCTTTGAATCCGGATACCTAAAAGTCCAAGGCAAATAATAGATTAATGTTTGTAGAGTTAGTAATGCCATCTGCCATTTACCAGGACTTTTGAGTCAAGCAGATGATCGATATGGCAGGCATGAAGGAGAATGTCTTTCGACATAATCGGCTGCACTGTGAAATGATCCTTTTTGTAATGGATATGCTCTAATTAATGCATTAAACAGAGAGAACACAGGAAGCGTCTTCATAAGTTTTCTGAGGAAGCTTTCCTTTATCCTATATGCCATTTGACAACTGTCCGGCATCCATTTTGACATGTGAACAGCACATCAGTTGAATTCAATATAGAACTTGATCAAAGCCTCTGTGGTTTATGACCGTAAGATGCCTATCAGTTGGATTGAAAGAGTTGAAAATTGGAAATTAACGTTTAGTTTGACAACACAGATCAGTAAACGTTGGGTGTCATTAGTGGAATCTATTCGGCATATGGCTGCAAAACTTTCTTGGGTAACTAAAGATTCAGAGGTTCTTACTTTGGGAAGCTGCTGTCGTAGTTTGCTTGGAATCGAAGTTTTGCGAGGTTCAGATCTTATTGCAGTAGATTTTGATGTCAGATTGATAGAGGTTGCTGCTCGATACCAAATCTGAAAAAGCTTCTGGTGTGCATTTGACATTGCGCTCCATTTGGGATGTTGAAGCTCAATTGTAGCAAAGGATCAGCTATCAGGATTCATGAACACCCAATTACGGAACCCAATTGACCACTCATTTCTCAAAGAACGAATGGGCATTTAATTAATTTGTTGGGTCCCTTATCAGTAATTCTAGCCAGTCTTTATGTGCTCATATTGCTTATTATCTCAGTTGCACATTGATTAATTTGGCTTGGTGCACTTACCGTCCTAGACTTTTCTTCACCCGTCTTGATTCCATGAATGCTCTTGTTTACTTCTCTTCTCTCCTTGAAATGTTACCTGTCGAAATTCTGTCACAGACTTGCATTAAATCTAAAAATGGATTCGAAGCGTCCAGACAAGGCACGGAGATTACATGCCATTTGTGCTTCAAGAGAGGCCACAACTCAAGATATTGTCCATTGAGTCAAGAGAAAAGGTTAAGGTTCATTCATTACGTGTTTCTAGTCTCTGATTGTGTCATTTTTTTTTTTACTGACTATATTTCCTCAAGCGAACAGGATGAAGAGATAGTCGGACAGAGAGAATCGAACCAACTTGTCACAGAGATGCATCATAACAATGCCACCACTCAGGTACTTTTAACCTTATTGTTGAGAAATAGAGTATGCACTTGAATGGTTACAAGAGACATTTTAACTTGAGCATTGTTTGGTTCTTAATAGCCTGGATGGGCAGGCAGTGGAGTCATTTCTCTACTAAGAGATATCAACAATGTTGTGCTCAATGCTAAGCAGGTAGAGTGCGCATCTCTCATGTTTATCAGCTTTATGGTAGTGACTAGTGAGTGAGTCGTTATGCAAAAGTCTAACATTTGATTTGACAGTATGCAATTTTTTTGGGTCCATCACCAAAAGGAAGGCAGTATGGGATAGAAGCAAGAGAAACGGAAGCAGCCGCGGAGCGTTTGAAGGACATTGGAAGTGTTGGATCAACAAGATCTCCAAGGAGGAGGAAAATCGAACAGAAGTAGCTGTTTAAAGAGTTGGAAGTCTGATATGTGATAGTAAATTCTGTTGGTACGATACTCTTCAATTTAACATCAAGAGATGGAGTTTTTTTTTTTTTTTTTTTTTTTTTTTTTTTTTGTCTGCAAGTGTTTAATGATGTGGGAACGATAGTATTAGGACCATAAGCATTCTGTGCCAGCAGTTTTTCCTTTTCGTGCTCGGGAGTGGGTCTGATATTTAAAAAGAAGTGCAGTTGGCCTTATTTTTGCCTAACATGTTGGTGTCATATAGACTATGCAGCCGCGGAACATTGCTCTCATCCGAATGAAGACTTGTTTGGCCGAAAATGTAGTCGAACGAAAGATCTTTCACCAATGTTTTGACTTCAATTTTTTAAGGATTGATTTGGGTTCTGTGGCGACTCGTGCAAGAATTTTGTTATGGATGACTATGCTGTAAACCAAACCAAACCGAATAATGAATGATGAATAATTGCTTCAAAGATTTAAGAGAGTAAATTGCTGAGTAAATTGGGTTGTGTTATCGATTGACCCCTGCGAATTGGAGTTCTTTCGATTATTTATAGTCGAATACAAGAAGTAACTAATACTGACGGTTATTCCCTAATCGTCAGGGCATGATCTTAGGGCAATTTTCCAAATTAGGATTTTTTTTAAATAATTACCAAAATAGTATATAAAAAAGTATATACCAAATTGGGTATTGCGTGGGGCCCAATCAACGGCCCGATTACAGATTGGGGCCAATTTTATTATTATAATTATTTATCTTTAATTTTTTAAAATAATTACATAAATATAAATTATTTATCTTAATAATTTTTTAATTAATGAATGATTATTATCTTATAAAAAATAAGCTTGAAAAGATAAATAATTATAAATAAAAAAAACGCATCGAAAGATTTAAACCGCAGTAATGGATAGATGAACAACTGCAGCAAAATAGTTAAAAATTACAGCGAAAGATTAAAAACTGCAGCAAAAGATTGGAAACAAGTAAGAAAAAGGAGAAAAACTTTGAAATGACATATCTCATCGCTCGGGCGTCCGTTTGGGACGATTTTTTTTTTTTATTTCGCGAAATTTTTCGAGACGGATCCATTGGCAAACAACCATAAGTGGTTTGGTCGGGCTTTTTTTTTTCCCAAAAAACGTCGTTTTCCTTGTCAATTTTGCATTTTCTCCCTTTGATGCCACTTCTCGACACACATTAAAAGACAGAATAGTAATTTGGACATGAAAAACTCCCCAGATCATTTCTCTCTACAAAAGATGTGGTATAATGAATCCGACATAGAAAGATCGAAAGAAGAAATAGGGAAAGGACGGTTCATTTGAAATCGAGAAGTGGTATCGGAGGAAGAAAATGCAAAATTGACAAGGAAAACGACATTTTTTGGGGAAAAGTCCTAGCTAAACTGCCTACGGCTATTTGCCAATGGATCCGTCTAAAAAAATTACGCGAAATCAAAAAAAAAATTCGTCCCAAACGGAAGCCTGAGTGATGAGATATGCCCTTTTAAAGTTTTTTCCCTTTTTTTTACTCGTTTCGAATCTTTTGTTGCAGATTTTAATCTTTCACTTTAGTTTTTAACTATTTTTCTGCGATTCTTCATCTATCTATTACTGCGGTTTTGACCTTTCGATGCGGTTTTTTATTTCTAATTATTTATCTTTTGAAGCTTATTTTTTTATAAGATAATTATCAATCATTAATTAAAAAATTATTAAGATAAATAATTTGTATTTATGTAATTATAAAAAAATTCAAAAGATAAATAATTATAAATAAAATAAATATTATAACAAAATTGGTCCCAACCCCGCTCGGCGGCCCAATTACCGATTGGGGGGGCTCAGCACCCCGCTCGGCAATTGGGCCGCCGAGCGGGGCCCAATAGCACCAATTGGGTGCCGCTCGGCATATACTATTTTGGTAATTATTTTTTTTTAAATCCTAATTTGGAAAATTGCCCATGATATGATAACCGATCGGATCCGAATCCCCTGCCTGGGCGAAATCCGAGCAGGGGTACCCTCGTCCCATCGTGGCCATCCGTTCAATCACGAACGTTCACGATTACATCAAATTGTGGCCGGCATTTTTTTTTTTTGCATCACTTTTTGCATCCAATCAATCACAGCCGTCCATTCAATCAACAGACGGCTGTGATTGACTCGGACACCCCCTGCCCCCTTTGCGGCAAGGCAGGGGATCCGCGCCCTAACTGATCGGTCTTATCCATCATTCGGTTCTGCCTCTACGTGTCTCTCATGCCGATGTCATAACCTTCCTTTGATTCTTCTCTGTCTCATCGATTAGTCCCCATCGGTAACAGCTACCCAACTAGCTTGCCGATTTCACCAGCTCCTTTACAATTACAGCAAAGACGAGCTCCGTAGCACAAGCGATCTATTGCTCCCCTTCGAGATTCCTCATATTTGAAGTGCCGAAGCAAGGCAAAATTCTCCGACTCGAGCAACCCCACCTTCAATTTGGTCGAATTTGACGTCTTCACCTAGGCGGGGCTAGACCTCAACCCATGAAACCATCTTTGTCCTTGAGGCTCAGTTCGTGTGAGAAGTTCGAAGTGTGGCTTGATGAAGAAGATGAAAAGTTGATGTCAAGGAAGAGGTTTATTTGAAGCCCAAATATTTTTTTTTTCCTCTTTTCTAATGTAGAACAAAAGTATATGTGTGCCTATATATATAAGGACACAAATGATTCCTAAATTTTGATCGATTCTGCAATGCGGTCCCTAAATTTTTAATTTGACCAACGTGGTTCCTGAACTTTTAATTTGTTCAATGTGGTCTCCCAATTTTTGAGACATGTTTGACTTAGTACCTGAACTATAAGAGAATGTCCGGATATCATCCTTGAACTTGAATTAACGAAAGGACTACATTGAACATCTTCCTATATAGTTCAAGGACTAAGTTGAACATTTTTCAGAAGTTTAGGGACCATATTAGTCAAATTAAAAATTCAGAGACCATGTAGCATTTCTGGCTAAAGTTCACCGATCATACTGGTCAACTTAGAAGTTCAAGGATCAAATTACATATTGGATCAAAGTTCAGAAACTATTTATGCCATTATTCCATGTATATTTAATAGCCGAAGCTCACGAAAGCAAAGACGTAGGGCCAGCAAAATAGTACAAGGTTACTATTTAAGATGATTGGGTGTAGGGGTGTGCATGGTCCGGGCCGGTCTGGTCAAGGCATGGAACCGGGGACCGGACCAGTAGTCCGGTCCCCCTATTTTCCGGACCACGGACCAGACCAGGACCGGCGGTCCGGGCCGGTCCCGGCCCAGTAGGACCGCTAATTCTAATTGCTTATGGAAATTACATGTTTCTTCGGTGGAGTTTTTATGTAACAGCAGGAATGCTAGAATTTTTGCTATCCCTGTTAACTCATGGCTAATCTCAACTGGAAGGAAATATTTCAAAATGATAGAACTGATATAAACTTTTTATTTGAGCTCCAAAACCGGTTTAATTTTCTCCATGATGATTTTATATACTTTAATAGAAGCTATAAGAATGTCACTAGTAAATGTGTGTGTACTGGATGGTTGAGAGTTTTTTCATTTTAAAAGCCACATTGACCAGACTTTAGTATGTCAACTATCATTTGTTTCCCACTGCGTCTCCTTTTATGTCTCTTGTGTTTGTTAGCTTTCCTTTTGTTCCATTCTCAAGAAGTATGTCCAATTAGTGTTTCATTACTTTATTTTTTTAAACAAAAATCATTAGGTTAACTAGATTAGCTTTAAAAAAAAAAACCATTGTCGATCTAGTCCCAAACCATAGAACCCAAGGACCGGACCGCCTAGTCACCGGTCCCGTTTATTGGGATTGGGGACTGGACCGTCAACCTCAAGGACCAGACCAATACGCCCGGGCCGGGCCGGTCCGGTCCAGTTTGCACACCCCTAATTGGGTGAGACCATGAGAGCAGCTTTCACTATGAAAACAATACCTTTCGCGGTAAAAAGGGATTTTTTTAAAAAAGAAGAAGAAGAAGAAGGAAAAGCAGAAG
This sequence comes from Rhodomyrtus psidioides, assembly GCA_021437785.1. Classification (NCBI taxonomy): domain Eukaryota; kingdom Viridiplantae; phylum Streptophyta; class Magnoliopsida; order Myrtales; family Myrtaceae; genus Rhodomyrtus; species Rhodomyrtus psidioides. Next base: position 3,650,190 of record JAILYB010000030.1, read on the forward strand.
AACAACGTGTGAGCCAAAACTGGGGCAACTTGATGTCTGCAGTCGCATCCGAGTAGGTTTCTATTCCAATAATTATTCGAAAACCAAAATGATTTACATAATTTCAAATAACTATAATGCAAAGGTGCTTTTTCAATAGCAAGCTTTCATTGTTTAAGCTGTGATAAAGTTCGAGATGACGCATCATCGTACGTGGGTGAACTTAGATAAAGTGGGCATAAAAAAAAAAAACATAAGATAGGTAGAAGATGATCAAGCTATTACCCGAAAAGAGACAAAAGTAATATGCACATTTAAAATTGAGAAAGATGTAGATATAATAAAAGATAATGTTTCTTATGTTCTGGCTTCCCATTACATGGATTATTTTTTACCTTGTTAATTAGTCAGGCTTTAGTATTTGGCTAGAAAATCGCCATAAGTAAGAAGAATGCCACTGCTTACGTGCTTTCTAAATTGAGATGAAAAAGAAAATTAAAAGTATTAACGCATAATTTTAGACGGTCGGCCACCTCTTAGTTTGTCAGTTTTCGCTGTGTAGAAATGGATATTGTCTTACCTATATTTTTCCAAATTGAAGGGAAAAAAAAATCAACCCACTATCCTCAACATGGTCTCATCATTGGATCACCGGGACTATAAACAAGTACATGCTAAAACCTATGGAATAGACCCGCAACATATTAAGGCAAGTACATTGGATCACGGACTAAAATTGTGCTCCAGATTTAAAAAATGGTCGGCCAGCTAAGTTTCTATTAGTTTTGCAATCGAAAATCGGAAAAAAGATCGCATACTAGGATATATATTAGTCTAAAATCGTCCACAAACGCATGGATGAAAGCCGAGTTATCATCTGATGTAGCAAAAAACAGGCAGAGGCAAGACCTGTAGTAAAAGTCACGACACAGGGAGGCCAACTGACTCATCTCCTTGTCTGGCTCTTCATTCAACTAGATAGGGTTGGACTTCCATTCCACTTTGGTAATGTACAAGTCAGAAGATAAAAGTATCATATGATGATTGCTCATTCTGCTGTTCAAAGCCATAGATGATGACTAAGCATAGCTATGGAGAATAGACTCCAGGAGCATCAACAGGATTCCTACCAAAACCAATCCAGTTTGGTCAATCTCTCTTCATTTCCTTTTTCCTTTCTTATTTGATGGTTGGGGGTGGGGTGACCGTACAGAGAATGAATGGAAGCGGAAGATTCTATACAATGCTCTCGCAAAATAAACACGACGAGCAGCACTAATGAGGCATACGCTTGCCGCTGGTGTAAAGACTACTGGAATCACCAAGGTATTGCAAAAATATCGACACTTATATGTGACAACCAAATATTCCTCTAATAATTCCCTCTCCGCAAACTTTCTTTCCTTCAAAAAAACCTCTGCATGGTGAAAGGTGCACTAGCATCAACAAATCTCGGACTAGCTCCCGCTTCAGAGAAACATTTTCATGACATCTGCACATTCTTTGGGATCAAATTGAAAATTATACCACTTCTGTTCGCTGATAATCACTGATAATCTTCATAAAACCTACCCGTCATCCTTCCTATCCTCCAAAAGGCGCTTTCATCGCTTCGGCAGTCATGGAAGCAACCACAGCCCTGTGAAGTCTTGGCGCGAGTGGTTGGGCTCTGCCAAGCCTCATTTCTTTCCTGTGCATATCACCTACTCGATGAAATGCCCGTGTTTGCCCATGAGATTTTGGTCCATTTTCTAAGCTTGTCGCGTGTTCACCTTGCTTGTTTTAGTTCCTGGTTTGGTCCCTTGGTTGTTAGTGTTCTGGTTGTGGCCGTTTTTGGACGATCGGCCAAACCATGTCCCTAGGCAAGTCAACGCAGAGTCAGAGAAGGCAGTCGGCATCTCGGTTGAGCCTCCGGCTGGCAATGATTGGTCCCTCCGCCGTCGTGATTGGACTTGGGGGAGTTTGTGCCTAGATTGATGGCAATACCTCTAAACATATGGACCCTCTAAGCGGGGGAAGGTAGGTCGCAGCAACAACGAAGTTTAGATTCCTGACTTTAACGTCAAGCCAAAGTGAAGGTTGTTGAAATATGTTCGAGTTTGCGTCCATGAATGGACCTGACCCGAGAAGAATTATAGTAAAGCACAGAGTTGATTTTTCAAATGCGCAAACGACCAAGTGCAGGATTTCAATGTTGGTAACTTATGGACACGAAATATTCCCTTGAAAAAGAAAATTCCCAATTGGACTTTGTTTCCTAATTCCACTTGGCATAGATACAAGGGCGCGCTTCACAATGAGTTTTTTCGTGGGTCTTTCTTCGTGAAGAAGAATTAATGTTCAAGCCAAATAACATTATCGTAAAATTTGTTAATTTTTTTTGTAAAGTAAGTATGTATATAACTTTCCAAAGAGCCAACGTACAAGATGAAGCCAAACACAAAAACCTTGTACCAAAGAGGATACGACATGTCCTAAATGATATAAAGGTGATGCGGCCAAACGGTGACCATCAAGAAGAAGGGAGGAAAGAGCAAGAGGCCAACAAAATCGACCAAAATAACCTACAAACTAAACGGCCAAAACAACAGCCAAGAAGAGAAAAACGGGCCGAACAAGCGGCCAAGAGTAAGAAAGGAAACAACTAGAAGGAGCTGGGACGGTATTCAAATATGGAGGGAGAGAGACCCCAATTCCTTTGCATGTGCCTATTCCGAGGATTGTCTTCAATACGACCAAAAGTGAGGGCTTTGTCTTTGACTACTTTGATGAGAAGTTTAACGATACCCGGCACAAAAAGAGGCTTTCCTCTGAAGAGGATTTGATTTCTCTCGGTCCAAATAATATGACATAAGACATCAAAAGAGAATCTAGCCAAGCGATGAGGAAAGGAGTGGCCACCGAGGAGTTGCATAGCCCAATGGATATGATCATGTTATGGTCGATTGTGCCACAACAAGTTACATTTTGAAGCCCAGATTAAAGCTATACTACCCGTGATAGAACACTCAAAAAACAAATGGTCAACCGAATCCGGTCTACAAGTACAAAAAGCACAAACCACACCCTCTATCCTACGACGTTGAATCAAAAGAACTTGAGTAGGGATACAGTTTAGAGTTACTAACCAAAAAAGGAAGGCGTCCCAAGGAGAGATGACACGATCCCATATAAAAGAGTGCCAATACACAACTGGCCTTCTATTTTTAATGAAGTCCCAAGCGGAGGAAACCAAGAAGGCACCAGAAGAATGAGATTGCCAGGTGAGTTTTTTTTTTTTGGTAAGGAGAGATTGCCAGGTGAGTTTATCCGGCCTATCTTCAATAAAAAGAGGGGCCGGCTCATGCCAAGCGCCATAATGGTGTTGAGAATAGCCGATGCTTGCCAATTCGACTCAAAGAAGGACCGGACCGAGATATCACGAGGGATTCTAGAGCGATAGATATCCATATGATTAAACAACATATATAGGAGACCCTTGTCGTGCCAACAATCAAACCAAAAGGAAGTCGAGTATCCATTACCAATCCCCCATTTAAATTGCAAATAGAACTCCGGACGGAGGTCCAATATCTTCTTCCATGCCCAAGAACAGAGAGTAGGCTTGGAGGCTACCCAAAAGTTGACATTTTTCAGAAAAGTAGAGTGTATTCACTTACACCATAAGGATTCTTTATCAGTGAAAAGAATACAAATATGCTTAAGGGTGAAAACCTTGTTACAATCCACTAGACGCCGAATACCCAACCCACCCTCAACTTTAGGTAAGCAAATATCATTGCAAGAGACCTTGGCACCGCCGACGCCTAAGTCAGGCCCTTTCTAAAGAAACTGTCTAAGTATACGTTCAATTATATTCAGGACAGACTTAGGCAAGGTGAATATACTAGCCCAATACACATGGATAGAGTGTAAGACCGATATAATGAGTTGCAAACGCCCGGCACACGATAAGAATCTCTAAGATCAAGAGCGTGCTCTAAAAGTAATAGCGTCAACCAATGCATCACAATCCACCTTGCTAAGCCTAGAATCAATAACAGGGACACCAAGGTAACGAAAAGGAAGAGTACCTTCTTGGAATTCCAAGCAATCCCGGATCTGATCACGAAGAGCAACCGTCCCACCGGAAAATTAGACATCACTCTTCAATGCATTTGGCCTTAATCCAGACCATGAGGAGAATAAATCCAGACCCTCCTTGAGTCGGGTGATAGAGCCCAAGTGTGCCTTGGCAAATAAGAGAACATCATCGACAAAGAATATATGAGATAACTCCAATGGCTTACATCTCCAATAGAAGTTGAAACCTGATGGTCTTGTCTTGGCATGAAGGATACCGGAAGAAATCTCCATAACAATAGTAAACAAGTAAGGAGACAAAGGATCACCTTGCCTAATACCACGGCTACTAGAGAAGAATCCATGGAGTTCCCCATTGATAGCCACTGAGAACTTAGGCGATGTTACACATTCCATAATCAAATTAATGAAGAAGGCCGGGAAGCGAAAAGCTTGTAACACCAACTCTAAGAATAACCAATCAACCGTATCATATGCCTTTTGAAAATCTACCTTGATGGCACACTTTGGTTTGCAAGGCTCATGATGAAAATCCGCGAACAACTCTTGAGCAAGCATGATATTGTTACTAATCCTCCGCCCTTTAACAAACGCATTTTGAGAAGGGCTAATGATGGAGGGAAATATGCAAGAAATTATATTGGCTAAAATCTTGGTTATGCATTTGTACAAAGTGTTACAACATGCAATATGCCTAAAATTAGTCATAGCCGAGGCATTGAGGATTTTTGGCACAAGAGATAGGATGGTGGCATTATTCTCCTTAAGTGAACATCTGAAAATAAAGAAGTCCTTGATAGCCAAAATCATCGATGGACCCACAATATCCCATGAGGATATAAAAAAATCTACATTGAAACCATCGGGTTCGGGAGCTTTACCTTTAGCCAAAGAGAAGAAGGTTCTTCGAATTTCCTCATCCGTGAAAGGTTGAGATAGGGATTCCACTTGAATATCATCCATAGTGCGGTCAATAAAGTCACGTATATCTTGAACCCCAAGCCGAGTGGAAGTAGCATCTCCGGTGAGCAATCCATGGAAGTGCCGAACAATGTGAGCCGAGACAAGGCTAGATTCGGTCAACACCGACCCCTCCCCATCCAAGACAGAAATGATGCGATTTTATAGCCTTCGCTTATTAACAAAATGATGGAAATACCTCGTATTAAGGTCCCCTTCCTTGAGCCATTGGATTCTTGCTTTTTGTCGATAAAAGAACTCCTATTGGAGTCTAAGATCAGAGAATTCTCGAAAGAGCTCCACCTCCCTCTTGGCCAACATAGGATCAAGAGGAGAGAGTTCAAAGGCATCTTGAACCGAGTTGAGGGCAAGCCTAGCCTCTTTCGTACGAGACGCTATATCCGAGAAAGAGCTTCTATTAAGCTGCTTGAGCCGAGTCTTGAGCAGCTTGAGCTTGCAACAAATGATAAACATGGCGACCCGATGAAAGAAGAGCCCCAAACTTGGGCCACAATGTCCTTGAAGGACGAATGAGAAATTCAGAAGTTGAAGAACTTGAATGGCTTTATTGAGTGAGTAGGCGGCATGATCTTGACAACCATCGGAGTATGATTAGAAATCCCAAGTGCAAGAAAGGTCGCCTCAGAGAAAGAAAACAACCGGCCCCAATGTTCATTCATAAGAACTCGATCAATCTTGCGTTGCTTTCTTGAGTTACCCGATGAGGTAGACCAAGTGAATCTATGCCCCATATATCTTAAGTCATCAAGACCCACTTGAGTTAGGCAATCCCCAAACTCATCAAAAGCGGGAATTCACGTGTTAAAGCTTCCCATTCTTTCTGTGTGATCTCGAATTGCATTAAAATCATCAGCAACCATCCATGGCTCCTCACAAGTACTCAAACTAATAAGGTCAGCCCATAAACTTCTCCTCAAGACAAATGTGCACTCACCATATACTATAGAGAGAAAACAAGTCTTATCCATGGCAATCATCCTAAGGCGAACATGGATCAACTGAGAGGAGACCTTAGAGAAATTCACATGAATAGCCTGGGGATCCCAACCGAACCATATGCTCCCACGAGGTGAGTATTCATAATTAGAAATCCAACTCTAGCCCGGTAATAAATCTTCAGAGATACTAGCAAAGAAAGATTCCTTAACCTTAGTTTCTAGCAAGCCAATACAAGATAGCCGGCCACTTCTAACGAGGGATTGAACTTCAGCTTGTCGAAGAGGGTTGACAAGTCCCCTTATATTCCAAAATCCAAAAAACATATTTACAATAAGAAATGTAAGGCTTACCACCTATTAGCCCTTTTCCTCCTCCCCTTGTGGTTTGCTATCGTGGCTGAAGAAGGGTTCAATTCCACATCAGCAGGTTGAGGAAGACCAGCGACAATCAACCGCGATCTAGTGAAAGGCGGGGAGGGAGAATAACGATCCTCCTCTGAGGCGCTACCAATGTCACTAACAATTTCATCATCAACCCCTAAAGAGGCTGAAGAAGCAATGGATGCAATAGACACATATCGAGAAGGATTGTGCGGCTCATCAAGATTATGTTCCGCAACCCCTAACTTGGCAACATTCTGTTCCGCTGCCCCCATTTCGCTAGGCCGAATAGAGGGAACAAGGGCTGGCTGAGAAGACAAAAGCTGAACAGTAAGCAAAATAGGAGGAGAAGGTTGCCTTGAGGAAGTCATCGGCGTAATAATAGGCCGAACCTCCACCGGCCTTGCTGCCACACCTAAGTGAGCTATAGTATCCAACTCCTTGAGTTCATCACCAGGTTTGACCTCAATTACAGTAGCTCTAGTTTCCAGGTCAGTATGCAACTCGATCACGGCAGTAGTAGGGGCTAACGTCTCCATGGGAGGTGTTGACACCTAAATTTTGATTTTAATAAAATCATTCATCTATTTCATAAAATGAGAGTTAGTTTTAGTCTTCACAAAATTAAACTACTGATACATTGCATATTTTGTCAGTCGTATCGTTGCATTAAACTGACGGTGGTAAGGCTCGAGCATATGAACTAATTTTCAAGATAATGATTTTTGGTCTAAACCTTTAACTAGCTTGGTGGCTAGAATTATACGTAAAGTGTTCATATCCATCTAGAAGGGTTGCGTTGATAAAATATTGGAGATACTAAAGAAAAAATATATTGAGCCAGATTTGACGTATGGAGCAAGAACATGTTGATGAAGAAGGGAATTGATATCTTAGTGGATTATTGGGGTAAGAACAATAAGAGTGTCACAACTTTTGTACGGAGATCACTTGAGTGCCTCAACTTTTTTTTCGATCATCTGAGTGCCTCAACTTTTAAATATGGATCACTTGAGTGCCATCGCTTAGGTGGCGATCGGAAAAGCTTATGTGGCGACCGAAAAAGCTGAGGTGGCGGTCGGAGATGCTTAGTGGCACCGGCGATCAAATTTTTCGAATATATTGATATATATGTGTAATTTTTCATAATTTTTTGATTAATTTTTTTTCTTATTTCATGGTCTTTGCTTGGCCGACGAGTCCTCGACGACCCTCGCCGGCCCCCAGCCGACCGGCTACCCTCTCCTCCGCCCGCCTCCGCTGGCCTCTGCCCCCTTCAACTGTACCTCTCCATCCTCTTTCTCCTCGTCGCCCACCTCCACATCTGTCGTCTTCCTCTTCCTCCTTCTCTCCCTCTCCCTTCTTCTCATAATGATGCTCTGTTTTGGAGCACCAAAAATAGAGGCCATCCACAGCAGCCTCAGATTTGAACCAAGCTCGTCTTCATCGCATCCGAAGCCTCGACACCCTCAAAGAAGCCATGCGAGATGACGCCGAGTGTCGCGCAACCTCGACCACCCACAGATGCACAAACCCTAGATCCCTTGGCCCAAGCGTCTAGACCACGATTGTTGGCACAAATGCGAGAATTGAGACCGTCGGCAACCATGGAGGCATCGGACCGGCGACTAGATCTAAAACAGACGTCGTCAGGTGCAGTCGAGGCCCCTTCGCCCGTGGTCGACGAGGCCGTGAGGGCCCTGGCTCAGATCTGGTGAGGGCCTTCGTGCCCTCGACCATAGCCATAGAGGCTGCAACGGCCATCGCTGAGGACCATCGCGACCTCGCCGGCCCAGGGCGAGCCGGCCGATGCCCGTGGGTTGGCCAATCGTTGCCAGTGAGGGTCGCCGGAATCCTTCTTCTTCAAGCCGACAAGAATGCCCCAGAATATCAAAAGAAGAAAATTCTAGAAAAAGAAAAATGTCAAAACAAATAAAAATAAGCTAGAAAAAAAAAATATATATATATATATTTTAAAAAAATGAAGTGTCGTTAAAAAATAAATAAAATAATGAAAAAAAAATTTGTGTAGGACGATTTGCCGGAATTGACACTCAAGTGATCGACTTTCGCCGGAAGTGGTACTCAAGTGATCTATATTTAAAAGTTGAGGCACTCAAGTGATCGAAAAAAAATTGAGGCACTTAAGTGATCTCCGTACAAAAGTTGTGGCACTCCTCCTATTCGCACTCATATTGTTCTTACCCCGTGGATTATTATATGACTTTCTGATATGGAGAAGAGAGGAAATAGAATATTGGGTCTTTCGTGGAGGGCCCAGCTTCTCTGCCCATAAAAGGAAGGCTTAACACGTAATGCCAGGGGGACGAAAAAAAATTCTTCTTCAGACGGCTCTCTCTCTCTCTCCCTAGATCTCTCGCCCGACTCCCTCTCGTCAGTGCTTTTTCATCGCTCCCCCTACTGTTCTACTGCCGTCTCTGCTTGCCACTTCTCAAGGACCGCCGTACCACTACCCTCTTGCTCGAGCTGCTCCCCCATGCTCATGTCTACTGCTGCTCCGCTGCCTGCACGACACCGTCGCTGCTCCCCTGACGTTACTACCACAGCTCGACGTTCTGCTCGAAGACCGGCGCCCGCTCGCCATCCTGCTCGAAGACCGACGTCCGCTCGCTGCCCTTTTCGAAGACCGACGCCCGCTCGCTACCGGTTCTGCTCGCCCGTTCGCCGCTCCCGCTGCCGCTGTTCTGCTTGTGCCGGCATCTCCCTTCTTGAGCAATCCTGCTCCTGTCGTTTACCCAACACCACTATCACGTCTCTGGTGCCCTTGAAGGAAGCCAAATTGTGTTCGGTCTCTCTTAAGCTAATCGTGACACTTGGAGGTTTGATACAAGTGCTGGAGTGAGCGTTCAAACCGGAGGTTCATCCTTGCAATTAGGTATTTTTCCTTATTTCATGGTCTGTGATTTTTGAATTCTAGATTCTTGCATTGACTGAACACCCGATCATGTGCCTTGGAAAAATTAGGTTTAAAAAGATGTCCAAGAATTGCCTATTTTGATAACTACGCATGAAAATTAAGTAAGGGGTTCTTGGAGTTGCAAGCATGAGAATGGGTTTTTTTGCATATTCCTTTTGATGCCGACACTAAGGAGAAAATTAAAACCTTTTTCGGAAATTCAAGATATCAACTTTTTTGATCTAAATTGCCAAAACCAAATTTTTGTTAACTAAATCTTGGATTTAATCAATTCGTCCTATCGCCGCTTAGGTCCGATTCGCTATCTTCAGAAAATTGATCTCAAAATTGCAAGGCTGAATTTTTTTAAGAAAGAAATAATAAAAGGAGATATGGTCTCGATTGTCTTTCCTTTTCTATGTGGATGGATTACCTTTTTGACTTGATTTGGTCATGTTTTGAAAATTCCTAAAAGACTTTAGTAAGATATGATTTCCTAAAAATCCTATCTAATTATCTTTTGTAGGAAGATGAGGTTTCTTAGAAGCCTTGTCTCATAAAACTTTAGGCAGTCAAGTCAATATAACAAAACCTCTAAGAAAGTTCCCACCATGGCCGAAAATTCCAAAAGGAAACTGAGAAAATCATATCCACGTATATCTTGCCATTGCTCATGCATATCTCATCTTTTGCATATCTTGCCTCTCATATTTTCTAATGTCACCTCATATATTCCATATTTTCGAAATCCCTTAGCATATTTTTTTTAAATCATATTTCATGCATTGCCGAAAATAAACAAAAAAAAATAAAAAATGTCATTCGCATTACGTCACATAATTTAGCTTGCATGTATCCTTGCCCCGTCATTATGTCATGTCATGCATTTTTACCACGTCAGTAAGCCATGTCACGCATCCTTGCCACGTCATTATGCCATGTCATTTTGCTATGCCATTTTTACATGTCATTAGTCTCATGTTTAGGGTATTCATGATAGGTGAGTCTAATTGCTTGGTTGATTTTCTTGAATTAGAAGTTGCATGCCACTTAGTCTAATAATAATTTTTCGCATGTTATATGTGGCCCTTGCATGATTAGTTTAGCTAATTGCATTTTGTCCCATCGAATTGCCTTGTGTTGTCATTCTGTCCGCATGCTTTAATTAATTAGTTAAACTTTGCATATAGGGAAACACGACCTTAACTTTGTGTGTATTGCACTGCATCCCTTTATTTGGTCATCTATTCATGCCATTGCATTCGCGTTTGTTCGTTCATTACATTCATGTCATTCATGCTACCATCGCATTCATCCCCGTCATTTAGATAGTTTCACGTCATTGTATCCATGTCATTCATGTATTGCATTATAAAAAGCGAAAACCCCAAAAAGAGAAACACCTCATTTGAGCTTCAAATTAATTCAATCTGAGTCGTCAATTTAGGACATCCCATATGGAATTAAGGTACCGAAAGAGCATTAGTTTTAATTAACTAGTGTAATCAAGTCCCCGAATCCACAATCTCTGGTTCGTAGAAGTAAAATAGTCCTCTCGCTGTTTTACTTAGGTTTCTAATCAACCTACCAAATATAATTAGTAGCGACTCCAAATTCTAAATCATGCTGATTATTTTAAGTTGCGATTTGGTAGGGCTTGGGAGAGTTCGTATTAGGTTAGTTATTAAAATTAACGTAATAATCCAATAAGCCTAATTTTTTAGGTCGCGACAGCTTGGCGACTCCACTGGGGAACGAACCCAGAATCTTTGGTTCGTAGAAGTAAAATAGTCCTCTCGCTGTTTTACTTAGGTTTCTAATCAACCTACCAAAAATGATTAGTGGCGACTCCAAATTTTAAATCATTCCGATTAATTTAAGTTGCGATTTGGTAGGGCTTGGGAGAGTCCATAAAAGGTTAGTCATTAAAATTAACCTAATAATCCAATAAGCCTAATTTTTTAGGTCGCGACAGGAGGCATAGCAGCCCCGCCTTTAGACTTGGAGCCACGATTCTTTCTTATCACCTGTTGCCAACGTGAACCATCTTGAGCCGGGATTGATTGAGCAATCTTAGGGCCTTTAGGACCAACGACATCCATATTTGAAACTTGAGGAGCAACAAAGCAAGGATGACCTTTCGCCCCCCTCTTGTGACCAAAGGTGCCACAACATTCGCAAACTATAGGCTTCCACTCATATTCAACATCAACAGTGCAAGTTTCTCCTTCCAAGATAATGTCAATCGAGTCAAGGAGGGGTTGTCTCGCCTTGATTTCAATACAAACTCTAGCAAAATAAATCATACCCATTTGCTCGATCATCTTGTCAACATACAACGGTCTTCCAAGTGCGCTAGAAATGAAGCTAATAATGAATGCCGACCAAAGAACGTACGGTATGGATCTTAAACGAATCCAAGTGGGAAGAACTTCATGAAAGCCCTTCCTAAGCTTAATTTTTGAATGTCATTGTTGGAGTATCAAGTGAACACCTTCGATCATAATCGGCCCTCCATCCAACACCTTCCTACGAAAAGCATCATCCGGAATTCTAAAAAAGAAGAAACGATCCTCATTTACCCTTACATCAACAAGATTAGTTCCCCAAGCTTGCTTTGTCGCCTCTTCAATTAGCTTGAAGTTGAGTCTCCTTCCAACGAGATAGCCAACAAGACATTCACTCCAAAATGGATTAGCATCCTCGATGATAGCTTGCGGTACCTCAAGGAGCGGTTTGCCATTGACAATCGTAGAAGGAAAGAAAGCAAGATTGTAGCCCTTGTCAGCCACCTTGGCAATTAAAGCCCAACTACGGGGCTGAGGTGGATGTGTATTGGCACCAAGTTTGAGATTTTGGGGGTCATTCGTGGTCCTACTCAAGCTGCGATCTCCACCAGTAGTAGCAGAGAAACCTGCCCTACTTTTGCTTCTGTTTGGCTTACTAACGAGTACACCATCTTTCGCCAAAGGGATAGGCCGAGAAGGGCCAGCCATGTTCTGCAAGCCATTCACCACAGATGGGGTACGAGGGTCGCTTATAACAGGTCTTCCCCTGCTTCTACTACGCCTACCACCTTGACCTCCAGCTCGTTCGAGTGCTGCAACAGAGGGGACAGTAGGGGAAACAAGGGCAGATTTGCCTTTGTTGGCAGCACCCTTCCTCCCACCTTCCTTGCCAATAAGATCATAGGACAGAGGTGGATCAAGAGGGGTTGAAGAGGAATCTACACCAGCATTAAGGGCCATTTGAGGGGGGTGAACCAGAGCTAACCACAGTTGGGACAACAGCATGAGCAGGAACTACCTCCATGAATGCTTTCCAACCAACAACAACCGGTCAAAATAGGCCTCACACGTACAAACACCTCAAGAGGTATAAAGAGGGGGTAAGCTGAGGAGGAGAGACAACCACAGCAACCCCAGGCCAACCAGTCAAACCCGCACCAATTAGGACAGACACCTCAGTCCCAAACCACCAAGCCAAGCAGGGTAAATAGGCAAACTGAGCAATGCCACACCAACGGGACCAGAAGAAATCAAAGCAAGCTAAGGTAATGAAGAGTAGGAAGATACGACCTACCTCTCCAAGAATGAGTTCAAACCATCCATCGAAGGGCGCCGGCACGAAGAAATACTAACTCGACGCAGCACATCGGGTGATAAATTCTCAAATCTGCTCTAACGCCCATGTGAGGAGGAAACATGGGAAACCGGTTGGAGAGGGAGATAATGGGTAGTATGCGACCTCCGAGGAGGAGTGATAGCCCAAGGCGCGCCAGAAACCGCCTTAAACCGTCCACTCAACTAGCAGAGAACGAACTAGAGTAGGGAGGATTGCGGGAGCTCCACAGGCTATAAAGCTCAACGAAATGTAATGCCGTTTGGAGGGATGGTAGTAGAGAGGAAGAGAGCTCGTGGCCAAAAATCAGCTCAAACGGCCACCGGAATCGACCGGAACATCTCAATCTCCGTCAAGTGAACAGTACCCATGAAGCTGAATGGGAGAGAGCATCGTAGGTCAAAAAACCTAATTTCATCGTGATTATAAGAAATTATTTCTTGATAATTGTGGAGCTAAACAATGCGTGAGTTATTAGGTGTAATTGAGGGTTGGAAAACACTGAAAGTATTTGAGTGACTCGAGTGTGGTTGTGATCTCCATTGAATCCCTTGATCTATAGTGGAACTTGTTATTGCTTTCCCGATGGACGTAGTTCACGTGAACGAACCAGATAAATATGATGTCCGATTTATTTTCTTTTTCAGTCTATTCTATCATTCGATCATTTGCTTCTACAACAATTTGCATGCCTTCCAATAGACAACAATTGCGCAAATAACCATTTGTGATTACTTCAAGGAATGAACTCAGAGACTTAAAACATGACAAGACCTCATCACTCACTTCTTTGATAAGAAAAATCGAGTTTTGACACCGATGGAGCTCTAATTGGATGCTTAACGTAACCAAGTCGCGTAACTTAGATCTCTAGTTTGCCGAAAATGGAACGTCTTACCATATTCCACTTGTCTCTGAAGTTAGCCCTAGTAGGTTAGTGGCGACTCCAAATTAAAAAGAATTTTGCGAATTAATCAAATCAAGTGTCCCAACATCGCGTGCGATAGGATTTGGGAGAACCTGTACCATATAGGGCTGTCAATTTGGCCCGTGCCGGACGGGCCGGTCCGGTCCGGCCCGGCCCGGCCCGACCAGGCCCGAAATGTTTCTGCCTTTTCGGGCCGGGTCTAGTACTTGGACCGGGTCGGGCCGGGCCGGCCCGAGACCAAACTTTTGTAAATACCTATTTTTTTCTTTTAAATTTAATTTATTTTTATATTTTTTCATTTGATGGTTTGTTAATTAATTTTAATTCAAAAAAATTTTAAAAAAAGGAAAGAAAAAAATATTTTCGACCCAAATCCGGCCCGGCCCGGTTCGGGCCGGCCCGAGCATGGTACTGCTCAATTCGGGCCGGCTCGGGCCGGGCCGAGACCCGGCCCGGCCCATTGACACCCCTAGTACCATATGTGAGCAAGCACCTCGAGATAGAGGAATGACCCGTCTCCCTTTGGCAATCTGTTAAACCCGCGGCATGTCCGAAGACTTTATAGGCAAATCTTTTCCCTTCAAATTAAGACTTCTGAAACGATTGTCATCTACTTTAGGCCAAGACTTGCAAGTAGATACGTCTTTTTTTACCATAACAAAAAGCGTATCATGTAGCGGTGTGATACTTTCTGTTGCTCCTTAATGTTTTCAAGAAAAACGTAAAACCAAAAGAGAAAAATTCTCATTATGCTTGTGGACAAAATGAAAATAATAATAATAATAATAAATATATGTAATCTTGAAGTGATATTCGACAATACAACATTTCATTAGCGAAATGAAGTTTGTCCATTTAACAATACCATAGTTAATGAGCTTAAATATATCCACAAAAATACATTTTTTTTATGGAATATAAGTTAACAAAAAATAAGGAAGTTCAACGATGCAACGACCGGTGGTGTATATGTATGCACTCGTCGTTTTATCTTTGGTTTTTCATGAACTTCTGCATCGAAATTTCCTACAAATTTATTTCTTGTGCATTGAAATTTCCGTCACACAAAGCCAACAACCATAATCGCGTGGTTATCGCTCCAAAGTTAAGCCTATAATAAGACACTGGGCAACAAGAAGGCATTTCGTATTTCCTCGGAGGCACTCTGGTTTTCTTTTCCTCCAGACTTGACAGGAAAAATTAAGGGCAGAGTCAGAGCAAACGATATGCATCGTCTCATTTTTGAAAATTCTTTTTCTGTGCTTATGGCACTGATCCTTCTCCCCGGGCTCGCGTTCTATTTTCTCAATAAGAACAAAAGTAGTAGTTGTAGAAATGCAGGAGATGCTGATCTTGGCTCTTTTAGTTCGTCGATTGTGCCGACAGAAACTAATTCCGGTGGATTCAGTTCGCCTCGGACGGAAACTAATACCGGGGCATCGCCGATTGGAAATGGTTACGAAGTTTTTATAAGCTTTAGAGGTCCAGATACTCAGAAAGGCTTCACCGATCACCTCTACAACGGACTCGTCAATGCTGGGATTCGTGCTTTCAGGGACGATAGCGAGCTCTGCCAAGGCCAGGAGATCGGCCCAAATCTCTTGGCAGCTATCAAGAACAGTAATGTTGTGACGAACACGAAAACAAACACAGAATAACAAGGATTTACGTGGTTCGATCAAGGTGATCTACGTCGACGGGCGAGGCAAAACGAGATTCCACTATAATCAAGGAGAGTACAAATTACAAAAGTCGTTCTCAGCGACTGAACAAAGCTCACGGCTCACAAATCTCTCAGATGACGAAAAAACCGCCATACACCAAAAAACCCAAGCCGCAGTAGTAAATAGGGCCCAAAAAATTTTCTCGGTAAATAGGGCCCAAATTGAGGATTGACACTCCCTAAGTCGAACTTGCGAGGCAAAACGAGATTCCACTATAACGTTTTCTTGGTGAAGAAAAATCTTTCAGGCTCAAACTTCTACAGGATCCTTGTCTCAGATGATGTTCTCCACGTCTGCTGGGACTGTTTGATTTTTTGAAAAGGGGTCCTAGGATGAGGGTTCTCCACGTCAAGCTAGGACTGCTTGATTTTTTTGAAAAAGGTTCCCAAGACGGAGGTTTTCTACGTCCGATGGGATTGCCTTATTTTTGAAAAGGGTCCCGAGACGAGGGTTCTCCACGTCTGCTGGGACTGTTTGATTTTTGAAAAGGGGTCCTGGGACGAGGGTTCTCCACGTCTAATAGGACTTTTTTTGTTTTTTTGAAAGATCCCGAAATTCGTCGGGAATTCAGTTTTGACGCAGTAAAAGATTTCATTTTGACGAAAATTTCACTGGTACGCTGATGATGCAGGAGGTGACTTTCTGGGAGCTGGGTTCTCCAGGTATCCTGCAGAAAGTTTAAACCAGCAAATTCTCCTCAAAGGGTATTAGTTTGGGACCCGTGTTTTTCAGGGATCCTGTAAAATATCAAATGAATGTGCTCCCTTCCATGGACCATATGTTTTTCTGGGATTTGGGGTCTCCAAAGATCCTGCAGAAAAATAGATTTGTAAGTTCTTCTCTTCAGAGCGAGGCCTTCTTCTAGGGATTTGGTGTCTCCAATGGATCCTGCAGAAGTTTGAGCCTGAAAGATTTTTTTTCACCAAGAAAACGTTAGCAATCTTTGGGAAGACGACGGCTGTCCATCTGACAAAACCGTATGATTTAAGTTTTAATCATGAAATGTGCTTTTTGATGCTGGAGGTTATCCAAAACATTCCTGCAACATGCGAATGTGATCACAAATCCCTTGCACGGAAAACCTGGATCAACAGTTTGAAGATTCCAAAAAGAGTTTGCTCAAAACATCAATTGGAATATTTTTCGACAAGGAGGTCTTCTCACCTGTTTTGAGATAATGGTTTTTATAGGGGATGCACTCAATTCCCTACTAACATGTGCCTAGGTTTTAGGCTCATTCGCAGCGCATACATTTTGATCGGTCGGGAGGTCTTCCATGGGACCGTAATGTTAGGCTTGGTATTGGTCTTCAAGGGGGACTCACTTTTGAGTCAAGGCCATTGAACGAAAGTTTTCACCATCTGCTTTGGGTTTACAAGTCAAGAACCTTGCAAAATGAGAAAGAAATAGCCTTGCTCGTACTTCTTCGAGCTAAGCTATATGTTAACCCAAGTGTCTTAGTCAGAGAAGACTGTTTCGGGGTTATGATGTTGGTAGGATTGGGGACCGAAAAAAGGCTTGTTTTTTGCTCAGAATTCGTGAAGGGTTTGACATTGGTGATCATTGCAAATTTGCCACCTGTCCTTACCTTTCTGCATCTTCAGTCTTTGAGGTGTGCGTCCGCTTTTGAGGTATGCACAAGTCCTTTAGAGAGCGTCTCTTGTTGCATTAAGAAGATTGACAACTCTGCCTGTGTCTTTGCTCCGCGTCTGACACCATTCGGAGGAGCATGCTATTTGATCTGACTCCTTTAGGGGTTTTTCTCTCTTCCCCACTAGGCTTCATTGGGGATCAATCAAATAGTTTTCACGAGCATCAGCCTTGCTTTTACCAGGCACTTTGTTTTTTCTTGATGCTGGGGATTTTTTCAAATTTTCATCATTTTTTTAAAACACCCTGTTTTTCTCATCTTCAGGGGATCGTGTTAGACATATAACCAAAGGTCTAACAAGGTTAAGCCATAATTTAGGAATTTCTTCGCAAACCCTAAGTCTTGAAATCCTCCGTTTACGAAGTGATGATGCCTTCATCTTGGAACGTGCAATGATCACTAACGGGTTCATGAAATGAATTTGCAGGCTCAACTTGGCTGTGCAAAGGATATGGTGTGTGGGATAGAGAAATGAACGCTTCTCGTCATCCTATGGCATTTGGATTACCATATAAACAACACACAAAGATTAATGTTAGTCCGAGCAAGAAAATTTCTAACCATTTTATCCTGATGCTGCTGGACTTACTCCCGTTTTGCCCCGATGTGGGGTGGTTCTTGACAGGGTTGAGAATGAAAACCGACGTTCAAAGGGGTTGTCAATGGTCACCTGTAGTGTTTGGGGATATGAAACAAATGCCTCCGTCATTCCAATCCATTTAATTGCTGCGAATAATCCCTACTTCCGTAGGTCCAGATTTTGCTATCTGATCCGCTCCACTTCTCTCTCAAGTGTGTATAGGACGTGTTTGGATTAGGCTTTGTCTCTCGTCTTTTGAGGAAAACGTCCTTCTGAAAGTTTTGAACAACTTTTGATTGGAAAAATCTCTTTCATTTTCTCCAAAAATTTTACCCGTCAAGGGGATTTTATGATGCACAATGCATGTTCTTATTCATGTTCAGACAACCTCCTGTTTTAAAACATGAATGTCAATGAAGTTAGAATTCTATGTCTTTTCTAGACATCAGATTCTGAAAGCTTTTCTTTTTCCCTATGTTTTTTTTTATTTAACATCTTTAATAGATTAGGGAAATGGATACTTACCTGTCCACCGTGGCTAGAGATCCCTGAAAATGTAAAAGAAACATGTCATTGTATCTTCACGAATTTTTCAAAAACTTGGAACGATACATCTTACCCTTGGTCATGTATTCCAACGGGTAATACATGGGATGTGAAAACATGTTTTGCCTTGATGGCGAGCCCCTGTCAAAGACGGGAATTATGTGTCAGTTTGCGTTCCAAAATTCAAGACAAATTGGAACGATACAGCCTTGTTCTTGCTTTGTGTTTCCATTTGAACACAAACGTGCGGCTTGCAGAAGTTGACCCTCTATCTTGTGGCCTTGATCCCTCCATTTGGTTGGCGATAAATCCTTCTCAAGGATTTGCCCTAGAGGAGATCCATTCATGTTTTTGGACGCATTCCAACGCCATTCTTCGAGGTTCCTTTTATTCTGGGAAAAAGGAAATTTTTAATCAAAATGCATGTCAAAGCATGTAATGTGGGAGCAATACTTTTTACCCTCCACTCGCTCTTATAATCAAAGACCATTTCTTGGAGTCCTGACTTCCGAGGTTAATAATTTAATCCGTCTCCCCATCGGCGAGTTCTTTTCTTTTGAAGCTTCTTGGTGCCTACAATTTTCTGTTCATCCTGACGGCGAATCCCTGTCAACCATAAACATTAAGCGTTAGTTTGAGTTCCGAAATTCAAGATAAATCGAAACGATACTGCTTTACTCTTGCTTCGCGTCACAGATGTGAGGTTCGCAGAAGTTGGCCATCTAGCTTGTGGCCATGATCTATCCATCTGGCTGGGCGACGAATCCTTCTCAAGGATTTGCACTGTATTAGATCAATTCATGCTTTTGGACGTATTCTACGCCATTTTCCAGGGTTCCATTTCTTGGCAACCTGCCCCTCCTGAAACTGATGTTTCTTTGCGCCTCCATGTTGGCGAGTTGTTTTCTTTTGTGGCTTTTTGGCGCCACCAATTTTCTGCCGAATGAAAATAAACTCATGTTAAGCAAGGGATCTTCGGAGATCAAATTAGAACGATACAAAATTACCGTCCACCCAGGTTTGTATCCTGGGGTTTACTTCTGATGCGAACGACTCTGTCATTGCGTCCATGGATTTTGCCAGAGAATAAACGTCCTTCTTTGTCCGGCGCACAAATGATTCACTTGCCCTAGTTAGGCGTGGTTTATCATAGCTAGGTGACGTCTGCCCCAGCGAAATTCATTCCTGCATTTTGCTATGATCCTCATCCTTTTTGGTAATGTCTTCTCTCTTGAGATCCATGGTGACGTCTTACTGACGTATTCCTGTCTTTCGTCGATTGTTGACGCGCCACATTTGGTGGGGGTCATTTTAGTATCTTATATTGATGTGGACGATGAATGTCGCTTCCTCTCGTCTGTATTTGCGGGTGTTGTTCGTGAGATGATCCTCGATCACGTCAACAACTGCCCTGCCCCAGTTGGGCGATGTTTGTCTTGGCAAAATGCCTTAGCATTCTTCTGCTCCTTAACGATTTTTAATCCAATTTGAAGATGTCTATGCACCTGCACATGAAGAGACAGGCGTGAGATGATCCTCGATCACGTCAACAACTGCCCTGCCTTAGTTGTTCAAGGTTTCGCCTTTCCAAAGTTTGAAGGAATGGTGCTCTTCAAATATTTTGCCCCAGTGAGGCTTGTCTTGATGTTTGTCATCTATCTCGATTGCCAGAGTCCTTGATCATATGTATCTAGACAGCTTGACAGTCTTGGGATTTGTTATGTGGCGGTTGGTGATTCTCTCGATCACAGTCGCCATTTGAGGCATTTGATGTTCCCCTATTGAAAAGAAGAAACCTCATGAGTACATGGCATGTATAATTGACTATTGGAGTCGATACAATTTACCCTTGAAACTTGTCCTATGGGAACCGGCATTTCTCCATTTGGGTTCTTCGTATATAAGATATGTGCATGATATGCATGATGCATGTTATCTATGCTAGCGATGAAAAATGAATTCGTGCTTTCTACTGCACTCAAGGAAATCATTTTTATCAGATGTCAATCTACAAAACTTGAATTTTTTTTCAAGTGTTCTTTTCACAGAGATTTATAAATGATGAGAAACCTCTTCAGGTTCTCCCGAAGGTTTTGTTCATAAATTGAGCCATTAGAATGCTCTTAAAAATATTTAGCCAGAGTGCATGTCTGAGATGCCATGAAAAGGGGTACTTCCTGTTTTGTCATTTGAAAGCACTGCCTCCTGAGTCCTCTACTTTTGATCATCACCTGAGAGGAAAAAGAAAGGAAACATTATTCCCATATCTAGAGGACAATCACCTTGGAACGATACGTCCTTTTACCCGAATAGATGGCTCCGCATCGTTCTCTTCCTCATTTAGAAGGGCTTAGTGCGTTTTGTCTTTGGTGGATTTATTCTACTTCATCATGCTTCATGGGTGATAACTGCTTCAGAGACTTCCCCTACGTATCCCCATGGTGAATTCGGTACATCCGACATTCGGTACCGTTTTTGGGTAGAGAGTGATTTGCCCCCAGCCATTGAGTGATTCGCCTGGGCTGGCTGATTTAGTTGTAGGCAGTTTGATCACGCCATGTTGGTGTATTCCTGCTTAGTTGGAGTCGGTCCACTCCTTGTCAGGTGGTTTTGGCACTTCGCACCTTTCCAATTTCTCTGACATCTGGCCTCTACTTTACATTTTCTTTTGTGACACCAGATGATATAATCGTGCGATATTCGGCATTTGATGTTCCGCGACGTTTTACACTTCTTGGTCTCACCAATGCATTTCAGTTTCTTCATACATCTTTTGCCTTGTCATCGTTTCATGACGTCCCTCGAGCATCTTGCTATTTGACATCAGCAAGCACGGGTTTAATCGTGGCTGAGTACTTCAACATCCTGAAGTGTTACTTCACAGGCAACAGTTTCCTTCATTGTGTCCTGTCGCATTCACCTTACGTTTTAACAATCTGTCAATCCACCTGCGCGATGAAAGGAAAGAACGAGTTGATTACTGCACAAGGAGCTTTAATTGAAACGACTACGGATTTACTATCCCCGCTCTAATCACTTCGGGCATCCAAGACAATGAAAATTCTTCAGTGGTCCCATTCATTTTCATCATCACTTGCAAGAATGGGAAACCATATCAATTTATGAACAAATCAGTTCGATCTGGAACGGAGGACACCCTTTTTTGGCTTAGGGAGAGTCAATCCTAATTAGGTTGCTTTTTCTTCATAATTTGATTCATTTTGTCATTGCAATCCCTATGGGTGACATCTGCTGAAGGCACATTTCTTTCCATCTTATAGGGAAGACAAATTTTCCTTCGTTTGAAGGCCTTGGCCTAGCCTCAAAAGTCAGTTTTGAACAAAAAAATATTTTTCATAATTTTTGATAATTTTTCGGATTTTTTTTAATTATTAAAAATACCCAAAAAAATCAGAAAAATACCATTCGTGGTCAGAAAAATATAAAAAAATACTCAATAATTTTGTTTTAATTTCATCTTCAAGTGTGTCACCTTAAATCTTGAAAATTCGGCTAGGGTCACTATGCTCCTTAACAAACATAAACCCGAACCGAGCCTAAAAAATTCATTTCGAGTCCTTTAATTTTTAATTCTCACTTTTTATAAGCTATGACATTGGATTCTAAAGTCTTGAAGTGCAATTGGGTCAATTTGCCCTCCAATTTGATCAATTTTCAATAAAAGGGCTTAATTGCATAATTTTCTTTCAATTTAGCCCCCGGTTTCATAAATCTTGAAATTAAATTTCATGCGGGCATACCCATTCAAATTAAACACCTCTACCCTATAGTTTTCATCATGCTGAATCCATTGGTCGCCTCAATTTGGGCCCTATTTACTACTGTGTTCGATTGGTCCCCTGATCTTCATCGCAGTAGTAAATCTTTTTAATACTGCGCTCGATTGGTCCCCTGATCTCGATTGGACCAATCGAACGCAGTAGTCATTTTACCCGACAAGGTTCGATTGGTCCCCTGATCTTCATCGCAAGTATCCCTTTCTTGATTTTAATTTATTATTCGAAAATCATTTATTTATTCTGAAAATCTTTTTTAATTTTCCAAAAATCCCATATCGCGACACGTGGCTAAACCACGACCGTCCGATCTGGGTTTTATTTTATTCGGACGCGGCCCACCACGCTGACGTGGCTGCTGACGTGGCATGCCACGTCAGCGTTGACCCGTTGACCCACACCCCGTCGCCGGAGAAGATGACCGGCGCTTCGTCGGAACAGTGATTATTTCGGTGAAGTCGCAGGAATCCTCGTCGGAAGACACGAACCGGACCCAATCCTTCATAATTTTTGGTCCTTTTTTTTACCATTCGGCTCTTCAGCACTTCAACACCAATATACAACCAAGACACGACGAAAATAACGCCGGAGAAAGGCCGGGCCGGACATCCACAGTCCCGGCGCCGGCGACCCATTTGCAAACACGTTTTTTTACGTCCAAACTTGATTCTGAACCTTCAAACAACATTCAAGGAGAGTTTAGGGACTTACCTGAGCTCGTTTCGAGTTTGCCGTCCGTCGTATTTGCCAAACCGAGTCCTCGACCCGTGTATGCCCCGGGAACTCCGGCCGGACGTTTTTTTTTTTTTGTGAGTCAATGCAAAATACATGCCACAAGATGCTTAGAGTTGGATCTAAATAAGTTTTAAGGCGAAACTTGCACGAAAGGGGGCGGGAAGGGCTTGGCCGAGAGCCCCGAAATGAAATTCTCATTGAAGCATTTCGTCGAACGCCTGGTGTGCACTGAGAAAAATGAAGCTCGGGGAGAGATACCAACCTGTTTGGAGCTCGCTGACGGCCACTAATCTCCGGTGATGTTTGATGAGTGTTGCTGAAGGTCTTGGGCTCCCGGTTGTTCCTTGATTTTGTCTGAAAAATCCCCCCCTTCTCCAATGGCCGAACTCGGTTATAACCGAGCTTCTCCATCTACCTCGTGACCGACCGGCGCTCCTTTTGTGCCCATGCCTCTGCAAAAATCGAGCACCATTGTCTGCTGAGGTCCCCCACGCTCGCACATTCACTTTTTCTTTTTAAAAATGAGCTCTCCACGTTCTCCCATCTTCTCCTGTTTTCCCCTGCTTTCGGCGCCATGGTGGGTCTGCAAGTTGCAGACCCGGTCGGATCGGGTTGGGTCGGGTCTGACCCGACAGGCCCGGTTCGACTAAATCGCCCAATTGGGCCCCAATTTGACATTTGTTTTATGAAATTGATGCCAAAATCGGACTCCTTGACATGTTTTCTATCAAATAAGAGTATTTTTGTGAATCAATTGATTGAAATTTAGTGAAAACCCCAAATTGTCCCTAGGATCCGAAAATGATTTTCGCTTAATCGAGGGCCTAAACGATCAAATTAGTTAAAATTGAGGCCACCAATGGATTCAGCATGATGAAAACTATAAGGTAGAAGTGTTTAATTTTCATGGGAATGCCCGTGCGAAATTTAATTTCAAGATTTGTGAAACCGGGGACTAAATTAAAAGAAAATTATGCAATTAGGTCCTTTTGGTTAAAATTGATCAAATTGGAGGGTAAATGGACCCAATTGCACTTCAAGACTTTATAATCCGTTGTCATAGCTTATAAAAAGTGAGAATTGAAAATTACAAGACTCAAAAAGAATTTTTTAGGCTCGGTTCGGGTTTATGTTTGTGAAGGAACATAGTGACTTGAACCGAATTTTCAAGATTTAAAGTGACAAACTTGAATAGGAAATTTTAAAAAAAAAATTATTGACTATTTTTGTGTATTTTTCTGACCACAAATGGTATTTTTCTGATTTTTTGGGTATTTTTAATAATTAAAAAAATCAAAAAATTATTAAAAATTATGAAAAAATATTTTTTGTTCAAATTTGCCTCTTGAGGCTAGGCCAAGGCCTCCAAAGTTGATTTTGCAATTTTATGAGTTTTTGGCTATTTTTAATTAATTTTGGAAATAAAAATTGAAATGAAAGATGACCAAAAATTAGGTGTTAATAGCTGCCCCTCTTTGAGAGTAAGCTCGTCAAAGGTTGCTTTCAAAGACAAAATGACAGCTGAATCTTGACCGACTCGACTGGGGAAAAGAAATGTTATGACATCGGACCCTTAAGCCTTTTGATGAATGCTCAAATTAAATCCCCGATCTGCTCTTGCAATTTGAACTTGGGCATGAGTGAGAGAGACTTACCTGAAGCTCCACCTATCGGATGCTGCCGGTTGTGACAACTTTCAAGAAGATACCTAGGACTCGTCATTCAGAATATCCTAGGCAGATTAAACTCTGATCTTGTGTTGACCCTTCAGGCGGTATCTACCATGAGTTGACCCTTCAGGCGGTTTCTACCATGAGTTGACCCTTCAGGCGGTTTCTACCTTGGTTTGACCCTTCATGCGGTTTCTACCATGAGTTGACCCTTCAGGCGGTTTCTACCTTGGTTTGACCCTTCAGGCGGTTTCTGCCTTGTGTTGACCCTTCAGGTGGTTTCTACCTTGAGTTGACCCTTCGGGCGGTTTCTACCATGGTTGACCCTTCAGGCGGTTTCTACCATGGTTTGACCTTTCAGGCGGTTTCTACATTGGTTTGACCCTTCAGACGGTTTCTACCTTGAGTTGACCCTTTAGGCGGTTTCTACCATGAGTTGACCTTTTCAGGCGGTTTCTACTTTGAGTCGACCCTTCAGGTGGTTTCTACCATGAGTTGACCGTTCAGGCGGTTTCTACCATGAGTTGACCCTTCAGGCGGTTTCTACCTTGAGTTGACCCTTTAGACGGTTTCTACCTTGGTTTGACCCTTCAGGCGGTTTCTACCATGAGTTGACCCTTCAGGCGGTTTCTACTTTGAGTTGACCCTTCAGGCGGTTTCTACCATGAGTTGATCCTTCAGGTGGTTTCTACCTTGAGTTGACCCTTCATGTGGTTTCTACCTTGTTTTTGCTTTGAAAAGGGGTCTCATGACGAGGGTTTTCCACGTCCGATGAGACTGCCTGATTTTTGAAAAGGGGTCTCGAGACGAGGGTTCTCCAAGTCTGATGGGATTACCTGATTTTTTGAAAGAGGGGTCCCGAGACGAGGGTTCTCCACGTCTGATAGGACTGCTTAATCTTTTGAAAAGGGTTCCCAAGACGGAGGTTTTCCACGTCCGATGGGATTACCTGTTTTTTGAAAAAGGTTTTCCATGACGGAGGTTTTCCACGTCCAATGGGATTGTTTGATTTTTTGAAAATGGTGTCCTAGGACGAGGGTTCTCCACGTCAAGCTAGGACTGCTTGATTTTTTTTTAAAATGGGTCCTAGGACGAGGGTTCTCCACGTCAAGCTAGAACTGCTTGATTTTTGCAAAGGGGTCCCGAGACGAGGCTTCTCCACGTCTGCTGGGACTGTTTGATTTTTTTGAAAAGGGGTCCTAGGACGAGGGTTCTCCACGTTAAGTTAGGACTGCTTGATTTTTTGAAAATGGGTCCTAAGGCGAGGGTTCTCCTCGTCTGCTAGGACTGCTTGATTTTTTTGAAAAGGGTTCCCAGGATGAGGGTTCTCCACGTCCGATGTGATTGCTTGATTTTTTTAAAAGGGTTCCCAGGACGAGGGTTCTCCATGTCCGATGGGATTGCTTGATTTTTTGAAAGAGGGGTCCTCGGACGAGGGTTTTCCACGTCTGATAGGACGGATTGATTTTTGAAAAGGGGTCTTGGGACGAAGGTTATCCACGTCTGATAGGGCCGCTTGACTTTTGAAAAGGGTTCCCAGGGCGAGGGTTCTCCACGTCCGATGGGACTGCTTAATTTTTGAAAAGGGGTCCTGGGACGAGGGTTCTCGACGTCCGATGGGACTTTCTTCTTCTTTTCTTTTGAAAAGGATTCTCCCTTCTTTTTTTGAAAAAGATTCTCGTGGCGTAGGTTCTCCACGTCAGAGTGGATGACTTCTTTTTTCTCTTCTTCTCTTTTTTCTTTTGAAAGACCCCATAATTTGTCGGGAATTCGGTTTTGAAGCAGTGAAAGATTTTGTTTTGACAAAACTTCACTTGGGTCTGCTGAGGCGACATTCTGGGAGCTGGGTTCTCTAGGTATCCTGTAGAAAGTTCAAACCTGCGTGCTCCACTCCACGGAGCAAATGTTTTTCTGGGATTTGGGGTTTCCAAGAATCTTGCATAAAGTTTAAACCTGCGTGCTCCTTTCCTTAGAGCGAGGCATTCTTCTGGGGATTTGGGGGTTGCCAAGGATCCAGTAGAAGTTTGAGCCTGAAAGATTTTTCTTCACCATGAAAACATTAGCAATCTTTGGGAAGACGATGGCTGTCCATCTGACAAAACCGTATGATTTAAGTTTTCATCATGAAATGTGCATTTTGATGCCGGAGGTTATCCAAAGCATTCTTACAACATGCAAATGTGATCACAAATTCATTTTGCGGAAAACCTGGATCAACAGTTTGAAGATTCCAAAAAGAGTTTGCTCAAAACATCAATTGGAATATTTCTCGACAAGGAGGTCTTCTCACCTGTTTTGAGATAATGGTTTTTATAGGGGATGCACTCAATTCCCTACTAACCTGTGCCTAGGTTTTAGGCTCATTCGCAGTACATACATTTTGATCGGTCGGGAGGTCTTCCATGGGACCGTAATGTTGGGCTTGGTATTAGTCTTCAAGGTGGACTCACTTTTGAGTCAAGGCCATTGAACGAAGGTTTTCACCATCTGCTCCGGGTTTACAAGTCAAGAACCCTGCAAAATGAGATAGAAATAGTCTTGCTCGTACCTCTTCGAGCTAAGCTATATGTTAACCCAAGCGTCTTAGTCAGAGAAGATTGTTTCAAGGTCATGATGTTGGTAGGATTGGGGACCGAACAAATGCTTATTTTTGGCTCAGAATTCTTGAAGAGTTTGACATTGGTGATCATTGCAAATTTGCCACCTGTCATTACCTTTCTGCATCCTCAGTCTTTGAGGTGTGCGCCCATTTTTGAGGAGTGCACAAATCCTTTAGAGAGCGTCTCTTGTTGCATTAAGAAAACGTCCGTTTCCGAAGTGGTGTTGCATCCATATTGGAACGTGCAATGATCACCAACGGGTTCATGAAATGAATTTGCAGGCTCAACTTGGCTGTGCAAAGGATATGGTGTGTGGGATAGAGAAATGAACGCTTCTCGTCATCCTATAGCATTTGGATTACCATATAAACAACACACAAAGATTAATGTTGGTCCGAGCAAGAAAATTTCTAACCATTTTCTCCTGATGCTGCTGGACTCACCTCCATTTTCACCCGATGTGGGGTGGTTCTTGACAGGGTTGAGAATGAAAATCGCCGTTCAAAGGGGTTGTTAATGGTCACCTGTAGTGTTTGGGGATATGAACGAATGCCTCCGTCGTCCCAATCCATGTAATTGCTGCGAACAATCCCTACTTCCGTAGGTCCAGATTTCGCTATCTGATTCGCTCCACTCATCTCTCTAGTGTGTGTAGGACGTGTTTGGACTAGGCTTTGCCTCTCGTCTTTTGAGAAAACGTCCCTTTGAAAGTTTTGAACAACTTTTGATTGGAAAAATTTCTTTCATTTTCTTCAAAAATTATACCCGTCAATGGGATTTTATGATGCACAATGCATGCTCTATTTATGTTTGGACAACCTCCTATTTTAAAACAAGAATGTCAATGAAGTGAGAATACTATGTCATTTCTAGACATCAGATTCTGAAAGCTTTTCTCCCATTTTTTATATCTTCAATGAATTGAGGAAATGGATACTTACCTGTCCACCATGGCTGGAAATCCCTGAAAATGTAAAAGAAACATGTCATTGTATATTCACGAATTTTGCAAGAATCGGAACAATACATCTTACCCTTGGTCATGTACTCCAACGAGTAACACATGGGATGTAAAAATCTATTTCGCCTTGTTGGTGAGTCCCTGTCAAGGACGGGAATTAGGTGTCAGTTTGTATTCCAAAATTCGAGACAAATTGGAACGATACCGCCTTGTTTTTACTGTCGCGACCCGTCCGAAAGCGGACGCGGCTAATGGATTACCGATCGCGGGTCTTGGATCGGCGCGAGCCCTCCCAGGCCCATACCAAATCGCGGCGGGAGTATTTTTCAAAGGATTCGACGATAAGAGTCGATCGCTTTCGACCTTCAGTGTGGTCGCGGTGGCATGTGCAAATTGTGCATGCATTTGGAGTCGCCACCGGTCTTTCTTGGAGGGTAGACCGGAAACCTTACTGATCGATTGGAAGAGATCGATCAGTTCTGCGGAACCAGAGATTTTGGGTTCGGGGACTTGGTTACGCTGGTGTCATTACCAACGCCCTTTCGGTACCTAACGCGAGTGAATTTTCTGCAATTTTTCTCAATTTTTTTTTGAATTTTTCCTTAATAATTCATTTTTTTGAATTTTTTTATTTGATCTTTTTTTATAAATTTTCTGAAAATAAATCCCAACTGACGGTCCCTAACTCGCCACGTGGCGTCTCGGTGACAATCGAATCATTTTAATTTTTGTAAAATTCCAAATTCATTTCTTTTAATGTTAAAAATATTTTTTTATTCTGAAAATCATCGGATCACGACACGTGGCTCATCTGCAGCCATCCAATCTAGCATTTTTTTTTGTTTTTGTTTTTATAGGACGCAACACAATGCAAAAAATAAAGAAGATATTAAGTCATTATACAACATAAACATAAGCAAAGGAGATAGGATCCGGTGAATTTTACGACGTCGGAGTCCGTCGGTGCTCGTGCAACAATGTGAGGGGGTATAAACCACCAGCAGGAGGCTCGGCCTTCCGATTCTGGGGTAGCACAATATAATTTACAGAAAATAAATGAATAGAATGCCTTGGACACCAATAGGAGGCTCGGCCTTCCGATTCTGGGTCTAATAAGTAAAATGTAGAAAATGCCCACTTTTATTAAATGCAATACAACACAAATTAACTATATGATGCATGAAATGCTAGGACATAAAGTAAATACGCAGCAAATATTCAGACACCAACAGGAGGCTCGGCCTTCCGATTCTGGGTCTAATAAGTAAAATATAGAAAATGCACACTTTTATTAAATGCAATACAGTACAAATTAACTATATGATGCATGAAATGCTAGGACATAAAGTAAATACACAGCAAATATTCAGCAACCTTAAAACTCTAGAACATAGCCTATCCTCTTAGGAAGCCATCACCGAAAATTTCACCTTAAAAGGAGTCCAAATGAGTGAGATATGACCACAATACCTCAGTTCGCTCGATTTTCGTCGACTGTTTTTCAAAAAATCACCATAATTTAACCAGACCTCGAAAATTCATGAAACCAACGGGAAATTGTTAAGGACATCTTAACTTAACCTGTGGTGGTCAGAAGGAGGCGGAAAGGTCGCCGGAAGGGCTGATCGTAGAGGACGACGGCGGCGGCAGAAACTGGTTGGTACAGGGTCAACAGCGACCTTTGCTCATTCAAACGGCTCTCCCGGACGAATGGCTGGGCCAAATGCGCCTTATAATATGTCCCTGGAAAGATAAGATGATAAGCTTTCTATTGGAGGTGGTTTCACATCGATCTGATATTGGACGACGGAGTTATGACCGGAACAGTGAGATGGTTCGGGCAGCAGCAGTTTGGTGGAAGATGGAAAAGAGAGAGAAATCAAAGGGAGATGAGAGAGGAAGAAGAAGAAGGAGGAGGAGGAGGAGGAGGAGAGGAAGGAGAGCACGGATGATGGGGGGGAGGTGACTAAATACTAAAAATAAAATAATAATAAAATAAAATACCAAAAAGTAAAAATAATAATAAAATAATCAAAAGTGAAGACAAAATGATTAGTCCCTTTTTCCTTTTAAATGATGATGTTTTCACTCATTTTCCTTTTAATCATTACTAATATTTTTGTCAAATTCAATTTTATGGTGATCAGAGAACACCCGAAATCGAACTTGAATTTTACTGTTTTATGAGGTCCTAAAGTAAAGAAAATTAAAAATAAAAAATACCGACTATTTGTATATATTTTGTGACCTCAAATATTATTTTTCTTTGATTTTTTTCTTTTCTTTTCTTTTTTTTTTTTTCGAAAATATTAAAAAAAATGAAAATTACGAAAATTATTTTTTTGGTCAAAATGGTTCATTTAGCTTGACCAAGGTCACCAAAATTGATTTTCAATTTTTCAACTTTTTATAGATTTTCTATGAATTTTTTTTAAATAAAGGAAAAAAGGTTGATCAAAATTTAGGTGTCAACAGCTGCCCCTCTTTGAGAGGAATCTCGTTAGAGGTTTCTCTCAAAGATAAGGTGACACCTGAGTCCTGATCGACTCGACTCGGGAAACTAAAGGAAAAGGAGTCATGACATCCAATCTTCATGCTTGTCCATGTATGCTCTTTCTTGAAGGGGGAAACGTTCATTTGACATGAGAGAGTGAGATAGTAGAGAGACATACCTGCCACTTACCCGTTCGATGTTTGTGCGATTTTCGCGGTGTTTGATGGATTCAAGAGAATTTCTAGGAACTCGTTACTAGAGTATCCTAGAGAGGTTAAGCTCTGACCCGTATGGTAGGTCAAACCATAATGGGATTCCTAACTGATAGGAATCTAAGGAAGACGCGTCCCATTTGGGATTTGCTAAGGATTTTGATCCGTATGGTGGATCAGACCATTGAGTTGACCATTTAAGTGATTTTCACTATTGGATTGACCCTTCAGGCGGTTTCTACCTTTGATTGACCCTTCAGGCGGTTTCTACCATTATTTTGACCATTCAGGCGGTATCTACCTTGTTTTGACCCTTCAGGCGGTATCTACCATTGATTTGACCCTTCAGGCGGTTTCTACCATGTGTTGACCCTTCAGGCGGTTTCTACCTTGTGTTGACCCTTCAGGCGGTTTCTACCTTTGATTTGACCCTTCAGGCGGTATCTACCTTGATTTGACCCTTCAGGCGGTATCTACCTTTGATTTGACCCTTCAGGCGGTTTCTACCTTGGTTTGACCCTTCAGGCGGTTTCTACCTTGATTTGATTTGAAAAGGGGTCTCATGACGAGGGTTCTCCACGTCCGATGAGACTGTTTGATATTTTTGAAAAAGGGTCTCGGGACGAGGGTTCTCCACGTCTGACAGGGCCGCTTGATTTTGAAAAAGGGGTCTCATGACGAGGGTTCTCCACGTCCGATGAGACTGCCTAAATTTTTGAAAAAGGGTCCCGGGACGAGGGTTCTCCACGTCTGCTGGGATTGCTTGATTTTTTTGAAAATGGGTCCTGGGACGAGGGTTCTCCACGTCTGATAGGACTCTTTCTTTTAAAAGGGTTTTTTTTTTCTTTTTTTTAGAGATCCCGAAGTTCGTCGGGAATTCAGTTTTGACGCAGTGAAAGATTTTATTTTGACAAAGCTTCACTTGCGTCTGTTGAGGCGACATTCTGGGAGCTGGGTTCTCCAGGTATCCTGCAGAGGTTTGAGCCTGAAAGATTTTTCTTCACCAAGAAAACGTTAGTAATCTTTGGGAAGACCACGGCTGTCCATTTGACAAAAACCGTATGACTTAAGTTTTAATTGTGAAATGTGCATTTTGATGCTGGAGGTTATCCAAAGCATTCTTGCAACATGCAAATGTGATCACAAATTCCTTGCACGGAAAATCTGGATCCAACAATTTGAAATTTCCAAAAAGAGTTTGTTCAAAACATCTATTGGAGAATTTCTCATCCAAGAGGGCTCCTCACCGCTCTGTGATAATGGTCTTTTGTAAGGAATGCATTCAGCTTCCTACTAACCTGTGCCTAGGTTTTAGGATCATTCGCAGCGCATACATTTTGATCGGTCGGGAGGTCTTCCACGGGACCGTAATGTTGGGCTTGGACATTGGTTTTCAAAGGGAGACCCGCTTTGGAGTCGATGCCATTGAATGAAAGTGTTCAACATCTGCTCCGGGTTTACAAGTCAAGAACCCTGCAAAATGAGAAAGAAATAGTCTTGCTCGTACTTCTTCGAGCTAAGCTATATGTTAACCCAAGTGTCTTAATCAGAGAAGACTATTTCAGGGTCGTAACTTTGGTAGGATTGGGGACCGAAGAAAGGCTTGTTTTTGGCCCAGAATTTGTGAAGGGATTGACATTGGTGATCATTGCAAATTTTGCCACCTGTCTTTTCCATTTTGCATCTTCAACTTTTGAGGTGCACGACAGCTTTTGAGGTGTGCACCAGCTCTTTAGAGAGCGTCTCTTATTGCATTCAAAGACCGACTCTCTTTATGTCTTCGTTCTGTGCTTAATAACATTCGGGGAGCAGCCTTTTGGATTTGGCTCCTTTAGAGGTTTTTCTCTCTTCCCCACGAGGCTTCATTGGGGGTTAATTTAACAATTTTCACGAGCATCGGCCTTGCTTTTATCAGGCACTTTGCTTTTTCTTTTCCGATGCTGGGGATTTCTTTAATCCCTTGTCGCAAGTGAAATGCTTTGGCAATTGTGCTAGATATATGATTTGGCTCTTAGCACGCTTGAGTATCGACTTAGTAGCTTTTTCGCAAATCCTAGGTCTTGAACTCCCTCGTTTCTGAAGTGATCTGTATTCATCTTGGAATTTGCAATGATCACCAACGGGTTTATGAAATGAATTTGCAGGCTCAACTTGGCTGTGCAAATGATAAACGTGTGTGGGATAGAGAAATGAACGCTTCTCGTCATCCTATGGCACTTGGATTACCATATAAACAACACACAGAGATTGATGTTAGTTCGAGCAAGAAAATTTCTAACCATTTCCTCCTGATGCTGCTGGACTCATCTCCATTTTGCCCCGATGTGGGGTGGTTCTTGACAGGGTTAAGAATGAAAACCGCCGCTCAAATGGGTTATCAATGGTCACCTGTAGTGTTTGGGGGATATGAAACGAATGCCTCCGTCGTCCCAACTCATGTAATCGCCGCAAATGGTCCCTACCTCCGTAGACCCAGATTTTGTTATTTGCCCACTCCATTCATCTCTCAAGTGTGTGTTGGACATGTTTGGATTAGGTTTCGCCTCTCGTCTGAGAAAACGCCCTCTTAAACGGTTTGGACAACTTTTATTGGAAAAATTCTTTTTGTTTTCTCCGAAAAATTTCCTCCCAATGGGGCTTTATGATGCACATGCATGTTTCATTCATGTTCAGACAACCTCCCAACTTCGACTGTGGATGTCTATGAGTTTAAAAATTCGATGCCTCTTTTCAGACATAATGATTGAAAGAGCCCTAACACTTTTTTTTTCAACGACTTGGGGAAAATGGATACTTACCTACCCGCCGCGGTTGGAGATCCCTAAAAATGGGGGAGAAACATGTTATTGTACGTTCACGAATTTTTTTCAAAAAATTAGAACGATACATCTTACCCTTGGTCATGTATTCCAACGGGTAATACATGGGATGTGAAAACCTGTTTCGCCTTGATGGCGAGCCCCTGTCAAAGACGGGAATTATGTGTCAGTTTGCGTTCCAAAATTCGAGGCAAATTAGAACGATACAACCTTGTTCTTGCTTTGTGTTTCCATTTGAACACAAACGCGCGGCTTGCAGAATCTGGCCCTCTATCTTGTGGCCTTGATCCCTCTGTTTGGTTGGCGATGAATCATTCTCAAGGATTTTCCCCAGAGGAGATCCATTTGTGTTTTTGGACGCATTCCAGCGCCACTCTTTAGAGTTCCTTTTATTCAAGGAAAAAAGAAAATTTTATCAAAATGCATGTCAAAGCATGTGACGTAGGAGCGATACTTTTTACCATCCACTAGGTCTTATAATCAAAGACTGTCTCCTGGAATCCTGACTTGCGAGGCCAATGATTCTATTCGCCTCCTTGTTAGCGCGCTCTCTTCTTTTGAGGCTTTCGGCGCCAATAACTTCCTGTTAAATGAGTAAAAACTCATGTTAGGCATGTGGTCTTCGAAGACCAAATTGGAACGATACAGGGTTACCGTTCACCCAAATTCGTATCTCGGGGTTTGATTCTAATGCGGACGACTCTGCTATTGCGTCCATTGACTTTGCCAGAGGAGAAACGTCCGGCGTACAAAAGATTCACTTGCCCCAGTTAGGCATGGTTTTGCTGTTTGTCATCTCTGGATTCGATGACCCTGGTTTGATGCGCTTTCACGGGGGATCATGAGAGTTTGCCCCCGGTTTGGCTCCTCAAAATAAATGGGGGGGGACCTGCTCCCATTGATTTTTGCAGATTCTGATCATCCGTCTCGATTGTCAGAGTCCTTGATCAATTTTTATCTGTCTCAAGACAGCCTGATATTCTTGGGATTCGTCATGTGGCGGTTTGGTGATTCTCTCGATCACAGTCGCCTTTTGAGGTATTTGATGTTCCCTGTTTGTTATTTGAAAGCATTACATCCTGCGTCCTCTGCTCTTGATCATCATCTGGTAGGAAAAAGAAAGGAAGCATTATTCTCATATCAAGAAAATAATCATTTTGGAACGATACGTCCTTTTACACTTGATTTGCATTCCGTTTTGATGTTGCATATTGATATGAACAACATCTATCGAATTCCTCCATCCGTGCTTGAAGGTATTTGCAATGCCTACAGTTCATTTTCCCCAGCTAGACATGGCCAAATTGGACCCGGACCCGGAACCGGCCCGTTGACCGGCCCGGAACCGGCCCGTTGACCGGCCCGGAACCGGCCCGTTGACCGGGTCCGCGGTTGTGAAAAAAGAGGAACCGGAACCGGACCTTCACGGGCCGGTTCCGGTTCCTCTTTTTTCGGAACCGGCCCGGAACCGCCGGTTCCGGGCCGGTTCCGACCCGTTATTTTTAATAAAAAAATAAAATAAAAAAATAGAGAAAATGATAATTTCTTGAAGTGGGATTCGAACCTTTGATCTTTTAGTTGAAATAAGCACCCTAAACCACTCAACTACCTTCAATTTGATTGTTCATATTGCAAATAAATTATAAAAAATATATATGGACAAATTGAACCGACGGGAACCGGCGGTTCCTTGAACCGGAACCGCCGGTTCCGAACCGGAACCGGAACCGCCTCTTTAAGGGCCGGTTCCGGTTCCGGCTTTTTTAGGAACCGGAACCGCCGGTTCCTGAACCGGAACCGGCGGTTCCGTCGAACCGTGCATGTCTAGCCCCAGCTGGGCAACGTCTGTTTTGTCATTTGAATGCATGAACGTTTGGGTGCATTGTCTCTTTTATCACCTGAGATAAAAAAAATGGAGAAAAACTTATCCTCAGATCTGATTAAAAATCAATTAGGAACGATACGTCCTTTCACCAAACGAGTGGCTCTGCGGCCAAGTGCATTTTGCACTGAAGGGACGAATTCCCCTATGCTCCACGGGTTTGGGGAATTTGCCCCTATTTTCGATAAAAATGAGCCTTATCGAGATGTATACAATACAAATAGATCCCTAATACAATCAATCTAAGGGACGAGATAGAGAGGATCTCAGCAAAATTAGTCTTATTCAAGGGAACTAAAAATGCCAAACCAATCAAAGGAATGTGGTCCGAACACTTGGAGATGCCCCAGTTCCAGTCTTCGAGATGTGACTCCAGGATCACCGATTTTTTTTTATAGGTGGTTTTAGATATATCAGCCATCCAAAGACATGCACATGAGACAAGTGAGGATAAAACTTCTAAAAATCAAAGGATTTGGCACCTAAGGTCAAGGTTCCCACTTCGAGTTCTAGAAAGAGCCGATTCCATTGCACAGCTATCGTTGCATTGGGACTCGATCCATAGTTCGAAGTGAGCGGAATTGAAAAGTGGATTACCCCATGTTTTTCCTCATGGAGATTCCATTTTCAATTCCTTCTATTGTTTTCCTAAAGAGCGGCGCCCGGGGTTTTAGGCGCGGTTGTGTGTGTCCATGTGTCGTGATCATCACGATGCAAGTCATGCCCAATAGTTTATCAATCAGCACTTCGAATCATCCACACAACATACATTCCTACGCCCAACCTGCATAAGACAAAGTTAATCACAGACTACACCCCTTTATTTCTCCAATCTGCAAAAACATATAACACCTATCGTAAGCGGACTTACCTCACCTTCAAGAGCGCCTGCAGGGTTAGAAAAATCACTCAGCATTTTAATTACGGCCTAAGTCCACTTGGGGTCTAAAACCATAGGTTCTAGAATAGAAAGTCTCCAGTGGAGTCGCCAGCTGTCGCGACCCGTCCGAAAGCGGACGCGGCTAATGGATTACCGATCGCGGGTCTTGGATCGGCACGAGCCCTCCCAGGCCCATACCAAATCGCGGCGGGAGTATTTTTCAAAGGATTCGACGATAAGAGTCGATCGCTTTCGACCTTCAGTGTGGTCGCGGTGGCATGTGCAAATTGTGCATGCATTTGGAGTCACCACCGGTCTTTCTTGGAGGGTAGACCGGAAACCTTACTGATCGATTGGGAGAGATCGATCAGTTCTGCGGAACCAGAGATTTTGGGTTCGGGGACTTGGTTACGCTGGTGTCATTACCAACGCCCTTTCGGTACCTAACGCGAGTGAATTTTCTGCAATTTTTCTCAATTTTTTTTTGAATTTTTCCTTAATAATTCATTTTTTTGAATTTTTTTATTTGATCTTTTTTTATAAATTTTCTGAAAATAAATCCCAACTGACGGTCCCTAACTCGCCACGTGGCGTCTCGGTGACAATCGAATCATTTTAATTTTTGTAAAATTCGAAATTCATTTCTTTTAATGTTAAAAATATTTTTTTATTCTGAAAATCATCGGATCACGACACGTGGCTCATCTGCAGCCATCCAATCTAGCATTTTTTTTTGTTTTTGTTTTTATAGGACGCAACACAATGCAAAAAATAAAGAAGATATTAAGTCATTATACAACATAAACATAAGCAAAGGAGATAGGATCCGGTGAATTTTACGACGTCGGAGTCCGTCGGTGCTCGTGCAACAATGTGAGGGGGTATAAACCACTAGCAGGAGGCTCGGTCTTCCGATTCTGGGGTAGCACAATATAATTTACAGAAAATAAATGAATAGAATGCCTTGGACACCAATAGGAGGCTCGGCCTTCCGATTCTGGGTCTAATAAGTAAAATGTAGAAAATGCCCACTTTTATTAAATGCAATACAACACAAATTAACTATATGATGCATGAAATGCTAGGACATAAAGTAAATACGCAGCAAATATTCAGATACCAACAGGAGGCTCGGCCTTCCGATTCTGGGTCTAATAAGTAAAATGTAGAAAATGCACACTTTTATTAAATGCAATACAGTACAAATTAACTATATGATGCATGAAATGCTAGGACATAAAGTAAATACACAGCAAATATTCAGCAACCTTAAAACTACAGAACATAGCCTATCCTCTTAGGAAGCCATCACCGAAAATTTCATCTTAAAAGGAGTCCAAATGAGTGAGATATGACCACAATACCTCAGTTCGCTCGATTTTCGTCGACTGTTTTTCAAAAAATCACCATAATTTAACCAGACCTCGAAAATTCATGAAACCAACGGGAAATTGTTAAGGACATCTTAACTTAACCTGTGGTGGTCAGAGGGAGGCGGAAAGGTCGTCGGAAGGGCTGATCGTAGAGGACGACGGCGGCGGCAGAAACTGGTTGGTACAGGGTAAACAGCGACTTTTGCTCATTCAAACGGCTCTCCCGGACGAATGGCTGGGCCAAATGCGCCTTATAATATGTCCCTGGAAAGATAAGATGATAAGCTTTCTATTGGAGGTGGTTTCACCTCGATCTGATATTGGACGACGGAGTTATGACCGGAACAGTGAGATGGTTCGGGCAGCAGCAGTTTGGTGGAAGATGGAAAAGAGAGAGAAATCAAAGGGAGATGAGAGAGGAAGAAGAAGAAGGAGGAGGAGGAGGAGGAGGAGAGGAAGGAGAGCACGAATGATGGGGGGGAGGTGACTAAATACTAAAAATAAAATAATAATAAAATAAAATACTAAAAAGTAAAAATAATAATAAAATAATCAAAAGTGAAGACAAAATGATTAGTCCCCTTTTCCTTTTAAATGATGATGTTTTCACTCATTTTCCTTTTAATCATTACTAATATTTTTGTCAAATTCAATTTTATGGTGATCAGAGAACACCCGAAATCGAACTTGAATTTTACTGTTTTATGAGGTCCTAAAGTAAATAAAATTAAAAATAAAAAATACCGACTATTTGTATATATTTTGTGACCTCAAATATTATTTTTCTTTGATTTTCTTCTTTCTTTTCTTTTTTTTTCTTTTCTTTTTTTTATTTTTCGAAAATATTAAAAAAAATGAAAATTACGAAAATTATTTTTTTGGTCAAAATGGTTCATTTAGCTTGGCCAAGGTCACCAAAATTGATTTTTCAATTTTTCAACTTTTTATAGATTTTCTATGAATTTTTTTTAAATAAAGGAAAAAAGGTTGATCAAAATTTAGGTGTCAACACTTGCTTTGCGTTTTCATTTGAACACAAACGTGCGGCTTGCAGAAGTCGGCCATCTATCTTGTGGCCATGATCCCTCCGTCTGGTTAGCAATGAATCCTTCTCAAGGATCTGCACTGGAGGAGATCCTTTCATGTTTTTGGACGCATTCCAACGCCATTCTTCGAGGTTCCTTTTATTCTGGGAATAAAGGAATATTTTTCATCAAAATGCATGTCAAAGCATGTAATGTAGGAGCGATACTTTTTATTCTCTACTCGGTCTTATAATTAAAGATCATTTCTTGGAGTCCTGACTTCCGAGGTTGATAATTTTATCCTCCTCCCCGTCGGCGAGTTCTTTTCTTTTCAGGGTTTCTGGTGCCTACAATTTTCTGTCCATCTAGACGGCGAATCCCTATCAACGATAAACATTAAGTGTCAGTTCGTATTTCGAAATTCAAGACAAATCGAAACGATACTGCTTTACTCTCGCTTCGCGCCTCCATTTGAACGCAAATGTGAGGTTTGCAGAAGTCGGCCATCTAGCTTGTGGTCATGATCTATCCATCTGGTGGCAATGAATCCTTCTCTAGGATTTGCACTGGATGAGATCAATTTGTGCTTTTGGACGTATTCTACGTCATTTTCCAGGGTTCCATTTCCTGGCAATCTGCCCCCTGAAACTGATATTTCTTTTCGCCTCCATGTCGGCGAGATCCTTTCTTTTGTGGCTTTTTGGCGCCACCAATTTTCTGCCGAATGAGAACAAACTCATGTTAAGCATGGGATCTTCGGAGATCAAACTGGAACGATACAAAGTTACCGTCCACCCAGGTTTGTATCCTGGGGTTTACTTCTGGTGCGGACGACTTTGCAATTGCGTCCATTGACTTTGCCGGAGAAGACACATCTTTCTTTGTCCAGCGTATAAATGATTCACTCGGCCTAGTTAGGCGTGATTTGTCATAGCAAGGTGACGCTTGCCCCAACTAACTTTATTTTCGCATTTTGCTGCAATCCCCATCCTCTTTGGGGATGTCTTCTCTCCTGGGACCCATGGTGATGTCTTACTGATGTATTCCTCTCTTTCATCGATTGTTGACGCGCCACATTTGGTGGGGGTCATTTCAGTATCGTATATTGATATGGACGATGAATGTTCCTTCCTCTCGTCTGTATTTGTGGGTGTTGTTCGTGAGATGATCCTCAATCACGTCAACAATTGTTTTGCCCCAGTTGAGCGACGTTCGTCCTGGCAACATGCCTTATCACTTTTCACGTTTGTTGGCGATTTTCAATCCAAATTGAAAATGTTCATGCACCTGCACATGAAAAGACAAGCGTAGGTCTTTATCTGACTTCATTTGGAATTTCAGGAATGAGATACTCCCTTCGAGGCTTTGTCCTTTCAACGTTTGAAGGAACGATGCTTTTCCAATATTTTGCCCTAGTGAGGCTTGTCTTGATGTTTGTCATCTCTGGGTTTGATAACCCTGGTCCGATGCACTTTCCTGGGGGTTCATGAGAATTTTCCCCTGGCTTGGCTTCTCGAAGAAAATAGGGGAACTTGCCCCCATGGATTTTTGTCGATTCTGGTCATCTATCTCGATTGCCAGAGTCCTTGATCAATTTTATCTGTCTCTAGACAGCTTGACATTCTTGGGATTCGTCATGTGGCGGTTTGGTGATTCTCTCGATCACAGTCGCCATTTGAGGTATTTGATGTTCCCCTGTTGAAAAGAAGAGATCTCATGAGTAAAGGGCATGTATAATTGACTATTGGAGTCGATACAATTTACCCTTGAAATTTATCCTGCGGGAACCGACATTTCTCCCTTTGGGTTCTTCGTATGCAGGATATGTGCATGATATGCATGATGCGTGTTATGTATGCTAGCAGCGAAAAATGAATTCGTGCTTTTCACTCTATTCAAAGAAGGCATTTTTATCAGATGTGTCCATCTGCAAAACTTGAAATTTTCTTTCCAAGTGTTCTTTTTACAGAGATTTCTAAATGATGAGAAACTTCTTCAGGTTTTCTCAAAGGTTTTGTTCACAAATTGAGCCATTAGAATGCTCTTGAAAATATTTAGCCAGAATGCATGTCTGAGATGCCATGAAAATGGGTACTCCATGTTTGTCATTTGAAAGCAATGCATCCTGAGTCCTCTGCTTTTGATCATCATCTGAGAGGAAAAAGAAAGGAAGCATTATTCCCATATCAAGAAAATAATCATTTTGGAACGATACCTCCTTTTACCAAATGGATGGCTCCGCATCGTTCTGCTCTTCATTTAGAAGGGTTTAATGCGTTTCGTCTTTGATGGATTTACTCCATGTCATAACGCTTCATGGGTGATGACTATAGCTTCGGGAGCTTTCCGTGTGTGTCACCATGGTGAATTCGGCATATCTGACCTTCGATACCCTTTCCGAGTAGATGAGTGATTTGCCCCCAGCCGCTGGATGCTTTGTCTGGGGCTGGCTGATTTAGTCGTAGGCAGTTTGATCATGCCGTGTTGATGTATTCCTGCTTAGTTGGAGTCGGTCCACTCAATGTCAGGTGGTTTTGGCACTTCGCACCTTTTAAATTCTCTGACGTCTGGTATCTATTCTGTGTTCTCTTTTGTGACACCAGATGATATGATCCTACGATCTTCCAAAGATCTCAACATTTGATGTTCCTCAACATCTTTTGCCTTGTCATCATTTCATGACGTCCCTCGAGCATCTTGCTATTTGACATAAGCAAGCACGGGTTTACTTGTGGTTGAGTATTTCAACGGCCTGAGGTGTTATTTTACCTTCCTCATACCCTGTTGCTTTAAGGGTTTATGTTGGAGTCTCTTGCATTTCAAACAAACTTTTACCCCACCTGCACGAGGGAAGGAATGAGCTAGTCAATTGATGCGCAAAGAGCTTTAGTTGAAACGATTACGGATTTACTATTCCAGCTCTAGTCACTTCGGGCATCCAAGACGATGAAAATTCTCCAGTGGTCCCATTCATTTTCATCATCACCTGCAAGAATGGGAAACCATATCAACTCATGAATAAATCAGTTAAATTTGGAACAGATACATCATTTTCGACTTAGGGAATGTCAATCCTAATTAGGTTGCTCCTTCATAATTTGATTCATTTTGTCTTTGCAATCACAATGGGTGACATCCGCTGAGGGCACATTTCTTTCCGTCTTATAGGGAAGACAAATTTTCCTTCGTTTGTCTTTGACCCTCTTATCCTGTTTTTCACCTGAGAGGAAAAGATAGGAAATATTATGCTGGTATCTGATTGAAAATCAATTAGGAACGACACGTCTTTACACTTGATCTGGCTGCCCCGGTCACGTGGCGTTTGCCCCAGTTGAGTGGGATTTGCTCCAATTGACTACTTTGATTCACTTCACAATTTTTGCAATTCTCATTTCAATTTGGGGATATCTGCTGTTTGGAGTTTCCCGTCTCTCTTCATCTTGGTGGGCTTTTGCCCAAACATGCTTTCTTGGTGAGAAGTTGACTTCTTTGTCTAACTTCAAATATCCGTCCATGTGGCTTGAGTTGTCGACCAGATTCGATCTTCTCGAAGCACCACTCCTGAGGATCAGTAAAACATAATCAGCAAATTTTCAAATTTAAAGAGATTAGATTACAGCTAATTCTCTTCTGCATGTGGCTCCTTTGATTGCATGCCGTTCCACGTCTTGAAAGATGGGAAAATGCCCTCATCAGTTGACTTTTTTTCTTGAGGATTCCCTGGTCTTCCTTCATCAGTTGACTCTCCAGGGTTGTCCAATGCTTTTAACTTGCGACTGATTCTTCACACAAGTCTTTGGATTTTGATTCTGGAAATTACCTGTTCGAATGACAGGACTATGTTAGAAAGGGAAGTAAAGCATAAATCCTTTCAATTTTATGTTTTCTTGTGATAACGAAGATAAGGACTTTTACACAAGCCTTAATCTCGTGTGAAAAGTTCTTCATCAATGTTTTTCAGAAGAAAACATACTATTAGAAGGAGTGTAATCCCTGGTTATCACTTTTGGCAAATCCTCAGAAAATCTGTGGAATGTCCAAGAAGATAAAAATACAATTCCAATGTGTCCTAAATTCGGTGAGAGATAAGACATCCAAATTGAAATTATTTTCCGAAGGTAATTTGGATATCAGGTCTCATCTTGAATTTAGGAAATATGGACGACTTTAGTTAATTACCAAGGATGACCAATGATGCATGCTAGAGACCGGTTCAATTCCATGTCCGGCGCACCATGAAATGAAGGTTAGATTCTCGTACTTGGGTTAAACATGCCAAGTGTGAGTTCTAACGACAATTTCATCTAGGTGAGACACGCAATTGAACCGAAAAATCCGAACGGTTGAGAGAAATTCCAGTGTCACATTCCAATGTCAAGACACTTAGACAAGACTTAGGAATCGAGGTATAAAGGATAGATGGGAGACCCACAGACGGGTGCTCCTTACAGACTCGATGATCCTGATAAAAGAAAAGGGACGATTGGAACGTGGCCCTTAAGAACCTAAAGAGATGTCCCAAGTTGGATCTTCAGGTGACGGCGCTTGATGTCTTCGGTCCTGCTATTTCGGGTCTTCGTTTTCATCAGATGCCCTTTTGATAATGTCCGGCAGGTGTCTCAGATTTGCTGTTATCGTCTATCCTTCAACTTCCGGTATGGTTATTGGATCATTCCTTGGACAGCTCGAAGAGGGTAAACTCTGTTGAATGTCCCGATAGTTTGATGGCGGATGACGCGTCGCTCATACTTGAATACGTCCGGGATGTGGGACCGACTTGGAGAGATCATCTCTTTTATCTATACTCTAAAATGGAGTTGGACTCAACCATCGGACTTGATGAATGCAGCATGTTGTGCAAAATCAAAGATTGCAGATAAATTAGATAGAAACAGAAGGACCTTACCATAATCGGTACCTCATGAATTTTGGTTTTAGGTATACCAACCATCCACACACATGCGCATGAGACAAGTGAAGCTCGACTCTAGAAATCAAAAGGGCTTAGGTATGGAACCTAAAGGCTTCCCTCTATCCG
Organism: Rhodomyrtus psidioides; assembly: GCA_021437785.1. NCBI lineage: Eukaryota > Viridiplantae > Streptophyta > Magnoliopsida > Myrtales > Myrtaceae > Rhodomyrtus > Rhodomyrtus psidioides. Next base: position 3,694,005 of record JAILYB010000030.1, read on the forward strand.
AGTCGATAAATTCGTCCATGAGCGCAATCCACAACAAATGGATAAAAATCTCGACTTGGATAGTGAGTGGGATCGAATATGGTCAACCCCAGCGCGATCCACGCTAGAGCGTTGCATATCGATCCCTGATCTAAGGCTACCTGAAAAGGTGATTTTGCGGCCTCGGTTTGGGCGCTTTGTGCAAAGCGTCGTGATCCTCAAATATGCAGGTGAATCATGCTCAACAATTTGTATATCAGTCAGCGCTTCAAATCATCCATATAACATACATTCATACGCTCAACCTGCATAAGACAATGTTAATCACAGACTACATCCCTTATCACTCCAATCTGTAAAAACATATAACACCTATCATGAGCGGACTTACCTCACCTTCAAGAGCACCTGCAAGGTTAGAAAAATCACTCAACGTTTTAATTACGGCCTAAGTCCACTTGAGGTCTAGAACCATAGGTTCTAGAACAAAGTCCCTAGCGGAGTCGCCAACTGTAGCGACCCGTCCGAAACGGACGCGCTAATGGTTTACCGATCGCGGGCCTTTTCCCCGCACTGGAGTGTGGATCGCGGGCTTTGGATCGGCGCGGGCCCTTCCAGGCCCATACCAAATCACGGCGGGAGTATTTTTTGAGGGGATTCGGTAATAAGAGCCGATTGATTTCGACCTTAGTGTGGTCGTGGTGGCATGTGCAACTTGTGCATGCATTTGAGTCGCCACCGGCCTTTCTTGGAGGGTAGACCGAAAACCTTACGGACCGATTGGGAGAGATCGATCAGTTCTGCGGAACCAGAGATTTTGGGTTCGGGGACTTGGTTGCGTCGGTGTCATTACCAACGCCCTTTCGGTACCTAACGCGAGTGATCTTCCTAATTAAGATTTCATGTAGGCGCAATTTCAGGTGAGGTAGGTCGGATTCAGGAGTTCATGCAGATTGGAAGACTAATCCTATCAATCACGATCAATTTAATGAAAGCACAATCAAGAGCATAAATAAACCACATCCATGCACACCATTTCACATCAAAGGCTTCCTATTATAGCCATAAGGATTTTAGGGAAGGTGTGATTTGAGGATCAAGGGTAAAATGGGAAGATTTGGAGACGATTAGCCTGAAGAGGAAAATCATCAATTTTTGGAAGATTTGGATACCGAATTACCCAAAATATTCCATGGCCAGTTGATTGTGGCCATTTCCCATTTTTTGAGAATTTTTTGGAATTTCTTGATTTTTTTTTTCAGTTTTTGGAAGACGACTCGACCAAAGGGCGAAATCATCATTTTTAAGAGGGGTCGGGGTTTAAAACACCCGGAGTGAGTCTTGGCCAGTTGACTGTGGCCATTTCCTATTTTTTTGGAATTATCATGGATTTTTTTGGAATTTTTTTGGAAGATGGTTTGTCGAAAGGGCAAAACCGTCATTTCTGGAAGGACCGGGGGTCGAAAGACCCGAAACAGGTCGTGGCTAGTTGTATGTGGCTATTTCCTATTTTCTGGAATTTTTTTGAATTTGTCTGAATTTTTTTTATTTTTTTAAATTTTTTTATGATTTTCTATTTTTTATTGATTTTTTCGAATTTTTATTATTTTTTTATTATTTTCTGATTTTTTAAATTATTTAAAAGTATTTTTCGGGCCGAGTTGGACCCGGCCCATGCCTCTTGGGCGCCCGGCCCGACCCTATTGGCCAGAACCGGCCTAAAACGACGCCGCTTTTTTATTTTTGGAATTTTTTTTTGTATTTTTTTTATCATTTTTTAACATTTTTATATTATTATCCGAAAATCCACAGATCGGACGGTTCCCATTGCGCCACGTGGCCACCTTTGGTGCGTCCGATCCTGCAATAGATCGGACGTTCCGTAGAGTGCCACTTGGTACAATTTCAGCCGTCGGATCGGAAATAATTAATTTTCTTTTTTAGAAAAAACCCTCGAATCGGACAATACAGGTTGTGCCACGTGGCTACTCCTGGTGCGTCCGATCTTGGACAAGATCAGACGATCCACATGTTTTCTTGGTGAAGAAAACATGTGGATCGCGACAGGGTTCGATTGGTCCCCTGATCTTCATCCTTCCTTCTTGATTTGTGAATAGGGCCCAATTGTATGTGGCCCTATTTACTACCGCGTTCGATTGGTCCCACATTACATCGCAGTAGTGAATCCAGGGGACCAATCCATGGATTACCTATTGGTCCAACTCTCCGCGTCACGAATCAAATCTCAATTTTCTCTCCAATTTTGGGTCATACAAAAAATATGTCGGGTCGGGTGATGAATCGGGCCGAGTACATAAAATTCAAGACATATTTAACAAGTAAGATCTTGATTACCATTATCTCCGTTAATTACGGTTCGAGCAAATGGTGCCTTAACGAACTGGTTCAAATAATGGAGTGTAAAAAGAACAACACTGGGCATATAGTATTGCCTATATTTTACAAAGTGCAACCAGCTCACGTCCGATTTCAAATCGGGCGTTTTGGAGATGCATTTCGTGCGCACGAGAGGCGCTTCAACCAGACGATTTTGCAGAAATGGAAGCAAGTGCTCAACGAAGTCAGTTCCTTGAAAGGATGGGACACGGAGGGGTAACATTTCTCACCAAAACATTCTCTACTTTCTTTGAGTTTGTGTGGATGTTTACTGGTAGAATATTTCATTCGTTATAATTGCACAAATAAGAAGAAATACCCTCAATCGTATTCAGGTAGTTCACATTATAGCACTTTGAACGACTTTCTGGATTGATATTATTGCATCAAAAGTCATGACCAAAGTTTATTAATTGATGGTTAAACTCTGGCTTATTGGAATTTTGCTTATTTAAACGCTCTAGAAAGTTTTCAAAGTCACATCCGCGTCGCTCCTAATATCTTTAACAGCAACAAGTTGAAAAGGCAATTTAAATCCATAATATGTACAACATTCAAAATTCATTAGGGATACCCTCAAGTTTCTTCTTGTTCAATAAAATTTTGTTGGAGAGATAACGGCATAAGGCTCGCCAGATGAAGTTACCACTAGCATTTCCCACTTCAGTTTTAGCATACAACATAAATATATGAAGGTGTGACAACAATGAATTCTTAAAGCTTTTCGATTTCAGATTTTTTATTACTTTGTTCTTATTAGATAAACAACTTAAATTTTTTTACTGTGCCGTACTTGAACTCGTCACATTTGACAGGCATGAAGGAGAATTGGTGAAATTGGTTGTTCGAGAAGTGTTAGGCGAGTTGAAAAAAAAGTTTGAGCTGGATATTCCTGAGAATTTGGTTGGAATTGATAGTCATGTCGAGAAGATTATGGAATTTATAGATAATAACTCTCGTGCAACGCTCTTCATTGGCATCCATGGAATGGGAGGCATTGGCAAGACAACTCTTGCTAAAACCGTCTACAACAAGCTCTCCAATCAATTTGAGTACCGTAGCTTCATTGCTGATATTAGGGAATCATGGAAGCATGTTGGCATTCATTACTGTTAAGGAAAGCCACTACTCAGCATATATTTTCGGGATTCAAATATTTCAGGATTGTGTTTTGTTATTCTGTTGCCTATTTCTATTCCATATCTTCACTGTTGGAGGAAGAAAAGATTCTTTGGGATTGTTTATTATTCTGTTACGATTTTGTATCGCCTTCCAAGAGTCTTTATATACGTTGTATCCATAACACAATTGTATAGAGTGAAAAAGAGCAATAAAATTTTCCTTCCTCATATCGTCTTCCTCCGAGTTTCTTCCTTTCAAGTTGGTATCAGAGTAAATTAATGTCGTCAACGTACACCAATAAGTAAATGGTGAAAGCAGCCGTGTGCTTGACAAACAAGGTGGTGTCGGCATTAGATATGACAAATCCCAAGTCGCACAAATAGGAACTCAAGCGAGTATACCAAGCGCGAGGCGCTTGTTTCAGACCATATAAAGAGCGCCGAAGACGACAAACATAGTCAGTCTTACTTGCATCAACGAAACCTGGTGGTTGAGTCATATAAACTTCCTCCTCGAGGAATCCGTGGAGGAACGCATTAGAGACATCCAACTGTCGAATGGACCAATGTTGAGAATACGCCAAAGACAAGACTGTGCGTATAGTAACAGGCTTTGCCACCGGGCTAAACATCTCTGTATAATCAATACCCTCTTGTTGATGGAAACCCTTGGCGACCAATCTTGCTTTACAGCGTTCAATAGTTCCATCGGAGCGGAGTTTAATTTTATAGACCCACTTGCATCCAATGGGTCGAGCATGAGCAGGAAGAGGAACAAGACTCCAGGTGTCATTCTCCATTAATGCGTTGTATTCGGACTGCATTGCAAGTTGCCATTGCTCATCCTCGGCAGCCTTGGAAAAGCAAGTTGGTTCTTCAGGAATATTGGACTGAACCACAAGAGCTGAGGTATGATTTCGTTGAAAAGTAGGACAAGCTATAGTCCCATCGCGAAGACGGGTTATCATAGGATGAGAAGAAGATGTTGGTACCGTGACTTGAGGTGCTTGGGGTACCTCAACATGTCCAGGAGCATTGTCGGTAGAGGCAATAGGGGGAACATCCATAGTTGGTGAAGACTCAACTGGTTCCACAGGTGTCGAGGATGAGAGAGACAAATCGATAGGCACAAATAGATCCACATGTGTCGGTGTTGAGGGACTGTGAGAGGCGTGGAATGTGGGAGCAAGAGGATAGAAGGCCTCATCAAAAGTAGCATCCACAACAACATAGAAGCGCTTCTCCTTAGGGCAATAGTAGCGATATCCTTTATAACCCGGAGGATAGCCCATAAAGATGCATACCTTCGATCGTGGTGCAAGCTTATGAGGAGAGTAAGGGCGAAGAAACCGATATACTGCACAACCAAAAACACGTAAGTGCATAATATCATGTTTAGTATGAAATAGAGCCTCCCAAGGTGACAAGTTATCAATGACTGGTGTTGGCGTGCGGTTAATCAAGTAAACCGCAGTTTCAAAAGCGAACTCCCAAAATTCCGGTGGAACAGAACCTTGATGAAGAAGGGTCAATCCGGTTTCGATTATATGTCGATGTTTCCGTTCCGCAGTCCCATTCTGATAAGGTGCATACGGACAAGAAATCCGTTGGTGGATACCATGCTCTTGAATATATTGTAGAAATTCCGTAGATGTGATGAATTCAGGTGCTCCGTCACATTGTATGGACTTAATTTTGCAGTTAAGTTGATTTTCTACAAGTTTGTGAAAGGTTTTAAAGATGGAACAAAATTGACTACGAGATGTGAAGGAATAGAACCACGTGAAACGTGAGTAATCGTCAATGAAGCAAATATAGTATTTATTGCTGTTGAATGAAATAACAGGAGATGGACCCCAAATATCAAAATGAATTAATTCCAAAGGATGTTTGGACCTAGACAAAGTGGGATAATGACTATGGCGGTGATTTTTATTCATAGCACACGCCGTACAGACTGAAGATGAAGAACGACTAAAACTAATGTTGGATGAATTGAGAAGACGCACAAGCCGGTCGACAGTGGCATGCCCCAAACGGTTATGCCATAGAGTGAGTGAAGCAACGCACTGTCGCTCGCTCCAGTACTGAAGCTGAATACAAATGTCTTGCGGATACGACTGCGGAGCTCATGTGGCTTGAATATCTGCTTCGAGATCTTCATGTGCCCCCACCCGTACCGCCCATCCTTTGGTGTGATAACTTATCCGCCATCTACTTATCGGCCAATCCCGTGTTCCATGCTCGCACCAAGCATGTAGAAATTGACTACCACTTCATTTGGGACCGTATTACACGGAAACAATTGGTCGTCCGCTATATTTCTACTGAGGAACAAACTGCCGATATCTTCACTAAAGGTTTGCCCACTCGTCGATTTCTTCAGTTGCGGTCCAAGCTAATGGTTCATCCTCACCATTAGCTTGCGGGGGGATGTTAAGGAAAGCCACTACTCAGCATATATTTTCGGGATTCAAATATTTTCAGGATTGTGTTTTGTTATTCTGTTGCCTATTTCTATTCCATATCTTCACTGTTGGAGGAAGAAAAGATTCTTTGGGATTGTTTATTATTCTGTTACGATTTTGTATCGCCTTCCAAGAGTCTTTATATACGTTGTATCTATAACACAATTGTATAGAACGAAAAAGAGCAATAAAATTTTCCTTCCTCATATCGTCTTCCTCCGAGTTTCTTCCTTTCAAGTATTACTTACAAAATCACTTAATCAATGATATATTGAAGCAAGAAAATCAAGTCGTAATAAAGATGAAGGAATTAAGATCCTCTCATCCATGCTTAAATGTAAAAAGGTCCTCATTTTTCTTGATGATGTGGATAATGATGATCAGTTAAAGGCTTTGGCTGGAAATCACAGTTGGTTTTCTTCGAGAAGTGTCACGCCCCGACTCTCGAGCTCGCGACATCCCTTGCCAAATCGCCACTAGGTCACGAAGGATAGCGACCCAGGCGGACTATCGACCTACTATCATACGGCGCATGCGGAACGTGCAACTTCCAAAACGATAAGATCAGCATGGGATAGAGAAGCAGGAACAACCAGTCAAATAAAACAGAAGCACTAAACAGATGAGAATAGATGATCCATGACCTTACAGAGCTAACGGCTAATATATACAACCCCATGCTTCGAGGTGGCCCTCTAAGACTCTCAAAAAGATACAGGAGTCGGGGTAAGGTCAACTCACTTCTACTCCAAAATGGTACCCCCACAAAAGATCCACCAACAGACTAGTGATCACGGTTCAGACTAGTGATCACGGAGGCCCCAACGGAGGAGCCGGGTTGTTGGGATCGTCATAAGAACTATTACTCGACTGCACAGAAGAGGCTACAGACTCCTCGGGCTCGACCTCAGGCTGCGTGCCGGGTTCGGGATCGACCACCTCCCCGTCAGGCGTATCAATGTCCATCGGGTCCCAGGCGGGGGCATTAGCGACCCCCTGAATAGGCGGTCCCTCAAACCCACGAACCGGGCCGTAGAGATCAATCCTGTCATGAAGATACCCGGCCTTGAAGAGATGAGCCACCAGAAGTGGCATCCCCTCATCGACCCATATCGTCGTGACGTGACGCTCCCAGACCTGATCCGTACCTGGAACCGGATGAGACGTGACATCGTGAGACATGTGGGTAGGGGTACCGAATCGCACGGGCCTTTCCATTACTTCGGACCTGAAAGGTTAACCCACGACGGGGTGAGAAATAAATCTCAGTGAATCAAGCCTAAGCTCAGTTAGGACATTGATTCGCCCAGAATATACTAAGCACCACAACCAACATACAGTTCAGTCGCATAATTCAACAAGATATAGTCATAACATATTAAACAACCCATCAAGGCATCACAAATCAAGTGTACATCAGGCACTACACAATTCACTTATATTAGATGACCCACGCCACTGGCGTGATCCAATTCCACAACGCGATCCAGCACTTTAGTGCGATCTAGCGTCCTTCCGGTAGAACCGGACTACGTCTCCTTTCCCTCTCAACGACAGCTACTACAGGCGGTGTATCCAGTGCACCCAGCACGGCACCAGCAAGCAGGCATCCCTAGACGGGGCGTCGGTCCATCACAAGCAGCGACCGGCATCCGATAATTCCTTAAGACCGTACGTCTGGCACGGGGCATGAATTACCGTGCTTCTGGCAAGTTGTTTACAATAGGTACGGTAAGTGCACAAACAGTACCAAACGAACTTGCCAGGTACTCATCATCTGTCCCTCATGTGACCACACAATTCACACTTGGCAATCAATTCATTAATTATATTTGATTAATGCCAAATACTCATATAGACATGCTAGCAGACTCGGCCCACGGCCTTTCAAGACACTCAGTCAGGCATGTCAGCGAGGCGATCAAACCCATGAGGTTAATGACTAAATCACGAGCAACCAATTCAATCAAGCAATATCAAGCTCAGTTCGTGCCATGACAATTATTAACCAGATTGATTTAACACACCAATCGTTCGCTCGTAATCGAACCACAATCTACGAATTACCACCCAATCAATCAATCACTAAATTTATCACAATTAGCCACAGATAATAAAATCACCTCAATTAACCTAATCGATTGGCCATTTAACCTAACCCAATTTCTAACTAAACCGGCCCCGATCGCGTACCCAAATTTCACGATCAACTAATCCTAGGCGCAATTAGCGCCCTAACTAAGGGTTAGCGTCAACTCACTGAGTGAGTGAGCTCGGGCGGTCCCGACGATCGACGGCGACGGCGACGGTGGCGGCAACGGCGGCGGCGGCGGTTCTTGGTAACCAAAAAGGGTAACCGCGCGGGACCTCGGACCCAAACTTCGGGGACACCTCAGGAAGGTCCCACGAGGTCACCGGGACAGGTGGCCGGCGACGGAGCTCAGGCGAACGGCGGCCGGCGGCCTGAACAGAACCGGGTCAGTGAGCAAACAGGGTGAAACATGGCTAATTCGGGTGGTTCTCGATCCCACGAGCTGTGACAAGGCCGGCCAAGGGTCTAGGACTCACCTAGGGGTCGAGGGACGTCAGTTAGGACCGGTGGGGGGCGGCCGAAGGCGGCGGAGCAGCCACCCACAGAATCGGCAGAAAACAGGGCACGACGCGGCAGAAAACAGGGGCGACTTCCGAGGCTTCTCATGAGTTCTACCGGCGACGACGGTCTTCCATGAGCTGGGGGAAGTAAGAGGGGAGTCAGAGGAGTCGTTTGGAGGTGGTGGCGAGCGGTGGGGCCGTCGGAAACGGCCGGGTTCGAAGAAAAACCGAACCGGGCTCAAAACAGAGCACCAGCGGTTCCAAGACCTACCGCGGCGGCTCTGGTGGACGACGGGCGGCGGGACCGGTTCGGGGCGGTCGAGGGGAGCTTGGTGGTCCGTCGTGAGGTGGTGGCCGGGCCTAGTGGCGTCGCGAACGGTCGGGAAAGGAGCTGGCAGAGCTCGGGTTGTAGGGCCGAAAACAGGGCACCTCGTCCCGAGCTGCTTCCGCGGCGATCCGGCGGCGAACGGCGGCCGGGACTGGACGACGACGACGACGGCAGGAGGTGGCTAGGCGAGGGGGTGGTCGGCTTGGGGGCGGTTGTCGCGCGAAGAAGCAAGAGGAAGAGGGAGAGGGAGCTCGGTCGCGCGTCGTTCCAACAAGAAGAAGAAGAAAAGCAGAAGAAGAAAAGAAGAAGCAGCGGCTGCAGCACGTGCACAGGGAGGAGAAGACGTGAGCTGATGGGCTGCATGGGGAAGGGAGATGGTGGGGTCCAATTGAAGACTTTGGGGTCTTCTTATCCCTTAGGGTTAATGGCATTTGTCTCTTGCAAATTAGGGTAGGGACAAAATGGTAATTGGCCATGTCGGGACTGAATGAAAATTTGGCGCACTGGACGGACGGAAAATTTTGAAATTTCACTGGCTAGGCTTGGTCGGGATTAGGTTCAGCGCAAAAGTCGAAAATCTAAGTCAAAAAGGACAAGAAATCGATTCCTAATCTAAAACGATCGAAACTTCGAAATTCGTCCAAATTATCGTCACTTCGGTCCTAACGGTCCAAAATAATTGTCGACTATAATTCCATATAGTATTCTTATAGTGAGTTCCGAATCTTACAGAAATTGGGATTTCCAAGACGTCACAAGAAGTATGATCATTATTACCACTAGAAACAAGAATATTCTAGACAAAGCTAGGGTCAACTACACTTTTGAACATGAGGAAATGGATAAGGATAAATCCTTAATTTTGTTTAGCCGACATGCATTTCGAAGGGACTTTCCACCAAAAGAATTTTAGGGCCTCACTGATGAAGTTGTATCCACAACCGGAGGGCTTCCCTTATCACTCGAGGTTTTAGGCTCATATTTGTGTGGAAAAGAGCCAAAAATATGGAGAGGTACAATAAAGAAGTTAAGAAAAGTCCCTCATGAGAAAGTGCAAGAAAAGTTAGGGATAAGTTATGAGACATTAACGTATGAACAAAAAGAAATATATTTGGATATCGCTTGTTTTTACATTGGCACTGATGAGAGAATCACATCTTACATGTGGGACGCCTGTGACCTTTTTCCAGAGGAGGGAATTGAAGTATTGAAATTTTTGTCACTAATAAAAGTGGGAGATGATCATAAGCTCATAATGCATGACCAATTGAGAGACCTTGGTAGAGAAATCGTGCGCGAGGAAAACAAGAGGGTGCCTCGGTACCGTAGTAGGTTATGGGACTTTGAGGAAGTCTTGGAAGTGCTAAAGGGAAATGAGGTAATCGTTTCTCTGCTTTTGCTCCCTTAACCCTTGTTCTATTGATAGAGTGATGGAGGTCTTCTACTTAATGTTTTCTCTAGTGAACAAAGAGCCTTGTGATATTACTGCTCTTGTGTCATTTCTGTGACATTCTGAATTTCCGCCTCTCGAGGCTTGAGATATGAAATGGAAGCTCGAATTGGTAATTGGAAATGAAGAATTTTAAAATTGGAAAAGGGTTTGATGACGTCTCGCCAATGGTCATTCAGAATAGAGAAAACGAAGTTTCGGACAAAAAATGACGAATGACCGTTTTACCCCTCGCCCATTTGTCTTTGTCTTAAGGATCTTTGAAAGGTAAAAATGGTCATTTACCTATCCCTAGTGGCTGCCGAAAATGGAGGGAAATATGGGTCAATGGAAGTCAAAGCTCAAAAGACCAATAATTGAGCCTTGCCATGTGTCATCTTTTGATTGGACCAAGCATTAAATGGCATTAATTGAAATCTTGACAAATTGGCACCAATTATTTGAGGGATGTCCATCTTGCAGTAGAAAAGTCGTGCTCCCCCTTCCTCCCCCACCATTTCCTTCAATTTTCCTCTCCAATTCCTCCATAGCCACTCTGCTCGCTCGACCGGTTCTGTGCCTTCTGTTCGGTCAGCTCGAGCAGCCCTTCCCGGTGGTCATTTGAGGTGTTTCGACCACCAAAGGTTATTTCAAGATGTTCTTGACGTTTTCCCGTTGGTTTCATGATTTTTGGAGGTCTGATTAATTTATGGTGATTTTTGGAAGAAAAGTGGACAGATTCTGAGCTAGCTGAGGAAAGGTGTTGGTTCTAGCTCTTAGAAATTCCAAATGACCTCAAACGTTTTGTGAGATCTTCATAAAATCTAATAATCATGTTGGATGAGCTTTGGTCACAAGTTTGGTGGTGTTAAAATAGATTTTCACGGCTGATTGTGGGTGACCAAATTTGGACAGATTCTGACCTTTTGTGCGCCGAAAGGGAACGGGATGAACGGAAGACCAAAAGAGATGTTTTTGCTCCAAAACTCTTGGTGAGCCTCCTTAACACATATATTGAGGTCTTAGAGAGATTACTTTATGAAAAATTGGGATATAGGGTTGAGTTTTGGATGGAAATATGTGATTGGAATCAAAACAGAATTTGTTGTGTTGCTGTTCTGTTTTGGGCGAACTTGATGGGGGTTCTTTGATGGATATTTTTACTTCAAAATGACTCAAAAGGCTACTTAAGATGTTGATGAAGATGTTAGTGGGAATTATGTGAAGTGGATTGAAAATTAGAAGTGATTTAAGGGATGTTTAAGTGAAAAACGTGAAGGGCCGACTAATTCGCCCACAACGCGCGCTGATTTTGAATTGAGCCGTTCTAAGTCGTTCGATATCCGAATTGAGCACCGTTTTCGCCCAAATGACCGTAAGATCTTGAAGTTTAAGATCCTAGAATTTTTTTTCCAAAAAGGTTAGTAGAAAAATTTCAGTTTTTGAGAGAATGAACCTGGTCGTGGGGCTAAGAAAAGGGCAGATTTTTGGTGGAATGAAATTGTGATGACTTGCCTTGATAGAATGACATTGACATGCTTAGAGGCATTGAATTAACACTGTGATGACCTAAGAATAAGGTGTTATCGGTGTTGTTAAGGAAGTGGCGCGATGAGATTGAGAAATAATCGAGTTTCGATGTGGTTTTCCCAGGCACGCCGTGAGAGCCATGTTTGGCCGTGAGCTGGCTGAGCTAGGTAGCTCATTGGGATGGAATTATGCTAGTTTTCTTGATGAGGTAAGTGTCCCTTAAACCTCTACTAGGACATTAGGATACTACTGGATGTGTTTGATTGGTGATTTGTTTTATGAGTGGATCGATTGAGCATTGGTTTATGATGGTTGAATATGAGCATGTGAAATGATTTGGCTTGGAAGCCCTGAGAAATGATTTGGCTATGATGCAATGCTATTGAATTGGCTCTGATGCTCTATTGTTGAAGCGGCTGTGATGCATTGGCAATTATGGTGGTTGCTTGGCTAGTGAGCCCTATTAATTGATGCTGAACAATGACCTTTGATGAATTACACTGACTATAACGTCTACACTATAATGCATTCATCGATTGTTGGCTTGGTGCCCCGGAGATCGAATTGGCTTGGTGCCCCAGTTATATGAATGGCCTTAGTGCCGATGTTATATGAATGGGCCGTAGTGCCCCAGCGATCAATTGGCTTGGTGCCCCGGAGATCGCACTGGCTTGGAGCCCCTCTTGCATTGTAATTGGCTTGGAGCCCTTATGCAAATGAATAATCAGAGTACCTGAGAAACTACATCGCGGCCGGGGGCCCTGGCGATGCTTGAATAAATTGAAACTACATCGCGGCCGTGGGCCCTTGCGATGATTAAATGGTTGTCATATTGATGACTTATGAAAACGATAAGTTTATTTTAGGGTAATGTGTGAAACTTGGATATCATAGTATGTGATGTGCTTGATGGCGATGTTCTTTATATCAAGGTGCCATGAGAAAGTGATATTGAGATGCTAGATGACAATGCCTCGATGAGTTTCTGTGAATTGCATTGTGGTATAGTCTGGGGGGACTAGCGGTCTGGTCTAGGTTTAGGGTTTACTTGCTGAGATTTATATCTCACCCCAGTAGGGGCTTAACTTTTTTCAGGTCCCAGGCGAAATTCGGAATGTCACAACTGAAATACACTGATTGATATTGTGACATTCGGAATTCCGACGCCTCTCGAGGCCATGGAATGGAAAGATATCGATCAGTGTATTTCAGTTGTGACTCGCTCGGAGTTGGCCACTCTCGAGATAAACTAGAATTACAGTCGACAAGAGCTCAAAATGAAATTGGACCTTGAGATTGGGTATTGGACATTGAGGAATTCCAACATTTGAATTGAATTGGACGTCACCTCATCGAGGCCAATTTAAATTGAAAAAATAAAATTTCGGACGAAAGGTGTGAAAAGACCATTTTGCCCCTAGAGAGTTAACCTTGTTTTAATAATTTGAGAAGGGCATTTTAATCAATTTCACATCCCTATAGCTGCAGAAAATACAAGGGCAAAGTAGACAATGGATAGCAAGATATTATGTAAGCAATGACAAGTGTCAAGGTTGGATTAGTTGGCATTAAGTGAACAACTTTTAACCTACCATTCTAATCCTTTGACCAAGGTGGATTAAAGGCTAATTTCTCTCACTTTGCACGACACCTTCTCTCTCTCCTCCCTCTCTCCTTCGTTTTTCTCTTCCTCGGCCAAGAAGACCTCATCCCCAGTTCGCTGCCCTGTCCCGACGCCTTCACTGTTCTGTCCATATCTTCGTCGTCCGATAGACGATTGAGGTAATTCTACCTCCATTAGAAATCTTGTCGTCTTGTCTTTCCAGAGATATATTATAAGCTTGATTTGGCCAAGTATTCCATCCCATAGGTCGATTTGAGTGAGCAAAGATCTGGACGGGGCAGAATCTGATCTGGTTTGGGAAAAACTCATTTTTGCTCACTTCAAGAGCTCAATTGCCTCCAAATTTTCGGTGAGGCCTTCTTGACTTGTAGTATAAGAGTTTTATGAACTGAGGTTGAAGATTCATTGGGGTTTGGATGAGTTTTTGTGGGTGAAATGGGGTGATTCTTGTGGGACATAATCTGACCGTGCGCGGACCGTGGGAAAAACGAGCTGTTCGAAGACTTGGATGTGTTATTTCGCAACAAAATTTTCGGTGAGCTTCCTAACCTCATGGATTAAGATATTAGCAAGTTGGATTCATGATGAATTGGAGCGTAGGATTAAATGGTGGACTAATTTGTGCGGTTTAAAACAGAACTGGTTCTGTCATGTGGGTGCCCTGTTACAACCGAACCTCTCGAGGGTTGTTTGAAGTGTCGCCATGCTTCTAATTGATCGTTAAGGCGTACTGGGGTGTTAATTGTGGTGTTAATGGGAAGTATGAGGATTGGATTGGAGTTAGAAGAGAAATTGAGGGTTGATAGAAGTGAAAACGTGAGATGTCATATAATCAGTCCTTGGCGCGCACCAAATTTGAATTGAGTAGTTCTAAGTCGTCCGATATCCGAATTGAGCTCCGTTTTCGCCCACGCGTCCATAAGACATTGAAGTTTAAGATTCTGAAAGTTGATTTCATAAAAGGTCAAAGGATCAATGTCAGATTATTTATGAAGTAATCTGGTCATGGGGCCAAGTAATAAGGCAGTTTTGGGCGGAATGGTATTTATGATGACTTACCTTGATAGAACGGCTATTAACATGCTTAGGGCCATTGAATCGGCGCTGTGAGAACATGAGAATAAGGGGTTGTGTGTGCTATTGAAATAATAACATAATGGAAGTGAGAAATGGCTAAGTTTCGATGTGGTTTTTCCTAGGCGTCGTGGGTGCCCTGTTCGACCATGAAATTGCTAACCCTGGAGGAGCATGGTGATTGGAGTTTGCTATTTGAATGAGGAGGTGAGTGACCCCTAACCTTTTATTAGGACATTTGGTCGCGACTGAACGGATTCTTTGAGGAATCGCTAAGTTGATTGATATTTTTATGGTGCTTGGTTGAGTGGGAGTCGAATGGTCCCGCTGAAGCATAGACCATGAGTGCTTGATGGCTATGGAATTCTTGGTCTCATGATTGAATTGACGACGTGCTCGTCGTAGCCCCTTATTTGTTTGGATGGTTGCCTTGTGCTCAAATCTTAAATCGTGTTTGTAATAAAGTACGTTTGTTTTTGGCAAACCTTGATTTATGTTCTAATGCCTATAATCCCTCATGATGAAATGTGATATACCCTGATGCGATGTAATCGCGGGGACGAGAAATGTGAAACATACCCTGAGGCGAACTAATCGCGGGGTTGGGGAACGAGATACACCCTAAGGCGATCTAATCGCGGGGTCGAGAAATGAAATGCACCTTGAGGCGATCTAATCGCGGGGTTGAAGAATGAGACACACCCTGAGGCGATGTGATCGCGAGGTTGTGGTTATGGTCGAAAGTCCATCCTGATGCGTTTGAACGCGGGATGAGAATTGTACCTGTGGACACGTGCTTGGTGATAAGCTGCTAAACCTGATGCGTCTGAACGCAGGTTTATTGATCGGGATAGCCTGAGGCGTCTGAACGCAGGCTAGTCTCTAGAAATGTGAAGTGAAGTGGAATCACCTTATGATTCTTATGTTATTATGAATTTTCTGATACTAGTATGGAAGCTTGGTTACTTGATGCCATGTTTACATTTGATTGAGATTCTCGTTTTAGCATGACTCGATGCCTTGAGAAAATGCATTGCCTTGTTTCAACTAATGATTGCATGTTGCTGTAAATATTTTGGTTCGGTGGAATGATTGGCCTAATTTAGGGTTATGATAGCTTGCTGAGATTTATATCTCACCCCAGTAGGGGCTTAACTTTTTCAGGTTCTAGGCGAAGGAAGCCCGATTTGGATAAAGAAGTGGCTTATGGAGGAAGTAGGTGATCAAATGTATCTAAGACATTGTGTGATCATTAGAGATTGTATATAATGAGGTGGATGTAGAAGTCAAATCTTTAGTTTTGATCATCCATGAGAACTGAAGTGTACTATTTCTCTGTCCTAAGTCATCTTGACTTTAATTGTGCACGGAGTAGCCTCTTGCTTCCGTAGATATACGATTTATTTGATGAGGGCCGAATGATCCTGGATGTCACAGTTTGTTTATGGCCAGTGGGATGTTCGTGGCTCGTCGGGTTCGGGGCGTGACAAATGTGGTAATGAAGCTGCATTACAGCAAGGAAAAGGGTTAACAAGCTGTTAAGTTTTCCCCTATATGGGCGATTAGATTAAAGCGTAAAAGCGTGTTTACAATATGTTTAAGAAATTAAAAGTATTATTCAGAACAAAATAAAACGAGAAGAAAGAGACCATCATAATTTTTTTTAAGATCCAAGAACTTATGATCAATTTCAAAAGCATAGTTGACATCCTTCACTTTATTAGCCTTTATAAATACAGTTCATTGGCCATGGATACTCACTTTGCTAGTCTCTAAAAGACATCGATGCATGCTAACAGGGATATGAACAATGATATTAGATTGTTTTAATTGGATATAGATAGTGTTAATGAAGGTTAATTCTTGCTTATAGGGAACAGAAAAGATTGAGGCCATTTATCTTTGCAAAGACATCTCAAAAGGTTTCGGTAGAATAACTGACCAAGGCGACAATATCCTCGTGGGCAAACAATTCAAGAAGTTGAGGAATCTAAGGTTCCTTAGCGTGAATGGGACACATTTTAGTGGAGATTTTAAGAACTCAATTAAGAAGTTAAAGTGGCTTCAATGGCAAAATTGTCCCTCGACTTTTAAAGCAAGAAATTTTCATGTAAAGGAATTACTTGTGCTCGATTTGGCGAGAAGCGAGATATCACATGAATGGCAAGGATGGAGTTCGATCATGGTAAGAAGAAAGAACAAGTCTTCTTCTTTTTTTCTTTTCTTTTGAATCATAATCACTCTGGCTAATCTCTCAATCATATTTGTTATCAGATGGTAGAGAAGCTAAAATATCTCGACCTTACATTTTGTGGATCAATAAAAAAAACTTCCTTCCTTTCAGCTTTTGAGAATTTGGAGGTTCTTATCCTCTATGGTTGTTGGACACTGTATGAAATTGGCTCTTCGATTGGGAACATGAAGAGTCTAGTACGCTTGGACTTGACGGGATGTACGAGGCTCAATTGGTTGCCAGTAGAAGTGGGTAAACTAGAAGCATTGGAGCAACTCATTCTAGAAGATTCTGGAATTAGACAATTACCAGACAGCATAGGAGCTTTACAAAATCTAATGGTTCTAAATATTTGTGGCACTGAGATAGAGGAATTACCAGACAGCATAGGAAGTTTGCGAAAGCTCCGAGAGTTATATGCATCAGGGTGCAATAGATTAGGAAGGGAAACTTCGGAAGGAATCCGTTATCTTTCTTTCCAACGGCGCCTTGATTTTGAATCTTGCAAGAAGCTCCAATCGCTGCCGGTGCTTCCTTCCAGCTTAACATATTTGAGCATCACCTGTCAAAGTCGCAGAATGCCTTCACTTTTCAACCTAACCCGTCTCAAGGAACTACGACTTAGCAATTGCGAATTTCTCGAAGGCATTTGGGAGCATCCATCAACGCAATTAGAAAAATCCCTAAACACTCCCTTCGAATTGGAAATCTTGGCAATCTCTGAATGCAAGCTTATGGAAACACTGGACGTTTCACCATTTAACCATCTGAGGATGTTAACCGTCGAGACTTGCAATAATTTATTTGAGATTCAAGGTCTCGACAAATTAAAAAAATTGGAAAGTTTGGAAATCGCAGCTTGCAATTCAATTGAAAGGCTCGACTTTCCAAAATCCAAGGGTCTGAAGATATTATCAGCTGACCAATGCAAAAACTTAGTTGAAGTTCAAGGTCTCAACAGGCTGGAGTTCTTGAAAGAGCTATATATCTTTGGTTGGACTTCAATTGAGAGGCTGGAACTTCCAAAATCCAAGGGTCTAAAAGTATTAACTGTTATATATTGTGCAAAATTGTTTGAAATTCAAGGACTCGGCGGGTTGGAGTCCTTGGAAGAGATAAACATCTCCAAGTGCGCTTTCATTAAGAGGTTGGAACTTCCAAAATCCAAGGGTCTGAAGGTGTTAAAGTTTATACGTTGTGAAAACTTGGTTGAAATTCAAGGCCTCGGTAGGTTGGAGTCCTTGGAAGAGATAAATATCTCTAGGTGTGCTTCAATTGAGAGGTCGGACCTCCCAAAATCTGAGAATATGAAGATTTTAAGATCTGAAAATTGTAATTACTTGGTTGAAATTCGAGGCCTTGATAGGTTGGAGTCCTTGAAAGAGATAAATATCTCTAGCTGCACTTCAATTAAGAGGTTGGACCTTCGAAAATCCAAGGGTCTAACAAAATTAAATGTTGCAAGTTGCAAAAGGTTAGTCGAAATTCAAGGTCTCGACGGGTTGGAGTTCTTAGAAATGCTAAATATGTCCGGTTGCATTTCCATTGGAAGGTTACCGGATTTATGTTGCTTCGACACCTTGCATAAGTTGGCAATCAACTGTTGTGGCAACTCCCACGATATTCAGAACCTAGAGAGATTCGCGTCCTGAACAGCTTTATCGATTGAGGATTACAAGTCCATGGCAAAAATCCCAAACTTGTCAAATTTTCGTAATTTACGGAAATTGTTCCTATTAAATTGTCATGAACTTCGGGAGACCCCGGGGCTCGAGGAGTCGACATCTTTAAGACGTATTGCTATTTCAGGATGTTCTTCAATTAAGATCTTACCTGATTTGTCATCATGTACACACTTGATCAGTCTGGTTGTGACAGATTGCGAGAAGCTGGCTGAGCTTCGAGGGCTGGAGAAATTGGAGAAACTAGAGGAATTGGACATTTCTGGATGCAATTCACTCAAGACAATACCAGAATTACCTAGAACTCATGTTATTCAAGAGTATGAGAATGAAGATTTTTATTTTTTTGAAGGAATGATAAAATTTGAAGAAGATGACACGGATGAATCAGAATAGATGAGCAGATCCACATTTCCGGAAAGAAAAAAAAAGCACATAAAGCAGGTAAGTTACCTTTTCTATTTGAGATCTATCGCCCCATTTTCATTTATATTTTCTGTTTGCAATTTCTATTACGAATTATTACCTTTTTATTAGTATTTCCTGGTTGAAAGCGTTAGTGTTCTTACTTGAATTCAGGGAATCCAGGGGAGAAGTTTACGGAAGTTAATGTGTGTACTTTGGCAGAATGTTTCTGCTCATCATGCCAGTAAATGAAATGCATCAAAAGGCCTTCCAAGTGCATCATTTGTTATCAGTCTTTGGGTAAGATTATTCATCCTATCCAGAAAAACAATGATTCTCCGCATTAGATTAACTGCGGAATGCTGCAATTACTGAATAAAGATTGATGTTTACGGGAATTGACAGCAAGCCAAAGTTAATCAGGTCAAGAATTGCTAAATGAAGGACCTATATGGTGGTCCTTCTGATCTGAGGTTTTAGTACGCTTTGCGCACATTACACAGTTCATGATCGCATGTTTCTAAGGTATACCTAAGAATGAAGTAATGATGTTGAGAGGGATCCCTTAGTATGCATACGCTACTGACTTGGTACAAATTTTGGGGGATTATTAGAAGTTTGCTGATGTTAGTTGCTAGATTGATTTCATTTGATTTCCAGGCAGGATTTGGTCACTATTCCAGTGGTTGTGATACAAATGCTGAAATAATCAAAACAGCTTTTGAAAGGAACTTCTAAAATGAAACAAAGTTGTCAAAGGATCAGGAGCTCGATGTTTCTTGGACTTCTCCGATCGCGGACAATGCATCCTTGGAAAGGTAAAGGATATTGCCCGGATTACGATCAACAGAAGCATTGCAAAGCTGAAACTGTCCATTAAATTTTTTTTGAAGTACTAGAAGTCTAGCCAATTAGTTTGATATAGTGCCAAATAATTTGGAAGAATGTATTTCGCTTTGGTATCATAATTGGCACCTGTATGGAGGTCTTTTAGAGCCTATTCAAAGGGAGATGTTTGTGATTCAAGTTTGGATCTTCATGCTAAAGTGGAAGCAATTTGATGTTTGGCTGCTGTTGGATGTATTTCAGTTTCTTACATTGGGAAGATGCGGCCGGAGTTGGCTTGAAATGGTTGTATCCACTGCAGTTGGAAGCCTTGGAATCAAAGTTTTGCGAGGTTGAGATCTTATTGCAGTTGATTTTGCAGTCAGAATGATAGAAGTTGCTGTCGATACAAAATTCAAAAATGTTTCTTGTGTGAAGAACAAGGTCCCCAGAGTCCAATGATGTGCATTTGAGATTGCACAAATGCAAAAATTTGTCATGAACATGCAACTTTGGAATCAGCAGCAAATGGAAAAATTTGTCATGCATGTTCCCTGTTAATAATTGGAGCAATCTTCTGTGCTGGAATTGCCTATTATCCCAGCTGCACTCTGATTAGTTTAGCTTGGTGCACTTCCAGTTCTCATATTTTTCTTGACCTGTCTTTATTCCAAGAATTGCCCATGTTTCCTTCTCTTTTCTCCATGAAATGTTGTTTCTCGAAATTCTTAGCTCCTGTTAACGGTGTCAAGTAGCTTCACGAACTATGTCTCCCAAGATACGATACCTCGAACCTATTTGTACCAGCATTATACTATACGAACATGACTATGTCGAACACTTCTCGAAACCGGCACACTTAGAGGACCATTACGAGAGAACTAGAGGAGTGCGATTCAAGTTGTGAGTTTTTTTTTTTTTTAATCTAAACTGCGAAAACACACACACATATATAGACTGGAAAAACATCGGTTATGCTGAACTTAATTAATCCTCGTCGGTTTCGTGGACATTAATTGAGCCATTAATACCTATAATTACAACACCAGCAGCCCTCTTGGGCTCGAGCCCGGCACATCCCCTCAGAATGAGGGGTCTTGGAAGGCCGAGCCTATTAGCTATAAAGGGCTGTGTTGATGCCTGAACATTGGCCGGGTTATAGTCCAAAAATAAGTGAAGATAGTGAAAGCAATATAGGATCTACACCACGATTTTTCATAAATTTAACTATGAAAAGAAATTCTTTGTAGCACGGTTATACAATGGCAAAAAGGGAAGGAGCAACAATTCCTTCTAATTAGGATGAGGAATTGTAAAATGGTGCTTTCACTGTTTTGCACAGCAGATTTTACTTAATGGTGCCTGAACTATGAGTTTCGTATTAAAATGTAAAAGTTGTGCCATCGCCGTCCTGAGGCTTGTTTGTATTTATCTATTTGGTGCCACTTCTCTGGCGTCTACCACTTGTTTATATCTGTTAGGCCTTAATGGTACACCATGTGTGCTTGAGGACAAAGAGAGGAGGAAGGGTTATCCAAGGGCGTGATTACTAATTTGTATCTAGCTTGACAAGTTTGTCTATTGGTGCGTTTCTTGTTGCCAACTGGCTCGGCTGTATAAAAACAAACCAATAGAGAGACAGTGGCGACAAGAAGGCATTTCGTATTTCCCAAGAGGCTCATAGGTTTTCTTCTCCGGCAGACTTCAAAGGAAGAATCAAGGGCAGAATCAGAGCAAAGAAGAAATGCATTGTTTCATTTCTGGGCATCCTTTCGCCGTGCTCGTGGCGCTGATCCTTCTCCCCGGGGTCGCGTTCTATTTTCTCAATAAGAAGAGAACTAGTGTGAGTAGAAGTGCAGAAGACGTTCATACCCGCGTGTCCGGTCTGTTGGCTGTGCCGGCGGAAACTCATTCTGGTGGATCTAATTCGTCTCCAGCAGGAACTAACAACGGTTTGTCGATTGAAAATCGGTATGACGTGTTCTTGAGCTTTAGAGGCCTAGATACTCGAGGAGGCTTCACCGATCACCTCTACGCCGGGCTTGTCAATGCCGGGATTCGTACTTTTAGAGACGATGACGAGCTCTGTCAAGGCAAGGAGATCGGCCCGAATCTTTTTTTAGCCATAAAAAACAGTAAGATCCTTATTCCTGTTCTCTCCGAGAATTATGGTTCAAGCAAATGGTGCCTTAATGAGTTGGTCCAAATGATGAAGTGCAAGAATAGTAACACGGGGCATTTAGTGTTGCCTATATTCTACAAAGTGGAGCCAACTCACGTGCGACGTCAAATCGGGAGTTTTGGAGACACATTTCATGCACATGACCAGCTTTCCGATCCAAAGATTTTGGCGAAATGGAAGCAAGCACTGGTTGAAGTCAGTTCCTTGAAAGGATGGGAAGCGAATGGGTAAAATTTTTCACCAAAACATTCTCTACTTTCTTTTGAGTTGTGTGTCTGTTCACTGGCTGTTCTGATATCTACGTTGCTTCGTTTTCTCTACTTTAAATTTTTTTTTTCAATAGAATGAAAAGCAGTAAGATCTTGCTAGCGGTATGCGCTTGAGTTCTATAAGTTATTCTTTTTTAATTACTCGGATTCATTTGATCAATTTTATTATATATTTCATTTATTACGATCCCATTCGCCTGAATTACAAGATTTTTTAAATGAACTTTTACTCTTATTTCCAAAGATTTTATTATATAGTGTATGCTACATCGATCTTCATCACAAGCTCCTTTATTTACATATTTATTCGTCATCATATACCTTGCACGATGATTGTCAAAGAAATAGTTCTTTATCTTTGCAAGTTACAGCTATTAAATCGTTAATTAGTTCCTAATAAAAATACTTTTACAAAAGAAACATTTCATTTGTTACATACGATGACAAAAAACATAAGACAAGGTGAAAGGATTATCCTAGTTCGAATGTTTAGACGAAGCGAAAATCTGAAATATGAAAATACATAAATATTTGTGGATGCCATCCCTGGAAATTATATTTCCTAATCGGTGGAGTTCAAGTTGGATATTTCTATTTCGTATTGGATGAAATATATTTCTAAATCCTCAGAATTTTATCCCTTAAGGCTACGTTTGGTCGACCAGTTAAAACTCGGGATAGGATATATTTTATCATATCACGTGTTTGGCAATTGTCTAGGATAGGATATTGGAGGGATATAAAAAGATATAAAAGGGATAAAATAATCATAGGAATTGGGGGTGGGATAGAGCCAGATATGATTTCTCTTATCTATTGGTAAAGCCACCCCCTCTTTGCCACGCCTTGTCCGCCTCTTTCCCATGCTCAACCGCCTTTCTGGCGGCGGGTTGCCACTCCGGTTAGGGGAGCCGCCTCTCCGGCGGTGGGCCGCCACGTCGCAAATATTTGCGGCGGGCAACTTCTCCGGTAAATATTTTAAGCCATAGACAAAAGCGTTGACCGATGGTACTAAGAATGAATATCAAGCAATGCAACACCACTTAAATCGAACCATCATTGAACTAAAATCACGATAAGCAATTGTGTTGAACTTGCTTTGTGATAATTTCTCAATAACCAAGTTACTGGAAACCTTGGCCAACATCTGCTTCTTGACTTGATAAATCTACACTATTGCCAAAACTAGGCGGGCTTCTGAGTTCCCAATTCATGACAGCATTTTTGCTTCTTCCAATCAAATTAAATGGCGAGACAACCTCATCTGATACAAAAAGCCTTTCCTTCAGGGAAACTGATCCACGACTCTATTTGAAGAACCCGCTAGCCAGCTCAAATTAAGTTATTAAGCACTGTAGAGCAGCTCCGGAAGTTCAAGCTCAATCCGACGCAAAAAGTGCCACAGCGTAAGCTTTCCTTCTTGAAACCCAAATCCTAATTAAACAAAACTAAGAATCATGCGTCGAAGAAAACTCCAAACTCAAAACTTAAGGTATCAGTAAAAGGGCACAAAACCAAGGTACATCCCTTGAAATCCACGTGAATCCAATCTTGGAGTACACTCGGTTCATACTCCATGAATTACGCTTGAGAAAGGAAAAATAAGGGAAAATTGAAGAGAAGCATATCAGAGTAAGAGCTACTATTCCATTACATTATGCTTGTTTAACATCTTTTTTGAGCTCTTCCGAAAGTGAGAATGATTGCACCTCATATCTCGAGTGAAGTTCATGTAGGAGAATCTGAGGCCGATGGCCGTCCCCTCAAACTCTGAACCGATGAGCCGCCGAAAATTCGTTATGTCAACTACGAATAAGAGCCTCTGGATGGTACAAATCAAGAGTCCTTATATTGAAATCTAGATTTTACCAAACAATGGATATGATAAGATATAAAGATACCCGACTTTAAATCCGTTGTCACCAAATAGGAGATAAGATATGATCAAATTCTTGAATTTTTTTATCCCATTCCATCCATCCTATTCTTCCTAGAAATCCGGACGACGAAACGCAGCTTAAGTAATCAGAATTGGCGAAGCAAAGATAAGTACAAAACGAAAATCAGTTGGATAGTTTCCTTCTCGAATTAGGTGTGATCTTTCAGTGGTTCAAGTTTGACTTCTGTCTCTGTGGTATATAAATATTCCTAGACTTAGTCTTTTACAAGTTGATGCACCAGAGTTAGTCTGAATGGGCAGAGGGATATTCATGACAATTACATCCTGGGCTTTCTTCCTTCATGTGTGAAATTGAAGAACAAGAAGTGTTTTGTAGCCGATTAAATCTTGTGATAAGATTTGCGTAATTATTTTTGTGAGATTGAGAGATTATTTTGATGAATTGTGTGGGATAAACACTTGTGGTTATTTTATGTAAGTGAGGCTATGAAACACCGTGAGTATTTGAGGTATTTAAGTGTGATGTTCTATAGTGTAATTCATTATTACTTGTTATTGCTAGTGTAATTAGGGGTGAGCATGGGCCGGTTCCAGACCTAGATCATGAAACCAACCCTGTTATAATCGGTTCCCTATTTTTGGAGTCGAGAACTGACCCTGTTTGTCTTGAAACCTATTTTGGAACCGACCCTATTTTTTGGTCCGGTTCTAAGGTCTACCCGAAAACTTATTTTCCTCTATTTTTCATCAAAATAATATGAGTATCGATAAAATGAACAATAAAAATTATAATCCACCGAAAGGAATAATCCAACAAATAAAAATTAAATGAGAGGATATGAGGAGCCGAGGGCCGTGAGCAATGAGCATTAGCAACAAGGACAGAGACACACTAGCGAGTTGGGACCTAGAATTTTTTTTTTAAATAGCAATTAAAAACTGGTTCTAAAAATCGATCTGGGTTAGCCTACACCTAGAATCGGAAATCGAAAAATTTAGAACTGGTACTTAGACTGGTTTGAGCAGAAATCGATTCCCGACCCTATTTTTTCGGTGGGCCGATCAGGGTTTCGGGTCAACCCGGTCCGGTTGCACACCCCTAAGTGTAATCACTAGAAATAGTGAATAGGTGATTTCAAAATATTTTAGAAATCATTGCAGAAATTCAAATGGATAAGCTCAGAGTTTCATTGAAAAGATGATTGCTAAACAAGGTCTGAGGTCCTAAGATGCAATAGCATGCACAATATTACTATCATAGAGCAATAGAGAATTTCAGATATAGAGAATTGGCATAGAGAGTTTATTCGGCTTTGTTCAACCCTACATCTTGGCAACCAATCGGCTGGATTCTACTAGTAAATAGCTCATAAGTTACAAATTATTGATAGCTCTTGAGTCAAAAGACTTCCCGCCTTATATTCACACACTTGAATGTTCTCCTCTAGATTTTACAGTGTTTGGATCAAAGGTGTGTAAAGAATATGAAATTTGGAATTTTGTTCTCTTGCGCATGCATTTCTCTTCGACCTTGAGGTGCCCATTTATACTCCTCTACCTTCAATTACCTGTTGCAAGGCGTCCAAGGATCACTCTCCAAACTTTTCCATATGGACGAGACTGTATCAAAGGGATCTTGTAGCCGTTGAGGTCAACAAAGGAAAGAATCCCCTATTAGACCAAATTGCCATACAATCATGATCTTCAAATTTGGAATTTTGTTCTCTTGCGCATGTATTTCTCTTCGACCTTGATATGTCCATTTATACTCCTCTACCTTCAATTACCCGTTGCAAGGCGCCCAAGGATCACTCTCCAAACTTTTCCATATGGATGAGACTGTATCAAAGGGATCTCGTAGCCGTTGAGGTCAACAAGGGAAAGAATCCCCTATTAGACCAAATTGCCATACAATCATGATCTTGGGTTTCTATAGATAGAGTTCTTCATTAGTTGAGCCATCTTCGTCTCTTTTAATGCACATTCTTGACTGATATTCAGATTTGAGAATCTTCAAGAACAATCTAGCTTTGTGATCATGTAATATTCCAATTAAATCATCTCTTTTATCTCTTGATACTCGATTCGTTGCGCATGAAATACTCTCTCAGACCTTGAGTTTCAGTCCTATGTCTGAACTTCCCGCTCAATGTCTAAGCTCCATACAATGTCTGAGTCATTCAGAACATCGTCCAAGCCTTTTTTGTCAGATTCAATCCTATATAACTTACACATTTGGACAATCTGCAAAATAAGTATTCCATTGCATTAACTCCAATACAAGAGAACATGGATTGTTTTATCAACTTCAAAATCAATTAGAGGTTTTTTTCAACAGTATCCCCTTTTTGACGATAACAAAACTATCCATACAAGTATACCAATTGTAGTATAAAAAGTGGTGAGTAACATGATGAGTTGCTACTCAATGAAATTTTGCTATTTATTGATATAACTTTTTGTGTTTGCAAAAATTGAGTTATGAGAAAATGATGAATTCGGTGTTTGAATTTGATCTCTAAGTATGGTTTGTTTTTGTCTTTAGAATTTTGGAACCTATATCAGAGTTTATGGAATCAAGTTCAATTCTCAGAGTTTGAGCTATCATAGGTTTAATACTTTTGATTTGGATTCGATTTGAGAAAATTAATAGCCTGTATCAGAGCAATCAGGGTATCATATAATCTCAAAGCAAAGAAAAGTACAGATTCATAGCAAAAACTTGAAGTATGAAATTTTCAGAACTTGTATATTTTTAGTGTCATTCTCAGAACTTGTTCTTGTCAAAACCTATAAGAATTGTTCGAGTTCAATCAGAGCGACAACTGACTCGTCAAACATCACAATTCAAACTCAAAGCATCCAACATCTAAAACAAATCAAAAATTGATGAATTTAAACGAATGAAAAGAGTTTTAATTGGGAGAGTTTAAAGCAGGAGTAGATGTGGATGGAGCTTGAGTGGATGTGGATAGCACAAGGTCTTATGGGTGTTGGACCAAAGCGGACTTTGATAGTTGTTCTAGCTTCAGATCGATCCCTTCTCTCTTCTTGTCTATCCGTCGCGACCTAAATCGAGTTGAATTTTGGGTTAATGGATTATTAGGTTAGTTAGATGAATTAACTAACCTAATACGGACTCTCCCAAATCCTATCAATTCGCAACTTAGGTTTCATTTGAATAATTTTTAATTTAGGAGCCGCCACTAATCTTTTGTGTAGGTAGATTAGATACCTAAATAAAGTACGGGAGAATACTTTATTTTCTACTAACCAGAGATTTTGGTTCGGGGACTTGATTATATTAATTTTTCAATTAACCCTCTTTCGATACCATTCTTGTGAAAAATTCTCTTCATTGGTTAGTTCCATTGATTTCACTTGAAGATTATGGTACAATTATTATTTATTTTTTGGATTTTCATGATTAAATGAATGCTATGCAATAATGCAACTAGATGATATGCAATGTGATATGAAAATAAATGACGAGAAAAATAACCATGCATGATGACTTTAGAAAAATCAAATTTTAATGCAAGGAAAAATGAAAATTCTAAACTAAATGACATGTGACATGATAATGCATGAGGTTAGATGACATGACATAATAATGTATACAATTCTTAAAGGTTTTTTATTTTATTTCATCCTTATTTATTATTGTTTTGGTATTAAATAAAAAATATATGTATTTCAACTCGTCACGTTTGGTAGGTATGAAGGAGAATTGGTGAAATTGGTTGTCAGAAAAGTATTGAGCGAGCTCAAGAAAAAGTTTGAGTTGGTTATTCCGGAGAATTTGGTAGGAATTGAAAGTCACGTGGAGAAGGTGATGCAATTTTTAGATAATAAATCTCCTGCCACCCTATTTGTTGGCATCCATGGAATGGGAGGCATTGGTAAGACGACACTTGCTAAAGTCATTTACAACAAGCTCTCCGATCAATTTGAGCATTGTAGCTTCATTGCAGATATTAGGGAATCATGTAAGCGCAATGGCCTTGAATATTTGCAGAATCAGTTAATTTTTGATACACTAAAGCACAAAAGGCAAGTGTATAATAAGGATGAAGGGATTAAATTCATTTCATCCAAGTTTGAAGGTAAAAAAGTCATCATTCTTCTTGATGATGTGGATGATGATGAACAATTGAAGACCTTGGCTGGAAATCATAATTGGTTTTCTTCGGGAAGCAGGATCATTATTACCACTAGGAACAAGAGCATTCTTGATATTGGTAGGGTGGACTATAACTATGAACTTGAGGAAATGGATAGGGACAACTCTTTGATTCTTTTCAGTAGACATGCATTTCGAAGGGACTCTCCTCCATGTGGATTTGAGGACCTCACTCGTGATGTTGTATCGACCACCGGAGGGCTTCCCTTATCTCTTGAGGTTTTAGGTTCATTTTTGTGCGGAAAAGAGCCAATGCTGTGGAAAGGTACGATAAACAAGTTAAGAAAAGTCCCTCACAAAAAAGTACGAGAAAAGTTAAGGATAAGTTATGAAGCTTTAGAATATGGACAAAAACAAATATTTCTGGATATCGCTTGTTTCTTCATTGGGTCAAGCAAAAGAATAGCATCCTACATGTGGGACGCTTGTGGCTTTTTCCCAGAGGAGGGAATTGAAGTATTGAGGTTTATGTCACTAATAAAAGTTGGAAATAATGATAAGCTCAGAATGCATGATCAATTAAGAGACCTTGGTAGGGAAATCGTTCGCGAGGAAAATCAGCAGGGTCCTCAATACCGTAGTAGGCTATGGGACTCCAGGGAAGTCCTAAAAGTGCTAAAAGGAAATAAGGTAACCGTTTCTTTTCTTTTTCCCTGTCAATTGATGTTCTAGTGTCAGAGTGATGTTGGTCCTCAACTTGTTGCTTACTTTAGTGAACGAAGAACCTTTTAATTTATTACCTTCGTGTCATTGATTGACGTGATTAGAAAGTAGGAGATTGATCTCACTTAATAAATATTGTCACATTTTTTAGATTTATCATTAATATATGCACATTGCAAAGTTCTCTCTAAGAATGAGGTATCTTCAAATTTATGAGATACTTGATAGGGGTATTCCATATTGACAAAATCCTGAAATTCGAATTGATACATCAATACATAACTTTGACTGTGCCACTGTAAACTATAACTTCTTAGGATACACAGATCATAGAATTCTAATATCTAGGTTTTAGAATTAATGTAATACGAGTAACAATGCCCCCATTCCTCATGAAATTTCAATCATCATATCATAATACATATTTAATGTAATTTTAGGTCTACGAATTCCTTTTACCAATATTCAGATAATAAGGACTGGTTCAAAACTTACCAAACATGTTATTAATAGGATATGAATACGAATATATGTAGTTATACAAAACATTAAGAGTATTTGACGAATGACTATTAAAAAGATTAATTAAAGATTAATATCTTATTTTTCCATAAAAAAAAAAAAGCCCCACGGATAAGTACTCTGAAATTCCATTTTATAATAGTTATGTAATTGTATGTGATTGTACTGTATTTTTAAAATTAATCATAATTTTGACTGTTATTACTTTTGATCCATCATTTGGTTTGGCTGAAAGTTGTTGCTTAAAGAACTAGCACTTATTTGCATTTTTTACGTGCAATCTGTATATAATCTCAAGAGCCAATTCATGTATTAACAAATTCAAAGTCAATGTTTATTTATTAAGTCTTTCGGGTACATCATAAAATAAACAAAACTAACTAAAAGAAAAATGAATATGCTGTATATTTCATATCTAAATAAATTGGCACAACTAAATTTACAACTAAAAAGGTACATCATTGGATGTAATTATTTCAGAATTCTTGCTGGGTTCATTTTCCTTCTTCATTCATGGTACTATCATAAGTCAAAATCAAAGTGGTTTTAATAAAGCTGACCCAAAATCTTCTTTTAAGTTTATTCCTGCTGTGCATGTCAAGACAGTGAGCCATGAAGGGTATCCATGGCGATTTAATGATAATAATTAACGGAACTCGTAATGGGTGTCAAATTTGTTCCACGGCTAAAAGGTTGAGCTATCTTTGGTATATTCGAAATGTTATGTTAATTAGTCCTAGTTCTAAAAGATTAGTCTTGTTTTTGGGGATTTGGCCATGAACCCAAACTCTATCGATCTATTAATGAATATGAAAAAATGACACACTAGAAAATAAAACTTTTGACGACAGATAGGTTTCTTGAAAATTTGAGAGGGAATTTTGTAATGGAAATGTCAATCTGAGTATTCTTGGAGGTTGCTTCCTTTATTTATAACTACTGCGCTCTTGGATTTCTTTATTTAAGATTCAATTATTTATTATACTGGTTGACTTTTTTTGGTCAATCACACTTGTTGACTTAAAATATAGCCAATTGCGATCTATAATTGAATAATAATTTTTCCTAAATTGTTAAGTTATAGAGAACACCAATATAATCCATACTATTAGCTAAGTTAATATTATAATTAGAAACTAATTATTACTAATATTAAAATTCACTATTAACAAAGTGAAACTTTCATATGATATTAAAGTGACTACTATCTCAACTTTAGTTACTTATAGTTAGTCATTACTCCATTGGAAAAAATGAAAGTGAGTATATGCAGTATTTTTATTAATTTTAAGGAAGACAACCGAGTAATTTATATGAAATATAAACATTAAAAAATGGAAAATAATAGAAGCAATTCTTGAGGTTAAATTTTCTTATGCTAAGAGAAGTTTGTTTTTCCCAATTATCACAATTATTACAATAACTATGCATCTATGTAATTTTAATTAAGTTGGCTATCAAAATATGAAAATGAAGAAGGAAAATATATTTCTTTTTAAATTGATCAAATCAACTTTCAATTAAGCACATAGTAATTTAGTTGAATCCCGTGCATTGCATGTGGTGCTAGCTAGTATATCGATGAAACTACATTATAGGAAAGATGAGGATTTACAACTTGTGAAGTTTTACCCTGCATTAGCCATTAAATCAAAGGGTACAACTACTTTTATATTGCGCATAGGTGCTATAAACCATAACACATGATAAAATAAAACTAGAGAACATCATAGTTCCTTTTAAGATCTAAGTATTTATGACCAAATTCAAAATCGAAGTTGACATCCTTATACTTGTTAGCTTTTATAAATACTGTTTTTCAGCCAAAAAGAGGATTTGCTAATCTTTTCAAGAGATCATTGCTACATAGCAATATGAGCAAATGATATCAGATTACTTAAGTTGGATATAAATATCATTAATGAATGTCGATACCTCCTTATAGGGAACAGAAAAGATTGAGGCCATTTGTCTTAGCTCCGGCGAAACAGCTAGCCAAGGTGGCGATATCCACACAGGTGAACAATTCAAAACTTTAACAAGTCTAAGGTTCCTTCATGCGAATGGGGCACAATTTATTGGAGATTTTAAGAACTCAATTGAGGAGTTAAGATGGCTTCGATGGCACAATTGTCCCTTGATTTTTGAAGCAAACAATTTCCATGTGAAGGAATTAGTTGTACTCGAGTTGTCGAGAAGTGAGATTTCTGATAAATGGCAAGGATGGAGTTTCATCATGGTAAGATAGTAGAAATTCTTTCTTTTCCTTTTTTTCTGCTTTAAGCTGAACCATAATAACTTTGGGCTAACCCTTGACAATTATTGTATTCTTTGTCAGATGGCAGAGAAGCTCAAATTTCTTGACCTATCACATTGTCAATCTTTAAAAGGAACTTTCTTCCTCTCAGCTTTTAAGAATTTAGAGTTTCTCATCCTCAAAGGTTGTCGGAGTTTGGAGGAAATTGACCCTTCGATTGGAGACATGAAGAGTCTGGTATGCTTGAACTTGACAGGATGTATCTGTCTCAAGGAGTTACCGGCAGAAGTGAGTAAAATAGAATCACTGGAGCAACTTCACCTAATCGGCTGTCGAAATATTTATGTACTACCGGACAATATTGGGGCTTTGCAACATCTAGAAGATCTCAACATTTGCCGCACTCGGGTAAAAGAATTACCAGACAGCATAGGAGCTTTGCAGAATCTAGAATCTTTAAATATTAGTTACACCGGTGTAAAAGAATTACCCGGTGGCATTGGAAGGCTGCGGAAGCTCCAAAAAATAGATGCTTCACGGTGCAGGGAGCTCCAATCACTGCCGGAGCTTCCTTCCAGCTTAACATATTTTAGCATCACCTGTCAAAGCAGCATAATGCCTTCGCTTTCTCACCTAACCCATCTCAAGGAACTACATCTTATTAACTGCAAATTTCTCGAGTGCAACTTGGAGCTTCCATCAACACTATCAGAGTTTTCAGAATGCTCCCAACAAACAAATGTCGAAGAATCAGAATTAAAAGAATTACTAAAGACTTCCTTCAAGTTGGAAATATTGGAAATATTGTGCTGCGAGTCTATGGACACGCTAGACGTTTCACAATTAAATTTTCTGAAGACATTATCTGTCCAATGTTGCTGTAATATACGTGAAGTTCGGGGTCTTGACAAATTGAAATATTTGGAAAGCGTGACCATCACAGGGTATACTTCAATTGAAAGGCAGTTCATTCCAAAATCAAAGGGCTTGAAGAAATTCGTTCCAAAATCGACGGGCTTGAAGAAACTACATGTTGAAAATTGCAAAAAATTAGTCGTTCAAGGCCTCGAGAGGTTGGAGTTCTTGGAAGAGTTATGGATCTCTAATTGCGCTTCAATTGAAAGTTTGGACCTTTCAAAATCTGAGGGTATGAAGAAAGTAGGTGCTCTGTATTGTGAAAACTTAGTCGAAATTCAAGGCCTCGACAAGCTGGAATTCTTGGAAACGCTCTCTGTCATTGAGTGCGCTTCAATTGGAAGGTTGGACCTTTCAAAATCCAAGGGTTTGAAGATGTTGAATGCTCAAAATTGCAAAAAATTAGTGGAAATTCAAGGCCTTGATATTTTGGGGTCCTTGAAAATGCTATATGTCTCTGGGTGCACTTCAATTGAAAGGCTGGATCTTCCAAAATCCGAGCGTCTGAAGGTATTAGATACTGAAAATTGTAAAAAATTAGTCAAAATTCAAGGACTACATCGGTTGAAGTTCTTGAAAATGCTAGATGTCTCTGGATGCGCTTCAATTGAAAAGCTGGATCTTCCAGAATCCGAGCATTTGAAGTTATTAAAAGCTGAAAATTGCAAAAACTTAGTTGAAATTCAAGGCCTCAATAGGTTGGAGTTTTTGGTAAAGCTATTTATCTCTGGGTGCCCTTCAATTGAAAGGTTGGACCTTTCAAAATCCAAGGGTTTAAAGAAATTAATTGCTCAAAATTGCAAAAACTTGATCGAAATTAAAGGTCTTGATAGGTTGGAGTTCTTGGAAGAGTTGTGTATCTCTGGATGTGCTGCAATCAAAAGGCTAGACCTTCCAAAATCCACGAGGCTGAAGATATTAGGTACTCAAAAATGCGAACTTAGTCAAAATTCAAGTTCTTGATAGGTTTGAGTGTTTTGAAGAGTTATATATCTCTTGGCGCATTTCAATTGAAAGGATGGACCTTCGAAAATCCTAACAAAGGTACATAAAGCAGGTAAGCTACCTTTTCGCTTTTGAGATCTATTGCGCAATTTATATCCTGTTTGCAATATCTTTAAAGATTAATTACCTTTTCGGTGTTATTTCCCGGTTGACAGTGTCGTTTTTTTCCTACTTGAATTGAAGGAATCCGAAGGTAATGGAAGTTAATCTGTGCTTTGTACAAATGTTTCTGCTCATCATGCCAGTAAAGAAAAAAAAAATCCTTCTAAGCGCGTCATTTGTCATAAGTCTTCGGGTAAGATTCTTCATCCTATGCAGAAAAAATAAAGATTTTTTGCGTCCGATTGATTCTAGAACGCTGGAGTTACTGAATAAAAAACTGACATATACGGGAATTTGATAGCATGCCAAAGGTAACAGTAGTTTGCTGGTGTTAGTTGCTAGATTGATTTCATTTGATTCATTGGAGGATTTGATTGTGTTCAACAGAAGCGTTGCAGAGCTGGAACTTTCTGTTAACTCAAGAGGTTTCTGAAACACTGAAAGTCTAGCCAATTAGTTTGATATAGTGCCCAGTACTGTGGACGATTGTCTTTCACTATGGTATCATAATTGGTGCCTGCATGGAGTCCTTTTGGAGTCTTTATTCAAAGAGAGTTCTTTGTGATTCAGGTTTTGATCTTCACGCTGAAGAGGCAGCTATTCAATATTTGCGCGCTAAACTTTGTTGGGTTGACAAAGAATTTAGAGATTTTTACTTCGGGGAGTTGCTGCCGTAGTTGGCTCGGAGTGGATGTACTGACTGTGGCCGGCAGTTGGAAAATCAAAGTTTTTGCGAGGTTGAGATCTTATTGCTGTTAATTTTGCTGTTAGAATGATGGAGGTTGTTGTTGAAACCGAATCCGAAAATGTTTGAGGTCTGAAGAATGAGGTCGCCAGAGTCCAGAGATGCGCATTTGAGATTCGGCTCTATTTGGGTTATTGAAGCTCGACTGCTGTTGCTTTAGTTAGTAGCGAAGGATCAACTCGCACTTTGATCAGTTCAGCTTGGTACACTTCCTGCTCTTAGACTTTTCTTGACCTGTCTTGACTGTACAGAAAGAATCCAACCAACTTGTCACAGAGATGCATCATAACAATACCGTCACTCAAAAGGCGCTTTTAACTTTTCTTTTAAGTAAGTGACTTTGTACTGGAATATTGATAAGTGATATTTCAACTCGGGATTTTATTTTGTTCTTAATAACCTGGATGGGAATACCAACAATGTAGTGGTTATTGCGAAGTTAGAAAGCATACCTCGCAAATTTATCATTACAGCGAGATTAGGGGTATGCCATCATGGTAGTAAACATCTTGTTATTTAAAGAGTTGAAATTCAATTGGATAGCATGCCTTTCTTTTAGGGGTGAGCATGGTTTCAAGGTAAAACCTGAAACCTGGAGAATCGGACCGGTGGGAACCGGTTGGTTCCAGGTTCCAAAAATTGGGGAACATGTCATTCTTAATTAACAAATGCGTATGTTGTTTATTTCAGGAGAAGTTGATATGAGGAATGCTATGCAACTACCGATGGTACCCAAAGTATACAGTGGATATATGTTTACAAGCTGAATGGACCTTGATAGAGGGTGATATCCGTGAGGACTTGCAATTACCATGACAAGGTGAACAACTAAGTGATATCTTAATCACTGATATACTCAGGGAGATAGAAGTTGGGAAAATTACCAAAAAAGTCCTAAACCTATTGCAATATTGCTGATTCAGTCCAAAACATTTTTTTTGGCCAATTTAGTCCTAAACCTTTTACAATCTTGCCAAATCAGTCCATCCGGCTTAAATTGGCCGGCCGGCGCTTACGTGGACGCCGGCCGGCCGGTGACATATTATTTTAATATTTTTATGGGATTTGTTTATTATTTTTATTAAATTTTCATTTTCATTTTTTTATTTCCTTTTTTCCCCGGCTTCGTCTTCATCCTCTAGCTCTTTGCTTTCATCTTCTTCCTCTAAAAAGAGGCACCGGCCTGAAACTTTGCAACTTTAAAATTAGGGGTGTACGTATGCCTCACCATGGCCTTGGAACTCTGCGAAATCCACCTCGCTAGGGGCTAGCCAGCGGCCGAGCAAGAATCAACCTCGCCGTGGCCGGGCGAGGCTCGCCTTCGCCATCCCAGATCTGGCGAGGTCTCGGCCTGCCTCGCCCAGCCATGGCGAGGCTGGACCTCGCCGTCGCTAGGTGAGGTCTCGTTCTATCTCGCCCGGCGAGGTCTCGTGCTGTCTTGCCCGGCGGTGGCGAGGTCGAGCCTCGCCAGATCTGAGTTGTCGAGGGTCGGCTTCACGCGGCCACAGGGAGGGGAGCCTCGCGCAGCCGTTGCGAGAACCGGCGACGGCGAGGACCAGCGACGGCGACGCTCACCCTCGCCGGTGGCCGACGGGGGCGAGCTTCACCTCTTCGGCTTGAAGAAGATGAAGCGCCACAGAGCTTGAAGAGCCACAGAGCCAGAGGAAGACGATAGCCAGGGAAGAAGACGAAGCGGGGAAAAAAGGAAACAAAAAAAATAAAAAAGAAAATTTAATAAAAATAATAAACAAATCCCATATAAATATTAAAATAATACGTCGCCGGCCGGCCGGCGTCCACGTCAGCGCCGGCCGGCCAATTTTAGCTGGATGGACTGATTTGGCAAGATTGTAAAAGGTTTAGGACTAAATCGGCCAAAAAAAAAAGTTTAGGACTGAATCAGTAATATTGCAATAGGTTTAGGACTTTTTTGGTAATTTTCCCGATAGAAGTTCATAAGCTGATATCTAGCGAATGGACTCACTGCATTGCCAATAAAATCAACTCGCCACATCAACTGCGAAGAAGATGCTTATCGCGTGTTTATGGTACTTGGATAAGTAGACTGATCTCTTTTTTTTTTTTTTTAACCTTATTTGTAGGTCAATGGGATATTAACGAGCCTCAAGGCTGGAATTCGAAAAGGAGAACCGGAGATGAATCAAATCAATCCTTGCCTATTTGGCTCACTCAATCAAAGGAACTAGTGATCCGTAAAAGTAGGTATCTCTATTTAGGAAAACCTCACTGTTGTCACTTGTCAGGAATACGGGCAGCCGGATTTCCAGCGATTGTCTCTCAACTCCAAACGGCTAATTGATCGTCCTGAAGGTTCTCTAACTGCTAATTTGGAGATAGAAAGCTTCAATTCTGATATCGTCATGTTTTGCCCGATCTTGGCGGTCGAGATACTACACTTGTGATACTATCTATATGGATAATTCGTCAGTTGTTGTAATCTGTGAGACCTATCAATTACAGGTAGAAACAATACTAGTTAAAGTAGTAACGTCTCTGAGATCACTAGTGGATTCCGGTCTTATTGGTGGTTGTTAGTCTAGAAAAGTGGATGGAGGCTTAATATAGCCGAACCACTATAAAATGTATTTGCATTGTCTTCTGCCTACTTACTTGTTTTAATATTTTTGGGCTACGTTTGTTTCGCGGAAAATTGATGATTTGGAGCACAATTTCATAAACATGATCGCTTATATCACATAAAAAAGAATAGAGGAAAAATAGTTCTCGTTGACAAACAAACGATGGAACGTTTGAACGATATTGGATGTGTTGGATCAACAAGATAAATGGAGGAGAAAAATTGACCAGAAATATCATTTTAGAAGAGTTGGAAGTCTGATGTGTTTTGGTATTTTTTTTTTTTTTTGGGTATGATACTTTTCAACTAAAGATCAAGAGATGGAGCTTGTTTTGAAGTTTTGTGTGAGTGTCTAAGATGTGGCATTGGTACTGTTAAGACCACAATCATTCTGGCATTGCTTTCTCCTAGGTGCACCTTCGTCTTTCCCTGTGACTTCCCCCATATAAAAGCTCAACTCTGCCTATCTTGCTCCTCACATTCATTCTAGAACTTTTTTTTTATAATTTATTTATTTGTGAATTTGAATCAATTTTACTTGTTTTAAATAATCATAAACATGGTAATTTTTTATATAAAAAATATGCATTAAATATACGACATGTTCCAACGTGTCGAAATTCTCTATTTTTTAAAAATTACGTGTCTACATGTCGATAGGCTGGTAAATAAAAACAAAAGGACCATTTCTTACCTGCAGAAAAAGTTGTTGAATGCTTGGGATTGTCCGGCTAGAGAGCTTTGCTCTTGCCCTTTTTGCATGTTTCCTTCACAGTCAAGTCCAAAAAAAATCCACAGACTTGTTCCTATTCCCATTACGGAGTGAGGTGACAACTGCCTCGTAAGGACTAAGGATAACCACTAGGTTGTGTAATCTGAAGTAGTCCCAGGGCCAAATCGTAGGGTTTCAATGTTGTTCTTAGAAAAACGCTGGTGCATCAGAGCAGTCACTTGGGTGCAGCAAACGAAGGAAGAATCATCATCGAGCTTATATGCCTTCTTGTCTGTCAATGGAAAATTCATAAGGTAATGAGTAGGCATGGGAACAGCTTGTCGAAGGCCAAATTGCCGGGCGCAATACTGTGGAGAATAGGGTTCGAACCCAGGATAAAACTTGCCTTCAAGACATAGTTGAATGGGACGGTCCTTAGGAGAAAGGATAGAGACTAAAAAATCACGGAAACTAGAAGGCTCATGAGTCTTCGGGTCAAGGAGAAAGTTGAGTTCGGCTGAACGATATGGGAACATATCAACCTTGTTCGGGTCATAGGACAAGATCTGCTGGAAATAGAAGTTAAAAAGGTTGAACATTAGTAGAAACCTCCAACGGAACGTTCCTAAGCAGTCTGGTACCAACACTGGAGGGTCCATTATCCTTTTGGGGTTTAGGCCCCTTCGTAAACATGAAAGGGAAGTACAGTACTATCCAAGCTTGAAGGATCTAGAGTGGGCCAGGCAACGCACCGTCCTTCTTAGGTGACATCATCGACTGAGAAACATGGGTCATGCTTCTATACAGAATGGCTAAGGCAAGGGGACCCAGGGTGACATCTCTTCCTCTTACAAGATTGGATGTAAGAACGAGGTAATCTTTAGATACTTTTTTGGTCAGACTAAAGAACAGGTATTTCGACAACCAAAAAAGGAGGAAGGCTGTTCGCTCAACGAGTATGACAGTACTAGAAGTTTTGCAATGAAGATTCAAAAACTTTCCGTAGGCAAGGAAAGCACTAGGAGTAGAACAATCCTCTAGGGTTTCAAGATTTACAGCAGAGGTACCAAGGGTAGCCAGACTAGTAATGGTAAAAACATCTAGAAGAGTCACCGACATAGGGCCCCACGGGAAAAAGAAGCAATTGGTTGATGAAGACCAGAAGCATAAAACGGAGCCTAAAAGACCTCTATTCAAATCATGGGATAGCAAGCTAACCTCAAGAGCTGTCCTTATGCTTGCCGTCGCCCAGGTGATGGTAGTCAGTGGGTCGGTTTTGAGTCTATGAAACCAAGAGAGAAATGTGTCATCAGGTGATGGAAAACTTTTGAATCTTTGGGATGGGAGTGACCAGATGTCTCGCAAAGGAGAAGCTTGAATATGAAGTTTCTCATTTTGACGCATCGGAAAACAAGCTTGGAGAGGCATTGGAACGGACATATAGGTTCGGAGACTAGGTCCAAGTATAAATCCAAAATATTCCCCTGTGGTGTTCAACAGCTCGAGGAAATAGTCGCTATTGCCTTCATCCTTCAACTTATCGAAACGGCTGATCAGTCGCTTTGGATCAAGGTTAAAGGATTGAGATGCCATAAGAAAGGATGAGGCAAAAGACTGGAAATGGTATAGGGTTTTAAGACAACAAAAAAGACGACGATTGAGAATTTTCTATCCGAAGAGACGATCCAAACCAGAAATCGATGCATCGTGATGATTATGCTTTGGGAAGGGAAATCAGAAAGTATACCACAACTGGTGGCTATCAAATAAAAAGATGTCACTTAAAAGAGATAAATCTTTGATTTATTTCTTTTAAAGAGGGCATTTGTTAACACCGAAAGTTAACCTAAAGACCACGTGATGTGCACGTGAGAGAAGTATGGCTAGTTGTGGACAGGTGTATAGAAGCCAGAAAAAGATCAGCCACAGAAATGCCACATGTGAGGGTAACTATGGTGGCATTTTTCCCAAAACTAAGAGAAAAAGGCACGTAGAAGAAGGCACAATCGACGCAATTACAG
This sequence comes from Rhodomyrtus psidioides, assembly GCA_021437785.1. Classification (NCBI taxonomy): domain Eukaryota; kingdom Viridiplantae; phylum Streptophyta; class Magnoliopsida; order Myrtales; family Myrtaceae; genus Rhodomyrtus; species Rhodomyrtus psidioides. Next base: position 3,733,767 of record JAILYB010000030.1, read on the forward strand.
AGTTTGGCGGCAATCTAAAAAAATTGAGAGGAAAAAGCGCGAAAACCGCCAAAGGCCTTATCCACAAAAGCCATCAAAGAGAACATGCTTGGAGCCCAAGACAGTAACCATTCGACGGTTACCAGAGCACGCTTATAAATATCAGAGGATATCCAACGTCAAACACACACAACACATCAAACAAAACTTATCTTTTCAAATTAGCTCTTAGCCTAGCTATAGCTTTTAGATTCCCATCGTCGATTCAATTCCATCGTGTTTCATATCCAGAGTTAGGTGTCGTCGATTAGATTTCGACGTCTGCTCGCCCAATTCAGTGCCGTCGATTAAATTTCAGTGTTGTGCTATTCATCCACCCTGTCCAGTGCTGTCGATTCAATTCTGATGTTGTGTCCTTGTTGACACCTGATTTCTGACCATCTATTATTGTGATTTTTTTTAAAATTAATTAAAAATATCAAAAAAAAAGATCATAAAATCACAAAATCAACTTTGGAAGCCTTGGCTTGGCTTTAGGAACCATTTTGACCAAAAAAATAATTTTCATAATTTTCATTTTTTTTATATATTTTCGAAAAAAAAAATACAAAAAAAAAGAAAAGAAGAAAATCAAGGAAAATAATATTTGAGGTCACAAAAATTATATAAAAATAGTCGGTATTTTTATTTTTTATTTTTTATTTTATCTATTTTCTGACCTCATAAAACAGTAAAATTCAGGTTCGATTTTAGGTGTTCTCTGATCACCATAAAATTGAATTTGACAAAAATATTAGCAATAAGTAAAAGGGAAAAGAGGGAAACATCATCATTTAAAAGAAAAAGCAAAAGAAAAGTATATATTTAATTAATAATTTTATCTCTCCTTTTCATTTATTTTATTTTATTTTCCCTCTCTTTCCTTTTTATTATCATTCTTTGTTCTTCTCTCTTCCCACGGCCGCTCCCTCTCTTTTTCTTTTTTCTCCTTTTTGTGATTTTCCACGACACCTTGGCCCCACCGGCTGGTCTTGTTCTGCTTCTTCTATTTTTCGTGGGCCAATGGGGACCTGGGGGAGGTTTTGCTCCTTCTTCTTTTTCATTTTTGCTCAGCAGAACTCCCTTACAAAAGACCACTACATCCCACCCCATCCAGGACGGTGACAACTAGCAGCCACGACACTTCAATCCTTATTCTGTGATGCGATGCGTCGCTTTTGGTTGGCTTCTGCTCGAGCTACCATGGCTACTGCGTGCTGCTGCTGCCCCGTCATCCTCTGGCCCTGCTCCGACTGCCTCACGTCATCGCCGTGCCATCACGACGCCGCAGTTGAGCCGAAGACCTCCGAACACCCCTGCTCTGCCCTAGTGCCCCGTTTCTTCTCGGGTCTGCATCTGTTCGAGCCTCTCAACTCGGCTCCACCCTATTTCGACCACCTCCAACCTGCGGCGCCATCCTCAGCCAGTCCTTGATGGCCCGAAGGTTGTGTGAATCAGCTAAGAAGCCTCGAGGACCCGAAGTCCCCTTGAATCCCGAAGCCTTCACCCAGTTTCGCTTCATCTTCTCTGTTTTCGGGTCTGGTTGTGGTCCCTTTGCTGTCGCTACTGCCCTAACATCCTCAGCCATTCCCGACCATCACAAACCTGCTCAAACCTCCATCTTCGACCCTAAAGCCAATTGTTGCTTGTAGACCACCCCATCATAATTCTTCGTCCACAGCCACCCCAAACCAGCCCCCACCAGCTTCATCGTCTTCTCCCGCCGCGCCATCCACGGAGCGACTACCACCTCGCCCGGGCCGCCCTCATCGTCAGCCTCGCCCGGGCCAGCTCCGCCGCCTTCCTTCGTCGCCAAGCTGTCCCGAGCTCACCGAAGCTCCGGGCCGTGAGGGACTGCGTCGAGGATGGCGGACTCCCGACCGTGTCTGACGCTCCTAAGATCGCCGCAAGTCCTTGCGCCAGTCATCACCACCTCTCGTTCCGCTCGTCCGATGCCTTCCAATCCCCGACGCCTCTAATCCGAGTCTCCCAACACCTCTCGGGGCCAACCTCAGCCGCGACACCGCTGTTCCAGAGCCTCACTACCCGACGTACTGGATCAGCCCAATCACACGGTGACGGACGTGGACCGCCTGAACTGTTGCAACGACCAGAACCGGCCGTGTTAACGGCTGTGATGAGCGAGTCCCGGTGGCGAGGTGAGCGAAGGTCGTGGCGGCGTCAGGTTTTGGTTGCGATGCTGGGGTTGCAGAAAGGAGCAACGCGAGGAAAGGGATGATGAATAGTATCATGAGCAGGTTTCCCACGTTCGTCCCTGGGCTGACCGAGTTGGGCTAGAGTGGAAGGGAATTCGGGCTTGGGCTGGTTCAAGGGTGGCAGAAGACTATTTGGGAGTTGGGCCAGAAGGAATTCTGGACCCAGTTCGGTCTGTTTTACCAAGCCTGGACCGGGTTCTCTCCCTCGGCCCAGATTAGGTCCAGAGCGACCAGATCCAGGCCAAGGTCCGAGAATCTGACCCGGACCCATCCGGTTATTTTTATTTAATATTAATTAATAATTAATAATAGGAAAATTTAGAAAACATCAAAAATAATAAATAGATAGGAAATGCTTCTATTTGTTTATTTTGTCTAATTAAGCTTTTATACGCTTGAGTATCGATTGTTCGCCATGATCGATTCGCACGACTTAGTTTTAGCTTTGCATGTGGATGCTTGAATATTGGGCACGTCCTATTAGGTAAGTCAGCATGATCATTAGAGTTTAAATTTGAGACAATCGTTTTATCCTTTAATTGGCTGAACTTTGTTAACCATTTACTTTAAGTGAGAGTATATTCCAAAGGCTCGATGCACCATTTTGATATTTCAATGTGATGACTGACGATGACGCTCATGGTGACGAAGCAAGCTGGGGTTGGGCGATTGAAGACCGGTGTCCAATCAGGTATATTTCGCGTACCCGATTAGTGTATTAGAGTTATTTTCTTAAAATATTGTCATTGTAGATTTGATTTGCACGTATTTATTTCAATCTAGTAGTTAGCTTGTTTATTTGATTAAGTGTGGTATGTTGTCAAAGAAAATATTTTCAGAAAATATTAATAATAAAATTCAAAAATTCAATAAAAAAAATTCAAAAAAAATTCAGAAAAATTCTAAAAAAATTTCAGAAAATAGGAAATGGCCACATTCAACTGGCCATGACCTGTTCCGGGTCTTTCGACCCCCGGTCTTTCCAAAAATGACGGTTTTGCCCTTCCGGCAAACCGTCTTCCAAAAAAAATTCCAAAAAATGGGAAATAGCCACAAACAACTGGCCGTGGAATATTCTGGGTAATTCGGTATCCAAACCTCCCAAAAATGACGATTTTGCCCTTCGGGCTAATCGTCCCCAAATCTTCCCATTTTACCCCTGGTCCGAAGTCACACCTTCCTTAAGCCTTTATGGTCATACTAGGAAGCCATTGATCTGAATTGATGTGTGTTGAAGTGATTTATTTATGTACTTGATTGCGCTTTCATTTAAATTGATTATGAAATTGTTAGGAACAGTCTTCCAATCTGCATGAAATCCTGAATTAAGTCCACCTCACCTAAAATTGTGCCTGCATGAACTCTTAGCTAGGAAAATCACTCGCGTTAGGTACCGAAAGGGCGTTGGTAATGACACCGATGTAACCAAGTCCCCGAACCCAAAATCTCTGGTTCCGCAGAACTGATCGACCTCTCCCAATCGGTCAGTAAGGTTTCCGGTCTATCCTCCAATAAAGACCGGTGGCGACTCCAAATGCATGCACAAGTTGCACATGCCACCACGACCACACTAAGGTCGAAATCGATCGGCTCTTATCGCCGAATCCTCAAAAAATACTCCCGCCGCGATTTGGTATGGGCCTGGGAGGGCCCGTGCTGATCTAAAGCCCGCGATCCGCACCCTTGTGTGGGGGGAAGGCCTGCGATCGGCAATCCATTAGCCGCGTCCGCTTCCGGACGGGTCGCGACAGTCCTACATCTCCACTGTCGTCAATTAAACTTCAACATCGTGTCCTACAGTGTGATCTGGCACCGTCGATTAAATTCCGGTGTCGTATCTCAGTTATAAGCACGTCGAATTATTCGACAAGTATTTATCAAAAGTCATCGATAGAATTGGTCGAAGGTTTGTACGGAGTTGTCGAAAGGCATATGGCTAGTAATACACATTTTGAATTTGACACTCTCTATCCAAAACTGACCTGGAGCCCCTTTTTACTTAACGAACTGCTAACGTTCGATAAAAGCCCGCGATTTGGTATGGGCCTGGGAGGGCCCGTGCTGATCCAAAGCCCGCGATCCGCACCCTTGTGTGGGGGGAAGGCCTGCGATCGGCAATCCATTAGCCGCGTCCGCTTCCGGACGGGTCGCGACAGCTGGCGACTCCGCTGGGGACCTTGTTCTAGAGCCTATGGTTCTAGACTTCAAGTGGACTTAGGCCGTAATTAAAACGCTGAGTGATTTTTCTAACCCTGCAGGCGCTCTTGAAGGTGAGGTAAGTCCGCTTACGATAGGTGTTATATGTTTTGCAGATTGGAGAAATAAGGCGTGTAATCCGTGATTAACATTGTCTTATGCAGGTTGGCGTAGGAATGTATGTTGTGTGGATGATTTGAAGCGCTGATTGATAAACTGTTGTGCATGACTTGCATCGTGATGATCACGACACACGGACACACACAACCGCGCCTAAAACCCTGGGCGCCGCCTTTAGGAACACAATAGAAGGAATTGAAAATGGAATCTCCGTGAGGAAAAACACGGGGTAATCCACTTTTCAATTCCGCTCACTTCGAACTATGGATCGAGTCCCAATGCAACGATAGCTGTGCAATGGAATCGGCTCTTTCTAGAACTCGAAGTGGGAACCTTAACCTTAGGTGCCAAACCCTCTGATTTTTAGAAGTTCACCATAACTTGTCTCATGCGCATGTCTTTGGGCGGTTGGTACACCTAAAACCGCACATAAGTCGACGAGTTTGGTTGGTAAGACTCTCTATACCTCGAATCTATTACAGTTCATATAAATATAGGCATTTCATTCATTGCATTCTGGTGATTAGATTAAATGCCATTTCAAGGATAGATGTGTGTGTTTTTTTTTTCCCAAACGTCCTTGATAGAAGACGAAGAGGATGATATCCCATGACAAGCACCGAGTGAGCAACAAAGGAGCCTACTATGGACATTATTGAGATATCGTCCAATGAAGATGACGAGTTGGGGCAATTGATCCGGAAGTCACAGATCGAACTTGGGGCATCCTTAAACGTTAGGATCACATTCCTTTGTTTCATTTTCCATTACTAGTCCTCTTGTATAGGGTTTATTTTTATCGAGGCTTTCTCTATCTCACCCCTTAGAGTGATTGTATTAGGGATCTATTGGTGTATACATTTAGATGGAACTTGGTTGTATTTCTTTTGACAGGTCATGGGAATGTGATAGTGGCATTTTCTCTAATCATCCGAATACTCCCAAGTCAAGTTTATAATTCCTTTAGAGGAAATTAAAATTGGAAATCTTGCACGACCTTTTTGGTCGTATAGGGTAATCCAACCCCAATTTCGCTAGAAGGAATTATACACTTGAATTGGTCCATGCATGTTTTACGTCGCTGGTAATCCACGATAATTGATCGAGAATATCGGCGTTGTTTTGAATTTAATGACGAGATAGATGTCCAAATTACTCTCGTTCTTAATAAAACGGCCTTGATTTGGATGCCGTATCTTCAATTAAATTTAAAACACGTTATTATGCCTCGCACTTTTGAGTAATTCGTTCCTCTCGAAATTGATCAAAAGCGATTATTGTGAATTACATTCCTTTCAATAGTATGCTTTCTTTCGAGGAATATTGATAAAAACTTTTCGCGCAAGATTAAAACCCTTATAAAAGTTCTTGTCCTTATTAATCATGGGCAAGCATAGGATTGAAAGGGGTTTTTGATTTCTTTTTCAAATTATTCCTTCTGATTCTGTCTTTTTATTTGCAGGTGAAAAACAAGTAGTATATAGAAATCTTTTCTTGGACAAATCTGCAACTATTCTTCCATCTGATCATGAGCGAGTTATAAAGTCAGGACGTATTTGTTCGGCTTATTGCTATTATGGTTCGGCTCACTCAAGTTGAAGATGTTTGGATGCTCGAAGAAATGAACCATACAGAAGTTAAAACACACACACTAGAACTTTCATTTATTTTGCTCAGCGGAGGGTTTTCAGAAGCAGGTCATACAAGTCGGGGTGGAAAAGTAAAGCCAAAGTGAGCCCTAATTAACGACACAAAGGATCCCAACTGACCCTCCATGTTATTAATGCTCTGCTCATACTCCCAGCTCCGCATGTTGTGGTCGGCAAGCCTGAGGAGAAGACTTCTGCATTCTCCCTTAACTTCGGCGACCTTGGCCTCGTGTTCTTCGGTGACTACTTCCAGGTCCCGAACCAGTCCATTCCCGCGAGCTATGTCCTCGGTTATCTTGTCGAGCCGTTCTTCCTGCCAGTCGCTCTGAAGCCTCAACAGGATGTTGCGGCGGTCATGCTCGCCGGTGGTCAGGGATATGGCCAATTGATCCACCAGATTTCTCCTCTCGCGAAGCAACGTCGCGACCCGCTCATTAGCAAACTCGACGGCCTTTTTGTAACTATCAACCAGATAGTTGGTCAGCACCAAATGATCAGATCGATCCTCATAACGAGCCCGCAAGACGCGAGCCACCAGAACCTCCCGATTAGCAACACGATAGGCCTCTAAGGAGTGTGCAAAGAGAGTCGGGAAAGTTCTATATTCCCTCCCCAGTGTAGTACCTTCGAGAGAAGTGGTATCAAGGTCCTCGAGCAGGACACAGATTGCATCCTCGGTTGCAGAATGATCGGTTATGTGCGCGTAACCGCGACCCAGTAGGTTATAAAGCTTTTCCCACTGGGCCAAGACATCAGTTGAAAAAGTGCGTACGGGAGAGGAGGCCATTTGCGTTGGGTTGGCTTGAGAATAAGACGAGTTTAACAGAGAGATTAGAAAGAAGAAGCTGATTATGCGAGAACGTTAACCTTCCATACATTAATTCCTCATTTTATAGCAACTCGAGGATGATGAAGGGTCTCAGTAATAATGCTGGTGGAGCCCAGTTAGGGGGTAAAGCAGGAGGTCCCCTCACGAGAACCATTGGATTCGTTTCGGTCCGCGATTTCCGGCTCATCAATTAAAAGATGTAAAAGATTTGTCGGGATCACCATTATTAGAGTTAGGTGGGAGGAAAGCGCAACTATCGAAGAGAGCCCTAACAGGGTTTGGCAGTCCCATCACGTTGAAAAGCTAAGCGAGAAATTCAAGGCCTTGAGGGGGAACGTTTGCCTAATGATGCTTGAAGAGCGTCTCCTGAACATGCAAAGTCACTCGAAGAAAACTTTATAGGGAGTGAGCATACAGGAGAGAGTGGAGAACTCTGAGTGGGCAAGAACCAATCAAACATTTCTCAATCCAACATATTTAAGAGGTTACTGTCAGCTGCTAGAGGCGACTGACTCAAAAATCTCAGAAATTGAACCACAGAGGGATCTCGAAGATTCCAAGATCAAGTCTAACGCCAAAACCATGGAGCCCAACACTTCTGGCAACGGAAATCAAGATCACGGCGACGACGACAACGACATCCACAATGCTCAACTCGGGAAAAGAAGACGTCCTCACCAATACTCTTAGGAGGAAACCCAAATGCTGGAAACCCTTTTCAGTAAAAGCCATTACATGAAAAAGAAGTGGAGAATTGAATTGAGCCGGGAGTTGGGGATTAATCAGTCGAGGATCCAGTTTTGGTTTCAAAATAGGAGATCCAAATCGAGGGCTCAACGCAAACGTCAGGTGGTCGAGATTTTAAAGGAAGAAAACCAAAAGCTGCGAACAGAAAACATGAGGTATGAAAAAGCTCTCAATATTACCGTTTGCCCTCATTGCGATAACCTCGTCGCCCTCGATAAGATATTCCCCGATAAGCCTCACGCGATGATTGAAGACGTTCATTTACCACCTTACTCCCTCGGGGCATCTCCTGCTCAACCAGATTTTGCCGGAGTCACGCATGAGCAGGATGATCCTACGAAGATGATACAAATGCCTCCTGGGGGATGGGATTTGCATCGCTTTGATTGGAGTTATAGTTTCAAGGAGCTGGATGTTACCGCCGACCAGCTCAAAGCATATCAGCCTCATGCACAACAATTTTCGATAGGGTCGGGTCCTGCTGGAGATGAGTTAATCAGTCGTCAAGCCATCGATGCAATTTTGGGCCACGATAAGAGGAGGTTCGCTTGGCCCCCTGAACTGCATTCCAGATTCCTAGACGTGGTTCACCAAATGGGGATCGACTCAGCAACTCCGACGCGCATATTTAAGGCCATGAATGTACCGGGGCTTAGTAAGGAGCTGGTCAGGAATCACATTGCTGCCTACAGAAAGCTATTAAAACAACGTCGAGCGGAGCTAAACCGGGAGGAATCCGTCTCGAGCTCAAAAGCTAGGGGCGACCGCCATTGTAATGCTCAGGCATCAAGAGATACTCGGCCAAATCTAAGCATCAATCAAGCTAGCAACCCGACCACCGGCAAACTGAAAACTGATCAGAATGTCCTCCCAGGCCATTTCAACACTTCTCAAGAGCGCGTGTCACAAGTACAGCGAGTGCGCACTCCTCCATTCGAGCAACAGTCGGCTGGTGCTCTGCCTGCCGCTGGTCAACCCACGACAGACGATTTCTTCGATGAGGGGCTCGATGCCTTGTTCAATCAGTGGGAAGCTGGCATGCTTGGACAGCCATGATCTAGCACCTGGCTCGGGGCACGATGGGTCGGTCACTACGAACACCCATGGGAAGAAGAACATGTTCACGAGTAGATCACTCATTTTATCCGTTGTAAAGTTCCTACGGGAACATTTTTCTTTAATGACTATAGTTAATTCTATATTAAAACCAACGCTATCGACGAACATCGTCATGCTCAGTTGTGATGATCCCTTGTTAGATTAAGTCTGAAACCAGAGACGGTCTTTAAAATTTTGAGTGGCCACGAACTCATTCCTCACCAAGCGTCCGGGATGCTGAAATGAAGAGTAACAGCATGCACAGGGAAAATGCCACTTTCGTTTGAACGATGAAAAGGGGTTGAGAGAAGATCACAGCGTTAATTCCCATGGAGCTAAATGAATTAAACGGAGTCATTAATTGCGGGTCCACCGCTGCTCCCCACGTTCTCGGGCCTAGCAAATCATAAAAGGCGCCGAAAGATTGTAGACCCACCACTTTGAAGACTGAACTAAGGGACGAGCGCAATACTCGATGAAACCGAATCAATGCAAGAGGGTTTGTGATCCTATCACGAGGAAAAAGAAAGGGGAATACAGACGATGAGTAATTGCAGAATCTCGGGAGGAGCGCTTGCTTGCTGGTCTTCATATGCAGCCTGAAGGATGGTTCCAGGACACGCACAATCACTTGAGAAAATTTCTAGAGTGAGCAAACACGTAAGAGCGAATTGAGAAAGCTGAGTGAACCAGATCAGCCCGAGATACCCCGATCCATCATGTTTAAAAGTTATTCCCATATGCTAGAAACGCCCGACCTGGACATTTCTGAGCACGAACTGCTGGGAGACTTTGAAGATCCTGGAGCTGAATCCTGCCCGAAGGGCATAGAGACTGACTCCTCCAGCGATGAAATTCTAGGTTTCAGCTACGAAGAAGTGTCGCGACCCTCTTGAGGTTGTCGGGCTCTCGAGGGCTAATGGGCCGTCCTGTCTGGTCGGACGCGGGCCTCTCCCAAGGCCCATTACCCAAATCGCAACGGAGGTATGCGTGATCGACTTTCAGTGTGGTCTAGTGACATGTGCTAAGTGTGCATGCCATGGAGTCGCCACCAATCATTTTTTTCAGAGTGTGATTGGACCACCCAATCGAATAGTTGTAAGTTTCTATTCAATTCTGCGAGAACCAGAGAAATGGTTTCGGGGACTTAGTTACACCAACTGTCAGAGTTGACGCCCTTTCGGTACCTAAGTTGACTGAATTTTCTAACCTGAGATTCATGCGGATGAGTAAGGTATGAACCCTAAATCTAAAAATTCATGCAGATAAGAGTGATTATCCTAGCAATCACAATCAGTAATAAAATGCGCAACTCAAGGAATCTAGATATGCAAATAAATCACATGACATTCCTAGTAAGGCCCTATTTATCAATCACAGCTCAAGAATGATTTAGCTGTCCTAGCCATTCTACACACGATCTAACCTAAGAAAAGCATTAGGAAGCATCGAAGGAGTTCGAGAGTACTCACATGGGGTTCGCCGTGCCCTGATTTGGTCTTGGACGAGCTATCGAGCTCATGCCGACCCGATTATATTTAGGGATCCACTCGGCGTTTTACATCATGAAATCATGTGAAACAAAAACGAAAATATTCAGCAAGGGGAATTTATTGTAGATGGTGGTCGATCTAATTGGACGTCAAGACTAAAAAATATGTAGAAATTTACAAATTAAAATACTCGAATGACATTTTTTTGCCAAATTCAACTCTATGCGTCGTGAAGAAATACATGCAATTGAACTTGAATTTTGACTATTTATGAGTTCAAAATGAAAATGAAATTAAAATAAAAATATTGACTATTTTTCTATATTTTTACAACATCGAACGCTATTTTTCTTCATTTTTCATGTATTTTTCTATTTTTGGAAAATATTAAAAAATATGACAAATTATTTTTTTTATCAAAAATGGTTCCTTTAGCTTGGTCAAGGCTACCAAAGATGATTTTTTAATTTTTTTTAACTTTTTATAGATTTTTTATGAATTTTTAAAAAATAAACTATGAAAGACTGATCAAAAATCAGGTGTCAACAGCTGCCCCTCTTTGAGAGGAATTTCGTCAGAGATTTCTCTCAAAGACAAGGTGACACCTGTGTTCCGATCGACTCGACTGGGAAAAGAAAAGAAATCATGACATCCAATTTTCATGTCCATCAATGTGTGCTTTTCCTTAAAAAGAGATGTGCTCGTTCAATTCCCTGATATGATGTAAGAAAGTTAAGGAGTAGATAGACTTCCCTGCCCCTTACCTGTCGAATGCTTGCGGCATTTTCTGTGTCTGATGGGTTCAAGTAGATTCCTAAGGACTTGTCATCGGAGTGTCCTGGGGATGTTAAGCTCTGACCTGTATGGTAGGTCAAACCATAATGGGATTCCTAACTGATAGGAACCTAAGGAAGACGCATCCTACATTTGGGAATTTGCCAAGGGTTTTGATCCGTGTGGTGGACTAAACTAGAAATGGCTTGCCTAATGTAAGGCTTATTAGGGAAAACGAATCCTCCCGCGTTCGGGATTCATCAAGGTTTTGATCCGTATGGTGGATCGGACCATTGGGTTGATCCTTCATGCGGTCTCTACCAGTCCTTTGACCCTTCAGGCGGTTTCTACCATTCATTGACCCTTCATGCGATTTCTACCATTGGTTGACCCTTAAGGCGGTTTCTACCATACATTGACCCTTCAGGCGGTTTCTACCATTGTTTTGACCCTTCAGGCGGTTTCTACCATTGGTTGACCCTTCAGGCGGTTTCTACCATACATTGACCCTTCAGGCGGTTTCTACCATTGTGTTGACCCTTCAGGCGGTTTCTACCATTGATTGACCCTTCAGGCGGTTTCTACCATTGAGTTGACCCTTCAGGCGGTTTCTACCATTTATGAGATTCCAAATTGATATGAATCAAAGGATGACGTACCCGCTCTTTGGGGCTAGTCGGAGACTCGATCATTCTGTGGATCAGTCTTAGAAAAGATTTGCCTACTAAAAGGCTTCACCTAAGGATGACGCACCCAGTCTTTGGGGCGGCCAAAAGTCCTGCAGAAAGCTTAGACCTGAAAAAATTTTCCTCGCCAAGAAGATATTAGTAATCTTTGGGAAGACAATAATTGTCTAACTGACAAAATTCTACAACTTAAGTTTTAGTCATGAAATGTGCATTTTGATTGCTGGAGGTTATCCAAAACATTCCTACCATATACAGATGTGATCATAAATTCCTTGCACGGAAACTCTAGATCAAACAATTTGAAAATTTCAAAAAGAGTTTGCTCAAAACATCCATTGGAGTATTTCTCATCCAAGAAGGCTCCTCACTGCTCTGTGATAATGATCTTTAATAGGGAAAGTGCTCAATTTCCTACCGACCTGTGCCTGGGTTTCAGGATCATTCGCAACGCATACATTTCGACCGATCAGGAGGTCTTTCACGGGACCGTAGTGTTAGGCTTGGATATCGGTTTCCAAGGGGGACTCACTTTTGAGTCAAGGCCGTTAAACGAAATTTTTCACTATCTGCTCCGGGTTTACAAGTCAAGAACCCTGTAAAATGAGAAAGAAATAGTCTTACTCGTACTTCTTTGAGCTAAGTTATACATTAACCCAAGTGTCTTAGTCAGATAAGACTGCTTCGGGGTTGTAACATTGGAAGGATTGGGGACCGAAAAAGGCTTATTTTTTGCCCAGAAATTGTGAAGGGTTTGGCATTGGTGATCATTGCAAATTTGCCACATGTCCTTCGAAGAACATCTCCATTTCTTGAAGTGTACACTCCTCTTTTAGAGCGCACAAGGATGTTTAAAAGCGTCTCTTGTTACATTAAGAGACCGTCTGTTTGTGTGTTTGCAATTTGAGCACGACATCATTTGGAGAGTAGTCATCTTGATCTGACTCCTTTGCAGGGTCTTTTCATCGTATATCTAGACTTTACTGGGGATATTTTGAATAGACATCAGCCTTGCTTTTTACCAGGCACTTTGCTTTTTCTTGATGTCTAGGGATTTTTCTTTTCCCCCTCTTTTTAATCCCGTGTTTTTCTTTTCTTTTGGAGCTTGGATTTTCGGCAATCATGCTAGATATGCAACTTAAACTTTGGCACGCTTCCATTCCTAAAGTGATGTTGCCTTTGCTTTGGAATATGCAATGATCACCAATAGGTTGATGAAATGAATTTGCTGGCTCAACTTGGTCGTGCAAAGGATAACAGTGTGTAGGATAGAGAAATGAATTATTCTCGTCATCCTATGACACTTGGATTATCATATAAACAACACACAAAGATTTATGTTAGTCCGAGCAAGAAAATTTCAAACCGTTTACTTTCTGATACTGTTGGACTAACCTTCATTTGCCCCAATGTGGGGTGGTTCTTGACAGGGTTGAGAATGAAAATCGCCGTTCAATGGGGTTCTCAATGGGCATCTGTAGTGTTTGGAATGAAGAAATAAATGCCTCTGTCATCTCGATCCATGTAATCGTTGCGAATGACCCTTATATCCATAGGTTAAGGTTTCGCTATGATTTCCAATCTCCTCATCTCTCAAGTGTGTATGGGACGTGTTTGGATTAGGCTCGCTTCTCTTATGAGAAAATACCCTTTTGAACAGTTCAAACGACTCTTGTTGGAAAAATTCATTTCATTTCATCAAGATTTATCCTTCAAAGGGATTTTGTGATGCACCATACATGTGTAATTCATGTTCAGACAATCTCATGTTTTAAAACATGAATGTCAATGAAGTAAGAATTCTATGTCTTTTTAGATGTGAGAATCGAATTAATTCTGAAAGTTTTTAATCTCCAATGAATTGGGAAAAGGGATACTTACCTGCCCATCGAGGCTGGAGATCCTGGAAATATAAAAGGGATATGTCATCGTATATTCTAAAAATTTACAAAAATTGGAACGATACATCTTACCCTTGGTCATATGCTCCAACGAGTGTACAAGGGTTGTGAAAATATGTCTGCCCTGATGGCGAGCTCCTGCCAAGGATAAATATTAAGCATTATTTTGGGTTTCCAAATTCAAAACAAATTGGGACGATACTACTTTACTCTTGATTTGAATTCCATTCTGCATGCCAATGTGCAGATTGTAGAAGCCGGCCCTCAAGCTTGTGGCCATGATTTCTTCGTCTGGTTGGGCAACGAATCCACCTCGAGGATTTACGTCGGAGGAGATTCATTCATCTTTTTGGGCGTGTTTCATGCACTGTTATGTTATTTGAATGCATGGCTTCTTGGGCGCCTCGTCTCTGTTCATCACCTGAGAGGAAAATGAGAGAACATTATCCCCGCATCTGATTGAAAATCATTTAGGAACGATACGTTCTTTTTACCAAATGGGTGGCTCCGCGGCCAAATGCGTTTTACATTGAAAGGATGGATTCCATTACGCTCTGCGGATGATAACTATCGCTTCAAGGACTTGCCCCACGGATTAAACGATGAATTTGATGTCTTCGGCTTCGACATGCTTTCCGGATGTAGGAATGGTTTGCCCCCATTTTCAGTGGAGATGGGTTTTGTCGAGTGGGCAACATCAAAAACTCATCCTAGATTTGGCTTTAGTCGAAGGTTGAAATCCCGACCTTGGATAAGCGAATCATGATTCATCTCCTTCTGCTTCGGATTTGTCATTTGCATGCTTCACATTTTACAATACCAACTTCGCCGCTTGATGAAAATGAATCGATGATTTTCGAATTGCCCCAAGTTCTATAGTCATCTGCGTCGAATCTCTTTGAACTTCATCGAGTGATAGACCAACTGATAAAATGATTTTTCAATCCCGAGATCGAACTCCTGACGTTTCGTACCACTTCCATTTCACTGACTACCAGGACACAGCACTATTGGCGTCCCTAACTGGTTCGTTTTTTGTTATAAAATTCTTGAAGCAGTTAGCGACCCCCATCGAGAATGAAACAAGCTCAATTTAGAGTTCATAACGACTAAAGGTCCCTTAGAACGATACAGAGCTAACCGTCTTTGAGCTCGCTCGGGCTTTTGCTCGCATTTTCCTATGTGAAGCCTTTAAATGTTTTTCTTCGTGGCGTTCAATTGATTCGCCTCGACTCTAATCTAACAAGGGATTGTCGCACTCAAGCATGATGATGCTCGCAGGTAGTACTGATCGCTGCCCCAGATTAACTCTAGGCATTAAGGAAGATTATCTTGCATGGAAGACTTTATGACAGAAAGATTAATGATACATCCAGTCACATGTGCCTAGTTCCCTTGAGGATTCTTGGTGATTAGCCAGTTACACCATGAATCAGACATATAATCGTCATTTTGGATCATAACTTCATAAGTCCATCAGTTTTAAACTGATCGATCCAGATATGGAGCTCCTCATCAAGGAAATCTTTTGATTCTTCGAGCAACTGATATTCGGGTTGACCATCATCGCTTGGCGTTGAAGGATTCCTGTTTCTGTTGTGAGCGATCTGATTCTTCGAGCTAGAACCTTCGTCGTTGCTCGAGATTATAAGAGGATAATTGATCGGTTCACTATCAAAAGCACCTTCCATTTGGGAATGGAAGAAACAAAAATCCTCAGAGCATCCGCCCGCTTGATCTTCCGAAATCATATGCCCAAGCCGGGCAGATCTTTGAACACTAGGCGCAATATGTTGATCGGGGATAGGAAGAGCACTAGCGAAAAGTTGCTGCTCAAACCAAGGAGTTCGTACCTGCTGCACTTGTGGCATATACTCTTGAGGGGTGCTGAGATGATTCAGGGGAATATTCTGATTAGCGCCCAAGTAGTCAATGGTGCTGCTACCAGCTTGGTCGGTGCCTAGATTCGACAGGGTATTTCTTACTTCAGGGGCATTGTAGTTATAGCCATGCCTAGTGTTTAGGCACAAGTTGAGTTCTTTCAGGTTCAGTGCTGTGTGGCGCTGTCTTAGCGCCCTTCTGTAGCTCTTGAGGTGACTCGCGACTCCATCTTTAGTGAGTCCTGGTATGTTCATGATCTCAAGTATGCGCGTTGGATATGCTGAGTTGATCCCTAGTTGCTGAACCGCACTAAGGAACTTGAGATGAAGCTCGGGGGACCAATTGACCCTCGTCTTCTTGCGACCCGAAACAGTGTTGACAACTTGGCTATTGCTCTCTGGCCTATTTCCAGTAGGATTTGATCGAGCCGGAAATTGTTGTGGAGGGAATTCATCAGCTTTGGATTGGTCGGTCGTGATAGTAAGCTCATCGTTAAGGAAACTCCAATCATGGTGACGCATATCACATCCTTTAGAAGGCATCGGTATTGACTTCGTAGAATTGATTTGTTCATGCATATCTCCAACAAAATCCGATTGTATCGAAGATGGTTCGAGGGAGTGGGGTGGTGAATGAGCATTTTCAATCCTCATATAAGGCTTATCAAGGAACATTTCGCCGAGAGTGATAGGGCCACCGCAATTAAGGCAAGCGATAGTGCTGGGAGCTTTCTTATACCTCATGTTCTCCGCTCGAAGCTTTTCGTTTTCCTCCTTTAGAATCGCAAGTTCTTGACGTCTGTGTTGAGCCCTCAATTTGGCTCGCTTATTTTGAAACCAAAACTTGACCCTCAAAGGTTTCATCCCTAGCTTCTGGCCCAATTCATTTCTTTGTTTCATGTTCGGGAGAGGGCATTCACTAAAGAAAGCTTCAAGCTCTTGGATTTCATTCTGAGTGTGGCACTGGCGACGTTTCCTTTTCCGGGATTGACCATCGCTGCTGCTGTTGTCGTCGCTGCTGAGATCTTGAACTTCGTTGCCGAAAGGGTTGGGTTCTGTGGTTCTGGTACCAGACGCCATCCTAGAATCTTCGAGATCTCTCAGTAGTTCATTTTCTGAGATTTTTGGATCAGTCGCCTCTAGCAACTGATGGTAACCCTCAAACATGTTGGATCGAAAAATGTTCGATCAATTTTTGCTCGCTCAGGGTTCTCTACTCTCTCATGTATGCTCACTCTCTCTAAATTTTCTTTTGAGTGGTTCTGTATGCCCATGAAACGTTCTTTAAACATGGATGAAGATCATCAGGCAAGCGTTGCTCCCAAGATTTCGTATTTCCCGCTTTGTCGTCTTCTTTCTTCTTTTCAACGTGGAGGGACACCAAATCGATTTCCTTTTCTCGATATCCATGTCTGTCTCCCACTTATTTTCAAAAAGGTGGAACTACGCTCGCCTCCCGCTCAGTTTTTTAATATGATGGGACCGCCAAATCCTTTCGCAACTTTTTTCGATAGTTGCGCTTAACTCCCGTTCAATTTTAATATGGTGACACCGACATATCTTTTTACAACTTTTTTAGGTTTATCAAGCCTGAAATCGCGGACTGGGATAGATCTGATGGTTCACCGAAAGAGCCACCATTGCTTTACCCAATTAACTTGGCTCCACGAGCATTATTGCTATGCCTTTCTTCATTCTCGAGTTGCTATAAAAGGAGGAGTTAATGCAGAGAAGATTAACACTCTTACATAATTGTCTTTTCGTATTTTAATCACTCTACCACACTCATCTTCTTCTCCCTCACTCCAACGAAAATGACCTCCTCTCCTATTCGCGCTTTCTCGGCCGAAATTTTGGCCCAGTGGGAAAAACTCTATAACCTTCTCGGTCGAGGCTATGCTCATATAGCCGATCACCCAGAAACTGAAGATGAAATCCGTATTTTGCTCGTGGAAATAGACACCACCTCCATCAAGGGCACTAATTTAGAGAGGGAATATAGAATCTTCCCAACCCTCTTTATAAACTTTTTAGAGACTTACCGTGTCGCTCATCGAAAAGCTACCGTGGCTCACGTTTTGCGAGCTCGCTATGAGGATCGGTCCAACTGCTTGGTGTTGGCCAACCTTGTGGCCGATAGTCACAGAAAGGCTGTTGAGTTCGCCAACAAGCGAGTCTCGATGTTGCTTCGCGAGAGGGGAAATTTGGTGGAGCGCTTGGCCTTATCCCTGACCACCTATGAGCACGACCGTCGTAATGTCGTGTTGAAGTTTCAATGTGAGTGGCAGGAAGAAAGGCTTGACAGCATTACCGCGGATATAGCCCATGGGAGAGGACTAGTTCGGGACCTGGAAATAGCCGCCGAAGATCACGGGACCAAGGTTGCCGATCTTAAATGGGAATGTAAACGCCTTCTTCTTAAGCTTGCAGATCTCGAATCTCGAGGTGGTGAGTATAAGCAAAGCATCAATAATATGGAGGGCCAACTAGGTTCCTTTGTGATGCTAATTAGGGCTCATTGCGGTTTTATGTTTCCACCCCGATGATTTGTATGATCTGCTTTTAAGGTCCCTCGATTGAGCGAAATGAATGAAAGCTCTAATGTGTGTGTCTCAACTTCTGTATGGCTGACTTTCTCGAACACCTGACCACTCTCAACCTAGGCAAGCTGCGCTTTGACATTGATGATTCGAGCGTGTACATCTTGATTTTTTAATCTTGCTTATGATCGGATAAAGGAACCTCCCACCGCGATTATCCACAAAAAGACTTCTCTTCTCTACTTGTTTTTAACCTGTTTCAAATGAAAAGGCAGAATCAAAAGAAAGAATTTGAAAAATAAAGCATAAATCCTTTCAATTTTATGCTTACTTGTGATTAATAGGGATAAGAGCTTTTACAAGGGTTTTGGCCTTGTGCAAAAGCTTTTATCAATATTCCTCAAAGGAAAGCATATCATTGAAAGAAATGTAATTCACGATAATCGCCTTTGATCAATTCCAAGAAAATCAATGGAATGTTCAAAAGTACACAATTACGATGTGTTTTAAATTCAATTGAAGATACGGTATCCAAATTAAAGCTGTTTGCTAAGAACGAGAGTAATTTGGATATCTATCTTTTCATTAAATTTGAAAAACACGAATACTCTTGATCAATTATTGTGGATTACCAATGATGCAAAACATGCATGAACCAATTCAAGTTTATAGTTCATTCTGGCGAAATTGGGATTGTATTGCCCTATACGGCCAAAAGGTTGTATAAGACTTCCAATTTCAATTTCATCCAAAGGAATTATAAAATTGATTTTGGAGTATTCGAGTGATTAGAAGAAATGCCACTATCACATTCCAATGACAAGTCAATAGAAATACAACAAATTTCAATCTGAATGTATATAAACACAAATAGATGCCTAATACAGTCAATCTAAGGGATCAGATAGAGAGGATCTCAACAAAATAAATCCTATACAAGAAGGCTAGAAATGAAAAATAAAACAAAGGAATGTGATCTTAATACTTAGGCTCTTCTTGTCCACTTGGCGCTCGTAATGGGATGACACCATCTTCATCTTCCATCAAGAACATTGGGAGGAAAACACACATATCTATCCTCAAAATGGCATTTAATCCAATCACCGAAATTATGCAATGAATATAATGATTAAGAGCTGTAACAAGTTCGAGGGATAGAAAAGTCTTACCAACCAAACTTAAGAGAAAATCAAGCTTCTCTGTATTTTTTGCAGTGTTAGGTATACTTACCTTCCATAGACAAACGCATGAGACAAGTGAGGGAAAACTCCTAAAAATCAAAAGATAGGGCTTGGTACCTAAAGCCAAGGTTCTCACCTCGAATTCTGGGAAGAGCCGATTCCATTGCACAACTATCGTTGCATTGGGACTCAATCCATAGTTCGAAGTGAGCGGAATTGAAAAGTGGATTACCCCATGTTTTTCCTCACGGAGATTCCATTTTCAATTCCTTCTATTGTGTTCCTAAAGAGGGCGCCTGGGGTTTTAGGCGCAATTGTGTGTATTCATTGTGTCGTGCTAAAGCAATAGACATGCATTTTATTTAACAATCACCGCTTCAATATAAACATCCACACAATCATACATCCAAAACTCATGCCTGCATAAAACAAAGTTAACAAGCACTTCACCCCTTATTTCTCCCATCTACAAAAACATCTAACACATTCGTTAGCATATACACCTCACTTTCGAGAGCATCTGCATAAAATTAGGTTAGAAGAATCAATCAACTTTTTAATCGGCTCAAGTCCACTAAATGGTTAAGAACCAATCCCCAGCGGAGTCGCCAGTCTGTCGCGACCCTCTTGAGGTTGTCGGGCTCTCGAGGGCTAATGGGCCGTCCTGTCTGGTCGGACGCGGGCCTCTCCCAAGGCCCATTACCCAAATCGCAACGGAGGTATGCGTGATCGACTTTCAGTGTGGTCTAGTGACATGTGCTAAGTGTGCATGCCATGGAGTCGCCACCAATCATTTTTTTCAGAGTGTGATTGGACCACCCAATCGAATAGTTGTAAGTTTCTATTCAATTCTGCGAGAACCAGAGAAATGGTTTCGGGGACTTAGTTACACCAACTGTCAGAGTTGACGCCCTTTCGGTACCTAAGTTGACTGAATTTTCTAACCTGAGATTCATGCGGATGAGTAAGGTATGAACCCTAAATCTAAAAATTCATGCAGATAAGAGTGATTATCCTAGCAATCACAATCAGTAATAAAATGCGCAACTCAAGGAATCTAGATATGCAAATAAATCACATGACATTCCTAGTAAGGCCCTATTTATCAATCACAGCTCAAGAATGATTTAGCTGTCCTAGCCATTCTACACACGATCTAACCTAAGAAAAGCATTAGGAAGCATCGAAGGAGTTCGAGAGTACTCACATGGGGTTCGCCGTGCCCTGATTTGGTCTTGGACGAGCTATCGAGCTCATGCCGACCCGATTATATTTAGGGATCCACTCGGCGTTTTACATCATGAAATCATGTGAAACAAAAACGAAAATATTCAGCAAGGGGAATTTATTGTAGATGGTGGTCGATCTAATTGGACGTCAAGACTAAAAAATATGTAGAAATTTACAAATTAAAATACTCGAATGACATTTTTTTGCCAAATTCAACTCTATGCGTCGTGAAGAAATACATGCAATTGAACTTGAATTTTGACTATTTATGAGTTCAAAATGAAAATGAAATTAAAATAAAAATATTGACTATTTTTCTATATTTTTACAACATCGAACGCTATTTTTCTTCATTTTTCATGTATTTTTCTATTTTTGGAAAATATTAAAAAATATGACAAATTATTTTTTTTATCAAAAATGGTTCCTTTAGCTTGGTCAAGGCTACCAAAGATGATTTTTTAATTTTTTTTAACTTTTTATAGATTTTTTATGAATTTTTAAAAAATAAACTATGAAAGACTGATCAAAAATCAGGTGTCAACAAGAAGGAGTATACAATGATGACCGGAGCTGGAAAAGGAAGCAACTACAACGCCATACTCCAGGCCAAATCCGAGAGCTCGAAGCTTTCTTCAATGAATGCCCCACTCCAAGCAGACAACAGAAAATGGAGTTGAGCCGAAAGATAGGATTGGAGCTTTCGAAGGTCAAGTTTTGGTTCGCCAACAAACGAACCCGGGTGAAACAACAATACGCAGACCATGAGTTACTGGTCCTGAAGGAGGAGAATGAGAAGCTTCAAGCTGAAAGCGCGAGATATAAGGAAGCTCTGACCAAGGCCACCTGCCTTAATTGTGGTAATCCTGTTGTCCTCGGCGAGGTGTTCCTCGATGAACCATCCCTGTTGACGAATAACGCTAAGCTGTTACCGTATTCTCCACAGCATTTTCCGACACAGCCAGATACCGCCGGAGATCTGCATGAGCAAGTCAACACCATAGGATCAACACCAACATCCTCTGAGAAATGGGATATGAATCATCACAGGGGGAATTCTCTCAATGACGAACTCGCTGTCGCAGCCAGCCAATCCAAAGTCGGTGAGTCCCTCCCTGGACAACTTTTGAAACGACTAGATCCCGTAGAGAATAGCTACCGAAGTATTGACGATATTTTGGGTGATAAGAGAACAAGGTTTTACTGGACCTATGAACTTCACACCAAATTTGTTGATGCAATTCGAGAGCTGGGAGTTGATTCGGCTAGCCCACTACGCATACTCGAGATTATGAATGTGCCGGGGCTCTCTAGAATTAACGTTGAGTCTCACCTCAAGTACTATAGGAGATTGCTAAGGGATGGAAGGATAGCGTTAAACCATCATAAAGCCAGTTGGAGCTCAAGTGCTGGGCAGAGTTACAACCATGATGATTGGAGAGCCAAGAGCACCCAACCGTGTTTCAGCAATGACGGGACTAGCAGTCGTGTCAGCGACTCCTCTAACCCAAATCAGAATGCTCCACCGAGCTATCTCAATACTCCTCAGGAGTATATACCACAGTTCCAGCACATAGAGATTCCTCAGTTTGAGCGCGAATCAGTCATTAATGCTGTCCCTGAAGCGGATCTGGCATTGGTAGAGAGTGCACATATGAACCTGCCGGTCATTGGAGGAAGTTCCAATTCGAGGGGTCAAATTGCTCACGGCGAGAGCAAAGAGAGGAATCCCTCGCCTGCAGTCGACGACGCCCAATCTGGGCACCAAGGGCTAGAAAGAACAGGTGATTTCCTTGATGAGGAGCTGGACACTTGGATCAATACTCTTCGGGAATGTATGTCTCAACCCCAACAGGGTAATGATGAAGGTTCCAGCTCAAAGACTCCAATCCCTCACAACGAAGGCAATGAAAGAAATCTGCCCCCAACAATCGTTGATACCCAACTTGAACATCAATGGCTCGAAGACCCGAGCAATTTCCTTGGCGATGAGTTCAATCTTTGGCTTGATCAATTTGGAGCCGGAGGACCATCGCAGTGGTGACGCGAGGCCGGTGATCAAACGTCTGATGCAAGGCATGGCTACTCGATGAAAAATGCTTCGAGAAAAGGGGTTGAATACTCCTATTGCATATGTTGTTGATCGCACTGTAAGGTTCCCACGGGAACATCTTTCATTAATATCTAGAACTAATTGCGCGTGAGTGTTAACATCACCCTTTGAGCATCTTCAAGCCGAAGGCCGTGGATTAATCACTTAATCCGTGGAGCAAGTTCCATGAACCATAATTATCACCCGCGGAGCATAATGGGATCTACCCCTTCAACACGAAATACGTTTGGCCGCGAAGCCACCTATTTGGTAAAACGATGTATCGTTCCTAAACGATCTTCAATCGAATACCGAAGTAATGTATTCTTTCTTTTCCTTCTCAGATGATAAACATGGATAAATCACTCAATGAGTCATGCGTTCAAATAGCAGAACAGACGCTGCCCAGCTGGGGGCAGATGAACCATTGATGTTACAAACACTCCAAGCATGGATAGGCGGATTTGATAGAGGGGAATCGCCTTGGAGACGAATGAGTTTTTACATCCCACATACTACCTGTTAGGGTACATGAGGGTAGGATGTATCGTTTCGATTTTCGAAAAATTCGTGAACATACAATGATATGCTTCTTTTACATCTTCAGGGATCTCCAGCCACGGTGGACAGGTAGGTATCCCTTTCCCCCAATCCATTGAAGATGTTAAACCAAAAACACAAGGAGAAAAAGAAAAAAAGCTTTCAAAATCTGATGTCTAGAAAAGACATGGAATTCTAACTTCATTGGCATTCATGTTTTGAAACACGAGGTTGTCTGAACATGCATTGTGCACCATAAAATCCCCTTGACGGGTAAAATTTTTGGGAAAACGAAAGAGATTTTTCCAATCAAAAGTTGTTCAAAACTCTCAAAAGGATGTTTCCTCAAAAGAGAGGCAAGCTCAAATCCAAACACATCCTACATACACTTGAGAGATGAGTGGAGCGAATCAAATAGTAAAATCTGGACCTACGGAGGTAGGGACCATTCGCGGCGATTACATGGGTTGGGACGACGGAGGCATTCGTTTCATATCCCCCAAACACTACAGGTGACCGTTGATAACCCCTTTGAACGACGGTTTTCATTCTTAACCCTGTCAAGAACCACCCCACATCGGGGCAAAATGTAGATGAGTCCAGCGGCATCAGGAGAAAATGGTTAGAAATTTTCTTGCTCGGACTAACATTAATCTTTGTGTGTTGTTTATATGGTAATCCAAGTGCCATAGGATGATGGGAAGCATTCATTTCTCTATCCCACACACTGAATCCTTCGCATAGCCAAGTTGAGCCTGCAAAATCATTTCATAAACCCGTTGGTGATCATTGCACATTCCAAGACGGATGCAGCATCACTTCAGAAACGAGGGAGTTCAAGACTTAGTGTTTGCAAAAAAATTTTAAGTTAATGCTTAACCTTGTTAGACCTTTGATCATAGGTCTAACACGATCCCATGAAAATGAGAAAAGAATCCACGACATCGAGAAAAAGCAAAGTGCCTGGTAAAAGCAAGGCCGATGCTCGTGTAAGTTGTTTGATTGATCCACAGTGAAGCCGGATGGGAAAAGAGAAAATCCCTGAAGGAGCCAAATCCGAAAGGGCTTCTCCCCAAAATGCTATCAAGCGCAGAACAAAGACATAGAGAGAGTCAGTCTCTGAATGCAACAAGAGACGCTCTTTAAAGAGCTGGTGCACAACGCAAGATAGGTTGCGCGCCTCAAAGGCTAAAGATGCAGAAAAGAAAAGACAGGTGACAAGTTTGCAATGATCACCAACGTCAAACCCTTCGTAATTTCTGGGCCAAAAACAAGCCTTTTTCGGTCCCCAATCCTACCAACATCATAACCCTAAAACAGTCTTCTCTGACTAAGACACTTGGGTTAACATATAGCTTAGCTCGAAGAAGTACGAGCAAGACTGTTTCTTTCTCATTTTGCAGGGTTCTTGACTTGTAAACCCGGAGCAGATGGTGAAAATTTTCATTCAATGGCCTCGACTCAAAAGTGAGTCCCCCTTGAAGACCAATATCCAAGCCCAACATTACGGTCCCGTGGAAGACCTCCCGACCGATCAAAATGTATGCGCTGCGAATGATCCTAAAACCTAGGCACAAGTTAGTAGGGAATTGAGTGCATCCCCTATAAAAACCATTATCCCAAAACAGGTGAGAATACCTCATTGTCGAGAAATATTCCAATTGATGTTTCGAACAGACTCGTTTTGGAATTTTCAAACTATTGATCCGGATTTTCCATGCAAGGAATTTGCGATCACATTTGCATGTTGCAAGAATGCTTTGGATAACCTCCAGCATCAAAATGCACATTTCATGATTAAAATTTAAATCATACGGTTTTGTCAAATGGACAGCCGTGGTCTTCCCAAAGGTTACTAACGTTTTCTTGGTGAAGAAAAATCTTTCAGGCTCAAAATTGCTGCAGGATACCTGGAGAACCCAGCTCCCAGAATGTTGCCTCAACAGAATCAAGTGAAGTTTTGTCAAATAAAATCTTTCACTGCCTCAAAACTGAATTCCCGACAAATTTCGGGATCTTTCAAAAGAAGGGATGAGGATTGAACCCTTTTTCAAAAAAAAAAAAAAAGTCAGCTAACTGTCCCAGCAGACGTGGAGAACCCTCGTTCCGGGCCCTTTTTTCAAGATCAAGCAGTCCTAGCTTGACGTGGAGAACCCTCGTCCTAGGACCCCTTTTCAAAATATCAAACAGTCTCATCGGACGTGGAGAACCCTCGTCATGAGCCCCCTTTTCAAAATTTAGGCAGTCTCATCGGACGTGGAGAACCCTCGTCATGAGACCTCTTTTAAAAAATCAAGCAGTCCTAGCTTGACGTGGAGAACCCTCGTCCTAGGATCCCTTTTCAAAAATATCAAACAGCCCTATCGGACGTGGAGAACCCTCGTCTCGGGACCCCTTTTAAACAAAATCAAGCAGTCTCATCGGACGTGGAGAACCCTCGTCATGAGACCCCTTTTCAAAACAAACAAAGGTAGAAACCGCCTAAAGGGTCAAACAAAGGTAGAAACCGCCTGAAGGGTCAAACAAAGGTAGATACCGCCTGAAGGGTCAAACAAAGGTAGAAACCGCCTGAAGGGTCAAACCAAGGTAGGTACCGCCTGAAGGGTCAACTCAAGGTAGATACCGCCTGAAGGGTCAACACGAGGTAGATATCGCCTTAAGGATCAACACAAAGGTTCGATCCACCATACGGATTAAAATCTCTAGCAAATCCCAAAGCGTGGGGATGCGCCTTCCTTAGGTTCCTACTAATTAGGAATCCCATAATGGTATGACCTACCATACAGGTCAGAGCTTAATCTCTCTAGGATATTCTCAATGACGAGTCCTAGGTATCTTCTTGAAAGTCTTCGCAACCGACAGCATCCGACAGGTGAGCTTCTCTCACTCCGGCCCATGTTCAAATTGTTAGAGCAAACCGGGGATTAATTCGAGCTTTATCAAGAGTCTTAAGGATCCGATGTCATAGCATTTCTTCTCTCATTTTCCCAGTTGAGTCGGTTAGGAATCAGGTGCCATCTTATCTTTGAGAGAAACCTCTAACGAGATTCCTATCAAAGAGGGGCAGCTGTTGACACCTGATTTCTGACCATCTATTATTGTGATTTTTTTTAAAATTAATTAAAAATATCAAAAAAAAAGATCATAAAATCACAAAATCAACTTTGGAAGCCTTGGCTTGGCTTTAGGAACCATTTTGACCAAAAAAATAATTTTCATAATTTTCATTTTTTTTATATATTTTCGAAAAAAAAAATACAAAAAAAAAAAGAAAAGAAGAAAATCAAGGAAAATAATATTTGAGGTCACAAAAATTATATAAAAATAGTCGGTATTTTTATTTTTTATTTTTTATTTTATCTATTTTCTGACCTCATAAAATAGTAAAATTCAGGTTCGATTTTAGGTGTTCTCTGATCACCATAAAATTGAATTTGGCAAAAATATTAGCAATAAGTAAAAGGGAAAAGAGGGAAACATCATCATTTAAAAGAAAAAGCAAAAGAAAAGTATATATTTAATTAATAATTTTATCTCTCCTTTTCATTTATTTTATTTTATTTTCCCTCTCTTTCCTTTTTATTATCATTCTTTGTTCTTCTCTCTTCCCACGGCCGCTCCCTCTCTTTTTCTTTTTTCTCCTTTTTGTGATTTTCCACGACACCTTGGCCCCGCCGGCTGGTCTTGTTCTGCTTCTTCCATTTTTCGTGGGCCAATGGGGACTTGGGGGAGGTTTTGCTCCTTCTTCTTTTTCATTTTTGCTCAGCAGAACTCCCTTACAAAAGACCACTACATCCCACCCCATCCAGGACGGTGACAACTAGCAGCCACGACACTTCAATCCTTATTCTGTGATGCGATGCGTCGCTTTTGGTTGGCTTCTGCTCGAGCTACCATGGCTACTGCGTGCTGCTGCTGCCCCGTCATCCTCTGGCCCTGCTCCGACTGCCTCACGTCATCGCCGTGCCATCACGACGCCGCAGTTGAGCCGAAGACCTCCGAACACCCCTGCTCTGCCCTAGTGCCCCGTTTCTTCTCGGGTCTGCATCTGTTCGAGCCTCTCAACTCGGCTCCACCCTATTTCGACCACCTCCAACCTGCGGCGCCATCCTCAGCCAGTCCTTGATGGCCCGAAGGTTGTGTGAATCAGCTAAGAAGCCTCGAGGACCCGAAGTCCCCTTGAATCCCGAAGCCTTCACCCAGTTTCGCTTCATCTTCTCTGTTTTCGGGTCTGGTTGTGGTCCCTTTGCTGTCGCTACTGCCCTAACATCCTCAGCCATTCCCGACCATCACAAACCTGCTCAAACCTCCATCTTCGACCCTAAAGCCAATTGTTGCTTGTAGACCACCCCATCATAATTCTTCGTCCACAGCCACCCCAAACCAGCCCCCACCAGCTTCATCGTCTTCTCCCGCCGCGCCATCCACGGAGCGACTACCACCTCGCCCGGGCCGCCCTCATCGTCAGCCTCGCCCGGGCCAGCTCCGCCGCCTTCCTTCGTCGCCAAGCTGTCCCGAGCTCACCGAAGCTCCGGGCCGTGAGGGACTGCGTCGAGGATGGCGGACTCCCGACCGTGTCTGACGCTCCTAAGATCGCCGCAAGTCCTTGCGCCAGTCATCACCACCTCTCGTTCCGCTCGTCCGATGCCTTCCAATCCCCGACGCCTCTAATCCGAGTCTCCCAACACCTCTCGGGGCCAACCTCAGCCGCGACACCGCTGTTCCAGAGCCTCACTACCCGACGTACTGGATCAGCCCAATCACACGGTGACGGACGTGGACCGCCTGAACTGTTGCAACGACCAGAACCGGCCGTGTTAACGGCTGTGATGTGCGAGTCCCGGTGGCGAGGTGAGCGAAGGTCGTGGCGGCGTCAGGTTTTGGTTGCGATGCTGGGGTTGCAGAAAGGAGCAACGCGAGGAAAGGGATGATGAATAGTATCATGAGCAGGTTTCCCACGTTCGTCCCTGGGCTGACCGAGTTGGGCTAGAGTGGAAGGGAATTCGGGCTTGGGCTGGTTCAAGGGTGGCAGAAGACTATTTGGGAGTTGGGCCAGAAGGAATTCTGGACCCAGTTCGGTCTGTTTTACCAAGCCTGGACCGGGTTCTCTCCCTCGGCCCAGATTAGGTCCAGAGCGACCAGATCCAGGCCAAGGTCCGAGAATCTGACCCGGACCCATCCGGTTATTTTTATTTAATATTAATTAATAATTAATAATAGGAAAATTTAGAAAACATCAAAAATAATAAATAGATAGGAAATGCTTCTATTTGTTTATTTTGTCTAATTAAGCTTTTATACGCTTGAGTATCGATTGTTCGCCATGATCGATTCGCACGACTTAGTTTTAGCTTTGCATGTGGATGCTTGAATATTGGGCACGTCCTATTAGGTAAGTCAGCATGATCATTAGAGTTTAAATTTGAGACAATCGTTTTATCCTTTAATTGGCTGAACTTTGTTAACCATTTACTTTAAGTGAGAGTATATTCCAAAGGCTCGATGCACCATTTTGATATTTCAATGTGATGACTGACGATGACGCTCATGGTGACGAAGCAAGCTGGGGTTGGGCGATTGAAGACCGGTGTCCAATCAGGTATATTTCGCGTACCCGATTAGTGTATTAGAGTTATTTTCTTAAAATATTGTCATTGTAGATTTGATTTGCACGTATTTATTTCAATCTAGTAGTTAGCTTGTTTATTTGATTAAGTGTGGTATGTTGTCAAAGAAAATATTTTCAGAAAATATTAATAATAAAATTCAAAAATTCAATAAAAAAAATTCAAAAAAAATTCAGAAAAATTCTAAAAAAATTTCAGAAAATAGGAAATGGCCACATTCAACTGGCCATGACCTGTTCCGGGTCTTTCGACCCCCGGTCTTTCCAAAAATGACGGTTTTGCCCTTCCGGCAAACCGTCTTCCAAAAAAAATTCCAAAAAATGGGAAATAGCCACAAACAACTGGCCGTGGAATATTCTGGGTAATTCGGTATCCAAACCTCCCAAAAATGACGATTTTGCCCTTCGGGCTAATCGTCCCCAAATCTTCCCATTTTACCCCTGGTCCGAAGTCACACCTTCCTTAAGCCTTTATGGTCATACTAGGAAGCCATTGATCTGAATTGATGTGTGTTGAAGTGATTTATTTATGTACTTGATTGCGCTTTCATTTAAATTGATTATGAAATTGTTAGGAACAGTCTTCCAATCTGCATGAAATCCTGAATTAAGTCCACCTCACCTAAAATTGTGCCTGCATGAACTCTTAGCTAGGAAAATCACTCGCGTTAGGTACCGAAAGGGCGTTGGTAATGACACCGATGTAACCAAGTCCCCGAACCCAAAATCTCTGGTTCCGCAGAACTGATCGACCTCTCCCAATCGGTCAGTAAGGTTTCCGGTCTATCCTCCAATAAAGACCGGTGGCGACTCCAAATGCATGCACAAGTTGCACATGCCACCACGACCACACTAAGGTCGAAATCGATCGGCTCTTATCGCCGAATCCTCAAAAAATACTCCCGCCGCGATTTGGTATGGGCCTGGGAGGGCCCGTGCTGATCTAAAGCCCGCGATCCGCACCCTTGTGTGGGGGGAAGGCCTGCGATCGGCAATCCATTAGCCGCGTCCGCTTCCGGACGGGTCGCGACAGTCCTACATCTCCACTGTCGTCAATTAAACTTCGACATCGTGTCCTACAGTGTGATCTGGCACCGTCGATTAAATTCCGGTGTCGTATCTCAGTTATAAGCACGTCGAATTATTCGACAAGTATTTATCAAAAGTTATCGATAGAATTGGTCGAAGGTTTGTACGGAGTTGTCGAAAGGCATATGGCTAGTAATACACATTTTGAATTTGACACTCTCTATCCAAAACTGACCTGGAGCCCCTTTTTACTTAACGAACTGCTAACGTTCGATAAAAGATTCCCGCGTTAGTCATCTTATTGGGCTTCAATCCTTTTGGGCCGAGTCCGGAAGTCTAGTCAAAGCTCAGCCGAGAGATTTTAACGCGCAACGCGATCCGCACCCTTGTGTGGGGGGAAGGCCTGCGATCGGCAATCCATTAGCCGCGTCCGCTTCCGGACGGGTCGCGACAGCTGGCGACTCCGCTGGGGACCTTGTTCTAGAGCCTATGGTTCTAGACTTCAAGTGGACTTAGGCCGTAATTAAAACGCTGAGTGATTTTTCTAACCCTGCATGCGCTCTTGAAGGTGAGGTAAGTCCGCTTACGATAGGTGTTATATGTTTTGCAGATTGGAGAAATAAGGCGTGTAGTCCGTGATTAACATTGTCTTATGCAGGTTGGCGTAGGAATGTATGTTGTGTGGATGATTTGAAGCGCTGATTGATAAACTGTTGTGCATGACTTGCATCGTGATGATCACGACACATGGACACACACAACCGCGCCTAAAACCCTGGGCGCCGCCTTTAGGAACACAATAGAAGGAATTGAAAATGGAATCTCCGTGAGGAAAAACACGGGGTAATCCACTTTTCAATTCCGCTCACTTCGAACTATGGATCGAGTCCCAATGCAACGATAGCTGTGCAATGGAATCGGCTCTTTCTAGAACTCGAAGTGGGAACCTTAACCTTAGGTGCCAAACCCTCTGATTTTTAGAAGTTCACCATAACTTGTCTCATGCGCATGTCTTTGGGCGGTTGGTACACCTAAAACCGCACATAAGTCGACGAGTTTGGTTGGTAAGACTCTCTATACCTCGAATCTATTACAGTTCATATAAATATAGGCATTTCATTCATTGCATTCTGGTGATTAGATTAAATGTCATTTCAAGGATAGATGTGTGTGTTTTTTTTTTCCCAAACGTCCTTGATAGAAGACGAAGAGGATGATATCCCATGACAAGCACCGAGTGAGCAACAAAAGAGCCTACTATGGACATTATTGAGATATCGTCCAATGAAGATGACGAGTTGGGGCAAGTGATCCGGAAGTCACAGATCGAACTTGGGGCATCCTTAAACGTTAGGATCACATTCCTTTGTTTCATTTTCCATTACTAGTCCTCTTGTATAGGGTTTATTTTTATCGAGGCTTTCTCTATCTCACCCCTTAGAGTGATTGTATTAGGGATCTATTGGTGTATACATTTAGATGGAACTTGGTTGTATTTCTTTTGACAGGTCATGGGAATGTGATAGTGGCATTTTCTCTAATCATCCGCATACTCCCAAGTCAAGTTTATAATTCCTTTAGAGGAAATTAAAATTGGAAATCTTGCACGACCTTTTTGGTCGTATAGGGTAATCCAACCCCAATTTCGCTAGAAGGAATTATACACTTGAATTGGTCCATGCATGTTTTACGTCGCTGGTAATCCACGATAATTGATCGAGAATATCGGCGTTGTTTTGAATTTAATGACGAGATAGATGTCCAAATTACTCTCGTTCTTAATAAAACGGCCTTGATTTGGATGCCGTATCTTCAATTAAATTTAAAATACGTTATTATGCCTCGCACTTTTGAGTAATTCGTTCCTCTCGAAATTGATCAAAAGCGATTATTGTGAATTACATTCCTTTCAATAGTATGCTTTCTTTCGAGGAATATTGATAAAAACTTTTCGCGCAAGATTAAAACCCTTGTAAAAGTTCTTGTCCTTATTAATCATGGGCAAGCATAGGATTGAAAGGGGTTTTTGATTTCTTTTTCAAATTATTCCTTCTGATTCTGTCTTTTTATTTGCAGGTGAAAAACAAGTAGTATATAGAAATCTTTTCTTGGACAAATCTGCAACTATTCTTCCATCTGATCATGAGCGAGTTATAAAGTCAGGACGTATTTGTTCGGCTTATTGCTATTATGGTTCGGCTCACTCAAGTTGAAGATGTTTGGATGCTCGAAGAAATGAACCATACAGAAGTTAAAACACACACACTAGAACTTTCATTTATTTTGCTCAGCGGAGGGTTTTCAGAAGCAGGTCATACAAGTCGGGGTGGAAAAGTAAAGCCAAAGTGAGCCCTAATTAACGACACAAAGGATCCCAACTGACCCTCCATGTTATTAATGCTCTGCTCATACTCCCAGCTCCGCATGTTGTGGTCGGCAAGCCTGAGGAGAAGACTTCTGCATTCTCCCTTAACTTCGGCGACCTTGGCCTCGTGTTCTTCGGTGACTACTTCCAGGTCCCGAACCAGTCCATTCCCGCGAGCTATGTCCTCGGTTATCTTGTCGAGCCGTTCTTCCTGCCAGTCGCTCTGAAGCCTCAACAGGACGTTGCGGCGGTCATGCTCGCCGGTGGTCAGGGATATGGCCAATTGATCCACCAGATTTCTCCTCTCGCGAAGCAACGTCGCGACCCGCTCATTAGCAAACTCGACGGCCTTTTTGTAACTATCAACCAGATAGTTGGTCAGCACCAAATGATCAGATCGATCCTCATAACGAGCCCGCAAGACGCGAGCCACCAGAACCTCCCGATTAGCAACACGATAGGCCTCTAAGGAGTGTGCAAAGAGAGTCGGGAAAGTTCTATATTCCCTCCCCAGTGTAGTACCTTCGAGAGAAGTGGTATCAAGGTCCTCGAGCAGGACACAGATTGCATCCTCGGTTGCAGAATGATCGGTTATGTGCGCGTAACCGCGACCCAGTAGGTTATAAAGCTTTTCCCACTGGGCCAAGACATCAGTTGAAAAAGTGCGTACGGGAGAGGAGGCCATTTGCGTTGGGTTGGCTTGAGAATAAGACGAGTTTAACAGAGAGATTAGAAAGAAGAAGCTGATTATGCGAGAACGTTAACCTTCCATACATTAATTCCTCATTTTATAGCAACTCGAGGATGATGAAGGGTCTCAGTAATAATGCTGGTGGAGCCCAGTTAGGGGGTAAAGCAGGAGGTCCCCTCACGAGAACCATTGGATTCGTTTCGGTCCGCGATTTCCGGCTCATCAATTAAAAGATGTAAAAGATTTGTCGGGATCACCATTATTAGAGTTAGGTGGGAGGAAAGCGCAACTATCGAAGAGAGCCCTAACAGGGTTTGGCAGTCCCATCACGTTGAAAAGCTAAGCGAGAAATTCAAGGCCTTGAGGGGGAACGTTTGCCTAATGATGCTTGAAGAGCGTCTCCTGAACATGCAAAGTCACTCGAAGAAAACTTTATAGGGAGTGAGCATACAGGAGAGAGTGGAGAACTCTGAGTGGGCAAGAACCAATCAAACATTTCTCAATCCAACATATTTAGGAGGTTACTGTCAGCTGCTAGAGGCGACTGACTCAAAAATCTCAGAAATTGAACCACAGAGGGATCTCGAAGATTCCAAGATCAAGTCTAACGCCAAAACCATGGAGCCCAACACTTCTGGCAACGGAAATCAAGATCACGGCGACGACGACAACGACATCCACAATGCTCAACTCGGGAAAAGAAGACGTCCTCACCAATACTCTCAGGAGGAAACCCAAATGCTGGAAACCCTTTTCAGTAAAAGCCATTACATGAAAAAGAAGTGGAGAATTGAATTGAGCCGGGAGTTGGGGATTAATCAGTCGAGGATCCAGTTTTGGTTTCAAAATAGGAGATCCAAATCGAGGGCTCAACGCAAACGTCAGGTGGTCGAGATTTTAAAGGAAGAAAACCAAAAGCTGCGAACAGAAAACATGAGGTATGAAAAAGCTCTCAATATTACCGTTTGCCCTCATTGCGATAACCTCGTCGCCCTCGGTAAGATATTCCCCGATAAGCCTCACACGATGATTGAAGACGTTCATTTACCACCTTACTCCCTCGGGGCATCTCCTGCTCAACCAGATTTTGCCGGAGTCACGCATGAGCAGGATGATCCTACGAAGATGATACAAATGCCTCCTGGGGGATGGGATTTGCATCGCTTTGATTGGAGTTATAGTTTCAAGGAGCTGGATGTTACCGCCGACCAGCTCAAAGCATATCAGCCTCATGCACAACAATTTTCGATAGGGTCGGGTCCTGCTGAAGATGAGTTAATCAGTCGTCAAGCCATCGATGCAATTTTGGGCCACGATAAGAGGAGGTTCGCTTGGCCCCCTGAACTGCATTCCAGATTCCTAGACGTGGTTCACCAAATGGGGATCGACTCAGCAACTCCGACGCGCATATTTAAGGCCATGAATGTACCGGGGCTTAGTAAGGAGCTGGTCAGGAATCACCTTGCTGCCTACAGAAAGCTATTAAAACAACGTCGAGCGGAGCTAAACCGGGAGGAATCCGTCTCGAGCTCAAAAGCTAGGGGCGACCGCCATTGTAATGCTCAGGCATCAAGAGATACCCGGCCAAATCTAAGCATCAATCAAGCTAGCAACCCGACCACCGGCAAACTGAAAGCTGAT
The DNA here is from genome assembly GCA_021437785.1 of Rhodomyrtus psidioides. Lineage (NCBI taxonomy): Eukaryota > Viridiplantae > Streptophyta > Magnoliopsida > Myrtales > Myrtaceae > Rhodomyrtus > Rhodomyrtus psidioides. Next base: position 3,768,309 of record JAILYB010000030.1, read on the forward strand.
CAGAATGTCCTCCCAGGCCATTTCAACACTTCTCAAGAGCGCGTGTCACAAGTACAGCGAGTGCGCACTCCTCCATTCGAGCAACAGTCGGCTGGTGCTCTGCCTGCCGCTGGTCAACCCACGACAGACGATTTCTTCGATGAGGGGCTCGATGCCTTGTTCAATCAGTGGGAAGCTGGCATGCTTGGACAGCCATGATCTAGCACCTGGCTCGGGGCACGATGGGTCGGTCACTACGAACACCCATGGGAATAAGAACATGTTCACGAGTAGATCACTCATTTTATCCGTTGTAAAGTTCCTACGGGAACATTTTTCTTTAATGACTATAGTTAATTCTATATTAAAACCAACGCTATCGACGAACATCGTCATGCTCAGTTGTGATGATCCCTTGTTAGATTAAGTCTGAAACCAGAGACGGTCTTTAAAATTTTGAGTGGCCACGAACTCATTCCTCACCAAGCGTCCGGGATGCTGAAATGAAGAGTAACAGCATGCACAGGGAAAATGCCACTTTCGTTTGAACGATGAAAAGGGGTTGAGAGAAGATCACAGCGTTAATTCCCATGGAGCTAAATGAATTAAACGGAGTCATTAATTGCGGGTCCACCGCTGCTCCCCACGTTCTCGGGCCTAGCAAATCATAAAAGGCGCCGAAAGATTGTAGACCCACCACTTTGAAGACTGAACTAAGGGACGAGCGCAATACTCGATGAAACCGAATCAATGCAAGAGGGTTTGTGATCCTATCACGAGGAAAAAGAAAGGGAAATACAGACGATGAGTAATTGCAGAATCTCGGGAGGAGCGCTTGCTTGCTGGTCTTCATATGCAGCCTGAAGGATGGTTCCAGGACACGCACAATCACTTGAGAAAATTTCTAGAGTGAGCAAACACGTAAGAGCGAATTGAGAAAGCTGAGTGAACCAGATCAGCCCGAGATACCCCGATCCATCATGTTTAAAAGTTATTCCCATCTGCTAGAAACGCCCGACCTGGACATTTCTGAGCACGAACTGCTGGGAGACTTTGAAGATCCTGGAGCTGAATCCTGCCCGAAGGGCATAGAGACTGACTCCTCCAGCGATGAAATTCTAGGTTTCAGCTACGAAGAAGGAGTATACAATGATGACCGGAGCCGGAAAAGGAAGCAACTACAACGCCATACTCCAGGCCAAATCCGAGAGCTCGAAGCTTTCTTCAATGAATGCCCCACTCCAAGCAGACAACAGAAAATGGAGTTGAGCCGAAAGATAGGATTGGAGCTTTCGAAGGTCAAGTTTTGGTTCGCCAACAAACGAACCCGGGTGAAACAACAATACGCAGACCATGAGTTACTGGTCCTGAAGGAGGAGAATGAGAAGCTTCAAGCTGAAAGCGCGAGATATAAGGAAGCTCTGACCAAGGCCACCTGCCTTAATTGTGGTAATCCTGTTGTCCTCGGCGAGGTGTTCCTCGATGAACCATCCCTGTTGACGAATAACGCTAAGCTGTTACCGTATTCTCCACAGCATTTTCCGACACAGCCAGATACCGCCGGAGATCTGCATGAGCAAGTCAACACCATAGGATCAACACCAACATCCTCTGAGAAATGGGATATGAATCATCACAGGGGGAATTCTCTCAATGACGAACTCGCTGTCGCAGCCAGCCAATCCAAAGTCGGTGAGTCCCTCCCTGGACAACTTTTGAAACGACTAGATCCCGTAGAGAATAGCTACCGAAGTATTGACGATATTTTGGGTGATAAGAGAACAAGGTTTTACTGGACCTATGAACTTCACACCAAATTTGTTGATGCAATTCGAGAGCTGGGAGTTGATTCGGCTAGCCCACTACGCATACTCGAGATTATGAATGTGCCGGGGCTCTCTAGAATTAACGTTGAGTCTCACCTCAAGTACTATAGGAGATTGCTAAGGGATGGAAAGATAGCGTTAAACCATCATAAAGCCAGTTGGAGCTCAAGTGCTGGGCAGAGTTACAACCATGATGATTGGAGAGCCAAGAGCACCCAACCGTGTTTCAGCAATGACGGGACTAGCAGTCGTGTCAGCGACTCCTCTAACCCAAATCAGAATGCTCCACCGAGCTATCTCAATACTCCTCAGGAGTATATACCACAGTTCCAGCACATAGAGATTCCTCAGTTTGAGCGCGAATCAGTCATTAATGCTGTCCCTGAAGCGGATCTGGCATTGGTAGAGAGTGCACATATGAACCTGCCGGTCATTGGAGGAAGTTCCAATTCGAGGGGTCAAATTGCTCACGGCGAGAGCAAAGAGAGGAATCCCTCGCCTGCAGTCGACGACGCCCAATCTGGGCACCAAGGGCTAGAAAGAACAGGTGATTTCCTTGATGAGGAGCTGGACACTTGGATCAATACTCTTCGGGAATGTATGTCTCAACCCCAACAGGGTAATGATGAAGGTTCCAGCTCAAAGACTCCAATCCCTCACAACGAAGGCAATGAAAGAAATCTGCCCCCAACAATCGTTGATACCCAACTTGAACATCAATGGCTCGAAGACCCGAGCAATTTCCTTGGCGATGAGTTCAATCTTTGGCTTGATCAATTTGGAGCCGGAGGACCATCGCAGTGGTGACGCGAGGCCGGTGATCAAACGTCTGATGCAAGGCATGGCTACTCGATGAAAAATGCTTCGAGAAAAGGGGTTGAATACTCCTATTGCATATGTTGTTGATCGCACTGTAAGGTTCCCACGGGAACATCTTTCATTAATATCTAGAACTAATTGCGCGTGAGTGTCAACATCACCCTTTGAGCATCTTCAACCCGAAGGCCGTGGATTAATCACTTAATCCGTGGAGCAAGTTCCATGAACCATAATTATCACCCGCGGAGCATAATGGGATCTACCCCTTCAACACGAAATACGTTTGGCCGCGAAGCCACCTATTTGGTAAAACGATGTATCGTTCCTAAACGATCTTCAATCGAATACCGAAGTAATGTATTCTTTCTTTTCCTTCTCAGATGATAAACATGGATAAATCACTCAATGAGTCATGCGTTCAAATAGCAGAACAGACGCTGCCCAGCTGGGGGCAGATGAACCATTGATGTTACAAACACTCCAAGCATGGATAGGCGGATTTGATAGAGGGGAATCGCCTTGGAGACGAATGAGTTTTTACATCCCACATACTACCTGTTAGGGTACATGAGGGTAGGATGTATCGTTTCGATTTTTGAAAAATTCGTGAACATACAATGATATGCTTCTTTTACATCTTCAGGGATCTCCAGCCACGGTGGACAGGTAGGTATCCCTTTCCCCCAATCCATTGAAGATGTTAAACCAAAAACACAAGGAGAAAAAGAAAAAAAGCTTTCAAAATCTGATGTCTAGAAAAGACATGGAATTCTAACTTCATTGGCATTCATGTTTTGAAACACGAGGTTGTCTGAACATGCATTGTGCACCATAAAATCCCCTTGACGGGTAAAATTTTTGGGAAAACGAAAGAGATTTTTCCAATCAAAAGTTGTTCAAAACTCTCAAAAGGATGTTTCCTCAAAAGAGAGGCAAGCTCAAATCCAAACACATCCTACATACACTTGAGAGATGAGTGGAGCGAATCAAATAGTAAAATCTGGACCTACGGAGGTAGGGACCATTCGCGGCGATTACATGGGTTGGGACGACGGAGGCATTCGTTTCATATCCCCCAAACACTACAGGTGACCGTTGATAACCCCTTTGAACGACGGTTTTCATTCTTAACCCTGTCAAGAACCACCCCACATCGGGGCAAAATGTAGATGAGTCCAGCGGCATCAGGAGAAAATGGTTAGAAATTTTCTTGCTCGGACTAACATTAATCTTTGTGTGTTGTTTATATGGTAATCCAAGTGCCATAGGATGATGGGAAGCATTCATTTCTCTATCCCACACACTGAATCCTTCGCATAGCCAAGTTGAGCCTGCAAAATCATTTCATAAACCCGTTGGTGATCATTGCACATTCCAAGACGGATGCAGCATCACTTCAGAAACGAGGGAGTTCAAGACTTAGTGTTTGCAAAAAAATTTTAAGTTAATGCTTAACCTTGTTAGACCTTTGATCATAGGTCTAACACGATCCCATGAAAATGAGAAAAGAATCCACGACATCGAGAAAAAGCAAAGTGCCTGGTAAAAGCAAGGCCGATGCTCGTGTAAGTTGTTTGATTGATCCACAGTGAAGCCGGATGGGAAAAGAGAAAATCCCTGAAGGAGCCAAATCCGAAAGGGCTGCTCCCCAAAATGCTATCAAGCGCAGAACAAAGACATAGAGAGAGTTAGTCTCTGAATGCAACAAGAGACGCTCTTTAAAGAGCTGGTGCACAACGCAAGATAGGTTGCGCGCCTCAAAGGCTAAAGATGCAGAAAAGAAAAGACAGGTGACAAGTTTGCAATGATCACCAACGTCAAACCCTTCGTAATTTCTGGGCCAAAAACAAGCCTTTTTCGGTCCCCAATCCTACCAACATCATAACCCTAAAACAGTCTTCTCTGACTAAGACACTTGGGTTAACATATAGCTTAGCTCGAAGAAGTACGAGCAAGACTATTTCTTTCTCATTTTGCAGGGTTCTTGACTTGTAAACCCGGAGCAGATGGTGAAAATTTTCATTCAATGGCCTCGACTCAAAAGTGAGTCCCCCTTGAAGACCAATATCCAAGCCCAACATTACGGTCCCGTGGAAGACCTCCCGACCGATCAAAATGTATGCGCTGCGAATGATCCTAAAACCTAGGCACAGGTTAGTAGGGAATTGAGTGCATCCCCTATAAAAACCATTATCCCAAAACAGGTGAGAATACCTCATTGTCGAGAAATATTCCAATTGATGTTTCGAACAGACTCGTTTTGGAATTTTCAAACTATTGATCCGGATTTTCCATGCAAGGAATTTGCGATCACATTTGCATGTTGCAAGAATGCTTTGGATAACCTCCAGCATCAAAATGCACATTTCATGATTAAAATTTAAATCATACGGTTTTGTCAAATGGACAGCCGTGGTCTTCCCAAAGGTTACTAACGTTTTCTTGGTGAAGAAAAATCTTTCAGGCTCAAAATTGCTGCAGGATACCTGGAGAACCCAGCTCCCAGAATGTTGCCTCAACAGAATCAAGTGAAGTTTTGTCAAATAAAATCTTTCACTGCCTCAAAACTGAATTCCCGACAAATTTCGGGATCTTTCAAAAGAAGGGATGAGGATTGAACCCTTTTTCAAAAAAAAAAAAAAGTCAGCTAACTGTCCCAGCAGACGTGGAGAACCCTCGTTCCGGGCCCTTTTTTCAAGATCAAGCAGTCCTAGCTTGACGTGGAGAACCCTCGTCCTAGGACCCCTTTTCAAAATATCAAACAGTCTCATCGGACGTGGAGAACCCTCGTCATGAGCCCCCTTTTCAAAATTTAGGCAGTCTCATCGGACGTGGAGAACCCTCGTCATGAGACCTCTTTTAAAAAATCAAGCAGTCCTAGCTTGACGTGGAGAACCCTCGTCCTAGGATCCCTTTTCAAAAATATCAAACAGCCCTATCGGACGTGGAGAACCCTCGTCTCGGGACCCCTTTTAAACAAAATCAAGCAGTCTCATCGGACGTGGAGAACCCTCGTCATGAGACCCCTTTTCAAAACAAACAAAGGTAGAAACCGCCTAAAGGGTCAAACAAAGGTAGAAACCGCCTAAAGGGTCAAACAAAGGTAGAAACCGCCTGAAGGGTCAAACAAAGGTAGATACCGCCTGAAGGGTCAAACAAAGGTAGAAACCGCCTGAAGGGTCAAACCAAGGTAGGTACCGCCTGAAGGGTCAACTCAAGGTAGATACCGCCTGAAGGGTCAACACGAGGTAGATATCGCCTTAAGGATCAACACAAAGGTTCGATCCACCATACGGATTAAAATCTCTAGCAAATCCCAAAGCGTGGGGATGCGCCTTCCTTAGGTTCCTACTAATTAGGAATCCCATAATGGTATGACCTACCATACAGGTCAGAGCTTAATCTCTCTAGGATATTCTCAATGACGAGTCCTAGGTATCTTCTTGAAAGTCTTCGCAACCGACAGCATCCGACAGGTGAGCTTCTCTCATTCCGGCCCATGTTCAAATTGTTAGAGCAAACCGGGGATTAATTCGAGCTTTATCAAGAGTCTTAAGGATCCGATGTCATAGCATTTCTTCTCTCATTTTCCCAGTTGAGTCGGTTAGGAATCAGGTGCCATCTTATCTTTGAGAGAAACCTCTAACGAGATTCCTATCAAAGAGGGGCAGCTGTTGACACCTGATTTCTGACCATCTATTATTGTGATTTTTTTTAAAATTAATTAAAAATATCAAAAAAAAAGATCATAAAATCACAAAATCAACTTTGGAAGCCTTGGCTTGGCTTTAGGAACCATTTTGACCAAAAAAATAATTTTCATAATTTTCATTTTTTTTATATATTTTCGAAAAAAAAAAATACAAAAAAAAAAGAAAAGAAGAAAATCAAGGAAAATAATATTTGAGGTCACAAAAATTATATAAAAATAGTCGGTATTTTTATTTTTTATTTTTTATTTTATCTATTTTCTGACCTCATAAAACAGTAAAATTCAGGTTCGATTTTAGGTGTTCTCTGATCACCATAAAATTGAATTTGGCAAAAATATTAGCAATAAGTAAAAGGGAAAAGAGGGAAACATCATCATTTAAAAGAAAAAGCAAAAGAAAAGTATATATTTAATTAATAATTTTATCTCTCCTTTTCATTTATTTTATTTTATTTTCCCTCTCTTTCCTTTTTATTATCATTCTTTGTTCTTCTCTCTTCCCACGGCCGCTCCCTCTCTTTTTCTTTTTTCTCCTTTTTGTGATTTTCCACGACACCTTGGCCCCGCCGGCTGGTCTTGTTCTGCTTCTTCTATTTTTCGTGGGCCAATGGGGACCTGGGGGAGGTTTTGCTCCTTCTTCTTTTTCATTTTTGCTCAGCAGAACTCCCTTACAAAAGACCACTACATCCCACCCCATCCAGGACGGTGACAACTAGCAGCCACGACACTTCAATCCTTATTCTGTGATGCGATGCGTCGCTTTTGGTTGGCTTCTGCTCGAGCTACCATGGCTACTGCGTGCTGCTGCTGCCCCGTCATCCTCTGGCCCTGCTCCGACTGCCTCACGTCATCGCCGTGCCATCACGACGCCGCAGTTGAGCCGAAGACCTCCGAACACCCCTGCTCTGCCCTAGTGCCCCGTTTCTTCTCGGGTCTGCATCTGTTCGAGCCTCTCAACTCGGCTCCACCCTATTTCGACCACCTCCAACCTGCGGCGCCATCCTCAGCCAGTCCTTGATGGCCCGAAGGTTGTGTGAATCAGCTAAGAAGCCTCGAGGACCCGAAGTCCCCTTGAATCCCGAAGCCTTCACCCAGTTTCGCTTCATCTTCTCTGTTTTCGGGTCTGGTTGTGGTCCCTTTGCTGTCGCTACTGCCCTAACATCCTCAGCCATTCCCGACCATCACAAACCTGCTCAAACCTCCATCTTCGACCCTAAAGCCAATTGTTGCTTGTAGACCACCCCATCATAATTCTTCGTCCACAGCCACCCCAAACCAGCCCCCACCAGCTTCATCGTCTTCTCCCGCCGCGCCATCCACGGAGCGACTACCACCTCGCCCGGGCCGCCCTCATCGTCAGCCTCGCCCGGGCCAGCTCCGCCGCCTTCCTTCGTCGCCAAGCTGTCCCGAGCTCACCGAAGCTCCGGGCCGTGAGGGACTGCGTCGAGGATGGCGGACTCCCGACCGTGTCTGACGCTCCTAAGATCGCCGCAAGTCCTTGCGCCAGTCATCACCACCTCTCGTTCCGCTCGTCCGATGCCTTCCAATCCCCGACGCCTCTAATCCGAGTCTCCCAACACCTCTCGGGGCCAACCTCAGCCGCGACACCGCTGTTCCAGAGCCTCACTACCCGACGTACTGGATCAGCCCAATCACACGGTGACGGACGTGGACCGCCTGAACTGTTGCAACGACCAGAACCGGCCGTGTTAACGGCTGTGATGTGCGAGTCCCGGTGGCGAGGTGAGCGAAGGTCGTGGCGGCGTCAGGTTTTGGTTGCGATGCTGGGGTTGCAGAAAGGAGCAACGCGAGGAAAGGGATGATGAATAGTATCATGAGCAGGTTTCCCACGTTCGTCCCTGGGCTGACCGAGTTGGGCTAGAGTGGAAGGGAATTCGGGCTTGGGCTGGTTCAAGGGTGGCAGAAGACTATTTGGGAGTTGGGCCAGAAGGAATTCTGGACCCAGTTCGGTCTGTTTTACCAAGCCTGGACCGGGTTCTCTCCCTCGGCCCAGATTAGGTCCAGAGCGACCAGATCCAGGCCAAGGTCCGAGAATCTGACCCGGACCCATCCGGTTATTTTTATTTAATATTAATTAATAATTAATAATAGGAAAATTTAGAAAACATCAAAAATAATAAATAGATAGGAAATGCTTCTATTTGTTTATTTTGTCTAATTAAGCTTTTATACGCTTGAGTATCGATTGTTCGCCATGATCGATTCGCACGACTTAGTTTTAGCTTTGCATGTGGATGCTTGAATATTGGGCACGTCCTATTAGGTAAGTCAGCATGATCATTAGAGTTTAAATTTGAGACAATCGTTTTATCCTTTAATTGGCTGAACTTTGTTAACCATTTACTTTAAGTGAGAGTATATTCCAAAGGCTCGATGCACCATTTTGATATTTCAATGTGATGACTGACGATGACGCTCATGGTGACGAAGCAAGCTGGGGTTGGGCGATTGAAGACCGGTGTCCAATCAGGTATATTTCGCGTACCCGATTAGTGTATTAGAGTTATTTTCTTAAAATATTGTCATTGTAGATTTGATTTGCACGTATTTATTTCAATCTAGTAGTTAGCTTGTTTATTTGATTAAGTGTGGTATGTTGTCAAAGAAAATATTTTCAGAAAATATTAATAATAAAATTCAAAAATTCAATAAAAAAATTCAAAAAAAATTCAGAAAAATTCTAAAAAAATTTCAGAAAATAGGAAATGGCCACATTCAACTGGCCATGACCTGTTCCGGGTCTTTCGACCCCCGGTCTTTCCAAAAATGACGGTTTTGCCCTTCCGGCAAACCGTCTTCCAAAAAAAATTCTAAAAATCCTAGAAAAATTCCAAAAAATGGGAAATAGCCACAAACAACTGGCCGTGGAATATTCTGGGTAATTCGGTATCCAAACCTCCCAAAAATGACGATTTTGCCCTTCGGGCTAATCGTCCCCAAATCTTCCCATTTTACCCCTGGTCCGAAGTCACACCTTCCTTAAGCCTTTATGGTCATACTAGGAAGCCATTGATCTGAATTGATGTGTGTTGAAGTGATTTATTTATGTACTTGATTGCGCTTTCATTTAAATTGATTATGATTGTTAGGAACAGTCTTCCAATCTGCATGAAATCCTGAATTAAGTCCACCTCACCTAAAATTGTGCCTGCATGAACTCTTAGCTAGGAAAATCACTCGCGTTAGGTACCGAAAGGGCGTTGGTAATGACACCGATGTAACCAAGTCCCCGAACCCAAAATCTCTGGTTCCGCAGAACTGATCGACCTCTCCCAATCGGTCAGTAAGGTTTCCGGTCTATCCTCCAATAAAGACCGGTGGCGACTCCAAATGCATGCACAAGTTGCACATGCCACCACGACCACACTAAGGTCGAAATCGATCGGCTCTTATCGCCGAATCCTCAAAAAATACTCCCGCCGCGATTTGGTATGGGCCTGGGAGGGCCCGTGCTGATCCAAAGCCCGCGATCCGCACCCTTGTGTGGGGGGAAGGCCTGCGATCGGCAATCCATTAGCCGCGTCCGCTTCCGGACGGGTCGCGACAGTCCTACATCTCCACTGTCGTCAATTAAACTTCGACATCGTGTCCTACAGTGTGATCTGGCACCGTCGATTAAATTCCGGTGTCGTATCTCAGTTATAAGCACGTCGAATTATTCGACAAGTATTTATCGAAAGTCATCGATAGAATTGGTCGAAGGTTTGTACGGAGTTGTCGAAAGGCATATGGCTAGTAATACACATTTTGAATTTGACACTCTCTATCCAAAACTGACCTGGAGCCCCTTTTTACTTAACGAACTGCTAACATTCGATAAAAGATTCCCGCGTTAGTCATCTTATTGGGCTTCAATCCTTTTGGGCCGAGTCCGGAAGTCTAGTCAAAGCTCAGCCGAGAGATTTTAACGCGCAACAGGACCCGAGTCCAATATGCCTAAGAACACGTTGGCGTCCAAGTATAGGTCATAGTCGATAATCGAGTAGAGGATAGCGTTGGCGACACTGAGGAGTTGATACACAAATGAAGACGTGCAAGGGGAAATGAAGTCAAAGGTTCAATTGCTTGATGTGTAAGACGAGCAGCTACTGAAAGGGACTTGAAAATCTAGGAATAGATTAGTACTTTACAAATAACCACGAGCGACGGTTATCTCTTGTAATCGGCTATAAATCGTCGAAGAAAACCTTTGTAAAGGATCAGCAATAGTTCTTTATTCCTGCTTATTGTTCTTTGTTTCTTTTATCTGTTTTACTCTTAACATAACCATTATCTATCATTTCTTGTCCGAATCCCCAGAGAACTCGATTTACTCGAAAAGCCAAAGATGACAATTTTCGGTGAAAGATCTTCGTCAAGTGATGAAAACATCATTCAAGGGGACCCACCAAAATGGTCATCATGCTTGCTGGCCGTGACTGTATTATGTTGCTGATTTTCCACCGACGCGTTTACTCCAATATCAGAACTAAACAACCCTCATAATTCTCCCCCACATTCTGGAATATCCCTCTTTCTCTTCGTTCGTCTTCCAACTCAAGTACTTCGTATCGCATGTTTTTTTGTTGATTACCAAGACCATAGGTCCATAACTTCAGTTTCTTTATTTTCACCCCAAAAAAAAAAAAACTTCAGTTTATATACTACAACGGCAATTGCATATCAGAATTATCTTTCTCAAAATCCGAATTTGACTGATCATACTCATGCTTTACCTTTCAAACTCTTTAGCTTCAAAAGAGTTGAATTTCAGCTTTTTGCTTTTTGCTTTTTTTTTTAACATGTATATTAATAAACCCCTACCAAAGTATGGTAATTAGGGGAAAATTGTCAAAAAATTCTTAAACTTATTGCACTTTTATCAATTTAATCCTAAATATTTTAATTTTGTCAATTCAATCCTAAACTTTTTACATATGTATCAATTTAGTGTTAAACCTTTTTTATGCCAATCCAGTTCTAATCCTTTTGCACTTATGTCAATTCACTCCATCAAGCCAACTTTGGCTGATCGGCGGTGACGTGAATGCCGGCCGACTCTGACGAGGCTTCCGACAATGAAGTGGATACTTTTTTTATTAATATTTTAGTACTTTTCGAATTATTTTTCTCCTTTCTCTTTCCTTTTTTATTTCCTACTCTTTCCTCCGCCGGCGACCGACAAAAGGTTAGGGCCGGCAAGGTCGTCCTCGCCAGCCACTAATAGGGGCGAGCCTCGCCGGCGCTGGACAGAAGTGTCGATCTGGGTGAGGACGCCCAAACAATGGAAGAGCCAAAACCAAAAAAGGAAAAAGAAAAAAAGAAGGGTAGAAGAAGAGAGTGCGTGAGATAGATAGAGACGAAGACCGAGACGAGCAAGAAATGGAGAGAAAGCGATGGACCGTGTGCGAACGGGAGAAAAATCGATGCGTGCTCTAGAAGAGAAAGGAGGAAAAAAATGAAAAAGCCAGCGAAAGATTTTTCGGGCAAAATGAAAGGAAAACAAAAAATTGATATATTTATAATAAATATTTTTCAAATTATTTTTTGGACAACAAAAAATATAAATTGTTACAAATCTGATAAAATTATCCTAACTAGGTACACATGTGATAAATTTACCCATTTTTATTCAATTTTACTATCGAATTGCTGAGTTGGATAACACATGACACCAATTTGGGGTTTTTATTTTTTGTTTATCACAAGTGTATCGATTTGAGATTTTTTGTAGTATTAACCAAATAAAGAAAATTAACGAATGCTAAATTTATCACATATATGGATTTTTCGTAGTTAAATAATAGTTTAGAGTAAATTTATCACACGTGTGCAGCTTTAGAATTTTTTACGATAAAAAAATTAGTTTAGTCATGAATTTGTTACAGAAGTATTAATTTAAGATTTTTTGTGATAAAAAATAATTAAAAATAAATTTATTATAAGTGTATTAATTCGGAGTTTTTGTGTGTGATATTAATCTTAACATGAGACGAGAAGGCAAAGGAGCAACAACGAATAACTTCTTGCCACCGAAAAGCATTGTCAGTGATTTTTTCCCCTCGGGGGAAGGGAATCTTTTGACTAAAATCTAGCCAACATCGTAGAAAAGCACGGTAAAAACTGAAAAGCATTGGCAGATCTTCTTTTCCACATTACGATGACCCACATTCTTTTTCTTTGCTTTTTGTTTTTTTTTTTTGCTTTATATCCTTTTTACCATCACTTTTGCAAATTTCTTTTCTTTTCTTTTTATTTTTTTGGTCTTTTTTTTTTTCGAAATGCAAATTTCTTTTCCACAAGAAATTGTTTTATGGTAGGAGCCATCAAATCTATGGGTTACTTATTTTGATAGTTTCCCTGGTAAATGTTTCTTTTTCAAATCGATGGATTAACTATTTCAGTTGCTTTCATTTGAGAAATGATTCAAGATTGCGATTTCAATATCTTCTGTGGATTTTTCAACGAGAATTTGTAAATCGACTTGATTTTACATTTTATCTAATGGCTTTTCTTTTTACAAGTGCTAGTAATATTTGAATTTTCTTTTAATTCTGTTGAAAAAGATGTTCATTTTTACTGAGTAAGAGTAAGCACGCGTTTGATAGAAAGGTAGAGATTAATATGCAAACAAATGTAATAAACATAATAAAGTTAATATATATCAAGTGATATCACCAAATCATAAAAATTACTTTTAGCAAGTTAATAAATAGATCTACGAAAATATGTACCGTACCAGCGTGGAAATTTATACGGTTCTCGTTTCCTTTCGAAGAGAGAAAAAAAAAACAAATTTTATAAAATGTGCGACCGCACTCGTTGCTCGTCACGTGCGGTTGAGGCCCCAGTCGTCTTTACCCTCCTGTTTGTGGCATGGGAGACCTGCTGTGCAACTTGAAGTCTTGAAGCACTGTGACCTCTGTCTCCATCTTCTTTAACAAATCCACCATTTTCAAGTATATTGAGATTTTAAACCTTTGGCTTTCTTTCTTTCTTTCTTTCCATAGCTTCTGCATCGTTAATTCCTCACATATTTGTCTTCTTCCTGGGCGGGCATCTCGTCGTTCCTCAGAGGCATTCTGGTTTTCTTCTCCGTCAGACTTGAAAGCAAAAAGCAAGGGCAGAGACAGAGCAAAGACGAAATGCATCGTCTCATTTTTGCGTATTCTTTCACCGAGCTCCTGGCGCTGATCCTTCTCCTCGGGATCGCGTTCTATTCTCTTAATAAGAAGAAAGCTAGCGTGCATGGAAATCCAGAAGATGTTGATGCTGGTGGATCTGGTTCGGTGACTGCGCCGGCCGGAGCTAATTCTGTTGGATCTAGTTCGTCTCCGACGGAGACTATTAATGGTTCGTCTAGTTCGCCAACCGCGACGACGACCGGAAACAGCTACGATATTTTCTTGAGCTTTAGAGGTCCAGATACTCGGGATGGCTTCGCCGGCCACCTCTACAATAGGCTTCGCTTTGCCAAAACTCACCCTTTCAGAGACGATGTGGAGCTCCGCCAAGGCGAGAAGATCGGCCCAGATCTTTTGGCGGCCATCAAGAACAGTAAGATCCTGATCCCCATTCTCTCCGAGAATTATGGTACGAGCAGTTGGTGCCTGGATGAACTGGTTCAAATAATGGAGTGCAAGAAGAGTAACACGGAGTCTATAGTGTTGCCTGTATTCTATAAAGTGGCACCAGCTGACGTGCGACATCAAACCGGCAAGTTTGGAGAGTCATTTCATGAGCGTGGGAGGCGTTGGCGTGAGAGGAATTCCGACCCAACGATTTTGAAGAAATGGGAGGATGCCCTCAAAGAAGTCGGTGACTTGAGAGGATGGGAACTCAAAGGGTACTTCATCTTTTCACCAAAACATTCTCTACTTTGTTGTTATGATCAGCACCTGCTTCATTTTCTTGCTGGTATTAAGATCCTGCGATGCATGTTTTCCATAAGTTATTGTCTTTTGATTTTTTTTTTTACTTTAATGACATTGACCAACGTTATTATAGATTTTACTGTTTGCATCCCATTCACTTGTTACATCATTAATGTCGTTAATTAGTCGCTATAAATGATTTTTACAAAAGAAATATGTCATTGGTTGCTATGACGATTACTTATATGATTTTTGCCTATTCGAACGCTATAAGAAGTTTTTAATGTCATGTCCACATCATCCTTAATATCTATGATAAACAATAAGGTTAAAATTCAATTCAAGTTCACAGTTCATGTAATATTCATGATTTTATTAGCGACACACTCAAGCTTCCTCTGGCTCAATAAATTTTGGCAAGAGTGTTAATTGGAGTGCGGCACGCTATGTGAAGCTGCCACTACCATTGCCCGCTTTAATCTTTGCGTATAAGACAATATCTGGATTTGTTGGCAAAAAAAAAAAAATTCTTTTAAGTTTTCCGATTTGTTTCTTATTGCTTTATCATTAGTTAAACAATATAATATTGCTATTGCCATGTATTTGAACTCCCATTACATTTGACAGGTCTGAAGTAGCATTGATAGATTCGGTTATCAAACAAGTGTTACTTGAGCTGAAGAAAAAGTTTGAGTTGGTTATTCCTGTAAATTTGGTTGGAATTGATAGTCATGTGAAGAAGCTTATGGAAGTTGTAAATAATAATTCCAGTGCAACCCTGTATTTTGTCATCCATGGAATGGGAGGCACTGGTAAGACTACTCTTGCTAAAAAGATTTACAATGAGCTCTCTAATCGATTTAAGTATTGTTGCTTCATTCCCGATGTTAGGGAATCATGTAAGTGTAATGGTATTGAGCACTTGCAGAATAAATTGATCTCTGTTACGTTGGAGTGGGATTATAAAGTTTCTACTAGGGACGAAGGGATTAGGTTCCTCTCATCCAACATTAACGGTAAGAAAGTTCTCGTCCTTCTTGATGATGTGGATGAGGATCATGACTTGAAGGCTTTGGCCGGAAATCAAAGTTGGTTTTCTTCGGGAAGTATCATCATTATTACCACCCGAAACATGAGTATTATTGACAAGGCCAGGGGGGACTACCCATATGAGCTTGAGGGAATGGATATTGATAACTCTACGATTTTGTTTAGTAGACATGCGTTCCTAATGGATTCGCCTCCAAGTGGCTTTAAGAAACTCACTGATGAAGTTGTGTCCACCACCGGAGGGCTTCCTTTAGCTCTCGAGGTCTTAGGTTCATTTTTGTGCGGAGCCACGCCGAAAATATGGACAAGCACGATAAAGAAGTTACAGAAAATCCCTGATGAGGGAGTGCAAGAAAAGTTAAGGATAAGTTACAATGCATTATCGCATGGGCAAAAACAAATTTTTTTGGATATTGCTTGTTTTTTCATTGGCGCTGACGAGAGAATGGTATCCTACATGTGGGACGCATGTGACTTTTTCGCAGTGGGAATTGAAGTATTGAGACTTCGGTCACTAATAAAAGTTGGAAATGATCATGAGCTCATAATGCATGATCAATTGAGAGATCTTGGTAGGTGGATCGTCCGTGAGGGGAACGAGAATACACCGCAGTACTGTAGCAGGTTATGGAACTCCAGGGAAGCTTTGAAAGTGCTAAAGGAAAAAGAGGTAATAGTTTCTCTTCTTTTGCTCCCTTTGTCCATGCTCTACTGCTCGAGTGATGTTGGTCCTCTACTTAATGCTTGCTCTAGTGAACAAAGAAAGTATGAGGCTGCTCTCTCTAAGTATTGCAGTTTATCTGAGATTCTTCCTACACAAAGTGTACTTTGCTGAGTTTACTTTCAAATCTGTTAGATAATCAATAGGAGTAGAATGCATTGAAAAAATCTGAATTCATGTAATTGATTGGGCTACGTCCTTCACACGTGCAGTAAATAACTTGACTATGCAACTGTGGCTAATAACTAGTTACGATATGTAAATCATAAAATTCTATTATGTCACATCAGGTTAGGAACTACTTTTTTACCAAAATTCACATGATAGAACAGGAACATTTACAGACATACAAAACATAGAAAATCCCAGACATACATACTAAAATTCTATTTTGCACTTGATTGCGTTTCCAACTTGCAATCTGTTTAGAATCCCAAAAGCCAATTGATATGTTAGCAATGTCAAAGCCAATGTCTATTTATTGTGTATTTTGTATTACATCATGAAATAAGCTCAGCTAACCACATGAAAAATGAATATGCTGTATATTTTATATATCTGGATAAATTGGTATAACTAACTTTTAGAACTTAAAAGCTACATTACTTGCTGCAATTATTTCAGTATTTTTGTTGGGTTCATTAAGTCGAAATCAAAGTCGGAATACAATATATAAATACTACCACAAATTTAGCTACTCATAATTAGTCACGAATCCGATGACAAACTCGAGTAGTCTACATGAAAATTATACATAAATAAAACGGCAAAGAAAAGACTTTACATGGTTAAATTTTCTTTATTTTAAGGGAAGTTCGTGTTTGCCAGTTGTCACAATTGTTACAATAACCATGTCTCTATGCGATTAGTTCATTTGGATATCTATTATGAAAATTATAGAAAGAGAGAAGAGGGTTAGCAAGTTGTGGAGTTTTACGTATGAGCCATCAGATCAAAGTGCAAAACTACGTTTATAATATATACAAAAACAATAAACTATTACTCAGAACAAAACTAAAACACGAATTTCAAAAGCTAAGTAGACATCCTTCACTTTGTTAGCCCTTATAAATACAGTTTATTGGCCAAGGAAGGAATCATATGTTCCCCTTGCTAGTCTCTAAAGACACCGATGCATGTTAATAGAGATATGAACAATGATATTAGATTTTCTTCAGTTGTATATAAAATAGTGTTGATGAATGTCAATTCTTACTTATAGGGAACAAGAAAGATTGAGGCCATTTCTTGCTCAATACCCTCTTATCATCAAGATTACAATATCCTCAAGGGCGAACAATTCAAGGAGTTAAAGGACTTGAGGTTCCTTGACGCGACGGGGGCACGTTTTATTGGAGATTTTAAGAACCCAACTAACAAGTTAAAAGGGCTTCAATGGTGGTATTGTCCCTCAACTTTTGAAGCAAAAAATTTTCATGCAAAGGAATTAGTTGTACTGGATTTGTCCGTTAGCGATTTATCAGATACATGGCCAGGATGGAGTTTCATCAAGGTAAGCTAAAAGAACAAATCTATTTTTCGTTTTCTTTTCCTTACTGTTGAATCATATTCACTCTGGGCTAACCTGTTGACAATTATAATATTTTTTATCAGATGGCAAGGAAACTAAAATATCTCAACCTTAGTGCTTGCCAATCTTTAAGAAAAACTTCCTTCCTCTCAGCTTTTGAGAATTTAGAGGTTCTGATTCTCGCAGATTGTAGTAGAATAGAGCAGATTGACTCTTCGATTGGAAACATGAAGAGTCTGGTACACTTGGACTTGAAGGGATGTGATGAGCTCAAGAGGCTTCCAGCAGAAGTGGGTAAATTAGAAGCACTGGTGGAACTCCTTCTAGAGAAATCTGGAATAGAAGAATTGCCAGAGAGCATAGGGGATCTGCAGAATCTAGAAATTTTGGATATTAGTTGCACTTGGATAAAAGAATTACCCAACGGCATTGGGAGGCTGAGAAAGCTCCGAGATTTAGATGCTTCATGCAGTGAACTGGGAGGGGTAATTCCAGAAGGCATCAATAATATTTCTTCCTTGCAACGCCTTAATTTTGGTCATTGCTGGGACCTCCAATCGCTGCCGGTGCTTCCTTCCAGCCTAATTTTTTTACATGTCACCTGTCGAAGTTGTAGATTGCCTTCACATTCCAACCTGACCCATCTCAAGGAGCTACGAGTTGGTGGGAACATTAACAGTTATAGAATTTGCAACTGCGAGCTCATGGAAACACTAGAAGTTTTACAATTTGACCATCTAAGAACATTAAGTGTCATGTGGTGCAAAAATATACCTGAAATTCGAGGTCTCAACGGATTGCAATATTTGGAAAGCTTGGAAATCATCGGCTGTCCTTCAATTAAAAGGCTTGACCTTTCAAAATCCAAGAATCTGAAGATATTAATAGCTAAATCTTGCGAAAACTTGATTGAAATTCGAGGCCTTCATATGTTGGAGTCCTTGGAAGAGATAGATATATCTCTGTGCACTTCAATTAAGAGGCTAAACCTTCCAAAAGTCAAGGGTTTGAAGATATTCAAAGCTATAGGCTTCGAAAGCTTGATTGAAATTCAAGGCCTCGGGAGGTTGGAATGCTTGGAAAAGATAGAAGTCTCTTTTTGCCATTCTATTCAGATGCTGAACGTTCTAAAATCCACGGGTCTGAAGGCAGTTAAAGCTACAAGGTGCAAAAAATTGGTTGAAATTCAAGGCCTTGATATGTTGGACTCCTTGGAAGAGATAGAAATATCCGATTGCGCTTCGATTGAGAGGTTGAACCTTCCAAAATCCAAGGGTTTGAAGGTAATTAACGCTACCTCGTGCAAAAACTTGGTTGAAATTCAAGGCCTCGATACATTGAAGTCCTTGGAAGAGATAGATATCTCTGAGTGCACTTCAATTAAGAGGCTGAATCTTCCAAAATGTGAGGATTTACAGATATTCAAAGCTACACACTGCAAAAGCTTGATTGAAATTCAAGGCCTCGATATGTTGGAGTCCTTAAAAGAGATAGATATCTCTAGGTGCCATTCTATTCAGGAATTGAACCTTCCAAAATCCAAGGGTCTGAAGGCAATTAAAGCTGCCCGATGCAGAAACTTGGTTAAAATTCACGGTCTCTATGGGTTGAAGTCCTTGGAAGAGATAGATACCTATGGGTGTTTTCAATTGAGAGGCTAAATCTTCCAAAATCCGAGGGTCTAAAGATATTCAAAGCTACAGACTGCAAAAGCTTGATTGAAATTCAAGGCCTCGATGAGTTGGAGTCCTTGAAAGAGATAGATATCTCTAGGCGCCATTATATTCAGAAACCGTGCCTTCAAAATCCAAGTGGCTGAAGGCAATTAAAGCTTCCTGGTGCAAAAGCTTGATTGAAATTCAAGGTATTGATAGGTTGGAGTCCTTGGAAGAGATAGATACCCGTGGGTGTCTTCAATACAAAGGGCCTAAAGGGATTCACAACCTGCACAATGTTATGGATTGATGATTGCAAGTCCTTAGAAAAATTCCCGAACTTATGGAAATTTGCGTAGTTTATGGACATTGTTGCTATCAATTCGTCAGGAGCTTCAGGAGATCCCAGGACTTGAGGAGTCAACATCTCTGAAACGTATTGCGATCTTAGAACGTTCCTCGATCGAGATCTTACCTGATTTATACATGTGACATCCCCTTCCTAGCCCCACATTGCCTAGGGGGAGGTCTTGGCTTGACTTATAAGTCTTGGGGGCTACTTAGACTTGCATGAGACCTTTTCCCGGCTGAGTGCTCAGAAAGCAAAATCGTACGGGTTGCAAACCCTAAAGCGGATAGTATCGTGCAAGTGGGACCCCAGCCGTTACAATACACATGCATCAAATTGATCAGTCTGGTTGTGCAAAACTGCGAGAAAGCTCGAGAAATTGGAGAAATTAATAGAATCGCTGATATCCAAATTGTGGCAAATGGCCCGTTCTCGAAATAGTGATAAATATACGTTCTACTTAATTCTGGTATTTTTTTTAGTGACGCGCATCCATAAATGTCCAATGGGGATGAGTCAAAACAGTTGAGATGATCCGCATATCCTGACAAATGTACATAAAAGCAGGTAAGCTACCTTTTCTCTTTTGAGACCTATAACCCAATTTTCATATGTATTTCCTGTTTGCAACTTCTTATAAGATTATATTTCTTGGTCGACAATGATATCGTTTTCTTACTTGAATTCAAGGAATCCACAGAGAAATGTTCGTGGAAGTTAATGTGTGCTATGGAGAAATGTTTTCGTTCATCATGACAGGAATGTAAATAGATCCAAAGGCCTTCTTAGCGCATCATTTGTTGGGTAAGATCCTTCAACATTCAGAATCCATGTTCATTTGCTTTGAATCCGGATACCTAAAAGTCCAAGGCTAATAATAAATTAATGTTTGTAGAGTTAGTAATGCCATCTGCCATTTACCAGGACTTTTGAGTCAAGCAAATGATTGAGATGGCAGGCAAGAAGGAGAATGTCTTTCGACATATTCGGCTGTACTGTGAAATGATCCTTTATGTAATGGATATGCTCTAATTGGGGCATTTACTTGCTGAAAACTGAAAGAACACAGGAAGCATTTTCATAAGTTTTCTGAGGAAACTTTCCTTTATCCTATATCCCATTTGAAAACTGTCCTGCATTCATTTTGACATGTGAACGGTACATCAGTTAAATTCACTATCTGTTGGAATGAAAGAGTTGAAAATCAAAAATCGACGTTTAGCTTGACAAACACAGATCAGTAAACGTTGGGTATCATTAGTGGAATCTATTCGGCGTATGGCTGCAAAACTTTCTTGGGTAACTAAAGAACTCAGAGGTTCTTACTTTGGGAAGCTGCGGTCACAGTTTGCTTGGAATCTGTGACAGTCTGATTTTCTTGTCATTCTGAGACCTTTGATTGTAAGATATCCATCGAAGTATTTCAGTTATATCTCACTCGGATCTGATCAATCGCGAGTTAACTAACCGAAGGGGAAAAGCTAACGAGTGACGAGGTACGTGGACCTAGGAAATTCGACACGAAAACGGTATTTTTGACCATAAGGATCGCCGAGGGATATTTAGAACCGAGGCCGATCAGAGAACGATTAAGGAATTCATTGCTAGTGTTATACGATTGGAGCGCGGGTGATGCCGCTTAACCAACGTATGATTTGTGAATTTTTCCTAAATCGATTTATGACGATTGCGGCCGTCGGGGCTAGTAATGGACTCTTGCGATTACATGACAACCAAAATAGCCGTGGGTTGGATTTTCCTAAGTGTGATACGAATCACAGAGTCGATACGCGTAACGTTCGCAAAAGCCGCCCGTTAGTTCGAGATAAATTGAAATTACGAACGACGAGAAATCGATCACGATTTGGGATCTCGGAAATGGAAAATGAAAATGAAGAATTGTAACAATAAGTTCGGCATGGACGACGCCTATTCGAAAAGGAAAATTAGCGAAAAAATGGATTTTTGGACGAATGGCGTGAAAAGACGATTTTGCCCTTGGGATGTCGACTTGGTTTTATTAATCGGACAAGGACTTTTTGGTCATTTAATCCTCCCCATTGCATCAGCCGAAAATTGGAGGGCATTATTGGAAGAAAAACTCAGATTTTATGAAGAAAATGCCAAATGTCATCGCACTATGGAGCCTCATTAATTGCTCAAGACACCTAAGCTAGCTTCTTGAAGATTTTGGATGATAACAAGTCACTTTCCCCTCCCTCATCTGCCATCCACGAGCACAGCACCAGCAGCACCACCATCTTCTTTGTTTTCCTCTCTTGCACGCCCAGAACAGTCTGCTGCTCTACCAGAAATTTTCGTCAACTTCATCAGCGCCTAACTCTTCAACCGCTAACAACCAGCTCACGACCCACCCATCATTGCGAAGATCTTCCTGTTACCGAACTTTTCCAACTGGTAGCACGCCGATTGGCCATCTGTGGAGCTCTGGCCGCCCAATCTCCCACGAGTCGACGGAAACTGACTCAACCGGAGGTAGGTTTCTGTTTGTATGTCATTGAACCCCTTAATAGACGAGTTTTGAGCTCAGTTTTTGTGGAGGTCTAGTAGACACATATACTGAGTTGCTGTCAAATGTTGGACGAAATTAAGCAACATCTTGACCTAGAATCATTGTGATGTTTGAAGGACAGAATCTGTCAATTTGCAGACTCGGAGGAATTGGTATCTTTCGAAGGTCATCTGGCGCCGCCTTGAGCCACAATTTTCAGTGAGGCCTCTTGACACATAGAAATTTGTGTTGGCAAGGGTATTTGTGGTTAAATTGAGGAATTAGGTTGAATTGTGGACTGATTGAGTGGATTTGAAGCAGAACCGAACCTGCTCTGTTTCTGTTCTGTTCTTGCTGAGTTGGTGGAGGCTGTTAGTGATGGAATTGAGGTCTAAGTTGATCCTCGAGGCATGTTAGGGTGTGGAGTATTATGTTAAGGAGGTTTATGCCCAATGGTTTGAAGTTTGGACGATGAAATATTGACGAATTGATTGGTTTTCACTAGGTTGCTCGCTGTCCTATTTTGTGGTTGTTGGAGCCGAACTCTTTAAGTGCTAGGCAAGAAGTTTTTGCTGATTTAAGCTTGAGGTAAGGAAGTTCCTAAACCTTGGATAGAACGATTGGACTCGATTGGGTGAATCCGATCAGGATTTCGCTAATTTTTGGTGAGCTTTGGTGATATTGTTCGATATATGATCTCGTGTTGTGCCTATTGCTTAAATGCTCATTGAATAGTCATGATACGTGTTGTTTGCCTCTCTTGGTTGTTGAAAATTGATTGTCTCGCATGCCTTTTATCGTTAGCTCAACGCGTGAGTTATATTCGATCATGAAGCCTTGCTTTGGGATGAATTCTGGCATGCTTGAGAATCGTTATGAGATACTCTGATGTGTGAGACGCGGGGTCAAAAATGGCCAATGTCCTGATGCGTGAGACGCGGGACGAGAATTGATATGTGTCGACACAGGCCTGAGATGACATTGAAAACCTGATGCGTTTTACGCGGGTTTATCAATGATGGCCTGATGCGTAAGTACGCGGACCTAGCCTGAGGCGTTCTACACGCGGGCTTGAATCAAATGAAGGTCGAAAAGGAAGGAAGGCGTGGCTTGGTTTTGTGATGTGAACTTGTCTTAATTGGTGGCATATGATGCTATGGTTGCATAAACGATGCTTGTTGATATTCTTGTGTTCTTTATGGTTGTGGCATGCATCACTTTATTACTGTACATTGAGTTTATGTCACGTTCACCTGAGTGTACTGTTAGTCTAACCTAGGGTTAGGACTTTTCTTACTGAGATGTCGATCTCACCCCGTAGTGGGACCCTATTTTTCCAGACCCTAAGAACTGAAGATGCTGCCGACCCGCTTGGGTGAACCCCAGGAGATGACGAGATATATCGAGGAGTTTCCTGATGGTCGTGGTACAGTATATGTTAGGAGAACTACGGTGGTTTGGGTAGATGAGCCGGGAGCACCTAACCAGCCCTATAGGTTTGAGTCATGGTATCGTAGGATAGGTGTTGTTATGTCAGAACAGTTGAAGCCTCAAGAAGTCTCAAGGAGAGCCGTACCCCCTTGGTGTCACCCAACCGGAGAGGAGATAGAGATCGAGACCTCTACGGTGGGCTCGAGGAACATACCTGAAGGAGAGTCGGCGGGTAAAGCAAGTGTGGAAGTGATCGAGATTTCGGATTCAGAGGATGACTTAGAGTACGAGGACATGGAGGAGGACTCAGTTGAGGTTCAGTCAGAGTCTTTTTCAAACTATGATCCAGCCGAGGATGCGAGCCGAGCTGAAGACACTAGTACCTCCTAGAGTGCTTGGGGTTGTTTGACCTTTTTGTCATGTCTTTTGTGGAGATGATCTTTTGGTGAGGGCTAGTAGTTTCCTTTCGTTGGCCCTTTTGTTCCTCGACCTCAGCAGGTAGCAATAGCTAGTATATGGTCTCGTATGTAAGAACCCGTCTTAGAATGTATAAAAGTTTCTTGTTTCCCCCGCATCTCATTCTATGGTTGTTGGTAGTAGTTGATGATATTCGGATGAATTTTATTTTCCTTTATCTTCCGCGTGCGAGTCTCATTTCATTTGGCCGTATTAGAGAGTATACTAGGACAAGTCTTACGGCAGTATTGAGATGTACGTGCCTGTAAGGAAGGCGGGACGTGACAGAATCGAAGTTTTGCGAGGATGAGATCTTATTGCAGTAGATTTTGTTGTCAGATTGATAGAGGCTGATGTTCGATACCAAATCTGAAAATGTATCTGGTGTGCATTTGATATTGCTCTCTATTTGGGATGTTGAAGCTCAATTACGGCAAAGGATCAGATATCATGATTCATGAACATCTAATTTCGGAACCCAATTGACCACTCATTTCTCAAAAACGAATTGTTGGGTCTCTTACCAGTAATTCTAGCCAATTGGGTCTCTTATCAGTAATTCTAGCCAGTTTTTATGTGCTGATTGCTTATTATCCCAGTTGCCCATTGATTAGTTTAGCTTGCGGTACTTACTGTCCTAAGACTTTTCTTCACCTTTCTGATTCCATGAATTGCTCGTTTTCTTCTCGTTTCTCCTTGAAATGTTATCTGTCGAAATTCTGTTACAGACATGGATTAAATCTAAAAATGGATTCGAAGCATCGAGACAAGGCACAGAGATTACATGCCATTTGTGCTTCAAGAGAGGCCACAACTCAAGAAATTGTCCATTGAATCAAGAGAAAAAGGTAAGGTTCTTTCATTATGTGTTTCTAGTCTCTGATTGGGTCATTTATTTTTTTACTGACTGTATTTCCTTAGTGAACAAGATGCAGAGATGGTCGGACATAGAGAAGCCAACCAACTTGTCACAGAGATGCATACCACTCAAAGGTACTTTTAACCTTACCGTTGAGAGACAGAGTATGCACTTGAATGGTTACAGCTTACAAGAGACATTTTAGCTTGAACATTGTTTGGTGCTTAACAACCTGGATGGGCAGGCCGTCGATAACGTCTACCCAACTAGGTTGCCGACTTTACCAGCCCGTCGACGATACCTCTTAGGGCCCAATGATTTTTTCCAGGCCCGGGTTATTTTGAGTTTCGACAAGACCAAACCACACCAACCTTCGATGACTTTCCCAATCGTTTTTGCTTTCCAAGACCTCAGTGTGATCTCCACGCCGACAACACCAGCTCCTTTACGACAAGGACGAGCTCCGTTCGCACAAGCGAGCTCGCTGCCATCGATCTATTTCTCGCCTTCGAGATTCCTCAAATCCGAAGTGTAGAAACAAGGCAAAATTCTCCGACTCGAGCAACCCCACCTTCAATTTGGTCGAATGTGACTTCTTCACCTAGGCGGGCATGTTTAGGAGCCGCGTCCTCGACAACTCCAAGATCCGCATCATCACTGGCTAGACCTCAACCCATGAAACCGTCTTTGTCCTTGAGGTTGAGGCTCAGTTCGTGTGAGAAGTTCCAAGTGTGACTTGAGTTGACTGAAACCCAGCTTTTATGATTTGCTGAATTGGCGTGCTCAACCTGTTCAGTGCATAAGAAAATGGTGTTTTGCATGAACCTTAATGTAAATGCAACAATTTGTGAGCTTCTACTTGCATTGTAAAGCTCCACTGGAGATTTTGTCAATAAGAAAATCTTTTTGATCCCTTCGACAAACTTTGACAAAATAGAATGAGTAACCTTCAGTCAGAAAGGACTTTCACCCATTCTCTTAAAGTGGTTCAGGTTAAAGATATACTTACCTGAAGATTTGGAAGACTACCTGGTCGACATTTGCCAGTAAGGTTTGCTCATTCAATGGTCCTTGGATGAATTTCGAAACTTTAAAAGGCAACTCGATCATCAAAAATGTGCTACCTGCCAGACAATGTCAGAGGTAGAAAGCATACATGCTGAAGCATGTTCAATGATTTGATGCAAAGCTAAACTGTTGAGTTTGCAAATGAAATAATGACTCATAACATGATTCATGCACAACCATTCTGTCAAGTTTGCATTACCAATCCTGTTCATGGAGGTTGTCACATTTGTGAATACTTCGAATGTAATATGAATGGGGGACTTTAGTCCGAAAGGGCTTTCTCTCACCCTCGAGAAAAGCTGTATATCCCTACTGCAGGATTAAAAAGAAATCACTCAACCTTACAATCATCGCATTCGATAAGGGTCCGAGTAATCTCGCAATTGGTACGATCGAGCCGATCTGGAGGTCTTGATAAGGACCATAATGAGGGCTAGGTCAGAGGTTTTCAAATGGGACTCCAATCGAGTCAAGACTATTGAAATGAAGTTCTTCGTCATCTGTTTCGGGTTTACAAGTCAAGAACCCTGAAAAAATGAGAGAGAAATAATATTGCTTGAACTTCTTCGAGCTATGCTTAAAACATTCAACTCTACGTTAACTCAAGTGCCCTAGTCAGAAGAGACTTTTGAAGGGTCGTAACGTAGGTTAGAATTGGGGGCTGAGGAACGAGAAGGTTTGTTTTGGCTCAGAAAATATATGAGAAGGGCTTGACGTTGGTGATCATTGCTGCTTGTCACTCATCTTTGCTTTCAAATGATGCCATCATTGCTTGAGAGATAGTACAAACTTTCAGCTAAGGATTTACAATTTGACATTTCATGGTTAATGGATTACCAGATTAATTAAATGAATTGACTAACCTAGCGCAAGCTCTCCCAAGCTCTACCAATTCGTGACTTAGGTCCACTTGATTTTAATCAAAGGATTTTTAATTTTGGAGCCGCCACTAATCTTTTTTGGTAGGTAGATTAGACACCTAAATAAAGTACGGGAGAATACTTTATTTTCTGCTAACCAGAGGTTTAGGTTCGGGGACTTGATTATGTTAATTTTTCAATTAACACCCTTTCGGTACCATTCTTGTGACAAATTTCCTTGATTGGCAAATTCCATTGATTTCACTTTAAGATCAAGGTGCAATTCATTTTTTTGGGTTTTCTTGGATTAAATGAATGCCATGCAAAATGCAACCAAATGACATGCAATGTGATATGAAACTACATGACATAAGAAAAAGTGACCATGCATGATGATTCTTGAAAAATTTAATTTTAATGCAATAAAGAATGTAAATTCTAATCTAAATGACATGCGATATAGTGATGCATGAGCTTAGATGACATGACATAATAATGCATGAATGACGTGTAATATGCATGAAATATTTTGAAAGTTGAATTTTGATGCAAGGAAACTATGAATCCTAACTACATGTCACAAAAATAGATGAATTATGCTAATGAAATGATAAAATGCATGACAAGTTAAACTATATGAAATGCAAATGGGGTGTCATGACCTTTAATGAATTTTCAGTTTTTTCATGAATTGGTTCGACAATTAACACAAATTGATTAATTAAAATCCAACTTATATTAAGAGACTTTTAAATGTGAATTCTGAAAAAATTCATTTAATGTCACAGCACGATGATTTTTTTGTTGTGTTTTCATGATTTTTGGTATTTTTGTGTTTTTTTTTTATGGAAAATGAATCAAATAAAAGTATAATAAACCTTGAGCATAATACACCTTATAATCCGAACTTTCTGATGAATTAGCTTCGTACCCTGGGGGACGGGTCAGAAGGAAATTTTATTCACGTCGTGCCCTGGAGGTCGGGTCAGATAGTGAATTTAAATGTTTGTCAATTCGGTCCCAAAGTTATGAGATAGGTTAGACAAATTGGTGTGCGGATGACGTCGTACCCTGGGGGTTGTCGCGACCCGTCCGAAATCAACGGACGCGGCTAATGGATTACCGATCGCGGCCCCCACTCTGAAATGTGGATCGCGGGCTTTGGATCGGCGCAGGCCCTCCCAGGCCCATACCAAATCGCGATGGGAGTATCTTTTGAGGGATTCGACGATAAAAGTCGATCGCTTTCGACCTTAGTGTGGTCGTGGTGGCATGTGCAACTTGTGCATGCATTTGGAGTCGCCACCGGTCTTTCTTGGAGGGTAGACCGGAAACCTTACTGACCGATTGGGAGAGATCGATCAGTTCTGCGGAACCAGAGATTTTGGGTTCGGGGACTTGGTTACGTCGGTGTCATTACCAACGCCCTTTCGGTACCTAACGCGAGTGATTTTCCTACTTAAGAGTTCATGCAGGCGCGATTTTGGGTGAGATAGGTATGAGTCAGGGTTTCATGCAGATTGGAAGACTAGTCCTATCAAATCACAGTCAATATAATGAAAGCGCAAGTCAAGTGCATAAATAAATCATGTCAATGCACATCAATTTCAATCATTGGCCTCCTAGTATAGCCATAAGGGCTTAGGGAAGATGCGATTTAGGGCTAGGGGTAAAATGGGAAGATTCGGGGACAATTAGCCCGAAGGGCAAAATTGTCATTTTTTGGAAGGTTTGGATACCGAATTACCCCAAAATATTCCATGACCAGTTGTTCGTGGCCATTTCCCATTTTTGAGAATTTTTTGGAATTTCTTGATTTTTCTTCATTTTTTGGAAGACGATTCGCCCAAAGGGCGAAATCATCATTTTTAGAAGGGCCGGGGTTTAAAACACCCGGGATTAGACTTGGCCAGTTGTTTGTGGCCATTTCCTATTTTTTGGGATTTTCCTGGATTTTTTGGAATTTTTTGGAAGATGGTTTGCCGGAAGGGCAAAACCGTCATTTTTGAAAAGACCGGGGGTCGAAAGACCCGAAACAGGTGATGGCCAGTTGAATGTGGCCATTTCCTATTTTCTGGAATTTTTTTAGATTTTTTTCTGAATTTTCCGAATTTTTTGAATTTTTTATGATTTTTCATTTTTTATTGATTTTTTATTATTTTATTATTATTGAATTTTTTTTAATATTTAAAAATATTTTCCGGGCCGGGTCAAACCCGGCCCGCGCCTCTCGGGCGCCCGGCCCGACCTTAGGGGTCGGTACCGGTCTAAAACGACACCGTTTTATTTTTAAAACATTTTTTCTATTTTTTTAACAATTTTTTTGATTTTTTTTATCTATTTTACTTAATTATCCGAAAATTCCCCGGATCGAACGTCCCACGTCGTGCCACGTGGCTTCGTCTCGTGCGCCCGATCCTTCGCATAGATCGGGCGACTCACAGAGAGCCACGTGGCTCGATCACGACCGTTGGATCAAAAATCAATTTATTTTCTTTTTTAGAAAAACCTACAAATCGGACGATCAGAAATGTACCACGTGTCCGATTGTGGTGCGTCCGATCTTGGACGAGATCGGACGATCCACAGAAGGCCACTTGGCACATTCGTGGCCATCGGATCGAATTTATTTAATTATACGAAAATCATTTATTTTATTTTCCAAAATTCTAGGATCGCGACACGTGTCGCGATCGGGGCCGTTGATTTGTTTTATTTGAAAATATTCGGACCGGCCCCACCCGGCTGACGTGGCTGCCTACGTGGCACGCCACGTCGGCCGTTGACCGGTTGACCGCCGGCGAAGTCGTCGGAGAAGACGATG
Source organism: Rhodomyrtus psidioides (assembly GCA_021437785.1). NCBI lineage: Eukaryota > Viridiplantae > Streptophyta > Magnoliopsida > Myrtales > Myrtaceae > Rhodomyrtus > Rhodomyrtus psidioides. The sequence continues at coordinate 3,797,835 of JAILYB010000030.1, forward strand.
AACAGTGACAATTCCGGCGACTTCGCCGGAATCTCGCCGGAGAACTCCGAAACCGAGCCAAAACTTGCAATTTTTCACCTATTCTTTTCGGAATTTGACTCCCTATGAACCCAACATCAATAAGCAAGCAAAACATGGCACTCCAAACGTCGGAAAACGGCCGAACGACCGGCCACCGAACCGGCTCCGGCGAAGAAAATTTGCAGAATTTTTTTCGCTCAAACTCGATTCCAATCATTCAAAGTGCATCCAATGGGCGTTTAGAAACTTACCTGGGCTCGTTTCGAGCTCGACGACCGCCGGCTACACCGGTACAAGCTCTCGGTCCGACCATGGTTCGAGGAGCTCCGGCACACCGTTCCCAACACGGTTTAATGCAAAATAAAAGGTAAGCCGAGCTTAGGAATAGTTCTAGTGGAGTCTCGAGGCAATATTCGTGCTAAATGAAGCTCGGGAAGACACGACCGAGACCCCCAAAGACATAGCATTCATTTAAGCATTTTGTCAAACACCCAGCATGCGCGTGGAAAATGGAGGTTTGCAGGGGATACGGACCTGTTCGGAGGTCGCCGGCGGTGGTGGCTGCTTCGAAGACGATCCTGTCAAGTCTCTGAAGCTCCCCCGGGGTCTCTCTCTTACTCTCTCTCCAAAAAAAAAAATCCCCTCTTCTCTCTCTTCGAACTCGGTATAAAACTGAGATTCCCCGCCTGTTTCGTGGCTGACCGGCGACCTCGACGCCCGCTCCCCCGCCAGAACACGAGCATTGGGTCTCCACTCCTGTCCCCCATGCTCGTTTTGCTTTTGTTCCTCCCCCAAAAACGCACGCCCGACATGCCCTGTTTCTGCCCACGTTCTGTCCGCGCATGGGTCTGCAACAATGTTGCAGACCCGGGTCGGACCGGGTCGGGTCGGGCCGGACCCGACCGGCCCGGTTCGGCCAAATCGCCCAAATTGGGCCCCAAATTGACCTCTTTTCATGAAATTGACGGCAAAATCGGATTCCTTGACATGTTTTCTATCAAATATGGGTATTTTTGTGAATCAATTTATTGAAATTCTGTGAAAACCCCAAATTGTCCCTAGGATCCGAAATTTAATTTCGCCAAATCGAGGGCCTAAACGATCAAATTATTCAAAATTGAGGCCACAAATGTATTCAGAATGATGCAAAATATTGGGTAGAGGTGTTTAATTTTAATGGGTGTGCCCGTGTGAAATTTAATTTCACAAATTGTAAAACCGGGGACTAAATTGAAAGATTTTTATGCAATTAAGCCCTTTTGGCTAAAATTGATCAAATTGGAGGGCAAATTGACCCAATTGCATTTCAATACTTTGGAGTCCAATGTCATAGCTTATAAAAACCGAGAATTGAAAATTAAAAGACTCAAAAAGGATTTTTTAGGCCCGGTTCGGGATTAGGTTTGTGAAGGAACCCCATGAACCAAGCCGAATTTCCCTAATAAAAAGTAAAAATATTATATAGGAAATTAAAATAAAATTTCTGAATATTTTTGTGTAATTTTCTGACCACGAATAGTATTTTTCCTGATTTTTTGGGTATTTTAATAATTAAATAAATTCCAAAAAATATTAAAAAATTCAAAAACTATTTTTTGTTCAAAATTGGTTCCTGAGGCTAGGCTAAGGCTTCCAAAGTTGATTTAGCAATTTTTTGACCTTTTTTGCTATTTTTAATTAATTTTAGAAATAAAAAAAAACTATAATAACGGATGGTCAAAAATCAGGTGTCAACAGCTGCCCCTCTTTGAGAGTGAGCTCGTCAGAGGTTGCTTTCAAAGACAAAATGACACCTGGATCTTGACCGACTCGACTGGGGGGAAAGAAATGCTATGACATCGGACCTTCAAGTCTTTTGATGAATGCTCAAATTAATCACCGGTTTACTTTTGCAATTCGAACATGGGCCGGAGTGAGAGAGGCTTACCTGAAGCTCACCTGTCAGATGTTGCCGGTTGCGACGACTTTCATGGAGATACCTAGGACTCGTTCAGAATATCCTAGGGAGATTAAGCTCTGACCTGTATGGTAGGTCATACCATTAGTTGACCCTTATGGCGGTTTCTACCATTGGTTGACCCTTATGGCGGTTTCTACCATTAAGTTGACCTTTATGGCGGTATCTACCTTTGGTTTGACCCTTATGGCGGTATCTACCTTAAGTTGACCCTTATGGCGGTTTCTACCATGAGTTGACCCTTATGGCGGTATCTACCTTCATTTGACCCTTCAGGCGGTTTCTACCTTCATTTGACCCTTCAGGCGGTTTCTACCTTCAGTTGACCCTTCAGGCGGTATCTACCTTTGATTGACCCTTACGGCGGTTTCTACCATGAGTTGACCCTTATGGCGGTATCTACCTTCATTTGACCCTTCAGGCGGTTTCTACCTTCAGTTGACCCTTCAGGCGGTATCTACCTTGGTTTGACCCTTATGGCGGTATCTACCTTGATTTGACCCTTCAGGCGGTTTCTACCTTCAGTTGACCCTTCAGGCGGTATCTACCTTGGTTTGACCCTTCAGGCAGTTTCTACCTTCATTTGACCCTTCAGGCGGTTTCTACCTTCAGTTGACCCTTCAGGCGGTATCTACCTTGGTTTGACCCTTCAGGAGGTTTCTACCTTCATTTGACCCTTCAGGCGGTTTCTACCTTCAGTTGACCCTTCAGGCGGTATCTACCTTTGATTGACCCTTACGGCGGTTTTGTACCATGAGTTGACCCTTATGGCGGTATCTACCTTCATTTGACCCTTCAGGCGGTTTCTACCTTCAGTTGACCCTTCAGGCGGTATCTACCTTGATTTGACCCTTCAGGCGGTTTCTACCTTCAGTTGACCCTTCAGGCGGTATCTACCTTGGTTTGACCCTTCAGGCGATTTCTACCTTCATTTGACCCTTCAGGCGGTTTCTACCTTCAGTTGACCCTTCAGGCGGTATCTACCTTGGTTTGACCCTTCAGGCGGTTTCTACCTTCATTTGACCCTTCAGGCGGTTTCTACCTCCATTTGACCCTTCAGGCGGTATCTACCTTGGTTTGACCCTTATGGCGGTATCTACCTTGATTTGACCCTTCAGGCGGTTTCTACCTTCAGTTGACCCTTCAGGCGGTATCTACCTTGGTTTGACCCTTCATGCGGTTTCTACCTTCATTTGACCCTTCAGGCGGTTTCTACCTCCATTTGACCCTTCAGGCGGTATCTACCTTGGTTTGACCCTTATGGCGGTATCTACCTTGATTTGACCCTTCAGGCGGTTTCTACCTTCAGTTGACCCTTCAGGCGGTATCTACCTTGGTTTGACCCTTCAGGCGGTTTCTACCTTCATTTGACCCTTCAGGCGGTTTCTACCTCCATTTGACCCTTCAGGCGGTATCTACTTTGGTTTGACCCTTATGGCGGTATCTACCTTGATTTGACCCTTCAGGCGGTTTCTACCTTCAGTTGACCCTTCAGGCGGTATCTACCTTGGTGAGACTCCAGACTGATAGGAATCTCAGGATGACGCGCCCGTTCTGTAGGGTTTGTCGGAGACTCGATCGTTCTGTAGATCGGTCTAGGAAAAGGTTTGCCTACTAAAAGGCTACGCCTATGAAATGACATATCCCGTCTTGTTGGGACTAGTCGAAGACTCAATCGTTCTGTAGATCGGTCTTGGAAAAAGGTTTGCCTACTAAAAGGCTACGCCTATGAAATGACATATCCCGTCTTGTTGGGACTAGTCGAAGACTCGATCGTTCTGTAGATCGGTCTTGGAAAAGGTTTGCCTACTAAAAGGCTTCGCCTATGGAATGACATATCCCGTCTTGTTGGGACTAGTCGAAGACTCGATCGTTCTGTAGATCGGTCTTGGAAAAAGGTTTGCCTACTAAAAGGCTACACCTATGAAATGACATATCCCGTCTTGTTGGGACTAGTCGAAGACTCGATCGTTCTGTAGATCGGTCTTGGAAAAGGTTTGCCTACTAAAAGGCTCCGCCTATGGAATGACATATCCCGTCTTGTTGGGATTTCGGGTGGAATAAATGTCTCTTCTGCGGCTACCGGCTGCAATCCGTTCCGAAGGGTGAGAGCTTCGAGGCATGGCTATCCGGCGCGTGCTTCGCGAAAAAGGCGGTCACCGTATCTCTAGGCGGCAAGTCGCGAGCGTTATGGGCTCCGATCTCGAATTGTGCTTTGAGACACCTCTGTCGTATATCCCTGTCTGGTGGGATTTGGGGGTGGAACAAATGTCTCTTCCGCGGCTACCGGCTGCAATCCGTTCCGAAGGGTGAGAGCTTCGAGGCATGGCTATCCGGCGCGTGCTTCGCGAAAAAGGCGGTCACCGTATCTCTAGGCGGCAAGTCGCGAGCGTTATGGGCTCCGATCTCGAACTGTGCTTTGAGACACCTCTGTCGTATATCCTTGTCTGGTGGGATTTGGGGTGGATTAAATGTCTCTTCCGCGGCTACCGGCTGCAATCCGTTCCGAAGGGTGAGAGCTTCGAGGCATGGCTATCCGGCGCGTGCTTCGCGAAAAAGGCGGTCACCGTATCTCTAGGCGGCAAGTCGCAAGCGTTATGGGCTCCGATCTCGAACTGTGCTTTGAGACACCTCTGTCGTATATCCCTGTCTGGCGGGATTTTGGGGGTGGAACAAATGTCTCTTCCGCGGCTACCGGCTGCAATCCGTTCCGAAGGGTGAGAGCTTCGAGGCATGGCTATCCGGCGCGTGCTTCGCGAAAACGGCGGTCACCGTATCTCTAGGCGGCAAGTCGCGAGCGTTATGGGCTCCGATCTCGAACTGTGCTTTGAGACACCTCTATCGTATATCCTTGTCTGGTGGGGATTTTGGGTGGAACAAATCTTCTGAAGCTGAAGATTGGCGATCCGGTCCGGAAGATGACAGATCCGCGGCTACCAACCTGTGAACACTTACAGAGAGATTTATCTAGGTCATCACGCTTTTGGGGGATCCCATGACGCTGACTAGCGGGGTCAGAGGGGATTTTTGTGTTTTTTGAAAGGGGGTCCCATGGCGCTGACTAGCGGGGCCAGAGGGGATTTCTCAGGTTTTAAAGAGGGTTCCAAAGATGGAGGTTTTCCACGTCTGATGGGATTTTTTGAATTTTTGAAAAGGGGTCTCATGACGAGGGTTCTCCACGTCCGATGAGACTGTTTGATATTTTGGAAAGGGGTCCTAGGACGAGGGTTCTCCACGTCAAACTAGGACTGCTTGATTTTTTTTTGAAAAAGGGGTCCTAGGACGAGGGTTCTCCACGTCAAACCAGGACATGCTTGATTTTTTGAAAAAGGGGTCCTAGGACGAGGGTTCTCCACGTCAAACCAGGACATGCTTGATTTTTTGAAAATAGGGTCCTAGGACGAGGGTTCTCCACGTCAAACTAGGACTGCTTGATTTGTTTTTGAAAAAAGGGGTCCTAGGACGAGGGTTCTCCACGTCAAACTAGGACTGCTTGATTTGTTTTTGAAAAAGGGGTCCTAGGACGAGGGTTCTCCACGTCAAGCTAGGACTGTTTGATTTTTTTGAAAATGGGGTCCCGAGACGAGGGTTCTCCACGTCATGCTAGGACTGTTTGATATTTTTGAAAAGGGGTCCTAGGACGAGGGTTCTGCACGTTATGCTAGGACTGCCTGATTTTTTGAAAAGAGGTCCTAGGACGAGGGTTCTCCACGTCATGCTAGGACTGTTTGATTTTTTTGAAAAGGGGTCCTAGGACGAGGGTTCTCCACGTCATGCTAGGACTGTTTGATTTTTTTTTAAAAGGGGTCCTAGGACGAGGGTTCTCCACGTCATGCTAGGACTGCCTGATTTTTTGAAAAGAGGTCCTACGACGAGGGTTCTCCACGTCATGCTAGGACTGTTTGATATTTTTGAAAAGGGGTCCTAGGACGAGGGTTCTCCACGTCATGCTAGGACTGCCTGATTTTTTGAAAAGAGGTCCTAGGACGAGGGTTCTCCACGTTATGCTAGGACTGTTTGATTTTTTGAAAAGAGGTCCTAGGACGAGGGTTCTCCACGTTATGCTAGGACTGTTTCTTTTAAAAGGGTTTTTTTTCTTTTTTTTAGAGATCCCGAAATTTGTCGGGAATTCAGTTTTGAAGCAGTGAAAGATTTTATCTCGAGAAAGCTTCACTTGGGTCTGTTGAGGCGACATTCTAGGAGCTGGGTTCTCCAGGTGTCCTGCAGAAAGTTCAAACCTGCGTGCTCCTTTCATTAGAGCGAGACATTCTTCTGGGTATTTAGGGTCTCCAATGGATCCTGCAGAAGTTTGAGCCTGAATGATTTTTCTTCACCAAGAAAACGTTAATAATCTTTGGGAAGACCACGGCTGTCCATTTGACAAAAACCGTATGACTTAAGTTTTAATTGTGAAATGTGCATTTTGATGCTGGAGGTTATCCAAAGCATTCTTGCAACATGCAAATGTGATTACAAATCCCCGGCACGGAAAATCTGGATCCAACAATTTGAAGATTCCAAAAAGAGTTTGCTCAAAACATCAATTGGAATATTTCTCGCTCAAGAGGTCTTCTCACCTGTTTTGATATAGTGGTATTTTATAGGGGATGCACTCAATTCCCTACTAACCTGTGCCTAGGTTTCAGGCCCATTCGCAGCGCATACATTTTGATCGGTCGGGAGGTCTTCCATGGGACCGTAATGTTAGGCTTGGATATTGGTTTTCAAGGGGGACCCGCTTTGGAGTCGAGGCCATTGAGCGAAAGTTTTCACCATCTGCTCCGGGTTTACAAGTCAAGAACCCTGCAAAATGAGAAAGAAATAGTCTTGCTCGTACTTCTTCGAGCTAAGCTATATGTTAACCCAAGTGTCTTAGTCAGAGAAGACTGTTTCAGGGTCTTAACATCGGTAGGATTGGGGACCGAAAAAGGCTCGTTTTTGGCCCAGAATTCGTGACGGGTTTGACATTGGTGATCATTGCTGATTTGCCACCTGTCCTTTCTTTTCTGCATCTTTAGCCTTTGAGGCGCGCAACCTATCTTGCGATGTGCACCAGCTCTTTAAAGAGCGTCTCTTGTTGCATTCAGAGACTGACTCTTTCTATGTCTTTGTTCTGCGCTTGATAGCATTTGGGGAGCAGTCCTTTTGGATTTGGCTCCTTCAGGGATTTCCCTTTTTCCCATCCAGCTTCATTGCGGATCAATTAAACAACTTGCACGAGCATCGGCCTTGCTTTTACTAGGCACTTTGCTTTTTTTTTTCTTTTCTGATGATGGGGATTTCTTTAATCCCTTGTCGCAAGTGAGATGCTTTGGCGATTGTGCTAGATATATGATTTGGCTCATAGCACACTTGAGTATCGACTTAGTAGCTTTTTCGTAAACCCTAGGTCTTGAACTCCCTCGTTTCTGAAGTGATCTGCCTTTATCTTGGAATTTGCAATGATCACCAACGGGTTTATGAAATGAATTTGCAGGCTCAACTTGGCTGTGCAAATGATAAACGTGTGTGGGATAGAGAAATGAACGCTTCTCGTCATCCTATGGCACTTGGGTTACCATATAAACAACACACAAAGATTGATGTTAGTCCGAGCAAGAAAATTTCTAACCATTTTCTCCTGATGCTGCTGGACTTACTTTCGTTCTTGCCCCGATGTGGGGTGGTTCTTGACAGGGTTGAGAATGAAAACCGCCGTTCAAAGGGGTTGTCAATGGTCACATGTAGTGTTTGGAGATATGAAACGAATGCCTCCGTCGTCCCAATCCATGTAATTGCTGCGAATAATCCCTACTTCCGTAGGTCCAGATTTCACTATCTGATCCGCTCCACTTCTCTCTCAAGTGTGTATAGGACGTGTTTGGATTAGGATTTGCCTCTCGTCTTTTGAGAAAACGTCCTTTTGAAAGTTTTGAACAACTTTTGATTGGAAAAAATCTCTTTCATCTTCTCCAAAAATTTTACCCGTCAAGGGGATCTTATGCTGCACCATGCATGTTCTAATCATGTTTAGACAACCTCCTGTTTTAAAACATGAATGTCAAAGAAATTTGAATTCTATGTCTTTTCTAGACATTAGATTCTGAAAGCTTTTCTTTTCTTCTCTATCTTTTATTCAACATCTTCAATGGATTGGCGAGAGGGATACTTACCTGTCCCCCGTGGCTGGAGGTCCCTGAAAATGCGGAAGAAACATGTTATTGTACGTTCATGAATTTTTCAAAAAATTAGAACGATACATCTTACCCTTGGTCATGTGTTCCAATAGGTAATACTTGGGATGTGAAAACCTGTTTCGCCTTGATGGCGATCCCCTGTCAAAGACGGGAATTAGGTGTCAGTTTGCGTTCCGAAATTCAAGGCAAATTGGAACGATACAGCCTTGTTCTTATTTTGTGTTTCCATTTGAACACAAACGTGCGGCTTGCAGAAGTTGGCCATCCATCTTGTGGCCTTGATCCCTCCGTTTGGTTGGCGATGAATCATTCTCCAGGATTTGCCCAGATGAGATCTATTTGTGTTTTTGGACGCATTCCAGCGCCACTCTTCAGAGTTCCTTTTATTCAAGGAAAAATGAAATTGTTATCGGAATGCATGTCAAAGCATGAAGTGTGGAAGCGATACTTTTTACCCTCCACTCGATCTTATAATTAAAGACCATTTCCTGGAATCCTGACTTCCAAGGCCAATTATTCTATTCGCCTCCCTGTCAGCGAGCTCTTTTCTTTTGAGGCTTTTTGGCGCCAACAATTTTCTGTCTATCTTGACGGCGAATCCCTGTCAACAATAAACATGAAGTGTCAGTTCGTGTTTCGAAATTCAAGACAAATCGAAACGATACTGCTTTACTCTCGCTTCGCGCCTCCATTTGAACGCAAATGTAAGGCTTGTTGAAGTCGGCCATCTAGCTCGTGGCCATGATCTACCCGTCTGGTTGGCAACGAATCCTTCTCTAGGATTTGAACTGGATGAGATCAATTTGTGCTTTTGGACGTATTCTAACGCCATTTTGCGGGGTTCCATTTCCTGGCAGCTTGCCCCCTACAACGGATATTTCTTTTCGCTTCCACGTTGGGCGAGATCCTTTCTTTTGTGGCTTTTTGGTGCCACCAATTTTCTGCCAAATGAGAACAAACTCATGTTAAGCATGGGATCTTTGGGAGATCAATTTGGAACGATACAAAGTTACCGTTCACCCAGGTTTGTATCCTGGGGTTTACTTCCGATGAGGACGACTCTGTCATTGCGTCCATGGATTTTACCAGAGAAGAAATGTCCTTCCTTTGTCCGGCGCACAAATGATTCACTTGCCCCGGTTAGACGTGGTTCATCATGGCTAGGTGATGCCTGCCCCAGCTAAATTCATTCCTGTATTTTGCTATAATCATCGTCCTTCTTGGGTATGTATTCTCTCTTGGGATTCATGATGACGTCTTACTGACGTATTCCTTTCCTTCGTCGATCATTGACGCTTCTCATTTGGTGTAGACGATGGATGTTGCTTCCTCTCATTTATATTTGTGGGTGTTGTTCGTGAGACGATCCTCGATCACATCAACAACTGCTTTGCCCCAGTTGGGCGGTGTTCGTCTTGGCAACGTGCCTTGGCATTCCCATGCTCCTTGACGATTTTCAATCTAATTTGAAGACGTTCATGCACATGCATATGAAGAGACATGCGTGGGTATTTATCCGGCTTCACTTGGAATTTCAGGAAGGAGATATTCCCTTCGGGGCTTCATCCTTCCAACATTTGAAGGAACGGTGTTTCCCAAGTATTCCGCCCCAGGCGAGCTTGTCTGGGTGTTTGTCATCTCTAGGTTTAATGACCCTGGTCTGATGCGCCTTCATGGGGGATCATGAGAGTTTGCCCCCGGCTTGGCTCCTTGAAGCAAATGGGGGAGTCTGCTCCCATGAATTTTGTCGATTCTGGTCATCTATCTCAATTGCCAGAGTCTTCGATTATTTTCTTCTGTCTCTAGACAGCTTGACATTCTTGGGATTTGTCATGTGGCGGGCTAGTGATTCTCCCGATCATAGTTGCCCTTTGAGGTATTTGATGTTTCCCTGTTGAAGAGAAAAAACCTCATAAGTAAAGGGCATGTATAATTGACTATTGGAGTCGATACAATTTACCCTTGAAATTTATTCTGCGGGAACCGGCATTTCTCCCTTTGGGTTCTTTGTATGTAGGATGTGTGCACGATATGCGTGATGCATGTTATGTATGCGTGCAACGAAAAATGAGTTCGTACTTTTTATTCCATTCAAAGAAGGCATTTTTATCAGATGTGTCAATCTGCAAAACTTGAAATTTTCTTTTCAAGTGTTCTTTTCACAGAGATTTCTAAATGATGAGAAACTCCTTCAGGTTCTCTTAAATGTTTTGTTCACAAATTGAGCCATTAGAATGCTCTTGAAAATATTTAGCCACAGTGCATGTCTGAGATGCCATGAAAATGGGTACTCCCTGTTTGTCATTTGAAAGCACTGCATCCTGAGTCCTCTGCTTTTTATCATCATCTGAGAGGAAAAAGAAATGAAGCATTATTCTCATATCAAGAAAATAACCATTTTGGAACGATACGTCATTTTACCAAATGGATGGCTCCGCATCGTTCTCCTTCTCATTTAGAAGGGCTTGATGCGTTTTACTTGGTGGATTATTCCACTTCATCAGGCTTCGTGGGTGATAGCTATTGCTTCGAAAACTTTCCCCGCACATCCCTATGGTGAATTCGGCATACATTCGGTACCCTTTCTAGGTAGAGGAGCGATTTGCCCCCAGCCACTGGGTGATTCGCCTGGGCTGACTGATTTAGTCGTAGGCAATTTGATCCTGCCGCATTGACACATTCACGCTATTTGACATCCGCGAGAATGGGTTTACTCGTGATTGGGTACTTCAACAACCTTTTCATCTTGTAGGGAAGGCAAGTTCCCCTTCGTTGGTCTTCGACCATCTTATCCTGTTTTTCACCTGAGAGGAAAATATAGGAAATATTATGCCGGTATCTGATTGAAAATCAATTAGGAACGACACGTCTTTACACTTGATCCGGCTGCCCCGGTTAGGTGGCGTCTGCCCTAGTTGAGTGGGATATGCCCCAGTCGACTGCTTTGATCCTTTCACAATTTTTACGGTTCCCTTTTCGTTTGGGGATATCTGCCTTTTGGAGTTTCCTGTCCCCTCTTCATCTTGGTGGACTTTGCCCCAGTATGCTTTCTTGGTGAGAAGTCGACTCATTTGTCTGTCTTCAAACATCCATCCTAGTGGCTCGAGTTGTTGACTAGCTTCGATATTCTTGAAGGACCACTCCTGAGGATCAATAAAACACAATAAAAAAATTTCCAAATTTAAAGAGATTAGATTACAGCTAATTCTCTTCTGAATGTGGCTCCTTTGATTGCATGCCGTTCCACGTCTTGAAAGATGGCAAGATGCCCTTATCAGTTGACTATTTTTCTTGAGAATTCCCTGGTCTTTCCTCATCAGTTGACTCTCTAGGGTGGTCAAGCGCTTTTCTATGCCATCTTGGTCCATTTTAACTTGCGACTGATTCTTCACACAAGTCCTCGGATTTTGATTCTGGAAATCACCTGTCCGAATGACAGGAATATGTCAGAAAGGGAAGTAAAGCATAAATCCTTTCAATTTTATGCTTTCTTGTGAATAACGAAGATAAGGACTTTTACACAAGCCTTAACCTCATGTGAAAAGTTTTTACCGATGTTTTTCAAGAGAAAACATAAAACTAAAAGGAGCGTAATCCATGGTTATCACTTTTGGCAAATCCCCAGAAAATCTGTGGAATTTCCAAGAAGATAAAAATGCAATTCCAATGTGTCCTAAATTCGGTGAGAGATAGGACATCCAAATTGAAATGATTTTCCGAAGGTAATTTGGATATCATGTCTCCTCTTGAATTCGGGAAACATGGACGACTTTAGTTAATTACCAAGGATTACCAATGATGCATGCTATAGACCGGTTCAATTCCATGTCCGGCGCACCATGAAATGAATGTTAGATTCTCGTACTTGGGTTAAACATGCCAAGTGCGAGTTCTAACGAAAATTTCATCTGGGTAAGACACGCAATTGAACCGAAAAATCCGAATGGTTGAGAGAAATTCCAGTGTCGCGTTCCAATGTCAAGACACTTAGTCCACAATTAGAAATCGAGGTGTAGAAGATAAATGGGAGACCCACAGATGGGTGTTCCTTACAGACTCGATGATCCTGATAAAAGGAAAGGGACGATTGGAACGTGGCCCTTATGAACCTAAAGAGATGCCCCAAGTCGGGTCTTCGAGGGACGATGCTTGATGTCTTTGGTCCGGCTATTTCGGGTCTTCGTTTTTATCAGATCCCCTTTTGATAATGTCCGGCATGTGTCTCGGATTTACCGTCATCGCATGTCCTTCAATTTCTAGTAAGGTTACTGGATCATTCCTCGGACAGCTCGAAAAGGGTAGACTCCGTTGAATGTCCGGGCAGTCTGATGGCGGATGACGCGTCGCTCATACTTGAATACGTCCGGGATGTGGGACCGACTTGGAGAGATCATCTCTTCTATCCGTACTCTATATTGGAATTAGACTCAACCATCGGATTTGATGAATGCAGCATATTGTGCAAAATGAAAGGCTGCAAATGAATTTAAATACAAATGACAGGACCTTACCATGAGAGGTACCCAATGATTTTTTGGTTTTAGGTATACCAACCATCCATATACATGTGCATGAGACAAGTGAGGCTTGACTCTAAAAATCAAAAGGGGCTTAGGTGAGGAACCTAGAGGCTTCCCTCTATCCGAGTCGATAAATTCGTCCATGAGCGCAATCCACAACAAATGGATAAAAGTCTCGACTTGGATAGTGAGTGGGATCGAATATGGTCGACCCCAGCGCAATCCACGCTAGAGCGTTGCATATCGATCCCTGATCTATGGCTACCTGAAAAGGTGATTTCGCGGCCTGGGTTTGGGCGCTTTGTGCAAAGTGTCATGATCCTTAAATATGCAGTGAATCATGCGCAACAATTTATATATCAATCAGCGCTTCAAATCATCCATATAACATACATTCCTACGCCCATCCTGCATAAGACAATGTTAATCACAGACTACACCCCTTATCACTCCAATCTGCAAAAACATATAACACCTATCGTGAGCGGACTTACCTCACCTTCAAGAGCGCCTGCGGGGTTAGAAAAATCACTCAACGTTTTAATTACGGCCTAAGTCCACTTGAGGTCCAAAACCAAGTGTTCTAGAACAATTTCCCCAGCGGAGTCGCCAGCTGTCGCGACCCGTCCGAAATCAACGGACGCGGCTAATGGATTACCGATCGCGGCCCCCACTCTGAAATGTGGATCGCGGGCTTTGGATCGGCGCAGGCCCTCCCAGGCCCATACCAAATCGCGGTGGGAGTGTCTTTTGAGGGATTCGACGATAAAAGTCGATCGCTTTCGACCTTAGTGTGGTCGTGGTGGCATGTGCAACTTGTGCATGCATTTGGAGTCGCCACCGGTCTTTCTTGGAGGGTAGACCGGAAACCTTACTGACCGATTGGGAGAGATCGATCAGTTCTGCGGAACCAGAGATTTTGGGTTCGGGGACTTGGTTACGTCGGTGTCATTACCAACGCCCTTTCGGTACCTAACGCGAGTGATTTTCCTACTTAAGAGTTCATGCAGGCGCGATTTTGGGTGAGATAGGTATGAGTCAGGGTTTCATGCAGATTGGAAGACTAGTCCTATCAAATCACAGTCAATATAATGAAAGCGCAAGTCAAGTGCATAAATAAATCATGTCAATGCACATCAATTTCAATCATTGGCCTCCTAGTATAGCCATAAGGGCTTAGGGAAGATGCGATTTAGGGCTAGGGGTAAAATGGGAAGATTCGGGGACAATTAGCCCGAAGGGCAAAATTGTCATTTTTTGGAAGGTTTGGATACCGAATTACCCCAAAATATTCCATGACCAGTTGTTCGTGGCCATTTCCCATTTTTGAGAATTTTTTGGAATTTCTTGATTTTTCTTCATTTTTTGGAAGACGATTCGCCCAAAGGGCGAAATCGTCATTTTTAGAAGGGCCGGGGTTTAAAACACCCGGGATTAGACTTGGCCAGTTGTTTGTGGCCATTTCCTATTTTTTGGGATTTTCCTGGATTTTTTGGAATTTTTTGGAAGATGGTTTGCCGGAAGGGCAAAACCGTCATTTTTGAAAAGACCGGGGGTTGAAAGACCCGAAACAGGTGATGGCCAGTTGAATGTGGCCATTTCCTATTTTCTGGAATTTTTTTAGATTTTTTTCTGAATTTTCCGAATTTTTTGAATTTTTTATGATTTTTCATTTTTTATTGATTTTTTATTATTTTATTATTATTGAATTTTTTTTAATATTTAAAAATATTTTCCGGGCCGGGTCAAACCCGGCCCGCGCCTCTCGGGCGCCCGGCCCGACCTTAGGGGTCGGCACCGGTCTAAAACGACACCGTTTTATTTTTAAAACATTTTTTCTATTTTTTTAATAATTTTTTTGATTTTTTTTATCTATTTTACTTAATTATCCGAAAATTCCCCGGATCGAACGTCCCACGTCGTGCCACGTGGCTTCGTCTCGTGCGCCCGATCCTTCGCATAGATCGGGCGACTCACAGAGAGCCACGTGGCTCGATCACGACCGTTGGATCAAAAATCAATTTATTTTCTTTTTTAGAAAAACCTACAAATCGGACGATCAGAAATGTACCACGTGTCCGATTGTGGTGCGTCCGATCTTGGACGAGATCGGACGATCCACAGAAGGCCACTTGGCACATTCGTGGCCATCGGATCGAATTTATTTAATTATACGAAAATCATTTATTTTATTTTCCAAAATTCTAGGATCGCGACACGTGTCGCGATCGGGGCCGTTGATTTGTTTTATTTGAAAATATTCGGACCGGCCCCACCCGGCTGACGTGGCTGCCTACGTGGCACGCCACGTCGGCCGTTGACCGGTTGACCGCCGACGAAGTCGTCGGAGAAGACGATGAACAGTGACAATTCCGGCGACTTCGCCGGAATCTCGCCGGAGAACTCCGAAACCGAGCCAAAACTTGCAATTTTTCACCTATTCTTTTCGGAATTTGACTCCCTATGAACCCAACATCAATAAGCAAGCAAAATATGGCACTCCAAACGTCGGAAAACGGCCGAACGACCGGCCACCGAACCGGCTCCGGCGAAGAAAATTTGCAGAATTTTTTTCGCTCAAACTCGATTCCAATCATTCAAAGTGCATCCAATGGGCGTTTAGAAACTTACCTGGGCTCGTTTCGAGCTCGACGACCGCCGGCTACACCGGTACAAGCTCTCGGTCCGACCATGGTTCGAGGAGCTCCGGCACACCGTTCCCAACACGGTTTAATGCAAAATAAAAGGTAAGCCGAGCTTAGGAATAGTTCTAGTGGAGTCTCGAGGCAATATTCGTGCTAAATGAAGCTCGGGAAGACACGACCGAGACCCCCAAAGACATAGCATTCATTTAAGCATTTTGTCAAACACCCAGCATGCGCGTGGAAAATGGAGGTTTGCAGGGGATACGGACCTGTTCGGAGGTCGCCGGCGGTGGTGGCTGCTTCGAAGACGATCCTGTCAAGTCTCTGAAGCTCCCCCGGGGTCTCTCTCTTACTCTCTCTCCAAAAAAAAAAATCCCCTCTTCTCTCTCTTCGAACTCGGTATAAAACTGAGATTCCCCGCCTGTTTCGTGGCTGACCGGCGACCTCGACGCCCGCTCCCCCGCCAGAACACGAGCATTGGGTCTCCACTCCTGTCCCCCATGCTCGTTTTGCTTTTGTTCCTCCCCAAAAACGCACGCCCGACATGCCCTGTTTCTGCCCACGTTCTGTCCGCGCATGGGTCTGCAACAATGTTGCAGACCCGGGTCGGACCGGGTCGGGTCGGGCCGGACCCGACCGGCCCGGTTCGGCCAAATCGCCCAAATTGGGCCCCAAATTGACCTCTTTTCATGAAATTGATGGCAAAATCGGATTCCTTGACATGTTTTCTATCAAATATGGGTATTTTCGTGAATCAATTTATTGAAATTCTGTGAAAACCCCAAATTGTCCCTAGGATCCGAAATTTAATTTCGCCAAATCGAGGGCCTAAACGATCAAATTATTCAAAATTGAGGCCACAAATGTATTCAGAATGATGCAAAATATTGGGTAGAGGTGTTTAATTTTAATGGGTGTGCCCGTGTGAAATTTAATTTCACAAATTGTAAAACCGGGGACTAAATTGAAAGATTTTTATGCAATTAAGCCCTTTTGGCTAAAATTGATCAAATTGGAGGGCAAATTGACCCAATTGCATTTCAATACTTTGGAGTCCAATGTCATAGCTTATAAAAACCGAGAATTGAAAATTAAAAGACTCAAAAAGGATTTTTTAGGCCCGGTTCGGGATTAGGTTTGTGAAGGAACCCCATGAACCAAGCCGAATTTCCCTAATAAAAAGTAAAAATATTATAGAGGAAATTAAAATAAAATTTCTGAATATTTTTGTGTAATTTTCTGACCACGAATAGTATTTTTCCTGATTTTTTGGGTATTTTAATAATTAAATAAATTCCAAAAAATATTAAAAAATTCAAAAACTATTTTTTGTTCAAAATTGGTTCATGAGGCTAGGCTAAGGCTTCCAAAGTTGATTTAGCAATTTTTTGACCTTTTTTGCTATTTTTAATTAATTTTAGAAATAAAAAAAAAAAACTATAATAACGGATGGTCAAAAATCAGGTGTCAACAGGGGTCAAGTCAGATAGTCATCACAATGCACATAATTCCGAGGGACAAGGCACAAAGGAGTATGTATTATACTCAAGGTGGATTATAAAAATATTTGAATTAAAATTAAATGATCTTCGGCCAAACTAGGGTAAGTGCCGAAAATTTTAAAGGACATAAGGTCCTATCCGCAAAGGATCTCATATCTTTTAAAATTCAGGAAATTATCTTGTGAGATTTTCAAAGAATTTTCCGATAATTATCCTAATTAAGAAGGATATCTTCGACCCGAATAATGTTTATCCACAAGTACTAAAGTTCGCAAGATATTCAAATTGATGTGCAACTTGACGGAGCTATCTTACGAGATATGCAAGTATTTGAACGAGATATAAACATAATCCAAATCAATCAATCTAGACAACGGAATTTTCGAATATTCGGACGATTGGAATCGTTACCTAATTTGATGGATTTGATTGCCAAGTTTGAACCCCGTATTGTGGATCACAGATTGACAAGGACGGCCTGGAGGATTCATGGGGGCTAGCAACGGATGTGTGACTGGGACTTCTCAGTGGTGCCCGGACAAAGTCTCCTACGTGAAGAATCGGAATAAAAAAATAACAAAGAAAATCTTCTGTGTTGGTGGGCTCTGTTGCTCGCGTCCTTTGAAGATTGGATGGCCTGATGCCATTAAAGTATAATCTGTGGATTGCCCTTGTGCATGAATAGCCTTTTTGCATGAATCAACTTGGGATGGCAGCTTCTGATCCGAGACGAGCTCATTGGGAAAAGATTGAACAATCGGACGTTCGCGGACTAATGGTACTTGAATATTGGCTTGCGATGGCAGCAGAAGGCATCATTCAGACTTTGCAAATATCTTTAGTTAATAAATTTTGAAGTTGCAATCGAGCTCATCCGCCAATCTTCAAATATGTTGGACCTTTTTTGACGATGAAACTGTCATATAAACAAAAACACACTGAACATATGAAAACAACAGAACTTGCATTGATCTATAGCCAAGGACAAAAAAGAAAGAAGCGGAACACTTAGCTTCAATCCATCGCCGAGTCGTTCAAGATTGCTTGATCATCGAAACTTGCTAGAGTGACGAAGATAATGGCTTTGATCCTGTTTCGCTTTTCTCTTTTCCTCCATAGGGATCTTTGACCTTATTCTCTTCGTACTTCCACATATAGTCAGTGGGTGTCCTCTTCTCTTTCTCTGCAAATTTTAGAAACTGCCGAACTCACCATGGGACAATTCAAGAAAAAGACAATACAACCGCATCACTTCATCTTCTCGCCAACATCTGCCGTGTTCTTCAATTGTGTTGGTCTCCTAAGATTGGCCGTATATTCAATAAAAGTGGCCTCCTCCTCTCTTTTTGTTCTCAAAATTCTGATGCGCAATTGATGAATTGGCCTTCAGGAGGGAGATGAAAGAAATTCTCACTCTGACGGTGAGAGAGAGAGAACTAGTGGAAAATGGGGGCTTGTCAGAGAGAGAGAGCCAGAGAGAATCCCCTTCAATGGTTTCGTGTGTGTGTGTGTAAAATGGATGATTCTGGGCAGTCTCTCGAGAGGGAGCAGATCGGCCAAGATTAGTGCGAGCTTGCCGAAATTTTTTTTGTCGTCTCCGTAACCCTAGATCTAACGAGGTATATATAGTGAATATTAGGGTTGTGCTCTAAGATCCAATCCAAGCCATCGATTCTAAACGTTTCCGACGCGATATCCACCGTAACTCTCTTGAACAACCTTATCGGGCTAGGGTTTCTCGGATGGGCTCATTCGCGCGGACTTAGGGCCTAAGTGGGCTTTAATTAATTAACGAATAATTAATTAAAAGCCTTATTTTCACGAAATAGACCGAATGTGATTTTAAATCGATGCCATTACAATTTTCGGTAATTCCCCATTTCATGATCGAAAATTCTCGGATTGATTTCGGTTCCGCTGCCTGTTAAATTCTACTCAATCGAGATCGCCCGCGATTGATTGCCAATGCATGACAGACAAATGAAATATGTAATGCATGAAAATTTTTTTGCGAGAATTAGGATTAACTCTCCTTTTATGAATTTTCTAAAAATTAAAATTTAGGTGCTAACAGCTTGCCCCTCTTTGAGTGGAAGCTCGGAGAGGTTTCGCTCAAAGACCAAAAGTGGCACCGAAATTTTTATTTTTCACTTTTTTTTTTGAAAACTATGCAATGTAAGACTGAAAATAACATGCGCCTGACTTCCTTTTTCAAAGAACTCGCGCATGGATCGCGTAAGGGGTACCTGTTTCTGCAAATACCTTATACGCTGAGGATTCCCTTAATCACTAGCACTAAGAGGATCTTAAGGTACCAGGCCCACCCGTCCTCAGGAATTTCTTTCTTCCTGACTCGGGGCGACGCAAGATGTCTGTAAGTCGAATTTGCGAGTTCTGGATCGCAAATTGGTAATGCTTCTGCACCACGATCATCCGCTCATCACGTGAAACATTAGCTGTGAGTAAAACTTTCGAACCACGATCATCCGCTCATCACGTGGAACGTCAGCTAAGAATAAAGCTTGCAAACCACAATCATCCGCTCATCCTGTGGAAATGTCAGCTGAGAAATACCTCTGCGTCACGCTCATTCGCTCATCACGTGAAACATTGGCTAAGGATAAAGTTTTCGAACCACGATCATCCGCTCATCACGTGGGACGTCAACTGAGAATTGTCTGAGAATAAAGCTTTTCGAACCACGATCATCCGCTCATCACGTGGAACGTAGGCTAAGAATAAAGCTTCTGCATCACGATCATCCGCTCATCACGTGAAGCATTGGCTGAGAATGAGGCTTTCGAACCACGATCATCTGCTTATCACGTGGAACGTCGACTGAGAGTTAAGCTTCCAAACCACAATCATCCGCTCATCCTGTGGAATGTTAGCTGAGAAAAGCCTTTGCATCACGATCATCCGCTCATCACGTGAAGCATTGGTTGCGGGCCAGATTTGCGAAATGCTGGTATCGCAATCAGGTAAAAACTGAATCACATTCATCCTTTATGTGAAACAGTGGACAGAATTACGAAATGATGGTATCGTAATCTGAGAAAATCTGAATCATGTTCATCCTTTACATGAAACAGCGAACATAATTGCGAAATACTGATATCGCAATCTGAGAAAATCTGAATCACATTCATCCTTTATGTGAAACAGCGAACATAATTGTGAAATGCTGGTATCGCAATCTGAGAAAATCTGAATCATGTTCATCCTTTACATGAAACAGTGGATAGAATTGCGAAATGCTGGTATCGCAATCTAAGAAAATCTGGATATGGTGCTCGAGTTACGGATCGAGCGGGCCTGATTGTCTTCGGGGATCTTTTGTCTAGATCACCATGCTTAGCTTGATACCTGCAACATTGAAGATGCGGTCATCCAAGTCTGAAAAAGAATCAGAAAACTTACTTGAGTTGACTGAAACCCAGCTTTTATGATTTGCTGAATTGGCGTGCTCAACCTGTTCAGTTCATAAGAAAATGGTGTTTTGCATGAACCTTAATGTAAATGCAACAATTTGTGAGCTTCTACTTGCATTGTAAAGCTCCACTGGAGATTTTGTCAATAAGAAAATCTTTCTGATCCCTTCGACAAACTTTGACAAAATAGAATGAGTAACCTTCAGTCAGAAAGGACTTTCACCCATTCTCTTAAAGTGGTTCAAGTTAAAGATATACTTACCTGAAGATTTGGAAGACTACCTGGTCGGCATTTGCCAGTAAGGTTTGCTCATTCAATGGTCCTTGGATGAATTTCGAAACTTTAAGAGGCAACTCGATCATCAAAAATGTGCTACCTGCCAGACAATGTCAGAGGTAGAAAGCATACATGCTGAAGCATGTTCAATGATTTGATGCAAAGCTAAACTGTTGAGTTTGCAAATGAAATAATGACTCATAACATGATTCATGCACAACCATTCTGTCAAGTTTGCATCACCAATCCTGTTCATGGAGGTTGTCACATTTGTGAATACTTCGAATGTAATATGAATGGGGGACTCTAGTCCGAAAGGGCTTTCTCTCACCCTCGAGAAAAGCTGTATATCCCGACTGCATGATTCAAAAGAAATCACTCAACCTTACAATCATCGCATTCGATAAGGGTCCGAGTAATCTCACAATTGGTACGATCGAGCCGATCTGGAGGTCTTGATAAGGACCATAATGAGGGCTAGGTCAGAGGTTTTCAAATGGGACTCCAATCGAGTCAAGGCTATTGAAATGAAGTTCTTCGTCATCTGCTTCGGGTTTACAAGTCAAGAACCCTGCAAAAATGAGAGAGAAATAATATTGCTTGAACTTCTTCGAGCTATGCTTAAAACATTCAACTCTACGTTAACTCAAGAGCCCTAGTCAGAAGAGACTTTTGAAGGGTCGTAACGTAGGTTAGAATTAGGGGCTGAGGAACGAGAAGGTTTGTTTTGGCTCAGAAAATATATGAGAATGGCTTGACGTTGGTGATCATTGCTGCTTGTCACTGATCTTTGCTTTCAAATGATGCCATCATTGCTTGAGAGATAGTACAAACTTTCTGCTAAGGATTTGCATTTTGACATTTTTATAGATTTTTCTCTTAACCTCTTTGGCACTTACAAGAGAATTGTGCAATGAAATTCAGCAGTATTTTGCAAATGAGCAAGAATTTGGATGGACATTGGCCTTGCTTTTACCAGGCGTTTTGCTTTTTATATGCCCCAGATTTTTTTGAGAGATCAGCATTTTCTTTGCCCTTTTCTCTTCTTTTTTTTTTTAATCTCACTTGGCTGCAGCATTTTCAGCCCTTTGATGAGTTTTTTCGGGGATTTTCTATTGACCCGATTTTCTCAACTTTTTCTGCTCAAAGATCAACCATATTTGCTTTGAATTGAGCATATGATCACCAACATGGGTTTAAGAAATGAATTTGCAGGCTCAAGTGGGCTATACAATGGATGCAGTGTATAGGATATAGAAATGAATGCTCTTCATCATCCGAAGGCACTTGAATTAATGTTTAAGCATAAATGCAAAAGAACACCCGAAGATTGATGTTAGTTCGAGCAAGAGAATTTTTAACCATTTACCTCAACTTGCTTCTGGAATTTTCTGTTTTGCCCCCAATGTGGGGTGGTTCTTGACAGGGGTAACAAAAGTGAAACATCCGCTCAAAAGGGGTAACAATGGATGACCTGTAGTGTTTGGGGCAGAGAAATAAATGTCTCTGTCACCTCGGCTATCGTACTTTTTGCGAGAAAACCCTTTGCCTTGAAGATGCGGAATAATACCACTCAACTCATTGGGGTTAAAATTTAGGGATGTGTGGAAATGGCTTGCCTTTCATCATCCTGTCATGCCCCATTCTATATAACTCAATGCACCATATGCAATTTATGCTCTCTATTCAGAGTCGGTAAATCAATCATGAAGAATAATCATGCATGAATCATGCAAATGGGCGAGCATTCGTAAAGTTCATGGATATAAAAATTCCAAGCATTATGTTCAAGAAAATGACCATGCAAGAATGCGAGAAAATTTTCAAGAACGAGAAAACCTAAGTTGTCCCAGAACATGTGAGAAAATGAAACAACTTGGGGATCCTACTCCTTATGTTGAGAGCTAGCTCATTTCTATCCTTGCCCCAGAGCAAGGAAATCATATGCATGATCGAGTCGAGAGAAGACTTGAGTGCTTTGGTTGCCCCCGTTCAATGGCGATGACTGTCATGATCAAGCGTATGTTCCTGCAAAAGAAAAGTGTCACCCTTAAAATAATGCGAAGCAGAGAGATATACTTCATTTTCCAGGTCGGGGTTTGCATGCCCCCATTTTCAGTCAGGATGGGTACGAGTATAGCTTTCACCAAGTCATGAGATTGCCCCAAACATGGCCAGCGTTGGGAATTCGATTTCGAACTTTGGCAAACTATTTGTTTTCTCTACCTGATCCTGCATTGGAAAAAATGTGCATGAATATGGTCTTAAAAGGGTTAAATGAGCTAAAACTTGGGAAGAAATTGATTGTCGATTTGCTCCAGTTGTAGCGATCGAAAACGTCTCTTAGCTTGGCACCTGTAAGAAGGAAAATAGAAGGTTATTCTTAGAAATGATGGGCCGAGGGCAAGTGATATTCCCCTTGAGATCGGATGTCTTTGGTCTTGCCCCATCCTTCTTTGACTGACATGGAATGATCAAGGGCGAAACTGTGGGTCCCGCTCCAATGGTCGATGGACGAAGTTTGAATTGACTGGTGCAAATGGTCGGACATGCCCCAATTCCTTCATTAAGTTGAATCCCAGCCATGTATGAACCTTGATGGTTACAGATGCTTAGTTAAACTTTTTTGAATCGCCTAAGGAAAAATATGAAATTCATGGACGATTGTCCATTAGGCCAGGTCATCAAGGATTGCCCCAGGGATTGATCGGGCTGATGCGATGTGATTGAATCAATCGGCTAAGAATTGCCCCAAGGGTCAACATTTGTGCATGTGCACAGAGTCCAAAGACTGACCGAGTTAATGTATGGTCGTAGTTAAGAATACGCCCATTGCCCCTGAATTAACTCTAAACACCTAGGAAGCATGAAATATCCCATGCAAGGGATTGCATGAAAATAAATGGCCTGCCGCTTGATTACTCAGGGAGCCTGTTTGATGATGGCGCTCATGAGTGGCCCTGATCAATTAATATATGTGCGCAAGGCATTTGTGTTAGATTACCTGTAGAAGATAATCATCTAATGAGTATGATCAATGAATGACGTGTTGATTCTTGGCTCTAGACCAAACCATCACTCAAACTTGACTTGTGACTCCGACCTGAAAATTCCAGTTTAATCGAATTTTGGAAGAAAATTCGTCAAAAATGAAATAGTAACTCAAAGGATATGAAAATTTATGAACTCACAGCCGAAAGGATGACGAACAACTTTCATGTTTGGGTCCAGATCTAGAAATGGACGGATTAATTCAGTTTAATGCATCTTCAGAAGAATTTCGTCCAAAAAAACTGCTTCGTCCGGTTTTTGCTTGGAGAGTGAATGGGCCCTTTAAAATGAAAACCAAGGTTCAAAAATTTGTAGCCCACTAGTTCAAAGTTCATCCTACAACTTTCATGTTTCATGATTTGATGAATAAGCCCATTTACTAATGAACAATCACGAAGTGATTATGGAGTCAAAAAACATGTGAAATTCCAGCCTGCTCCATTACGGCCATTAATTCCGTATAAAATGGAAAATGTATTGGATTGGCCCAAAAATTTTTGACATGAAATTTTACCGGCCCACAAACATTTTTTATTTGACGCATGGGAGTTAAAACTGAATCAAAAAATTATGTAAAAATTCGTGCAAATGAAGTCAGGGTAAAAATCAGAACTGTTTCAATGACTTAAAAAGAATACTACCACGAAATCTAAAAACTTTCTAAACACGACATCTAAAATGACATGACTTGACAAGATCATGAGGAAAAACCTAATCTGCCATGGACCGACCCAAAAAATGAAAAATAATTAAACTAAAGATAGAAGTTAAGAGCTTACCATGAGAAACCACAATCACATGCGCATGGATGCAAGTTAATTGATTAATGATGTTCTCAAAGTGAAGTTCCAGAAACAGATCGTACCAAAGGGGTTTGGCCAGGTCCAGTTTCCAAAATTTCGACTATGGTCGAGATTCTGCCCGTACCATGGGGGTCTGGCCAGGGGAGAAGTCTCCAACACGAAGAAAAATGTCGGGATCGAGGGACGGGGTGGACCGAACCTCGGGGGTGAGGTGAGGTGGATACCCGCGCGATACCATCCTAATTACTAGCAATCCGGGTCCGATTGCGATGAAAAATGCAATGCAATATAAACATGCAGACACATGGCATAATATACAATCATGAATAAAATTAAACTATACTACCCTGCAAAACAGAGATTAGTAACATTTAAATTTACCCTGCAAAAACATATAACACCTAAGAAGGTCAATGAATTAAAGCCAATCAAAGGAAAGATCATCACAAGAATTTGGCCTAAGTCCTCTTGAAATACAATGAAACTTTCGAAAATTCAAAAAGTCAAACATTAAGACCAATTTTTTCGAAAATTCAAGCATTATTCCCCAGTGGAGTCGCCAAGCTGTCGCGACCTAAAATTCGGTTTGAATTTCATGGTTAATGGATTACCAGATTAATTAAATGAATTAACTAACCTAGCGCAAGCTCTCCCAAGCTCTACCAATTCGTGACTTAGGTGCACTTGATTTTAATCAAAGGATTTTTAATTTCGGAGCCGCCACTAATCTTTTTTGGTAGGTAGATTAGACACCTAAATAAAGTACGGGAGAATACTTTATTTTCTGCTAACCAGAGGTTTAGGTTCGGGGACTTGATTATGTTAATTTTTCAATTAACACCATTTCGGTACCATTCTTGTGACAAATTTCCTTGATTGGCAAATTCCATTGATTTCACTTTAAGATCAAGGTGCAATTCATTTTTTTGGGTTTTCTTGGATTAAATGAATGCCATGCAAAATGCAACCAAATGACATGCAATGTGATATGAAACTACATGACATAAGAAAAGGAGACCATGCATGATGATTCTTGAAAAATTTAATTTTAATGCAATAAAGAATGTAAATTCTAATCTAAATGACATGCGATATAGTGATGCATGAGCTTAGATGACATGGCATAATAATGCATGAATGACGTGTAATATGCATGAAATATTTTGAAAGTTGAATTTTGATGCAAGGAAAATATGAATCCTAACTACATGTCACAAAAATAGATGAATTATGCTAATGAAATGATAAAATGCATGACAAGTTAAACTATATGAAATGCAAATGGGGTGTCATGACCTTTAATGAATTTTCAGTTTTTTCATGAATTGGTTCGACAATTAACACAAATTGATTAATTAAAATCCAACTTATATTAAGAGTCTTTTAAATGTGAATTCTAAAAAAATTCATTTAATGTCACAGCACGATGATTTTTTTGTTGTGTTTTCATGATTTTTGGTATTTTTGTGTTTTTTTTTATGGAAAATGAATCAAATAAAAGTATAATAAACCTTGAGCATAATACACCTTATAATCCGAACTTTCTGATGAATTAGCTTCGTACCCTGGGGGACGGGTCAGAAGGTAATTTTATTCACGTCGTGCCCTGGGGGTCGGGTTAGATAGTGAATTTAAATGTTTGTCAATTCGGTCCCAAAGTTATGAGATAGGTTAGACAAATTGGTGTGCGGATGACGTCGTACCCTGGGGGTCGAGTCAGATAGTCATCACAATGCACATAATTCCGAGGGAAAAGGCACAAGGGAGCATGTATTATACTCAAGGTGGATTATAAAAATATTTGAATTAAAATTAAATGATCTTCGGCCAAACTAGGGTAGGTGCCGAAAATTGTAAAGGACATAAGGTCCTATCCGCAAAGGATCTCATATCTTTTAAAATTCAGGAAATTATCTTGTGAGATTTTCAAAGAATTTTCAGATAATTATCCTAATTAAGAAGGATATCTTCGACCCGAATAATGTTTATCCACAAGTACTAAAGTTCGCAAGATATTCAAATTGATGTGCAACTTGACGGAGATATCTTACGAGATATGCAAGTATTTGAACGAGACATAAACATAATCCAAATCAATCAATCTAGACAACGGAATTTTTGAATATTCGGACGATTGGAATCGTTACCTAATTTGATGGATTTGATTGCCAAGTTTGAACCCCGTATTGTGGATCACAGATTGACAAGGACGGCCTGGAGGACTCATGGGGGCTAGCAACGGATGTGTGACTGGGACTTCTCAGTGGTGCCCGGACAAAGTCTCCTACGTGAAGAACCGGAATAAAAAAATAACAAAGAAAATCTTCTGTGTTGGTGGGCTCTGTTGCTCGCGTCCTTTGAAGATTGGATGGCCTGATGCCATTAAAGTATAATCTGTGGATTGCCCTTGTGCATGAATAGCCTTTTTGCATGAATCAACTTGGGATGGCAGCTTCTGATCCGAGACGAGCTCATTGGGAAAAGACTGAACAATCGGACGTTCGCGGACTAATGGTACTTGAATATTGGCTTGCGATGGCAGCAGAAGGCATCATTCAGACTTTGCAAATATCTTTAGTTAATAAATTTTGAAGTTGCAATCGAGCTCATCCGCCAATCTTCAAATATGTTGGACCTTTTTTGACGATGAAACTGTCATATAAACAAAAACACACTGAACATATGAAAACAACAGAACTTGCATTGATCTATAGCCAAGGACAAAAAAGAAAGATGTGGAACACTTAGCTTCAATCCATCGCCGAGTCCTTCAAGATTGCTTGATCATTGAAACTTGCTAGAGTGACGAAGATAATGGCTTTGATCCTGTTTCGCTTTTCTCTTTTCCTCCATAGGGATCTTTGACCTTATTCTCTTCGTACTTCCACATATAGTCAGTGGGTGTCCTCTTCTCTTTCTCTGCAAATTTTAGAAACTGCCGAACTCACCATGGGACAATTCAAGAAAAAGACAATACAACCGCATCACTTCATCTTCTCGCCAACATCTGCCGTGTTCTTCAATTGTGTTGGTCTCCTAAGATTGGCCGTATATTCAATAAAAGTGGCCTCCTCCTCTCTTTTTGTTCTCAAAATTTTTATGCGCACTTGATGAATTGGCCTTCAGGAGGGAGATGAAAGAAATTCTCACTCTGACCGTGAGAGAGAGAGAATTAGTGGAAAATGGGGGCTTGTCAGAGAGAGAGAGCCAGAGAGAATCCCCTTCAATGGTTTCGTGTGTGTGTGTGTAAAATGGATGATTCTGGGCAGTCTCTCGAGAGGGAGCAGATCGGCCAAGATTAGTGCGAGCTTGCCGGAATTTTTTTTGTCGTCTCCGCAACCCTAGATCTAACGAGGTATATATAGTGAATATTAGGGTTGTGCTCTAAGATCTAATCCAATCCGTCGATTCTAATCGTTTACGACGCGATATCCACCGTAACTCTCTTGAACAAACTTATCGGGCTAGGGTTTCTCGGATGGGCTCATTCGCGCGGACTTAGGGCCTAAGTTGGCTTTAATTAATTAACGAATAATTAATTAAAAGCCTTATTTTCACGAAATAGACCGAATGAGATTTTAAATCGATGCCATTACAATTTTCGGTAATTCCCCATTTCATGATCGAAAATTCTCGGATTGATTTCGGTTCCGCTGCCTGTGAAATTCTGCTCAATCGAGATCGCTCGCGATTGATTGCCAATGCGTGACAGATAAATGAAATATGTAATGCATGAAAATTTTTTTGCGAGAATTAGGATTAACTCTCATTTTATGAATTTTCTAAAAATTAAAATTTAGGTGCTAACAGGAAATACTAAGCATTAGATCAATTTTTATCCCTCCATGGAATTTCTCATCTTACCTCTCCCCCACATACACCTGAACACAATGGTCTCTCCGAATGCCCAATCGACATATTGCTGAAACTGGTCTTTCTCTACTCACTCAAGCCTCACTTCCACTCATATACTGGAACTATGTCTTTGCAACTGATGTGTATCTCATTAATCGCATGCCAACTCCCACACTTTCCCTTTCATCTCCTTGTGCATCCCTTTTCGGCTTTCCACCAAACTACACAAAGCTTCACGTCTTTGGTTGTTTATGCTATGCATGGCTCCGTCCCTATTCTACTCATAAACTTGAGTCTCGATCCATCCGTTGTGTGTTTATTGGGTACTCTCTCACCCAAAGTGTCTATCTCTATCTTGATCATTCCACTTCCAAAATCTACACATTTCGTCATGTCAAATTTGTGGAAGCTGTCTTTCCATTCAAATCCTTTCAAAGTCATATTAGTCGTCCATGTCTAGAAACACTCTCAAATTGGTTTCCACCAGCATCATTTCTTCCCACTATAGTCATGCCACTCAACACGCCTTCCGTAGCCTCAACCCTAGGCTCTGGTCAATCTCATAGCCAATCTTCGGTCGAATCTTCACATCCCACAACTGAAACCTTACTTCCTCCCAATCAAACTTCGATAGATCTTTCTCCACCATCCTATCAACGGAAAATCTCCACCGACACCAATAATGACTCACATAATCCATCCTCTACAGATTCTCCTCCAACCCTACACACCAATACCCACACCATGACCACTCGTGCTAAAAAACAATTCATAAACCCATCCAAAAACTTAATCTTGTAACTATCATCACCTCGAACCATTAATTTGAGCCACACACATTGACCCAAGCCCTCAAAAATTCTAAATGGCATCAGGCTATGTCTGAGGAGTATAATGCTCTTGTGCGGAATGGAACATGGGAACTTGTTCCACTTGATCACAAAATATTTTTGGTTGTAAACGGATTTTTAGAATCAAACGTTTACCTGATGGCTCGATTGACAGGTACAAAGCACGACTAGTTGCTAAAGGGTTCCATCAGCGTCCTGACATTGATTATTATGACACATTCAGTCCGGTTGCCAAACCTACCACTATTCGCTTATTTCTCAGCCTTGCTATTAGTCGTGGGTAGTCTCTTCGTCAACTTGATGTTAATAATGCCTTTCTACAAGGCCATCTATCTGAAGATGTTTTTATGTCATAGCCACTAGTTTTCTTGATCGTGATAATCCTATACGTGTATGTAAGTTATGCAAGGCCATCTATGGAATCAAACAAGCACCACGGGCTTGGTACCATGAGCTAAAACAAATTCTTGTAGCCTATGGGTTTACAAGCTCTCATGCAGACACATCTCTCTTTGTCTTCAATAACAGCAGTACTCTACACTATCTCCTTGTGTATGTTGATGACATAATTATTACTGGATGCAATGCCACTGCAGTTCAACAGTTTATTGATCTTCTTGGCACAAGATTCTCCATTGAAGATCTTGGCACTTTGACTTACTTTCTTGGCGTTGAAGTTATCACTACTCCTATTGGTTTATTTCTCTCTTAAGCTCCGTTTGTTTCACGGAAAATGAGTGATTTGGAAAATATTTTCCAAAAAGTAATTGCTTATGCCTCTTAAAAAATGAATAAATGAAATTTTTTTCATTGCTTACGAAAATAGTTAGGCATAGATTATTATCGATGATGAAAACATTTTCCGTTGATTAATTTTTCTAAACGATATAAGCAATCACTTTTTGGAAAATATTTTCCAAATCGCTCATTTTCCGTGAAACAAACGGAGCCTTAGCAGAAGTATATCACAGATCTTCTTGCTCGTGCAAACATGATAAGAGCCAAACCTGTCACCACTCCACTTGTCACGGAGCCAATACTTACGGTTCTCTCTGGCACTGCATTAACAGATCCCTCTGAATACAAAACAATTGTTGGAAGTCTCCAATACTTGTGCCTTACTCGTCTTCATATTGCATATGCTGTTAATAAATTGTCTTAATTCATGCATCAGCCTACAACTGACCATTGGAATGCTATCAAACGCTTGCTTCGATTTCTTTATGGTACTACTGATTATGGTCTTGCCTTGCACTGTCACACATCACTATCTCTTCATGCCTTCTTAGATGCTGACAGGGGTGGTAACAAGGATGATTACACCTCCACCAGTGCTTATATCGTTTACCTCGGTCGCAATCCGATATCCTGGTCCTCCAAGAAACAACGCCCGGTTGCCCGCTCCTCCACTGAAGCTGAACATTGTTTAGTCGCTGCTACAGCTGCTGAGTTACGTTGGATTTGTTCTCTTCTAACTGAGCTTGGCATTTGTATTCATACTGCTCCGATTATCTATTGTGACAATGTTGGTGCAACTCATCTTTGTTCCAATCCTATCTTCCAATCACGAAAGAAGCATGTTGCGATTGATTATCATTTTATTCGAGATCAAGTACAAAGTGGAGCTCTACATGTCACCCATGTGTCCTCAGAAGATCAATTAGCTGATGTCTTGACCAAGCCTCTTCCACGCACTCACTTTCAACTTCTGAAGAACAAGATTGGAGTCTCTATAGGAGCTCCATCTTGAAGGGGCATATTAGAGGAATTAATTTAATGATTATTTATTTCTGTAATTATCTCTTTTGATAGTTTCCTATTTAGGTGTTGTAAATATTTTGATTGACAGCAAATCCCATAGATTAGGTAATCAGCTAGATTTAGAATATTTGATCGACCATTAATTGAGATTTGGGAATCTATCAAATCTCCTCGTGTACGTGTATATAAATACCTCACTTTTATTCAATAAAAGTAAGCCATTATTTCTCAATTACTTTATGTATCACTATTCACCTTTAGGATGATCAAGTTTGATTACAGATTGATGTTTTTCTATATGATCAAGAAACGAGAAAGTTACATTCATCATAAATCTCCTCATATCTATTTGTATGCCCACCTTTCATCTGGTCGCCAAAGGTAGACTTTAGTTTGACGGGAAAATTGTCAAAAAAGTCCTAAACTTATTGCGCTTTTGCCAATTTAGTCCTAAACCTTTTAATTTTATCAATTCAGTCCTAAACCTTTTAATTTTGTGCCAATTCAGTTCTAAACTTTTTTTTGTGTCGATTCAGTCCTAAACCTTTTGCGTTTGTGCCAATCTAGTCCATCCGGCCGACTTTGGCCTTGCCGGCGCTGACGTGGCCTTGACCGGACAAAATTTAATGATATTTTATTAGTTTTTCAAATTATTAGTTTAGTTTTTTCTTTTTTCTTTCTTTCTTTCTTTTTAATTTTACTGTTCATTGTCTTGCTCCTTCGTTCTTCTCCCTCCAGATTGGACTCAACCTTCTTCCTCTTGAGTGGAATCGACAAGCGCGCCATAGTAGCGACTCATAGTGAACAGGAGAAGCCATGGCGTGGCGAGCTCGAGCTTGCACAGCCATGGCGTTTCCAGATCTGGGCAAGCTCGAGCTCGAGCTCGCCTGACCATGATGTTCCCTTAGCTCGCCTAGCGATGCCCAGCCACGGCGTCACCATGGTCGTGCTCGCCCAGATCTAGCGACGCCGTGGCCGGGCGAGCACGAGCTCGCCCAGATCTGGCGACGCCGTGGCTGCGCAAGCTCGAGTCCTATTCTCGAAAGTGCCATGGGTTGGTGTCCCACAGGTCGTCGAGCACTATCAGGTACTTTTTGCCCAGTAGTTGCAGGTGGAGAGCGTAGAGTGGGCCACGGAGGCCGTGGCTCTCGATAGAGCGGATTATGTCCATTTCAACTCCTAGACGGGCTAGTAACTTCTTGGCGATGGCCTCCCTCGGGTTCTCGGACGCGTCGGGCTGTGGGGATAAGGATACCCAGATTCTTGGAAGGAAGTGTGCCTTCACTTCTTGTTTGTTGTAGACCACTTGGGCTAGTGTGGTCTTTCCGACGCCACTCACACCGGTGATCGCGACCGCGTTGATAGAGTCAGATGATTTTCCTGGTTGGAGAAGCATCCTCTCCAGAGTCTCCACTTCATTCTCGAGCCCGCGGACTCTTGGCGGAGCGACCCATGGGGAGCTTCCTCGAGAAGCTTCTAGCCTCTGTGGCAGAAGACAGAAGGTCCCACGCGAAGTTGCTATAGATTTCTCGATCTTATCTAAGGTTCTACGGATTTGGACAACCGAGGGACTTAGGAATGTTTTGAGAGAGGCAAGGGTTTGCTTTCTTGGCAGCGCTTGGCACTCCTCCAAGACATTATTGAGGCGGTACAGCTCCTCCTTGATTGATCCCTTTTCACGGGACTCAGAGGCTGTGATTCTGGAGGGAGAAGGTGGAGTCCAATCTGGAGGGAGAAGCACGAAGGAGGAAGACAATGAACAGTAAAATTAAAAAGATAGAAAGAAAAAAGAAAAAAACTAAACTAATAATTTGAAAAACTAATAAAATATCATTAAATTTTATCCGGTCAACGCCGGTCAAGGCCACGTCAGTGCTGGCAAGGCCAAAATCGGCCGGATGGACTAGATTGGCACAAACGCAAAAGGTTTAGGACTGAATCGGCACGAAAAAAAGGTTTAGGACTAAATTGGCACAAAATTAAAAGGTTTAGGACTGAATTGACATAATTAAAAGGTTTAGGACTGAATTGACAAAAGTGTAATAGGTTTAGGACTTTTTTGACAATTTTTCCTTAGTTTGACAGTCGAAAGTTGTCTCTAATATCACTTGATCTTTATGAAACAGGTTGTCCAATTATTTCGTGCTTTCGTTATCTCATAATTTGTTTACAAAATTACATAATTAATCTTCCAAAAAAGTGTCTCATAAAAAGATGCCCGCGACTGAAATAAACAGCAAAATCAACTTGGAGTTTCTTTTTACCCTACTTCCAGTTCATAACAATCCTTATTATCTTAAGCTCTGTTTGTTTCATGAATAATAAATTATTTAGAATTTTTTTTTATCTCTCATATTGCTTGAAATAATTAGTCCATAAAAGTTATTTTCATTGTCGACAATAATTTATATTTAAATGTTTATACGAACGATGAAATTTTTTCTGCTCATTTTTTTTATAAGCGATGCAATCATTCATTTTTGGAGAAATGTTTTTCAAATATTTTATGTTTTCCCAAGATAAACACAACCTTAATTGTTAAATCAATTAAAAGAAATTGAACTGATCCTGTATTATCAATCATGTGAAAATGCAGATTGGAGTTTCAAAATTATGTATGCAAAATTTTCGCTTTTTATTAACTTACTACGACATTACGAGCTTTATTTAACTCGAAACATTAAATACCTTTTAAAAATATTTAAGTGCTCTTGAACTCGCTATCTAATAAACAAGAATTCTATCTGCTCTGAAACAAAGTATAGAAAAAGCAATTATCAAGTATTAATGCTTATATTGTTCCGTGAATCCTTTTGGCTACATGACGTTTGAATGGTTGGAGTTAGTCAAGATGAAATAATTTCCACCAGGAAGATGAGAAATGAGGTGAAATTAGAGGGGCCTGAGACCAAATTGTCCAAGTCTACG
This sequence comes from Rhodomyrtus psidioides, assembly GCA_021437785.1. NCBI lineage: Eukaryota > Viridiplantae > Streptophyta > Magnoliopsida > Myrtales > Myrtaceae > Rhodomyrtus > Rhodomyrtus psidioides. Next base: position 3,831,613 of record JAILYB010000030.1, read on the forward strand.
TGTCATCTTTCTAGGTCATATTTTCATTTTGGGCTCTCTCTTTTTTCCCGGTGACAGAGTTTCATGTACCATCCCTCGGTCACCCCAGAATGAAAGAGGCGATCTCGTCTGAAGTATTAGACAGCCGAGGTGCGTGAGTTCATTGGGCAATGGAAAGAAAGAACCTAACGGTGAAGAGGATGATCATTAGATCGCCCATGTGCTTTTGCTTCCACGTAAGAGAGCGGCGGGCCGACTTGCGGTTCGAGAAAAAAAGAGACCGTGGGAGCCTGGAAAAAGGGCGACTCATGATTTTATGCTACTAGTCGTAAAATCGGTGGATTAGTTGCTTTATAAATGATTCATCTTGCCGCCATTTTTATAAATGTTTCTTCTTCTTTTTCCTTTTTCTTTTTATAAATGATTCTGGACCACAATTTGAATATATTATGTGGAATTTCTATGAGAATTTGCAAAATGACATGCTTTCAATATTTCACTCAACAGGTTTTACTTAACGTTGCTTTTTGTTATAATTGCTAAATTGCTAACAATATGTGGGTGTTGACGCAGCGCTCAGCGAAAGCAACAAGCAATTCCTTGCTTAGAGAGAGAAAATCTCGAAAATTCAATATAAAAAATATATTCTGTTTGCTCAAACATCATAAAACACCTTATATAGGGTGTTAACCCTAATGACACCAAAACCAACAAAATTACAAAATTGCCACTAAAAATAAAATTAAATAAAAAACATGCTAAAATTAAATCCGAAAATTCTAGACGCATCTTCTCCACTTTCGTTGGGACTTCTGTCTATCCAATCGATCCAGAAACGCATTACTAATATGCTCCGCATCATTCTCCTCCACTTGGGAAAAACTCGTCCTAGAGTTAGAATCAGAATCTGGATACAACGGCTTTGTGGACTCATGAAATAGAGATAAATCAGCAACATTGAAGGTATTGGATATGCCCATGCTTTGTGGAAGGTCGATAACATAGGCATTATCGTTGATCTTCCTACTGACAGTATAAGGCCCGTATTTCTTCTGCTGCAATTTGCTGTAAGATCCAACCGGTAACCGCTCTTTACGAAGGAAGACCATGACTTGATCGCCGACTGCAAACACCTGCTTGCGCCTGTGTTTATCTGCCGCAGCCTTGTACTTCTGATTAGCCGCTTTCAACTTCTGCTTCACTTCTTGATGTACCTCGACAATCTGCTTAGCCATATGATCCGCTGCAACACTCATGTCTACTTGCTTGGGCAAGTGAATCAAATCCAGAGTATGTTGATGCACCTTTGTATAGACAACAGAAAAAGGCAACCTGCCAATAGAACTATGAACCGCATTATTATAAGCAAAATCCGCCTGCGATAAAGCAACATCCCACTGCTTCGGTTTATCCCCACAAAGACTTCGAATTAAGTTGCCCAAAGTTCTATTGACCACTTCCGTCTGCCCATCAGTCTAAGGGTGAGCTGTGCTACTGAAATTCAGTGATGAGTCAAACAATTTCCATAAGGTTCGCCAAAAATGCCCCATAAATTTGTTGTCTCTATCTGAAGTAATAGACTTAGGCACTCCATGCAGACGAACTACTTCTTTGAAAAATAACCTAGCCACACTTACAGCATCAAAAGTCTTCCTACAAGGAATGAAGTGTGTCATCTTGGAAAATCTATCAACTACAACAAAAATAGAATCCACACCTCCTTGAGTTCTTGGTAAACCCAGCACAAAATCCATTTACAGATCCTCACATATATTGTCAGGGATAGGTAAGGGCATATACAAACCTGTATTCTTAGATTGCCCCTTAGCAGTTTGGCAAACATAACATTTCTGCACATACCTGCTGATATCTTTACGCAATTGGGGCCAGTAAAATCGCTCCCTGACTGCAGCAATGGTTTTATCATGACCTAGATGTGCAGCCATTCCACCATCATACAAATTGCGAATTACCTTCTCTCGTAATGATGTTCGAGGAAGACAAAGTTGATTGCCATGCATTAGATAACCATCCAGAATATAGAACTCCTGCACATGTTGACCAGCAGCACACGTCTCCTAAATCTGCCCAAAATCTTCATCGCCTGCATAACAGTCTCTCAATTGTTCGAACCCCAGAATGTCCTGGTGCAATGTAACCAGTAAGCCAGCTCTCCTGCTCAACGCATCTGCTACAACATTATGCACACCAAATTTGTGCTGCAACCTAAAAGGGAATTTTTGTAAAAACTGACACCAACGCGCATGCATATCTCTACTGATCCTCTTTTGACTATTTAAGTACTTTAAAGCTTTATGGTCAGAATAAAGCATAAATTCTTTTCCAATCAGATAGTACTCCCATGTCTTCAAAGTTTTTACGACATAGTAGAATTCTTTGTCATAAGTGCTCCACTTCTGTCTCACATCACTAAGCTTCTCACTGAAAAAATAAATTGGCTTACGCTCCTGAGACAAAACAGCTCCTATACCCACTCCACTGGCATCACAATCTACCTCAAACAGCTTATTAAAGTTAGGTAGAGCCAGAACAAGTGCAGTACACAATTTCTCCTTTAGAATAGCAAAACTATTCTCGGCTTCCTCTCCCCATAAAAATCTACCTTTCTTCATACACTATGTAATCGGGGTTGCGATAGTGCTAAAATTCCTCGCCTATAAAAAGTAGCCAACCCATGAAAACTCATAATTTCAGAAACTGTTTTTAGAGTAGTCCACTCTCTGATGGCCTTCACCTTCGTTTCATCCACCTCTATGCCCTCAGCAGTGATAATAAACCCCAAGAATAGCAGCTTATGAGTCAGAAAGCTACATTTCTTAAAATTCACATACAGCTTACTAGTCTGCAAAGCTGTCAACACTTCCCTCAAGTGCTTCAAATGATCCTCCCTAGTCTTACTATAAATCAGGCTATCATAAAAAAAAACTACGACAAATTTTCCAATAAAAGATTTCAGAACCTGATTCATAAGCCTTATGAAAGTGCTCGGAGCATTAGAAAGCCCAAAGGGCATCACCAACCACTCGTACAGCCCATCCTTTGTCTTGAAAGCTGTCTTCCACTCATCTCCAGGCCGAATATGAATCTGATGGTAGCCATTCTTCAAATCCAGTTTCGTAAACCACTTAGCTCCATGCAGTCTATCCAGCATGTCATCCAACTTAGGTATTGGAAATTTGTAGCCCACAGTTATCTTATTAACGGCTCCGCTGTCTACACACATCCTCCAGCTCCCATCTTTCTTAGGAGTTAGCAAGGCAGGAACAGTACATGGGCTCATGCTATCCTGAATATGCCCCTTTCGCAGCAATTCTTCCACCTTCTCCTTTAGAATCTCACTCTCCTTAGGACTCATCCTATAGTGCGGTAAATTAGGCAGACTAGCACCAGGAATTAAGTCGATATGGTGTTGAATATCTCGCATAGGAGGTAGCCCATCTGGGATCTCTTCAGGCATCAGCTCACTAAATTCTTGTAATAAAGGTCTAACTGCTTCAGGCTGCTCCTCCACTTGTAATTCAGTCTCTGTCTCAATCGCTTGCTTCACTACCAGCACATGAATTTCCCTGGTCTCCTTAATTTCAGATTCAAATTTTCGTGTAAGAGTAAGGAAATTATTATCTACAGCCTGTTTTCCTTTCTTCTCTAGGGACAGCAACATATACTTCACTCCATCTTTCACCAGATTGTACTGGTTGCTCCTCCCCAAATGCTGAGCATCCACATCAAATTGCCACGGCCTCCCAAATAATACGTGGCATACATCCATATCTACCACATCACAATACAGCTCATCGTGATATTTACCAATGGAAAATGAAATTTTGCACCGTTCAGTTACCTGAATGCTTTATGCTCCATATTTAATCCGTCCTAACATATAGGGGTTAGGATGTTTCTCCACAAGTATCTCCAGCTTCTGCATCCTTCCCAATGATATTTTCCATGCTCCCACTATCAATGACCACAGCAAATATCTTCCCCAGAATAGTGCATTTGGTTCGGAATAGCTGGTGGCGCTATGAATCATCCTCCTGTTTTGGGGCTATCATCATCCTGCGTACTACACAGTTTATCTCCTCCTCTTCCTCATCTTGAAAATCTTCTTCCTCACCATCTGGTTCGCAGCAATATTTGTCCTCTTCCTCATCTTCTCTCGCTGCCACGTTTACTGTCTTTCTCTGAGGGCATTCATTAGAGCGGTGCCCAGGTTGATTACATCTGTAACACTTAATCGCCGCTGGTTTAGCATAAGGATTCGGGTTCACAGTTTTCTGTGATTGAGACCCCTTGTCCCTTGCCTCGTTCAAAGGGCGCTTTTCTATCGCCTTATTCCTCTGATTTCGCTCTGTGCTAAAGCGATTGTTGAAGTCGCTCTTCTCCATGGAACTGCCTGAGCTACTACCCCTATAATTTTCAAAGACCCTTTTACTCCGTTCTTGCTGCATCAATTCTGCCTTTCTCGCCATGTTCTTAGCTTCAGTCAGATTCTGCATCAATTCTACCTGGCTCTTTATTTTTTCTTCTGCTTGTTGCTTTCGCCGAACGCTGCGTCAGGTGGTATCAGAGCCTATGGTGACTGGCGGTGGTCTTCGTGAAGATGTTCAGGAGACTGGAGCCCCAATCCTTGGGGGCGACGCACTGCAACGTTTGGAGCAGTGTTTAATGGAATGCCTGGATCAATGATTCGATCAACGATTTCAACGCATCGAAGCATGACTTGATGCATTGGCAGATTGATTTGAAGATTTCGATGTTGATGTGAACCGGAATCGGCGAAACGACAAAAGGCCGGGTGCAGATCTTACTCGCGGTGACCCTGTCAGGCCTGTTCTTGTCCGCAGGCAGAATAACCCTTTGTTCTCAGAGAGTTCGGAAGAAGAAGAGCACGAGTTTTCTGATGAAGGGCGTGCTGATTATGGAGACATGGATCGTTATGGAGGAATTAGAAGGGGTCGTTATGACGATCGCGATAGAAGAGATGGCAGACGACGTTACGACGATCGTGAAGGTAACGACTTTAAACTAAAAGTCGATATCTCTTATTTTAATGGGAGTCTGGGAATAGAAGAATTTTGGATTGGATTGCTGATGTCGATAGATTCTTCGATTATATGGGAACCCCTAGCGAGAAAAAAGGTGCGACTAGTAGCCTGTAGATTGAAAGGGGGTGCGTCTGCATGGTAGGAGAGATTGTAGAATAGAAGGGAGCGAGAAGGAAAAGAGAGTGTGCGAACATGGAATAGAATGAGGAGACTGCTGAAGCAGGAGTTCCTTCTGCCTGATTATGAACAGATCATGTTCCAGCAGTATCAGCGTTGCCAGCAGGGCAATCAGAATGTACATGAGTATACGGCAGAATTCATGAGATTGGCTGAGCGAAATAATCTGTCAGAAACAGAGGGACAGTAGGTGGCCAGATATCTTGATGGGTTGAAGCCCTTCATTCGGGATAAAATTGGAGTGAAGTTTTTTTCTTCTTTTTCTCTTTTCTTATTTCCTTTTTATTTTTTCATTTTTTTCACCTGGCTTAGAGAGAGAAAATCTCAAAAATTCAATATCAAAAATATATTCTGTCTGCTCAAACATCATAAAACACCTTATATAGGGTGTTAACCCTAATGACACCAAAACCAACAAAATTACAAAATTACCACTAAAAATAAAATTAAATAAAAAACATGCTAAAATTAAATCCGAAAATTCTAGACGCATCTTCTCGACTTTCGTTGGGACTTCTGTCTATCCAATCGATCCAGAAACGCATTACTAATATGCTCCGCATCAGGTGTGCACTTTTACTGTGTAAGCACGAGCTCTCATCATTTAATAAGTAGACTAAAATTGACATATTAAGAGATAAGACCAAATCACAATTTACAATTAGCAAGTGAGAACAAATAGATTTTATAAGAAAGAGTGAATTTTGCCGGATCTCGTTAGCTTGATATTCAAGAAAATCTTGAACTTTCCACTTGCTATGAAAATTATCCACTTTATATCTTATATTATTTTTCTATTTTGACCATTTTGTATGGACAAAAGAAAAAACACACTGACTCTACTCACGTGGGCAGATCTGGCCAATTCATATCTCATATTAATGCGCAATGAAATTTGAACAGCACTTGCCCATTATCTTTGGTTTTATTTCTTCCTGGACCGGTATCGCCTTGGATTCTCTTGAGCATTGAGATTTCCGCCACTTGAGGGCAGCGACTCTAAGCACGTGGGTCACTCTTCCCGGTGAATGAATTACTAATATTTATATGTGTAGCTTCCCAAGTTTGACTTCTTGGTGCGGTTCTCGTTGCCGACTGCTTCGACTGTATAAATCAATCCAAGGAAGAGACGATGGGCAACAAGAAGACATCTCGTGTTTCCTGAGAGGCATTCTGGTTTTCTTCTTGAGAGCAAAAATCAAGGGCAGAGTCTGAGCAAGGACGAAATGCATCGTACCATTTTTGGGCATTCTTTTGCTGTGCTCGTGGCACCCGTCCTTCTCTCCGTGCTCGCGTTCAAGTTTCTCAATAAGAAGAAAGCTAGCGCGCGTGGAAATGCGGAAGATTCTGATACCGACACACCTGGTTCGTCGACTATGCCGACAGGAACTAATTCCGGTGGATCTAGTTCGAATCCGCCAGAAAACTCTAATGATGCATCTAGTTCGTCGATCGCACTGTCTGGAGACTGCTACGAGGTGTTCTTGAGCTTTAGCGGCCGGGATACTAGACTTGGCTTCACCGATCACCTCTACAATGGGCTCGTCGACGCCAGAATCCATACTTTCAGAGACAATGAGGAGCTCCGCCGAGGCAAGAAGATCGGCGACGATCTTTTTGCGGCCATCAAGAACAGTAAGATCCTCATTCCCATTCTCTCCGAGAATTATGGTACGAGCAGTTGGTGTCTGAATGAATTGGTTCAAATAATGGAGTGCGAGAAGAATAACAAGGAGACTATAGTGTTGCCTATATTCTACAAAGTGGAACCATCTGACGTGGGACATCAAAAGGGGAGTTTTGGAGATGAATTTCATAAGCGTGAGAAGCGTTTGTGTAAAAGGAGAGGTTTCGACTCAACGATGTTGAAGAAATGGAAGGACGCACTCGAAGAAGTCAGCTCCTTGAAAGGACACAACGTCACTGGGTAAAAAATTTCACCAAAACATTCTCTACTTTCTTTCAGTTTGGGTGGATTTTTTTTTTTTTGTTCGAAAGAGTTTGGGTGGATGTTTACTAGTAATATTCCTGTCTGCTTCATTTTCCCTTTTCTAAGGTTTCTTTTTAATGAAGGAAACTCTGTAAGATCTTGTTAGCAGTAAAATCCTCTGATGCATGAGTCATATTATTTTTTAAGAATTACTTTAATGATGTTGACAAACCTAATTTTATATTTTATAGTAAGGACCCCATTCGCTTCAGTAGTATAAGATTTTTCAAATGAATTTGTATTGTTATATCCGTTTTTATTGTTTAAAGTAGAAACTACATTTTGACCCAAAAAAAAAAGAAAATTTATTTGAGACCAATAGTACAACTTATTGGTGGTTCCAATTTTGGAGCTCGTAACATCATACACCATAATTCTTTATTTTCCCAAGTTACATTTGTTAAATCATTAAAGTCGATAATTAGCTATTACAATTATTTTTACAAAAGAAATATCTGATTGGTTATATATGATTATGGTAAATATAAAAAAAGATCAACTTTATTATTTGTTTGTAACTTTTCAATGCATTTTCCTATCTTCAAGTTCAACACATGATTTCTATCTCATACAATTACATAAATTGAAGAGTTGTTGTCATTTTGGGGAAAAATTACTTTTCTACTTTCCAATAAAATCAATATCAGATTGACTAAAATCATAGAACATAGACAATCAAATAGAAAATAACGTACACATGTTATCTAGAAACACGCCTAGAATCTTGCAAGCGTGTACATTTGCGCAAATAAGGAGAAAGCCCCTCAATTGAATTCCTCTTGTATAAAAATTTATGACATGTTTATTGACTGATGACTGAACTCTCGTAAGAGACTAGCTTATTGGATTTTTGCTTATTCAACCGCTCTCGAAAGTTTTCAAAGTTACATCCTCATCATACAAATATCTTTGGAAGCAACAAGTGTAAAACATAATATCAATCCATAATACATACAATATTCAGTATTCATTAGTGATACCTCAAGTTTCTTCCTGTTCAATACATAATGTTGGCCTAATAATGGTATGTGGCATTCCCAGTTTAGTCTTAGCATATGAGATAATATATAATTCTTAAGATTTATTCAACTTATGCATAGATTTATTTACTACTCTATTCTCATTAAATTAGCAATATAGAATTATTGTTGCAATGTCTTTGAACTCTTGTGACATTTGACAGGCCTGAAGGAGAGTTAGTGAAATCGATTGTTCGAGAAGTGTTGAGCGAGCTGATTACAAAGTTTGAGTTGGATATCCCTGAGAATTTGATCGGAATTGATAGTCATGTGGAGGAGGTTATGAAATTTGTAGCTAATAATTCTCGTGCCACCCTATTTGTTGGAATCCACGGAATGGGAGGCATTGGTAAGACAACTCTTGCTAAAACCATCTATAACCAACTCTTGAATCAATTTGAGTATCATAGCTTCATTGCCGATATTAGGGAAAAATATAAGAATGGCGTTGAGCAATTGCAAAATAAGTTAATCCATGATATACTGAAGAAAGAAAATCTAGTTCGTGATAAGGATGAAGGGATTAAGCTCCTCTCATCCAAATTTGAGGATAAGAAAGTATTGATACTTCTTGATGACGTGGATCTTGATGATCACTTGAAGTATTTGGCCGGAAGTCGCGATTGGTTTTCTTCGGGAAGTGTCATCATTATCACCACTAGAGATGAGAGTATTCTTGACAAAGCACGTGTTGATTACAAACATGACCACCAGGTTCTGGATAAGGATAGTTCTTTGATTCTATTTAGTAGGCATGCGTTTCGAAAGGACGTTCCTCCAAGTGAATTTGAGAAGCTCACTGATGAAGTTGTGTCCACCACCGGAAGGCTTCCCTTATCTCTTAAAGTTTTAGGTTCATTTTTGTGCGATAAACTGCGAGGAGTATGGGAAGATACGATAAAGCAATTAAGAAATGTTCTAGATAAGGAAGTGCAAGAAACGCTAAGGATAAGTTATGACTCATTAGAGGATGAGCAACAGCAGATATTTCTGGATATCGCCTGTTTTTTCATTGGCACTGACTTGAGAATTGCATCCTACATGTGGGATGCCTGCGGCTTTTACCCGAAGAAGGGGATTGCAGTATTGAGGTTAATGTCGTTAATCAAAGTTGGAGAGAATCATGAGCTCAAAATGCATGACCAATTGCGAGATCTTGGTCGGGAAATCGTTCGCCAGGAAGACAAGAAGAAGCCTTGGAATCGCAGCAGGTTATGGGACTCCAAAGAAGTCATGGAAGTGCTAGAGGAAGATGAGGTAACTGTTTCTCTGCTTTTGCCCCCTTGGTCCATGTTCTACTGTCAAAGTGATGTTGGTCCTCTGCTTAGTGCTTGCTCTAGTGAACAGAGAACGTTATGATGTCATTGTCCTTGTGTCTTTTTATTGACGTGATTAGAAGGTAGGAGGTTCCTCTTTCTTATTAAGTACTGCAGCTTATTTGAGACTCTTCTTACGCAAGTGTGCATTACGGATTTTTTTTCCCCAAGAATGGGGTACTTTGATACTTGATAGGGGTAGTTTATTTTGAAAATTCTGAATTTATACAATTAATTGGGTCACGTCCTTGATACGGGCAACAAATTACTTGACTATGCTACTGTAAACACTAACTACTTAGGATATATAAATCATAGAATTCTAACCTCCAGGTGTTAGAATTAATACAATTGGAGTGTCTATGGGTGCATTTTTCATGAAATTTCAATCATTATACCATAATTGAGAATCAAAGGGCATTTTATTTTATGTTATATTAGGTCAGGAATTACTGATTTACCAAAATTCTCATGATAGAATAGGAACACACAGACATGCATAACGTTAAGCGTACTTCATGCCATGACCGTTAAAAAGAGAAATGTCTTTTTTTTTTCCACATAAAAAGTCCTAGAAATAAGTACACTCTAATAAGTACTTTTAATTGTAGGGGAAAAATGACGCACGTTACAAATTCTGTCTATTCTCACCTTAAGTCGCCAAGCGTAATCCTACAAGGCTTATGGTGCTGACATGCACAACTAACGAAGTTTGTTGACATATATATATATAATCGTCGTGTTTGTATTGATTGATGTGGCTTACTATGTGTGTCAGCACAATGAGCCATGTAAAGTATTATGCGGTGATTTGCTGATGATAATGGATGGAACTTGTAATGGTTTGTCCGTTTTGTTTCATGATAAAAGGTTGATTGTTTTTGGTTTGTTCGAAAAGTGTGTGTGTGTGTGTTTTTTTTGTCCTAAATGTAAAAGGTTAGGCTTTTCTTTTTTTTTGAAAAGTTTGACAGATTGTATTATTTTAGGGGTGAGTAAAATGGATCGACCGAATTAGGATCTGTCTGAATCGACGGTCCGGTCCGATTCCCCGTTCCATAAAATTGAAACTAGTGATTTTTTGTCCGATTCCGAGTCTAGGGGGAAGTGGCCCGCTTGGACCAAATCCGAACAAATTATTTTTTACTTATGTTTTATTTCTTAGATGTAGACGTAATTTTAATTAATATATTAAAATTAAATTCCGTGTTGCTCGCCCTAGTAAATATTCCGCCGGTCCCGATCTCAAAAATTGGGAACTCGTCCTTCAGGTTTGGTTTCTAGTTCCTAAGTGAGATCAAATCAGACCGGGAATCAATCACCCATAATTACTTTAGCCCCAAGGACAAAAGGTCGGGCTTGTTTTTTAGATTTGGCCATGTGTATACTCAAACTCTGCCAATCGAATATTGAAGATCAACAATTACACCTTAAAATAACATATACTCGTTTTTGTTTTTGCCATTGGATTCATAACTAATTATGCTCAATTAAACTTGTGATAGTAGTTATATTTATATTTTCTTATGATGATTTTTATTTTATTAATAGTAACTAGAAGAGGGTTAACTAGCTGTTAAGTTTTACATATGAGCCATTAGATCAAAGGTTAATACCACGAAAAACCCAAAAATAGTACGTCTTTGATAAATTTACCCTAAATTATTTTTTTTATCACGAAAAACCTCAAACTGACACATCTGTGAAAATTTTACCCCCCAAAAAAAAATCCTAAACTGGTATCCTATGACAAAATTATTTTTTTGGTAGCTTCCGTTAAATTGGATTAATACCACAAAAAAGTTCAAATTATACACGTGTGACAAATAGCGTGTAGAAACACCAAATTAGTACACCCATTAACTGTCACGTGTCGTCCAACTTAGCAATTTGATGATAAACTTTAATAGAACTAATAGAGGGTAAATTTATCACAAGTGTATCAATTTGGGGTATTTGCCACATGTGTATTAGTTTGGAAATTTTCATGGACAAAAAAATAGTTTGGGATAAACTTGTCATAGGTTTATCAGTTTAGGGTTTTTCATAGTATTAACCTTGGATCAAAGTGTAAAATATGTTTAAAATATGCATGAGAAACTAGAAACTATAAGTCATAGAGAAATAAAACACGAAAAAAGATTGCATCGTAATTTTCTTTAAGATCCAAGTACTTATGGCCAATTTCAAAATCTAAGTTGACATCCTTCACTTTGTTAGCCTTTCTAAATACAGTTTTTTGGCCAAAAAAGGAATCATATGTTCACTTTGCGAGTCTCTAAAAGACATCGATGCATGTTAATAGAGATATGAAAAATGATAATAGATTATTTTAATTAGATATAAATAGTGTTAACCAACGTTGATTCTTACTTATAGGGAACAGAAAAGATCGAGGCCATTTATCTTGGCGAAAATAGCTCAAAAGGCTTTGGCAAAACAACTAACCTCACTGGCAAACAATTCCGGAAGTTGAGGAATCTAAGGTTCCTTGACGTGAGAAGGGCATATTTTAGTGGAGAATTTGAGAACTCGATTAAGAAGTTAAAATGGCTTCGGTGGAAGGATTGTCCCGAGAATTTTGAAGCAGAGAAATTTCATGCAACGGAATTAGTCGTGCTCCAATTGTGGGGAAGCGAGATATCAAATTATTGGGGAGGATGGCGCTCCATTATGGTAAGATGGAACAACAGGTCCTTTTTTTTTTCCTTCTTTTCCTTTGAATTATTATCACTCTGGGATAACCTCTTGACAGTTATAATATTTTTTATCAGATGGCAAGGAAGCTTAAATATCTTAACCTCAGTGGCTGTCATAATTTAGAAAAAACTTCCTTTCTCTCAGCTTTTGAGAAATTAGAGGTTTTGATTCTCACAGGTTGTCGAGGACTAGAGCAAATAGACCCTTCGATTGGAAACATGAAGTGTCTGGTACACTTGGTCTTGACAGGATGTTGGAACCTGAAGGGGCTGCCGGCAGAAGTGGGTAGATTAGAAGCACTGGAGCAACTCTTTCTAGATGGTTGTCACATTTCTTCACTACCAGACAGCATAGGGGCTTTGCAGAATCTAGAAATTCTGAACATTAGTGGCACATGGATTAAAGAATTACCCAATGATATTGGAAGGGTGAGAAAGCTCCGAGAATTACATGCTTCAGGGTGCCATGGACTAGGAGGGAAAATGCCGGAAAGCATCTGTAATCTTTCTTCCCTGCAATGCCTTGATTTGCATTCTTGCGAGAAGCTCCAATTGCCATCGTTGCTTCCTTCCAGCTTAACATATTTGAGTGTCACCTGTGGAAGTCACAAATTGCCTTCACTTTCCAACCTGACCCATCTCAAGGAACTGCAGCTTAGTAATAGTGAACTCCTGGAGTGCATCTGGGAGCATCCATCTATACCAGTAGAAAAAGTCATAAACACTTCCTTCGAATTGGAAATCTTGAAACTCCATGGCTGCATTCTCACGGAAACACTGGACATTTCGCAGTTTAACCATCTGAGGACATTATCTGTCGAGAAGTGCTATAATGTACTTGAAATTCGAGGTCTTGAAAAATTGCAGTATTTGGAAAGGTTGGAAATTAGTGACTGCGCTTCAATTAAAAGGCTTGCCCTTCCAAAACTTAAGGGTCTGAAGATATTAAAGGCTCCAAAGTGCAAGGACTTAGTCGAAATTGTAGGCCTCGATAAGTGTGAGTTCTTGAAAGAGCTAAATATCTCTTATTGCACTTCAATTAAGAGGTTGGACCTTTCAAAATCCAAGGATCTGAAGATATTATATATGCACTTATGCGAGAACTTGGTTGATATTCAGGGCCTTGATAAGTTGGAGTCCTTGGAAGCGATAGATATCATGTACTGCGCTTCACTTGAAAGGCTAAACCTTCCAGAATCCAAGGGTCTGAAAGAATTGAATGCTCTCAATTGTGTAAACTTGGTCGAAATTCAAGGCCTCGATAGGTTAGAGTCCATGGAATTATTATGGTTTAGTGGGTGCCATTCAATAGAAAGGTTGGATCTTCCGAAATCCAAGGGTATGAGAATATTCAGTGCTAGCGGTTGCAAAAACTTGGTTGAAATTCAAGGCCTCGACATATTGGAGTCCTTGGAAAAGATAAGTATCAATGGATGCACTTCAATTCAGAGCCTAGACCTTCCAAAATCCAAGGTTTTGAAGAAATTAAGCTTTAAGTCTTGTGAAAAATTAATCGAAATTCAAGGTCTTGATAGGTTGGAGTTCTTGGAAGAGCTAAAAATGTCAGGGTGCACGTCCTTTGGAAGGTTACCAGATTTATGTTGCTTTGACACCTTGCGTAAGTTGGCAATCAACTGTTGTGACAACCTTTATGATATTCAGGGCCTAGAGAGATTCTCATCATGTGAACGTTTACGGATTGAAAACTACAAGTCATTAGCAAAATTCCCAAACTTGTCAAATTTTCATAATTTATGGACATTGTTCCTATTAAATTGCCATGAACTTCAGGAGATCCCTGGGCTTGCAACATCTCTGCAGCATATTGCTATCTTAGGATGTTCCTCGATCGAGATCTTACCTGATTTTTCATCATGTACCATGTTGTTCAGTCTCGTTGTGCAAGATTGCAAGAAACTGACTGAGCTCCGAGGGCTCGAGAAATTGGAGTATCTAGAGGGATTGGACGTTTCTGGATGCAAGTCACTCAAGAAATTACCAACATTACGTAGAACACGGATTTATCAAAATTACGAGAAAGTGCCATTTGACACATACAATACATGGAGAGGTTATGATCCAGAATATAGTTCAGATGATCCACATTTCTGAGGTACACGAAGCATGTACGCTACCTTTTCTCTTTTGAGATCTATAATCCAATTTTCATTTTTAATTCCTGTTTGCGATTTCTTTTAAGATTTATTACCTTTTCATTGTATTTCCTGGCTGACAGTGATACTGTTTTCTTACTTGAATTCAAGGAATCGGCAAGGAAATGGTCGTGGAAGTAAATGTGTGCTTCGGCAAAATGGTTCCGCTCATCATGCCTTTAATGGAAATGGATCAAAAGGCCTTCTAAGTGATTCACATTTCGTTAGCCATCAGGTAAGATTCTTCATCCTATGCTGAGAAACAAAGATCCTCGGCGTTCGACAGATTCTGGAATGCAAGAATTACCTAGTAAAAAACTGATGGATGCGGCCATTTGATAGCATGCCGAAGGTAATCGTATAGGTCGAGAAATGCTGAATGAAGGACCCTATATGGAGGTCATGATATTAACTTTTAGTTTGCTCTGCGATCACCATGCAGTTCATGCTTGCGTGTTTCTAAGGTGCAATTAAGAATGAATTTACAGGGCAAAAGGAACATGTTGAGAGGGCATTCCTTAGTATGCATACGCTTCTGGCTTGGGACAAAATTTGTCCAGGCATTGTGTTCCGTACATTTTATCTCACAGAATTGTTTACATTAGCAGATTAAGGTAATCGTATTGTTAGTGGGATTTACTTGCCGAGAAGTATAACACGGAAAGCGTTAGTCACAGAATTGTTTACATTAGCAGATTAAGGTAATTGTATTGTTAGTGGGATTTACTTGCCGAGAAGTATAACACGGGAAGCGTTTCCTAAATTTCCAGAGGAACTTTTCCTTTATCCTATATGCCATTGAAAACTGTCTTGCATTCATTATGATATATGAATAGCACATAACGATAAGGTATTACATCCCCCAAAAAACAACTTAAGTTGAATTCACTAGACTAACTTAGTCAAAGCTGCTCTCGTTGATGCTGTTAGATGGCTGCATTGAAAGAGATCAGAAAGAGAATTGTCGTTGAGTTTGGCAAACAAAGATGAGTGAAGTTTGGGGTATTATTACTATTTTTCTGATGTTGGAGCTGGATTGAATTCATTCGATTCACTGGCAGGATTTGGTTATTATTCCACTGGTTGTGATGCAAATGCTGAAATATCCAAAAGACCTTTCGGAAGGCACTTCTAAAAGGAAACAAAGTGATCAAAGGATCAGGAGTTCGACATTTCTTGTTCTTCTCTAAAAGCTGACAAAACATCCTTGGAATGGTAAAGGATGTCCGGATACTGCTATCCCACATTTACCTGATTAAGTTCCACAGTAGCATTGCAGATCCGAAACTATCCGACTACTTTACGAGGTTTCCAAAATACTGGAACTCTAGCCAATTGGTTTGATATACTGCCCAATAATTTGGAGTCTTTATTCACAGAGAGTTGTTTGTGATTCAGGTTTGGATCTTCATGCTAATGTGGAAGCTACTCGATGATTGGCTGCTAAACTCTGTTGGGTTAATAAAGAACTCAAGAGGTTCTTACTCTGGGAAGCTGCTGTCAGAGTTGGCTTGTTATGGTGGTAACAATTGAAATTAGTTGGAGCTGTCTTCGTGTGCTAAGGTTGATCATCTTCCAGTTGCACCCTGATTGGCTTAGGTTTGTGCACTTCCTGTTCGTAGACTTTTCTTGACCTGTCTTGATTCGTCGAATTGCCCATGTTTCTTTTCCTCGAAATGTTATTTGTGAAAATTCTGGTACAGCTTGGATTATACCTAATTGGATACTGAATGTACTAACAGCGGGACTTCTGAAAATGAGTTCACTCATTTGGCATTGGCTAAGAATGTGCCCCATTTCAGTCGTTTGGCCTTCGAGTGATCGAGAATCTTCGGTGGCACCAACGCCTCGAATTATGCCTAGTAGGCCTACAGAGAAAAAGAGAAGAGATGCAGGAGAATTTAAAAATGGATTCAAAGTGTCGAGGCAAGGCACGGAAATCATATGACATTTGTGCTTCAGGCTAGAAAAATACTAAAAAAATAATGGCCATTGAAACAAAAGAAAAAGGTAAGGTTTTGTTCATTATGTGTTTGTAGTCTCTGTTTTGATGGGATTTATCGCACACCGAATTAGAACGGTCACACAAAAAATCAAGTAAAATAGGTGGCGCAGAGTTTACCCAAGTTCACCTCAGAATAGGGCTACGTCCTACAAAGAGATCTCACTATGATGTTTAGGTTTATAGCCACAACTCGTTACTTTGATCAGCAAAAGCGAGCAAAATATATATGCCCAAAACGGGCCCAAAACATAAACCTATGCGAAACCTTTATTAAGCCCACAACATACGGATTAACTTAAATAAAAGCCCAAACCCGCTGACCGGGCAGCGGGACACCCATGTCGGGAGCGCTGCCCCCGAACCCCTACATCCTACCCGCATGGATCACGTGTCGTCGGATAACACTTTGGTTTCCCTAAGCTCACGTGGGTATACCTGGTGTGAAAAACAAGAGTCCTCGAAATTACGATATTTGAACCGAATCACGCAAATCCAGTAAATTTGGTATTCGATTTCCCTTCCTTTCCTTCCGTCTATCTCATCGATTTGCTTGTCTATATTCACAACAGGCATCTCACACATTTATCACGACAGTGGGATTTTTTTTTTTTTTTGGTCCGAACGATAGTGGGATTAGAGGTACCACTTTATGGTAGTAAACGTATTATGTAAATATTTGAAATTTGACTTGACAATATGCACCTTTCATCCAGCGGCCAAAGCAAGACATTATGAAAAAGAAGCAAGAAAAAACGGAAACAAGCAGCGGCGCAATTGAACGACTTTGAAAGTGTTGGATCAATAAGATCTCCAAGAAAGAGGAAAACGGACAAGAATTAGCTGTTTAAAGAGTTGGAAGTATCAAAAAAAAAAAAAGGAGAGAGAGAGAGAGTTGGTAGTATGATATGTTCTTGTTATTTTTGTTGTTATGAACTCTTCAGTTTAAGATCAAGAGACGGAGTCTTTTGTTTATATTTTCTGCAAGTGTTTAAGATTTGGGAATGATAGTGTTAGGAACCCAAACATTCTGTTGTCTATAAACAAGACGTTTAGGGACCATATTGAATAATCAGTGATCACCAACGTAGATGTATAAAAAAAATAGACATGTTGACTCATCATTAAAAAGGTCCTACTCGACGTATGATATTCTATGTCATCAAGTAATTGACTTGTCGTTTTGTCATATGAAAAGACTACATTGAGCAATCAGTGACCACGTTAGACATATTATAATTTTAGGTACGACATTGCAGATCATATCAAAGTTTGGGGGCTATTAGTATCATTTTACCTAAAGGAAACTACCAAAAATGCACTAAATCGTTTGTAAATCAATCTAGTAAATTTTTAAATAAGAAAATAAGTAAAAGACGATCTTGTTAAATTTTTGAGTGAGTAAACAATACATAATTTTAATAACGGTGCTTTATCGTATTAAAGTTAATCTAGATTTTTCTATGTTTCGTGTAATTGAATAAATTCATCTTGTAATGATGTGTCAAATTTCTAAAAGATAATTGCAAGATCTCCCTTGTGTGATAGTTGTCACACTCCTTGTTGTAAAGAGTTTTCGTTCGGTATATTAGGGTCTGTTTGGTAGTGTTCCCGTTTCTCTGTTTCTGTTCTCGAGAATAGTAAAGAACAAAAACATGTTTGGTAATGCAAATAATTATGATCTGATTTTGTGTTTCGGAACACTTTTGGACCACTTTTCAGAACAAAAAAAAAAGTTAATTTTTGTGTTCCGGAACACTTTTGCAAATCACTGTTTTCCACGATATACTTCTATGAATTTTTCCTCGATACTTTCAGTTCTTGTTGAAACATGATTTATAATTATAATTATAATTATATTTATTTTAAAAATTAATTTAAAAATAACAAAAAAAAAATCATAAAATTACAAAATCAACTTTGAAAGCCTTGGCTGAGCCTTAGGAACCAATTTTGAATTAAAAATAGTTTTAATATTTTTTATTTTTTTAATTTATTTAATTATAAAATACCCAAAAAATTAGAAAAATATCATTCGTGGTCAGAAAAATACAAAAATATAGTTGATATTTTTATTTTAATTTCCTCTTCAAGAAGGTATTTTTAAATCTAAAAAAGATTAACTTTCTTTTTCGCAACTCTTTTTTATTTTTTCGTTTCTTTTTCTTAATCACTATTTGATTTAATTATTTTTTCTTCTCTTTGTCATCAAATATAATTATTTAATTTAAATGAAAATTGGGAACAAAAATTTTATGCAGTTACCAAACGCGTTTATGTTCCTAGAGCAAAAATTTTAGCAGTTACCAAACACGTTCTGATTCTCAAAAATCATCCGAGAACAGAAACAAGAAACAGGAACATTGCCAAACAGAGCCTTAGTGTTTGTGAGTGATTTGCAAGGGAGAATAAATTGCAATAAAAAGCATCGGATTTTCCAAAAGATAAAATTTAAAAAAGAAGCCCGATATGTCTGTTGCAGAGTCACATATGTGCATTAGTCTAACAATAATGGATTCCAAAAAATCAATTAACATGGAAATTGGCATACATTATGGTTATTGAGTGATAATGACTATTGTAGATAAGAATCCATGTCATGCAATGCCAGCTCCAGCCTCGCCGGCCGACAAAACCCAACTTGCCCTCCGATTGCTGTCAGAATGTTCCTGCGGTTATACAAATGAAGCCTTACCTCATAAGAGACAACGAGAAACGAAAGCGCCAAAGTTTGCAAAGGACCTGACTTTCAGCATTTTGCTTTACCTAACACGTAAATCAATAAACCCCAACATAAGCATCGTAACTGGGTAATGCTTTACCTAACACGTAAATCAATAAACTCCAAGACGGTGAAAGATCTTTATCGCCGATCATTTCCAGCGAAACACATACATATTTTAGACCTAATGCACATCCCCTTAACAGTTTTGCAACAGTCTGATCGCTTTATAGCATGCTAATAATTTCTTAAGATCCTTGACTCGCGTGAGTAGTGAAATGAAGTCTCTCCATTTGGATACTATAATTTTTTACAATCTCAAAAGTGAGAGGGCCAAAAGTCCTATATGACATCAATAGCTTAAATATATTCAAGAAAATACCTTCGCCCATATATATATAAAGGAAAAGCTTAACGGTGCAAACCCTGAACTAACGCTTTGCGTGTATTTACGTTGCTTCTAGGTCGAAACTTTCTCAACTATTTTATTATTATTCCTGGGCAGGTAAGGCTGCATATGGTAACATTTCTGTTCTTGAAAACATTTTTTGAACAGAAATATTTTTTTGTGTTTCTGTTCCCGACTACGATTTATGAGAACAGAAACACGTTTGATAAGTATAAAAAAAAAAAACACTTTTTGTCGGCGGCGGCTGTAGGTGGTGATTCCAAAAGTGTTCCAAAATCCAAAAGCATGTTTTTTTTTTCCTTCAAAAGTATTCCCTGGAACAAAATGTTCTCCGGAACTCTTTTGGAACATTTTTTAACCATATGCGTTTTTATTTCAAAAGTGTTTTCGGAACACTTTTGGAACAGAAACACTTTCTCTGGAGTGTTTCTCCAGTGTTACCATACGCACCCTAATTGTATCGCCTAGAACTTTGTGGTGCATTGAAATTTCCACGCAGGACGACAAAGAGTATAAGCGCGTGACTACTGCTCCCTATAGAATGAATTGTTAATTTATGTGTGAGCCTGACAAGTTTGAATCATTGGTTGGCGCTACACTAGACCACTGGTTGCCAATGAATGGGTTTTGATTATGTTGGAAACGAATTCCTAATTTGTATACGGAATAATGTGGAAAACTACTGATTAATGCCCAAAATCAACTTACTTGTATCACCGATCGGAATATGATCACACGAGAAACCGCACTAATTGTCCATAGATTAGATGTCGCCTTCGCAGTCCGAGAGTCCTTTGTCACCTTCGATGCAATTCAATGTCGGAGGGGGGAGTGACGTTTGTCGTTCTTTTCTTGAACAAGCGTCTGTATCTCCTAGAGGAAGAGAGAAAGAACTGACGTCTTTTTATTTGACATCGTTCAAATTGACGTGAAGAGACACGTCTCTTCAAATTGCAGATAACCGCTATTGCGGTTATCTGTGGTGGTGGGTGTGATTGCCCGCATGGGCGCACACCATAAGTCTCATAGTCCTTCATCTCTCACTCGCCCATGTAGGGCAAACAGCTCACACATGTCCACAGAGGACTAATAACTCCCACTCGTCCACAAGGGACCAAGCATAACTCTCTTTATATCTGCAAAGTTCATATTGACAAATAATCCGTGCGACCAGCATACACTGAGAGCTCGTTGTCACACATCCGTTGGGAGTATATGACAGCTCAAAATGGACATAATTAAAAGTATATTTCTGTATGTTGTACCCTAGATCGATCAGTAACATACATATCTCTTTCTGGATCTCATTTAAGTATGATATGTTATATTCACAATTATGATCACACTAAATAATCATAACCGACCGGTCTGTGAATATAAATCTATAATGTGACTCAAAAACTCGAAATCGATCTTTCTCTTCTATTATACCTCTCAATTTTAGTTCAGCTTGCTTTTCTAGAAGTGTCCCTTTAGATCGAATCAATTTCATGACCATAGGTAATATCCTAAGACAGCGAACACTAAATAGAAATCTTGAGAATAACAAAGAGTCGTGAGGGCACCAAATGAGGAATTTTTTATCCTTGAGAGTCTCACATGGCATAGAAAAGTTGAGATCATAACTTTTGCCAACTCTCATTGCTCGACAATGGATACGTAATATGAAGTACGTATTACGATATTTTCTCCTTCCCCATGGAGCGTATGTCTTTCTATTTTAATACCGTATAGATGATTACTTAGACATACTCAATGTCTAACCAGAGTTCACGTAACAATTCCAACCAAGAGTTTCCATCAGAACTCTCATCTGACAATAAAGACAGATAAAGTGAAATACGTGGGAGGGCTAATAATAAAAAAAATCTCTTTATTTCACTTTCGGACATTATAAATAATAAGTCCTCATCTTAACATTCTGTTAAGGCAGCATAAATATTTTAAACTTCAGCTCTTAATTATCATCTAGATAATAAGCTTAAAATTGTCTCATCTCCATTCATCACGTAGTGAATAGAGCGATTACCCATGTGAGTGGGCTAATCTCTCATCTTCCGACATACCTTCTCAAACTAATGTACTGAACATTAATATACGTAAATGTTACACAAAATCATAGACATTACTAATGATAACAAATATCATTAAATCATTAACTATCATCGGCATCAGTAATGATAACAAATATCATTAACTCATTAACTGTGAACTTTGGGAAACAGAAAAATCTAATACTCTAATTTCCACGCCCTTCTAGAGATTCTAATTCAAAGAACTAATCTTTATTGTCAACAAATGACCAAGTTAAAACATCTCTAGTAATTCATTTCATCATAGGATCTGCTTTCATTCCATGCGTAGATATGCACTATATGTTCACATCTTTTCATGCAAACATGTCTTCCACAACATTATATTCCGAGTCGATACTTTTGGTATGGTAATGGATCTTTAGTGTAAGCTCTTGCTACTTAACTATCACAATTAACTAATAATTGAACTTGTAGCATCCTTAGCAACACCTCATTGATCCAAACATCTCTCATGTCATAGACCCTTTTATACTACTACTAATAACACCACGAGAACATCTTCCATCGTTGATAAGGCCATACACATTTGCTTCTTACTTTTCCATGATATGGCGCCATTACTTAGCAAGAACGCAAATCCAGAGGTAAAATTCATCTTATCTATATCTCCCCCTCAATCAATATCAATACACTTTCAAGGTGCAGATCTCTACCTTGAATATTCAGTAAATTAGTCAGCAGTACTTTCACATAACGGCAATTCGGTACGCTTGACCTATATTGGATTGGTACCTTCTTACCATTCCAACTGAATAACAAATATCAGGTCTTGTACGTATCACAACGTACATTGAGCTCCCAACAACACTAGCATATGGATCGTTATCCATTTCTTTATCTCATTATGGAGTTTCAAGACACATATTTTGGCTCAAATATTTACCACTTGCAATAAGAGTATATCATCAGCATATAATGATAAAATTACAAATTGATTTTATGATCTTTTGATATAGATACACAATGACCTTTATCAATCGTTACAAAATCATATGCCACTAAGACATCATGAAAAACGTATATATCAATATCTCAACGACTGCTCAGGGCCATATTCTTGGCCTTCATTCACAAATCCTACAGGTTGGTCCATACAAGTTTCTTCTATTAATTCTCCATTGAGAATTGCAGTCTTTACGTCCTTGATGTAATTCTAGATCCATACTCATCATTATTACCAGAATAAGGTGAATTGGTTATTACGTTTCACCATAAAACGAGCCTCCCATTTCTCAAACAAGCCGTCAGCTTTACACTTTCTTTTGAGAGTACACTTGCTCCCAATGGCTTTGCGTCCATTCGAAAGATCAATCAGCTCCCAAAACTTTGTTTGATCTCATTAACTCCATCTCCTTTTCCATTACTTGTATCCATTTTTCCTTATCAGGGCATATCGGAGCCTTAATTCCTTGACTTATTCTCTTCTTGTTGAGCTACCATGAAAGCTTTATATTCATTTTCTAAACGTCAACAATTTTACGGTTTATGACTTGTTCGCCAAATTGGAAATCGTACACTTAGTACATAATTCTTCATTACGTTCCCACACAGATCAGACAACAATGACATCTTCTTCACATTAAGTGGTTGCAATTGAGACTAATTCGAAATAAATTCCTCACTTCTCATATTGCTCCCACTTGGATAAGATGCCCTAGAAAAATCATTGTCACTATCCTAGAATTCAAATTCATTCACTAAGAATGTGACATTTCGTGATTCAAATTTAGTTACACTTCCCACTTTCTTGTTCACCTATAGTGCTTACCCTTTCAAGTGCTTTTAGTATTTCACGAAGATACTCTATTGCCTCGGGGGCTTAATATCCCATACTTGTGGGAGAATAGGTGTGTATAGAAAGCACATCAATGTCTGAGATAACACAAATCTCATTTTCGACCCGTTCACAACTTATATGGACTAGAGGTAACTGATTTATAAGGCATATAGTTAAGTATATAGACAGACATCAACAAAATAGCACCACAAAGGATGATATACACTATAGTATGTGCCATCACTGACTTAACCATTTCTATTATGATCTGTTTCTTCTCTATACTACTCCATTATTCAAAGAAATCGATGGAATAGTCAACTATCATTCTATTCTTTTTTCATCACATAAATATCTGAACTAATCAGATAAATTTTCTCGACCTCGATCGGTCAAATAAAATTTCTCAAAGCAACTAATGCCTGAAATTTATGAAAGATCATAAAACAATAAATCCGAATCGAGTGTAATTATACAAATGTGATGAAATAAACAGTTTCATGCCTTTCTATCACAGTCATTGAACCACATATGTCGGAATGGATATCAGCAAAGGAAACTCAGCTCTTATTTCTTTTCTAAATAGTTTCCTTATTGTTTTTCCTACTAGCCAATGCTCATAAATAGGCGATATTTCCAATATTGCCCAATAAGCCCTACTTGACTTATTTAAACATCTACTATTGGCCAATATGATCAAATCTAGCATGCCACAGATTCTTATCATCACAAAGATGAAAATGAGGAATAACATTACATTATTGTACTCAACAATCGACAAAATTAAAACCATCTAGAACCATAATAACTTGTTACCAGCAACAAGTCAACACCATCGTTATGAAAGTTTATATTGAAATCAAGTTAACCCATATAAATACGGAAAATTAATTCCATCGAGTTTTTGGAGCATATTACACGTTATGTAGGAATAAGATGCGACCATTGCGCATATTCAATTTGGCTAATGCCAATTCTTTTATCTTTCACTAAGAAATTACTTCCCACATTCATTCACTTTGCTCCAAGTAGAACTCATTGAAATTCCATTAAGGTATTTCTATGATTTGCTAAAAAGCTTGTGGCCCTAAGTCTACAATCCACAAAGGATGATATTCAGTTACAAAGACTGAACTACAGACATATGTACATTCTCATGTGCACAAAGAACTTTTTAAACTTCTTTAGCTCACCACAATCATAAGCAAAGTCACTTTAATTTCTATAGATAAAACACTTCACTTCTAAAATGTTTTTCTTGAAAGGACGTTTTCCTTTCTCATGTCGGTTAAACTTCGATTTCTATTTTGAAGAATTTATTCCTATGTTCTATCCACTTCTTAAATCCACCTTGACGCTTCTGGAGCACAAAGCTCATTCGAACTAGAATCAACATTACAAATGTCTATTTTAGGTTTTGCCACCATAAGGCAATCCATCTCTAGTTTAAGGCGTCGCGCAATATCCTTAAAAGTCTTTACTCATAATGTGGATCTAGTGGATTTTCATATGCACATTGCTATGAAATAAAGAACAGACTACTGCTTGCACTTGCTATTCATCAGTCAGAATGGAGTCTGTATCTTACAGTTGTCGCGACCCTCCCGAGCAGGTGTCTTGGCTAGCGAGGTTTAATGGGCCGTCCGATGTTGTATGATCGGACGCGGGCCTCCCCCAAGGTCCATTACCCAAGTCGCAATTGCTGGATATATGTGATCGACCTTCAGTGTGGTCTAGTGACATGTGATAAGTGTACATGCCAAGGAGTCGCCACCAATCGTTTTGTGGAGGGTACGATCGGAAACCCTATCAAATAGTTGGGAGTGGTCTATTCGATCCTGCGGAAACCAGAGAATTGGGTTCGGGGACTTAGTTACGTCAAATGTCAGAGTTGACGCACTTTCGGTACCTAAGTTGAATGGTTTATCTGATCTTAGGATTTCATACAGGCGAGTGTGGTACAGATCATAAATCTAGGAGTTCATGCAGATGGGAATTACTAGCCTATCACTCACAATCAATAGAAATAAGTGCGCAAATCAAGGATCCAGTACATGCGGATAAAACACATGAAAGCAGCATGGCATCCCTAATGAGGCCCTATTAGCCTAGAGAAATGTCAATCAAGGATTAAGAGTGATTCGGACATGATTCGCCCATGAGGGGCAGAATCGTAATTTTGAACTATTCAGGGACAATTCGCCTTGAAAAGGGAAAATTTGTCATTTTAGATGAATTGGGAAGTCAAAAGACAGGAAATATAGACTTGGCCATCAATCCAATCCATTTCCTATTTTTCGAGAATTTCCAGGATTTTTCTGGAATTTAAAAGTGATTTTATCCTCGGAGGGGTAAAATCGTCATTTTGGACAAAGATGAGAACTGAAAATCTTAAATATTAGGGTTGGTCGTCCACCTGACCCAAACCCTAACTTTAAGCAAGTTTCAGGATTTGATCGGAACAAGAAAGACGATTTTCCCTTTGAGGGCAAAATCGTCATTTTGAGAAAAGAGGCGGGACTCGAAAACCCAAACCTAACAATTGATCGCCTACTCAACCCTAATTCTTACTTTGGTATAATCGGTCTTATCTCGCATATACAGCTGAGGCGACTTACCCATAAAGGGTAATATCGTCAAGTCTTGGAAGAACAGATAAGAAATCCCAAAAATAGGGTTGACCAGTTGTCTGTGGTCAATCCTCGATTTTTGGGGATTTCTGGAGTGTCTAGTATTTTTCACAATTTTTCCACATTTTTTTTGGAATTTTCTAGAATTTTCTAGCATTTATTTGGATTTTCTAGGATTTTTCTGATTTTATTATTATTATTATTATTATTATTTTAAAATCATTTTCTGATTTTTTTATTAAAAAATGTTATCCGGGCCGGGTCGGGTGACCCAGCCCACGACCCGCGGCTATCGGCCCGGCCCGAATCCGGGCCGCCTCAAAACGGCGTCGCTTCAATCCTCCCGCTCGAATTTTCAGTTCCCCGCCTAAATCGAACGAGTGGCCCTGATTGCGCCACGTGGCGAACCCGTGGACGGCCTGATCTTCATAAGGAATCAACGGACCAGATCTTACCATGTGTCGACATTGAACCGCTTGATGTAACAAAAACGACTGACGACCACGATTGAAAGGCAAGATTGAATCTTGACCGTTCAATCTATGGCATTTCTTATTTCTGAAAATTCTTTTTATTTCCAAAAATGTAAGATCGCGACACGTGGCCAACTATCCACCGTCCGATCGTTTTTTGTTATTCGGTTATAACAACCGATGCTGACGTGGCTGCCACGTGGGCGCCACGTCAGCGATACGTCAGCGTTGACTGGTCAACTCTCGTTGACCAGTCAACAGCTCGCCGGGGAAGACGATCGGCGACGGCTCTGTTTCGCCGGCGCCTCTTCGGAAAGCAGTTTCTCCGCCTACAGACCACCAAAGCTCGCGAAACTATCGCCATTCAACTCGTTTTGTCAAGCTCTACCACATATACCAAGCTTCACATAGCAGAACCAAGTCTTGTCTAACTGCTGTCTCCGGCCGAAGGTAAGCTTCGGCGGCTATCTGTCTTAGCCGTTTCTACCATCGTTTTAACCACACAAATCAATCAGGAAGCATCACAAGGGTGCGAGGAAACTTACCTGGCCGCTGTGAGGGCTCGATTTAACCTAAAAAGGAGCTATAAAGCTCACGGCCAGTCGGTCAAGGTTGGTGGTTGACTCGATAGTTTCATGCAGCAAATGAACGAAAACGAAATGCAACGGAGATCAGCCATGCTCAATGAACAGATTAAGACCAATAACAAACAAAATGATCGACAGAATTGAGACATGCCATTGGAGGCCGAGGTAAAACTTGAAGATATTTCTCACATTTCTTCGAGGTCAGAGACTAATCGCGCGGGTTTGGAGGTTACTTCGAAGCTCCAGGAAGTCGACGACGATGATCACCAGCGTCGGTTTTTCCGGGGATGATCCGACGAAGCTTACGAAGGTAAGCTTCGGCCGCCTCTCTCTCTCTCTCTCTCTCTCTCTCTCTCTCTCTCTCTCTCTCTCTCTCTGCAAGTTCTCTCTGCGAACCTTCCTTTTTGAGCTCTCTCGACGAAGATCCTTTTTTAACTGATCCCCCTCAACAGATTTCTTCCCCCACCGTTATACCCGAACGGCTTCTGCGAACGGACTTCTCGAGCTCGCGTCACGTGCCGCAGGCGCGTGCGTTTTGGCATGTTGACTTCGAGCTCCATCTGGTGAATGTCTCGGAGCTATTTTGCGCGCCTGGGTGTGTTGATTTCTCCTCCGATTGATCGAGCTTCCTCTTGCTTTCCCCTGTGCGCGTGCAAAGGAAGAGCAATTCTGTTTTCTCTCTTTTCGGGTTGGTCAACCGGTGTTGACTGGGTCGGTCAACTCGACCCAGTTGACCCGGTTCTACTTTCTTTGTTCAAATTGGATGTCTATATGTGCCAAGATCACAAAATTGACACTAAAATTGGACTCCATGGCACAGACTCCATCTAGAAATGTGATTTTCGTGACAAATTCCTCTTGAATTGATTGAAAACCCCAAATGTAAGGTGGGATCCGAATTTGATTTTTGCCAAATTGAAGTTCTTAATGGAGGAATTGGCTCCAATTGAACCCACCATAAGATTTATGAGGTCAAATACTATAGGGAGGAAGCAACGGGGTTCTATGGGTATTCCTCAGAAAAGTTTAATTTCAGAATTGGTATTATAGGGACTAAAATGGAAAGACTTTTATGCAATTGGGTCCTTAAAGCCAAAAATTGATCCAATCAGGGCACATTTGAACCAAATTGAAATGTAGGGCGATCAAGTTGAATGTCAATACTCGAAAAATGCAAAAGATTGCAAATAAAAAGACTCAAAACATATTTTTTTGACAAATTTAACCCTGTGTGTTACAAAGAAACACACAAAATTAAACTTGAATTTCGACTCTTGATGGGGTCAAGATGACAAGGGATTTAAAAGAAAAATATTGACTATTTTCCTATATTTTTGTGACCTCAAATTCTATTTTTTATTGATTTTTCTAGTATTTTCCTATTTTCTAAAAATACTAAAAAAATATGAAAAATTATTTTTGGGTCAAAAATGGTTCCTTGGGCTTGGCCAAGGCCACCAAAGTTGATTTTGTAATTTTTTGACTTTTTATGGATTTTTTGTGATTTTTCAAAATAAAGCTGAAAAAGACTTGGTCAAAAATCAGGTGTCAACAGCTGCCCCTCTTTGAGAGGAATCTCGTGAGAGGTTTCGCTCAAAGACAGGTGTCACCTGAGTCTAGACCGACTCGACTGGAGAAAAGAAAAACGAATCTTGACACTCAATCTCTCTTGTCCCGCTGGTGAACGCTCTGCTCCTTATTCTTTTGCTGATGTGAGAGAGAAAGTAGAGATGCCCACCTGCCTTTTACCTGTTGATCACCTACCTGATGCTTGTGCGGCATGCGCGGTGTATAGCGGGTTCAAGTGAATACCTAGGGACTCATCTTTTGAGTATCCTAGGGCGGTTAAACTCTAGCCTGTATGGTAGGCCGTACTAGAATGTGATTTCTATACTTGACGGGAACCTGTGAATGACGCACCAAGTCTCTTAGGGATTTTCGGGGTTTTGATCCGTATGGTGGATCAGACCATGAATAGGACTCCTCTCTGCTAAGAACTTATGGATGACGCACCCAGTCTCTTAGGGATTGTCAGGGGTTTTGATTCGTATGGTGGATCACACCATGAATAGGACTCCTCTCTGCTAGGAACCTATGGATGACGCACCCAATCTCTTAGGGATTTGTCGAATATTTTGATCCTTCAGGGGGATCAGGCCAAGAATAGGACTCCTCTCTGCTAGGAACCTATGGATGACGCACCCAGTCTCTTAGGGATTTGTCGAATATTTTGATCCTTCAAGGGGATCAGGCCAAGAATAGGACTCCTCTCTGCTAGGAACCTATGGATGACGCACCTAGTCTCTTTAGGGATTGTCAGGGTTGAATATCATTCTTTCCCATCAAGTCTAAAATATGCAAATGATTTTTAAAAGTCAATCGTCGGAAATTACTTTAAAGACATGATTATGCAGATGCCATGAGATATGCATGGGCCAACTTAATTGCATAGTTCATTTTGAAGAAATGGAAATTAGGACCTTTTTCAGGTCTCGAAGGCCTGACTTAAAGCCTAACTTGAATTTCAGGGAAGTGAATTATGCAATTTAGTCAGGTTCACTTAGTGACTAGAGGAAAGTGGGATGAACTTTTATTACAATCAGGACGCCTAATGAAAGAAGGGTAGGGAAAGATTCTTCAAACAAGAAAGCCATAAAAGGTCTATGGAATGTGAGGATCTAAATCACTCTTGACAGTCAGTCGGGAACTCTCCTTCAATCAAGTGTAGGGGAGTTATCTTCTATGTTCTGGTGAAAAAGTCGTAGCTCCTCTGGCCATTCTTTGGTCCACGGTGTGACGACTTCAGGAGCCTTCTCGGGTTTCACCTTCTTGAGTGTGATACGCTTTGGCTTTGTCTTGGTAGCAGGACGTCTTCTTTTTCCCCAAAAAGTGATCGTGGGTATACTTTCTTTGGTTAGTAGTTCGGCCTTCCGACGAGCATATGCCTCCCTGGCTAACTAGTTGCGGCGCTGTCTCTTCATCTCCAGATAATCCTTAAACATCTCGTCCGCTTGTCGCTTGAATCTGAGGTTATCGACATAATAACGGGTTTGGCAATCTTCGGCATATCCCAACTTACGTCCAGTCAGCTCCCGACCATGCACGAATCTAGTGAAGTGTAGCCTTGTGTTCGGTCCAGGGCGAGTGACTTTCCTTAGGCACTCGAAGGTCACCAATTCTGTCGAACTCTTAGGGAACATCGACATCCTATCCTATTATCATCGTTGTTTCAATTAGTCACTTGAGTGATTCTCATGATGCGCATGCATATGAATGTATGAAATGTATGAGTCATATTGTGGAGCAAGGAATAATAAAATACACTGAAAATAAATGCCTTACCAACCATATTTGGGGGAATGTGGAATGTCCCCCTGTATCAATGGATGGTTTTAGGTATACCAACCATTCATAGACACGCGCATGAGACAAGTGGGTATACTCTAAAAATCGAAAAAATCAGGTGAGGAACCTACGGCTTAGGCCCCCACTATCCACATGAGGCAGATTCCTCCCCAAGGATACCCACCCAAGAGGGCTAGATATCGTCAGTGCAGATGGTAGGCGGGAATGAGTATGAAAGTCTCAAGTGACATCAAACACAAGATCCTTTTCGCACCCCTTCCCTATCTAAGGTAACCTAGAGGTGGTTGCAGTCGGGGTTTGACCGCCAGTGTGTGCAATGTGTCGTGATCATCACAATGCAAAGTCATGCACATCAGTTTGTATCAAAACACCGCTTCAGTATGTGCATAAAAATAAACATACATTCCCAACTCCAACCTACAGGCAAAAAATGTCAACAATCACTCCACCCCTTATTTCTCTAATCTGCGAAAACATCTAACACAATGGTTAGCATACGTACCTCACCTTCGAGAGCATCTGCGAAAAATAAGGTCAGATAAACCAAACAACTTTTTAATCGACTCAAGTCCTCTGGAATTCGTAACCAGAGATTCTGGTTTAAAATACTTTCCCAGCGGAGTCGCCAGTCTGTCGCGACCCTCCCGAGCGGGTGTCTTGGCTAGCGAGGGTTAATGGGCCGTCCGATGTTGTATGATCGGACGCGGGCCTCCCCCAAGGTCCATTACCCAAGTCGCAACTGCTGGATATATGTGATCGACCTTCAGTGTGGTCTAGTGACATGTGATAAGTGTACATGCCAAGGAGTCGCCACCAATCGTTTTGTGGAGGGTATGTTCGGAAACCCTATCGAATAGTTGGAAGTGGTCTATTCGATCCTGCGGAAACCAGAGAATTGGGTTTGGGGACTTAGTTACGTCAAATGTCAGAGTTGACGCCCTTTCAGTACCTAAGTTGAATGGTTTATGTGATCTTAGGATTTCATACAGGCGAGTGTGGTACAGATCATAAATCTAGGAGTTCATGCAGATGGGAATTACTACCCTATCACTCATAATCAATAGAAATAAGTGCGCAAATCAAGGATCCAGTACATGCGGATAAAATACATGAAAGCAGCATGGCATCCCTAATGAGGCCATATTAGCCTAGAGAAATGTCAATCAAGGATTAAGAGTGATTTGGACATGATTCGCCCATGAGGGGCAGAATCGTAATTTTGAACTATTCAGGGACAATTCGCCTTGAAAAGGGAAAATTTGTCATTTTAGATGAATTGGGAAGTCAAAAGACAGGAAAAATAGACTTGGCCATCAATCCAATCCATTTCCTATTTTTCGAGAATTTCCAGGATTTTTCTGGAATTTAAAAGTGATTTTACCCTCGGAGGGGTAAAATCGTCATTTTGGACAAAGATGAGAACTGAAAATCTTAAATATTAGGGTTGGTCGTCCACCTGACCCAAACCCTAACTTTAAGCAATTTTCAGGACTTGATCGGAACAAGAAAGACGATTTTCCCTTTGAGGGCAAAATCGTCATTTTGAGAAAAGAGGCGGGACTCGAAAATCCAAACCTAAGAATTAGTCGCCTACTCGACCCTAATTCTTACTTTGGTATTATCGGCCTTATCTCGCATATACAGCAGAGGCGACTTACCCCTAAAGGATAATATCGTCAAGTCTTGGAAGAACGGATAAGAAATCCCAAAAATAGGGTTGACCAGTTGTCTGTGGTCAATCCTCGATTTTTGGGGATTTCTGGAGTGTCTAGGATTTTTCACAATTTTTCCACATTTTTTTGGAATTTTCTGGAATTTTCTAACATTTTTTTGGCTTTTCTAGGATTTTTCTGATTATTATTATTATTATTATTATTTTAAAATCATTTTTCGATTTTTTTATTAAAAAATGTTATCCGGGTCGGGTCGGGTGACCCAGCCCACGACTCGCGGCGATCGGCCCGGCCCGAATCCGGGCCGCCTCAAAACGGCGTCGCTTCAATCCTCCCGCTCGAATTTTCAGTTTCCCGCCTAAATCGAACGAGTGGCCCTAATTGCGCCACGTGGCGGACCCGCGGACGGCCTGATCTTCATAAAGAATCAACGGACCAGATCTTACCATGTGTCGACATTGAACCGCTTGATGTAACAAAAACGACTGACGGCCACGATTGAAAGGCAAGATTGAATCTTGACCGTTCAATCTATGGCATTTCTTATTTCCGAAAATTCTTTTTATTTCCAAAAATGTAAGATCGCGACACGTGGCCAACTATCCACCGTCCGATCGTTTTTTGTTATTCGGTTCTAACAACCGATGCTGACGTGGCTGCCACGTGGGCGCCATGTCAGCGATACGTCAACGTTGACTGGTCAACTCTCGTTGACCAGTCAACAGCTCGCCGGGGAAGACGATCGGCGCCGGCTCTGTTTCGCCGGCGCCTCGTCGGAAAGCAGTTTCTCCTCCTACAGACCACCAAAGCTCGCGAAACTATTGCCATTCAACTCGTTTTGTCAAGCTCTACCACATATACCAAGCTTCACATAGCAGAACCAAGTCTTGTCTAACTGTTGTCTCCGGCCGAAGGTAAGCTTCGGCGGCTATCTGTCTTAGCCGTTTCTACCATCGTTTTAACCACACAAATCAATCAGGTAGCATCACAAGGGTGCGAGGAAACTTACCTGGCCGCTGCGGGGGCTCCATTTAACCTAAAAAGGAGCTATAAAGCTCACGGCCATTCGGTCAAGGTTGGTGGTTGACTCGATAGTTTCATGCAGCAAATGAACGAAAACGAAATGCAACGGAGATCAGCCATGCTCAATGAACAGATTAAGACCAATAACAAACAAAATGATCGACAGAATTGAGACATGCCATTGGAGGCCGAGGTAAAACTTGAAGATATTTCTCACCTTTCTTCGAGGTCAGAGACTAATCGCGCTGGTTTGGAGGCTACTTCGAAGCTCCAGGAAGTTGACGACGATGATCACCAGCGTCGGTTTTGCCGAGGATGATCCGACGAAGCTTACGCCGGTAAGCTTCGGCCGCCTCTTTCTCTCTCTCTCTCTCTCTCTCTCTCTCTCTCTCCGCAAGCTTTCTCTCTCTCTCTCTCTCTCTCTCTCTCTCTCTCTCTCTCTCTCTCTCTCTCTCTCTCTCTCTCTCTCTCTCTCTCTCTCTCTCTGCAAGTTCTCTCTGCGAACCTTCCTTTTTGAGCTCTCTCGACGAAGATCCTTTTTTTACTGATCCCCCTCAACAAATTTCTTCCCCCACCGTTATACCCGAACGGCCTCTGCGAACGGACTTCTCGAGCTCGCGTCACGTGCCGCAGGCGCGTGCGTTTTGGCATGTTGACTTCGAGCTCCATCTGGTGAATGTCTCGGAGCTATTTTGCGCGCCTGGGTGTGTTGATTTCTCCTCCGATTGATCAAGCTTCCTCTTGCTTTCCCCTGTGCGCGCACGAAGGAAGAGCAATTCTGTTTTCTCTCTTTTCGGGTTGGTCAACCGGTGTTGACTGGGTCGGTCAACCCGACCCAGTTGACCCGGTTCTACTTTCTTTGTTCAAATTGGACGTCTATATGTGCCAAGATCACAAAATTGTCACTAAAATTGGACTCCATGGCACAGGCTGCATCTAGAAATGTGATTTTCGTGACAAATTCCTCTTGAATTGATTGAAAACCCCAAATGTAAGGTGGGATCCGAATTTGATTTTTGCCAAATTGAAGTTCTTAATGGAGGAATTGGCTCCAATTGAACCCACCATAAGATTTAGGAGGTCAAATACTATAGGGAGGAAGCAACGGGGTTCTATGGGTATTCCTCAGAAAAGTTTAATTTTAGAATTGGCATTATATGGACTAAAATGGAAAGATTTTTATGCAATTGGGTCCTTAAAGCCAAAAATTGATCAAATTCGGGCACAATTGAACCAAATTGAAATGTAGGGCGATCAAGTTGAATGTCAAGACTCGAAAAATGCAAAAGATTGCAAATAAAAAGACTCAAAACATATTTTTTTGACAAATTTAACCCTGTGTGTTACAAAGAAACACACAAAATTACACTTGAATTTCGACTCTTGATGGGGTCAAGATGACAAGGGATTTAAAAGAAAAATATTGACTATTTTCCTATATTTTTGTGACCTCAAATTCTATTTTTTGTTGATTTTTCTAGTATTTTCCTATTTTCTAAAAATACAAAAAAATATGAAAAATTATTTTTTTTAGTCAAAATGGTTCCTTGGGCTTGTCCAAGGCCAACAAAGTTGATTTTGTAATTTTTTGACTTTTTATGGATTTTTTGTGAATTTTCAAAATAAAGCTGAAAAAGACTTGGTCAAAAATCAGGTGTCAACAACAGTTCACTTATTTGTTTGATATATGTCACATAGGTCATTTAATATTCTGCCCACAAGGCATCATATACATATCAAATCGTAAAGTGATTTGTTTCAAATTGGAGGCCAATATCTCACCAAATTTAATTTCGTTAATGCCTTCCACTTGACTTTAGCATTTAAAAAAAATGCTTGAACTCAGGTGTAAAAAATATTTTTCATGCTTCAGCGAGCAACAGAGTTCAACTTGTTTATCGTTGCAAGTATCTCTTTGTACTTTCTTGACAATGCAGTAATCATACCTTCATATTCTTCCATAACTAGGTCAAAAGCTCATAGTGCATCTTGCTCTTTTAGCACATATTGAATCCAATTCCAATTTTCATAATTTTACAATCTAATTTCTATCATCAATCAAGCTTAGCTACAATAGTCTAATAAGCTCAAGCTATTGTATCTGAACACAAAACTCAATAGACATGTACTCTCGAATTATTGATGCCTATACATTTATGCATCTATTTTACACTAACTAATTATATTAATGAATAATTTCACATAATGTCTTAAAGTCGAAAGTTCACTATGTTCCCAATTATCGTCTGAGAATCCTCGCTTGAAATTACTATTAATATAATTATTTATGTAAAATTGAGTTCATGAAGTTACTAAAACCTTTTAGAACTCCCCACTTATCCATATACCACCAAGGTATTACAAAACATAAAAATCTTCATACCATTCACAGCCAAATTTCATAAAATATGTACATATAATATGAATAACAATATGTTAATATATGTACACATACAATCATAACTGTGAAACTCTAGTACAACAGCATCATGTAATATAATGTATGCTAAGGACGGGAAAGATTCAATGAACTCTTTAGGGAACTTCTTGGCCCAAGAAGGCGTCCCTATAGTGGCTCTTGGGAAACTCTCCGGTCTCAGCCAAGGGAACACATCTCTTTGTCAAGGCACATTCAGTCTACGCCAGGACCCTTTCATAGCAAGAGTCGATGTCTTTCTTGCCCCGACCTCTAAGAACTCTATCAGGAATTTATTCCAAGTTCTTTATAAGAATAGTAGCATGCATCTTTCCATAAACGGTCCAAGACCTCATGCCAATCAGGAAGAGTGGTTTTTAAGGCAACAACCCTCAGATAGTTAGGCATGACAAATCCATTGCAAATGATTTCTAATATCATTTTGTTCACCGTTATGATGTGAGTCATCATGTCAACTCTGCCAACACATCGATAAAGTACCAACTAATTCCTCAGCTTCAAGAGTCTCTCATGTTCCTCGTCTGTCCACGGGAATATTGAGATTCGCACAGTACTTTGTTCCATAGTTCACATTGTAGGAAATTTTGATACTAACACATCGGCACCAAAATCACCTCAATAGGACTCCGCACGCGCCCACATGGGCCCCTAGAAGCCTCGACGCGTGGGCTTCATGCGCCGCACGTGCGAGACACGTGCTGGTCAGCGCGATCAGCAGTCAGCGTTGACCGTTGACCTGGGTCGGGTCATGGATCAAACCGGGTCAAATTCGGGTCGAGTCAGGTCGGATCGGACTGCCACATCATCTGACACGTGTCCGCCACGTCAGCGGCCACACAATTGCCACGTCAACAGACCATTTCGGCGGTTCGAGGCACGCGCGATGCACGTGGGCGCGTGAGACCCACATGCAGAGCGCTCCGACGGCGTGTGTTGGCGCGTCCAGCTTCGTCCGGCGTCCGTTGGTGGCGTTCCGCCCCTCAAAATGCTCGTATGATCATTCTCTTCCCAATGGTATGAGAAAATTGCAATTTTGTTGAGCCAAAGTTCATGAAACAAGTGTTTTAGTAGTCGGCCCCCAAGGGGGCTCGCCTCGCCGCGGCGCGTGTGGCACGTCCGGCGTTTTCCGACCTTCTCCGACGACGGGCGACCACTCCTCGGACTCGTATTGACGAGCCCATTCCGATATGCAATCACATTTCACTTTTATTGAATATAAAGTTTCGAAACAGGCCTTAAAACATACTATTATGCCTTGTGCTCGACGAACAGATACTTATACATACCATATACGATTCGAACAGTGTACTACGATCAGGAAAACAAGTATTGACCGGCTCTGATACCAATGTTGAAAATGAATTCCTAATTTGTATACGAAATACATGCGAAAAACTACTGATTAATGCCCAAAATTAACTTACTTGTATCACTGATCGGAATACGATCACACGAGGAACCATACCCACTGTCCACAGATTAGATGTCGCCATTGCAGTCCGAGAGTCCTTTGTCGCATTCGATGCGATTCAATGTCGGAGGGGGGAGTGATGTTTGTCATTCTTATTTTGAATGAGCATCTGTATCTCCTAGAAGAAGAGAGAAAGAACTGACGTCTTTTTATTTGACGTCGTTCAAATTGACGTGAAGAGACACGTCTCTTCAAATTGCAGATAACCGCTATTGCGGTTATCTGTGGTGGCGGGTGCGATTGCCCGCATAGGCGCACACCATAAGTTTCATAGTCCTTCAGATTATAATATAAATCAAACCAATGAAGAGACGACAGGCAACAAGATGAATTTGAATCCTCTGCCCTGCCGCAATCAAGGCAGGGGATACCCTGATGATCTGGGCTGTCCATTCAAAGATGGACGGCCTAGGTCCTTTCCCTTAAAATAGGGGGGAAGGATTTTGGGGGATTTTTTATTTTTTTTAAAGAATGATCTAGGCCGTCCATCTTTGAATGGACGGCCTAGCTTTCATCGGGGCACCCCCTGCCCTGATTGCAGCAGGAGAGGGGATCTGTTTCCCAACAAGATGGCATCTCATTTTTTCCTGAGAGGTGGGCATTCTGGTTTTCTTCTCAGTCCGCTTTGAAAGCCAAAAATCAAAGGGCAGAGTTAGCACAAAAATGAAATGCATCGTCTCATTTTTTGGCACTCTTTCGCCGTGCTCGTGGCACCCGTCCTTCTCTCCGTGCTCGCCTTCAATTTCCTCAATAGGAAGAAAGCTAGCGTGCGCAAAGATGCAGAAGATGCGGATATTGACGCATTTGGTTCGTCGGCTGTGCTGATGGGAACTGATTCCGGTGGTGGATCTAGTTTGTCTCTAGCAAAATCTAATGATGGTGTATCATCCGGAAACAACTATGAGGTGTTCTTGAGCTTTAGAGGTCCAGACACTCGAAAAGGCTTCACCGATCACCTCTACAATGGGCTCCTCGACGCCGGAATTCGTACTTTCAGAGACGATAAGGAGCTTCGCCAAGGCGAGGAGATTGACCCGGATCTTTCGGCAGCCATCAAGAGCAGTAAGATCATGATTCCCATTATCTTCGTTAATTATGGTTCGAGCAGATGGTGCCTGGATGAACTGGTCCAAATAATGAAGCGAAAGAATGATAGCTTGGGGACTATAGTGTTGCCTATATTCTACAAAGTGGAACCAGCCGACGTGCAATACCAAAAAGGGAGTTTTGGAGACGCATTTCGTACGCGTGAGAAGTATTCCGACCGAGCGACTCTGGAGAAATGGAAGCAAGCGCTCATTAAAGTCTGTTCCTTGAAAGCATGGGAAGCCAAAGAGTACTTCATTCTTTCCCCAAGACATATATTAAACCAGCAAAGTCCTTATAAAAGCAATATCTAATTGGTTATATATGATGATTCCAAACATAAAGAAGGAAAAATGATTGTCTTTGTTATATATTTGTCTCAATAATCTTCAATGCATTTTCCTATCTCCGATCCATAATTTATATCTCATACACCTGCATAGATTGAAATAATGTTCTCCTTTCCAAAAAAAAATCAATAGTAGATCAATCTTAGCCATAGAACATAGATAACTAGACAATAAAATAGGACCTATTACTATCCCACAACTCGATGAAAATTGATAAGAACACGAATCTAGAATGATATCAAATTCACAACAAGAGTAGAAAGTCGCAAGCGTGTAGAGCTACACAAATAAAGATAAATTTTCTTAATTGTATTCGGGTAGCTCATGACATAGAACTCTAATCTGACTTTCGGGATCTAAATTCCTCTTACGACAAAAGTTATGACCTAACTATTGATTGATGGATAAATTCTCATATCGGGCTGACATATTGGATTTGGGCCTTAGAAAGTTTTGAATGTCACGTCCACATAATCCCTATTATCTTTAACAAACAAGCAATCTAAAATTTAATTCAAATCCACAATCATGTGAAAATTCAAGATTCATTAGTGATACCCTCAAGTTTCTTTTGGCTCAATAAATTATGTAAGATTAATAATGGAATGGGGCATGCCATGTGAAGCAACCACCACTGTTTCTCGCTTTAATCGTAGTGTATAAGATAATATGTGAAGGTGTGGCAAAACCAATTCTTTGAGTTTGCCGATTTAGCCTCCATTTTATTTAGTAATGTGTTATCGTTAGTTAAACAATATAAAATTGCTATTGCCTTGTATTTGAACTCTTGTCACATCTGACAGGTATGAAGGAGAATTGGTAAAATCGGTTGTCCAGGAAGTGCTATTCGAGCTGAAGAAAAAGTTTCAGTTGGTTATTCTTGAGAATTTGGTCGGAATTGATACTCATGTGAAGAAGGTTATGGAATTTTTAGAAAATAATTCTCATGCCATCATGTTCGTTGGTGGGAGGAATTGGTAAGACTACTCTTGCTAAAACCATCTACAACGACCTCTCCAATTGTTGACACCTGATTTTCGACCATCTATTATTATGTTTTTTATTCTTTAAAATTAATTAAAAATATCAAAAAAAAGGTCATAAAATCACAAAATCAGCTTTGGAAGCTTTGGCTTAGCCTTAGGAACCAATTTTGAACAAAAAATATTTTTTGGTATTTTTTTTAATACTTTTCGAATTTATTTAATTATTAAAAATACCCAAAAAATCAGAAAAATACCATTCGTGGTCGGAAAAATACACAAAAATATTCAATAATTTTTTTTTAATTTCCTCTTCAAGTGTGTTACCTTAAATCTTGAAAATTAGGCTCGGGTCAC
The DNA here is from genome assembly GCA_021437785.1 of Rhodomyrtus psidioides. Taxonomy (NCBI): domain Eukaryota; kingdom Viridiplantae; phylum Streptophyta; class Magnoliopsida; order Myrtales; family Myrtaceae; genus Rhodomyrtus; species Rhodomyrtus psidioides. The sequence goes on from JAILYB010000030.1 coordinate 3,871,451, forward strand.
TATGTTCCTTCACAAACATAAACCCGAATCGGGCATAAAAAATCCTTTTCGAGTCTTTTAGTTTTCAATTCTCACCTTTTGTAAGCTATGACATTGGATTCTAAAGTATTGAAGTGCAATTGGGTCAATTTGCCCTCCAATTTGATCAATTTTAGCCAAAAGGGCTTAATTGCACAATTTTCTTTCAATTTAGTCCCCGATTTCACAATTTTCAAAATTAAATCTCACACGGGCATACCCATTAAAATCAAGCACCTATACCCTATGTTTTTCATCATGATGAATCCATTGGTGGCCTCGATTTTGACTAATTTGATCGTTTAGGCCCTCGATTAAGCAAAAATCATTTTCGGATCCTAGGGACAATTTGGGGTTTTCACTAAATTTCAATCAATTGATTCATGAAAATACCCCTATTTGATAGAAAACGTGTCAAGGAGTCCGATTGTGATGTCAATTTCATGAAAAGATTTCGATTTGGGGCTAAATTGGGCATGGAGAGTCGAACCGGGCCGGTCGGGTCAGACCCGACCCGACCCGGTCCAAACCGGGTCTGCAACTCAGTTGCAGACCCGCGCAGACCCACCGGCACAAAAACAAAGAAAAGAAAGGGGGAAGGGGGCCGGCCGGTCGAGCATTATTGGACGACAATGAGACGTGGGGGACAAAAGCAGAGGTGGTGGCTCGGGTTTTGCGGATCAATGGACACGAAAAGGAGGGGTCGGCCATGAAAAGGAGGAGGAGGCCGAGAGTGAGAGAGGGAGCGGACCGAGGGGGAGAGAGAGGAGGATCCTGGACCTTCGGCTGTACCCACAGGGCATCGTCGAAACCCCCATGGCCACCGGTGACCCTCGGACAGGTCGGTATCCTCCCCCGACATCCATTTTGCATACGCGTGCCATGTGTTTGATAAAATGCCCCAATGGACGTTGGGTTTTTGGGGTCTCGGCCGGGGCTATCTAAGTCTTATTTGTCACAATACTTGTCGTAGAACTTCATTAGAACTCGCTCTAAGCCCTTTGTGGCCTTTGTTTTGCATCAAACCTCGTTGGAAACCGCCGGCCGGAGCTCCACCATTTTTGGACGAGCCGAGAGCTTGACAGGGAGGTTCCCGCGACTTTCGCCCTTCGAGGGGACTTCAGGTAAGCTTTCTAACCTTTTTCTAGATGTTGTATGATCGAACGGATCGGAGCTTAAACAAAAAAAATTTCAAAAAAAAAAAAAAGCTTCGCCGGCGCCGGGCCTGTCGACGTCCCTCCGGCCACTGTTTGACATTGAATCTCCCATGTTTGTGTCGCATGTTGTGGTTGAAGTCCAAAGGAGTCGAATGGTGTTAAAATGGTAAAAAAATACCAAGTTTGGGGATCGGTTCGCGATTTTCCCGCGAGATTTCCGGCTACCTCGCCGGGATTTTCACTGTTCCGGCGAGGTGCCGGTCATCTTCTCCGGCGGCATCGACCGGTCAACGGTCAAACTGCTGACGTGGCATGCCACGTCGGCAGCCACGTCAGCATGTGGGACCGGTTCGTTAAAAAAATAAACGCCCAGATCGGACGGCCGTGGCTTCGCCACGTGTCGCGATCTGGGAATTTTGGAAAATAAAAAAAGATTTTCAGATTTAATAAATGATTTTCGGATAAATAAATAAAATTCGATCCGACGGTCGAGACTATGCCAAGTGGCACTCTGTCTAACGCATGATCTGACCCCAAGATCGGGCGTCCGATACTCAGCCACGTGGCACCGTGTGGGCCGTTTGATCTGGGGATTTTCAGATAATTAAAGAAAATGTATAAAAAAATCAAAAAAATTGTAAAAAAATAGAAAAATCTTTAAAAAATCAAAACGGCGTCGTTTTAGGCCGGTGCTGGCCCGTAGGGTCGGGCCGGGCGCCCGAGAGGCGCGGGCCGGGTCTGACCCGGCCCGGAAAATATTTTTAAATAAATAAAAAATCAGAAAATAATAAAAAAATAATAAAAAATTCAAAAATCAATAAAAAAAAATAGAAAATCATAAAAAAAATTCGAAAAAAAATTCGAAAAATTTAGAAAAATTCTAAAAAAATTCCAGAAAATAGGAAATGGCCATATTCAACTGGCCACAACCTGTTTCGGGTCTTTCGGACCTCGGTATTTTCAAAAATGACGGTTTTGCCCTTCCGGTAAACCGTCTTCCAAAAAAAATTCTAAAAATTCTAGAAAAATTCCAAAAAATAGGAAATGGCCACAATCAACTGGCCAAGGCTCATCCCGGGTGTTTTGAACCCGATCCTTCTTAAAAATGACGATTTCGCCCTTTGGGCGAATCGTCTCCCAAAAAATGAAGAAAAATCAAGAAATTCCAAAAAATTCTCAAAAATGGGAAATGGCCACAAACAACTGGCCATGGAATATTTTGGGTAATTCGGTATCCAAACCTTCCAAAAATTGACGATTTTGCCCTTCGGGCTAATCGCCTCCAAATCTTCCCATTTTACCCCTGGTCCGAAGTCACACTTTCCTTAAGCCTTTATGGTTATACTAGGAAGCCATTGATCTGAATTGATGTGCATTGAAGTGATTTATTTATGTACTTGATTGCGCTTTCATTTAAATTGATTGTGATTGATAGGAACAGTCTTCCAATCTGCATGAAATCCTGAATTAAGCCTACCTCACCTAAAATTGCGCCTGCATGAACTCTTAGCTAGGAAAATCACTTGCGTTAGGTACCGAAAGGGCATTGGTAATGACACCGACGTAACCAAGTCCCCGAACCCAAAATCTCTGGTTCCGCAGAACTGATCGACCTCTCCCAATCGATCAGTAAGGTTTCCGGTCTACCCTCCAAGAAAGACCGGTGGCGACTCCAAATGCATGCACAAGTTGCACATGCCACCACGACCACACTGAAGGTCGAAAGCGATCGACTCTTATCGTCGAATCCTTTGAAAAATACTCCCGCCGCGATTTGGTATGGGCCTGGGAGGGCCCGCGCCGATCCAAGACCCGCGATCGGTAATCCATTAGCCGCGTCCGCTTCTGGACGGGTCGCGACACCAATCAATTCGAGCATCGCAGCTTCATTGCTAATGTTGCGACGCCCTAGAAATCCGACGTCGGTAAAGTCCATGAATTCGATAAAATGGATTAAGACTGAAATTCAGTCGATAAATTTATATTGGATTGAAAGGACTGAAGAGACGAAGTTTGGACGAATTCTGAAGTTCAGTCGGATTAGATTAGGTTCCGAATTCTTAGTCGCCGTAAATTAGGATTTCAATCCCCGCGACCCGAGCCTAGCCTATGAATTGCCAAAAATACCCTTCGTCCGGTGTACCGAATTTCATTTCAGTCCCGAATCGTTAAATGACCGTTTTGCCCTTAATTATTTGCAAATACGACAAATTCGCCACAAAAGTCCTTAGTGGACCCCACCAGTCCTCTTCATCAGCCCACACTCTCTCTCTCTCTCTCTCTCTCTCTCTCTCTCTCTCTCTCTCTCTCTCTCTCTCTCTCTCTCTCTCTCTCTCTTTTCCCTGTTCGCGCGAGAAACCCCCCCGAACCGAATGTCCTCCTTCCTTCCACCTCCACCCCCGTCGGATTTTGGCGCGACCACCAACCATCTCCGGCAGCCACCACCTTCACCAGCTCCCCACCGTCACTCCTGACCCATTTGTCCCCGCCGTTGGCCGTCGGCAGCCGCGAAACCGCTGCGAGAACCCAGCCCCTGTTCGGCCCCCTGTAGACCCGAGCACGTCGGGGCTTCCCCCGGCCGTCCGCGACGTCGCCGCCGCCACCCACCACCTCGGTTGTGTCCCTCAACCTCCCCTCAACATCCTCGACCCAACCCCGCCACCGATTAGCCATCGGATCCGCTGGAATCCACCCCGAAGCCCTCGGTGCCCTGTTTTAGGGCTCGATTCAGATTTTTCTTTTATCCGGCCGTTCCACCGTCCACCTCCGTGCACCGCCACCACCATCGAACGCCCCGAACCCTCTCCCACCTTTCCTCAGCTCGGCGGAGCTCGCCGCCGCACGTGGTGACCGGAGGACCGCTCGAAAGTTTCCCCTGTTTGCTGTCGCCGAGTGCCCAATCGTCGCTGGTTCTGTGCCACCGCTGTTTTGGTGTCCTTGGCCGTTCGCCGTCGCCCTCAGCCTGTCCCGAAGACTTCCCTCGACCCTAGGTAAGATCCCCGGCCTTGGCTGGCCTCGTCCTTGCCCGTGGGGTCGGGAATCGCCGGAAATTCGCTCGGAACCCCTGTTTTAACCGCCGGCCCGTTCTGTTTTAGGTCGCCGCAGCTCGTCGGAGCTTCGCCGTCGCCGGCCACCTGTCCCGGCAATCTCGCGGGACTTCCTTGAGTCATTTCCGAGGTTTTAGGTTTTTCGCCGCCGTCGCCGTTCGCCGTCGCCGTTCGTTGAAACCACCCGAGCCTATTCGCTTGTGAGTTAACCCTAAACCTTGGTTAGGGCGCTAATTGCGCCTAGGGTTAGCTGGTTGTGAAATTTAGGTACACGATCGGGGTTGGTCTAAATAGAAATTAGGATTAGGATAAATGGCCGATCGATTTGGTTAGCAGGATTGATTAAGTTGTCTGTGGCTAGTTGTTGTTAGAATATTGATTGATTGATTGATTGGGCGATGGATTGCCATTTTGTGATCGCGAGTGAGCAATAGGCCAGAGACGAGCGAGCGATTAATGTGCTAAATTGAACTAATTAATAAATAACATGGCCTGAATTGAGCTGGATGTTATTTGATTGAGTTTGATTACTCGGGATTGAGTTATAACTTCGTTGATTAAATCGCTTCACTGACATGCCTGATTAGGTGTAGTGAATGTTCTTTGACTGTCAATCGTTGATTGAGGGTTAATCACCCTGTGTGTGGTTGCTATGACTAGTGGGTAGTCAGCATGTACATATGACAGTGTGCAAAGTCAAAATACATATTTTGGCAGGAAAATGGCATTTGGCCAAAGTTTTTACATGCCTGAGTGAGCATCCGGTCTTAACCAAAGATAATGAAATGGGTTGATTGTTGGATGTGGAATGTATGGTCATATGACGAAAAACGATGATGTTCCTGGCAAGCTCGTTATCTATGATTTGAACGGAACCATACGACTTGCCAGAAGCACGACAGCTCTGGTTCGGTGTTAACAAGTACAGATGCAGAGTTGGTCGGATGCCGGTCACAATGGATGTTGGACCGACGCCCCGTATAGGGATGCCTACTTGCTGGTGCCGTGCCAGACGCACTGGATACACCGCTTGTAGTAGCCGTTGCCGAGAGTAAAGGAACGTAGCCTGGTTTTACCGGTAGAACGCTGGATCACACTGAGGTGTTGGATCGCGTTATGTGTGAGAGTCGAATCACGCCCTCTTTCGCGTAGATCCTCTCATGTGCCGGTGGCACGATCATCGTTAATAAAAAGGATTGAATGCAATGTAACTTCGTATATTGGTAGGTATGAGCGCATCCCGACTACGACGTTTGGAATGGGACGAATGGAGTAGGAAGACGGAAGTTCATACTCACTTGTGTACGAGTTATTATTGTATTGTGTCGATTGTCCTAGTGAATGTCCTGTGCATACTGGTGGATGTAATGCTGTGATTGAGTGATTGATTGACGTTGAGTGTTGAGTCGAGTCAAGCATTGCATTATGTGTGGCTGAAGGTTGATAAATATGCATGTGGATGTTTTTGATGTTGTGACTGTGTTTTGAGAGTTATTTATGTCTATGTGAGCCGTCGGTTAGGACTCCCTGGGCGAATCAATTTCCTAACCGAGCTTAGGCTTGATTCACTGAGATTTATTTTCACCCCGTCGTGGGATAACAATTTCAGGTCCATTCGGATGGAGCTTCGTGGATGCCAAGGAGTGGCTATTGGAATTGTCTGTTGAAGTAATTGGGGAGTTGACCTTACTTGACTGAGTGACCTTTTGAGGTCTAGTGAGCCGCCTGAAGTAAGGGGTTATTTGAGTTAGCTATAGCCCAGTACGGTTAAGATCCATTTGTTTATTTTGGTTGACTTGTATAGATTTTTTTTTTAATGATTGTTGTAACTACCTACTTTTCTATCCCTGTTTGATTTTGTTGTCAGGGAGTCAAAACGTTTCTGCATGCATAAGTTAATGTTAGGTCGATAGTGTGCCTGAGACGCTATCTCTATGACCTCGTGGCGATTTGGCAAGGGATGTCGCGGGCTCGAGAGTCGAGGCGTGACATCCCCGCCCAAGGTGGTATCAGAGCAAGGTTAGCCTGATCTATCTGGTCATTGGCCTGGAGTAATATGGAGACTTGGGATTTGTGATAGTTAGTAGGAATTTAACCGTTGTGCATGTGACTATTATTTGTACTTTTAAGTTATTCAGTTTGCGCACGTATTCATTACTCAAGTTTTGAGGCTATATGCCTAAGCTCGCTTTGGTGTTGTGTTGGGGTGGACAAGCCCCCTTATGGTACCTGTTGGGAGTGTAGATTGTTAATGTGTTCGAGCTGAGTTTGGGATCGTTGAGAGTGGTAGTTAGGATTTCGACGCTACTGAAGGATAAGGTAGTGCTTGTTGTAATAAGTTTTAAGGGTAGACTGATTATTAAGCTTGCAAAAGACGAGGGTAGGGTGATCATTCTGAAGGCGTGTAACCTTGAGGTTGTTATGGACATGAATTACCTTGGAGCTGTGATTGATATTGTTACGAGTCATTAAAACTTAAACTGTTAGATTGGTTAGTTTTGAGTTTGGTGATTATCAAGAAGGAATTTCGACTTGGTTGGTTTTGTCGCCTAAGGCGACTGCTCTTCTGGTGAGTGATTGTTAATTTATTTGACGTCCGAAATTGAACTATTAGCCGAGGAACCTAGGATGAGAGACATCACTGTCACGTATGAACTTCCGGATGTCTTCCTTTGAGAGTTGCAAGGGTTGTAGCCAAAAAGGAAAAAATTGGAGGTTGTGGTGGAGTTGCCCTAAAATGGATTTGATCTTTGAGGCACCATAGTGAGATGACTTCATGGAAGCTTAAGAACCTTAAGGTACAAAGTGTGAAAGGTTAGACAGAGGGTTTACCCGCCTTAGTTTGTTGCTCTGGGATGTACATGTATGTTCATGAGGGAAAATGAGAAAGGCCGTTGAAGTTACGTATCGATTGTGAACAACTCAATCAGATGAGGATCAAGAATTAGTTTTCATCCTCAAAAACAAGCGAAAGATTTGACCAACCATAATGAGTTTCGGTATTCTCTAAAGTTGATTTACGGATGAGATGCCATCAGTTGATGATCGGGAATGAGAGTATGTTAAGAACGATATCCAAGACGTGTTAAGGACTCCACGAGCTTACATTGATGTCGTTCGGTCGGACGAGTGCCCATGTCACTTTTATGGGTCCAACGAATAGGGTGATCGAGAAAAGTATTTGGATCGATTGTTGATGGCGTCATGAGAGACCTCTTGCCGTACTTGAGGAATTGGGATAACTGTGAGTAGCTTTTGATCGAAGACCCTTGGAAAGTATAAGTGACTATCAAGTATTATAGGTGCAAGTTTCGGTTAACTAGTGTGGCTTGTATGGTATGTAATTTCTGGTGACAAAATTTCAGTGGGTTCAACTAAGATGGAGAGGGTCATGGATTGACCAAGACTACCGGTATTGACAAGCATTCGAAGCTCCTTAAGTTTGGCGAGTTATAGATGTGTTATGAAAAGAAGTTGATAAGCTTGAATTGTATGATATGACGATGGTTTTGATCTTGACTTTCATTGTTGGACCTAAATGGTGATACAATAGATACTCGCAGGAAAGTGGGTGAGGATTTAGAAATTGATCTTTAAATATGTAATGGTCCCTCAGGAAGTCGAAAGTTTCGAACTGATAAGAATCGATGTGAGGATAGGTAGTAGGTGATGAATGATGAGGAAAGCCTTCCAATACACGTGTTTAAACTGGGATTTCAAAGTGAAGAACATGTGGTGAAATACGTTGTGTTATATTTCGTGTGAAGGACAGAAGATTGTGGATGAATTGAGATGTCAGGGGTTGGTAAGACTTGTGTACTTCGTAAAATTTGAGAAGGTTCTACAGTACGTCAAAGGCAGTTTTGGGATGACTTGAGGCCCGTATGGATCAGCTGTCTAGTAAGTTAGTAAGGTCATGGTGAAGTGTACACGGCCTGAGGATGGTAATTAATGAAGCTTAGATATGTGCATAGAACAAGGACAGTGAAGATAAACAAGGAAAGTTCGGAATGAAGTCTAAGGATGGACGGCGTGGTAGGATCACCAGTTGGATGCATGGATTATTGATATTGGAGATACCCCTGAATAAGATTAAGATTACTAGATGTGACAATTAAGGATGTATAGTTATCAGAGTGGCGCATCGGAAGCATAGTAGGGCCACTTGATTTCTTGGAGTGAAGAGCGTAAGGATCTTGCTTTTGATAAAACAGAAAATCGATCGGAACTCACCATTGTAGTTTCAGTGTTAGTTCGAATGGCTTGATGAGGCACCAAGATTCGAGATGAGGTTACTAAGGTATTGACAGGAAAGTTGATACGACCAAGCTTATGGCAAAGAGTAAGCATATCGATAAGTCAAAACGCAGCATTACAAGCCTAGTGGACTGCTGCTGTCGTTGGGATTTCTAGAAGTAAAGGTGGGAAAATATCACAAGGGAATGGTAATGAAACTTCCAAGAGGTCAAGAAATAAATAACTCAGTCTAGAGTGTAGTAAGCTGATTGATGATACAGGTGCAGGTTTCAACAGTGTGAAGAGATTCAGATTGGGATAAAAGTGATACCCCAAGATCTAGAACCGACCAAGTTAAGACTCGGGCTGTTTGTAAACAACGACCAAGGGTTGAGGAAGCCACCGAGAGTTTAGAGGTCGCCCTCGACGTGGATGATGGCCTGATTTACCAATCGGTTGTGCTGATTGAGGTTCGACTGTGTGGCGATCTGAAATCAAGCATGGATCGATTCGGGTTGATCTCGCTCAGCTGTAAGTCAACCATAGGGTCACCCTGAAGTGCACCAGGGAGTGATTCGTGGCATGATTTGCGAGCTAGCATTAATCGATATTCAGGATGGCCATGGACTCCATGAGAAACGATTTGTACTAGAACCCCGTACCAGCCACACACTAGTCAAGGATTAGCTACCCTGGATTATGTGTTGTGTTGCTGGGAAAAATTACGGATTGAGTTGAACCAATCCAGCATCAACTTGAGTTGGTCATGAGAGGTGATCTTGACAGTGTTCAATGGTACCATCGGTTTGGGAACGGGTGATTCCAACCCTAAATCGGAACATTTGAGGTGGTCCTTGACTCGTCAGTCGCTTGTGAGCTGACCCTGTTCAACAGAATGGATGGCCGGACTCTCAGTTGGATTTGGTGTCTGAGTTCGGTAATTCTTCAGATGCTTCTAGAATCGACAAGTGATAACTTCAGACCACAAGGAGTTGACGGATAAAAAAAAAAAGCGAATCATTAGTCGACCTATTGCATGTAAACAGAATGCCTAAATTGCCATTAGTGTTAGTCGTGATTGATATCTATGGACCAAGAGGAGAAGCAGCGTTAAACTCTACTCTTTGGAAGTAAGAAATAGTTAATCGAGTTGTGAGGAATGGATAATTACTGCAGTTACTAGGACAATCAACAGTTGAATGGGATAGCAAGGTTAGATGGTCACAGTTGAGTTGAATCCTTAGAGTTGGATGATTCAACCTGTTTAAATGAATTGTGGATATGGAATTGCGGCATATTGGTAAACGAGGATCGTAAGTTTGAATCTGACTTGGGTTTGATAGTCGTTCCGTGATTTCGGTGTACAGAGTAGAGATAATGAGTGGTTTGAAATAAGCGTGGTATAAATTTTGGAAAGACAAGACTGTAGTTCAGTGTGGCCTATCATCCGAAGACAGATGGTCAGTTTGAAAGGACAATTTAGACTTTGGAGTACGGGTTTGAGGCATGCGTTTTTTATTTCAGGGTAATTGGGAGGAACCGTTACACTTAGTGGAGATTGCCTAAATAGCCGTTACCAGCAGAGCATTAAGATGGTACTTTCCGAGGCACTGTTTAGTAAAGCGTGTGGAACGCTAATCTGTTTGGATTGACATTGGGGAAAGAAAGATAAGTAGAATAGTCGCTAGACCCTGTCAAGGATATCAGAGACAGACAGAGAACAGTGCAGAGTCGTTAGCAAAGTTACGCCATTAAGAGGCGAAGACCTTTAGAATTTCAGAGAGGCAATTATATATTTTAGAAGGTGTCGCCTAGGAGAGGGACATCTCGTTTTGGCAGTAAAGGAAAGTTAAGCCCAAGGTATGTCAGACCTTTCGAAATTTTGGAAAGAAGTGAGAATTTGGTGTACACTCTTGTGTTGCCGCCGAGACTTGTCCAAGGATAATGTTTTTCATGTGTCGATATGGAGGAAGTACGAATCGGAACCCACTCATGTGATGGGTTATGAAGAAACTAAATTGGATGAATAGACATCGTATGTGAGAAATCCAGTTGGGATCGTGGATAGAAAAGAGCGAGTGCCCCGGAATAAGACGATCCTACTAGTCAAGGTGGTTTGGAAACACCATGGTACTGAAGGAGCTAGTTGGGAAGTTGAGGAAGTTATGAGGGACTTTTATTTGTTTGAAGGATTGTAGCAGTACTTCAATTTCGAGGATGAAATTTCCTAAGTGGGGGAGAGTTGTGACGCTCTAGAAATCCGACGTCGGTAAAGTCCATGAATTCGATAAAATGGATTAAGACTGAAATTCAGTCGATAAATTTATATTGGATTGAAAGGACTGAAGAGACAAAGTTTGGACGAATTCTGAAGTTCAGTCGGTTTAGATTAGGTTCCGAATTCTTAGTCGCCGTAAATTAAGATTTCAATCCTCGCGACCCGAGCCTAGCCAATGAATTACCAAAAATACCCTTCGTCCGGTGTACCGAATTTCGTTTTAGTCCCAAATCTTTAAATGACCGTTTTGCCCTCAATTATTTGCAAATAGGACAAATTCGCCACAAAAGTCCTTAGTGGACCCCACCAGCCCTCTTCATCAGCCCTCTCTCTCTCTCTCTCTCTCTCTCTCTCTCTCTCTCTCTCTCTCTCTCTCTCTCTCTCTCTCTCTCTCTCTCTCTCTCTCTCTCTCTCTCTCTTTCCCTATGCGCGCGAGAAACCCCTATGGACCGAATGTCCTCCTTCCTTCCACCTCCTCCCCCGTCGGATTTTGGTGCGACCACCACCCATCTCCGGCGGCCACCACCTTCAACAGCTCCCCACCGTCACTCCCGACCCCTCTGTCCCCGCCGTTGGCCTTCGGCAGCCGCGAGAACCCAGCCCCTGTTCGGCCCCCTACAGACCCGAGCACGTCGGGGCTTCCCCCGACCGTCCGCGACGTCGCCGCCGCCACCCACCACCTCGGTCGTGTCCCTCAACCTCCCATCAACATCCTCAACCCAACCCCGCCGCCGATTAGCCATCGGATCCGCCGGAATCCACCCGAAGCCCTCGGTATCCTGTTTTAGGGCTCGGTTCAGATTTTTCTTCGATCCGGCCGTTCCGCCGTCCACCGCCGTGCACCGCCACCACCATCGAACGTCACGAGCCCTCTCCCACCTTTCCTCAGCTCGGCGGAGCTCGCCGCCGCGCGTGGTGGCCGGAGGACCGCTCGAAAGTTTCCCCTGTTTGCTGTCGCCGAGTGCCCAATCGTCGCCGGTTCTGTGCCGCCGCTGTTTTGCTGTCCTCGGCTGTTCGCCGCCGCCCTCAGCCTGTCCCGAAGACTTCCCTTGACCCCTAGGTAAGATCCCCGGCCTTGGCTGGCCTCGTCCCGGCCCGTGGGGTCGGGAATCGCCGGAAATTCCCTCGGAACCCCTGTTTTAACCGTCGGCCCGTTCTTTTTTAGGTCGCCGCCGCTCGTCGGAGCTTCGCCGTCGCCGGCCACCTGTCCCGGCAACCTCTCGGGACTTCCCTGAGTCATTTCCTAGGTTTTAGGTTTTTCGCCGCCGTCGCCATTCGCCGTCGCCGTCCGTTGAAACCGCCCGAGCCTATTCGCTTGTGAGTTGACCATAAACCTTGGTTAGGGCGCTAATTACACCTAGGGTTAGCTAGTTGTGAAATTTAGGTACACGATCGGGGCCGGTCTAAATAGAAATTGAGATTAGGATAAATGGCCGATCGATTTGGTTAGCTGGATTGATTAAGTTGTCTGTGGCTAGTTGTTGTTATAATATTTATTTAGTGATTGATTGGGCGATGGATTGCCATTTTGTGATCGCGAGTGAGCGATAGGCCAGAGACGAGCGAGCGATTAATGTCCTAAATTGAACTGATTAATAAATAACAAGGCCTGAATTGAGCTGGATGTAATTTGATTGAGTTTGATTACTCGGGATTGAGTTATCACTTCGTTGATTGAATCGCTTCACTGACATGCCTGATTAGGTGTAGTGAATGTTCTTTGACTGTCAATCGTTGATTGAGGGTTAATCACCCTGTGTGTGGTTGCTATGACTAGTGGGTAGTCAGCATGTGCATATGACCGTGTGCGAAGTCAAAATACATATTTTGGCATGAAAATGGCATTTGGCCAAAGTTTTTACATGCCTGAGTGAGCATCCGGCCTTAACCAAAGATAATGAAATGGGTTGATTGCTGGATGTGGAATGTATGGTCATATGACGAAAAACGATGATGTTCCTGGCAAGCTCGTGTTCTATGATTTGGACGGAACCATACGACTTGCCAGAAGCACGACAACTCTGGTTCGGTGTTAACAAGTACGGATGCAAAGTTGGTCGGATGTCGGTCGCAATGGATGTTGGACCGACGCCCCGTATAGGGATGCCTACTTACTGGTGCCGTGCCAGACGCACTGGATACACCGCTTGTAGTAGCCGTTGCCGAGAGTAAAGGAACATAGCCCGGTTTTACCGGTAGAATGCTGGATCACACTGAGGTGTTGGATCGCGTTATGTGTGAGAGTCGAATCACGCCCTCTTTCGCGTAGATTCTCTCATGTTCCGGTGGAACGATCATCGTTAATAAAAAGGATTGAATGCAATGTAACTTCGTACATGGGTAGGCATGAGCGCATCCCGACTACGACGTTTGGAATGGGACGAATGGAGTAGGAAGACGGAAGTTCATACTCACTTGTGTGCGAGTTATTATTGTATTGTCTGGATTGTCCTAGTGAATGTCCTGTGCATACTGGTGGATGTAATGCTGTGATTGAGTGATTAATTGACGTTGACTGTTGAGTCGAGTCAAGCATTGCATTATTTGTGGCTGAAGGTTGATAAATATGTATGTGGATGTTTTTGATGTTGTGACTATATTTTGAGAGTTATTTATGTCTATGTGAGCTGTCGGTTAGGACCCCCTGGGCGAATCAATTTCCTAACCGAGCTTAGGCTTGATTCACTGAGATTTATTCTCACCCCATCGTGGGATAACAATTTCAGGTCCATTCGGATGGAGGTTCGTGGATGCCAAGGATTGGCTATTGGAATTGTCTGTTGAAGTAATTGGGGAGTTGACCTTACTTGACTGAGTGACCTTTTGAGGTCTAGTGAGCCGCCCCGAAGTAAGGGGTTATTTGAGTTAGCTATAGCCCAATACGGTTAAGATCCATTTGTTTATTTTGGTTGACTTGTACAGATTTGTTTTTGAATGATTGTTGTGACTACCTACTTTTCTATCCCTGTTTGATTTTGTTGTCAGGGAGTCAAAACGTTCCTGCATGCGTAAGTTAATGTTAGGTCGATAGTGTGCCTGGGACGCTATTTCTATGACCTCATGGCGATTTGGCAAGGGATGTCGCGGGCTCGAGAGTCGGGGCGTGACAAATTTAAAGGAATCAAGTAAGGTTAAAGGACTTGACTACTTGCAAAATCAGTTAATCTCTAATATATTCAAGCAAAAAAATCAAGTTTCTAATAAGGATGAAGGGATTAAGTTCATTTCATCCATGTTTAACAGTAAGAAAGTCCTCATTCTTTTCGATGATGTGGGCGATGACCATCAATTGAAGGCTTTAGCTGGAAATCATAATTGGTTTTCTTCGGGAAGCATGATCATTATTACCACCAGAAACAAGAGTATTCTCAATAATGCCAAGGTGGACTATAGCTATGAACTTGAGGAAATGGATATGGAAACATCTACAATTCTGTTTAGTAGACATGCATTTAGAAAGGATGCTCCTCCAAGTGAATTTGGGGTTTTGGGTTCATTTTTGTGCAATAAAGAGCTTCGAGTATTGGAAGATACGATTAAAAAGTTAAGAAATGTCCCTCATAAGGAAGTGCAAGAAAAGCTAAGGATAAGTTACGATGCATTAGACTTTGGACAACAACAGATATTTTTGGATATCGCTTGTTTTTTCATTGGCATTGACGGAAGAATCCCATTCTACATGGTGGATGCCTGTGACTTTTATCCAAAGGAGGAAATTGTAGTATTGAGATTAATGCCATTAATAAAAGTTGGAGGGAATCATGAGCTCATAATGCATGACCAATTGCGAGCTCTCGGCCGGGAGATCATCCGCAAGGAAGATGAGAAGGAGCCTCAGTATCGCAGCAGGCTATGGGACTTGGAGGGGGTCTTGAATATGCTAGAGGAAGATGAGGTAACCGTTTGCTCTCTTTGTGCATGTTCTACTGTCAAAGTGACGTGGGTCCTCAACGTAGTGTTTTCTCTGGTGAACACTGCACCTTCTAATTATAAAAGACACATATGCATGTTATTAGAAACGTTAACAGATGATATTAGATAATTCTTATTGGATATAAAATTATTAATGGTGTTGACGAACGTTGGTTCTTGCTTATAGGGAACCAAAAAGATTGAGGCCATTTATCTTAGCGAAGACAGCTCAATGGGCTTGGGCAAAACAAGTGACAATATCCTCACGGGCAAACAATTCAAGAAGTTAAGGAATCTAAGGTTTCTTAACGTGAATGGGGTACATTTTAGTGGAAATTTTAAGAACTCAATGAAGAAGTTAAAATGGCTTCAATGGAAGTATTGTCCCCCGACTTTTGAAGCAGAAAACTTTCATGTAGAGGAATTACGAATACTCGATTTGGATAGATTCGAGATATCAGATCAATGGCGAGGATGGAGTTTCATCATGGCAAGATGGAAGAACATGTCCTTTTTCTTTTCTATGAATCATAATCACCTTGGGCTAACTCTCGACAGTTATAACATTTTTTTTTTTATTTACAAATGGCAAAGAAGCTAAACTATTTCGACCTTACAAACTGCGTATCTTTAGAAAAAAACTTCCTCCCTCTCAGCTTTTGAGAATTTAGAGGTTCTGATTCTCACTAATTGTATCAGAATAGAGCAGAATGACTCTTCGATTGGAAACATGAAGAGTCTGGTACGCTTGGACTTGACGAGATGCGTGAGCCTCGAAGGGTTGCCCGCAAAAGTGGGTAAATTGGAAGCACAGGAGCAACTCAATCTACATGGATGTCGTCAACTTTCTTCACTACCAGACGGCATATGGGCTTTGCAGAATCTACAAATTCTGAATATTGCTTTTACTGGGATAAAAGAACTATCGGACAGCATAGGGGCTTTACAAAATCTAGAAAAACTGAAGATTGGTTCCACAAAGATAGAAGAATTACCAGACAGCATAGGGGCTTTGCAGAATCTAGAAATTCTCGATGTTTGTCGCACTGGGATAAAAGAATTACCCAATGGTATTGGAAGACTTAGAAAGCTCCCAGTTGTAAATGCCTTAGGTTGCTACGAACTGGGCGGGGAAATGCAGGAAGGAATCCATAGTCTTTCTTCCCTGCAGCATCTTGATTTGTCTGGTTGCAATGGGCTCCAATCGCTACCGGTGCTTCCTTCTAGCTTGACATATTTGTGCGTCACCTGTCAAATTCACAGATTGCCTTCACTCTTTAATCTGACCCATCTCAAGGAACTACAGCTTCATTGCAAATATCTCGAGTGCATCTGGGAGCATCCATCAGCACTATCAGAAAAATCCCTAATCAATCCCTACGAATTGGAAATCTTGAACATCAATGGCTGCAATCTTCTGAAAACACTAGACATTTCCCTATTTACCCATCTGAGGACATTATCTGCCCAGAGTTGCACTGATTTACACTAGATTCGTGGTCTTCACAAATTGAAATATTTGGAAAGCTTGGAAATCTCGATTTGTGGTTCAATTGAAAGGCTTGACCTTCCGAAATTCAAGGGCCTGAAGATATTAAATGCTGGACATTGCAAGAGCTTGGTTGAAATTCAAGGCCTTGAAAGGTTTGAGTTCTTGCAACAGTTAAACCTCTGTGATTGCACTTCAATTGAGAGACTGAACCTTCCAAATTCTAAGGACCTGAGGTTATTAAAAGCCGCAGATTGCAAAAGCTTGGTTGAAATTCAAGGCCTCCATAGGTTAAAGTCCTTGCAGTGGATAGATATCTCTGGGTGCACTTCAATTATAAGGCTGGACCTGTTGATACTCAATGCTAAAGATTGCGAAAACTTGGTAGATCGAGTCCTTGAAAGAGATAGATATCTCTGGGTGTGTTTCGATTCGGAGGTTGGACCTTCCAAAATCCAACGGTTTGAAGATGTTATCTATTGAATCTTGCAAAAACTTATTAGAAATTCAAGGTCTCGATGGGTTGGAGTTTCTGGAAGTGCTAAATATGTCTGGGTGCACTTCCTTTGGAAAGTTACCAAATATATGTTGCTTTGACACCTTGCATAAGTTGTCAATCAACTGTTGTGACAGCCATCATGATATTCAGGGGCTAAAGAGATTCCCATCCTGCACAAGTTTTTGGATTGAGGATTGCAATTCCTTAGCAAGCTTCCCAAACTTGTCAAATTTTCTTGACTTGGAGGAATTATTCCTACTAAATTGCCATGCATGGACTTCGGGAGATCCCGGGGCTTGTGGAGTCGACATCTCTATCTACTATTGCTATATCAGGATGTTCCTCGATCTAGTTCTTACCTGATTTGTCGTCATATACCTACTTGCGCAGTCTGGTTGTGCAAAATTGCGAGAAACTAACTGAGCTTCGAG
Source organism: Rhodomyrtus psidioides (assembly GCA_021437785.1). Taxonomy (NCBI): domain Eukaryota; kingdom Viridiplantae; phylum Streptophyta; class Magnoliopsida; order Myrtales; family Myrtaceae; genus Rhodomyrtus; species Rhodomyrtus psidioides. The sequence continues at coordinate 3,888,518 of JAILYB010000030.1, forward strand.
GACTGGAGAAATTGAGGCACCTGTTTTTAGTGGAAATTTCTGGATGCAAGTTACTCAAAACAATACCAGAGTTATCTGGAATTCTGCGTTTTTGTTATGATGAAAAGCCATTTGACTCATATGAATTGATGAGAGAACTTTGGAGATGATGACAGTGATGGGTCAGAATGTTGAGATGATCCACATATCCTTAAAAAAGCTCATAAAGCAGGTGAGTTACCTTTTCTCTTTTGAGATCTATCGCCCAATTTTCATTTATATTTCCTGTTTCCAATTTCTATTGAGAATTATTACATTTGTATTAGTATTCCTGGTTGAAAATGTTGGTGTTCTTACTCGAATTCAGGGAATCCGGGGGAGAAGTTCATGGAAGTTAATATGTGTACTTTGGCAAAATGTTTCTGCTCATCATACCAGCAAATGAAATAGATCAAAAGGCCTTCTAAGTTCTAAGTGCATCGTTTTTCATTAATCTTCGGGTGAGATTCTTCATCCTATGTAGAAAAATAAAGATTCTCCTCATTTGATTGATTCTGGAATACTGGACTTATTGAATAAAAACTGATGCATACGGGAATTTGATAGCATGCCAAAGGTAATCTTGTAGGTCGAGAATTGCTAAATGAAGGAACTATACTGGAGTTATTGAATAAAAACTGATGTCAGGTTTTAGTTTTCTCTGCGCCTCGCAGTTCCGCGCATGCCTCGCAGTTCTGCGCATTTTATCTTGCAAAATTGTTTGCATTAGCTGATTCAGGTAAACGTATCTGTTGAGAAGCGTTAAATGCAAGAACAGAGTCTTCTCATAATCGTACGGTCATGAACAAACTAGATAGTGAATTATTTGGATTAACAGACAAAATTGCGACTCGAATTTTGCTGACTATGAATCCATGTTCATCTTCTTCTTTTATCTGGGATACCGAAAAACCCAAGCCAAATAATTAGATTATCCCAAAGAATACTCCTAAAGTTTTGTAAAGTTAATAATTCCTATCTGCCATTGACCTGAACATTTCAGCCGAACCAAGATAGCAGACATGAACGAGTATGTCTTTTGAAATAATCGAGCTGTGAAATAATCCCTTATGTCATACATAAGCTCTTATCAGCACATTTAACTGCTGAAAAGAAAATCATGGGAAGTGTTTTCGTAAGTTTCCTGTGTGATTCCTTGATCCTATATGCCACTTGAAAACTGCCTTGCATTCATTCTGATATATAAATGTAGCACATAATGATAACGGAAGGTATCTTACTATACTCCACAAAAGCAAGCAACTTAAGCTGAATTCACTATGCTAACTTGATCAAAGTTTCTACAGTTGATGATGTTAAATGCCTATCAGCTGGATTTGAAGAGGTGAAACAAATTAATATTGATTTTGACTTGCCAAGATTTGTAAATTTTGGGGAATTGTTAGTATTTTGCCGATGTTAATTGCTAAACTGATCTCATTTGATTCACTGGTAGGATTTGGATATCATTCCGCTGGCCATGATATAAATGCTGATACAACCAAAAAAGCTTTTGAAAGGCACTTCTGAAAGGAAACATTTAAGTCATCGAAGGATCTGGAGCTCGATGTTTCTTGGACTTCTCAGAGCGCTGCGACGATGCATCCTTGAAAAGGTAAAGGATGTTCGCCTAATTTTATCCTGCTTTGCCCTGATTACGATCAACATGCGGGGCTGAAACTCTCCGTTAAGAGGTTTTCGAAATACTGAAATTCTAGCCAATTAGTTTGATATCGTGCCCAAAAATTTGGACGAATATATTTCAATTTGGAAGTCTTGGAATCAAAGTTTTACGAGGTTGATTGTTGCTGTCAGAATGATAGAGGTTGCTGTTGACATTTTGAAAATGCTTCTGATGTGGAGAAGAAGGTTGCCAGAGTCCAGTAATGTACATTTGAGATTGCGCTCTCCAATCGTAACAAAGGATCAGCTATGGTGAATATGCAATTTCAGAATCCAATTGACTGATTATTTTTCGTAAAAAAATGCGCAATATTTTGTCACGTCCCTTGTCGGTAACTGTAGCAATCTTTGTGTGCTCAGATTGTTTATTATCCCAGTTGCACTCTGATTAGTTCAGCTTGGCGCACTTCCTCTTCTTATACTTTTGATGACCTGCCTTGATTCCACGAATTTGCCCATGTCTTCTTTTCTCCTTGAAATTTTATTTGTCGAACTTCTATAACAGCTTGCATTGTATCCAATTGAATACAGAGTGTATTAGGGGTAGGAGGTCGAAAAATCGGTTCACTCATTTGGCCTTCCAATGATAGAGAACATTTGGTGGCATGAACACTTCAGACTATGCCTGGTAGGCCTAAAGAGAAAAGGATAACTACAACTGGACTGCTTTCGAGACTTGGGAAGACATCTTAGTTCAATTTCTGATACGAAACAACATATGAATTGACAAGAGTTTATATGCAGTAGTTTTAGAGCATAATTAAATCAGTTTGCTATCATGTAATCAGAGCTACGCTACAAGCTAAGTCTTCCCTTGGTTCAGGATCGCTAGTTCGTTGTTGTGAAAGAGCTTAAATAAGTTAATTGAACCAGCCTCGTTTGAGTTCGTTACTGTTTTGTGGTGGATGCTTTGAATTTTAGTGTATCTGAAGGATGAGGGATCTTAAGTCTGAATCAGAATGGATTTTGGGTTTGTCTGTGTCGTGTAGAGTCAGTGAATGAGGACCGTTTCGGCGGCCTTTGCTATCTTTTCTTCGATTTCTGATGTAGCTGAATGAACATTCAGATGTTATTGGAATGGGAAATGCTGGCTTGGTGATGATTTCATTTAAACAGAGTCCTTTGCGTTGTTATAGCGTTTGATTATACTGGTCCAATTTGCACATCTTGGGGCTGGAAGAGGTTTCTCTGGAGGAGAGATATATTTGCGATAAATTTGAAGGTATTGTTGTTGATGTTAGTCTGATTCCTTACAACTTTTTGAACATTCATTTGGCAGTTTTTAATCGCCCAAGATTTCGGATGTTAAGCTCGAGCGACGTCACGACTCGCTTCTTGTTGTAAACGAGAGGATTAGCATGGTGTCGTTTATCCTTTGCCGGAATGATGGACTCCCTGATGCTTTCCTTTCTTTTTGCCGCTATCTTGTGTGATTCGAGCATGTTGCATTCTGATCATTTCCCAAATCACCGGAGCAGGTCGCTCTCTTTTCTGTTCATCATGGACAATGTGTCATGTGATGACTTGGCACATACAATAAGGATTAGATTTTATGCTGCTGGGATTCGATAGATCTGGAAATTCCTTCTTTTCTATAAGATTAGGTGAAAAGCGTTGTGCACAGTAGCATTGTTAGAATTTGAGCTTGCAATTCGGTTGTTCGTCAAAGAATTGCTAGTGGGATTGAGGTTTCACCAAGCAGTTTGATAACATACTATGCTATGTGGCTTTTGTTAAATGAGAAACAGAAGCAAAGGTGAACGCAGAAGCAGGTTCGCCTAAGTTCTTTGTGAAATGGAACAGGATTTCCATGCTGATGATTGCAGTTGGAAGAAGATTACTGAAGTTGCATTTGTGATGATTGGAGATATATAAATGTGTTGTTCTGAAGCAGCTTGTCCGCTAGAGCAACAGACAGTGGAGTTCAATTGTTTCATGAAACACAAATGAAGTGGTTGCTTCCTAAACAGTTTGTGTCCGCACAATTCCTCGGATGTGAGCTATGAGTCCGTTTACCGGGCCTTCTACTGTAATTCTAGGCTAAAAACAAAATGAAAACATTCTCCCTCTGATTCTCTCGGTTCCTCCCTCCAACTTAGCTCACGGAGTTGATCCATGCACGTGGAAGAAGCAAATGCTCATACCGCATGAAATAGGAAATGTCGGACTAGAATCACAAAAACAATTTGTTCTGTGTTGACTCTCGGATAACATGTTGGAATAAATGGAAAAGTTGGTCAATTAACCTAGATAAATAGCTTTTTTCATGGAGGTTACTTAAGGACGTCGATGCCTGTCTTCAGCAGTCGTACGGAATGTAGATCTTCCTGCAGTATATATGGAATCATTTAGTCAACCTGACGTTAACTATTTTTGTTCGAAGAGCCTTCTGTTTGGAGAAGTCTCATGAATGTCTGAGGCTCGAGTTATTGGCAGTTTTCGAAGAAAGCTTCAAGCAGAATTGCAGAAGGAGGTAGTATATAACCTTGATGGGCAAGTTTTGCTCTCACAATCTTTCGCTGTATTCTGTTGTCTGACTTTGCTTAAGAGTAATTGAATTGTGTGATTTTTGTGGGCTTTCACCAGAGATTGGCTCATTCATGGTCGCGTTCCGGACTACAAGGAATCAACTGATCAAGACACAATTCCTCATTATCCACATGCGGGATGCCGTGGACTTCCTCAATGCTGCACTTGGGTTATTATATGGGGATTTTTCAGATCTACCTGTTATGATGATTCCTTCTGTTGTAGCACTGCTGATTGGAGCTGTTCGACATGGATTGGTCGGTCTTGTTGCCGATGTCAAATGGTCTTGAGCCTTCGTGTAAGACATCAATGTTGAACTGTCTCCTTGTGTTGAAATTGTCTCGAGTTTGAACCCGAAACTAAATTTGAATATTTTGGATTGGATATTTTACGGACGTCCGAATCTAGCAAAATATAATCCGAAGCTGCGACGGAGAATTTAGCTACCGAAATAGGAAAGTTGAAGATGCACTTTGATTCGAAAAGGAAATCGTATTGGACTTTGATATTCTTTTAGAATTTGACTTGGTAACTAAAGGACAAGAAGAAACTGAAGATACGGTTTGTTAACTCCTGCAAAGTAGAACGTAAACTTGAAGAAACACGTGAAGTTGCTCATTGGATGAAAAAAAAAAAAGAAAGGAAAGTGCAGCTGGATTGATTTCCTTGTTCAATTCGGGGTTGATTCTTTGACATTGAATATTTATTTCTATGGGCGGTGGATACTTGAACTGGCTGACAAGTTTGACTTTTGTGTCCATCTCACATATATGCAACTGACGCAATGAAGAGGTAGGAAGACTAACAGTATTCTTGAAGCACCAATTTTCGTGTGAGTGCTTGTGTGTCGAATCTGTGCGGAGTCTTGAAGCGTCGTTTTTCAAGCGAGTGCTTGGCATTGGATCTTTATTTTGTTCGTAAAATTACATCAAGAATTCAAGTGTCGAAGCCGGTTAAATCTTGAGGTTAGATTTGTTATTTAAATTCCTTTGCGAGATTGAAAAATTATTTCGCTAAAAATTGGGGGTTAAACACTGTGTGCGTTCTTGGATGTAATTGGGGCTGGGAAATACCAAGAGTGTGTTTGTGTAACTCGAGTGTGATCTATAATCTCCGTGTATCACTTGATCTATAGTAGAATTCGTTGCTGCTCTCCCCGTGGACGTAGGTCTTTACGACCGAACCACGTACATCTGGTGTCCATTTTACTTTACTCGTTCTGTCTATTTATTGTTCGATCGCTTGTTCCGCGCAACAATTGGTATCAGAGCTAGGCTTGCTTGAGTTGAAGCGAATCGATGGCGACAGAAGAAGCTAAAGTGAAAATTGACAGATTTGAGGGAAAGGACTTTGGTTTTTGGAAGATGCAGAAGAAGACTATTTATATCAGATGAAGCTGCATGAGCCCCTGTCTGGGAAGAAACCAAAAACGATGAAGGAACCCGATTGTGAATTGTTGGATAGACGAGCGGTGGGTGTTATTCGGTTGACGTTGGCCCGTAACGTCGCATTTAATATTGTTAAGGAGAAGACCATTGCAGGTTTGATGAAAGCATTGTCGGACATGTACGAGAAACCCTATGCGATCAATAAAGTCTATTTGATGCGATGTCTGTTTAACTTGAAGATGAGCGAAGGTACATCTGTTGCTAATCATATCAATGAATTCAATGTGATCGTTAGTCAATTGAGTTCAGTTGAGATTGACTTTGAAGATGAGGTACGTGCTTTGATTCTATTATCCTCATTGCCTGATAGTTGGAATACTATTGTTACTGCTGTTAGCAATTCTTCTGGGTCGACAAGTTTGTCGTTTGATAGGATTCGTGATTTAATTCTGAATGAGGACATCCGTATAAGAGAATCTGGCGAATCTGTATCTACTGCTTTAGTAGGTGAAAGAGGAAGAACTAGTACTCGTGTTAGCAGAAGTAGTATGAACATGAATAGACGCAGTCAGTCTAGGACTGGCGGTGATGTCTGTTGGAACTGTGGCAAGAGATGGCATCTTAGAAGAAATTATTTTAAGTTGAAAAATGAAAGGGCTAAGGGAATTGGAGTTGAATCTGCAAATGATGTTGCAGCTATAGTGTCGATTGTGTCTTGTCTGTCATTGAGAATTCGTCGTTTGACGGATGGATTATGGATTCTGGTTGTTCTTTTCATGCTACACCAAACAGGAACTGGTTTACTTCTTATCAATGCATGGATAGTAGTAAAGTGCAGTTGGGAAACAACGCTCAATGCGATGTTGTTGGTATTGGTGATGTTAAAATCAGAATGCATGATGGTATTGTGAGGACATTGACTGGGGTAAGACATGTTCCAGAATTGAAAAAGAACTTAATTTCCTTGGGTGCTCTAGATTCAGCTGGATGCAGGTATTCTTCTCGAGGTGGAGTCCTGAAGATTGTTCGAGGTGCCTTGGTGATAATGAAGGGAATCAAGCATGGCGACCTGTATAAACTTCAAGGTGAGACATTGATAAGTTTCGCTCCTGAGACGTCGACATCTGTTCGAGAGTCTAATGGCTACTCGAGGAAGGCCTGGGTGTTTGTGCGAAAGTACAATTTTGATGCTGTTGTCAGGAATACGCAGTCGAGAGCTTTGATCGGAACGGAGACTGGTAAGTTGATCAAGCATGTGCGAACTGACAGTAGCATGGAATCTTGCTCGAAGCTGGCAAATAAATTCTGCATGAAAAAGGGCATAGTGAAACACCGCACTAGTGCTAGTAAACCACAACAGCGTGCAGAATTGATGAGCAGAGAGTTACTAGAGACGACACGTGAAAAGATCTCTAGTGCTGGTATGGCTGGGAGAATTCTAGCAGATGCGCTTAGTATGACGAGTTATCTGGTGAATAGATCCCCATCGACTGCGATTGGATATCGGACTCCCGAAGAAGTGTGGTCAGGTAATGTTGCTGATTATTCTAATTTTAGAACGTTTAATTGCCTGTGTTATTATCGAGTTAGTGATGGTAAGCTCGATGTGGAGGCAATGTACATATTCCATGGCTATGCACGTGGTGAGCGGGGCTATCAGTTGTGGTGCCCGAATTTAAATTCACCTGTTTGCAGCAGAAAAGTTACCTTTGACGAGTCTCCAGTACTTCTAGTTAGGAGTGATTGTGGCAGTGTTCATATGGATCTGGACGGTGATCAGCTTGAGATGGAGTTGCAACCAGAAACTCCTAAGGTAGTAGGTACTAGCGAAGTAATCGACACAGATGGTGCTTGTAGCGAGGTGGAGCCTGTAGAGCCGATAGTTGATGTAACTACTGACATTGACAAGGTACGCGTTCGATCTCCTGACATATATGAATGCAATAATGATTTTGCTTTTTCTGTGATTGAGGAGCTTGTGTCAGATAGTCTTTGTGGAGCAGTTAAAGGTGCATGTTCAGTTGGTGTTCTTATGAGATCCACGGTTATGGCGAAGTTCAAGCGCGGCTTGGACTTAGATGATATTTGTGGCGGTTGAGCCCATCGGGGCTGTGGGAGAGTAGTAGCAATGAAATTCGGATTTTAGCGAAGCGATTGTGATATTGGCTCAAACGTCGAGCCAAGGTGGAGATTGTTGAGATTGTTGAAATTGTCTCGAGTTTGAACCCGAAACTAAATTTGAATATTTCGGATTGGATATTTTACGGACGTTCGAATCTAGCAAAATATAATCCGAAGCTACGACGGAGGATTTGGCTACCGAAATAGGAAAGTTGAAGATGCACTTTGATCCGAAAAGGAAATCGTATTGGACTTTGATATTCTTTTAGAATTTGACTTGGTAACTAAAAGACAAGAAGAAACTGAAGATACGGTTTGTTAACTCCTGCAAAGTTGAACGTAAACTTGAAGAAAAACGTGAAGTTGCTCATTGGATGAAAAAAAAAAGATAGAAAAGGAAAGTGCAGCTGGATTGATTTCCTTGTTCAATTCGGGGTTGATTCTTTGACATTGAATATTTATTTCTATGGGCGGTGGATACTTGAAGTGGCTGACAAGTTTGACTTTTGTGTCCATCTTACATATATGCAACTGACGCAATGAAGAGGTAGGAAGACTAACAGTATTCTTGAAGCACCAATTTTCGTGTGAGTGCTTGTGTGTCGAATCTGTGCGGAGTCTTGAAGCGTCGTTTTTCAAGCGAGTGCTTGGCATTGGGCCTTCATTTTGTTCGCGAAATTACATCAAGAATTCAAGTGTCGAAACCGGTTAAATCTTGAGGTTAGATTTGTTGTTTAAATTCCTTTGCGAGATTGAAAAATTATTTCGCTAGGAATTGGGGGCTAAACACTGTGTGCATTCTTAGATGTAATTAGAGCTGGGAAATACCAAGAGTGTGTTTGTGTAACTTGAGTGTGATCTGTAATCTCCGTGTATCGCTTGATCTATAGTGGAATTCATTGCTGCTCTCCCCGTGGACGTAGGTCTTTACGACCGAACCACGTACATCTGGTGTCCATTTTACTTTACTCGTTCTGTCTATTTATTGTTCGATCGCTTGTTCTGCGCAACACCTTGCCTGACTGGCCAAGTAAAGTTCTTGGGAGGTTATGGAACGTCGATAAGTTTGCTCAGCAGAGTCGAACTTGAAATGGATGAACGACCTGGTTTTCCATCAGCTTGACGCGGGAAAGCTTAGGAAGTCCTCATATAAAGAAGTCAGACAATGAGCTAGCGGAGATTTTTGTTGGTGTCACGCTAATCATGGACCTTACGTTATGTGCTTCCTGAGTGACTATGATAGAAAAGTTGGAGATTTTTCTGAGTTAGAATATATAAGTCTGGCTTCTCGTATTACCACACACAATGTTGTTAAATACTCCATAATCTCCTTGTGAATAATGCCTTAGAAATTCGACATCGCATTGTAACTTGCGACAAAGTTACATAAAAATTACAATAATTCAAAGGTAATACATAATTGCTCCTAAACTTTTCGATTGTTGCACGTTACTCCAGCAAACTTTCATTTTGTTGTACCCGTTAAAAGAAAAAAAGTGGTGAAAACCATCATCATTCAAGAGGACCCACCAAAATGGTCATCATGCTTGCTGGTCACGATTGTATAATGTTGCTGATTTTCCACCGGCAATTGCATATCAGAATTATCTTTCTCAAAATCCGAATTTGACTCATCATACTCACGCCTTACCTTTCAAACTCTTTAGCTTCGAAAGACTTGAATTTCAGCTTTTTGCTTTTTTTGAACATGTATATTAATAAACCTGACTGAATACTTGAAGTGTGAGTTCGATACGACGGGAAAATGAAATCAAAAAGCCGTACATATGCTAGGATAGGAGGTACCCAAGAAAGATATTTTTAGATATCTGTGATCAATATTGCAAAAGGGGGAGAGATCTATTCCAATTATGTGGCCTATCAGTTCTATTATTTAAGTAAGTATATTGGAGAATATTTTATGACATCCCATTGGGCTTCTAGAACCTTATCTTTAAACATTGATGGACAGTTGAGATTAGGTAGCTCTAGGGTTGGTCCCATCACTCCCTCTATATAAGATCTCTTTTTGTGGAGAACGGCTAACGTTTTTCTTACGCTTCCGCACCCTTACGCTTCCGTTCTCTGAGAGAAAAAAAAAAATACACATCAATCTCTATTGTAATAGAGTAGAGCGGTGAAGATCTACACCCATAGACAACAAATTCACTTTCATCGGATCAACAATGGCTTCTTTTGATTCGGGTACGTTTTATTTATCAATTCAATCTTATGTTCGTGTGATTGACAGATCCTATCGTTTTAACATGTGGTATCAGAGCTTAGGTTTATTCAAAGCACGAATATAGTTATAATGTTTTGATTCGGATTCGGGCTTGATTTGTATTTTGTTCTGAAATCACCGAAACCTGCAATTCTATGTCGTTCCCTTTATTTTGATTCGGATCAAGCACTGAGTTGAGGAAAAGAATAGAAAAGTTAAGGGCGATTCTTCTTCAATGACTAGCTTCTGCTTCCCACCACATATATTTATTTATTTATTCTTTTACCCAAGATCCATTCGTATTGCCATGTCCAGAATGGGTTTTAATAAATAAATAAATAAAACGCCATGGTCTTTTGTCTTGCATGCGTATATTGTGATCTGTTCCATCAACTATCAGTTCTTACATGTGCAAATGTTTCATATTGCTACGCCGAATTAGAGTTTAGGCAAATTGTTAGAGCTGTTCTTTAAGTAACCTGTGTTTATTCGGATGTCGAGAAGAACTAGTTTATGTGATGATGGACGCTAGCTTTGGGGCAAGATGATCTATTACATCGAATAAATTTTAATCTTTATTGCGGTTCTAAATTATTTGATTCGGTAATCAGCCTAACGGAGGATTATTGTTTTAAATAGATTTAGATTTTGTTAAGACTGCCTTATGTTATACTCTTGATTAAATTTGTAACTGGCCCAACGAAAAGTTGTAATATTTAGTTTTTAGTAGAATGATAATATGATAGGCAGATAAATTGCAAATATGCGATTCGAATTAATTCTGCCCAACGTTGATTTAATTTGACTTATCATTGCCTTATGAAATTTGCCGATGATCTTTGTAAGAATTCATTTAAAGTGTCTTTAGTCGACCCAACGGAAGGCTATAGATGATTCTTGGATTTCTTTTGGCAAGGTTTTGTGTATTTTACCTTTCAAGTAATTGAACTGTTTATTTTTCAGTCTACTATGATGATAAATTAAATTATTTGTTTATTTTTTGTGGATTTTCTAAAAGGTACTAATGTGCATAATTTTATTGATCTAGCATACAATCCTGCTGCTATTACCAGTTATCTTTCCTCTATTGAACAACTGAGTGGTACAAACTTTAAGAAGTGGAAAGAGCAAATAAGCCTCATTCTTGGAGTCATGGACTTGGACTATGCATTACGTGTTGACACTCCTGCTGAAGTTACAGATGAAAGCTCAACTGAGCAAAAATCTGCTTATGAAAAGTGGGAGCGATCTAATCGCATATCTCTAATGATTATGAAAGGCTCGATAACGACTGCAATTCGGGGAGCCATTCCTGACTCTAATAATGCTAAGGGGTACCTTGCTCACATTGAGGAGCAATATGAGGGCACTTCTAAAGCACAAGCTACTGCTCTTATTTCCAAAATGATTACCCTCAAGTATAATGGAATCAATGGTGTTCGTGAGCACATAATGCGGATGAATGATATGGCTGCTCAACTTAAGTCATTGGATATGGAAATCTCTGAATGTTTCCTGGTTCACTTCATTATGACATCTCTTCCTACACAGTTTGGTCCTTTTAAGATCAACTATAATACGCAAAAAGAGAAATGGAAGATGAGCGAGTTGATTTCTATGTGTGTCCAAGAAGAAGAGAGGCTGAAATCCGAACAACCTGACAGTGCTCATGTAATTACCTTTGGTTCAAACAAAGGAAAATGAAAGATGCATGGCAAAGATCGCAATTATGGAAACAAGGGTATTCCTGACTCTAAGATTAACAAGGCAAGTCTTTCTGGTTCGAAAGGACCAAGTGGTCTTAAGTGTCATTTCTATAGAGGTAAAGGACATGTGAGGAAAGAATGCTCGAAATTCTGGCAATGGCTGGAGAAGAAAGGTAATACTTTATTTAGCCATGTTTGTTATGAGTCCTATATTGTTTATGCTTCTTTAAATACATGGTGGATTGATACTGGTGCAACTCTACACATAACTAATTCATTGCAGGGATTCCTTTCAAAGAAGAGTCTAAATAAGGGAGACCGCAATATTATCGTGGGAAATGGAGAAAAGGTTCCGGTTGAAGCTTTTGGCACTCTCCATTTGGTGTTGGAGAGTGGTTTCAATTTGGATTTAGTTGATACTGTTTATGTTCCCAGTATTACTAGGAACTTAATTTCTGTTTCAAAACTTGACGCTTATGGATATTCGTTTAAGTTTGAGAATAAAGGTTGCTCCATTTCTCGTTATGGTGAGACTATTGGTTATGGTCTGTTAGAGGGAAACCTCTACAAACTCTGTTTAGATTTTTCCTTTGCTGAATCATTAGTTTCAATGAATGTGAATGATGAAGTTGCTAAAACTGATAAGAAACCAAAATCAGAAAATGAAAATTCCTCAAAATTATGGCATGAGCGTCTGGGCCATATATCACGAGGCAGAATGGAACGTCTCATTAAGGATGGAATTCTGTATTCTCTAGATTTCTCTGATTTTGACACATGTATTAAATGCATTAAAGGAAAATTCCCAAAGGGAAATAAACATGGTGACAAGGAGTAACGGACTTTTACAAATTATCCACACTGACATTTGTGGACCTTTTCCTACTCCTAGTATTAGTGGTCATAAGTGTTTCATTACCTTCATCGATGACTATTCACGTTACGGTTATGTCTATCTTATCCATGATAAATCTGAAGCACTAGACATGTTCAAGATCTACAAAATCGAAGTTGAAAATCAACTCGACCTAAAGATTAAAGTTGTAAGATCTGATCGAGGAGGAGAATATTATGGAAGATTTTTTGACATGGGTCATAATCCTGGTGCTTTTGCTTTATTTTTTGGAGCAATGTGGTATAGTTGCTCAATATACAATGTCGGGTACTCCCTAGCAAAATGATGTTGCCGAGCGAAGAAATCGTACTTTAATGGACATGGTACGAAGTATGATATGCCATAGCACTCTACCAGAATGTCTTTGGGTTGAAGCTCTTAAAACAGTTGTGCATATCCTTAATCGGGTTCCTAGTAAATCCGTGGTTAAAACACCTTATGAACTGTGGACAAAAAGAAAATCAAGTTTGGGATATCTTCATGTATGGGGCTGTTTAGCTGAGGCAAAGATATATAACCCACAAATGAGGAAACTCGACCAAAGGATCATAACTTGTCATTTCGATGGTTACCCTGAAAGATCAAAGGGTTTTAGATTTTATTGCCCTTCACATACCACTAAATTTGTTGAAACTAGAAATGAGGTGTTTTTAGAAAATGCTTATTATTGCACCCCAAGAACAATAGACCTTGAGGAAACCCGAGATCAAGTTTCTACTCGGGATCATGTTTTGGTTCATGTTATTCAAGCGTTTAGTGTACCATTATCTTCATTAGAAGTTTTTGGTCCACCAGAAGAGGTGCCTAATGAAGAACCTCATAATGTAGAGCCTATTCTTTCTCCCATTGATGAACAATCTCTTAGGAGATCCGGAAGAGAAAGAAAATCAGCTATCTCTAATGATTACATCGTATATCTAGATGAGTCAAACTATGATGTTGGCATAGGAACCGATCCTATCTCCTATGATGAAGCCATTACAAGCGATCATTCAACTCAGTGGCTTGAAGCCATGAAAGATGAGTTGAACTCAATGAAAACTAATGGTGTCTAGGACCTAATAGACTTGCCTGAAGGGGCCAAGGTTGTAGGCTGTAAATGGGTCTACAAAACTAAGCTAGACCCTAAAGGTAATGTTGAAAGGTATAAAGCTAGACTGGTCGCGAAAGGTTTCACTCAAAGAGAAGGAGTGGATTATAACGATACATTTTCTCCCGTATCAAAGAAAGACTCTCTCAGGATAGTCATGGCTTTAGTAGCTCACTATGATTTAGAGCTACATCAAATGGATGTGAAAACAGCATTTCTTAATGGAGACTTGCAAGAGGATGTCTATATGGCACAACCACAAGGTTTCGTGGTTGAGGGCAAGGAATACATGAAATGCAAACTGAAAAAGTCCATCTATGGTTTGAAACAAGCCGCAAGACAGTAGTATCTTAAGTTTCATGATGTGGTTAGTAATTTCAGCTTTAAAGAAAATGCCATGGATCAATGTATATATCTTAAGATCAGTGGAAGTAAATTTATCATTCTGGTATTGTACGTAGATGATATATTACTTGCCAGCAGTGATAAAGAAATGTTGTATGAGACCAAGAGTTTTCTTTCACATAACTTTGAGATGAAAGATCTTGGTGAAGCCTCTTATGTAATAGGCATTGAGATACACAGAGACAGATCTCGAGGGATCTTACGACTATCTCAGAAAGCCTATATTGAAAAGATTCTCAAGAGGTTCAACATGCATAACTGCTCTCCTAGTGTTGCCTCTGTTGTTAAGGGTGACAAATTTAGCTTACTGCAATGCCCTAGAAATCAACTAGAGCTTGTACAAATGGAGCACGTTCCCTATGCATCTGCAGTAGGGAGTCTTATGTATGCTCAAGTATGTACTCGCCCAAAAATAGCATATGTTGTTGGAATGCTTGGCCGTTACCAAATAAACCCAGGAATGGGTCATTGGAAAGCCGCTAAGAAAGTAATGCGCTACTTACAGGGTACAAAAGATTTTATGCTTACCTACAAGAGAACAGATAACATTGAAGTCATTGGTTATTCTAATTCAGATTATGCTGGGTGCATAGACACCAAGAAATCCACATCAGGTTATATTTTTATGCTCGCTGGAGGACCCATCTCATGGAAGAGTGCAAAGCAGTCCATAACTGCATCTTCCACTATGGAGGCAGAACTTGTAGCGTGTCATGAAGCGAGTTCTCATGGATTATGGTTAAGAAATTTCATTATGGGGCTTGAGATAGTTGATACTATTTTGAGACCACTAAAGATTCACCGTGACAATTAGGCTGGTGTTTTCTTCTCGAAAAACAACAAGTCGAGTGGTGCATCCAAACACATTGACATTAAGTATCTTGTTGTGAGAGAAAGAGTTGAAAATCAAATTGTGTCCATTCAGCATATTAGTACGAAAGCTATGTTAGCTGATCCTATGACGAAAGGCTTACCACCCAATCTCTTTCGAGAACATGTTGCTAGCATGGGTTTGGTTGATAGCCTTTAGTTTAGACCATGGTTTTGGACACATGATGTATATTTGTGATCACATTGTGTAATGGATTTTGAATTTATGGTTTGTTGCTTCTCGTTATATGTGCACATCTGAAGCTTTTTGAAACAAATAATTATGTATGGACCACATGGACATTTTATATTATGAAACGTTATTGTTCATGACTATTCAATCGTTAGATGTTGTGTTTGATGTTTGTGCTGGAATAGTAACTGGAGAACGGTACTATGGAATTGGAACATGGATGCTGGCTTCAATTCTTTTCTGTATAAATGTTAAACATGACCTTACTTAAGGGATGTTATATATGCTTGATTATGTTATGTTAACACCTCATGATTTAGATCGTTAATAGAACCTTTGGCCAATTGGGAGAATGTTGGATCTGACGCGATCCATTCCAATTATGTGGCCTATCAATTCTATTATTTAAGTAAGTATATTAGAGAATATTTTATGATATCCCATTGGGCTTCTAGAACCTTATCTTTAAATTTTGATGGACGGTTGAGATTAGGCAGCTCTAGGGTTGGTCCCATCACTCCCTCTATATAAGATCTCTTTTTGTGGAGAATGGCTAACGTTTTTCTTACGCTTCCGCACCCTTACGCTTCCGTTCTCTGAGAGAAAAAAAAATACACATCCATCTCTATTGTAATAGAGGAGAGAGGTGAAGATCTACACCATAGACGACATATTCACTTTCATCGGATCAACAATGGCTTCTTTTGATTCGGGTACATTTTATTTATCAATTCAATCTTATGTTCGTGTGATTGAAAGATCTTATCGTTTTAACAGTCCTCATATAAAGAAGTCAGACAATGAGCTAGCGGAGATTTTGTTGCGTCTCACGCTAATCATGGACCTTACGTTATGTGCTTCCTGAGTGACTTTGATAGAAAAGTTGGAGATTTTTTTGAGTTAGAATATATAAGTCTGGCTTCTTGTATTACCACACACAATGTTGCTAAATACTCCATAATCTCCTTGTGAATAATGCCTTAGAAATTCGACATCGCATTATAACTTGCGAGAAAGTTGCACAAAAATTACAATAATTCAAAAGTAATACATAATTGCTCCTAAACTTTTCGATTGTTACACGTTACTCCAGCAAACTTTCATTTTGTTGTACCCGTTAAAAGAAAAAAAGTGGTGAAAACCATCATCATTCAAGAGGGCCCACCAAAATGGTCATCATGCTTGCTGGCCACGATTGTATAATGTTGCTGATTTTCCACCGGCAATTGCATATCAGAATTATCTTTCTCAAAATCCGAATTTGACTCATCATACTCACACCTTACCTTTCAAACTCTTTAGCTTCGAAAGACTTGAATTTCAGCTTTTTGCTTTTTTTGAACATGTATATTAATAAACCTGACTGAATACTTGAAGTGTGAGTTCGATACGGCGGGAAAAGGAAATCAAGAAGCCGTACATATGCTAGGATAGGAGGTACCCAAGAAAGATATTTTTAGATATCTGTGATCAATATTGCAAAAGGGGGAGAGATTGATGAGGATGTAAGCCATAGAATCAGAGCAGGTTGGATGAAATGGCGCAGTACATCAGGATTTTTGTGTGAGCGTAAAATACCTCTTAGGTTAAAAGGAAAATTTATAAAACAACAATACGACCTACCATGCTATACGGAATTGAATGTTGGCCAACACAAAGGCAACATGAGCATAAAATGGGAGTAGCAAAAATGAGGATGTTAAGGTGGATGTGTGGCCATACAAGGATGGATAAAATAAGGAATGAAAATATTCGACGAAAAGCTGGAGTAGAACCGGTGGCAGAAAAGATGAGAGAACATAGATTGAGATGGTTTGGGCATATTCTCTGAAGGGCCCTAAATGCTCCAGTAAGAACAAAGTTTGCTACCGAGAGTATGATATGAAAAAAAGGAAGTGATCGGTCGAAACTTACTGGAGGAAGTAGTAAAACAAGATTTAGTGGAGTAGGAAATAGATTGGTATACGATTTGTTTTAGGACGGAGTGGAGGAAGGCTATTAGTATTGTGGATGGACAGAATTCTCATGTTCCTGACTATACTTTTTAATTATTTCCCCATGTATGTATGTATGTATGTATGTATGTATGTATATATATATATATATATATATATATATATTTGTTTATCTACTTGTTTATATTTTTCTATTTTCCATCGATTGGTCTTGCTTTTATTTTATGAATTTTTGGAATTCATCGATTGCCGACCCCAACTAGTTTGGCATAAATGTGTTGTTGATGTTGTATATTAATAAACCCCTACCTAAGCATGGTTGGATGCCATGAGGCGGACCTTGGAAAGTTTTTGTATAGGAAGTAGGGATTCGCAAATCCTGCAGACGTAGAGCGCGCATGATTTTGAATCCAAATACATTACCCACAACAGAAGTAAACATATTAGTAACAGAACCTTCTTCAAAAAGGTCTAAATGGTAAGCTACATAACATATATATTGATTTTCTTCTCTAACAATAAACTCGATGTGGTAGCATCTTCCTTTATAACGATCAAGGCTGGTACGCCCATTGGTCCACACAGTTGTCCATGTACCATAAGGATTGAGAAATAGAACCATCTGATTTGATTCATTCTCAATAGCCATAAGATGATCATCTTAGGGCGATCCTTTTGTCGGCGAATGCTCCTATTACACTCGTAGTCTCTGAAGGATGAGAACCAATTATGTAGCATCTACATCGAGAATTCAGATATTGCATACGTCATTAGTCCGATCCTTTGTAGGAACTACCTGAAATAACGAACTTACAAAATGGATCTATTTAGGGGGAAAATTATCAAAAAATTCTTAAACTTACTATACTTTTGCCAATTCAATTCTAAACCTTTTGCATATATATCAATTTAGTGTCAAACCTTTTTTATGCTAATCCAGTCATAATTTTTTTGTACTTACGCCAATTCACTCCATCAAGCCAACTTTCGCTGATCGGTGGTGACATGGATGCCGGCAGACTCTGATAAGACCTTCGACGATGAAGTGGATACTTTTTTATTAATGTTTTAATACTTTCCGAATTATTTTTCTCCTTTCTCTTTCTTTTTTTTTTCCTTCTCCTTCCTTCGCCGTCAATCGACAAAAGGATAGGGCCGGTGAGGTTGTCCTCTCCAGCCACTAATAGGGGCGAGCCTCGTCGACATTGGGCAAAAGTGCCAATCTGGGCGACGACGCCCAAACAGTGAAAGAGCCAAAACCAAAAAAGAAAAAATAAAAAAAGAAGGGTAGAAGAAAAGAATGCGCGAGGTAGATAGAGACGAAGACCGAGACGAAAGCGGTGGACGTGAGAAAAATCGGTGCGTGCTCAAGAAAAGAAAGGGGGGGAAAGCGATAAAGAGAGGGAAAGTTTTTTCTAGTAAAATGAAAAGAAAACAAAAAATTGGTATATTTATAATAAATTTTCCTTAAATTATTTTTTTGGACAACAAAAAATCTAAATTAATACACATGTGATAAATTTACTTTAAACTATTAAATCATAAATAAGTATGTTTGTGATAAATTTATCCTAAAGAGGTACACACGTGATAAATTTACCATTTTTCATTCAATTTTACCATTGAATTGTCAAGTTGAATAACACATGACACTAATTTGGGGTTTTTATCTTTTGTTTGTCACGGGTGTATCATAAATGTGGATTTTTGGTCAAAAAAATAATTTGGAGTAAATTTCTTATGGGTGCGCAAGTTTAGAATTTTTTATTGTAAAAAAATTAGTTTAATCATAAATTTGTTACAGAAGTGTTAATTTAGGATTTTTTGTGATAAAAAATAATTAAAATTAATTTTATTGTAAGTGTATTAATTCGGAGTGTTTTTTGTGATATTAATCCTAAAATTAACTTGTAATATGGGACGAGAAGGGGCAGAGGAGCAATAGCGAATAATTTCTTGCCACCGCAAAGCATTGTCAGTGATATTTTTTCCCTTGGGGGAAGGAAATCTTTTGACTAAAATCTAGCCCACATCATAGTAAAGCACGGTAAAAACTAAAAAGCATTGGCAGGTCTTCTTTTCCACGTTAGGATGACCCACCTTCTTTTTCTTTGCCTTTTTTTTTTTGGCTTTACAATCTTTTTACTATCACCTTTGGAAATTTCTTTTCTTTTCTTTTTATTTTTTTGTCATTTTTATTTCGAAAATGCAAATTTCTTTTCCGCAGGAAATCGTTTTATGGCAGGAGGCATCAAATCAATGGGTTAATTATTTGGATAGTTTCCCTAGTAAATGTTTCTTTTTCAAATCGATGGGTTAATTATTTCAGTTGTTTGTATTTGAGAAATGATTTAATACTACAATTTCAATATCTTCTATGGATTTTTCAACGAGAATTTGTAAATCGACACGATATTACGTTTTATTTAATGGCACTTATTATTACAATTGCTAGCAACATTTGAATTTTCTTTCGATTCTGTTAAAAAAGATGTTTAGTTTTTACTGAGCAAGAGCAAGCGTGCGCTCACTATCTGTTGAAATCTGATAGAAAGGTAGAGATTAATATACAAATAACTGTAATAAACATAATAAAGTTAATATATATTAAATGATATCACCAAATCATAATATAACATTTAGCAAGTTAATAAATAGATTTACGAAAATACGTACCGTAGGGGAGTGGAAATTTGGACGGTTCTCGTTTCCTTTTGAAGAAGAATTTTTTTTTTTATATATAAAAAATGCGACCGCACTCATTGCTCGTCACGTGCGGATGAGGCCCCACTCGTCTTTTCCCTCTTGTTTGTGGCGGTGGAGGCCTGCTGTGCAATGAAGGCTGAAGCTCTGTCTTTCTCCATCTTTTCCAACAAATCCACCATTTTTAAGTATATTGAGATTTTAAACCTTTGGCTTTCTTTCTTTCTATCTTTCCATTAGCTTCTGCATCGTTAATTCCTCACATATTTGTCTTCTTCCTGTTCCTGGGGCACGCATCTCGTTTTTTTTTTTCCTGGGAGGCAGGCATTCTGGTTTTCTTCTCCGTCAGACTTGAAAGCAAAAGATCAAGGATAGAGTCGGAGCGAGCAAAGATAAAATGGATCGTCTCATTTTTGGGCATTCTTTTGCCGAGGTGGTGGCACTGATCCTTCTCCCCGGGCTCGCGTTCTACTTTCTCAATAAGAATAAAGCTAGCATGCGTGGAGATGCGGAAGATTCTGATACCGACACACCTAGTTCGTCGACTACGCCGACGACGCGAACTAATTCCGGTGGATCTAGTTCGACTCCGCCAGAATCTGCTAATGATGCATCTAGTTCATCGACCGCACCACCTGGAGACTCTTACGAGGTGTTCTTGAGCTTTAGCGGTAAGGATACTCGGCTTGGCTTCACCGATCATCTCTATCATGGGCTTGTCGATGCCAGAATCCGGACTTTCAGAGACAATGAGGAGCTCCGTCGAGGCAAGAAGATAGGAGATGATCTTTTTGCGGCCATCAAGAATAGTAAGATCCTGATCCCCATTCTTTCCGTGAATTATGGTACGAGCCGCTGGTGCCTGGATGAACTAGCTCAAATAATGGAGTGCAAGAATAATAACAAGGAGACTATAGTGTTGCCTATATTCTACAAAGTGGCACCCGCTGACGTGAGACATCAAATCGGGGAATTTGGAGATAAATTTCATAAGCGTGAGAGGCGTTTGCTTACAAAGAGGGGTTTCGACTCAACGATGTTGAAGAAATGGAAGGAATCACTCGAAGAAGTCTCCTCCTTGAAAGGACACAGGGCCACGGGGTAAAAATTTTCGACAAAACTTTCTCTAATTTCTTTTAGTTTGGGTGGATGTTGTCATTTTGGGGAAAAATCATTCTTCTACTTTCCAATAAAATCAATATCAGATCGACTAAAATTGTAGAACATAAACTGTCAAATGGAAAATAACGTACACATGCTATGTAGAAACACACCTCGAATCTTGCAAGCATGTATAGTCGCGCAAATAATGTTATGACTTGTTTATTGACTGATGACTAAACTCTCGCAAGACTCTGGCTTATTGAATTTTTCTTATTCAACCGCTCTAAAATTTTTTCAAAGTCACATCCTCGTTATACGAATATCTTTGGAAGCAACAAGTGTAAAACACAATGTCAATTTTCAGAATTCATTAGCCATGCCTCAAGTTTCTTCCTGTTCAATGCATGATGTTGGCCTAATAATGGTATGAGGCATTCCCAATTTAGTCTTAGCATATAAGATAATATATATCATTCTTAAGAGTTTTTCAATTTATGCCTAGATTTGTTTACTACTCTATTCTCATTAAATTAGCAATATATAATACTTGTTGCAATGTACTTGAACTCTTGTGACATTTGATAGGCCTGAAGGAGAGTTGGTGAAATCGGTTGTTCGCGAAGTGTTGAGTGAGCTAATTACAAAATTTGAGTTGGATATTCCTGAGAATTTGGTCGGGATTGATGGTCAAGTGGAGGAGGTTATGAAATTCGTGGGTAATAATTCTCATGCCACCCTGTTTATTGGTATCCACGGAATGGGAGGTATTGGTAAGACAACTATTGCTAAAACCATCTATAACAAGCTCTCAAAACAATTTGAGTATCGAAGCTTCATTGATGATATTAGGGGATCATTGAAGGATGGTGTTAAGCACTTGCAGAATCAGTTGATCGGTGATATATTGAAGCAAGAAAATCTAGTTCGTAATAAGGATGAGGGGTTTAAGTAACTCTCATCCAAGTTTCAAGATAGGAAAGTGTTGATTCTCCTTGATAACGTGGATGCTCATGACCAGTTGAAGGATTTGGCTGGAAGTCATGATTGGTTTTCTTCAGGAAGTGTGATCATTATTACTACCAGAGATGAGAGTATCCTTGACAAAGCACGAGTGGACTACAGACATGACCACCAGGTGCTGGATACCGATAATTCTTTGACTTTGTTTAGTAGACATGCATTTCGAGAGGACAGTCCTCCAAGTGAATTTGAGAAACTCACTGATGAAGTTGTGTCCACTACCGGAAGGCTTCCTTTATCTCTTAAAGTTTTAGGTTCATTTTTGTGCAATAAACCGCGAGGAGTATGGGAAGATACAATACAACAGTTAAGAAATGTTCCTAATAAGGAAGTGCAAGAAACGCTAAGGATAACTTATGATGCATTGGAGGATGAACAACAACAGATATTTTTGGATATCGCTTGTTTTTTTATTGGCACTGACTTGAGAATCGCATCCTACATGTGGGACGCCTGCGGCTTTTACCCAAAGAAGGGAATTGTAGTATTGAGATTAATGTCGTTAATCAGAGTTGGAGAGAATCATAAGCTCAGAATGCATGATCAATTGCGAGATCTTGGTCGGGAAATTGTCCGCCAGGAAGATAAGAAAAAGCCTTGGAATCGCAGCCGATTATGGGACTCCCAGGAAGTCATGAAAGTGCTAGAGGAGCATGAGGTAACTGTTTCTCTTCTTTTGCCCCCTTAGTCTGTGTCTACGGTCAAAGTGATGTTGGTCTTCTGCTTAGTGCTTGCTCTAGTGACCAGAGAACGTTCTAATGTTGTTGTCCTCGTGCCTTTTTATTGACGTGATTAGAAAGTAGGAGGTCGCTCTTTCTTAGTAAGTATTGCAGCTTATCTGAGGCTTTTCTTTCACAAGTGTACAATATGAAGTTTTTTTTTTTTTACAAGAACGAGGTAATTTAAAATTTATTAGATACTTGATAGGGTATTTTACATTGCAAAAATTTGACTTTACATAATTCATTGGGTTACGTCCTTGACAAGCGCAACAAATTACTTGACTATGCCACTGTAAACAATAACTGCTTTGGATACACAAATCATAAAATTCTAACCTTCAGGTGTTAGAATTAATACAATTGGAGTGTTTGTGGACGCATTTTTCATGAAATTTCAATCATTACACCATAATTGTGAATGGAAGGGTAGTTTATTTTATGTTATATTAGATTAGGAATTACTATTTCACCAAAATTAAGCGTATTTCATATTAAAAAGAGAAATGTCTTACTTTTTTTCACATAAAAAGTCCCAAAGATAAGAACTCTAAAATTCTAGTTTGTATATAATTATGTATGTGATTGTATTGTCTTTGTGAAATTATCCATAGTCCGTATAAAAGGGTATCTTCATGTGTTATCTAAAAGTACAGTCAGCCTTCATAGTAATAAAAAAATGCTGCCTAGACCGGATTGATTATTTTTTACTTATTTTTATTTCTTAAATGTAAATATAGTAATTCACCGGTTGTTTTTTTTTTATTTCTTAAATGTAAACCTAATTTCTAATTAATATATTAAAACTAAAGTCGATGTTGCTCACCTTTATTAATAATTTACATTTGAACCACACGAAAACTGAACTGAAACGGTCGGTCCTGTCCCAGAACCAATCATTCCTAATTAGTTTTGCACCAAGTACGAAAGGTCGGGCTTGTTTTTGAGATTTGGCCATGAGTATTCTCAAACTCTGTCGACTGAATACGGAAGATTAAGAAATTATACACTTGAAGACAGAATTTTGATGACAGATAGGACTTCTTTATATTTTAAGACAGAAGCTAATCAGGGAAATGACTAATTTGAGCATGATTACTTCTCTTGGAAGTTGCTTCTTTTTGTTATAGCTATTCTTCTCTTGGATTCCTTTCCTGTGTTGAGGTCTAATTCCTTCTTTACTAATATGTCATTCTCCATGAAATCTTGCACAATATTGTGGAGTACATTAAAAAGATTTTTAGTTCCGAGAAATCGACGTGGATTTAGAAATCCGTGAAATTTCATGTATTAGTTCTTAATTTCCCATGCATGAGTGATTTTACTTGGTGAAAGCTTTCTGCACATTTGGATTAAAAAATATTTCTAATATCATGTGATGAAGAAATTATTCGTTCCATAATTTAAAAATGGATTAGAAATAGCTGTTCTCCCAAAATCAGGAATAACAATCGCTAGGGACCCAAGGAACTCATAGCTATTCCATAAAGCTTAGACTAGCTTCAAATTTCATAATTCTAAAATAACTCTGCACTTTTAATAATAAGTTATTTTAAATTAAAGCAAAGTTATTAAATAAGGATTGTTTTATCATACTTGAATATTTAAATTAACATTTAAAGCTAAAAAATGATAAGAGCATCAATATAATTTATATTTCAAGTTACTATTAATAAAATCAAAATTGCATCAGAAAATATAGATATAACTTCTATCACAATTGCTCATAATTAGTTATGAATCCAATGGCAAAAACAAAAACGAGTACATGTTATCTTAACTGCAGGTATGAAAGTCAAGTAATATACACAAAAAGTATACATAAGAAAAAGAGAAAAGAAACTGACTTTATAATTGTTTTTCGCAATTATCATAATTGTTACAATAACCATGTCTTTTATGTGCTTATTGTTAATTTGGATATCTAATATGAAAATTTTAGAGAGAGAAAATATATTTCTATTAGAGACAAAATCAACTCTCGATTTTGCACAATGTAATTTACTTAAACCCTGTGTATTGCTAACTAGTATTGTAATGAAGCTACGTTACAAGAAAGAAGAGGGTTAACAAGTTGTTAAGTTTTACATATGAGCCACTAGATCAAAGTGTCAGAATATGTTTATAATATGTATAATTAAGAAGCTATAAACTATTATTCAGAACAAAAATAAAACACGAAAAAAGAGTGCATCGTGATTTTCTTTAAGATCCAAGTACTTATGGCCAATTTCAAAATCTAAGCTGACAGCCTTCACTTTATTAGCCTTTCTAAGTACATTTTTTTAGCCAAAAAAGGAATCATATGTTCACTTTGCTAGTCTCTAAATGACATCGATGCATGCTAATAGAGATATGACCAATATAAATAGTGTTGATGAACGTTGATTCTTACTATAGGGAACAGAAAACATCGAGGCCATTTCTCTTGGCTTTGGCAGAGATGACAATATCCTCACGGGCAAACAATTCGAAAAGTTGAGAAATCTAAGGTTCCTTGACGTGGGACGGGCACATTTTAGCGGAGAATTTGAGAACTCAATTAAGAAGTTAAAATGGCTTCGGTGGTTGGATTGTCCCTCGAAATTTGAAGCAAAGAAATTTCATGTAACGGAATTAGTTGTACTCGATCTGTCGAGAAGTGGGATATCAAGTTACTGGCAAGGATGGAGTTTCATTTCGGTAAGATGGAATAATAACTCCTTTTTTTTTTCCTTTTCTTTTGAATTACAATCACTCTGGACTAACCTCTTGACAATTATAATATTTTTTTTATCAGATGGCGAGGAAGCTAAAATATCTCGACCTTAGTGCTTGTCAATCTTTAGAAAAAACTTCATTCCTCTCAGCTTTTGAGAATTTAGAGGTTTTAATTCTCGGATATTGTCCGAGGATAGAGCAAATTGACTATTCGATTGGAAACATGAAGAGTCTGGTACGCTTGGACTTGACGATATGTTGGAACCTTAAGGGGCTGCCAGCAGAAGTGGGTAAATTAGTAGCACTGGAGCAACTCAATCTACATGGATGTCGTCAACTTTATTCACTACCAGACAACATAGGGGATTTGCAGAATCTAGAAATTCTGAATATTAGGGGCACTCGGATAAAAGAATTGCCCAATGGTATTGGAAGGCTGAGAAAGCTTCGAGAATTAAATGCTTCAAGGTGCAAAAAACTGGGAGGGAAAATGCCGGAAAGTGTTCGTAATCTTTCTTCCCTACAACGCCTTGATTTGGATTCTTGTGGGAAGCTCCAATTGCCATCGTTGCTTCCTTCCAGCTTAACATATTTGAGCGTCACCTGTCGAAGTCACAGATTGCCTTCACTTTCCAACCTGACCCATCTCAAGGAACTACAATTTAGTAATAGCGAACTTCTCGAGTCCATCTGGGAGCATCCATCAACATTAGAAAAAGCCATAAACACTTCATTCGAATTGGAAATCTTGAAACTCCGTGGCTGCATTCTCACAGAAACACTAGACGTTTCACAGTTTAACCGTCTGAGGACATTATCTATCGAGAAGTGCTATAATGTATTCGAAATTCGAGGTCTTGAAAAATTGCGAAATTTGGAAAAGTTGAAAATTAGTGACTGTGCTTCAATTAAGAGGCTGGTACTTCCAAAATCCAAGGATCTGAAGAGATTACGTATGTACTCATGCAAGAACTTGGTTGAAATTCAAGGCCTCGCTAAGTTGGAGTCCTTGGAAGAGATGGATATAAGGTTGTCCGCTTCCATTGAAAGGCTGGGCCTTCCAAAATCTAAGGGTCTGAAAAAATTCAAAGCTAGCATTTGCAAAAACTTTCTTGAAATTCGAGGCTTCGACAGATTGGAGTTCTTGAAAGAGATAGATATCTGTGGATGCGCTTCAATTAGCGGTTGCAAAAACTTGGTTGAAATTCAAGGTCTCGACAGATTAGAGTCCGTGGAAGAGATAAATATCTATGGATGCGCTTCAATTCGGAGGCTGGACCTTCCAAAATCCAAGTGTCTGAAAAAATTCTATGCTAGAGGTTGGGAGAACTTTGTCGAAATTCAAGGCCTCGACAGATTGGAGTGCTTGGAAGAGATAGATATCTCTAGATGTTCATCAATTTGGAGGCTTGACCTTCCAAAATCCAAGTGTCTGAAAAAATTCTATGCTAGCGGTTGCGAAAACTTGGTTGAAATTCAAGGCCTCGACATATTGGAGTCCTTAGAAGAGATAAAAATCTATGGATGCGCTTCAATTCGGAGGCTGGACCTTCCAAAACCCAAGTGTCTGAAAAAATTCTATGCTAGAGGTTGTGAAAACTTGGTTGAAATTCGAGGACTCGACAGATTGGAGTCCTTGGAAAAGATAAATATCTATGGATGCGCTTCAATTCAGAGGTTGGACCTTCCAAAATCCAAGTGTCTGAAAAAAATCTATGCTAGCGGTTGCAAAAACTTGGTTGAAATTCAAGGCCTCGACAGATTGGAGTCCTTGGAAGAGATAGATATCTCTAGATGTTCATTAATTCGGAGGCTGGACCTTCCAAAATCCAAGGCTTTGAAGAAGTTAACATTTGAATCTTGCAAAAACTTATTCACAATTAAAGGTCTCGATAGTTTGGAGTTCTTAGAAGAGCTAAATATGTCGGGGTGCACTACATTTGGAAGGTTACCAGATTTATGTTGCTTTGACACCTTGCGTGAGTTGGCAATCAACTGTTGTGACAACCTTCATGGTATTCAGAGCCTAGAGAAATTCTCATCATGTGAACGTCTACAGATTGAAGATTACAAGTCATTAGCAGAATTCCCAAACTTGTCGAATTTTCATAACTTATGGACATTTTTCCTATTAAATTGCCATGAACTTCGTGAGATCCCAGGGCTTGCAACATCTCTACAGCATATTGCTATCTTAGGATGTTCCTCGATCGGGATCTTACCTGATTTTTCATCATGTACCAAGTTGATCAGTCTAGTTGTGCGAGATTGTGAGAAACTTATTGAGCTTCAAGGACTCGAGAAATTGGAGTATCTAGAGGGATTGGACATTTCTGGATGCAAGTCACTCAAGAAATTACCAACATTACGTAGAACGGCGATTTATCGAAATTATGAGAAAGTGCCTTCTAGCTTATACCCTGCACGGATAAAATATGGATGACTCAGAATAGTTGAGATGATCCACACTTCCTGACAAAGGTACATGAAGTAGGTACGCTGCCTTTTTCTCTTTTGAGATCTGAAATCCAATTTTCATTTTCTAATTCCTGTTTCCAATTTCTTTTAAGATTTATTATCTTCTAATTGTATTTCCTGGTTGGCAGTGATGCTGTTTTCTTACTAGAATTCAAGGAATCCGTAAGGAAATGTCCGTGAAAGTAAATGTGTGCTTCGGCAAAATGGCTCTGCTCATCATGCCAGTAATGGGAATAGATCAGAAGGCCTTCTAAGTGATTGACATTTCATTAGCCTTCAGGTAAGATTCTTCATCCTATGCAGAGAAATAAAGATTCTCCGCGTTCAACAGATTCTGGAATCCGAGAGTTACCGAGTAAAAAACTGACATATGCGGCCGTTTGATAGCATGCCAAAGGTAATCGTACAGGCCGAGAAATGCTGAATGAAGGACCCTATATGGAGGTCATGATATTGGCTTTTAGTTTGCTCTGCGATGACCATGCAGTTCATGCTTGCATGTTTCTAAGGTGCAGTTAAGAATGAATTTACAGGGCAAAAGGAACATGTTGAGAGGGCATTCATTAGTATGCATACGCTATTAGCTTGGGACAAAATTTGTCCAGCCATTGTGTTCCACACATTTTATCTCACAGAATTGTCTACATTAGCGGATTAAGGTAATCGTCTTGTTAGTGGATTTACTTGCTGAAAAGTATAACACGGGAAGCGTTTCCTAAGTTTCCGGAGGAACCTTTCCTTCATCCTATGTGCCATTGCAAACTGGTGCATTCATTCTGATATATGAATAGCACATAATGACAAGGTATTATACCCCACGAAAGCAAGCAAATTCACTTAGTCAAGGCTTCACTGGTTGATGATGTTAGATGCCTATTAGCTGGATTGAAAGAGTTCGAAAAGGGAATTGACATTGCGCTTGGCAAACAAAGATGAGTAGAGTTTTGGGTGTTATTAGTAGTTTGCTGATGCTGGAGCTGGATTGAATTCATTTGATATACTTGCGGGATTTGGTTATTATTCCACTGATTGCGATGCAAATGCTGAAATATCCAAAAGACCTTTTGGAAGGCCACTTCCAAAAGGAAACAAAGTCATCAAAGGCTCAGGAGTTCGATATTTCTTGTACTTCTCTAAACGCTGACAAAGCATCCTTGGAATGGTAAAGGATGTTCGCATACTGCTATCCCACATTTCCCTGATTAGGTTCAGCAGAAGCGTTGCAGAACTGAAACTTTCCGACAACTTAAGAGGTTTCCGAAATATTGGAAATCTAGCCAATTGATTTGATATAGCGCCAATAATTTGGAGTCTTTACTCACAGAGAGTTGTTTGTGATTCAGGTTTGGATCTTCATGCTAAAGTGGAACTTTGTTGGGTAATAAAGAATTCAGAGGTTCCCGCATTGGTAAGCTGCTGTCAGAGTTGGCTTAGAATGGTTGTAACCACTGCCGTTGGAGGTCTTGGAATGAAAGTTTTTCGAGGTTGAGATCTTATTGCAGTTGATTTCCTGTCAGAATACTTCAATGGTAACAAAAGTAAATGTCATGTCCCTTGTCATTAATTGGAGCTGTCTTCGTGTGCTCAGGTTGATTATCTTCCAGTTGCATCATGATTGGCTTGGGTTTGTGCACTTCCTGTT
This sequence comes from Rhodomyrtus psidioides, assembly GCA_021437785.1. Taxonomy (NCBI): domain Eukaryota; kingdom Viridiplantae; phylum Streptophyta; class Magnoliopsida; order Myrtales; family Myrtaceae; genus Rhodomyrtus; species Rhodomyrtus psidioides. The sequence goes on from JAILYB010000030.1 coordinate 3,917,961, forward strand.
CTTGGACTTTTCTTGACCTGTCTTGATTTGACGAATTCCCCATGTTTTCCCCCCTCGAAATGTTATTTGTGAAAATTGTGGTACAGCTTGGATTATACCTAATTGGATACTAAATGTACTAGCAGTGGGACGTCTGAAAATGAGTTCACTCATTTGGCATTGGCTAAGAATATGCCCCATTTCAGTCGTTTGGCCCTCGTGTGATCGAGATTCTTTGGTGGCACCAACGCCTTGAATTATGCCGGGTAGGCATACAGAGAAAAAGAGGTGTCTGGATCCCCTGCATGTAAGGCATGGGATCATTATTTTGTCCACCATTGGATCTTTCCCCCTATAAAAGGGGGAAATCCAATGGCCCAAAAAATAATGGTCCCATGCCTTACATACAGGGGATCCAGGTTCGAAAAATAGAAGAGATACGGAAGAATTTAAAAATGGATTCAAAGTGTCCAGGCAAGGCACGGAAATCACATGCCCTTTGTGATTCAAGCGAGAAAAATACTAAAAAAAATGGCCATTGAAAAAAAAACAAAGGTAAGGTTTTGCTCATTGTGTGTGTTTGTGTGTGTGTGTGTTCTTTTTTTTTTTTTTTTTTAACCGAGGTGTCCAGGCCAACTTGCGCGCACGTCGACTATTCATCGGGGGAAACTAGCACAACAATCCACCGCCATAGCCCCTGCTTAAATCACATGTGTTCAGTTATGGAATCGAACCTGAGACCAGTGCGCCTAACCACACAATCTCAAGTGCGCCCTAACCAACTGAACTACCTATGAATGAGTTCATCATAGGGGTGAGCATGGGCCGGGTCCAGGCCTAGACTCGAAACCGACCCTGTTATAATCGGTTCCTAATTTTGGGAACCAAAACTGTGACATTCCGAAATTTCCGCCCACAAGGCTTGAGGCATGGAATGTGATCTCGGAATTAGTAAATGGAGACGAAGAATTTCTAACAATCAATTTGGAATAGACGACGCCTAATCAATAATGAAATTTGGCGGAAAAATGGATTTCCGGACGAACGGCGAGAAAAGATTATTTTGCCCCTAGTGAGTTAACCTCGCCTTAATAAGTGAAGGAGGACATTTTGGTCATTGACCACTCCCCTTGGCTGCCGAAAATTAGAAGTAATATTGGCCATTGGATGATCCAAATAATTGCTTTGAAGACGAGTGTCAATAGATGACAAAGTGGCATTTATTATTTAGTTTTTTACCTACCATTCTTCCTTGTTGACTAAGCCAAAGTGGGATTAAGCATCTCTCTCTCTCCCTCTTCAGCCAAGTCACGACAGCTCCCTCTTCCCTCACTCTCTCTTCCTTTTTCTTCTTCAATCTCTCTCTCTCACTCGACCAGTCGCTGCCCTGTCCCGACGCCTTCACTGTTCCGGCCATATCGCCGTCGTCCGATGGCCGATTGAGGTAATTCCACCGCCATTAGAAAGCTTATTGTCTTGCCTTTCCAGGGATATATTATAATATTGAGTTGGCCTGGTAAATCTTTCTGTAGGTCGATTTTAGTGGACAAAGGTCAGGTCGGGTCAGATTGGGCCAGTTTTGGAGGGAGCTCGAGTTCGCCGGCCTTAAGAGCTCGATTATCTTCAAATCTTCGGTGAGTTACTCTCGACACATGGTATAAAGGTTTGGTGAGCTGAGATGGAGGATTACTTGGAGATTAGGAGGGTTTAATGGACAAAGTTTGGATGTTTTTGCAAAACAGATTCTGCTCCCTCTGTTGCCATGTAGAGCCGAAGCGCTATGAGGTTCATTGGAGTGTTTCGTTGCTTCATGAATTTCGGTAAGACCCCTAATAACATAGTTTGATATGTTGGCAAGGGAGTTATGTGGTGAATTGAAGCTTAGAGGTTGATTTAAGTGTTGTTGGTATGATTCGATTTAGGACCGGTTCCGCCCTGTTGAGGACTATGGGAAACCGAACCTTTTAGGAGCTGGTGGAAGGTTCGCCTTGCTTTCAAATACTCGGTAAGAACTCTTGGGATGTTAATTGATGTGTTAATGAGGCCTTGCCTTGATGGAATTGAGAAATGGATAAGTTGTGATGTGGAAATTGTGAAATTTTACTAGGGTGCTAAACTGCCCTGTACCGACCGACATTGGATTGAGCTTGGTGGCTGCTATTGCTTAGATTTTCTAGCTCGATTAAGTGGTAAGAATATTTCTAAACCTTTGTTAGGGTGTTGTGTGACTAATAGGTGGATTTTAATTGAATTGAGAGTGTTTGGGAGGCTGTTTTGAGGTGAAAACCGATAGGTACACAAAACTGATTTCAATGCACACTGATTTTAGATTGGGTCGTTCTAAGTCGTCCAGTATCCAAATTGAGCTCCGTTTTCGCCCACGCGTCCATAAGACATTAAATTTTAAGATTATGAAATTTGATTTCATAAAAGGTGAAAGGGTCAATGTCAGTTTACTTATGAATGAAGCTGAACATAGAGCCTAAATAGGGCGATCTTAGGCGGAATGTTATTTATGATGATTTGCCTTGATAGAACGGCAATTGACATGCTTAGGGCCATTGAATTGGCGCTGTGAAGACATGAGAATAAGGGGTTGCGTGTGCTATTGAGGTATCGGCACGAAGAAAATGAGAAATGATTGAACTTTGATATGGTTTTATTAGGTAAGCCGTGGATGCCATGTTCGACCTTGAAATTTGCTGACCTTGTAAGAGCTTGGTGATTGGAGTGCTATTTGAATGAAGATGTGAGTGATTGTCGCGACCTAAAAAAATTAGGCTAGTGGATTATCAGGTTAATTTTAATGACTAACCTAATACGGACTCTCCCAAGCCCTACCAAATCGCAACTTAAATTAATCAGAATGATTTAGAATTTGGAGTTGCCACTAATCATTTTTGGTAGGTTGATTTGAAACCTAAGTAAAATAGAGGGAGGACTATTTTACTTCTACGAATAAGAGATTATGGATTCGGGGACTTGGTTACACTAGTTAATTAAAACTAATGCCCTTTCGGTAACTTAATTCCATGAGATATCCTGAATCGATGACTCAAGCTTGACTGAATTTGCTTTAAGGTTCAAAAAGATGGAGTGATTTTTTTTTATGTGGTGTTTTCACTTATTTAGAGTGAATGCAATACATGACATACAAGACTAAAATATATGCTGAATTTATAGGACTAAATCAAGCATGCAAAAATAATATCAACTCAATGCAACTTTCAAAGCAACGTATAAACAGTCATGCAATTAGTTAATTAAACATGCACACTATCATGCAGTTGATTAAATTGAACATGCAAATTACATACACACAAGAACCCATGCAGCACGTGATTTTTACCTAAATAATTTAATCATGTAGTCAAGCTAACCTAGTATGAAAACCCTAAACATGATACTAGAGACATGACAAAACAGAATGAGACACATGCATATAAATATTGGACATGCGAATGTTATGACATATCTGCATGATTTTCGAAAATGATAACGATGCATGAATAAGAAATTGTAAAAAAAAATGTATGATAATATAATGAACAATTTCCTATCTTTTTTTTTATATTTTTTTACTTTATGATGTTGATGCAACCTAACTACATGACACGTGAGATGATATGACATGGCAAGATGACGTGGCAAGATGACGTGGCAAGATGACATGACAAGATGACATGACTAAATGACATGGCAAAATGACATGGGAAATGACGTGGATAATGACGTGCGAATGATTTTTTTACATTTTTTCGGATATATAAAACAAAGGAATGAATTAAAAAGTTATCCTATTTAATCTGATATGCAGACAAGGTATGTGCCCCCGAGATTGAATGTATGCTATCCTAATTAATACAAAATATGCCAAATATGCTTGAATGTGTTTTTGTTCTTTCCTTTAAAAAAAATCAACCATTAGGGAATATCTCGAGAATTTCGTTATCTTGATTTAACAAGCCTAATAAAGGTTAACTAGATAAGATTTCTAAGAAATCTCATCTTCCTAAACATTCAATCAAATGGGGTTTTTAGGAAACCACATCTTACTAAAATCTTCAGGAAAATTTCAAAAAAATGGCAAGTTCAATCAAGACAACTCATCCACCCGAATATTCACCGCGAGATAAGGAAAGAAATCATAATCATGCCGTTATCCCTTTCAATTTCCGAAAATTTAACCGACTTTCCACTAAAGATTGATTTTCTGGATATAGCGAATCAGACCTAAGCGGTGATAGGTCAGATTAACCAAATCCAGAATTTTTATGACAATTGATATTCAACGGCTTAGATAAGAAAGATCGTTCACGAATTTCCAGAAAAAAAGGGTCGATCTCCACTTGAATCACAGCATCAAAATATGTGAAACGGCAGCCGTATAACTCAAGGATTCAATCACCAAGTCTCCACGAAATTTTGCATAGGTTAGTGATATAGAACATGCAAGAACAATGTATTTTCGGACTGAACATCACAAAATCAGCTTATGAACAGTAGCAAAACAGCATGTTTTTCAACTTAGAACATCATCGAATCAACTTCATGAGAGTATATAAAGATTACCTTGAACCGAGCTTAAGATTCTGCACCTAATTTGAACTTTAAGCCCAAAATTGCAATTCAAGTCTAGCGTTAGAACCGGCGACCTTGTGGATTCAATCGGCTCGGGGTCGCGGATGATCGACGGCGGATCGGCTTCGGTAGAGTCGAATGATGGGGAATTTCCGGCTTCGCCAGACTGCGGCCGGAGGAAAATAGTGGCAACGACCCAATGAAATATGCTAGCTAGCCTGCAAAAAAAAAAAAAAAAATCCAACAAGCAAAGCAAGGGGTTGTTCACGCCAAGAAGAAATCAAGGGGATGCCTTTTGTCCAATGGATATTAGTCGCACCCCTTCTTGTCTTTTCTTGCTTGTGGGTCTTTTCTGCCAATGGTGCCGTGGAGATCAATTGTGAAGCACGCTCTACAGTCTCCCTTCCCTCTCCCGAACCTATCTCTCTCTCTCTCTCTCTCTCTCTCTCTCTCTCTCTCTCTCTCTCTCAATCTGCCATCTGTGGAATTATGTCGTGAAATTTTTTTGTCCCCTCGTCCAAAAACCAAGACGTAATGAGATATATAGTGGATATTAGGGTTATGCTCCAAGATTCAATCCTAACCATTGACTCTAAAAAATTCAGACGTGATATCAACCGTAGGATCATAATTTCTGATTTTTGAGTAATCCTATCGGGCTAGGATATCACAAAATTCGGCCACCATGGGGATAGGGCTTCTGGCCGAAAATTCCTTTATAAATGGGCTCATTCGCGAATTTAAGGCATAATTTGGCTTTAATTAATTAAACAAATAACTAATTAAAAGCCTTTCATTTAAAAGAATTAAAAATGGATCGAACTAAATTTGAATTAAGCCCATTGCCATGTGAAACTCGGCCATTCCCTCTGATAATCGAAAAGTCCAAATCAATTTCGGTTCCGCCGCCTGTTAAATTAAGGTCAATTGATTCGCCTTCGACTGGCTGCCGATGCATGACAGATAAATAAAATATGTAAAAATATGTAATGCATGAGAATTTATTTTTGCGAGAATTAGGATTAACTCTTATTTTGTGAAATAAATGAATTTCCTAAAAATCAAAATTTAGGTGTCAACAGCTGCCCCTCTTTGAGTGGAAGCTCGCAGAGGTTTTGCTCAAAGATTAAAATTGAAGCCTAAATTTTGCAAATGCAAATGATGATGGTGAAAATTTTTTGGCGGGAGTTCAAATCCCATTTTCTAATGCAAATAGAGATGATGCGTGAAATGCAATGCTACAAATAACATGTGCTAAAATTTCTCTTATCCCACATTAGAGAAACCTGCACATGGGTCGCATACGAGAATACTTGTTTTACCAAATTTCTCGTGAGCTGATGGTTCCCTTAACCTCCAGATTTCCAGTAGATGCTAGGATGCTAAGGTACTGACCAACTGCTCATCACCATTTCTTTCTTCCTGACTCGGGACGACGCAAGATGTCTGTAGGCTGAATTTGCGAGTTCTGGATCGCAAATCGATAATGCTTCTACACCACGATCATCCGCTCATCACGTGAAACATCAACAGAGGTTGAAGCTTCTAAGTCGCAATCATCTTCTCGTCATGTGGAACGTCGGCTAAGAATAAAGCTTTCAAACCACAATCATCTTCTCGTCCTGTGGAATGTCAACTAAGAAATGCTTCTGCATCACGATCACCCGCTCATCACGTGAAGCATTAGCTGCGAGTAAAGCTTTCGAACCACGATCATCTTCTCGTCATGTGGAACGTCGGTAGTGAATAGTGCTTCTGCATCACGATCATCCGCTCATCACGTGAAGCATTAGCTGTGAGTAAAGCTTTCGAATCATGATCATCTTCTCGTCATGTGGAACGTCGGTAGTGAATAGTGCTTCTGCATCACGATCATCCGCTCATCACGTGAAGCATTAGCTGCGAGTAAAGCTTTCGAACCACGATCATCTTCTCGTCATGTGGAACGTCGGCAGTGAATAAAGCTTTCAAACCACAATCCTCTTCTCGTCCTGTGGAATGTCAGATGAGAAATACTTCTGCATCACGATCATCCGCTCATCACGTGGAGCATTAGCTGCGAGTAAAGCTTTCGAACTACGATCATCTTCTCATCATGTGGAACGTCGACAGTGAATAGTGCTTCTGCATCATGATCATTCGCTCATCACGTGAAGCATTAGCTGCGAGTAAAGCTTTTGAACCACGATCATCTTCTCGTCATGTGGAACGTCGGTAGTGAATAAAGCTTTCAAACCACAATCATCTTCTCGTCTTGTGGAATGTCAGCTGAGAAATACTTCTGCATCACGATCATCCGCTCATCACGTGAAGCATTAGCTGCGAATAAAGCTTTCGAACCACGATCATCTTCTCGTCATGTGGAACGTCGACAGTGAATAGTACTTCTACATCACGATCATCCGCTCATCACGTGAAGCATTAGCTGCGAGTAAAGCTTTCAAACCACGATCATCTTCTCGTCATGTGGAACGTCGGCAGTGAATAAAGCTTTCAAACCACAATCATCTTCTCGTCCGGTGGAATGTCAGCTGAGAAATACTTCTGTATCATGATTATCCGCTCATCACGTGAAGCATTAGCTGCAGGCCGGATTTGCGAAATGCTGGTATCGCAATCTGGTAAAAACTGAATTACATTCATCCTTTATGTGAAACAGTGGACAGAATTGCGAAATGCTGGTATCGCAATTTGAGAAAATCTGAATCACATTCATCCTTTATGTGAAACAGCGAACAGATTTGCGAAATGCTGGTATCGCAATCTGAGAAAATATGAATCATGTTAATCCTTTACATGAAACCTCGGCCCAAAGATCAAATCTGAATGGGGTGCTCGAGTTATGGATCGAGCGGGCCTGATTGTCTTTTGGTATCTTCTGTCTAGATCACCGTGCTTAGCTTGATACCTGCAACATTCAAGATGCGGTCATCCAAGTCTAAAAAAGAATCAGAAAACTTACCTGAGTTGACTGAAACCCGACTTTTAGGATTTGCTAAATTGGCGTGCTCAACCTGTTCAGTTCATAAAAAAATGGTGTTTTGCATGAACCTTAATGCAAATGCAACAATTTGTGAGCTTCTACTTGCATTGTAAAGCTCTACTAGAGATTTTGTCAATAAGGAAAACTGTCTGATCCTTTCGACAAAATTTGACCAAATAGAATGAGGAACCTTCAGTCAGAAAGGACTTTCTCTCACTCTCTTTGAAAAGGCTATTTGACCCAACCATTGATGCGGGTATGAGAATCACTCGGAGTTGTCCTCATCACACTTGATAAGGGTTCGGGTAGTCTTGCAATCAGTATGACCAGACCAATCCACGAGGTCTTTTCAAGGCTGTAATTCCGGCTTGATCAATGGCTATTCAAATGGGACTCATATGAGTCATTAGGCCATGAAATGAAATCTTCATCAGCTGCATTGGGTTTACAAGTCAAGAACCGTGCCAAATGAGATAAAAATGATCTTGTTCGTACTTCTTCGAGCAATATTTATAAGCATTTGAAACCCTATATTAACCCAAGTGCTTTGATCTGAAGAGACTTTTAGTAAGGGTTGTGATGTAGGTTCAGGGTAGGCTCGAAATGAATGGCTTATTTTCCACAAAGGTGTTGTGTAAAGATGAAACGAGTGATCATCCATTCTTGATATTTCAGGCAAGAGTGCCGCTGGTAATCTTTGCTGATGTACTTCATAAAAGATCATTCTTTGAGGAACATTTTGTAAATCAACTCAGGGGAGACCTTCCTTCCTTTCGGAGATTTTTATGAGAGAGCTCTTTTCTCTTTCCCTTTTCTTTATAATGGGAGTGGGCTCTTTTGCATGGCAAGCATCACCATTTTTTTTTGCCTTTTTATTTTTTATTTTTTGCATGGCTAGCTTTTTCTTTCCTTTTTTTAGCTAGCTCTTTGGAAAAGAAAAGAAGAGTCTCATCTGAATTGTCTGCATGTTGTGCTGATAAATTTTCAAGTTTCAGCTTGCCCCAAGGCACTTTGCTCATCTGTCAAATAGTCTGAAATGATTTCCTTTCAGGATGATCACCAATTGGGTTTCAAGAAATGAATCTGCTGCTAAAATTGGGCTAAGCAAAGGGATGAGTGTGTATGGGTATAGAAATGAAATGCTCTTCATCATGTCTAAAGCACTTGAGCTAACATAGAATTCGCATGCGATAAATACACTTGAAGATTGATGCAAGTGAAAGTAAGAAAATTCTACTCATGCTTTGAATTTTCTGAAATTTGCCCCAATGTGGGGTTGTTCCTGACAGGAGTATGAAAATGAAACCACCGTTCAAAGGGGTTTAGTAAAGGGCGACCTGTGGTGTTTGGATAGAGGAAATGAATGCCTCACATCATCTTGGTCGTCATACTTTTCACAAGATAACCTTTCACCTTGTAAGCAAGGAAATCTTCACACTTAGTCACTAGGGATATGATATAGGACGTGTATGGAAATGGCTTGTCTTTCGTCGTCTTGGCGTTCCTCATTCAAAATGATCAATTCAATTGGATCAAAGAGACTTCTTGATTGAAATCACCTCACAGTGTAGATTAGAAATGCAGGCAAAAATATGATGAGATTAATTTGATTTGATCATCCATAATATCAGAAAATGAGTGCAGATCAAATATAGTCATGCATAAATCATGCAAGTACATTCAGATGTGAAAGAAATTTCAAGGAATGGGGAACAATGGATTGCCCTAGTATATGTGAGTAGATCAACCAAGTCAGGAAGTCTAGTCCTCGGTTGAGCATTAACTCATTCCTATATTTGCCCAAGAGAGAGGAACAAATGTACAAAGGAGTTGGGTAAGACTTGAGGTGCTCTGGTTGCTCCAATTTAATGGCGATGACTGTCATGGTCAGTCGTATGTTCCTGCAAAAGGAAAGTGTCACCCTTAAAATAATGTGAAACAGAGAGATATACTTCATTTTCCAAGTCGGGGTCTGCATGCCCCCATTTTCAGTCAGGATGGGTACGAGTACAGCTTTCACCAAGTCATGAGATTGCCCCAAACATGGCCAGTGCTGGGAATTCGACTTCGAGTCCTGGCATATGACTTGTTTCCACGTTTAATCCTGCATGGAAAAGCATTCATGAATAAGAACCTCAAGAAAATGAAATGAACAAAAATTCAGGATGTTCTTGATTATCGATCTGCTTTGGTGGTAGCAATCAATAACATGTCTCCTTGCTTGGCACTTGCAAGAGGAAAAACGAAAGTCATTTCCAAGTATGACGAGTCGAAGATAAGAGATACTCCCTTTGAGATCGAGTGATCTTCCTCTTTCCCAATTCTTTGATGCGGTATGATAATCGATCGGTCGGGGGTGAAGCATGGATTAGCCTCAGTTGACTAATGAACTGGTGTTTGAACTGGCTGATACGATGTGACTGATAAGTAGATCGATGAATCAGTTAAGGGTTGTCCCAAGAGTCATCATTTGGGCTGATCAGATAATAGCCATCAAGTAGCACCGATTGAAATAAGGATTGTCGACGGCTTAAATGATTGATGAGTCACGGTTGGCCAAACACTTCTAGTCTGGTTCAAATGCTTAATCACCATGTGCGAGACGTCCAAGAATCAATCGGACTAATGGCTAGTTAGGTTGGGGAATCTGCCCCATGCCCCTAATGGATCTAGCAATATCACCTAGAGGGGGGTGAATAGGTGATTCTGAATATAATTGAAATTTCTTGCGGAATAAAATAAAATTTCAGTGTACGATTAGAATTAGGAACAACATAACAGCGTGCAAAAAGTCTAAACACAAAAGTAAGAGTTTAGAGTAGAGAATATTGCACACGGCGATTATAGTTGTTCGGCTTAGATTAAGCCTACCTCTACTCTCCCACGATGATAGCCGAACGGTTGGATTTCACTATGAAGAATCACGAGAATTACAAACACTCAATCACTTGGTTTTTCTCTCTCACAGATTTTCACAATGAATGGGATTTTGGGTACACAGAATTTGTTTCGGATAGAACTCAGATTATTCTTGCACTTTGGATTGTTGTTCGACCTCTCACTTTTTAGTCCATCATGGTTCTTCTTTTATACTCCCATGCCTCCAAACTAGCCGTTGGATTCCTGGCCAAGGGATCGCTATTCAATCCTTGATTGGACGTCAACAATCATGATTGAACGAGACTGTATCTTCAGAAGATATGTAGACCGTTGAGTAAGATATTGAACCCTTCTGATTCAGTCGCCCATATAACTAAATCTCCAGCTTCCATAAGTGTGATAAGTTTGAGTTGGTTCCCGAAAGAATATTCCTTAGAAGATAATATCCCATTGTAGAAAGTCCCTTGATTGATTGGAAGGGATATCAGGGCAATCGAATATCACAAGCTTTTCATAGGAATCTTGCCTTGGTCGGAAACCTGCCATACGTGGGTTTTCATGTTTTGCAAATGCAGAAACTGATCTTTCTTGGGTTTCGTCTTAGAACAGATTTGTTTCTTACTTGATCAGTTGACATGGAATGGTAATACGGAGATTTGATGCGATCCATCCGTCACTGTTTAGATCGTCAGAAGCACTTCCATCTGACCCTTCGTCAGAAGCACTTCCATCTGACCCTCAGTCAGAAGCACTCCATCTGACCTCGTCAGAAGCACTTCCATCTGACCCTTCGTTAGAAGCACTTGCATCTGACCCTTAGTCAGAAGCACTTCCATCTGACCCTTGGTCCACGCGACAGAATTAGATCCACTCAACCTGCTGCTTACACATTCTTTCTGCATCACAGAACGTTATACAATTTCTTTCGATAGTTTTGTCATAATCAAAATATAGGAGAATTTCCACAACAATCTCCCCCTTTTTGATGGTGACAAAACTACTCTTATTGTAAATACATATATGTAAATTTAAAGATTTTAAACAGTGACAAAAACGAGTAATCATCCGATTTGCTCATGCAGATAATCATCATTAGAGATCTTGTACTGAAAATACTCCTGTAGGAGAACATGATCAGAGTATAAATGCATAATGAGAGTATAAACAGAGTGTAGGTATCTATCAGAGTATGGTTATCCCGCACAAGAATAAACTCTTCTCCCCATTTCTGAATTGGAGTATAAGCAGAGGTATGTAATTAGAGTATAAATAGCGTATAGATATCTCTGCTCAAGATGATATCAATCCCTGCACAAAATGGATATCAATCCCTGCACAAATAAACTCTTTTCCCCCTTTTTGTCAACATCAGAAAGAGTGTATAAAGCTAAAAAAAATTGAATCGAGTCAATGTTAAACAAATAGAGTAAAGGTTGTATCATAGCAAAGAGCAACTTTTGGCCAAAAAAATATAAAATAAAATTAAGAAGATGTGGGTAGAGGCATTTTTGAAGAAGAGAGACGATCTTTAGGCTCGTTATCAGCCTCTACTGGGGAAGGTCCTTCATATCTTCTTTCCATTCTCTGAGCATGGCGTCTAACAGCTTGAGATGAAGGCAGTTCTGAAGCTGTTCTGTCAATTCTGACCAGTATGTAGGTAGGCATGTTTGCAACCTCAGCACAAAACATTCTGCCATATAGGTCAATAGATTTCTCCAGATTGGTCACCTGACTTGCCATACCCTGCAACTTCCTATCGATCTTCAGTTCAAAAATCTGCAGTTTCTGATCTAACCTTGTTTCCATAGCAGCCAGAGTCTGAAGAAGGATATGTTGAAGATTCTCAAAGTGTCCTTGAAGGTCCACCTGTGGTTCTGTAGGAGCATGTTCTTGATATGAGGTGTCAATCCCTTTTGTAGCTAAATTCTCCCTTTCAGATTGAGCTCTAGGAAAGGCTTTAGAAGCAAAAACTTCTGTCAGAAATACATCAGAGGTTGCAGGCAACGGCTCCCCCTGAGTTATAGCCTTCTTCCCTTTAGCTCGTAAGTTGGACACAGATTCTACATCTTCATCAATGTCCATTGGTATGGACTGAGCACTCGAGAGTTGATCTTCTCATGCAATTTCTGATGCCAAGCTTGGAGCAACTCTGTGGATTGTTTTTCTGGTAGAGGATATAGAATAGGTCTCAATGTCATCTGGCTCTGCCTCCTGCTCTTCTAAGGCAATCTAAGCTAGGACTTGTGCTAATAATTGTTCATGATTAAAATCGACAAGATTATTGTCATATTCTATTTCATTCTCAATTTTGGCAATATCCTTCTCATTCCATATTGTGAGGAATTCTTCCTCAGTTAGATCACAAGGATACATAACCTTTTCTTTTGGTTGTGTTTCTGTTTCATCTCCTCCTTCCTCATTCCTTTCAGCACTGTGATCCCCAGATTCACCTTCTTCATCTGATCCACCTCGAGATTGTGTAGCTTCAGAGTCATACTCCCCTGTTCCTTCTTCAATTGCCTCTGAGTCCTTATCAGTTGAGCTATCTTTTCGTTGTCCCTTGACAGCCATAACGTTTCTCCTCTTTGGAGATTTTTGCTTGGACTCATCCTCGAAATCCACAATGACTGGTTCATTGTTCTTTGTTCTCCATCCAGTAGGAGTCATCTTGTATCCCATCTTTGTCACCATAGTTTCATCAGCAGTCATCAGAGGAATTTCTTGTTTGATAAAGGCGTTCAAGCCACCAATCTTGAAATCATCTATTATTCTATAGATCAAAGCAGCATATGGTAGTTGTCCTTTTGGCTTGAGAATAGACCTGTACATGTGTAATAGGACTGTGTGAGCAAAAGAAATCCTCTTTCCTGTCAAGATGCCGCATAACAGTTTTGCCTCATACTTCGAGATATCTGTCTTTGAGGCTGCCTTGGGTCTAAGACATTCAATGATCACCTTGTGCATCATGATGTGTTTTAAGGAAAAGTCACTGTAGGCAATATGCGACTTCGATTCCCTTGAGAAGCTTGATTTGCCAGTTATGAAGCAAAATGCTTCTTCTGCAGTGACATCTAGAGGTGTGAAATCTCTCTTTCTGGTTCCCATGATAGATGCCAATTCATCAACAGTCAATAAATACTGCTTTCTTTTCATCGTGAAAGCCAAGGAGTTGAAGTTGACAAACTGAAGATTTGAGTAGAAGTAGGCTACCAGATCAGGAAAGGTGTAGCCCCTATGCGTTATGAATTGATCTATCTTCACCTTTTGTAGATGCTTCCTCAGATAAATGCCATTACTATCAAAGTACTTTAACTCAAATACCCTGTGAGGTATAACACCTCTCTGTTTCAGGAATTCAAACTTGTCTTTGTGAGCCTGAATCTGGAACATGGGATCATGAAAGCTTTTATCCACATTAAACCAAATATTCTTCACAAAATTATTGAACAAAATGTCATCATCATCTTCAACCATTGCCTTAGTTCCGCTAGGTCTTATAGGGGATGGTTTTCTTGACTTCAAACTAGGCTCTGCCATTTTCTCATTTCCTTTTCTAGATGCCGATTTAGGTTTTTCTACAGCAATTGGTTCAACTATTTTTCTAGGTAAACTAATAAACTCGAGCAGTTCACCTTCACTTTCGAACTGATGAGCATTCAGCAATCTTATAAGTTCATTGCTAAAATCCCCTACTGCCTTAATACTATCGTACATTGGCTTAATAGAATGTGCCATTGCTTCTTTTCCTTCAAAAGCAGATAGAGACAAACCTTTTGCCAATTGGAATGCCTCACGCTGTTCGTTGATTTGGGTTTCCGTAGGTTCGGTGCTGCTTGCTATTGAGGCGGAAAACTTTCTCTTCAACTGAGGAGTCTTCTTCGAGTCAGAGGCTGATTTCGAAGCCATTTATACATAGAAAGTTTGAAACTTTGGATGAAAGAGTGTTGTTTTGAGGAAGAAATCGAGAGCGAGAGATCTTGAATACGGTTTTAGGGTTTTGATTTGAGAAAGATTTGAAAATGAGAGAACAAAGGTGACGGTTCGGTGTTTTATAAAAGAGGCGGTTATTTTTGGAAACAAAATTAATAAAAGAAAATTCTGATCTTCTAAAAAGAAATAAAAGAATTTCTTTAACAAATCAATTAATCACCGTCAATCAGATATTCGGAGATATATATTCATATGAGGAACTTACCTTAAAGACAATTTTAGGAGTTAACTAACCTTGATTTATGAACTTTTCCAAAAAGAAGTGAATTTCTTCTTATGCGCCTTTTAGCGTTCCTTCTGACGTTCCTTCTGACGCTCCTTCTGACACTCCTTCTGACGCTTCTTCTGACATTCCTTCTAACGCTCATTCTGACGTTCCTTCTGATGTTCCTTCTGATGCTCCTTCTGACTCTCCCTGTTCTAAAATATACTTAAGAAGGAAGGTTAATGATGGATAATTCATTTCTAATAAAATTAAAAGTCTGCTTATCCAATGGTTTAGTGAAAATATCTACAAGTTGATTTTTCGTATCAATGTATTGAATGTTAACATCACTGTTCTGAACATAATCACGTATGAAGTGATGCTTGATCTCAATGTGCTTTGTTCTTGAGTGAAGTATGGGATTCTTTGTAAGATTTATGGCACTTGTGTTGTCACAAAGGATTTCCACAATTGATTCTTCAACACCATAATCTTTGAGCTGCTGTTTTAGCCAAAGTATTTGAGCACAACAACTTCCAAGAGATACGTATTCTGCTTCAGCTGTACTAAGTGCCACTGTATTTTGCTTCTTGGAATACCATGAGACAAGCATGTTTCCCATGAGCTGACAAGTTCCAGATGTACTTTTCCTATCAATTTTGCAACCTGCAAGATCTGCATCTGAATATCCCTTTAGTATAAAATCAGAAGATTTAGAGTACCACAAACCATAGTTGGGATAAGTCCCAATGTATTTGATTATTCTTTTGACGGCTGATAGGTGTGATTCCCTTGGGCTTGATTAAAATCTTGCGCATAAACAGACGCTATATAGGATGTCTGGTCTTGAAGCTGTGAGATAGAGTAGTGATCCAATCATACTTGGATATAGTTTGGGATCAACTTCCTTTCCATCTTCATCTTTATCTAATTTGGAGGAGTGACACATAGGAGTTTCTGTCTTTTTGCCGTTCTCCAGACCAAACTTCTTCACTATTTCCAGTGCATACTTTTCTTGATATATGAAAGTTCCTTTCTGAGATTGATGAATTTGAAGACCAAGAAAGAACCGTAATTCTCCCATCATACTCATCTCAAATTCATCCCGCATTACTTTAGAAAATTTCTTGCAGAGAAGCTCATTAGAAGAACCAAATATAATATCATCAACATAGATTTGAACTAGAAGAATATCCTTACCTTTTCTTTGAATAAAAATGGTAGTGTCTACATTACCTTTTGTGAAGTTGTGTTGAGATAGAAAGTTACTCAACCTTTCATACCAAGCACGAGGTGCTTGTTTCAGTCCGTAGAGTGCCTTTTTTAAGACATATACCAAATCCTTTTCTCTAGGTTCTTCGAAGCCGGGGGGTTGTTCAACATATACCTCTTCTTTGATGTAGCCATTTAGGAAAGCACTTTTCACGTCCATCTGAAAAAGTTTGAAATCATTGTAACAAATATAAGCAAGAAGTAGCCTAATGGCTTCTAACTTGGCAACCGGTGCGTAGGTCTCATCGTAGTCTATTCCTTCTTCCTGAGAATAGCCTTTTGCTACAAGTCTTGCTTTGTTTCTTACAACCTTTCCTTTGTCATCAAGTTTGTTTCTGAATACCTACTTAGTTCCAATCACTGGACGATTTTTGGGTCTGTTGACTAATTCCCAAACATTGTTGACTTTAAATTGATGTAGCTCTTCCTGCATTGCATTTATCCAGTTATCATCTGCTAATGCATCTTCAATCCTCTTTGGTTCCAATTCAGATACCAATGCTATGTTGCTCATTGCTTGCTTAAATTTGGATCTAGTCTTTATGCCATCACTTATGTTTCTCATGATGAATTCCTTTGGATGACTTGACTTGTGCTTCCAGTTCTTGCCAAAGCAGTCATGTGAAGATGTTGGAGCTTCATTCTGTTCAGCTTCTGGTCTTTCTTTAACTGAGAGAGTTTCTTTCTGAACATTCTCCGAATCATCATCCACAATTGAGTCTTGTTTTTCTCCCGATTCTTCGTGTGAGTCTGAGACTTGAGGAAGTATATGAACTTGATTGGTTTGAGGTTCATCATTCTGATGGCTTTCGTCGAACTTGATGTTCACTGGCTCTTCAACAATACGAGTGTTCTTATTGTAGACTCTGTAGGCTTTGCTCGTTGTTGAATATCCCAAGAAAATTCCTTCATCTGATCTCTCATCAAACTTTCCAATTCGATCATTAGCATTCTTTAGAATACACGAAAATATGTAACATCAGACTTTTTTTCTTTGAAAATTTCATAGGGGGTTTCTCGGAAAGAGGTCCGAGAGAAATTCGATTTAAGATATAACAAGCTATTGAAATGGCCTCAGCCCAAAAATTAGATGTAATTTTACTCTCAATAAGAAGAGTTCTTGCCATTTCTTGCAAGGATTTATTTTTCCTTTCTACTACCCCATTTTGTTGAGGATTATAAGGTGCAGATAAGTTATGCTGAATTCCGAAATCAGTGCAAAAATCTGAGAAACTTTGATTTTCAAATTCTCCTCCATGATCCGTTCTCAAACTAGAAATGGTGTAACCCTTTTCATTTTGAATCCTTTTAGCAAGTTTTGAAAAGGACATAAAAGCCCCACTTTTGTGAGTTAGAAATAAAACCCATGTAAATCTAGAGAAGTCATCAACTATGACAAGACAGTATTTCTTACCTCCAAGGCTTAAGGTTCTGTTCGGTCCAAAGATATCCTTATGAAGTAGCTGCAGACAATGTTTAGTGGACACTTGATTTAAGGACTTAAAAGAACTTCTTACCTACTTGCCTAGTGTGTATGCATGACATAGTCCACCTTTCTCAAATTTCGTTTGAGGTAACCCTCGAACAAGTTGATGATTCTAGCAATATCACCTAGAGGGGGGGTGAATAGGTGATTCTGAATATTATTGAAAATTTCTTGCGGAATAAAATAAAATTTCAGTATACGATTAGAATCAGGAATAGCAAAACAGCGTGCAAAAATCTAAACACAAAAGTAAGAGTTTTAGTGTAGAGAAAATTGCACACGATGATTATAGTGGTTCGGCTCAGATCAAGCCTACATCCACTCTCCCACGATGACAGCCGATCGGCTGGATTTCACTATGAAGAATCAAGAGAATTACAAACACTCAATCTCTTGGTTTATCTCTCTCACAGATTTTCACAATGAAGGATTTTGTGTACATAGAATATTTTCGGATAGAACTCAGATTATGCTTGCACTTTGGATTGTTGTTCGCCCTCTCGCTCTTTAGTCCATGATGGTTCTTCTTTTATACTCCCATGCCTCCAAACTAGCCGTTGGATTCCTGGCCAAGGGATCGCTCTTCAATCCTTGATTGGACGTCAACAATCATGATTGAACGAGACTGTATCTTCAGAAGATATGTAGACCGTTGAGTAAGATATTGAACCCTTCTGATTCAGTCGCCCATATAACTAAATCTCCAGCTTCCATAAGTGTGATAAGTTTGAGTTGGTTCCCGAAAGAATATTCCTTAGAAGATAATATCCCATTGTAGAAAGTCCCTTGATTGATTGGAAGGGATATCAGGGCAATCGAATATCACAAGCTTTTCATAGGAATCTTGCCTTGGTCGGAAACCTGCCATACGTGGGTTTTCATGTTTTGCAAATGCAGAAACTGATCTTTCTTGGGTTTCGTCTTAGAACAGATTTGTTCCTTACTTGATCAGTTGACATGGAATGGTAATACGGAGATTTGATGCGATCCATCCGTCACTGTTTAGATCGTCAGAAGCACTTCCATCTGACCCTTCGTCAGAAGCTCTTCATCTGACCTCGTCAGAGGCACTTCCATCTGACCCTTCATCAAAAGCACTTCCATCTGATCTTTCGTCAGAAGCACTTCCATCTGACCCTTCGTCAGAAGCACTTCCATCTGACCCTTCGTCAGCGCGACAGATTTAGATCCACTCAACCTGCTGCTTACACATTCTTTCTGCATCACATAACGTGATACAATTTCTTTCGATAGTTTTGTCAGAATCAAAATATGAAAAATTTCCACAACAATCTTCCCCTTTTTGATGGTGACAAAACTACTCTTATTGCAAATACATATAAGTGAATTTAAAGTTTTTAAACAGTGATAAAATGATAAAAGCGAGTAATCATCCGATTTGCTCCTGCAGGTAATCATCATTAGAGATCCTGTACTGAAAATATTCCTATAGGAGAACATGATCAGAGTATGATTATCCTGTAGTGTTCCTGCACAAAAATAAACTTATCCTGCAGTGTTCCTGCACAAAAATAAACTCGTCTCCCCATAATGAGAGTATACTATTAGAGTATGATTATCCTGCACAAAAATAGATTCTTCTCCCCCTTTTTGTCAACATCAGAAAGAGTGTATAAAGTTAAAAAATTGAATCGAGTCAATTTTAATCAAATGTTTAACAACTTTTGGCCGAAAAATGTGAAATAAAATTAAGAAGATGTGGGTGGAGGCATTTGTGAAGAAGAGGGATGATCTTCAAGCTCGTTATCAGCCTCCACTAAGGAAGGTTCTTCGTAACCTTCTGCCATTCGCTGAGCGTGGCTTCTAACGGCTTGAGATGAGGGCAGGTTTGAAGCTGTTCTGTCAGTTCTGACCAGTGTGTATGTAGGCATGTTGGCGACCTCAGCACAAAACATTCTGCCATAGAGATCAATGGACTTCTCCAACTTAGTCACATGACTAGTCATACCCCGCAGCTTCCTATCGATCTTCTGTTCAAAAGTCTGCAGTTTCTGTTTAAACCTTGTTTCCATAGCAGCCAGAGTCTGAAGAAGAATATGTTGAAGATTCTCAAAATGTCCTTGAAGTTCCACCTGTGGTTCTAGAGGTGCAGGTTCTTGAGATGAGGTGTCAATCCCTTTTGTTGTTAAATTCTCCCCCTTAGTTTGTGCTTTGGGAAAGGCTTGAGAGGCAAACACTTTAGTGAGAAAGACAACAGATGTTGCAGGCAAGAGATCCTCCTGAATTATAGCCTTCTTCCCTTTTGCTTTTGAGCTCGGCACAAATTCTATTTCTTCATCATTGTCCATTGGTATGGACTGTGCATTCGACAGTTGATCTTCTCGTGCATTTGCTGAAGCTAGGCTTGTAGCATCTTTGTGAATTGTTCATTTGGTGGAGGATACAGAATAAGCCTCAATGTCATCTTGTTCTTCCTCCTGCTCTTTTGAGGCCAACTTGGCTAGAACTTGTGCTAGCAACTGCTCATGATCACAATTGACAAGTGTATTGTCATACTCTATGTCATCTTCAATTCTGGCAACTTGCTCTTCATTCCACATTGTGAGGAATTCTTCCTCAGTCAGATCACAAGGATACACAACCTTCTCTTGTGGTTGTGTTTCTGCTTCATCTCCTTCTTCCTCATTTCTTTCAGCACTGTGATCTCAAAATTCACCTTCTTCATCAGATCCACCTCGAGATTCTGTAGCTTCAGAATCATACTCCCATGTTCCTTCTTTACTTGCCTCTGAGTCCTTATCAGTTGAGCTGTCTTTTTGTTGTCCCTTGACAACCATAACCTTTCTCCTCTTTGGAGATTTCTGCTTGGACTCATCCTCGAAATCCACAATTACTGGTTCTTTGTTCTTTATTCTCCATCCAGCATGAGTCATCTTGTATCCCATCTTTGTCACCATAGTCTCGCCAGCAGTCATCAGAGGAATTTTTTGTTTGATAAAGGCGCTCAAGCCACCAATCTTGAAATGATCTATTATTCTGTAGATCAAGGCGGCATAAGGTAGTTGTCCCTTTGGCTTGAGAGCTGATCTGTACATGTGTAATAGGACTGTGTGAGCAAAAGAAATCCTCTTTCCTGTCAAGATGCCCCATAACAGCTTTGCCTCATACTTCGAGATATCTGTCTTTGAGGTTGCCTTGGGTCTAAGACATTCAATGATCACCTTGTGCATCATGATGTGTTTTAAGGGAAAATCACTATAGGCAATTTGCGACTTTAATTCCCTTGAGAAGCTTGATTTGCCAGTTAGGAAGCAAAAAGCTTCGTCTCCAGTAACATCCAACGGTGTGAAGGCCCTCTTTCTAGTTCCCATGATTGATGCCAATTTATCAACATGCAGTATATATTGCTCTCTTTTCACAGTGAAAGCGAAGAAGTTGAAGTCAACAAAGTGAAGATTCGAGTAGAAGTAGGCTACCAGATCAGGAAATGTGTAGCCCCTCTGCGTTATGAATTGATCTATCTTCACCTTTTGTAGATGCTTCCTCAGATAGATGCCATTACTATCAAAGTACTTTAACTCAAATACTCTGTGAGGTATAACACCTCTCTGTTTCATGACTTCAAACCTATTTTTGTGATCCTGATTCTGGAACATGGGATCAGGAAAGCTTTTATCCACAATAAACCCAATATTCTTCACAAAATCATTGAACAAAATGTCATCATCATCCTCGACCTTTGCTTTAGTGCCGCCAGGTCTAATTGGAGAGGATTTTCGTTTCGAGCTTGTCTCTGCTACTTTCTCCTTTCCTTTTCTAGAGGCTGATTTAGGTTTTTCAATAGCAATTGGTTCAACGATCTTTCCAGGCAAACTAAGAAACTCCAATAGTTCGCCTTCACTATCGAATTTGTGAGTATTCAGCAGTTTTCTAAGTTCATTACCAAAATCCCCTGCTGCCTTAATACTATCATACATTGGCTTAGTAGAATGTGCCATAGCTTCTTTTCCTTCAAAGGCGGACAGAGACAAACCTTTTGCCAAACGGAGTGCTTCTCGCTGTTCGTTGATTTGGGTTTCCGTAGGTTCGGCGCCGCTTGCTGTTGAGGCGGAAAACTTTCTCTTCAACTGAGGAGTCTTCTTCGAGTCAGAGGTTGATTTGAGAGCCATTGATGCGTAGAAAGTTTGAAACTTTGGATGAAAGAGTGTTGTTTTGAGGAAGAAATCGAGAGCGAGAGATCTTGGATACGGTTTTAGGGTTTTGATTTGAGAAAAATTTGAAAGTGAGAGAACAGAGGTGACGGTTCGGTGTTTTATAAAAGAGGCGGTTATTTTTGGAAATAAAATCAATAAAAGAAAATTTTGATTTTCTAAAAGGAAATAAAAGAATTTCTTTAACAAATCAATTAATCACCGTCAATCAGATATTCGGAGATATATATTCATATGAGGAACTTACCTAAAAGATAGTTTTTAGATATAACTGACCTCGATTTATGAACTTTTCAAAAGAGATGTGAATTTCTTCTTACGCGCCTTTTAGCGTTCCTTCTGACTCTCCTTCTGATGCTCCTTCTGACGCTCCTTCTGCCGTTCCTTCTAACGCTCCTTCTGATGCTCCTTCTGACGCTCCTTCTGACGTTCCTTCTGATGCTCGCTGTTCTAAACTATACTTAAGAAGGGGGGTTAATGATGGATAATTCATTTCTAATAAAATTAAAAGTCTGCTTATCTAATGATTTAGTAAAAATGTCTGCAAGTTGATTTTTCGTATCAATGTATTGAATGTTAACATCACCGTTCTGAACATGATCACGTATGAAGTGATGCTTGATCTCAATGTGCTTTGTTCTTGAGTGAAGTATGGGCTTTTTGAAAGATTTATGGAACTTGTGTTGTCACAAAGGATTTCCACAGTTGATTCTTCAACACCATAATCTTTGAGCTACTGTTTTAACCAAAGTATTTGAGCACAGCAACTTCCAAGAGATACGTATTCTGCTTTAGCTGTACTAAGTGCCATTGTATTTTGTTTCTTGGAATACCATGAGACAAGCATGTTTCCCATGAGCTGACAAGTTCCATATGTACTTTTTCTATCAATTTTGCAACCTGCAAAATCTGCATCTGAATATCCCTATAGTATAAAATCAGAAGATTTAGAGTACCACAAACCATAATTGGGATAAGTCCCAATGTATTTAATTAATCTTTTGACGGCTCATAGGTGTGATTTCCTTGGGCTTGATTGAAATCTTGCGCATAAACAGACGCTATATAGGATGTCTGGTCTTGAAGCTGTGAGATAAAGTAGTGATCCAATCATACTTCGATATAGTTTGGGATCAACCTCCTTTCCATCTTCATCTTTATCTAATTTGGAGGAGTGAGACATATGAGTTTCTGTCTTTTTGCCGTTCTCTAGACCAAATTTCTTCACTATTTCCAGTGCATACTTTTCTTGATAAATGAAAGTTCCTTTCTGAGATTGATGAATTTGAAGACCAAGAAAGAACCGTAATTCTCCTATCATACTCATCTCAAATTCATCCTGCATTACTTTAGAAAATTTCTTGCAGAGAAGCTCATTAGAAGATCCAAATATAATATCATCAACATAGATTTGAACTAAAAGAATATCCTTACCTTTTCTTTGAATAAAAAGGGTAGTGTCTACATTACCTTTTGTAAAGTTGTGTTGAGATAGAAAGTTACTCAACCTTTCATACCAAGCACGAGGTGCTTGTTTTAGTCCGTAGAGTGCCTTTTTTAAGATATATACCGAATCCTTTTCTCTAGGTTCTTCAAAGCCGGGGGGTTGTTCAACATATACCTCTTCTTTGATGTAGCCATTTAGGAAAGCACTTTTCATGTCCATCTGAAAAAGTTTGAAATCATTGTAACAAGCATAAGCAAGAAGTAGCCTAATGGCTTCTAACCTGGCAACCGGTGCGTAGGTCTCATCGTAGGCTATTCCTTCTTCCTGAGAATAGCCTTTTGCTACGAATCTTGATTTGTTTGTGACAAATTTTCCTTTGTCATCAAGTTTGTTTCTGAATACCCACTTTGTTCCAATTACTAGACGATTTTTGGGTCGATTGACCAGTTCCCAAACATTGTTGACCTTGAACTGATGTAGCTCTTCCTGCATTGCATTTATCCAGTTCTCATCTGCTAATGCATCTTCAATCCTTTTTTGCTCTAATTCAGATACCAATGCTATGTTACTCATTGCTTGCTTGAACTTAGATCTTGTCTTTATGCCATCACTTATGCTTCCTATGATAAGTTCCTTTGGATGGCTTGACTTGTGCTTCCAGTTTTTGTCGAGGCAATCATTTGAGGATGTTGTGGGTTCATTCTGTTCATCTTCTGGTCTTTCTTCAACTGAGGAAGTTTCCTTCTGAACATTCTCCGAACCAATATTCACATCTGAGTCTTGTTTTGCATCTGAGTCTTCCCGTGAGTCTGTGACTTGAGGAAGTGTATGTACTTGAATGGATTCAGGTTCATCATTCTGATAGCTTTCATCGAACTTGATGTTCATCGACTCTTCAACAACATGAGTGTTCTTGTTGAAGACTTTGTAGGCTTTGCTCGTTGTTGAATATCCCAAGAAAATTCCTTCATCTGATTTCTCATCAAACTTTCCAATTCGATCATTAGCATTCTTTAGAATAAAGCATTTGCAACCGAATACATGAAAGTATGCAACATCAGGCTTTCTTTCTTTGAAAATTTCATAGGGGGTTTTCTCGGAAAAAGGTCTGAGAGAAATTCGATTTAAGATATAACAAGCTGTTGAAACGGCCTCAGCCCAAAAATTAGAAGCAATTTTACTCTCAATAAGAAAAGTTCTGGCCATTTCTTGCAAAGATCTGTTTTTCCTTTCTACTACCCCATTTTGTTGAGGAGTATAAGGTGCAGAGAAGTTATGCTGAATTTCGAAATTAGTGCAAAAATCTGAGAAACTTTGATTTTCAAACTCTCCCCCATGATCCGTTCTCAAACTAGAAATAGTGTAACCCTTTTTCATTTTGAATTCTTTTAGCAAGTTTTGAAAAGGACATAGAGGCTTCACTTTTGTGAGCTAAAAATAAAACTCATGTAAATCTAGAGAAGTCATCAACTATGACAAGACAGTATTTCTTACCTCCAAGGCTTAGGGTTCTGTTTGGTCCAAAGATATCCATATGAAGTAGCTGCAGACAATGCTTAGTGGAAACTTGATTTAAGGACTTAAAAGAACTTCTTACCTACTTGCCTATGACATAGTCCACCTTTCTCAAATTTCGTTTGAGGTAACCCTCGAACAAGTCCCTTCTTGGAAAGCTTTGAGATATGTTTTACACTAATATGACCTAACTTTCTGTGCCAAAGATCAGATTCATCCTTAACAAAAATAAGACATTTTGCACTTTCACAGTTAGCATTAATATCTAAAAGGTAAATATTCCCATGCCTTCGTCCCGTGAAGGATTGCTTCTTGTCCTTGCTTATGCCTGTGCATTTTAGATCTTGGACGCAAATATCATAGCCAGAGTCACAGAGTTGACTTACAGAAATTAAGTTGTAGTTCAATCCTCTGACTAGAGAGACATCTTTAACTGTCAGATTTCCAATCTTTACATTTCCTTTCCCAATGACCATTCCCTTGTTCTTTCCTCCAAAAGACACGCTTCTACCATCACAATTTGAGAAGGATATAAATATATCTGGATTTCCAGTCATGTGACTTGAACAACCACTATCCAGAAACCACTTGTTCTTCCTTCTCTTTCGTATCTGCAAGAAATAAACAACTTACTATTTCTTTGGTACCCATGCTTTCTTGGGTCCTTCTGTGTTAGTAGGTTTTGACCTTTTAACAGGTCTCCAAATTTTCTTGCAGTGATCCTTAGTATGACTAGGATCACCACAGTTCACACATGATTGTCGAATATAAGATTTAGTAAAATGCTTATGAAAATGATGCCTATAATAGAAAAATGTTGGTTTCCGAAATTCAGTTTTAAAGGAATTTTTGAGATTACTCTCCTTTTTAAAACCTAACCCAGATCGGTC
The DNA here is from genome assembly GCA_021437785.1 of Rhodomyrtus psidioides. NCBI lineage: Eukaryota > Viridiplantae > Streptophyta > Magnoliopsida > Myrtales > Myrtaceae > Rhodomyrtus > Rhodomyrtus psidioides. The sequence goes on from JAILYB010000030.1 coordinate 3,943,361, forward strand.
ATTGAAAGGCATTTGTTTTGAAATAATGTTATTCAGAGTTTGTGAGATTTGTAAAAACCTTTTTGATATATCGGAAACCTTTTCTTTCAGAGAAGCATTTTTTTTTAAATCAAATCATGATTTTCTTTCAACTGGTGAAACTCTTGTTGAAGAAAATCGATTTTTTCTCTTTGGGATAAGTTCTGTTGTTTTAAGGACGAATTTTCCTTTTTCAAATCAGAAACTTTTTCAAGAGCTTCTTTGTAATTTCTACACAATTCGTCAATATACTCAGTAACTTCATCAGGGAGATCAGATTAACATACCTCAGTTTCTGAGTCTGAACTTGAATCTGATTCGACCATGAGACATATGTTTGCATAATCATTTTCACTTTCATCAGAATCACTTAGAGTGTCTGCCTTTAGGGCATTCTTGTACTTTTCATACTTGAGTTTGTCCTTCTTCAAAATTGGACAGTTCGGTTTGATATGTCATGCCTTCTTACAGTGAAAGCAGATCACGTCTTTGCTATCTTGTGAGTCATTGCTTGACATTTTCACATCATTCTTCTTCCAAGGTTTCTTCCCTTTGATATTTCTGCCTTTTCGAGCCATCTTTCTAAATTTCTTGACCATGGGGGCTAATTCTTCATCATCCTCATCTTCATCATCTGTATCAGAAAGACATTGAGTAATTTCAGTTTTCAAGGCAATAGATTTTTTACCTTTTTGTTCTCCCTTTTTGTTTGCTCGTTCTGTTTCATAAGATTGCAAAGTCCTGACTAGCTCATCCACCGAGAGTGGTCTGATTGTTTGGCATTCCTGAATTGATGGTTTGATGTAATTCCAATCATCTGTGAGTCCACGCAGTATCTTCCTGACTTGCATTGGTTCAGCAATAGGTGCGCCTTGTCTTGCAAGTTCACTTGCCAAAGTCTGAAACCTGTCTATCATATCTGCAATAAATTCATCAGGTTTCATTTGAAATGCTTCATAGTCACTCAGTAAAATACTGAGTTTTGTTTCTTTTACTCGATTTGTTCCTTGAAAGGTAATATGAAGTCTATCCCATATTGCCTTAGATTATTCTTCCTCTGAGACAAGATTATAGAGAGGGGTAGATAAGGCACAAAAGAGAGCATTGACAGCTTTAGAGTCAAGGCCTCTTCATTTAGCCTTTTCAGCATCGGTCATTGTTGTGACAGGATTTGCTCCGTCAGCAGTGATTGGATTTATAGCAGTTGCAGGAACTACTCCATTCGTAACAACATCCCACATCAGATCATCATAGGCTTTGAAAATCCACTTCATCTTGTTGCTCCACATATTGTAGTCCTTTCCATCAAAGTATGGTGGCTTGTTGGCAAAGTGCGAATCGCTTGTTCCTGAAGAGTGATTGCTAGACATAATAGATCGTTAACTCTGAAGCCGATAAACACTTTGTAAAATGAGCAACCTGCTCTGATACCAATTGATGGATCTAGCAATATCACCTGGAGGGGGGGTGAATAGGTGATTCTGAATATAATTGAAATTTCTTGCGGAATAAAATAAAATTTCAGTGTACAATTAGAATCAGGAACAACATAACAACGTTCAAAAAGTCTAAACACAAAAGTAAGAGTTTAGAGTAGAGAATATTGCACACGACGATTATAGTGTTTCGGCTTAGATCAAGCCTACGTCCACTCTCCCACGATGACAGCCGAACAGCTGGATTTCACTATGAAGAATCGCGAGAATTACAAACACTTAATCACTTGGTTTTTCTCTCTCACAGATTTTCACAATGAATAGGATTTTGGGTACACAGAATTTTTTTTCGAATAGAACTCAGATTATACTTGCACTTTGAATTGTTGTTCGCCCTCTCACTTTTTAGTCCATCATGGTTCTCCTTTTATACTCCCCTGCCTCCAAACTAGCCGTTGGATTCCCGGCCAAGGGATTGCTCTTCAATCCTTGATTGGACGTCATCAATCGTGATTGAACGAGACTGTATCTTCAGAAGATATGTAGACCGTTGAATAAGATATTGAACCCTTATGATTCAATCGACCATACAACTAAATATCCAGCTTCCATAAGTGTGATAAGTCTGAGTTGGTTCCCGAAAGAATATTCATTAGACGATGATATCCCATTGTAGAAAGTCCCTTAATTGATAGGAAGGGATATCAGGGAAATCGAATATCACAAACTTTCCATAGAAATCTTGCCTTGATCAGAAACCTGCCATACGTGGGTCTTCATGTTTTGCAAGCGCAGGAACTGATCTTTCTTGAATTTCGTCTTAGAACAGATTTGTTTCTTACTGTTCAATTGACATAGAATGGTAATACTGAGATTTGATGTGATCCATTTGTCACTGTTTAGATCGTCAGAAGCACTTCAATCTGACCCTCAGTCAGAAACTCTTCATCTGACCTCGTTAGAGGCACTTCCATATGACCCTTCGTCAGAAGCACTTCCATCTGACCCTTCCTCAGAAGTAATTCCATCTGACCCTTGGTCAGAAGCACTTCCATCTGACCCTTCATCAGAACCACTTCCATCTGACCTTTCGTCAGCGCGACAGATTTAGATCCACTCAACCTGCTGCTTACACATTCTTTATGCATCACATAACGTTATACAATTTCTTTCGATAGTTTTGTCAGAATCAAAATATGGAGAATTTCCACAACACAAGTCTCTTCTTGGAAAGCTTTGAAATATGTTTTACACTAATATGACCAAACTTTCTGTGCCGAGGATCAGATTCATCCTTAACAGAAATAAGACATTTTGCACTTTCACAGTTAGCATTAATATCTAAAAGGTAAATATTCCCATGCCTTCATCCCGTGAAGGATTGCTTCTTGTCATTGCTCATACCTGTTCATTTTAAATCTTGGAAGCAAATATCATAGCCAGAGTCACAGAGTTGACTTACAGAAATTAAGTTGTAGTTCAATCCTCTGACTAGAGAGACATCTTTAACCGTCAGATTTCCAATCTTTACATTTCCCTTCCCAATGGCCTTTCCTTTTGTTCTTTCCTCCAAAGGACACGCTTCTACCATCACAATCTGAGAAGGATATAAATACATCTAAATTTCCAGTCATGTGACTTGAACAACCACTATCTAGAAACCACTCGTTCTTCCTTCTCTTTGGTACCTGCAAGAAATAAACAACTTACTGTTTCTTTGGTACCCATGCTTTCTTGGGTCCTTCTGTGTTAGTAGGTTTTGACCTTTTAATGGGTCTCCAAATTTTCTTGCAGTAATCCTTAGTATGACTAGGATCACCACAGTTCACACAGGATTGTCGAATATAAGATCTAGTAAAATGCTTGTGAAAATTATGCTTGTAATCAGAGAATGTTGGTTTTCGAAATTCAATTGTAAAGGAATTTTTGAGATTACTCTCCTTTTTAAAACGTAACCCAGATCGGTCATTGAAGGGCATTTGTTTTGAAATAATGTTATTCAGAGTTTTTGAGCTTCGTGAAAACCTTTTTGCGATATCGTAAACCTTTTCTTTCAAAGAACCATTTTCTTTTGAAATCAAATCATGATTTTCTTTCAACTGGTGAAACTCTTGTTGTAGAAAATCGATTTTTTCTTTTTGAGATAAATTCTGCTGTTTTAAGGACGAATTTTCCTTTTTCAAACCAGAAACTTTTTCAAGAGCTTCTTTGTAATTTCTACACAATTCATCAATATACTCAGTAACTTCATCAGGGAGATCAGATGAACATACCTCAGTTTCTCAGTCTGAACTTGAATCTGATTCGGCCATGAGACAGATGTTTGCGTAATCATTTTCACTTTCATCAGAATCACTTAGAGTGTCTGCCTTTAGGGCCTTCTTGTACTTCTCATACTTGAGTTTGTCCTTCTTCAAAATTGGACAGTTCGGTTTGATATGTCATGCCTTCTTACAGTGAAAGCAGATCACGTCTTTGCTATCTTGTGAGTCGTTGCTTGACATTTTTATATCATTCTTCTTCCAATGTTTCTTCCCTTTGATATTTCTGGCTTTCCGAGCCATCTTTCTAAATTTATTGACCATGAGGGCTAATTCTTCATCATCCTCATCTTCATCATCTGTATCAGAAAGACATTGAGCAATTTCAGTTTTCAAGGCAATAGATTTTTTACCTTTTTGTTCTCCCTTCTTGTTTGCTCGTTCTGTTTCATAAGATTGCAAAGTCCCGACTAGATCATCCACCGAGAGTGGTCTGATTGTTTGTCATTCTTGAATTGATGGTTTGATGTAATTCCAATCATCTGTGAGTCCACGTAGTATCTTCCTGACTTGCATTGGTTCAGCAATAGATGCGCCTTGTCTTGCAAGTCCACTTGCCAAAGTCTGAAACATGTCTATGATATCTACAATAGATTCATCAGATTTCATTTGAAATGCTTCATAGTCACTCAGTAAAATACTGAGCTTCGTTTCTTTTACTCGATTTGTTCCTTGAAAGGTAATATGAAGTCTATCCCATATTGCCTTAGATGATTCTTCCTCTGAGACACGATTATAGAGAGGGGTAGATAAGGCACAAAAGAGAGCATTGACAACTTTAGAATCAAGGCCTCTTCTTTTAGCCTTTTCAGCATCGGTCATTGTTGTGACAGGATTTGCTCCGTCAGCAGAGGTTGGATTTGTAGCAGTTGCAGGAACTACTCAATTCCTAACGACATCCCACATTAGATCATCATAGGCTTTGAAGAACCATTTCATCTTGTTGCTCCACATATTGTAGTCCTTCCCATCAAAGTATGGTGGCTTGTTGGCAAAGTATGAATCCCTTGTTCCTGAAGAGTGATTAATAGACATAGTAGATCGTTAACTCTGAAGCCAATAAACACTTCGTAAAATGAGCAACCTACTCTGATACCAATTGATGGATCTAGCAATATCACCTAGATGGGGGGTGAATAGGTGATTCTGAATATAATTGAAATTTCTTGCGGAATAAAATAAAATTTCAGTGTACAATTAGAATCAGGAACAGCATAACAACGTTCAAAAAGTCTAAACACAAAAGTAAGAGTTTAGAGTAGAGAATATTGCACACGACGATTATAGTGTTTCGGCTTAGATCAAGCCTACGTCCACTCTCCCACGATAACAGCCGAACAGCTGGATTTTACTATGAAGAATCGCGAGAATTACAAACACTTAATCACTTGGTTTTTCTCTCTCACAGATTTTCACAATGAATAGGATTTTGGGTACACAGAATTTTTTTTCGAATAGAACTCAGATTATACTTGCACTTTGAATTGTTGTTCGCCCTCTCACTTTTTAGTCCATCATGGTTCTCCTTTTATACTCCCCTGCCTCCAAACTAACCGTTGGATTCCCGGCCAAGGGATTGCTCTTCAATCCTTGATTGGACGTCATCAATCGTGATTGAACGAGACTGTATCTTCAGAAGATATGTAGACCGTTGAATAAGATATTGAACTCTTATGATTCAATCGCCCATACAACTAAATATCCAGCTTCCATAAGTGTGATAAGTCTGAGTTGGTTCCCGAAAGAATATTCATTAGACGATGATATCCCATTGTAGAAAGCCCCTTGATTGATTGGAAGGGATATCGGGGCAATCGAATATCACAAGCTTTTCATAAGAATCTTGCCTTGATCGGAAACCTGCCATACGTGGGTCTTCATGTTTTGCAAATGCAGAAACTGATCTTTCTTGGGTTTCTTCTTAGAACAGATTTGTTTCTTACTTGATCAGTTGACATGGAATTGTAATACAGAGATTTGTTGCGATCCATCCGTCACTGTTTAGATCGTCAGAAGCACTTCCATCTAACCCTTCGTTAGAAGCACTTCCATCTGACCCTCAGTCAGAAGCACTCCATCTAACTTCGTCAGAAGCACTTGCATCTGACCCTTAGTCAGAAGCACTTTCATCTGACCCTTCGTCAGAAGCACTTCCATCTTACCCTTAGTCCACGCGACAGAATTAGATCCACTCAACCTGCTGCTTACACATTCTTTCTGCATCACAGAACGTTATACAATTTCTTTCGATAGTTTTGTCAGAATCAAAATATATGAGAATTTCCAAAACAACTGGATTGATTCTGAAACACATAGTAGATTGATCAGTATGACAAATAGGGTTGGACCACATGCCATCCATTTTTGAAAGTTTTCTTTGAAAAATCATTTTTTTGAGATGTCAGGACGAGAATTCTTGAGAAGCCCAACCCTCAGTGCTTACCATGGATGACAAATTGTTCGATCATTGGCTATCGTCATCAGGTCAGTTTGGGATGCCTCATCAAGATTCCAAAATTTAATGAAAAACATCTGTAATTTTATTGATGTGAAAATAAATGAATTACATCTTATTGAATGCCACATTGAATTGAAATGAAATCCTAATGCAAAACAAATTGAAAATCTTAATGCAACTTAAAACTTAAAGGAAAGCAGGAAATATCCCACACAGGGGATTACAGAAACATGAGAATGGTATTGATCTGGGTCTACGCCCACTTCCTCGATGATGAATTCTCTTAGCTTCTGGAGAGTCTAATCATCCCATGTGTCCTAGGTAACCCCACGAGGGAAACGATGACTGGATGAAGATGGTTTATCTTTCAACAGATTTGGGTATTCCAATCGCATGCTTGAGACCACTAGTAAATCTAGATCTCCACCACAATATTCCCATGCGCGGAACATAAGATCCCCAGCATCAATCAGGTCTTGGATCCGGAATCGCAAGGTAACACATTCTTCGAGGGAGTGACCTTCTTGGCCATAGTGGAAATCACAAGATTTGCTAGAACAGGAATTCTGGAAGCTCATAGTCTGACGAGGTGTTTGCTCTCGCTGAATTACTCCCTTCTTTAGGAGTATTGGCCATATGATGGATATTATTGTGGGAAGCGGAGTAAGCTCTCTTCCTATCACTGATGGAGGCTTGTCACGGGGGAGTTGATTGGCAAGATATGCCGAGTTGGATCGAATTAACTCAATCTGATGCTTGAGAAGTCGAATAGTACGTTCCATTGCATTGATGGTCCTGTTCATCTGAATTCCCCTAGCATACATCTCGTCTACAAGTTCATTGATTCCTTGCCTTGTAATAACTGCAACTTCAGCATGATCAACCATTCTCCTTGCTCCAGATCGAGTATTACTGGAGTGTGAAGGATCCATGATATATCACCTTGAAAGAAAGGCCACACGACGATTAGTAAAGTGATTGAGAATAGTGGGCCAGTCCATGACAACTCTCTAGACTCAATAAACAAAGCAAAAATCTGAATCAAGCAGTTTTTCAATTCCGTCAACCTTCACGATAAAATTCGTCATAATTGACACGTTGATCAAGAAATTCCCACATTTTATGAACTGATTTAGGACTTAACGAGGAACAACTTTGATGTTCAGACTTAAGGCTAAAAGTGAACTGATCAGTACATTTTAATATTTATTTTGAAAAATTCTTCCCAGAAAAACTGTTCTGTCCGGTTTTTGTCGAATGAGCGAAAGATCCCTTAAAGTGCGAATTAAGGTCTGGAATTTTGTAGATTATTAGTTTAGATATCAATCTACAACTTTCATTTTGCATGGTCCAACAAAGGAGATCATTTAAAAAAAGTAATCTGCAGAACAAGGCAAGTGTGCGTGAGCTGCCAAAATTCCAACCTACATCGTCTTTGATGACAATTCGCCCAATAAATGGAAAACATCACGAATTATTCTCTAATTTTTACAGATGATAGTCCCAGATGTTTCGAACATTTTCTGTTTAGACACCAAAATCCAAAAATGAAAAGGTAAAGTTCTAAAAAATCGGATTGTACGGAGCAACAGCTCAGAAATAATAACAACAAGAACAAAATTCAATGAAACAATGAATAGGACTGGCAAATAAAGACTCTAGCTATCTCGAGTTGCAGACTTCTGGGTGACAACTTGAGCCTTGAGCTTCTTGTACTTATATTCATTCCTCTGGGCTTCTTCCTTAGCTTTGGCGAGCTTCCGCTTGAGGCGATTGATCTCGAAACGCTTGGTATCTTGATCAGCCACTTGAGGTATCATTGGGAGCCATTCTTTCGAGATGATATGCCCTTCGATGTAACTGATTGTGGCATGGTATGTCTTGACATTCCCTGAAAGGATCTCCTTAGGAAACATTATCCTGGTTGGCCGGTAGCGCTCCCACATGGCATGAGCAAGGGCGGCGTGTTCCTCGAACTTCTGATCCTTCAAATCAAAGTGTATGCAAATCTCTACACTCTTTGGCTTTGGAGGGATTGACTGTACTACGCCGTATTGCCGAACAACTCTGACTGGATAGTACTCTGTAATGCCAGAAATTCCCAGGAGAGGGACAGGTGCCTCGTCTCGTCCCATGATCCTAGCTTCCTCCACTTCGAACCAAAGAGCATGCCATAGGAAAGTCACGGGACTCGAGTTTGTTAACAAGAAAGTTAGTCTGGAATAGTGATACTCAGGAACCCGGTCTTGCTCATTCTTAAACTTTAAGAGAGGGTGCTCAAGTTCTGAAATTTTAGGTATTTCAAGGTATTTTCCAAATTCAGAAAAATGAGAGAGAAACCAAACTTGGAGAATTTCAGGCGAAGCTCTAAGTGTCTTATCCTAATCAGTCTTAAACTTGGTAAGCAAGATGAAGGTTTCAGCCAAGATAGCATTAACAATTTTTTTTCCATTATTGACCTGTCTTGCAAAATATGCTATCATGGGGTCAATAGAATTCTGCTTATGTGGAAAAATGATCAAGCCAAAGAACAACAGGATAAAAATTTTGGCCTTATCATATGCACATGGAGCTTTTGCAAAACATGTTTCTAGGAATGAAATGGGACAACTCCCACGGCTCCCTTTTAAAGTTTTTGCCACTTCATCTCGATTGACATTCAGGTATTCAGACAAAACGAGGACAGAATCTTCACCAATTGGCGGAGTAACTAAACCCGAGTCCAGTGACTTTCCAACGAGAACACTATACTCTTCTAGAGTTGGAGTTAGCTCATGCTTACCGAATATGAAGGTAGTGGCCTGCGGACTCCAGAAATTCGTCAACGCGTGAATGAGACCAAACCGCATACGGATATGAATCAAAGGCAGCATTCGGCCAATACAAAATCTGACTATCTCTCGGCTATCCTCATGCAAATCGCTCCACCACTGCTTCAGTTGATCCTTTACTGGAGTTATGACTCGAATCATCCCCATAATCTACAGCTCGAGACTATGACTCACCTAAAAATTTCCCATGGACCGACCCGAAAATATAATAAACAGGAAAGCATGAGTAAAGGGTTGAAGAGAATACCGTCTTTAGACAGGTGAAATAAACAAACACATAGACATGCACATGAAAATGCGACGTGAAGTTCGATTTCTATCTAATAAGGCTTAACAAAGGTGGAGCCACAAGGATATCCAAATTGAACCACCCTGGTTTGTGATTGTATTAGGATCCCCCATAGACATCTGGCTCCGCCAAGTATCGACCCGTATCACATGGCGAATGACAGGGGTGATGAATCATGGCACCGATTTGAAAGGGTTCGGGACTTGAAGAGGGAGACTCAAGCCAGGTGGTGATGGCCAGAGTGTTCCAAATCAAATACCATCCTAAGCCTAGCCATTCATGTCTAAAGGCGGGTTGTGTGTGCTATGTGTAAATGCAAGAATAGATGACATGCACAAGAGTTTATATCAAAACAACGCTTCAATATAACCTTCAAACATACATTCCTACTCCGACCTGCAGAAAAGGTTAGCAAAGCACTCCACCCCTTATCACTCCAATCTGCAATAACATTTAACACCTTATAAATGAGATTCAACCAAGATTGCCAAAAGCGAGACATCCATGGAATTTTCATTAGGCCTAAATCCACTTAAGCTTTTAATTTTTCAAAAAAATTCAAGTGAACCAATTAAGTTTTAATTTTTTTTTCGATAAATTAAAACCACAAGTCCCCAGCGGAGCCGCCAAGCTGTCGCGACCTAAAAAAATTAGGCTAATGGATTATCAGGTTAATTTTAATGACTAACATAATACGGACTCTCCCAAGCCCTACTAAATCGCAACTTAAATTAATCAGAATGATTTAGAATTTGAAGTCGCCACTAATCATTTTTGGTAGGTTGATTAGAAACCTAAGTAAAATAGCGGGAGGACTATTTTACTTCCACGAACCAGAGATTATGGATTCGGGGACTTGGTTACACTAGTTAATTAAAACTAATACCCTTTCGGTACCTTATGTCACGCCCCGACTCTCGAGCTCGCGACACCCCTTGCCAAATCGCCACTAGGTCACGAAGGATAGCGTCCCAGGCGGACTATCGACCTACTAACATATAGCGCATGCGGAATGTGCAACTTCCAAACGGATAAGATCAGCATGGGATAGAGAAGCAGAAACAACCAGCCAGATAAAACAGAAGCACTAAACAGATGAGAATAGATGATCCATGACCTTACAGAGCTAACAGCTAATATGTACAACCCCATGCTTCGGGGTGGCCCTCTAAGACTCTCAAAAAGATACAGGAGTCGGGGGAAGGTCAACTCTCATCTACTCTAAAATGGTACCCCCACAAAAGATCCACCAACAGACCAAAAAGATCACAGTACAGACTAGTGATCACGGCGGCCCTAACGGAGGAGCCGGGTTGTTGGGATCATCATAAGAACTATTACTGGACTGTACAGAAGAGGCTACAGACTCCTCGGGCTCGACCTCAGGCTGCGTGCCGGGTTCGGGATCCACCACCTCCCCGTCAGGCGTGTCAATGTCCATCGGGTCCCAGGCGGGGGCATTAGCGACCCCCTGAATAGGCGGTCCCTCAAACCCACGAATCGGGCCGTAGAGATCAATCCTGTCACGAAGATACCAGGCCTTGAAGAGATGAGCCACCAGATGTGGCATCCCTTCATCGACCCATATCGTCGTGACGTGATGCTCCCAGACCTGATCCGTACCTAGAACCGGATGAGACGTGACATCGTGAGACGAGTGGGTAGGGGTACCGAATCGCACGGGCCTTTCCATTACTTCGGACCTGAAAGGTTAACCCACGACGGGGTGAGAAATAAATCTCAGTGAATCAAGCATAAGCTCAGTTAGGACATTGATTCGCCCAGAATATACTAGTCACCACAACCAACATACAGTTCAGACATATAACTCAACAAGATATAGTCATAACATATTAAACAACCCATCAAGGCATCACAAATCAAGTGTACATCAGGCACCACACAGCAAACTTATATCAGATGACCCACACCACTGGCGTGATCCAATTCCACAACGCGATCCAGCACTTTAGTGCGATCTAGCGTCCTTCCGGTAGAACCGGACTACGTCTCATTTCCCTCTCAACGACGGCTACTACAGGCGGTGTATCCAGTGCACCCAGCACGGCACCAGCCCGCAGGCATCCCTAGACGGGGCGTCGGTCCATCACAAGCAGCGACCGGCATCCGATAATTCCTTAAGACCGTACGTCTGGCACGGGGCATGAATTATCGTGCTTCCGACAAGTCGTTTACAATAGGTACGGTAAGTGTACAAACAGTACCAAACGAACTTGCCAGGTAATCGTCATCTATCCCTCATGTGACCACACAATTCACATTTGGCAATCGATTCATTAATTATCTTTGATTAATGCCAAATACTCATACCGACATGCTATCAGACTCGGCCCACGGCCAATCAAGACATTCAGTCAGGCATGTCAACGAGATAATCAAACCCATGAGGTTAATGACTAAACCACGAGAAATCAATTCAATCAGGCAATACCAAGCTCAATTCGCGCCATGACAATTATTAACAAGATTGATTTAACACTCCAGTCATTCGCCCGTAATCGAACCACAATCTACGAATTATCACACAATCAATCAATCACAAATTTTATCACAATTAGCCACCGATAATAAAATCACCTCAATTTACCTAAACGATCGGCCATTTAACCCAACCCAATTTCTAACTAAACCGGCCCCGATCGAGTACCCAAATTTCACAATCGACTAAATCCTAGGCGCAATTAGCGCCCTAACTAAGGGTTAGGGTCAACTCACTGAGAAAGTGAGCTCGGGCGATCCAGACGGTCGACAGCGACGGCGGCGGCGGCGGTTCTTGGTAACCAACAAAGGTAACCGCGCGGCAACTCGGACCCAAACTTCGGGAACACCTCAGCAAGGTCCCACGAGGTCGCCGGGACAGGTGGCCGGCGACGGAGCTCCGATGAACAGCGGCCGGCAGCTAAAACAGAACCGGCACAGCGAGTAAACAGGGCAAAACATGGCGGTCTAGGGCGGTTCTTGATCCCACGAGCTGCGACAAGGCCGGCCAAGGGTCTAGGACTCACCTAGGGGTCGAGGGACGTCAGCTAGGACCGGTGGGTGGCGGCGGAGCAGCCACGAACAGTACCCGCAGAAAACAGGGTACTCCGCGGCCGAAATAGGGGAGGCGATTGGCGGCGGTTCACGAGCTCCACGGCCAACGGCGAGCTTCCATGAGCTGGGGGAAGTAAGAGGGGAGTCAGGGGAGTCTATTGGGGGTGGTGGTGAGCGGCGGGGCCGTCGGGAACGGCCGGGGTGAAGAAAAACCCGAACCGGGCTCAAAACAGAGCACCGGTGGTTTCAGGGCTTACCGCGGCGGCTCCGGCAGACGACGGGCGGCGGGGCTGGTTCGGACCGGTTAAGGGGAGCCTGAAGGTGGGTCGTGAGGTGGTGGCCGGGTCCGATGGCGTCGCGAGCGGCCGGGGAAGGAATTGGAACGGCTCGGGTAGCAAGGCCGAAAACAGAGCCTGTCTTCGGTGAGCTTCCCCGCGGCTGCCGGCGGTGAACGGCGGCCGGGACTGGCCCTGTGGCGACGGCAGGAGGTGGCTGAACGTCTTGGTGGTCAGTTTGGCTGAGATGATCGAGCAAAAACCCACGAAGAAGGAGAAAAGGAAGCTCGGTCGTTCGTCGCCCAAAAGGAAACCGCAGGGAAAGAAGAAGGAAGAAGAAGCTGCGGCCGAGAGAGGAGAGAGAGAGAGAAGGGACGTGCGTTAATGGCTGCATGGGGAAGAGAGGATGGTGGGTCCAATGAAGACTTTGGGGGTGACTTATCCAATGGCTTAATGGCCTTTGTCTCATACCAATTAGGGTAGGGGCATTTTGGTCCTTTGGCCATGCCGGGACTGAAATGGAAATTTCGCGCACTGGATGAACAGAAAATTTTGCAATTTCACTGGCTAGGCTTGAGTGGGAATTAGGTTCGGGCGCGAAATCGAAAATCTAATTTAAAAAGGATAAGAAATCAATTCCTAATCTAAAACGATCGAAACTTCGAATTTCGTCCGATTTATCGTCACTTCGGTCCTGACGGTCCAAAATAATTGTCGACTATAATTCCATATAGCATTCTTATATTGACTTCCGAATCTTACAGAAATTGGATTTCCAGGACGTCACAACTCTCCCCCACTTAGGAAATTTCGTCCTCGAAATTGCAGCACAGTCCTAACTATTCAAAAAGATAAGGGTAACTACTCTTTATAACTTCCTCGCTTTCCCAGGTAGCTCCTTCGGTACCATGATGTTGCCAAATCACCTTGACCAACGGGATCGTCTTGGTCCGGAGTACTTGTTCTTTCCTATCCACAATCCTAACTGGTCGTTCCACGTACGAGGCTCGCTCATCCAGGTCAATTTCTTCGTAACTCAGCACATGAGCGGGGTCCGATTCGTACTTCCTCAGCATCGACACGTGGAAGACGTTATGCACTTGGGCAAGTCTTGGCGGCAACGCAAGACGATAAGCCAAATTTCCAATCCGCTCCAGTATTTCGAACGGTCCTACGTATCTTGGGCTCAATTTCCCTTTCTTCCCAAAACGGGATGTCTCTCTCATAGGCGACACCTTCAGAAAAACATGGTCGCCTATATGAAACTCCAAAGGTCTGCGCCTCTTATCTGCATAATTTTTCTGGCGACTCTGTGCTGTCTTCAGTCGGTCTCTAATCACCTTAATCGCTTCCATTGACTGTTCCACTAGTTCAGGGCCGGTGATCTTTCGTTCACCCACTTCTTCCCAACAGACTGGCGTTCTACAAGCTCTGCCATACAATGCCTCGAAAGGTGCCATCTTTATACTCTGCTGCTAACTGTTATTGTAGGCAAATTCAACCAAATGCAACTGTTCTTCCCAACTGCCCTTAAAATCCAAAACACATGCCCTCAACATGTCCTCTAAGGTATGAATTGTCCTTTTAGACTGCCCATCCGTCTGCGGGTGATAGGCCGTACTAAACTGCAGCTTCGTCCCCAATGTTGTTTGCAGACTTTTCCAAAATGTGGCAGTGAACTTAGGGTCTCGATCAGAAGTGATCGTCACTGGCACTCCATGTAACCTCACAATGTGTCTCACATACAGTTCTGCATATCTGTCTAGAGCAAAATCCTTTCTCACTGCAATGAAGTGGGCTGACTTAGTCAATCGGTCCACCACTACCCATATTGAATCGTGCCCTCTCTGACTCCTTGGTAATCCCATGACAAAGTCCATCGTGATATGCTCCCATTTCCACTCCGGAATCTCCAAAGGCTGCAGCAATCCTCCAGGCTTACAATGCTGTGCCTTGACCTGCTGACAGGTCAAACACTTAGCCACATGCTTGGCTATGTCCGCTTTCATGCCATTCCACCAATAATGCTGCTTCAGGTTCTGATACATCTTTGTACTCCCAGGATGAATACTATAATTACTATGATGTGCTTCCGACAAGATCTCTTCCCTTAGATTCTCATCAGCAGGCACAACCAAACGTCCTCTGAACTTCAGTATTCCATCCTCAGCTACTTGGAAATCGACCCTTCGCTTAGCTGAATCCTCCTGAATGATCTTTTGAATGACAGGATCTGAACACTGTAAGGTCTTAATCTTAACCTGAACTTCTGGCTCGATTCTCAAAGTTGCCACAAGACTTGACAAGTGACTTATCTCAAATTTGAAATCTGAATCTCTTACTTGTTCTAGCAAACGCCACTCACGAACACGTAATTGAGCAATCACTGACTTTCTACTCAGGGCATCTGCAACCTTATTAGCCTTACCCGGATGATACAGAATCTCGCAGTCATAATCTTTAAGTAATTCCATCCATCGGCGCTGTCTCATGTTCAATTCCTTCTGAGAGAACAGATACTTTAGACTCTGGTGGTCAGTATACACTTGAAAGCTTTCACCAATCAGATAGTGTCTCCAGATCTTCAAAGCAAACACGACCGCAGCCAACTCCAGGTCGTGTGTGGGATAATTCAACTCATGAGGTCTCAATTGACGAGATGCATACGCTACTACTCTTCCATGCTACATCAGGACACAACCCAATCCTCTAAGCGAAGCATCGCTATAAATCTCATAACCACCAAGACCAGACGGAATTGTCAGAACAGAAGCCGTAGTTAGCCTATGCTTAAGCTCCTGAAAACTACGCTCGCACTTGTTTGTCCATTCGAATTTCGTGTCTTTCTTCAGCAGCTTAGTCAAAGGCGAGGCTATAGCTGAAAACCTCTCCACAAATCGTCTGTAATAGCCTGCCAAACCCAAGAAACTTCTAATTTCTGTAGCAGTCGTAGGTATTGGCCAATCCATAACTGCCTCAATCTTAGCTGGATCCACAGCAATACCTTCACCAGAAACCACATGGCCTAAAAATGCCACGCGAGCTAGCCAAAACTCGCACTTGCTGAACTTAGCATACAACTGATGCACTCTTAAAGTTTCCAGAACTACCCTCAAGTGTTGTTCATGATCTTCAGCACTCTTTGAGTACACTAAGATGTTGTCTATAAACACAATCACGAAACGATCCAAGAACTCGCTAAACACCCTGTTCATTAAATCCATAAAAGCGGCAGGAGCATTCGTCAAACCAAACGGCATCATAGTAAACTCATAATGTCCATAACGTGTTCTAAATGCCGATTTCGGTATATCCTCTTTCTGGATTCTCAACTGATGGTATCCCGTCCGTAGATCGATCTTAGAAAATAACGACGCTCCTTGCAACTGGTCAAACAAGTCATCAATCCTCGGTAGTGGGTACTTATTCTTGATCGTCACCTGATTCAACTGCCTATAGTCGATACACAATCTCAGAGATCCATCCTTTTTCTTGACAAACAGAACAGGTGCTCCCCAAGGCGATGCACTAGGGCGAATGAACCCTTTATCTAACAACTCCTGCATCTGTACCTTGAGTTCCTTCAACTCCGACAAAGCCATCCTATATGGCGCCTTAGAGATTGGCTCCGTCCCAGGAGCTAACTCTATAACAAACTCAATTTCTCTTTCTGGTGGCAAACTAGGTAAATCCTGAGGGAAAACATCTGGAAATTCACACACTACTGCAATATTCTCTAACTTCAATTCCTCACTAGTCGTATCAACCACAGAAGCCAAATAACCTTGGCAACCACTTTCTAACAGTCGAGTCGCCTCAAGCGACGATATCATAACAGTCGAGGTTCCTCCTCGATTTCCACTAAATTCAAAGCTAGTACCTACCATCGGATTAAACCGAATCACCTTACTAAAGCAATCCATCGTGGCCCTTTGCTTCGTCAGCCAATCCATCCCCACAATTAAATCAAAGTCATACATTTCCAGAACAACCAGGTCTATCCTACTCTCATGACCATCCACAACCAGTCTACAATCAGGACAGCTTACTGTAGCTACTACACTATCCTTTAAAGGCGTAGAAACTTTAAACATAACATCCAAAGGTACCAAGTTCAATTCAGATAGCTTAACAAACTGATCGGCAACAAATGAATGCGTAGCACCCGGATCAAACAAAGCATAAGCTACTTGGTTATGCAAGAGGACCGTACCTGTAACGGTCGGCGAATCTTTCGCCGCTTCCCGGGTGACAGCAAACACCCTTCCTTGCGCTGGTGGACGGTTCTGCAAATTCGGTGGTACGGCTCCTCTCGGTGGTCCTCCCTGTTGTGGCAGCGCCTGTCTGCCTTTCCTCTGTGGGCAGTCCTTCACTTGATGACCCAGCTGACCACAACCAAAACAGGCACCACTTCCAAACGGGCAAGGACCAGGTCCATGCCTCTGGCGGCATAGATTGCACCACTCGTGCTGACGAAACATTGGCTTGCTGATCGCCCCTCGGCGATTAGGTGGAATGCGATTCCTATTGCTAAACATGGGTTTCTTCCCTTGCCTCCTGTCAAAACTATTGGGGGGCGTAAACCGCGATCCAGATGCGGTAGACTTCTCTGCCAGATGTCGTTCCACCATCTGCGCTCTCTCATAGATTTCATTATAATCGTTCAGATAGAGAGGTACTAGCCAGCTCTGAATCTCAAGTTTCAATCCGTCCATAAATCTTCTCGCCTTATCCTCGGGGTCAGTCACCATCCTCGGTGCATACTTAGAAAGTTCGGCGAACTTAGCCTCATACTGGTCTACGGTCAGCTGGTTCTGGCGTAGGCGTTGGAACTCATCCATCTTCTGTTTCCTCGCAGTATGTGAAAAGTACTTGTCATTAAAAGCTTGCACGAAGGCACCCCATGTCTGGGCCGTACCTTCTGGAAAAACTCTGTCCTTTGAGGCTCTCCACCAGAAGCTTGCATTCCCTTGCAATTGATAGACAGCTAAAATGATTCTTTCCTCCTCGGTACATCTCAAAAGGACAAACACCTTTTCCAACTCCTCGATCCACAAGGTTGCAGCTTCGGGATCTCCACTTCCAGTAAACTTAGGCGGCTGCATCTTAAGAAACTGCTCTATTAACCACTAGGCCTGACGCCCTTCAGTCACTTCCCTAGCAGGAGGGTTCACTAGTTGAGTTGCAGCAGCAGCAACGGCAGCAGCATTCATATCCCTCACCTGCTGCCCCATGAGGTCCCCAATTGTTCCAAGTGCTAACATAACCTCAGCCATTGTCGGCTCCTGCCCAGATGGTCCGGCAGCTGCGGGCGTTCCACTACCACCCACGATCTCCTCGATCGGTCTGACAGGTCTCGTTTGCGGCGCTCGGGGCGCTCTCTTACCGCGTCCGCTCATTATGCAGAAATGATACGGAGTCCTGCTTACCCCATAGCAAACGCGGTCAGAAGGCAACCCCAATACTTAAAGCACAAAAGCAATCACAAGCACAAAGTTCAAAAATCTACTAACTATCCCATTTTCCCAACGCTCCTTATCACTCCAAGCCAATGACCAGGCGGATCAGGCTGACCTTGCTCTGATACCACCTCGGGCGGGGATGTCACGCCCCGACTCT
Organism: Rhodomyrtus psidioides; assembly: GCA_021437785.1. Lineage (NCBI taxonomy): Eukaryota > Viridiplantae > Streptophyta > Magnoliopsida > Myrtales > Myrtaceae > Rhodomyrtus > Rhodomyrtus psidioides. The sequence goes on from JAILYB010000030.1 coordinate 3,961,662, forward strand.
CGAGCTCGCGACACCCCTTGCCAAATCGCCACTAGGTCACGAAGGATAGCGTCCCACGCGGACTATCGACCTACTAACATATGGCGCATTCGGAACGTGCAACTTCCAAACGGATAAGATCAGCATGGGATAGAGAAGCAGAAACAACCAGCCAGATAAAACAGAAGCACTAAATAGATGAGAATAGATGATCCATGACCTTACAGAGCTAACAGCTAATATGTACAACCCCATGCTTCGGGGTGGCCCTCTAAGACTCTAAAAAAGATACAGGAGTCGGGGTAAGGTCAACTCTCATCTACTCTAAAATGGTACCCCCACAAAAGATCCAACAACAGACCAAAAAGATCACAGTACAGACTAGTGATCACGGCGGCCCTAACGGAGGAGCCGGGTTGTTGGGATCATCATAAGAACTATTACTGGACTGTACAGAAGAGGCTACAGACTCCTCGGGCTCGACCTCAGGCTGCGTGCCGGGTTCGGGATCCACCACCTCCCCGTCAGGCGTGTCAATGTCCATCGGGTCCCAGGTGGGGGTATTAGCGACCCCCTGAATAGGCGGTCCCTCAAACCCACGAATCGAGCCGTAGAGATCAATCCCGTCACGAAGATACCAGGCCTTGAAGAGATGAGCCACCAGATGTGGCATCCCCTCATCGACCCATATCGTCGTGACGTGACGCTCCCAGACCTGATCCGTACCTAGAACCGGATGAGACGTGACATCGTGAGACGAGTGGGTAGGGGTACCGAATCGCACGGGCCTTTCTATTACTTCGGACCTGAAAGGTTAACCCACGACGGGGTGAGAAATAAATTTCAGTGAATCAAGCCTAAGCTCAGTTAGGACATTGATTCGCCCAGAATATACTAGTCACCACAACCAACATACAGTTCAGTCATATAACTCAACAAGATATAGTCATAACATATTAAACAACCCATCAAGGCATCACAAATCAAGTGTACATCAGGCACCACACAGTTCACTTATATCAGATGACCCACACCACTGGCGTGATCAAATTCCGCAACGCGATTCAGCACTTTAGTGCGATCTAGCGTCCTTCCGGTAGAACCGGACTACGTCTCATTTCCCTCTCAACGACGGCTACTACCGGCGGTGTATCCAGTGCACCCAGCACGGCACCAGCCCGCAGGCATCCCTAGACGGGGCGTCGGTCCATCACAAGCAGCGACCGGCATCCGATAATTCCTTAAGACCGTACGTCTGGCACGGGGCATGATTTATCGTGCTTCCGACAAGTCGTTTACAATAGGTACGGTAAGTGGACAAACAGTACCAAACGAACTTGCCAGGTAATCGTCATCTATCCCTCATGTGACCACACAATTCACATTTGGCAATCGATTCAATAATTATTTTTGATTAATGCCAAATACTCATACCGACATGCTATCAGACTCGGCCCACGGCCAATCAAGACATTCAGTCAGGCATGTCAACGAGATAATCAAACCCATGAGGTTAATGACTAAACCACGAGAAATCAATTCAATCAGGCAATACCAAGCTCAATTCGTGCCATGACAATTATTAACCAGATTGATTTAACACTCTAGTCATTCGCCCGTAATCGAACCACAATCTACGAATTATGACACAATCAATCAATCACAAATTTTATCACAATTAGCCACCGATAATAAAATCACCTCAATTTACCTAAACGATCGGCCATTTAACCTAACCCAATTTCTAACTAAACCGGCCCCGATCGAGTACCCAAATTTCACAATCGACTAAATCCTAGGCGCAATTTGCGCCCTAACTAAGGGTTAGGGTCAACTCACTGAGAAAGTGAGCTCGGGCGATCCCGACGGTCGACGGCGAAGGCGGCGGCGGCGGCGGTTCTTGGTAAACAACAAAGGTAACCGCGCGGCAACTCGGTCCCAAACTTCCGGAACACCTCAGCAAGGTCCCACGAGGTCGCCGGGACAGGTGGCCGGCGACGGAGCTCCGGCGAACGGCGGCCGGCAGCTAAAACAGAACCGGCACAGTGAGTAAACAGGGCAAAACATGGCGGTCTAGGGCGGTTCTTGATCCCACGAGCTGCGACAAGGCCGGCCAAGGGTCTAGGACTCACCTAGGGGTCGAGGGACGTCAGCTAGGACCGGTGGGTGGCGGCCGAAGGCGGCCGAAGGTGGCGGAGCAGCCACGAACAGAACCCGCAGAAAACAGGGTACTCCGCGGCCGAAACATGGGAGGCGATTGGCGGCGGTTCACGAGCCCCACGGCCAACGGCAAGCTTCCATGAGCTGGGGGAAGTAAGAGAGGAGTCAGGGGAGTCTATTGGCGGTGGTGGTGAGCGGCGGGGCCATCGGGAACGGCCGGGGTGAAGAAAAACCCGAACCGGGCTCAAAACAGAGCACCGGTGGTTTCAGGGCTTACCGCGGCGGCTCCGGCGGACGACGGGCGGCGGGGCTGGTTCGGACCGATCAAGGGGAGCCTGAAGGTGGGTCGTGAGGTGGTGGCCGGGTCCGGTGGCGTCGCGAGCGGCCGGGGAAGGAATTGGAACGGCTCGGGTTGCAGGGCCGAAAACAGAGCCTATCTTCGGTGAGTTTCCCCGCGGCTGCCGGCGGTGAACGGCGGCCGGGACTGGGCCTGTGGCGACGGCAGGAGGTGGCTGAACGTCTTGGTGGTCAGTTTGGCTGAGATGATCGAGCAAAAACCCACGAAGAAGGAGAAAAGGAAGCTCGGTCGTGCGTCGCCCAAAAGGAAACCGCAGGGAAAGAAGAAGGAAGAAGAAGCTGCGGCCGAGAGAGGAGAGAGAGAGAAAAGGGACGTGCGTTGATGGCTGCATGGGGAAGAGAGGATGGTGGGTCCAATGAAGACTTTGGGGGTGACTTATCCAATGGCTTAATGGCCTTTGTCTCATACCAATTAGGGTAGGGGCATTTTGGTCCTTTGGCCATGCCGGGACTGAAATGGAAATTTCGCGCACTGGATGAACAGAAAATTTTGCAATTTCACTGGCTAGGCTTGAGTGGGAATTAGGTTCGGGCGCGAAATCGAAAATCTAATTTAAAAAGGATAAGAAATCGATTCCTAATCTAAAACGATCGAAACTTCGAATTTCGTCCGATTTATCGTCACTTCGGTCCTGACGATCCAAAATAATTGTCGACTATAATTCCATATAGCATTCTTATATTGACTTCCGAATCTTACATAAATTGGGATTTCCAGGACGTCACACCTTAATTCCATGAGATGTCCTGAATCGATGACTCAAGCTTGACTGAATTTGCTTTAAGGTTCAAAAAGATGGAGTGGTTTTTTGTGTGTGGTGTTTTCACTTATTTAGAGTGGATGCAATACATGACATGCAAGACTAAAATATATGCTGAATTTATAGGACAAAATCAAGCATGCAAAAATAATATCAACTCAATGCAACTTTCAAAGCAACGTATAAACAGTCATGCAATTAGTTAATTAAACATGCACACTATCATGCAGTTGATTAAATTGAACATACAAATCACATACACACAAGAACCCATGTAGCACGTGATTTTTACCTAAATAATTTAATCATGCAGTCAAGCTAACTTAGTATGAAAACCCTAAATATGATACTAGAGACATGACAAAACAGAACGAGACACATGCATATAAATATTGGACATGCGAATGTTATGACATATCATGCATGATTTTTGAAAATGATAATGATGCATGAATAAGAAATTGTCAAAAAAATGTATGATAATATAATTAACAATTTCCTATCTTTTTTAAAATTTTTTTTTTTACTTTATGATGTTGATGCAACCTAACTACATGACACGTGAGATGATATGACATGGCAAGATGACGTGGCAAAATGACATGACAAGATGACATGACTAAATGACGTGGCAAAATGACATGGGAAATGACGTGGATAATGACGTGCGAATGATTTTTTACATTTTTTCGGATATATAAAACAAAGGAATGAATTAAAAAGTTATCCTATTTAATTTGATATGCAGACAAGGTATGTGCCCCCGAGATTGAATCTATGCTATCCTAATTAATACAAAATATGCCAAATATGCTTGAATGTGTTTTTGTTCTTTCCTTAAAAAAAAAAAATCAACCATTAGGGAATATCTCGAGAGTTTCGTTATCTTGATTTAACAAGCCTAATAAAGGTTAACGAGATAAGATTTCTAAGAAATCTCATCTTCCTAAACATTCAATCAAATGGGGTTTTTAGGAAACCACATCTTACTAAAATCTTCAGGAAAATTCCAAAAAAATGGCAAGTTCAATCAAGACAACTCATCCACCCGAATATTCACCGCGAGATAAGGAAAGAAATCATAATCATGCCGTTATCCCTTTCAATTTCTGAAAATTTAACCGACTTTCCATTAAAGATTGATTTTCTGGATATAGCGAATCAGACCTAAGCGGTAATAGGTCAGATTAACCAAATCCAGAATTTTTATGACAATTGATATTCGATGGCTTAGATAAGAAAGATCGTTCACGAATTTCCAGAAAAAAAGGGTCGATCTCCACTTGAATCACAGCATCAAAATATGTGAAACGGCAACCGTAAAACTCAAGGATTCAATCACCAAGTCTCCAAAAAATTTTGCATAGGTTAGTGATATAGAACATGCAAGAACAATGTATTTTTGGACCGAACATCACAAAATCAGCTTATGAACAGTAGCAAAACAGCATGTTTTTCAACTTAGAACATCATCGAATCAACTTCATGAAAGTGTATAAAGATTACCTTGAACCGAGCTTAAGATGCTGCACCTAATTTGAACTTTAAGCCCAAAATTGCAGTTCAAGTCTAGCGTTACAACCGGCGGACTTGTGGATTCAATCGGCTCGGGGTCGCAGATGATCGACGGCGGATCGGCTTCGGTAGAGTCGAATGATGGGGAATTTTCGGCTTCGCCAGACTGCGGCCGGAGGAAAACAGTGGCAATGACCCAATGAAATATGCTATCTAGCCTGCAAAAGAAAAAAAAAATCCAACAAGCAAAGCAAGGGGTTGTTCACGCCAAGAAGAAATTGAGGGGATGCCTTTTGTCCAATGGATATTAGTCGCACCCCTTCTTGTCTTTTCTTGCTTGTGGGTCTTTTCTGCCAATGGTGCCGTGGAGATCAATTGTGAAGCACGCTCTACAGTCTCCCTTCCCTCTCCCGAACCTCTCTCTCTCTCTCTCTCTCCTCTCAATCTGCCGTCTGTGGAATTATGTCGAGAAATTTTTTTGTCCCCCCGTCCAAAAATCAAGACATAATGAGATATATATATATATATAGTGGATATTAGGGTTATGCTCCAAGATTCAATCCTAACCGTTGACTCTAAAAAATTCAGATGTGATATCAACCGTAGGATCATAATTTCTGATTTTTGAGTAATCCTATCGGGCTAGGATATCACAAAATTCGGCCACCATAGGGATAGGGCTTCTGGCCGAAAATTCATTTATAAATGGGCTCATTCGCGAATTTAAGGCATAATTGGGCTTTAATTAATTAAACGAATAACTAATTAAAAGCCTTTCATTTAAAAGAATTAAAAATGGACTAAACTAAATTTGAATTAAGCCCATTGCCATGTGAAACTCGGCCATTCCCTCTGATAATCGAAAAGTCCAAATCAATTTCGGTTCCGGCGCCTGTTAAATTAAGGTCAATTGATTCGCCTTCGACTGGCTGCTAATGCATGACAGACAAATAAAATATGTAAAAATATATAATGCATGAGAATTTCTTTTTGCGAGAATTAGGATTAACTCTCATTTTGTGAAATAAATGAATTTCCTAAAAATCAAAATTTATGTGTCAACAGTGACCCCTAACCTTTTATTAGGACATTTGGTCGCGACTGGACGAATTCTTTGAGGAATCGCTGAGTTGATTGATATTTTTATGGCGCTTGGTTGAGTGGGAGCCGAATGGTCCCGTTGAAGCATAGACCATGAGTGCTTGATGGATATGGAATTCTTGGTCTCATGATTGAATTGACAAAATGCTCGTCGTAGCCTCTTATTTGTTTGAATGGTTGCTTTGTGCTCAAATCTTAAATCGTATTTGTGAAAAAGTATGTTTGTTTTTGGCAAACCTTGATTTATGTTCTAATACCTATAATTCCTCATGATGAAATTTGATATACCCTGATGCGATGTAATCGCGGGGTCGAGGAAATGTGATATACCCAGAGGCGATCTAATCGCGGGGTCAAGAAATGTAAAACATACCCTGAGGCGATCTAATCGCAGGGTCGAGAAATGAAATGCACCCTGAGGCGATCTAATCGCGGGGTTGAAGAATGAGACACACCCTGAGGCGATGTGATTGAGGGGTTGTGGTTGTGGTCGAAAGTCCATCCTGGGGTGTTTGAACGTGGGATGAGAATTGTACCTGTGGACACGAGATTGGTGATAAGCTGCTAAACCTGATGCGTCTGAACGTGGGTTTATTGATCGGGATAGCTTGAGGCGTCTAAACGCGGGCTAGCCTCTGGAAATGTGAAGTGAAGTGGAATTACCTTATGATTCTTATGTTATTATGAATTTTCTGATACTGGTATGGAAGCTTGGTTACTAGATGCCATGTTTACCTTTGATTGAGATTCTTATTTTAGCATGACTCGATGCCTTGAGAAAATGCATTGTCTTGTTTCAACTAATGATTGCATGTTGCTGTAAATGTTTTGGTTCGGTGGAACGATTGACCTAATTTAGGGTTAGGATAGCTCGTCGAGATTTATATCTCACCCTAGTGGGGGCTTAACTTTTTCAGGTTCCAGGCGAAAGAAGTCCGATTTGGAAAAAGAAGTGGCTTATGGAGGAAGTAGGTGATCAAATGTATTTAAGACTTTGGGCGATCATTAGAGATTGTATATAATGAGGTGGATGTAGAAGTCAAATATTTAGTTTTGATCATCATTGAGAACTGAAGTGTATTATTTCTCTGTCCTAAGTCATCTTGACTTCATTTGTGCACGGAGTAGCCTCTTGCTTCCATAGATATACGATTGACATGATGAGGGCCGAACGATCCTGGATGTCACAGTTTGTTTATGGCCAATGGGATGTTCGCGGCTTGTCGGGTTTGGGGCGTGACAACCAGTTTAAGTGGTATCAAAGCAAGGTCAGCTCGATCACATTTGATTGAGACTTGGAGTGATAAGGAGCGATGACTTAAGGATAATTAATTAGCGAGATATTTAAGGATAGGCTTGAACATGTATGTACTCCAATGGTTCTAGAGTTGATTTTGATTTATGGTCATGAGTGATTTTATGAATAAGGCTCATAAGGAAGTGAGTAGAGATTGAGAGTCCCAAACTTGGGACAAGGTGGCTAAAGAATAGCTTATGAATGGATGGGTCAATTGAAAGATACAAATGTGATTGTGACTTGTTGATGGCCTAATTTGGGGAATATGAGTTATAAAGAGACGATTGGTATTAGTGGATTCAAGCTGGAAGTGCCAGATATCTTGATGACTTTCAGATATCGATTGCTAAGGACAACCTCGGAAGGTATGAGATGACGTGTATATAAGGAAGTGGGTAAGGAATATTTCGATTTAAGGCCAGTTGTGATTGGAAGCATGTGGACTTGATTGGAGTGGTGACTAAACTTATGGGTATGATTGAACATAGGAAATTGATTCGGAAGAGATGATGGTCACTTGTGAGAATTTGAAATCTTTTATGGATGGGAATTGATTTGGAAACGACCGTAGCATGATGAATAACGAGGACAAACTTGTGGTGCTTGTGTTTGCGGAATTGAAGCAAAAGTTGATCAGGGTGCATGCATGAACTTATCGCTGTCAGACTTAATAAACCATCGCTTGGTATGGGACGAGTTGGTGGGATGCCTACAAACCGTAATGAAACATGTTATGGGACATGTGGAATGGGGCTTCATCCATAGATGTATGACTTGGGACAACTTGCAACGACTAGGTCTGATGAGCGCGGGGAGTGATCGCCGGTACAGAGAGGTACGGACAAGGAGCGGCTCCTGGCAGGCTTCTAGGATCAAGGAGGCAGGAATGACCCAGGCCATAAATTGAAAGAGAAAGTCTAGGTATCAGGTTGAGTCTAGTTGAGGTTAAGTGAGATGTATGACATGGGATTGATTCTCGAAATGAATGTTCAAAAGTGGCATGACAAGTGGAATGATGTTTATGAGTGGCATGGTTAAAAACTTTGTGTTTGACAGTGGATGTCGATTGAAAAAGAAAAGTGATGTTGTGATTGGCATGATAGGTGTGTTTTATGTTTGGCATCATGTGATTGGCTTGGTCAGCGTCTAACTGAAAGATTAGACGGTGTGTGGGGAGTTTATACCCCGTTGAATTAAATCCTATTAAGGATGAGAAAGCCTGTCGTGTTTGTGACGGATGGCATATGCCTTATGTTTAAAGCATGAATGGTTGGCTTATAGAAGTAGCGCCTTAAGTATTTGCTTGGTGTTGACATAGCTGAGTTTTAGCCTAGTTGAGGCTTGCCTAGTGATGGCTGTTAATTGAGAAGTTACCTCATGAAGGCTGACTTGTTATGTGGTTTCTGTTTAAGGGTGAATTGAAATCCTTGTATAATGAACAACTAGCTGAGAATTGCTTGGGAATCACTGATGGTTGATGGTAAAAGGTAATGAGATGAATGACCCAAGATTGCTAGACTTAGATGATTTAAGTCTTGGATTCCTGGAGGGAATCATAGCGGTTCAAGTGACATGATAACCTGAAGAAGTGAAAGACCAAAGTATTATCGTGGAAGAGCGTTGGGCTCGAGTATATATGTGGTATGGAAGATCCAAGAACTGAAAAAGGGATCGCGAGACTTAAGTAAAGGAAAAAAAATTGGAATGTGAGTACGAGCAGAGCGGATGGCTTGATTCTGTTAATCACATGGGGCGTAAGAGTTGAATGGGTTGTGAGAGCTTTAAATGGAAATGAGAAAATTTGTTAAGTAAGCAAGCTCAAGAAAGAGTTGCCATGATTGCCTAAGTCGCTATGGTAACAAATGCCAGTGTTGATGAATTAAATGATAGAAGTCACGAGAAAGGTGACTCAGAGTTAATCCTTCTTAAAATGAATGCGTGGAAAGAACCACGAGAGCTTGAAAGACTTATGAAGCTATGAATAAGATTGAGATCGGCTGAGTTTGATGGAGGGATGGGACTTGAAATTATATTCCTCTAGTTTGGAGATCTTGGTAAAGGAACCTTAAAGGTTTTGGGTGCACTAAAGAAAGAAAGCAATCCCGGTAGTCTTTAGCCTTAAGAGGCTGTTGATAATTGGTAAAGGTTCACCAGAGGAAGAGTTTCCTCGAATGCATGGTAATTGTCTGGACTACCTCTACTGAGTTATTCGACGGAAAGTACTTTCCTGGGTTTGCTTGAGAACAAAAGTTGTTTTGATCCTGATAGTTTTGTAATGATCAGAGGATGATCGACCTGGTGAGACAGAGTTCTCACGGTCGCCTAAGTACATTAAGAGTAGTCAAGAACCCCTTGAATAAGATGAGTAAATCCCTGAGTGGATTGGAACTTGGAAGCATTATAGCTTGTATAAATTCTTGAGTTTGGGGAATGGTGAGGGACTCAGTAAGAGAAGAGAAGGATCGGAAGATTTATGAATAAGAGAACTCAACCTCATGGGTTATGAGCAATGAGATGTTCATTATGGAATATGAAACGCACCTGCGAGAAACGGCTATCACCTTGGCGTAAGGCTTGCCATGAGGAATTGACAATTCGTTTCGTTCATTGTGGTAAAATTAAGGAAAGAGTTGCGTCAGTTATTCGACATTGTGGATTAAAATGAGAATGATTGAGATTGAAACGGAACCACGGGAGGTAGCATTACGAGCTATCCCCCTAAAGAGAGGGGTATCATTCTTAAAGGGGCGATGGGATCATGAGATGGTCGTGGATGAAAAGAAAGGATGAATGGACTTGATAGTCCTGGTTGTTCGTAAGGCGATTGAATGGTTGAGTAAGCGAAAAGAGCGCTTAGAGTGTGATGGTAGAGTGATTCGAGGCATTCGAACTGAGTATTCGATACATGAATTAGTAGAAACTAAGGGGAACAGATCTTGTCACTTGAGGTGACTGAGTCATTGAAGAAAAGTGTTGGACATGAGAAATTTGAATCCTGGGGTGGAGTTACTGCCGTTGGCACAAACTTCAAGATCGGCACCCTAAGCAATGTGAAGAACAAGGTGGATTCGGAGTAAAAGAATGCCACCAAAAAGAATACCACCAAAGTGTATAATTTCCTTCATAGAGTTAGAGACACTAGTGTGGAAGGAAAAGAAAATCTTAATTGTCCTAATATTAACAATGGGCTTCTAGACTGAGAAAGAAGACGCGGAACCGGAATGATTCCAGGAAGTGAAGGTTGAGAGATTATCATGTAGACAACGTTGAATTCCAGGATAATGTGGACGATCAATGGAATGGGTGAAATTGAGACATGATCGTATTAGTCGGTTGTGGAACCTAGAGGCCATGATACTAATACTTCTTGAGGAAAGGGTGACAAAAATGTTGTTTGATCCAAATAGGGACCCTTGAGAATAGAAGGCCAAAATTTGAACTCTCACATGGAGAGTACCATGGACAGCGAGAATGAACCGACACCTGACAGTGATGAAATGGATAATAGTCGGATCAAATACTCGAGGAATAATGAAATTAGTTATTACCGTCTTGGGAGACGATGGTCAGACTCATTCAAGGAGTCATGAGAAACGTGAATGGCCCTAGAGAGAGTATCCTATGAACTTAAAGGAGATGCTCGTAGTATGCTAATCATGAAGAGCACGAGTCGTGGGTTAGATGCAGTAGGACTCCTCAGTTGTGAAATTTTGAGAAATAAAGTTCCTGTGAAATCCTTTGAGGATTGGAATAATTGATGAATCGACTAGGCTCGATGGGAGTTGCGGGGAGTTAAAATTACCGAAGATTGGTGAATTATTACAGACGGATCGTGGGAAACTGTGACATTCTGAAATCCGACCCCCATTTCGAAGTAAGATTGCCACGAATTGGACTTCGGAATTGGGCATCGGGTATTCGAGGATTCCAATAGGAATAAATTAGACGTCGCCTCATCGAGAACCATTACGATTAGAACTCACCCTTAGCATTTAGAAAAGTGAATTTCGGATCAATGATTAGGAAATTACCCTTTTACCCTTAGATAATTACCCATTCCTTTAGAAATGAGCAAGGGCAATTTGGACAATTGCCATCCTTCCCTTATGGCCGAAAATTGGAGGACCATTTGGTCATTTGCCCTTTGAATTATTGGTTGATGGATTGACCAAGTGACTTGACCATTGATTGGATTTCCCCATGACCACTATGGTCATTCCTAGTTCCTATTCATGGTACTTTCCCCCATCAACCACCCCACCAAAGCTTTCCCTCCAATTCTTCTATCTTCTTGTCATTCTCTCTCTCTCCCCCTACACCATTCGGCCAACACTCTCCCTCTCATTCACGCTCCCTCTCCCGTTCACTCTCCCTCTCGTTCTCTCGCCGCTCTCTCTTCATCTCTCTCTCTCTCTCTCTCTCTCTCTCTCTCTCTCTCTCTCTCTCTCTCTCTCTCTCTCTCTCTCGGTTTCAAGAGGAAACCGACCGGTTGCCACACTCCACCGCCCCTTGCCGCCACCATCACGACCTCGTATCCTCCTTTGTCCGTGAGAGAGCCGCCGACCAAGCCCGGAGCCGCACGATCACCCTTGATCCGAACCGAACCGTGGGGAACCGAGGGTTGTTCTTGGTTGTTCTTGAGGTAAGCGACCGTCAAGGTTTTGATGATCATGTCAAGGGATTAGAGGTTGTCCTAGGAGTGTCGTTGATGCTTATTCTTGACTAATTTGTGGTTGAACTTCAAGGATCCAAGCTTGCTCCTCGCCGGACCCGTTTGCCCGAGCCTCCCATCGCCATTACCGCTGGCTTTTCCTTGGACTTTTGGACTAGGAAAGCTTGTCCTAACCCTTAGTTAGTACCTTGTGTATGGAAGGACCAAGTGAGGGTTAGATAAAAAGGGTTTTGTGGGCTATTCTTGGTAGAACACATAGGGACCGAAAATTATGATGCTAAGATAAGTCATGGTTGTCCCTTGGTGATGCTTGAGAGGTTAAAAGTATGTTGAAATTAGGCTAGTGGCCATGTTCATGTGGAGACCGAGTGCTTATGTGTGGCGATTGGGTATGTTAGAAGTAGTTCGAGTCTGACCAAATCGATGGGCACTTGTTTGTGCCTAGGAGTGTTCGGCCATGATAGGATTTGTTGTGCTAATGAATGAAAATCGCCTAACGATCCCTAAGTGTATTCGGCCATGGACTAATTTGCATGAATATTGGTTTAATTGATGAATAAAGCCTAGGAACATTCGGCCATGAGAAGACCGCAATGCTTCGCCGAATTAAAATTGCCATTACTCTTATTATTGCCTTGGCCGTGTATTGATGTGATCGACTAGGTGATGGAATTGATGTGGAATTCTGAATTGAGACCTAAGAGTATTCGGCCTTGAGTGTTATGGGGCACGTGGATTATTTGACTTGGTAATTGGCTATATTAATGTGATAATGGCCACGTGACGAAAAATAATAATTGATGATTTTCCTAAATCGAGGCCTATGTGAATTCGGCCCTTATGGATTTTGATGCATGGGATGATGTGATTGGAGAAATGACATTATATGTCGTGGTCATGAATGAATCGGAGTGCTAACGATTGACGAATCCCTAAATCGAATTGTATTCGATCGTGAAGTATTAAAATGGTCTAGCTTGATTGAATAAAGTAACGTGGTACCATGGTATGGCATTGGGGAGGCGATGACTAATTGATGCCTCGGATGATTAAAATGCTCAATCGAATGTATTTAGCCATACGTGTTTTAATTATGAGCTTATGTGAGCATGATATCCTGATGCGCCTTTACGACGCGTGATTGGTTAATGTGATATCCTGGACGCGGGATTGGTTAATGTGATATCCCGATGCGCCTATACGACGCGGGATTGGGTAATGTGATAAACGCCTGATGCGCCTATATGACGCGGGCTTGGCTAATGAGAATACCTGATGCGCCTATATGACGCGGGTTAAATAATGAGAAATGCATGAGGCGCCTATATGACGCGGGCCTAGCCATGGGAATTATGATGGTATCAAGCATGATTTCAATATTTATGACATGAGTGACTAAGTGCCAAAGTACGAAGTTTAGCCTAAAACTGGGAATGTTTTTAAGACCTTGCCTTTAATAAATTGTTTTGTGACAATTGTCCGATTCTTAACTATTTGGTCAGTGCATGTGTTTAGGAGTGTCTGGAAGTACTAATTGCCTAGCCTAGGGTTAGGATTAGCTTATTGAGATTTATCTCACCCTGTCGTGGGACCCATCTTTCAGACCCCAAGCCTTGACCCCTATGGTCATCTGGAGAATCCCGATGCTGAACTTGAAGCTGGAGAGTCTGGACTAAAGTCGATGGATGTTGTCAAACCAGAGGCGTAGTAGCAGTCGTACCACTTCTTTTCGGATGTTTCCTAGAAATAAACAGTTGAAGTTTAGGACCGACCTAGTCATGTTTTGTGAGTTCAAGCTGAATATTGTAAACCGGCATGTTATAATTGTGTAGATTACATCCTAAGTCATCTTGTCGTAGTTTTATGTATGGAGTCTATTTATCGCTTCTGCATGTGCATCCCATTTCGCGAGTTTATCATTAAGTGTTTCCGATCCTAGCGACCGACCGCGAAGATAGTACAGTGAAGGGATGTCCGCGCGCTACCAAGGACGCGGGGCGTGACAGAAGCTCCCCCATAAGAGCTGTTCCATTGGTGAAATGGACTAAGAACGAGACGTAACACGAATGGATGAATGAATGTGAAAAGAGTTTTCGAGGGCTTGAGCTAAGCTGATAACTACGCTGTTTATGGCGTTTTCGGTTGGGAGTTGAGAAGCTTATGAGGGTCGTAATGACACGACGTGGAATGAGACTCGAGGCATAACAAGGCAACCGAGAGTGGGCATTGCATGTACGTCGTAATGATAAGACCGTAAAAGTTGGAAACATTGACTGCTTCAAAGGAATTGAAGGGAAAACTTAACTATCGCAGGTTAGTAGATTAAAGTGATCATTGGAGGATCTCGATTGTAATCGAGGGAGAGCTATTAAGGACTCAATCACGAGTTTGCCTAAGAAGTCGAGAAGACTATGGTACGATGTGGACGATCGGGGGTAAACTAATAAAATTGTACATCCTTGACGATACGAAAGGACGTTTGAATTGGATTCTTATGCTAAAGGATAGAGGTACTAAAGAGTACGTGCTCGCGATGATTTGGTAACGATGGTGATAGAAAAAGAACATGGGATTAAGGTGATGTTTGGGAAAAGCCTTCTGACTGGGAGTGTTAGAAGCAGGGTTGCAGTGCAATACACGAGTTATCCGTGGATCAATAGGCATATTGAAAAGAAGATCAGAATGCTCGTAGGGTATCATCGACGTAGATTAGGAATGTTGAATAAGAAAAGAGAAAAGTAAATACAGGATGAAGACTGAAGGAAACAAGTCTTGAGGAAGGATGACTTGTATCGGAAAGGGTAATCGAGAATGTCCAGTTGAGAAGAGTTAGTTCAGAGAGTGACGATACGATGAGGCGTATGTACCCCGAGATTGGACAACAGGAAAATGGTGAATTTCGAGGATGAAATTTTTGCAAGGGGGGAAGAATTGTGACATTTCGAAATTTTCGCCCACAAGGCTTGAGGCATGGAATGTGATCTCGGAATTAGTAAATAGAGACAAAGAATTTCTAACAATCAATCTGGAATAGACGACGCCTAATCAAGAATGAAATTTGGCAGAAAAATGGATTTCCGGACGAACGGCGAGAAAAGACCATTTTGCCCCTAGTGAGTTAACCTCGCCTTAATAAGTGAAGGAGGACATTTTGGTCATTGACCACTCCCCTTGGCTGCCGAAAATTAGAAGTAATATTGGCCATTGGATGATCCAAATAATTGCTTTGAAGACAAGTGTCAATAGATGACAAAGTGGCATTTATTATTTAGCTTTTTACCTACCATTCTTCCTTGTTGACTAAGCCAAAGTGGGATTAAGCATCTCTCTCTCTCCTTCTTCAGCCAAGTCACGACAGCTCCCTCTTCCCTCACTCTCTCTTCCTTTTTCTTCTTCAATCTCTCTCTCTCACTCGACCAGTCGCTGCCCTGTCCCGACGCCTTCACTGTTTCGTCCATATCCCCGTCGTCCGATGGCCGATTGAGGTAATTCCACCGCCATTAGAAATCTTGCCATCTTGCCTTTCTAGGGATATATTATAAGCTCCAGTTGGCCCGGTAAATCTTTCTGTAGGTCGATTTTAGTGGACAAAGGTCAGGTCGGGGTCAGAATCAGGCCAGTTTTGGAGGGAGCTCGAGTTCGCCGGCCTTAAGAGCTCGATTACCTTCAAATCTTCGGTGAGTTACTCTCGATACATGGTATAAAGGTTTGGTGAGCTGAGATGGAGGATTACTTGGAGATTAGGAGGGTTTAATGGACAAAGTTTGGATGTTTTTACAAAACAGATTCTGCTCCCTCTGTTGCCATGCAGAACCGAAGCGCTATGAGGTTCATTGGAGTGTTTCGTTGCTTCATGAATTTCGGTAAGACCCCTAATAACATAGTTTGATATGTTGGCAAGGGAGTTATGTGGTGAATTGAAGCTTAGAGGTTGATTTAAGTGCTGTTGATATGATTCGATTTAGGACCGGTTCCGCCCTGTTGAGGACTGTGGGAAACCGAACCTTTTAGGAGCTAGTGGAAGGGTCGCCTTGCTTTCAAATACTCGGTAAGAACTCTTGGGATGTTAATTGATGTGTTAATGAGGCCTTGCCTTATGGAATTGAGAAATGGATAAGTTGTGATGTGGAAATTGTGAAATTTTACTAGGGTGCTAAACTGCCCTGTACCGACCGACATTGGATTGAGCTTGGTGGCTGCTATTGCTTGGATTTTCTAGCTCGATTAAGTGGTAAGAATATTTCTAAACCTTTGTTAGGGTGTTGTGTGACCAATAGGTGGATTCTAATTGAATTGAAAGTGTTTGGGAGGCTGTTTTGAGGTGAAAACCGAGAGGTACACAAAACTGATTTCAATGCACACTAATTTTAGATTGGGTCGTTCTATGTCTTCCGGTACCCAAATTGAGCTCCGTTTTCGCCCATGCGTCCATAAGAAATTAAAGTTTAAGATTATTAAATTTGATTTCATAAAAGATCAAAGGGTCAATGTCAGTTTATTTATGAATGAATCTGAACATAGAGCCTAAATAGAGCGGTCTTAGGCGGAATATTATTTATGATGATTTGCCTTGATAGAACGGCAATTGACATGCTTAGGGCCATTGAATTGGCGCTGTGAAGACATGAGAATAAGGGGTTGCGTGTGCTATTGAGGTATCGGCACGAAGAAAATGAGAAATGATTGAACTTTGATATGGTTTTATTAGGTAAGCCGTGGATGCCCTATTCGACCTTGAAATTTCCTGACCTTGGAGGAGCTTGGTGATTGGAGTTTGCTATTTGAATGAAGAGGTGAGTGACCCCTAACCTTTTATTAGGACATTTGGTCGCGACTGGACGAATTCTTTGAGGAATCGCTGAGTTGATTGATATTTTTATGGCGCTTGATTGAGTGGGAACCGAATGGTCCCGTTGAAGCATAGACCATGAGTGCTTGATGGCTATGGAATTCTTGGTCTCATGATTGAATTGACGAAATGCTCATCGTAGCCTCTTATTTGTTTGGATGGTTGCCTTGTGCTCAAATCTTAAATCGTATTTGTGATAAAGTATGTTTGTTTTTGGCAAACCTTGATTTATGTTCTAATGCCTATAATTTCTCATGATGAAATTTGATATACCCTGATGCGATGTAATCGCGGGGTCGAGAAATGAAAAGCACCTTGAGGCGATTAATCGCGGGGTTGAAGAATAAGACACACCATGAGGTGATGTGATTGCGGGGTTGTGGTTGTGGTCGTAAGTCCATCCTGAAGTGTTTGAACGCGGGATGAGAATTGTACCTGTGGACACGAGCTTGGTGATAAGCTGCTAAACCTGATGCGTCTGAACACGAGTTTATTGATCGGGATAGCTTGAGGCGTCTAAACGCGGGCTAGTCTCTGGAAATGTGAAGTGAAGTGGAATTACCTTATGATTCTTATGTTATTATGAATTTTCTGATACTAGTATGGAAGCTTGGTTACTAGATGCCATGTTTACCTTTGATTGAGATTCTCGTTTTAGCATGACTCGATGCCTTGAGAAAATGCATTGCCTTGTTTCAACTAATGATTGCATGTTGCTGTAAATGTTTTGGTTCGGTGGAATGATTGGCCTAATTTAGGGTTAGGAAAGCTCACTGAGATTTATATCTCATCCCAGTGGGGGCTTAACTTTTTCAGGTTCCAGGCGAAGGAAGTCCGATTTGGAAGAAGAAGTGGCTTATGGAGGAAGTAGGTGATCAAATGTATCTAAGACTTTGAGTGATCATTAGAGATTGTATATAATGAGGTGGATGTAGAAGTCAAATCTTTAGTTTTGATCATCCATGAGAACTAAAGTGTATTATTTCTCTGTCCTAAGTCTTCTTGACTTCATTTGTGTACGGAGTAGCCTCTTGCTTCCGCAGATATACGATTGACATGATGAGGGCCGAACGATCCTGGATGTCACAGTTTGTTTATGGCCAGTGGGATGTTCGGGGCTTGTCGGGTTCGGGATGTGACAAAAACCCCGCCTTGTTTTTCTTGGAACATATTTTGAAATCGACCATTTTTTTCGGTCCTGACTTTGTTTTGGACCCGACCATATTTTTCTTGCAAAAGTATCGATCGATGAAGTCTATTTAATTACCACAAAATCGTAGTTTTCACAAAATGAAATCTATTTACCAATGATAACGTCTTCGGTAAGACAATTCATATCTAAAAACTAAGAAAGACTTTGGTAATATACTCATTCAATAGTTTAACCAATGCCCTCAGGGCTACTATGGCTCAAGAAAGACCCAATTTAGTTTTTTTATTCGAAACCAAGAATCAAGAAAGAGTTGTTCACAGAGTGAGAAAGAGAATCCAGCTTCAAAACCAGATTGTGGTTAATCATGTTGGATCGAGGGTGGTCTAGTTCTATTTATGGAAAGAAGATGCTGAAGTTTCGATTAACACAGCCACTGAGAACTATATTGACATCCAGTATGTTGACCTTACACAGAAAATACCATTTAGGGTGACATTTGTCTATGCCCCAACTACATAACGAGAAAGACTTAGAATATGGGATGAGATCAAACAGCTTAAGTATTTGATAGATCTCCCATGGGTTTGGATGTACGATTTCAACGCGATTCTCTATCATTGGGAAAAAGTGGGTGTAAGGGAGTCAGAGAACTATCGAATGCAAACCTTTAAAGAACTACCTGACAGTTGTGGCATGATGGATCTTCAAAGCAAAGGGTACGCATTTACTTGGTCGAATAACAGAGTGGAGGGAAGTCTCGTAAAGAAAAGGTTGGACAGGGCAGTTTGTGATTTGAACTGGAGATTACTTTTTCCACTGGCTCAAGCCTTTGCTCTACTTGCTATAGGTTCTGACCACTCTCCTATTATCCTTTCCTTGGCTACCCAAAGAGTAAAAAGGAAAAAAAAAGCTTCAGTTTTGAGGCTTTTTGGTTGGAAAATGAAGAACATGGGAGCATTATTAAGGAGACATGGGATAGAGTTGCAAGAACATGGGCTGATTTGGTCCAAAAACTGGATTACTAGACATGTGGCTCGAGCATCCACTGTCCAGAAACCATTTGTTCTTCTTTCTCTTTGGGACCTGCAAGAATTAAATAACTCACTGTTTCTTTGGTACCCATGTTTTCTTGGGTTCTTCAGTGTTAGTAAAACCTGATGACCTTCTGTTAACAGGCCTCCAAACTTTCTTACAATAGTCTTTAATGTGGCTAGGATCACCACAATTCACATAAGGCTGATGTATGTAAGATCTTGTGAATTGTTTGTAAAAGTGTTGTCTGTAAGCAGAAATGGTAGTATTTTGAAAGTTTGTCTTAGTAAAGCAATATTTAAGATCACTCACATTTTTAAAACCCAAGCCTGATCTATCATTGAAAGGTAATTTGTTTTGAAATAATGTTGTCCAAAGTTTTTGAACTTTGTAAATTTTTTTTTGAAGTATCATCAATTTTTTCTTTTAAAGAATCATTCTCTTTTGAAA
The DNA here is from genome assembly GCA_021437785.1 of Rhodomyrtus psidioides. Lineage (NCBI taxonomy): Eukaryota > Viridiplantae > Streptophyta > Magnoliopsida > Myrtales > Myrtaceae > Rhodomyrtus > Rhodomyrtus psidioides. The sequence continues at coordinate 3,980,988 of JAILYB010000030.1, forward strand.
TGAAATCATGACTTTCTTTTAACTGATGAAATTCTTGTTGTAGGAATTCAATTTTCTCTTTTTGAGAGATATCTTGCTGTTTAAAAAAAAGAGATTTCTTTTTTCAAAACTGAAACCCTTTCAATAGTTTCTTTATAATTGTTGCAAAGTTCATCAATATATTCTATAACTTCATCAGGGAGTTTAGATAAACATACCTCTGTTTCTTCCTTTGAACTTGAATCTGATTCTGAATCCGATTTAGCCATCAAGCAAATGTTTGCGTAGTCATCTTCATTGTCATCAGAATCACTTAATGTTTCTGCTTTTAGAGCCTTCTTGTACTTTTCATACTTGATCTTGTCTTTCTAAAGAGTTGGGCAATTCGGTTTGATGTGCCATGCTTTCTTACAATAGAAGCATATCACATCTTTGCTCTCTTGGGAATCATTGTTTGATGATTTCTGATCACTTTTCTTCCATGGTTTTTTTCCCTTGAAGTTTCTAGCTTTTCGAGCCATTTTTCTAAATTTCTTCACCAAAAGTGCTAGCTCTTCATCATCCTTATCTTCATCATCTGTATCAGACAAACATTGAACAATTTCAGTTTTTAAGTCAATTGATTTTTTACCTTTTTGATCTCCCTTTTTTGTTGGCACGTTCTGTTTCATAGGATTGCAATGTCCCAACAAGCTCATCCACTGAAAGTGGTCTGATTATTTGATATTCTTGTATAGAGGGTTTGATGTAGTTCCATTCGTCTGTGAGACCTCTAAGTATCTTTCTGACTTGCATTGGCTCCGCAATGGGTGCACCTTGTCTTGCAAGACCACTTGCCAGACTTTGAAACCTGTCTATCATATCAGCAATAGATTCATATGGTTTCATTTGAAATGCTTCATAATCACTCAGTAAAATACTAAGTTTTGTTTCTTTTACTCTATTGGTCCCTTGAAAAGTAATATGAAGCCTATTCCATATTTCTTTGGCAGATTCTTCTTCTGAGACACGATTGTATAAAGGGGTTGATAAGGCAAAAAATAAAGCATTGACAGCTTTGGAGTCCAAGCCTCGTCTTTTGGCCTTTTCAGTCTCAGTCATCGTTATGGTAGGAATTGTTCCATTTCTAGGAGATACACTTGCAGCAGCATTAGGTACAACGCCATTTGTAATAACATCCCACATCATATCATCATAAGCCTTGAAGAACCATTTCATTTTGTTGCTCCTGTAATCATTCCCATCAAAGTATGGTGGTTTGTTGGCAAAATGCGAATCGCTTGTTCTTGAAGAATAATTGCTAGACATAGTAGATCGTTAACTCAGAAGTCAAAAACACTTCTTAAATAAGAGTGACTTGCTCTGATACCAATTGTTTGATCTAGCAATATCACATAGAGGGGGGGTGAATAGGTGATTGTGAATCTAATTGAAATTTCTTGCGAAATTAATATGATTTCAATGCTCGATTAGAAACAGGAACAATTTAACACGCAGGGAAAACTAAACACAAAGATAGAGTTTAGAGAAGAGAAATGTGCACGCTGAGTTTATAGTGGTTCGGCTTGTTAGGCCTACGTCCACTCTCCCACGATGACAGTCGATTGGCTGGATTTCATTATGATGATTCGAAGATGGTTACAAAAGATCGGACACACAGTCTATCTCTCTTACAAATCCTCACAATGAAAGGAATTTTGAGCACTCAGAATTCTTTGGTAAATTTGAACAACTCATGCACTTTGGATTTTCTGTTCGCCTTTTACTTCGTGGATCACCATGGTTCTTCTTTTATACTCATTTGCCTCCAAACTAGCCGTTGGATGCACGATCAAAGGATCGCTCTTCAATATTTGGTTGGACATCCTCAATCGTGATTGAACGAGACTGTAACTGAGAATATATGATAACCGTTGAAGTAGAATTTGAACCCTTCTAATTCAGCCGCCCAAACAACCAAATCTTCAGATTCCATAAGTGGAGTAAGTTCGAATAAGATACCAAATATATTCTTGGAAGATAATATCCAATCGTAGATTTCCTCTTGATTGATTTGAAGGGATATATAATCAATCAAATATCATAAACTTCCATAATAAGAATTGCCTTGCTTGGAAACCTGCCACTCGTGGGTCTCCAGATTTAGTGTTGCAGAATCTGACCAGTCTCAAATGCAGTTTTTAGAAGAGGACTTTCTGAATATGACCAGATATCTTAGAAAGGTAATCCTAAGCTTCAGTAAGGTCCATCTGACACTTCATATATCTCTTTCGACGAAGTACTCAAGTAAGGGATCATGTTGCACCTGACTCTCAGAAGAGACTCCATCTGAAGGTCTTTAGATGCACTTCCATCTGACCGTCTTCAGAAGCACTTTCATCTGACCCCGTCAGAAGCACTTTCATTTGACCACGTCAGAAGCACTTCCATGGCTACTCTTCCCTTGAGACTTAGTGACAGAAATGGATCAATACAAGCTACTACTTACACATTCTTTCTGCATATCAACCATTACACATATTTTGTTGATAGTTTTGTCAGAATCAAAATAAAAGGAGAATTTCCTTAACAAAGTTAATAATGGTTGATTTGAACTTTTTTCATCCAAAGATTAATCAAAACACAAGAAAACAAAGGCCCCGATGCCGTGGAGAAAAATAAAATAAAATTGTAGAAATTAAATAATTGGGGGAGATAAAAGAACTTCATAAATTTGATTTTGATCCTTAAGTTGCAAAGTGACAATTTGAGAATAGATGGACGAAGGTTTCTACAACATATCACTTTTTAATTCCTTAAAAGTATGATCAAGGTAATTTCATTTATGATTTTTGTATCTAGAAATTGAATTCTAGGATAATGGTTTGAAAAATGTTATATCCTTATCTAGTCACTCTAAAATGAATCACATGATACAGTGTTGAAAACGTTCTTGATAGGTGTACTGAAAATTCTAAAACTTATCACGAAAGTATAATTGAGCCGTAAAATTTTTCAAAAATGACAACTAAGTAGTAAAACTTGTCAAATTGACACAATTAGGGCTTTGTTAATTCTGTCCAACTCTGCTAATGGAAAATCCCGACATTTTTTTTTACCTTTCCCACGTGGTTAAAACATGAAACGGAAAACTAAATTAACGTGATTTTAGTTCAAAATCTGATATTTTGATATAAATTAATAAATCATATTAAAAATAAGATAATTTAAAAAAGCATAACAAAAAGAAGGAAAAAGCAGGGAGGGTTTGCAGATCACACCACTGTCGACGCCCCACCATCGTTGAAAAGGGGTGGTGTTGGTGGGGGAATGGTCAAGGGGGGTTGCCAGGCCCCGACTAGGATCTATCGGTCCTCGCTTAGGTCTAGTCAAGGGCTGCCTGATTAGCTTTTTTTTTTCCACCCTAAATGTGGTTTAATTCTGAAATTTATTTTGTATCAAATAGTTCAGATTATAAAAGATAAACAATTGTTAATATTTTAAGTCACTTCGAATTTTTTACAATGTTAAAATGTTTAAATACTGACCCCAACTAATTTGGGATAAATATGTTGTTGATGTTGTTCAAATGTTTAAATACACTTTTCCATGTGGTAAGTAATTTTTGTCTTTCATACTGAGCAAAGCAATGTATACAAGCTACTTTATGCAATAAACTTAAGGAAAACATACTGAAAAGGGAATAAGAAAACTATATGAAATGTAAAATTTGAATAACTTTAAACACCCTTTTGTTAGAAGCAATTTGAAGTTACTTCAGTTTTGACTACAATGATTCACCAATGAGTTTTTTGAATGGCTTGAAAATAGAGAGGAATCACACTACTATAACTAAGGTTGTGCTTCGTTGTCTAGACTTCTAGTCATGGGGTAAGAAATCTAAGAATTTTGTCATACCCTATTTACTATTTGGTGACTGTGGATATAAAAGTAAAATAAATAGAGCTAGTGTGCAGTGGAGATCAATTTTGCGTTTCCAAAATATCAAAATGGTTTAGAAATTATTCAGTGGTGAATTCTCATTAGTTAGTTATTGTTGAGCAATGTGCCATCTAAATTCAAGCGCAACATCGATCAAGCAGACCCAATAGAATCAGATGTCTAAACTTGGAGTCGAATATGACCCATTAGCCTTGCTCGTTGTCTTGTCGAGTGAGTAAACAAGAGCTGAACAATGAAATTTTTCAGCTTCTTTTCACAAGTTCAAGATGCACTCATATAGGTCGCTCAAGAGAGCTACTTTGAAAATCGATGATTAACATCGAGTTCTTCATAATATGTCATGACCCCTTTTGATTGTCGAAAACAACTAAAAAACAAGGGGCATGATGTTATATTATGCCAAATTATTGATTGAAGAACGAGATCATGAAAAAACCCAGCTTTGCTACAAGAGGCCGCAGCCTAACCAGAGGGGTGGCCATAATTGATGGTTGCCCATATCGAAACGATAGTCCAGCGTAGCGGAGAGGTGACGCAGCGCAAAAGAGAGGTGATAGTTGCGAGAAAATCCTAATTGTCCTTCTGTCTACTTTCTTGACGAATCTTATCCGAATTTGTCCCATCCCCTCCTTAAGATATTTTATCTAGGCATCCGCCTCTATATCCTCTTAATCTATCTTGGACATCTACCAAATATAAGATATGATAAAACACATCATATGCTGACCGAACACAACCTGAGCCCTCACGAGAAAATGCGTACAAGACTGCTTGCCCAATTCATAGTTTCTTCATCTACCACTTACAAACAAAATAGATCACCCTTTTGATCAATTTGTCAAGAGAACAACTATAGCCACAAGTCCAACCAGCATGAACCGATTGGCGGAACATTCCAATGTTTCAGGGCTGACCTGAATGAAATAGCGGGGGGAGTAATCAGGCGGAAATTCGTGGTGCTGCTCAGCAAATTACAGCCCTAGAATACATAAATTCACCAAGGCCCGATACTCGAGTCCATCCAAGGCTGCATGATCAGTCGGGGTGTCTATCGAGTTTTTATAATTTGAAAATAACATCCAACTCAATCCAAAATGGCTCCATACGAGTAAACAATACATTGACTGTACTAGTAAGTGATTGCATTGAGAATAAACTCTTATCACATATTATGGGTAAAAATAAACCACATGGAGTGCTCTCATGAAATTGATCTATTTCGGCAAGATGTAATTAGTCAAGATCTTCTCTTGGAGATCCACCTACTTTCTAGGGGTTTCCATCTTTTCTAGAGTATCTAATGGCTGCTATTCAATTTGTCCAAATGTACAACAAGTTTCTTCTCTTATCCTCAATTCTAAGATCAACTTGCAGTCAGGAAAGAAATGTCACTGCAGCTTCTCCGCATCGCCTGTCAAAGAAACTTAGCAGCTGCACCACATGGCATTTGTGAGTTGTAAATTCATTTTCGAGGTAGACAATGATAACCTGCAAAAACCATCAGCTTATCCATCCATCATTTGAACCTCAATTGATTGGAAACTGCAGGGAAACTTTTCTGCATAAACTTCTGCTCCACAAGATTCAAAAGTGGCTGACACAACTTTATTCGACCCCTCTAATCTCCCGGAAAAGAAAGACTCCAACTCACATTTGCATGACGCAAATTATTACTTCCACACACTGAGACATTAAATATCATGACAAGTTGGTAAAAATCTAATTGAAACAATGATCAAAGTGTTGGAAACGTGAGGAAATTTTCTAATCTATTCAAGTTGGTCAGAAATCAATGCATTAATAGGCAAAGTATGCCAATCATTAACATGATGTTTCACCCAAGAAATTACCTGAAGAGAAAAGAAAAGAAAAGTAGAAACCAACGAAAGAATATCGGAGAAACAGCAAGGGCAATTGAGGATTCAAATGCGGATTGATGTGGACATCGAACCATATCGAGGAAGAGGTGCTAACGATCCGTTGTCCTATCCGCTTGGTCCAATCACTCGAGCGAGGACGAAGGGATTCAAGCAAGATATTGGCATCATGATTCAAGATCTTTGGAGTGGAGACATATTAAATTCGAGACTTGAAGATTCTAAAGCTCCTTAGCACAACATGATCACATTTGGCCCAGTGAATTCCAAACGGACTAAAATTTGACGAACTCCGAATGGGTTCAACTTTGGTCGGCCGGTTGAAAATGGGCCGCTGATCAATACTCACTACTTTAGTAGTGAGTGACGTCATTTTTTAGCGATTCAGAGTCGTTTAGATGGACTTTTAGGCTTTTTTCTATTTTTAGGTGAATTTTTATTAATTAAGAATATTTTTCTCTTTTTTCCCTTTTCTGGTTAGCACCATATATAATGGTCCATATGAGTTTCTGATAAGACAACATCGGTTCAGATTTTAATATAGAGAGGGTTTCAAGTTCTCTTGAGGACTAGATCTGATCAAGGTTTCCTTGTGGCGATCAAATTCAACTTATCAAGCAAGATCGCGAATTCTCTTGTTCGTGGTGCTCAAAATGTAGATTGGTTGATACGGTCAACATGTCACGTTTATACCAAGATTACCAATCATAGGTTCAATTGGAGGTCGAGGTTCGCAATTCACAACTCCTGGATCTTCGTATGACGAGCAATGTTGGCATCGATTCACATCATCTGGTATCAGAGCTGGTTCTACAAGGTCTAGTTATCCTACTTTTTACTACTCTTCATTCGGCAATTTGGGATTTACAGATCTAGGGTTTTGGCTTTTAACCGAATTAGGGATTCGAGTTGTTCTTGCTAGATTTGTATTTCGTTGTATTCGAATTAGTGTTTTGAATTGATCTTTCTATGTTTTCAATTTAGATTTCGATCCTAGTGTGTTTTTTTATTGTAATTGAGTTCGCCGAAAAAATAAAGTTTCGGTGAAAAAAATCGTATAGAAATTTTTTTTTTTAAAGAGAGAACCGAACAGAAAAAATTCGGTGAAAAAAATGGCTCAATAAAAAAAATTTGAGAAGACGACTCATTTATTAGTTGGACCGAATAGAGAAGTCGATAGTAGAAAATTGAGTCTAAGATTGAAATTAGCGAAAAATTGCTGAATTGTGTAATACGATTGTCGAATTGCTTTGACCTTGCTTGGTGGTTTTGGTCAACTATCATGAGGAGGTTGAGATTGGATTCTAGTTTGATAAAGAGATTGTGAGAAGGAAACAAGAGGTAAAAGGAAAAAGTGTGTGAGCTTAATTGAGGGAAAAAAATCGAAATTGAGTTAAAACTCGAGGGGAGTGACAAAGATCTTTAGTGAAACACATGAGGGAGTGTTTGGTGAGATTCTTTTATTCTAACATTTTCATGAGGGATACACTAATCGGTATTCGTTGGTAATGAATCAGATGACTTACACTTTGGTACCGATGACACCTACTGAGGTATATGAAGATCAACTGAAACTACAATGTAAGGCCGAGAAGGAGAGAAAAGGAGAGGCTGAGATGCAAGGAAAAGAAGAGGCTGAGAAGAATAGAGTAGTAGAAGCCGATGGAAGAGAAGAGAGAAAAGAAAAGAGGGAAAAGAACTTCTATGCAAAACCGAGCGAAGTGAGAAGAGCTTTACTTCTGGATCGACCGATACTTGTAGTTTTGTACAATGAGGCTTTGTTTTCTACTAACGGTCTTGGCCCTAGTTTACTAGTTCTGTCATGTCTTTATTATAAGAATTTGAAGATGTCTTTCTTGATGAGCTTTCCGGAGGCTTACCACCGATTCGAGGCATAGAACATCAAATTGATTTGATTCCTGGTGCGCCATTACCTAGCCGACCCACATATCGAAGCAATTCCGAAGAGACAAAGGAACTTCAACGGCAAGTTAGCGAATTACTGGAGCGAGGATATATGCGAGAGAGCTTTAGCCCGTGTGCAGTTCCAGTTTTTTTAGTGCCGAAGAAGGATGAGTCTTGGCGAATATGTGATGATTGCTGGGCAATCAATAACATTACTGTAAAGTATCAACATCATATTCCTAGATTAGATGACATGTTGGATGAATTACATGGAGCTTGCATATTTACTAAGATTGATTTGAAAAGTGACTATCATCAGATTAGGATGAAAGAATGGGATGAATGGAAAACTGCATTTAAGGCCAAGTACGGATTGTATGAGTAGTTAGTCATGCCATTTGGTTTAACTAATGCACCTATCACTTTCATGCAACTTATGAATCATGTTCTGCGCGCTTTTATTGGTCGATTTACTGTTATCTATTTTGATGATACTCTGATAAATAGTCGAAGTCTTGATGAACATATTGAGCATGCGCAAGCTGTTTTACGGGTTTTAAGGGCCGAGCAATTATATGCTAACCTAAAGAAGTGCTCTTTTGTGACTAACAAATTAGTATTTCTGGGATTTGTTGTTGGTGCTGATGGAATACATGTTGATGAAGAAAATGTGAAAGCAATCTGTGAGTAGCCGACACCTAGGACGGTTGGAGAAGTGCGCAGCTTTTGTGGATTAGCCAGTTTCTTTCACAGATTTGTGAAAGAATTCAGCACCATTACCGCATCTTTAACCAAGGTTATCGTGGGTTTCACGTGGGGAGAAAAGCAAGAGAGAGCATTCAATTTGTTAAAGGATAAGTTGATTAATGCTCCTGTGTTATCTTTACTGAATTGCAGTGCTACTTTTGAAATCGAGCGCAATGCTTCTGGTATAGGAATTAGAGTCGTGTTGATGCAAGGAGGATGTCCCATAGATTATTTTAGCAAGAAACTAAGTGGAGCAACATTGAATTGTTCAACTTACGATAAGGAGATGTATGCTTTGGTATGAACTTTGAAGACTTGGCAACATTACTTGTGGCCGAGGGAGTTTGTGATCCACACTGACTTCGAGACCTTAAAGTACTTGAGAGGGCAGCAAAAGTTGAATAAAAGACATGCGAAATGGATGGAGTTTATCGAGACCTTTCCATATGTGATCAAGTACAAGAAAGGTAAGGAAAATGTGGTAGCCGATGCACTTTCTTGAAAGCACGTAATTCTAACTAATTTAGAAGCAAAATGTCTAGGTTTTGAGCATATCGAAGACTTATATACTAATTATGATGACTTTGGATGTCACGCCCCGCTTACCTTACGAGTGCGCTCATCCGCTCCTGCCGTAAATTCAGTCCCAGGATACTCCTCTAATACGCGAAAGAAAGGAGACTCGCATGCGGAAGAGTAAAAGAAAAATAAATACCCATCTCCATACAATATAACCAAAATAAAACAAAGTATGAGACACGAGACAAAGAAAAGGCTGTATACATATCAAAAGGGTGAGTTTATACAACCGGGGTCGGCACTAACTAATACCACAAGCTAAGATCGAGGAAGACAAAAGGGCGAACAAAAAACAACCACTGGCCCTACCAAAAAGGTCATCATCTCCAAAAGACACCTCAAAAGGTCATGAGACGTCGAGCCCACTAAGTGGTACTAGTATCTTCGGCTCGACTCATGTCCTCTGCAGGATCATAGTCTGAGAAAGTTTCCGATCACACTTCTATAGTGCCCTCTTCCATGTCGTCTTCAGAGTCCGATGTCTCGATCACCTCGATGCTCTCATCCCTAGCTAGGATCTCCTCCGGAACGTTCCTCGATCTTGCCACAAAAACCTCTACCTCGATCTCGTCTCAAGAAGGATGGCACCACGATGGCACAGCTCGCTTGGAAACGTCATGAGCCTTCAGTGGACCAGTAGTAACGTCTCCAGTCCTCTTAAACCAAGCCTCAAAGCGGTGTGGCTTCCAGTCTTCCTCCCCCTCATCAACCCACACTATCGTACTCTTCCTAATATATACCGTACCTCGTCTATCTGGAAATTCCTCAAAATAAGCTGTCATCTCCTTCGGGTCACCAAGACGAATAGGTAGCATCTTTAGGGCTTGGGATCTAGAAAAGAAGGATCCCACGACGGGGTGAGACTTACATCTCATCAAGCTAGCCTAACCCTACCTAGGCCATTTGTCCCACCAGACCAATGCAAACAAGGCAACACATGTAATTTATAAAAGCAAAACGTGGCATTAACTTAAGGCATCGAGTCATGTTTCCACAAACACTTCAATCAAGGCAACATAGCATAGAGTGACCAAGCTTCCGTACTAACTTATAATTATTTTCCTCATCACGTGAAATAAACAGAAATCCACTATCACCTTCAAACCTCTAAAGACTAGCCCGCGTTCAGACGCCTCAGGCTATCTCGATCAATAAACCCGCGTTCAGATGCATCCGATTTAGCAGCTTATCACCAAGCTCATGTCGACATGTTAATTTCTCATCCCGCGTTCAGACGCATCAGGATGTACTTTCAACCGTAACCCCGCGTTCAGACGCATCAGGGTGCCACTGGCCTTAAGCCTCGTTTATCAAGCTACTTGTCACGCCCCAAACCCTACGAGCTCGCGAACATCCCATCAGGCCGCTCCTTCTCCAGTAGCGTCCCAGGACCCTTCGGACCACAACTAATTCAAATGCCATTTACAAACAGTAGCGAGATACAACTCCACTCTTTCAACAGCAAGATGACTTGGGACAGGAACGGGGTACAATTCTCATATCTTTAAAATAAACATCAATCTTTACAGTTGTCAAGTACCAATGGATTAATCCTAATCCACAATTTTTAAATACAATCCCTAAGGCCACAAAAGGCCTTACAATCAACCATCAACTACTTCCTCGAATGCCACTCATTGGAAAACATGGTGCTCCGTCACTTGGGACCTGAAAAATGTTAATCCCCAACGGGATGAAATATAAATCTCAGTAAGCGAACCCTAAACCTAGACCTGACCACCAGTCCCACCAGACTACACCATGAAGTAAATGCAGAATCTTAATAAAGCATTGTACATGGCATTCAAATATCACAACTTCATGGAATCAAGCTTCACACCTTAGCATATAATTAAACACACAACTTCAGAAGTCATCTCAATGACACATAATGCACTATCGCTAAGGGCTCCCGGGCCACGATGTATTTCTCAGGGGCACTCTGGCCAATTAAGATCACAAGGGCATTCTAGCCATCACAACCGAGGCACCAAGACAATATAGTTGCATTAAGCCATTATAGCCATGTAATAACCGGGGCACCAAGCCAATTTGATCTCCGGGGCACCAAGCCAACGATCGATGAATGCATTGTAGCATAGACCTTATAGTCAGTGTAATTCATCATAGCTCATTGTTCAACATCAATTAACAAGGCTCACTAGCCAAGCAACCACCATAATTGTCAATGCATCATAGCCGATTCAACAACAGAGCATCATTGCTATTTCAATAACAGGGCTTCATAGCCACTTCAATATCACAGGCACTATAGCCATTTAAGCCACGTAGGCGTCACAGTCAATTAAACAATCAAGAGCTCAATAGCCAAATATGTCATCAAGGGCTCAATAGCCAATATATCATCAGGCATATCACAATATAAACACCATACAATTACATCAAGCAATCCAAGCCATAGGCTTCACCAAACCATCAATTCATCCAACCAATCTATCTAATAGTGTCCTAGTGTTCAAGTAAAAGTTTAGAGAACACTGAACTCTTCAAGAAAGCTAGCATATTCCATCCAAATGAGCTACCTAGCTCAACAAACTCACGGCCAAACATGGCTCTCACGGCGTACTTGGAAAAATCACATCGAAACTCGATTATTTCTCAATCCCATCGAGCCAATTCCTTAATAACACCGACAACACCTTATTCTTAAGTCGTCACAGTGTTAATTGGATTCCCCTAAGCATGCTAATGTCATTCTATCAAGGCAAGTCATCATAACTTTCATTCCACCCAAGTTTGTCCCTTTTCTAGGCTCCACGACCAGGTTCATTCTCTCAAAAATTATAATTTTTCTACTGACTTTTTGAGAAAAAAATTTCAAGATCTCAAACTTCAAGATCTTACAGACATGTGGGCGAAAACGGAGCTCAATTTGGATAACGGACGACTTAGAACGACTAATTTCAAAATCGGTGCGCGTTGAGGACATATTGGACGGCACTTCACGTTTTTCAGTTCAAACAACCCTTAATCACTTCTAAACTCCAATTCTTCACAAAATCAACTTTCCATAATCTCAATATACAATTTTAGGAAGCTCACCAAGATTTTTGGAGCCATTTGAAATCCGGAAACCCCTAAAAACCGTCACTCTCCTAAACCGGGTCAGATTCTGACCTTCGCCCACTCAAACGGACCTACGAGAAGCAATACTGGGCCAAATTGAGCTTGTAATATCTTGTTGGAATGGAAAGACGATAAGCTTTCATATGGCGGTGGTTTTACCTCAATCCAATGTCGGAAGACAAAGTTATGGCCTGAACAGTAAAACGGATTTTCTCTGTCCGCGAGAAAACTGCTCGGCCCAGAGAAAAGGAAGAAGAAGAAGAAGAGGGGGAGGAGGGGAAGGGCTTGCACTATTTTTTTACAGCTTCTAGGAGAGGATGTCCACAAATTATTGAGGTCAAATTGATAAGATCGATTAGATAGGGGTAATTAATGCCAAGGGCCTTCATTGAGTGACATGTGGCATGGACCAATAATGCCATTGACTTCTTGCACATCAATTTTCAGCAGCTTCTTGGGGTCCTTGAATGACCATTTTTTCCTTCACACAATCTCAAGACAAGGGCAAAGGTTGAGGGACAAAACGATCATTTGGCATTTTTCGTCCGAAACTTCATTTTTTCTCATTTTGAGCGACCATTGGCGAGCCGATATCAAATCCTTTTCCAATTTTGAAATTCTTCATTTTCAATTGCAAATTTCGAGCTTCCAATCTATGTCATTAGCCCCGAGGGGTCGAAAATTCAGAATGTCACACTAATTGCCACCACTTATGTGTTCTCATGGCTCAATAGCCCATTTCCTCAAACAATCACAGTCAAGAATCATTACTATAGACATTTAATCGCATTACCACCATGAGGATTTCTAGGCATTCAAACACAAATCAATTGCTTGCCAAAAAGAAACAAACGTGCTTTGTCACAATACACAATTTAAGGGTTGGCTGTCATTCCACCACATGGGCAAGCAAGGCACATCAATGAGCATATCATCAATTTAATCATCCAAGCATAACAAATCAATCATTTCATCGTTTCCACAATGGAAACCGTCCAGTCGTGTCCAAATGTCCTCAAATAGGTTTAGGGGCCGCTTACCTTCGTTCCGACTAGCAAGTTTCCACCAAAAATCCTTCGTCAAGCTCAGCTCCCAACCGATTTCTTCGCCGTCCAAAACAAGACAGCAGCACGACTTAGCGACAATCTGGCGTTTCAATCAATTTATACAATGTAGACCCAATTCCACTTATCGTGGACCTCATTAACAACTCAAGGGACATTCTAGTACGTCCTAACAACACATTTAGAGCATGGCGACACCACGAACAGCCCCCAACAGAACCGAATTACTCAGAATCGAAACAGGGTAAAATCGGTTCTGCTCCTTTTCGCATAAACAGTCCATGAATTCCCCTTTAAGCTCCAATTTATCATCAATTCCTCTTGCTAAAACCTCAATCAACATGTTATATAGCCCCACGATGAATTTCGAAGCTAAATAACACTCCTAAGACCTCCGAACAGCTCACTTAATCTCGGTTCGTACGGCGGTCAGAATCTGCCCTTAAAAATCACCTCAATTAAACTATCGAAACTTAATCGAAACGTAACCAAATCAACGGCCCCAACTCAATGAACTTAGTACTACATGTCATGTAACTTCCATAAAAATTTCGAAGTCAAATGAAATCTCTAAGAGGTTGAACCATGACCCTCTTTTAGTTAGCTCAGAATTTATCCGGTTTTCTTCCAAAAATTCCTATAAAATCACCAGACCTCAAATGGATACAAAACCAAATGGAATTTGTTAAGGACATCTTAAACTAACCTGTGGTGGTCGGCCGCCGGCCAAAAGGTCATCGGAGGAGGCGCTCGAGCGGTCCGAACAGGGCGGCAGAAGCTGGTCTACTGAGCAGTTTTCTGCTCTTGGAGGAAAAACACAAAATGACGGTGAAGAAGAAGATGGCTCACGAAATTTTGAGGGAAATGGCAGATAAAATGAGGTTTCATTCCACCAAGGTCAATGTTCTAGAAGATTAGGTTAGTGAAAATTTAATGATCAACACCCAAGTAATGACACTTGTCCTTAAATCAATAATATCAAAGCTCCAATGACTCCTTTGTCCCTCAAATTTTCGGCAGCCTTGGGGAAGAAGGAAATGTACAAAATGACTAAAATGCCCTTCTCAATTCAATTAAGTAAGGTTAACTCTCCAAGGGCAAAATGGTTTTTTCATACCTTTCGTCGAAATTTCAGTTTTTTTATATTTTCGTCCTCGATAAAATGGCGTCTAATCCATATCAAATGTGGTAATCCCTCATTTCCGTTTTCGAATTCCGAGATCCTAATTTGTGATCGAAACTTCCGTCGATCGAAATTTCAGTTTGTCTCGAACTAACGGGCGGCTTTTGCGGACGTCACGTGTATCGACTCTGTGATTATCATCACACTTAGGATAACTCAAACTACGGTGACTTTGGTTGTCATGTAATCATGAGGGTCTATCGTTAGCCCCGACGGCAACCATCGTCGTAAATCGATTTAGGAAAATTTCGCTAATCATGCTTTGGTCAAGCGGCATCACCCACGTCCCAATCGTATAACGCTAGCAATGTGTTCCTTAATCGTCCTTAGATCGGCCTCGGCTCTAAATACTCCCTCGATGATCCTTATGGTCAAAGCGTCGTTTTCTAATCGAGTTTCCTAGGTCCACGTATCTCATCGCGCGTTAGCCTTTCCCCTTTGGTTAATTGACTCGAGATTGATCAGATCCGAGCGAAACATAACTAAAATACTTCGACAGATTCCTTACAGTCAAAGGTTTCGAAATGACAGGAAAATTAGAATGTCACAACTCTTCCTCCCTAACAAAAATTTTGTCCTCAAAATTTATTACAACCCAACTATTCAAACAAATAAGGGTATTGACCTCATCGTTTCTTCGTTCTCCCACGTAGGGTCTTCGGTTTCATGGTGCTCCCAAATTACTTTGACCAGTGGAATCGTTTTTGTTCTCAAAATTTGCTCATTCAATCCTAATCGGCCTTTCCACGTACGATACCTTGTCATCCGCCTCTATTGTTTCATAATCCAAAACATGCGTAGGATTCGGTTCGTACTTCCTTAACATCGATACATGAAACACATTATGTACTTAGGATAAACTCGACGGCAAGGCAAGTCTATAAGCCAATGTTCCAATCCGTTCCAAAATTTCGAATGGGCCTACATATCTCGGACTCAGCTTTCCTTTCTTTCCGAATCGAGATATGCCTCGCATTGGAGATATCTTGAGGAAAACATGATCACCAACTTGAAACTCCAACGGCTTGCGTCGCTTATCGGCATAACTTTTCGGGCGACTTTGTGATGTTTTCAACCTTTCTCTAATTACTTTCACTGCCTCAACTGACTGTTCCACCAATTCTAGGCCCGTTATGCTCCTTTCTCCCACTTCAACCCAGCACAAAGGAGTCCTGCAGGCTCTCCCATAAAGTGTCTCAAAAGGAACCATTCCAAAACTTTGTTGGTAACTGTTATTATACGCAAATTCCACTAAGTGCAAGTGGTCTTCCCATCCACCGTTAAAATCTATAACACACGCTCGCAACATGTCCTCGAGCGTCTGAATCGTCCTTTCCGACTGTCCGTCTGTTTGTGGGTGATACGCAGTACTAAATTGCAGTCTGGTTCCCAAGGCATCCTGTAGACTCTTCTAAAAATTCGCTGTAAACTTAGGATCTCGATCCGACGTAATCATTACAGGCACTCCATGAAGTCGCACAATATAACGCATATACAGCTCGACGTACTTATCCATTGCAAAGTCCTTCCTCACGAGAATAAAATGTACAGACTTGGTCAATCTGTCCACCACTACCCAGATTGAGTCATGCCCTCTTTGACTTCGCGGTAAACCCATAACAAAGTCCATTGTTACATGTTTCCATTTTCACTCCGGAATTTCTAAGGGTTGTAATAATCCTCCAGGCTTGCAATACTAAGCTTTTACTTGCTGGCACGTCAAACACTTAGCCACGAACTTCGCCACATCCACTTTCATTCTGTTCCACCAATAATGCTGGCGTAAATTCTGATACATTTTCGTGCTACCCGAGTGGATGCAGTAATTACTTCGATGAGCTTCGGCCAAAATTATTTCTTTAAGTGCCTCATCATTGAGTACACAAAGACGTCCACGAAACCTCAAAATTCCATCCTCAGATACTTGAAATTCAGCCTTTCTCTTTGCTGCATCCATACCAAAAATTTTCTGAATCTCTGGATTCGTAGACTGTAAGACTTTTATCCTTTCTTGGATCTATGGTTCAATTCTCAAGGTCGCTATCAGACTCGACAGCTGGCTCACTTCCAGCTTAAACTCAGATTCTCTCAATCCTTCAAGCACTGACCACCCTCTAACCAATAGATGTGCAATACTTGATTTCCGACTAAGTGCATCGGCAACTCTATTCGCCTTCCCAAGATGGTACATGATATCACAATTGTAATCCTTAAGCAATTACATCCATCAACGCTGCCTCATATTCAATTCATTCTGGGAAAATAATACTTTAAACTCTGATGATCCGTGTAAATTTGGAATCTTTCGCCACACAAATAGTGCCTCCAAATTTTTAAGGCGAAAATAATCGCAGCTAATTCCAAGTCATGCGTCGGATAATTCAATTTGTGGGGTCTCAACTACCGTGAAGCATATGCTACAACCCTTCCATGTTGCATAAGTACGCATCCCAGTCCTTTTAACGAAGCATCGCTATAAATTTCAAAGCCTCCGGGTCCATACGAGATCGTAAGCACAGGGGCAGTCGTCAAGCGATGCTTAAGCTCTCGAAAACTCCTTTCACATTTGTCCGTCCATTTGAACTTCGTAAGCTTCTTAGTTAACTGCGTCAATGGCATCGCTATAGACGAAAACTTTTCTACAAAGCGTCTATAATAACCGGCCAATCCCAGAAAACTCCAAACTTCCACAACCGTCGTAGGTATAGGCCAATTTATCACCGCCTCAATCTTCGCAGGGTCTACAGAGATTCCTTCTTCGGATATTATGTGGCCAAGAAATGACACCTTATTCAACCAAAACTCGCACTTGCTAAACTTTGCATAAAACGAGTGTTCTCTCAAGGTCTGCAAAACAGTTCTCAAATGTCTTTCATGCTCCTCATTACTCCTTGAGTAAATTAAAATGTCATCAATAAACACTATGACGAAACGGTCAAGGTATTCCTTAAACACCCGATGCATCATGTCCATAAATGCAGCTGGAGCATTAGTCAACCTGAAAGGCATCACCGTAAACTCATAATGCCAATATCTCGTTCTAAAAGCCATTTTTCGGAATATCCTCTTTCTTAATCCTCAACTGATGATACCCCGTTCACAAGTCTATCTTAGAGAACACCGAATCCCCATGTAATTGATCAAATAGATCATCAATCCTCGGCAACGGATACTTGTTCTTAATGGTTACTTGATTCAATTGCCTGTAATCAATACACAAACGTAAGGATCCATCTTTTTTCCACACGAATAACACCGGTGCTCCCCATGGCGATGCACTCGGCCTATTGAATCCTTTATCCAATAACTCTACCTTTAGCTCCTTCAACTCCGATAATTCCATTCTATAAGGTGCCTTCGAAATTGGTTCCGTCCCAGGAGCTAACTCGATTACAAACTCAGTTTCTCTCTCTAGTGGTAATCCAGGCAATTCTTGGGGAAAGACATCTGGAAATTCGCGTACTACCATTATGTTTTCCAATTTCGGTTCCCCAATCGTCGTATCAACTACTGCAGCCAAATAAGCTTAGCATCCTTCATTCACTAACTTTGTCGCTTCAAGCGATGAAATCAAAGGAATAGAAATTCCCCCACGACTTCCCTTAAATTCAAAGCTAGGGCGATCATCCGGATAAAAACGGATGACCCTATCACTACAATCGACCACAGCTTTTTGTCTACTCAGCCAATCCATCCCAACGATCACATCAAAATCAAACATAGGCAGTACGACCAAATCCATCTTTTTTGCTCTACCATCAATAACTATCTTACAATCTGCACAACCTAGCGAAGTTATCACTTTATCATTTAGCGAAGTGGACACATGCAATACCATATTCAAAGGCTTCAAATCCAGATTAACCATATCAGGAAATTGAGCAGACACGGAAGAATGCAAAGCTCCAGGATCAAATAGGGTATAAGCAGCTTGGTGGCACAAATAAATCATACCTGTGACCACACCAGGCACGTTCTCCGCTTCGCCTCGCGCCACAGTGTACACTCGTCCTTGAGCGGGCGGTCGATTCATTTCATTTTGTGGAGCAACAGCCGGGGGCCTTACTTGTAGTCGCAGTCCTTGCGGTCTAGGTCCTGGAACTTGATTAGGACATGTCCTTATTCGGAGGCCCATCTGACCACACTTAAAACACGCGCCTGTCCTAGTCGGGCAAGGTCGACTTCCATGTCTCCTTCCACAAAGGCGACAGTTCAAGTTGGACTAGTGCGGTGGCTTCCCAATATTTTTCCTCGCGGGCGGAACAAAACGCCTATTACTGACCATTGGTCTCTTACCAAACTGGCGATTGTCTCGAAAAGAAGGAAATCGCGATCCGGATGCAGTTGTTCTCTCCCTCATATCTCGTTCTATCATTTGACCCCGCTCATAGATTTCCTTATAAGTTCTCAAGTTCATGGTCATTATCTGATTGTGAAGTTCGGGTCGTAACCCATCTCGAAATCTCCGCGCCTTCTCTAACAGATCCTCAACATACCGTGGCACGTATCTTGACAATCTAGCAAATTCAGCTTCATATTGATCCACTGTCATGTTACCCTGACGTAAATTATGAAATTCCACCAGTTTACTTTCTCGCGCAGTCTCCGAGAAATACTTGTCATTATAGGCCGCAGTGAAAGCATCACAGTTTAGGGCTGTACCTTCCGAAAATATTCCGCCCTTCGTAGCATTCCACCAGTCATTTGCAGTACCATCCAGTTGATATACTGCCAGGAGTACCTTCTCCTCATCATTACATCTTAGAACCCCAAAAATTTTCTCAAGCTTTTCTATCCACCTGGGTGCCAACTCTGGGTCACTAGTTCTATTAAACTGGAGTGGCCACAACTTCACAAACTGTTCAACTAATTGACCCATGTCTCTAGGTGTAATATTATTACCTGGTGTACTACCTGCTTCCATACCCTGCCCACTATTCTCATTAGCTCGAGCATTACCAGCTTCAACACCCTAGCCAATGCTGACATTAACTCCACTGCCCACATTTTTACCAGTTGCCGCATTGACAGTAGCCAAGGCAGCTCCCACAGCCTGAGTAATAGCAGTATCTCTATCTTGAGCCTGTCTATCTATCAAGTTTTCGATTCGTTCCAAGGCTTTCAAAACATCACCCATTCCAAGGTTCTTTTCCACAGGTGGCCTTTTCTAGAAGCTCCACCTCTAGGTCTTCTACGTCTGACGGGTCGATCGCTCATTCTTATGCTACCTGTACCACTATAATTCCACCACGGAATTAACGACTTAGCTCAACTACACAAGTCTAGTGGTTCTATGCTACACAGCAAAGCATCACTCACATCAAAGCAACCATTCACCCAGTCATTCTCAAGAGTACAATAATTAGGAACGTACAATCATATTTCAAGTTCAAACAAAAAGCTCATCATTTTTTTTGTAAGGTAAGTGTGTATTAACTTTTCAAATCGCTAGGTACAAGAGGGGCGTTGGACACAAAAATCATGAACCAGATATGGCACCAAGTGTGTCATAGGGGGTTCAATGGTGAAACTAGCAGCAAAACATGCTAACAACCTAGGCTACAAACCAGCAAAAAGTAGCAGGAAGTGGCCAAATAGGCGACCAAAAAAAGGACAGGACCGAACAATTTCAGGCTAAAAAGGCAGCTGAAAACCGAGGGGTCAGAACTAATGTAAAACGGCCAAGAACAAAAGGCCTAAACAAAAATAAGGAAAGCAAAAGAGAAGCCAGTCGGATAGCCCTAAACAGAGAGAAAAGGCCGCGAAGACTGGCAAGAAAACGCTCATCATTTCATCAAGCAAGAGTCCACAATCAATACACACGCTAAGTACGAAGCTTGGTCACCATGAAATCATCATAACCACGCCAATTTTATGATGCCAATCACATGCACCAATTCATAAGCTATGCATTTCTTACTTGACTCTAGCGAATCCTCTTACGGTCTCGCTACCCAATCATCCCGAATCTCATTCCTCCTTATTACTCCAATCCTCAATCTGCTTGGGTCGAGCTGACCTTGCTCTGATACCACCTAAACAGGAATGCCGCGCCCCGCTTACCTTATGAGTACGTTCATCTTCTCCTACCGTAAATTCAGTCCCAAGATACTCCTCTAATACGCGAAAGAAAGGAGACTCGCATGTGGAAGAGTAAAAGAAAAATAAATACCCATCTCCATACAATATAACCAAAATAAAACAAAGTATGAGACACAGGACAAAGAAAATGCTATATACATATCAAAAGGGTGAGTTTATACAACCGGGGTCGGCACTAACTAATACCACAAGCTAAGATCGAGGAAGACAAAATGGCAAACAAAAGACAACCACTAGGCCCTACCAAAAAGGTCGTCATCTCCAAAAGACACCTCAAAAGGTCATGTGACGTCGAACCCACTAAGTGGTACTAGTATCTTCAGCTCGACTCATGTCCTCTGCGGGATCATAGTCCGAGAAAGTTTCCTATTGCACTTCTATAGTGCCATCTTCCATGTCGTCTTCAGAGTCTGATATCTCGATCACCTCGATGCTCTCGTCCCTAGCTAGGATCTCCTCCAGAAGGTTCCTCGATCCTGCCATAGAAACCTCTACCTCAATCTCGTCTCGAGAAGGATGGCACCACGATGGCACAGCTCGCTTGGAAACCTCATGAACCTTCAGTGGACCAGTAGTAACGTTTCCAGTCCTCTTAAACCAAGCCTCAAAGTGGTGTGGCTTCAACCCACACTACCGTACTCTTCCGAATATATACCGTACCTCGTATATCTGGAAATTCCTCAAAATAAGCCGTCATCTCCTTCGAGTCACCAAGACGAATAGGCAGCATCTTTAGGGCTTGAGATCTGGAAAAGAAGGATCCCACGACGGGGTGAGACTTACGTCTCAGCAAGCTAACCTAACCCTACCTAGGCCTTCCGTCCCACCAGACCAAAGCAAACAAGGCAACACATGTAATTTATAAAAGCAAGATGTGGCATTAACTTAAGGCATCGAGTCATGTTTCCACAAACATTTCAATCAAGGAAACATCGCATAGAGTGACCAAGCTTCCGTACTAGCTTATAATTATTTTCATCATCGCGTGAAATAAACAAAAATCCACTATCACCTTCAAACCTCTAGAGACTAGCCCGCGTTCAGACCCCTCAAGCGATCTCGATCAATAAACCTGCGTTCAGACACATCAGGTTTAGCAGCTTATCACCAAGCTCATGTCGGCATGTCAATTCATCATCCCGTGTTCAGATGCATCAGGATGTACTTTCAACCGCAACCCCACGTTCAGACGCATCAGGGTACCACCGGCCTTAAGCTTCGTTTCATCAAGCTACTTGCCACCATTTATGTGTTCTCACGGCTCAATAGCCCATTTCCTCAAGCAATCTCAGTCAAGAATCATTACGATAGACATTTAATCGCATTATCACCATGAGGATTTCTAGGCATTCAAACACAAATCAATTGATTGCCAAAAAGAAACAAACGTGCTTTGTCATAAGACAAAATTTAAGGCTTGGGTGTCATCCCACCACATGGGCAAGCAAGGCACATCAACGAGCACATCATCAATTTAATCATCCAAGCATAACAAATCAATCATTTCATCGTTTCCTCAATGGAAATCGTCCAGTCGCGTCTAAATGTCCTCCAATAGGTTTAAGGGCCGCTTACCTTCGTTCCGACTAGCAAGTTTCCACCAAAAATCCTTCGTCAAGCTTGGCTCCCAACCGATTTCTTCGCTCTCCAAAACAGGGCAGCAGAACGACTTAGCAACAATCCGATGTTTCAATCAATTTATACAATCTAACCACAATTCCACTCATCATGGACCTCATTAACAACTCAAGGGACATTCTAGTACGTCATAACAACACATTTAGAACATGGCGACACCACGAACAGTTCCCAACAGAACCAAATTACTCAGAATAAAAACAGGACAAAATCGATTCTGCTCCTTTTTGCATAAACAGTCCATGAATTCCCATTTAAACTCCAATTTATCATCAATTCCTCTTGCTAAAACCTCAATCAACATGTTACATAGCGCCACGATGAATTTCGAAACTAAATAACACTCCTAAGACCTCTGACCAGCTCACTTCATCTCGGTTCGTCCGGCGGTTAGAATCTGCCCTTAAAAATCACCTCAATTAAACTATCGAAACTTAATCGAAACGTAACCAAATCAACAGCCCCAACTCAATGAACTTAGTACTATAAGTCATGTAACTTCCATAAAAATTTCGGAGTCAAATAAAGTCTCTAAGAGGTTGAACCATGGCCCTCTCTCAGTTAGCTCAGAATCTGTCCAGTTTTCTTCCAAAAATTCCTATAAAATAACCAGACCTCCAATGGACACAAAATCAATTGGAATTTGTTAAGGACATCTTAAACTAACTTGTGGTAGTCGGTGGCCGGCCAAAAGGTCACCGGAGGAGGCGATCGAGTCATCCGAACGGGGCGGCAGAAGCTGGTCGGCTGAGCAGTTTTCTGCTCTTGGAGGAAAAACACAAAATGAAGGTGAAGAAGAAGATGGCTCAAGAAATTTTGGGGGAAATGGAAAATGAAATGAGGTTTCATTCCACCAAGGTCAAGGTTCTAGAAGATTAGGTTAGTGGAAATTTAATGATCAACACCCAAGTAATGACACTTATCATTGAATCAATAATATCAAAGCTCGAATGACTCCTTTGTCCCTCAAATTTTCGGCAGCCTTGGGGAAGAAGGAAATGTACAAAATGACTAAAATGCCATTCTCAATTCAATTAAGTAAGGTTAACTCTCCGAGGGTAAAATGGTCTTTTCACACCTTTCGTCCGAAATTTATATTTTTTGATACTTTCGTCCTCGATAAAATGGCGTCTAATCCGTATCAAATGTGGTAATCCCTCATTTCCATTTTCGAATTCCGAGATCCTAATTCATGATCGAAACTTCCGTCGATCGAAATTCTAGTTTGTCTCGAACTAACGGGTGGCTTTTTCAGAGCCACGCGTATCGACTCTGTGATTCTCATCACACTTAGGATAACTCAAACTACGGCGACTTTGGTTGTCATGTAATCACGAGGGAACCTCGACGACAATGATCATCGTAATTCGATTTACGAAAATTTCGCTAATCATACTTTGGTTAAGCGATATGACCCGCGTCCCAATCGTATAACGCTAGCAATGTGTTCCTTAATCGTCCTTAGATCGGCCTCAGCTCTAAATACTCCCTCGACGATCCTTATGGTCAAAGCACCGTTTTCTAATCGAGTTTCCTAGGTCCACGTATCTCATTGCACGTTAGCCTTTCCCCTTTGGTTAATTGACTCGAGATTGATCAGATTCGAGCGAGACATAACTAAAATACTTCGACAGATTCTTTACGGTCAAAGGTCTCGAAATGACAGGAAAATCAGAATGTCACATTGGAAGATTGTTTGAAACTGGTAAGCATGCTGCATTTGAAAAGTTCTAAAGGCATGAAGGCTATCTTTTTCGTGAAAGTAAGTTGTGTTTGCCTAGATGCTCTTTGCGTGAGTTGTTGGTTTGAAAGGCGCATAGTGGTGGTTTGATGGGACATTTTGGAATCAATAAAACTTATGAAGCGCTACATGAACACTTTTATTGGCCACGTATGAAACAAGATGTCACATGTATTTGTGAGAGATGCATTGCATGTAAACAAGCTAAGTGTACAACTAAACCACATGGTTTGTATACACCTTTGCCTATCCCGATGCATACTTGAGTTGATATTTCTATGAATTTTGTGTTAGGATTGCCTAGATCTAAGCATGGTAGAGATTTTATTTATGTGATTGTAGAACGATTTTCAAAGATGACTTATTTTATACATTGTCATAAATATGATGATGCATCGCATGTTCCTGATTTATTTTTTCGTGAGGTTATGTGTTTGCATGGCATTCCTAAGTCTATTATTTCTGATCAAGACACTAAATTTCTTAGCTGCTTTTGAAAGATATTATGGAAGAAATTAAGTACACTGCGTTTATTCTCTACTACCTGTCGTCCACAAACTGATGGTCAAACTGAAGTAGTTAATAGGACTTTAGGGACATTGTTGCGTGCTATCATTAAAAAGAACATTAAGTCTTGGGAAGATTGTTTACCACATGTTGAGTTTACATATAATAGGAGTGTGCATTCTGCTACTAAATTCACATTGTTTGAGATTGTCTATAGTTTTAATCCTTTAACTCCGTTAGATTTAATTCCTTTGTCTGTTGATGAACGAGTGGGTTTAGATGGTGTTAAGAAGGTCGAATTTATGAAGACTTTGCATGATAAGACGCGGCTTAATATTGAGCACAAGACAGAGCAATATGCAAAGCATGCCAACAAAGGGCGCAAGACAGGTGTGTTTGAGCCCAACGATTGAATTTGGGTTCATATGTGCACGGAGCTTTTTTCTGAGCTGCGATGTTCAAAGTTATTACCGCGAAGGGATGGACCGTTTATGGTGTTGGAAAGGGTCAACGATAATGCCTACATACTTGATCTTCTCGGTAAGTATGATATTAGTGATACTTTCAATATTTCTGGTGACTCTTTTTTATGCAGGTGAGGATTTGAGGGCAAATTCTTTGCACGGGGGAGGGAATGATACGGATATCGAACCATATCAAGGAAGAGGTGCTAAGGACTCGTTGTCCTATCCGCTTAGTCCGATCACTCAAGCGAGGGCGAAGGAATTCAAGTAAGCTATTGGCAACATGATTCAAGATCTTTGGAGTAGAGGCACATTAGATTCGAGACTTGAAGATTTTGAAGCTTTTTGGCGCAACACGATCACATTTGGCCTAGTGAATTCCAAACGGACTAAAATTTGACGAACTTCTAATGGGCTCAAATTTGGTCGACGTCTTGGAAATGGGCCGCTGATCAATACTCACTGACTGATGTCGTTTTTTTAGCAATTCAGAGTCATTTAGATGGACTTTTAGGCCTTTTTCTATTTTTAGGCGAATTTTTATTAATTAAGAATATTTTTTCTCTTTTTTTCCTTTTAGGGTTACCACTATATATAAGGGTGCTTATGGGTTTCTGATAAGACAACACTGATTCAAATTTTAATATATAGAGGGTTTCCCTTATTCGAGTTCTCTTGAGGACTAAATCTCATCAAGACTTCCTTGTGGCAATCGAATTCAACTTATCGAGCAAGATTGCAGATTCTCTTGTTCGTGGTGTTCATAGCTCAGATTGGTTGACACGGGTTCGTCAACAGGTTGCGTTTATACCGAGGTTACTAATCACAAGCTCGATTGGAGGTTGAGGTTCGCAATTCGCAAGTCCTAGATCTTCATAGAACAATCAGTTTCCGCATCGATTCACATCAAGGATAGAGAGGTAGATCTAATTCTTGGAAGCCTAATGACTTTATACTGTAAATTAAATGCACATAAACTAAATCAAAAAAGAGTTTGAAATTTGATCCCATATACTAATAAAGGACTCAAATAACATACCTGAAAAGGAGAGAACCTCGAAAGAATTCCTCAAAAATGTTATTTTTCTTTGGTATTTCACTACTGACCTCATTCTAGCAGCTATTTCATTTACCAGCATAAACGTCTACACTTTAGATAGGTCATCTGACCTCATTCCCGCGCGGCGTCCGAATTATATCTTCCATGAGCCTCTCACTGCCTTCTATCTTGGAGTCTCGATTCTAGTCATTCCCACCTACATCACTTCTAGCAGATGATCTGTCCTCACCTCAGTTGGATCTACAGTTGTATGTCCTTTTATCTCTTGATGTTTTTCTCTAGTCAGTTCTGCATCTTCTCTTTCTATCCTACGACCAGTATTCTTATGTGAATGACTTTGAGCATTCCTTTCTGGACTTCGGGAATAATAGTGTCTATCATGCTTGTACACTCCGGTACTCTTACGTTGATCTTCATGAGAATACCTTCCTATAAACTTTCCATGTCCGGAATAAGTATCCCCAATGACATTAGAAGTAGATGTGATGTCATGATTAGTCCTTAATCCTCTCTGAGAATAAATTGGGTACCCTTCAGGTTCAAAACACAACCATTTGCTGGAATTGGATCTGATGAAGGTATTTCATTTGATTGAGCCCCAATATGAGCACATCTCTCGAAGCATCCGATACCTCCAGCTTGCTTAATTTCCTCCATATAATCCTCTATTATATCTCTCATCACCTTCAGAGTTGAAGTACAATAAGTTCAGCCATTAGTATTGATGTTCCCATATAAAGGAAAAACTTTTTGGGAGAAAGCAAAAGGGAAAATCTAACTAAATAGCACAAGTAATAATATCACAGATGACTCTCAAGTTCCCAAATGTAGCTCCTGCACCATTCCAATAAAAATAATCCAAACATAGTAGAGATTCTCCTCTTCCAACAGATAGCATGCCTACCTCAGTAATATTGCGCTTTGACTTCTTGCCGCGATAGGACATTCTTCTGCACTTGTAATCTCTTTCTTCAACCAATAGTTCCTCTCTGGTCTTTGCCTTGCCCGTTTCCTTAATCAAGCAAGAACATCATCATGATAAGGAAGACAGGCACAGTGAATGAACCAAATTTTAAAGCTAGGAACCATTGCCCAGCTTTGCTTTTTCTTTCTAATACCAACAGAGATTTACTTTAAGCTGCTTCTGTGTACCTGATTAGATGACCGATGCCGAGGAAGCCCATCGTGGTCTATGCTAGGTCTATAATCAGGACGTTTTTCTCGCTCCTCATTGGCTTTCTTTGCTATATCAGCGTGCTCAATCACTCTACACATGAGAGATTAAATCCTCAAAGGATAATCCAAGGAGAATACTAAACAATGCATTAAAAATTCTCTGTTAAGCAGTAACCTATAGTTATAATACAGACTAAACAATTGACCAACAGTAATAACACCTGTGTATGGGAGGAAGTATAGCTCAAGCTTAGCAAACATATGCAGGAAGACATGTGCAAATAAATTCCAATTTCTGACTTGCAGGACTTGTGAAATGCAAGGCCAGGTCATACTATCACGTTGCCATACTAATGATCAAAGTAACAGAAGTTCTTTGAAGAGCAGTAAAGTAATAAACACTGAATATTTCAGTGCAGAGAGATAATTTTATGACATGTCTGTTGGAAATTTACGCCCATTAAGAGCCAAATTGATTAATTGTCATAATTACGATAATTGATTGGTGGGCTAAATTGTTGATTGTATGGCAGCATAATTCTTGGATCGGATCCTAGAATTATGCGTGTATATGTGTGTGCAATGCATGATCAAAAGATGAGATCCTTGAATTAAGGGTGTGAATTTTGTGAGCAAAAAATTCAGATCTATCTCTCTCTCTCTCTCATTTTTGCTTCCCTCCCAAGGTGACCAAAAATTCAAGAACGAGAAAAAAAAAAAACATCATCACGAATTGCTAGCACAATCGAGTGGTGATTCCGCGAGTTCGTTCTTCCGTTCGTCGTTGTGATTGGTGGTGTGTCTGAACTAGAGGCTCGATACTTGTGGGGCTTGGATCAAAGAACATCTGAACCATTTTTCATTATTCAAGCACACTACGAGAGGTAATCCCTTAACTCTATTTGTTTAATGTGTTTTTTGATTGAAACACACGAACTACGCCTTTGGAGATACATGTATGGGCAATTTATTATTTTCGCTGCGTTTATTTATTTTATTTTTGCCCGTACGTGTTACGTGAATCCCAATAGTGGTATCAGAGCCAATCCTTAGGCGTTTTCATGCGTTTAATTGTTTTTAGTGCATATAGATTTTTACGATATTATGGCCAATTTGTTTTAATGAATTGTTCTTTTTACATGGCCGATAGAAGTTGATTATTTTTATATGATAAAAATTAATCAACGTAGCAAAAATTGATACTAAATCAATTTTGAATCGAAAATCTGTAGTGAGTTTCATATTACGTATGAATTCGGCAAAATGATTCGTGGCTACGAATAGAGGGATGAGAATGCTAATACCGTTTGGAATTAAGCACGTGAAATTTGTTCTGTCGGCGTTAATTTCTTCACGTGGCTTACATTGCTTAACCTTGAATATGATTAAATGAAAAATTATTTATTTATTTATTTGTGCCTTCCGAAGCTTTAAATTATGCATTTATTGCTCACGTGGAAGGGTGGTGATCATGGAAAAATCCCTAATCAATGTGATTGATGAATGTATTAATGTATGGTGTTTATTAGTATTTTTTGAGGTTGTAATTATTAAAATGGAGGTTGCGTCCTTCTTTTATTTTTCATGTAATTTTTATTTTATTTTTAGCGTAGTTTAGCATAGTCATTTATTAATATAAGTGCTACGAGGACTACGTGGAGGAGCCATAAAGCCGGAGAGCTCTTTGGGCCCGGTTTTCGAAGAGTTCGAGGAACCAAGAAGAAACGAAGAGCGGATCTCCAATATTAAAATATTAAAATTGTTAAATGTGGTTTCATTGGCTCGAGACCCATTAAACCATAATTCCATGATCACTACGTAGGATAGATGTTTATGCGATTGACATCTATTTTTTTATTCCATTTTTATGAGCATATTAAACCGGTTAATGTGCAAAGTGAGACATTTAATAATGACTCAAAATCTCCTTAAAATAATATTAAGTCGTAACGAGCTTTGGACTCGTGGCCTTCCATCGTCGTGGTTTGATATTTTATTATAGTGATTGATTGACTAGTTATTGATACATAGGGGTCAATTGTCATCCATAATAATGGACCAATCCATTAAACATATGATGTTGTAGAGTTGAAGCCGAACGATTTCCAATAACTGTTAGGTGACGGGATCGTTTGCGTTTTCAATACTTGCATGAGACGATGGGTTAGACTTAACTATGATCATGAATTCAATAACTGTTAGGTGATAGTTTCATGGTCTAGAGGCCGAAGTTATGATTGCGACTCGTATATGATGCGTTGAATAAGTTGATTCACTCACTAAGCTTATAGAACACCAATAACTATTAGGTGAAGTGGACTATGAGCTAGTGAGATTCCAATCCCCACTAGTAATTTTCACCCGACAAAGATTGTCGTTTCCCATTTTAAGGAGTATGGGATCCGAATATAAATTTAGTGGGGGGATCTATTTCATTTAAAGGCCAAAATGAAATAGTTATTTTGAAAGACAACGGCTAACAATTCATTTTCTGCACAGATATTTGTTGCTCTGAAAATGGTGAACACAAACCCGCTCGCTTCGATACTTGACAAGAATTGTTTGACTAGACCCAATTTCACCTACTGGTGAGGAATTTGAGAATTGTTCTCAATTCAGAAAAACTCGAGTATGTGCTTGATGAAAATATGCCAACCTCCTTTCTTGAGGGTGAGACCCAAGAGGAACGCATCACTTATGATAAAAGGCATGATGATGACTTAAAAGTTAGGTCATATATGCTTGCTTCAATGAATAATGAATTTCAGAAGAAATATGTAGCAGTGAAAGATGCTAGGTCGATCATATTGCACCTGAAGGAATTCTTTGATGAGAATGGTCGAACCTCAAGATATGAGATATCTAAGGCATTGTACCGTATGGGGATGGCTGAGGGATTATCAGTTAATGATCATGTCCTGAAAATGATCTGGCACATAGAAGAATTGGCTAGGTTGAATCTTGTCATGGACAATGATTTAGCTGTAGATTTGATCCTCCAATCTTTACCTGATTCCTTCTCTGGTTTTGTCCAAAACTCCACATGCATAAGATGGAGAAAACTCTATCTGAGTTACATAGTATGCTGGTAGTTTATGAGAAGGAAATGCACAACACAAGGCCCAATGTAGTGGCTATAGCTAAGGCTTCTTCTTCAAAGGGTAAGATTGCTTTGAAGAAAAAGAAATGGAAGAGGCCTATGAAAGCTGTTGTGCAACCAAAGCCCAAGATTGAAAAAGGGAAATGTCATTATTGTGGTGTCATGGGATAATGGAGGAGGAACTGTAAGAAGTACCTCGCAAGCTTGAAGGTCAAATCTAAGAACCAGCCTTTCGAAGGTATGGTGTCTATGCTTATTGAAACTAATCATATGATTAGTGCTGAATCTTGCTTATAGATTCTGGATTCTGTTGCAACCTCACATATTTGTATGTCTTTACAGAATATGGAAATAAGCAGGAAGCTGGGGCGAAATGAGATTGTCCTAACATTTGCAAATGGGGCAAAAGTTGCTGCATTAGCTATAGGGACTTTCCGTTTCTGTTTGCCTTCTGGACATGTTTTGGTTTTAAATGTAATTGTTTGCATTATGAGAATGTTGTTCGAAACATCATCTCTATATCTCGTTTGGGTAAAGAGAATTATGAATTTTCTTTTACTGATGATGTATGTTCTATTTATTATAATAGAATGTGTGTTGGCTCTGGATTATTAACTAATAATCTCTATACCATTACAATGTCCGGTAATGTGATTACCAATATCAATAAGCAACATAGTTACGATGTAAATGCCATAACTAATAAACACCCTAGAGATAGTCCGAATCCAAAGTATGTTTGGCATCTCCGATTAGGTCATATTGGTGAAGATATGAGTAACAAGTTGAGTAATGATGGATATATTAATCTAATTGATTTTGAACCATACTCGACTTGTAATGCATGTCTTCTAGGAAAAATGACTAAAGCGCCATTTGTGGACATGGTGCGTGAGCTGCTAACATATTGGGATTGATACATATAGATGTATGTGGACCAATTAATGAAACTGCTAGGGGTGGTTATTCTTACTTCATTACCTTTACCGACGATTATTCGCGGTATGGCTATTTGTACTTAATGAAGTATAAATCTGAATCCTTTGAAAAGTTCAACAAGTTGAGTAATGATGGATATATTAATCTAATTGATTTTGAACCATACTCGACTTGTAATGCATGTCTTCTAGGAAAAATGACTAAAGCGCCATTTGTGGACATGGTGCGTGAGCTGCTAACATATTGGGATTGATACATATAGATGTATGTGGACCAATTAATGAAACTGCTAGGGGTGGTTATTCTTACTTCATTACCTTTACCGACGATTATTCGCGGTATGGCTATTTGTACTTAATGAAGTATAAATCTGAATCCTTTGAAAAGTTCAAGGAATTTAGGTCTGAAGTTGAGAAACAAACAGAAAAGAGTATTAAGGCTCTTCAATCTAATCGACAAGGTCAATACCTTAGTACTGAATTCTTGGACTATCTTAAAGATAATGGCATTTTATCACAATGGACACCTCCTGCAACTCCAGAACATAACAGTGTATCTAAAAGAAGAAATTCGTACTTTATTAGATATGGTACGATCCATGATGAGTTACACCGATTTTTCTATATCCCTTTGGGGACATGCCCTTGAGACAGATGCATATTTACTAAACAGAGTGCCTTCTAAGTCTGTTCCAACTACGCTTTATGAGATATGGCATAGTAGAAAACCAAGTCTTAATCATATCAAGATTTAGGGTTGTCCAGCTTTCGTTAAGAAGCTGAGAACAGAGAAATTGGAGGCGAGGTCTGAACAAGGTCGCTTCATTGGATATCCAAAAGAGACTCTTGGATATTATTTCTTTTTTCATTCTGACCAAAGAGTTTCGATCAGTAGGCATGCTTCTTTTCTGGAGAATTAGTTCGTCCAGGAAAGTGATGCTGGGAGAAAAATAGTCTTACAAGAAGGAAATAATGAAGTACCAAATAACCAAGTTCAGACAACGATCTTTGATTCAGTGGGAGCCTCTGGTACACAACCTCTTAGGAGGAGTGCGGGAACGTCTCGTCTGCCTATTCGCTATAGAGACTTGGTTGAAGATATTGAACTACTATTCATTATGAATGATAGTGATCAACTGAGTGATCCTAGCATCTATGAGGAGGCGATGTCGGACGTCGATTCTAGTAAATGGCTAGAAGCCATGAAATCCGAAATAGATTCAATGTATTCCAATTATGTTTGGACTCTAGTTGATCTGCCTGATGGTATTGTGTCAATTGGGTGTAAATGGATCTTCAAGAGGAAGATGAACGCTGATGATCAAATTGAAACTTACAAAGCATGGCTGGTGACAAAAGGATATCATCAAAAAGAAGGGATCGATTACGAAGAAACTTTCTCACTTGTAGCCATGCTAAAATCTATTCGGATTATGTTGGCTATAGCTGCACACCTTGATTATGAGATATTCCAAATGAATGTCAAAACGGCTTTTCTAAATGGTTTCCTTGAGGAAGACATTTATATGGAACAACCATGGGGTTTTGAATCTAGTAGTGAAAGTCAGAAGGTGTATAGGTTTAAGAGATCTATTTATGGACTCAAACAAGCCTCCATAAGTTGGAACATCCGTTTCGATGAGGTAGTCAAATCGTTTGGCTTCATCAAAAATCCGGATGAACCTTGTGTATACAAGAAGGATAGTGGGAGCGCAATTGCGTTTCTAATTCTCTATGTCGATGATATACTTTTGATCGGAAATGATATACCGATGATATCATCGATTAAACTATTCTTGTCACAAAAATTCTCCATGAAAGATTTAGGAGAGGCAACCTATATTTTCGGTATCAAGATATATAGAGATAGATCAAGATGATTTATTGGCCTCTCACAGTCTACGTACATAGATAAAATGTTAACACGGTTTAACATGCAATGTTCCAAAAGAGGATTATTGCCTTTTAGGCATGGAATCCGTCTTTCCAAGGAGATGTGTCCCAACACTCTCGAAGAAAGAGAGCGGATGGCGAAGATACCTTACGCATCTGCTATTGGAAGCAAAATGTATGCTATGCTATGTACACGACCTGATATTGCGCATGCTGTGAGCATTACTAGCATATATCAATCTGATCCAAGGTAAGAGCACTGAATAGTAGTCAAGAATATCATTAAGTACTTGCGAAGGACTAAGGATTTATTCTTGATATACGGAGAAAGTGAGTTTAAAGTTGAAGCTTATACTGATTTCGATTTTCAATCAGATCCGAATGACTATAAGTCCACATCTAGGTTTGTCTTTACACTAAATGGTGGTGCAGTTAGTTGGATGAGTTCCAAACAAAGCACAACTGCTGATTCCACTACTGAGGCAGAGTTTGTAGCTGCTTCTGAAGTGGCAAAGGAAGCAGCTTGAACGAAGAAATTCGTTTCTGAACTAGGAGTAGTTTCTTCTATTGAGCAGTTGATTACATTGTTTTGTGACAACAATGGGGCAATAGCTCAAGCTAAGGAACCAAAGTCTCACCAGAAGTCCAAGCACATTGAGAGACGCTTCCATCTTATCAGAGAAATAGTTGGGAGAGGTGATATCGCCTTGCAAAAAATTGCCTCAGTGGAAAACGTGGCAGATCCCTTTACTAAGACCTTACCTCTGTCTTCTTTTGAAAGACACCTTGGCAAAATGGGTTTAAGGTACCAGACCGGTTGGCTTTAGTGCAAGTGAGATATTGTTAGAGATATGGCCTAAAGCAATTATGTAATAATTACATATTAGGGATTTTAGTTGTACTTCTGATTTCTTATTTAATCAATGGCAAAGACGTATTTATTCATTTATCCAATTACCTACTTATATGAATAAATTCCATAAGATCAGTTGTGACTAAACCTATTCTTGAGACGTTGCAAATATGTGTGACGGGTTCACAGTTAGACTGAATCTTTAAACTGTTCCCGATCAATAGATCATTGAATGGATATCAACAATCTTGTTGAGATCGATGTGTTCTTAACTTCGCAATTAAGTATTGGATACTTAAGAGAATGACGAGTCACAAGTCATTGGGTATTGCGATGCCCGAGTTAGAACACAGGTGCTTGTATTAGACAAGTTCACTGAACGTGACACGCATTGAACGATTAGCAACATGGAAGCTTTTAGCGTGGTCAATGTCTAATCGCTCATGCTTTGGTGTTGTGTAAATAATCCTTAGACCTAAGGCACAGTGTTGACTTGTGTGTTGGATGGCTATGGTTCATGAGGACGCATATTGACGGTTCATCGATCCGTCTCTGTACTTGATGGTCATAGTTCATGCACATACGAAGTCACATGTGTGCGTAAAATGGAATCTGTCTCCTTGCCATATGCAAGGTATGATATCCTATGTGATTTAATTATGACAATACATTGAAATCCTCCGCCGGGGTTGTAAATGAGAATAAAATATTTATGTCTCGTATAAATGCATGTCGATTAAATTTGTGCATATGATCGAATTGGTGACTTGACAAACATTCCATGGTCTTTGTTCGATCGGGATATAGTAAGATGGAGGGATTGAATTACACTGTAGCCAAAGCTGACAGGTTCATTATGTTCTTAAAGAATTCAAACTGTCTGGGTAGCTATGACATATTGCTAGATGTCACTTATGGCTCGTGGGACCTAGAGGTTAATCGGGACAATTAATTCTCTTGGAAGTACTAATGTGTTAGTGCATGTCTTACTGCCAGCTCAGTGATGAACCTATGGATGTCACACACCTTAACCAATATATGACAACGATCAACGGAATGACAATATTGCAAATATGTTTGCAATAACGACTATTGAATTATTTAGACCGAAATTAGATTAAATGTGATTTAATTTAATTTTTTATTTTTTGTCATATGCACAATTGTATATGATGCACATGTACTGATTAAATCGACACAAAATTATTGTGTCGATTTGCGCACATATTATTTATTATTGTGTGTCAATTTAGGCCTTTGTGGGCGAGTGGGAGATGTTGGAAATTTACGCCCATTAAGAGCCAAATTGATTAATTGTCATAATTACGATAATTGATTGGTGGGCTAAATTGCTAATTCTATGGCAGCATAATTCTTGGATCGGATCCTAGAATTATGCGTGTATATGTGTGTGCAATGCATAATCAAATGATGAGATCCTTGGATTAATGGTGTGAATTTTGTGAGCAGAAAATTCAGATCTATCTCGCTCTCTCTCTCATTTTTGCTTCTCTCCCATGGTGACCAAAAATTCAAGAACGAGAAAAAAAAAACATCATCACGAATTGCTAGCACAATCGAGTGGTGATTCCGCAAGTTCGTTCTTCCGTTTATCGTTGTGATTGGTGGTGTGTCTGAACTAGAGGGTCGACACTTATGGGGCTTGGATCGAAGAACATCTGAACCATTTTTCATTATTCAAGCACACTACGAGAGGTAATCCGTTAACTTTATTTGTTTAATATGTTTTTTGATTGAAACGCACGAACTACGCCTTTGGAGATACATGCATGGGCAATTTATTATTTCCACTGTGTTTATTTATTTTATTTTTGCCCGTACGTGTTACGTGAATCTCAACAATGTCAAGCCTAGTTTCCTTTTTAATCATAATTGTTAAGGCGACAAGGCGAGTAGAGGCCTCTAAAACGCCTAGGCGATTAGGCGCCCGCCTAGTCGTCCGTAAGGCGATAAGGCGACAATGTAGCACAATTTTTAAATATATATGTATAATTGTATATTTTAGTTTTGTACTTCAAAACTTACATTCATGATTCAAATAAACAACTATCAAATATATTTAAGATATATAATAATCATAAAATATAGTAGGTAATCGAGATTAAGTAACTATAAGTTCAATAATTTGAAAATAGTCTAGCATGCTCTACTAAATAAGTTTCAAATATAAAAAAAGGTCTCAAACATATGAAAGTGATAACTCAAATAGTGTCATCAAGCATCACTTCCTCTTCATTGTTCCTCTCGAACGACTAGGTTGATTGCCAATTTACCAAAATATCCTAGATATTATTTGTCTATATACCCACCAGCTCATTTTCATCAAATCAGTCGCCCCTCATGTGAGGACATTACTTGCATCACCCCAAGTTGCTCCCCAAGTTCTCTCTCTGCCATAGACCAGGCGAAGACTTCCCCTCCCCATCATCTTCTTCTTCTTCACTTCACCTTTTTTCCTTATATATTCTGCAACTTTTACTTTTGTTCTGTGCGAGCGAACTAACCTCGTCCAACGAACACCAGACCTTCGACCACCACATCTCTACCTCTCATTCGCTCCTCGTTCAGCCGCGACTCGAGATCCATCACTGGTTGCTCCTCATCCTCCGCTGTCAAGCTCCATCGACCCTGCGAGTTGTCGTTGTCCAGCCTCCGTTGCCGTTGTTTAGCAGCCGCCGAACTCGCAATGGTCGCCCGCCAGCCACCAGTCGCCACACTCACCAAGGGAGGCTCCATTGCCATTGAGCCTCGATGCCGCGTCACCAGGGGATTCTGCGATACGCCACAAGCCCTGACGCTCTATAGATCCAAACCCAGGACCACCCAGCCTTGTTCCACAGACCCGGCAACTCTAGATCCGAAGCTCTCAGCCCCGAAACTCCTCTTCCCAGCAGCGTCGCGGCATGTAGTCACACCGCTCGACCACCTGCAACCTCGACCAGCGTAATCACTTGTCAGAAATGTCCAAGGCATGTCCAAGGCGTCGCCTAGACTCTACAAGGCGACGCCTAGACAACCAAGACGTCCGCCTTAAGGAGAATCAACAAGACGACAAACGCCTTGGGCATCCGAGGTCGCCTCATCGTCCAAGCGGCGCCGGTTATTCTATTCCACCTCTTAGAAAGAAAAGAACTTAAATCCAAATACTTAATATTAATAACATGGCGATACATTTATACAAAACTTCTACTTCGAGCACACACAATGGAGCCGTAGATAGTCAAGTGAAATCCAATACATGAAATAATTTGATCTATGGACAGCATCGTTGTAGTAAAGGTCGTAATGCTAGAGGAATGATTACCGCAGGGCATAGAGGAGAGGTCATAAGCGTCTATACCATAAAATTGATTCTCGACGGAATGAAAAAGACATATATGGTAGAATTGTAAGCATAGAATCCTGTTTCAAAATTATCCAAAAGTAAACGAATGTTGAGAGCCTCGATAGAAAAAGAAAATGAGGGTGGCAACATACCGCTGATATCTAGAAGGCTGTTGAGAATGCCATAAGGCCTTAATTTTTGCTTCAAGTAAAAATCTCTCATGCAATGTTGCAACAACAGCAGCTACTCGAGACACAAAAATCATCTTCTTATTGATGTTTCAAACCATTGCTCCATCTACTCCATCCACTTCAAAATCAAGCTGCTTCTTGATACCTCCAGTATCTCTTTCTTGCATACTTTCACTTTTATCAGTGGATTCATCCTCCTGCTCCGAATGGTTCAATAAAAAATGCAACACAGCATCCATTAAGCACTTATTAAGCATGTTAATAACAAAGAACTTCGCATTCACCTCACCATACAAAACAGAAAGCCAAGATGCCAACCACATCATAACTTGGATCAAATTGGGACACTTAAACTCACTTGAACACTATTGGGCCTCCATTCATAACACGGACGGCTCGAATTGCAAGGTTAGAGCCTAACCATCTAAGAAAAGGTTATGCGATCCCATTCCCCATTTATTCCTTTTCAAATCCCTTGTCTTTAGCAAACTAACGCCTTCCCTTATGTAAAATATGTCTTGAATTTCACGAACCAATCTCCATAGCGGTGCGACAGATCGCAATGGGGGTTCGGGGGCAATTGGAGTACGGCGGTTTTTTCGTCATCTGAGAGATTTGTGAGCTGTGAGCTTTGTTCAGTCGCTGAGAACGACTTTTGTAATCTGCACTCTCATTGATTATAATGGAATCTCGTTTTGCCTCGCCCGTGGACGTAGATCACCTTGATCGAACCACGTAAATCCTTGTTGTTCTGTGTTTGTTTCCGCGTTTCGTTACAACACCTTACAATCGCTTTCGAACATAGAGTAAACAGCACAAAAATGCGATCCCCCATGGCCACATCAATAACCACGCCAAATCGAACAGAATTAACAATCAAAGCACTCTCTTTAACCAACCCCACCCCCGAAATCACCCTAAGCACATTGTACGAATACCCATTCGGACAATCCCTCCATTCCTCGATTTCTCTCTGAGCGCTCCACAACTCCAAGGGCAGAACACTAACGCACAAATTCTCAACTTCTTCAACACCCACATCACCATCGGTACCAAAATTACCGCATTCAATCAACAGAACTCGAGGTAACGTAAACGTCCTCCTAGCATCACTATCCTCGATAGGAAAAGAAACAACACCAGTGATGCAAATAAATCTCGCGATCTCTGTAATATTGCGAAGATTGCGTAATATTGCGTGTTTTCTGTTTTAGGTATTTTTGTATTTTTAATGTTTTTAGTTATTTTATTTAATTCTAGTGGTTTTTTTGTAATTTTGTGTTTCCTAGATCAATTAGGTTCAACATCTTATATAAAGATGTTTAGGGTTCATAGAAGAGCAGTTTTGGATAACAGATTTTGAAATTTTCATTGATTTTGATAAAATCACACTTGAGTGAACGTGGTTCCTAATTATCGTTTCGATTCTTCTGTTTAGCTTTGGTTTCTTTCACACTTCGGCATCATTTGGTATCAGAGCACAGGTTGCTTCGAACAATGTCTGAAGGGAATCAAGGTGGTCAAAGACAGCGTGCTCGTAGAGGCCCGAAGCGTGGAGTCGTTCCTGATGCAGATGAATAGCCGCGTCTGAGAGACCTGCGAGACATAGAAAACTAAGAGTTATGGAGATGAAAGCAGGATTTAAAGCGACAACTTGCGCGGGTGCAGAAAAGGCGAATCTGGTATTTGGAGCGACGAGTTGCGCTGGCAGGGTTGGTCTTTCAATCCGAAAAAGATCCGATCGTTGATGAAAATCCAATTGTTGATGAATATCTAATCGTTGGTAAAAATCCGATTGTTGATGAATATCCGATCGTTAATGAATAGCCAATCGTTGGTAAAAATTCGATCGTTGATGAATATCTGGTATTTGATGAAGATCCGATCTTTGATCGAGATTCAATTTTTGATCAACATCCGATCTTTGATCAAGATCCAGTTTTTGATCAAGATCCAGTTTTTTTATCAAGATCCAGAATATGATGAAGATAGACTTCCAGTCTACGATGAATCAGATGGAGAACTATAAGATGCGGATCTAGTCATGACGGTAGAACCCATCGTGTTGGTGAAGGGAGGCGAGGTCGCCCTTGGCAACGTCCCCCAGGCGACGGTGCAGATGTTGGCGTGGGAGGTGGATGACTGGTTTTCACCTCGTTCGAGGAGATGGTCGATTTGGTTCCTGAAGATGTGCAGAAAGCCAATGTTTCAGGGAGCGCTGAGGATCAAGGTAATTCTCTTCTTGAAAGTGATGATATTGATGGCGATGGCTTTATCACCGTAGACAGGTCAGTTGTGGTTTATAGTGAGGCACTGAGTTCGAAATCGTATAGCTTCATGCTGGGTATATTGGGCGTGAATGGATTTATCTTTGAGCTCTGGGGTTCGTTTGAGACTGTGAACGAAAAAGGTTATGGCGTGTTGAGACACGTTAGAGGAAATGTGTTGGAGATGTTTGAGAAGAAATTGCGGGAGATGCCAAGTTTTCGACTAATGTGGTTAAGATTGTACTGGAAAATCTTGCTATCGAGCCCATGAAAGTGTTGATATTTTTCCGGTGGGTCGAAGAAGGTGGTTTATTTAAGCGCAACGAGCAGAAATACAATGCCATGGCGATTGTCTTAGGGAGAGAAGATTATGTTGATAGATTTTGTAATGCATTTATGCAAATTGGTACTCTCAAAAGACTGCCTCCTCTCACAAAACTCCAAAGAAGATATTCAGTTCCCATATATAGAGTCAAAAGTGGACGAATCTGTTGACGATGCTCTTTCTGAGGTGGCCACAACAATGGAGTCATGGCCATCTTGTAAAACATTAAGCCTTCTGCGGAGAGGTTGCCGCCCATGAGAAAGAAAAGAGGCCGGAAGAGGAAGGAGAAGATAAAGATGCATTGGAAGTACAGGAAGAGACTGAAGTCAACGAAGACAAACCAGATTCGAGGATGAATCTTTTTCGTAGCAAGGGAGAATGATGCAAATAAATCTCGCGATCTCCGTAATATTGCGAAGATTGCGTAATATTGCGTATTTTCTGTTTTAGGCATTTTTGCAATTTTAATGTCTTTAGTTATTTTATTTAATTCTAGTGGTGTTTTTGTAATTTTGTATTTCCTAGATCAATTAGATTTGGCATCTTATATAAAGATGTTTAGGGTTCGTGGAAGAGCTGTTTTGCATAACAGACTTCGAAATTTTCGTTGATTTTGATAAAATCATACTTGAGTGAACGTGGTTTCTCATTATCGTTTCGATTCTTCTGTTTAGCCTTGGTTTCTATCATGCTTCGGCATCAACCATGGCAATCCTCGTAGAAAAAAGTTCGACCTGAAATCCTCGTAACCATCCAACGCGAGGCAGAGCTCGCTGCCAGGATCGCTAACTGCTCCAGTGAATATGAGGTTGTCATCCGAGAACTCCAAGGTTTTCGTATAGTTGAGCGATTGCGGGGAGGAATATAAATCGAGAGGGGTGACACAGCTGAGATGGTGACCAAAGAGGGATTCAGGAGGCGTACGGTGGTGAGGCTTGAAAAGGCAAGAGACGAGATTGAGGCCCACTTGGGGCTTAAGAAGGAGCAGGGCGGAGAGGGATCCTAGGGTTCACGCCGACGCGGCGATGAGGTGGTCGAGGGACGTGAGTGCGGCGGCGAGAGGAGGCATGAGAGGCATCGGGTTTTGGGGAGGTGGGATTTGTGGGGAATGATGAGGAGGGAAGAAGTGGGCATTCGGCAAGAGAGGGAGGTTTGGAGGTGGATTCATGGTCTCCACCGTCCGTTGCAGAAGTGAAGGTGTTTAATGAAATTACTGAGAGAGGTTGGGCCTGTTTGGTTCAGCATTTGCCCAAGAGACTGAGTAAATGTAAATATCTTTGTGGTAAAGGCTTCTTCAAAAGTGTCATTTGGTGGAAATACACTTTGTAAAGTATTTTTTCTTAAAAAAAAAAAAAAGTGGCAGTCGACGGTTCGTATTGACTATCCTCCGCACAGTCACCCTCGTGGCACCGAGATTTTGTTTGTCCTGGAGTGCACCCTCTATGTAGTCTTTGTCACATCCAACCAACTTGTTGGACAATTACGTCCATTAAGGGGCATAATTTAAGGCAATATTGATTATTGTATTTGTGGCAATATGGAATATTGCCCATATTCCAATATTGACGAATATAGGAAAGGATATAATCAGATTTCCTATTTGGCTCTGAGTGGATGTTTATGGTATGTCATATATACATCCCTCTGAACGTACGTCGTTCGGTTGGTTGACAGAACACTCAGAAAAAACTCTCGCTCTCTCCCTCTCTCTATTGTTTTTCAGGGATCTCTATGGGAATCAAGGACGAACGACTGAAGGATCGTTGTTCCTTTCATCACTGCTTTTGGGGCTTCTAATCTGTGGCAATCAAGGTAAGTCCAATTCTTGTGATTTATCTTCACGATCAGTAATTCAAGCAGATCTGTGGCTTGTATTATGTTGAATTTCGCTGCGTATCTGTATGTATCGAATATGGATCAGTTTCCTTCATTGGTATCAGAGCCTGTATTGCTTGTTTTCTAATCTATATCCGTCGTTTTGGGTAGACTATGCCATGTTATGTATACTGTTATCGACAGATCTCGAGTATTTCGGTATGAATAGTTATAAACAGTACGATTTATGGCATTTTTCGAAAATCTCGTTCGATAAAAGTGAAATTAAAATATATGGTTAGAACCTACATGTCCATACGAGCATTTTTGAGTGGTCGGCCGTTGCGAGAGGACGTCGAGAGACGCCACACACGTTGCACGCGCCCCGACGGGTTCGGAATCCACAAGTCAGTGAGGAAAAGTGGATTTTTCGAGTACTTTCGATAGGTGAAAATGGAACGTGTATATAACATCTAACTCATATCGACGAGACGAGTATTTTTATAGGTGGATGACTGTCGGAGGAGGCCGGACGGAAGCTCACGCGTCAACATGCGCCGGCGGAGCGTCGACTGCTGCAGGTTCACGCGCTACGTGTCTGGCACGTAGGCGAACCACGTGGTTGACGTCATGCAGACATCAGCCACGTGCAATACACGTGGCTGTCACCCATAGGTGACGTCAGCGGATCGGGCTTTGGCCCGACCCGTGACTTGATGGGCCATCCGGCCCACTTCAAAAAAAAGGAAAGGAGGTAAGGGGACCGGCCCATTTCATTTGTTCGGTCCAACCCACATGTGAACCGGATGGTTCCGGATCCAACCCGACCCGTGACCCGAGTTGACCCGTGACCCCGTTGACCGTTGACCGTGACCCGTTGAACGTTGACAAAAAAAAAAACAACAACACTTGTTTTACCTACTGTTTTAATTATGATATGTTCATAATTATTGGGTTTTAGTAATCCATGTTTTATTCAGTATTATGATATGTTCATAATTATTGGATTTTTGTAATCCATATTTTTTGTTCTGCATTTGTTGCAGGAACAATGTCAAGGGTAAGACGAAGTATGAGAATGCCTAAGAGGGCAAAAGGCGACCAGGAACGTAAAGCTCTTCGTGAGAAGGTCAGAACATTAGATCATTATCAATGGGACGATGAAAGTGACGTAATCACCCATGTAATCAAGGTCAATGAAATGATTCAAGAGATCATTTGGAAAGCATACCTGATAACTTCTGAAGATGCGTTTATATATTGAGGAACACCTTGCCTGAATGATGGCATCCTATGATCGAAAGTATATGGCTCGATCATACAACTTACCAGAAGTTTGTGCAGCATCTCTTGAATAAGATCATAGGGATTGGAGCGACGAAGACTTCGTCGCTTCGGATGAACGGGTCTTGGCACAGGCAGAATGCGCCTGGGGGCAAGGGCAAGGGTCCTCAGATGTTCTCTCCAAAGGAGCTCTTCTGAAGATGCCTTTTATACATTGAGGAACACCTTGCCTGAAGGATGGCATCCTATGATCGAAAGTATATGGCTCGATCATACAACTTACCAGAAGTTTGTGCTGCATCTCTTGAATAAGATCATAAGGATTGGAGCGACGAAGTCTGAACGGGTTAAAGAGGAGTGGATCACACATTATTACATTTTGTTTATTCTTCTTTTAAGGAGACTTTAAAGGGCCTGGTTGTTTTCAGGTTGATGCCTTATCCCACTATCTATTAGTTCAAAGAACTTATTGCTCATGTTTTATCTTTATTTGCATAAGGTTGTTTTTTGGACAATTTATGAGTATTTTTGGGTATGAACCTTTTATGCTATTTAATAAATTATGATTTTATCATATGATGCTTTGGTAGTATTATATGCGCTGAGTGGGGAGTTCTAGAAGTCTTTAGTGACTTTTTCCTTTTATGAACTCAATTTTACCTAAATAATCATATTAATGATAATTTCAAGAGATGATACTTAGAAGATGATCGGGAACTTAGTGAACTTTTGACTCTAAGTCCTTATATGAAATTATATATTAATATAATTAGTTAGGGTAAAAGTATCCGTAAATATTAAATGATAATAATTCGTGCAAATGTCTAAATTACCTTATTCAGATACAATGGCTTAAGCTTCCAAGAACATCGTTGCTGAGAGAGCGAGAAGTTGAACGGTGATAATTATGAAATCTGGAATATGAAAATCCAGTATGTGCTGGAAGAGCTAGAGGCACTGGAAGCTCTTAACCTAGTCATGATTGAGCTAGAGGATGGAACCACTGCACATCATAGAAGGGATAGAGAAGCCTTAACTACATGGAAGAAAAAGAACTCTTCTGTTCGCATTACGTTGTTGAGTAGCAGAGATAACGATATCATGCGAGAGTTCAGGCTATATGACACTGCAAAAGATATATGGGAAGCATTGAAGAACAGATTTGGACAGACTTCGGTCATCAAGCTGAGGCAGCTAACAATCAGATTCGACACATATAAAATGCCACAGGGGCATAATATGAAACGGCATTTGAGAAAAATGTCGAACATGATTAATGAAATGAAAGATGCTGGCCACATATTATCTGCTGAGCAGCAAGTGCAGGCGGTGATTTGCTCTTTGCCCCCTAATTGGGAACACATGAAAGTTAACCTGACCCACAACGAAAATGTAAAGACATTTGAGGATGCTATGCACCACCTGGAGTTGGAAGAGGACCGCCTTCTAGCGGCTAAACTACAATCTAATGTGTATTTTGCTGGCTCTGGCTGGTTTGGAGTTTCAGGCTCCAAGCGCAAGTATCTAGGCAGGTTCATTAAGTGGGGAGGAAAATGAGCTGAACCATCTGGCAAGAAACCAAAGTTTGACAAGCATGGCAAAGAAAACGTC
The DNA here is from genome assembly GCA_021437785.1 of Rhodomyrtus psidioides. NCBI lineage: Eukaryota > Viridiplantae > Streptophyta > Magnoliopsida > Myrtales > Myrtaceae > Rhodomyrtus > Rhodomyrtus psidioides. Next base: position 4,025,662 of record JAILYB010000030.1, read on the forward strand.
CTGTTAAGAGAAATATTTCAAGGGTGAAATGTTATAATTGTAGCAAGAAGGGTCATTTCACTCGCGATTGTGGTGAGCCGAAGAAGGTAGAAACCCTTAGTGCACTTGAAAGTATTTGTTATGTATTAAGTTCTGTTTTTCTAACTGAATCTCATCCTTTGTGGACTATAGATTCAGGCGCCACAAATCATGTAGCCACTATTAGGAATACTTTTGTGGAATTTCGATGAATACCACGAGGAGCGAAATGGATTTATGTGGGGAATAACTTCAGAGTGGAAGTTAAAGGAATTGGCACCTGCCAACTCATCATGCACAATGGTCGTACTTTGTTCCTACATGATGTCCTATATGCTCCAGAGATCCGTCGGAATCTAGTTTCTGTATTGGTTTTAATCAAACTTGATTTTTCAATGAACTTTCATGACAATGGTGTGGACTTGTTGTTGGGTACAACTTTTTACAGTTTCGGTATTTTGTTGATGGCTTCATAGTGTTGGATGTTGAAAACACTAATTTGAATGTTTGTTATTCCCTATTTACATCTACAAGTTCTATTGAGAGTAATGTGAATATCTGGCATGTTAGGCTTGGCCATATTGGCCAACAATGTATGATGAGGCTAGCCAAAGAATGCTTGTTGGGCAAAATTGAGAAAGTCGAATTGACAACTTGTAAGCATTGCCTAGTGGTGAAATCAACTCGAAAGCCATTTGGAAAAGGAACAAGAGCTGAATTTCCATTGCAATTAATTCATATTGACATCTGTGGCCCAATGAATGTGAGGGCGAGGCAGGGGGATGTATACTTCATCACATTCATAGATGATTTCACTCGATTCAGATATATCTACTTGATTTCTCATAAATCTGAAGCATTGAGTTGCTTTAGAAAATATATGACCTTAGTGGAAAATCAATTAGATAAGAAAATAAAATCATTAAGATCCGATTGAGACCGAGAATATTTATCTGATGCGTTCAGAAATTTATGTGATGAAAACGGAATAGAAAGGCAATTGTCCATCCCATATACTCCGCAGCAAAATGGTGTTGCAGAAAGAAGAAACAGAACCCTTATGAAAATGGTTAGGTCTATGATGGCACATGCTAATTTGCCTATCACCTTTTGGGGTGATGCTTTGTTAACTGCCGTCTATATACTTAATTCTGTGCCTACGAAATCAGTCTCTTCCACTCCATATGAGTTGTGGACAGGTCGAAAACCCGAATTGAGCTTTCTTAAACCTTAGGGTTGTGCTGCCTATACTCATGAGTCCACTCATAAATATGAAAAATTGGGACCAGGAGGTGAAAAGAGTATCTTTATAAGATAATCGGAACACTCAAAAGGGTATGTGTTCATAGGCGAGCAAGAAAGCAGAAGTGTGACTGAATTTGAATCTCGAGACGTCACATTCTTAGAGAATGAGTTTCCAAAAAAGGACGAAATAGGTGATAGTCATTCCCTATTTGAAACCTTGGATAAAGATAATGAGGCGATTGGATATAATGATCTAAGTGGGAGCAATGTGAGAAGTGGGGAGTTGAGTACAGACCTATCTCAATTGCCACCACTTGATGAAGAAGTACCATTATCTGGTCCGAGTGGGAGCGTAATGGAGGAAGATGTACCTCTGGTACCCATGACACAATATCCTCCACGGCAAACAAGTCGTAAAAGCATTCCCCGTCGACGTTTTGAAATTGAAGGGGAAGGTTTCATGATCGCTCCACTAGAAGAGGATGAGCCAAGGAATGTAAATGAGACTCTATCATGCCCTGATAAGGAAAAATGGATGAACGCAATGAAAGAAGAAATTAATCAATGAAATCAAACCATGTTTGGGAACTGGTTGACCTTCCAAAAGGACGCAGAGCCATTGGGAACAAATGGGTTCTCAAAATAAAGCGTAAGCCTGATGGCTCTATTGAGAGATATAAGGCTCGACTTGTGGCAAAAGGGTATAACCAACAGGAAGGAGTTGACTATGAAGAGACTTTTTCTCTTGTGGTAAGATTTACCTCAATTCGCCTTATTCTGGCAATAGTGGCAAGTCTGGATCTTGAATTACATCAGATGGATGTAAAGACTGATTTTCTCAATGGAGACTTAGAAGAAGAGATCTATCCAACTTGTTGGGTTTGTTAATGAAGGCCAAGAGCAAAAGATTTGTCGACTTTTGAGATCGATATATGGCCTTAAGCAGTCATCGAGACAATGGTATATACGTTTTCATAATGCCATACTGGCATATGATTTTGAAATTATTAATGAAGATAATTGCATATATATCAAGAGATCTAAAGTTCATTTTGTAATTATATCATTATATGTTGATGATATATTAATTGCCGGAAGCAATATGGAGTTAGTACAGATAGTCAAAAGATGGCTATCTTCTAATTTCGAAATGAAAGATATGGGTGAAACTTCATGCATTCTCGGAGTTAAGATTTCGAGAAATCGTTCGAAAAGGTTGTTGTCTCTTTCGCAAGAGACTTACATTAAAAAGGTCCTTGAACAATTTGGTATGCGAGATTGTAAACCCATTGATACTCCTATTGCAAAAAGTGAAAGTTTGAGCCGTAGAATGTGTCCTAAGACTCCGTAAGAGCAAGAACGTATGAAGAACGTTCCTTATGCAAGTGCCGTTGGAAGCTTAATGTACGCTATGATGTGTACAAGACCTGATATTTGTTATGCAGTTGGAATGGTAAGTAGATACCAATCCAATCCAATCCAGGTCAAGCACATTGGACTGCTGTTAAGAGAATTATGAGATATCTGAAAGATACTGCTGACTATATGCTGAGTTATCAAGGAACTGATCTGCACCTTGAAGGCTACACAGATGCTGATTGGGGAGGAGATTTAAATGAGAGAAAATCTACCTCTGGAAATGTATTCTTACTGAACAATGGCGCCATATCGTGGAGCAGTAAGAAGCAGAATTGTATAGCGCTATCTACCATGGAAGCCGAATTCGTGACTTTGTCAACATCAGCATAAGAAAGTGTCTAGCTTAGGAGATTTTTGGATCACTTAGGTGTTTTTGATGATGCTGTGAATCCAGTTTTGGTATACTTTGATAGCGAAGCAGCAATTGCCTACACCAAAGATCCCAAGTTCCATTGTAAGACCAAACACATAGACATTAAGTATAACTATGTTAAAGACATGGTTGCACGAAAGGATGTGAACATACAGTATATTTCTATGCATAGAATGTTAGCATATCCGATGACGAAGCCAATTCCTAGAGATGTTTTTCATGCTCATGTGAAGTCTCTTGGACTGCGTAGAATGTAATACACTGAGTATTGTATTTCCATGAGGGTTCACAGTTAATAAAATTTTTTGAAATTATCGTCTATGAGTTATTTGTGATATTTATGGATTATAAAGCTTGGTGCTTTATGTTTAAAAATGTATGTCAAACAGATAAGAGATTAGCACACTCACACGGGTAATCGCCTCTATTTACTACGTGATGAATAGGGATGAGACGAAATTTAAACTCTTTATCTAAGTGATAATTGAGAATTCGAGCTTAAATATTGATATCACCTTGACAGAATGTTGACACCTGATTTTTGACCTAGCCTTTTTCATTTTTTATTTTTTTGAAAAATCATAAAAAATTCATAAAAAGTCAAAAAAATTACAAAATCAATTTTGGTGGCCTTGGCCAAGCCCAAGGAACCATTCTTGACCAAAAAATAATTTTTCATATTTTTCATATTTTTTAATATTTTTTTAGAAAATAGAAAAATACTTAAAAAATAAATAAAAATAGCATTTGAGGTCACAAAAATATGGAAAAATGGCCAATATTTTTCTTTTTAATCCCTTGTATTTTTGACCTCACAAAAAATCCAAAATCAGATTCAATCTTAGGTGTTCCTTTGTAGCCCGCACCATTGAATTTGAGAAACAAATACCAATTGAGTCTTTTAATTTGCAATTTTGGCATTTTTTTTTAGATCTTGACATTCAATCTAACTATCCCCTATTTCAATTTAGCCCAATTGTTTGCGCAATTTGCTCAATTGCACGGATTTGACAAAATTACATACTAAAATTGCATTTTAGTCCTTGAAATTAAGCATAATTGAAATTACTTTCAATTCAAGGGCTATCATTGCAAATTAAACATGCTACCCAATGGATTTCACCATTTTAAATCGATTGGCATAGGTGGTTTGACCCAATTTGATCATTTGCACCATCAATTGCACAAATCCCCAATTTGCAATTACATGAAAATTTGGGGGTTTTATAGAAATTGATGAAAACTTTTGGGCAAAACCACATTTCTAGATAGAATTCATGCCCTAGATTCGATTATGAGGTTCAATTGCAAAATTTTTCTATTAATTTGGGCTTAATTTGAAAAGTCCTATTCGGGACCGGTTTAGACCGGTCAGACCGCCGGTCGGACCGGTCAGACCGGTCAGACCGGTTTGCTACAGTGTCGTCTTCCCCAAAGAGCTCGAACAGATGAACAGTGACGGACTGAGTTTCGAAGGCCAGATTGAAGGGCAATTCGCGACTAATTGAAAGAGGAATGGTGGGCGTCTTGTTCTTTACCTCAAGACCTACCGATTGAGACCAACCCCGAGACGAATGGCCGCCGGAAGAGCTCCGGCAAGGACGGTCAAAACCGTGGTACCTGCGAAAGTCAACAAATGCCAAACACAGCACTAACCCATGCCAAATTCATGCGAAATGAAGCTCGCCACGGAACCAAATAGGGTTGAGCGAAGTGCCCATCAGCCCCGACTTCATTTTGACCAAATTGCACGTGATTACACGTGCCAAACAGAATCAGTTGGAGACCCGTTCGGCGACAAAAAATTGAGAAAGCTATATAAGCTAAACAGGCCTTCGCGAAGGGAGGAGGTGGATTCAGTTGCAGAGGGGCGAAACTGAATCAAGAGAGAGAAAGAAAACGCGAGAGAGAGCTCGTTCTCCGACCCTCCGTCGTCGAGAACTTGAGTTCGACTGCAAAGCGCTGGTTAGGCCGTCTCCGGCCAAACCGAAGCTGAAGAAGACCGTCAGAAGTTCGCTTTGAGTGCCAAGAAGTGATCGCCATCAAACACGCAGCCCAAAACCGCCAGAACAGGTAATCCCGAACTTCGAGCTCAAGCTCAGGTCTTCAATGGCGGACTTTGATTTTGGCTTCAATCTTTGCAATTCCCGTGTGCTTTTCATCCTTTAGACATTACTGACCATGTCCGCGTCTTCATTTTGCATTGATTTTGCTCACATGCCCCGAATCGAGTCTTCCGATTTAGCCACCACAGCCGATTCTTGCCCAGCCAAATCTGGGCCGAGCGAGCTCAATCGGAGCTCGAGGTAAGTCTTCTGGACCACCATTGATGCTATTCTGTGACTGAACTTCTTTGATTTTGAGTGAATCGCATGATTGAGCTTCCATGGCCGTACTCGGTGATTTGCACGATGTTCTTGATTCTGCGAATAAAATGTTTCGATTCTTAGATATGTCGAACTAGAGCTAATCCCGAATCGATTGCCGTTGGTCTCGAGTGATTCCATTAAGATTTCACCGCACGATCATCGCCGGAGAGCCATAGCCGTCCATTCTGTCGGAGTCGCGAGGTTGAAGACGAAGCTGACATGGCAAGGTCAACTGGTCAAATGTCCAGATGTCATCCCGTGATTGGTCCACGTAGTGTCGAGTCAGCATGGCCGTTAGGGTCTGTTATTCAAATAAAAAGAATCCAACGGCCGAGAATAATCGAGTCTAATAAATGGTGACCGTCCGATTAGCAAGTAAAAATATCCGAAAATCATTTTTAAATCGGAAATTCGAGTTGATCAGAAACGGTGTCGTTTGGCTAAGTGGGAGGGCGACGTCGTTTAGGTTAGTAAGATTGGACGGCTCAGATCAAGTCTCATGTTCTAATCGTGTCCGTTAGTTTTAGTAAGTCAATCAAACGGTTTAGCTCGAGTCTTCGCTTAATCTAGACCGTAGGTTCTAATAATCAAATCCAATGGGCGCGGATTAGCCACGCGGTTCAGTGTGGGCCGTCGGATTAATTCCGAGTAATCTGAAAATAAAAAAACGTTAGAAACGGCATCGTTTTGACTGCGGGTCGCGCGGGTCCGGGTCTGGGCCGGGTTCCGACCCGAGTGGGTCGGGTCGACCCGGTCCGAATCATTTTTTTTATATATATAAAAAAATCAGAAAATGATTTAAAAAAAAATAAAAAAATAAAAAAAAATCAGAAAAATCCTAGAAAATCAAAAGAAAATGTTAGAAAATGCCAGAAAATCCAAAAAAATATGGAAAAATTGTGGGAAAATCCTAGACATTCCAGAAATCCCCAAAAATCGAGGGTTGACCACAGACAACTGGTCAACCCTATTTTTGGGGTTTCTTATCCGTTCTTCCAAGACCCGACGACATTACCTTTTAGGGGTAAGTCGCCTCTACTGTGTATGGGAGATAAGGCCGATAATGCCAAAGTAAGAATTAGGGTCGGGTAGGCGACCAATTCTTAGGTTTGGGTTTTCGAGTCCCGCCTCTTTTCTCAAAATGACAATTTTGCCCTTCAATGGGAAAATTGTCTTTCTTGTCTCAATCGAGTTCTGAAAATTGCTTGAAGTCAGGGTTTGGGTCAGGTGGACGACTAACCCTAATGTTTGAGATTTTCAGTTCTCATCTTTGTCCAAAATGACTATTTTACCCCTCCAAGGGTAAAATCCCTTTTAAATTCCAGAAAAATCCTGGAAATTCCCGAAAAATAGGAAATGGATTGGATTGATGGCCAATCCTATTTCCTTGGTCTTTTGACTTCCCAAATTCATCTAAAATGACAAATTTACCCTTTTTTGAGGTGGATTGTCCCCGAATTGTTCAAAATTACGATTCTGCCCCTCATGGGCGAACCATGTCCAAATCACTCCTAAGCCTTGATTGATATTTCTCTAGGCTAATAGGGCCTCATTAAGGATGCCATGCTGATTTCATGTGTTTTATCCGCATGTACTGATTCCTTGATTTGCGCCATTACTTTTAATGATTGTGAGTGATAGGGTAGCTATTCCCATCTGCATGAACTCCTAGATTTAGGATCAGTACCTCACTCATCTGTATGAAACCCTAGGATAAGATAAACCATTCAGCTTAGGTACCGAAAGGGCGTCAACTCTAACAGTTGACGTAACTAAGTCCCCGAACCCACTTCTCTGGTTTCCGCAGAATCGAATAGACCACTCCCAACTATTCGATAGGGTTTCCGATCGTACCCTCCACGAAACGATTGGTGGCGACTCCTTGACATGCACACTCATCACATGTCACTAGACCACACTGAAGGTCGATCACGTACATCCGGCAGTTGCGACTTGGGTAATGGGTCTTGGGAGAGGCCCGCGTCCGATCAAGACTGCGATCGGGCGGCCCATTAACCCTCCGCCTCGGCGGAGGGTCACGACAGACTGGCGACTCCGCTGGGGACTATTCCAAACCAGAATCTCTAGTTACGAATTCCAGAGGACTTGAGCCGATTAAGAAGTTGTTTGGTTTATCTGACTTTGTTTTCTGCAGATGCTCTCGAAGGTGAGGTACGTACACTAACCATTGTGTTAGATGTTTTTGCAGATTGAAGAAATAAGGGGTGGAGTGATTGTTGACGTTTTTCCTGCAGGTTGGAGTTGGGAATGTATGTTTACTTTATGCATTTACTGAAGCGGTGTTTGATACAAACTGCTGTGCATGACTTTGCATTGTGATGATCACGACACATCGCACACACTGGCGGTCAAACCCCGACTGCAACCACCTCTAGGTTACCTTAGATAGGGAAATGGTGCGAAAAGGATCTTGTGTTTGATGGCACTTGAGACTTTCGTATTCGTTCCCGCCTACCATCTGCATTGGCGATATCTAGCCCTCTTGGGTAGGTACCATTGGGGAGGAATCTGCCTCATGTGGATCGTGGGAGCCTGAGCCATAGGTTCCTCACCTGATTTTCGATTTTTAGAGTATACCCCCCACTTGTCTCATGCGCATGTCTATGAGAGGTTGGTATACCTAAAACCAAAAAAAAAAAAAATCCCGCTGATCACTGTAAGTATGACTTCTCCCTCTACTTGTTCATTTCCTAGTAAAATTCCATGATACGAAATTCATGGAAATCAATTGAATGCCTTGGGTGTTTGAGTTTACAAATGAAAGTTTTTGACAATGAATTTTAGATACAAAAGTGGGAACACTTCTAAGCCGTCCCTACAGAATAGATGGTTCATCCAAATTTTCAATCATGGATTAAGACGACATTTCTTTTTGTCTAAAATTCTTCCAATTCAAGATTTTGGGGCATGAAGTTAAAGCCATGTTTGCAATCACATTTTGTCTAGTGATTTCTTAAAATAATGATCACATGATTTTTACTAGAAAAATGTGACAAAGCAGTCTTTCAAGATTAATGCCCCCATTTGCGTATTAAATGTTGGGAATTAAATGGGTCTTTGATTGATGACCATGGATCGATCTTTTAATGACGTATCCTCTTATCTTGAAATCTTGGCGAACATCAGAAGCCCGTAAATAGGGATTATGGGATATGTATTGTCGCCTTGCTTTCATTATAAGAGGCGACCTCATTGAGAGATGTCTTTGCTATGTAAAATGCTAAGTGTGTCTCCTTTCTAACAGATTATACATGACATACATTTATTGAAGATTCCTTCATCTAATCGCATGCGAGATGTGATCGAACGATGGTAAAACTGTAATCGTTCCAATAAAAACTTCGAGTGTTATACTTGACTTGTTTGGTTATTTCTTTTGCCAACAGGTCAAAACGGCTGAAGGCCAATGATGCGAGGCTTGTTTTCCCTGTAACATGAAAGGAGATGCGTCTTCATCAGGAGCCACCCATGGGGTTTCCAAAATAAGATGAATCGACAATGATGAGCCCAAAACAAGGCAACATGAAAAAGGGCATGCCTGATTTGGATCGACCTCTCTAAGTCGAAAAGGGTGTATTCGTTCCAAATTAAATTGATTTGTTTAAACAATAACATAGTCACTCACACTTGCAGGTGATTATAAAAAAATGAGTGGGGACCGTTAAGGAACATTCCTTCATCTCTGATGCTCAAAGTTATGGGAGCTGGGGAAATATACTCTGGGGATAGTAAATCTGTTATCGTTTCAATTAGAGCCTGTTGTGCAACAATTGACATATTCCTTCCACATGTCATGTAGGTGAAATAAAAGGATTGCGTGAGGTCAACATTTGTCCCTTTAAAGAAGACTCAATTGTGAACCCTCAAAACTGGAGGCCAATGTGGCATGGCGCGATCGCCAATTGAAGCACGTCTCAAGGAGTACAAATACTCGTGTTTCCCACCATGAGATTGATGATCACTCAACCATAAAAGGGTGTATATCGTTCCTCATTTCAATCCTCTCAAGATATGAAATGATCATCTCCTTTTCTATATGTAGAGATGAAGAAAACTGAATGCTTATTTGCGAAGCAACACTTCAAGGTGTAAATGTACACAAATAGAGATAAATCTACACTTGTGGATCTCGAGTAGTAGGGTGCTTGAGGAGTGGCATGAAGTCATGACAAATCGAGAAGACCATGAGGAGATGATCGTTGCCCATCTTTGAACCAAGAGATTGAAATGCATCAATAGAGCGAAAGTGGCGAAAGATCACCCAACCTCAAGAAGGAGAGTGATAGAACCCAAAAAGTGTCGAACATCGTGCAACATCAAAGGCTGAGACCTTCGGATAATTACGATGAAGTTTCATCCTCTGTTGTCACAAAAGGGAGTAAATTGTTCCTTATTCTGATTTCATTCCATATGAATGACTGATATGCTTCTCTTTCATATACAGAGAATGCTAGCTGAAGACATGTGTCAGAATAGATCGAAGAATGTTAAACGCCAAAATCACCTGACATGGAAGTGATTGACTCAACCAACAGGGAAAGCATTAACGTGATACAATGGAGCTTCATATGGCTAAATCAGCTAACTCAAGGTGGAGTACTCAGTTGCTGAAGGCAAATCATTTCCCTATCCAAAAAGCATGCCGAAGTCGAAGACATCAGATTTGCCATGGTGATATGTGGGGCAAGTCCCCGAAACCTTGGTTATCACTCATGGAACGTAATGGAATGAAATTCATCCATTGAGTACAAAAACCGTTTCGCCATAACAACAACGCTTCCAAGAAGAACGATGCCGAGCCATCCCTCTTGGTAAAAAAGGACGTATCGTTCCTAAATAAGTTTCAATCAGATGTGGAAATAATATTTCCTATCTTTTTCCTCTCAGGTGATGAATAGAGTCAAGACACCCAAGAAGCAACGACTTCAAATGGCAGAACAAGAAGTACCCATTTTTCATATCATCTCACACATGCATTTAGGATAGATGATTTCAAGAGCGTCATAATGGCTCAATCTGCGAACAAAATTCTCGAGAAAACTTGAAAAAGTTTCTTAACAATTAGAAGTCTCTTTGAAAAGAGCATTCGAAAAGAAAGAATTCAAACTTTATATATTGACATGCTTGATAAGAAATGCTCTCTATGAATAGAGTGAAAGGCACAAATCCATTTTTCGTTGCAAACACGAATCATCTTAGATCACTTGCATCATGCATATCATACACGCATCATTTATATGCATATTATTCCTTGAAAGATGTCGACAGGTCAAGGCAAAAGAATCCAAATGAAAGGGAAATGCCAAGACCCAAGGAACGAAGGGTAAATTGTATCAATTCCAATTGCCCATTTTGTATGCTGTTCTGACACGAACCTTCTTTCCTTTGATAGGGAAATATCAAATAGTTCAAAGGCAGCTATGATGGCTGATATTAAGGCAATGCCGGAAGCCTCCCAAGTCATACAGACAGTAGTTCCTAACAACTCAAGTCCATCACTTGCACTAGATATAGCTAATAAAGAAACGGCGGGAAATACTCAACGGGCGGAAGAGGATATCCGTGAGCCGAACACCCCGTCGCAACAAAAAGCGTCACATGTTGTTATCAACCTCGAGAATGAGGAAAAAGGGGAAGCAGACCGTAAAAATCAAGGTGGAGGCTAAGAGATTAGCCAAGATCGAAGAATGCTTGAGCAGCCAAGGTTATGAGTTGGCTCGTTTAAACAAGATATCTCCATTCGCCAAGGCGGAGACTCCTCCTGACTACAAGGAACCAGACTTCGTGAGGAAGTATAATGGGACAGGCTATCCCCGTGCTCACCTCAAATATTATCTACGCAAGATGGCGCAGTATTCAGACTATGTTCTAAGAAAGTTTGGCTGGCGCCGCTCTGGCTTGGTTCATTGAATTGGACCTGAATGATTATGATGGGTAGGAAGATCTTGCAGAGGATTTCCTCAGGCAATATAGGTTCAACACAGCTACGGCCCCGACGAGGGAAGACCTTCTACGAACCTCAAAGGCAAGAGGAGAATTGATCATAACATACGCCCAGAGATGGCGAGCTTTGACGACCCAAATAAAGCCGTCAATCCCAGACGACGAGCTGATTAATTTGTTCCTGAAAGCACTCCTCTACGAATACTTCGACAAGTTGAACACCTCAAGGATGTCAGACCTTCGCACAATTAATAAAGGTGGCTGAAAGGCTCGAATGGGCCTTAAGAGAAAGGAGGCCTCATGAAGCTTCTTCCAGAAAACAATATCCCTTGAAGAAGGAGAAAGAAGCTGGGCTCGACATAGCGTTCATACCAGACCCCCACAAACCTAAGGTGCTTAACAGTTCTAATCAGATCAAAGGAGGATCGTCGTGGTCGGCACCAAAAGGGCAAAGAGCCTAGAAGAAGGCAACCCCAAAAGCAGTTCTCTCAGCTCCCGAGGCCTTTATCCAAGCTACTCCCGATACTGCTAGAACAACACTTGGTGGCAAAAGAACCACCCAGGGCGATAATTTCTATATCCTTAAGTTAAAGATAAGGAAAACCGCCTCCAGCTGAAGGTGGACATGTCTAAGCTGACCGACCTTCTGGCGACCGTTTCATCATACCCAAAAGCAGGAGAGATCTCCGCTGACGTAAAGAGACTATGTATCGCTAAGATGAGGAACTTGGGGATAATGTCTGATACTACCGATAAAGAATTCGAAGGAGTCGAAGCTTCTCTATCTTTGGAAGGAAGCCACTTCGTGATCAAAACTGAACGGGGTAGCACCTGGGACATCCCGCACAAGAATCTGGTAGACAATCTTGGGCCGGTCACTTAATCAGAAGAAGAATTCGAAGAGGACAAACTGAAAGCCAAGAGGTGAAGTCTAGCAGATCGCAGATTCATGGCTAACGCACCTGAAATAGGCGAAATTGTAGATAGCCTGGGTCAGGACTTTGGAGGTACAACTTTAAAGTGAAGTACTCTGCTCCTCCTAGCCGCTATCAGAGAATGGAAGATATCATATCAGACGGATAGAGAGGCATGGATGATCCCGTTTGACCGGAAAAGCCTTTTTCGAAAAAGCCTGAGTCATCACTTGACCAGATGAGGAATACTAAGCTTGACACAAAGCAGTATGCTGAAACAAAGAGATCAAAGAATCAACAGCAGGGTTTAGCTGAAAGAGAATACCCGAGATCTGCCACATCAGCAGTGTTAGGTGACGATGACCGACATTGACGATTGAGAGACGAAATCTCCTCAAGGGACCTTGACAACACTATGTCAATGATTGAAACCGCTACGACTGTGGTAATTAAGCTGGAAGAGCTTGACAGCTTGAATAAGGTAGAAGATTGTCTAGTCAAGCTTGTCGTGATTCGATTGCCGGAAGAAGAAGAAGACGACACAGCTGAACTTGAAGCATCTTGTCCGAAGACAATAACCATACAAATCCCTCCAGTAGAAAAGTACGATCCTAACGCAGTCCATTGGGACAATGGGACGGAGGAAGAAGATGAGGATGAAGGTTATGCATCTATCCAAAGAGAATGGAATGCCTTTGAGGAATCAACACCTCCTACTTCGGAAGAGCCGGATATTGTTAATTTGGGGGATACTGAAAATATCAAAGAAGTCAAGATCGGTGGACATTTATCCCGAGATGAAAGACTCAGGTTCACAGAACTACTAAGAAGGTCGTTAAGATGTCATGCAGCAAATTCTAAAGATATCGAGCTACCAAGAGGTAGATAAAAGTGATCGAAGATTCAGATGGTTGAGACAAATAACCAAAACCAGCAAAGAAGATTCATTAGGGCAAGCCCCTCCTTTCCCGTCAAGAGACCAAGCTGGGGACAAGATGCTCGTGTACCACCAAGATAGCATATTGGAGCAAGTTATCAAGCCCCAAAGACGACAAATGTCAAGACATGCCCTACTGGGGCAAATCAACCGAAAGAGACGATTTTCTTGATCAACGAAAATACAATACCTCAAAGGGAGTATCACGTTCCTTGGTGATTTATATAAAGTCAAACATAAATGAATACTCATTGCTTCATGTACAGGTACAAAGACCTCTTCAAATAGGATTGGAAATCGTCAAATGATATGAAAAATGCTAAGGCATTTGGCCAAGCATACAATATTGGAATGGACTCAATCAAGAGATAAATGTCGACAATTGACAAAAGAAGGGTAGTTGGGTGTCGTATCCAATTTACTCATTTTTCTTGCATTTGCTAATGCAGAACCAATTCTTTCTGTGGCAGAATACGCCATTAGGACATTATCAAGGGTCCAACAAAGAGGAGAACATCACAAGGATGGTCACAAGTGACAAAGATGCATGAAGCAAACGACTTTCTCAAGCATTGGAAGGACGACACTTCAAAGGTGAAAAGTCAAGTGAAGATCCAAGTAGGAGATAATCCAAACAGGATAAGGGATCGCATGAAAATGCGAAAATGAATAGAACCATTTGACTGGGGCAAGCATTACCTAGCCATGACAAGTCATGCCTAACTGGGGCAAACGAATCATCTACGTGACTGGATGCAAAAGTGGCATTTCATTCCCAGCAAGATCAATGAACGTGGTAGAAGAATCGTTCACATCAGAGTCAAACCTCAAGATACGAACTTGAGTGAAGGGTAACTTTGTGTCGTTCTAATTTGATCTTCAAATGATCTTTCTCCTCATATGAATTTGCCCTAATTTCAATAGAAAATTATTGGCATTCAAAAGGACTCAGAGGGAAAGAACTCGCCGACTCAACTTCAAGGCGAGATGATCTTTGCAGATAGCAGCTTCGGAAGTCAAGCATTCAAGAAATGATCTTTGCCTATAAGATCAAGTGGAGGGTAAAAAGTATTGCTTCCACACCACATGCTTTAGCATACATTTTGATAAGAATTCATTTTTCCTTGAATAAGGAACTCCGAAGAATGGCATGGAGCACGTTCCAAAGATGAATGAAACCATCGAGCAAGATTCATTGCCCCAATCAGACGAAGGCGTCATCGCCATAGGTCGAAATGGCCGTTTTCTATAATCTACATATTGGCGTTCAGATTGGAATGCATGATCAAGAAGACTTACTGTCGTGGGGGTCAGGTGCACGTCCTTTTTCTCCAAAAATTGAGAATTTCAAGAAATTTTAGAGCAACTTAACCATCTTGTGTTGTTAAGAAAAATGCAGATTTTCATGAATCTATCCACTTCCAGTGGAGTGCATGATCAAGGGTAAGATGTATCGTTCTAATTTTCTGAAATTCGAGAGCATACACCGACATATCCCTTTTATGTTTTTCAGGGATCCCTAGCCGCGCTGGGCAGGTAAGTATTCCTTTCCCAACCTCTTAGGTTTTAAGACTGTCGGGATCTTTATTGCTAGAATTTGAAAGGCTTCTTGAAATCTAGCATGCATTCAATTATCATGTCAATAAAAATGCAAAATTCTCACAGTCATGGCATTGGCACTCATGTTTAAACTTGGAGGTTATCTAAACATGGTTGAAATATACATTGTGCATCATAAATCCCCTTAGAGGATAAGTTTTGGAGAAAGCAAAATGAACTTCTCCAATAAAAGTTGCTTAAACCGTTCAAAAGGATGTTTCCTCAAACAAGAGGCAAGCCTGGTCCAAACACGTCCCATACACACTTAAGAGATAAGTGGAGTGGTAAGGATAGCGAGACCTTGACCTACGGACGTAAGGGTTATTCGCAGTGATTACATGGATTGAGACGACGGAGGCATTCGTTTCTCTATCATAAACACTACAGATGACCATTGATACCCCTTTAAACGACGGTTTCATTCTTTACCCCTGTCAAGAACCACCCCACAGTGGGGCAAACTGGAGGTACGTCCAGTGGTATTAGGAGGTAAATGGTTAGAAGTTCTCTTGCTCAGACTTGCATCAATCTTCGTGTGTTGCTTGTCACTTTAACTTCTATGGTAATTCAAGTGCTTTAGGATGACGAAAAGCCTTCGTTTCTCTATCCTATACACGTTTACCCTTTGAACAGTCCAGTTGAGCCTATATGTTCGTTTCACAAACCCGTTGGTGATCATTGGATATTTCAAAACGGAAGCGACGTCCCTTCAAGAGCGGAAGAGTTCAAAACATAGGATTTGTGAAAGATTCATAGATTAATGTTTGAGTGCTGAGATTCAAGTTGTACATCTAGCACACTCATTTGAAAATTCTGATTCCCAAAAGAAAAGAAAAGATGGGATCTCAAAAAGAAAGAAGAGAGAAAAATTCAATCTTCGGCATCAAGAAAAAGCAAAGTGCCTGGTAAAAGCAAGGCCAATGCCCATCCAAATACTTGTACACTTGTGAATCATGTGTTTGATCTTGTAAATGACAAAAGATGGCATGATACCTTTGTATAGGTCACTAGTGAGATCTGATTGTAAAAGAAAATCCCAAGAGAGCTGGACAGCAAAGGATACTCTCAGATTATGTCACATTCAGATGATGAAAGCGTAGACAAGATGTTGACGCCGTCTCAACACAAAAGAGATATGCTCTTCAAAGACTATCAATGCACTTCAAAGACTGAAGACGCTCTTTGAACCAGAAGGGACAAGATGGCGGCAAACTTGCAATGATCACCAATGTTAAACCCTTCGCGTATTCTGAGCCAAAAACAAGCCTTTTTTGGCCCCCAAACCTACCTACGTTACAACCCTGAAAAGCCTTTTCAAATTAAGGCACTTGGATTGACATAGGGTTTAATGTCTAAGCTTAGCTCGAAGAAGTTCGAGCAAGATTATTTCTTTCTGATTTTGCAGGTTTCTTGACTTGTAAACCTGGAGCAGACATTGAAGACTTCGCTTCAATAGCCTTGACTTGCACGCAAGTCCCCCTTTGAAAACCGTTGACCAAGCCCAACATTACGGTCCCTTGGAAGTCCTCCTGATCGATCGAGGTGTATTCATTGCGAATGATCCTGAACCCTAGGCGCAGGTTTGATAGGAAATTCGAGTGCATTCTTCGTAAAAGACCATTATCTCAAAGCGGTGAGAAGTCCTCTTTGATGAGAATACTCCGTTGGACATTTTAACCAAACTCTTTTGGTAATTTCAGATTGTTTGTTTCAAACTTCCCCCACAAGGAATTTTTGATCACTTCCGTATGTTGCAAGGTGTTTTGGATAACCTCCAGCATCATAATGCATTCATTGAAATTTTTCATGACCATGATATAAGTCATAAAGTGCTGTCAGTTTGACATCAGATATCACTTAAAGACCATTGATGCGCCTTTGGTAAGAAAATTTTCAGATTGGAGCTTCTGCAAGATTCTTGATGACTTCAGCTCCTAAAATGGCTTATATCACTCTTGGCGAGAAACGTTTAACATGTCTAAACTTCTGCAGAATTCTTGGCAATCCCAGATCTCAGAAGAACACAACCTCTCTTGGTAAGAAAGAGTTTACATGTTCAAGCTTCTGTAGGACCCCTGGTATCCCCAGACCTCAGAATGCTACTTCTTTTGTGAAGAATATATTTCAAGTTTAAACTTCTGCAGGACCCCTGGTAACCCCAGGTCTCAGAATGACACATTTCTATAAGAAGGAAAGTTTATATGCTTGAGCTTATGACAGATTCTTGGTAACCCCAGATTCTAGAATGCTATTGTTCTTGGTTAAACTTCTATAGGAATCATGGTAACCCCAGATTCTAGAAGGATGCCTTGCTCTGTGAAGAAGAGCTTTCAAGTTTATTTTCCTGCAAGATCCCTGGTAATTCCATATCTCGGGAAAACACATTTTTATGAACAATTTTGTAGGTTTGATCTTTCTGCAGGATGTCTGGAGTGCCCAGATCCCAGAATGTCAACTCCAATGTCAAAAAGGACAATCTTCGAAATCATCCCTCTGTGAGATTTCAAATTTACAGGTTTGATCTTTCTGCAGGATGTCTGGAGTGCCCAGATCCCAGAATGTCAACTCCAATGTCGAAAAGGACAATCTCCGAAATCATCCCTCTGTGAGATTTCAAATTTACAGGTTTGACCTTTCTGCAGGATACCTGGAGTCCCCAGATCCCAGAATGTCACCTTCAATGTCAAAAAGGACAATGTTTGAAATTATCTCCCTATGTGAGATTCCAATATTACAGGTTTGATCTTTCTGCAGGATGCCTGGAGTACCCAGATCCCAGAATGTCACCTCCCATGTCAAAAGGACAATGTTTAAAATTATCTCCCTATGTGAGATTCCAGTGTTACAGGTTTGATCTTTCTGCAGGATACCTGGAGCTCCCAGGTCCCAGAATGTCACATTCAATGTCGAAAGGACAACATTCAAGATAGTCTTTCTGCGAGATCTCAGGTAGCCCCTAGATCCCAGAAGAATCTTATCAAAGTTTTTGCAGGTTTAAGTTCTCTGCAGGATACTTGGAATCCCCAAATCCCAGAATAGCGCCTTGCGTGTCGAAAGGACAATTTTCAGAATCAGCTTTCTATGAGGTTCTAGGTAATCCCTAAACCCAGAATAGCCCATTTGGTAGAGCCTCAAGGTTAGGCACACCTCATTTGTATAAATCCTAGTTAATTCCTTAGAATATAGGATCAAAATGTTCGACAATCCCTAAGAGACTGGGTGCGTCATCCATAGGTTCGTAGCAGAAAGGAATCCTATTCTCGGCCTGATCCCCCTGACGGATTAAAATGTTCGACAATCCCTAAGAGACTGGGTGCGTCATCCATAGGTTCCTAGCAGAAAGGAATCCTATTCTCGGCCTGATCCCCCTGACGGATTAAAATATTCGACAATCCCTAAGAGACTGGGTGCGTCATCCATAGGTTCCTAGCAGAAAGGAATCCTATTCTCGGCCTGATCCCCCTGACGGATTAAAATGTTCGACAATCCCTAAGAGACTGGGTGCGTCATCCATAGGTTCCTAGCAGAAAGGAGTCCTATTCATGGTCTGATCCACCATACGGGTCAAAATCCCTAACAATCCCTAAGAGACTGGGTGCGTCATCTATAGGTTCCTAGCAGAGAGGAGTCCTATTCATGGTCTGATCCACCATACGGATCAAAATCCCTGACAATCCCTAAAAGACTGGGTGCGTCATCCATAGGTTCCTAGCAGAAAGGAGTCCTATTCATGGTCTGATCCACCATACGGATCAAAACTTCTGACAATCCCTAAGAGACTGGGTGCGTCATTCAGAGGTTCCTAGCAGAAAGGAATCCTATTCATGGTCTGATCCACCATACGGATCAAAACCCCGACAATCCCTAAGAGACAGGGTGCGTCATTCACAGGTTCCTGTCAAGTGTAGGAATCCCATACTGGTACGGCCTACCATACATGCTAGAGTTTAATCGCCCTAGGATACTCAAAAGACGAGTCCCTAGGTATTCACTTGAACCCGCTATACACCGCGCATGCCGTACGAGCATCAGGCAGGTGATCAACAGGTAAGTAACAGGTGGGTCTCTCTACTTTCTCCCTCACTTCAGCTAAAGAATGAAGAACAGAACGTTCACCAGCGGGACAAGAAAGATTGAGTGTCAAGATTCGTTTTTCTTTTCCCCAGTCGAGTCGATCTAGACTCAGGCGTCACCTGTCTTTGAGAGAAACCTCTCACGAGATTCCTCTCAAAGAGGGGCAGCTGTTGACACCTGATTTTTGACCTAGCCTTTTTCATTTTTTATTTTTTTGAAAAATCATAAAAAATTCATAAAAAGTCAAAAAAAAATTACAAAATCAACTTTGGTGGCCTTGGCCAAGCCCAAGGAACCATTCTTGACCAAAAAATAATTTTTCATATTTTTCATATTTTTTAATATTTTTTTAGAAAATAGAAAAATACTTAAAAAATAAATAAAAATAGCATTTGAGGTCACAAAAATATGGAAAAATGGCCAATATTTTTCTTTTTAATCCCTTGTATTTTTTACCTCACAAAAAATCCAAAATCAGATTCAATCTTAGGTGTTCCTTTGTAGCCCGCACCATTGAATTTGAGAAACAAATACCAATTGAGTCTTTTAATTTGCAATTTTGTCATTTTTTTAGATCTTGACATTCAATCTAACTATCCCCTATTTCAATTTAGCCCAATTATTTGCGCAATTTGCTCAATTGCACGGATTTGACAAAATTACATACTAAAATTGCATTTTAGTCCTTGAAATTAAGCATAATTGAAATTACTTTCAATTCAAGGGCTATCATTGCAAATTAAACATGCTACCCAATGGATTTCACCATTTTAAATCGATTGTCATAGGTGGTTTGACCCAATTTGATCATTTGCACCCTCAATTGCACAAATCCCCAATTTGCAATTACATGAAAATTTGGGGGTTTTATAGAAATTGATGAAAACTTTTGGGCAAAACCACATTTCTAGATAAAATTCATGCCCTAGATTCGATTATGAGGTTCAATTGCAAAAATTTTCCATTAATTTGGGCTTAATTTGAAAAGTCCTATTCGGGACCGGTTCAGACCGGTCAGACCGCCGGTCGGACCGGTCAGACCGGTTTGCTACAGTGTCGTCTTCCCCAAAGAGCTCGAGCAGATGAACAGTGACGGACTGAGTTTCGAAGGCCAAATTGAAGGGCAATTCGCGACTAATTGAAAGAGGAATGGTGGGCGTCTTGTTCTTTACCTCAAGACCTACCGATCGAGACCAACCCCGAGACGAATGGCTGCCGGAAGAGCTCCGGCAAGGACGGTCAAAACCGTGGTACCTGCGAAAGTCAACAAATGCCAAACATAGCACTAACCCATGCCAAATTCATGCGAAATGAAGCTCGCCACGGAACCAAATAGGGTTGAGCGAAGTGCCCATCAGCCCCGACTTCATTTTGACCAAATTGCACGTGATTACACGTGCCAAACAGAATCAGTTGGAGACCCGTTCGGCGACAAAAAATTGAGAAAGCTATATAAGCTAAACAGGCCTTCGCGAAGGGAGGAGGTGGATTCAGTTGCAGAGGGGCGAAACTGAATCAAGAGAGAGAAAGAAAACGCGAGAGAGAGCTCGTTCTCCGACCCTCCGACGTCGAGAACTTGAGTTCGACTGCAAAGCGCTGGTTAGGCCGTTTCCGGCCAAACCGAAGCTGAAGAAGACCGTCAGAAGTTCGCTTTGAGTGCCAGGAAGCGATCGCCATCAACCGCGCAGCCCAAAACCGCCAGAACAGGTAATCCCGAACTTCGAGCTCAAGCTCAGGTCTTTAATGGCGGACTTTGATTTTGGCTTCAATCTTTGCAATTCCCGTGTGCTTTTCATCCTTTAGACATTACTGACCATGTCCGCGTCTTCATTTTGCATTGATTTTGCTCACATGCCCCGAATCGAGTCTTCCGATTTAGCCTCCATAGCCGATTCTTGCCCAGCCAAATCTGGGCCGAGCGAGCTCAATCGGAGCTCGAGGTAAGTCTTCTGGACCTCCATTGATGCTATTCTGTGACTGAACTTCTTTGATTTTGAGTGAATCGCATGATTGAGCTTCCATGGCCGTACTCGGTGATTTGCACGATGTTCTTGATTCTGCGAATAAAATGTTACGATTCTTAGATATGTCGAACTAGAGCTAATCGCGAATCGATTGCCGTTGGTCTCGAGTGATTCCATTAAGATTTCACCGCACGATCATCGCCGGAGAGCCATAGCCGTCCATTCTGTCGGAGTCGCGAGGTTGAAGACGAAGCTGACATGGCGTGGTCAACTGGTCAAATGTCCAGATGTCATCCCGTGATTGGTCCACGTAGTGTCGAGTCAGCATGGCCGTTAGGGTCTGTTATTCAAATAAAAAGAATCCAACGGCCGAGAATAATCGAGTCTAATAAATGGTGACCGTCCGATTAGCAAGTAAAAATATCCGAAAATCATTTTTAAATCGGAAATTCGAGTTGATCAGAAACGGTGTCGTTTGGCTAAGTGGGAGGGCGACGTCGTTTAGGTTAGTAAGATTGGACGGCTCAGATCAAGTCTCATGTTCTAATCGTGTCTGTTAGTTTTAGTAAGTCAATAAGTCAATCAAACGGTTCAGCTCGAGTCTTCGCTTAATCTAGATCGTAGGTTCTAGTAATCAAATCCAATGGGCGCGGATTAGCCACGCGGTTCAGTGTGGGCCGTCGGATTAATTCCGAGTAATCTGAAAATAAAAAACGTTAGAAACGGCATCGTTTTGACTGCGGGTCCGGGTCTGGGCCGGGTTCCGACCCGAGTGGGTCGGGTCGACCCGGTCCGAATCATTTTTTTTTATATATTTAAAAAAATCACAAAATGATTTTAAAAAATAAAAAAAAATAAAAAAATAATCAGAAAAATCCTAGAAAATTAAAAGAAAATGTTAGAAAATGCCAGAAAATCCAAAAAAATATGGAAAAATTGTGGGAAAATCCTAGACATTCCAGAAATCCCCAAAAATCGAGGGTTGACCACAGACAACTGGTCAACCCTATTTTTGGGGTTTCTTATCCGTTCTTCCAAGTCCCGACGACATTATCTTTTAGGGGTAAGTCGCCTCTACTGTGTATGGGAGATAAGGCCGATAATGCCAAAGTAAGAATTAGGGTCGGGTAGGCGACCAATTCTTAGGTTTGGGTTTTCGAGTCCCGCCTCTTTTCTCAAAATGACAATTTTGCCCTTCAATGGGAAAATTGTCTTTCTTATCTCAATCGAGTTCTGAAAATTGCTTGAAGTCAGAGTTTGGGTCAGGTGGACGACTAACCCTAATGTTTGAGATTTTCAGTTCTCATCTTTGTCCAAAATGACGATTTTACCCCTCCAAGGGTAAAATCCCTTTTAAATTCCAGAAAAATCCTGGAAATTCCCGAAAAATAGGAAATGGATTGGATTGATGGCCAATCCTATTTCCTTGGTCTTTTGACTTAACAAATTCATCTAAAATGACAAATTTGCCCTTTTTTGAGGTGGATTGTCCCCGAATTGTTCAAAATTACAATTCTGCCCCTCATGGGCGAACCATGTCCAAATCACTCCTAAGCCTTGATTGATATTTCTCTAGGCTAATAGGGCCTCATTAAGGATGCCATGCTGATTTCATGTGTTTTATCCGCATGTACTGATTCCTTGATTTGCGCCATTACTTTTAATGATTGTGAGTGATAGGGTAGCTATTCCCATCTGCATGAACTCCTAGATTTAGGATCAGTACCTCACTCATCTGTATGAAACCCTAGGATTAGATAAACCATTCAGCTTAGGTACCGAAAGGGCGTCAACTCTAAAAGTTGACGTAACTAAGTCCCCGAACCCACTTCTCTGGTTTCCGTAGAATCGAATAGACCACTCCCAACTATTCGATAGGGTTTCCGATCGTACCCTCCACGAAACGATTGGTGACGACTCCTTGACATGCACACTCATCACATGTCACTAGACCACACTGAAGGTCGATCACGTACATCCGGCAGTTGCGACTTGGGTAATGGGTCTTGGGAGAGGCCCGCGTCCGATCAAGACTGCGATCGGGCGGCCCATTAACCCTTCGCCTCGGCGGAGGGTCGCGACATAGAATGTTAAGATGATGACTTATTACTAACAATGTCCAAAAGTGAAATAACCCACAAATTTCACTTTATCTGTCTTTATTACTAGATGAGAGTTCTGATGGATACTCTCGGTTGGAGTTGTTACGTGAACTCAAGACAGACATTGAGTGTGTTTATGTTATCATCTGTATGGTATTTAAAAGGAAAGACATACGCTCCGTAGGGAAGGAGAAAATACCATAATACGTACTTCATATTACGTATGCATGAGACGACCGATGAGAGAGGCAAAAGTGTTGATCTCAACTTTTGGAGCCGTGTGAGACTCTCGAGGATAAGAGTTCCTCATCATTTGTGCCCTCATGACTTCTCATTATTCTCAAGATTTCTATTTAGTGTTCGCTATCTTAGGGTGTTACCTATGGTCATGGACTTGATTCGATCTAAAGGGACATTCCTAGAAAAGCGTGCTAGACTGGAATTGAGAGGTCTAATGGAGAAGGAAGATCGATTTAGATTTTGAAGTCACATTATGGATTGTGTTCACAGACCGGTCAGTAATGATTATTTAGTGTGATCATAACTATGAATATATCATATCACATTTAAATGAGATTGAGAGAAAAGAGATATATATGTGACTACTCGATCTAGGGTAACATACTATAATCCATTTGGGATTATGTTCAAATTTTAAGAGCTGTCATATACTCCCAGTGGATATATGACAACGAGCACGGATTATTAGCCCATATGAACATTGCAGTGAAAGAGTGAAACAGAGAGAAATTTAGCCCTTCATGGGCGAGTGAGAGATGTTGGACAATTACGCCCATTAAGGAGCATAATTAAAGGCAATATTGATTATTGCATTTATGGCAATATGGAATATTGCCCATATTCCAATATTTATGAATATAGGAAAGGATATAATCAGATTTCCTATTTGGCTCTGAGTGGATGTTTATGGTATGTCCTATATACATCCCTCTGAACGTACGCCGTTCGGTTGATTGATAGAATACCCAGAAAAAACTCTCGCTCTCTCCCTCTCTCTATTGTTTTTCAAGGATCTCTGTGGGAATCAAGGACGAACGATTGAAGGATCGTTGTTTCTTTCATCACTGTTTTTGGGGCTTCTAATATGTGGCAATCAAGGTAAGTTCGATTCTTGTGATTTACCTTCACGATCAGTAATTCAAGCAGATCTGTGATTTGTATTGTGTTGAATTCCGCTGCGTATCTGTATGTATAGAATATGGATCTGTTTCCTTCACAACTGAACAATACTTTCATTGAGAAAGTCATCCACCCTGGGGATGTTTTTGTTTTTCCGATCGGGACGATTCACTTCCAGCTCAACATTGGTAAGACCAATGCAGTCACGATCACCAGTCTCAGCAGCCAAAACCAGGAGTCACCACGGTTGCTAATGCCCTGTTCAATGCGAAACCTCCTATTTCCCCTTAGGTACTAGCCAAGGGGTTCCAGGTCGATGTGAAGCTCGTTGAGACACTTCAGAAGTAGTTCTGGTATTACAATTAGTCCAAGAGACGCATCTGACAATGGCATCATCTGTGTACTCGATTAAAAGAACTTTAAGTCGTCTGATGAAGTTCTTACTTCAAGCATGAAGAAAGTTTCCTTGTCGTGACATCTTATGTCAGTTTCAGTATAATAAGGCTGTTGTTTTCTGCACCATCTGCTTGTGATGCAATTTTCCTCGTACGTATATTGGCAAGTATCCTGAAGGGGGTAAGAACAGTAGGAGTGCCACAACTTTTGCGTAGGGATCACTTGAGTGCCTTAACTTTTTTTGGATCACCTGAGTACCTCAACTTTTAAATATGGATCACTTGAGTGCCATCGCTTATGTGGCCATCGGAAAAGCTTACGTGGCGACCGAAAAAGCTTACGTGGCGATCGGAAAAGTTGAGGTGACGGTCAGAAATGCTTATGTGGCACCGACAATCGATTTTTTTGAATATATTGATATACATGTGTAATTTTTCATAATGTTTTATTATTTAATTTTTTTTCTTATTTCATGGGCTTTGCCCATAGGCCGACGGGTCCTCGGCGACCCCCACCAGCCCCCGGCCGACCGGCCACCTTCTCCTCCGCCCACCTCTGCCCCATTCAGCTGTACCTCTCCATCCTCTTTCTCCTCGTCGCCCACCTCCGCCTCCGTCCTCTTCCTCTTCCTCCTTCTCTCCCTCTCCCTTCTTCTCACAATCATGCTCTGTTTTGGAGCACCAAAAACAGAGGCCATCCACAGCAACCTCAAATCTACACCAAGCTCGTCTTCATCGCGTCCGAAGCACCAGCAGCCTCAAAGAAGCC
The DNA here is from genome assembly GCA_021437785.1 of Rhodomyrtus psidioides. NCBI lineage: Eukaryota > Viridiplantae > Streptophyta > Magnoliopsida > Myrtales > Myrtaceae > Rhodomyrtus > Rhodomyrtus psidioides. The sequence continues at coordinate 4,050,944 of JAILYB010000030.1, forward strand.
ATGCGAGGCGACGCCGAGGGTCGCGCGACCTTGGCCACCCACAGATGCACAAACCCTAGATCCCTTGGCCCAAGCGACTAGACCCGCGATTGTTGGCTGAGGCCGTCGGCAACCATGGGGCATTAGACAGACGACTAGATCTAAAACGAACGATGCCAGGTGCAGTCGACACCTCCTCGCCCGTGGCCGATAGGGCCGTGAAGGCCCTCGTTCAGATCTGGTGAGGGCCTTCGTGCCCTCGACCACGGCCACAGAGGCCGCGACGGCCATCGCTGAGGATCGTCGCGACCTTGCCGGCCCAGGGCGAGCCGGCCGATGCCCGTGGGTTGGCCAATCATCGCCGGTGAGGGTTGCCGGAATCTCTCTTCTTCAAACCGACGAGAATGCCCTAGAAGACCATTTGCCATGTCCCTAGAACTAGCGATGAAGACTGTCCAGTGAGAATGATAAAAATGACGTGTCGCTAAAAAATAAATAAAATAATGATAAAAAATTCCACGTATGATGATTTACCGGAATTGACACTCAAGTGATCCACTTTCGCCGGAAGTGATACTCAAGTGATCCATATTTAAAAGTTGAGGCACTCAGGTGATCGAAAAAAAAGTTAAGGCACTCAAGTGATCCCTACACAAAAGTTGTGGCACTTCTACTGTTCTTACCCCTATCCTGAAGTACCCATGATTATAATGAGATTATTAGTGAAAGAATCTCCTAATTATTTTATTAATCTCCTTATGTTATGTTAGGGCCTAAGATAAGTTGAACTGCAGATGCTGGCAAAGTTTCTCCTGCATTAGAAGCTGCAAAAGTTACTGTAAAGCATGGTTATAAAGTTGTAAGAATTATAACCATCAATTTGTCATCCATCAAATGAGTTGCAAACCAATATTGTTAAAGTACGAAAATCTTCTGCTATTTTCGCTTGACGGAGCCGCAGAAGGCCCGATAGGACAGGCGAGCTAGAGTCCTAAGTTACCAATTATGCATTATTTTTTATCCTAAAAAAAGATGCAACGTCATTTTGCATTATTGCTGAATGATGAAAATATTAAAGGGTATATCCATGAAATATATTGTTTGCATGGATTTAGACCCTTGATAGTAATTAGTTGTGGATGGTTATTAAGTGCTAGAAAAGGGGAAAACTTTAAAATTCGGCATAAGGACAGATCAAGTGTCAATATTTGTGTACGGCACTTACTCAATGTCAATATTTTTTTATCACTTAATTGTCAAATCGAAAAAAAAAACGATCACGTTGATGCCAACGGCGAGAAATTCCAACGACTTCATCGTAGTTGGCATTTAAATATTCATTTAAAAAAAGAATTTGGTACATAAAAGACCTAAAAGACGAACACTATATTGCCAACTCGGGAAAAAATGATCACTTTAATGTCAATGGCAAGAAATTTTGGCTATCTCACTAGAGTGGGTACTTAAATAATTTTTTTAATAAAAAATTAACACTTAAGTGATCCAAAAAAAATATTAGAATCAAAGTGAGCATCGTAAATAAATATTAGCACTTAATGTATCCTTTTGTCCTTAAAATTCTCTACTTTAATCTCAATACTGTAAGTACTTCCAACAGAAAAAAGAAGAAAACTGACACTAGTATTGACACAACAAACCAGATTCTTAAATAATCAAATCTTACTTGTGCGATTATTCCTCTTTTCTAGTTGAAGCACATTGAATATTCTTTCTCAGCCTACCCAGCGTATTCCGTTGTTGTCAACAGATGTTGTATCAAGGTTCCACCAGTCCTGATTTCGTTTTGATTGTTTAATTGGTGCAGCACCTACTACCAAAAATTTCTACGATTCCAAATCCTAGACTGTACTCTAAAGTTTTAGAAGGCAAAGCAAAAGATTCTGCAAATTAGACTTTTCAATGATAGCTTAACTAATATAAGCAGCATAATTCCTATCTCAAGAGCGACGTTTGCTTAAAGAAGAGCAAATCAATTGATTTTCTTTCCAAAAGCCAGTCATTACAGCTTCGTTCCATACATTGGTCACTGCGATGATAGAAGGTCGATTTAGTAACTTCATCCGGTGCAATTGTCGGACTATGAGAATCACAAGCGTATATCCATAAAAAGATTTGCCTCCAAAGTGGAATAGTGACATTTAGTTGTGGACTGGTCAAGTGTTAGGAAGTGGAAAACAATAATACATTGTTGCTCCTTTAGTCAGTATTCTAAGGCTTCGTTGCTGTTAGTACTTAAATTTTCTTTGAAAACCCAATTCTAGTTTCGAAACAATCAACCGGTTCTAACTACTCCAATCTTTCCGGTGCAACAATCCATCTTCTTCTACATGATGCTCAATGTTTTTCGGATGCAGATTGACAATCCTTCCTCAATCTACTTCAGCATATTCCTTTGTAGAGATACCATGTTAGGGTTGTGGCCGCTGGCCAGTCCAATTTTCATCACCTTTGCCTCTTTAACTGGTACAGTAGACACTGCATAATAGGCAACCCCGGTTGCATTCTCAAATTCATTGTTATACATATGCTCCTCTTACGTAGAACAGACTCTGAAATTCGGAGAAGATTGCACAAATGACATCTTAAAAGGTAATTGTCATGTTGACCGTTAACTGTATAACAAGGATAGCATCACCACTGAGATGACCTGATACGAGTGTGCTAAAGTATACGACAACAACGTATGCAAGAGATGGATTCCACGTTGATCATAGCATACAATTCATAGTTCAGTAGATAAGGGGAAAAGGACACTTTTGATACCAAAAGTTGTATAAGAGACCACTTTAATGGCCATAAGTTTTAATCTGACCACTTAACTACAATGTTTCTAACTTGGATAGGATTGTACATGATAAGAAATCTAAGAAATTTATCATATGCTATATATTGTTTGATGAACTGCGGCTATAAAGTTAGGTAAATAGAGGCAATACACAGTCGGGCTTGTTTTACTGGAATATGTGCTCTCGAAACTATTTAGCAAAGAGTTCTGATGAGTGAATTATTATTGAGCAGAGGTTTGTATCATCTAAATTTAGGTGCGAGATTGATAAAAAACACAGTAGAACTATATGTCTTAATTTGGAGTCTATCTTTTGAGAATGACCCGCTGGCCTTACTCGTTGTCTTGTCGAGTGAGTAAACAAGTACTAAATAAATGAAATTTTTTAACCTCTCTTCACATGTTTAATATGCACTGATGCCGGTCGCCTAATAGAGTTAACTTGAAAGTCGAAGATCAACCTTGAGCTTCTCATAATACGTTCGGACTCCTTTTGAATGTTGAAAATGTTCAAACGATAAAAAAAAAAAAAAAACTAGGGACATGATATTATATTATGTCAAACTATTGATTAAAGTACGAGGCGGTGACGATGCTCGGCAGCAACTTTTCCATTGAAGTCAACATGGGACGCTGACGTTTGTTATTATTATTGTTGTTTTTTGGTGGGATGAGATGGTGATGTTAAGAGGTTGATGGTGTAAGCTAATGGTAAGAAAATTATTTAAAAAGTCCTAAACATGATGCTGCCAATTAAATCTTAATTTTTGTTTATTAATACAATGAGAAATCATAAATTAATACAGTTGTGACAAATTCACTCCAAATTATTTTTTACCATAGAAGTCTCAAACTGATGCATATGTAATAAATTTGCCCAAAACTATTTTTTTACTACAAAAATCCTCAATTGATATACATGTGATAAATTTTTGCCCCAAAGTGATACATTAGTGACAAATTTACTCTTTGTTAATTTTCAAGAAATTTTACCATCAAATTGTCGAACTAGATGGCATCTCCCAGTTGATGGGTATATCGATTTGAGGTTTTTACCCTATATTTGTCACACGTGAATTAATTTGAGATTTTTCGAATTATTAACTCAATTTAATGTAAATCAATAGAGGGTAATTTTGTCACAAATATATAAGTTTAGAGTAAATTTGTCACAAATGTACCAATTTAGAGTTTTTGGTAGTAAAAGTAAGTTTAGGATAAATTTTCACAGGTGTACAAGTTTAGAGTTTTACATGACCAAAAAAATATTTTGGGATAAATTTGTCACATGTGTACCAGTTTAGGGCTTTTCGCAGTATCAACTCTTTTTTTTTATCAATCCAGTCATAAATTTTTTCATTTTGCCAATTCAGCCCGTTCTTCCAATTTTAACTAGGAACGGTTGAAGTGTTTTCTACGTTGACCATGTCATACTATTCGGGTTTTAAGCAAGGTAAGATCTGGAAAATGAGTTGGGGGAATTCAAAATCCCCAGACAAGTTCGAAATTTTCCCAGAAATGCAACATTGATAATGCCATCAATTGCCTGCGGTAGGCTTGACTCGTTTCTTCGTCTATTAAAGTCATTCACAACACTTGCAAGGTGTCGGAGTTATTGATCCTGATCGGTTAAACATCCTGTCTCACTGTGCCTCGATACTTTGTTGTGACATCAAATCCTTCACCATTGATTTGAAACTTCACGGCAGAAGATTGAGTAATTAGGATTCTCATACCTTACAATACCCTAGATCCATAGCTTACAATACCTAGGTCCATCTCGAGAGTTTATTGTAACTTTTACTTTATTGTCAGATCTGGAGTAGGATGAATTTGCTGCTTGTTAGTACTAGTATGCGAAAGAATCTGTATCATCAGCAGCTCGGTATTGGAACGAGCCAATTCAAGTGGGCGAGATTGGGACAGATATTAATAGTATAGAAGATCAGATTGCATTGGCATCAACATGTTAACTACCATAGCGTACGAAGCAGAATGGTTAGTCTGTTGCTTTCCCGTTAGGAGATTGAGGTAATTTGAGTTAAGAACGAGGAAATTTATTGGGTGGCTGTTGGAAAATCTGTACCGACTCTAATATCGAAGGACAATTGCTTAACTTCTTAGACATTTTTTTTTGTCAATGTTTCTGTGCTTTGTGGAGAGAAATATGAGATGTGCATGAGTCCTGGCATCTATAAATAGGCATCATTTCGAAGCAAGTATTGGCATCCATCAGAGCACCCGAGAGTAGGTAAAACAGAGGCAGAAGAAAATCGAAATGACGAGTAGGGTTCGGCTTTCCGCCAGTTTCGCACTCTTGGCTCTGGCGCTGTCCTTTGCCAACGCCTATGACCCAAGTCTCCTGCAGGACATCTGTGTCGCAGTCAACGAACCCAAGAATGCTTGTAAGCTTGCCTTTCCCTTCCTTGGTAGAAACTCTCCGAATTAGTACACCTTCTCTTGATCTCGGAGTAGTTATCTGATACTCTTACTGGGTGCAGTGGGGAAGCTCATCAGGCGTTACGATTGATTTTTTAAACAAGACATCCTGTACACTAATTTCAAACAAAACAAGACAATGAAGTTAACAAAACCATAACATATCTCATTCTTGGTGCTGCTAGGATGTGCCTCAAAGTTATATGTTAGCAACATTTTCCTCTTAACAGAAACCCCTCTCTATGCAGTGTTTGTGAATGGAAAGTTCTGCAAGAACCCCGTTCTTACCACAGCCAACGACTTCCTCTTTTCTGGCCTCCAAGTTCCCAGAAGCACGGCCAATCCAGTGGGCTCCACAGTCACCCCGGTGTTTGTAGACCAGCTACCAGGACTCAACACTCTCGGCATTTCCATGGCTCGTATTGACTATGGAATAGGTGGTTTAAATCCTCCTCACATTCACCCTCGTGGCACTGAGATTTTGCTTGTCCTTGAGGGCACTCTCTATGTGGGCTTTGTCACGTCCAACCAACTGAACAATACTTTCTTTGAAAAAGTCATCCACCCCGGAGATGTTTTTGTTTTCCCAATCGGGACGATTCACTTCCAGCTCAATATTGGAAAGACCAACGCAGTCGCGATCGCTGGTCTTAGCAGCCAAAACCCAGGAGTCACCACGGTTGCTAATGCCCTGTTCAGTGCCAAACCTCCTATTTCCCCTGAGGTACTAGCCAAGGGGTTCCAGGTAGATGAGAAGCTTGTTGAAACACTTCAGAAAAAGTTTTGGTACTACAATTAGCCTGAGAGATGCATCTGACAATGGCGTCATTTCTGTGTACTTGAATAAAAGAACTTTAAATTGTCTGATGAAGTTCCTACTTCAAGCATAAGAAAGTTTCCTTCTTGTAACATCTTATATTGGTTTCAGTATAATAAAACTGTTGTTTTCTGCACAATCCACTCGTGATGAATTTATTTCATGGAACTAAGACAGACAACGACAGCTATGATGCAGTTTTCCTCGTACCCATATTGGCAAGTTTCCTAAAGTCCCGCTGAATGTAATGAGAATACTAGTGAATGAGAGAGATTACTAGTGAACGAATCTCATAATCGATTTATTATTCTCCTTAAGTTAAACGAATCTCACGATCGATTTATTATTCTCCTTACGCTATCTTAGGTACTAAGATTAATTGTATTGCAGATTCTGGTAATGTTTCTCCTGCATTAGTGGCTGCATAAGCTACTGTAAAGCATGGTTATAAAGTTGTAAGAACTATGACCATCAATTTGTCATCCGTCAAATGAGTTGCAAACCAATTTTGTTAACGTACGAAAATCTTCTGTTATTTTCGCTTGACGGATCTGCGGAAGGCCTGATAGGACAAGCGAGCTGAAGTCCAAAACTACCAATTAGGCATTATTGTTTATCCTAAAAAAAAAGATGCAGCATCGTTTTGCGTTATTGCTGAAAAATGATCAAAATATTAAAGGGTGTATCCACACAAAAAAATTATTTGCATCGATGCTGGGCCTTGATAGTAATTAGTCGTGGATGGTTATCAAGGTTGTTGGTCTCGTGTTAGAAAAAGGGAAAAATCTTAAAATTTCGGCATAAGGACAGGTCAAGTATCAATATTTGTGTATGGATCCCACTTTAATTAATGCTAAAATATATATATAGAAACAATGGTGAGAAATTCCAGCAATATCACTAGAGTTAGTACTTAAATAATCTTATTTTTTTTAAACGATATTGAATGATAAAAAAAATATATTGATACCAAAGTGAGCACCATACGCAAAATTAGCACTTGATGTGTCCTTTTACTTTTAGAATACTCTACTTTAATATCAGTATTGTAAGTACTTGCAACAGAGAAAAGGAAAAAAAAAATTGACACTAGTATTGATACAACAAACCAAAGCTAATCCAATCTTTCTAGTGAAATTATTACTCTTCTCCAGTTGAAGCACATTGACTGTTCTTTCTCAGCCTACCCAGCATATTCGGGAAAAGTGCACTGCAAGTGCCTCAACTTTCGTACGACGTGCACTTAAGTGCCTTAACTTTCAAAGTGTTCACTTGAGCGCCGAAACTTTTAAAAAGCATTCACTTGAGTATCAACTTCTTTTAAAATCATTCAGTTCGGTGCCAAATCTGACGTGGCTCACCGAAAATCCGACACGTGACATTTTTAATTATTATTTGTGCTGACGTGACTCATCGGAGTTGGCACTAAAGTGAACGATTTTAAAAGAAGTTGGAACTCAAGTGAACGCTTTTTAAAAGTTTAGGCACTCAAGTGAACACTTTAAAAGTTAAGACACTTAAGTGCACGAGTTGAAAAAAAGTTAGCACTCAGGCGAACACTTTAAAAGTTAAGCCACTTAAGTGCACGCTGTACGAAAGTTAAGGTATTTGCAGTGTACTTTTCTCCAGCATATTCGGTTGTTGTCAACAGATGCTGTATTAAGGTTCCACCAGTCCTGATTTCATTTTGATTGTTTAATTGGTGCAGTTGGTTAATTGGTGCAGCACCAACAATCAAAAATAGGCAGTTTTCTACTACAATTCCAAATCCTAGACTGTACTCTAAAGTTTTAGAAGGCAAGGCAAAAGATTCCACAAATTAGACTTTTCAATGATAGCCTAACTAATGATAAGCTGCATAATTCCAATCTCGAGATTGGCGTTTTCTTAAAGAAGAGCAAATCAATTGATTTTCATTCCAAAAGCCCGTCAGTACAGCTTTGTTCCAAAACCCTGGTCACTGCGACGATAGAAGGTCGATTTAGTAAGTGTAACTTCATCCGGCATAATTATCGGACGATGAGAATATCAAGCATATCTATAAAATGAATTGTCTCCAAAGTGGAATAGAGATGTTTAGTTGTGGACGGGTCAAGTGTTAGGAAGTGGAAAATAATGATACATTGTTGCTCCTTTAGTCAGTATTCTAAGGCTTCATTGCTATTAGTACTTCGATTAATCTATCAAAACCTAATACTAATTTCGATGAAGGGTTACGAATCGAAACAACTCTTCATTCCTCATTTAATTTTTTTATGGCGCTGTCCGACGGCTCAGCGATGACCAATGGCGGCGAAGATACGATAGCGGAGGAGGCTGGAGTTCGGATATGGCCGTGCGAAGTGGAGGAGTGGCGGTGTGGGTTGGCGCGGCTCGATTTGCCCACAAACGCCGAAACAGGGTAGGAGACTTCTCAGCAGCTTCGACGGCTCGCGGCGGCTGGCAACTGTCACGCCCCGACTCTCGAGCCCGCGACATCCCTTGCCAAATCGCCACGAGATCACGAAGGATAACGTCCCAGGCGCGTTATCGACCTATTAACTATATACACATGCAGAAACGAATTACTCCCAGACAACATATAACAGACAGGGATAAATTAGCAAGGAATACATACCGAAGCAATTTATCAAAAGCTAATCACATCACAACCAGACAGCAGATGAGTCTTAACCCTACTGAGCTATTAACAGATAACCCCACACTTCGGGGTGGTTTACTAAGACCTCAAAAGGGTATACGGTCAGGTACGGTTAATTTCTCATCTACTTCAAAAAGGATACTCCCACGTCTATGCTTCGGTATCCACGAGTCTTCTTCACTTGGGACATGAAAGTGGTTCCCACAACATGGTGAGATATAAATCTCAGTGAATCGAGCCTAAACTCGGTTAGGAAACTGATTCACCCAGGCATCCTAGCAACAAGCTCACATAGACACATAATATAACCATCCACAGTCACAACATCATAAACACCCACATGCATACTTACCAGCCTTCAGCCATACATAATGCAATGCTTGACTTGACCCAAAAGTCATATCAGTCAATCACTCAGACAATGCATCGCATCCACAAGTATGCACAGGACACCACACAAGTCCATTTATTAACGATGATCACGCCCACGGCCTAATGAGAGGATCGACGCGAATAGCATGATCGACTCTCACAATTAATGCGTACCTGCACTCCTCTGGAAGGACCAGGCTATGTTCCTTTTCCCTCACGGCAACGGCTACTACAAGCGGTTAACACGAATAATCTCGTCCAGTTAGGCCACACAAAGGCTCGAATTCGTGCAATAATCCTTTATTAGCCAATTTAATTTATAAACGTCGATCGATCGCTCGTCTCTAACCTATCGCTCGCTCGCGATCACATAACGGCAATCCACAATCAATCGATTCAATCTATCAATCAATTAGCCACAGACGACCTAGGCTAAACCGAACAACTTAATCGATCGTGACCATTTATCCTAAACCCGATTTCTATTTAAACCGACCACGATCGCGCTATATAAATACCCTAATCGACTATTCGTCTAATCCTAGACGCAATTAGCGCCCTAACCAAGGTTTAGGGTCAACTCACTATCAAGCTATCTCGGCGGTCTCGAAAACGACGACGGCGGGTCGCGGCAACGGCGACGACGACTCTCGATTTCCTAACGAACCCTCGGGTTTAACGGCTCAACAAGTGACAACTCCACCCCACAGCTGCTATGACACGTCGGGGAGGTCCGGTAAGGGTCGGCGGACGGCGGCGGAGCTCCGGCGACCTAAAACAGAACCCGGTCAGAGGCGAAACAAGGGAAAATAAGGCTGTCTTGTGGCGGACAACGGCCTCGAGGACCAAGGCAAGGCCGGGAGGGGCTGGGAAACTCACCAGCAGGTCGAGGGGGACCTTCGAGACCGGCTAGGGGCGGCGGACGGCGGCTGGGCAGACCCAAACAGAACCGGTCCCAAAACAGGGGACCGGCGCGACAGAAACAGGGGAGGTCTGGTCGGGGGTCTTCCGACCTCCATGGGAAACGGTCGGCCGAGGCCAGCTTCGAGGGAGGAGAGGGAGGTCTGAGGTGGCCGTCGGCGCTGGCGGTGAACGGCAGAAGGCGATGGAAACGGTTGGAACAGAAGCAAAATGCGGTAGACCCCAAAACAGGGTACTGCGGTTTTAAACGCCCCTCACGGCGGCTCCGGCGGGCAACAACCGGAGGGAAGGCATCAGGGAGGTCGGAGGACGGTGGCGTGGTGGTGGTTGGCGTCGGTGGCGACACGGGTGGCCAGATGAGGTGATAGAAGCTCACGGTTCTTGGGGGCCGAAAACAGGGGGTTCGGGCCGGGGCTTCTACGGCGGTTTCCCGGCTGTCGGGCGGTCAACGGCGGCTGGGATGGGGTCGACCGTGGTGGTGGCGGTCTGCTGGAGGTCGGCGGTGGTGATGGTCGCACAAAAAATCCACAGAGAAGGAAGAGGAGGAGCTCGGCAAGGGATGTTCTCAAAAATGAAAAAGTGAGAGAGATTAGCGTGTGAGAAAGAGAAATCGGCAGAGAGAGTGAGAGAAGAAAGAGACCGTGAGTGGTGGGAGGATTGACCCTTGACTAGAGTGGTTGAGTGAAATGAGGGATTTGACCATGGGGCCCACCAATAATTCAAAAATTTTGTCCATTGTGCATAAAGAAAGGGCAAAATGGTCATTCGGTAAATCGGGACTGAAAATGAATTTTGGGATACTGACGGAGGGTAATTTCACAGGCCGGGCTCGGTCAAGATCAGGTGCGGGCTCGAGAATCGAATTCTATTTTGTGACGACTAGGAATTTCGAAACCTAACCTAAACCGACTAGCGTTTCAGAAAATCATCCAATTTCGTCTCTTAAATTCTTACGGTCCAAAATCATTTTCCCGACTGAGATTCAATTCAATTTCTTTTCATTGAATTCAGGCACTTATAAGGGGTGAATTTTCGGGGCGTCACAACTCTCCCCACCTTAGGAAATTGCGCCCTCGAAATTACAGCACAACCCCAACTACTCAAAAAGATAAGGGTAACTACTCTTCATCACTTCCTCATTCTCCCAAGTAGCTCATTCGGTACCATGGTGTTGCCAAACTACCTTGACCAATGGAATCGTCTTACTTCGAAGCACTTGATCTTTCCTGTCAATGATCCTGACTGGTCTCTCCATGTACGAGGCTCGCTCATCTAGTTCAATCTCTTCATAACTTAGCACATGAGCAGGGTCCAGCTCATATTTCCTCAACATAGACACGTGGAAGACGTTATGCACTTGAGCAAGTCTCGGCGGCAATGCAAGACGATAAGCCAAGTTCCCAATCCACTCCAGAATCTCGAACGATCCAACGTACCTTGGGCTCAGCTTCCCTTTCTTGCCAAAGCGAGATGTACCTCTCATAGGCGACACCTTCAAAAAGACATGGTCGCCCACTTGAAACTCCAAAGGTCTGCGCCTCCTATCGACGTAACTCTTCTGGCGACTCTGAGCTGTCTTCAGTCTGTCTCTGATTACTTTAACTGCTTCCATTGACTGTTCCACCAACTCAGGTCCAGTTATCTTCCTTTCACCAACTTCCTCCCAGCAGACTGGCGTCCTACAAGCTCTGCCATACAATGCCTCGAAAGGCGCCATCTTAATGCTATGCTGGTAATTGTTATTGTAGGCAAACTCTACCAAATGCAACTGTTCCTCCCAACTACCTCTAAAATCCAAAACACATGCCCTCAACATGTCATCCAGTGTCTGAATCGTCCTTTCAGACTGGCCATCTGTCTGCGGGTGATAGGATGTACTGAACTGCAGTTTTGTCCCCAAAGCTGTTTGCAGACTCTTCCAAAAGGTGGCAGTAAACTTAGGGTCTCGATCAGAAGTAATCGTCACTAGCACTCCATGCAATCTTATAATGTGCCTCACATACAGATCTACATACCTATCCAAGGCAAAGTCCTTTCTCACTGGAATGAAGTGCGCTGACTTCGTCAATCTGTCTACCACAACCCAGATTGAATCATGTCCTCTTTGACTCCTTGGCAATCCCATCACAAAATTCATCGTGATATGCTCCCATTTCCACTCTGGAATCTCCAAAGGCTACAGCAGTCCTCCAGGTTTACAATGCTGCGCCTTGACCTGCTGACAGATCAAACACTTAGCCACATGCTTGGCTATATCCGCTTTCATGCCATTCCACTAGTAGTGTTGCCTTAGGTTTTGATACATTTTCGTACTTCCCGGATGGATACTATAATTGCTACGATGTGCTTCCGATAAAATCTCATCCCTTAGACTTTCATCGGCAGACACAACCAAATGTCCTCTGAACTTCAGTATTCCATCCTTCGCTACTTAAAAGTCGACCCTTCTCTTAGCTGAGTCCTCTTGAAGGATCTTCTGAATGGTGGGGTCCGTCGACTGCAGGCTCTTAATCGTAATCTGCACTTCTGGCTCAATCCTCAAGGTAGCCATAAGACACGATAGGTGACTTAATTCCAACTTAAAGTCTGAGTCTCTCACTTGCTCAAGCAAACGCCATCCATGCACCTGTAATTGAGCAATCACTGATTTTCTACTGAAGGCATCAGCAACTTTATTGGCCTTACCCGGATGATACAGGATCTCACAGTCATAATCCTTAAGCAACTCCATCCATCGACGTTGCCTCATGTTCAACTCCTTCTGAGAAAACAGATACTTCAGACTCTGGTGATCGGTATACACCTGAAAACTTTCCCCAATCATATAGTGTCTCCAGATCTTTAAAGCAAACACGACCGCAGCCAACTCCAGATCATGCGTCGGGTAGTTCAACTCATGTAGTCTCAACTGACGAGATGCATATGCTACTACTCTGCCATGCTGCATCAAGACACAACCCAATCCTCTAAGCGAAGCATCGCTATAAATCTCGAATCCTCTAGGACCAGACGGAATTGTCAGTACAGGAGCCGTAGTTAGCCTATGCTTAAGCTCTTGGAAACTACGCTCGCACCTGTCTGTCCATTCAAACCTCACATCCTTCTTCAGCAGCTTAGTCAAAGGCGATGCCATAGCTGAAAACCTCTCCACGAAACGCCTATAATAGCCAACCAACCCTAAGAAGCTTCTGATCTCTGTAACTGTCGTCAGTCTTGGCCAATTCATAACTGCCTCAATCTTAGATGGATCCACAGAAATACCTTCACCAGAAACCACATGGCCTAGAAACGCCACGCGAGCTAACCAAAACTCGCACTTGCTAAACTTGGCATACAACTGATGCATTCTCAAAGTTTCCAACACAATCCTTAGATGTTGCTCATGATCCGTAGAACTCTTCGAGTACACCAGAATGTCATCTATGAAAACAATCACGAAGCGATCCAAGAACTCTCTAAATACTCTGTTCATCAGATCCATGAAAGCAGCGGGAGCATTTGTCAAACCAAACGGCATCACAATGAACTCATAATGTCCATAACGAGTCTTGAATGCTGATTTCGGTATATCTTCCTTTCTGATTCTCAATTGATGATATCTTGTCCGTAGATCAATCTTAGAAAATACCGATGCTCCCTGCAACTGATCGAACAAATCCTCAATCCTCGGCAATGGGTACTTATTCTTTATCGTCACCTGATTCAGCTGCCTATAGTCGATACACAATCTCAAGGACCCATCCTTCTTCTTAACAAATAACACAGGCGCTCCTCAAGGTGATGCACTAGGGCGAATGAACCCTTTATCCAACAACTCTTGCATCTGTACCTTGAGTTCCTTCAGTTTAGACAATGCCATCCTATATGGCGCCTTAGAGATCGGCTCCGTCCCAGGAGCTAACTCTATCACAAACTCGATTTCCCTTTCTGGTGGCAAACCAGGTAAATCCTGAGGAAAAACATCTGGAAACTCGTATACAACAGCAATATCCTAAAACTTGAGTTCCTTAACAGACGTATCAACCACAGAAGCCAAATAACCTTGGCAACCACTCTCCAACAGTCGGGTCGCCTCTAACGACGATATCATCACAGTCGAGGTTCCTCCTCGATTACCCACGAACTCAAAGCTAGTATCATTCAATGGACTAAACCGAATCACCTTATTAAAGCAATCCATCGTGGCCTTTTGCTTTGTCAGCCAATCCATTCCCACAATCAGATCAAAATCGTACATCTCTAGTACAATCAGATCTATCCTACTTTCATGACCATCCATAACAAGTCTACAATCAGGACAGCTAATTACAGCTACTACACTATCCTTTAACGGCGTAGACACTTTAAACATAACATCCAAAGGCACCAAGCTCAAATTAGACAACTTAACAAACTGGTCCGCAACGAACGAATGCGTGGCACCCGGATCAAATAAAGAATAAGCTACTTGGTTGTGCAAGAGGACCGTACCTGTAACGGTCGGCGAATCCTTGAAAGTTTTGCGGCGCAGTTCCTCCTAGTGGTCCTCCTTGTGGTGGCGCCTGCCTGCCCTGCTGCCTCTGCGGGCAGTCCTTCACCTGATGGTCCAGCTGGCCAAAACCAAAACAGGCCCCGCTTTTAAAAAGGCACGGGTCAGAACCATGCCTTTGGTGGCACAGGCGGCACACCTCGCTCTGGAGAAAGAAAGGCTTACTGATCGCTCCTATGCGATTAGGTGGGATGTGATGCTTGCCTCTAAACATCGGCTTTTTTTCCCTGCTTCTTTTCAAATCTGCTCGTGGGCGTGAACCGCGACCCAGACGCGACGGTCCTTTCAGCCAAGTCGTGCTCCACTATCAGCGCCCTCTCATAAAGATCATCGTAGTCCTGAAGGTTCAATGGTGCCAGTGTACTCTTAATCTCGGGCTTCAGTCCATCCTTGAACCTTCTAGTCCTGTCCTCAAGGTCCTCAATCAATTTTGGAGCATACTTAGACAGTTCCGAAAACTTGGCCTCATATTGGTCGACCGTCATCTGATTCTGGCGGAGGCGGCCGAACTCAGCCATCTTCTGTTCTCTAGCTGTCTTCGAGAAGAACTTATTAGTAAAAGCTTCCACGAAGGTATTCCACACCGGAACCGTACCCTCAGGGAAAACCCTACCTTTGACAGCTCTCCACCAAGTACTAGCATTTCGTTGGAGCTGGTAGACGGCCAGGACAACCATATCCTCATTCGAACACCTCAGCAAGTTGAACGTTTTCTCTAACCCTTCGATCCATTGGGTGGCAACTTCCGGGTCTCCACTTCTAGTGAACTGTGGCGGCTTCAACTTGAGAAACTATTCCACCAGCTTTTGAGCCCTACGCTCCTCACACCCAAGTGCAGGTGGTGGATTCACTAGTAGAACTGCAGGTGGAACCACAGGTGGGGCTTCAGCGGCAGCAACAGCAGCTGCAGCCTGATTCCTAACTTGCTGCCCCATCAAATCTCCAATGGCTCAAAAGGCTTGCATAACTTCAGCCATAGTTGGTTCACGCCTTGCAGGCGCGGCAGCAGGGGCTACGACAGGAGGTGCAACAGCGGGTGCAACAGGCGGTGCGACAGACGGTGCTCCTCCAACATCAACAAGCTCTTCAACTGGCCTCACAGGCCTCCTAAGAGGTGTCCGGGGTGCTCTCTTACCGCGTTCGCTCATTTTGCAGAAATGATACGGAATCATGCTTACCCCAAAGCAAAACGAAGTCAAAAGGCAATCCCAAAAACTTACCACACAATTAACAATCACAGGTACAAAGATAAAATCCTACTAACTATCCCATTTCCCAGCGCTCCTTATTACTCCAGGCCAATGACCAGATGGATCAGGCTAACCTTGCTCTGATACCACCTTGGGCGGGGATGTCACGCCCCGATTCTCGAACCCGCGACATCCCTTGCCAAATCGCCATGAGGTCACGAAGGATAACGTCCCAGGCGCGTTATCGACCTATTAACTATATACGCATGCGGAAACGAATTACTCCCAGACAACATATAACAGACAGGGATAAATTAGCAAGGAATACATACTGAAGCAATTTATCAAAAGCTAATCACATCACAACCAGACAGCAGATGAGTCTTAACCCTACTGAGCTATTAACAGATAACCCCACACTTCGGGGTGGCTCACTAAGACCTCAAAAGGGTATACGGTCAGGTACGGTTAATTTCTCATCTACTTCAAAAAGGGCACTCCCACGTCTATGCTTCGGTATCCACGAGTCTTCTTCACTTGGGACCTGAAAGCGGTTCCCACAACGGGGTGAGATATAAATCTCAGTGAATCGAGCCTAAGCTCGGTTAGGAAACTGATTCACCCAGGCACCCTAGCAATAAGCTCACATAGACACATAATATAACCATCCACAGTCACAACATCATAAACACCCACATGCATACTTACCAGCCTTCAGCCATACATAATGCAATGCTCGACTTGACCCAAAAGTCATGTCAGTCAATCACTCAGACAATGCATCGCATCCACAAGTATGCATAGGACACCACACAAGTCCATTTATTAACGATAATCACGCCTACGGCGTAATGAGAGGATCGACGCGAATAGCATAATCGATTCTCACAATTAATGCGTACCCGCACTCCTCTGGCAGGACCAGGCTACGTTCCTTTTCCCTCACGGCAACGGCTACTACAAGCGGTGTATCCAGTGCATCTTGCACGGCACGGCAAGTAGGCATCCCTAAACGGGGCGTCGGTCCATCACAAGCTGCGATCGGCATCCAATAATCCCTTAAAATCGTACGTACCATACGGGGCATGAATTATCGTGCTTCTAGCAAGTCGTGTAATTCCATACGATCAGTACGGTGTGTGCGATTAGTATAGTACGAGCTTACCAGGAAAACTCACCATCGTTCCATCATATGACCATACATTGCACCCGCTATATCATTCAATTTTATTCTCTTTGATTTAGGCCGGATGCTCACACAACGTGCTCAAAGACTCGGCCCACTGCCATTTACATGCTAAAAACATATTTCTTTGATTTTGCGCACGGTCATATGCATATGCAGACTATCAATTAGACACTGCAATCACGAATGGAACGATTAACTCCCAAACGAATGCCAATTCACTCAATAAACAGTCCAGGCATTCAATCAAACATATCAACGAGGCGATCACTCCAATAAAGGCCATAAATTCCAACACGAATAATCTCGTCCAGTTAGGCCACACAAAGGCTCGAATTCGTGCAATAATCCTTTATTAGCCGATTTAATTTATAAACGTCGATCGATCGCTCGTCTCTAACCTATCGCTCGCTCGCGATCATATAGCGGCAATCCATAATCAATCGATTCAATCTATCAATCAATTAGCCACAGATGACCTAGGCTAAACCGAACAACTTAATCGATCGTGGCCATTTATTCTAAACCCGATTTCTATTTAAACCGACCACGATCGCACTATATAAATACCCTAATCGACTATTCGTCTAATCCTAGGCGCAATTAGCGCCCTAACCAAGGTTTAGGGTCAACTCACTATCAAGCTATCTCGACGGTCTCGAAAACGACGACGGCGGGTCGCGGCGATGACGGCAATGACTCTCGATTTCCTAACGAACCCTCGGGTTTAACGGCTCAACAAGAGACAACTCTACCCCACAGCCGCTAAGACACGTCAAGGAGGTCCGGCAAGGGTCGGTGGACGGCGGCAGAGCTCCGGCGACCTAAAACAGAATCGGGTCAGGGGAAAAAGGGCTGTCTTGTGGCGGACAACGGCCTCGAGGACCAAGGCAAGGCCGGGAGGGGATGGGAAACTCACCAGCAGGTCGAGGGGGACCTTCGAGACCGGCTAGGGACGGCGGACAGCGGCTAGGCAGACCCGAACAGAACCGGTCCCAAAACAGAGGACCGGCGCGACAGAAACAAGGGAGGTGTGGTTAGGGGTCTTCCGACCTCCACGGGTGACGGTCGACTGTGGCCAGCTTCGAGGGAGGAGAGGGAGGTCTGAGGTGGCCGTCAGCGCCGGCGGTGAACGGTAGAAGGCGGCGGAAATGGCTGGAACAAAAGCAAAACGCGGTAGACCCCAAAACAGGGCACTGCAGTTTTAAACGCCCCTCGCGGCGGCTCCGGCGGGCAACGACCGGAGGGAAGGCGTCAGGGAGGTCAAGGGGAGGTCGGAGGACGGTGGCGTAGTGGTGGTTGGCGTCGGTGGCGACACGGGTGGCCGGAGGAGGTGATAGAAGCTCACGGTTCTTAGGGGCCGAAAACAGGGGGTTCGGCTCTGGGCTTCTACGGCGGTTTCCCGGCTGTCGGGCAGTCAACGGCAGCTGGGAAGGGGTCGACCGTGGTGGTGGCGGTCTGCTGGAGGTCGGCGGTGGTGATGGTCGCACAAAAAATCCACAGAGAAAGAAGAGGAGGAGCTCGGCAAGGGATGTTCTCAAAAATGAAAAAGAGAGAGAGATTAGCGTGTGAGAGAGAGAAATCGGCAGAGAGAGTGAGAGAAGAAAGAGACCGTGAGTGGTGGGAGGATTGACCCTTGACTAGAGTGGTTGAGTGAAATGAGGGATTTGACCATGGGGGCCCACCAATAATTCAAAAATTTTGTCCTTTGTGCATAAAGAAGGGGCAAAATGGTCATTCGGTAAATCGGGACTGAAAATGAATTTTGGGATACTGACGGGGGGTAATTTCACAGGCCGGGCTCGGTCAAGATTAGGTGCGGGCGCGAGAATCGAATTCTATTTTGCGACGACTAGAAATTTCGAAACCTAACCTAAACCGAGTAGCGTTTCAGAAAATCATCCAATTTCGTCTCTTAAATTCTTACGGTCCAAAATCATTTTCCCGATTGAGATTCAATTCAATTTCTTTTCATTGAATTCAGGCATTTACAATGGGTGAATTTCTGGGGCGTCACAGCAACGGAGTCGGAGGATCGTCAAAGGTGGTGAGCAGTGGCTAGAGGTGGCGGTGGTCCAAGAGAGCGTGAGTAGAGAGAGGGTGAGCGATAGATAAGAGAGAGAGAGAGAGAGAGAGAGAGAGAGAGAGAGAGAGAGAGAGAGTGTGTGTGTGTGTGTGTGTGTGTGTGTGTGTGTGTGTGTGTGTGTGTGTGTGTGTGTGTGTGTGTGTGTGTGTGTGTGTGAGATTTGACCAAGAGGGCCCACCACGTGTCTACTCACATTTGAATATTTTGGACACTAATGCATTATTGGAGGGCAAAAGGGTAAATTGGCATTTTAAGACTGAACAAAATTTTGGCTCGACTGATAGAGGGGTAATTTGGTCTTTTCACAGGCTAGGCTTAGTCTGGATTAGGCTCGGGTCGTGAGAATTGAAATCCTAATTCACGACGACTAAAATTTTCAAAACCTAATTAATCTAAATCGACTGAAGCTTCAGAATTTGTCCAATTATTGTTTCTTCAGTCCTTATGATCCAAAATATTTTACCAACTGAAATTCAATTTAATCTCCTTTTTATTGAATTCAGGCACTTACAGGAGTCGAATTTCCAAGACGTTACAACTCTACCCACCTTAGGAAATTTCATCCTCGAAATTGAAATACTGCTACAACCTTCAAACAGATAAGGATATCTATTTCACATAACTTCCTCAATCTCCCAAATAACTCATTTAGTTTCGTGGTGTTGCTAAGTCACCTTGACCAACCGGGTAATCTTGTTTCGGAACACTTGTTGTTTCCTATTCACTATTCTGACTGGTCACTCCACGTATGAGGCTCGATCATCCAAATCAACCTCTTCATAACTTAACACAAGAGCAGGGTCCAATTTCGTACTTCCTTAACATTGGCACGTAGAAGACATCAGGCACTTAAGCAAGTCTCGGTGGCAACGCATGACAGCACACCAAATTCCCAATTCTTTGCAAAATCTTGGAAGATCCGACATACCTTTGACTTAGCTTTCTTTTCTTGTCAAAACGAGATGTCCCTCTCATAGGCGACACCTTCAAAAAGACATGATTGCCCACTGGAGATTCCAAGGTCTTCGCCTCCTATCAGCATAACTTTTTTTTTGGACGATTCTGAGCTGTCCTCAATCTGTCTCTGATGACCTTAACAGTTTCCATTGATTGCTCCATTAACTCATGTCCAGTGATTTTTTTTCGCCGACTTCATTCCAACGAACTAGCGTTCTATATGCTCTCCCATATGATTTCTCGAAAAGCACAATCATAATGCTCTGCTGATAACTATTGTTTAGGCAAACTTCAACAGAGACAACTGTCCCTCTCAACTACCCTTAAAATCCAAAACACATGCCTCCAACATGTCTTCCAAAGTCTGAATTGTCCGTTCAGACTGGCCATCCATCTACGGGTGATAGGCCATACTAAACTGCAGTTTCGTTCCCCAAAATTTCATACCACGCCCGTTTCAAATCAATCCTTAGTTCCACTCATTGTACTGAAATCACAATGTGACCATCAAAACCAAGTCAGATTCAAACTTACAGTCCTCGATTACCAATCTGACATAATTCCATATTCACAATCCGTTTAAACAGGTTGAACCATCCAACTCCAATGATTCAACTCAACTTGTAACCTTCTAACCTTGATGTCCAAACCAACTGTTGGTTGTCCTAGTAACCACAATAATTATCCATTCCCACGGATCGATTGACCATCTCTTAACTTCCAATGAGCAGAGTTTAATGCTGCTTCTCCTCTTGTTCCATAGATGTCAATCACTGCTAATGGCAATTTGGGCATTCTACTTACATGGAGAAGGTCAACTAAAGATTCGCATCTTCTTCAACACTCTGAGATTTAGAATCACCATTTGTCATCTCTTGAAACACCTGAAGAATCACCAAACTTAGACGCCAACTCAAACTGAGGGTCAGGCTATCCATTCTGTCTAACAGGGTCAGCTCACAAGTGACTGGCAAGTCGATGACCACTTCAAATATCCCAGTTTAGGGTTGGAATCACCCGTTTCTAGACCGGTTGTACAATCGAACACTATCAAGATCACCTCTCATAACCAACTCAAATTGATGCAGGATTGGTTTGTCTCAACATGTAGTCCTTTAGCAACATATGACATGATCCAGGGTAGCTAATCCTTGACTAGTATGTGGCCGGTACAGGGCTCTAGTACAAATCGTTCCTCACTAGGTTCATGGCCATCTGGAATATAGATCATTGCCAGCTCGTAAGTCATGTCACGAATCAATCCATGGTCGACTTCAAAGTAATCTTATGGTTGACTTACAGCTAAGCGAGATCAACCCAATTCGATCCATGCTTGATTTGAGATCGCCACACAGTCGAGTCTCAATCAACAACACAACCGACTGGCAAATCAGGCCATCATCAACGTCGAGGGCGTCCTCTTAATTCTCTTGGTGGCTTCCTCAACTCTTGGTCGTTGTTCGCGAGTAGTCCGAGTCCTAAGCTTAGGTCGGCCCTAGGTCTTGGGGCATTACACTCAGACCAAGCTGAATCTCTTCACATTATTATAACCTAAACATTCACATCAACCTGCTTAATGCACTCCAAATTGAGTTATTTATCTCGACTTCTTGGAAGTTTCATCACGAATCCATTGTGATCTTCTCCCATCTTAACTCTAGAATCCCCAACGACATCAGCAGTCCTCTAAGCTTCTAATGCTACCCTATGACATATCGATGCACTAAATCTTTGCTATTTGCTTGGCCATGCTGGCCTTCCTATCTGTCCTTTAATAACCTTACTTCAAACCTTGGTGCCTCCTCCAGCTATTCGAACTAACACTGAAACTACTATGATGAGTTCCGATTGGTTTTATGTTCTAATGAAAGTAAGACCCTTATGGTCATTATTCCAAAAAATCGTATGGCCCTACTATGCTTCCAATGCGCCACTCTATTAACTAGTCTTCCTTAATTGCCACATCTCACAACCTTAATCTTATTCTGGGATATCGCCAATCTTGATAGTCTGTGCATGCAACTGGCAACCCTACCATGTCGTCTACCCCTAGATCGCCATTACGAGCTTTCCTTGTCCATCTTCACCATTATCGTTCCATGGACACGTCTAAGGTTTCATTAATTACAGTCCTTCGGCAGTGTATACTTCATCAAGACCTTATTAGGTTACTAGTCGACTGAATCATACGGGCCTCAAGTCATTCCAAGACTGCATTTGACATACTGCAAAGCCTTCTTCGATCGGATTCGGAGGTATAAATTGACCTTCACCAATTCGGCGAAGCACGAGTCTTACTTACTCATGATATCTCGATTCACCCACAATCTTCCGTCCATCATCCAAAATGCAACACAACGCACTCGCAAACGTGTTTTTCACTTTTAGATCCAACTTTAAACACATGTAGAGAAAGATCTTCATCGCCACTCAGCACATGTTACCTGCCTTCACATCGATCCTTGTCAATTCGTACCTTCTGACTCCTTGAGAGTTCATTACATCTTAGAGATCAATCTTACAATTCACGCTAGCTTCTCTACGAATATTCATTAGGATCCAGAGAAAAATAACAGCTAAGGCAATCCAAGCAAAACAACACTTCAAACTTATGCAATCCACAAAATGCTAGTCGCCTTAATACAAACTCATATCCATAAGTCTTATCCATAAAAGGTCATTTTCAAGCTCGACTAGCTTTTGTTAATCTATAATAGAGCATCTTCACTCAAAAGTCATCCTACTCCCGGTAGAGTTAACCCTAGTTGTCTTGGTGAACATCTTCTCACGACTGTTCTTCTTGCGGCAACGATATTTGGATTGTCTCCTATCTTAGTGAGCAATTCTTCACTTGGTGACCTAGTTGGCCACATCCAAAGCATGCTCCCCCTTTGTACGGACACGAACCATTCCCATGCTTATGGCGACACAGGTGACATCCCTCTCTTTGGCGGAACATCGGCTTGCTAATTGCACCTCTCCAGTTACACGGGGTGTGATACTTGTTGCCATACATCGGTTTCTTCCTTATCCGTTGATTATCCCTGGTGGAAGGCGCGAATCGCAACCCAAATACAATTACCCTTTCAGCCATGTTCCTCTCCACAGATTGGGCCATTTCATACAATTTGCCGTAACTCTTAAGGTTCAGTGGCACTAGTTGATCCTTAATCTCAGGTTTTAATCCCTCACGAAATCTTCTCACCCTATTCATAGGATCTCCACTCATCCATGGTGCAAACTTTGACAGCTCGGTGAACTTTGTCTCATATTGCTCTACTGTCATTTGGTCTTGTCGAAACTGTAGGAATTCAACCATCTTTTTCTCTCGCCTACAATCCAGAAAGCATTTACCATAAAAGGCTTCAATGAAAGCATCCCACACCGAGACCATACCTTCGGGGAAGATCTTTCCTTGCGTGACTTTCTACCACGCATTAGCGCTACTTTGTAGTTGGTAAACGGCTAGTGTCACTTTGTCGTCTTCGGAGCATCTTAGGAGGGCGAATGCTTTCTCCATTTTCATAATCCACCAGATTGCAATCTTTAGATCACCTATCTCTTCAAACTTCGACGGCTCGAGGTTCAAAAATTGTTCCATCAACTCGAGTATCAGTCACACACCATTATCATTTCCAATCAATGAGTCTTCACGCGAAACGGTGGCGACGGCAGCATTAGCTTGACTACTCACTTGTTGTCCGACTACAGCTCCCAAAGTTTCTAACGTCTGTAGGATCCCATCCACTCTGGGATCTTCTTGGATTGTCCTTCCACAAGACATCCTCTCATTACGATTGCTCATTATACGAGTGACTTATGAGGTCATGTCCACCCCAAGCAACGCATAATGAGATCACTAGCAATCGGTCAAAAACTTCGATAACAAGCACATGCAAAAGCTTACGATCCTACTAACTATCCCAAATCTCAGCGCTCCTTATTACTCCAGGCCAATGACCAGATGGATCATGCTAACCATGCTCTGGTATCACCTTGGGCAGGGATGTCACGCCCCGACTCTCGAGCCCGCGACATCCCTTGCCAAATCGCCACTAGGTTATAGAGATAGCATCCCAAGCACACTATCGACCTATCACTTACTTGCGCATGCGAAAACGTGTCAACTCCCCGACAACAATTCATCATGGGACAGAGAAGTAGGAAACCACAACAGTCATTCACAAAAGATAATTACAAAACATTGACCACAAGCAGATGAGTCTTAACCCTACTGAGCTACAACTGACATAAATAACCCCACACTTCATGGCGGCTCACTAAGACCTCAAAAGGTTACTCGGTCGATTAAGGATAACTTCTCATCTACTTCAAAAGAAAAATCCAATAGCCAATCCTTGGCGTCCACGAAGTTTCATCACTTAGGACCTGAAAATGTTATCACACAACGGGGTAAGAATAAATCTCAGTGAATCAAGTCTAAGCTCGGGTAGGAAACGGATTCGGCCAGGGCATCTGACATAAGGCTCACAAGATCTTATAACCACATATATCACCCAAGTATAGCCACGATGTAATAATCATCCACATGCATACTTACTAGCCTTCAACCACACACAATGCAACGCTTGACTCGACTCAACAGTCATATCAATAATCACTCAATCAAGCATCATATTCACAAGTATGCACAAGACATCACACGAGTCCATTTATTAACAATGATCGCGCCATCGGTGCTGTGAGAGGATCTACACGATTGGCATGATTCGACTCTCACAAAAGTACGATGTCATACTTATCCGAACGAACCAAGCTACGCTCCTCACCCTCAATGCAGCGGCTACTACAAGCGGTGTATCTAGTGCACCCGTTGCACGGTACGGCGGTAGGCATCCCTATACAGGGCGTCGGTCCTTCACAAGCTGCGACCAGCATTCGATCAACCCTAAATCCGTACTAGCCGACATTGGATCAGGATTGTCGTACTTTTGGCAAGTCGTGTGATACCGTACAATAATACAGTACGAATTTGTCAGGAAAAATCCATCATCGTTCCATCTGGCAATCAATCAATTTTATTCTCTTTCATTTAGGCCGGATGCTCACACAGACGTGCTCAAAGACTTGGCCCACGGCCGTTTTCATGCTAAAATATGTCTTTTGATTTCGCATTTGGTCATATGTACTACCCAATAGTCAAACAATCATACAAGGGGTGATTAACCCTCAAACGAATGCCAATTCACTCAATGAACATTCCAGGCATCCAATCAAACATGTCAACGATGTGGTCAACTCAATCAGGGCCATCAATTTAGTTAAGCAATATAATGGCCGATTCGTACAATAATTATTTATTAGTCGATTTAATTTATAACGCTGATCGATCGCTCATCTCTAACCTATCACTCGCTTGCGATCAAACCACAACATACAGTCAATCAATCGATCAATCAATTCATTTTAACGCCAATTAGCCACATATGACCTAAACTAATCCGACTAACTTAATCGATCGCGGTCATTTAACCTAAACTCGATTTACACCTAAATCAACCACGATCGCGTACTTAAACGCCCTATTTGACTAGTCAATTAATCCTAGACGCAATTAGCGTCCTAACCAAGGATTAGGGCCAACTCACAATTAGCTAGCTCGGGCGGACTCAAAATCAACGACGTGACGGCAGTGGCAGTTCTCAGTGAAACTAAGGGTTATCACACGGCGTCTCGACACAACACCTCATCAGTGGTGAAAACAAGGGAAACCGATCTGTTTGAGAGGGAACTCGACCTCACGGGCTGAGGCAAGGCCATGAAGGGCTAGGGGGCTCACCAAGCGGTAGGAGGGAGTATCGACGGTGGCTCGACGGCAGCGCGAGCTGACTGGAGGAGGCGAAACGGCGACAAGACAGAACCGGGTCGAATAGGGCACGCTCGTGAGGGAAAACATGGGACGCGATCTGAGGCCGTTTCTGAGCTCAACAAGAGACGACGAACTCCCGCCAGCTCCGAGGGTGGAGAAGGGGCTCTAAGGCAGTCGTCATCGACGGTGGTGAGCAACGGTGACGGCTGACTTGGTTGAGCTCGAAGCAAACCCGAACGAGACCCCGAAATAGAGCACCTTGGCTCTCGGGTTTATTCACGGCAGCTCTGGTGCTTGATGGACGGTGAGGCTTGGTCGAGACGGTTGTGAGGTGGCCAGGGGAAGTCGGCAAGGTGGCGAAAGGCGATGGTGGTGACACACGGCTCACGGAGGACGGTGAGGAGTCTCTGGTCAGGGGAGCCGAAAATAGGGGAAGCTTGAAGATTCGTAGGCAATATCTCGTGGGTTAACCTCGGGAGGCTTAAAGATTCGTAGGCAATTGTCTGACATGACCTTATCTAGTCCTGATATTCGAGTCCAAGTCACAGAAGTCTGGGGATTGGCCTTAACGTATTCTACTTTATCTCCATTCCAGAATGCTAGCATCTGGTGTAACGTCAAAGGAACACACTGGTTCCCATGTATCCAGTCTCTCCCCAAGAGTAGGTTGTAGGAACAATCAGCATCGACAACGCAGAAAGATGTTCTCGACATCTTCTATCCCACTGTCAAATTTGCGACATATATCCCTTTTATTTCGGTAATCTCACTAGTAAAATCTGACAGCTGGATGTTCGATGGGATGATTTTGTCATTAGTTCTTCTTCCCTTGATGAAGAATCTGTATGGGATACGATTCAAGGTCGAACGACCATCAACCAAAACCTTCATCACTGGTCGTACATTTATCTTAGCATTGATGTTGAGCGATCTCAAGTGATTTGAAATCTCTTCCGGTGGCTCCTTGAATTCCATGGTTTCATCTTTGTCGAAGTAGAAGTGATCACTTTCCTTTTCTTGTGTCGTATTCTCATCATCATGATCAACCGAGGGCGATTCTAATCGAAACTCATTAGGCAATTTTTCTTGGACAATACATGAGCTCATAGGTGAGACTGACCTGCTTATTTGGGTTCTAAAATGAGGATTTGGCTTTGACAATCCCTGTGATTGGGGTTGCATTTGATCCTCTGCTTGGACACGTTAAGCTACTTCTGGTTTGCACCTCTAGACCAAACTTCTTGTCTTTTGAGTTTTAGGGCGGTTCATAACCATCGAAGCTAGCTTAAGATACAGTAGGTTAGTCTATAGTTGCAACATATAGACCCTTCTTTTCCTCTGGACCCTACTCTTCTTGGTAAGAGTCATGACCTCTTCTTTTCTTTTCTTTTTTGTGCTTCTGTTACCTTGTACTAGGATTCTTCTAAGGGATCACTTGGTATCTTCAAAGTCCACTAACGGCGTGGTCCACTCGGGACGTGTCGTATGTCTTCATTGAACTCTTGCTCCCAACCATATGAAACTCTATCCCGAGTATGGATAGGAGGTGGTCCATGGCTGATGTAGTGGTTGAACTTTCCGCTTGGTTCTCCTAGTGTGCCACCCCTCTTCATACATTTGCTTGAATGGTTTGTACGACTTCTTTCGAGGAAGAGGTTTCTTGGACACTGTATCTCTAGACTGGGATAATTTTCGACCTCGTTGACCGCCTTCATTATTCATTTGGTGGCCGTGTTCGCATTGATCCATACTTTCCAGTTTCTTCCTGCATCGAACGCGTAGATTCGGCCACTCAAAATGCTTACCCGACTGCTCAAAGAGACCATTCCAATCATCACTGGGAAAGGATCGATGTCTATATCCATGGGAGATTTACCCTTGTCGTCGCAAACTTGATCTTCCCCTGTCGGATTACTTCTTCTATGTTCTTGTTAAGAACCAAACAATCTGAGGTATTATGGCTCCATGAATGATGTCATTTACAATATTTCTTCCCGACTAATTCCTCCGTAGATGGTATTTTCTGCCCTTATGTTAGCCTGATTTGTCCGTCGGCCAACAACATGTCGAAAATCTCTTCCGTTCGGTTTTCATCGAACGAATAGTACATTGCTTTCTTAACTTGGCCATGATGGTTGATTTTTCTCTCATTTTTGCTTGCCTCAGCACTTGACAAGTATATGGCTTGTCTATAATCAATTAAGCCACTGCAACTTCAATAGGATCTATATGTTCTTTGTCGAAATCGGAAGGTTTGACAAAGTTCACATCTACTCTTCGAGTGTGCATTTTGTCTTTTTCTCTAAGTAGGCTCTCATGTTTGACAGTCATGGTTGATAGTTCAAACAAGTCCATACACGGATGTCCAAACATCCTGTCTCGGATTTCAAACTTCAATCCGTTGTAGGTGAACTCTGCAAATGTTTTCTCGGGCAAAGGAACTAGATATTTATTCCTTGCTCATTTGAACCTCGTAATAAACTGATCGATGGTTTCATTTCCCATTTGCTTCATTGTTGATAAATCAGCTACTGAAAAATTTGGCACAGCTCGTTGAAACTATCTATGAAAAAGGCACTCCATCTATTCCCAAGTTAGCACCAAATTCGGTGGCAACACCGTATACCAAGTAAAAGTTGTTCTTGACAAGGACAATGGAAAAAACTTTAGCTTCCAATGATCAACATGAGTAGCATCTCCGCACAATGCAAGGAAGCGATTAACGTGTTCATAGGTGGATCGATCATCTTCACTAGTGAACAACATAAACTCTAGTATTTTAAATCTTCTTGGGTACGGAATTGTGTCTATCCAATCAAGGTATGGCTTTCGATAAACATTAATCATGTATCCTACCAAAGGATCGTTGTACCCAGCTACTTGTTCGACAGCAAGCTGATTCTAGTATGCGGGCTGGTACGACACTTGGTACCCTAGCTACTGCAAGATTTAATACGCGGGCTATTGAGCTTGATACACTGGCTGCACGGCGTGCTGAAAAATCTACTGCATGGGCTGTTGTCCCCTACGATTGCAAGACCTGATTCACCTGTTGATATCCTGGCTGTACAAACTGTTGCTGGTGCGCAAGAATGAAAGGTTGATATGGCCCTCTAATCTGTAGGAACTGATCTTGCCCCTTTGCTTGCCACTGCCCCTAGAGAAGACTGGCACTGGTTATTGATTCTCTACGACCACAGGCGCAGGTTGCTCATTCGCGGGGTTTATCTGAGCATTAACTCCATGCTGAGCAACATGTATATCTTGTCAAATTGGGTAAACAAGAAACGTACCTACATCTGGATTCGTCTTAGGACTGGCATCATTAGTTGGCAATGCCTCTCCTCGTGGAAGGATCCTAATAAGCGCAATTGGTGGTATGTTCTGGCCTGTTAGCGATAATTAGGGATTCTGTAGGATAATTTCTTATGCTAGAGAGATTTTGGTAATTATGTTGATTGTTAGTATCTCTCAAGATGATGTGTATATCTTGATTGATATATTATCTTATATAACTATATAATAAAGCCTATAAATAGGCTCATGTATTGCTATTCAAAATATATCGAAATATACAAAAATTTTCCATTTTTCTCTTCTGCATTATTTAATTCAACTTGGTATCAGAGCCTTCATCCCTGAGGCAACGCAAAGTGCACCGGGTGAACATCACACCCGGTGTACCTCAGAAATTTCCCAATTTCCACATTATCATTCTCAAATTCCTCAAATAAATCCATCCCACTTGACAGTGTTTCATTGGAGTGCTTCATTTTGTCTGACCAAGCGCTGCCATGGTAGTCATGTCACGAAGTCTGTGAAGCGTCGCCAAGTTGAGCCTTTCTCTTCCACTGAGGTATTTTTCGACGCAGCAAAGACGCGTCTTCGTACAGTAACCTTCGCAAAGCAGTCCCTGGCTTAATCTGCTTATTGTAGCCACGCCAGCCGTATCAGCTGCGTTTGTTTAGTTACTGTCCCAGCAGCAAAGTCGACCACAAAGAACGCATGTTGTGATGGATCTAGCAATATCTCCTAGAGGGGGGGTGAATAGGTGATTCTGAATAAAATTGAAATTTCTTGCGGAATAAATAAAATTCAGTGTACGATTAGGAACATGAGCAGTATAACAGTGTGCAGAAAATCTAAACGCAAAGGTAAGAGTTTAGAGTAGAGAATATTGCACACGACGTTTATAGTGGTTCGGCTTAGATCAAGCCTACGTCCACTCTCCCACGATGACAGCCGATCGGCTGGATTTCACTATGAAGAATCAAGAGAATTACAACCACTCAAGCACTTGGTTTTTCTCTCATACAAATTTTCACAATGAAGGATTTTGAGTACACATAATATTTTCGGATAGAACTCAGATAATGCTTACACTTTGGATTGTTGTTCGCCCTCTACCTTTAGTCCATCATGATCCTTCTTTTATACTCCCCTGCCTCCGAACTAGCCGTTGGATTCCAGCTAAGGGATCGCTCTTCAATTCTTGATTGGACGTCATCAATCGTGATTGAACGAGACTGTATCTTCAGAAGATATGTAGACCGTTGGGTAAGACGTTGAACCCTTCTGATTCAGTCGCCCATATAACTGAATCTCTAGCTTCCATAAGTGTGATAAGTTTAAGTTGGTTCCCAAAGAAATATTCCTTAGAAGATGATATCCCATTGTCGAAAGTCCCTTAATTGATTGGAAGGGATATCAGGGCAATCGAATATCACTTGCCTTGATCGGAAACCTGCCATACGTGGGTCTTCGTGTTTTGCAAATGCAGAGACTGATCTTTCTTCAGATTCTTCTATAGGAAGATTTGTTTCTTACTAGATCAGTTGACACGGAATGATAATACGGAGATTTGATGTGATCCATCCGTCACTGTTTCGATCGTCAGAAGCACTTCCATCTGACCCTCAGTCAGAACATTCCATCTGACCCTTCGTCAGAAGTGCTTCCATCTGACCCTTCGTCAGGAGTACTTCCATTTGACCCTTCGTCAGTGCGACGGGATTGGAATCATTCAACCTGCTGCTTACACATTCTTCCTGCATCACATATCATTAAACAATTTCTTTTGAAAGTTTTGTCAGAATAAAAATACAGGAGAATTTCCACAACAATTTCCCCCATTTTGATGGTGACAAAACTCCTCTTGTTGCAAATACAAATAAGTAAATAAAAAATTTTAACCAGTGATAAAATGATAAATGCGAGTAATCATCACATTTGCTCCTGCAGGTAATCATCATTAGAGATCCTGTAATGAAAGTGTTCTCATAGGAGAACATGATCAGAGTAAGATTATCCTGCAATGATCATGCACAAAACTAAACTTCACGATGAGAGTATACTGAGTGTACTATCAGAATATGGTTATCTTACACACAAAATAGATTATCCTGCACAAAAGTAAAATCTTCTCCCCCTTTCTAAATTGGAGTATAATCAGAGGTAATCTAATGATTCTCATAGGAGAACATGATCAGAGTATACATCCTGCACAAAGCACAAAAATCAGTTTTTCTCCCCCTTTTTGTCAACATCAGAAAGAGTCTATATAAAATTTAATCTAATCAATGTTAAATGAATGACGTAAGAATTGTTGCATAACAAAGAACAAAGTTTGCCAAGAAACATAGAAAATGAAATTAGGAAGATGTGGATGGATGCATTTTTGAAGAAGATGTATGATCTTTTGGCTCATTATCAGCCTCCACTCGGGAAGGTCTGTCATAGCTACTTCCCATCCTCTGAACATGGCCTCTTACAGCTTGAGATGTGGGCAGGTTTGAAGCTGTTCTGTCCGTTCTGACCAGTGTGTAGGTAGGCATGTTGGCGACCTCAGCACAAAACATTCTCCCATAGAGATCAATGAACTTTTCCAGCTTAGTCACCGGACTAGTCATACCCTGAAGCTTCCTATCTATCTTCTGTTCAAAGTTCTGTATTTTCTGATCAAACCTTGTTTCCATTGCAGCCAAAGTCTGAAGAAGAATATTTTGAAAATTTTCAAAATGTGCTTGAAGTTCCATTTGTGGTTCTGAAGGTGCAGGTTCTTGAGAAGAGGTGTCAATCCATTTTGTACTTATATTCTCCCCCTCAGTTCGTGCCTTGGGAAAAGCTTGAGAGGCAAGTACTTCAGTGAGAAAGACATCCGATGTAGCAGGCAAAGGCTCTCCCTCCCCCTGAGTTATAGCCCTTTTCCATTTTGCTTTTGAGCTTGGCACAGATACTATTTCCTCATCAATGTCCATTGGTATGGAATGTGCACTCGACAGTTGATCTTCTCGTGCAATTGCTGAAGCCAGACTTGTAGTATCTTTGTGAATACTTCGTCTGGTGGAGGATACAAAATAAGCTTCAATGTCATCTTGTTCTTCCTCGTGTTCTTTTGAAGCCAACTTTGCTAGAACTTGTGCTAGCAACTGCTCATGATCACAGTTTACAAGTGTGTTGCCATACTCTATGTCATCTTCAATTCTGGCAGCTTGCTCCTCATTCCACATTGTGAGGAATTCTTCCTCAGTCAGATCACAAGGAAACACAACTTTTTCTTGTGGTTGTGTTCCTGCTTCATGTCCTTCTTCCTCATTTCTTTCAGCACTATGATTTCCAGACTTACCTTCTTCATCTGATCCACCTTGAGATTGTGCAGCTTCAGAATCATATTCCCATGTTCCTTCTTCACTTGCTTCTGAGTCCTTATCAGTAGGACTGTCTTTCTGTTGCTCCTTATCAGTAGAACTGTCTTTTTGTTGCCCCTTGACAGCCATAACTTTTCTCTTCTTTGGAGATTTCTGCTTGGACTCATCCTCGAAGTCCACAATGACTGGTTCATTGTTCTTTGTTCTCCATCTAGCAGGAGTCATCTTGTATCACATCTTTGTTACCATAATCTCTCCAGCAGTCATCAGAGGAATTTATTGATTGATAAAGGCGCTCAAGCCACCAATTTTGAAATGATCTATTATTCTGTAGATCAAGGCGGCATAAGGAAGTTGTCCCTTTGGCTTGAGAGCTGATCTGTACATGTGTAATAGGACTGTGTGAGCAAAAGAAATCCTCTTTCCTATCAAGATGCCCCATAACAGCTTTGCCTCATACTTCGATATATTTGTCTTTGATACTGCCTTGGGTCTAAGACATTCGATGATCACTTTGTACATCATGATGTGTTTTAAGGGAAAATCACTGTAGGCAATATGTGACTTTGATTCCCTTGAGAAGCTCGATTTGCCAGTTATGAAGCAAAAAGCTTCTCCTACAGTGACATCTAGGGGTTTGAAATTTCCCTTTCTGGTTCCCATGATAGAAGCCAATTCATCAACAGTCAGAATATACTGCTTTCTTTTCATCGTGAAAGCCAGAGAGTTAAAGTTGACAAACTGAATATTTGAGTAGAAGTAGGTTACCAGGTCAGGAAAAGTGTAGCCTCTCTTCGTTATGAAATGATCTATCTTTACCTTTTGTAGATGTTTCCTCAGATATATACTATTACTATCAAAGTACTTTAACTCAAATACTCTGTCAGGTATAACACCTCTCTGTTTCATGACTTCAAACCTTTCTTTGTGAGCGTGATTCTAGAACAAAGGATCAGGAAAGCTTTTATCCAAAATAAACCCAATATTTTTCACAAAGTCATTGAACAGAATGTCATCATCATCTTCGACCTTTGCCTTAGTGCCGCCAAGTCTAATTGGAGAGGATTTTCGTTTCGAGCTTGTCTCTGCCACTTTCTCCTTTCCTTTTTTAGAGGCAGATTCAGGTTTTTCTATAGCAATTGGTTCAACGATTTTTCCAAGCAAGCTAAGAAACTCCAATAGTTCGCCTTCACTATCGAAATTATGAGTGCTCAGCAGTTTTCTAAGTTCATTACCAAAATCCCCTACTGTCTTAATCTTATCATACATTGGCTTAATAGAATGTGCCATAGCTTCTTTTCCTTCAAAGGTGGATAGAGACATACCTTTTGCCAAGCGATGTGCTTCTCGTTGTTCGTTGATTTGGGTTTATGTAGGTTCAGCGCCGCTTGCTGTTGAGGCGGAGAGCTTTCTCTTCAACTCGATTTATGACCTTTTTAAAAGAAAGTGTGAATTTCTTCTTACGCGCCTTTCTGACGTTCCTTCTGATGTTCCTTCTGACTCTCCTTCTGATGTTCCTTCTGTTGCTCCTTCTGATGTTCCTTCTGACTCTCCTTCTGACGTTCCTTCTGACTCTCCTTCTGTCGTTCCTTCTGACTCTCCTTATGACTCTCCTTCTGACATTCCTTCTGAATTTCCCTGTTCTAAGGTATACTTAAGAATGAAGGTTAATGATGGATAATTCATTTCTAATAAAATTAAAAGTCTGTTTATCCAATGGTTTAGTAAAAATGTCTGCAAGTTGATTTTTCGTATCAATGTATTGAATGTTAACATCACCGTTCTGAACATGATCACGTATGAAGTGATGCTTGATCTCAATATGCTTTGTTCTTGAGTGAAGTATGGGATTCTTTGTAAGATTTATGGCACTCGTGTTGTCACATAGGATTTCCACAGTTGATTCTTCAACACCATAGTCTTTGAGCTGCTCTTTTAGCCAAAGTATTTGAGTACAGTAACTTCCAAGAGATACGTATTCTGCTTCAGCTGTACTGAGTGCCACTGTATTTTGCTTCTTTGAATACCATGAGACAAGCATGTTTCCCATGAGCTGACAAGTTCCAGATGTACTCTTTCTATCAATTTTGCAACCTGCAAGATCTGCATCTGAATATCTCTTTAGTATAAAATCAGAAGATTTAGAGTACCACAAACCATAGTTGGGATAAGTCCCTATGTATTTGATTATTCTTTTGACGGCTGATAGGTGTGATTCTCTTGGGCTTGATTGAAATCTTGCACATAAGCAGACACTATATAGGATGTCTGGTCTTGAAGCTGTGAGATAGAGTAATGATCCAATCATACTACGATATAGTTTGGGATCAACTTCCTTTCCATCTTCATCTTTATCTAATTTGGAGGAGTGAGACATAGGAGTTTCTGTCTTCTTGCCATTCTCCAGACCAAATTTATTCACTATTTCCAGTGCATACTTTTCTTGAAATATGAAAATTCCTTTCTGAGATTGATGAATTTGAAGTCCAAGAAAGAACGGTAATTCTCCCATCATACTCATCTCAAATTCATCCTGCATTACTTTAGAAAATTTCTTGTAGAGAAGCTCATTAGAGGAGCCAAATATAATATCATCAACATAGATTTGAACTAAAAGGATATCTTTACCTTTTATTTGAATAAAAAGAGTGGTGTCTACATTACCTTTGGTGAAGTTGTGTTGAGATAGAAAGTTACTCAACCTTTCATACCAAGCACGAGGTGCTTGTTTCAGTCCGTAGAGTGCCTTTTTCAAGACATATACCAAATCCTTTTCTCTAGGTTCTTCGAAGCCAGGGGGTTGTTCAACATATACCTCTTCTTTGATGTAGCCATTTAGGAAGGTACTTTTCACGTCCATCTGAAAAAGTTTGAAATCATTGTAACAAGCATGAGCAAGAAGTAGCCTAATGGCTTCTAACCTGGCAACCGGTGCGTAGGTCTCATCGTAGTCTATTCCTTCTTCTTGAGAGTAGCCTTTTGCTACAAGTCTAGCTTTGTTTCTTACAACTTTTCCTTTGTCATCAAGTTTGTTTCTGAATACCCATTTTGTTCCAATTACTGGACGATTTTTGGGTCGATTGACCAATTCCCAAACATTGTTGACCTTGAACTGATGTAGCTCTTCCTGCAATGCATTTATCCAGTTCTCATCTGCTAATGCATCTTCAATTCTTTTTTGCTCCAATTCAGATACCAAAGCGATGTTGCTCATTGCTTGCTTGAGCTTAGATCTTGTCTTTATGCCATCACTTATGCTTCCTATGATAAGTTCTTTTGGATGACTTGACTTATGCTTCCAGTTTTTGTCAAGGCTATCATTTGAGGATGTTGTGGATTCATTCTGTTCATCTTCTGGTCTTTCTTCAACTGAGGAAGTTTTCTTCTGAACATTCTCCGAACCAATATTCGTATCTGAGTCTTGCTTCGCATCTGAATCTACCCGTGAGTCTGTGACTTGATGAAGTGTATTCATTTGAATGGATTCAGGTTCATCATTCTAGTGGCTTTCATCGAACTTGAAGTTCATTGATTCTTCAACAACACGAGTGTTCTTGTTGTATACTCTGTAGGCTTTGCTTGTTGTTGAATATCCCAAGAAAATTCCTTCATCTGATCTCTCATCAAACTTTTCAATTCGATCATTAGCATTCTTTAGAATAAAGCATTTGCAACCGAATACATGAAAGTATGCAACATCAGGCTTTCTTTCTTTGAAAATTTCATAGGGGGTTTTCTCATAAAAAGGTCTGAGAGAAGTTCGATTTATGATATAACAAGCTGTTGAAACGGCCTCAGCCCAAAAATTAGAGGCAATTCTACTTTCAATAAGAAGAGTTGTGGCCATTTCTTGCAATGATCTGTTTTTCCTTTCTACAACCCCATTTTGTTGAGAAGTATAAGGTGCAGATAAGTTATGCTGAATTTCGAAATTAGTGCAAAAATCTGAGAAACTTTGATTTTCAAACTCTCCCCCATGATCCGTTCTCAAACTGGAAATAATATAATCCTTTTCATTTTGAATTCTTTTAGCAAGCTTTGAGAAGGACATAAAAGCTTCAGTTTTGTGAGCTAGAAATAAAACCCATGTAAATCTAGAGAAGTCATCAACTATGACAAGACAATATTTCTTACCTCCAAGGCTTAGGGTTCTATTTGGTCCAAAGATATCCATATGAAGTAGCTGCAGACAATGCTTAGTGGAAACTTGATTTAAGGACTTAAAAGAACTTCTTACTTGCTTACCCAGTGTGCATGCATGACATAGTTCACTTTTCTCAAATTTTGTTTGAGGTAACCCTCGAACAAGTCCCTTCTTGGAAAGCTTTGAGATATGTTTTACACTAATATGACCTAACTTTCTGTGCCAACGATCAGATTCATCCTTAACATAAATAAGACATTTTGCACTTTCACAGTCAGCATCAATATCTAAAAGATAAATGTTCCCATGCCTTCGACCCGTGAAGGATTTCTTCTTGTCCTTGCTCATACATGTGCATTTTAGATCTTGGAACCAAATATCATATCCAGAGTCACAGAGTTTACTTACAAAAATTAAGTTGTAGTTCAATCTTCTGACTAGAGATACATCTTTAACAGTCAGATTTCCAATCTTTACATTTCCTTTTCCAATGACCTTTCCCTTGTTCTTTCCTCCAAAAGACACGCTTCTTCCATCACAATCTGAGAAGGATATAAATACATCTGGATTTCCAGTCATGTGACTTGAACAACCACTATCCAGAAACCACTTGTTCTTCCTTCTCTTTGGTACCTGCAATAAATAAACAACTTGCTGTTTCTTTGGTACCCATACTTTCTTGGGTCCTTCTGTGTTGGTAGGTTTTGACCTTTTAATAGGTCTCCAAATTTTCTTGTAATAATCCTTAGTATGGCTAGGATCACCACAGTTCACACAGGATTGTCGAATGTAGGATCTAGTAAAATGCTTATGAAAATGATGCCTGTAATCGAAAAATGTTGGTTTTTGAAATTCAGTTTTAAATGAATTTTTTTTTACTACTTTCCTTTTTAAAACCTAACCCAGATCGGTCATTGAAGGGTATTTGTTTTGAAATAATGCTATTCAGAGTTTCTAAGCTTTGTGAAAACCTTTTTGATATATCGAAAACCTTTTCTTACAAGGAAGCATTTTCTTTTGAAATCAAATCATGATTTTCTTTCATCTGGTGAAGTTCTTGTTGTAGAAAATCAATTTTTTCTTTTTGGGACAGATTTTATTGTTTTAAAGAAAGCATTTTCCTTTTTCAAATCAGAAACCTTTTTAAGAGCTTCTTTATAATTTCTACACAATTCATCAAATATTCAATAACTTCATCAGGGAGTTCAGATGAACATACCTCAGTTTCTGAATCTGAACTTGAATCTGATTCGGCCATGAGACAGATATTTGCATAATCATTTTCACTTTCATCAGAATCACTTAAAGTTTCTGCCTTTAGAGCCTTCTTGTACTTCTCATACTTGAGTTTGTCCTTCTTCAAATTTGGACAGTTCGGTTTGATATGTCCTGCCTTTTTACAGTGAGAGCAGATCACGTCTTTGCTGTCTTGTGAGTCGTTGCTTGATATTTTCACATCATTCTTCTTCCAAGGTTTCTTCCCTTTGATGTTTCTGCCTTTTCGAGCCATCTTTCTAAATTTCTTAACCATGAGGGCTAATTCTTCATCATCCTCATCTTCATCATTTGTATCAGAAAAACATTGATTAATTTCAGTTTTTTAAGGCAATAGATTTTTTTACCTTTTTGTTCTCCCTTCTTATTTGCTCGTTCTGTTTCATAAGATTGCAAAGTCCCGACTAACTCATCCACCGAGAGTGGTCTGATTGTTTGGCATTCTTGAATTTATGGTTTGATGTAATTCCAATCATCTGTGAGTCCACGCAGTATCTTCCTGACTTGAATTGGTTCAGCAATAGGTGCGCCTTGTCTTGCAAGTCCACTTGCCAAAGTCTGAAACCTGTCTATCATATCTGCAATAGATTCATCAGGTTTCATTTCAAATGCTTCATAGTCACTCAGTAAAATGCTGAGCTTTGTTTCTTTTACACGATTTGTTCCTTGAAAGGTAATATGAAGTCTATCACATATTGCCTTAGATGATTCCTCCTCTGAGACACGATTATAGAGAGGGGTAGATAAGGCACAAAAGAGAGTATTGACAGCTGTAGAATCAAGGCCTCTTCTTTTAGCCTTTTCAGCATCGGTCATTGTTGTGATATGATTTACTCCGTCAGCAGTGGCTGGATTTGTAGCAGTTGCAGGAACTACTCCATTTGTAACGACATCCCACATCAGATCATCATAGGCTTTGAAGAACCACTTCATCTTGCTGCTCCACATATTGTAGTCATTTCCATCAAAGTATGGTGGTTTGTTGGCAAAGTGCGAATCGCTTGTTCTTGAAAAGTGATTACTAGACATAGTAGATCGTTAACTCTGAAGTCAATAAACACTTCGTAAAAATGAGCAACCTGCTCTGATACCAATTGATGGATCTAGCAATATCTCCTAGAGGGGGGTGAATAGGTGATTCTGAATAAAATTGAAATTTCTTGCGGAATAAATAAAATTCAGTGTACGATTAGGAACAGGAGTAGTATAACAGTGTGCAGAAAATCTAAACGCAAAGGTAAGAGTTTAGAGTAGAGAATATTGCACACGACGTTTATGGTGGTTCGGCTTAGATCAAGCCTACATCCACTCTCCCACGATGATAGCCGATCGGTTGGATTTCACTATGAAGAATCAAGAGAATTACAACCACTCAAGCACTTGATTTTTCTCTCACATATATTTTCATAATGAAGGATTTTGAGTACACATAATATTTTCGGATAGAACTCAGATTATGCTTGCACTTTGGATTGTTGTTCGCCCTCTACCTTTAGTCCATCATGATCCTTCTTTTATACTCCCCTGCCTCCGAACTAGCCATTGGATTCCAGCCAAGGGATCGCTCTTCAATCCTTGATTGGACGTCATCAATCGTGATTGAACGAGACTGTATCTTCAGAAGATATGTAGACCGTTGGGTAAGACGTTGAACCCTTCTGATTCAGTCGCCCA
Organism: Rhodomyrtus psidioides; assembly: GCA_021437785.1. Classification (NCBI taxonomy): domain Eukaryota; kingdom Viridiplantae; phylum Streptophyta; class Magnoliopsida; order Myrtales; family Myrtaceae; genus Rhodomyrtus; species Rhodomyrtus psidioides. Next base: position 4,090,436 of record JAILYB010000030.1, read on the forward strand.
TACAACTGAATCTCCAGCTTCCATAAGTGTGATAAGTTTAAGTTGGTTCCCAAAGAAATATTCCTTAGAAGATGATATCTCATTGTCGAAAGTCCCTTAATTGATTGGAAGGGATATCAGGGCAATCGAATATCACTTGCCTTGATCGGAAACCTGCCATACGTGGGACTTCGTGTTTTGCAAATGCAGAAACTGATCTTTCTTCAGATTCGTCTATAGGAAGATTTGTTTCTTACTAGATCAGTTGACACGGAATGGTAATACGGAGATTTGATATGATCCATCCGTCACTGTTTCGATCGTCAGAAGCACTTCCATCTGACCCTCAGTCAGAAGCATTCCATCTGACCCTTCGTCAGGAGTACTTCCATCTGACCCTTCGTCAGTGCGACAGGATTGGAATCATTCAACCTGCTGCTTACACATTCTTCCCGTATCACATATCATTAAACAATTTCTTTTGAAAGTTTGTCAGAATCAAAATACAGGAGAATTTCCACAACAGTTCGGCTCAATTGCCTCCGATCCTCGACCGTTCACGCGTCGTTTTTGGAAAGTCAACATCACCACCAGATTTGTCGCTGTCAGACAATCAACACATTGGATCTATCATGCCGACGAAGTTTAGCGTCGATTTCAACCATTTTCGCTATCTTATTTCATGGTGATCAAAGATCTATTTTTTGGACCCTGTTTAGATTGTTTTCAAACTCAAGTTGATTGAATTCACCTTGAATTTGGGGGAGGATGTTAGCGATAATTAGGGATTCTGTAGGATAATTTCTTATGTTAGAGAGATTTTGATAATTATGTTGATTGTTAGTATCTCTCAAGTTGATGCTCATATCTTGATTGATATGTTGTTTTATATAGCTATATAATAAAGCCTATAAATAGGTGTCGCGACCCTCTCCCGGGCTCGGAGGGTTAATGGGCCGCCCGATCGCTGGCTGGATCGGACGCGGGCCTCTCCCAAGGCCCATTTCCCAAGTCGCAACTGCTGGATATACGTGGTCGACCTTCAGTGCGGTCTAGTGACATGTGAAAAAGTGTACATGCCAAGGAGTCGCCACCAATCGTTTCGTGGAGGGTACGATCGGAAACCCTATCGAATAGTTGGGAGTGGTCTATTCGATCCTGCGGAAACCAGAGAAGTGGGTTCGGGGACTTAGTTACGTCAACTGTCAGAGTTGACGCCCTTTCGGTACCTAAGCTGAATGGTTTATCTGATCTTGGGATTTCATACAAACGAGTGGGGTACAGATCTTAAATCTAGGAGTTCATGCAGATGGGAATATCTACCCTATCACTCACAATCATTAAAAAATAAGTGCGCAAATCAAGGATCCAATACATGCGGATAAAACACATGAAATCAACATGGCATCCCTAATGAGGCCCTATTAGCCTAGAGAAGTATCAATCAAGGTTTAGGAGTAATTTGGACATGATTCGCCCATGAGGGGCAGAATCGTAATTTTGAATAATTCGGAGAAAATTTACCCTCAAAAGGGTAAATCTGTCATTTTAGACGAATTTGGAAGTCAGAAGATAGGGGAAATAGGATTGGCCATCAATCCAATCCATTTCCTATTTTTCTGGAATTTCCAGGATTTTTCTGGAATTTAAAAGTGATTTTACCCTTGGAGGGGTAAAGTCGTCATTTTGGACAATGATGAGAACTGAAAATCTCAAATATTAGGGTTGGTCGTCCACCTGACCCAAACCCTAACTTCAAGCAATTTTCAGAACTTGATTGAGACAAGAAAGACGATTTCCCCACTAAAGGGCAAAATCGTCATTTTGAGAAAAGAGGCGGGACTCGAAAACCCAAACCTAAGAATTGGTCGTCTAATCGACCCTAATTCTCACTTTGGCATTATCGGCCTTATCTAGCATGCACAACAGAGGCGACTTACCCCTAAAGGGTAATGTCGTCAAGTCTCGGAAAATTGGATAAGAAACCCCAAAAATAGGGTTGACCAGTTGTCTGTGGTCAATTCTCGATTTTTGGGGATTTCTAGAGTGCCTAGGATTTTTCCACAATTTTTCCACATTTTTTTAGAATTTTCTGAAATTTTCTAGCATTTTTTTGGATTTTCTAAGATTTTTCTGATTTTTTTTTATTTTTTAAAATCATTTTCGGAATTTTTTTATTTTTTAAAAATATTATTCGGGCCGGGTCGGGTGACCCGGCCCACGGCCCGCGGCGACCGGCCCGACCCGGATCCGGCCCGCGCGACCCGCGCCCGAAACGATGTCATTTTAGTCTTCCCGCTTTTAATTTCCCTTTCCCGCCCAAACTGAATGAACGGCCCTGATTGCGCCACATGTCGACGCACGGACGGTCCGATCTAATCAGAGCAATCGACGGTCACGATTGAAAGGCAAGGCTGAATCTTGACCGTACGATCTAAAGCATTTTTTTATTTCCGAAAATCATTTTTGTTTTCAAAAATACGAGATCGCGACACGTGGCTACCTATCCACCGTCCAATCGAATTCGTTTTTTTTTGTTGCAACCGAATGGCTGACGTGGCTGCCACGTGGGTGCCACGTCAGCGCCACGTGGGCGTTGACCTGGTCAACCGTCGTTGACCGGTCAACGTCCCACCGGAGAAGACGACCGGCGCCGGCTCTGTCTCGCCGGCGCCTCGTCGGAAACTCTTATCTTCGTCTACAGAGGGCCAAATCGCTTGAAATCACCGCCATTTGAATCGTACGGATGTCCTCTATCACATACGGGAAGCTTGACATAGCAGAATCACATTTTCAATATCTGCAACTCCGACCGAAGCTATCCTCCGGCGGGAGCATCGTCCTAGCCATCTCTAGCGTTGAACGGGCAATTTTAACTATCACACCGCATCTATGGAGTCAGAGAAAACTTACCTGACCATCGCGGAGCTTCGGTTTGGTCTAGAACGAGCCATGGAGCTCGCGACCGATCCGTGTTGGTTGGAGGCCGACTCGGCGATTCCGGCGTCGAAATACCATGCAATGAAAAGCGAAAATGCTCAGGGAAGCAACACAAACGTTTTGCAACAAATATCGTAGCAAATGGATGACTCTATCTCAAGTTGCCATTAGAGGCCGAGTTCGAGCTCAAAGAGATATCTCGCCTTTTTTCGAGATTAGAGGCTGATCAAACGGGTTCAGAAGCTTCTTCGGAGCTCCAGGAAGTCGGATATGGCCGTCGCTGGCTTCGGTTTTGCTGGTGATGTTCTGGCGGAGCTTGCACAGGTTCGGTTGGAGCAAGCTCCGGTCGCCATCTCTCTCTCTCTCTCTCTCTCTCTCTCTCTCTCTCTCTCTCTCTCTCTCTCTCTCTCTCTCTCTCTCTCTCTCTCTCTCTCTCTCTCTCTCTCTCTCTCTCTTTTCGTCCTCCTGCTCTCTCATCTCTCTTTTTCTCTTGCCTGCGAACCCCCGCGCGAAGAGAACTGCCCGCCCTCTGTTCGTTCTCTCGCGTCGCCTCCGTTTGCGAACTCTCTCTCGTCTCCCTCTCTCTCTCTCTCTGCGTCTTCAACAGATTCCAAACTCTCACTGAATCTGTTCCCCCACTGACTTCCTTAACTGATCCTCCCTTCTCCTCTTTCCCCCCGAGTGCCCTTGTGTGTGCGCGAAGAAGAGGGATTCAAGCCCTTCTGCGCTTATTTCTTGTTGACCTGGTCAACCGGGTTGACTGGGTTGGTCAACCCGACCCAGTCGACCCGGTTCAGCCTTTTTTCTGCCAATTAGGTATCTAATTGTCCGAGAATCATGGAATTTATCTTAAAATTAGATTCTTCAGCACGAATTCCATTTGAAAATGTATTGTTTATGAGAAACAAGCATGGAATTGATCAAAAATCCCAAATGTAGAGTAGGATCCGAATTTGATTTTTGCCGAATTGATGTTCTTAATGGACGAATCGGCCCCAATTGAGCTCACCATTAGATTTAGGGGATCAAATACTATAGGGAGGAAGCATTGGGGTTCTATGGGTGTCCCCCAGAAAAGTTTAATTTCAGACTTAGCATTATAGGGACTAAAATGAACAAGATTTTATGCAATTAGGTCCCTAAAGCCAAAATTGATCAAATCGGCGCGCAATTGAACCAAATTGAAATGTGGGGCAATCAATTCGAATGTCAAGATTCGAAAAATGCCAAAGATTGCAAATAAAAAGACTCAAAACATATTTTTTTGACAAATTTAACCATGTGCGTTACAAAGAAACACACAAAATTAAACTTGAATTTCGACTCTTGATGAGGTCAAAATGACAAGGGATTTTAAAAGAAAAATATTGACTATTTTCCTATATTTTTGTGACCTCAAATTCTATTTTTGTTGATTTTTCTAATATTTTCCTATTTTCTAGAAATGCTAAAAAATGTGAAAAATATGAAAAATTATTTTTTGGTCAAGAATGGTTCCTTGGGCTTGGCCAAGGCCACCAAAGTTGATTTTGTAATTTTTTGACTTTTTATGAATTTTTTGTGATTTTTCGAAAATAAAACTGAAAAAGACTTGGTCAAAAATCAGGTGTCAACAGCTGCCCCTCTTTGAGAGGAATCTCGTGAGAGGTTTCGCTCAAAGACAGGTGACACCTGAGTCTAGACCAACTCGACTAGGGAAAAGAAAAACGAATCTTGACATTCAATCTTTCTTGCTTTGTTGGTAAATGCTCTGCTTGTTCTGCTTTGGCTACTGTGAGAGAGAGACGGGATAGAGATGCTTACCTGTTGCTCACTTGTTGATCACCTGCCTGATGCTCGTGCGGCCTGCGCGGTGTATAACGGGTTCAAGTGAATACCTAGGGACTCGTCTTTTGAGTATCCTAGGGCAGTTAAATTCTAGCCTGTATGGTAGGCTGTACCAGAATGAGATTCCTATACTTGACAGGAACCTGTGAATGACGCACCCAGTCTCTTAGGGATTGTCGGGGTTTTGATTCGTATGGTGGATCAGACCATGAATAGGACTCCTTTCTGCTAGGAACCTATGGATGACGCACCCAGTCTCTTAGGGATTGTCAGAAGTTTTGATCCGTATGGTGGATCAGACCATGAATAGGACTCCTTTCTGTTAGGAACCTATGGATGACGCACCCAGTCTCTTAGGGATTGTCAGGGTTTTGATCCGTATGGTGGATCAGACCATGAATAGGACTCCTTTCTGCTAGGAACCTATGGATGACGCACCCAGTCTCTTAGGGATTGTCAGGGTTTTGATCCGTATGGTGGATCAGACCATGAATAGGACTCCTTTCTGCTAGGAACCTATGGATGACGCACCCAGTCTCTTAGGGATTGTCAGGGGTTTTGATCCGTATGGTGGATCAGACCATGAATAGGACTCCTCTCTGCTAGGAACCTATGGATGACGCACCCAGTCTCTTAGGGATTGTCAGGGGTTTTGATCCGTATGGTGGATCAGACCATGAATAGGACTCCTCTATGCTAGGAACCTATGGATGACGCACCCAGTCTCTTAGGGATTGTCAGAAATTTTGATCCTATATTCTAAGGAATTAACTAGGATTTATACAAATGAGGTGTGCCTAACCTTGAGGCTTTACCAAATAGGCTACTCTGGGTTTAGGGGTTACCTAGAACCTCACAGAAAGCTGATTCTGTCAATAGTTTTTGATCCTATATTCTAAGGAATTAACTAGGATTCATACAAGTGAGGTGTGCCTAACTTTTAGGCTTTACCACATGAGCTATTCTGGGTTTAGGGGTTACCTAGAACCTCACAGAAAGCTGATCTTGAAAATTGTCCTTTCGACATGCAATGCGTTATTCTGGGATTTGGGGATTCCAAGTATCCTGCAGAAAACTTAAACCTGCAAAAGCTTTGATAAGATTCTTCTGGGATCTAGGGGCTACCTGAGATCTCATAGAAAGACTATCTTGAATGTTGTCCTTTCGACATTGAAGGTGACATTCTGGGATCTGGGAGCTCCAGGTATCCTGCAGAAAGTTCCAACCTGTAACACTGGGATCTCACACAGGGAGATAATTTCAAACATTGTCCTTTTGACATGTGCGGTGACATTCTGGGACCTGGGAGCTCCAGGCATCCTGCAGAAAGATCAAACCTGTAAATTTGAAATCTCACAGAGGGATGATTTCGGAGATTGTCCTTTTGAAATTGGAGGTGACATTCTGGGATCTGGGAGCTCCAGGTATCCTGCAGAAAGTTCAAACCTATAAATTTGAAATCTCACAGAGGGATGATTTCAGAGATTGTCCTTTTGACATTGGAGGTGACATTCTGGGATCTGGGAGCTCCAGGTATCCTGCAGAAAGTTCAAACCTGTAAATTTGAAATCTCACAGAGGGATGATTTCAGATATTGTCCTTTTGACATGGGAGGTGACATTCTGGGACTTGGGAGCTCCAAGCATCCTGCAGAAAGATCAAACCTGTAATATTGGAATCTCACATAGGGAGATAATTTCAAACATTGTCCTTTTGACATGGGAGGTGACATTCTGGGACTTGGGAGCTCCAAGCATCCTGCAGAAAGATCAAACCTGTAATATTGGAATCTCACATAGGGAGATAATTTCAAACATTGTCCTTTTGACATTGAAGGTGACATTCTGGGACTTGGGAGCTCCAAGTATCCTGCAGAAAGTTCCAACCTGTAACACTGGGATCTCAGACAGGGAGATAATTTCAAACATTGTCCTTTTGACATGGGAGGTGACATTCTGGGATCTGGGTACTCCAGGCATCCTGCAGAAAGATCAAACCTACAAAATTGTTCATAAGAATGTGTTTTTCCGAGATATGGAATTACCAGGGATCTTGCAGGAAAATAAACTTGAAAGCTCTTCTTCACAGAGCAAGGCATCCTTCTAGAATCTGGGGTTACCATGATTCCTATAGAAGTTTAACCAAGAACAATAGCATTCTAGAATCTGGGGTTACCAAGAATCTGTCAGAAGCTCAGGCATATAAACTTTCCTTCTTAGAGAAATGTGTCATTCTGAGGCCTGGGGTTACCAGGGGTCCTGCAGAAGTTTAAACTTGAAATATACTCTCCACAAAAGAAGTAGCATTCTGAGGTCTGGAGATACCAGGGGTCCTACAGAAGCTTGAACATGTAAACTCTTTCTTACCAAGAGAGGTTGTGTTCTTCTGAGATCTGGGATTTCCAGGAATTCAAAGGCACATCAATGGTCTTCAGGTGATATCTGATGTCAAACTGACAGCACTTTATGACTTATATCATAGTCATGAAAGAATTTCAATGAATGCATTATGATGCTGGAGGTTATCCAAAACACCTTGCGACATACGGGAGTGATCAAAAATTCCTTGTGGGGAAAGTTTGAATCAAACAATATGAAATTACCAAAAAAGTTTGGTTAAAATGTCCAACGGAGTATTCTCATCAAAGAGGACTTCTCACCGTTTTGAGGTAATGGTCTTTTACCAAGAATGCACTCGAATTTCCTATCAAACCTGCGCCTAGGGTTCAGGATCATTCGCAGTGAATACACCTCGATCGATCAGGAGGACTTCCAAGGGACCGTAATGTTGGGCTTGGTCAACGATTTTCAAAGGGGACTTGCGTGCAAGTCAAGGCTTTCGAAGAGAAGTCTTCAATGTCTGCTCCAGGTTTACAAGTCAAGAAACCTGCAAAATGAGAAAGAAATAATCTTGCCCGAACTTCTTCGAGCTAAGCTTAGACATTAAACCCTATGTCAATCCATGTGCCTTAATCAGAAAAGGCTTTTTAGGGTTGTAACGTAGGTAGAATTGGGGACCCAAAAAGGATTGTTTTTGGCTCAGAATACGCGAAGGGTTTATCATTGGTGATCACTGCAAGTTTGCTGCCATCTTGCCCCTTCTGGTTCAAAGAGCGTCTTCAGTCTTTGAAGTGCATATTTGTCTTTAGAGAACATCTCTCTTATGTCAAGGCGGCGTTAATACCTTGTCTTATGCTTACATCATCTGAGTGTGACATGATTTGGGAGCATCCTTTGCTGTCCAGCTCCCTTGGGATTTTCTTTTACAATCAGATCTCACTGGTGATCTATACAAAGGTATCATGCCATCTTTTGGCATTTACAAGATCAAATACCTGATTCACAAGTGTACAAGTATTTGGATGGGCATTGGCCTTGCTTTTACCAGGCACTTTGCTTTTTCTTGATGCCCAGGATCTGATTTTTTCTCTTTTTTCTTTTTCTCGTCTTTTGTCGAGATCCCACATTTTCTTTTCTTTTGGGGATCAGAATTTTCAAATGAGTGTGCTAGATGTACAACTTGAATCTTAGCACTCAAACATTAATCTATGAATTTTTCACAAATCCTGTGTTTTGAACTCCTCCGCTCTTGAAGGGACGTTGCTTCCGTCTTGGAATATGCAATGATCACCAACAGGTTTGTGAAATGAACGTATAGGCTCAACTGGGCTGTACAAAGGGTAAAAGTGTGTAGGATAGAGAAACGAATGCTTTTCGTCATCCTAAAGCACCTGAATTACCATAGAAGTTAAAATGACAAGCAACACACGAAGATTGATGCAAGTCTGAGCAAGAGAACTTCTAACCATTTACCTCCTGATACCTCTGGACGTACCTCCAGTTTCCCCCACTGTGGGGTGGTTCTTGACAGGGGTATAGAATGAAATCGTCGTTCAAATGGTTATCAATGGTCACCTGTAGTGTTTATGATAGAGAAACGAATGCCTCCGTCGTCTCAATCCATGTAATCACTGCGAATAACCCTTACGTCTGTAGGTCAAGGTCTCGCTATCCTTACCATTCCACTTATCTCTTAAGTGTGTATGGGACGTGTTTGGATTAGGCTTGCCTCTTGTCTGAGGAACCATCCTTTTGAACAATTCTAAACAACTCTTGTTGGAAAAAGTTCATTTCGTTTTCTCCAAAACTTACCCTCCAAGGGGGTTTATGATGCACAATGTATATTTCAACCATGTTCAGATAACCTCCAAGTTAAAACATGAATGCCAATGACATGATTGTGAGAATTTTACGTCTTTCTAGACATGAGCTTTGATGTATGCCAGATTTCAAAAAGCCTCCCAAATTCTAGCAATTAGGATCCTAAGAGTCTTAAAAACCTAAAAGATTGGGAAAGGAATACTTACCTGCCCAGCGCGGCTAGGGATTCCTGAAAAACATAAAAGGAATATGTCAGTGTATGCTCTTGAATTTCAGAAAATTAGAACGATACACTTTACCCTTGATCATGCACTCCAATGGAAGTGGATAGATTCGTGAAAATCTGCATTTTCCTTAACAACACAAGATGGTTAAGTTGTTCTAAAATTTCTTAAAATTCTCAGTCTTTGGAGAAAAAGGACGTGTACCTGACCACCATGACAGTAAGTCCTCTTGATCATGCATTCCAATCTGAACGCCAATATGTAGATTATAGAAATCAGCCATTTTGACCTATAGCGATGACGCCTTCGTCTGATTGGGGCAATGAATCCTGGTCGATGGCTTCATTCATCTTTTGAACGTCTTCCATGCCATTCTTCGAAGTTCCTTATTTAAGGAAAATGAATTCTTATCAAAATGTATGCTAAAGCATGTAGTGTGGAAGCGATACTTTTTACCCTCCACTTGATCTTATAGCCAAAGATCATTTCTTGAATGCTTGACTTCTGAAGCTGTTATCTCCAAAGATTATCTCGCCTTGAAGTTCAGTCAGCGAGTTCTTTCCTTTTGAGTCCTCTTGAGTGCCAGTAATTTTCCTTCACTCAAGTTTGTATCTTGAGGTTTAACTCTGATGTGAACGACTCCTCTATCACGTTCATTGACCTTGCTGGGAATGAAATGCCACTTTTTCATCCAGTCACGTAGATGATTCGCTTGCCCCACTTAGGCGTGACTTGTCATGGCTAGGTAATGTTGCCCCAGCTAAATGGCTCTGTTCATTTTTGCATTTTCATACGATCCCTTATCCAGTTTGGATTATCTCTTACTTGGATCTTCACTTTACTTTTCATCTTTGAAGTGTCATCCTTCCAATGCTTGAGAAAATCGTTTGCTTCATGCATCTTTGTCACTTGTGACCATCCTTGTGATATTCTCCTCTTTGTTGGACCCTTGATAATGTCCTAACGGCGTATTCTGCCACAGAAAGAAATGGTTCTGCATTAGCAAATGCAAGAAAAAGGAGTAAATTGGATACGACACCCAACTACCCTTCTTTTGTCAATTGTCGACATTTATCTCTTGATTGAGTCCGTTCCAATATTGTATGCTGATATGGACAACATTCGTCGAATCCCTCCATCCATGCTTGAAGGTGTTGATAACATCAACAATCCATTTGCCCCAGTTGGGCGACGTTTACCTTGGCCAAATGCCTTAGCATTTTTCATATCATTTGACGATTTCCAATCCTATTTGAAGAGGTCTTTGTACCTGTACATGAAGAAATGAGTACTCATCCATGTTTAACTTTATATAAATCACCAAGGAACATGATACTCCCTTTGAGGTATTGCATTTTTGTTGATCAAGGAAATCATCTCTTTCGATTGTTTTGCCCCAGTATGGCATGTCTTGACGTTTGTCGTCTTTGGGCTTGACAACTTGCTCCAATATGCTATCTTGGTGGCACACGAGCATCTTGCCCTCGGCTTGGTCTCTCTTGGTAGCTCGACATCTTTGAAATTTGTCGCATGACATCTTAGCGACATCCTCAATAATTCTGCGAACCTGAGTCTTTTATCTCGGGGTAAGTGTCCACCGATCTTGACTTCTTTGATATTTTCAGTATCCCCCAAATTAACAATATCCGGCTCTTCCGAAGTAGGAGGCGTTGATTCCTTAAAGGCATTCTATTCCCCGTGGATAGACGCATAACCTTCATCATTGTCTTCTTCCTCTGTCCCATAGTCCCAGTGGACCGCTTTAGGATCGTACTTTTCTATCGGAGGGACTTTTATAGTTACTGTCATCTGATAAGACGTCTCTGGTTCAACTGTGCTGTCTTTTTCCTCTTCCGGCAATCAAATCAAAATAGGCTTGATTAGGCAGTCTTCTACCTTATTCAAGCTGTCAAGCTCTTCCAGTTTAATCACCACAGTCGTAGCGGTTTCAATCATTGACATAGTGTTGTCAAAGTTCCTTGAGGAGATTTCGTCTCTCAGTTGACAATGTCGGTCATCGTCGCCTAACACTGCTAATGTGGCAGATCTCGGGTATTCTCTTTTTCCTTTGAATAATTCAGCTGAACCCTGCTGTTGATCCTTTGATCTCTTTGTTTCGGTATACTGCTTTGTGCCAAGCTTAGTAACCCTCTTCTGGTCAAGGATGACTCAGGTTCTTTTGAAAAATGCCTTTTCAGGTTGAACGGGATCATCCATGCATCCCCATCCGTCTGGTATGATATCGTCCATTCTTTGGTGGAAGCTAGGAGGAGCGGAGTACTTCACTTTAAAGTTGTACCCTCCAAAGTCCTGACCCAGGTTGTCTACAATTTCACCTATTTCAGGTGTGTTAGCCATGAATCTGCGATCCGCTAGATTTCACCTTTTGGCTTTCAGTTCATCCTCTTCGAATTCTTCTTCTGACTAAGTGATCGGCCCAAGATTGTCTATCAAATTCTCGTGCGGGATGTCCCAGGTGCTATCCCGCTCAGTTTTGATCACGAAGTGGCTTCCTTCCAAAGATAGAGAAGCTTCGACTCCTTCGAATTCTTCATCGGTAATATCGGACATTATCCCTAAGCTCATCATCTTGGCGATACATAGCTTCTTTACGTCATCAGAGATCTCTCCTGCTTTTGGGTATGATGAAGCGGTCGCCAGAAGGTCGGTCAGCTTAAACATGTCTACCTTCAGCTGGAGGTGGTTTTCCTCATTTTCAGTGAATATTCCCCCAATTGCTTGATAATCAGGGAGAGGGTTTTCTTGTACGTTTGGAGCCACGTTGTCAAATTCCAGAATCTGACTTGTCAATCTAAGCTTGTACCTCCAGATTAAGGATATAGCAGTCATCCACATTATGTCCCATTTCATCCATATGGTAGACACAAGTCTGGCTCTTGTCAAAATCAGGATACTTAACCGGATTTGCCCTAGGTGGTTCCTTTGCCACCAAATGTTGTTCTAGTAGCATCGAGAGTAGCTTGGATAAAGGCCTCGGGAGCTGAGAGAACTGCTTTTGGGGTTGCCTCTTTCTGGGCCTTGCCCTTTTGGTGCCGACCATGATGATCCTCCATTGGTTGTTTTCTAGCAGAAGCTTCATGGGGCCTCCTTTCTCTTAAGGCTCATTCGAACCTTTCAGCCACCTTTATCAAATGTGCGACGGTCTGACGTCCCGAGGCGTTTAACCTGTCGAGGTATTCGTAGAGGAGTGCTTTCAGGAACAAATTAATCAGCTCGTCGTCTGGGATTGACGGCTTTACTTGGGTCGCCAAAACTCGCCATCTCTAGGCGTATGTTATGATCATTTCCCCTCTTGCCTTTGTGGTTCGTAGAAGGTCTTCTCTCGTCGGGGCTGCAGCCGTATTGTATTGTCTGAGGAAGTCCTCTGCAAGATCTTCTCATCCATCAGAATCATCTAGGTCAAGCTCGATGAACCAAGCCAGAGCGACGCCAGCCAGATTCTCTTGGAACGTGTTCATCAGTAATGGAACATAGTCTGAATACCGCGCCATCTTGCGCAGATAACATTTGAGGTGAGCGCGAGGACGTCCTATCCCTTTATACTTTCTTACGAAGTCTGGTTCCTTGTAGTCAAGAGGGATCTCCATCTCAGCGAAGGGAGATATCTTGTCGAAACGGGCCAACTCCTAGCCCTAGCTGTTTAAACATTCTTTGATCTTGGCCGATCTCTTAGCCTCCACTTTGGCTTTTACAGTCTGGTTTACTTTTTCCTCCTTCTCGAGGTTGATAACAACAGAGGACGCTTTTTGTTGTGACTAGATGTTTGGCATACGGACATCTTCCTCTGTATGTTGGGTATCTCCTGTCGTTTCTTTATCAGCTATATCGGGTGCAAGTGATGGACTTGAGTTGTTTAGGAACTACTGTCTGTCTGGCTTGGGAGGCTTCCAGCATTGCCTTAACATCAGCCATCATAGTTGCCATTGAACTATTTGATATTTCCCTATCAAAGGAAAGAAGGTTCGTGTCAGAACATCATACAAAATGGGCAATTGGAACTGATACAATTTACCCTTCGTTCCTTGGGTCTTGGCATTTCCCTTTCATTTGGATTCTTTTGCCTTGACCTGTCGACATCTTTCGAGGAATAATATGCATATAAATGACGCATTCATGATATGTATGATGCAAGTGATCTAAGATGATTCTTGTTTGCAACGAAAAATGGATTCGCGCCTTTCAAACTATTCACAAAGAGCATTTTTTATCAAGCATGTCAATCTATAAAGTTTGAATTCTTTCTTTTCGAATGCTCTTTTCAAAGAGACTTCTAATTGTTAAGAAACTTTTTCAAGTTTTCTCGAGAATTTTGTTCGCAGATTGAGCCATTATGACGCTCTTGAAATCATCTATCCTAAATGCATGTGTGAGATGATATGAAAAGCGGGTACTCCCTGTTCTGCCATTTGAAGTCGTTGCTTCTTGGGTGTCTTGACTTTGTTTATCACCAAGAGGGGTGGCTCGGCATTGTTCTTCTTGGAAGCATTGTTGCTATGGCGAAATGCTTTTGTATTCCATGGACGGATTTCATTTCATTATGCTCCATGAGTGATAACCATTGTTTCAGGGACTCGCCCCATGTATCACTATGATGAATCTGATGTCTTTGGCTTTGGCATGCTTTCTGGATAAGGAAATGATTTGCCTCCAACAACTCAGTATTCCACCTTGAGTTAGCTAGTTTAGTCATATGAAGCTCCATTGTATCGCGCTAATGCCTTCCCTGTTGGTTGAGTCAATCACTTCCATGTCAGGTGATTTTGGCGTTTGACATTCTTCGATCTACTCTGACACATGTCTTCAACTATCATTCTCTGTATATGAAAGAGAAACATCTCAATCATTTGTATGAAATGGAATAAGAATAAGGGACAATTTACTCCCTTTTGTGACAACATAGGATGAAACTTCATCGTAATCATCCGAAGGTCTCGGCATTTGATGTTGCACGATATTCGACACTATTTGGGTTCTGTCATTCTCCTTCTTGAGGTTGGGTGATCTTTCGCCACTTTCGCTCCATTGATGCATTTCAATCTGTTTAGAGAGGAAGAAAAATGTTTGACTTTTGATTATGAAAATCAATTACTAAAACAAGTACTCCCTCTTGATTCAAAGATGGGCAACGATCATCTCTTCATGGTCTTCTTGATTTGTCATGACTTCATGCCACTCCTCAAGCACCCTACTACTCGAGATCCACAAGTGTAGATTTATCTCTATTTGTGTACATTTACACCTTGAAGTGTTGCTTCGCAAATAAACATTCAGTTTTCTTCATCTCTACATATAGAAAGGGAGATGATCATTTCATATCTTGAGAGGATTGAAATGAGGAACGATATACACCCTTTTATGGTTGAGTGATCATCAATCTCATGGTGGGAAACACGAGTATTTGTACTCCTTGAGACGTGCTTCAATTGGCAATCGTGCCATGCCACATTGGCCTCCAATTTTGAGGGTCCACAATTGGGTCTTCTTTAAAGGGACAAATGTCGACCTCACACAATCCTTTTATTTCACCTACATGACATGTGGAAGGAATATGTCAATTGTTGCACAATAGGCTCTAATTGAAACGATAACAGATTTACTATCCCCGGAGTATATTTCCTCAGCTCCCATCACTTTGAGCATCAGAGATGAAGGAATGTTCCTTAACGGTCCCCATTTATTATTTTTTTTTATAATCACCTGCAAGTGTGAGTAACCATGTCATTGTTTAAACAAATCAATTTAATTTGGAACGAATACACCCTTTTCAACTTAGAGAGGTCGATCCAAATCAAGCATGCCCCTTTTTCATGTTGTCTTGTTTCGGGGTTATCATAGTCGATCCATCTTATTTTGGAAACCCAATGGGCGGCTTTTGATGAAGACGCATCTCCTTTCATGTTACAGGGAAAATAAGCCTCGCATCATTGGCCTTCAGCCGTTTTGACCTGTTGGCAAAAGAAATAAACAAGCAAGTCAAGTATAACACTCGAAGTTTTTATTGGAACGATTACAGTTTTACCATCGTTCGATCACATCTCGCATGCGATTAGATGAAGGAATCTTCAATAAATGTATGTCATGTATAACCTGTCAGAAAGGAGACACACTTAGCATTTTGCATAGCAAAGACATCTCTCAATGAGGTCGCTTCTTATAATGAAAGTGAGGCGACAATACATATCCCATAATCCCTATTTACGGGCATCTGATGTCCGCCAAGATTTCAAGATAAGAGGATACGTCATTAAAAGATCGATCCATGGTCACCAATCAAACACCCATTTAATTCCAAACGTTTAATACGCAAATGGGGGCATTAATCTTGAAAGATTACTTTGTGACATTTTTCTTGTGAAAATCATGTGATCTTTGTTTTAAGAACTCACTACATAAAATGTGATTGCAAACATGGCCTTGACTTTATGCCCCAAAATCTTGAATTGGAAGAATTTTAGACAAAAAGAAATGTCATCTTAATCCATGATTGAAAATTTTGGATGAACCATCTATTCCGTAGGGACGGCTTAGAAGTGTTCCAACTTTGTATCAAAAATTTATTGTCAAGAACGTTCATTTGTAAACTCAAACACCCAGGGCATTCGGTTGATTTCCATGAATTTTCTATCATGAAATTTCACTAGGAAGTGAATAAGTAGAGAGAGAAGTCATACTTACAGTGATCAGTGGGATTTTTTTTTTTTTTTTTTTTTGGTTTTAGGTATACCAACCTCTCATAGACATGCGCATGAGACAAGTGGGGGGTATACTCTAAAAATCGAAAATCAGGTGAGGAACCTATGGCTCAGGCTCCCACGATCCACACGAGGCAGATTCCTCCCCAAGGGTACCTACCCAAGAGGGCTAGATATCGCCAATGCAGATGGCAGGCGGGAACGAATACGAAAGTCTCAAGTGCCATCAAACACAAGATCCTTTTCGCATCCCTTCCCTATCCAAGATAACCTAGAGGTGGTTGCAGTCGGGGTTTGACCGCCAGTGTGTGCAATGCGTCGTGATCATCACAATGCAAGGTCATGCACAGCAGTTTGTATCAAAACACCGCTTCAGTATGTGCATAAAAATAAACATACATTCCCAACTCCAACCTGCAGGAAAGATGTCAACAATCACGCCACCCCTTATTTCTCCAATCTGCAGAAACATCTAGCACAATGGTTAGCATACGTACCTCACCTTCGAGAGCATCTACAGAAAATAAGGTCAGATAAACCAAACAACTTTTTAATCGGCTCAAGTCCTCTGGTCTGCGAAACCAGAGATTCTGGGTTCGATCCCCAGCGGAGTCGCCAGTCTGTCGCGACCCTCTCCCGGGCTCGGAGGGTTAATGGGCCGCCCGATCGCTGGCTGGATCGGACGCGGGCCTCTCCCAAGGCCCATTTCCCAAGTCGCAACTGCTGGATATACGTGGTCGACCTTCAGTGCGGTCTAGTGACATGTGAAAAAGTGTACATGCCAAGGAGTCGCCACCAATCGTTTCGTGGAGGGTACGATCGGAAACCCTATCGAATAGTTGGGAGTGGTCTATTCGATCCTGCGGAAACCAGAGAAGTGGGTTCGGGGACTTAGTTACGTCAACTGTCAGAGTTGACGCCCTTTCGGTACCTAAGCTGAATGGTTTATCTGATCTTGGGATTTCATACAAACGAGTGGGGTACAGATCTTAAATCTAGGAGTTCATGCAGATGGGAATATCTACCCTATCACTCACAATCATTAAAAAATAAGTGCGCAAATCAAGGATCCAATACATGCGGATAAAACACATGAAATCAACATGGCATCCCTAATGAGGCCCTATTAGCCTAGAGAAGTATCAATCAAGGTTTAGGAGTAATTTGGACATGATTCGCCCATGAGGGGCAGAATCGTAATTTTGAATAATTCGGAGAAAATTTACCCTCAAAAGGGTAAATCTGTCATTTTAGACGAATTTGGAAGTCAGAAGACAGGGGAAATAGGATTGGCCATCAATCCAATCCATTTCCTATTTTTCTGGAATTTCCAGGATTTTTCTGGAATTTAAAAGTGATTTTACCCTTGGAGGGGTAAAGTCGTCATTTTGGACAATGATGAGAACTGAAAATCTCAAATATTAGGGTTGGTCGTCCACCTGACCCAAACCCTAACTTCAAGCAATTTTCAGAACTTGATTGAGACAAGAAAGACGATTTCCCCACTAAAGGGCAAAATCGTCATTTTGAGAAAAGAGGCGGGACTCGAAAACCCAAACCTAAGAATTGGTCGTCTAATCGACCCTAATTCTCACTTTGGCATTATCGGCCTTATCTAGCATGCACAACAGAGGCGACTTACCCCTAAAGGGTAATGTCGTCAAGTCTCGGAAAATTGGATAAGAAACCCCAAAAATAGGGTTGACCAGTTGTCTGTGGTCAATTCTCGATTTTTGGGGATTTCTAGAGTGCCTAGGATTTTTCCACAATTTTTCCACATTTTTTTAGAATTTTCTGAAATTTTCTAGCATTTTTTTGGATTTTCTAAGATTTTTCTGATTTTTTTTATTTTTTAAAATCATTTTCGGAATTTTTTTATTTTTTAAAAATATTATTCGGGCCGGGTCGGGTGACCCGGCCCACGGCCCGCGGCGACCGGCCCGACCCGGATCCGGCCCGCGCGACCCGCGCCCGAAACGACGTCATTTTAGTCTTCCCGCTTTTAATTTCCCTTTCCCGCCCAAACTGAATGAACGGCCCTGATTGCGCCACATGTCGACGCACGGACGGTCCGATCTAATCAGAGCAATCGACGGTCACGATTGAAAGGCAAGGCTGAATCTTGACCGTACGATCTAAAGCATTTTTTTATTTCCGAAAATCATTTTTGTTTTCAAAAATACGAGATCGCGACACGTGGCTACCTATCCACCGTCCGATCGAATTCGTTTTTTTTGTTGCAACCGAACGGCTGACGTGGCTGCCACGTGGGCGCCACGTCAGCGCCACGTGGGCGTTGACCTGGTCAACCGTCGTTGACCGGTCAACGTCCCACCGGAGAAGACGACCGGCGCCGGCTCTGTCTCGCCGGCGCCTCGTCGGAAACTCTTATCTTCGTCTACAGAGGGCCAAATCGCTTGAAATCACCGCCATTTGAATCGTACGGATGTCCTCTATCACATACGGGAAGCTTGACATAGCAGAATCACATTTTGAATATCTGCAACTCCGACCGAAGCTATCCTCCTGCGGGAGCATCGTCCTAGCCATCTCTAGCGTTGAACGGGCAATTTTAACTATCACACCGCATCTATGGAGTCAGAGAAAACTTACCTGACCATCGCGGAGCTTCGGTTTGGTCTAGAACGAGCCATGGAGCTCGCGACCGATCCGTGTTGGTTGGAGGCCGACTCGGCGATTCCGGCGTCGAAATACCATGCAATGAAAAGCGAAAATGCTCAGGGAAGCAACACAAACGTTTTGCAACAAATATCGTAGCAAATGGATGACTCTATCTCAAGTTGCCATTAGAGGCCGAGTTCGAGCTCAAAGAGATATCTCGCCTTTTTTCGAGATTAGAGGCTGATCAAACGGGTTCAGAAGCTTCTTCGGAGCTCCAGGAAGTCGGATATGGCCGTCGCTGGCTTCGGTTTTGCTGGTGATGTTCTGGCGGAGCTTGCACAGGTTCGGTTGGAGCAAGCTCCGGTCGCCATCTCTCTCTCTCTCTCTCTCTCTCTCTCTCTCTCTCTCTCTCTCTCTCTCTCTCTCTTTTCGTCCTCCTGCTCTCTCATCTCTCTTTTTCTCTTGCCTGCGAACCCCCGCGCGAAGAGAACTGCCCGCCCTCTGTTCGTTCTCTCGCGTCGCCTCCGTTTGCGAACTCTCTCTCGTCTCCCTCTCTCTCTCTCTCTGCGTCTTCAACAGATTCCAAACTCTCACTGAATCTGTTCCCCCACTGACTTCCTTAACTGATCCTCCCTTCTCCTCTTTCCCCCCGAGTGCCCTTGTGTGTGCGCGAAGAAGAGGGATTCAAGCCCTTCTGCGCTTATTTCTTGTTGACCTGGTCAACCGGGTTGACTGGGTTGGTCAACCCGACCCAGTCGACCCGGTTCAGCCTTTTTTCTGCCAATTAGGTATCTAATTGTCCGAGAATCATGGAATTTATCTTAAAATTAGATTCTTCAGCACGAATTCCATTTGAAAATGTATTGTTTATGAGAAACAAGCATGGAATTGATCAAAAATCCCAAATGTAGAGTAGGATCCGAATTTGATTTTTGCCGAATTGATGTTCTTAATGGACGAATCGGCCCCAATTGAGCTCACCATTAGATTTAGGGGATCAAATACTATAGGGAGGAAGCATTGGGGTTCTATGGGTGTCCCCCAGAAAAGTTTAATTTCAGACTTAGCATTATAGGGACTAAAATGAACAAGATTTTATGCAATTAGGTCCCTAAAGCCAAAATTGATCAAATCGGCGCGCAATTGAACCAAATTGAAATGTGGGGCAATCAATTCGAATGTCAAGATTCGAAAAATGCCAAAGATTGCAAATAAAAAGACTCAAAACATATTTTTTTGACAAATTTAACCATGTGCGTTACAAAGAAACACACAAAATTAAACTTGAATTTCGACTCTTGATGAGGTCAAAATGACAAGGGATTTTAAAAGAAAAATATTGACTATTTTCCTATATTTTTGTGACCTCAAATTCTATTTTTGTTGATTTTTCTAATATTTTCCTATTTTCTAGAAATGCTAAAAAATGTGAAAAATATGAAAAATTATTTTTTGGTCAAGAATGGTTCCTTGGGCTTGGCCAAGGCCACCAAAGTTGATTTTGTAATTTTTTGACTTTTTATGAATTTTTTGTGATTTTTCGAAAATAAAACTGAAAAAGACTTGGTCAAAAATCAGGTGTCAACAATAGGCTCATGTATTGCTATATCGAAAAATAAAAAAATCTTACATTTTTCTCTTTCGCATTATTTAATTCAACTTGGCCAATGAAACCTGCATTTGTTAATGGAGGTACTGGCAACGAAACACTCGCAGCTGGCATGAACATATTCCTAACCTGAGACTGTGGCAAACTTGATGACGCTCCGTGTTGTCCTGACATTTATTCGTGATAAGTGTTGACAATCAATGGACAGATAACTTTCGCCATTCGTTGGACCACGTGATCAGCAAAATCACCCTAGGCTTCTTCAGCTGCACGTCTTATCGAAGTCAGCATGACTGGTGTCACTTCAAGATTTCTTCTCTGTTCTTCGACGTGTTGTCGAGGAACTTCGATATCCTCTCCTTGGACTTGGTTTTGCACTCCTCGAGCCATCAAAGACTCTCTTCGTGGCACCTTGTCCATAGGTTCGTCACCATCTAAATTGATGCGACCTCTTGTCCGTGGCATAGCACTCTTTCGAACTAACACCTCAGTCCCACCGGGCATGCCAAAAAAGATTGTTGGGCGTTAAAATCATTCAATTGGGCCTGAGCGGACTTTCGAGATTCGGCCCAAAAGGCTGCAACCCAAAAGAGTGACTGGCGCGGAAAATCTTTTATCGAACATTAGCAGTTCGTTAAGTAAGAAGGAATTCAGGGTCAGTTTTGGACAGAGTGTGTCAAATGCAAAGTTTTTACTAAAGATAGCTTCGATGATTCCGTACAAACTTTCGACAATTCTTACCAAAGCACTTCAATGAGACTTGTCGAAATACTCTTCGACGGAAAGTTTAACTAGGACACAACATCGGAATTGAATCGTCGACGTTAGACCACAATGTAGGACACAATGCCAGAATTTAATGGATGACACTGGATGGGGGAAAATGTAGGACACAGTACCAGAATTGAATCGACGACACCGGACAAGATGGATGAAAGGTACAACACCGAAATTGAATCGACGGCACTGAACCTAGTGAGCAGACGCTGGAATCTAATCGAAGACACCTAACTCGGATATGAAACTCGCCGGAATTGAATTAACGACGGGAATCTAAAAGCTACAGCTAGGCTAACAGCTAATTGAAAGATAAAAATAGACTTGTTTATTTGTGTGTTGGTGTCTTCTTCGCTGGACATCCTCAAGTATTTATAGGCTACTTCGATAACCGTCGAATGGTTACTGCCGTGGGCGCTACTCCAAG
The DNA here is from genome assembly GCA_021437785.1 of Rhodomyrtus psidioides. Classification (NCBI taxonomy): domain Eukaryota; kingdom Viridiplantae; phylum Streptophyta; class Magnoliopsida; order Myrtales; family Myrtaceae; genus Rhodomyrtus; species Rhodomyrtus psidioides. The sequence goes on from JAILYB010000030.1 coordinate 4,111,714, forward strand.
TACGTCATTTTCGATAGCCTTGTGGATAATGCCTCTGATGGTTTTTCAACTTTTCGCGCCCTTTTCTCTCTCTTCTGGAGATTGCTGCCAATCTATGTAACTGCTTCGATCGTGGCCTTTTCCACGTGCTTTTTCTCTCAATTTTGTGGAAGGTACCGCCCAAATTACCTTTACATGTGGTGTCCCCGCGACTAGTCTCGGTTGGGCTTCTGTGTTCCTGACTGTAGCTGATTACTATATCACGGGACTCCGTAGGTTGAACTTTTGGTGTCAACAGAATGGAAGCAAAAGATTCTATACAATGCTCTTGCAAAATAAACACGACAAGCTGCAGTGATGAGGCAAACACCTGCTGCTGGCGTAAAGACTACTGGAATAACTAAGATATCGCAAAGGATGGACTAGGAAACTGCCAAAATATCAACATTTAAATGTGACAACCAAATATTTCTCTATTCATTCCCTCTCTGCAAACTTTTCCTTCAAAAACTCTGCATGGTGAAAGGCGCACCAGCATCAGCAAATCTCGGAGCAGCTCCCGCTTCAGAGAAACATTTTCATGCCAATTGCACGGGGTCAAATATAGAACTATACCAATTCTGTTCGCTGATAATCGCTGATAATCTTCATAAAACCTACCCATCATCCTTCCTATCCTCCGAAGGCGCTTTCATCGCTTTGGCAGTCATGACAGCAACCACAGCTCTGTGAACTGCTACATCCGTTTTGCAAAGAAGTCTCTGCACCCTCTCTCTCTTAAGCTTAGCTAAATTAGATGCATACCGCGCTGCACCAGATGCATTCAACAATTTATATTCCTCTATTCCCACTGCTCACCAGATGGTGTATGAGAGCCTTCAGATGAAAAATGTTGATGAGAATTCCAGTGAAGGGTATTCTTTTTACTGCCTGTGGTTCTCCTACTGTAGGCAGTGACCATCTGTAAAGGTCGAGGAGATGCAACGGCACCAGATTTCACTTATTATCTGTGTAGTCTCAGAGGACAATTTCGATTGAATCCATCATTGCTGATTTGGAGTATCGCTCGCCAGGGACATTTCGTGGAGAATACCTCAATGGAGATGTTAGTGCCATTTGAGAATTGTCCACATGCGCATAGTTATGTCCCAAATAGAGGGCCCAGGCTTCAGAAACTGATGTGCTTTATGAGAATATTTTGTGGTTCCCGAAACTTTTACTGCAAGGTTCCACTCATTCTCAACAAGTGCAAGTACCACCTCTGCCCCACTCTCTCTCCATCCCTTGTCCCTGCATCCGTTTTAACGTTTTTGAATCAGAGGAAAGCTTTTTATTAATATTTGAAACTTCCGTCTTTAGAAATACGCTTTCCTTTTTCAGATATTCATTTTCCTTTATCAAAAGCTCCTTCTCTACTTTTAAAGAATCGTTTTATTTTGAAGCCAGATCTGATTTATCTTTGATTTGACTAAATTTGTTTTACAGAAAATTGATTTTGTCCTTACGAGAAATTTCATGTTGATTTAGCCGAGCAATCTCCTTTTTCAGTTCTCAAATTCTCTTGAGCAATTCTATGATATGAACATAATTTTTCAATATAATCAGATCCCTCAGAATGAATATTAGGAGTTACCTTAGCTTCTTTTTTTGAATCTGAGTTTTCCATTAGACGGATGTTTGCATATTCCTCATCGTTTTCTTCACTTTCCTCGTCACTCCAAGTTTCTGCTTTCAGAGATTTCTTGGATTTCTCATCCTTTCCTTTCTTACTTAGAAGAGGATAATTTGATTTGTCATGTCCTTTCTTCTTGCATTTAAAACAAATTACATTTTTTTTGTTTCTATTAATGTATGATCTCTTCTATCATATTGCTTGAAATCCTTTTTGCTTTTGATATTTCTACATTTTTTTGCCATTCTTCTGAAATTTTGACCATGAGTGCGATTTCCTCATCATCCTAAACTTCAGAATCAGAGATATCAAGATCAAAGTTAGATTTTAATGCAATGAATTTCTTGCCTCTTGAGTTTGCTTCTTCATTGATTCTTTCATCTTTATATAATTGAAGAGTCCCAATTAGCTCATCAATAGATAATGGCACAATCCATTTGCGTTAATTGGATGGATGTTTCGATGTTATTTCATTCCTTTGAGAGTCCTCTCAAAAGCATGTTCATTTTCAAATATCGAGAGACCGGTCGCCCTTAATATGTGAGGCCATTTATTATTTTAGTGGATTTGCCAAACATTTTCTTGACTATCTCTTTATGTTTCGTTTTGAAGGCTTCATATTGGCTAAGTAGAATATTGATTTTGGTCTCCTTCACCCAGTTAGTTCCCTCATAGGTTACATGTAGTTTGCCCCCACATTGCTTTCGCTGATGGACAATATGCAGTGTGTTTATATTTAGTGGGAGATAAAGATCTAAAAAAATGAATAGAAAGCTTTAACATTTAGTGCATCTCTTTTTGTCAATTCAGTTGCAAATAGAATTGCAATGGGAGCTGTGTTGTTGATATTGGTATTTCATCGACCGGCAGAAGATGTTGGCCTAAAGAGTCTTGTCCTTGCATTTGAATTTGCACCGCCTGATGTATTTGCAATGGTATCAATCCCTTTTTGTACAACGTCCCAAATCAGTAGATGTTGGCATCTAAGGAATGCTTTGAACTTATTTTGCCAATTATTATACTCCTTTGTATCAAAGTAGAGAGGCTGCAGTTGCTTCCTCTTTCAATAAAACTAGGGACAAAGTTGTTAGCTATAAAGATCATTAGCTCAGAAGTAACAATACTTCAAAACAAAGAGCACCTAGCTTTAATACCAATTGAGCGAAATCTGTTAGAAAATGTGAATAGGTGATGATAAAAACTTATTTGAAAATATTGTGAAATTAAATAAAACAAGCTCAGAGTTTAATTCAAAGTCTATTTGAGTATACATTCTGAGATGACCTGTTTCAGTGTACGTTCTAGGATGACCTCTCGGAATCTAATTGTGCACAATTCAACTATCATAAATAAAACACAAAGAGATTAAGGGATATAGAATTTTGCACAAAGGATTTTATAGTAGTTTGACTCTGCTCAAGGTTAATTCTACATCTTCACGCTGATAGCCAATCGGATGGATTGCACTAGTGAATAACTCAAAGGTTACAACACGATGACTACTTTTCAGTTGATAGACTTTTCGCCTAACACACTCTTCTCACTTGGGCATAAACCTCTAAATATTAAAAAGTTTGGATCAATATTTTCTACAAGCGTTCAAGATGTGGCGATGATACTGTTAACAGAACAATCATTCTAGGAAAGAGTTTTATATTTGGGCCTAATCTATTGGTTTTATAGACTAGGCTCTATCCACAATAAATCCCAGATAACTTCATAACAAAACAAGTTTCAGATAACAAGAGGAATAATCAAAACACAGTTATGGGTTACACGCTCAAAGAGCATATCTATGACTTCTTCAAACCAAAATTGGCAGCCAATCACTAAATCCATATTTAGTAATGACCACAAATCGAGATCTTTATCTTTATCTTTCAGCAGTATGTACGTAGGTTTGGCGTCCCCAACACCATCATCAAGCAAAGTAAAAAGTTTGAATGAGCACTGATTTGACACCTATAAAAAAACGAAACCTTCATGAAGTTCTTCTGATCTCCTTCGAAAGTGGACTTGTTCATAATAAAACCTGACGAGAGCCAAACCCTGACAATACACATGCAAAAGACTCAAAATCTAAACTAGATCAGGATAAAAATCTCCCAAAAATGGGAGAGAAAAGCTTCTAGATGCACACTAAATCGAAAGAGAAAAGCTGTCAAACGAGAAGATAACAAGAAAAGAAAAGAGAGAATCAAAATAGCCATGGAAAAGGGAAGGGGAGGGAGAGATCTAGCTCTAAAGCCTCCCCTCCATGAAAGTTGAAGAAGGGGGGGGGAGCAAGAACAAACATCATATTGGTAATGACATCTCAAGAAACTGATGAAATACGAAAGGATAAATATAAAAATACATCTAGTTAAGCGTGGAGTCCGGGCTATCTATTTTACGGTAATGTCCAAGATCATTACATATCCCTTTTCCAATCAATAGGGATTTGCTCAGGACTGCTGAACTTAATTGGATCATGTACAAGGTAATCACAGATTTAATTTTCCATGAAATTCATATAATTATGTATTCATTTATTTTGCCTAACTATTCACCTATTCTCAACTCCAAGTGCTGAATTGACGGTGGAAGCGTGGTTGGGTGTGAGTATAGAGAGTGATCCGCGATGAAGAGAGAGACGTTGAGAATGAAAAGAGACCAAAATGTGTGTGTGGGAGAGAGAGGGAGAGAAAAAGGAGGGGGGGAGGGGAGGGAGAGTTAGGGCAAAGTTGAGAGAGACATTATTGTGGAGAGATTTCCAATTCAGAAAGAGAAGTAATTTTTTTCACTACTAAAAGTGAAAACAACTTCTGAAGCAAATAGCTATTTCAGAAGTAGAAAAAGGAAATTGCGTAATCAAACGAGCTTTTGCTTCAGAAGTTGTGTTGCCAAATAAATTTATGCTCCATAAGCACTTTGAAGCAGAAATTGTCATCATGCGCGCCCCTAACCGTTGAAATAAAATGTAATAGTGGAAAATTTGGGGACAAATTCTACGGCCGTCCAAAGGGTTTTTGTGTAATTCCTTACCGATGCAGTGGAAGGGTTGTTGTTGTTGTTGTTTTTTGGCCTCTCTCTCTCCCTCTCAAGAGAGTGGAAGGGGTTGAGCCACTTACAAATGGGCCTCGGACCAAACTCAATCCGCTTTCCTGAACATTCCTGTAGTCATCAACCATGTCCAAGATTGTCTTGCGATGGCTTTAACGAGCAAATCGAGTGAACATGAAAGAAAGTTGAAATAAGGGAAAAGGTAGAGGAAAACTCCTCATAGTGGAGGTGGTCCTGCTTGGGCCATGATTATGCAGTGTCGCTGATATTTCACCTGTAAGTCGATTTCAATGTCAAAAGGCTCTCTTCAACCGTAGTCAAGAAATTTCTCAAGGAAATGCTTTCCAAACCTTCATTTGTTCTTTCATGATGCAGCAATTCAGCATCAAACACGACTCTACCAAATCTGGGCTACCCTTTAATTGGGTCATTTGGTCCACGTGTTCGGATTTGGTGGAAGGAGTTAGCACAGCGGGATCCACGAGGGTGTCTACGGTCGGAGAGGCAATTCCGTGATGTTGGAAGCGCAGCATCAAAATGTCGTGAAGCGACGACTCTCTCCTCAATTCAAAGAGAAACCAGGAAGAAGATACATGTGAGCATGGATAAATTAATAAAGGTGGACCAGTCAAGGGGTCCTACTGTCCACACCTTCTTCTTCCATGGCTGCTCGCTGCTCTACCTTGTAAAGATCACGGCTCCATCTCATTCTTGGTGTGGAGAACTGGACTTACTGCTCCTCCAAGAGTTCCTGCTGCTACCCTTACTGAACTGGAATTTTATTTGCCGTTGGACTCTGCAGTTTTTTTGGCCAGTCACTCGGCCTATTTTCTGCTTCTTCTTAACAGTTTCTTGGGGGTGTCATTTCCCGCACCTTCTGCTGGCTTGGCTTCCTCCAGGTTGGCTGCTGTTGTTACTTTTGCAAAGACTACAACTGACATTTGCTGGAGCCTCCTGGTCTGATACTGCTCCTTCAATGACTTCATTGCTGGCTCCCAGGAGAACACTGACCTGCGACCTTACTCTTGTTGTTCTAAGACTTGGCGGTGATCCTTTTCTTTTTGTAGGGCACTTGTTAGTTTGTGAAGGGCTCTTGTCCGACTCTTTAGGCCACCTGTTTGGCCGCTTTTTGTTCTATTTTCCTCTGATCCCCCATTCTGCTCTACTGATGCCGGTTTCTTGGTCCCTTTATAGCGCTGGCCGTGTCTTGGCATCTAGGTTGACACGCTTGTCGTGACCTTTATTTTGCAACCGGTCACCATTGAACCCGTCTTGGCACTGCGATAGCAATATCGGTTCATGGTTTTTGTGTCCGGTCTTTACTTGTACCTAGCATCTTGAAAAGTATATACAAACTTACCTTACCAAAAAAAAAAATTTAATAAAGGTGGACGTCTCTATCGACTGTTGATATATGAAGCCCTTAAAAGTAGGCCCATCACTTTTGTACTTATGAATCTATATGCCTTATCTGGTTAGGAAAAGAAAAGTTACATCAATTGTTGATATTTGTAACTCTTGGCTTAGTATCTATGCTTTTTTAGGAATGACAATCTTCTTCTTTCCCAAAATATCTTCAAGTAACTACATTGTGGAATATTCCTATCAATGGACAAATGGCTAGGTTAGTAATTTCTACTTTATCTATCGTGTACTTCGATTTTAAATTTATAATGTGTTTCATCCGACAAGGCAATTTCATAAGACCATTTCAAATGTTAAAATAGTTTTGACTTTTCACGTATACTTGTGTACAATTTTTATTTTTATTTTTTGTATTGTACCAACAAACTATTTTCGATCATTAATTATCTTTTTTCTTGCATATAGGTGAAGCAAATGTACTTTTGCTAGTAGTACTAGAAAAAGGCTTATTACTAATTATAAGGATTATGTGTTAGTACGCTCAAATGTATTTTTTTTTTGATTGGCCGAAACTCAAATGTATTGAGTAGAAAAAAAAAAGGAGAGAAAAAAGCATTATTTTAAATGGGAAGAGAATTAATAAGGAAATTTTGAGGAATAGTACTTTTATTTACTCAATTGAAAATACAAACTTGGTTATTTCTTTCCTCTATTTTTATAATACAAAATTAAACTAAAAACATAAGGTTTTGGTACTCGATGATAAAGACAATAGTGAATCAACATTCTTCTTGACCCCCAAAAAACCAAAAAGGAATCAACATTCAAAATTGTACTCCAAATTCTAGGACACGGTGGTCTTTTCTTTGTCTATTGTCCAATGTAGTACTTCACATCACATATTCTTTTGTCCATTATTATTTTTTATACTACACCATCAATTGCACCTCAAATTTATTTTTCTCTCTCAAAATCTGAATCTGATTCCTCATTTTCGTGCATTACTTTAAAAAGTCTTCGGGTTTGAATGGTCAAAGTTTACAAGCGACGTTACCTTCTGCCTTTTCTGCTTTTCCTTACATTGTGCTAGCCCATCTCTTGGGCCCAAGTGCCCGGCATCATTGATGGGTCGGGCCCGTTACTAGTAAGGGGCTGTTTGGGCCGGACCTGTTAGTAACCCGGGGGCTGCGCCAATGCCCGGGCATTATCGATCTGCAGCAGCTCTGATCGCCGGTCCCTCTCTTCGCCGACGAGCCTCTCCCTCGCTCCTCCGATAATTCGGAACCTTATCATATCAATCTGTCCGTTGTTCGCGTTCTTTCGCATCAGTTTCTGGCGCTTCCTCCCGCGATTTTGTTTCGAGGTTTGATCGATTCTTCCTTCTCATTTCTCTTATTCTGTTTCGGCTTTGATTTTCTACATTCGATTTCAATTTTTTCCGTTGCCTGTCAAAGAGGGCTAGGGTTCTTATGTGCTCCCTCTTCTGGACTAATTGCTGGTGGATTCGCCTTTTTCTTGATTGTTCTCGGTGCGCCACTTCCAGAGCTTGCCAGTGCTCATCCGGGTACAAGCAAAGAAGTCGCCACTTTGCATAGCCAAACGAAGCAAAAGCACTCTCTTTTCTGATGAGAAGGGTATGATTCTTCTAATTTTTCTTCGGGTAAGTCTTTCAAATCCTTACATATTTTTGTCCACCGGCAGCAGTAGCGGAAATTCGACGTCTCTAGTGATGAACGGGACGTGATTTCTCCGTGTTTGATTTCGTGAAAAGCTCTATCGACGTCAATCTATCTGATAAATGTGTAAGCATCCGTTAAAATCTCTGTGAATTTGCTCATCTTCTGGTGGTGTTTGGCCTTTATTTATACACACACACATACGTACATTAGAATTGTTGGATTGGTTTTCTAACAGACCCAGCACTTTGTTGTTTTTCCTCTCGGGTTTTGCGACTGTTTTATTAATGTCTTGTTTTCTTTGGATACCCTTCAGTCCTGTAATATAATTCACTCTTCCACAACCGTAACTCATCATCAAGCACATAGATAACCCAGAATTCTCTCTCTCTCTCTCTCTCTCTCTCTAGAACAGAGGATTTTTGGGTCCTCAGCGAATAATTTTAGCCCATGGTTAGTGTTTCCCCCCAATTTTTTGGTGTAATGATTTTGGGAAATTCTTGTTGTGAATGCAGACACCACTATTGACTTTATTTTTTATTTTTTATTTTTTTGTCTTAACCACTTATATAAAGTTGGTAAAGTATTTGTCTTCTCGTGACGTTTAATTTGCTCTAATGTCATATTGATAGAGGCAACAAAATATGAACAATCGCTCTCCTTAAAGAAAAAGTCCTCATGCTCAGGCTTTGGCAGCATGTACTTCTGTATTTGGCCAATCTTATTAACCTCTAGTTTTTGGCCCTGGATTGTTAGGCTGATTAGTGAGGCCTTTAGGATTCTACCTCCTGTTGATTATTATTATTATTATTTTACCTTTTCAGCATAAAACTTCTGAAAAATATTGGCGAAACTTGTTCTGTATTTAGTTTCGATTCTTATTTTGTATCTGTCGAGACTTTGGCAAAAAGGTCGATTTAGCGTAGCGCATCCCCGAGTGCTGTTGAGCTAGTCTTTTGCTGTTAACTGTTCATCGAGTTATGTTCGTGGAATTTGATAAATTGGATTCTATTTTTCTTGAAGATTCATTTGAATTTGCTATTATTGTCGTTGAAGCACTTTTAGATCTTAAGTTCTCTTGTAAATATAGGAACAGTAGCTAATGTTTGCTTGTCCTAATGGGAAGATGATTTGCACAATGAAGCTGACATAAGTTGTTATACATATCATTAACCATTAAACAGTGACATCATTTGATACCGGAACTACACAAAGCTGTTTCGTAATTTTCAAGCTCATTTTTCATCTACATGAAGAATAGTAATGCGATTGACATGGGGAGCAAAGGCAGTTGGTTTGCTGCAAGAGGTCTTGGAAGAGAAGTAGAAGACATTTGAAATCCCTATCTCGGCAATTCAGCGAGAAAGAATGAACACAAGAGTCATTCTAGTGGATTTGCTTTATTGGAATGAGACGAATGTCTTGTCACAAGCGAATTTTATGTTGATCAATATCAGTATCATGTGTAGTATCATCTGTGATTCGAGAAAAAATGTGTTAAGACTTCGCTTCAGCTATTGTTGATTATAATGGAACTTTATGATCGAATTGGGGCATAACCAGACCCCACAAAGTCATATTTGGTTGGGTCAAAACGTGCACACATCCTCTACGGTTCGGTTGTGATAGGTTATCGTGGAATTTCGCACCGAGCCGAACGATGGACACCCCTGCTTATTATGGGGAATATAAACTTCTACTTTTTTAGTAAAATGTCGTGGAATCTGAATTTTCTTGAAAAATGGCCTGAGCTTTTAAATTTATCTATAGTGCAACCTTGGATGTATTTATCTGATTTTAGCATCACCTGTCCCTTTTGTTGGTTTTTTTTTTTTAAATCATTTTCTTATGCATCGAAGTTTCCTCACGTATAGTCTTCCTCGGCAGGAAGAAGTTTCCGTGGAAAAGTGCAAAGTAGAGAGAGAGAGAAAAAGGGCTTGGAGCTCTCCACTGGAGTTGGCCGCCGAAGCGATGTGTGGGTCCTACACGCTCTGGCATAATACGAGATACATCTAATCCCCCCCGACAGAAGAAGGCTGGCCCAAATGCATACGGGCCGTTGATTTATGTGGGCTCCATAAGGGATCCACGTGATCCAACGGTGGAAACTGGCTGAACTCATGTGTATACAGTTCATTTGAGTAATGCTCCACGACAGAAGATAAAAATGACTGGTGCGCTAAGCGCAAAGCCCCCGCCAAGTGTCCAATCAATGCCTTGGATTATCTTACGCATTGAAATTTCCACCACAAGACGAGAAGGCAATGCCTAGTACGCACGTGGCCACTGTTCCCTGTCAACGATTTACTTATTTAATACTCGAGCCTGACGAGTTTGAGTTTGACAACTCGGTGCGATTCGGGTTTGCCAACTAATTCAATTACGTAAGACCAAACCTGCAAATAGAAGATGGGCTACAACTACAACTACAACTAGAACAAGGCATTTAGCGTTTCCCGAGAGGCATTTTGGATTTCTTCTTCGTCAGACTTGAAAGAGAAAAACTCGGGCAGAGTTGGAGCACAGAAGAGATGCATCTTCTCATCTTTGGGCGTTCTTTCGCCGAGAGCGTGGCACTGATCCTTCTCCCAGGGCTTGCGTTCTATTTTCTCAATAAGAAGAGAACTAGTGTGCGAGGAGATGCAGAAGATGCTATTACTGGCGCATCTAATTCGTTGGCTGCCTCGACGAAAGCCAGTTATGGTGGATCTAGTTCGTCTGCGGCAGAAACTAACGGCGGTGCGTCCGGTTTGTCGATCGCGCCGCTTGGGAACCGCTATGAGGTGTTCTTGAGCTTTAGAGGCCCGGATACTCGAAAAGGCTTCACCGATCACCTCTATGCTGGACTGGGCGATGCTGGAATTCATGCTTTCAAAGATGATAACGAGCTCCACCATGGCAAGAAGATTGGTCCAGATCTTTTGGCGGCCATCCAGAGTAGTAAGATCCTGATCCCCATTCTCTCCGTCAATTATGGGTCGAGTAGCTGGTGCCTGAATGAACTGGCTCAAATAATGGCGTGTCCGAATAGTACCACGGGACATCTAGTGTTGCCTATATTTTACAAAGTGGAACCAACTCACGTGCGTCATCAAACTGGGAGTTTTGGAGATGCGTTTCGTGCGCATGAGAGGCATTCCGACCAGATGATTTTGGATAAATGGAAGCGAGCGCTGAATGAAGTCAGTTTGTTGAAAGGATGGGAAGCCAATGGGTAAAATTTTTCACCAAAAATTCTCCACGCTTTGTTTTCTTGCTTTTTTTAAAAAATATATATATAAAAAAAGGGCAGCAGTGAGATCCTGCGATCTAATTATTGACTTTATTATCTTTTTAAAAAATTATTTTAATGATATTGAGCAATCTAATTATAGACTTTATTTTATGATCGCATTCGCTTGAATAATGTAACATTTTCTAAATGCGGTTCTACTCTTATATCCAAAGATTTTGTAGTACAGTGCCTTTCTGGTTTCTTATGCTTATAGTATAAGCTATGGTCAAAGCCATAATTATTTAACTTCCTAAGTTACATTTATTAAATCATAATGTCGTTAATTAGTGGCTATTAAAATTATTTTTACGGAATAATTATTTTAATTATTTCATTGGTCGTATATGATGATGGTAAGTAGAAAGGGAGAAAAGATTGTCCTTATTTTCTGTTTAGTTATATAACTTTCATTGCATTTTCCATATCTTCAATGCATAATTTCGATCTCATTCACCTGCATAAAATTGAAGCAAGGTTCTTATTTTGGGGAAAAGTTATTCTTCTACTTCGCAATAAATCAGTGGTAGATTAGTTAAAATCATAGAACATGGATACTCATAAGGAAAATAAAGTACAACCCTTGATGCAATGAAAATTGGTAAGAGCACGAATCTAGAACATATTAAATTCACAACACGAGTAGAAACATACGAGCGTGTAGAATTACACAGATAAGGAGAAATCCCCTCTATTGTATCCTGGTAGCTCGCGATATCGCACTCTAAACGACTTTTTTGATTGGTCCTCTTGCATTAAAAGTTATGACCCTGGGCTAGCTTAATGTATTTTTGCATATTCAAATGCTGTAGAAAGTTTTCCAAGTCATGCTTGTGTCATCCCTAATATTTTTAATAAACAACAAACGTAGAATTTCATTCAAGTCTGGTATATATACACTATTCAAGATTTCATAAATGGTACCCTCAAGCTTCTTCTGGCTCAATAAATTATGTGAGAGTAATATTGGAATGGAACAAGCAATGTGAAACAGCCACCAGCATTTCCTACTTTATTCTTACCATGTGAGATAATATAAATAGGTGTGGCAAAAGCACTCCTCGAAGTGTTTTGATTTATCCCCCTAGATAAACAATATGATATAACTTTTGCCACGTGTTTGAACTGCTGTCACTTTTGTCAGGTATGAAGGAAAATTGGTGAAATCTGTTGTCCAAAGAGTTTTGAGCGAACTGAAGAAAGAGTTCGAGCTGGTTATTCCTGAGAATTTGGTCGGGATTGATGGTCATGTGAAGAACGTTATGGAATTTCAAGATAATAATTCTAGTGCTACGCTATTTGTTGGCATCCATGGAATGGGAGGCATTGGTAAGACAAGTCTTGCTAAAATCATTTACAACAAACTTTCCGATCAATTTGAGCATCGTAGCTTCATTGCTGATATTAGGGAATTACATAAGCGCAACGGCCTTGAGTACTTGCAGAATCAACTAATCTTTGATATACTGAAGCAAAAAAATCAAGTTTATAATAAGGATGAAGGGATTAGATTCCTCTCATCGAAGTTTGAAGATAAGAAAGTCCTTATTCTTCTCGATGACGTGGATGATGATAATCAGTTGAAGGCTTTGGCTGGAAATCATAATTGGTTTTCTCCGGGAAGTAGGATCCTTATTACAACGAGAAACAAGGCTATTCTTGACAATGCTGCAGTGGAGTACAAATATGAACACGAGGAAATGGATGATGATCAATCTTTGATTTTGTTTAGTAGACATGCATTTCGAAGGAACTCTCCTCCAAGTGAATTTAAGGACCTCGCTCATGAAGTTGTATCCACCACAGGAGGCCTTCCCTTATCTCTCGAGGTTTTAGGTTCACTATTGTGCGGAAAAAGGCTAACATATTGGAGAGGTACGATAAAGAAGTTAAAAACAGTTCCACATAAAAAAGTGCAAGAAAAGTTAAGGATCAGTTACGATGTATTAGAAAATGGACAAAAACAAATGTTCTTGGATATTGCTTGTTTTTTCATTGGCACTGATGGAAGAGTTGCATCGTACATGTGGGATGCCTGTGACTTTTTCCCAGAGGAGGGAATTGAAGTATTGAGATTTATGTCATTGATAAAAGTTGGAGATAATCATGAGCTCAGAATGCATGATCAGTTGAGAGACCTTGGGAGGGAAATCGTTCGCGAGGAAAACCAACAAGAGCCTTGGTACCGTAGCAGATTATGGGACTCCAAGGAAATTCTGAAAATGCTGAAGGGAAATAAGGTAAGCATCTCTCTTCTTTTGCTCCCTTAATCTTTATAAATACTGTTTATTGTCCAGAAAAATATCATCTATTCACTTTGCTAGTCTTTAAAAGCCATCCATGCATGGTAATAGCAATATGAACAAATGATATTAGATTACTTTAGTTGGATATAAATATATTGATTCACTTATAGGGAACAGAAAAGATTAAGGCCATTTATCTTAGCAAGGACAGCTCAGAAGACTCAGGCAAGACACCTGACCACGGTGGCAATATCCATACAAGCGAACAATTCAAGAATTTAACGAGGCTTAGGTTCCTTCACGTGAGTGGGGCACATTTTAGTGGAGATTTTAAGAACTCAATTGAGGAGTTAAGATGGCTTCAGTGGCAGAATTGTCCCTTGACTTTTGAAGCAGAAAATTTTCATGTAAAGGAGTTAGCTGCACTCGATTTGTCGAAAAGCAAGATTTCAGATAATTGGCGAGGATGGAGTTCCATTATGGTAAGATTGAAGAACAAGACTTTGTTTTTCCTTTTTTTTTTTTTGTTCTCTTGGTTGAATTATAATCAATCTGGGCTGACCCCTCGACAATTATTTTATTTCTTATCAGATGGCGGAGAAGCTGAAATTTCTTGACCTCACACGTTGTTCATTTTTAGAAGGAACGTTCTTCCTCTCAGCTTTTAAGCATTTAGAGGTTCTTATTCTCAAAGGTTGTTGGAGACTGGAGCAAATTGACTCTTCGATTAAAGACATGAAGAGTCTGGTACGCTTGGACTTGACTGGATGTATTAGTCTCAAGGAGCTGCCACTAGAAGTGGGTAAACTAAAGGCATTGGAGCAACTCCTTCTAGAAGATTGTAAAAATATTTCCGTATTACCAGATGGAGTAGGGGCTTTGCAGAATCTAGAAATTCTGAATGTTAGTGGCACTGGGATAAAAGATTTACCTAATGGTATTGGAATGCTGAGAAAACTCCAAGTATTAGATGCTTCAAGCTGCTATAAACTGGGAGAGGAAATGTCAGAAAGCACATGTAGTCTTTCTTCCCTGCATCATCCTCATTTTCATGGTTGGCGGAATCTGCAACTGCTAGCGGAGCTTCCTTCCAGCTTAACATGTTTGAGGATCACCTGTCAAAGTCGCAGATTGCCTTTACTTTCCCACCTAACCCAACTCACGGAACTACGACTTCTCGATTGCGAATTCCTTGAGTGCATATGGGAGCTTGGATCAACACTATTAGAGCTTTCAAGATGCTCCCAACTGATAGATGTTGAAGAATCAGAATTACAGAAATCCCCTTGCAAACCCTTCAAGTTGGAAATCTTGGAAATCTGTGGCTGCAAGTTTTTGAAAACGCTGGACATTTCCCAATTAAACCAACTGAGGACATTATCAGTCGGGCATTGCGATAATATATTTGAAGTTCAAGGTCTTGACCAATTGAAACATTTGGAAAGCTTGAGCATCACCAGGTGTGCTTCAATTAAAAGGCTCGACCTTCCACATTCCATAGGCATGAAGAAATTACATGCTGAAGATTGTGGAAACTTGGTCAAAATTCAAGGTCTCGATAGGCTGGAATTCTTGAAAGAGCTATATATCTCTAAGTGTGCTTCAATGGAAAGGTTGGACCTTCCAAAATCCAAGGGTATGAAGAAATTACATGTTGAATGTTGCAAAAACTTAGTCGTTATTGAAGGCCTCGATAGGTTGGAGTTCTTGGAAGAGCTATACATTTCTCAGTGTACTTCAATTAAAGGGCTGGACCTTCCAAAATCCGAGGGTCTGAAGATATTATATGCTAAAAATTGCGAAAACTTGGTCGAATTACAAGGCCTTGATAGATTGGAGTTCTTGAAAATATTGTGTATCTCTGGATGCATCTCAATTGAAAGGTTTAACCTTCCAAAATCCGAGGGTCTGAAGATACTAAATGCTGAAATTTGTAAACAATTGGTCGAAATTCAAGGCCTTGATAGGTTGGACTTCTTAGAAGAATTGTATATTGCTCAGTGCGCTTCAATTGAAAGACTAGATCTTTCAAAATCCAAGGGCATGAGGAAATTGCATGCTGAATCTTGCAAGAACTTAGTCGAAATTCAAGGCCTCAATAGGTTGGAATTCTTGGAAGAGCTAAATATCTCTCAGTGCGCTTCAATTGTTAGGCTGAACCTTCCTGAATCTGAGGGCCTGAAGAAATTACATGCTGAATATTGCAAAAACTTGATTGAAATTCAAGGCCTCAATAGGTTGGAGTTCTTGGAAGAGCTATATATTTCTCAGTGCACTTCAATCAGAAGGTTGGACCTTCCAAAATCCGAGAGTATGAAGATATTATATGCTGAAAATTGCAAAGACTTGGTAGATATTCAAGGCCTTGATAGATTGGAGTTCTTAAAGACGCTGCGTATCTCTGGGTGCACATCAATTGAGAGCTTGGACCTTCCGAAATCCGAGAGTATGAAAATATTGTTTGCTAAAAATTGTGAAAACTTGGTCAATATTCAAGGTCTCGATAGGTTGGAGTTCTTGGAAATATTATATATATCTCAGTGTGCTTCAATTAAAAGGCTGGACCTTCCAAAATCTGAGGGCATGAAGAAAGTTTTTGCTAAAAATTGTGAAAACTTAGTCAAAATTCAAGGCTTTAATAGGTTGAATTTCTTGGAAGAGCTCTATATCTCTGGGTGCGCTTCCATTGAAAGGTTGGACCTTCCAAAATTTGAGCGCCTGAAGATATTTAGTGTTAGCTATTGTGAAAATTTAGTCGAAATTCAAGGTCTCAATAGGTTGGAGTTCTTGCAAATGCTTTATATCTTTGAGTGTGCTTCAATTGAAAGGCTGGACCTTCCAGAATCCGAGGATCTTGAGATCATATACGCTCAAAATTGTGAAAACTTGGTCGAAATTCACGGTCTCAATAAGTTGGAGTTCTTGAAAGAGCTACATATCACTGAATGTGCTTCAATTGAAAAGCTGGACCTTTCGAAGTCCAATAATTTGAGAGTATTAAATGCTCAATATTGCAAAAACTTAATAATCGAAATTCCAGCCCATAGAAGGCTGGAGTTGGAGCTGAATATTTCCGGGTGCACTTCAATCGTGGAAGTGGACCTTCCACAATTCGAGGGCATGAATATTTGTTGAAAAATAGTGAAGACTAATTCAAAATTCCAGACCCCATTAGGTTGGAGTCCTTGGAAGAGCTCTCTCTCTCTTGCAGTGCGCTTCAATTAAAAGGCCGGAGCTTCCAAAACTAAAGTGCATGAAGATATTAGCTGCCAAATATTGCAAAAGCTTAGGCCTCGATGGGTGGAATTCTTGGAAGTGCTGAATATCTCTGGGTGCACTTCTTTGGAAGATTGCCAGATTTATGTTTTTTACACCTTCCAAAAGTTGCCAATCAATTGACATGAAAAACTTCATAACGTGCCTGATTTCTCATCGTGTATCAACTTGATCAGTCTTATTGTGTAAAAGTGCGAGAAACTGATTGAGCTTCGATTTGGAGCAGCTAGAGAAAATGGGCATTTCTGGTTGCAAGCCTCTCGAAACAATATCCGAATTATTTGGCCTGCGGCATAATCGAAATGACAAGAAAAAGACATTTAACTCGACCATGGAACGATAGAACCTGGAGAAAGCAACTGGGATGAGTCAGAATTGTTGTGGTAATCTACATCCTAACAAAAGTACATGAAGCAGGTAAGCTTCCTTTTCTCATTTGAGATCTATCACCCAACTGTTATTTGTATTTCCGGTTTGCAATTTCTTTAAGATTTGTTACCTTCTTAATTAGTATTGTTGTTGTCCTCTTATTTGAATTCAAGATATCCCGGAATATGTTCATGGTAGTTAATGTCTGCTTTGGCAAAATGTTTCTGCCTGTCATGTCATGCCAGTGACGGAAACAGATCAAAAGGCCTTATAAGTGCATCATTTGTTATTAGTTTTCAGGGAAGATTCTTCATCCTATGCAGGAAATAAACCTTGTCTGCTTTTTGATTGATTCTGGAGTGATAGAATTACTTCATAAAAACTGATCCATACGGCCATTTGATAGCATGCCAAAGGTACTGGTATAGGTCGAGAAATGCTAAATGAAGGACCCTATAGGAGGTCCTGATTTGAGATTTTAGTTTGCCCTGCCTTCACCATGACTACATGGCTGCATGTTTCTGAGGTGTGCTTAGGAATGGATGGACTTACGGTGCAAAAGGAACATGTTGAGAGGGCACCCCTTAGGATAGATAAACTACTGAGGTGGGACAGAGTTTGTCCAACCATTGTGTTCTGCACAAAAATTATCTCACATAATTGGTCTCATTAACTCGTTAATGGCGTGCATGGCAACACTTCTACTTTAGAAATCAATTTCTGGTCAGAAGTCGATTTTTCTACTTTTACTCAGAAGCAAAAGTTGTTTTTTCTATGCCTGTTCCAAAAGTTGATCTCTAATCAGAGGAATTCATTTGATAATGATTGAAAATTTCTACTTGTGAAACATTATCAACACAAAATCTTTTATGGAAAATTATTGCTAGTGGCAGAAAAATTTCTTTTTCATTTTTTGAACTTTTAAATTTATTTAAATATAGTTTTTATTATTGAAAAATATTGTTAACATTTTAAAATTAAAAAATTATTATTTATTTTTTACTCTAGTAGCAGGAGACAACAACTCGCCGGTGGCGGCAAGCGGCAGCAGTGGTCGGTGGTGGTGGGCAAAGGCAATGGTCAACGGTTGGCTGTGAAGGGCGGCGACCGATGGAGGCTGTCGGCTAGTGGTGGAGGTCACGGTCGAGGATGGGCGGCGGCTGGCGAAGGTGGGTGGGTGGGTGGCAGAGGTCGAGGGCGGCGATGTGCGGCTTGCCGACGGTGGTTGGTAGCAGGGGGTGATCAGCAGGTGGTGGTGGTGGTCACGGGCGACGTGCGGCGGCCAGCACGAGCTCTACAATAGGTGGCAGCGAGCGAATGTCGGTGGTTTGCGGCGGTCTCTAGAGGCAATGGGCAGTCGCCAACGGTAGGTGGTCGATAGTTGGCGATGGGGGGCGGTGTTCAACAGTGGGCGAGGAGGGAGGTCGCTAGCAAGCGAAGGCCGGCGTGATTGAAAGGAGGGTGAGGAGGGCGTAATGAAAAGAAGGTGAGACAAGACAAATTTCTTGAGTTGGAAGCAAATTTTTTTAACTTCTCATGTTAGTAGAAAAATAATTTCAGAAGTGAAAATTCACCTCAGAAATAGAAATTTCTTTCAGAAGTAAAAATTTTTACCAAATGGATTTTTGTTTCAGAAGTTAAATTACCAAACGGATTTGTACTTCCAGAAGTGTTACCGTGCGCACCCAAACGCATCGATTGAGAAATGCTAAATGCAGGAGTAGACTCTCCTCCTAGTGGTGTGATCATGAATAAGCTAGGAAACAGGCCAGAAGCAAAACCATTGCGGATTGTTTTGATCGAATCTAGAATATAGCAAATCGAATTTTACTGACTATGGAATCCGGGATATACGCAAAAGTACAAGGCAAATAATAGATTAGCCCAACGAAATTTTCTTCATGTTTGCAGAGTTAGTAACGCCATCTATAATTTACCTGAACTCTTGAGCCATGCAAATAACCAAGATGGCACACATGAAAGAGAATGTCTTCTATCATTACCAATAATCCGGTATTTTACGCACATATTCTTAATAGTGCATTTACTTGCTGAAAAGAAAAACATGGGTTCCATAAGTTTCCTGAGGAAACATCGCTTGTTATATGCCATTTTAAAACTGTCTTGCATTCGTTCTGGTGTGTGAGTAGCACATAATGATAAGGAAAAATACAATATCCCAATTAGTTGGACTGACAAAGTTCGAAAAGAGAATTAATATTGAGTTTGACACAATAGATCTGTAAACTCTGAGGTATTATTACTAGTTTGCTGATGTTAATTGCTAGAATGATACAATTTGATTCAATTGCAGATTTTGGTTACTATTCTGCTGGTTGGGATGTAAATGCTGAAATACCCGAAAGAACTTTCAATAGGCACTTCTAAGAGGAAACAAAGTCATCAAAAGGATTGGGAGCTCCATGTTTATTGGACTTCTCCAAACGCTAACAATGCATCTCTCGAGCAGTAAGTTCGCATATTGTTATCCCACATTGCCTGACTACGTCAAAGGAAAGCATTGCAGTACCCACATGAGGATCATAAGATGCATTATTCCGCTCTACAGAGCCCAAAAGACATTCTGGAGTTCGGGATCATATCAGATTCCAAATCGGAGATTAGGAATGAAGTAGCTCGCCTAAAAGGAAAGGAATTCTACCCTTTTGGGATGGACCGCTAATGGATTACGGACCGGACATGAAATGTGACAATATTTTTATTTTTTTTGCACATGTCGGAACAATAGAAAAGGGAGAATATCTTATACATACCCCCACTTTGTCAACTTTCTTGGAAATGTTACAAAGAAGAATTTCTTTGTTGACAAAAGAAAAACGGGGCCTTTTTCCCATATCTGTATAAATATGCTGAAGCTGTCTGTTAACTTAGAGGTTTCTGAAATCATGGAAGTCTAGCCGACTTACATGATATAGTGCCCCATAATCTGAACGATTGTTTTTCAATTTGGTATCATAATTGACACCTACATGGAGGTCTTTCGGAATCGTTTTGAAGAGAGTTGTCTTTTGATTCAGATTTTTTATCTTCATTAACTTATTCGATGTTTTCCTCCTAAGCTTTGTTAATAATTTAAGGTTCCTGCTTTGGCTAGCTGCTATCATAGTTGGCTTGGAAGGATCTATCCACTGCTGTTGGAAGTCTCGGAATCAAATTCTTGCAAGGTTGAGATATTATTGCAGTTGATTTGCTGTTAGAATGATAGAGGAGGTTGTTGAAACCAACTTTAAGATTGCGCTGTATTAGGATATTGAAGTTCTATTGATGCTGCTTTAGCCATCATGAAGATGCAATTTTGGAATTCAATTGACAATAATTTGTCACGTCCCTTGTCCTCAATGGGAGGAGTCTTCATGTGCTCACATTGCTTATCTTCCCAGTTGCACTTTGATCAGTTTCGCTCGGGGCACTTCCTGTTTTTAAACTTTTCTTGACCTGTCTAGATTCGACGAATGGCCCGTGTTTTTCTCCTTTCCTTCCCCTTGATATGTTATTTGTTGAGTGTCTCGTGCAGCTGGCGTTGTGTTGTAAGTTAACAGTAGGAGGTCTAGAAATCAGTTCACTCAAGTGGCATCAGCTAATAATGTCGACCCTTTGACTCATTTGGCCTTCCAATGATAGAGAACATTTGGTGGCACCAACTCATCTGATTATGCCTGGTAGGCGTAAAAAGAAAAGGATCACAGAGGAAGAACAATTTAAAAATGGGATTAATAGTGTCTAGACAAGGCTCAGAAATCACATAACATTTGTGCTTCAAGCAAAGCACCACTCAAAAAATTGTCAATTGAAACAAAAGAAAAAGGTAAGGTCCATTCATTCTGTGTTTCTAGTCTCTGTTTGCGTCATTATCTTCTAACTTTATTTTCTTAAGTGAACAGGATGAAGAGATAGTCAGACAAACAGATGCCAACTAACTAGCCACAATGGTGCATTATAACAATGCCACCACTTAAAAGGTACTTTTAGCCTTACTCTTAATTATCTCTATGCACTTGAATGATTATAAGTGCCATTTTAACTTGAGTATTGTTGTGTTCTTAATAGCCTGGATGGGAAGGTAGTCGAGTCATTTCTCTACCAAGAAATACCAACAATGTTGTTGTTAATGCTAAGAAAGTAAAGAGCGCTTCCTGCAAATTTATCAGTAAAGTTTTATCAGTAAAGATGTACAGTTTTATGGTAGTAAAGATGTTGCTATTTAAAGATTCGAAATTCGATTGGATAGTATGCATATCTTTCATCCAGTGGGAAAAGGAAGACATTATTATCGAGAAAACCCTCTTGTAATATTTTGAAGATATCAAAGCCATCTATTTACCATTCTTAATTGATAAATGCAGATATTGTTTAATTTGAGAGAAGTTGATATGAGGAATGCCGTGCAACAATCGATGCTATCGACAGTATGTAGTGGAGAAACGTTTACAACCTGAATGGACCTCGATAGAGGGCGAGCGAGGTAAAACAACATGTAAGGGAGGACTTGGAGATACCATGACAAGGTGAACAGCTGAATGAAATCTTAATCACTACTATACTGAGGGATAACAATGTATAGCAGGTCTGAGTCGATTTCTAGCAAATAGACTCACTGCATCGCTGATAAGGCAACTCACTGTATTAAATATGAAGAAGATGGTTTTTGCTCGTTTATGTTGCTTGGATAAGAAAACTCATATATTCCTTTCCCCTTGTTTGTAGGTCAAAAGGATTAACCGCTAGCTTCAGGGCTTGAATTCCGAAAAGAAGATCGGGAGATAAATCAAATCAATTCTTTCCTATTTTGCTCACTCAATCAGAGGAACAGATGATCGACAAAAGTAGCTAACTTTACAGGTGGCCGGATTTCGAGCGATTGTGTCTGTCTATTCCAAACGAGATTCTCCAATGGCTACTTTGAAGATTGATAGTTCAAGATAAGAGACAGTAAGCTAAGAATACGATGGAAAACAAAGAAAGCTTCAATTCTGATATTATCAAGTTCTATCCGATCCTTGCAATCATGATACGACAGTTGTGATTGTTACATTGTGATATTAGCATATTTCATTTATTGTTGTAATCTGTGATTTGAGGAGTGTGCAAGTATAATAGAAGTATTTCATTACTGATGGTGAGACCTACCCGTTTTGGGTAGAAGCAGTACTAGCTACGCTGTAACGTCTCTTGAGATCACTAGTGGATTTTAGCCTTATTGGTGGCCGTTAATATGAGAGAGTGGATGTAGGCTTGATATAAGCCGAACCATTATAAAATCTGCTTGCAATATCTTCTATCTATTTATTTGTTTCAAAATATGTTTGATAGAAGCATTTGCATTCATCGTTCTGTTTCGCATCCATGAAAGTTGAATTTGGATTATTTTACGGAAAAAATTGTCTTCCTATTCAGTTTCACCCTCTTTTGGTTGCATTGTCAGCCTAAAAAACAAGAGAAATAGTAACTAAGAGGTGGTAACGATATTGGTAGTGTTAAAACAACAAGATCTACAAGAAAGAGAAAAATCGGAAATAGCACCGTAGCAGTTCAAAGAGTAGGAAGTCTGATATTTCTAATACTTCAGTCGAAGATATGTTAATCTTCAATTTACGAACAAGAGATGGAGTCTGCTGTTGGCCTTTTTATCGTCTCTTGGCCTAATCTGTTGGCGTTAAAGACTAGACTCTGTCCGCAATAATTAGCAAGCTTGTTTGGAGTTAGGACATGAATTTTCTTTCCTATGAATTCCGACAAACATCGACTTTCATTGCATTATACAAGCAATTAAAGAATCTTGGATTAATACCACAAAAAATTCTAACTATTATAAATGTGACAAATTTATTCCAAATTATTTTTTTAATTATTAAAAACCTCAAACTGGTACAGATGTGATAAATTTACCACAAACTATTTTTATAACAGAATACCTCATACTGATACATATGTGACAAATTTACCTTCCGTTAAATTGAGTTAATATTATGAAAAATCTCAAATTGATAAACTTGTTATAAATAGAGAGTAAAAACCCCAAACTGGCATACACATCAATTGTCACATGTCACTAACTTAACAATTTGATAGTTAAATTCAACAAAAACTAACGGATGATAAATTTATCACGGATGTATCAATTTGGGGTGAATTTGTCAAGAGTGTATCAGTTTAACATTTTTTGTGATAAAAAAAATAATTCGAGATAAATTTGTCACAAGTATACAAGTTTGGATTTTTTCATGATATTAAATCTTGTTTTAAATAAGGACTTGAAATAATTATATTAGTATAAAAAAAAGGGGGGCTTGAGTTACTTTAGTTTGGGGCATTTTGGTCATTTATTATTTTATTCTAGTTTTTTCTTTTTCTATTTTTCAGAGATTTTGAGGGGGGGAAAAAAACAAAGAACCACTGGCGACAAGACTAATGTCCTGCCTATGGTGGGGTCATCGACGCTTTAGCAAGGGCCAGTGACCCTATCCACCTGCTGGAACCGAGAAAGGGCCGCGACCCTCTTCAAGATTTGGTCGAGAGTTCGGTAGCCGTCGCCAAGTCCAGCCAAGGGCTGTGGCTAGTGAGGTCAAGCCCTGAAATAATCATAGCCACTTTAGTCTATTCTTTGAGATAATGAGGACACTTCAGGCATTTATTTGAAACAAATTTCATGTCATACTTTTATTTGAGAAAATGAGGACACTTGGGGTCCTTTTTTTTTTTTAAGTTTTCCCTTTTTTTACCACAAAAATTCCAAACTAGTACATGTGATAAATTTAATTAAAACTATTTTTTTGATCACCAAAAATCTCCAAACTGATATACCTATGACAAGTTTATCTCAAACTAGTACAGTTGTGACAAGTTTATCCTCCAATAATTTTTGTTAAATTTTATCATTAAATTGTTGTGTTGGATGAAACGTGATAGTTGACAAGTATATCAGTTTGGAGGTTTTTACCCTCTGTTTGTCACAGAAATATCGATTTGATATTTTTCGTGATATTAACTAGATATAACGAAAGCTAACAAAGAGTAAATTTTTCATGTGTGCACCACTTTGAGATTTTTGGTGGCCAACAAATTTAGTTTGTGATAAATTTATCACAAGTGTGACAGCTTAGAATTTTTTATGATTAAATAAATAATGTGAGGTAAATTTGTCGCATGTGGTTTGGGATTTTTTGTGGTAAAAAAAATTAGGGCAAGTATATCACAGATGTATCAATTTAAGATTTTTCATGAGATTAGCCCAATAATTCTAATAATTTCATTCCAATACACCGCATTTCACGCACATCATCACTGGTAAAATTGGAGAGCCTAATCCTCCGACTATTCAGCAATTCCAATTTTGGAATATTGCTCTCATTTAAGTAAAAAAATAAATTATACAAATGATTCGTGAACTTTGACTCAATATATAATGTGATCTTTGACCTTTACATACAACGTGATCTCTTAACTTTAATTTTGGCTGGGGCAGTGCGGGCATCGTTTTCAGCCTACTTGGCACAGACATATGTCATTTTGATGGGAGATTTTTTGTGCTCTTGCAGCGAAAAAGGAAGGCTCGCGAGTTTAGGTCCCCCGCCGAGAAATTGCCGCTAAGCAAGGACGTTATCGTCATGACTTCAAAAATATCAATACCATGAATCGATGAGCCCTCTTGTGCGTCTTCTAAGTTGGCAACATTTGGGTTTCGGTTACCCCTAGTGTCATGGGCCCGGACCGACTTCATGTGGTTCCTGATTGACATTTATGGGAGATTTGGGATTTTTGAGTTGGGATATGAATTTGGCTTCTTATACTTCCAGACCAGACACAACTGAACATGTCCCAATCTTCTTACCAACGTATTAGAAATTCAGCATCGAACCATAAATTTATTGGAAAATTACACCATTTCCAAATTCCTCCCATTTTTGGAGTTAGCATACGTTTGTTCCAAAAATTTCGATTGTTACACGCTACCCCCTTGAACGTGTATTTTGTTATAGCCATTGACCCTTCGCTATGTTTATTATTCTCCATATGCATATGGAATGCACATTGGGTAAAAGTATTTTTTTCATATCTATTAATGAATAGTGAAAAATAACCATGTTATCGTATTGAGTGAATCAAAGTATTAATCCCCGAAGCTTTCATGGTGAATAAAACTATGATTTTTTCTTCTCATGAAAATTACTTCCTTTTGTTGCTCTCCTTGTGTCTTTCTAGTCAACAAGGTGCTGGCCGCCTTGTAAGTGATATGTCCAAAAATTAAATTGAAAGAAAAAAAAATTTATGTTATTAGGCTTTATTTATTTCACGAAAAATATTTTTCGAAAAAATATTTTTCTCATTTTCCACCGTTTAGGGGGTGAAAGATGAGCATCAATAAGAAAATCTTTTTCGGAAAATGATTTCCATTTCAATCATTTTCCACAACTTTCTCACTGCTTTCCCCCCGAAGAACTCACCATCAGCAGAATTCTTCCTCTCTTTTTCAAGCCTTTTCTTCTGTCTCTCTCTCTCTCTCTCTCTCTCTCTCTCTTGAGGAGGCTCAATCTTCTCGAACTTCATCTCTCTCTCCAACGTGGAATCTGCTGGTGGAAAGAGGAATCGGTGTTGGCGATCTCGGTCATTGCGCTCTCGAGTGAAGATCGATGCGGCTCGCGCGACGTTCTTCGACAATTCGCCTTATTCCGTGCCTCGGTGAATGGAAGCAGAGGAGCAGGGGTGGCGACTGTGGCTTGAGGTCGGAGGTGAATTGCAGATTGATTGTCCGGTGCTTGATTGGAAGATGCTCTACTTGAAGCAACCGAGCTTGATGTCGCTTCATTGTTGCTCTTGTTGTGTGGATTGGTTGTAGGGTGAAGGTGAGGTCCTCGATTCCGCATCAGGTGCATGCTTTTCCGATAATTTCCCTGAAATTGTGGCTCGGGGAAGGACCTAAACGGAGGTCAGCGAGAGATATCGAGATTGAGAGGTCGTTTCGCTCTCACGACGCCTGTAAGTAGAAATTCAGGCTATACGAGACACGGTCGGTAATTGTTCTTTTCTCATATGGAGGCGAAGATCTGGGAATCCCAATTCCAGCTCAGTGAGAATTTGTCGAGAGGAAATCTAGGGTTTGGATCGAGGAGGGAATTTGCGATTTCGGGGAGGGGATTTTGGAAATATTTTTTTTTTTTCAAACGACAGAAAATGTTTTTCCTTTTCAATTCTAGGTTTAAAACAGACGAAATTAGTTTGTAAAAAGGCTGGCGCTATATTCACACATTCTTTGATTCAAAAACACCCCTTTCATAGTTAATTTAGCAAAATGCCCTTACGTCGATGTTTTCAGACTTGCATGTATCTTCTTCGTGGTTTGTCTTTGAATCAAGGATAATATTTTAGCTTCACGATGTTGACGTTGCACTTCGAACATTGTTGCATCTTTTAGGTTCTCTCCTTATGACAGTACAATTTTTCTCCCAAGTAATGTTGAACTTTTCGTTTTATTACCGTCGTTAAAACCTTGGTTAGTTTTTCTGTTAGCACGTGCAATGCACATGACTATTAAATGGTAGATGTGTATCTTCATGTCATTCAAATTTTAAAAGAATTCTCTCTTTTTACCCTTAATTATTGGTGTAGAAAAAATACAAAAAAAAAGGAAGAAAAACAAGTTAATTGATAACACTAATAATAATAATTGTACCGACACTAGTATTAAATGATAAGAGGTCGCTAAGATTTTATGCATATAGCCACCAAAATATAAATAATTAAGTATTTTTAGAAAAATAATAAACACAAGCAGAATAAAAAGGATAACAGCCGCAATTACAAAAAGCTTAGAAGATAGAATTTTTTTTTTTATCGTTACATATAGTTGATTGGTTGATTAATACAAAGAGATTGATTGATCAATATGAAATATTTTAAGAAAATCACTTTGATTTCCGTTCATCATCTCTTTAATGAGCTGAGGACATCATTTTTTATTTTTATAACTCCTTATTAAATAATTTTGTTACCAATCAATTTTAAATTAATTGCCCCTTTAAATATGCATTACCATCAACCAATTTTTATCATTTGACCTTGATTTTGGGGAATTTTTTTCTTTCCATTTCATTGTGTTTCTTTTTCTTAAAGTTTCTCATTAGTTCTATGTTTTTTTTTATGTTAGTGTTTATAGTCATCTTTTCTAATATTAACATTCTAGTTAATTATTTTTCCGTTTTCTTTACTTCTACATATTTTTTCATTATA
Source organism: Rhodomyrtus psidioides (assembly GCA_021437785.1). Lineage (NCBI taxonomy): Eukaryota > Viridiplantae > Streptophyta > Magnoliopsida > Myrtales > Myrtaceae > Rhodomyrtus > Rhodomyrtus psidioides. The sequence continues at coordinate 4,138,855 of JAILYB010000030.1, forward strand.
AAAATCAAGTGTAAAAATATACAGTTCTTTCAAGAAAAATTCTATATCCAAACACAAACTGAAAACATAAGTTTTTCGTACTCAGTAAGTTTTTCGTACTCAGAGACATTGCATTCAAGACAGTAGTGAACTAGCATTCTTCTCTCTCCAAATAAATAAAAATAAAATAGAAATAACATCCTTATTTCTGCTCCAAATTCGAGGGCATCTTTTTTCAATTTCTTCATCTATGTCATAGGGGTAATCGGTTCCCGGTCCTGGTTCCTTTCAAGAACTGAGAACCAGACCGGTGGTTTCAGTTCCCAATTTTCATAACCGCGGACCAAACCATCGGTCCGGTCCGATTCTCGGTTTGCGGTTCGGTCTGGTTTCCGGACGATTCCAAGGAATTATACATATTTCAAAGCAAAGCTCCCAAAATTTGGATAGCTGAACAACAAGTACTCGCGCTTCCAGGCCCTACTGATTTGCGCATAGAAGTCCCAACCATACCTACGCCAGTGCTTCTTTCGCTATGTGTAGGGGTGTCAAAACTGAACCCAACCGAACCGAACTGAAATTTCATAGATTTTCGGTTCTCAATTCGGTTTTCAGTTCGATTTGTAAAAAGAATCATAATTCTTGACAAAAGTGGGATGATTTGAATGAACAGCCTTAAAACACTTGCACCAAATGTGTGTTCAAAGTCCCATCAGTCTAGAGTTATGAATTGTCGTCATGCTTTAGTTATAGATTGTTGACATAATTTATAGATTGGCAAACTTAAAATAAAAAAACAATAAAAAAAATTCGATCAGTCCAGTCCGGGTGGTCTGGTCCTAGAGGACCTTAGAACCGAAAATCGGACCGCTCCCTCTAGAACCGGGAACCGGACCACCGATCCCTGTCCGGTCCGAGCGGTCCGATTTGCCCACCCCTAGTGGTATAAGCTTTCATACTATAGTACTTTGTATCGCATATTCTTTTTTTAATTACCAAAATCCTAACTCATCAGTTTATATACTACAGTTTCAATCGCACATCAAAATTCCCATTCTCCCTCAAAATCTGAATTCAACTCGTCATACTCATTAATTACCTTTCAAAGTCTTTGGTTTTCCGACCAACAAAATAAAAGTCTTTGGTTTTTGCGCCCCCCCCCCCCCCCCCCCCCCCAAAAAAAAAAAAAGAAAGAAAGAAGTTTTTGTTTTGAATGGCCAAAGTTTAAAGACTTAAATTTCAGCATTTTGCTTTTCCTAACATGTATGTTAACAAACCCCTACCCAAGAATGGCAACTAGGCTATGCCGGCCCAGGCATAGCACGGACCGGCCCTCTTGGGCTGTGCCAGCCAGACATAGCACTTTGCTTCTGCATCGAAATTCCTCCCACATTGTCTTCTTCCTGGACAGCCGGGCAGGTATCGCCTTGGATTGGATTCTCCTATGCATTGAGATTTCCACAAAGTGAAGGGCAACTACTCTAAGCACGTGGATTGAACAGTTTTGAATAAGTGATTTTGGGATTAGCACCAAAGTGAGTACCGTATATAAAGGTACTTGAAATGTCCTTATGCCTATTTTTTCTTTTTTTAACGGCAGAGTCTGAGTAAAGATGAAATCCATCTTTTGGGCTCAACAAGAAAAAAGCTTGGAAAAATGCAAATGATGCTGATTCTGGCGCCATCTTTTGACCGAGACATGAATTTCTCAATGAGATGTTCTTTTGAGGTTCATGGAGCCTTCTAAAAGCAACTTTTGATTGAGACACAAATTGCTTAATAAATTTAACCTAAGCAATTCCTTCCTTCCTCAAATGTTGGTTAATTTAGCCACGGGCAAAAAAAAAAAATGTAGTGGAGAACAAAGCAAAGTTTGTGTCTAGACTAGCAAGGCGATTAATAGCCACTTGATTCGACTACAAGACTGTTAAATTGAATACCTGAATTCTATTCGTGTCATGCGTGATGGCTGGCGATAGGCGCTATTGGATTGCTACGTCAGCAATTTCCAGTCAGAATTGTCAGGATTGAATATATTGGATGATCATAAAAAAAGTCTAGAACTGAATTAGCCAATTTGAAAATGTTAAGACTGAGTTGATAACCGTACGATAAATTTAAGATTTCTTGAACTGGCACAAACAACTGGCGTAGGGGAGATGCTCCATAAAAGGATTCTAAAACCCATAAACCATCAATCAATTGGGAACTTAAATAACTTATTTCATTTAATAAACAGTGTCTCAGCATCTAATCCAAAAACTTTGACCTAATCTTAGGCATCTCAATTAATTGACCCACATGTGAAAGGGTGGTTTTCACTTAAAGTGAGAGAGAGAGAGAGAGAGAGAGAGAGAGAGAGAGAGAGAGAGAGAGAGAGAGAGAGAGAGAGAGAAATGTAAATGCGTGTGCTTTTTCCCCGCAAAAAGTTGAACCCACTGAGAGAAAGCTTAAATTTAGTATAAAGTAAAGATTAATGAAGTTGTTTATAATGCACGACGGAATTTGTTTATTTGTCCAAAAAAAAAAATGCAGATCACAGGGCAGGTTTAGACCTGATTATGCCACCATTCATGTGATCTGATTATGACTCGTGGCAATTGAGATGAGATGACTATTCGACTCGAGCTCGGAGTTTGTTGGTGCCTCGACACTAGTGACGAGGTGATTGGTCAGAGATGATGAAAACTCCCCAATATCCTAGAGAATTTTGAACTTTCCACATCTCTTTAAGCTAATATTCTAGAGAATCTTGAATTTTCCACTTGCTATTAAAAATGTCCGAAGCTGTCAACAATATAATGGGTTTACAAAATTTCAGCAATGTATTAAAATGTCATGGAACCGTAATTTTCTTGTGAAATATCCTGACCTTTCAAAATTATCAAGTTCGTTCACATAATTGCAAGGGGATGTCCACAGTGTAGATTTGATGAATGAGCAGAATATATCAATTTAAAGTTTCTGTCCAAAGAGTTTATATGCAGATTATCTCCCCTCAAACTAAGACTTATATTCGACCAAAAAAAAAAACTAAGACTTATAATTTGACCCGAAGAAAAAAAAGAGACTTCTAGAACTATCGTTTTGCGATTCAGACCAATTCTTGCAAGTAGTTATCTGTTTCGATATTTATGGTCATAACTTACGTCGTCTTTCACGGTAAAAAGGAAAATCTTATCATGTCTACATAATGTCGCTATGTGATGCTTTCAGGGTCTTTTTGATGTTTTCAGCAATAAAGTATAAGTAAAAGAGTAAAGGCATTTTGATTTTCTTACGAGATTTGAATGAGAAATGAAGGACATAGTCCAAAATTCTTCTCATTCTGCGGGGTACATAATTTAAAAAAAAAAAGAACCTATTTGATACCACAATATGTAACATGCTCAAAGTGAGAGGGAAAAATTTTAAGTGGGATCAAGCGTGCAAAGCACTGGACTAGGCGTTGCCCTCTTCCCACTTTTCATCTTCCCCAACACTTGTGTATTGAAATTTCAACAGAACTTGTCTATTGGCTATTGCCTTTAGTTTTCTTTCTTTCCATGGTTCTTGCATCGAAATTTAATCGCATATTGTCTTCTTTCTGGGCAGCTGAAGGGAAGATCCACCATCAGTCGGGTGGGAAACATGCCAAGACAGCGAGATTCGAGGGCTCTGTATCGGTGCCACAATTAGTTGTCCCGCATGTGAATGCATGTGCATTGGACCAGCAATGATAGGAATCAGAGAAAAGCGCCAAGACGGCGAGATTCGAGGTCTCTGTATCGGTGCCTTTCACATGAGGCTATTCAATTAATTAACCAACTAGGTTTACCCCTTTCCTGCTTCCCAATTAATATATCATGCTCTCTCTTCGTGGACTTTGCCTTAAGGTATGATTCTAATTATCAGTTGATGCTGATGGATAAAATATATGTATGCAATTGAATGAAAGTTGGTTAATATGTTATGACATATAATATGACTGTGTGCCATCATCCATCAGCCAAGCTGTGATGGTTTCTAAGCTGTTTAAAGGTATTTTAGATAGGTCGATATCAATGGTGACTCATTATCTTCACAAAAGACAAAGTCAAGATCTAAATGCATATACTTTGGACCCGCAAAGATAGGGAACAGAAACATGCCAAGACTTAGCCAGATTCGAGGGATCAATAGGTGCATTTCACATGGGACTATTCAATTAATTAATCAACAAGGTTTACCCCTTTCCTGCTTCCCAATTAATATATCATGCTCTCTCTCTTCGTAGACTTCGCCTTAAGGTATGATTCTGATTATCAGTTGATGCTGATGGATAAATATATGTATGCAATTTAATGAAAGTTGACTAATACATTATGACATAAAATATGACTCTGTCGCCATCAGCCAAGCTGTGATGGTTTCTTAGCTTTCTAAAGGTCTTTTTTAGTTTAAGAGTTGGTTCCACACCCATAGGCTCTTATGACCAGTACTTTTTTCCAATTCATTCGGTAACTGTTTAGGGAATCCTCAGTTGGTTTTAACGACATTTTCTTTTATGGAGCTAATTAGGTAAAGGAAGCTATTAGCTTGACAACTTGACAGTACTGTCAGTTATTTCTGACCAAACAATCGATCTCACAATCAATAGGTGTTTTTATGCAAAATAGGAGGGGATAGTGTGTCGATTTACGATTGAGATTGTACCGTTCCTGACAATACCGACAGGAAAGCATTTCACTTAAGTAAATTACATGAGAAACAATTAATTCAAAATGTTTCCAAACGATTTTGGTTAAAGCAAAAGAGCAAAATGTGATGATTAAACCATCATTGATTAGGTATAATGATGCGATACCATTCCATGCCATGATCTTCAAGTCATTATTCATCTCTTTGATCTATTCAAGAGCCTAGCTTAGCTTAGTTAACTAATGTCCAAGAGAAAACCTAATAAAAAAAGAGTTTAAAGAAGGGGAAAAGAAATGGAAAGCTATTCATAGTTGTGATCATCATACTTCCCTGCCTTGATTATATAATGTTGTTGATTTTGTTTGGGAGCACGCAGCATAAGTCCGATACTTTTCGCCGGAGAGATCGCCAAAAGGGAGCTCAAGTTCACGCCCGTCAATATATCAAATTGGACCCACCTTTACTCTAAATCTTAAGCCAATAAGTTATGAGCCAACTTAGATATATTAAGTGCTCCACGCCATATTAATTCTTCATTGTGAGACTTCTCTAATACAATTCACACGTGCATCTTAGCAATCTCCCCCTTACGTGTGAGCTCTAATGTTTGGTTTGTTCCCCCTTAATCCAAGTACCCTTATGCACCAATTTATCTCAACTTGAATCTCTATCAATACCCATCGGGCCCGATTGCTACATCAAAACACCCACCAGCTCAAAAATTGCATTGGCCACCAGATCCCTTCTTTGAGATCCATCTCAACTTGAATCTATGTCAATGCCCATTAGGCCCGCATTGCTACAACCACAAGGCCTACTGGCTCGAAAATCACGTTGGCAACCGGATTCCTTCTTTACCAAACACCGATACATATTGGGAGTATGCCATCAATCAATCATTGCCTCTTGTACTAGACATTGGGAGCACGCAGTAGAGTCCGATTCCTTTCGTCGGGAGATCGCCAAGAGGGAGTCCAAGTCCGAGCCTCTTAACATATCCCGTTGAACCCACATTTACTAAAAAACTTAAACTGATGAGTTATTGGCCAACTTAGATATATTAAGTGCCACACACCATATTAATTCTTCAGTGTCAGACTTATCTAACAAAATTCATACGTACAATCTAGCAGATTTTCCTCTGACAAATTGCCTCCACCATCAGAACCAACATTTTTTGTTCTACACAAAATCATAATTTGGCATTTAACAAATGGATAAATAGATTATCTAGATATGTACGGTGCAAGCGTTGAAATTTGGACGGTTCTCATTTCTTTAAAAAAAATTGGGAAAAAGTGAATTTTCCAGATCTCTTTGAGCTAATATTCTCGAGAATCTTCAATTTTCCACTTGCTATGTATTAAAATGTCATGGAACCGTAATTTTCTTGAGAACTGTCCTGACCTTTCAAAATGATCAAGTTCATTAAACTATTTGCAAGGAGATGTCCACAGTGTAGATTTAATAATGAATGAGCAGAATAGATCAATTCGAAGTTTCTGTCCAAAGACTTTATACGCAAATTGTCTCCTCTCAATCTAAGACTTAAAATTTGACCCTTCCCCCCACCCCCCCCACCCCCCCCCCCCCCCCCAAAAAAAAAAAAAAAAACAAAAAAGGCTTGTAGAACTTACCGTGTTCCAATTCAGACTAAGACTTGCAAGTAGATACTTTTTTTTTTGCGACATTTATGGTCATAACTTACATCGTCGTCTTTCACGGTACAAAAGAAATTCTTACCATGACATAATATCGTTATGTGATACTTTCGTGGGCTCTTTAATGTTGTCAACAATAAAGTATAAGCAAAAGAGAGAATGCATTTTTAATTTCCTTACAAGACTTTAATGAGAAATTAAGGACAGAGTCCAAAATTCTTCTCATTGTGCACGGGTACATAATGAAAAAAGAAGAAGAATCTATTTGATACTACAACTATTCCATGATTTTGTTAATTATGTAAATGTCTAAGTAATATGGGTTGACTCGGGTATGGTTGAGTTGGGTATTGGTCGTTAGACTTGCACAGCACGAAAATGAGTCAATATGGATCGAGCCATTTGAGATCCGACCCACTCGTTTGATACTTCTAGTACGAGGGTGCGTATGTGTAGTGGGACTTGGGTTGTTGCGCGGAACAAGCATCGATAAAATAAATAGATAGAATGAATAAAGTAAATTAGATACTAGATGTACGTGGTTTAGTCGTAGAGACCTACGTCCACGGGAGAGCAGCATTGAATTTCACTATAGAACGCACACAGTGTTTAGCCCACAATTCTTAGCGGAATAATCTCTCAATCTCGCAAAGGAATTAAAACACAAATCTAACCTCAAGATTTAATCGGCTTCGACACTTGAATTCTTGATGTAATTCCACGAACAAAAACCAACGGAAGTGAACCACTCTCAAGCACTCGACGACAAGACGACGCTTCAAGCAACGGACTGCATCAACTTCGGCACGAAGACCTTGGCTATCAAGCACCCAGTCGCCTATGAATGTCAACTGCAGACCACTCACGGCACTCCACGCAAGGAACGACGCTTCCGGCACGATGCGAAGACCCACGCTCAAGGGCTCATGAAAGTGGCGCTTCAACACTCCATACGACTGTTGCGTATAGGTCAATCAGCGTGTCTCCTTTTTCCTCTTCGTGAGCGTCCCTCCCCTTTTATCAAAAAACGATGCCTTGTTCTTCAAGTTGCCCACGACCAATATATATGTAGTATGGTAAAGAAATCCATATATATATTGCACACCTCAAAATCACAATTGCCTACATTATGATGTAGATTTAAAGTCCACTTGGACTTTTCTGTTGGAAAATTTCCTATAATATGAGCTTATATTAATTAATTGATTTTCTATTTTTAAATAATCGGGTTAATGGATATTCCAATATATATTTGACCATTTAGTGATATTATTGAATTGAGTTTTGGCATCTATGAAATAACGGGCCTAGTTGAGTAGCAAAATGTAGGCAATTGTGTTTAACTGAAGCCCGTGATGGGAGGGGCCCGATTAACACACTAATGATTAGGGTTTGCTAGGTCCCCTCTCTAGCCTATGAAAGGGTAGGTTACACCTATCAGTCGCTTTTACCTCCATTGAGAGCTGCTATATCGAAATAGGCCATATTGAGGAAGATCGGCATTCCAATAGATCGTTGATCTACTTTTTTTCCAGAAAAGCAATGGCACAAACAGGTACGTTTTAATTTCGCTGCGCTTATCTTATGGTGTTTTACATTCATATATGGACTCTGAAGAAATTCTTCACACGTGGTATCAGAGCTTGGTCATATATGATTGTAGAATCCATAAATTAATGAAATCCTTTTCTGTGCGTGTCTCCTAGATTTGAATATTCAAACAAATCTTGGTTATTTTCGATTTTAGGGTTCATGGTTTGAAAGAATTATAAAATTTCGATTTTCTTTCGATTGAATGTCGAATTCTACTGAGATCCGATTATTTGAAGCATTTTGGGGGAAAGGGAAAAAAAATTCTCGAATGGGGCTTTAAGAATAACGATTCTGAGTGTGTTTTAAAAAAAAAAACCGATTAAATGTTGAATCCTCTCAGAGTATCCAGTTGTAAGAATCTGGTCACCGGATAGATTGTTTTTTTTTTTCTTTTGAGTTTCCGCTTTGGTTGTCTCAACCTTTCTAGAGCTTAGAGACAAATCTAGCACGCCATCGATGCCACTGCACCAAGTGTCCAAAGTCTACAACCCCATATCCCCGCTTTTCTTTCCCGATCCAGTAATGCTTAGAACTCAATTTTACTCCTGTGCGTGTGGGTCCCTTTCTCTGTTGCTTCTTCCTTTTTGTTTTGTGCTTTGCTTCCTCTTTATTCGGTGGAATTCTGTAGGTAAACCTATTTATGTGGTTTCATGGCTCTAGTTAAAATTTGCTCTTGGCTTGAGTTAAAAATTATGTTGAATCATGATTCGTAGTGGATCATATTGTGTTCGGTGGAATTCCGTAGGTAAACCTATTTATGTGGTTTCATAGCTTTAGTTATTATTTAAAAAAAGGTTATTATTATGTGGCAAAAGTTATTGTTTGGTAAATGCAATGTGATCCTGAGAAGCACATGTCGTGAAGTGCTTCATATTGTCTAATGAAATTGTGGGCATTATTTGAAAGGAACTTTTGAAGTTCTTTATTAATATGAATTAGTATATACAATCATCTGCCCAAATGGGGTTATTGTGTATATTAATTTGAAAACTGCACGAAGATAAATACCCAATTTAAAATAAGGGCATGTATGACTCGAAAGATTTATCTGCCCAAAGGGATAAAGTTTTTCTTTTGAAAGTTATGTGTAATTTCCCTCTATAGTGATATAAATGGAGATGTATAATTTAAAAAATTTGCTGCCCAAAGGGGATGGGTCCTTGGCAATTATGTGTGATTCTACTTCTTGTTGTAAGCTTCATGCTGTGGAAAATAGTGGTACTTTATATACTATGCCCCAAATGGGAGTTTATAGTGTGCTAATTATTTTGTTGAATTGCTCCGGGAATTGTGGATATGACTTGGCTCTACGTGAGGAAGAACCATCCAAGCCCAATGATCAAAGTACTGCAAATCAAAAGGCCCATTATGCTAGTGGGAAAAATCCAACCGACTAAGTCTCATTGCTATGAAGAGGTCCATTGCCGAGCATCTCATTAGTGGTTTGCCAAAAAAAAGAAAATGCGAGAGAATTCCTTGCAGCAATGGGAGAAAGATATGTAGTCTCAGACAAAGCTGAGGCTAGGAACTTGCTGAATGAGTTAACGAGTATGAAATATGATGTTGCAATGGGTGTTAGAGAATTTATATTGAGGATGGTCCATATTCAATCCAAGCTTAAGGCCCATAATATTGCCCTTTCTGAAGATTATGTTGTGCATCATGCTTAAATATTCTGCCTGCTGAATTTAGTCAAATTAAAACTGCTTATATTGCTCAGAATGAGACTTGGATTGTTAATGCTTTGATTACTAAATGTGTGACTGAGGAAGAAAAGTTAAAGAATGAGAAGAATGAGTTTGCACATTTGATTACTAATGTCAAGTTGAGTTCCTTCAGAGGAAAATGGAAGCCTAAATGGTCGAATGCTTATGCCCCTAAGAAAGACCAAGGCTTCAAAAAAATTGGCAATAATGGGAGACATGAAGATAAGAATTTTAAGTGTTTTCATTGCAAGAAGCAGGATCACAAGAGAGCCGATTGCTTTAAGTTCAAAGCTTGGCTAAAAGCAAAGAAAGAAAGTAGCCAAGGTGAGTTGTTGGTTTGTTTTGAATCAAATATGGTTGATGTTCCTTTGGATTCTTGGTGGCTTGATTCGGGTGACATGTGACTACTACCTTACGGGGTCTCACAAATCTAAGGAATCCAAGTCTGAGGGAGTTGATGTGGAGCATATAGGGACAGTTGTTTTGAATTTAGATCTGGCTTTCAGCTAGTTCTGAATAACGTCTTCTATATTTTTGGTTTTAGGAGGAACTTGATATCTCTTTCTTTGCTGGACAAAGCTGGATACTTTCTTTATTTTGCAAATAATAGAGTGGATTTGATTTATGACTCTAGAACTATGGGGAATTACATTCTGTCTGATGGATTATATCGATTATCTTTATCTCCCGATAGACCATATTGTTCCTTCAATGTTGAGAATAATGTGGCTAAAAGATCTTTGATCAAGGAGAAATCTTCTTTCCTATGGCACAAACGATTAGGGCATATCTCCAAAAAAAGGGTAAAGTGGCTTATCAAAAGTAATATCCTTCATCCTCTTGACTCAGATGATGCTGAGATTTGTATTGATTGCATGAGGGGAAAGTTGACTAAAATCAAGAAAAAAAGGCGCTACTCGCAATCACAATATGTTGGAGATAATTCATACAGATATTAGCGGGCCATATTCAACCACCTTGTGTGGAAAAAAGTATTTCATGACCTTCATTGATGATTTCTCCCATTATTGTTATGTTTACTTGATTAAGGAGAAGGCTGATGCTCTTGACATGTTAAAAGTATTTCGCACTGAAGTTGAGAAATAATTAGGAAAGATCGTCAAGATTGTCAGATCTGATCGTGGTGGTGAGTACTATGGGCGGCATACTGAGACTGAACAGCAAATGAGACCGTTTGCTAAATATTTACAAGACTGTGGTGTTGTCGCTCAATATACAATGCTTGGGAGTCCTGAACAGAGCAGTGTAACTGAGCGGCGAAACCGGACACTCATGGAGATGAAATGAAGTATGATGAGCAGATCTAATATACTTGAATACTTATGGGGTGAGGCAATTAAAACAACAACTTATATATTGAATCGTATACCCAACAAATTAGTGCCAAAAACACCTTTTGAATTATGGACAAAAAGAAAACCAAGCTTGAATCACTTTTGAGTTTGGGGGTGTCCTGCAGAGGTGAAAATTTATGATCCTTCGCTAAGAAGACTGAACCTAGGACTACTATGTGTTACTTTATTGGATACCCTAATCATTCCAAGGGGTATAGGTTCTATTGTCATACTCGTGGCACTGGATTCGTTGAGTCACAGACCGCCAAATTCCTAGAGTTGGATGTTATTGAAGAAAGTTCTTCTCAATCCTTTCAAAGGAAAGAACCAAACAATACAGTTTCTATTCCATTGCCCATTTTGAATGATGATTCCATGCGAGAGATTTGCAAAGAGGAAATCCAGTAAGAAGCGGGTATTGGAGATATGACTGTAGACCATCCTATTATGGATGAAACTCCCCAGATGAATGATCCAGCTCCAGAAGTGCCTGTACGAAGATCACAACGACAAAGAAGATCGACACTTTTGAATGATTATCATGTCTATCTTGGAGAAACTGATTTTGACATTGGACATATAGTTGATCCGGTGACCTTCAAAGAAGCTCCTGATAGTGATCAGACAGATAAATGGTTAGGAGCAATGAAGGATGAGATGACTTCCTTGTCAAATAATAAAGTATGGAAACTCATTGATTTACATGATGGGCACAAATCGATTAGCTGCAAATGGGTATTCAAAACCAAGAAAGACAATAAAGGCAACATAGAGAGATTCAAGGCAAAATTGGTTGCGAAAGGGTTCACACAGAGAGAATGCATTGATTTCATTGAAACTTTTTCTCCAGTATCCACTAAAGACTCTTTTCCTGATAATTATGGCATTGGTGACTGTCGCGACCCGTCCGAAAGCGGACGCGGCTAATGGATTACCGATCGCGGGTCTTGGATCGGCGCGGGCCCTCCCAGGCCCATACCAAATCGCGGCGGGAGTATTCTTCGACGATAAGAGTCGATCGCTTTCGACCTTCAGTGTGGTCGTGGTGGCATGTGCAACTTGTGCATGCATTTGGAGTCGCCACCGGTCTTTCTTGGAGGGTAGACCGAAAACCTTATTGACCGATTGGGAGAGATCGACCAATTCTGCGGAACCAGAGATTTTGGGTTCGGGGACTTGGTTACGCTGGTGTCATTACCAACGCCCTTTCGGTACCTAACGCGAGTGATTTCCTAGCTAAGAATTCATGCAGGCGCAATTTTAGGTGGGGTAGGTTTGATTCAGGGTTTCATGCAGATTGGAAGACTATTCCTATCAATCACAATCAATTTTTGGAAGACGATTCGTCCAAAGGGCGAAATCGTCATTTTAAGAAGGGTCGGGATTCAAAACACTCGGAATGAGTCTTGGCCAGTTGTCTGTGGCCATTTCCTATTTTTTTGGGATTTTCCTGGATTGTTTAGAATTTTTTCGGAAGACGGTTTGCCGGAAGGGCAAAACCGTCATTTCTGGAAGGTTCGGGGGTCAAAAGACCCGAAACAGGTTGTGGCCAGTTGAATATGGCCATTTCCTATTTTCTGGAATTTTTTAGAATTTTTCTGAATTTTCTGAATTTTTTTTGAATTTTTTATGATTTTCTATTTTTTTTTATTGATTTTTGAATTTTTTATTATTTTTTATTATTTATTTGAATATTTAAAATTATTTTCCGGGCCGGGTTGGACCTGGCCCGCGCCTCACGGGCGCCCGGCCCGACCCTTCAGTCGAAACCGGCCTAAACGAAACGACGCCGTTTTGATTTTTTGAAGATTTTTCTATATATTTTTTATTTTTTTATTATTGGAAGATCGTACGGATCTGGCGGTGACACGTGGCATCACCTCGTGCATCTGATCCATCACTAGATCGGACGATCCACAGAGAAACACGCGGCTTAATACCGACCGTTGGATCGAAAATCAATTTATTTTCTTTTTTTAGAAAACCTACTAAACGGACGCCTCAGATTGTGCCACGTGGCCAATCCTGATGCGTCCGATCTCAGACAAGATCAGACGCTCCACAGAGAGCCACTTGGCTCAATCTAAGCCGTCAGATTTGATTTTTTTTTATTTCGAAAATTGTTTATTAATTCTGAAAAATCTTTTAATTTTCCAAAAATCCCAGATCGCGACACGTGGCGAAGCCACGGCCGTCCGATCTGGGTGTTTGATTTATTCGGACGTGGCCCCCCACGCTGACGTGGCTGCTGACGTGGCAAGCCACGTCAGCCGCTGACCCGTTGACCGAACCAGGCCCCGCCGGAGAAGACGAATCGCCGGCGCCTCGCCGGAGGAGCGAAACCGACGTAAAAACGGCGGTTTCGACTCGGGATTTTCAAACTAAATCAATCCCCAACGAACCCAGAATCATATGGAAGCATTTCATGGCATAGAACCACGTCGGAAACGGCCGAACCACCCCTTCACCGAACCGGCGCCGGCGAACATATTGCAGAAAATTTATTATCCTTCAAACTCGGTTCCAACCGTTCAAATAGCATCCAAGGGAGGTTTGAGGACTTACCTGAGGTCCCTTGATGGTCGGCGACCGCCGAAAATCCCTCGTCAAGCTCCCGTCCGAACCATGGCCGGCGAAGCTCCGGCCCTCGGTTTTTGTCGAGTTTTAATGCAAAATAAACATCAAGCCGGGGTTATAACAAGTTCTAGGGTATGTTTAGGGCATGACTCACGTCGGGTAAGGCCCGGATGTCGCGACCCGTCCGAAAGCGGACGCGGCTAATGGATTACCGATCGCGGGTCTTGGATCGGCGCGGGCCCTCCCAGGCCCATACCAAATCGCGGCGGGAGTATTTTTCAGAAGGATTCGACGATAAGAGTCTATCGCTTTCGACCTTAGTGTGGTCGTGGTGGCATGTGCAACTTGTGCATGCATTTGGAGTCGCCACCGGTCTTTCTTGGAGGGTAGACCGGAAACCTTACTGATCGATTGGGAGAGATCGATCAGTTCTACGGAACCAGAGTTTTTGGGTTCGGGGACTTGGTTACACTGGTGTCGTTACCAACGCCCTTTCGGTACCTAACGCGAGTGATTTTCCTAACTAGGATTTCATGCAGGCGCAATTTTGGGTGAGGTAAGTCTGACTTTGCACATTAACCAGTTTAACATGCTCACGTAATCATAATAAATAAATAGATGTCAATCATAAACATCTATCCTACGTGGTGATCATGGAATTATGATTTAATGGGTCTCGAGCCAATGAGACCACATTTAATCATTTTAATATTTTAATAACGGAGAGCCGCTCTTCGCTTCTTCTTGGTTTCTTGAACTCTTCAAGAATTGGGCCCCAAAGAGCTCGCCGACTTAAAAGGCTCCCCCACGTAATCCTCGTAGCATTTACATCAACAATTGACTATGCTAAAAATAAAGATTACATGAAAAATAAAAGGAGTACGCAGCCTCCATTTAATAATTACAACCCCAAATATATAAATAATCATCATACATTCATATATACATCAATCACATTGATTAGGGATTTTTCCATGATCACCACCCTTCCACGTAAGTAATAAATTCACAATTTAAAAACTTAGGAAGGCACAATAAAAATTCTACGTTGAATCATATTCAGAATTTTTACGTAAAATAAGATAGCCATAAATTTTCGATTCAAAATTGATTTAGTCTCAATTTTTGCTACGTTGATTAATTTATCATATAAAAACAATCAACCTCCATTAGCCATGTAAGACGAACAATTCGTTAATACATATTGGCCATAGTATTGCAAAAATTGCAAAAATCAATTAAATGCACGAAAACGCCTAAGGATTGGCTCTGATACCACTGTTGGGATCCACGTAACACGTAGCGGAAATAAATAACAACCCATACATGTATCTCCAGAGGCGTACTTCGTGCATTTCAATCGAAAAAAAATCACAAAGCCTCAAAGGGAGTAAATAGATTACCTCTCGTAGCGTGCTTGAACGGAGGTGTCGGTTCGATGTTCTTCGATCTTAGCCTCCACAAGTGTTAGGCATCTAGTTCGGACGCACCACCAATTAACGAACGGGGAGACGACTAATAACTCCACAACAATTGTGCTAGCAATATGCGGAATCAATATTCCGAACTTATTTTGCTCACTCAAGATGATGAGAATATAGAGAGTGTTTGTGTTCTTCTCTCTAAGCTCTCAAAAATTTGCACACTCTACAAAATGTCTCCCCCTTCAACCTCAAAACTCTTGCCATCCTTTTATAGCCAAAAATACCTTCCAATAAATTATATTTAAAAATAGCACTAACAATTATAAATTCTATCTAAAAATAGCACTCACAAATAAATGACATTTAAAAATAGCACTAACAATAGCACTCACAATTTATAATACAAAAATGCTATTTAAAA
Source organism: Rhodomyrtus psidioides (assembly GCA_021437785.1). Classification (NCBI taxonomy): domain Eukaryota; kingdom Viridiplantae; phylum Streptophyta; class Magnoliopsida; order Myrtales; family Myrtaceae; genus Rhodomyrtus; species Rhodomyrtus psidioides. Next base: position 4,154,230 of record JAILYB010000030.1, read on the forward strand.
ATAGCACTAACAATAGCACTCACAATTTATAATACAAAAATGCTATTTAAAAATAGCACTAACAATTATAAATTCTATCTAATAATAGCACTCACAATTTATGATAAATAAATGCCATTTAAAAATAGCACTAACAATAGCACTCACAATTTATGATAAATAAATGTCATTTAAAAATAGCACTAACAATAGCACTCACAATTTATAATACAAAAAATGCTATTTAAAAATAGCACTAGCAATAGCACTCACAATACAAAAATGCTAAAAAAAAAGGCACTAACAAAGGTGTTAAAAATAATAACCATTATTATTATTACAAGAGTTAAAGAGGTTACCAAACAGTACAAATATGCATAACGTATAAATACGTATGACGTATAAATACGTAGAGCATACGTATACATCCATGAAACCGGGGACTAATTGAAAGAAAAATGTGCAATTAAGCCATTTTGGTAAAAATTGATTAAATTGGAGGGGAAATTGACCTAATTGCACTTTAAGACTTTAGAATCCAATGTCATAGCTTATAAAAAGTGAGAATTGAAAACTAAAAGACTCGAAAATGATTTTTTTTAGGCTTGGTTCGGGTTTATGTTTGTGAAGGAACATATTGACCCGAGCCGAATTTTTGAGATTTAAAGTGACACACTTGAAGAGGAAATTAAAACAAAATTATCAAATATTTTTGGGTATTTTTCTGACCACGAATGGTATTTTTCTGATTTTTTGGGTATTTTTATAATTAAATAAACTCGAAAAATATTAAAAATACCGAAAACTATTTTTTGTTCAAAATTGGTTCCTAAGGTTAAACCAAGGCTTCCAAAGTTGATTTTGTGATTTTATGACCTTTTTTGATATTTTTAATTAATTTTAAAGAATAAAAATCACAATAATAAATGGTAAAAAAAATCAGGTGTCAACACCGGACAGGCGCGGCCGAGAGCCTAGGGAATCAAAGCCCTCTTGGGCATTTCGTCGAACACACGGCGTGCACGAATAAAATGGAGTTTAGGTGAAGAAACCGACCTGTTTCGGGCGTCTCCGGCGACTGTGGCTGCTCAGGCACGTTGCTTCAAGTTCCCTGGAGCTCCCTCGAGATCTCTCTCTCCCGAACTCGCTCTAAAAAATTCCCCCTTTTCTTTCTCTCGGCCCGAGCTCCCTCATCAACACCGAGAATCTCTTTCTCTCCCCTCCGTGGCCGACCGCCCTTTTTCAGTGGTGTCCGTCCACCCAGTCCCCCACGATTGTCGTCCACCTTCTCCTAAAAAAATTGCCGTGGCTCCACCTCCCTGCTTTCCCTCCTTTTCTTTTTGTTTTTGCGCCGGCCATGGTGGGTCTGCAACTAAGTTGCAGACCCGGCCGGACCGGGTCGGGTCGGGTCTGACCCGACCGGCCTGGTTCGACCAATTCGCCCAAATTGGGGCCCAAATTGACATCTTTTCATGAAATTGAGGGCACAATCGGACTCATTGACATATTTTCTATCAAATATGGGTGTTTTCGCGAATCAATTGATTGAAATTTAGTGAAAACCCCAAATTGCCCTTAGGATCCGAAATTGATTGTTGCTTAATCGATGGCCTAAATGACCAAATTAGTCAAAATTGAGGCCACCAATGGATTCATCACGATGAAAACTATCGGATAGATGTTTTTAATTTTAATGGGTGTGCCCGTGTGAAATTTAATTTTAAAAATTGTGAAACCGGGGACTAAATTGAAAGGAAATTGTGCAATTAAGCCATTTCGTTTAAAATTGATCACATTGGAGGGCAAATTGACCCAATTGCAATTCAATACTTTAGAATCCAATGTCATAGCTTATAAAAAGTGGGAATTGAAAATTAAAAGACTCGAAAAGGATTTTTTGGGCTCGGTTCGGGTTTATGTTTGTTAAGGAACATAGTGACCCGAGCCGAATTTTTGAGATTTAAAGTGACACACTTGAAGAGGAAATTAAAACAACATTATTGAATATTTTTTTGTATTTTTCTGACCACGAATGGTATTTTTCTGATTTTTTGGATATTTTTAATAATTTAAAAAATTTGAAAAATTATTAAAAATTATAAAAAATATTTTTTGTTCAAAATTGACTCTTGAGGCTATGCCAAGGCCTCCAAAGTTGATTTTGCAATTTTATGAGCTTTTTTAATATTTTTAATTTATTTTAAAAATAAAAATAACAATAATAGATGGTCAAAAATCAGGTGTCAACAGCTGCCCCTCTTTGAGAGGAATCTCGTTAGAGGTTTCTCTCAAAGATAACATGGCACCTGATTCCTAACCGACTCAACTGGGAAAATGAAATGCTATGACATTGGACCCTTAAGCCTTTTGATGAAAGCTCAAATTAATCACCGGTTTGCTCTAACAATTTGAACATGGGCCGGAGTGAGAGAGGCTTACCTGAAGCTCACCTGTCGGATGCTGCCGGTTGCAACAAATTTCAAGAAGATACCCAGGACTCGTCAGAAAATCCTAGGGAGATTAAGATCTGACCTGTATGGTAGGTCATACCATTATGGGATTCCTAACTGGTAGGAACCTAAGGAAGGCGCATCCCACGCTTGAGGATTCGCCAGAGATTTTAATCCGTATGGTGGATCGGACCTTTGTGTTGATCCTTAAGGCGGTATCTACCTCGTGTTGACCCTTATGGCGGTTTCTACCATGAGTTGATCCTTCAGGCGGTTTCTACCTTGAGTTGACTGTCGCGACCCGTCCGAAATCAACGGACGCGGCTAATGGATTACCGATCGCGGGCCCCCCACTCTGAAATGTGGATCGCGCGCCTTAGATCGGCGCGGGCCCTCCCAGGCCCATACCAAATCGCGGCGGAGGTATATCTTTAAGGGATTCGACGATAAGAGTCGATCGCTTTCGACCTTCAGTGTGGTCGTGGTGGCATGTGCAACTTGTGCATGCATTTGGAGTCGCCACCGGTCTTTCTTGGAGGGTAGACCGGAAACCTTACTGACCGATTGGGAGAGATCGATCAGTTCTGCGGAACCAGAGATTTTGAGTTCGGGGACTTGGTTACGTCGGTGTCATTACCAACGCCCTTTCGGTACCTAACGTGAGTGATTTTCCTAACTAAGAGTTCATGCAGGCGCAATTTTGGGTGAGATAGGTTTGATTCAGGGTTTCATGCAGATTGGAAGACTATTCCTATCAGTCACAATCAATTTAAATGAAAGCGCAAGTCACGTGCATAAATAAATCATGTCAATGCACATCAATTTCAATCATTGGCCTCCTAGTATAGCCATAAGGGCTTAGGGAAGATGTGATTTAGGGCTAGGGGTAAAATGGGAAGATTCTGGGACAATTAGCCCGAAGGGCAAAATTGTCATTTTTGGAAGGTTTGGATACCTAATTACCCAAAATATTCCATGGCCAGTTGATTGTGGCCATTTCCCATTTTTTGAGAATTTTTTTTGGAATTTCTTGATTTTTCTTCAATTTTTGGAAGACGATTCGCCCGAAGGGCGAAATCGTCATTTTAAAGAAGGTTCGGGGTTCAAAACACCCGGGATGAGACTTGGCCAGTTGTTTGTGGCCATTTCCTATTTTTTGGGATTTTCCTGGATTTTTAGAATTTTTTTGGAAGACGGTTTGCCGGAAGGGCAAAACCGTCATTTCTGAAAAGACCGGGGGTCAAAAGACCCGAAACGGGTCGTGGCCAGTTGAATATTGCCATTTCCTATTTTCTGGAATTTTTTAGAATTTTTCTGAATTTTTCGAATTTTTTGAATATTTCATGATTTTTTTATTTTTTGATTATTTTATTATTATTTTAAATTTTTTAATATTTAAAAATATTTTCCGGGCCGCGTCAAACCCGGCCCACGCCTCTCGGGCGCCCGGCCCGACCCTAGGGGTCGAAACCGGCCTAAAACGACGCCGTTTTATATTTTTAAACATTTTTCCATTTTTTAACAATTTTTTTGATTTTTTATCTATTTTATTTAATTATCCACAAATTCCCCGGATCGGACGGTCCACGTTGTGCCACGTGGCTTCGTCTCGTGCGTCCGATCTTCCACTAGATCGAGCGACCCACAGAGAGCCACGTGGCTCAATAATAGCCGTCGGATCAAAAATTAATTTATTTTCTTTTTTAGAAAAACCTACAAATCGGACGCTCTAGAACGTGCCACGTGGTCTCCTCTGGTGCGTCCGATCTTGTACAAGATCGGATGTCCCTCAGTGAGCCACGTGGCACATCCTCGTCCGCCGGATCGATTATTCGAAAATCATTTATTTAATTTTCCAAAAATCCAGGATCGCGACACGTGTCGCGATCGTGGCCGTCCGTTTGTTTTATTTGAAAATAAGCGGACCGGACCCCACCCGGCTGACGTGGCTGCCTACGTGGCACGCCACGTCGGCCGTTGACCGTTGACCGGCCGGAGGGTCGCCGGAGAAGACGATGAACAGTGAAAAATCCGGCGGGAATAGTAAAAATTCCGGCGAGGTCGCCGGAAAATGCCCAAAATTGACCAAAACTCAGAATTTTTTGGAGATTTTTACACCATTAGACTCCCTAACATTTCAACATCATCATACCACAGAAATGAAGGCCATGAACGCGTCCCAAATAGGCAAAACCGGACCTCCCCGAACCCGGCTCCGGCGAGGTATTTTCCGAATTTTTTTTCTTATCAAAACTCGATTCTAAACCATCAAACAACACCCAAGGAGGGTCTAGAGGCTTACCTAAGCTCATTTCGAGCTTGAAGACCGCCGGAAGTTCCCCGTCGAGCTCCCGGTCCGAACCGTTGCCGGCGAAGGTTGTGGTCCGGTTTTCACCGAGATTTAATGCAAAATAAATGGCAAGTTGAGCTTAGGGATAGTTCTAGTGGAGACTCAAGGCCATATTCGTGCTAAATGAAGCTCGGGAAGACACGGCCGAGGCAAAACCGAGCCGAGACATCCATCGGCATTTCATCGAACACATGGCGTGCGTATGAGAAACGGTGGTCGGAGGAGAATACCGACCTGCTTGGAGCTCGCCGACGGCCACTGAGTACCCGGTGATGATCCGTGAAGATGCTTGAAGCTCCGCCGAAGCTCCTCTCGTCCGGTCTTCGCCAAAAAAAAATCCCCCCCTCTCCCGTGCGAGCTCGGCATTAAACCGAGATCTCCCCGCCTTTTTCGCGTGGCCGACCGGCGTGCCGACGCCCATTCCCCTGCCAGGCACGACCACCCAACTCTGCCAGTGTTCCCCCACGCCCGTTCTCCTTTTTTTCTTCCCGAAGCCGCGTCGCCCATGCCGCCCCTGCTCTGTCCACGCTGCTGCACATTCTGTGCATGCTGTCCACCAGACCCGGGTCGGGCCGGGTCGGGTCGGGTCGGACCCGACCGGCCCGGTTCGGCCAAATCGCCCAAATCGCCAAATTGACCCCCCAAATGACCTCTTTTCATGAAATTGATGGCAAAATCGGATTCCTTGACATGTTTTCCATCAAATATAGGTATTTTCGTGAATCAATTTATTGAAATTCTGTGAAAACCCCAAATTGTCCCTAGGATCCGAAATTTAATTTTGCCAAATCGAAGGCCTAAACGATCGAATTAGCCAAAATTGAGCCCACCAATGGATTCAGCATGATGAAAACTGTTGGGTAGAGGTGTTTAATTTTAATGGGTGTGCCCGTGTGAAATTTAATTTCACAAATTGTAAAACCGGGGACTAAATTGAAAGATTTTTATGCAATTAAGCCCTTTTGGTTAAAATTGATCAAATTGGAGGGCAAATTGACCCAATTGCATTTCAGTACTTTAGAGTCCAATGTCATAGCTTATAAAAACCAAGAATTGAAAATTAAAAGACTCGAAAAGGATTTTTTAGGCCCGGTTCGGGATTAGGTTTGTGAAGGAACCCAATGAACCAAGCCGAATTTCCCTAATACAGAGTGAAAATATTAAAGAGAGAATTAAAATAAAATTTTTGAATATTTTTTTGTAATTTTCTGACCAAGGATGGTATTTTCTGATTTTTTTTGGTTTTTTTATAATTAAATAAATTCCAAAAAATATTAAAAAATTCAAAAAATATTTTTTGTTCAAAATTGGTTCCTAAGGCTAGGCTAAGGCTCCCAAAGTTGATTTTGCAATTTTTTGACCTTTTTTGCTATTTTTAATTAATTTTAGAAATAAAAACTAAAATAAAAGATGGTCAAAAATCAGGTGTCAACAGCTGCCCCTCTTTGAGAGTGAGCTCGTCAGAGGTTGCTTTCAAAGATAAAATGACACCTGAATCTTAACCGACTCGATTGGGGAAAAGAAAGGCTATGACATCGAACCCTTAAGTCCTTTGATGAATGCTCAAATTCATCACCGATTTACTCTGACAATTAGAACACGGGTCGGAGCGAGGGGGGCTTACCTGACGTTTACCTGCCTGTTGAATGCTGCGCACGCGGAGTCTGAGTTTCTTTTTTTTTTTTTTTTTTTTACCCTTCGTGGCGTCTAGTTCGCCATGCTGGGTTTTTATTACTCCCTTCATGGCTCCTGATTTGCCACTTTGGGGTCTTGAAATTCTTTTCCACGGCTACCGGTTGCAATCCATTCCGAAAGGTGAGAGCTTCGAGGCGTGGCTATCCGGCGCGTGCTTCGTGGAAAAGGCGGTCACCGTATCTCTAGGCGGCAAGTCGCGAGCGTTATGGGCTCTGATCTTGAACCGTGCTTTGAGACACCTCTGTCGTGAATCCCTGTGTAGTGGGACTTTGGGTGGAATAAATGTCTTTCCCGCGGCTACCGGCTGCAATCCATTCCGAAGGGTGAGAGCTTCGAGGCGTGGCTATCCGGCGCGTGCTTCGTGGAAAAGGCGGTCATCGTATCTCTAGGCGGCAAGTCGCGAGCGTTATGGGCTCCGATCTTGAACTGTGCTTTGAGACACCTCTGTCGTGAATCCCTGTGTCGTGGGACTTTGGGTGGAATAAATGTCTTTCCCGCGGCTACCGGCTGCAATCCATTCCGAAGGGTGAGAGCTTCGAGGCGTGGCTATCCGGCGCGTGCTTCGTGGAAAAGGCGGTCACCGTATCTCTAGGCGGCAAGTCGCGAGCGTTATGGGCTCCGATCTTGAACTGTGCTTTGAGACACCTCTGTCGTAGATCCCTGTCTGGTGGGATTTGGGGTGGAAGAAATCTTCTGTAGCTGAAAATTGGCGATCCGGTCCGGAAGATGACAGATCCGCGGCTACCAACCTGTGAACACTTACAGAGAGATTTATTTAGGTCATCGTGCTTTCGAAACGGCAAGCGAGCCTTTTGAGCTCCAGTCTTGGGTCGACTTCTAGGCACATATTTGCTTTAGAGGATCCCATGACGCTGACTAGCGGGGCCAGAGGGGATTTTTCAAGTTTTGAAGAGGGTTCCCAATACGGAGGTTTTCCACGTCCGACTGGATTGTTTGTTTTTGAAAAGGGGTCCCAAGTCGGAGGTTTTCCACGTCCGCTGGGATGGTCTGTTTCTCAAAAGGAGATCCCAACACGGAGGTTTTCTACGTCCGATGGGATTGCTCGGTTCTTCAAATGGTTCCCAAGTCGGAGGTTTTCTACGTCCGGTGGGATTTCCTGATTTTTGAAAGGGGTTCCCGAATTGGAGGTTTTCCACGTCCAATGGGATTGTCTGTTTCTCAAAAGGAGTTCCCAACACGGAGGTTTTCTACGTCCGATGGGATTGCTCGGTTCTTCGAATGGTTCCCAAGTCGGAGGTTTTCTACGTCCGGTGGGATTTCCTGATTTTTGAAATGGGTTCCCGAATTGGAGGTTTTCCACGTCCAATGAGATTGCCTATTTTTGAAAATGATTCCCAAGGCGGAGGTTTTCCACGTCCGACGGGATTGTTTGATTTTCTTGAAAAGGTTCCCAAGTCGGAGGTTTTCTACGTCCGATGGGAATGTTTGGTTCTTCAAAAGGAGTTCCCAACACGGAGGTTTTCTACGTCCGATGGGATTGCTCGGTTCTTCGAATGGTTCCCAAGTCGGAGGTTTTCTACGTCCGGTGGGATTTCCTGATTTTTGAAATGGGTTCCCGAATTGGAGGTTTTCCACGTCCAATGGGATTGCCTATTTTTTGAAAAAGATTCCCAAGACGGAGGTTTTCCACGTCCGACGGGATGGTTTGGTTTTCATTAAAAGGGGTCCCGAGTCGGAGGTTTTCCACGTCCGCTGGGATTTCCCGGTTTTTGAAATGGGTTCCCGAATTGGAGGTTTTCCACGTCCAATGGGATTGCCTATTCTGGAAAAAGATTCCCAAGGCGGAGGTTTTCCACGTCCGACGGGATTGTTTGATTTCCTTGAAAAGGTTCCCAAGTCGGAGGTTTTCTACGTCCGATGGGAATGTTTGGTTCTTCAAAAAGTTCCCAAGTCGGAGGTTTTCTACGTCCGATGGGAATGTTTGGTTCTTCAAAAGGTTCCCGGGTCGGAGGTTTTCTACGTCCGATGGGATTGTCTGGTTCTTCAAAAGGTTCCCAAGTCGGAGGTTTTCTACGTCCGATGGGAATGTCTGGTTCTTCAAAAAGTTCCCAAGTCGGAGGTTTTCTACGTCCGATGGGATTTCCTAATTTTTGAAATGGGTTCCCGAATTGGAGGTTTTCCATGTCCAATGGGATTACCTGTTTTTCTGGGAAGGGGTCTCATGACGAGGTTTCTCCACGCCTGATGAGATTGCCTGTTTTTCTGGGAAGGGGTCTCATGACGAGGTTTCTCCACGCCTGATGAGATTACCTGAATTTTGAAAAGGGGTCCCATGACGAGGTTTCTCCACGTCCGATGAGACTGCCTAAATTTTGAAAAGGGGTCCTAGGACGAGGGTTCTCCACGTCAGGCTAAGACTGCCTGATTTTTGAAAGGGGGTCCTAGGACGAGGGTTCTCCACGTCATGCTAAGACTGTTTGATTTTTGAAAAGGGGTCCTAGGACGAGGGTTCTCCACGTCATGCTAAGACTGCCTGATTTTTGAAAAGGGGTCCTAGGACGAGGGTTCTCCACGTCATGCTAAGACTGCCTGATTTTTGAAAAGGGGGTCCTAGGACGAGGGTTCTCCACGTCATGCTAAGACTGCCTGATTTTTGAAAAGGGGTCCTAGGATAAGGGTTCTCCACGTCATGCTAAGACTGCCTGATTTTTGAAAAGGGGGTCCTAGGACGAGGGTTCTCCACGTCATGCTAAGACTGCCTGATTTTTGAAAAGGGGTCCTAGGACGAGGGTTCTCCACGTCATGCTAAGACTGTTTGATTTTTGAAAAGGTTCCAAAAACGGAGGTTTTCCACGTCCGATGGGATTACTTGGTTTCTATCATGATTTGACCCTTCAGGCGGTTTCTACCATAATTTGACCCTTCAGGCGGTTTCTACCTTTGAGTTGACCCTTCAGGCGGTTTCTACCTTCGAATTGACCCTTCAGGCGGTTTCTACCATCGGTTGACCCTTCAGGCGGTATCTACCTTAATTTGACCCTTCAGGCGGTATCTACCATTGAATTGACCCTTCAGGCGGTTTCTACCTTCGAATTGACCCTTCAGGCGGTTTCTACCATCGGTTGACCCTTCAGGCGGTATCTACCTTGGTTTGACCCTTCAGGCGGTATCTACCATGATTTGGTTGAGGCGACATTCTGGGAGCTGGGTTCTCCAGGTATCCTGCAGAAGTTTGAGCCTGAAATATTTTTCTTCACCAAGAAAATGTTAGTAATCTTTTGGAAGACGATGGCTGGCCACTTGCCGAAGCCGCATGACTTTAGTTTAATCATGAAATGTGCATTTTGATGCTGGAGGTCTTCCAAAGCATTCTTGCAACATGCAAATGTGATCACAAATCCCTTGCACGGAAAATCTGGATCCAACAATTTGAAGATTCCAAAAAGAGTTTGCTCAAAACATCAATTGGAATATTTCTCGACAAGGAGGTCTTCTCACATGTTTTGAGATAGTGGTTTTTATAGGGGACGCACTCAATTCCCTACTAACCTGTGCCTAGGTTTTAGGCTCATTCGCAGCGCATACATTTTGATCGGTCGGGAGGTCTTCCACGGGACCGTAATGTTGGGCTTGGATATTGGTCTGCAAGGGGGACTCTTTTTTTTTGAGTCAAGGCCATTGAACGAAAGCTTTCATCATCTGCTCCGGATTTACAAGTCAAGAACCCTGCAAAATGAGAAAGAAATAGTCTTGCTCGTACCTCTTCGAGCTAAGCTATATGTTAACCCAAGTGTCTTAATCAGAGAAGACTGTTTCAGGGTTGTAACTTTGGTGGGATTGGGGACCGAGAAAAGGCTTGTTTTTGGCCCAGAATTTGTGAAGGGATTGACATTGGTGATCATTGCAAATTTGCCACCTGTCTTTTCCATTCTGCATCTTCAATTTTCGAGGTGCACGACCACTTTTGAGGTGTGCACAAATTCCTATGAGAGCGTCTCTGGCTGCATTAAGAGACTGACAACTCTATTTGCGTCTTTGCTCTGCACTTGACATCTTTTGAGGAGTAGTCTTTTGAATCTGACCCCTTCTGGGTTTTTCTTCTTCCCCTTTTCAAACAGGTTTCACTAGGGGATTGATGCAAATTGTTCACCCGAGCATCGGCCTCGCTTTTACCAGGCACTTTGCTTTTTCTTGATACTGGGGATTTTCTCCATCATCATTTTTCTTTTTACTTTTCTTTTGAAATCCCGCTTTTTCTCATCTTCGGGAGATCGTGTTAGATATGTGACCAAAGGTCTAACAACTTTAAGCGTTAACTTAGGAATTTCTTCGCAAACCCTAAGTTTTGAATTCTTCCGTTTCTGAAGTGGTGTTGCCTTTGTCTTGGAAAGTGCAATGATCACCAACGGGTTTATGAAATGAATTTGCAGGCTCAACTTGGCTATGCAAAGGATAAGGTGTGTGGGATAGAGAAATGAATGCTTCTCGTCATCCTATGGCACTTGGATTACCATATAAACAACACACAAAGATTAATGTTAGTCCGAGCAAGAAAATTTCTAACCATTTTCTCCTGATGCTGCTGGACTTACTTCCTTTTGGCCCCGATGCGGGGTGGTTCCTGACAGGGTTTGAGAATGAAAACCGCCGTTCAAAGGGGTTGTCAATGGTCACCTGTAGTGTTTGGGGATATGAAACGAATGTCTCCGTCATCCCGATCCATGTAATTGCTGCGAATAATCCCTACTTCCGTAGGTCCAGATTTTGCTATCTGATCCGCTCCACTTCTCTCTCAAGCGTGTATATGGGACGTGTTTGGATTAGGCTTTGCCTCTCGTCTTTTGAGAAAACGTCATTTTGAAGGTTTTGAACAACCTTTGATTGGAAAAATCTCTTTCATTTTCTCCAAAAATTTTACCCATCAAAGAGGATTTTATGATGCACCATGCATGTTCTAATCATGTTTAGACAACCTCCTGTTTTCAAAACATGATTGTTAATGGAGTTAGAACTCTATGTCTTTTCTAGACATTAGATTCTGAAAACTTTTCTTTTTCTCTTTTTTCTCTTTTTTGTTTAACATCTTCAATGGATTGGGGAGAGGGATACTTACCTGTCCCTCGCGGCTGGAGATCCCTGAAAATGCGGAAGAAACATGTTATTGTATGTTCATGAATTTTTCAAAGAATTAGAACGATACATCTCACCCTTGGTCATGTGTTCCCATGGGTAATACATGGGATGTGAAAACCTGTTTCGCCTTGATGGCGATCCCCTGTCAAAGACGGGAATTATGTGTCAGTTTGCGTTCCAAAATTCAAGACAAATTGGAACGATACCGCCTTGTTCTTGCTTTGTGTTTCCGTTTGAACACAAACGCGCGGCTTGCAGGATTTGGCCCTCTATCTTGTGGCCATGATCTCTCCATCTGGTTGGCAATGGAACCTTCTCTAGGATTTGCACTATAGGATATTCATTCATGCTTTTGGATGCATTCCCACGCCAATCTTCAAAGTTCAATCAAAGATCACTTCTTGGAGTCATGGCTTCCAAAGTTGATAATTCTATTCGCCTCCTTGTCGGCGAATTCCTTTCTTTTGCGGCTTTTTGGCGCCAACAATTTTCTGTCCATCTTGACGGCGAATCCCTGTCAACAATAAACATCAAGTGTCAGTTCGTGTTTCGAAATTCAAGATAAATCGAAACGATACTGCTTTACTCTCGCTTCGCGCCTCCTTTTGAACGCAAATGTAAGGCTTGTTGAAGTCGGCCATCTAGCTCGCGACCATGATCTACCCATCTGTTTGGCCACGAAATCCTTCTCTAGGATTTGCACTGGATGAGATCAATTTCTGCTTTTGGACGTATTCTAACGCCATTTTGCGGGGTTCCATTTCCTGGCAGCTTGCCCCCTACAACGGATATTTCTTTTCGCTTCCACGTTGGGCGAGATCCTTTCTTTTGTGGCTTTTTGGTGCCACCAATTTTCTGCCAAATGAGAACAAACTCATGTTAAGCATGTGATCTTTGGGAGATCAATTTGGAACGATACAAAGTTACCGTTCGCCCAGGTTTGTATCCTGGGGTTTACTTCCGATGAGGACGACTCTGTCATTGCGTCCATGGATTTTGCCAGAGAAGAAATGTCCTTCCTTTGTCCGGCACACAAATGATTCACTTGCCCCGGTTAGACGTGGTTCATCATGGCTAGGTGATGCCTGCCCCAGCTAAATTCATTCCTGCGTTTTGCTATAATCTCCATCCTCTTTGGGGATGTCTTCTCTCTTGGGATTCCTGATGACGCCTTACTGACGTATTCCTTTCCTTTGTCGATTATTGACGCTTCTCATTTGATGTGGGTGATGGATGCTGCTTCATCTCGTCTGTATTTGTGGGTGTTGTTCGTGAGACGATCCTCAATCACGTCGACAACTGCTTTGCCCCAGTTGGGCGGTGTTCATCTTGGCAGCATGCCTTGGCATTCCCATGCTCCTGGACGATTTTCAATCCGATTTGAAGACATTCATGCACCTGCATATGAAGAGACAGGTGTGGGGATTTATCTGGCTTCATTTGAAACTTCAGGAAGGAGGTACTCCCTTCGAGACTTCGTCCTTCCAACATTTGAAGGAGCAGTGTTTTCCAAGTATTTTGCCCCAGTGAGGCTTGTCTCGGTGTTTGTCATCTCTGGGTTTGATAACCCTGGTTCGATGCGCTTTCATGGGGGATCATGAAAGTTTGCCCCCGGCTTGGCTCCTCGAAGCAAATGGGGGAGCCCGCTCCCACGAATTTTGTCGATTCTAGTCATCTATCTCAATTGCCAGAGTCTTTGATTATTTTTTTTTTTTTTTATGTCTCTAGACTGCTTGACATTCTTGGGATTTGTCATGTGGCGGGCTGGTGATTCTTTCGATCCTAGTCGCCATTAGAGGTATTCGATGTTCCTGTTGAAAAGAAGAAACCTCATGAGTAAAGGGCATGTACAATTGACTATTGGAGTCGATACAATTTACCCTTGAAAATTATCCTGCGGGAACCGGCATTTCTTCCTTTGGGTTCTCTGTATGTAGGATGTGTGCACGATAGGCATGATGCATGTTATGTATGCGTGCAACGAAAAATGAGTTTGTACTTTTCATTCTATTCAAAGAAGGCATTTTTATCAGATGTGTCAATCTGCAAAACTTGAGATTTTCTTTTCAAGTGTTCTTTTCACAGAGATTTCTAAATGATGAGAAACTCCTTCAGGTTTTCTCAAATGTTTTGTTCACGAATTGAGCCATTAGAATGCTCTTGAAAACATTTAGCCACAGTGCATGTCTGAGATGTCATGAAAATGGGTACTCCATGTTTGTCATTGGAAAGCACTGCATCCTGAGTCCTTTGCTTCTGTTCCCAACCTGAAAGGAGAAAGAAATGAAACATTATTCTCATATCAAGAAAACAATCATTTTGGAACGATACGTCCTTTTACCATAATCGATGGCTCCGTATCGTTCTCCTTCTCATTTAGAAGGGTTTGATGAGTTTCGTCTTTGATGGATTACTCCACTTCATCCCGCTTCATGGGTGATAACTATCACTTTAGGAACTTTCCCTGCGCATCCGCATAGTGAATTTGGCACATCCGACATTCGGTACCCTTTCTGGGTAGAGAGTGATTTGCCCCCAGCAACTAAGTGATTCGTCTGGGCTGGCTAACTTAGTCGCATGCAGTTTGATCCTGTCGCATTGACGCATTCAGGCTATTTGACATCCGCGAGAATGGGTTTACTTGTGATTGGGTACTTCAACAACCTGCGCGATGAAAGGAGTGAAAGGGTCAATCACTGCATAAGGAGCTTTAATTGAAACGATTACGGATTTACTATCCCAGCTCTAGTCACTTCGGGCATTGAAGACAATGGAAATTCTTCAGTGGTCTCGTTCATTCTCGTCATCATCTGCAAGAATGGGAAACCATATCAGCTTGTGAATCAGTCAGTCCGATTTGGAACGGATACAACTTTTTCGACTTAGGGAGAGCCAATCCTAATTAGGTTGCTCCTTCTTCATAATTTGATTCATTTTGTCATTGAAATCCCAATGGGTGATATCTGCTGAAGGCACATTTCTTTCCGTCTTATGGGGAAGGCAAATTTTCCTTCGTTTGTCTTTGACCATCTTATCCTGTAGACAAAAGACATAAAGGTCATCGTCAGGTATAACATTCGAAGGGTTTATTGGAACGATTACAGTTTCACCATCGTTCCATGATCATCTTGCATGTGATCGGATGAGGACATTTTCGACAAATGTATGCCATGTAAAACATGTCCCTCGTGTCTATCCATAAATGGATTTTCCTTCTCTACCTGTTTTTCACCTGAGAGGAAAAGTAAGGAAATATTATGCCGGTATCTGATTGAAAATCAATTAGGAACGACACGTCTTTACACTTGATCCGGCTGCCCCGGTCAGGTGGCGTCTGCCCTAGTTGAGTGGGATATGCCCCAGTTGACTGCTTCGATATTCTTGAAGGACCACTCCTGAGGATCAATAAAACACAATCAACAAATTTTCAAATTTGAAGAGATTAGATTACAGCTAATTCTCTTCCGCATGTGGCTTCTTTGATTGCATGCCGTTCCACGTCTTGAAAGACGGCAAGATGCCCTCATCAGTTGACTGTCTACGGTGGTCAAGCGCTTTTCTATGCCATCCTGGTCCATTTTAACTTGTGACTGATTCTTCACACAAGTCCTCGGATTTTGATTCAGGAAATTACCTGTTCGAATGACAGGAATATGTCAGAAAGGAAAGTAAAGCATAAATCCTTTCAATTTTATGCTTTCTTGAGATTAACGAAGATAAGGACTTTTACATAAGCCTTAGCCTCGTGTGAAAAATTCTTATCGATGTTTTTCAAGAGAAAACATAAAATTAAAAGGAGTGTAATCCATGGTTATTACTTTTGGCGAATTCCCAGAAAATCTGTGGAATGTCCAAGCAGATAAACATGCAATTCCAATGTGTCCTAAATTCGATTAGAGATAGGACATCCAAATTGAAATGATTTCCCGAAGGTAATTTGGATATCACGTCTCCTCTTGAATTCAGGAAACATGGACGACTTTAGTTAATTACCAAGGATTACCAATGATGCATGCTATAGACCGGTACAATTCCATGTCCGGCGCACCATGAAATGAATGTTAGATCCTCGTACTTGGGTTAAATAACAAGTGTGAGTTCTAACGAAAATTTCATCTGGGCGAGACACGCAATTGAATCGGAAAATCTGAAGGGTTGAGAGAAATTCCAGTGTCACATTCCAATGTCAAGACACTTAGACAAGACTTAGGAATCGAGGTGTAAAGGATAGATGGGAGGCCCACAAACGGGTGCTCCTTACAGACTCGATGATCCTGATAAAAGAAAAGGGACAATTGGAATGTAACCCTTAAGAACCTAAAGAGATGCCCCAAGTTAGGTCTTCGAGGGACGATGCTTGATGTCTTTGGTCCGGCTATTTCGGGTCTTCGTTTTTATCAGATCCCCTTTTGATAATGTCCGGCAGGTGTCTCGAATTTGCTGTTATTGTATGTCCTTCAACTATCGGTATGGTCACCGGATCATTCCTTGGACAGCTCGAAGAGGGTAAATTCCGTTGAATGTCCCGACGGTCTGATGGCGGATGAAGCGTCGCTCATACTTGAATACGTCCGGGATGTGGGACCGACTTGGAGAGATCATCTCTTCTATCCGTACTCTAAAGTGGAGTTAAACTCAACCATCGGACTTGATGAATGCAACATGTTGTGCAAAATGAAAGGCTGCAAGTGAATTTAAATAGAAATGGCAAGACCTTACCATGAGAGGTACCCAAAGATTTTTGGTTTTGGGTATACCAACCATCCATATACACGCGTATGAGACAAGTGAGGCTTGACTCTAGAAATCAAAATGGCTTAGGTGAGGAACCTAGAAGCTTCCCTCTATCCGAGTCGATAAATTCGTCCATGAGTGCAATCCACAACAAATGGATAAAAGTCTCGACTTGGATAGTGAGTGGGATCGAATATGGTCGACCCCAGCGCAATCCACGCTAGGGCGTTGCATATCGATCCCTGATCTATGGCTACCTGAAAAGGTGATTTCGCGGCCTGGGTTTGGGCGCTTTGTGCAAAGTGTCGTGATCCTCAAATATGCAGTGAATCATGCGCAACAATTTATATATCAATCAGCGCTTCAAATCATCCATATAGCATACATTCCTACGTCCATCCTGCATAAGACAATGTTAATCACAGACTACACCCCTTATCACTCCAATCTGCAAAAACATATAACACCTATCATGAGCGGACTTACCTCACCTTCAAGAGCGCCTGCAAGGTTAGAAAAATCACTCAACGTTTTAATTACGGCCTAAGTCCACTTGAGGTCCAGAACCAAGTGTTCTAGAACAATGTCCCCAGCGGAGTCGCCAGCTGTCGCGACCCGTCCGAAATCAACGGACGCGGCTAATGGATTACCGATCGCGGGCCCCCCACTCTGAAATGTGGATCGCGCGCCTTAGATCGGCGCGGGCCCTCCCAGGCCCATACCAAATCGCGGCGGAGGTATATCTTTAAGGGATTCGACGATAAGAGTCGATCGCTTTCGACCTTCAGTGTGGTCGTGGTGGCATGTGCAACTTGTGCATGCATTTGGAGTCGCCACCGGTCTTTCTTGGAGGGTAGACCGGAAACCTTACTGACCGATTGGGAGAGATCGATCAGTTCTGCGGAACCAGAGATTTTGAGTTCGGGGACTTGGTTACGTCGGTGTCATTACCAACGCCCTTTCGGTACCTAACGTGAGTGATTTTCCTAACTAAGAGTTCATGCAGGCGCAATTTTGGGTGAGATAGGTTTGATTCAGGGTTTCATGCAGATTG
The DNA here is from genome assembly GCA_021437785.1 of Rhodomyrtus psidioides. Classification (NCBI taxonomy): domain Eukaryota; kingdom Viridiplantae; phylum Streptophyta; class Magnoliopsida; order Myrtales; family Myrtaceae; genus Rhodomyrtus; species Rhodomyrtus psidioides. Next base: position 4,171,586 of record JAILYB010000030.1, read on the forward strand.
GAAGACTATTCCTATCAATCACAATCAATTTAAATGAAAGCGCAAGTCACGTGCATAAATAAATCATGTCAATGCACATCAATTTCAATCATTGGCCTCCTAGTATAGCCATAAGGGCTTAGGGAAGATGTGATTTAGGGCTAGGGGTAAAATGGGAAGATTCTGGGACAATTAGCCCGAAGGGCAAAATTGTCATTTTTGGAAGGTTTGGATACCTAATTACCCAAAATATTCCATGGCCAGTTGATTGTGGCCATTTCCCATTTTTTGAGAATTTTTTTTGGAATTTCTTGATTTTTCTTCAATTTTTGGAAGACGATTCGCCCGAAGGGCGAAATCGTCATTTTAAAGAAGGTTCGGGGTTCAAAACACCCGGGATGAGACTTGGCCAGTTGTTTGTGGCCATTTCCTATTTTTTGGGATTTTCCTGGATTTTTAGAATTTTTTTGGAAGACGGTTTGCCGGAAGGGCAAAACCGTCATTTCTGAAAAGACCGGGGGTCAAAAGACCCGAAACGGGTCGTGGACAGTTGAATATTGCCATTTCCTATTTTCTGGAATTTTTTAGAATTTTTCTGAATTTTTCGAATTTTTTGAATATTTCATGATTTTTTTATTTTTTGATTATTTTATTATTATTTTAAATTTTTTAATATTTAAAAATATTTTCCGGGCCGGGTCAAACCCGGCCCACGCCTCTCGGGCGCCCGGCCCGACCCTAGGGGTCGAAACCGGCCTAAAACGACGCCGTTTTATATTTTTAAACATTTTTCCATTTTTTAACAATTTTTTTGATTTTTTATCTATTTTATTTAATTATCCACAAATTCCCCGGATCGGACGGTCCACGTTGTGCCACGTGGCTTCGTCTCGTGCGTCCGATCTTCCACTAGATCGAGCGACCCACAGAGAGCCACGTGGCTCAATAATAGCCGTCGGATCAAAAATTAATTTATTTTCTTTTTTAGAAAAACCTACAAATCGGACGCTCTAGAACGTGCCACGTGGTCTCCTCTGGTGCGTCCGATCTTGTACAAGATCGGATGTCCCTCAGTGAGCCACGTGGCACATCCTCGTCCGCCGGATCGATTATTCGAAAATCATTTATTTAATTTTCCAAAAATCCAGGATCGCGACACGTGTCGCGATCGTGGCCGTCCGTTTGTTTTATTTGAAAATAAGCGGACCGGACCCCACCCGGCTGACGTGGCTGCCTACGTGGCACGCCACGTCGGCCGTTGACCGTTGACCGGCCGGAGGGTCGCCGGAGAAGACGATGAACAGTGAAAAATCCGGCGGGAATAGTAAAAATTCCGGCGAGGTCGCCGGAAAATGCCCAAAATTGACCAAAACTCAGAATTTTTTGGAGATTTTTACACCATTAGACTCCCTAACATTTCAACATCATCATACCACAGAAATGAAGGCCATGAACGCGTCCCAAATAGGCAAAACCGGACCTCCCCGAACCCGGCTCCGGCGAGGTATTTTCCGAATTTTTTTTCTTATCAAAACTCGATTCTAAACCATCAAACAACACCCAAGGAGGGTCTAGAGGCTTACCTAAGCTCATTTCGAGCTTGAAGACCGCCGGAAGTTCCCCGTCGAGCTCCCGGTCCGAACCGTTGCCGGCGAAGGTTGTGGTCCGGTTTTCACCGAGATTTAATGCAAAATAAATGGCAAGTTGAGCTTAGGGATAGTTCTAGTGGAGACTCAAGGCCATATTCGTGCTAAATGAAGCTCGGGAAGACACGGCCGAGGCAAAACCGAGCCGAGACATCCATCGGCATTTCATCGAACACATGGCGTGCGTATGAGAAACGGTGGTCGGAGGAGAATACCGACCTGCTTGGAGCTCGCCGACGGCCACTGAGTACCCGGTGATGATCCGTGAAGATGCTTGAAGCTCCGCCGAAGCTCCTCTCGTCCGGTCTTCGCCAAAAAAAAATCCCCCCCTCTCCCGTGCGAGCTCGGCATTAAACCGAGATCTCCCCGCCTTTTTCGCGTGGCCGACCGGCGTGCCGACGCCCATTCCCCTGCCATGCACGACCACCCAACTCTGCCAGTGTTCCCCCACGCCCGTTCTCCTTTTTTTCTTCCCGAAGCCGCGTCGCCCATGCCGCCCCTGCTCTGTCCACGCTGCTGCACATTCTGTGCATGCTGTCCACCAGACCCGGGTCGGGCCGGGTCGGGTCGGGTCGGACCCGACCGGCCCGGTTCGGCCAAATCGCCCAAATCGCCAAATTGACCCCCCAAATGACCTCTTTTCATGAAATTGATGGCAAAATCGGATTCCTTGACATGTTTTCCATCAAATATAGGTATTTTCGTGAATCAATTTATTGAAATTCTGTGAAAACCCCAAATTGTCCCTAGGATCCGAAATTTAATTTTGCCAAATCGAAGGCCTAAACGATCGAATTAGCCAAAATTGAGCCCACCAATGGATTCAGCATGATGAAAACTGTTGGGTAGAGGTGTTTAATTTTAATGGGTGTGCCCGTGTGAAATTTAATTTCACAAATTGTAAAACCGGGGACTAAATTGAAAGATTTTTATGCAATTAAGCCCTTTTGGTTAAAATTGATCAAATTGGAGGGCAAATTGACCCAATTGCATTTCAGTAATTTAGAGTCCAATGTCATAGCTTATAAAAACCAAGAATTGAAAATTAAAAGACTCGAAAAGGATTTTTTAGGCCCGGTTCGGGATTAGGTTTGTGAAGGAACCCAATGAACCAAGCCGAATTTCCCTAATACAGAGTGAAAATATTAAAGAGAGAATTAAAATAAAATTTTTGAATATTTTTTTGTAATTTTCTGACAAAGGATGGTATTTTCTGATTTTTTTTGGTTTTTTTATAATTAAATAAATTCCAAAAAATATTAAAAAATTCAAAAAATATTTTTTGTTCAAAATTGGTTCCTAAGGCTAGGCTAAGGCTCCCAAAGTTGATTTTGCAATTTTTTGACCTTTTTTGCTATTTTTAATTAATTTTAGAAATAAAAACTAAAATAAAAGATGGTCAAAAATCAGGTGTCAACATTGACCCTTCAGGCGGTTTCTACCTTGAGCTGACCCTTCAGGCGGTATCTACCTTGAATTGACCCTTCAGGCGGTTTCTACCTTGTGTTGACCCTTCAGGCGGTATCTACCTTGATTTGACCCTTCAGGCGGTTTCTACCATACATTGACCCTTCAGGCGGTTTCTACCATGTGTTGACCCTTCAGGCGGTATCTACCTTGATTTGACCCTTCAGGCGGTTTCTACCATACATTGACCCTTCAGGCGGTTTCTACCATGTGTTGACCCTTCAGGCGGTATCTACCTTGTGTTGACCCTTCAGGCGGTATCTACCTTGATTTGACCCTTCAGGCGGTATCTACCTTTGGTTGACCCTTCAGGCGGTTTCTACCTTGAGTTGGCCCTTCAGGCGGTTTCTACCATGATTTGACCCTTCGGGTGGTATCTACCTTTGGTTGACCCTTCAGGCGGTTTCTACCATGATTTGACCCTTCATGCGGTATCTACCTTTGGTTGACCCTTCAGGCGGTTTCTACCATACATTGACCCTTCAGGCGGTTTCTACCATGATTTGACCCTTCAGGCGGTTTCTACCATACATTGACCCTTCAGGCGGTTTCTACCATGTGTTGACCCTTCAGGCGGTATCTACCTTGTGTTGACCCTTCAGGCGATATCTACCTTGATTTGACCCTTCAGGCGGTATCTACCTTTGGTTGACCCTTCAGGCGGTTTCTACCTTGAGTTGACCCTTCAGGCGGTTTCTACCATGATTTGACCCTTCAGGCGATATCTACCTTTGGTTGACCCTTCAGGCGGTTTCTACCATGATTTGACCCTTCAGGCGGTATCTACCTTTGGTTGGCCCTTCAGGCGGTTTCTACCATACATTGACCCTTCATGCGGTTTCTACCATACATTGACCCTTCAGGCGGTTTCTACCATAAGTTTGCTTTGAAAAGGGGTCTCATGACGAGGGTTCTCCACGTCCAATGAGACTGCTTGATTTTTGAAAAGGGGTCTCATGACGAGGGTTCTCCACGTCCAATGAGACTGCTTGATTTTTGAAAAGGGGTCTCATGACGAGGGTTCTCCACGTCCGATGAGACTGCCTAAATTTTGAAAAGGGGTCTCATGACGAGGGTTCTCCACATCCAATGAGACTGCCTAAATTTTGAAAAGGGGTCTCATGACGAGGGTTCTCCACGTCGGATGAGACTGCCTAACTTTTGAAAAGGGGTCTCATGACGAGGGTTCTCCACGTTCGATGAGACTGTTTGATATTTTGAAAAGGGGTCTCATGACGAGGGTTCTCCACATCCGATGAGACTGCCTAAATTTTGAAAAGGGGTCTCATGACGAGGGTTCTCCACGTCTGATGAGACTGCCTGACTTTTGAAAAGGGGTCTCATGACGAGGGTTCTCCACGTTCGATGAGACTGTTTGATATTTTGAAAATGGGTCTTGGGACGAGGGTTCTCCACGTCTGATAGGACTTTTTATTTTAAAAGGGTTTTTCTTCCCCCCTTTTTTAGAGATCCCGAAGTTTGTCGGGAATTCAGTTTTTGAAGCAGTGAAAGATTTTATTTTGACAAAGCTTCACTTGAATCTGTTGAGGCCACATTCTGGGAGCTGGGTTCTCCAGGTATCCTGCAGAAGTTTGAGCCTGAAAGATTTTTCTTCACCAAGAAAATGTTAGTAATCTTTGGGAAGACCATGGCTGTCCATTTGACAAAAATCGTATGATTTAAGTTTTAATCATGAAATGTGCATTTTGATGCTGGAGGTTATCCAAAGCATTCTTGCAACATGCAAATGTGATCACAAATCCCTTGCACGAAAAATCTGGATCAATAGTTTGAAAATTCCAAAAAGAGTTTGTTCAAAACATCAATTGGAATATTTCTCGACAATGAGGTCTTCTCACCTGTTTTGCGATCGTGGTTTTTTATAGGGGATGCACTCGATTCCCTACTAACGTGCGCCTAGGTTTTAGGCTCATTCGCAGCGCATATATTTTGATCGGTCGGGAGGTCTTCCACGGGACCGTAATGTTGGGCTTGGATATTGGTTTTCAAGGGGGACCCGCTTTGGAGTCTAGGCCATTGTATGAAAGTCTTCACCATCTGCTCCGGGTTTACAAGTCAAGAACCCTGCAAAATGAGAAAGAAATAGTCTTGCTCGTACTTCTTCGAGCTAAGCAATATGTTAACCCAAGTGTCTTAGTCAGAGAAGACTATTTCAGGGTTGTAACATTGGTAGGATTGGGGACCTAAAAAGGCTTGTTTTTGGCCCAGAAATTACGAAGGGTTTGACATTGGTGATCATTGCAAATTTACCACCTGCCCTTTCCTCTCTGCACCTTCAGTTTTTGGGATGCGCAACCGATTTTGAGGTGTGCACCGGCTCTTCAAAGAGCGTTTTCGTCGCATTAAGAGACTGATGACTCTGTCTGCATCTCTGCTCCACGCTTGACATCATTTGGGGAGTAGTCTTTTTGATCTGGCTCCTTTAGGGATTTCCTCTTTTCCCATCCGGCTTCATTGCGGATCAATCAAACAACTTACACGAGCATCGGCCTTGCTTTTACCAGGCACTTTGCTTTTTCTCGATGCTGTGGATTTTTCTCGTTCATTTTTTAAATCCCACTTTTTCTCATCTTCATGGGATCGTGTTAGACCTATGATCAAAGGTCTGACAAGGTTAAGCATTAACTTAGGAATTTTTTTGCAAACCCTAAGTCTTGAACTCCTTCGTTTCTGAAGTGATGCTGCATCCGTCTTGGAATGTGCAATGATCACCAACGGGTTTATGAAATGATTTTGCAGGCTCAACTTGGCTGTGCAAAGGATTCGGTGTGCGGGATAGAGAAATAAATGCTTCTCGTCATCCTATGGCACTTGGATTACCATATAAACAACACACAAAGATTAATGTTAGTCCGAGCAAGAAAATTTCTAACCATTTTCTCCTGATGCTGCTGGACTCATCTCCATTTTGCCCCGATGTGGGGTGGTTCTTGACAGGGTTAAGAATGAAAACCGCCGTTCGAAGGGGTTATCAACGGTCACTTGTAGTGTTTGGGGATATGAAACGAATGTCTCCGTCATCCCGATCCATGTAATTGCTGCGAATAATCCCTACTTCCGTAGGTCCAGATTTTGCTATCTGATCTGCTCCACTCATCTCTCCAGTGTGTGTAGGACGTGTTTGGACTAGGCTTTGCCTCTTGTCTTTTGAGAAAACGTCCTTTTGAAAGTTTTGAACAATTTTTTATTGGAAAAATCTCTTTCATTTTCTCCAAAAATTTTACCCGTCAAAGGGGATTTTATGATGCCCCATGCATGTTCTTATTCATGTTCAGACAACCTCATGTTTCAAAACATGAATGCCAATGAAATTTGAATTTTATGTCTTTTCTAGACATTAGATTCTGAAAGCTTTTCTTTTCTTCTCTATTTTTTATTCAACATCTTCAAGGGATTTGGGAGAGGGATACTTACCTGTCCCTCGCGGCTGGAGCTCCCTGAAAATGCAGAAGAAACATGTTATTGTTCGTTCATGAATTTTTCAAAAAAATTAGAACGATACATCTTACCCTTGGTCGTGTACTCCAACGGGTAATTCATGGGGTGTGAAAACCTGTTTCACCTTGATGGCGATCCCCTGTCAAAGACGGGAATTAGTTGTTAGTTGGCGTTCCAAAATTCAAGGGAAATTGGAACGATACAGCCTTGTTTTTGCTTTGTGTTTCCATTTGAACACAAACTCGCGGCTTGCAGGATTTGGCCCTCTATCTTGTGGTCTTGATCCATCCGTTTGGTTGGCGATGAATCATTCTCAAGGATTTGCCCCAGAGGAGATCTATTTATGTTTTTGGGCGCACTCCAGCGCCATTCTTCAAGGTTCCTTTTATTCAAGGAAAAAAGAAGATTTTATCAAAATGCATGTCAAAGCATGTGACGTAGGAGCGATACTTTTTACCATCCACTAGGTCTTATAATCAAAGACCATCTCTTGGAATCCTGACTTCTAAGGCCAATGATTCTATTCACCTCCCTGTTAGCGCGCTCTTTTCATTTGAGGCTTTCAGCGCCAACTACTTCCTGTAAAATGAGTAAAAACTCATGTTAGGCATGTGGTCTTGGAAGACCAAATGGAACGATACAAGGTTACCGTTCACCCAAATTCGTATCTTGGGGTTTGATTCTGATGCGGACGACTCTGTTATTGCGTCTATTGACTTTGTCAGAGGAGAAACGTCCTGCGTACAAATCATTCACTTGCCCCAGTTAGGCATGATTTTGCTGTTTGTCATCTCTGGATTCGATGACCTTGGTCTGATGCGCTTTCATGGGGGATCATGAGAGTTTGCCCCCGGTTTGGCTCCTCAAAGCAAATGGGAGGAACCTGCTCCCATTGATTTTTGTAGATTCTGATCATCCATCTCGATTGTCAGAGTCCTTGATCAATTTTATCTGTCTCAAGACAGCTTGATATTCTTGGGATTCTTCATGTGGCGGTTTGGTGATTCTCTCGATCACAGTCGCCATTTGAGGTATTTGATGTTCCCTGTTTGTTATTTAAAAGCATTACATCCTGCGTCCTCTGCTCTTGATCATCATCTGAGAGGAAAAAGAAAGGAAGCATTATTCCCATATCAAGAAAATAATCATTTTGGAACGATACGTCCTTTTACACTTGATTTGCATTCCGTTTTGATGTTGCATATTGATATGCACAACATCTATCAAATTCCTTCATCCGTGCTTGAAGGTATTTGCAACGCCTACGGTTCATTTGCCCCAGCTGGACGACGTCTGTTTTGTCATTTGAATGCATGAGCTTTTGGGTGCATTGTCTCTTTTATCACCTGAGATAAAAAAAAATGGAGAAAAACATATCCCCAGATCTGATTAAAAATCAATTAGGAACGATACGTCCTTTCACCAAACGAGTAGCTCTGCGGCCAAATGTATTTTGCACTGAAGGGACGAATTCCACTATGCTCCACGGGTTTGGGGAATTTGCCCCCATTTTCGATAGAAATGAGCCTTATCAAGATGTATACAATACAAATAGATCCATAATACAATCAATCTAAGGGACGAGATAGAGAGGATCTCAGCAAAATTAATCTTATACAAGAGAACTAAGAATGTCAAATCAATCAAAGGAATGTGGTCTGAACACTTGGAGATGTCCCAGTTCCAGTCTTCGAGATGTGACTCCAGGATCACCGATTTTTTTTAGGTGGTTTTAGATATACCAACCATCTAAAGACATGCACATGAGACAAGTGAGGATAAAACTTATAAAAATCAAAGGATTTGGCACCTAAGGTCAAGGTTCCCACCTCGAGTTCTAGAAAGAGCCGATTCCATTGCACAACTATCGTTGCATTGGGACTCGATCCATAGTTTGAAGTGAGCGGAATTGAAAAGTGGATTACCCCATGTTTTTCCTCACGGAGATTCCATTTTCAATTCCTTCTGTTGTTTTCCTAAAGAGGGCGCCCGAGGTTTTAGGCGCGGTTGTGTGTGTCCATGTGTCGTGATCACCACAATGCGAGTAATGCACAACAGTTTATCAATCGGCGCTTCAAATCGTCCATACAACATACATTCCTACGCCAACCTGCATAAAACAATGTTAATCACGGACTACACCCCTTATCTCTCCAATCTGCAAAAACATATAACACCTACCATGAGCGGACTTACCTCACCTTCAAGAGCGCCTGCAGGGTTAGAAAAATCACTCAGCGTTTTAATTACGGCCTAAGTCCACTTGAGGTCTAGAACCATAGGTTCTAGAACAAAGTCCCCAGTGGAGTCGCCAGCTGTCGCGACCCGTCCGAAAGCGGACGCGGCTAATGGATTACCGATCGCGGGTCTTGGATCGGCGCGGGCCCTCCCAGGCCCATACCAAATCGCGGCGGGAGTATTCTTTGACGATAAGAGTCGATCGCTTTCGACCTTCAGTGTGGTCGTAGTGGCATGTGCAACTTGTGCATGCATTTGGAGTCGCCACCGGTCTTTCTTGGAGGGTAGACCGAAAACCTTATTGACCGATTGGGAGAGATCGATCAATTCTGCGGAACCAGAGATTTTGGGTTCGGGGACTTGGTTACGCTGGTGTCATTACCAACGCCCTTTCGGTACCTAACGCGAGTGATTTCCTAGCTAAGAATTCATGCAGGCGCAATTTTAGGTGGGGTAGGTTTGATTCAGGGTTTCATGCAGATTGGAAGACTATTCCTATCAATCACAATCAATTTTTGGAAGACGATTCGCCCAAAGGGCGAAATCGTCATTTTAAGAAGGGTCGGGATTCAAAACACCCGGAATGAGTCTTGGCCAGTTGTCTGTGGCCATTTCCTATTTTTTTTTGGATTTTCCTGGATTTTTTAGAATTTTTTCGGAAGACGGTTTGCCGGAAGGGCAAAACCGTCATTTCTGGAAGGTTCAGGGGTCAAAAGACCCGAAACAGGTTGTGGCCAGTTGAATATGGCCATTTCCTATTTTCTGGAATTTTTTAGAATGTTTCTGAATTTTCTGAATTTTTTTTGAATTTTTTATGATTTTCTATTTTTTTTTATTGATTTTTGAATTTTTTTATTATTTTTTATTATTTATTTGAATATTTAAAATTATTTTCCGGGCCGGGTTGGACCCGGCCCGCGCCTCACGGGCGCCCGGCCCGACCCTTCGGTCGAAACCGGCATAAACGAAACGACGCCGTTTTGATTTTTTGAAGATTTTTCTATATATTTTTTTATTTTTTTATTATCTGAAGATCGTACGGATCTGGCGGTGACACGTGGCATCACCTCGTGCATCTGATCCATCACTAGATCGGACGATCCACAGAGAAACACGCGGCTTAATACCGACCGTTGGATCGAAAATCAATTTATTTTCTTTTTTTAGAAAACCTACTAAACGGACGCCTCAGATTGTGCCACGTGGCCAATCCTGATGCGTCCGATCTCAGACAAGATCAGACGCTCCACAGAGAGCCACTTGGCCCAATCTAAGCCGTCAGATTTGATTTTTTTTTTATTTCGAAAATTGTTTATTAATTCTGAAAAATCTTTTAATTTTCCAAAAATCCCAGATCGCGACACGTGGCGAAGCCACGGCCGTCCGATCTGGGTGTTTGATTTATTCGGATGTGGCCCTCCACGCTGACGTGGCTGCTGACGTGGCAAGCCACGTCAGCCGCTGACCCGTTGACCGAACCAGGCCCCGCCGGAGAAGACGACCGGCGCCGGCGATTCTCGCCGGCGCCTCGCCGGAGGAGCGAAACCGACGTAAAAACGGCGGTTTCGACTCGGGATTTTCAAACTAAATCAATCCCCAACGAACCCAGAATCGTATGGAAGCATTTCATGGAATAGAACCACGTCGGAAACGGCCGAACCACCCCTTCACCGAACCGGCGCCGGCGAACATATTGCAGAAAATTTATTATCCTTCAAACTCGGTTCCAACCGTTCAAATAGCATCCAAGGGAGGTTTGAGGACTTACCTGAGGTCCCTTGATGGTCGGCGACCGCCGGAAATCCCTCATCAAGCTCCCGTCCGAACCATGGCCGGCGAAGCTTCGGCCCTCGGTTTTTGTCGAGTTTTAATGCAAAATAAACATCAAGCCGGGGTTATAACAAGTTCTAGGGTATGTTTAGGGCATGACTCACGTCGGGTAAGGCCCGGACAGGCGCGGCCGAGAGCCTAGGGAATCAAAGCCCTCTTGGGCATTTCGTCGAACACACGGCGTGCACGAATAAAATGGAGTTCAGGTGAAGAAACCGACCTGTTTCCGGCGACTGTGGCTGCTCTGGCGCGTTGCTTCAAGTTCCCTGGAGCTCCCTCGAGATCTCTCTCTCCCGAACTCGCTCTCAAAAAATTCCCCCTTTTCTTTCTCTCGGCCCGAGCTCCCTCATCAACACCGAGAATCTCTTTCTCTCCCCTCCGTGGCCGACCACCCTTTTTCAGTGGTGTCCGTCCACCCAGTCCCCCACGATTGTCGTCCACCTTCTCCTAAAAAAATTGCCGTGGCTCCACCTCCCTGCTTTCCCTCCTTTTCTTTTTGTTTTTACGCCGGCCATGGTGGGTCTGCAACTAAGTTGCAGACCCGGTCGGACGGGTCGGGTCGGGTCTGACCCGACCGGCCCGGTTCGATCAATTCGCCCAAATTGGGGCCCAAATTGACCTCTTTTCATGAAATTGAGGGCACAATCGGACTCTTTGACATATTTTCTATCAAATATGGGTGTTTTCGCGAATCAATTGATTGAAATTTAGTGAAAACCCCAAATTGCCCTTAGGATCCGAAATTGATTGTTGCTTAATCGATGGCCTAAATGACCAAATTAGTCAAAATTGAGGCCACCAATGGATTCATCACGATGGAAACTATCGGATAGAGGTTTTTAATTTTAATGGGTGTGCCCGTGTGAAATTTAATTTTAAAAATTGTGAAACCGGGGACTAAATTGAAAGGAAATTGTGCAATTAAGCCCTTTCGTTTAAAATTGATCAAATTGGAGGGCAAATTGACCCAATTGCAATTCAATACTTTAGAATCCAATGTCATAGCTTATAAAAAGTGGGAATTGAAAATTAAAAGACTAGAAAAGGATGTTTTGGGCTCGGTTCGGGTTTATGTTTGTTAAGGAACATAGTGACCCGAGCCGAATTTTTGAGATTTAAAGTGACACACTTGAAGAGGAAATTAAAACAACATTATTGATATTTTTTTGTATTTCTCTGACCACGAATGGTATTTTTCTGATTTTTTGGATATTTTTAATAATTTAAAAAAATTCAAAAAATTATTAAAAATTATGAAAAATATTTTTTGTTCAAAATTGACTCTTGAGGCTATGCCAAGGCCTCCAAAGTTGATTTTGCAATTTTATGAGCTTTTTTTATATTTTTAATTTATTTTAAAAATAAAAATAACAATAATAGATGGTCAAAAATCAGGTGTCAACAGTGACTCATTTTGATTTAGAGCTTCATCAGATGGATGTCAAAATAGCTTTTTTAAATGGAGATATGGATGAAGAAATTTATATGCAACAACCTGTGGGGTTTAAAGAAGCTGGAAATGAGCATATGGTGTGCAAACTTCGAAGGTCTATATATGGTCTCAAACAAGCATCACGTCAATGGTACTTGAAATTTTACAGAGTTGTGAGATCGTTGGTTTTGAAGAAAATAAATTTGATCAATGAATCTACATGAAAGTAAGTGGGAGTAAATACATTTTCTTAGTACTTTATGTAGATGACATTTTGATTGCTAGTAGTGATGTTGATATGTTGAATGACACAAAAGGTTTTCTATCTTCAAAGTTTGATATGAAAAATCTTGGGGAAGCCTCTTTTGTTTTAGGCATTGAGATTCATCATGATAGATCTAAGAAAGTTCTAGGATTATCTCAGAAAAGTTATATAGACCACGTTTTGAAAAGATTTAATATGCACACCTACAAGGTTGGTGAAGTTCCTGTTATGAAAGGAGATAAATTAAGCATTGAACAATGCCCCAAAAATGATGATGAAAAAGAAGCAATGAAGAATGTTCTCTATGCTAGTGCAGTTGGCAGTCTCATGTATGCACAAGTATGTACCAAACTTGATATTGCTTTTGCAGTAAATATTCTTGGGAGATATCTATCGAATCCAGGTAATGAACATTGGGTTGCAGCTAAGAAAGTAATGAGATATCTGCAAAGAACAAAAGAATTTATGTTTGTGTATAGCAGAGTAGAGGATCTAAAGGTGATTGGATATTCAGATGCAGATTTTGCTGGTTGTTTAGATGATAGAAAATCAACTTTTGGATATATTTTTATGATGGCTGGAGGTGCTATTTTTTGGAAGACCACAAACCAAACCTTGATTACCAACTCTACAATGTATGCTGAGTTTGTAGCTTGTTATGATGCTTCAACTCAAGCTGTTTGGCTCAGAAATTTGATCTCAGAATTGCAAGTTGTGGACTCTATTGCTAGACCTATGGTGATCTACTGTGACAACACCGCAGCTGTGTTTTATTCTAAGAATGACAAAATCAGCAATGCGTCTAAACACATGGAGAACAAATATTATACTGTTAAAGACTTGGTCAAAAAGTGAGATATTGTGGTTGAGAATATTAGAACTGAGTCCATGTTAGCTGATCCTCTAACAAAAGGTTTACGACCTATTTTGTTTAAAGAACATGTTAATAATATGGGTGTTTTAGATTATTTTGATCTTTTTTGTTAGTGGGAGATTTGCATAGCTTGTCTATCAGGATATTGTAATTATATGCAAACTGATGATGCTTTTTATGGCCTTTATTAAAGCATTCGATGATCATCGTTACTAGTTTTATTGTTATTATAATTTTCGTCATGTCGACTGAGAGATGGAAGAATAAAATAATATTTTTAAACATATGTTAGTTTAAAGATGACTGGATGTCACTAATTTAGAGATCTCATGTTGAATTGTGACAAAGTTGCGCAATTTCATGTTGTTTAGAAATTGTACCAAGGCAATTTCATGTTGTTTAGAAATTGTGATGATGCAGTTTCATGTCGTTGAGAAATTGCATTGAGAACCGATAAGGAATAGTGTATGTCTGATCACATGTTGACACTATTTCTTACTACACTACTAGGCCTATGATCCATGAAAATATAATACTCATTGTATGTGATTATGGAAGGTCATGTGTTGTAGTATTTCCATAACACTTTGATCGCCATAGTCCTATGTTGAGGTTATAAAGGATTGGGTTGATTTTGAGATACCATTATTAGAATATTATTTATTTTAAAATTGTGGCCGCATAAAATAAATTTTCAGTTATTAACCCGAGAGTGTCGTTTTTTTCAAAATAAAATCATTTTCGAAAATAAAAGGGAAGTTAATTAATGTAGCCCAAGTGGGAGAATGTTGAAAAATTTTCTATAATATGGGCTTACATTAATTAATTGATTTTCTATTTTCAAATAATCGAGTTAATGGATATTCCAATATACATATGTTTGACCCTTTAGTGATCTTATTGAATTGGGTTTTTGCATCTATGAATAACGGGCCTAGTTGAGCAGCAAAGTGTAGGCAAATGTGTTTAACTGAAGCCCGTGATGGGAGAGGCCCAATTAACACACTAATGATTAGGGTTTGCTTGGTCACCTCTCTAGCCTATGAAAGGGTAGGTTACACCTATCAGTCGCTTTATCACATTGAGAGTTGTTATATCAAAATAGGCCATAAAGAGGAAGATCGACATTACAATAAATCGTTAATCTACTTTTCTTCGAGAAAAGCAATGGCACAAACAGGTATGTTTTAATTTTGCTGCGCATATTGTTAGTACCTAAATTTTAATTTTAGGAAATTCATAAATTTGCGCAGATAAGCCCATTAAAGTATGAATTTCGGCCAAGCCCATAGCCTATCTATAAGTGGTCGAATCTTGGGTTATCCTAGCCCGACAAGATTAGAAATTTCAATCCGACGGCCATGTTTTGAAAAATTTGACGGTTGGGATTAAACCCTAAAGGCGTAACCCTAATTCATCCTATATATTCGTCATTAGGTCTAGGGTTAAGGGGAACAACGAAAAAAAATTCTGCACACTCACTCTCGCCTCTCGTACAATCTCTCACGCTCCTCTCCCTCTTCTCTTTTCCCCCTCCTTGTTGTCGCGACACCACCCGCCGTATTTCTTGCGTTTCCAGCCGATTAAACCGTTGGATCGAGCTAATTTTTTGTGTACAAGGTCGTCTTGATCCCTTCTTCATATTCATGTTCGGATCTTTAAAACGAGGTCTCCTGGTGGCCGAGCAGCAGCTAAATCAGTAGCTGTTCCAAGGCGCGGGTACTGTTCATCCGCCGGCATTTCTTGAGTTTTCGGCCGATTGGACCGTTGAATCGTGCTGATTTTTTGTGTGCAAGGTAGTCTTGATCCCTTCTTCACATCCACCGTTCGGATCTTTAAAAGGAGCTCTCCTGTTGGTCGAACAGCAGTTAGATCAGTAGCCGTTCCAAGGCGTGGGTACTGTTCACCCGCCGGCATTTCTTGAGTTTCCGGCCGATTGGCCTGTTGGATCGAGCTGATGTTTCGTGTCCAAGGTCATATTAATCCCGTCTTCATCTCCACCATTCGGATCTTTGAAGTGAGCTCTCCCGATGGTTGAAGACCGATGTCCGATCAGCCGTGCCACCAGCAATACGTCTCGACGTCCTCGGTGTTTTATGCACCGTACCCCAACGGTCTCCGGAGTTCCCTCTCACGCCCCTACCGTGCACCACCGTGAGCCATTGCCCATCGCCATCATCCTCGGCCTCGGTGATTTTCAATTATCGTTTCTTGTTTCCGCAAGATATCGAATCGGCCTTGGGGGTGCTTAACTCGAAAAGGGAAAGGAAGCTCGGCTTAGGTATAATTTCAATCCTGATTTTGGTTGATCATTGATCGATAATTGGTCGATTTGTCATGGCTTTGTGATTTTAGTTTAGTTGAATTTAGTCTCTTTTGCATGTACCGTGAATCTCCAACAAAATCAAAAGCCATTTTCGTTAAACAAAAAAATCAAGTTACGGTCGGTTTCACCCGTTACCCCGCGGGTGCTATTTCCCGGACTTGACACAAAAAATGCTAAATCGGCAAGGCTGAATTTTTGGAAATAAGGATTTGATTTTTTCGGATTGTCGAATTCTTGCCATCTTGGTGCGAGTGTTTGCCTAATTGATAGAAATTGATTGGATGTGATTTTCTGATTGAAATCCTATGGTTGCCTTAGCTAGGTTAGTTTCCCGTTTCAAATCGATCTCGTTCGGAAAGGAAAAATTCGAATTAGGAAATTTTGAATCCGATCGCATATTTAAAAAGGAAGGCGCGTTTAGTAGATGGCAATCCCGATTTCCAAATATGGAGGGCGTTCGAATATCTTTGAAAGTGATTGGCGGCAAATGCTAGATTGATTTTTGAATTTAATAGGAAAATGGACACAATTTTCGAGAATAAAAAAATTATTTGCATTACATATTATATATTTGCCATGTCACGTCATTTTGCCATGCCATTTTACCATGTCATCTTGCCACGTCATTATCCATGTCCTTTTGCCACGTCATCTTCCCACGTTACATGTCATGTAGTTAGGTTGCATCAGCATCATAAAGTACAAAGAATAAAAAGACAAAAAAAAATTGCTCATTATCTCATCATATTTTCGCAAATTGTATCCATGCATCTTTGATTTTTTTCGAAAATTACATGCATTGCATTTTCACATTTGCATTTACATGATTGCATTTGTGTGTCTCATAACATGCATATCTATGTTGCATTATATTTTGTCATGTCATTTTGCATGTCTTTAGTATCATGTTTAGGGTGTTCATACTAATTTAATTAATTACATAATAGTTTGCATGCTAATCAATTGCATGACAGATTATGTTTTCACTTAAGATCTTCGTATGATTAGACTAATGGTCTTGCATTGTGCCCTAATGTCATGTAATTTTGCGTGTCTTAATTAATTAGTTAATTTTACATATAGGATGAGACGACTTTAATTATGCATGTCTTGCATTGCACCTTCTATTATTTAGTCATTGCATTCACATCATTTATGCATTTCATTTAATATAGCAAAAATCCAAAATCCAAAAAAAAGAATTACACTTTCCGAGCTTCAAATTGATTCAATCTGAGTCGTCGATTTTAGGACTTCTCATATGGAATTAAGGTACCGAAATGGCATTAGTTTTAATTAACTAGTGTAACCAAGTTCCCGAATCCATAATCTCTGGTTCGTAGAAGTAAAATAGTCCTTCCGCTATTTTACTTAGGTTTCTAATCAACCTACCAAAGATGATTAGTGGGGACTCCAATTTCTAAATAATTTTGATTAATTTTAAGTTGCGAATTGGTAGGGTTTGGGAGAGTCCGTAGTAGGTTAGTTAATTCGTGTGATTAACCTAATAATCCATTAACTTGATGATTAAATTTTAGGTCGCGACACATATCTTATGGTGTTTTACATTCATATATGGATCTGAAGAAATTCTTCACATTTTCGCCAAAGAAACCTAATAGCATACGAAGTCTACATCCAAACAAAAAAAAAATCCTTTTCCTTTCTTGATAGACTCCACACGGAAATTAGTTTTCGTAATCTTCAGAACTTTGGACTTCTGTTGTCTCATAAAACCAGCAACTTAATATCCAAATATTCACTTTGGACTCCAATTTCAAATAGGAAATATACAATTTAAAATATTTTTATTTTCGCTTCAGGTTCAAATTCGAGACATATTTTAACATGGGTGATGGACATGAGTTGGGCATGAGATGTTGTCGATGAAGTGTGGTGAGATGTGAATGATGATGAAGTGGGTGAGCTCTTGGTGTGTGAGCCTTCTTCAATGTAAGTGGGTGAACGAGATTTATATATGAGTGTGTAAAGTTGGTGGGAAGGTGAGCTCTTCTCCGTAATGGCATGCTCCAAATGTGTGCTCTGTCCCCACTCTTTATACTGAACGTGCATGCCCCCTTTGCGGAGTTGCTTCTCTACTTCTTTTAATGCATAAAAAAAAAATGAGAGAAGGACATTAGTATCACAGATATGGGATTCAGCTCTCGCGCTCTACAAAAAGATAGAACAAAAATAAAAAAGAAGAGAATTAGAAATAGAACAGACAAAAAAAAAATATGCCCATGCTTCTTATCCTTATATTTCTCTTCACCCATGACATGGCCCATTTCCTGCGCTCTATCATCTGCCCATGTGAATGCTCTCTTGTCCTCTCGCCATGCCCATGTCTTCAGCAGAGACCCATGCCTTTTTCGTCAGACCTGCAGGTTGTCTTCCTTGGCAAACCAATTCATGGACTTTGCCTTAAGGTTTGATTGTTTTTGTCAAGTGATGTTGGCTAAAAAACTGTGTAATGGAATGGTTGTTGATCAATATGTAGAAAATTTGATTACATCGTCATCAGCCAAGCTGTGATGGCTTCTAAGCTTTAAGGGCCTTTTTATTTTTAATAAAAAAAAGGGTTATTTGGATCACTCTTCACTTTTATGATGACCAAGTTTGATTACATTTTGACGTTTTTCTATATGATCAAGTAAAGAGAAAGCTACATTCATCGTAAATCTCCTTATATCCATGTGTTTCCCCACTTCTTATCGGGTCGCAAAAGGTAGACTTCAGTTCGATGTTCGAAAGATGTCTCGAATATCACTTGATCTTCATGAAAATAAAATCCCTCATGAAAGACGATATTCTAACTTAAGAATATGGATTAAGGGATCAATTGACCTAGATAATTATGCTTCCAAGGTTTCCTTAGGTTCATCATCATCATCATTTAATTCTAATGCAGCCTCAAGCTGAGAAAGTGAGATTACGATGAGAATTTGACTCCGCCTAAGATGTCTCGTCTTTTTCAAAAAAGTGATTTCATGGATGGAATATGGAAATCAAGATTTGACCTTTTGGAACGTTTAGTGGAGAGAGATTATATAAATGCCAGAACGACTGCAATTCAAAGTTACGAGATACCTTAAGGTAGCTTTGGTACTTGCGCCCAACGAGACATAATCTTCATCAGTTGCTATTGGGGTTGGCTTTCTCTGACCAATTAAATTGCCATGAGATTAAAAAAAAAATTCTCATAGCAGGACACTGGGCTTCTTTAAGTGAAGCAGATTGTCTAATTACTTTGTGCTTTCGTTCTTTCATAATTTGTTTATGAAATTATATGATTAATCACCCGGAAAAATGTCTCAGGAAAAGATGCCTATGATTGAAATAAATAACAAAATCAACTCGGAGTTCCTTTTTACCTTACTTTTGCTACGTAATAATGATTATTATCTCAGGCTTTGCTTATTTCACGAAAAATAAATGTTTTTAAAAATATTTTATTTTTCTAAATATGGTCTCTCATATCGTTTAAAATAATTAGTTTATAAAAGATATTTTCATTACCGACAAGAATTCATATTTAAATATTCGTACGAAGATGGAATTTTTTTTCACTCATTTATTTTTTGTAAGCAGTACAATTATTTATTTTTGAAAAAATATTTCTTATATATCTTGTGTTTTGCTAAATAAATGCATCCTTAATCGGTAAATCAATCGAAAGAAATTGAACCGATCCTATATTGTCAATAATGTGAAAAGCCAGATTGGACTTTCGGGTGACTTTTGGAGAAACCGGTTATACTTATGTTGAAGAACTCGACTCTCGTAGATGTCACGCCCGACGTCCATCGACTTTTGTAGTTAGAACAAAAGTGAAGAAAGTAACCCTTTTTTCTTTCCTTCTCGTTATTTCTTTGCTTTTTTCACAGAATTTTCATCGGATTCCCTTGGGCAAGTTTCGCCGTTAATGATGTCGAGGTCCCCCGGAAATGATTTGCTGGTGTTCCGTAAAAGGGCAAAATTCTGTATGCAAATGTTTCGCTTTTTAGTAACTTATTATGATGTTAAGATCTTTAGTTAACTTGAAATACTTATTACCTTTTAAAAATATTTAATGGCGTGCATGGCAACACTTCTGCTCTAGAAATCAACTTCTTGTTATAAGTTTGATCTTTTTTTCTGGAGAAAAGAAAAAAAAATAGAAGTGGCTCCAAAATTATGAAGCAAAAAAAAAAAAATTGATCCAAAAGTGTTGTCATGCGCACCCTAAGTATTCTTCAATTTGCTGTCCAATGAACGAAAATTCTATCTTCTCTGAAACTAAGTAAAGAACAAGTAATTATCAAGTATTAAAGTCTAATATTTTTATGTGAATAATTTGAGTCACTCAAAATGAAATAAGTTTCCTTGGGAAAGATGAGATATTAGGTGAAAGTAGAGGGGCCGAGATCAAACTGTCTATGTCTACATGTCATCTTTGTCACAGAGTTTGGTGACAGAGTTTCGTGCACCATCCCTCGGTCACCCCAAAATGAAAGGGGCAATTGTTAGAATGAGCTGTAAAAGATATTTTGTAATCGTAGAATATATGTATTGGTTGTAATTAGCTAGATTAGTCGATCTAGATTACAGAATATACCTTTTAGGATGCTTTCCTTTATTTGTGTGTGTGTATACACACACACACACACACACACACACACACATATATATATATATACCTCTAGGTCATTGTAAAATATATGATAAAGATATACAGAAAATTGAGAAATACAATTTCTTCCTCGAAATCTCTCTATGTTAACATGGTATTAGAGCCCTAGGGTTGATCCTTGGGAGCACTGTACGCCGACTTCATCTTCACCATCATCATCTGAGGCGTTCATCTTTCTCGTGATCTGCCTTGAATCTATGGCAGATCCGAACCCTACTGAATCATTGGTTCCCACCTTGAATCAAGGGGGGAATTCGATTGCAGAAACTTTTTTGGAGAATCTGACTACTCGATTAAATCAGATTCTGACTCAGAATCATGCCACTCCTCTAGCGTCAACGGATTACAATTAAACTAGATGGAGTCAAATATGGATTATGATCTCAGGTTGTCGAGATGTACGTTACCGGAAAAGACAAACTGGGATACATCAACGGAGACCTCCCTCAGCCACTGCCTATAGATCCTGGCTTTCGGAGGTGGAAAACTGAAGATTCGATTGTCAAAGGCTGGCTTATCAACTCCATAGATTTGGCGTTGATTGGCAATTTCATTCGCTTCCCAATAGCGAAATCTGTTTGGGATGCAGTTGCAACGACTTTCTTTGACGGAACGAATGCCTCTCAAGTTTATGACTTGAAGAGGCGTGTGACTCGAATGCAACAAGGGACTTGGATGCAACAAGGAGGAGGGCCGATTGAGGCGTATTACAACAACCTTCAAGGGTTGTGGAGAGAGATCGACTTTCGTTGCCCGAACCCAATGCGATGTCTCGAAGACATTGCAAGACATAATATGGCTATACAGGAAGATCGGGTTTACATATTCCTTGATGGATTGGATGACCGTCTTGACAAGGTCAGAGTGGATGTCTTGCAGATGCAGCCATTTCTTACGGTTGAAAAAGCCTATGCGCGTGTTCGACGAGAAGACATGAGACAAACTGTGATGCTAACAAACAGTGATATTGTTCGTGATTTGGTAGCCATGATATCTCGAGGGAATAGGGCGAATGTCGAAGCAAATCCAAATTCCTTGCTGCAAATAGCTAAGTCTGAAATTGCGTAGGAAGGAGGAAGGTCTGGCTTAGCACCTCGCCAAAGAACTTCTCTTAGGGAAGGTTCCTCACATTGTGGCGATTCTAAGCATACAAAGGAGGCATGCTTTAAACTTCACGGATATCCAGATTGGTGGAACGAGTGCAAGCTCGTAAGCACGCCGACGGGAAAGAAAAAGCATCTGTGGTAACCGCAGAGTCCCCGCTATCTCAAATGGATTTACATAATGTGATGCCGAAAGGTAACCATGTGATTGCTTTGGCTAATTGCACTCAGGCCAATTGCAGTCATTGGGTCATTGATTCGGGAGCCACGGATCATATGACTTTTACTCCTACTGACTTTGCTCGTACCTCAAAACCAAGACATGGTAGTATCTCAAATGCTAATGGATTCACCTATCCGGTGACTGGAGATGGAGTTGTTGAATTTTCCCCTGTATTTTCTCTTCCTAACACGTTGCTTGTCCCTTCATTATTGACCAAATTAATTTCGATTGCACAACTTATTGAAGATCTGAATTGTGCTGTTATAATGTATCCTCACTTTTGTTTATTTCAAGATATTCTCACGAAGGAGATAATTGGTCGCGGTACCAAGAGAGGGGGGCTGTATTACAAGGATGACTTCAGTTTCGGGAGTGCAAATAATACTCGAGGTACATCCATTAGTAGGGAGAAATAGATATGGCTTTGACATCGGAGGTTGGGGCATCCGTAATTTGGTTATATGAAGTGGTTACTTCCTAACCTTTTTATGAATGTGAAAGATTCAGACTTACAATGCCAGACTTGCATATTGGCTAAGAGTCATAGAGTTCATGTTCCTATAAGTTTGAATAAAAGTGAAGTCCATTTTTCTTTGATAGATTCGGACGTTGAGGGTTCATCTCCTATTACTGCTGCTTCGCGATTTAGATGGTTTGTGATATTTGTTGACGATTGTACTAGGATGACATAGCTTTACTTGATGAAAAACAAGAATGAGGTAGCTAAAATATTTAGAAATTTTCATACTATGCTACAGACCCAATTTAGTGGTGAGATTCAAGTTTTACGAAGTGATAATGGTGGGGAATACATGAATGAACATTTGAAGGAATACTTTCAATAACATGGTGTGATCCATGAGTCATCTTACCCACAATCACCTCAGCAGAATGGTGTTGCGGAGAGAAAGAATAGACATATCCTTGAGACATATCGAGCTTTGTTGATTGAGAGTCATGTGTCTCAAGGAATTTGGGAAGATGCTGTGACTATAGCTATCCATCTCCTCAATCGAATGCCGTCTAAAGTGTTAAACTTCAAGATATCACTGCAGACCTTATCTAAATATGTTCATTTACCATCTGTCCTAACAATTCCTCCTAGGGTGTTTAGGTGTGTTGCATTTGTTCACATCCTAAAGAATCAGCGAACGAAATTTGATCCTTGTGCACTGCGCTGCTTATTCTTGAGATATGGTATACACCAAAAGGGTTATCGCTTTTATTACCCCTCTACCCGGTGAACCTATGTGACGATGGATGTTTGTTTTGTTGAGGCTGAATCCTTTTATCCAACTCACAATTCTTCCTTTCAAGGGGGGACACTGATAGAAATGAAGAATTGGTCGGAGTTTTCTGGCTGTATATTCTCCGGAGAAGTGGAGAATATATCATCTGAAGGGGTATCGCTTGAGGGGGAGCGAACATCTAAAGGGGCAGGGGTATCGTCTGAGGAGGAGCAAACATCTGAAGGGGCAGGGGAATCGTCTGAGAAGACATCTGAAGGGGTGTCGTCTGAGAAGGCATCTGAGGGGGTATCGTCTGAGAAGGCTTCATCTGAGGAGGTATCGTCTGAGAAGGTTGTTATGGAAATTCTCCTTTATTTTGATTCTGACAAAACCTCCGAAAGAAATTGTTTAATGAGATGTGATGCAGGAAGAATGTGTAAGCAGCAGGTGGAGTGATTCCAACTCTGTCGCGCTGACGAAGGGTCAGATGGAAGTGCTCCTGACGAAGGGTCAGATGGAAGTGCTTCTGACGAAGGGTCAGATGGAAGCGCTACTAGCGATCTGAACAGTGACAAACGGATCACATCAAACCTCCGTATTACCATTCCGTGCAAACTGATCTAGTAAGAATCAAATTTTCTCTTAAACGAATCTGAAGAAAGATCAGTTCTTGCATTTCCAAAACACGAAGACCCACGTATGGCAGGTTGCTGATCAAGGCATGATTTCCTATGGAAGGTTGTAATATTCGATTGCCTTGACATCCCTTCCAATCAATCAAGGGACTTTCTACAATGGGATATTACCTTCTATCAATACTCTGTCGGGAATCAGTACGGTCTTACCACACTTATGGAAACTGGAGATTTAGTTGTATGAGCGACTGAATCAGAAGGGTTCAAGATCTTCTTCAACGGTCTACATATCTTCTGAAGATACAGTCTGGTTCAATCACGATTGATGACGTCCAATCAAGGATAGAAGAGCGATCCCTTGGCCGGGAATCCAACGGGTAGTTGGAGGCGGGGAGTATAAAAGGAGAACATGATGGACTGAAGAAGGGGCGCGAATACCAATCCAAAAGTGCAAGTGTAAACCCGTGACTTACCCAATATCATTATGTATACTCAAAATTCTATTCATTGTGAGAATCTGTGAGAGAGATAAACCGAGTAACTGAGCGATTGTATTTCTCTTGATTCCTCATAGTGAAATCCAGCCGATCGGCTGTCATCGTGGGAGAGTGGACGTAGGCTTGATCAAGCCGAACCACTATAAACATCGTGTGCACATTTCTCTTCCCTTAACTCCTTCGTTGTGATTTGATTACTGCGTATTGATATTACTCTGAGATTGCTAATAGAAATCTTTTTATAATTCCGCACGAGATTTCAATTTATCTACTGATTCACCTATTCACCCCATCTCTAGGTGATAGTGCTAGAACAAACAATTGGTATCAGAGTAGGTTGCTCACTTTTACGAAGTGTTAATTGACTTCAGAGCTAACGATCTACTATGTCTAGCAGTCACTCTTCAGGAACAGGTGATTCGCATTTCGCCAACAAGCCACCATACTTTGACGGAAAGGATTACAACATGTGGAGCAATAAGATGAAATGGTTTTTCAAAGCCTATGATGATCTAATGTGGGATGTCGTCACAAACGGCATAGAACCTGTGACTACCACAAATCCAACCTCTGCTGATGAAGCAACTCCAGCTTCAACAATGACTGACGCTGAAAAGGCTAAAAGACGAGGCCTTGACTCTAAAGCTGTTAACGCTCTCTTTTGTGCTTTATCTACTTCGCTGTACAATCGTGTCTCAGAGGAGGAGTCCTCTAAGGCAATATGGGATAGGCTTCATATCACTTTCCAAGGAACAAATCGTGTGAAAGCAACCAAGCTCAGTATTTTACTGAGTGACTATGAAGCTTTCCAAATGAAATCTGATGAAACTATTGCTGACATGATAGACAGGTTTCAAATTTTAGCAAGTGGACTTGCAAGACAAGGAGCACTTATTGCAGAACCAATGCAAGTCAGAAAGATACTGCGAGGACTCACAGATGAATGGAATTATATCAAACCATCAATCCAAGAATGCCAAACAATCAGACAACTTTCGGTGGATGAGCTCGTGGGGACACTTCAATCTTATGAAACCGAACGAGCTAACAAAAAGGGAGATCAAAGAGGTAAAAGATCAATTGCTTTGAAAACTGAAATTGATCAATATTCTTCTGAGTCAGATGATGAAGATAAAGACGATGAAGAATTGGCCCTCATGGTAATGAAATTCAGAAAAATGGCTCGGAGAGCAAGAAACATCAAAGGGAAGAAACCCTGGAAGAGAAATGATGTGAAGATACCAAACAACGACTCTCAAGACAGCAAGGATGTGATCTGCTTTCACTGCAAGAAAGCATGGCATATAAAACCAAATTGTCCAATTTTGAAGAAGGAAAAAATCAAATACGAGAAGTACAAGAAAGCTCCAAAGGCAGATACACTAAGTGAATCTGACGAAAGTGAAGAAGACTATGCAAACATATGTCTCATGGCTAGATCAGACTCAAAATCAAGTTCAGACTTGGAATCTGACATTGAGGTATGTACATCTGAACTTCCTAATGAAATTACTGAGTACATTGATGAATTGTGTAAAAATTACAAAGAAGTTCTTGAAAAAGTTTCTGTTCTGAAGAAAGAAAACTTATCTTTAAAACAGCAAGATGTTTCGCAAAAAGAAAAAATTAACTTTCTACAACAAGAATTTCATCAGATGAAGGAAAGAAATGATTCTATTTTAAAAGAGAATACTTTGTTGAAAGAAAGAATTTGTAATATTTCAAAAAGGTTCTCACAAAGCTCAGAAACTTTGAACAGTATTATTTCAAAACAGATACCTTTCAATAACCGTTCTGGAATCGGTTTTAATAAGGAGAGTAATCAAAAAACATCTTTCGTTGAAATTCAGTTTCGAAAACAAACTCTTTCTGCATACAGACATCATTTCCATAAGCATTTCACTAGATCTTATAATCGTCAACCATGTGTTAACGGTGATGATCCCAGTCATACTAAGGATCATTGCATGAAAGTGTGGAGACCTGTTAAAAGGTCAAACCCTACTAACACTGAAGGACCCAAAAAGGCATGGGTACCAAAGAAACAGTGAGTCACTTAATTTTTGCAGGTACCAAAAAGAAGGAAGAGCAAATGGTTTCTTGACAGTGGATGCTCAAGTCACATGACAGGCAATCCAGATGTGTTCATATCCATGTCAAAATGTGATGGTAGAAACGTATCTTTTGGAGGAAAGAACAAAGGAAAAGTCATTGAAAAAGGCAATGTCAAGATCGGTAACTTAACAATCAAAGATGTTTCATTAGTCAAAGGGTTGAACTACAATTTGATATCAGTAAGTCAACTCTGTGATGCTGGATATGAAATTTGTTTCCAAGATATAAAATGCACAGGTGTGAGCAAGGACAAGAAGCAATCCTTCACAGGTCGAAGGCATGGAAATATATACTTGTTAGATATTGATTCTAACTGTGAAAACTCCAAATGTCTTATTTCTGTCAAAGATGAATCTGATCTTTGGCACAGAAAGTTAGGTCACATTAGTGTGAAACATATTTCAAAGCTTTCAAAGAAGGGACTCGTTCGAGGACTACCTCAAACAAAATTTGAGAAAAATGGACTATGTCATACATGCACACTGGGTAAGCAGGTAAGAAGTTCTTTTAAGTCCATAAATCAAATCTTCACTAAGCACTGTCTGCAGCTACTTCATATGGATATCTTCGGACCAAATAGAACTCTAAGCATTGGAGGTAAGAAATACTGCCTTGTAATAGTTGATGATTTCTCTAGATTTACATGGGTTTTATTTCTTTCTCACAAAAGTGAAGCTTTCATATCTTTTTCAAAATTTGCCAAAGGAATTCAAAATGAAAAAGGTTATACGATTACCAGTTTGAGAACGGATCATGGAGGAGAATTTGAAAACCAAAGTTTCTCAGATTTTTGCACTAAGTTTGGAATACATCATAGCTTTTCTGCACCTTATACTCCTCAACAAAATGGGGTAGTAGAAAGGAAACACAGATCTTTGCAAGAAATGACCAGAACCCTTCTTATTGAGAGTAAAATTGCCTCTCACTTTTGGGCTGAGGCTGTTTCAACAGCCTGTTATATTTTAAATCGAATTTCTCTCAGACATTTTTCTGAGAAAACACCTTATGAATTTTTCGAAGAAAGAAAGCCTGATGTTGCATACTTCCATGTATTTGGTTGCAAATGTTTTATTTTAAAGAATGTTAATGATCGAATTGGAAAGTTTGATGAGAGATCAGATGAAGGAATCTTCTTGGGATATTCCACAACAAGCAAAGCCTACAGAGTCTACAACAAGAACACTCATGCTGTTGAGGAATCAGTGAATATCAAGTTCGATGAAAGCCACCAAAATGATGAACATGAATCCATTCAAATGCATACACTTCATCAAGTCACGAGCTCTCAAGTGGACTCAGATGCAAATGTTAGTTCGGAGGATATTCAGAAGGAAACCCCCTCAGTTGAAGAAAGATCAGAAAGTGAATAGAACAAATCCGCAACATCTCCAAATGATAGTCCTGACAAAAACTGGAGGCACAAGTCAAGTCATCCAAAGGAACTTATCATAGGTAGCATAAGTGATGGGGTAAAAACAAGATCCAAATGAAAGCAAGCAATGAGCAACATTGCCTTAGTATCTCAATTGGAGCCAAAGAGGATTGAAGATGCATTAAGAGATGAAAACTGGATAAATGCAATGCAGGAAGAGCTACATCAGTTCAAAGTCAACAATGTTTGGGAGCTGGTCACTCGTCCCAAAAATCGTCCAGTAATTGGAACAAAATGGGTATTCAGAAACAAACTTGATGACAAAGGAAAAGTTGTAAGGAACAAAGCAAGACTTGTAGCAAAATGCTATTCTCAAGAAGAAGGAATAGATTATGATGAAACCTACGCACCGGTTGCCAGACTAGAAGCTATCAGACTGCTTCTTGCTTATGTTTGTTACAATGATTTCAGACTCTTTCAGATGGACGTAAAAAGCGCCTTTCTAAATGGTTACATCAAAGAAGAAGTATATGTTGAACAACCTCCTGGCTTCGAAGAACTCAGAGAAAAGGATCTGGTATATGTATTAAAAAAGGCACTCTATGGATTGAAACAAGCACCTCGCGCCTGGTACGAAAGGTTAAGTAAATTCTTATCTCAACACAACTTCATTAAAAGTAATGTAGATGTTGACACCTGATTTTTGACCATTTATTATTGTAATTTTTATTCTTTTAAATTAATTAAAAATATCAAAAAAGGTCATAAAATCACAAAATCAACTTTGGAAGCCTTGGCCTAGTCTTAGGAACCAATTTTGAACAAAAAATGTTTTTCGTAATTTTTAATAATTTTTTGAATTTATTTAATTATTAAAAAAAAAAAAAAAAAAAAAAATTGAATCGGGTCAACCGGGTCGGGTTGACCGACCCAGTCAACCCATTGGCTATTTTTCTAAACTAAAGATGTTCTTCTCGGCGAGGAGCAAAGGAAAAATAAATAAAAAAAGAGAGGATGGCCGACCGAGAGAGTGGAGGAAAAACGGTCGGCCAACGCTAGAGGAAAGATTTTTTTTGGGTTTTCAAAAAGGAGGTAGCGGGCATCCGGACCGGGGGACGAGCAGCTACGTTCCCTGCTAACACCGCCGTCGCCGTCAGGAGCAAGAGGGAGGTCCTGCATTCTGATGCTCTGTTTTCGGGTTCAGTGGACACTTCATTGGTCACGACCCTTGCGACCACCTTCGTCCCTTTCGAACATCGTCAGACGCCTCCCCTGATCTTCGCCGACATCCTGACGCCAGTCCGGGCGCCGCGCACCACCAAGAAGGCCCAAAAGACCCGTCGACCTCCATGCCCTGTTTTGGGAACCGAAGGTCTGTTCGAAGCTCCGTCAGTCATTGTCACCAATCCTGATGGCCAGTCGCCCTTGCTTCATGGCCTTCCAGCCTCACTGTCATCCTCTGACTCCCCCCAACCTCCTCTGATAGCTTCGCACCGTCGGGAATCGCCACGGAGTCGTCGGAAAGCTTAAAACTGAAGCTCTGTTTCCGACTCGATTCTGTTCGAGTTCGGGTTCCGCCGCCCCGTGGCCTTCCTCCGCCAAGACCCGACCACCAACGTCCTCCTCTAATCCCCTTTAGGCGATCACTGACGACCCTGGAGCCGGCCGACGTCCACTGCTACCGGAAACAGCCCCGATAGATCACCATTGCCTCTCGGGTTCCCCTGTTCCTACTGTTAGCTTCGTTTCTGTTCGTGGCTGTCGACCACCGCTCCGACCACCGTGAGCCACCACCGTCCACCGAAGTTTTCCTCCGATCTCCTTGGAGCTTCGCCGCCTGCCACTGCTCCGGCCACCACCCCCCCAGGCCGACGAACCAGCCTTGCTCAGCCCCGAAGTCCCATTGCTTCCTCGGTCAGTGGGCTAGACAGATGCCTTTTGGGTTTGTTTTTGGGCCAGCTAAGTTGGGCCCAGGCCTAAGCTGATTTGGGCCGCACCTGCAACAGTTGGGCCGTGTCTTGGAAGGTTGGGCTGTAGGATTTAGGCCTTATTTGAGGCCCATGGGCCAATTTAATTGAAAGTTTGGGCCCATTAGATAAAATTGAAGTTCACGGTCCAAATGAGTTCGAGGTTCGGGTCGAAGGATTTTTCGCAGACCACCGCCAATCCCGACTCGACTATTTGATTATGACGCAAATGGAGAATAGCGCACATCGGGACTTGGCGATTGAAGGCCGGTGTCCAATCAGGTATGTTTTGCGTATTTGATTCGCATATCAAAGTTATTTTTCTAAAATATTGCTACTATAGACTTGATTTGCATGTATTTATTTCAATTTAGTAGTTAGCTTGTTTATTTGGTTAAGTGTGGTATGTTGTCAAAGAAAATATTTTCAGAAAAAAATATTAATAATAAAAATTTGAAAAATCAATAAAAAAATAAAAAAATCAAGAAATCCCAAAAAATTCTCAAAAATGGGAAATTGCCACAAACAACTGGTCATGGAATATTTTGGGTAATTCGGTATCCAAACCTTCCAAAAATTGACGATTTTGCCTTTCAGGCTAATCGCCTCCAAATCTTCTCATTTTACCCCTGGTCCGAAATCACACCTTCCTTAAGCCTTTATGGTTATGCTAGGAAGCCATTGATCTGAATTGATGTGCATTAAAGTGATTTATTTATGTACTTGATTGCGCTTTCATTTAAATTGA
This sequence comes from Rhodomyrtus psidioides, assembly GCA_021437785.1. Lineage (NCBI taxonomy): Eukaryota > Viridiplantae > Streptophyta > Magnoliopsida > Myrtales > Myrtaceae > Rhodomyrtus > Rhodomyrtus psidioides. The sequence continues at coordinate 4,201,663 of JAILYB010000030.1, forward strand.
TTGTGATTGATAGGAATAGTCTTCCAATCTGTATGAAATCCTGAATTAAGCCTACCTCACCTAAAATTGCGCCCGCATGAACTTTTAGCCAGGAAAACCACTCGCGTTAGGTACCGAAAGGGCGTTGGTAATGACACCGACGTAACCAAGTCCCCGAACCCAAAATCTCTGGTTCCGCAGAACTGATCGACCTCTCCCAATCGGTCAGTAAGGTTTCCGGTCGACCCTCCAATAAAGACCGGTGGCGACTCCAAATGCACGCACAAGTTGCACATGCCACCACGACCATATTGAAGGTCGAAAGCGATCGACTCTTATCGTCGAATCCTTCTGAAAAATACTCCCGTCGCGATTTGGTATGGGCCTGGGAGGGCCCGCGCCGATCCAAAACCCGCTACCTGAGATCGGTAATCCATTAGCCGCGTCCGCCTTCCGGACGGGTCGCGACAGCTGGCGACTCCGCTGGGGACGTTTGTTCTAGAACCTATGGTTCTAGACCTCAAGTGGACTTAGGCCATAATTAAAACGTTGAGTGATTTTTCTAACCTTGCAGGCGCTCTTGAGGGTGAGGTAAGTCCGCTCATGATAGGGGTTATATGTTTTTGCAGATCGGAGAAATAAGGGGTGTAGTCCATGATTAACATTGTCTTATGCAGGTTGGGCGTAGGAATGTATGTTGTGTGGATGATTTGAAGTGCTGATTGATAAACTGCTATGCATGAATTGCATTGTGATGATCACAACACGTGGACACACACAACCGCGCCTAAAACCCCGGGCGTCGCCTATAGGAACATAATAGAAGGAATTGAAAATGGAATCTCCGTGAGGAAAAACGCGGGGTAATCCACTTTTCAATTCCGCTCGCTTCGAACTATGGATCGAGTCCCAATGCAACGATAGCTGTGCAATGGAATCGGCTCTTTTTAGAACTCGAAGTGGGAATCTTAACCTTAGGTGCCAAACCCTCTGATTTTTAGAAGTTTACCATCACTTGTCTCATGCGCATGTCTTTGGGCGGTTGGTACACCTAAAACCGCACATAAGTCGACGAGTTTGGTTGGTAAGACTCTCTATCCCTCAAATCTATTACAGTTCATATAAATATAGGCATTTCATTCATTGCATTCTAGTGATTAGATTAAATGTCATTTCAAGGATAGATGTGTGTGTTTTTCCCAAACGTCCTTGATAGAAGACGAGGAGGATGATATCCCACGACGAACACCAAGTATGCGAGGAGCATACTGTGGACATTATTGAGGTATCATCCAACGAAGATGACGAGTTGGGGCAAGTGATCCTGAAGACACAGATCGAAACTGGGGCATCCTTAAACGTTAGGATCACATTCCTTTGTTTCATTTTTCATTACTAGTCCTCTTGTATAGGGTTTATTTTTACCGAGGTTTTCTCTATCTCACCCCTTAGAGTGATTGTATTAGGGATCTATTGGTGTATACATTCAGATGGAGCTTGGTTGTATTTCTTTTGACGGGTCATGGGAATGTGGTAGTGGCATTTTCTCTAATCATCCGAATACTCCCAAGTCAAGTTTATAATTCCTTTAGAGAAAATCAAAATTGGAAATCTTGCATGACCCTTTTGGTCGTATAGGGTAATCCAACCCCAATTTCGCTGGGAGGAATTATACACTTGAATTGATTCATGCATGTCGTACATCATTGGTAATCCACGATAATCGATCAAGAGTATCGGCATTGTTTCGAATTTAATGACGAGATAGATGTCCAAATTGCCCTCGTTCTTACAAAACGGCCTTGATTTGGATGCCGTATCTTCAATTAAATTTAAAACACGTCGTTATGCTTTGTACTTTTGACTAGTTCGTTCTTCTCGAAATTGATCAAAAGCGATCATCGTGAATTACATTCCTTTCAATAATATGCTTTCCTTCGAAGAATACTGATAAAAAACTTTTGCGCAAGATTAAAACCCTTGTAAAAGTTTTTCTCCTTATTAATCACGAGCAAGCATAAGATTGAAAGGGATTTATGCTTTCTTTTTCAAATTATTTCTTCTGATTCAGTCGTTTCATTTGCAGGTGAAAAATAGGTAATAGAGAGAAATCTTCTCCTGGACAAGTCTAAGGCTATTATCTCCTCTGATCATGAGCGAGTTATAAAATCAGGACATATTTGCTCGGCTTATTGATATTATGGTTCGGCTCACCCAAGTCGAAGATGTTCGGATGCTCGAAGAAATGAACCATACAGAAGTTAAAACACGCACACAAGAACTTTCATTTATTTTGCTCAGCGGAGGGTTTTCAGAAGCAGGTCATACAATTCGGGGCGGAAAAGTAAAGCCAAAGTGAGCCCTAATTAACGACACAAAGGAGCCCAACTGACCATCCATGTTGTTAATGCTCTGCCCGTACTCACGACTCCGCATGTCCTGGTCCGCGAGCTTGAGGAAAAGGTTTCTGCATTCTCCCTTAACCTCAGTGACCTTGACCTCGTGTTCTTCGGTGATTATTTCCAAGTCCCGAACTAATCCATTCCCGTGAGCTATGTCTGCGGTTATTTTGTCAAGCCGTTCTTCTTGCCAGTCGCTTTGCAGCCTCAATAGGACATTGTGGCGGTCGTGCTCGCCAGCGGTCAGGGATAGGGCCAATTGATCCACCAGTTTTCTCCTCTCGCGAAGCAACGTCGCGACCCTCTCATTGGCAAACTCGACGGCCTTTTTGTGACTATCGGCCAAATAGTTGGTCAGCACCAAATGATCAGACCGATCCTGGTAACGAGCCCGCAAGACGCGAGCCACGAGAACCTCCCGATCAGCAACACGGTAGGCCTCTAAGGAGTGTGCAAAGAGGGTCGGGAAAGTTCTATATTCCCTCCCCAGCGTAGTACCTTCGAGGGAAGTGGTATCTAAGTCCTCGAGCAGGACACGGATTTCATCCGCGGTTGCAGAATGATCGGTTATGTGCGCATAACCGCGACCCAGTAGGTTATAAAGCTTTTCCCACTGGGCCAAGACATCAGCTGAAAAAGTGCGTACGGGAGAGGAGGCCATTTGCGTTGGGTTGGCTTGAGAATAAGACGAGTTTAACAGAGAGATTAGAAGGAAGAAGCTGATTATGCGAAAACGTTAACCTTCCATACATTAATTCCTCATTTTATAGCAACTCGAGGATGATGAAGGGTCTCAGTAATAATGCTGGTGGAGCCCAGTTATGGGGTAAAGCAGGAGGTCCCCTCACGAGAACCATTGGATTCGTTTCGGTCCGCGATTTTCGGCTCATCAATTAAAAGATGTAAAAGATTTGTCGGGATCATCATTATTAGAGTTAGATGGGAGGAAAGCGCAACTATCGAAGAGAGCCCTAACAGGATTTGGCAGTCCCATCACGTTGAAAAGCTAAGCGAGAAATTCAAGGTCTTGAGGGGGAACGTTTGCCTAATGATGCTTGAGGAGCGTCTCCTGAACATGCAAAGTAACTCGAAGAAAACTTTATAGGGAGTGAGCATACAGGAAAGAGTAGAGATCTGAGTGGGCAAGAACCAATCAAACATTTCTCAATCCAACATATTTAAGAGGTTACTATCAGCTACTAGAGGCGACTGACTCAAAAATCTCAGAAATTGAACCACAGAGGGATCTCGAAGATTCCAAGATCAAGTCTAACGCCAAAACCATGGAGCCCAACACTTCTGGCAACGGAAATCAAAATCACGGCGACGACGACAACGACATCCACGATACTCAACTCGGGAAAAGAAGACGTCCTCACCAATACTCTCAGGAGGAAACCCAAATGCTGGAAACCCTTTTCAGTAAAAGCCATTACATGAAAAAGAAGTGGAGAATTGAATTGAGCCGGGAGTTGGGGATTAATCAGTCGAGGATCCAGTTTTGGTTTCAAAATAGGAGATCCAAATCGAGGGCTCAACGCAAACGTCAGGTGGTCGAGATTTTAAAGGAAGAAAACCAAAAGCTGCGAACAGAAAACATGAGGTATGAAAAAGCTCTCAATATTACCGTTTGCCCTCATTGCGATAACCTCGTCGCCCTCGGTAAGATATTCCCCGATAAGCCTCACGCGATGATTGAAGACGTTCATTTACCACCCTACTCCCTCGGGGCATCTCCTGCTCAACCAGATTTTGCCGGAGTCACTCATGAGCAGGATAATCCCACGAAGATGATACAAATGCCTCCTGGGGGATGGGATTTGCATCGCTTTGATTGGAGTTACAGTTTCAAGGAGCTGGATGTTACCGCCGACCAGCTCAAAGCATATCAGCCTCATGCACAACAATTTTCGATAGGGTCGGGTCCCGCTGGAGATGAGTTAATCAGTCGTCAAGCCATCGATGCAATTTTGGGCCACGATAAGAGGAGGTTCGCTTGGCCCCCTGAACTGCATTCCAGATTCCTAGACGTGGTTCACCAAATGGGGATCGATTCAGCAACTCCGACGCGCATATTTAAGGCCATGAATGTACCGGGGCTTAGTAAGGAGCTGGTCAGGAATCACCTTGCTGCCTACAGAAAGCTATTAAAACAACGTCGAGCGGAGCTAAACCGGGAGGAATCCGTCTCGAGCTCAAAAGCTAGGGGGGACCGCCATTGTAATGCTCAGGCATCAAGAGATACCCGGCCAAATCTAAGCATCAATCAAGCTAGCAAACCGACCACCGGCAAACTGAAAGCTGATCAGAATGCCCTCCCAGGCCATTTCAACACTTCTCGAGAGCGCGTGTCACAAGTACAGCGAGTGCGCACTCCTCCATTCGAGCAACAGTCGGCTGGTGCTCTGCCTGCCGCTGGTCAACCCACGACAGACGATTTCTTCGATGAGGGGCTCGATGCCTTGTTCAATCAGTGGGAAGCTGGCATGCTTGGACAGCCATGATCTAGCACCTGGCTCGGGGCACGATGGGTCGGTCACTACGAACACCCATAGGAAGAAGAACATGTTCACGAGTAGATCACTCATTTTATCCGTTGTAAAGTTCCTACGGGAACATTTTTCTTTAATGTCTATAGTTAATTCTATATTAAAACCAACGCTATCGACGAACATCGTCATGCTCAGTTGTGATGATCCCTTGTTAGATTAAGTCTGAAACCAGAGACGGTCTTTAAAATTTTGAGTGGCCACGAACTCATTCCTCACCAAGCGCCCGGGATGCTGAAATGAAGAGTAACAGCATGCACAGGGAAAATGTCACCTTCGTTTGAACGATGAAAAGGGGTTGAGAGAAGATCATAGCGTTAATTCCCATGGAGCTAAATGAATTAAACGAAGTCATTAATTGCGGGTCCACCGCTGCTCCCCACGTTCTCGGGCCTAGCAAATCATAAAAGGCGCCGAAAGATTGTAGACCCACCACTTTGAAGACTGAACTAGGGGACGAGCGCAATACTCGATGAAACCGAATCAATGCAAGAGAGTTTGTGATCCTATCACGAGGAAAAAGAAAGGGGAATACAGACGATGAGTAATTGCAGAATCTCGGGAGGAGCGCTTGCTTGCTGGTCTTCATATGCAGCCTGAAGGATGGTTCCAGGACACGCACAATCACTTGAGAAAATTTCTAGAGTGAGCAAACACGTAAGAGCGAATTGAGAAAGCTGAGTGAACTAGATCAGCCCGAGATACCCCGATCCATCATGTTTAAAAGTTATTCCCATCTGCTAGAAACGCCCGACCTGGACATTTCTGAGCACGAACTGCTGGGAGACTTTGAAGATCCTGGAGCTGAATCCTGCCCGAAGGCCATAGAGACTGACTCCTCCAGCGATGAAATTCTAGGTTTCAGCTACGAAGAAGGAGTATACAATGATGACCGGAGCCGGAAAAGGAAGCAACTACAACGCCACACTCCAGGCCAAATCCGAGAGCTCGAAGCTTTCTTCAATGAATGCCCCACTCCAAGCAGACAACAGAAAATGGAGTTGAGCCGAAAGATAGGATTGGAGCTTTCGAAGGTCAAGTTTTGGTTCGCCAACAAACGAACCCGGGTGAAACAGCAATACGCAGACCATGAGTTACTGGTCCTGAAGGAGGAGAATGAGAAGCTTCAAGCTGAAAGCGCGAGATATAAGGAAGCTCTGACCAAGGCCACCTGCCTTAATTGTGGTAATCCTGTTGTCCTCGGCGAGGTGTTCCTCGATGAACCATCCCTGTTGACGAATAACGCTCAGCTGTTACAGTATTCTCCACAGCATTTTCCGACACAGCCAGATACCGCCGGAGATCTGCATGAGCAAGTCAACACCATAGGATCAACACCAACATCCTCTGAGAAATGGGATATGAATCATCACAGGGGGAATTCTCTCAATGACGAACTCGCTGTCGCAGCCAGCCAATCCAAAGTCGGTGAGTCCCTCCCTGGACAACTTTTGAAACGACTAGATCCCGTAGAGAATAGCTACCGAAGTATTGACGATATTTTGGGTGATAAGAGAACAAGGTTTTACTGGACCTATGAGCTTCACACCAAATTTGTTGATGCAATTCGAGAACTGGGAGTTGATTCGGCTAGCCCACTGCGCATACTCGAGATTATGAATACACCGGGGCTCTCTAGAATTAACGTTGAGTCTCACCTCAAGTACTATAGGAGATTGCTAAGGGATGGAAGGATAGCGTTAAACCATCATAAAGCCAGTTGGAGCTCAAGTGCTGGGCAGAGTTACAACCATGATGATTGGAGAGCCAAGAGCACCCAACCGTGTTTCAGCAATGACGGGACTAGCAGTCGTGTCAGCGACTCCTCTAACCCAAATCAGAATGCTCCGCCGAGCTATCTCAATACTCCTCAGGAGTATATGCCACAGTTCCAGCACATAGAAATTCCTCAGTTTGAGCGCGAATCAGTCATTAATGTTGTCCCTGAAGCGGATCTGGCATTGGTAGAGAGTGCACATATGAACCTGCCGGTCATCGGAGGAAGTTCCAATTCGAGGGGTCAAATTGCTCACGGCGAGAGCAAAGAGAGGAATCCCTCGCCTACAGTCGACGACACCCAATCTGGGCACCAAGGACTAGAAAGAACAGGTGATTTCCTTGATGAGGAGCTGGACACTTGGATCAATACTCTTCGGGAATGTATGTCTCAACCCCAACAGGGCAATGATGAAGGTTCCAGCTCAAAGACTCCAATCCCTCACAACGAAGGCAATGAAAGAAATCTACCCCCAACAATCGTTGATACCCAACTTGAACATCAATGGCTCGAAGACCCGAGCAATTTCCTTGGCGATGAGTTCAATCTTTGGCTCGATCAATTTGGAGCCGGAGGACCATCGCAGTGGTGACGCGAGGCCGGTGATCAAACGTCTGATGCAAGGCATGGCTACTCGATGAAAAATGCTTCGAGAAAAGGGGTTGAATACTCATATTGCATATGTTGTTGATCGCACTGTAAGGTTCCCACAGGAACATCTTTCATTAATATCTAGAACTAATTGCGCGTGAGTGTCAACATCACCCTTTGAGCATCTTCAAGCCGAAGGCCGTGGATTAATCACTTAATCCGTGGAGCAAGTTCCATGAACCATAATTATCACCCGCTGAGCATAATGGGATCTACCCCTTCAACACGAAATACGTTTGGCCGCAAAGCCACCTATTTGGTAAAACGATGTATCGTTCCTAAACGATCTTCAATCGAATACCGAAGTAATGTATTCTTTCTTTTCCTTCTCAGATGATAAACATGGATAAATCACTCAATGAGTCATGTGAACAGACGCTGCCCAGCTGGGGGCAGATGAACCATTGATGTTACAAACACTCCAAGCATGGATAGGCGGATTTGATAGAGGGGAATCGCCTTGGAGACGAATGAGTTTTTACATCCCACATACTACCTGTTAGGGTACATGAGGGTAGGATGTATCGTTTCAGTTTTCAAAAAAAATTCGTGAACATACAATGATATGCTTCTTTTACATTTTCAGGGATCTCCAGCCACGGTGGACAGGTAGGTATCCCTTTCCCCCAATCCATTGAAGATGTTAAACCAAAAACACAGAGAGAAAAAGAAAAAAGCTTTCAAAATCTGATATCTAGAAAAGACATGGAATTCTAACTTCATTGGCATTCATGTTTTGAAACATGAGGTTGTCTGAACATGCATTGTGCACCGTAAAATCCCCTTGACGGGTAAAATTTTTGGGAAAACGAAAGAGATTTTTCCAATCAAAAGTTGCTCAAAACTCTCAAAAGGATGTTTCCTCAAAAGAGAGGCAAGCTCAAATCCAAACACATCCTACATACACTTGAGAGATGAGTGGAGCGAATCAAATAGTAAAATCTGGACCTACGGAGGTAGGGACCATTCGCAGCGATTACATGGATTGGGACGACGGAGGCGTTCGTTTCATATCATAAACACTACAGGTGACCGCTGACAACCCACTTGAACGGCGGTTTTCATTCTTAACCCTGTCAAGAACCACCCCACACCGAGGCAAAAGGGAAGTAAGTCCAGCAGTATCAGGAGAAAATGGTTAGAAATTTTCTTGCTCGGACTAACATTAATCTTTGTGTGTTGTTTATATGGTAATCCAAGTGCCATAGGATGACGAGAAGCATTCATTCTCTATCCCACACACCATATCCTTTGCACAGCCAAGTTGAGCCTGCAAATTCATTTCATAAACCCCTGTTGGTGATCATGGGATGTTTCAAGATAGAAACTGCATCACTCCAAGAACGGAAGAAATCAAGAGATGGGATTTATAGAAAAATCTCATATCGGCGTTTAAATGTGCTATGATTCAAGTTGTATATCTAGCACAATTTTCTGAACATCGTAGTTCCAAAGGAAAAGAGAAGGCGGGATTTCAACAAAAAAATCCCCAGCATCAAGAAAAAGCAAAGTGCCTGGTAAAAGCAAGGCCGATGCTCGTGAAAACTGTTTGATTGATCCCCAATAAAGCCTAGTTGGGAAGAGAGAAAAACCCATAAAGGAGTCAGATCAAGAAGACTACTCCCCAAACGATGTCAGCCGTGGTGCAAAAACACGGACAGAATTGTCAATCTCTTAATACCACAAGAGGCGTTCTCTAAAGGACTTGTGCACACCTCAAAAGCGGTTGCACACCTCAAAAATGGAAGATGCAGAATGGAAAAGACATGTGACAAATTTGCAATGATCACCAATGTCAAATCCTTCGTGATTTCTGGGCAAAAAAAAAAAAAAAATAAAAAAAAAAAAAATAAAAAAAAAATAAATAAATAAGCCTTTTTCGGTCCCCAATCCTACCAATGTTACAACCCTGAAACCGTCTTCTCTGACTAAGACACTTGGGTTAACATATAGCTTAGCTCGAAGAAGTGCGAGCAAGACTCTTTCTTTCTCATTTTGCAGGGTTCTTGACTTGTAAACCCGGAGCAGATGGTGAAGATTTTCATTCGATGGCCCCGACTCCAAAGCGGGTCCCCCTTGAAAACCAATATCCAAGCCCAACATTACGGTCCCGTGGAAGACCTCCCGACCGATCAAAATGTATGCGCTGCGAATGAGCCTAAAACCTAGGCACAGGTCAGTAGGGAATTGAGTGCATCCCCTAAAAATCATCACCTCAAAACAGGTGAGATGGCCTCCTTGTCGAGAAATATTCCAATTGACGTTTTGAGCAAACTCTTTTTGGGAATTTTTAAACTGTGGATCCAGATTTTCCATGCAAGGGATTTGTGATCACATTTGCATGTTGCGAAAATGTTTTGGATAACCTCCAGCATCAAAATGCACATCTCATGACTAAAACTTAAGTCATAAAATTTTGTCAATTGGACAATTATTGTCTTCCCAAAGATTATTAACATTTTCTTGGTGAAAAAAAAAAAAAAAAAAAAAAAAAAAAAAAAAAAAAAACCTTTCAGGTTTGAACTTTCTGCAGGATACCTGGAGAACCCAGCTCCCAGAATGTCGCCTCAACAGACCCAAGTCCTAGCATGACGTGGAGAACCCTCGTCTCGGGACCCCTTTTCAAAAATCTGGCAGTCTCATCGGACGTGGAGAACCCTCGTCATGAGACCCATTTTCAAAGTCAAAACAAAGGTAGAAACCGCCTGAAGGGTCAACTCAAGGTAGATACCGCCTGAAGGGTCAAACTCATGTTAGAAACCGCCTGAAGGGTCAACCCAATAGTAAAAATCACTTAAATGGCCAACTCAATGGTCCGATCCACCATACGGATCAAAATCCTTGGCAAATCCTAGGGCGTGGGATGTGTCTTCCTTAGGTTCCTACCAGTTAGGAATCCCATAATGGTATGACCTACCATACAGGTCAGAGCTTAATCTTCCTAGGCCATTCTGAATGACGAGTCCTAGGCATCTTCTTGAAAGTCGTCGCAACCAGCAGCATCCGACAGGTGAGCTTCAGGTAAGACTCTCTCATCCCGGCCCATGTTCAAGTTGTTGGAGCAAACCGGAGATTAATTTGAGCTTTCATCAAAAGGCCTTAAGCGATTCAATGTCGTAGCATTTCTTCTCTCATTTTCCCAGTTGAGTCGGTTAGAAATCAGGTGCCACCTTATCTTTGAGAGAAACCTCTAACGAGATTCCTCTCAAAGAGGGGCAGCTGTTGACACCTGATTTTTGACCATTTATTATTGTAATTTTTATTCTTTTAAATTAATTAAAAATATCAAAAAAGGTCATAAAATCACAAAATCAACTTTGGAAGCCTTGGCCTAGTCTTAGGAACCAATTTTGAACAAAAAATGTTTTTCGTAATTTTTAATAATTTTTTGAATTTATTTAATTATTAAAAAAAAAAAAAAAAAAAATTGAATCGGGTCAACCGGGTCGGGTTGACCGACCCAGTCAACCCATTGGCTATTTTTCTAAACTAAAGATGTTCTTCTCGGCGAGGAGCAAAGGAAAAATAAATAAAAAAAGAGAGGATGGCCGACCGAGAGAGTGGAGGAAAAACGGTCGGCCAACGCTAGAGGAAAGATTTTTTTTGGGTTTTCAAAAAGGAGGTAGCGGGCATCCGGACCGGGGGACGAGCAGCTACGTTCCCTGCTAACACCGCCGTCGCCGTCAGGAGCAAGAGGGAGGTCCTGCATTCTGATGCTCTGTTTTCGGGTTCAGTGGACACTTCATTGGTCACGACCCTTGCGACCACCTTCGTCCCTTTCGAACATCGTCAGACGCCTCCCCTGATCTTCGCCGACATCCTGACGCCAGTCCGGGCGCCGCGCACCACCAAGAAGGCCCAAAAGACCCGTCGACCTCCATGCCCTGTTTTGGGAACCGAAGGTCTGTTCGAAGCTCCGTCAGTCATTGTCACCAATCCTGATGGCCAGTCGCCCTTGCTTCATGGCCTTCCAGCCTCACTGTCATCCTCTGACTCCCCCCAACCTCCTCTGATAGCTTCGCACCGTCGGGAATCGCCACGGAGTCGTCGGAAAGCTTAAAACTGAAGCTCTGTTTCCGACTCGATTCTGTTCGAGTTCGGGTTCCGCCGCCCCGTGGCCTTCCTCCGCCAAGACCCGACCACCAACGTCCTCCTCTAATCCCCTTTAGGCGATCACTGACGACCCTGGAGCCGGCCGACGTCCACTGCTACCGGAAACAGCCCCGATAGATCACCATTGCCTCTCGGGTTCCCCTGTTCCTACTGTTAGCTTCGTTTCTGTTCGTGGCTGTCGACCACCGCTCCGACCACCGTGAGCCACCACCGTCCACCGAAGTTTTCCTCCGATCTCCTTGGAGCTTCGCCGCCTGCCACTGCTCCGGCCACCACCCCCCCAGGCCGACGAACCAGCCTTGCTCAGCCCCGAAGTCCCATTGCTTCCTCGGTCAGTGGGCTAGACAGATGCCTTTTGGGTTTGTTTTTGGGCCAGCTAAGTTGGGCCCAGGCCTAAGCTGATTTGGGCCGCACCTGCAACAGTTGGGCCGTGTCTTGGAAGGTTGGGCTGTAGGATTTAGGCCTTATTTGAGGCCCATGGGCCAATTTAATTGAAAGTTTGGGCCCATTAGATAAAATTGAAGTTCACGGTCCAAATGAGTTCGAGGTTCGGGTCGAAGGATTTTTCGCAGACCACCGCCAATCCCGACTCGACTATTTGATTATGACGCAAATGGAGAATAGCGCACATCGGGACTTGGCGATTGAAGGCCGGTGTCCAATCAGGTATGTTTTGCGTATTTGATTCGCATATCAAAGTTATTTTTCTAAAATATTGCTACTATAGACTTGATTTGCATGTATTTATTTCAATTTAGTAGTTAGCTTGTTTATTTGGTTAAGTGTGGTATGTTGTCAAAGAAAATATTTTCAGAAAAAAATATTAATAATAAAAATTTGAAAAATCAATAAAAAAATAAAAAAATCAAGAAATCCCAAAAAATTCTCAAAAATGGGAAATTGCCACAAACAACTGGTCATGGAATATTTTGGGTAATTCGGTATCCAAACCTTCCAAAAATTGACGATTTTGCCTTTCAGGCTAATCGCCTCCAAATCTTCTCATTTTACCCCTGGTCCGAAATCACACCTTCCTTAAGCCTTTATGGTTATGCTAGGAAGCCATTGATCTGAATTGATGTGCATTAAAGTGATTTATTTATGTACTTGATTGCGCTTTCATTTAAATTGATTGTGATTGATAGGAATAGTCTTCCAATCTGTATGAAATCCTGAATTAAGCCTACCTCACCTAAAATTGCGCCCGCATGAACTTTTAGCCAGGAAAACCACTCGCGTTAGGTACCGAAAGGGCGTTGGTAATGACACCGACGTAACCAAGTCCCCGAACCCAAAATCTCTGGTTCCGCAGAACTGATCGACCTCTCCCAATCGGTCAGTAAGGTTTCCGGTCGACCCTCCAATAAAGACCGGTGGCGACTCCAAATGCACGCACAAGTTGCACATGCCACCACGACCATATTGAAGGTCGAAAGCGATCGACTCTTATCGTCGAATCCTTCTGAAAAATACTCCCGTCGCGATTTGGTATGGGCCTGGGAGGGCCCGCGCCGATCCAAAACCCGCTACCTGAGATCGGTAATCCATTAGCCGCGTCCGCCTTCCGGACGGGTCGCGACAGTAGACACCACTCTTTTCATTCAAAGAAAAGGTAAAGACATCCTGTTAGTTCAAATTTATGTTGATGATATTATATTCGGTTCCTCTAATGAACTTCTCTGCAAGAAATTTTCTAAAGCAATGCAGGATGAATTTGAGATGAGTATGATGGGAGAATTACGGTTCTTTCTTGGACTTCAAATTCATCAAACTCAAAAGGGAACCTTCATATTTCAAGAGAAGTATGCATTGGAAATAGTGAAGAAGTTTGGTTTGGAAAATGACAAGAAGACAGAAACTCCCATGTCTAACTCTTCCAAATTAGACAAAGATGAGGAAGGAAAGGAAGTTGATCCTAAATTATATCGGAGTATGATTGGATCATTACTCTACCTTACAACTTCAAGACCAGACATCCTATATAGTGTTTGCTTATGTGCAAGATTTCAGTCAAGCCCAAGAGAATCACACCTATCAGCCGTCAAAAGAATAATCAAATACATAGGGACTTATCCCAATTACGGTTTGTGGTATTCTAAATCGTCTGATTTTACACTAAAGGGTTATTCAGATGCAGATCTTGCAGGTTGCAAAATTGATAGAAAAAGTACATTTGGAACGTGTCAACTCATGGGAAACATGCTTGTCTCATGGTATTCAAAGAAACAAAATACAGTGGCACTCAGTACAGCTGAAGCAGAATACATATCTCTTGGAAGTTGCTGCTCTCAAATACTCTGGCTAAAACAGCAGCTAAAAGACTACGGTGTTGAAGAATCAACTGTGGAAATTCTATGTGACAACACAAGTGCCATAAATCTCACAAAGAATCCAGTACTTCACTCAAGAACAAAGCATATTGAGATCAAGCATCACTTCATACGTGATCATGTTCAGAACGGTGATGTTAACATTCAATATATTGATACAAAAAATCAACTTGCAGATATTTTTACCAAACCTTTGGATAAACAAACTTTTAATTTTATTAGAAATGAACTTTCTATCATTAACCTTCCTTCGTAAGTTTATATTAGAACAGGCAGGAGCATCAAAAGGAGCGTCAGAAGGAGAGTCAGAAGGAACATCAGAAGGAGCGTCAGAAGGAGAGTTAGAAGGAACATCAGAAGGAGCGTCAGAAGGACCGTCAGAAGGAGAGTCAGAAGGAACTTCAGAAGAAAAGTCAGAAGGAACATCAGAAGGAACGTCAGAAGGAACGTGAGAAGGAGAATCAGAAGGAAGACCAAAAGGCGCGTAAGAAGAAATTCTCAATTTTTGAAAAGAGCCATAAAACCAGGTCAATTATCTCTAAAAATATCTTTAAGGTAAGTTCCTCATATGAATAGATATCTACGTATATTTGATTGATAGTGAATATTTGTTTTATTAAGAGAATCTTTTAACTTTCCTTAGAAAATCAAAATTCTATCTTTTGTTTCTAAAAATAACCGTCTCCCTTATAAAAATGTTGAACCGTCACCTCTGTTCTCTCACTTTCAAAAATGTCTCAAATCAAAACCCTAAGACATTGTCCAAAAGCTCCCGCTCTCAATTCCCCTCTCAAAACAACACTCTTTCACTCAAAGTTTTAAACTTTCTACGCATCAATGGCTCCAAAATCAGTCTCCGACTCAAAGAAGACGTCTCTGTCGAAGAGGAAGTTTTTCGCCTCAACTGCAAGTGGCGCGGAACTGACAGACACCCAAATCAACGAGCGATGAGAAGAATTTCGCTTAGCAAAAGGTCTATCTCTATCTGATTTCGAAGGAAAAGAATCAATGGCACACTCTATTAAGCCAATGTATGATAGGATTAAGGAAGCAAGAGATTTTAGCAACGAACTCAAAAAACTGCTGAAAACTCATTATTTCAGATGAAGGAATCTTCTTGGGATATTCCACAACAAGCAAAGCCTACAGAGTCTACAACAAGAACACTCATGCTGTTGAGGAATCAGTGAATATCAAGTTCGATGACAGCCACCAAAATGATGAGCATGAATCCATTCAAATGCATACACTTCATCAAGTCACGAGCTCTCAAGTGGACTCAGATGCAAATGTTAGTTCGGAGGATATTCAGAAGGAAACCCCCTCAGTTGAAGAAAGATCAGAAAGTGAACAGAACAAATCCGCAACATCTCCAAATGGTAGTCCTGACAAAAACTGGAGGCACAAGTCAAGTCATCCAAAGGAACTTATCATAGGTAGCATAAGTGATGGGGGTAAAAACAAGATCCAAATTCAAGCAAGCAATGAGCAACATTGCCTTAGTATCTCAATTGGAGCCAAAGAGGATTGAAGATACATTAAGAGATGAAAACTGGATAAATGCAATGCAGGAAGAGCTACATCAGTTCAAAATCAACAATGTTTGGGAGCTGGTCACTCGTCCCAAAAATCGTCCAGTAATTGGAACAAAATGGGTATTCAGAAACAAACTTGATGACAAAGGAAAAGTTGTAAGGAACAAAGCAAGACTTGTAGCAAAATGCTATTCTCAAGAAGAAGGAATAGATTATGATGAAACCTACGCACCGGTTGCCAGACTAGAAGCTATCAGACTGCTTCTTGCTTATGCTTGTTACAATGATTTCAGACTCTTTCAGATGGACGTAAAAAGCGCCTTTCTAAATGGTTACATCAAAGAAGAAGTATATGTTGAACAACCTCCTGGCTTCAAAGAACCCAGAGAAAAGGATCTGGTATATGTATTAAAAAAAGCACTCTATGGATTGAAACAAGCACCTCGCGCCTAGTACGAAAGCTTAAGTAAATTCTTATCTAAACACAACTTCATTAAAGGTAATGTAGACACCACTCTTTTCATTCAAAGAAAAGGTAAAGACATCCTGTTAGTTCAAATTTATGTTGATGATATTATATTCGGTTCCTCTAATGAACTTCTCTGCAAGAAATTTTCTAAAGCAATGCAGGATGAATTTGAGATGAGTATGATGGGAGAATTACGGTTCTTTCTTGGACTTCAAATTCATCAAACTCAAAAGGGAATCTTCATATTTCAAGAGAAGTATGCATTGGAAATAGTGAAGAAGTTTGGTTTGGAAAATGACAAGAAGACAGAAACTCCCATGTCTAACTCTTCCAAATTAGACAAAGATGAGGAAGGAAAGAAAGTTGATCCTAAATTATATCGGAGTATGATTGGATCATTACTCTACCTTACAGCTTCAAGACCAAACATCCTATATAGTGTTTGCTTATGTGCAAGATTTCAGTCAAGCCCAAGAGAATCACACCTATCAGCCGTCAAAAGAATAATCAAATACATAGGGACTTATCCCAATTACGGTTTGTGGTATTCTAAATCGTCTGATTTTACACTAAAGGGTTATTCAGATGCAGATCTTGCAGGTTGCAAAATTGATAGAAAAAGTACATTTGGAACGTGTCAACTCATGGGAAACATGCTTGTCTCATGGTATTCAAAGAAACAAAATACAGTGGCACTCAGTACAGCTGAAGCAGAATACGTATCTCTTGGAAGTTGCTGCTCTCAAATACTCTGGCTAAAACAGCAGCTAAAAGACTACGGTGTTGAAGAATCAACTGTGGAAATTCTATGTGACAACACAAGTGCCATAAATCTCACAAAGAATCCAGTACTTCACTCAAGAACAAAGCATATTGAGATCAAGCATCACTTCATACGTGATCATGTTCAGAACGGTGATGTTAACATTCAATACATTGATACAAAAAATCAACTTGCAAATATTTTTACCAAACCTTTGGATAAACAAACTTTTAATTTTATTAGAAATGAACTTTCTATCATTAACCTTCCTTCGTAAGTTTATATTAGAACAGGAAGGAGCATCAGAAGGAGCGTCAGAAGGAGAGTCAGAAGGAACATCAGAAGGAGCGTCAGAAGGAGAGTTAGAAGGAACATCAGAAGGAGCGTCAGAAGGACCGTCAGAAGGAGAGTCAGAAGGAACGTCAGAAGGAACGTCAGAAGGAAAGTCAGAAGGAACATCAGAAGGAACGTCAGAAGGAAGACCAAAAGACGCATAAGAAGAAATTCTCAATTTTTGAAAAGAGCCATAAAACCAGGTCAGTTATCTCTAAAAATATCTTTAAGGTAAGTTCCTCATATGAATAGATATCTACGTATATCTGATTGACAGTGAATATTTGTTTTATTAAGAGAAGCTTTTAACTTTCCTTAGAAAATCAAAATTCTATCTTTTGTTTCTAAAAATAACCGTCTCCCTTATAAAAACGCTGAACCGTCACCTCTGTTCTCTCACTTTCAAAAATTTCTCAAATTAAAACCCTAAGACATTGTCCAAAAGCTCTCGTTCTCGATTCCCCTCTCAAAACAACACTCTTTCACTCAAAGTTTTAAACTTTCTACGCATCAATGGCTCCAAAATCAGTCTCCGACTCAAAGAAGACGTCTCTGTCGAAGAGGAAGTTTTTCGCCTCAACTGCAAGTGGCGCGGAACTGACAGACACCCAAATCAACGAGCGACGAGAAGAATTTCGCTTGGCAAAGGTCTGTCTCTATCTGATTTCGAAGGACAAGAATCAATGGCACACTCTATTAAGCCAATGTATGATAGGATTAAGGAAGCAGGAGATTTTAGCAACGAACTCAAAAAACTGCTGAAAACTCATTATTTCAGTAGTGAGGACGAACTATTGGAGTTTCTTAATCTGCCTGGAAAAATAGTTGAGCCAATTGCTGTTGAGAAACCTGCAATTACCTCTAGGAAAGGGAAGGAAAAAGTGGCAGAAACTAGTTCGAAACGAAAACCATCACCGATTAGACCTGGCGGCACAAAGGTAAAGGTGGACGATGATGATGATATACTGTTCAATGACTTTGTGAAAAACATGGGTTTTATTTTGGATAAAACCTTTCCTGATCCCATGTTCCAGAATCAGGCCCACAAAGAAAGATTTGAAGCAATGAAACAGAGAGGTGTTATACCTCAAAGGGTATTTCAGTTGCAGTACTTCGAAAGCCATGGCATCTATCTGAGAAAACATCTAGAAAAGGCAAAGATAGATCAATTCGTAACGAGGAGAGGCTACACTTTTCCTGACTTGGTAGCCTATTTCTACTCAAATCTTCAATTTGTCAACTTCAATTCTTTGGCTTTCACTGTCAAAAGAAAGCAATATATTTTGACCGTTGATGAATTGGCTGCAATCATGACAACAAGAAAGGGAGAGTTCAAACCCCTAGATATCACTACAGGGGAAGCCTTTTGCTTCCTGACTGGCAAATCGAGTTTCTCAAGGGAATCAAAGTCTCACATTGCATACACGGACTTTCCCTTGAAACATATCATGATGCACAAGGTGATCATCGAATGTCTCAGACCCAAGGCAGCTTCAAAGACAGATATATCAAAATCAGCTCTTAAGCTAAAGGGCCAACTTCCTTATGCCGCATTGATCTTCAAGATAATCAATCATTTCCAGATTGATGGGCTAGGTGGACTTGTCAAGCAGGAAATTCCTCTGATAGTTGCTGGAGAGACTATGGTTACTAAGATGGGGTACAAGATGACTCCTGCTGGATGGAGAACTAGGACCAATGGACCAGTCACTATGGACTTCGAGGAAGAATCCAAGCAGAAATCTCCAAAGAGGAGAAAAGTCATGGCTATTAAGGGTCAACAACCAGATAGTCCTACTAAGGACTCAGAGGATAGTGATGAAGAAACATGGGAATATGACTCTGAAGCTACTCCATCTCAAGCTGAATCAGATGATGGTAGTCAGCATGGAGATCAAGGTGCTGCAGAAAATGAGGGAGAAGGAAATGGAGCAGGAACACAACCGCAAGAAAAAGTTGTGTATCCATGTGATCTGACTGAGGAAGAACTCCTCACAATGTGGGATGAGGAGCAAACTGGAAGAGTTGCAAATGACACAGAATATGACATCACACTTGTCAACTGTGATCTTGAGCAATTGCTAGCACAAATTCTAGCAAAGTTAGCATCCACACAACAGGAGGAAGACGAATATGATTTTGATGCTTACTCTGTCTCCTCTACCAGAAGAACCATTCAAAAAGGTGCTACAAGTCTAGCCTCAGCAATTGCACGAGAAGATCAACTGTCAAGTGCACAGTCCATTCCAATGGACATTTATGAAGAAATAGTCTCCGTGCCGAGCTCAAAGGGAAAAGGGAAAAGGGCTATAACTCAGGGGGAGAAAAAAAATATGCCTGTCACATCAGATGTGTTTCTCACTGAAATCCTAGCTTCTCAAGCTTTCCCGAAGGCACAACTTGAGGGGGAGACTCAAGAACCTGCATCTTCTCCAGAACCACAACTGGAACTTCAGGCCCATTTTGAAAATCTTCAAACTATTCTTCTTCAAACGATGGCAACCATGGAAGCAGGATTCAATCAAAAGTTGCAGAATTTTGAAGAGAAGACAGAAAGACAGCTGCAGGGTTTGACAAGTCAGATGAATAAGCTCGAAAAATCAATCGATCTCCACGGGAGAATGTTCCGCACTGAGATAGCCAACATGCCTACATACACACTGGTCAGAACAGACAGAACAGCCTCAAACCTACCTTCCTCTCAAGCTGTACGAGATAATGCTCAGAGGATGGGAAGCAGCAATGAAGAACCTTCTCAAGTGCAGACTGATAAAGAGCCTGATGCTCCTCCGTCCTCTTAAAATTTCCAACATTTTTTTTGGGACACGTCACTACTTTTTGTTCATCAACTCTTTTATCTTTATTTCTTTCTTGATGTTGACAAAAAGGGGGAGAAGTTTGGACAGATTACTCTTTTTCATTTAGACAGGTGACTAAACCTTATTGTTTGCAGGATAAATTTTGAATTGTTTGCAGGATAAACTTTGCTTGCAGAATAAGCTTACCTTGTTCATGCTCTCCTATGAAAATACTTTAATTGCAGGATCTCTAATGATGATTATCTGCAGGAGCAAATATGTGATAATTATTTGAACATTGGTTAAACTTTCTCGTATACACACTTTTTTTTTTAATTTTGAAAATAGAGGTGTTTTGTCACCATCAAAAAGGGGGAGATTGTTATGGAAATTCTCCTTTATTTTGATTCTGACAAAACCTCCGAAAGAAATTGTTTAATGAGATGTGATGCAGGAAGAATGTGTAAGCAGCAGGTGGAGTGATTCCAACTCTGTCGCGCTGACGAAGGGTCAGATGGAAGTGCTCATGACGAAGGGTCAGATGGAAGTGCTCTTGACGAAGGGTCAGATGGAAGTACTCCTGACGAAGGGTCAGATGGAAGCGCTACTAGCGATCTGAACAGCGACAAACGGATCACATCAAACCTCCGTATTACCATTCCGTGCAAACTGATCTAGTAAGAATCAAATTTTCTCTTAAACGAATCTGAAGAAAGATCAGTTCTTGCATTTCCAAAACACGAAGACCCACGTATGGCAGGTTGCTGATCAAGGCATGATTTCCTATGGAAGGTTGTAATATTCGATTGCCCTGACATCCATTCCAATCAATCAAGGGACTTTCTACAATGGGATATTACCTTCTATCAATACTCTGTCGGGAATCAGTACGATCTTACCACACTTATGGAAACTGGAGATTTAGTTGTATGGGCGACTGAATCAGAAGGGTTCAAGATCTTCTTCAACGGTCTACATATCTTCTGAAGATACAGTCTGGTTCAATCACGATTGATGACGTCCAATCAAGGATTGAAAAGCGATCCCTTGGCCGGGAATCCAATGGGTAGTTGGAGGCGGGGAGTATAAAAGGAGAACATGATGGACTGAAGAAGGGGCGCGAATACCAATCCAAAAGTGCAAGTGTAAACCCGTGACTTACCCAATATCATTATCTATACTCAAAATTCTATTCATTGTGAGAATCTGTGAGAGAGATAAACCGAGTAACTGAGCGATTGTATTTCTCTTGATTCCTCATAGTGAAATCCAGCCGATCGGCTGTCATCGTGGGAGAGTGGACGTAGGCTTGATCAAGCCGAACCACTATAAACATCGTGTGCACATTTCTCTTCCCTTAACTCCTTCGTTGTGATTTGATTACTGCGTATTGATATTACTCTGAGATTGCTAATAGAAATCTTTTTATAATTCCGCACGAGATTTCAATTTATCTACCGATTCACCTATTCACCCCCCCTCTAGGTGATAGTGCTAGAACAAACAAAGGTATCATCTGAGGGGGTATCATCTGATGTGCAAATCTAACTTCTGCATGAGCAAAATCATGAAGAACAGCTTCCCTCTTCTCTAGTACCCGACCCAACTCTTAAGAATATTCTTGAGGTAACATCTCCTATTCCTTCTTGTGTCTTTGATGAACCTAATATTTTTGTGTAATATAAATTACCTACTAGGCAAAATCGGGGCAAGCCCCCAAACAGATATTCACCAGATGCTGAAGAGAATAAATCTACATATCTCATTGCAAATTATGTGTCAACCAAAAGGTTGTCAGACCCATTAAAGACGTTCGTATCAAACGTTTCTGCATTTCATATTCTAGAAGGGGTCCATGATGCTCTAAAGGATCCCAAATGGGTTTAAGCGATGGAGGAGGAGATGGCTGCATTGGAGAAAAATGAAACTTGGTAGCTGGTAAATTTGCCTAAGGGAAAGAAGACTGTGTGATGTAAGTGGGTCTTTTCTGTGAAGTATAAAATAGACGGATCCATTGAAAGATACAAGGAAAGACTGGTAGTGAAGGGGTATACGCAAACTTTCTGCATTGATTATCAGGAGACATTGTCTCCTGTTGTTAAACTTAATACTGTGCGAGTCTTGTTATCTCTTGCAGCTAATTTAGACTGGCCATTACACCAGTATGATGTCAAGAATGTATTTCTTCATGGTGATCTTGAAGAAGAGATTTATATGGATGTTCCTCCAAGTTATGATTCATCCTTCCAGCCTAAGGCTGTGTGTAAGTTAAAACGATCATTGTATGGTCTGAAGTAGTCTCCACGAACATGGTTTGGGCGGTTTACTTTGGCGATGAGGAGATATGGGTATTCGTAAATCGACTCAGACCATAAATTATTTCTGAAACGACATCAAGGAAATGTAACAACATTGATTATCTATGTTGACGATATGATTATCACTGGAGATGATCTAGTAGAGATATCTAAGCTCCAAAAGAAACTTTCTGAGAAGTTTGAAATGAAAAATCTTGGGGGATTGAAATACTTCATAGGTATTGAAGTAGCAAGGTCGACAGGGGGAATATTTCTCTCACAAATGAAGTATGTGCTAGATTTATTGGCAGAGGTTGGAATGTTGAACTGCAAACCTGCAGACACACCAATTATTCAGAACCATAGACTTGGGGAGTATCCAAATCAAGTGCCAACGAACAAAGAAAGATATCAAAGGTTAGTTGGCAAACTAATTTAACTATCGCATACGCGTCCTGACATTGCATATGCGGTGGGTGTTGTTAGCTAATTCATGCATGCCCCGAGTGAAGATCACATGAATGCAATGTTGCGTATACTTCGCTAGGGCGAGGTCTGAGATTCTTGAAAAGGAATCATCTTGAGATCGAAGGGTTTATTGATGCAGACTGGGTCGATAGTGCCTATGACAGAAGATCAACATCAGGATACCTTACTTTCGTGGGAGGAAATTTAGTTACTTGGAGAAGCAAGAAATAGAAGGTGGTGGCATTATCAATTGCAGAGGCTGAATTTAGAGGGATGACCAAAGGGCTGTGCGAGCTCTTATGGCTTAAAAGTTGATGTTAGAGATTAGATTCGCTCCGAGAACTGAGATGAAATTATTTTGTGACAACAAAGTAGTGATCGATATTTCCCACAATCCAATTCAACATGACCGTACCAAATATGTTGAAGTGGACAGTCATTTTATCAAGCAAAACTTGGATAATAATGTGATTCAATTTCTGTTTGTTCGATCTGAAGATTAATTGGCAGATATTTTGACGAAGGCGGTATCAAGCAAGATCTTCTACAACTCATTTGGCAAGTTGGGCATTCACGACATTTATGCACCAACTTGGGGGGAAGTGTTAGAATGAGCTGTAAAAGCTATTGTAAGATATTTTAATAGTTGAAGATATGTATTGGTTGTAATTAGCTAGATTAGTGGATATAGATTATAGAATATACCTTTTATGATGCTTTCCTTTATTTGTATATATATACCTCTAGGTCATTGTAAAATATATGATGAACATATACAGAAAATTGAGGAATACAATTTCTTCCTCGAAATCTCTCTGTGTTAACAGCGATCTCGTCTGGAGTATCAGACATCCAAGGTGCTCGAGTTCTTTGGACAACGCAAAGAAAGGATCTGAAGGTGAAGAGAATGACCATTAGGTTGTCTATGTGCTTCTGCATTTGCTTCCGCATCATCGAGTGGTGGGCCGACTTGCGGTTCGAGATCATCGGCTTTCGCTTCCACTGGTCCATGATCTGGTTCTGCTCATGCAGACGGCGTCGGAGTTTAAATACAAATATGTTATGTGGAATTTCAATGAGAATTTGTAAAATGTCATACTTTCAATTTTTTACTCAACGGATTTTACTTAAATGGCACTTTTTATTATGATTGCTAAACATATGTGTATGCGCACTTTTATTCTGTAAGCATGAGCTCCCATCATCCAAGTTACTAACGAGTACCGATAATAATTAGAGTGAGAGATCAGACCAAATCATAATTTAACATTTAGCAAGTGAGAATAAATAGATCCAATAAGAATAGATGTTATAGAAGCGTGGAAATCTAGACGGTTTCATTTTCTTTTAAACCAGATCATTTTTGCAAAGAGTTAATTTTTCCGGATCTGGTTAGCATAATATTCAAGAGAATCTTGAACTTTCCACTTGCTATTAAAATCGTCCACTTCATATCTTGTAGGAAGCTCTTAGTCTAACAGTCTGACAGTACGGTCATTATTTTCTAACCCTACAATGTTCCAATTAATGAGTGATTTATGCAAAACACGTAATGATAATGTATGGATCTACGATTAAAAATATATTGATAGTACTGTCAAACTATCATGCAAGTATTCTCCTATCTTATACTATTAAATTTGGACAATACTTGTCTATTATCTAAAATTTGCATCCTTAGTAAGGTGCGAAACTACCTCTCATATGTCTTCTTCCTGTATCTCCTTGGATTCTATTGTGCGTTGAGTTTTCCCCCACGTGAAGGGAACGACCCTAAGCTAGTGGGTTACCGTCCCCAGTGAACGAAATTACTACTTTTTATATGTAGCTTGACAAGTTTGACTTCTTGGTGCGGTTCTCATTGCCGACTGCTTCGATTATATAAATTAATCGAAGGAAGAGACGATGCATATGGGCAACAAGAAGGCATCTCTGTTTCCTGAGAGGCGTTCTGGTTTTCTTCTCCGTAAGACTTGAAAGCAAAAAATCAAGGGCTGAGTCGGAGCAAAGACAAAATGCATCATCTCTTGTTTGGGCATTCTTTTGCTGAGGTCGTGGCACTAATCCTTCTCCTCGGGCTCGCGTTCTATTTTCTCAATAAGAAGAAAGCTAGCATGCGTGGAAGTGCGGAAGATTCTGACACTGACACATCTGGCTCGTTGGCTGCCCCGACGGGAACTAATTCCGGTGGATCTAGTTCGACTCCGCCAGAATCCGCTAATGATGCATCTAGTTCATCGAACTCACCACCTGGAGACTCTTACGAGGTGTTCTTAAGCTTTAGCGGTAAGGATACTCGACTTGGCTTTACCGATCACCTGTATCATGGGCTCGTCGATGCCAGGATCCACACTTTCAGAGACAACGAGGAGCTCCGCCGAGGCAAGAAGATCGGCGATGATCTTTTTGTGGCCATCAAGAACAGTAAGATCCTGATCCCCATCCTCTCTGTGAATTATGGTACAAGCAGTTGGTGCTTGAATGAATTAGTTCAGATAATGGAGTGCAAGAAGAATCACCCGGAGACTATAGTGTTGCCTATATTCTACAAAGTGGAACCATCTGAGGTGGGACATCTATTCGGGAGTTTTGGAGAAGAATTTCGTAAGCGTGAGAAGCGTTTGTGTAAAAGGAAGGGTTTCGACTCAACCATATTGAAGAGATGGAAGGAAGCACTCGAAAAAGTCAGCTCCTTGAAAGGACACAACGCTACTGGGTAAAAAGTTTCACCAAAACATCCTCTACTTACTTTCAGTTTTTTTTTGGGTTGTCTGAGTTTGGGAGGATGTTTACTAGTAGAATTCCTGCCTGCTTCATTTTCCTTTGTCTAAGGTTTCTATTTCATAAAGAAAACTCGGTAACATTTTATTAGACGTAAAATCCTGTGATGCATGAGTTTTTTTTTAAGAATTACTTTAATGATGTTGACCAATCAAATTTTAGATTTTATTGTAAGGACCCCAGTCACTTCAGTAATATAAGATTTTTCAGATGAATTTTTATTGCTTTATCCAAAGATTTTGTAACATTGTGCCTTTTTTTATTGTTTAAAGTATAAACTACGTTCGACCGAAAAAGAGAGAGAGTATAAACTACGTTAATCTTCAAGGAAAACTTTTCTTATTTCAAATTTATTTGAGATCGATAGTACCACTTATTGGTGGTTCCAATTTGGAGCTCGTAACATCATATACCATAATTCTTTATTTTCCCAAGTTACATTTGTTAAATCCTTAAAGTCGATAATTTGTTATTACAATTATTTTTGCAAAAGAAATATCTGATTGGTAAAATACGATTATTTGTTTGTAACTTTTCAATGCAGTTTCCTATCTTCAAGTTCAACACATAATTTCTATCTCATACATCTACATAAATTGAAGCGTTCTTGTCATTTTGGGGAAAAATTACTCTTCTACTTTCCAATAGAATTAATATCGGATGGACTAAAATCATAGAACATAGACAGTCAAGTGGAAAATAACGTACACATGTTATCTAGAAACACGCCTAGAATTGTCCAAGCGTGTACAGTTGTGCAAATAAGGAGAAAACCCCTCAATTGAATTCCTCTCATATAACTCTCTTAAGACCATGGCATATTGGATTTTTGCTTATTCAACCGCTCTAGAAAGTTTTCAAAGTCGCACCCTCGTCATACGAATATCTGGGAGCAACTAGTGTGAAACAGAATATCAATCCATAACATTTACAATATTCAGAATTCATTAGCCTTATAACTCAAGTTTCTTCCTGTTCAATGCATAATGTTGGCCTAATAATGGTATAAGGCATTCCCAGTTTAGTCTTGGCATATAAGATAATATATCATTCTTAAGAGTTTTGAATTTATGCCTTGATTTATTTACTATTCTATTCCCATTAAATTGGCAATATCGAATTATTGTTAAAATGTACTTGAACTCTTGTGACATTTGACAGGCCTGAGGGAGAGTTGGTGAAATCGATTGTTCAAGAAGTGTTGAGCGAGCTGATTACAAAGTTTGATTTGGATATTCCTGAGAATTTGATCGGAATTGATAGTCAAGTGGAGGAGGTTAAGAAATTTGTAGCTGATAATTCTCGTGCCACCCAACTTGTTGGAATCCATGGAATGGGAGGCATTGGTAAGACAACTCTTGCTAAAGCCATCTATAACCAGCTCTTGAATCAATTTAAGTATCATAGCTTCATTGCCGATATTAGGGAAAAATATAAGAATGGTGTTGAGCACTTGCAGAATAAGTTAATCCATGATATATTGAAGAAAGAAAATCTAGTTCGTGATAAGGATGAAGGGATTAAGCTCCTCTCATCCAAGTTTAAAGGTGAGAAAATATTGATACTTCTTGATGACGTGGATGCTGATGATCACTTGAAGTATTTGGCCGGAAGTCATGATTGGTTTTCTTCAGGAAGTGTGATCATTATTACCACCAGAGATGAGAGTATTCTTGACAAAGCACGTGTGGACTACAAACATGACTACCACGTTATGGATAAGGATAGTTCTTTGATTCTGTTTAGTAGACATGCGTTTCGAAACGACGCTCCTCCAAGTGAATTTGGGAAACTCGCTGATGAAGTTGTGTCCATCACTGGAAGGCTTCCCTTATCTCTTAAAGTTTTAGGTTCATTTTTGTGCGATAAATCGCCAGGGGTATGGGAAGATACGGTAAAACAGTTAAGAAAAGTCCCAGATAAGGAAGTGCAAGAAAGGCTAAAGATCAGTTATGACGCATTAGAGGAGGGACAAAAACAGATATTTTTGGATATCGCTTGTTTTTTCATTGACTCTGACTTGGGAATCGCATCCTACATGTGGGACTCTTGCGACTTTTACCCAAAGAAGGGACTTGAAGTATTGAAATTAAGGTCGCTAATTAAAATTGGAGAGAATTGTGAGCTCAAAATGCATGACCAATTGCGAGATCTTGGTCGAGAAATCGTCCGCCAAGAAGACAAGAAGCCTGGGAATCGCAGCCGACTATGGGACTCCAAGGAAGTCATGAAAGTGCTAGAGGAGCATGAGGTAACTGTTTCTCTTCGTTTGCCCCCTTAGTCCGTGTCTACTGTCAAAGTGATTTTGGTCCTCTGCTTAATTAGTGCTTGCTCTAGTGACCAGAGAACGTTCTAATGTTATTGTCCTTGTGCCTTTCTATTGACGTAATTAGAAAGTAGGAAGTCGCTCTTTCTTAATAAGTATTGCAGCTTATTGAGACCTTTCTCACACTAGTGTACAATATGAAGTTTTTTCCAAGAACGAGGTAATTTAAAATTTATTAGATACTTGATGGGGTATTTTACATTGCAAAAATTTGACTTTATACAATATGAAGTTTTTTTCCAAGAACGAGGTAATTGAAAATTTATTAGATACTTGATGGGGTATTTTACATTGCAAAAATTTGACTTTATATAATTCACTGGGTTACGTCCTTGACACGTGCAACAAATTACTTGACTATGCCACTGTAAACAATAACTGCTTTGGATACATAAATCATACAATTCTAACCTCCAGGTGTTAGGATTAATACAATTGGAGTGTTTGTGGACGCATTTTTCATGAAATTTCAATCATTATACCATAATTGAGAAAAGGAAGGGTAGTTTATTTTATGTTATATTAGATTATGAATTCCTGTTTTACCAGAATTAAGCGTATTTCATGCAATGGCCATTAAAAAGAGAAATGTCTTTACTTTTTTCCACATAAAAAGTCCCAGAGATAAGAACTCTAAAATTCTAGTTTGTATATAATTATGTGTGTGATTGTATTGTATTTGTGAAATTAACCATAGTCTGTATAAAAAGTTATCTTCATGTGTTATCAAAAAGTACAATCAGCTTTTATAATAAAAAAAATGCCGCCTAGACTCGATCGATTATTTTTTACTTATTTTTATTTCTTAATTGTAAACATAGTAATTCACCGGTTATTTTTATTTCTTAAATATAAACCTAATTTATAATTAATATATTAAAATTAAAGTCCATGTTGCTCCCCCCCTCTTAATAATCTACCTTTGGACCACACGAAAACTAAACCGAAATGGTCGGTCCTGTCCTAGAATCAATCACCCCTAATTACTTTTGCACCAAGTACGAAAGGTCGGGCTTGTTTTTTAGATTTGGCCATGAGTATACTCAAATCCTGTCGACCGAATACGGAAAATTAAGAAATTACATACTTGAAGACAAAGAATTTTGATGGCAGATAGGATTTTTTTATATTTTAAGAGAGAAGTAAATCAGGGAAATGACTAATTTGAGTATGATTACTTCTCTTGGAAGTTCTTTCCTTTTGTTATAGCTCCGCTTCTCTTGGATTCCTTTCCGCTGTTGAGATCTAATTCCTTCTCTACTTATGTCATTCTCCATGAAATCTTGCACAACATTGTGGAGTACAATAAAAAGATTTCTAGTTCCGAGAAATCGAAATGGATTTAGAAATCCGTGAAATTTCTTGTATTACTTCTCAATTTCCCATGCATGAATGATTTTGTTTGGTGAAAGCTTTCTGCACATTTGGATTAAAAATATTTCTAGTCTATTTTGATGAAGAAATTATTTGTTCCATAGATTTAAAAATGGATTAGAAACAGCTGTTCTCCCAAAATCAGGAACAGTGCCCAAGGAACTCAGCTATTCCATGAAGCCAAGACTAGCTTCAAATTTCATAATTCTAAAATAAATTTGCATGTTTTATAATAAATTATTTTAAATTAAAGCAAAGTTATTCCATAGGGATTGTTTATCATACTTGAAAATTTAAATATAACTTTTGATGCTAAAAATGATAGAGAGCATAAATATAAATTTTTTGGTTAAGACATAAATATAATTTTTATTTCAAGTTACTATTAATAAAATCAAAATCACATCGGAATATAAATATAACTTCTATCACAGTTGCTCATAATTAGTTATGAATCCAATGGCAAAACAAAAACGAGTACGTATTATCTTAACTGTAAGCAGCAACGTCAAGTAATATACACATAAGAAAAAGGGAAAAGAAACTGACTTTATAATTGTTTTTCGCAATTGTCATAATTGTTACGATAACCATGTCTTTTGTGTGATTATATTTCATTTGGATATCTAATGTGAAAATTATAGAGAGAGAGAAAATATATTTCTATTAGAATTGATCAAATTAACTTTCGATTTTGCACAGTGTAATTTATTTAAATCCTGTGTATTGCTAACTAGTATAGTAATGAAAGTACATTACAAGAAAGAAGAGCGTTAACAAGTCGTTAAGTTCTGCATATGAGCCATTAGACCAGAGTGTAAAAATATGTTTATAATATGCATAAGAAATTATAAACTATTATTCAGAATAAGATAAAACACGAAATACGAGAACATCATAATTTTCTTTAAGATCCAAGTACTTATGGCCAATTTCAAAATCTAAGTAGACATCCTTCACTTTGTTGGCCTATACAGGTTATTGGTAAAGGGAAGGAATCATATGTTCCCTTTGCTAGTCTCTAGAGACACTGATGCATGTTAATAGAGATATGAACAATGACATTAGATTTTCTTCAATTGTATATAAATAGTGTTGATGAATGTTGATTCTTACTTTTAGGGAACAAGAAAGATTGAGGCCATTTCTTCCTCAAAATCCCCTTTTCATCACTATGACAAAATCCTCACGGGCGAACAATTCAAGGAGTTAAAGGACCTGAGGTTTCTTGACGCGACGGGGGCACATTTTGTTGGAGATTTTAAGAACCTAACTAACAAATTAAAATGGCTTCAATGGCAGGCTTGTCCCTCAACTTTTGAAGCAAAAAATTTTGATGCAAAGGAATTAGTTGCACTCGATTTGTCCATTAGCAAGTTATCAGATACATGGCCAGGATGGAATTCCATCAAGGTAAGGTAGAAGAACAAGTCTATTTTTCGTTTCCTTTGCCTTTCGGTTGACTCATATTCACTCTAGGCTAACCTCTCCATGATTATAATATTTCTTATCAGGTGGCAAGGAAGCTAAGATATCTCGACCTTACAGACTGTCAATCCTTAAGAAGAACTTCCTTCCTCTCAGCTTTTGAGAATTTAGAGGTTCTGATCCTCAGTTATTGTCGGAGTATAGTGGAAATTGACTCTTCAATTGGAAACATGAAGAGTTTGGTACTCTTGGACTTGAAGGGATGTGACGAGCTCAAGAGGCTTCCAGCAGAAGTGGGTAAATTAGAAGCATTGGAGCAACTCATTCTAGAGGAATCTGGAGTAGAAGAATTACCAGAGACCATAGGGGATCTGCAGAATCTAGAAATTCTGGATATTAGTTACACTGGGATAAAAGAATTACCCAGTGGCATTGGAAGGTTGAGAAAGCTCCAAGAGTTAGATGCTTCACATTGCAGTGAACTTGGAGGGGTAATTTCAGAAAGCATCCGCAATATTTCTTCCCTGCAATGCCCTAATTTTGATAGATGCGGGAACCGCCAATCGATGCCGGTGCTTCCTTCCAGCCTAACATTTTTGCATGTCACCTGTCGAAGTTACAGATTGCCTTCTCTTTCCAACCTGTCCCATCTCAAGGAGCTACGAGTTGATGGAGAAACTGTACATTCTGCAATATACAACTGCGAGCTCATGGAAACACTAGATGTTTTACAATTTAACCATCTGAGGACATTAAGTGTCATGTGGTGCAAAAATATACCTGAAATTCGAGGTCTTGACGGATTGCAATATTTGGAAAGCTTGAAAATCGCCCATTGTCCTTCAATTAAAAGGCTTGACCTTTCAAAATCCAAGAGTCTGAAGATATTAATAGCTACATATTGCAAAAACTTGGTTGAAATTCGAGGCCTTCATATGTTGGAGTCCTTGGAAGAGATAGATATCTCTCGGTGCGATTCAATTAAGAGGTTGAACCTTCCAAAAGCCAATGGTTTGAAGATATTCAAAGCTATAGAATTCGAAAGCTTGATAGAAATTCAAGGCCTGGAGAGGTTGGATTCTTTGGAAGAGATAGAAATCTCTTTTTGCCATTCTATTCTGACGCTGAAAATTCCAAAATCCACGGGTCTGAAGGCAGTTAAAGCTACTTGGTGCAAAAAATTGGTTGATATTCAAGACCTTGATATGTTGGAGTCCTTGGAAGAGATAGAAATCTATATGTGTGCTTCAATTGAGAGGCTGAACCTTCGAAAATCCAAGGGTCTGAAGGCAATTAACGTTACCTGGTGCCACAACTTGGTTGAAATTCAAGGCCCCGATATATTGAAGTCCTTGGAAGAGATAAATATCTCTATGTGCGCTTCAATTAAGAGGCTGACTCTTCCAAAATGCGAGGGTCTAAAGATATTCAAAGCTACAGCCTGCAAAAGTTTGATTGAAATTCGAGGCCTCGATGAGTTAGAGTCCTTGAAAGAGATAGATATCTCTGGGTGCCATTTTTTTCAAAAACTGTACCTTCCAAAATCCAAGGGTTTGAAAGCAATTAACGCTATCTGGTGCACAAACTTGGTTGAAATTCAAGGCCTCGATACGTTGAAGTCCTTGGAAAAGATAGATATCTCTCAGTGCATTTCAATTAAGAGGCTGAATCTTCCAAAATGTGAGGGTATAAAGATATTCAAAGCTACAGGCTGCAAAAGCTTGATTGAAATTCGAGGCCTTGATGGGTTGGAGTCCTTGAAAGAGATAGATATCTTTGGGTGCCCATTCTATTCAGAAATTGTACCTTCCAAAATCCAAGGGTTTGAAAGCAATTAACATTGCCTGGTGCACAAACTTGGTTGAAATTCAAGGCCCCGATACGTTAAAGTCCTTGGAAGAGATAGAAATCTCTCAGTGCGCTTCAATTAAGAGGCTGAATCTTCCAATGCGAGGCTCTAAAGATATTCAAAGCTATAAATTGCAAAAGCTTGATTGAAATTCGAGGCCTTGATGGCTTGGAGTCCTTGAAAAAGATAGATATCTCTAGTTGCCATTCTATTCATAAATTGTACCTTCCAAAATCCAAGGGTTTGAAGGCAATTAAAGCCTTCGGGTGCAGAAACTTGAT
This sequence comes from Rhodomyrtus psidioides, assembly GCA_021437785.1. Lineage (NCBI taxonomy): Eukaryota > Viridiplantae > Streptophyta > Magnoliopsida > Myrtales > Myrtaceae > Rhodomyrtus > Rhodomyrtus psidioides. The sequence goes on from JAILYB010000030.1 coordinate 4,234,163, forward strand.
TGAAATTCAAGGTCTCAATGGGTTCGAGTCCTTGGAAGATATAGATACCCGTGGGTGTCTTCAATACAAAGGGCCTAAAGGGATTCGCAACCTACACAATGTTATGGATTGATGATTGCAAGTACTTAGCGAAATTCCCGAACTTATCGAAACTTGCGTGATTTACGGACATTGTTCATATCAATTTGTCAGGAGCTTCGGGAGACCCCAGGACTTGAGGAGTCAACATCTCTGAAACGTATTGCAATCTTAGGATGTTCCTCAATCGAGATCTTACCTGGTTTGTACACATGCATCAAATTGATCAGTCTGGTTGTGCTAAACTGTGAGAAGCTGCTTGAGCTTCGAGGGCTCGAGAAATTGGAGAAATTAATGGAATCACTGTTATCCAAATTCTCTCCTTGCATCATATGTGGCAAATGGCCCGTTCTTGAAATAGTGATAAATCTTAGTTCTAGTTAATTCTGGTATTGTTTTGAGTGACGCACATCCATTAATGTCCAAGGGGGATGAGACAAAATAGTTGAGATGATCCGCATATCCTCACAAAGGTACATAAAGCAGGAAAGCTACCTTTTCTCTTTTGAGATCTATAACCCAATTTTCATATGTATGTCCTGTTTGCAACTTCTTATAAGATTTATTACCTCTTCATTGTATTTCCTGGTCGACAGTTATATCGTTTTCTTACTTGAATTCAAGGAATCCGTGGAGAAATATTCCTGGAAGTTAATGTGCGCTTTGGAGAAATGTTTTTTCTCGTTCATCGTGACGGTAATGGAAACAAATCAAAAGGCCTTCTGAGTGCACTATTTGTCGGGTAAGATCCTTCATCATTCAGAATCCATGTTAATTTGATTTGAATCCGGATACCTTAAAGTCCAAGGCAAATAATAGATTAATGTTTTTGTAGAGTTAGCAATGCCATCTGCCATTTACCAGGACTTTTGAGTCAAGCAAATGATCGAGATGGCAGGTATGAAGGAGAATGTCATTCGACATATTCGGCTGTACTGTGAAATGATCCTTTATGTAATGGATATGCTCTAATTAGTGCATTTACTCGCTAAAAACAGAAAGAACACAGGAAGCGTTTTCAAAAGTTTTCTGAGGAAACTTTCCTTTATCCTATATGCCATTTGAATACTGTCCCGCATTCATTTTGACAAGTGAACAACACATCAGTTAAATTCGCTATAAGTTGGATTGAAAGAGTTGAAAATTGGAAATCAACGTTTAGTTTGACAAACACAGTAAACATTGGGTATCATTAGTGGAATCTATTTGGCGTATGGCTGCAAAACTTCTAGGGTAACTAAAGAACAAGCGGTTCTTACTTTGGGAAGCTGCTGTCGTAGTTTGGTTGGAATCGAAGTTTTGCGAGGTTGAGATCTTATTGCAGTAAATTTGATGTCAGATTGATAAGAGGTTGCTGTTCAATACCGAATCTGAAAATGTTTCTGGTGTGCCTTTGACATTGCACTCTATTTGGGATGTTGAAGCTGAATTGGAGCAAAGGATCAGCTATCATAATTCTTGAACATCCGAATTCGGAACCCAGTTGACCACTCATTTCTCAAAAATGAATGGGCATTAATTAATTTGTTGGGTCCCTTGTCAGTATTTCTAGCCAGTCTTTATGTGCTCAGATTGCTTATTATCCCAGCTGCACATTGATTAGACAAGCTTGGTGCACTTACTGTCCTCAAGACTTTTCTTCACCCGTCTTGATTCCATGATTTGCTCTTGTTTTCTTCTCTTTTCTCCTTGAAATGTTACCTGTCAAAATTCTGTTACAGACTTGGACTAAATCTAAAAATGGGTTCAAAGCATCGAGACAAGTCACAGAGATTACATGCCATTTGTGCTTCAAGCAAGGCCACAACTCAAGAAATTGTCCACTGAATCAAGAGAAAAAAGGTAAGGTTCTCTCATTATGTGTTTCTAGTCTCTGATTGTGTCATTTATTTTTTTACTGACTGCATTTCCTTAAGTGAACAGGATGCAGAGATAGTCGGACAGAGAGAAGCCAACCAACTTGTCACAGAGATGCAGCCTCACAATGCCACCACTCAAAGGTACTCGTAACCTTACTGTTGAGAAACAGAGTATGCACTTGAATGGTTACAAGAGACATTTTAACTAGAGCATTGTTTGGTGCTTAACAGCCTGGATGGGCAGGCAGTCGAGTCCTTTCTCTACTAAGAGATATCAACAATGTTGTGGTCAGTGCTAAGAAGGTAGAGTGCGCATCTCGCATATTTATCAGCTTTATGGTAGTAAGTGAGTTGTTGTGTAAAGATTTAAAATTTGATTTGACAGTATGCATTTCTTTTGTCCAGCACCAAAAGGAAAGGCAGTATGGGAAAAAGCAAGAGAAACGGAAGCAAATCGCCGAGCATTTGAAGGACATTGGAAGTGTTGGATCAACATTAACAAAGATCTCCAAGGAGGAGGAAAATCGAACAGAAGTAGCTGTTTAAAGAGTTGGAAGTCTGATATGTGATAGTACCTTCTGTTGGTATGATACTCTCGAATTTAAGATCAAGAGACGGAGTCTGTTGTGCATATTTTTCTGCAAGTGTTTAAGATGAATGAATGATAGCGCTAGGACCACAAGCATTCTGTGCCAATAAAGCATGAAGATGGAGTGCCACTCCCTTTGAATTGTATATTCATCCAAAAAATCACAAGAGGGTGACGCATAACACTGAATATGGAAATCGAAGCCTTGTATTGTATCTTGTAGCCAAAAGGATTCACAGAAAAATATAAGCATTAATACTTGATAATTAATTTTTCTAATACTTTGTTTTAGAGCAGATATAACTATTGTTTATTAGATCGCGAGTGCAAGAGCACTTAAATATTTTTAAAAGGCATTAAGTGTTTCTTGTTAACTAAAGCTCATAATATCATAATGAGAAAATGAAATACGAAACTTTTGCATACAGAATTTTTTGTACAAAATTTTGAAAGTTCAATCTGGCCTCTCAGATGATTGACAATATAGGATCAGATCAATTTCTTTTCATTGATTTAAGAATTGTGGGGGTGTTTATCTAGCGAAAACATAAAAAATTTGAGAAATGTTTCTCCAAAATTGAATGATTGCATCGCTTATAAAAAAATGAGCAAAAAAAATTTCATCCTTCGTATAAATATTTAAATATAAATTATTGTCGACAATGAAAATAACTTTTATGGACTAATTATTTCAAGCGTTATGAGAGCTCATAGAAAAATATTCTTGTATTATTTACTATTTGTGAAACCAAGGGAGCTTAAGATAATAATAATAATTATTATGTACCAGAAGTAGGGTAAAAAGTAGCTCCGAGTTGATTTTGTTGTTTATTTCAATCACGGGCATCTTTTTACGAGACACTTTTTGAATGATTAATTATGTATTTTCATAAAAAAAATTATGAAATAAAAAAGCACGAAATAATTATCCAATGTGTTCCAAATAGATCAAATATTGGAGACAACTTTTGGCTATCAAACTAAAATCTACCAGATAAAAAGTGGGGATACACATGGATATCAGGAGATCTATGATGAATGTAACTTTCTTGTTACTTGATCATGTAGAAAAACATCAAGCTATAATCTAACCTGATCATCCTAAAAGTGAAGAGTGATACAAACAACTCTTGAAAAAAAAAAAATCCTTATAGCTCAGACATCACAGGTGCACCACCACTTGGTTCATGTGATATAGAGGTGGCAAATGGGTGGGTCGGGTCGGGTTTGGGTCGGGTCGAATATGGTCCGACCTATATTGACCCATATTTAACGACCAAAACTCGACCCGACCCGCGACTGACCCATACCAGACCCAACCCGTTTTGACCCATATTACCAAAACACAACAATTTTTTTTAAAAAATAATATTACTAAAATAGATCCCGAAATCGGTTCCAGCCCCGGCCCCAGTCCCGGCCCCGGCCCCCGCCCAATACCCCGGCCTCGGGACCCGGCCCCGGACCCGGATCGGACCCCGGGACTCGGCCCCGGCCCCGGTCCTAGAGCCGAGACCCCGCCCCGGCCCCCGGACTCTGCCCCGGGACCCAACCTCGGACCAGGCCCCGGACCCGTCCCCGGCCCCAACCCCGGCCCAGGCCCCGGGACTCGGACCGGTCCCCGGCCCCTGGACACGGCCCCGGGACCCGAACACGGCCCCGGGCTCGGCCTCGGGACCCGGCCCTGGGACCCAGCCCCGGACCTGGACCCGGCCCCGGGACTCGGCCTCGGTCCCCGGCCTCGGACCCGGACCCGGACCCGGCCTCGGCCTCGGCCCCAGTGTTGACACCTGGTTTTTGGACCAAGTCTTTTTCAGTTTTGTTTTTGAAAAAATCACAAAAATTCATAAAAAGTCAGAAAATTACAAAATCAACTTTGGTGGCCTTGGCCAAGCCCAAGGAACCATTCTTGGCCAAAAAAATAATTTTTCACATTTTTCGTATTTTTTCGTATTTTTAGAAAATAGAAAAATACTTAAAAAATCAAGAAAAATAACATTTGAGGTCACAAAAATATGAAAAAATAGCCAATATTTTTCTTTTTAATCCCTTGTATTTTTGACCTCACAAAAAAAAAATCCAAAATCAGATTCAATCTTAGGTGTTCCTTTGTAGCCCGCACCATTGAATTTGAGAAAAAAAAAATACCAATTGAGTCTTTTGATTTGCAATTTTAGCATTTTCTAGGACCTTGACACTCAATCTAATTGTCCCCTATTCCAATTTGGCCTAATTGCTCGGACAAGTTGTTCAATTGCAAAAATAATTGCATTTTAGCCCTTGAAATTGAGTATAATCGAAATTAATTTCAATTCAAGGACTATCATTATAAATTGAACATGCTACCAAATGGATTTCACCATTTTAAATCGATTGGCATAGGTGGTTTGACCCAATTTGATCATTTACACCCTCAATTGCACAAATCCCCAATTTGCAATTACATGAAAATTTGGGGGTTTTATAGAAATTGATGAAAACTTTTGGGCAAAACCACATTTCTAGATAGAATTCATGCCCTAGAGTCGATTATGAGGTTCAATTGTAAGAATTTCCTACTGATTTGGGTTTAATTTTGAAAAATCCAATTCGGAACCGGTCCAGACCGGTCAGACCGCCGGTCGGACCGGTCAAACCGGTTTGCTACAGTGTCGTCTTCCCCAAAGAGCTCGAGCAGATGAACAGTGACGGACTGAGTTTCAAAGGTCAAATTGAAGGTCAATTCGCGACTAATTGAAAGAGGAATGGTGGGCGTCTTGTTCCTTACCTCAAGACCTGCCGATCAAGACCGCCCCCGTGACAAATGACCGTCGGGCGAGCTCCGGCGAGGTCAGTCAAACTTTCGAACCTACGAAAGTTAACACAAGCAAAAAACAGCCCAAATCCTTGCCAAATTCGTGCGAAATAAAGCTCACCATGGAACCAAAAGGGATGAGACGAAATGCCCATCTTCCCCGACGTCGTTCTGACCTAATTGCACGTGACTACACGTGCCAAACGGAATCAGTTGAAGACCCACCGTTCGGCGCCAAAAATTGAACAAGCTATATAAGCTAACAGGCCTTCGCGAAGGAAGAGGAGGTGGATTCAGTTGCAGAAGGGCGAAACTGAATCGAGAGAGAGAAAGAAAACGCGAGAGAGAGCTCGTTCTCCGACCCTCCGTCGTCGAGAACTTGAGCTCGACTGCAAGGCGCTGGTTGGGCCGTCTCTGGCCAAACCGAAGCTGAAGAAGACCGTCAGAGGTTCGCTTTGAGTGCCAGGAAGCGATCGCCATCAACCGCGCAGCCCAAAACCGCCAGAACAGGTAATCCCGAACTTCGAGCTCAAGCTCTGGTCTTCAATGGCGGACTTTGATTTTGGCTTCAATCTTGGCAATTCCCGTGTGCTTTTCATCCCTTAGACATTACTGACCATACCCTCATCTTGATTTTGCATTGATTTTGTCTGAGCAACTCCAATCGAGTCTTCGAATTTAGCCTTTTTAGCCGACTACTGTTCGTCCTTACCCAGCCGAATCTGGGCCGAGCGAGCTCAATCGGAGCTCGAGGTAAGTCTTCTGAACCTCCGGTGATGCTATTCTGTGATTCAATTGCTATGATTTTGGGTAAATCGTACGATTGAACCTCCATGGCCGTACTCGGCATCTTGCTCGATACTTGCGATTTCGCGAACAACGCACTGTGATACTTGGATATGTTAGATTAGGGACGATCACGAGTCGATTGCCGTCAATTTTGTACAATTTCATCGAAAATCCACCGTTGAATCAACGTCGGAGATCCACAGCCGTTCATTCTGCCGGAGTCGCGAGGTTGAAGACGAAGCTGACGTGGCGCGGTCAACCAGTCAAACTCCTAGTTGGCAGTCGACCATTGGTCCACGTGGCAGTCCAGTCAGTTCGGCCGTTGGAGTTTGTTATTCGAATAAGTAGATCCAACGGCTGAGATTAATCGAACCAAAATTCTAGGGGCCGTTTGATTAATAAATAGAATTATCCGAAAATGGTTTTAAAATAAAAAAATCAAAAATGGGATAAAACGGTGCCGTTTAGTTTAGTTGTGGAGCGGCGTCGTTTAGGATAATATGAATGGATGGCCCAGATCTAGTCTTGGGTTTTAGTCGTGGCCGTAGGATTGAGTAATCAGATCGGACGGTTCTGATCAGGTCTTCAATCAATCTGAACCATAGGATTCGGTAAGTCAATCCAACGATCGTGGGTCAGCCCCATGGTCCATTTGGGACCGTCAGATCAAAACTGAATAATAAAAAAAACAATAAAAAATGCGTGATACGGCGTCGTTTTGACTAAGGGTTCCGCGGGTCCGGGTCTGGGCCGGGTTCCGACCCGAATGGGTCGGGTCGACCCGGTCCAAATCATTTATTTTTTAATAAAAAAAATCGGAAATTGATTTTAAAAATAAAAATAAAAATAAAAAAATCAGAAAAATTTCAGAAAATAAAAAAAAAATGCTAGAAAATGCCAGAAAATTCCAAAAAAAATATGGAAAAATTGGAAAAAAACCTAGACACTCCAGAAATCCCAAAAAATCGAGGATTGACCACAGACAATTGGTCAACCCTATTTTTGGGGTTTCTTATCTGTTCTTCCAAGAATTGACGACAATGCCCTTTAGGGGTAATTCGTCCCTGCTTTGTATTTTGAGATTGGTCGAAAATGCCTAGATTAGGATAGGGCAGTTAGGTGGCGAATCTTTTTGCTGGGATTTTCGAATCTTATCATTCCCGCTGAAATGACGATTTTGCCCCTCATTGGGAAAATTGTCTTTGTTGTCCCAATTGAGTCCCGAAAATTGCTTAAAGTTAGGGTTTGGGTCAGGTGGACGACCAACCCTAACATTTGAGATTTTCAGTTCTCATCTTTGTCCAAAATGACGATTTTATCCTTCTGAGGGTAAAATCATTTTTAAATTCCAAAAAAATTCTGGAAAATCCCGAAAAATAGGAAATGGATTGGATTGATGGCCAATCCTATTTCCTCTGTCCTTTGACTCCCCAATTCACCCAAAATGACGAATTTGCCCTTCTTGAGGTGAATTGTCCCCGAATTGTTCAAAATTACGATTTTGCCCCTCATGGGCAAATCATGCCAAAACCATTCCTAAGCCTTGATTGTCATTTCTCTAGGCTAATAGGGCCTCATTAGTGATGCCATGCTGATTTCATGTGTTTTATCCGCATGTACTGGATCCTTGATTTGCGTACTTATTTCTATTGATTGTGGGTGATAGGCTAGTTTCTCCCACATGCATAAACTCCTAGACTTAGGATCAATACCTCACTCATATGCATGAAATCCTAGGATTAGATAAACCATTCAGCTTAGGTACCGAAAGGGCATCAACTCTAAACGTTGACGTAACTAAGTCCCCGAACCCACTTCTCTGGTCTCCGCAGAATCGAATAGACAGCTCCCAACTATTCGATAGGGTTTCCGATCGTACCCTTCAAGAAACGATTGGTGGCGACTCCTTGACATGTACACTTATCACATGTCACTAGACCACACTGAAGGTCGACTACGTACATCCAGCAGTTGCGATTTGGGTAATGGACCTTGGGAGAGGCCCGCATCCGATCCAGCCAACGATCGGGCGGCCCATTAACCCTTTCCGCCTCGAGAGGGTCGCGACAGACTGGCGACTCCACTGGGGATATGAACCCAGAATCTCTAGTTTCGCGGGTTCTAGAGGACTTAAGCCGATTAAAAAGTTGTTTGATTTATCTCACCTTGTTTCTCGCAGATGCTCTCGAAGATGAGGTATGTACGCTAACCATTGTGTTAGATGTTTTTGCAGATTGGAGAAATAAGGGGTGGAGTGATTGTTGACATTTTTTCTACAGGTTGGAGTTTGGGAATGTATGTTTACTTTACGCACATATTGAAGCGGTGTTTGATACAAACTGCTATGCATGACCTTGCATTGTGATGATCACGACACATCGGACACACTGGCAGTCAAACCCCGACTGCAACCACCCTTAGGTTACCTTAGATAGGGAAAGGATGCGAAAAGGATCTTGTGTTTGATGGCACTTGAGACTTTCGTATTCGTTCCCGCCTACCATCTGCATTGGCGATATCTAACCCTCTTGGGTAGGTATCCTTGGGGAAGGATCTGCCTCATGTAGATCGTGGGAGCCTAAGCCCTAGGTTCCTCACCTGATTTTTTATTCTTTAGAGTATACCCACTTGTCTCATGCGCATGTCTATGGGTGGTTGGTATACCTAAAACCACCCATTAATACAGGGGGCATTCCACATCCCCCAAAACGTGGTTGGTAAGACATTTATTTCTAAAATGTACTTTATTTCCTGCTCCATGATGTGACTCATACATTGCATACATCCATATGCATTCGCATCATGAAGATTACTCAAGTGACTAATGAGAACAACAATGATTATGGGGTAGGATGTCGCTATTCCCTAAGAGCTCGACGGAGTCGGTGACCTTCGAGTACTTGAGAAAGGTTACTCGGCCTGGACCAAACACGAGACTACACTTTACTAGGTTCGTGTATGGTCGGGAACTGACTGGACGTAAGCTAGGGTATGCTGAGGACTGTCAAACCCACTACTACGCTGATAATCTCAGATTCAAGAGACAATCAGACGAAATGATGAGGGATTATCTGGAGATGAAGAGACAACGTTGCAACCAGCTAGCTAGGGAAGTGTACGCCCGCAGGAAGGCTGAATTGTTGGCCAAAGAGAACATACCCATGATCACTTCTTGGGGTAGGAAGAGACGCCCTGCGATCAAGACCAAGCCAAGGCGTATCACAATCAAGAAGGTGGAACCCGAGAAGGCTCCCGAAATCATCATACCCTGGACTAGAAAGTGGCCAGAGGAACTACAACCTCTCGACCGAACCACTGAAGATAACTCCCCTACCCTAGATTAAGGGAGAGTTCCTACCCGACTGTCATGTGGGTAGATTTCTGGAAAAAGAGTGATTTAGATCCTCACATTCCGTTGGCTTTTATGGCTTTCTTGTTTGAAAAACCTCTCTTTACCATTCTTCTATTAGACATCTTGACTGTAATAAGAATACATCCCACGTTGTTCCTTTGATGTATTGACCAATGAAATGTGACATTGATGTTCCCTTTAGTCACTGAGTAAACCTGACTAAATTGCATAATTCACTTCCTTGAAATGCAAATTAGGCTTTGAGTCAGGCTTTCAAGACCTGAAAAAGGGTCCTAATCTCCATTTCTTCAAATTGAACTATGCAATCAAGTTAGCTCATGCATGCTTCATGACATCTGCATATTCATACATTTAAAGTAATTTCTGGCGATTGATCTTTTAAAATCATTTGCATATTTTAGACTTGATGGGAAAGAATGATATTCAAGTGTTCAAGATCCCCCGAGCTGAACTCAAATCATGGTGGGATGGCATGGGCGAAGCCAGCCAGAAGTATGTGGAGTCACGACTAGGATACCTATTGGACTTGCTGAAGATTGAGAGTCCACCTGCCTTCATTCAAGCCATGGCGCTCTACTGGGATCCTACCACCGCTACATTTTGTATGGAAGGACTAGAGATCACCCCCACTATCGAGGAATACAGTGCCGTCATCGGAGTTGAATTCACCCCTACGCTCGTCCGACCCCCTATAGAACTTGAACCCCTGAGCTAGGTGGCTGAATTCCTTGACACAAACCTGAATGAAGTCAAAGCAGATGCGAAAAGCAATTCTGGACGAGTCCCCCTGTCTTTCCTTATAGACCGATGTTCCCGCCTTCCTGCTTCTAAAGGAACCAAATCTGGTAGAGCCTTTATCTTGGCATTCTTTAGCTTTGTGCTATTCCCAATCTCAACTGTCACCTTCGACCCTATCATGGCTATAATAGCTAGGCAAGTCTGTTGTGGGTGGGATTACTCAAACATCCTCCTTGCCGAAACCTTCCTCTCCTTAAATCGTTTCAAGAAAAACAAAAAAGGGAGTCTTTAGAGCTTCTAGTGATCTTCTGTATCTGTGGTTCACATCCCATATCAGACAATTCCACATCCGCATGGGTTTCACTGAAATCAGCCCCAATGCACACCCTCTTAAAACATTTGCTAGAACCCATACACGTGTTCCTAAATTCAACTTCATAGAATGGAAGAACTTCCTCAAAGTCCTAAAACCCGAACAACTCCGATGGCGGCTAAGGTTGCCGACGCTAAGCAAGGTCAGATTGACCTGCAAAGACGAGAGTCCAGTCCCCCTGTTAGGGTTCACGGGCGCAACTGCATACTATCCGAAGAGGGTGATTCGACAGTTTGGAGCACTACAGGAGATCCCTTCTCCACCGCAACCTGATACCTTCTCCTTTGACATACCGAGCAAGACCCTCACAGAAGAGGAGAAGAGACAGTTTGAAGCCAAGGTAGCATCCATCACAAGCTCTTTGAAGAATTCCCAGGCTGAAGGAATAAGTTGGCCAGAAGACATGACTCGTGAAGAGAACATCCATAGAGCTACCACTGAATACATTCAACACTTCAAAGCGATCCGACGAAGCCTTGTCGAACCCTACGTACCCGAATATATCGTGCCGTATGTACCGGGAATAGAACCCTACATACCCGAAGACATGGGATCGCTGCCATATTCAGAGGATGAGGGATCCCAGACTGAAGAAGGGAATCCATGCTGGGATGATGAGGATACCTTAGACCTCAAACGTCCTAGGCTTGAATAAGCTTATTCTGTCCAGTGTAAAATAAGCAAACATTGTGATGCTTTCTCATACATTCTCATTTCTGTTGGATACCTTCTTGATACATGAGCATGAATGTGAACATGTTTTGCAAATGCATAAAAAACTATCGTCAGAAATTACGCTTCTTTTAATTCCATGAGTTCTTGTCGAGAAATGATTAAAAGAACTACTTACATGAGGCTAAGGCTCATAAGGTAGCCCTTTTTCTCATCTACTGACAAGAAACATGCAGCTGAAAGAATTGACTGCCTCTTTTTGCTGAAATAAGCAAAGCACTCACTAGAGGTCTTTTTAAACAGGTACGCTCTCATCACGGAACTACCAACACATTGTTTCCGTACTCGCCTTAAGACAAGAATGGAGCAGCAGGAATTGACTCCGCAGGTAGGCATGTTGGAGTCTCAGATGACCGCCCTGGCAACTATGATGGGTGACATTAAGGCCATGCTGGAGGCCACCCAAGCCAAACAGACAACCGCCCCGAATCAGAACAACTCAGGCCCTTCTACGGTACCCGATGCAGTAGATAGAGAAGTAACAAGAGATACCCAACATACAGAGGAGGATGTCCATGAACCAAACAGCCGTTCACAACCAAAAGCCTCGCCTGTTGTTATCAACCTCGAGAAAGAGGAGAAGGGGAAGCAGACCGTGAAAACTGAAGCAGAGGCTAAAAGGCTAGCCAAAATCTGTTGACACCTGATTTTTGACCATCTATTATTGTGATTTTTATTCTTTAAAATTAATTAAAAATATAAAAAAAAGTCATAAAATTACAAAATCAACTTTGGAAGCCTTGGCCTAGCCTCGGGAACCAATTTCGAACAAAAAATATTTTTTGGTATTTTATAATATTTTTCGAATTTATTTAATTATAAAAATACCCAAAAAATCATAAAAATACCATTCGTGGTCAGAAAAATACACAAAAATATTCAATAATTTTGTTTTAATTTCCACTTCAAGTGTGTCACTTTAAATCTTTAAAATTCGGCTTGGGTATTATGTTCATTCACAAACATAAACCCGAATCGGGCATAAAAAAATCCTTTTCGAGTCTTTTAATTTTTAATTCTCACTTTTTATAAGCTATGACATCGGATTCTAAAGTATTGAAGTGTAATTGGGTCAATTTGCCTCCAATTTGATCAATTTTAGCCAAAAGGGCTTAATTGCACAATTTTCTTTCAATTTAGTCCCCGGTTTCACAATTTTTGAAATTAAATTTCATGCGGGCATACCCATTCAAATTGAACACCTCTACCCTATAGTTTTCATCATGCGGAATCCGTGGGTGGCCTCAATTTTGAATAATTTGATCGTTTAGGCCCTCGATTATGCAAAAATCAATTTCGGATCCTAAGGGCAATTTGGGGTTTTCACTAAATTTCAATCAATTGATTTACGAAAATGCCCATATTTGATAGAAAACATGTCAAGGAGTCCGATTATGGCATCAATTTCATGAAAAGATGTCGATTTTGGGCTCAATTGGGCGAGGATATTCGAACCGGGCCGGTCGGGTCAGGCCCGACCCGACCCGGTCCGAACCGGGCCGGTCGGGTCAGGCCCGACCCGACCCGGTCCGAACCGGGTCTGCAACTCAGTTGCAGACCCGCGCGGCCAGAGGAAAAGGGAAGCAAAGGAGGTGGAGCCGGAGGATTTTTCTAAGGAAAAGTGGGCGACAACAGATCGTGGAAGACATGGGTGGGCATAGATGCTGTTGTTGGTGGACGGTGGGGATGAAAAAAGGCCTGTCGGCCATGAAAAAGAGGGCCGGGAGTGAGCTAGAGCGGGAGCGGACCGAGAGGGAGAAAAAAAGTTCGGGCGAGTTGAGAGGAGAACGAGGCCGGACCGACGTCCAAGACCTTCAAGGGAGCTTCAACGGCCGCTGACGAGTCGAAAATAGGTCGGTATTCCCCCTGAACCTTCACTTTGCCGAAGCACACCATTTGTTCGATAAAATGCCCGAATGAGCTTTATAATTTTCGAGTCTCGGCCGCGCCTTGCTAGACCTCATTTCGTGCGAATCTAGCCTACAAGCTGTTCTATCATCGACTCTAAGCTCGTTTACATGTTTATTTTGCATTAAAACGCGCCGGAACACCGTGGCCGGAGCTCCCCGACGCATACCCGGGCCGATGAGCTCGGTCCGGCGAAGCCAGCGGTCTCCGAGGTCCAAGCGACCTCAGGTAAGCTTCTAGACTACCATTTGATGCTTTGTGAATGACTGAAACTGAGCTTGGTCGATAAAAAATTTTCTGCAAATATCCTCGCCGGCGTCGGTTCGGTGGTCGGCCGTTCGGCCTCTTTCCAGCGTGTCTCATGCCATGTTTTTGATGTATGTTGGTTTGGAGTTAGTGAGGAGTCGATTAGGCTCAAAATCGCGCCTCGAAACCGACGATTTTACGTCGGTTTAGCTGCTCGGTCGTCTTCTCCGGCGTGCCTGGTCGACCGTTGACCAGTCAACGCTGACGTGGCACGCCACGTCAGCGGCCACGTCAGCGGGGTGGGACCGGTCCGGGTTTAAAATAAAACGCCCAGATCGGACGGCCGTGGCTTCGCCACGTGTCGCGATCTGGGATTTTTAGAAAATTAAAAAAGATTTTCAGATTTACTAAATGATTTTCGAAAATATAAAAAATATTTTGATCCGACGGTGGATATTGTGCCAAGCGGCACTCTGATGACCGTTCGATCTGACCTAGGATCGGACGTGCCAGAGGAGGCCGCGTGGCACGATCTGATCCGTCGGATGGGTTGATTTTTCGGAAATAATAAAGAAATCGGCTGCTGATCGTACGCCCAGTGTTTCGCCACGTGGCGCGTTGTGGACCGTCCGATCCCGGGATTTTCGATTAAAGTATAAAAAATGAATAAAAAATTGAAAATTGATTAAAAATTGAAAAGTGGCGAAACGGCGCCGTTTTGGTCGTGGGCGGGCCGGGCCTGGGTCGCGGGTCCGGTTCGTGGGCCGGGTCCAACCCGGCCCGAAAAATATTTTAAATATTAAATAAAATAATAATAAAAAAATCTTAAAAATCAATAAAAAATAGAAAATCATAAAATATTCAGAAAAATTCTAAAAAATTCCAGAAAATAAGAAATGGCCACAAACAACTGGCCAAGACTCATTCCGGGTGTTTCGAACCCCGACCCTTCTTAAAGTGACGATTTCGCCCTTTGGGCGAATCGTCTTCCAAAAATTGATTGTGATTGATAGGAATAGTCGTCCAATCTACATGAAACCCTGAATCAAACCTACCCCACCCAAACTTGCGCCTGCATGAACTCTTAATCAGGAAAAATCACTCGCGTTAGGTACCGAAAGGGCGTTGGCAATGACATCAGCGTAACCAAGTCCCCGAACCCAAAATCTCTGGTTCCGCAGAACTAATCGATCTCTCCCAATCGGTCAGTAAGGTTTCCGGTCTACCCTCCAAGAAAGACCGGTGGCGACTCCAAATCCATGCACAATTTGCACATGCCACCACGACCACACTGAAGGTCGAAAGCGATCGACTCTTATCGTCGAATCATTCGAAGAATACTCCCGCTGCGATTTGGTATGGGCCTGGGAGGGCCCGCGCCGATCAAAGACCCGCGATCGGTAATCCATTAGCCGCGTCCGCTTTCGGACGGGTCGCGACAGCTGGCGACTCCGCTGGGGACTGTTGCTCTAGAACATATGATTCTAGACCTCATGTGGACTTAGGCCGTAATTAAAACCCTGAGTGATTTTTCTAACCATGCAGGCGCTCTTGAAGGTGAGGTAAGTCCGCTTATGGTAGGTGTTATATGTTTTTGCAGATTGGAGAAATAAGGGGTGTAGTCCGTGATTAACATTGTCTTATGCAGGTTGGAGGTAGGAATGTATGTTGTGTGGATGATTTGAAGTGCTGATTGATAAACTGTTGTGCATGACTTGCATTGTGATGATCACGACACGTGGACACACACAACCGCGCGTAAAACCCCGGGCGCCGCCTTTAGGAACACAATAGAAGGAATTGAAAATGGAATCTCCGTGAGGAAAAACACGGGGTAATCCACTTTTCAATTCCGCTCACTTCGAACTATGGATCGAGTCCCAATGCAACGATAGCTGTGCAATGGAATCGGCTCTTTCTAGAACTCGAGGTGGGAACCTTAACCTTAGGTGCCAAACCCTCTGATTTTTAGAAGTTTACCATCACTTGTTTCATGCGCATGTCTTTGGGCGGTTGGTACACCTAAAACTGCACATAAGTCGACGAGTTGGGTTGGTAAGACTCTCTATCCCCCCAAATCTATCACTGTTCATATAAATATAGGCATTTCATTCATTGCATTCTGGTGATTAGATTAAATGCCATTTCGAGGATAGATATGTGCGTTTGTCCCTAACGTCCTTGATAGAAGACGAGGAGGGTGATATCCCACGACGAACACCGAGTGTGCGATAAGGAGCATACTATGGACATTATTGAGGTATCATCCAATGAAGATGACGAGTTGGGGCAAGTGATCCTGAAGGCACAGATCAAAACTGGGGCATCCTTAAGCGTTAGGATCACATTCCTTTATGTCATTTTCCATTACTAGTCCTCTTGTATAGGGTTTATTTTTACTGAGGTTTTCTCTATCTCACCCCTTAGAGCGATTGTATTAGGGATCTATTGGTGTATACATTCAGATGGAACTTGGTTGTATTTCTTTTAACGGGTCATTGGAATGTGATAGTGGCATTTTTTCTAATCATCCGAATACTCCCAAGTCAAGTTTATAATTCCTTTAGAGGAAATTAAAATTGGAAGTCTTGCACGACCTTTTGGTCGTGTGAGGTAATCCAACCCCAATTTCGCTAGAAGGAACTACACACTTGAATTGGTTCATGCATGTTGTACACCACTGGTAATTCACGATAATTGATCAAGAATATCAGCGTAGTTTCAAATTTAATGACGAGATAGATGTCCAAACTACTTTCGTTCTTAGCGAACGACCTTAATTTGGATGCCATATCTTCAATTGAATTTAAAACACGTTATTATGTCTTGCACTTTTGAGTAATTCATTCCTCTCGAAATTAATCAAAAGCGATTATCGTGAATTACATTCCTTTCAATAGTATGCTTTCTTTCGAAGAATATCGATAAAAACTTTTCGCACAAGATTAAAACCCTTGTAAAAGTTCTTGTCCTTATTAATCACGAGCAAGCATAAGATTGAAAGGGGTCTATGCTTTCTTTTTCAGATTATTCCTTCTGACTCGGTCTTTTCATTTGCAGGTGAAAAACAAGTAGTATAGAGAAATCTTTTCTTGGACAAATCTGCAACTATTCTTCCATCTGATCATGAGCGAGTTATAAAATCAGGACGTATTTGCTCGGCTTATTGATATTATGGTTCGGCTCACCCAAGTTGAAGATGTTTGGATGCTCGAAGAAATGAACCATACAGAAGTTAAAACACACACACGAGAACTTTCATTTATTTTGCTCAGCGGAGGGTTTTCAGAAGCAGGTCATACAATTCGGGGTGGAAAAGTAAAGCCAAAGTGAGCCCTGATTAACGACACAAAGGATCCCAACTGACCCTCCATGTTATTAATGCTCTGCTCATACTCCCAACTCCGCATGTTGTGGTCGGCAAGCCTGAGGAGAAGACTTCTGCATTCTCCCTTAACTTCGGCGACCTTGGCCTCGTGTTCTTCGGTGACTATTTCCAGGTCCCGAACCAGTCCATTCCCGCGAGCTATGTCCACGGTTATCTTGTCGAGCCGTTCTTCCTGCCAGTCGCTCTGAAGCCTCAACAGGACGTTGCGGCGGTCATGCTCGCCGGTGGTCAGGGATATGGCCAATTGATCCACCAGATTTCTCCTCTCGCGAAGCAACGTCGCGACCCGCTCATTAGCAAACTCGACGGCCTTTTTGTAACTATCAACCAGATAGTTGGTCAGCACCAAATGATCAGATCGATCCTCATAACGAGCCCGCAAGACGCGAGCCACGAGAACCTCCCGATTAGCAACACGATAGGCCTCTAAGGAGTGTGCAAAGAGAGTCGGGAAAGTTCTATATTCCCTCCCCAGTGTAGTACCTTCGAGAGAAGTGGTATCAAGGTCCTCGAGCAGGACACAGATTGCATCCTCGGTTGCAGAATGATCGGTTATGTGCGCGTAACCGCGACCCAGTAGGTTATAAAGCTTTTCCCACTGGGCCAAGACATCAGTCGAAAAAGTACGTACGGGAGAGGAGGCCATTTGCGTTGGGTTGGCTTGAGAATAAGACGAGTCTAATAGAGAGATTAGAAGGAAGAAGCTGATTATGCGAAAACGCTAACCTGCCATACGTTAATTCCTCATTTTATAGCAACTCGAGGATGATGAAGGGTCTCAGTAATAATGCTGGTGGAGCCCAGTTATGGGGTAAAGCAGGAGGTCCCCTCACGAGAACCATTGGATTCGTTTCGGTCCGCGATTTCCGGCTCATCAATTAAAAGATGTAAAAGATTTGTCGGGATCACCATTATTAGAGTTAGGTGGGAGGTAAGCGCAACTATCGAAGAGAGCCCTAACAGGATTTGGCAGTCCCATCACGTTGAAAAGCTAAGCGAGAAATTCAAGGTCTTGAGGGGGAACGTTTGCCTAATGATGCTTGAAGAGCGTCTCCTGAACATGCAAAGTCACTCGAAGAAAACTTTATAGGGAGTGAGCATACATGAGAGAGTGGAGAACTCTGAGTGGGCAAGAACCAATCAAACATTTCTCAATCCAACATATTTAAGAGGTTACTGTCAGCTGCTAGAGGCGACTGACTCAAAAATCTCAGAAATTGAACCACAGAGGGATCTCGAAGATTCCAAGATCAAGTCTAACGCCAAAACCATGGAGCCCAACACTTCCGGCAACGGAAATCAAAATCACGGCGACGACGACAACGACATCCACGATGCTCAACTCGGGAAAAGAAGACGTCCTCACCAATACTCTCAGGAGGAAACCCAAATGTTGGAAACCCTCTTCAGTAAAAGCCATTACATGAAAAAGAAGTGGAGAATTGAATTGAGCCGGGAGTTGGGGATTAATCAGTCGAAGATCCAGTTTTGGTTTCAAAATAGGAGATCCAAATCGAAGGCCCAACGCAAACGTCAGGTGGTCGAGATTTTAAAGGAAGAAAACCAAAAGCTGCGAACAAAAAACATGAGGTATGAAGAAGCTCTCAATATTACCGTTTGCCCTCATTGCGATAACCCCATCGCCCTCGGTAAGATATTCCCCGATAAGCCTCACGCGATGATTGAAGACGTTCATTTACCACCCTACTCCCTCGGGGCATCTCCCGCTCAACCAGATTTTGCCGGAGTCACGCATGAGCAGGATGATCCTACGAAGATGATACAAATGCCTTGCATCGCTTTGACTGGAGTTACAGTTTCAAGGAGCTGGATGTTACCGCCGACCAGCTCAAAGCATATCAGCCTCATGCACAACAATTTTCGATAGGGTCGGGTCCTGCTGGAGATGAGTTAATCAGTCGTCAAGCCATCGATGCAATTTTGGGCCACGATAAGAGGAGGTTCGCTTGGCCCCCTGAACTGCATTCCAGATTCCTAGACGTGGTTCACCAAATGGGGATCGATTCAGCAACTCCGACGCGCATATTTAAGGCCATGAATGTACCGGGGCTTAGTAAGGAACTGGTCAGGAATCACCTTGCTGCCTACAAAAAGCTATTAAAACAGCGTCGAGCGGAGCTAAACCGGGAGGAATCCGTCTCGAGCTCAAAAACTAGGGGCGACCGCCATTGTAATGCTCAGGTATCAAGAGATACCCGGCCAAATCTAAGCATCAATCAAGCTAGCAACCCGACCACCGGCGAACTGAAAGATGATCAGAATGTCCTTCTGGGCCATTTCAACACTTTTCAAGAGCACGTGTCACAAGTACTGCGAGTGCGCACTCCTCCATTCGAGCAGCAGTCGGTTGGTGCTCTGCCTGCCGCTAGTCAACCCACAACAGACGATTTCTTCGATGAGGGGCTCGATGCCTTGTTCAATCAGTGGGAAGCTGGCGTGCTTGGACAGCCATGATCTAGCACCTGACTCGGGGCACGATGGGTTGGTCGCTACGATCACCCATGGAAAGAAGAGCATGTTCACGAGTGGATCACTCTTTTTATCCATTGTAAAGTTCATATGGGAACATTTTTCTTTAATGGCTATAGTTAATTATGTATGAAAACCAACGCTATCGACGAACATCGTCATACTCAGTTGCGATGATCCCTTGTTAGATTAAGTCTGAAACCAGGGGCGGTCTTTAAATTTTGAGTGGCCACGAACTCATTCCTCACCAAGCGCCCGGGATGCTGAAATGAAGAGTAACAGCATGCACAGGGAAAATGCCACTTTCGTTTGAACGATGAAAAGGGGTTGAGAGAAGATCATAGCGTTAATTCCCATGGAGCTAAATGAATTAAACGGAGTCATTAATTGCGGGTCCACCGCTGCTCCCACGTTCTCGGGCCTTGCAAATCATAAAAGGCACCGAAAGATTGTAGACCCACCACTTTGAAGACTGAATTAGGGGACGAGCGCAATACTCGATGAAACCGAATCAATGCAAGAGAGTTTGTGATCCTATCACGAGGAAAAAGAAAGGGGAATACAGACGATGAGTAATTGCAGGGTCTCGGGAGGAGCGCTTGCTTGCTGGTCTTCATATGCAGCCTGAAGGATGGTTCTAGGACACGCACAATCACTTGAGAAAATTTCTAGAGTGAGCAAACACGTAAGAACGAATTGAGAAAGCTGAGTGAACTAGATCAGCCCGGGATACTCCGATCCATCATGTTTAAAAGCTATTCCCATCTGCTAGAAACGCCCGACCTGGACATTTTTGAGCACGAACTGCTGGGAGACTTTGAAGATCCTGGAGCTGAACCCTGCCCGAAGGCCATGGAGACTGACTCCTCCAGCGATGAAATTCTAGGTTTCAGCTACGAAGAAGGAGTATACAATGATGACCGGAGTCGGAAAAGGAAGCAACTACAACGCCACACTCCAGGCCAAATCCGAGAGCTCGAAGCTTTCTTCAATGAATGCCCCACTCCAAGCAAACAACAGAAAATGGAGTTGAGCCGAAAGATAGGATTGGAGCTTTCGAAGGTCAAGTTTTGGTTCGCCAACAAACGAACCCGGGTGAAACAGCAATACGCAGACCATGAGTTACTGGTCCTGAAGGAGGAAAATGAGAGGCTTCAAGCTGAAAGCGCGAGATATAAGGAAGCTCTGACCAAGGCCACCTGCCTTAATTGTGGTAATCCTGTTGTCCTCGGCGAGGTGTTCCTCGATGAACCATCCCTGTTGACGAATAACGCTCAGCTGTTACTGTATTCTCCACAGCATTTTCCGACACAGCCAGATACCGCCGGAGATCTGCATGAGCAAGTCAACACTATAGGATCAACACCAACATCCTCTGAGAAATGGGATATGAATCATCACAGGGGGAGTTCTCTCAATGACGAACTCGCTGTCGCAGCCAGCCAATCCAAAGTCGGTGAGTCCCTCCCTGGACAACTTTTGAAACGACTAGATCCCGTAGAGAATAGCTACCGAAGTATTGACGATATTTTGGGTGATAAGAGAACAAGGTTTTATTGGACCTATGAACTTCACACCAAATTTGTTGATGTAATTCGAGAGCTGGGAGTTGATTCGGCTAGCCCACTACGCATACTCGAGATTATGAATGTGCCGGGGCTCTCTAGAATTAACGTTGAGTCTCACCTCAAGTACTATAGGAGATTGCTAAGGGATGGAAGGATAGCGTTAAACCATCATAAAGCCAGTTGGAGCTCAAGTGCTGGGCAGAATTACAACCATGATGATTGGAGAGCCAAGAGCACCCAACCGTGTTTCAGCAATGACGGGACTAGCAGTCGTGTCAGCGACTCCTCTAACCCAAATCAGAATGCTCCGCCGAACTATCTCAATACTCCTCAAGAGTATATGCCACAGTTCCAGCATATAGAGATTCCTCAGTTTGAGCGCGAATCAGTCATTAATGCTGTCCCTGAAGCGGATCTGGCATTGCTAGAGAGTGCACATATGGACCTGCCGGTCATTGGAGGAAGTTCCAATTCGAGGGGTCAAATTGCTCACGGCGAGAGCAAAGAGAGGAATCCCTCGCCTGCAGTCGACGACACCCAATCTGGGCACCAAGGGCTAGAAAGAACAGGTGATTTCCTTGATGAGGAGCTGGACACTTGGATCAATACTCTTCAGGAATGTATGTCTCAACCCCAACAGGGCAATGATGAAGGTTCCAGCTCAAAGACTCACATCCCTCACAACGAAGGCAATGAAAGAAATCTGCCCCCAACAATCGTTGACACCCAACTTGAACATCAATGGCTCGAAGACCCGAGCAATTTCCTTGGCGATGAGTTCAATCTTTGGTTCGATCAATTTGGAGCCGGAGGACCATCGCAGTGGTGACGCAAGGCCGGTGATCAAACGTTTGATGCAAGGCATGGCTACTCGATGAAAAATGCTTAGAGGAGAGGGGTTGAATACTCCTATTGAATATGTTGTTGATCGCACTGTAAGGTTCCCACGGGAACATCTTTCATTAATATCTAGAACTAATTGCGCGTGAGTGTCAACATCAACCTTTGAGCATCTTCAAGCCGAGGGCCTTGGATTAATCACTTAATCCGTGGAGCAAGTTCCATGAACAATGACTATCACCCGCGGAGCATAATGGGATCTACCCCTTCAATACGAAATATGTTTGGCCGCGAAGCCACCTATTTGGTAAAACGATGTATCGTTCCTAAACGATCTTCAATTGAATACCGAAGTAATGTCTCCTTTCTTTCCCTTCTCAGGTGATAAACGTGGATAAATCACTCAAGGAGCCATTTGTTCGAATAACAGAACAGACGTTGCCCAACCGGGGGCAGCTGAACCATTAATGTTGCAAATATTCCAAGCATGGATAGACGGATTTGATAGACGTTGTTCATATCAATACGCAACATCAGAACGGGATGAGAGCCAAGAGTAAAGTTGTATTGTCCCAATTTGTCTTGAATTTGAGAATATGAATTGATACTCATTGTTTATCCTTGACAGGGGAATCGCCTTGGAAGCGAACAGGTTTTTACATCCCATGTACTACTCATTAGAGTACATGACCAAGGGTAGGATGTATCGTTTCGATTTTTGAAAAATTCGTGAACCTACAATGATATGCTTCTTTTACATTTGCAGGGATCCGCAGCTGCGACGGACAGGTAAGTATCCCTTTTCCCAGTTAGCTGGAGAAAAAAAAATGTCAGAATCCTCTCAGCCGGCATAAAGATTTTCCAATGCATCGATATTCATGATTTAAATCGGGAGGTTACCTGAAGCATGAATAGAACATGCACGGTACATCACAAAATCCCCTCGACGGATAAATTTTGGAGAAAAAAATGAATTTTTCCAAATATGATTATTTTTCAAACCATTCAAAAGGATGTTTCCTCAAAAGAGAGGCAAGCTCAAATCCAAACACATCCTACATACACTTGAGAGATGAGTGGAGCGAGTCAAATAGTAAAATCCGGACCTACGGAGGTAGGGACCATTCGCAGCGATTACATGGATTAGGACGACGGAGGCGTTCGTTTCATATCATAAACACTACAGGTGACCGTTGACAACCCATTTGAACGGCAGTTTTCATTCTTAACCCTGTCAAGAACCACCCCACACCGGGGCAAAAAGGAAGTGAGTCCAGCGGCATCAGGAGAAAATGGTTAGAAATTTTCTTGCTCGGACTAACATTAATCTTTGTGTGTTGTTTATATGGTAATCCAAGTGCCATAGGATGACGAGAAGCATTCATTTCTCTATCACACACACTGAATCCTTTGCACAGCCAACTTGAGCCTGCAAATTCATTTCATGAACCCATTGGTGACCATTCCAAAACGAATGCAGCACCCCTTCAAAAATGGAAGAGTTCAAGACTCAGGGATTACGAAGAAGATTCCCGGGCTGATATTTAAAGCATGTTTAGACTTTTAGACATATGTCTAACACGATCCCATAAAGATGAGAAAAAGTGGGATTTCAAAAATGAATGAGAAAAATCCACAGCATCGAGAAAAAGCAAAGTGCCTGGTAAAAGCAAGGCCGATGCTCACATAAGCTGTTTGATTGATCCCCAATGAAGCCTCGTGGGGAAGAGAGAAAAACCTCTAAAGGAGCCAAATCCAAAAGGCTGCTCCCCGAATGCTATTAAGCACAGAACGAAGACATAGAGAGAGTCGGTCTCTGAATGCAACAAGAGACGCTCTTTAAAGAGCTGGTGCACACCGCAAGATAGGTTGCGCGCCTCAAAGGCTAAAGATGCAGAATGGAAAGGACAGGTGGTAAATCAGCAATGATCACCAATGTCAAACCCGTCACGAATTCTGGGCCAAAAACAAGCCTTTTTCGGTCCCCAATCCTACCAATGTTACAACGCTGAAACAGTCTTCTCTGACTAAGACACTTGGGTTAACATATAGCTTAGCTCGAACAGGTACGGGCAAGACTATTCTTTCTCATTTTGCAGGGTTCTCGACTTGTAAACCCGGAGCAGATGGTGAAAACTTTCATTCAATGGCCTCGACTCCAAGCGGGTCCCCCTTGAAAACCAATATCCAAGCCCAACATTGCGGTCCCGTGGAAGACCTCCCGACCGATCAAAATGTATGCGCTGCGAATGAGCCTAAAACCTAGGCACAGGTTAGTAGGGAATTGAGTGTATCCCCTATAAAAACAAATATCTCAAAACAGGTGAGAAGACCTCATTGTCGAGAAATATTCCAATTGATGTTTTGAACAAACTCCTTTTTGGAATCTTCAAATTGTTGGATCCAGATTTTCCGTACAAGGGATTTGTGATCACATTTGCATGTTGCAAGAATGTTTTGGATAACCTCCAGCATCAAAATGCACATCTTATGACTAAAACTTAAGTCATAAAATTTTGTCAATTGGACAATTGCTGTCTTCTCAAAGATTACCAATATTTTCATGGGGAAGAGAAACCTTTAAAAAAAAAATCCTAGCATGACGTGGAGAACCATCGTCCTAGGATCCCTTTTCAAAATATCAAACAGTCTCATCGGACGTGGAGAACCCTCGTCATGAGACCCCTCTTCAAAAATTTAGGCAGTCTCATCGGACGTGGAGAACCCTCGTCATGAGACCCCCTTTTTAAAAGAAAAATTTAAGCAGTCTCATCGGACGTGGAGAACCCTCGTCATGAGACCCCTTTTCAAAGCAACTAAAGGTAGATACCGCCTGAAGGGTCAACACAAGGTAGAAACCGCCTGAAGGGTCAACTCAAGGTAGATACCGCCTGAAGGGTCAATTCAAGGTAGATACCGCCTGAAGGATTTTCTGTGACGAGTCCTAGGCATCTTCTTGAAAGTTGTCGCAACCGGCATCATCCGACAGGTGAGCTTCAGGTAAGCCTCTCTCACTCCGGCCCATGTTCGAATTGCAAGAGTAAACCGATGATTAATTTGAGCATTCATCAAAAGACTTAAGGGTCCGATGTCATAGCATTTCTTTTCCCCAATCGAGTCGGTTAAGATTCAGGTGCCACCTTGTCTTTGAGAGAAACCTCTAACGAGATTCCTCTCAAAGAGGGGCAGCTGTTGACACCTGATTTTTGACCATCTATTATTGTGATTTTTATTCTTTAAAATTAATTAAAAATATCAAAAAAAAGTCATAAAATTACAAAATCAACTTTGGAAGCCTTGGCCTAGCCTCGGGAACCAATTTCGAACAAAAAATATTTTTTGGTATTTTATAATATTTTTCGAATTTATTTAATTATAAAAATACCCAAAAAATCAGAAAAATAACATTCGTGGTCAGAAAAATACACAAAAATATTCAATAATTTTGTTTTAATTTCCACTTCAAGTGTGTCACTTTAAATCTTTAAAATTCGGCTTGGGTATTATGTTCATTCACAAACATAAACCCGAATCGGGCATAAAAAAATCCTTTTCGAGTCTTTTAATTTTCAATTCTCACTTTTTATAAGCTATGACATCGGATTCTAAAGTATTGAAGTGCAATTGGGTCAATTTGCCCTCCAATTTGATCAATTTTTATCCAAAAGGGCTTAATTGCACAACTTTCTTTCAATTTAGTCCCCGGTTTCACAATTTTTGAAATTAAATTTCATGCGGGCATACCCATTCAAATTGAACACCTCTACCCTATAGTTTTCATCATGCGGAATCCGTGGGTGGCCTCAATTTTGAATAATTTGATCGTTTAGGCCCTCGATTATGCAAAAATCAATTTCGGATCCTAAGGGCAATTTGGGGTTTTCACTAAATTTCAATCAATTGATTTACGAAAATGCCCATATTTGATAGAAAACATGTCAAGGAGTCCGATTATGGCATCAATTTCATGAAAAGATGTCGATTTTGGGCTCAATTGGGCGAGGATATTCGAACCGGGCCGGTCAGGTCAGGCCCGACCCGACCCGGTCCGAACCGGGTCTGCAACTCAGTTGCAGACCCGCGCGACCAGAGGAAAAGGGAAGCAAAGGAGGTGGAGCCGGAGGATTTTTCTAAGGAAAAGTGGGCGACAACAGATCGTGGAAGACATGGGTGGGCATAGATGCTGTTGTTGGTAGACGGTGGGGATGAAAAAAGGCCTGTCGGCCATGAAAAAGAGGGCCGAGAGTGAGCTAGAGCGGGAGCGGACCGAGAGGGAGAAAAAAAGTTCGGGCGAGTTGAGAGGAGAACGAGGCTGGACCGACGTCCAAGACCTTCAAGGGAGCTTCACCGGAGCTTCAACGGCCGCTGACGAGTCGAAAATAGGTCGGTATTCCCCCTGAACCTTCACTTTGCCGAAGCACACCATTTGTTCGATAAAATGCCCGAATGAGCTTTATAATTTTCGAGTCTCGGCCGCGCCTTGCTAGACCTCATTTCGTGCGAATCTAGCCTACAAGCTGTTCTATCATCGACTCTAAGCTCGTTTACGTGTTTATTTTGCATTAAAACGCGCCGGAACACCGTGGCCGGAGCTCCCCGACGCATACCCGGGCCGATGAGCTCGGTCCGGCGAAGCCAGCGGTCTTTGAGGTCCAAGCGACCTCAGGTAAGCTTCTAGACTACCATTTGATGCTTTGTGAACGACTGAAACTAAGCTTGGTCGATAAAAAAATTTCTGCAAATATCCTCGCCGGCGTCGGTTCGGTGGTCGGCCGTTCGGCCTCTTTCCAGCGTGTCTCATGCCATGTTTTTGATGTATGTTGGTTTGGAGTTAGTGAGGAGTCGATTAGGCTCAAAATCGCGCCTCGAAACCGACGATTTTACGTCGGTTTAGCGGCTCCGGCGAGAATCGCCGGCGCCGGTCGTCTTCTCCGGCGTGCCTGGTCGACCGTTGACCCGTCAACGCTGACGTGGCACGCCACGTCAGCGGCCACGTCAGTGGGGTGGGACCGGTCCGGGTTTAAAATAAAACGCCCAGATCGGACGGCCGTGGCTTCGCCACGTGTCGCGATCTGGGATTTTTAGAAAATTAAAAAAGATTTTCAGATTTACTAAATGATTTTCGAAAATATAAAAAATATTTTGATCCGACGGTGGATATTGTGCCAAGCGGCACTCTGATGACCGTTCGATCTGACCTAGGATCGGACGTGCCAGAGGAGGCCGCGTGGCACGATCTGATCCGTCGGATGGGTTGATTTTTCGGAAATAATAAAGAAATCGGCTGCTGATCGTACGCCCAGTGTTTCGCCACGTGGCGCGTTGTGGACCGTCTGATCCCGGGATTTTCGATTAAAGTATAAAAAATGAATAAAAAATTGAAAATTGATTAAAAATTGAAAAGTGGCGAAACGGCGCCGTTTTGGTCGTGGGCGGGCCGGGCCTGGGTCGCGGGTCCGTTTCGTGGGCCGGGTCCAACCCGGCCCGGAAAATATTTTAAATATTAAATAAAATAATAATAAAAAAATCTTAAAAATCAATAAAAAATAGAAAATCATAAAAAATTCAAAAAAATTCGGAAAATTCAGAAAAATTCTAAAAAATTCCAGAAAATAGGAAATGGCCACAAACAACTGGCCAAGACTCATTCCGGGTGTTTCGAACCCCGACCCTTCTTAAAGTGACGATTTCGCCGTTTGGGCGAATCGTCTTCCAAAAATTGATTGTGATTGATAGGAATAGTCGTCCAATCTGCATGAAACCCTGAATCAAACCTACCCCACCCAAACTTGCGCCTGCATGAACTCTTAATTAGGAAAAATCACTCGCGTTAGGTACCGAAATGGCGTTGGTAATGACATCAGCGTAACCAAGTCCCCGAACCCAAAATCTCTGGTTCCGCAGAACTGATCGATCTCTCCCAATCGGTCAGTAAGGTTTCCGGTCTACCCTCCAAGAAAGACCGGTGGCAACTCCAAATGCATGTACAATTTGCACATGCCACCACGACCACACTGAAGGTCGAAAGCGATCGACTCTTATCGTCGAATCCTTCGAAGAATACTCCCGCCGCGATTTGGTATGGGCCTGGGAGGGCCCGCGCCGATCAAAGACCCGCGATCGGTAATCCATTAGCCGCGTCCGCTTTCGGACGGGTCGCGACAAAATCGAAGAATGCTTGAGCAGTCAAGGTTACGAGTTAGCCCGCTTCGACAAGATATCTCCTTTCGCTAAAGTAGAGACTCCTCCTGATTATAAAGAGCCGGAGTTTGTAAGGAAATACAATGGGACAGGTTGTCCTCGAGCACACCTTAAGTACTACCTGCGCAAGATGACGCACTATTCAGATTACATCCCACTGTTAATGAACACATTCCAAGAAAGTTTGGCTGGCGTTGCTCTGGCATGGTTCATTGAGCTAGACCTAGAAGATTACGATGGATGGGAGGATCTTGCAGAGGACTTCCTCAGGCAGTACAAGTTCAACACGGCTACAGCTCCAACAAGAGAAGATCTTCTACGAACTTCAAAAGCAAGGGGCGAATCAATCAGGACATACGCTCAAAGGTGGCGAGCCTTGGCTACCCAAGTAAAGCCGTCAATCCCAGAAGAAGAACTGATCGACTTATTCTTGAAGACACTCCCCTATGAGTACTTTGACAGACTAAACACTTCTGGATGTCAGACATTCGCACACCTGATTAAGGTCGCTGAGAGGTTGGAGTGGGCCTTGAGAGAAAGAAGGCCTCATGAAGCTCCTACTAGGAAACAGTATCCTTTGAGAAAGGAGAGAGAAGCCGGACTGGACATAGCGTTTATACCAGATCCCCACAAGTCAAAGCCGTTTGGCCATTCTAATCAGGCCAAAGGCGGATCATCCTGGTCAGCGCCAAAGGTACAAGAGCCTAGAAGAAAACAACCCCAGAGGCAATTCTCTCAGCTCCCGAGACCTTTATCCAAGCTGCTCCCGATGCTGCTAGAGCAACACTTGGTGGCGAAAGAACCACCTAGGGCAAACCCTGCAAGATATCCTGGCTTTGATGAGAGCCAGACCTGTGTCTACCATATGGGCGAAAGAGGGCATAACGTGGATAACTGCTATATCCTGAAGCTGAAAGTGCAAGCCCTAAGTGATAGTCAGATTTTGAAATTTGATAATGCAGCCCCAAATGTACAAGAAAACCCACTTCCAGATCATCAAGCAGTAGGGGCAATATTCACTGAAGAAGAGGAGGATTACCTTAAACTGAAGGTAGATATGCCTAAGCTGGACGCCCTGCTAACAACCGCTTCATCATACCCAAAAGAATGGGAGATATCAACCGACCAAAAGAAGTTGTGTATCGACAAGATGGTGAGCTTGGGGATAATATCCGACATCACTGATGAAAAATTCGAAGGGATTGAAGCTTCTCTATCTTTGAAAGGAAACCACTTCTTGATCACAGCTGAGCAGAGTAGCACCTGTGGTACCTCATGTGAGAAACTGGCAAACGGTCTGGGGCCGGCTACTCAATCAGAAGAAGAATTTGAAGAAGACGAAATAGAAGCCAGGAGGAGAAGTCTAGCAGACCTCAAGTTTATGGCTGACGCACTCGAGAAGGGGGAAATTATAGACAATCTGGGTCAAGATTCTGGAGGATAAAATTTCAAGGTGAAATATTCGGCCCCTCCCAGCTTTTATAAGAAGATTGAAAACATCATACCAGACGGATGGGGAGGTATGGATGATCTCTCTCAACCAGAAACTTTGGAGGGTATGGAAGAACTCGACAACACCGTATCGATGGTCGAAGTAGCCACGGCCGTGGTGATTAGATTGGATGAGCTGGATAGCCTGGGCGAGGTGAAAGATTGCCTAGTCAGGCCTATCGTGATTCAATTGCCTCAAGAAGAAGAGGGCAACACATCAGAACCAGAAATATCTCATCAGGCAACTATAACGATAAAGGTCCCCCCAATAGAAGAATATGATCCCAAAGCTGTTCGTTGGGACTACGTAACAACACAAGTAGATGCAGTAATGAGGTCCGGAAGGTTTTATGCCCCCAGAGAGGGTGAACTCGAAAAAAGGGAGGTCTCGAACGAAGATGCCGAAAAGCTCGTATCGATCATCAAAACCAGCGAGTTTGAAGTAATAGAGCAGCTGAGGAAGATGCCCGCCCAGATATCCCTATTAAACCTATTCATCAATTCAGAGAAGCACAAGAACGCATTGTTAAAGGTACTCAACGAAGTACATGTCCCTGAAATAATTAATGAGGTACAACTGGGGGACTTTGTGGGGGCAATTCTTTTAAAAGACCAATTGAGCTTCTCTGACGAGGACTTCCCCATGGAAGGAAGAGGGCGCAACAAAGCTTTATACATCTCCGCCCAATGTAATGGCAAAAGAGTGGCACACGTATTGATCGATAATGGATCAGCCTTTAACATCTGTCCTTTGGCTACCATAAGGAGGCTGGGAATCAATGAAGAGATGGTCAAGGCATCCAAGACAGCTGTAAGAGCATTCGATGGTATGAAGAAGACGGTAGAGGGTGAGATCGAGCTTGACGTATTCATCGGCCCGACAAAGTTCTCTATAAACTTTCAAGTAATGGATCTGCCCAGTGCATTTGGATTCTTGTTAGGAAGACCTTGGATCCATACAGCGGGAGCTGTCCCTTCAAGCCTGCACCAAAAAGTACGTTTCGTCGTAGATGGGAAGGTGATTACCGTACATGGGGAAGTCGACCTCCAAGCATACCAAAACAGTGCCATTCCCTATATTGAACCTGAAGGGAAAACAGAAGCAAGCTATCATTCCCTAGAATTGGTAGCAACAGTTCATACCCCAGCAGGGTCGAAGTTGAAAACTCCCTACATCTCAGAAGCCAGTCTTCGACCAGCTAAGATGCTGCTGGCATACGGGTTTAATCCCGAAAAAGGCCTAGGCAAACATAATCAGGGTATAAATACCCCACTACAGTTGAAGGCTAATCCACATAGAATGGGCTTGGGGTACCAGAAATATCCCATGGATGATTCTGTCCCGAAAGCAACAGGCCGAGGCCGAGGCAAAAGCCTGGGACGTCGTGGAAGCAAAAGCGGCCCAAATAACTCATCAATCGGTTCTCCAACCTGGAAGGGCAGGTTTCGAATGTTCAGGAATTCCTTAAATGCCTACTTCGACCAGAACTCCAAATGGCTATCTGAAGAGGATATCACTTCGCCGATGGAACCAGATCTGACAAATCATTTTCTCAAAGATGACTATGTGAATGTCATCATGGAGTGGTTGGACAATGAAGCCACTTCCTCTGAGTAAAGAGACTCTTCCTTTGTCTTTAAATACTGTGTTTAGAACTTTCTGCATTTCATTGTATTTTCCTTCCTTGTTGTATGCATGGGAAAACACCTTTGGATCTCCGGCCGTTGGTCCAAATAGCACATCTTGTAACGCTAAAACTACGCATGTTTTGTTAAGGACATATGGAACCACGAATCAGCCCAATGATGATAATAGTCTTCCATACAGAAGCTTGAGGCCTGATTTACCATATGATTCCTAATCTTCAAAAGATTTTCATGGGGCCGGGATATCCAATGACATGAGGATTAATCCCATTTGTACCTATATCTATTTCGAATTTTTTTTCGAAAATACTTTACATGATCATGCATGTCATTTTTACTGAGCACAAACTAACCATACTCATGACATTTCAGGCATATCATATCAAACATGCATACCAAGTTGTTACAAAATTCGGATCCCTCCATTAACCACTCCTATAACATTGAGGAAGATGAAGACGAGGATTACGCATCTATCCGTAGGGATTGGAACACCTTTGAAGAGTCAAAGCCTCCTACCTCAGAAGAACCAATTGTTATTAATTTGGGAGACGCCGTGAACGTCAAAGAGGTCAAGATCGGCGGGCACCTATCCCAAGATGAAAGGCTCGAGTTCACCAAGCTACTAAAAGAATATCAAGACATCTTCGCATGGTCTTACGCGGATATGCCAGGCCTTGATCCTAAGATTGTAGAACATGCATTGCCCACAGATCCTGGTATCAAACCTGTCAAACAAGGCAGTAGGCGGATGAAAGCCGAGTTAGAAGACAAGATTAAGGAGGAAGTCATGAAACTTCTTAGGGTAGGCTTCATTGAAGCTATCCCATACTCAGACTGGATTGCAAATATAGTCCCCGTCATGAAGAAAGACGGAAAAGTTCGGATCTGCGTAGATTACCGAGATCTGAATAGAGCAAGCCCAAAAGATGATTTTCCACTCCCCCACATTGATATATTGGTGGATAGTACGGCGGGTTACGAATTACTCTCGTTCATGGATGGGTTCTCGGGATTGTTGACACCTGATTTTTGACTATCTTTTATTATAGTTTTAATTTCTAAAATTAATTAAAAATAGCAAAAAAGATCAAAAAATTGCAAAATCAACTTTGGAAGCCTTAGCCTAGCCTTAGGAACCAATTTTGAACAAAAAATATTTTTTGTATTTTTTAATATTTTTTGGAATTTATTTAATTATTAAAACACCCAAAAAATCAGAAAAAATACCATCCGTGGTCAGAAAATTACACAAAAATATTCAGAAATTTTATTTTAATTTCCTCTTTTTCACTTTTTATAAGGGAAATTTAGCTCGGTTCATGGGGTTCCTTCACAAACCTAATCCCGAACCGGGCCTAAAAAATCCTTTTCGAGTCTTTTAATTTTCAATTCTCAGTTTTTATAAGCTATGACATTGGACTCTAAAGTATTGAAATGCAATTGGGTCAATTTGCCCTCCAATTTGATTAATTTTAACCAAAAGGGCTTAATTGCATAAAAATCTTTCAATTTAGTCCCCGGTTTCATAATTTTTGAAATTAAATTTCACACGGGCACACCCATTAAAATTAAACACCTTCACCCTATAGTTTTCATCATGCTAAATCCATTGGTGGGCTCAATTTTGAATAATTCGATCGTTTGGACCTTCGATTTGGTGAAATTCATTTTCGGATCCTAGGGACAATTTGGGGTTTTCATGAAATTTCAATCAATTGATTCATGAAAATACCCATATTTGATAGAAAATGTGTCAAGGAGTCCGATTACGCCATCAATTTCATGAAAATAGGTCAATTCGGGGTCCGATTTGAGCAATTTGGTCGAACCGGGTCGGTCGGGTCAGACCCGACCCGACCCGGTCCGACCGGGTCTGCAACTCAGTTGCAGACCCGTGCAGCGCACCGAAGAAGAAAAAACAGGGCGTGTCGGGGGCGTGCGTTTTGGGAAGAACAAGAGCAGAACGAGCATGGGGGACATGGGAGTAGACCCATGCTCGTGCTCTGGCGAGGAAGTGGTCGTCGAGGCGGGCGGTCGGCCACGAAAACGGTGGAAGATTCTCGGTTTAAAAACCGAGCTCGACAAATGTGGTGGGGGGACTTCGGACAGAGACAACGGACAACCGACGACCCCGAACCTCCAGCGGACTTCACTCATCACCACCAAGGTCGCCATTGCCGTCGCCGAGCCCGGAGCAGGTCGGTATTCTCCCCTGAGCTCCATTTCTCTAATGCACACCGACTGTTCGACAAAATGCCTAAACGAGTATCGTATTTTTGGAGTCTCGGCCAACCCATCCCGGCCCCTATTTGTCGCGATTCTGGCTTTAAACTTTCATGCTAATCTTCCCTACCCCCTGGCCTGCTGTTTGTTTTACATTATTCGACAAAAAACGAGGGCCGAGGCTTCGCCGGTCGTGGTCGGGGTCGGGAGCTCGATGGGGAGCTTCAAGTGTTCGCCGAGCTCAAAATGAGCTAAGGTAAGTTTTCGGACCATCCTAGGATGCTATTTGATGACTGAGAATCGAGCTTGAGCAAAAGAAACGAATTGTGTAAATCGTCGCCGGCACCGGGAAGTCGGGGGTTCGTCCCGATCGTTTTTGACGTGTCCATGGCCTTATTTTTGGTATGTGATGATGTTGAGGTGCTGAGGGTCCGAATGCCACAAAAATTTCCCCAAAATTTTGAGTTTTGGTTCGGTTTTGGGCATTTTCCGGCGACCTCGCCGGAATTTTCACTGTTCCGGCGAGGCGCCGGTCGTCTTCTCCGGCGGGCCGGCGCCCCGCTGACCGGTCAACGGCTGACGTGGCATGCCACGTGGGCGCCACGTCAGCCGGGTGGGACCGGTCCGTTGATTTTCAAACCAACGAAATGGGCGGCCCGGATCGCGACACGTGTCGCGATCCTGTAATTTTGGAAAATTAAAAATGATTTTCAGAAATAAAAATAAATGATTTTCGGATAATTAATTAAAATCGATCCGACGGTCGAGAATGTGCCAAGTGGCTTCCTGTGCATCGTCCGATCTTATCCAAGATCGGACGCACCACTATTGGACACGTGGCGGATTTCTGATCGTCCGATTGGAGTTTTTTCTAAAAAAGAAAAATAATCGATTTTTGATCCGATGGCCACGATTTGGCCACGTGGCTCACTGAGGGCCGTTCGATCCGGGGAATTTTCGGATAATTAAATAAAATAGATAAAAAATCCAAAATTTGTTAAAAAATAGGAAAAAATATTTAAAAAATCAAAACGGTGTCGTTTTAGACCGGTTTCGGACCCCTAGGGTCGGGCCGGGCGCCCGAGAGGCGTGGGCTGGGTCTGACCCGGCCCGGAAAATATTTTTAAATATTTTAAAAAATTCAAAAAATAATAAAATAATCAAAAAAATCAATAAAAAATGAAAAAATCATGAGAAATTCAAAAAAATTCGGAAAATTCAGAAAAATTCTAAAAAAATTCCAAAAAATAGGAAATGGCCACATTCAACTGGCCATGACCTGTTTCGGGTCTTTTGACCTCCGATCTTTCCAGAAATGACGGTTTTGCCCTTTCGGCAAATCGTCTTCCAAAAAAAATTCTGAAAAATCCAGGAAAATCCCAAAAATAGGAAATGACCACAAACAACTGGTCAAGGCTCATCCCGGGTGTTTTGAACCCGGTCCTTCCTAAAAAATGACGATTTCGCCCTTCGGGCGAATCGTCTTCCAAAAATTGAAGAAAAAAATCAAGAAACTCCAAAAAATTCTCAAAAATGGGAAATGGTCACAAACAACTGGCCATGGAATATTTTGGGTAATTAGATATCCAAACCTTCCAAAAATGACAATTTTTCCCTTCGGGCTAATTGTCCCAAAATCTTCCCATTTTACCCCTAGCCCTAAATCACATCCTCTCTAAGCCCTTATGGCTATACTAGGAGGCCAATGATTGAAATTGATGTGCATTGACATGATTTATTTATGCACTTGACTTGCGTTTTCATTATATTGACTGTGATTTGATAGGACCAGTCTCCCAATCTGCATGAAACCCTGACTCATACCTACCTCACCCAAAATTGCGCCTGCATGAACTCTTAGTCAGGAAAATCACTCGCGTTAGGTACCGAAAGGGCGTTGGTAATGACACCGACGTAACCAAGTCCCCGAACTCAAAATCTCTGGTTCCGCAGAACTGATCGACCTCTCCCAATCGATCAGTAAGGTTTCCGGTCTACCCTCCAAGAAAGACCGGTGGCGACTCCAAATGCATGCACAAGTTGCACATGCCACCACGACCACACTAAAGGTCGAAAGCGATCGACTTTTATCGTCGAATCCCTCAATAAAGATACTCCCGCCGCGATTTGGTATGGGCCTGGGAGGGCCCGCGCCGATCCAAAGCCCGCGATCGGTAATCCATTAGCCGCGTCCGTTTTGATTTTCGGACGGGTCGCGACAGCTGGCGACTCCGCTGGGGACATTGTTCTAGAACACTTGGTTCTAGACCTCAAGTGGACTTAGGCCGTAATTAAAATGTTGAGTGATTTTTCTAACCCTGCAGGCGCTCTTGAAGGTGAGGTAAGTCCGCTCACGATAGGTGTTATATGTTTTTGCAGATTGGAGTGATAAGGGGTGTAGTCTGTGATTAATATTGTCTTATGCAGGATGGGCGTAGGAATGTATGTTATATGGATGATTTGAAGCGCTGATTGATATATAAATTGTTGCGCATGATTCACTGCATATTTGAGGATCACGACACTTTGCACAAAGCGCCCAAACCCAGGCCGCGAAATCACCTTTTTAGGTAGCCATAGATCAGGGATCGATATGCAACGCTCTAGCGTGGATTGCGCTGGGGTTGACCATATTCGGTCCCGCTCACTATCCAAGTCGAGACTTTTATCCATTTGTTGTGGATTGCGCTCATGGACGAATTTATCGACTCGGATAGAGGGAAGCCTCTAGGTTCCTCACCTAAGCCATTTTGATTTCTAGAGTCAAGCCTCACTTGTCTCATGCGCATGTATATGGATGGTTGGTATACCTAAAACCAAAAAAAATCATCGGGTACCTCTTATGGTAAGGTCTTTCCATTATTGTTTAATTTACCTGCAGCTTCGTATTTATTGCACAACATGTTGCATTCATTGAGTCCGATGGTTGGGTCTAATTCCATTCTACAGTTTAGATAAAGTGGAGATGGTCTCCCCAAATCTCTCCAAGGTCCTAGAGGTATTTGAGTATGAGCGACGTGTCATCCGTCATCGAGCCACCGAGACGTTCAATGGATTCCACTCCTTCCGATTTATCCAGGGGAGGGCACTTACTGGACGTAATCTTATCCGAGGAACAGACTGCTTCTACACCAAGTCCGCCGAGTAACTCGAACGCGAACATAAATTCGAGTACGGGAGGGAAAGGATGTGGAACATTTATCTGAAGTTAAGGGGCATATTCAGCAGGATACGAGCAAATCCAACATCTCCTCTAGTGGTCATCTAGATCTCATCAGACGAAGAGGATTCTCTCGAGAGCCAGCCGTCCTCTTCCACCCCTATAGACATTTCATCTGATGAAGACGGCGACCCGAGCTAATCGGAGCAAGGACGACGGACGACGTTACCCGACGACCTGACTTGGGGCATCTCCTTAGGTTCCTTAGGGTCGCCTTCCGGAGGTGTTTTAGAATTATTCAGTTTTCTGAGCCTTCTGAGTCTGTAAAGGGAATCCGTCTGTGGATCCCCCTCTTATCCCCTGCGCTTTAATTCCCGTGTCATTCATAGGCGTCTTAATACCGGAATGCGGCATTGGAATTTCACCCAACCATTCGAACTTTTCTGTTTCAATCATACGTCGCTTCCATTTGAAATCTGGGTTAGAACTCGCACTTGGTTTGTTCAACACAGGTGTGAGGATCTAATTCTCGTTTCATGGCGTATGCGACATATGATTGAAGTGGTCCACGCCATGCATAAGCATATCATTTGCATAACATCATTATTTTTGTCCAACTCATTATGCCCATTGATGGGATTGGCGTTGGAACCCTAATTTGGCATTCCCTTTATCCAAATATGGGAGCCTAACGCTCGTCACATCACGGGAAAATAGTGATTTGAACGAATCTAATGTCCGAGTAATCCATGGATAATTAATCACATTCTCATATTCTAGACTCGATGGGAAGAGGTGACATCCAAATTATGCCGGTCCCGCACAGAGAGTTGCTGGTTTGGTGGGGACGCCTCAACAAGACCAACCAGGCGTATGTCAAGCGAAGGCTGGGGCACCTGGTTGACCTCCTCGAAATCAAATACCAACTGGCACTGATACAAGCAGCAGCACGGTTCTGGGATCGCACCACACTAACATTCAACTTTAAAGGATTGGAGATCACACCCACAGTGGAAGAATATACAGCCGTCATCGGAGTCGAATTCAAAGGACAGTTAGTTCATCCTCCTTTAGGCCTTGACCCATCCAAGCTGCTCTCCAAGTTCCTTCGGCTCAAGACCACCGAGATTGAAAGGATTCTCAAATCCAACTCTGGCAGATTCCCGTTCTCATTCCTATTCGACAATTACTCGAACCTACCCATTGACACTGGCCACAGGGCCGGAGGGGTCTTCATCCTGGCCTTCTTTGGATTCGTGTTATTTCCTACATCCAGGACCACATTCAACCCTCTCGTTGTCCACATAGCCCAGCAGGCATGTGACCAGTTGGATTATTCCTATATGATCCTTGCTGAGACTTTGCTGTCCCTGAACCGCTATAAGGCCACACTGGGTGATTCCAAATCCACCCGGAAAATCATTTTCCAAGCCTCCAATGGCCTTCTCTTCTTGTGGATCACTTCACATCTTAAAAAACTCAACCTTCGCGCTGGATGCACTCGAATCGATGAAGACGTCCACCCTATCCAGTCCTTCCTCAAGTGCCAATCACTCATTGCCAACCGCTCTTTCAACGACTGGTACGAACTCCTAGAAAAATTAGAACCCGAACAACTCCGATGGCGGCTAAGGCGACCGAAGATGCATAAAGCACGCATCGCCACCAAGACCGGCGGGCCAATTCCTCTCTTGGGTTTCACAGGAGCCGTGTCATACTACCCGATCAGAGTCGTCAGACAGTTCGGCATGCTGCAGCAGATACCACCCCAAAGTCCTCCGGACGAATTCGCCTTCGACATTCCCCAAGGCCCAATCACCAAGTGGACCAAAGCGCGCCTCCAGATGATGATCAATGACCTAGAACAGGCACTGAAAGACTCCCCGCCTCAGGATGTGGAGTGGCCGGATCAGTTGGACCCTAAGATGAACATCCATCGGGCCTCCGAGGAATATATCCGGGCTTTCAAAAGAGTCCGGTCAACCCTAGTCGAACCATATGTTCCAGAGTACATCGTCCCATATGTACCAGGAGTGGAGCCTTACATACCGGAAGACGTCGGACCGCCGGCCTATCCTGAAGGCGAAGAAGTCCAGAGTTGAAGACTCGGCTCCCAGCAATATCAGAGGATGACAGAGGAGCCAGCCCTCCCATCGAGTTTAGAATAGTCAAGCATTTTCATTTCCTGTTGTGATCAAACTCCTCTGGGAGCCTTTTTTATGCATTATCCAAGCATCTTTTCAAAAAGAACTTATCCTAATTATCATGGATTACTCTTTGCATAACGACATACTTGCCTTGACAAACTGGGGCAAGACCGCGCCAGCGTGATCAGGCCGCCGTTCACTTTGAGGCACATGATTTATCTCTCGTATCCATAAGCCTAACTTTTAATCTCCCGAAGCAGGTAACTCTCAATCACGAGGACTCGAGCCCAAGCGCGTTCTCAGGCCCGTATGGAGCACGAACAGGTTGACGCCCGCCTCGGGACTCTGGAAGCACGATTAGACCAAGTGACTCAGATGCTAGCTGAAATGAAGGACATGTTCATCGCGGCTAACGCCAGGCCCACTCTGCCAGTTGATCTTAACCAAGCTGCAAACCCAAGCACGCCTGCTGGTTCCGATGCAGGTGGACCCACTGGGACGAATGCTGCACCTGGCACTGAGCAGGCTCCAACTGTTGACGTACCGCCAAGAGCCCCGCCTGTCATCATCAACCTAGAAGGGAAACAGAGTGAGAAGTCTGTCAAGGTCGATGAGGGAGTAAGAAGGATTGCCAAAATCGAGGAATGTCTCACCAGCCAGGGGTTTGAGTTGTCAAAGTACGATAAAATCATGCCTTTCACCAAGATTGAGGTCCCTGTGGACTACAAGGAGCCGGATTTATCAAGGAAGTATAATGGGACAGGCTGTCCCAAGACCCACCTGAAGTACTACTTGTACAAGATGGCCAAATACTCAGATTACACGCCATTGCTGATCAATACCTTCCAAGAGAGTCTGGCTGGCGCCGCTCTGTCTTGGTACGTGGAGTTAGACATACAAAGATATGACGACTGGGACGAGTTTGCAGGAGACTTTCTATCCCAGTATAAGTTCAATGCACTGACTGCTCCAACCAGAGAGGACCTACTGCGGACCGCGAAAGGGAGGACTGAAAGCGTTCGTTTATACGCCCAAAGGTGGAGGGCGCTCGCCACTCAGGTGAAGCCGCACATCCCGGAGGAAGAGTTGGTAGACATCTTTCTGAAAGCGCTGCCGTATGACTACTTTGACAAACTAAACACCTCTGGGTGCCAGACCTTCGCGCACTTAATCAAAGTGGCGGAAAGACACGAGTGGGCTATAAGAGAAAGGCGTGTGCCGGAAGTGACTCCGAAGCGACCGTTCCCCGCAAAGAAAGAACGAGAATCTACTGCAGAGGTTGCCTTCGTTTCCAATCCACCAAGAGCCAAAAAGTTCGAAAACTCCACCCCGACCCAGGGGAACACCTCTTGGACGGCCCAGAGGATCTTAGCACCAAAAGGAAGGGGTCCTCCCTCTTTTACCCCGCTCCCAGTCCCGATGTCAAAGTTACTCCCTAAGCTTCTAGACGCAAGGTTGTTAGCCAAGAAGCCGCCGAGGTCAACACCGCCAAGGTTCATAGGTTTCGACGAGAGCCGAACTTGTGCATATCACATGGGCGAAAAGGGACACAACATAGACAATTGTCGGGCCCTACAATACGACATACAGGCCCTTATCGACAGTGACTTGCTGAAGTTTGATGGAGCAGATCCAAACATCCAACAGAATCCACTACCTGACCATACCGCAAACGCGGTGTTCAATATAGACCTCGGGAGAAACCCGTACGACTCAGAGGAATCATGCCCTGTTGAATCGATCTGCATGGTGGAGGGTATGACCCCGCTGATAATAAACCTCGCTGAGTTCAACCTTACACAAGAAGATCGTAGTGACATCGAGGTAGAGGCGACAGGGGAGGCCAGCAGTTCTCACAAAGACGAGGTCACGCCCTTAGTAATTACACTCCCCGCAGTAGAGGCTTACAACCCCAAAGCAGTGCATTGGAGTTACGGCACCAGTGAAGTAGATGCCATTACTCGCTCCGGGAGGTGCCTAGTCCAAAAGGAGGGAGATGTTGAAAAGAAGGGGATAACGGAGGAAGACGCCAAGCAGGTCCTAGCCATCATTAGAACCAGTGAGTTCGAGGTGGTCGAACAGCTGAGAAAGATGCCCGCGCAAATCTCACTCTTGGACCTCTTCAAGACATCTGAGAAGCATCGAAATGCCCTTTTGAAGGTGCTGGATGAGGCCCACGTGCCTGAAACAATCAATGAGGCCCAGTTGGAGGACTTCGTGGGGGCAATCCTCTTGAAAGATCAAGTCTCGTTCTCAGATGAAGACTTCCCACCAGAGGGGCGAGGACATAACAAGGCTCTCTACGTGTCAGCAATGTGCCACGGCAAACGGGTATCTCGAGTCCTCGTAGATAATGGGTCCGCGTTCGACATATGCCCTTTAAGCACGCTTAGAGGCCTCGGGGTGAAAGAAGATTTAATCAAAACCTCGAAGTCCACCATTCGAGCTTTCGATGGGGCTAAAGGCGAGGTAACTGGAGAGATAGAACTACCTGTCCTTGTGGGCCCAACAGAGTTCCTGATCAATTTCCAAATCATGGATATCCCAGCGTCATTTGGGTTTTTGCTTGGAAGACCTTGGATTCACACGGCTGGCGCCGTGCCCTCCAGCTTACACCAGAAGGTCCGGATGGTCGTTCACGATAAACTGATCACCATACACTCAGAGGCTGATCACTTAACGAGCCACATCGACACTATTCCATTGGTGAAACCTTCGTCCGGAGAAGAATCAAGCTTTCGCGCTGCGGAGAGAATGTACATTATGCATGTACCAACTGGTACAGCCATGAGGCCGCCAAATTGCTCCAAATCCTCGATCATGGCGGGAAAAATACTGACGCGACATGGTTTTATCCCGGGCCTTGGTTTAGGCAAGCACCACCAAGGTATTCAAGAGCCAGTTAGCTTGGCGACAGTGAAGAACCGCCGAGGGCTGGGTTATAAAGGAGAACCGGGTCGACATTTCCAACCAGAAGGTTATGGGAGAGGTAGGGGCCGTGGTGGCCGCGTCCTAGGGTCGAATACATGGAAGGGCAAGGGAAAGATGTTCGAAACTCCCTTGAGTCGTTTCTTTGATGAGGCGTCTAAGTGGCTGAAGGACGAGAAGGTGGACGTTACAACGGAGGACCCCCAGTTGGCCAGCCTGTTCCGGGAAGATTCTGTCAACGTCATTATCGAGGGAATCGACGACGACGCGTCCGTCATTGAGTAAAGAAATTTCCACCCCCCCTCTGATGCATCTGAATATACATCAGATGCCTCGAACTATCACCTTTGTTTTATGTCTTTACGTCAAAATAAAAACAAAAAACAAATCAAAAAAAAAATCAAAAAAAAAATCAAAAAATCCTCATAAAATACAAAAATCGGGATGTGGGGGAACCACGAATCAGGTCGATGATGATCCAAATGAGAGAAAAGAAAAGATGCAAAGAAAAGAAGAGATGAAAAGAAAAGAAAAGCCCTGAGACCTGATTTCCCACACGTCTCCCAGTTTTCAAAATTTTGGGAGGCAAGGATGTCCAATGATATGAGGACTAGCCCCCATCTCTCCTTTTCAGTTTTAATCTTTGTTCTTAAAACATCTCCAAAGAAATGCATCGTCCATGAGCCTTATCTATTATATGTTAACTAACCATTTTCATG
The DNA here is from genome assembly GCA_021437785.1 of Rhodomyrtus psidioides. NCBI lineage: Eukaryota > Viridiplantae > Streptophyta > Magnoliopsida > Myrtales > Myrtaceae > Rhodomyrtus > Rhodomyrtus psidioides. The sequence goes on from JAILYB010000030.1 coordinate 4,276,447, forward strand.
ACATTTCAGGCATACCATTCCACACATACATAGCAGGTTGTTAAGTTATCCCAGCTCTCAAAAGGAAGCTACCCTCCATATCGAAGGAGAGGAAAACGACCGGGTCGAGGAGGGAATCAGAGTTGATTGGAAACGCTATGAAGACTCCAAGCCACCCACTGCGGAGGGCACTACCTCGGTGAATTTAGGGACTCCAGAGAATATCAAGGAGGTGAAGATTGGAGAAAGCCTACCGCCGACAGAAGCATCCAGAATAATTGAGCTCCTGCGAGAATACCAAGATGTCTTCGCATGGTCATATGCGGATATGCCGGGTTTACACCCTAGTATCGTGGAACACGCTTTGCCAACCGACCCCAGCATCTTGCCCAAGAAGCAGAACCTCAGGCGTACAAAACCCGAATTGGCAAAGAAAATTGAAGAGGAGGTGATGAAGCTCCTCAAAGTGGGGTTCATCGAAGTGATTGCTTACCCAGAATGGGTTGCTAATATCGTCCCCGTCATGAAGAAGGACGGGAAGGTCCGGATCTGCGTAGACTACAGAGACTTGAACAGGGCTAGCCCCAAAGACGACTTCCCATTGCCGCACATTGACGTCTTAGTAGACAGCACAGCCGGATTTGAACGATTCTCTTTTATGGATGGTTTCTCGGGCTACAATCAAATCCGCATGAGAGAGAAGGATAAAGCCAAAACATCGTTTATCACACCTTGGGGAACCTTTTGCTATAAAGTCATGCCATTCGGCCTGAAGAATGCAGGGGCAACTTACCAGAGGGCGATGGTTACCCTATTCCACGATATGATGCACAAGGAGATAGAGGTGTACGTGGACGATATGATAGCAAAATCCAGACATGGTGAAGACCACTCCCTGGTACTAAGGAAATTGTTTGAACGACTCAGGAAATACAAGCTGAGGCTGAATCCCGCAAAATGCGTATTCGGGGCGAGATCAGGCAAGCTATTGGGGTTCATAGTTAGCAATCGTGGCGTCGAGATTGACCCCACCAAGGTTCAAGCTATCCTCAACCTTGAGGCCCCTTCAACAGTTAAAGATGTAAGGAGCCTCCTGGGAAGATTAAACTACATCGCCCGCTTCATATCTCACCTTTCAGAGTCAGCCAAGCCACTCTTCAAACTTTTGAAGAAGAATGCCAAAATCAAGTGGGATCACGAATGCCAGCAAGCTTTCGAGGAGATCAAGGGACATCTGGTCAGTCCGCCAATACTGGTGCCCCCGGTCCCGGGGATCCCCCTAACCCTTTACCTCACTATCCACGACGAGTCCCTAGAGGCCTTACTCGCTCAAACAAACCCAAAAGATAGCAAAGAGCGAGATGTGTATTACCTAAGCAAGAAGTTCACCGCGTCAGAGGCAAGGTACCAGGAGGTAGAGAAGACATGCGTCGCGCTAATCTGGGTACTCCGCAGGCTGAGGCAGTATACCCTTCACCACACCATCCAGTTAGTCACAGAGAGTGACCCAATCAAATACTTGTTAGAAAAGCCGTCATTGATAGGGAAGCTAGCCAAGTGGCAGGTGCTCCTTTCTGAGTTTGATGTCAGGAGCTCAAACCAGAAGTCAGTAAAAGGGCGAGCCATTGCTGACATGCTAGCCGAGAATTCCCAAGACCACGATGCCCTTGAGGAGGAAGAGAATAAGGCGGAAGGCCAAGTTCTGACACTCTCGGACGACAAATGGACCATGTATTTTGACGGCGCGGTCAATTTAGCTGGGGCAGGTACCGGAGCCGTCCTCATATCTCCAGATGGCCAACACTACCCCGTGGCCGCAAAGCTGACATTTCCATGCACCAATAACGTGGCTGAGTATGAAGCATGCATCCTTGGTTTGCAGCTCGCCACTAACTTGAAAGTGCGGAAGTTACAGGTCTATGGAGATTCAATGCTAATCATCCTCCAGACCCAAGGCGAATGGAAAACTAGGGACTTCAAGCTCATCCCGTACCATAAATTCCTAGAGGAGACGATCAAGGAATTCGAAGTAATTGAGTTCGAATATCTGCCGTGGACGCAAAATCACTTCGCAGATGCATTGGCTACTTTGGCCTCTATGCTTCAAGTAGCGAACGGCATAGATATTGAACCGTTGCGGATAGGCATTACCCGAGAACCTGCACATTGCATGGTAATTGAGGAGGGGTTCGAGGACCTACCGTGGTATCATGATATAAAGAACTACCTGGCCAAAAGGGAATTCCCTCCGGGTGCTCAAGCAGGAGACAGGAAATACATTGCAAAGATGGCGGGCAAGTTCTTCCTCAGTGGCCCAACTCTCTACAAGAGGTCTTATGACTCGGTCCTCTTCAGGTGCATAGACGCCAATGAAGCTAGGTCGCTTATGATCGAAATACACGAGGGGGAATGTGGCCCGCACATGAACGGCCATCTTCTCGCCAAGAAAATCATGCGACTAGGTTATTTCTGGATGACACTAGAGTCAGATTGTAATCAGCACGTGAGATCATGCCATCAGTGCCAAGTGTATGGAGACAGGATCAATGCGCCCCCGAACGAGCTTCATCAAATGTCCGAGGCCTGGCCTTTCTCAATGTGGGGCATAGACATGATAGGGCCAATCAACCCTAAGGCCTCGAACGGACACAGATTCATACTGGTGGCGATAGACTATTTCACCAAATGGATTGAGGCTGCGTCATATGCTAACGTGACTGCGAAGAACGTGGCTAAATTCATCAGGCGGGACATCATCTCAAGATATGGGACCCCTCAAGCAATCGTGACTGATAATGGTTCGAACCTGAACAACGAAACGGTGGATAACCTTCTGAGCAGTTTCAATATCCACCATCTCAATTCATCGCCTTACCGACCCCAAATGAATGGAGCAGTGGAAGCGGCAAACAAGAACATCAAGAAGATATTGGCTAAAACGGCAGAGAATTACCGTGATTGGCATGAAAGACTACCTTACGCACTGATGGCGTACCGAACTTCGATTCGAACTTCTACAGGGGCAACGCCCTACTCCCTTGTATACGGTATGGAAGCGGTCCTGCCAATTGAAACAGAAATCCCATCGTTAAGAATTTTGTCTCACGTCAAGCTCAGTGAGGCGGAGTGGGTACAGCAAAGACACGAACAGCTGAACTTGATAGACGAGAAGCGTCTGCAGGCAATTTGCCATGGCCAAACATACCAGAAAAGAGTCGCTAGAGCGTTCAACCGTAAAGTTCGACCGCGAATGTTCGAAGCTGACGAGCTCGTTGTCAAGAAGATCCTCCCGAACGTGTCGCACCCAGGGGGCAAGTTCACCCCGAATTACGAAGGACCATATGTGGTTAGGAAGGTTCTACCTGGAGGGGCCTTAATTCTGGTAAACATGGATGGAGAAGAACTGGGACACCCTGTAAACGCCGATGCAGTCAAGAGGTACTATCCATAAGCAAATCAGTGAAGGGGTCGTTGACACTAAAAGTCATGAAAGAAAACAGCTCGCCGACGTAGGGGCGAAATGAAATATCAGTTGCAGGAGACATGTTGCTAGGAAGAGAAGCCCTGGAAAAGACGTACAATGCGTCCAGGAGCATGAATGGATCTCCTCCAGTGCAAATCCTCGACAAGGATTCATTGCCAACCAGAGGGAGGAATCATGGCCACAAGATAGATGGCCAACTTCTGCAAGCCGCACGTTTGTGTTCAAACGGAAACACAAAACAGAACAAGGCGGTATCGTTCCAATCTATCTTGAATTTTGGAATACAAACTGACACCTAACTCTCGTCCTTGACAGGGGTTCGCCAACAAGGCGAAGCAGGATTTTTACAACCCTTGCATACTGGTCGGAGCACATGACCAAGGGTAGGATGTATCGTTCCGATTCTTGAAAAATTCGTGAACATACAATGACATGTTTCTTCTACATTTTCAGGGACCTCCAGCCACGGTGGGCAGGTAAGTACCCCTTTCCCCAACCCAAAACAAAAAAGAGAAAAAAGAGAAAAAGAAAGTTTTCAGAATCTAATGTCTAGAAAAGACATAGAGTTCTAACTTCATTGACATTCATGTTTTGAAAACAGGAGGTTGTCTAAACATGATTAGAACATGCGTGGTGCAGCATAAAATCCCCTTGACGGGTAAAATTTTTGGAGAAGATGAAAGAGATTTTTTTTTCCAATCAAAAGTTGTTCAAAACTTTCAAAGGGACGTTTTCTCAAAAGACGAGAGGCGAAGCCTAATCCAAACACGTCCTATACACACTTGAGAGAGAAGTGGAGCGAATCAGATAGTGAAATCTGGACCTACGGAAGTAGGGATTATTCGCGGCAATTACATGGATTGGGACGACGGAGGCATTCGCTTCGTATCCCCAAACACTACAGGTGACCATTGACAACCCCTTTGAACGGCGGTTTTCATTCTCAACCCTGTCAAGAACCACCCCACATCGGGGCAAGAACGAAAGTAAGTCCAGCGGCATCAGGAGAAAATGGTTAGAAATTTTCTTGCTCGGACTAACATCAATCTTTGTGTGTTGTTTATATGGTAATCCAAGTGCCATAGGATGACGAGAAGCGTTCATTTCTCTATCCCACACACCGAATCCTTTGCATAGCCAAGTTGAGCCTGCAAAATCATTTCATAAACCCATTGGTGATCATTGCACATTCCAAGACGGATGCATCATCACTTCAGAAACGGAAGAGTTCAAGACTTAGGGTTTGCGAAGAAATTCCTAAGTTAATGTTTAAAGTTGTTAGACCTTTGGTCACATGTCTAACACGAACTCCCGAAGATGAGAAAAGCGGGATTTCAAAAGAAAAATGAAAAGGAAAAGATGATGAGAAAAATCCCCAGCATCAAGAAAAAGCAAAGTGCCTGGTAAAAGCAAGGCCGATGCTCGAATGAACAATCTGCATTGATCCCCAATGAAACATAACTGAAAAGGGGAGGGAAAAATCCAAAAGGAGTCAGATTCAAAAGACTACTCCTCAAAAGGTGTCAAGCGCGGAGCAAAGACGCAGACAAAGTTTGTCAGCCTCTTAATGCAGTCAGAGACGCTATCTAAAATTTGTGCATACCTCATAAATGGTCGTGCACCTCAAAAATTGAAGATGCAAAATGGAAAAGACAGGTGGCAAATTTGCAATGATCACCAATGTCAATCCCTTCACAAATTATGGGCAAAAAAACGAGCCTTTTTTCGGTCCCCAATCCTACCAATGTTACAACCCCGAAACAGTCTTGACTTGTAAACCCGGAGCAGATGGTGAAAACTTTCATTCAATGGCTTCGACTCCAAAGCGGGTCCCCCTTGAAAACCAATATCCAAGCCCAACATTACGGTCCCGTGGAAGACCTCCCGACCGATCAAAATGTATGCGCTGCGAATGAGCCTAAAACCTAGGCACAGGTCAGTAGAGAATTGAGTGCATCCCCAATAAAAATCATTACCTCAAAACAGGTGAGATGACCTCCTTGTCAAGAAATATTCCAATTGATGTTTTGAGCAAACTCTTTTTGGAATCTTCAAATTGTTGGATCCAGATTTTCCGTGCAAGGGATTTGTGATCACATTTGCATGTTGCAAGAATGCTTTGGAAGACCTCCAGCATCAAAATGCACATTTCATGATTAAACTAAAGTCATGCGGCTTCGGCAAGTGGCCAGCCATCGTCTTCCCAAAGATTACTAACATTTTCTTGGTGAAGAAAAATATTTCAGGCTCAAACTTCTGCAGGATACCTGGAGAACCCAGCTCCCAGAATGTCGCCTCAACAACCAAAGGTAGATACCGCCTAAAGGGTCAACTCATGGTAGATACCGCCTAAAGGGTCAACTCAAGGTAGATACCGCCTAAAGGGTCAACTCAAGGTAGATACCGCCTAAAGGGTCAACTCATGGTAGATACCGCCTAAAGGGTCAACTCAAGGTAGATACCGCCTAAAGGGTCAACTCAAGGTAGAAACCGCCTGAAGGGTCAAATCAAGGTAGAAACCGCCTGAAGGGTCAACTCACAGGTAGATACCGCCTGAAGGGTCAAACTATGATAGAAACCAAGTAATCCCATCGGACGTGGAAAACCTCCGTTTTGGGAACCTATTCAAAAAATCAGGTAATCTCATCAGGCGTGGAGAAACCTCGTCATGGGACCCCTTTTCAAAATACAGGTAATCTCATCAGGCGTGGAGAAACCTCGTCATGAGACCCCTTCCCAGAAAAACAGGTAATCTCATCAGGCGTGGAGAAACCTCGTCATGGGACCCCTTTTCAAAATTCAGGTAATCTCATTGGGCGTGGAGAAACCTCGTCATGAGACCCTTCCTAGAAAAACAGGTAATCTCATCGGACGTGGAAAAACCTCGTCATGGGACCCCTTTTCAAAAGAACAGGTAATCTCATCAGGCGTGGAGAAACCTCGTCATGAGACCCCTACCAGAAAAACAGGTAATCTCACCAGGCGTGGAGAAACCTCGTCATGAGACTCATTCCCAGAAAAACAGGTAATCTCACCTGGCGTGGAGAAACCTCGTCATGAGACTCATTCCCAGAAAAACAGGTAATCTCATCAGGCGTGGAGAAACCTCGTCATGGGACCCCTTTTCAAAATTCAGGTAATCTCATCGGGCGTGGAGAAACCTCGTCATGAGACCCCTTCCCAGAAAAACAGGTAATCTCATCAGGCGTGGAGAAACCTCGTCATGAGACCCCTTCTCAAAAAAACAGGTAATCTCATCAGGCGTGGAGAAACATCGTCATGGGACCCCTTTTCAAAATTCAGGTAATCTCATCGGGCGTGGAGAAACCTCGTCATGAGACCCCTTCCCAGAAAAACAGGTAATCTCATCAGGCGTGGAGAAACCTCGTCATGAGACCCCTTCTCAGAAAAACAGGTAATCTCATCGGACATGGAGAACCCTCGTCATGAGACCCCTTTTCAAAAATCAGAAAATCCCCTTGGACTTGGAGAACCCTTGTCCCGGGAACCTTTTCAAAAGATCAAACCATCCCAGCGGACGTGGAAAACCTCCGACTTGGGACTCCTTCTCAGAAAAACAGGTAATCCCATCGGACGTGGAAAACCTCCGTTTTGGGAACCCTTTCAAAAAATCAGGAAATCCCATTGGACTTGGAGAACCCCTGTCCTGGGAACCTTTTCAAAAGATCAAACTGTCTCGCCGGACGTAGCAAACCTCCGACTGAGAAATCCCCTCTGGCCCCGCTAGTCAGCGCCATGGGATCCCCTTTCAAGCCAAAAATATCCCCTCTGACACCGCTAGTCAGCGTCATGGGATCCCCAAAGCTCGGGGTGCTCGATAAATCTTTCTGTGAGTGTTTCCTGTTAGTAGCCGGGAAAGGTTTTCGAGGAATAAAGCCTGGGATAGTGTGTCAGAAGCTACAAGGGCCTATATATAAAAAAAAAACAAAAAAAAAACAACAAAAACAAAAACAAAAAAAGAAACAAAAAAAAGAAAACAAAAAAGAAGGGGGAACAAGCCCCTCCTTTTTCCGGCATCCTGAGTGCGCAGTGATAAAACTTCAGACTCCGCATGCGCAGGACCCAATGGGCAGACTTCAGGTAAGCCGCTCTCCCTCAGGCCCACGTTCGAATTGCAAGAGTAAACCGGTGATTAATTTGAGCATTCATCAAGGGCTTAATGGTTCGATGTCATAGCATTTCTTTTCCCCAGTCGAGTCGGTTAAGATTCAGGTGTCATTTTGTCTTTGAAAGCAACCTCTGACGAGCTCACTCTCAAAGAGGGGCAGCTGTTGACACCTGATTTTTGACTATCTTTTATTATAGTTTTAATTTCTAAAATTAATTAAAAATAGCAAAAAAGATCAAAAAATTGCAAAATCAACTTTGGAAGCCTTAGCCTAGCCTTAGGAACCAATTTTGAACAAAAAATATTTTTTGTATTTTTTAATATTTTTTGGAATTTATTTAATTATTAAAACACCCAAAAAATCAGAAAAAATACCATCCGTGGTCAGAAAATTACACAAAAATATTCTGTCCCGAAAGAAACAGGCCGAGGCCGAGGCAAAAGCCTGGGACGTCGTGGAAGCAAAAGCGGCCCAAATAACTCATCAATCGGTTCTCCAACCTGGAAGGGCAGGTTTCGAATGTTCAGGAATTCCTTAAATGCCTACTTCGACCAGAACTCCAAATGGCTATCTGAAGAGGATATCACTTCGCCGATGGAACCAGATCTGACAAATCATTTTCTCAAAGATGACTATGTGAATGTCATCATGGAGTGGTTGGACAATGAAGCCACTTCCTCTGAGTAAAGAGACTCTTCCTTTGTCTTTAAATACTGTGTTTAGAACTTTCTGCATTTCATTGTATTTTCCTTCCTTGTTGTATGCATGGGAAAACACCTTTGGATCTCCGGCCGTTGGTCCAAATAGCACATCTTGTAACGCTAAAACTACGCATGTTTTGTTAAGGACATATGGAACCACGAATCAGCCCAATGATGATAATAGTCTTCCATACAGAAGCTTGAGGCCTGATTTACCATATGATTCCTAATCTTCAAAAGATTTTCATGGGGCCGGGATATCCAATGACATGAGGATTAATCCCATTTGTACCTATATCTATTTCGAATTTTTTTTCGAAAATACTTTACATGATCATGCATGTCATTTTTACTGAGCACAAACTAACCATACTCATGACATTTCAGGCATATCATATCAAACATGCATACCAAGTTGTTACAAAATTCGGATCCCTCCATTAACCACTCCTATAACATTGAGGAAGATGAAGACGAGGATTACGCATCTATCCGTAGGGATTGGAACACCTTTGAAGAGTCAAAGCCTCCTACCTCAGAAGAACCAATTGTTATTAATTTGGGAGACGCCGTGAACGTCAAAGAGGTCAAGATCGGCGGGCACCTATCCCAAGATGAAAGGCTCGAGTTCACCAAGCTACTAAAAGAATATCAAGACATCTTCGCATGGTCTTACGCGGATATGCCAGGCCTTGATCCTAAGATTGTAGAACATGCATTGCCCACAGATCCTGGTATCAAACCTGTCAAACAAGGCAGTAGGCGGATGAAAGCCGAGTTAGAAGACAAGATTAAGGAGGAAGTCATGAAACTTCTTAGGGTAGGCTTCATTGAAGCTATCCCATACTCAGACTGGATTGCAAATATAGTCCCCGTCATGAAGAAAGACGGAAAAGTTCGGATCTGCGTAGATTACCGAGATCTGAATAGAGCAAGCCCAAAAGATGATTTTCCACTCCCCCACATTGATATATTGGTGGACAGTACGGCGGGTTACGAATTATTCTCGTTCATGGATGGGTTCTCGGGATTGTTGACACCTGATTTTTGACTATCTTTTATTATAGTTTTAATTTCTAAAATTAATTAAAAATAGCAAAAAAGATCAAAAAATTGCAAAATCAACTTTGGAAGCCTTAGCCTAGCCTTAGGAACCAATTTTGAACAAAAAATATTTTTTGTATTTTTTAATATTTTTTGGAATTTATTTAATTATTAAAACACCCAAAAAATCATAAAAAATACCATCCGTGGTCAGAAAATTACACCAAAATATTCAGAAATTTTATTTTAATTTCCTCTTTAATATTTTCACTTTTTATAAGGGAAATTTAGCTCGGTTCATGGGGTTCCTTCACAAACCTAATCCCGAACCGGGCCTAAAAAATCCTTTTCGAGTCTTTTAATTTTCAATTCTCAGTTTTTATAAGCTATGACATTGGACTCTAAAGTATTGAAATGCAATTGGGTCAATTTGCCCTCCAATTTGATTAATTTTAACCAAAAGGGCTTAATTGCATAAAAATCTTTCAATTTAGTCCCCAGTTTCACAATTTTTGAAATTAAATTTCACACGGGCACACCCATTAAAATTAAACACCTTCACCCTATAGTTTTCATCATGCTAAATCCATTGGTGGGCTCAATTTTGAATAATTCGATCGTTTGGACCTTCGATTTGGTGAAATTCATTTTCGGATCCTAGGGACAATTTGGGGTTTTCATGAAATTTCAATCAATTGATTCATGAAAATACCCATAATTGATAGAAAATGTGTCAAGGAGTCCGATTACGCCATCAATTTCATGAAAATAGGTCAATTCGGGGTCCGATTTGAGCAATTTGGTCGAACCGGGTCGGTCGGGTCAGACCCGACCCGACCCGGTCCAACCGGGTCTGCAACTCAGTTGCAGACCCGTGCAGCGCACCGAAGAAGAAAAAACAGGGCGTGTCGGGGGCGTGCGTTTTGGGAAGAACAAGAGCAGAACGAGCATGGGGGACATGGGAGAAGACCCATGCTCGTGCTCTGGCGAGGAAGTGGTCGTCGAGGCGGGCGGTCGGCCACGAAAACGGTGGAAGATTCTCGGTTTAAAAACCGAGCTCGACAAATGTGGTGGGGGGACTTCGGACAGAGACAACGGACAACCGACGACCCCGAACCTCCAGCGGACTTCACTCATCACCACCAAGGTCGCCATTGCCGTCGCCGAGCCCGGAGCAGGTCGGTATTCTCCCCTGAGCTCCATTTCTCTAATGCACGCCGACTGTTCGACAAAATGCCTAAACGAGTATCGTATTTTTGGAGTCTCGGCCAACCCATCCCGGCCCCTATTTGTCGCGATTCTGGCTTTAAACTTTCATGCTAATCTTCCCTACCCCCTGGCCTGCTGTTTGTTTTACATTATTCGACAAAAAACGAGGGCCGAGGCTTCGCCGGTCGTGGTCGGGGTCGGGAGCTCGATGGGGAGCTTCAAGTGTTCGCCGAGCTCAAAATGAGCTAAGGTAAGTTTTCGGACCATCCTAGGATGCTATTTGATGACTGAGAATCGAGCTTGAGCAAAAGAAACGAATTGTGTAAATCGTCGCCGGCACCGGGAAGTCGGGGGTTCGTCCCGATCGTTTTTGACGTGTCCATGGCCTTATTTTTGGTATGTGATGATGTTGAGGTGCTGAGGGTCCGAATGCCACAAAAATTTCCCCAAAATTTTGAGTTTTGGTTCGGTTTTGGGCATTTTCCGGCGACCTCGCCGGAATTTTCACTGTTCCGGCGAGGCGCCGGTCGTCTTCTCCGGCGGGCCGGCGCCCCGCTGACCGGTCAACGGCTGACGTGGCATGCCACGTGGGCGCCACGTCAGCCGGGTGGGACCGGTCCGTTGATTTTCAAACCAACGAAATGGGCGGCCCGGATCGCGACACGTGTCGCGATCCTGTAATTTTGGAAAATTAAAAATGATTTTCAGAAATAAAAATAAATGATTTTCGGATAATTAATTAAAATCGATCCGACGGTCGAGAATGTGCCAAGTGGCTTCCTGTGCATCGTCCGATCTTATCCAAGATCGGACGCACCACGATTGGACACGTGGCGGATTTCTGATCGTCCGATTGGAGTTTTTTCTAAAAAAGAAAAATAATCGATTTTTGATCCGATGGCCACGATTTGGCCACGTGGCTCACTGAGGGCCGTTCGATCCGGGGAATTTTCGGATAATTAAATAAAATAGATAAAAAATCCAAAATTTGTTAAAAAATAGGAAAAAATATTTAAAAAATCAAAACGGTGTCGTTTTAGACCGGTTTCGGACCCCTAGGGTCGGGCCGGGCGCCCGAGAGGCGTGGGCTGGGTCTGACCCGGCCCGGAAAATATTTTTAAATATTTTAAAAAATTCAAAAAATAATAAAATAATCAAAAAAATCAATAAAAAATGAAAAAATCATGAGAAATTCAAAAAAATTCGGAAAATTCAGAAAAATTCTAAAAAAATTCCAAAAAATAGGAAATGGCCACATTCAACTGGCCATGACCTGTTTCGGGTCTTTTGACCTCCGATCTTTCCAGAAATGACGGTTTTGCCCTTTCGGCAAATCGTCTTCCAAAAAAAATTCTGAAAAATCCAGGAAAATCCCAAAAATAGGAAATGGCCACAAACAACTGGTCAAGGCTCATCCCGGGTGTTTTGAACCCGGTCCTTCCTAAAAAATGACGATTTCGCCCTTCGGGCGAATCGTCTTCCAAAAATTGAAGAAAAAAATCAAGAAACTCCAAAAAATTCTCAAAAATGGGAAATGGTCACAAACAACTGGCCATGGAATATTTTGGGTAATTAGATATCCAAACCTTCCAAAAATGACAATTTTTCCCTTCGGGCTAATTGTCCCAAAATCTTCCCATTTTACCCCTAGCCCTAAATCACATCCTCTCTAAGCCCTTATGGCTATACTAGGAGGCCAATGATTGAAATTGATGTGCATTGACATGATTTATTTATGCACTTGACTTGCGTTTTCATTATATTGACTGTGATTTGATAGGACCAGTCTCCCAATCTGCATGAAACCCTGACTCATACCTACCTCACCCAAAATTGCGCCTGCATGAACTCTTAGTCAGGAAAATCACTCGCGTTAGGTACCGAAAGGGCGTTGGTAATGACACCGACGTAACCAAGTCCCCGAACTCAAAATCTCTGGTTCCGCAGAACTGATCGACCTCTCCCAATCGATCAGTAAGGTTTCCGGTCTACCCACCAAGAAAGACCGGTGGCGACTCCAAATGCATGCACAAGTTGCACATGCCACCACGACCACACTAAAGGTCGAAAGCGATCGACTTTTATCGTCGAATCCCTCAATAAAGATACTCCCGCCGCGATTTGGTATGGGCCTGGGAGGGCCCGCGCCGATCCAAAGCCCGCGATCGGTAATCCATTAGCCGCGTCCGTTTTGATTTTCGGACGGGTCGCGACAGCTGGCGACTCCGCTGGGGACATTGTTCTAGAACACTTGGTTCTAGACCTCAAGTGGACTTAGGCCGTAATTAAAATGTTGAGTGATTTTTCTAACCCTGCAGGCGCTCTTGAAGGTGAGGTAAGTCCGCTCACGATAGGTGTTATATGTTTTTGCAGATTGGAGTGATAAGGGGTGTAGTCTGTGATTAATATTGTCTTATGCAGGATGGGCGTAGGAATGTATGTTATATGGATGATTTGAAGCGCTGATTGATATATAAATTGTTGCGCATGATTCACTGCATATTTGAGGATCACGACACTTTGCACAAAGCGCCCAAACCCAGGCCGCGAAATCACCTTTTGATATATAAATTGTTGCGCATTATGGTAAGGTCTTTCCATTATTGTTTAATTTACCTGCAGCTTCGTATTTATTGCACAACATGTTGCATTCATTGAGTCCGATGGTTGGGTCTAATTCCATTCTACAGTTTAGATAAAGTGGAGATGGTCTCCCCAAATCTCTCCAAGGTCCTAGAGGTATTTGAGTATGAGCGACGTGTCATCCGTCATCGAGCCACCGAGACGTTCAATGGATTCCACTCCTTCCGATTTATCCAGGGGAGGGCACTTACTGGACGTAATCTTATCCGAGGAACAGACTGCTTCTACACCAAGTCCGCCGAGTAACTCGAACGCGAACATAAATTCGAGTACGGGAGGGAAAGGATGTGGAACATTTATCTGAAGTTAAGGGGCATATTCAGCAGGATACGAGCAAATCCAACATCTCCTCTAGTGGTCATCTAGATCTCATCAGACGAAGAGGATTCTCTCGAGAGCCAGCCGTCCTCTTCCACCCCTATAGACATTTCATCTGATGAAGACGGCGACCCGAGCTAATCGGAGCAAGGACGACGGACGACGTTACCCGACGACCTGACTTGAGGCATCTCCTTAGGTTCCTTAGGGTCGCCTTCCGGAGGTGTTTTAGAATTATTCAGTTTTCTGAGCCTTCTGAGTCTGTAAAGGGAATCCGTCTGTGGATCCCCCTCTTATCCCCTGCGCTTTAATTCCCGTGTCATTCATAGGCATCTTAATACCGGAATGCGGCATTGGAATTTCACCCAACCATTCGAACTTTTCTGTTTCAATCATACGTCGCTTCCATTTGAAATCTGGGTTAGAACTCGCACTTGGTTTGTTCAACACAGGTGTGAGGATCTAATTCTCGTTTCATGGCGTATGCGACATATGATTGAAGTGGTCCACGCCATGCATAAGCATATCATTTGCATAACATCATTATTTTTGTCCAACTCATTATGCCCATTGATGGGATTGGCGTTGGAACCCTAATTTGGCATTCCCTTTATCCAAATATGGGAGCCTAACGCTCGTCACATCACGGGAAAATAGTGATTTGAACGAATCTAATGTCCGAGTAATCCATGGATAATTAATCACATTCTCATATTCTAGACTCGATGGGAAGAGGTGACATCCAAATTATGCCGGTCCCGCACAGAGAGTTGCTGGTTTGGTGGGGACGCCTCAACAAGACCAACCAGGCGTATGTCAAGCGAAGGCTGGGGCACCTGGTTGACCTCCTCGAAATCAAATACCAACCGGCACTGATACAAGCAGCAGCACGGTTCTGGGATCGCACCACACTAACATTCAACTTTAAAGGATTGGAGATCACACCCACAGTGGAAGAATATACAGCCGTCATCGGAGTCGAATTCAAAGGACAGTTAGTTCATCCTCCTTTAGGCCTTGACCCATCCAAGCTGCTCTCCAAGTTCCTTCGGCTCAAGACCACCGAGATTGAAAGGATTCTCAAATCCAACTCTGGCAGATTCCCGTTCTCATTCCTATTCGACAATTACTCAAACCTACCCATTGACACTGGCCACAGGGCCGGAGGGGTCTTCATCCTGGCCTTCTTTGGATTCGTGTTATTTCCTACATCCAGGACCACATTCAACCCTCTCGTTGTCCACATAGCCCAGCAGGCATGTGACCAGTTGGATTATTCCTATATGATCCTTGCTGAGACTTTGTTGTCCCTGAACCGCTATAAGGCCACACTGGGTGATTCCAAATCCACCCGGAAAATCATTTTCCAAGCCTCCAATGGCCTTCTCTTCTTGTGGATCACTTCACATCTTAAAAAACTCAACCTTCGCGCTGGATGCACTCGAATCGATGAAGACGTCCACCCTATCCAGTCCTTCCTCAAGTGCCAATCACTCATTGCCAACCGCTCTTTCAACGACTGGTACGAACTCCTAGAAAAATTAGAACCCGAACAACTCCGATGGCGGCTAAGGCGACCGAAGATGCATAAAGCACGCATCGCCACCAAGACCGGCGGGCCAATTCCTCTCTTGGGTTTCACAGGAGCCGTGTCATACTACCCGATCAGAGTCGTCAGACAGTTCGGCATGCTGCAGCAGATACCACCCCAAAGTCCTCCGGACGAATTCGCCTTCGACATTCCCCAAGGCCCAATCACCAAGAGGACCAAAGCGCGCCTCCAGATGATGATCAATGACCTAGAACAGGCACTGAAAGACTCCCCGCCTCAGGATGTGGAGTGGCCGGATCAGTTGGACCCTGAGATGAACATCCATCGGGCCTCCGAGGAATATATCCGGGCTTTCAAAAGAGTCCGGTCAACCCTAGTCGAACCATATGTTCCAGAGTACATCGTCCCATATGTACCAGGAGTGGAGCCTTACATACCGGAAGACGTCGGACCGCCGGCCTATCCTGAAGGCGAAGAAGTCCAGAGTTGAAGACTCGGCTCCCAGCAATATCGGAGGATGACAGAGGAGCCAGCCCTCCCATCGAGTTTAGAATAGTCAAGCATTTTCATTTCCTGTTGTGATCAAACTCCTCTGGGAGCCTTTTTTATGCATTATCCAAGCATCTTTTCAAAAAGAACTTATCCTAATTATCATGGATTACTCTTTGCATAACGACATACTTGCCTTGACAAACTAGGGCAAGACCGCGCCAGCGTGATCAGGCCGCCGTTCACTTTGCGGCACATGATTTATCTCTCGTATCCATAAGCCTAACTTTTAATCTCCCGAAGCAGGTAACTCTCAATCACGAGGACTCGAGCCCAAGCGCGTTCTCAGGCCCGTATGGAGCACGAACAGGTTGACGCCCGCCTCGGGACTCTGGAAGCACGATTAGACCAAGTGACTCAGATGCTAGCTGAAATGAAGGACATGTTCATCGCGGCTAACGCCAGGCCCACTCTGCCAGTTGATCTTAACCAAGCTGCAAACCCAAGCACGCCTGCTGGTTCCGATGCAGGTGGACCCACTGGGACGAATGCTGCACCTGGCACTGAGCAGGCTCCAACTGTTGACGTACCGCCAAGAGCCTCGCCTGTCATCATCAACCTAGAAGGGAAACAGAGTGAGAAGTCTGTCAAGGTCGATGAGGGAGTAAGAAGGATTGCCAAAATCGAGGAATGTCTCACCAGCCAGGGGTTTGAGTTGTCAAAGTACGATAAAATCATGCCTTTCACCAAGATTGAGGTCCCTGTGGACTACAAGGAGCCGGATTTCTCAAGGAAGTATAATGGGACAGGCTGTCCCAAGACCCACCTGAAGTACTACTTGTACAAGATGGCCAAATACTCAGATTACACGCCATTGCTGATCAATACCTTCCAAGAGAGTCTGGCTGGCGCCGCTCTGTCTTGGTACGTGGAGTTAGACATACAAAGATATGACGACTGGGACGGGTTTGCAGGAGACTTTCTATCCCAGTATAAGTTCAATGCACTGACTGCTCCAACCAGAGAGGACCTACTGCGGACCGCGAAAGGGAGGACTGAAAGCGTTCGTTTATACGCCCAAAGGTGGAGGGCGCTCGCCACTCAGGTGAAGCCGCACATCCCGGAGGAAGAGTTGGTAGACATCTTTCTGAAAGCGCTGCCGTATGACTACTTTGACAAACTAAACACCTCTGGGTGCCAGACCTTCGCGCACTTAATCAAAGTGGCGGAAAGACACGAGTGGGCTATAAGAGAAAGGCGTGTGCCGGAAGTGACTCCGAAGCGACCGTTCCCCGCAAAGAAAGAACGAGAATCTACTGCAGAGGTTGCCTTCGTTTCCAATCCACCAAGAGCCAAAAAGTTCGAAAACTCCACCCCGACCCAGGGGAACACCTCTTGGACGGCCCAGAGGATCTTAGCACCAAAAGGAAGGGGTCCTCCCTCTTTTACCCCGCTCCCAGTCCCGATGTCAAAGTTACTCCCTAAGCTTCTAGACGCAAGGTTGTTAGCCAAGAAGCCGCCGAGGTCAACACCGCCAAGGTTCATAGGTTTCGACGAGAGCCGAACTTGTGCATATCACATGGGCGAAAAGGGACACAACATAGACAATTGTCGGGCCCTACAATACGACATACAGGCCCTTATCAACAGTGACTTGCTGAAGTTTGATGGAGCAGATCCAAACATCCAACAGAATCCACTACCTGACCATACCGCAAACGCGGTGTTCAATATAGACCTCGGGAGAAACCCGTACGACTCAGAGGAATCATGCCCTGTTGAATCGATCTGCATGGTGGAGGGTATGACCCCGCTGATAATAAACCTCGCTGAGTTCAACCTTACACAAGAAGATCGTAGTGACATCGAGGTAGAGGCGACAGGGGAGGCCAGCAGTTCTCACAAAGACGAGGTCACGCCCTTAGTAATTACACTCCCCGCAGTAGAGGCTTACAACCCCAAAGCAGTGCATTGGAGTTACGGCACCAGTGAAGTAGATGCCATTACTCGCTCCGGGAGGTGCCTAGTCCAAAAGGAGGGAGATGTTGAAAAGAAGGGGATAACGGAGGAAGACGCCAAGCAGGTCCTAGCCATCATTAGAACCAGTGAGTTCGAGGTGGTCGAACAGCTGAGAAAGATGCCCGCGCAAATCTCACTCTTGGACCTCTTCAAGACATCTGAGAAGCATCGAAATGCCCTTTTGAAGGTGCTGGATGAGGCCCACGTGCCTGAAACAATCAATGAGGCCCAGTTGGAGGACTTCGTGGGGGCAATCCTCTTGAAAGATCAAGTCTCGTTCTCAGATGAAGACTTCCCACCAGAGGGGCGAGGACATAACAAGGCTCTCTACGTGTCAGCAATGTGCCACGGCAAACGGGTATCTCGAGTCCTCGTAGATAATGGGTCCGCGTTCGACATATGCCCTTTAAGCACGCTTAGAGGCCTCGGGGTGAAAGAAGATTTAATCAAAACCTCGAAGTCCACCATTCGAGCTTTCGATGGGGCTAAAGGCGAGGTAACTGGAGAGATAGAACTACCTGTCCTTGTGGGCCCAACAGAGTTCCTGATCAATTTCCAAATCATGGATATCCCAGCGTCATTTGGGTTTTTGCTTGGAAGACCTTGGATTCACACGGCTGGCGCCGTGCCCTCCAGCTTACACTAGAAGGTCCGGATGGTCGTTCACGACAAACTGATCACCATACACTCAGAGGCTGATCACTTAACGAGCCACATCGACACTATTCCATTGGTGAAACCTTCGTCCGGAGAAGAATCAAGCTTTCGCGCTGCGGAGAGAATGTACATTATGCATGTACCAACTGGTACAGCCATGAGGCCGCCAAATTGCTCCAAATCCTCGATCATGGCGGGAAAAATACTGACGCGACATGGTTTTATCCCGGGCCTTGGTTTAGGCAAGCACCACCAAGGTATTCAAGAGCCAGTTAGCTTGGCGACAGTGAAGAACCGCCGAGGGCTGGGTTATAAAGGAGAGCCGGGTCGACATTTCCAACCAGAAGGTTATGGGAGAGGTAGGGGCCGTGGTGGCCGCGTCCTAGGGTCGAATACATGGAAGGGCAAGGGAAAGATGTTCGAAACTCCCTTGAGTCGTTTCTTTGATGAGGCGTCTAAGTGGCTGAAGGACGAGAAGGTGGACGTTACAACGGAGGACCCCCAGTTGGCCAGCCTGTTCCGGGAAGATTCTGTCAACGTCATTATCGAGGGAATCGACGACGACGCGTCCGTCATTGAGTAAAGAAATTTCCACCCCCCCTCTGATGCATCTGAATATACATCAGATGCCTCGAACTATCACCTTTGTTTTATGTCTTTACGTCAAAATAAAAACAAAAAATAAATCAAAAAAAAAATCAAAAAAAAAAATCAAAAAATCCTCATAAAATACAAAAATCGGGATGTGGGGGAACCACGAATCAGGTCGATGATGATCCAAATGAGAGAAAAGAAAAGATGCAAAGAAAAGAAGAGATGAAAAGAAAAGAAAAGCCCTGAGACCTGATTTCCCACACGTCTCCCAGTTTTCAAAATTTTGGGAGGCAAGGATGTCCAATGATATGAGGACTAGCCCCCATCTCTCCTTTTCAGTTTTAATCTTTGTTCTTAAAACATCTCCAAAGAAATGCATCGTCCATGAGCCTTATCTATTATATGTTAACTAACCATTTTCATGACATTTCAGGCATACCATTCCACACATACATAGCAGGTTGTTAAGTTATCCCAGCTCTCAAAAGGAAGCTACCCTCCATATCGAAGGAGAGGAAAACGACCGGGTCGAGGAGGGAATCAGAGTTGATTGGAAACGCTATGAAGACTCCAAGCCACCCACTGCGGAGGGCACTACCTCGGTGAATTTAGGGACTCCAGAGAATATCAAGGAGGTGAAGATTGGAGAAAGCCTACCGCCGACAGAAGCATCCAGAATAATTGAGCTCCTGCGAGAATACCAAGATGTCTTCGCATGGTCATATGCGGATATGCCGGGTTTACACCCTAGTATCGTGGAACACGCTTTGCCAACCGACCCCAGCATCTTGCCCAAGAAGCAGAACCTCAGGCGTACAAAACCCGAATTGGCAAAGAAAATTGAAGAGGAGGTGATGAAGCTCCTCAAAGTGGGGTTCATCGAAGTGATTGCTTACCCAGAATGGGTTGCTAATATCGTCCCCGTCATGAAGAAGGACGGGAAGGTCCGGATCTGCGTAGACTACAGAGACTTGAACAGGGCTAGCCCCAAAGACGACTTCCCATTGCCGCACATTGACGTCTTAGTAGACAGCACAGCCGGATTTGAACGATTCTCTTTTATGGATGGTTTCTCGGGCTACAATCAAATCCGCATGAGAGAGAAGGATAAAGCCAAAACATCGTTTATCACACCTTGGGGAACCTTTTGCTATAAAGTCATGCCATTCGGCCTGAAGAATGCAGGGGCAACTTACCAGAGGGCAATGGTTACCCTATTCCACGATATGATGCACAAGGAGATAGAGGTGTACGTGGACGATATGATAGCAAAATCCAGACATGGTGAAGACCACTCCCTGGTACTAAGGAAATTGTTTGAACGACTCAGGAAATACAAGCTGAGGCTGAATCCCGCAAAATGCGTATTCGGGGCGAGATCAGGCAAGCTATTGGGGTTCATAGTTAGCAATCGTGGCGTCGAGATTGACCCCACCAAGGTTCAAGCTATCCTCAACCTTGAGGCCCCTTCAACAGTTAAAGATGTAAGGAGCCTCCTGGGAAGATTAAACTACATCGCCCGCTTCATATCTCACCTTTCAGAGTCAGCCAAGCCACTCTTCAAACTTTTGAAGAAGAATGCCAAAATCAAGTGGGATCACGAATGCCAGCAAGCTTTCGAGGAGATCAAGGGACATCTGGTCAGTCCGCCAATACTGGTGCCCCCGGTCCCGGGGATCCCCCTAACCCTTTACCTCACTATCCACGACGAGTCCCTAGAGGCCTTACTCGCTCAAACAAACCCAAAAGATAGCAAAGAGCGAGATGTGTATTACCTAAGCAAGAAGTTCACCGCGTCAGAGGCAAGGTACCAGGAGGTAGAGAAGACATGCGTCGCGCTAATCTGGGTACTCCGCAGGCTGAGGCAGTATACCCTTCACCACACCATCCAGTTAGTCACAGAGAGTGACCCAATCAAATACTTGTTAGAAAAGCCGTCATTGATAGGGAAGCTAGCCAAGTGGCAGGTGCTCCTTTCTGAGTTTGATGTCAGGAGCTCAAACCAGAAGTCAGTAAAAGGGCGAGCCATTGCTGACATGCTAGCCGAGAATTCCCAAGACCACGATGCCCTTGAGGAGGAAGAGAATAAGGCGGAAGGCCAAGTTCTGACACTCTCGGACGACAAATGGACCATGTATTTTGACGGCGCGGTCAATTTAGCTGGGGCAGGTACCGGAGCCGTCCTCATATCTCCAGATGGCCAACACTACCCCGTGGCCGCAAAGCTGACATTTCCATGCACCAATAACGTGGCTAAGTATGAAGCATGCATCCTTGGTTTGCAGCTCGCCACTAACTTGAAAGTGCGGAAGTTACAGGTCTATGGAGATTCAATGCTAATCATCCTCCAGACCCAAGGAGAATGGAAAACTAGGGACTTCAAGCTCATCCCGTACCATAAATTCCTAGAGGAGACGATCAAGGAATTCGAAGTAATTGAGTTCGAATATCTGCCGAGGACGCAAAATCACTTCGCAGATGCATTGGCTACTTTGGCCTCTATGCTTCAAGTAGCGAACAGCATAGATATTGAACCGTTGCGGATAGGCATTACCCGAGAACCTGCACATTGCATGGTAATTGAGGAGGGGTTCGAGGACCTACCGTGGTATCATGATATAAAGAACTACCTGGCCAAAAGGGAATTCCCTCCGGGTGCTCAAGCAGGAGACAGGAAATACATTGCAAAGATGGCGGGCAAGTTCTTCCTCAGTGGCCCAACTCTCTACAAGAGGTCTTATGACTCGGTCCTCTTCAGGTGCGTAGACGCCAATGAAGCTAGGTCGCTTATGATCGAAATACACGAGGGGGAATGTGGCCCGCACATGAACGGCCATCTTCTCGCCAAGAAAATCATGCGACTAGGTTATTTCTGGATGACACTAGAGTCAGATTGTAATCAGCACGTGAGATCATGCCATCAGTGCCAAGTGTATGGAGACAGGATCAATGCGCCCCCGAACGAGCTTCATCAAATGTCCGAGGCCTGGCCTTTCTCAATGTGGGGCATAGACATGATAGGGCCAATCAACCCTAAGGCCTCGAACGGACACAGATTCATACTGGTGGCGATAGACTATTTCACCAAATGGATTGAGGCTGCGTCATATGCTAACGTGACTGCGAAGAACGTGGCTAAATTCATCAGGCGGGACATCATCTCAAGATATGGGACCCCTCAAGCAATCGTGACTGATAATGGTTCGAACCTGAACAACGAAACGGTGGATAACCTTCTGAGCAGTTTCAATATCCACCATCTCAATTCATCGCCTTACCGACCCCAAATGAATGGAGCAGTGGAAGCGGCAAACAAGAACATCAAGAAGATATTGGCTAAAACGGCAGAGAATTACCGTGATTGGCATGAAAGACTACCTTACGCACTGATGGCGTACCGAACTTCGATCCGAACTTCTACAGGGGCAACGCCCTACTCCCTTGTATACGGTATGGAAGCGGTCCTGCCAATTGAAACAGAAATCCCATCGTTAAGAATTTTGTCTCACGTCAAGCTCAGTGAGGCGGAGTGGGTACAGCAAAGACACGAACAGCTGAACTTGATAGACGAGAAGCGTCTGCAGGCAATTTGCCATGGCCAAACATACCAGAAAAGAGTCGCTAGAGCGTTCAACCGTAAAGTTCGACCGCGAATGTTCGAAGCTGACGAGCTCGTTGTCAAGAAGATCCTCCCGAACGTGTCGCACCCAGGGGGCAAGTTCACCCCGAATTACGAAGGACCATATGTGGTTAGGAAGGTTCTACCTGGAGGGGCCTTAATTCTGGTAAACATGGATGGAGAAGAACTGGGACACCCTGTAAACGCCGATGCAGTCAAGAGGTACTATCCATAAGCAAATCAGTGAAGGGGTCGTTGACACTAAAAGTCATGAAAGAAAACAGCTCGCCGACGTAGGGGCGAAATGAAATATCAGTTGCAGGAGACATGTTGCTAGGAAGAGAAACCCTGGAAAAGACGTACAATGCGTCCAGGAGCATGAATGGATCTCCTCCAGTGCAAATCCTCGACAAGGATTCATTGCCAACCAGAGGGAGGAATCATGGCCACAAGATAGATGGCCAACTTCTGCAAGCCGCACGTTTGTGTTCAAACGGAAACACAAAACAGAACAAGGCGGTATCGTTCCAATCTATCTTGAATTTTGGAATACAAACTGACACCTAACTCTCGTCCTTGACAGGGGTTCGCCAACAAGGCGAAGCAGGATTTTTACAACCCTTGCATACTGGTCGGAGCACATGACCAAGGGTAGGATGTATCGTTCCGATTCTTGAAAAATTCGTGAACATACAATGACATGTTTCTTCTACATTTTCAGGGACCTCCAGCCACGGTGGGCAGGTAAGTACCCCTTTCCCCAACCCAAAACAAAAAAGAGAAAAAAGAGAAAAAGAAAGTTTTCAGAATCTAATGTCTAGAAAAGACATAGAGTTCTAACTTCATTGACATTCATGTTTTGAAAACAGGAGGTTGTCTAAACATGATTAGAACATGCGTGGTGCAGCATAAAATCCCCTTGACGGGTAAAATTTTTGGAGAAGATGAAAGAGATTTTTTTTTCCAATCAAAAGTTGTTCAAAACTTTCAAAGGGACGTTTTCTCAAAAGACGAGAGGCGAAGCCTAATCCAAACACGTCCTATACACACTTGAGAGAGAAGTGGAGCGAATCAGATAGTGAAATCTGGACCTACGGAAGTAGGGATTATTCGCGGCAATTACATGGATTGGGACGACGGAGGCATTCGCTTCGTATCCCCAAACACTACAGGTGACCATTGACAACCCCTTTGAACGGCGGTTTTCATTCTCAACCCTGTCAAGAACCACCCCACATCGGGGCAAGAACGAAAGTAAGTCCAGCGGCATCAGGAGAAAATGGTTAGAAATTTTCTTGCTCGGACTAACATCAATCTTTGTGTGTTGTTTATATGGTAATCCAAGTGCCATAGGATGACGAGAAGCGTTCATTTCTCTATCCCACACACCGAATCCTTTGCATAGCCAAGTTGAGCCTGCAAAATCATTTCATAAACCCATTAGTGATCATTGCACATTCCAAGACGGATGCATCATCACTTCAGAAACGGAAGAGTTCAAGACTTAGGGTTTGCGAAGAAATTCCTAAGTTAATGTTTAAAGTTGTTAGACCTTTGGTCACATGTCTAACACGAACTCCCGAAGATGAGAAAAGCGGGATTTCAAAAGAAAAATGAAAAGGAAAAGATGATGAGAAAAATCCCCAGCATCAAGAAAAAGCAAAGTGCCTGGTAAAAGCAAGGCCGATGCTCGAATGAACAATCTGCATTGATCCCCAATGAAACATAACTGAAAAGGGGAGGGAAAAATCCAAAAGGAGTCAGATTCAAAAGACTACTCCTCAAAAGGTGTCAAGCGCGGAGCAAAGACGCAGACAAAGTTTGTCAGCCTCTTAATGCAGTCAGAGACGCTATCTAAAATTTGTGCATACCTCATAAATGGTCGTGCACCTCAAAAATTGAAGATGCAAAATGGAAAAGACAGGTGGCAAATTTGCAATGATCACCAATGTCAATCCCTTCACAAATTCTGGGCAAAAAAACGAGCCTTTTTTCGGTCCCCAATCCTACCAATGTTACAACCCCGAAACAGTCTTCTCTGACTAAGACACTTGGGTTAACATATAGCTTAGCTCGAAGAGGTACGAGCAAGACTATTTCTTTCTCATTTTGCAGGGTTCTTGACTTGTAAACCCGGAGCAGATGGTGAAAACTTTCATTCAATGGCTTCGACTCCAAAGCGGGTCCCCCTTGAAAACCAATATCCAAGCCCAACATTACGGTCCCGTGGAAGACCTCCCGACCGATCAAAATGTATGCGCTGCGAATGAGCCTAAAACCTAGGCACAGGTCAGTAGAGAATTGAGTGCATCCCCAATAAAAATCATTACCTCAAAACAGGTGAGATGACCTCCTTGTCAAGAAATATTCCAATTGATGTTTTGAGCAAACTCTTTTTGGAATCTTCAAATTGTTGGATCCAGATTTTTCGTGCAAGGGATTTGTGATCACATTTGCATGTTGCAAGAATGCTTTGGAAGACCTCCAGCATCAAAATGCACATTTCATGATTAAACTAAAGTCATGCGGCTTCGGCAAGTGGCCAGCCATCGTCTTCCCAAAGATTACTAACATTTTCTTGGTGAAGAAAAATATTTCAGGCTCAAACTTCTGCAGGATACCTGGAGAACCCAGCTCCCAGAATGTCGCCTCAACAACCAAAGGTAGATACCGCCTAAAGGGTCAACTCATGGTAGATACCGCCTAAAGGGTCAACTCAAGGTAGATACCGCCTAAAGGGTCAACTCAAGGTAGATACCGCCTAAAGGGTCAACTCATGGTAGATACCGCCTAAAGGGTCAACTCAAGGTAGATACCGCCTAAAGGGTCAACTCAAGGTAGAAACCGCCTGAAGGGTCAAATCAAGGTAGAAACCGCCTGAAGGGTCAACTCACAGGTAGATACCGCCTGAAGGGTCAAACTATGATAGAAACCAAGTAATCCCATCGGACGTGGAAAACCTCCGTTTTGGGAACCTATTCAAAAAATCAGGTAATCTCATCAGGCGTGGAGAAACCTCGTCATGGGACCCCTTTTCAAAATACAGGTAATCTCATCAGGCGTGGAGAAACCTCGTCATGAGACCCCTTCCCAGAAAAACAGGTAATCTCATCAGGCGTGGAGAAACCTCGTCATGGGACCCCTTTTCAAAATTCAGGTAATCTCATTGGGCGTGGAGAAACCTCGTCATGAGACCCTTCCTAGAAAAACAGGTAATCTCATCGGACGTGGAAAAACCTCGTCATGGGACCCCTTTTCAAAAGAACAGGTAATCTCATCAGGCGTGGAGAAACCTCGTCATGAGACCCCTACCAGAAAAACAGGTAATCTCACCAGGCGTGGAGAAACCTCGTCATGAGACTCATTCCCAGAAAAACAGGTAATCTCACCTGGCGTGGAGAAACCTCGTCATGAGACTCATTCCCAGAAAAACAGGTAATCTCATCAGGCGTGGAGAAACCTCGTCATGGGACCCCTTTTCAAAATTCAGGTAATCTCATCGGGCGTGGAGAAACCTCGTCATGAGACCCCTTCCCAGAAAAACAGGTAATCTCATCAGGCGTGGAGAAACCTCGTCATGAGACCCCTTCTCAAAAAAACAGGTAATCTCATCAGGCGTGGAGAAACCTCGTCATGGGACCCCTTTTCAAAATTCAGGTAATCTCATCGGGCGTGGAGAAACCTCGTCATGAGACCCCTTCCCAGAAAAACAGGTAATCTCATCAGGCGTGGAGAAACCTCGTCATGAGACCCCTTCTCAGAAAAACAGGTAATCTCATCGGACATGGAGAACCCTCGTCATGAGACCCCTTTTCAAAAATCAGAAAATCCCCTTGGACTTGGAGAACCCTTGTCCCGGGAACCTTTTCAAAAGATCAAACCATCCCAGCGGACGTGGAAAACCTCCGACTTGGGACTCCTTCTCAGAAAAACAGGTAATCCCATCGGACGTGGAAAACCTCCGTTTTGGGAACCCTTTCAAAAAATCAGGAAATCCCATTGGACTTGGAGAACCCCTGTCCTGGGAACCTTTTCAAAAGATCAAACTGTCTCGCCGGACGTAGCAAACCTCCGACTGAGAAATCCCCTCTGGCCCCGCTAGTCAGCGCCATGGGATCCCCTTTCAAGCCAAAAATATCCCCTCTGACACCGCTAGTCAGCGTCATGGGATCCCCAAAGCTCGGGGTGCTCGATAAATCTTTCTGTGAGTGTTTCCTGTTAGTAGCCGGGAAAGGTTTTCGAGGAATAAAGCCTGGGATAGTGTGTCAGAAGCTACAAGGGCCTATATATAAAAAAAACAAAAAAAAAACAACAAAAACAAAAACAAAAAAAGAAACAAAAAAAAAGAAAACAAAAAAGAAGGGGGAACAAGCCCCTCCTTTTTCCGGCATCCTGAGTGCGCAGTGATAAAACTTCAGACTCCGCATGCGCAGGACCCAATGGGCAGACTTCAGGTAAGCCGCTCTCCCTCAGGCCCACGTTCGAATTGCAAGAGTAAACCGGTGATTAATTTGAGCATTCATCAAGGGCTTAATGGTTCGATGTCATAGCATTTCTTTTCCCCAGTCGAGTCGGTTAAGATTCAGGTGTCATTTTGTCTTTGAAAGCAACCTCTGACGAGCTCACTCTCAAAGAGGGGCAGCTGTTGACACCTGATTTTTGACTATCTTTTATTATAGTTTTAATTTCTAAAATTAATTAAAAATAGCAAAAAAGATCAAAAAATTGCAAAATCAACTTTGGAAGCCTTAGCCTAGCCTTAGGAACCAATTTTGAACAAAAAATATTTTTTGTATTTTTTAATATTTTTTGGAATTTATTTAATTATTAAAACACCCAAAAAATCAGAAAAAATACCATCCGTGGTCAGAAAATTACACAAAAATATTCTGTCCCGAAAGAAACAGGCCGAGGCCGAGGCAAAAGCCTGGGACGTCGTGGAAGCAAAAGCGGCCCAAATAACTCATCAATCGGTTCTCCAACCTGGAAGGGCAGGTTTCGAATGTTCAGGAATTCCTTAAATGCCTACTTCGACCAGAACTCCAAATGGCTATCTGAAGAGGATATCACTTCGCCGATGGAACCAGATCTGACAAATCATTTTCTCAAAGATGACTATGTGAATGTCATCATGGAGTGGTTGGACAATGAAGCCACTTCCTCTGAGTAAAGAGACTCTTCCTTTGTCTTTAAATACTGTGTTTAGAACTTTCTGCATTTCATTGTATTTTCCTTCCTTGTTGTATGCATGGGAAAACACCTTTGGATCTCCGGCCGTTGGTCCAAATAGCACATCTTGTAACGCTAAAACTACGCATGTTTTGTTAAGGACATATGGAACCACGAATCAGCCCAATGATGATAATAGTCTT
Source organism: Rhodomyrtus psidioides (assembly GCA_021437785.1). Lineage (NCBI taxonomy): Eukaryota > Viridiplantae > Streptophyta > Magnoliopsida > Myrtales > Myrtaceae > Rhodomyrtus > Rhodomyrtus psidioides. The sequence continues at coordinate 4,304,257 of JAILYB010000030.1, forward strand.
CCATACAGAAGCTTGAGGCCTGATTTACCATATGATTCCTAATCTTCAAAAGATTTTCATGGGGCCGGGATATCCAATGACATGAGGATTAATCCCATTTGTACCTATATCTATTTCGAATTTTTTTTCGAAAATACTTTACATGATCATGCATGTCATTTTTACTGAGCACAAACTAACCATACTCATGACATTTCAGGCATATCATATCAAACATGCATACCAAGTTGTTACAAAATTCGGATCCCTCCATTAACCACTCCTATAACATTGAGGAAGATGAAGACGAGGATTACGCATCTATCCGTAGGGATTGGAACACCTTTGAAGAGTCAAAGCCTCCTACCTCAGAAGAACCAATTGTTATTAATTTGGGAGACGCCGTGAACGTCAAAGAGGTCAAGATCGGCGGGCACCTATCCCAAGATGAAAGGCTCGAGTTCACCAAGCTACTAAAAGAATATCAAGACATCTTCGCATGGTCTTACGCGGATATGCCAGGCCTTGATCCTAAGATTGTAGAACATGCATTGCCCACAGATCCTGGTATCAAACCTGTCAAACAAGGCAGTAGGCGGATGAAAGCCGAGTTAGAAGACAAGATTAAGGAGGAAGTCATGAAACTTCTTAGGGTAGGCTTCATTGAAGCTATCCCATACTCAGACTGGATTGCAAATATAGTCCCCGTCATGAAGAAAGACGGAAAAGTTCGGATCTGCGTAGATTACCGAGATCTGAATAGAGCAAGCCCAAAAGATGATTTTCCACTCCCCCACATTGATATATTGGTGGACAGTACGGCGGGTTACGAATTATTCTCGTTCATGGATGGGTTCTCGGGATTGTTGACACCTGATTTTTGACTATCTTTTATTATAGTTTTAATTTCTAAAATTAATTAAAAATAGCAAAAAAGATCAAAAAATTGCAAAATCAACTTTGGAAGCCTTAGCCTAGCCTTAGGAACCAATTTTGAACAAAAAATATTTTTTGTATTTTTTAATATTTTTTGGAATTTATTTAATTATTAAAACACCCAAAAAATCATAAAAAATACCATCCGTGGTCAGAAAATTACACCAAAATATTCAGAAATTTTATTTTAATTTCCTCTTTAATATTTTCACTTTTTATAAGGGAAATTTAGCTCGGTTCATGGGGTTCCTTCACAAACCTAATCCCGAACCGGGCCTAAAAAATCCTTTTCGAGTCTTTTAATTTTCAATTCTCAGTTTTTATAAGCTATGACATTGGACTCTAAAGTATTGAAATGCAATTGGGTCAATTTGCCCTCCAATTTGATTAATTTTAACCAAAAGGGCTTAATTGCATAAAAATCTTTCAATTTAGTCCCCGGTTTCACAATTTTTGAAATTAAATTTCACACGGGCACACCCATTAAAATTAAACACCTTCACCCTATAGTTTTCATCATGCTAAATCCATTGGTGGGCTCAATTTTGAATAATTCGATCGTTTGGACCTTCGATTTGGTGAAATTCATTTTCGGATCCTAGGGACAATTTGGGGTTTTCATGAAATTTCAATCAATTGATTCATGAAAATACCCATAATTGATAGAAAATGTGTCAAGGAGTCCGATTACGCCATCAATTTCATGAAAATAGGTCAATTCGGGGTCCGATTTGAGCAATTTGGTCGAACCGGGTCGGTCGGGTCAGACCCGACCCGACCCGGTCCAACCGGGTCTGCAACTCAGTTGCAGACCCGTGCAGCGCACCGAAGAAGAAAAAACAGGGCGTGTCGGGGGCGTGCGTTTTGGGAAGAACAAGAGCAGAACGAGCATGGGGGACATGGGAGAAGACCCATGCTCGTGCTCTGGCGAGGAAGTGGTCGTCGAGGCGGGCGGTCGGCCACGAAAACGGTGGAAGATTCTCGGTTTAAAAACCGAGCTCGACAAATGTGGTGGGGGGACTTCGGACAGAGACAACGGACAACCGACGACCCCGAACCTCCAGCGGACTTCACTCATCACCACCAAGGTCGCCATTGCCGTCGCCGAGCCCGGAGCAGGTCGGTATTCTCCCCTGAGCTCCATTTCTCTAATGCACGCCGACTGTTCGACAAAATGCCTAAACGAGTATCGTATTTTTGGAGTCTCGGCCAACCCATCCCGGCCCCTATTTGTCGCGATTCTGGCTTTAAACTTTCATGCTAATCTTCCCTACCCCCTGGCCTGCTGTTTGTTTTACATTATTCGACAAAAAACGAGGGCCGAGGCTTCGCCGGTCGTGGTCGGGGTCGGGAGCTCGATGGGGAGCTTCAAGTGTTCGCCGAGCTCAAAATGAGCTAAGGTAAGTTTTCGGACCATCCTAGGATGCTATTTGATGACTGAGAATCGAGCTTGAGCAAAAGAAACGAATTGTGTAAATCGTCGCCGGCACCGGGAAGTCGGGGGTTCGTCCCGATCGTTTTTGACGTGTCCATGGCCTTATTTTTGGTATGTGATGATGTTGAGGTGCTGAGGGTCCGAATGCCACAAAAATTTCCCCAAAATTTTGAGTTTTGGTTCGGTTTTGGGCATTTTCCGGCGACCTCGCCGGAATTTTCACTGTTCCGGCGAGGCGCCGGTCGTCTTCTCCGGCGGGCCGGCGCCCCGCTGACCGGTCAACGGCTGACGTGGCATGCCACGTGGGCGCCACGTCAGCCGGGTGGGACCGGTCCGTTGATTTTCAAGCCAACGAAATGGGCGGCCCGGATCGCGACACGTGTCGCGATCCTGTAATTTTGGAAAATTAAAAATGATTTTCAGAAATAAAAATAAATGATTTTCGGATAATTAATTAAAATCGATCCGACGGTCGAGAATGTGCCAAGTGGCTTCCTGTGCATCGTCCGATCTTATCCAAGATCGGACGCACCACGATTGGACACGTGGCGGATTTCTGATCGTCCGATTGGAGTTTTTTCTAAAAAAGAAAAATAATCGATTTTTGATCCGATGGCCACGATTTGGCCACGTGGCTCACTGAGGGCCGTTCGATCCGGGGAATTTTCGGATAATTAAATAAAATAGATAAAAAATCCAAAATTTGTTAAAAAATAGGAAAAAATATTTAAAAAATCAAAACGGTGTCGTTTTAGACCGGTTTCGGACCCCTAGGGTCGGGCCGGGCGCCCGAGAGGCGTGGGCTGGGTCTGACCCGGCCCGGAAAATATTTTTAAATATTTTAAAAAATTCAAAAAATAATAAAATAATCAAAAAAATCAATAAAAAATGAAAAAATCATGAGAAATTCAAAAAAATTCGGAAAATTCAGAAAAATTCTAAAAAAATTCCAAAAAATAGGAAATGGCCACATTCAACTGGCCATGACCTGTTTCGGGTCTTTTGACCTCCGATCTTTCCAGAAATGACGGTTTTGCCCTTTCGGCAAATCGTCTTCCAAAACAAATTCTGAAAAATCCAGGAAAATCCCAAAAATAGGAAATGGCCACAAACAACTGGTCAAGGCTCATCCCGGGTGTTTTGAACCCGGTCCTTCCTAAAAAATGACGATTTCGCCCTTCGGGCGAATCGTCTTCCAAAAATTGAAGAAAAAAATCAAGAAACTCCAAAAAATTCTCAAAAATGGGAAATGGTCACAAACAACTGGCCATGGAATATTTTGGGTAATTAGATATCCAAACCTTCCAAAAATGACAATTTTGCCCTTCGGGCTAATTGTCCCAAAATCTTCCCATTTTACCCCTAGCCCTAAACCACATCCTCTCTAAGCCCTTATGGCTATACTAGGAGGCCAATGATTGAAATTGATGTGCATTGACATGATTTATTTATGCACTTGACTTGCGTTTTCATTATATTGACTGTGATTTGATAGGACCAGTCTCCCAATCTGCATGAAACCCTGACTCATACCTACCTCACCCAAAATTGCGCCTGCATGAACTCTTAGTCAGGAAAATCACTCGCGTTAGGTACCGAAAGGGCGTTGGTAATGACACCGACGTAACCAAGTCCCCGAACTCAAAATCTCTGGTTCCGCAGAACTGATCGACCTCTCCCAATCGATCAGTAAGGTTTCCGGTCTACCCTCCAAGAAAGACCGGTGGCGACTCCAAATGCATGCACAAGTTGCACATGCCACCACGACCACACTAAAGGTCGAAAGCGATCGACTTTTATCGTCGAATCCCTCAATAAAGATACTCCCGCCGCGATTTGGTATGGGCCTGGGAGGGCCCGCGCCGATCCAAAGCCCGCGATCGGTAATCCATTAGCCGCGTCCGTTTTGATTTTCGGACGGGTCGCGACAGGGATACAACCAAATCTTCATGAAACGAGAGGACAAACCCAAGACTGCATTTACCACACCATGGGGAAATTTTTGCTACAAAGTCATGCCATTTGGATTGAAAAACGCCGGGGCTACTTACCAGAAGGCTATGGTCATGTTATTCCACGATATGATCTACAAAGAGATTGAAGTATATGTCGATGACATGATCGCCAAATCCAAGGAAGGACAAGATCACATACAGGTGTTAAGGAAGCTGTTTGAACGCCTGCGCAAATACAAGTTAAAGCTGAACCCTAACAAGTGTGTGTTTGGGGCAAGATTCGGGAAACTCCTTAGATTCATAGTCAGTAACAGGGGCATTGAGATTGATCCCTCAAAAATTCAAGCCATCCACGATTTATCAACTCCCTCCACAGTAAAAGAAGTGAGAAGCCTTCTGGGGAGATTGAACTATATTGCCAGATTCATCAATCAACTATCTGATGTGGCTAAGCCAATCTTCAAATTACTTAAGAAAGGCGCGAAAATAACATGGGATGCCGAGTGCAGCAGGGCATTCCAAATGATAAAAAACTATTTGATCACACCTCCGGTGCTTGTGCCACCAATTCCTGGTCACCCACTGACCTTATACCTGACTATACAACAGGAGTCCTTAGGAGCCTTACTTGCCCAAACAAGCCCGATAGATGGAAAAGAAAGGGCCATCTACTACCTAAGTAAGAAGTTCACACCATCTGAAGCAAAATATGTGCCAGTTGAAAGGGCCTGTGTAGCAACAGTGTGGGTACTACGAAGGCTAAGGCAGTATACCCTACATCATCACATCCAGCTCATAACAGAAAATGACCCCGTCAAATACCTCCTGGAGAAGCCCTCCTTAATTGGGAAACTGGCAAAATGGCAAGTAATGTTGTCTGAATTTGACATCAAATGTTCTCCACAGAAGTCGGTAAAAGGGAGAGCTATAGCTGACATGTTGGCAGAAAACCCATCAAGCGGTGAGTCACCAGAAGTAATAAACACAGAAAGCCAAATTCTGAACTTAACAAAGGATAAGTGGATCATGTATTTCGATGGTGCTGTCAATCTATTAGGGGCAGGCACTGGGGCAGTACTGATATCCCCAGATGGTCAACATTACCCTGTCGCGGCAAAGATAACTTTTCCTTGTACCAACAACATTTCAGAATATGAGGCATGCATTATGGGCCTACGACTGGCCATTTCTATGAAGATACCTAAGTTACAAGTTTTTGGGGATTCCATGCTCATCATTCTACAAACACAGGGGGAGTGGAAGACAAAAGATGCAAAGCTCATCCCTTATCACGAATACCTTGAAGAATTGATACTTAAGTTCGAAGAAGTGTCATTCGAGTACCTATCAAGGTCTCACAATCAGTTTGCAGACGCATTAGCCACCCTAGCCTCGATGTTACAAACAACTGAAGGGTTGGATGTAGAACCTCTGAGGATCGGCATTTTTGAAAGGCCAGCTTATTGTATGCTAATCGAAGAAGAATTTGACGGAGAGCCATGGTACTATGACATCAAGAATTACCTCTCGAAAGGGGAATTCCCTGAAGGATGCCAGTCAGGAGACCGAAAATACATAACCAAGATGGCCAGCAAGTTCTTCCTCAATGGACAAATTCTGTATAAGAGATCGTTCGATTCCACTCTACTGAGATGTGTAGATGCCAAAGAAGCAAATATTCTCATGAAAGAGATTCATGAAGGTGTGTGTGGGCCTCACATGAACGGCCACCTCCTCGCCCGGAAGATCATGCGGCTTGGATATTACTGGATGACCATCGAATCAGACTGCTGTCAGCACGTCCGGTCATGCCACCAATGCCAAATATACGGGGATAAGATTAATGCACCCCCGAACGAACTACACCAAATGTCGGAAGTGTGGCCTTTCTCTATGTGAGGCATAGACATGATAGGGCCTATTAATCCGGTGGCTTCAAATGGTCTTCGCTTCATCTTGGTAGCGATTGATTACTTCACAAAATGGGTAGAAGCCAGCTCTTACAAGAATGTCACTGCAAGAAATGTGGCAAGATTCATCAAAAGAGATATCATATCCCGGTATGGTACCCCTCAAGCGATCATCACAGATAATGGGTCCAATCTGAACAACAAGATCGTCGATGACCTACTGGATCACTTTAGCATTCGACATCTGAATTCATCTCCTTACCGCCCACAGATGAATGGGGCAGTGGAAGCAGCCAACAAGAATATCAAGAGAATCTTGGCTAAGACAGCAGAAAACTATAGGGATTGGCATGAAAGGCTACCCTTCGCCTTAATGGCTTACCGAACGTCGATCAGGACTTCTACAGGGGCAACTCCCTACAGTCTGGTGTATGGAATGGAAGCAGTTCTGCCCGTGGAAGTTAAGATTCCCTCTTTAAGAGTCTTATCAGAGGGTAGATTCTCCGAGTCAGAATATTTCAAACACAGATATGAGCAGCTGAATTTAATAGACGAGAAACGTCTTAAAGCCATTTGCCATGGACAAACTTACCAGAAGAGGGTAGCCAGGGCGTTCAATCGAAAAGTCAAGACCAGAAACTTCGAAGTAAATGACTTGGTAATCAGAAAAGTTTTGCCGAGTACCATCCATCCAGGGGGAAAATTCACTCCGAATTACGAAGGCCCCTACATTGTCAAGAAAATTCTCACGGGAGGAGCATTAATTCTTGTAAACTCCGAAGGAGAAGAACTGGGGCACCCTGTAAATTCAGATGCTGTGAAGAAGTATTACCCTTGAAATAAAATCAGATTCCAGTCATACGACTTATCCCGAATTGAGCATACCCTTCATAATAGTCATTGCATAAGCACATCATGCATCCATGCATACACTAGCATGTGTTCAATATTGCAGGACCCGAGGAAACAAGGTCACAATAAATTGGAATGCATGATCGAGAGGAATTACTGCCGCAGTGGTCAGATTTTCATGAGTCTATCTATTCCCAGTGGAACGCATGGTCAAGGGTAAGGTGTATCGTTCTAATTTTCTGAAATTCGAGAGCATACACGGACATATTCCTTTTATGTTTTTCAGGAATCTCTAGCCGCACTAGGCAGGTAAGTATTCCTTTCCCAATCTTTTAGGTTTTTGAGACTGTCAGAATCGTCATCACCAGAACCTAAAAGCTCCTTGAAATTTAGCATGCATCCAATTATCATGTCTATAAAGATGCAGAATTCCCACAGTTATGACATTAGCATTCATGCTTAGACTTGGAGGTTATCTAAACATGGTCGAAATATACGTTGTGCATCATAAATCTCCTTTAAGGGTAAGTTATGGAGAAAACAAAATGAACTTTTCCAACAAAAGTTGTTTAAACGGTTCACAAGGATGTTTGCGCAGAACAAGAGGCAAGCCAAATCCAAACACGTCCTATACACACTCGAGAGATGAGTGAAGTGGTAAGGATAGCAGGACCTTGACCTACGGGCGTAAGGATTATTCGCAGTAATTACACAGATTGAGATGACGGAGGCATTTGTTTCTCTATCATAAACACTACAGGTGACCATTGATAACCATTTGAATGACGGTTTCATTCTTTACCCCTATCAAGAACCACCCTACACTGGGGCAAATTGGAGGTACGTCCAGCGGTATCAGGAGGTAAATGGTTAGAAGTTCTCTTGCTCAGACTTGCATCAATCTTCGTGTGTTGCTTGTCATTTTAACTTCTATGGTAGTTCAAGTGCTTTAGGATGACGAAAAGCATTCGTTTCTCTATCCTATACACTTTTACCCTTTGCACAGCCCAGTTGAGCCTACACTTCCTTTCACAAACCCGTTGGTGATCATTGCATATTCCAAGATGAAGGCAATATCGCTTCAACAACGGAAGAGTTCAAGATACAGGATTTGTGAAAGTTCCTGGACTAATGTTTGAGTGCTGAGATTCAAATGGTACATCTAGCACACTCATTCGAAAATTCTAAATCCCCAAAAGAAAAGAAAAGGTGGGATTTCGATAAAAGAAGAGGAAAATCTAATCCTGGGCATCAAGAAAAAGCAAAGCGCCTGGTAAAAGCAAGGCCAATGCCCGTCCAAATACTCGTGCACTTGTGAATCATGAGTTTGATCTGGTAAACGCCAAAAGATGGCGTGATATCTCTGTATAGGTCACTAGTGAGATCTGATTGTAAAAGAAAGTCCCAAGAGAACTGGACAACAAAGGATACTCCCAGATTATATCAAATTCAGATGATGAAAGCATAGACAAGATGTTGACGCCGTCTCAACATGAGAGAGATATGTTCTCTAAAGACAAATGTGCGCTTCGAAGACTGACAATGCTCTTCGAAAACCATCCATGCACTTCAAAGATTGAAGACGCTCTTTGAACCTGAAAGGGCAAGATGGCGGCAAACCTGCAATGATCACCAATGTAAACCCTTTGCATATTCTAGGCCAAAAATAAGCCTTTTTCGGTCCCCAATCCTACCTACGTTACGACCCTGAAAAGCCTTTTCTGATTAAGGCACTTGGATTGGCATAAAGTTTAATGTCTAAGCTTAGCTCGAAGAAGTTCGAGCAAGATTATTTCTTTCTCATTTCGCAGGTTTCTTGACTTGTAAACCTGGAGTAGACGTTGAAGACTTCTATTCAATAGCCTTGACTTGCTTGCAAGTCCCCTTTGAAAACCGTTGACCAGGCCCAACATTACGATCCTTTGGAAGTCCTCCTAATTGATCGAGGTGTATTCACTACGAATGATCCTGAAGCCTAGGCGCATGTCTGATAGGAAATTCGAGTGCATTCTTGGTAAAAGACAATTATCTCAAAAAACGGTGAGAAGTCCTCTTTGATGAAAATTCTCCGTTAGACATTTTAACCTATCTCTTTTGGTAATTTCAGATTGTTTGATTCAAACTTTCCCCACAAGGAATTTTTTATCACTTTCGTGTGTTGCAAGGTGTTTTGGATAACCTCCAGCATCATAATGCATTCATTCAAATTTTTCATGACTATGATATAAGTCATAAAATGCTGTCAATTTGACATCAAAAGGCCACTGATGTGCCATTGATGAGAAAAATTTTCAGATTGGAACTTCTACAAGATTCTTGGTGACTTCGACTCCCAGAATGGCTTGTAGCGCTCTTGCTCCTCAAGGATACCTGGAGTCCCCAGATCCCAGAATGCCATCTCACATGTCAAAAGGACAATGTCTGAAATTATCTCCCTGTGTGAGATCCCAGTGTTACAGGTTGGAACTTTCTGCAGGATACCCGGAACTCCCAGGTCCCAGAATGTTACCTTCAATGTCGAAAGGACAACATTCAAGATAGTCTTTCTGCGAGATCTCAGGTAGCCCCTAGATCCCAGAAGAATCTCATCAAAGTTTTTGCAGGTTTAAGTTTTCTGCAGGATACTTGGAATCCCCAAATCCCAAAATAACGCCTTGCATATCGAAAAGACAATTTTCAAGATCAGCTTTCTGTGAGGTTCTAGGTAACCCCTAAAACCCAGAATAGCCCATTTGGTAAAGCCTAAAGGTTAGGCATACCTCACTCGTATAGATCCCAGTTAATTCCTTAGAATATAGGATCAAAATGTTCGACAATCCCTAAGAAACTGGGTGCGTCATCCATAGGTTCCTAGCAGAGAGGAGTCCTATTCTCGGCCTGATCCCCCTGAAGGATCAAAATGTTCGACAATCCCTAAGAGACTGGGTGCGTCATCCATAGGTTCCCAACAGAGAGGAGTCCTATTCATGGTCTGATCCACCATACGAATCAAAGCCCTGACAATCCCTAAGAGACTGGGTGAGTCATCCATAGGTTCCTAGCAGAAAGGAGTCCTATCATGGTCTGATCCACCATACGGATCAAAACTTCTGACAATCCCTAAGAGACTGGGTGCGTCATTCACAGGTTCCTGTCAAGTATAGGAATCCCATTCTGGTACGGCCTACCATACAGGCTAGAGTTTAACCGCCCTAGGATACTCAAAAGACGAGTCCCCAGATATTTACTTGAACCCGCTATACACCGCGCATGCCGCAAGAGCATTAGGTAGGTGATCGACAGGTAAATAGCAGGTGGGTCTCTCTACTTTCTCTCTCAGGTCAGCCAAAGAATAAGAAGCAGAGCATTCACCAGCGGGACAAGAAAGATTGAGTGTCAGGATTCATTTTTTTTTCCCCAGTCGAGTCGGTCTAGACTTAGGTGTCACCTGTCTTTGAGCGAAACCTCTCATGAGATTCCTCTCAAAGAGGGGCAACTGTTGACACCTGGTTTTTGGACCAAGTCTTTTTCAGTTTTGTTTTTGAAAAAATCACAAAAATTCATAAAAAGTCAGAAAATTACAAAATCAACTTTGGTGGTCTTGGCCAAGCCCAAGGAACCATTCTTGGCCAAAAAAATAATTTTTCACATTTTTCATATTTTTTAGTATTTTTAGAAAATAGAAAAATACTTAAAAAATCAAGAAAAATAACATTTGAGGTCACAAAAATATGGAAAAATAGCCAATATTTTTCTTTTTAATCCCTTGTATTTTTGACCTCACAAAAAAAATTCAAAATCAGATTCAATCTTAGGTGTTCCTTTGTAGCCCGCACCATTGAATTTGAGAAAAAAATACCAATTGAGTCTTTTGATTTACAATTTTAGCATTTTCTAGGACCTTGACACTCAATCTAATTGTCCCCTATTCCAATTTGGCCTAATTGCTCGGACACGTTGTTCAATTGCAAAAATAATTGCATTTTAGCCCTTGAAATTGAGTATAATCGAAATTAATTTCAATTCAAGTACTATCATTATAAATTGAACATGCTACCCAATGGATTTCACCATTTTAAATCGATTGGCATAGGTGGTTTGACCCAATTTGATCATTTGCACCCTCAATTGCACAAATCCCCAATTTGCAATTACATGAAAATTTGGGGGTTTTATAGAAATTGATGAAAACTTTTGGGCAAAAGCACATTTCTAGATAGAATTCATGCCCTAGAGTTGATTATGAGGTTCAATTGTAAGAATTTCCTACTGATTTGGGTTTAATTTTGAAAAATCCAATTCGGAACCGGTCCAGACCGGTCAGACCGGTTTGCTACAGTGTCGTCTTCCCCAAAGAGCTCGAGCAGATGAACAGTGACGGACTGAGTTTCGAAGGCCAAATTGAAGGTCAATTCGCGACTAATTGAAAGAGGAATGGTGGGCGTCTTGTTCCTTACCTCAAGACCTGCCGATCAAGACCGCCCCCGTGACAAATGACCGTCGGGCGAGCTCCGGCGAGGTCAGTCAAACTTTCGAACCTACGAAAGTCAACACAAGCAAAAAACAGCCCAAATCCTTGCCAAATTCGTGCGAAATAAAGCTCACCGTGGAACCAAAAGGGATGAGACGAAATGCCCATCTTCCCCGACGTCGTTCTGACCTAATTGCACGTGACTACACGTGCCAAACGGAATCAGTTGAAGACCCACCGTTCGGCGCCAAAAATTGAACAAGCTATATAAGCTAACAGGCCTTCGCGAAGGAAGAGGAGGTGGATTCAGTTGCAGAAGGGCAAAACTGAATCGAGAGAGAGAAAGAAAATGCGAGAGAGAGCTCGTTCTCTGACCCTCCGTCGTCGAGAACTTGAGCTCGACTGCAAGGCGCTGGTTGGGCCGTCTCTGGCCAAACCGAAGCTGAAGAAGACCGTCAGAGGTTCGCTTTGAGTGCCAGGAAGCGATCGCCATCAACCGCGCAGCCCAAAACCGCCAGAACAGGTAATCCCGAACTTCGAGCTCAAGCTCTGGTCTTCAATGGCGGACTTTGATTTTGGCTTCAATCTTGGCAATTCCCGTGTGCTTTTCATCCCTTAGACATTACTGACCATACCCTCATCTTGATTTTGCATTGATTTTGTCTGAGCAACTCCAATCGAGTCTTCGAATTTAGCCTTTTTAGCCGACTACTGTTCGTCCTTACCCAGCCGAATCTGGGCCGAGCGAGCTCAATCGGAGCTCGAGGTAAGTCTTCTGAACCTCCGGTGATGCTATTATGTGATTCAATTGCTATGATTTTGGGTAAATCGTACGATCGAACCTCCATGGCCGTACTCGGCATCTTGCTCGATACTTGCGATTTCGCGAACAACGCACTGTGATACTTAGATATGTTAGATTAGGGACGATCGCGAGTCGATTGCCGTCAATTTTGTACAATTTCATCGAAAATCCACCGTTGAATCAACGTCGGAGATCCACAGCCGTTCATTCTGCCGGAGTCGCGAGGTTGAAGACGAAGCTGACGTGGCACGGTCAACCAGTCAAACTCCTAGTTGGCCGTCGACCATTGGTCCACGTGGCAGTCCAGTCAGTTCGGCCGTTGGAGTTTGTTATTCGAATAAGTAGATCCAACGGCTGAGATTAATTGAACCAAAATTCTAGGGGCCGTTTGATTAATAAATATAATTATCCGAAAATGGTTTTAAAATCAAAGAATCAAAAATGGGATAAAACGGTGCCGTTTAGTTTAGTTGTGGAGCGGCGTCGTTTAGGATAATATGAATGGATGGCCCAGATCTAGTCTTGGGTTTTAGTCGTGGCCGTAGGATTGAGTAATCAGATCGGACGGTTCTGATCAGGTCTTCAATCAATCTGAACCATAGGATTCGGTAAGTCAATCCAACGATCGTGGGTCAGCCCCGTGGTCCATTTGGGACCGTCAGATCAAAACTGAATAATAAAAAAAATAAAAAAATGCGTGATACGGCGTCGTTTTGACTAGGGGTTCCGCGGGTCCGGGTCTGGGCCGGGTTCCGACCCGAATGGGTCGGGTCGACCCGGTCCGAATCATTTATTTTTTAATAAAAAAAATCGGAAATTGATTTTAAAAATAAAAATAAAAATAAAAAAATCAGAAAAATTTCAGAAAATCAAAAAAATGCTAGAAAATGCCAGAAAATTCCAAAAAAAAAATATGGAAAAATTGGGAAAAATCCTAGACACTCCAGAAATCCCCAAAAATCGAGGATTGACCACAGACAACTGGTCAACCCTATTTTTGGGGTTTCTTATCTGTTCTTCCAAGAATTGACGACAATACCCTTTAGGGGTAATTCGTCCCTGCTTTGTATTTTGAGATTGGTCGAAAATGCCTAGATTAGGATAGGGCAGTTAGGTGGCGAATCTTTTTGCTGGGATTTTCGAATCTTATCATTCCCGCTGAAATGACGATTTTTCCCCTCAATGGGAAAATTGTCTTTGTTGTCCCAATTGAGTCCCGAAAATTGCTTAAAGTTAGGGTTTGGGTCAGGTGGACGACCAACCCTAACATTTGAGATTTTCAGTTCTCATCTTTGTCCAAAATGACGATTTTATCCTTCTGAGGGTAAAATCATTTTTAAATTCCAGAAAAATTCTGGAAAATCCCGAAAAATAGGAAATGGATTGGATTGATGGCCAATCCTATTTCCTCTGTCCTTTGACTCCCCAATTCACCCAAAATGACGCATTTGCCCTTCTTGAGGTGAATTGTCCCCGAATTGTTCAAAATTACGATTTTGCCCCTCATGGGCAAATCATGCCAAAACCATTCCTAAGCCTTGATTGTCATTTCTCTAGGCTAATAGGGCCCCATTAGGGATGCCATGCTGATTTCATGTGTTTTATCCGCATGTACTGGATCCTTGATTTGCGTACTTATTTCTATTGATTGTGAGTGATAGGCTAGTTTCTCCCACCTGCATGAACTCCTAGACTTAGGATCAATACCTCACTCATATGCATGAAATCCTACGATCAGATAAATCATTCAGCTTAGGTACCGAAATGGCGTCAACTCTAACAGTTGACGTAACTAAGTCCCCGAACCCACTTCTTTGGTCTCCGCAGAATCGAATAGACAGCTCCCAACTATTCGATAGGGTTTCCGATCGTACCCTCCAAGAAACGATTGGTGGCGACTCCTTGACATGTACACTTATCACATGTCACTAGACCACACTGAAGGTCGACTACGTACATCCAGCAGTTACGATTTGGGTAATGGACCTTGGGAGAGGCCCGCGTCCGATCCAGCCAACGATCGGGCGGCCCATTAACCCTTTCCGCCTCGAGAGGGTCGAGACACCCGGCCCTAGGACCCGGACACGGCCCCGGGCCTCGGGACCTGGACACGGCCCCGGCCCCGGGACCCGGACACGGCCCCGGCCTCGGGACCCGACCCCTGGACCCGGTCCCGACCCCCGGACCCCGACTCGGCCCCCGGACCCGGGACTCAGACCCGGCCCCGGCCCGGGCCTAGGATCTTGCCTCGGCCCCCGTCCTCGGACTAGGTCCCGGCCCCTGGCCTCGGACCTTGCCATAGCCCCCAGCCTCAGACCCGGCCCCGACCCCCGGCCTCGGGACCCGGCCCTGGGACCCGGTCCTGGCCCCGGGACCCGAACCGGCCCCGAGACCCGGCCTCGGTCCCGGACCCAAACCCGGCCCCTGACCCCGACCCAGACCAAGCCTCGGACCCGGCCCCGACCCCGGCCCGGGCCTAGGACACTGCCTCGGCCCCCGTCCTGGGACCAGGTCCTGGCCCCCGGCCTCGAACCTTGCCCCAGCCCCCGGCCTCAGACCCGGCCCCGACCCCCGGCCCCGGGAACCGAACCCGGACCCGGGACCTGGACCCGGCCCCGGACCCGAACCCGGTCTCGGCCTCGGCCCCAGACCCGGACTCGGCCCTGGGACCAGGCCCCGGCCCCCGGCCTCGGACTAGGACCCGGCCCCGGCCCCGGCCTGGGAGCCAGCCCCCAAACACGGCCCCGGCACCCGGTCCCAAGACCCGCCCTGGCCCTTGAATCAAACTTCTAGACCAGGCCCCGGGATCGAGTCCCGGTCCCGAGATCATTTGTAACTTGTGGAAGGATGTTGTCCTTATGAGTCGAAAGTGGGTCAATGTAGGTCGAAAATTGATTTAAGTGTGACTCATTGTTAACCCATTTTTAGTGAACCTTTTAAAAGTTAATGACCCATATTTTATAAATATGGGTCAAATATGAGTTTGTGACCCATATTGCCACCTCGATATAATCATATTTTATGACATGTATATTGATCAGCAACCATTCCATTACACAAATATTTATCCATCAGCATCACTTGACTAAGGCAATCAAACCTTAAGGCAAGGTCCTTGAATTGATTAATTGAGAAACAGGAAAGGGGCAAAACTAGTTGATTAATAAGTAATTGAATAGCCCCATGTGAAGGGCACTGATAGAGCGCCCTCGAATCTCCCTTTGTCTTGGCGTGCCTCTGATCCAAATTTTCACGGGTTCAATGCACACGCACTCACATGCGAACAAGTAATTGCGATACCGACATTAGGGCAAAGTTTTTTTTATTAGACGCTAAGCAACCATTAACAAAATGGATGGTCATTTCCCACCTGATTGATGGTCATGCCTAGATTAGGGCGAAGTTTTTTTATTGATTCGTGGCGCATCTTCCCTTCACCTGCCCTGGAAGAAGACAATATGGGAGTAAATTTCAATGTATAAGCAATGGAAAGAAACGTTTACAATTGAAGCACATTCGGTGATATGTAGCTCTTTCAAGAACTCCAACTTATTGAGACCGTGAATTTCGACCAAGTTTTCACAATTTTGAGCGTATATAATCTCAAGATCCTCGGATTCTGGAAGGTCCAGCCTTTCAATTGAAGCACACTCAAAGATATATAGCATTTGCAAGAACTCCAACCTATTGAGACCTTGAATTTCGACTAAATTTTCACAATAGCTAACACTAAATATCTTCAGGCGCTCAAATTTTTGAAGGTCCAACCTTTCAATGGAAGTGCACCCAGAGATATAGAGCTCTTCCAAGAAATTCAACCTATTAAAGCCTTGAATTTTGACTAAGTTTTCGCATTTTTTAGCAAAAACTTTCTTCATGCCCTCAGATTTTGGAAGGTCCAGCCTTTTAATTGAAGCACACTGAGATATACATAATATTTCCAAGAACTCCAACCTATCAAGACCTTGAACATTGACCAAGTTTTCACAATTTTTAGCAAACAATATTTTCATACTCTCGGATTTCGGAAGGTCCAAGCTCTCAATTGATGTGCACCCAGAGATACGCAGCGTCTTTAAGAACTCCAATCTATCAAGGCCTTGAATATCTACCAAGTCTTTGCAATTTTCAGCATATAATATCTTCATACTCTCGGATTTTGGAAGATCCAACCTTCTGATTGAAGTGCACTGAGAAATATATAGCTCTTCCAAGAACTCCAACCTATTGAGGCCTTGAATTTCAATCAAGTTTTTGCAATATTCAGCATGTAATTTCTTCAGGCCCTCAGATTCAGGAAGGTTCAGCCTAACAATTGAAGCGCACTGAGAGATATTTAGCTCTTCCAAGAATTCCAACCTATTGAGGCCTTGA
This sequence comes from Rhodomyrtus psidioides, assembly GCA_021437785.1. NCBI lineage: Eukaryota > Viridiplantae > Streptophyta > Magnoliopsida > Myrtales > Myrtaceae > Rhodomyrtus > Rhodomyrtus psidioides. The sequence continues at coordinate 4,320,953 of JAILYB010000030.1, forward strand.
ATTTCGACTAAGTTCTTGCAAGATTCAGCATGCAATTTCCTCATGCCCTTGGATTTTGAAAGATCTAGTCTTTCAATTGAAGCGCACTGAGAAATATACAATTCTTCTAAGAAGTCCAACCTATCAAGGCCTTGAATTTCGATCAATTGTTTACAAATTTCAGCATTTAGTATCTTCAGACCCTCGGATTTTGGAAGGTTCAACCTTTCAATTGAGATGCATCCAGAGATACACAATATTTTCAAGAACTCCAATCTATCAAGGCCTTGTAAATCGACCAAGTTTTCGCAATTTTTAGCATATAATATCTTCAGACCCTCGGATTTTGGAAGGTCCAGCCCTTTAATTGAAGTACACTGAGAAATGCATAGCTCTTCCAAGAACTCCAACCTATCGAGGCCTTCAATAACGACTAAGTTTTTGCAACATTCAACATGTAATTTCTTCATACCCTTGGATTTTGGAAGGTCCAACCTTTCCATTGAAGCGCACTTAGAGATATATAGCTCTTTCAAGAATTCCAGCCTATCGAGACCTTGAATTTTGACCAATTTTCCACAATCTTCAGCATGTAATTTCTTCATGCCTATGGAATGTGGAAGGTCGAGCCTTTTAATTGAAGCACACCTGGTGATGCTCAAGCTTTCCAAATGTTTCAATTGGTCAAGACCTTGAACTTCAAATATATTATCGCAATGCCCGACTGATAATGTCCTCAGTTGGTTTAATTGGGAAATGTCCAGCGTTTTCAAAAACTTGCAGCCACAGATTTCCAAGATTTCCAACTTGAAGGGTTTGCAAGGGGATTTCTGTAATTCTGATTCTTCAACATCTATCAGTTGGGAGCATCTTGAAAGCTCTAATAGTGTTGATCCAAGCTCCCATATGCACTCAAGGAATTCGCAATCGAGAAGTCGTAGTTCCGTGAGTTGGGTTAGGTGGGAAAGTAAAGGCAATCTGCGACTTTGACAGGTGATCCTCAAACATGTTAAGCTGGAAGGAAGCTCCGCTTGCAGTTGCAGCTTCCGCCAACCATGAAAATGAGGATGATGCAGGGAAGAAAGACTACATGTGCTTTCTGACATTTCCTCTCCCAGTTTATAGCAGCTTGAAGCATCTAATACTTGGAGTTTTCTCAGCATTCCAATACCATTAGGTAAATCTTTTATCCCAGTGCCACTAACATTCAGAATTTCTAGATTCTGCAAAGCCCCTACTCCATCTGGTAGTTCGGCAATATTTTTACAATCTTCTAGAAGGAGTTGCTCCAATGCCTTTAGTTTACACACTTCTAGTGGCAGCTGACTACAAAAAAACAGCCTTTTAGCAACGAAATTTGCAACGAAAAATCATCCAAAATTCGTTACAAATCGATTTTGCGACGAAATTTGCAACGAAAAAAAATTCGTTGCGAATTCGCCGTCGCAAATTTGCAACGAAAATTGCAATGAAAATAATGTCGTTGCAAATTTGCAACGAAATGTTTATTCGTTGCAATTTGCAATGAATGTAGGATCGTGTATTCGAGAAATAGAGAGGAAATTAATAAAGAAGATTATAAACGTCTCCTTTTATTATGGGGTTTAGGATCGTGTATTCGAGAAATAGAGAGGAAATTAATAAAGAAGATCCAAAGGGGTTTAGGATCGTGTATTCGAGAAATAGAGAGGAAATTAATAAAGAAGATTATAAACGTCTCCTTTTATTATGGGGTTTAGGATCGTGTATTCGAGAAATAGAGAGGAAATTAATAAAGAAGATTATAAACGTCTCCTTTTATTATGGTTATTCCAATAGTTTTTTATGAATTTATAAGTAGGCAGGAGAGCAAAATAAGCGGTCAGAATACAATATAATGCTTCAAGAATGGTATAAATAATTGCGACAGAAATTAAAACATTCAACAATATTTGAAACATCAAGTGAACTAGACCACCAGGAAGGAGGCAGAGCCTACACAGTTAGGGGTTTCGTTCAATCAGAAAGTAAATTACTTGAAATTTAGAGAACAGAAACTTAAATATGAAAGTGAGGTGTGTGCAGCTAGTCCAGGAGAGGAGACCACAGATCAATCTTCACTGGGAGCTGTATGCACGTGAATGCACACTTTAAATTGCAGAGAAACTTAAAAATGAACAATGCCTTAGGACACCAACAGGTGGCAAAGCCTACCGATTCTAGGTCAAGAAAGGCAAAGGATGATGAAATATATACTTTTATTGAAATAAATTGAAAGTTTACACATAAGAACTGCAAATGTAAAACAGATCTGGGAATTACAAGTGCAGAAAACTTAAAAGACTTGAAAACAGTTCAGGGAAGAACTGGGTAGGAATAGGGACCAAAAGCTTACGGATCTGGGTCCGGAAGAGGTTTTGGTGGACTTCAAGGTATCTTTTGATCTCCAGCGAAGGACTGTGGATCAGCTTCGAAGGAGGAGAATGGGTGTCGGCTCTGGGTAGTGGAGTGGGAAGGAGAGAGAGTGTGTGGAAGATGCTCTCAAGGATGGAGAGAGAATGTCCAAAACTCGAGCCCCCTTTCTGTCCATTGTAGATGATATTTAAAACTGAAATTTTCCTGTAGCTACAGTGCATAGTGCTACAATGATTTTTCAACGCCGCTACAGTGTACAGTGCATAATGGTCAAAATACATCGTTCACATACGGTTGTTGAGATACCAAAATACATCAAAACTTAAAATGTTACATGCATCTCTATGTCAAAAACCCTAGTCCGAGTCGTCAGCTAGGTTGATGCCGTAACAATCGTCTTCATTGGTATTGCCGCTGTGATGCGAAGCCGATGAAGAACCTGCTTGAGTCATTTCTTCATAATCTTCCAATGCTCTCTTCATGATGTCATACATTTCCTTTTCGTCTGATACACCAGACAGTTTAGAGACGACAAGAGCTTTGTCATGGAGAAATGAGGTTTGCTCAATAACTTTGGTTGGAGTAGAACTTCTGTTTAGATCAGAAACTTAGCGATTTTGAATCCATTCATGGACGGCATCTACAGAACATTTGTCAAAATATGTGAAGCCGTCCCACCATTTGGTTTTAAAACGTCTGCACAGAATTAGGACGTTTTGATTTTGGGTATTTCGGGTGTAATCAAACTCCCAGGCAATAACCCAAGCCATCCAAAAATTTGCACAAAACAGAAGGAATGGTGGAAATTCCTTTTCACTTGGTCTTGGTTTGAAATTTTGTTTGAAATATTGGTAGGATTTTTTAATTTCAATGGGAAGAATTTCCTGCATAGGTCCAAAAGCATCCCACCACCTGATAAACCAGTAGGGTAAACCAGAAATTTCAAAAGGACTATCAAAAAAGAATAGCCAGGTGTGGCTATGATTTGGGTTTTGTCTGAACAGGACATTCCACCATGCCTGTTGATAATCAAAGTACGTGAATGACGTACGATAATTAGATACTTCTGTTAGTCGTTGATCGATCTTAACAGAGGTAAAAGGATTTTTATTCCACTCAGACGGGTGAATGACCTTTAAAATTCTTGCAGTGGAATAATTTGGGATGTTTGGTTGATTTTTGTCAGTAAAATGTTTGAATTTTACTGATCATGTTTGAACCAAAAAAATTTCATAGAATTCAATGGGTTTTAGAATGTCATGTGGGGTATAAAAGCAATTTTTCCCAAACATGGCATTAGCAAAATCATAAGGATCATTATGTAAAAATCCTTTTTCTACTGTTATGATTTTATCAAAATAGTCTTTCATAAAAAAATTTGATTTTGGTTTTCGAGGGGTTGGCTGTTCCGTAAGGACCACCTCGTGAGAAATGTTTAAGGGAGTAGGGGACTTTACCTCCTCCGGGATCATAATGTCTTTGATCAGGGATTTTTGGAGGTCCTGCAAAACACTTTTTGGCAAGATCGCCATTAACTTTGAGACTGAAATATTTTGTGGGGGTTGACTTGGTGAGGCTTCATTTGGGGCTGCAGGTTGAGAAGGTGAGGGTGATTGGGCAGCTTGAAGCCAACTCCTAATTGGAGTCAATTTTGAGGGTTCTTTGGAGGAGGCTTCCGAAGAGGCCTTTGATTTTCCCTTTTTGGGGGGCATGGTGATGGATTTTTTCCCTGTAAAAATTCTCTTGTAAGAAAATCAGGTAAGGAGTTTAAATCACCATGTATAAATTCAATATCAAAATCAAAAACAGAAAGGATTGCCTGCCAACGTGCAAAAATTTGTTTTGATGCAATGTTTAGGACATCCTTTTGCAGAATGTCTTTGGCTGACTTGCAATCTATTCTTAATAAGAACTTTTGATTTAAAAGATCACTTTGAAACTTTGAAATGGCCAGAACAATTGCCAATATTTATTTCTTAACAGTGGAATAATTTTTTTGGGTATCGTTCCAATGTTTAGAGATGAACTGGACAATTTGTTCTTTACCATCAATCTTTTGCTTCAAGATGCCACCATAACCATTGTCAGAGGCATCAGTTTCTACAATTTTGAAGGCACTCGGATTGGCTAAATTTAAACAAGGGATTTCCTTGACAAGGGATTTGATTTTACGAACCGTGTTAGTTTGGAGATCAGTCCAAGGGACAGGATTTTTCTTTAACCTTTGATGTAAAGGTTTGCAGATCAAATTTATGTCAGGGATGAAATCAATTATGCAATTTAGACTTCCTAAAAATCTTTGAAGTTGTGTTTTGTCCTTTATGACATCAGGAAATTTATCCGCAAATTGAATTGACCATTCAATTGGGATCATCGTTCCATGATTAATAAAGTGGCCTAAAAATCTGACTTTTGTTTGAAACAAAAAGATTTTTGTAGGAGACAATGCTAAGCCATTTTTCTTAGCAATGTTCAAGAAGTGACTCACATGTTTGAAGTGTGAGTCAACATTTGGAGAGAATACCAAAACATCATCAATATAAACTAGGATGAATTCAGAATAAGGATTGAAAATATCATTCATTATTCTTTGGTATTCTAAGGGTGCATTTTTGAGACCAAAAGGCATTACATTCCATTCATATTGACCAAAAGGGACTGTGAATGCAGTCCGATATCTGTGTTCATCAGCAATTTGAATTTGCCAGAATCCAGATTTCATATCAAATTTGGAGAAGATTCTTGAGTCATGGAGTCTGTTCAAAAGATCTTTTTTGTTAGGAATGGGATATCGAATCCATTTTAAAGCTTTGTTTAAAGGTTTATAATTCACAACAAGTCTGGGAGTACCTCTTTCTAATTCTGCATTTTTTATTACATAGAAAGAAGAACAGGACCAAGGAGATTGACTTTTGCGAATCATTTTCTTTTGAACAAGATCTTCAATTTCTTGCTTGCACATTTTCAACAGGTCAGAATTCATTTGTGAAGGCCTGGCCTTAGTGGGGATGTCTCTTTCATCAAAATCATGTTCATAGGGAAGAGAAACAACATGTTTTTTTCTTTCCCAAAAAGCATTAGGAAATAAAGAGCAAATTTCGGTTTTGATTTTTTGTTCTAAAAGATTGATTTTTTGTTTGACAGAAGGTTGAACAATTTGTTGTTCTATTTTCTGAAAAGCAAGTTCCTCTTTTAGAAACAGGAGATGGTTTTCTTTTCCTTTTATCAAGAAATTGATCTCTTTGACAGAATGTTCTTGTAAAAGGTTAAGATTTCTGGTTTGAGGTTTTGAGACAAAATGGAATATGAGTTTTTTCACTGAAAACATCGGTTTCAATACCATCATTGTTTACTGAAAATGGTTGGATTAAATTTATGAAAGGAGTTCCAAGAATGACATTTCTTTTTAAGTCTTTTACCAAAAGAAATGATGTTTTTAAAGAAACACCATCTTTGATTATGGAAGCTTCAGGTAGTTTGTACTTAATTTTCAATTGATCACCAGAAGCTGATTTTAAAGATTCAGTAGTTTTTTCAAAAAACTTAGTGGGTACCAATCCTTCTCGGATGCAATTTAAATCTGCCCCAGTATCAAAAAGGGTTGTGGTTTCCAGGATAGGTCCATCATTAATTTTGATTGAGACATTGACGATCCATTTTCTACTAGTAACTTCAGTCAAAAGTTCTAGAAATTTGGAAGGATCTGGGTCAATCAAATTTGATGAATCATTGTTGGAAACACTTAGCTCAGAAGAGGAATGATTGGGAATATCGCTCTTCCCTTTGAGCATTTGTATTTGGAAATCAAGAAATTGTTTTTGTTGATCAATTTGGTTGATTTTCAAAATACGAATTTCTCTTTTGATTTCATTGATTTCATTTTGAAGATCATTAGAATTTGTGGGTCTAGAGATTGGTTTAGTCCTTTTTCCCCTATTTAAAATTTCAGTGAGGTTGTAGACATTACCAATATTGGAATGGGTTGGAAATGAACTAGAATTTTGAATGCTTTGAATCAGATCTTGAGGATTAGGACTTGAGTCAATGGAATCCAAAATCTCTTGTTCTTCTTTAGTCAAAACATTGACTTCTTTTGAAGAATCAGAGTCAGAATAATAATTGGATGAAGTATCGACTTCATTAACCTGAAGACCTTCTTCTATTTGTTCTTCATCATTTGAAGGACAATCAGAAGATTCTGAATCAGTATCTATCATTAATTGATTTAACTGGTTGAGAATGTCTTCTTCTAAATCAAGTTCATTGATTTTTTTGTTTAGATTGCAAAATCTTTTTGTGTCGCCTTTTTTTCCGCAATTAAAGCAAGTAAATTTACTAAAATCCTTTTTGGGTTCAAAAGATTTAGAATTTTTCTTTTTTGAAACCTTCTTTTCTGGTTTTGAAGTTTCTTTATGTTTATAAAATTGTTTTTTCCTTTTCTTGTAAGGTTTTTCAACAGGACAAGAACCAGAACATTTTTTGGAAGAACTGAAAGAATAAGAAGGGTGATATTGGCGACAAAAGTCTCCCAATCCTCTGCGGGTAAGAGATTTTTCCTTCTTTAATTATTTTTGGAGTTTAATGTTATTGCACATTTGAGTACCAACCTTGTACACATGTGCGATAAGTTCACCATAAGACAATGAGTCAAAAGGAATATTTTCACCAAATTGTTCACGGATTTTGTCACGTACTTGGTTTCCTATGATAATAGGAAGTCCTGCTAAAAACTTTTCTTTCCAAAAAGGTTGATTGCAATCAGGACGCATTAAAACCCTTTTTAAAAAGACATTTTTGTATTCGCGAAATTCACCAAGAGATTTACACTTGAGATTTGAAAGAAGATCTTGGTTATGATCACAAATAACAGAAGGATCTCCAATAAAATGTTGGGAGATAGAATAAAGGAGAGTTGAGACAGCATCTTGGACAGTTTGACCATAGTCATCAATGACTGTTTGTCTGTTGTCATCAACCTTGAGTGCATTTAGAATTTGGTCTCTTTGATCTTGAGTGAGATAATTATCCCACCAACCTTTCAGAGTACCAGAGAAACCTGCAACAATTAGATAAGCTACTTGCTGATCGGTCGTATCAGGAAGAGTCTTATAGGTTGTTGCGCACATGACCATTTGACTTAAAACTTGGAGTAGATTTTGTTCAGAAATTCCATCTATGTTCCATTCATAGATAGATTCGGCAGAATATTTATTTTGAAATTGATTTGGCCTTTCCTCAGAAATGAGATCAGGTGGAGTTGTCCTAGAATAATACAACTTTTGAGGTTCTTTCCAAGAAATTCGATTAACCTCAGGAATGTCAAATTTTTCAAGAACAGAGACCTGATTTTCAGGAATTGGAGAATCAACTTTCAAAGGTTTAGAAACTTTGGGAGTATCCAGAACTGGTTGTTTGATAACCTTTTCCCTTAAAAGTTTTTTATTTTTAAACTGAAGGGCTTGATGAAGTTCTTTACTAAAAATTTTTGGCATTTCAAAATTCTTAAACAAGGGGTTGTTTTAATATTTTAGGAGTAAAAATCTGCTGGACAGATTGTGCAGAAGAGGATGGAACAGAATGGATTGGAGTATGAATGAGAGACGATTCAATCCTTTCTAATTGAACACCTATTGTATACAGATGTTGATTAGAAAAATTATTCTGTTCAATTATTTTTTTGAATTCTTCATGGGGATGGTCAACAGGTAGCTTGAAGGGTGCTGCTGGAACTTCCTTTTCATTAACAGTAATTTTAATTTTTCTTAAAGGAGGATGACTTGCTTCTATTATCTGGTCATTATCAAGTTTCCATTTAAAGACTTGTTCTAAATTGAAAATTTCCCTTTTCTTTAAGAAATAATCTTCGAACCATTCAAAAAAGAACATGTGACAACCAATTTCATCCAAAAATTTATAAAACTGATCTTTGATTTCATTAGTACAAGATTTGAAATTTTCAAAAAACCAATTTCGAATTTCAGTGTTGTGATCGGACATGAATTCTTTGCTTAAAAATTGTTTGTTTGGAACAAAATCCTTTTCGAGGACACCTAGTTCCCTATCTTCTGAATCATCTTCCATTTGAGATTGAGTGGGTTTAGGTGAATCGGGTTGTTGGTAGACTGGCCTGGCTATGCCTGAACTTGTATCAATACCTGAAATGTTTAAAGGAGGTGCACTTGGAGTTGTATGTCCTTGTGCAGGAATGGCGTCAGAAGTATTGATACTACCAGAGCTGCTTACTGGGATTGTAATAACAGGTGGTAGATTTGGACGAAGATTTACAGACCTTCGAGAAGAAGAAGTATGAAAAGAAGGCCTTGCCGATGTAAATGAATTAGTATCAAAAGATCTCCTAGGGAATTGTATGGTAACTTTTCCCTCAGGATGTTGGATTATATTTGTTGGAGCATCATTCTTAATGGGAGTTTGAGGAATGGGATTGTCAATTTCCCACTGCTCCGGAAGAACAACATCGTCCCAACTTATGGACTTTGGAATAATTGAATTGGAACGAGATATATCATGTTGAAGCAGAAGGGTTTTCCCTTTTGGAGCTTCTTTTAAGGATCGAGCATCAAAAGCCGAACTCATTGCTTTGTAATGGACTTTGTAGATGAGGGAGAGTGGAATGGATCCTTCATCTAATTTGTAAACTGTCCAGAGCCGACACCCATTCTCCTCCTACGAAGCTGATCCACAGTCCTTCGCCGGAGATCAAAAGATACCTTGAAGTTGCAATTTGCAATGAATAAACATTTCGTTGCAAATTTGCAACGAACGACTGAATCGTTGCAAATTTGCAACGAAATGTTTATTCATTGCAAATTTGCAACGAAAAACTTAGTCGTTGCAAATTTGCAACGAAATGTTTATTCGTTGCAAATTTGCAACGAAAAACTTAGTCGTTGCAATTTGCAACGAATAAACCTTTCGTTGCAATCTGCAACGAATAACCTTTCATGTCGTCGCAAGTCTGCGATGAATTATTTCCGCCACAAATGTTGCGACGACATGTAAATTCGCTGTAAATCTGCGGTGATATATTTGTTCTCTGCGATGAATTGGCAAAAAAGATGACAGAGACAGCAAGAATGACAAAGGACATGGGAGGCCGAATCAAGGTATGTGTAGGATCCAAAAGGAAAAACTACAGTGTATTTATGAATTTTGCATTCAAGACATTAATTTTTGCACCGGTTCCACAACGGTAATGTCTAAGGTACATGAAGACGGTGATCCGAAGGATCGAGGAGAATTGGAGTTCAAACTACAAAAAACAAAGCACGCATATGAAGCAGGTATGAAATCAAACTCTACTTGCCCCACTCCTATTCCAAACCAAAGCCAAAACTCTAATACATCGTAACTGATCCTTAACTTTTCTTGCACTTTTTTATGTGGAACTGTTTTTAACTTCTTTATCGTACCTCTCCAATATGTTAGCCTTTTTCCGCACAATAGTGAACCTAAAACCTCGAGAGATAAGGGAAGGCCTCCTGTGGTGGATACAACTTCATGAGCGAGGTCCATAAATTCACTTGGAGGAGAGTTCCTTCGAAATGCATGTCTACTAAACAAAATCAAAGATTGATCATCATCCATTTCCTCGTGTTCATATTTGTACTCCACCGCAGCATTGTCAAGAATAGCCTTGTTTCTCATCGTAATAAGGATCCTACTTCCAGGAGAAAACCAATTATGATTTCCAGCCAAAGCCTTCAACAGATTATCATCATCCACGTCATCGAGAAGAATAAGGACTTTCTTATCTTCAAACTTCGGAGAGGAATCTAATCCCTTCATCCTTATTATAAACTTGCTTTTTTTGCTTCAGTATATCAAGAGATTAGTTGATTTTGCAAGTACTCAAGGCCGTTGCGCTTATGTAATTCCCTAATATCAGCAATGAAGCTACGATGCTCAAATTGATCGGAAAGTTTGTTGTAAATGATTTTAGCAAGACTTGTCTTACCAATGCCTCCCATTCCATAGATGCCAACAAATAGCGTAGCACTAGAATTATTATCTTGAAATTCCATAATGTTCTTCACATGACCATCAATCCCGACCAAATTCTCAGGAATAACTAGCTCGAACTCTTTCTTCAGCTCGCTCAAAACTCTTTGGACAACATATTTCACCAATTTTCCTTCATACCTGACAAAAGTGACAGCAGTTCAAACACATGGAAAAAGTTATATCATAATGTTTATCTAGGGGGATAAATCAAAACACTTCGAGGAGTGCTTTTGCCACACCTATTTATATTATCTCACATGGTAAGAATAAAGTAGGAAATGCTGGTGGCTGTTTCACATTGTTTGTTCCATTCCAATATTACTCTCACATAATTTATTGAGCCAGAAGAAGCTTGAGGTAGGGGTGTCCAAACCGAACAAGATACCCGATCCGAAACAAGACCCGACCCGACTCGATATTTACACACATGTCTTGTTCGGGTCTCTTGTGTTTCGGGTATCTTGTGCTAATCTTGTTTTTGTGTCTGGGCATTGTCTATTATTATTGTTTTTGTGTTCGGGCTCGGGCCTGAGCCCAAATAGGGAAGAGCCCAAAAAACTGACATTTCAAGATCAACCCTAAGTTGAGTCTCTTGATCTTTCCTCTCTCTCACCCTCTCTCACGCTCGACGGTCTTGCCTCCCTCTATAGCCTGCTCCGACGTCTACCGCGGCCACTGTCACTCCGACGCCCTCGGTCTCCATCACCTACTGAACCCAAATAGGGATCGAGATTGAATGTTTTTCTTTTTACCTTTTTTTGTCTCCTCTCTTCTCGAGCGAATGACAAGCGTCCCGTTGTTTTTCGTGCTTTTCGTTGCTAGATTTGAGTTGCTCCCCCCCCCCCCCCCGCCCCGGGCAAAAAAAAAAACAAGGGTTGATGAGAGTCGTGTTATAGGGTTGGCGAGTCGGATTTATGCAGTCAGCTGAACGGTTAGAAGACCTTGAAGTTGTTTGTTTATCCTTGGTTAATTGGTTCTTTATCTTCCCTGTGAGCTTTAATTCCAGAGTCTTTGGAGGACTAGGGAGGGTTATTTTGCTCATGAGATTGAAATGCTCATTACTTTCCAAAATCTAGTCTATAATGATTGCAGTAGCAGGCATTTTGATAGATCATTTGATTCGAGCTGATTAACGGTGTTCTGTTCTCTTTATCTTGAGATGATGATGCCTCTCCTCTGCTCTCAGTGGATGGTAAGCTAGTGTTGCCAGACAAAGTTCAGGAGGCGATATCAGTTATTAGACTTAGTTCGAAATCTGAATATTCCATATAAGTACTAATGAGAGAAACATAACAATATGAATTTTTCCACGGAAAAGAAAAGAAAAGAAAGATATTTTCTAGTTGTTGACACCTGATTTTTGACTATCTTTTATTTCAGTTTTTATTTCTAAAATTAATTAAAAATAGCAAAAAAGGTCAAAAAATTGCAAAATCAACTTTGGAAGCCTTAGCCTAGCCTTAGGAACCAATTTTGAACAAAAAATATTTTTTGAATTTTTTAATATTTTTTGGAATTTATTTAATTATAAAATACCCAAAAAATTAGAAAAATACCATCCGTGGTCAGAAAATTACACAAAAATATTCAGAAATTTTATTTTAATTCCCTCTTTAATATTTTCACTTTTTATCAGGGAAATTTAGCTCGATTCATGGGGTTCCTTCACAAACCTAAAACCGAAACGAGCCTAAAAAAATCCCTTTTGAGTCTTTTAATTTTCAATTCTTGGTTTTCATAAGCTATGACATTGGACTCTAAAGTATTGAAATGCAATTGGGTCAATTTGCCCTCCAATTTGATCAATTTTAGCCAAAAGGGCTTAATTGCATAAAAATCTTTCAATTTAGTCCCCGGTTTTACAATTTTTGAAATTAAATTTTACACGGGCACACCCATTAAAATTAAACACCTCTACCCAATAGTTTTCATCATGCTGAATCCATTGGTGGGCTCAATTTTGAGTAATTCGATCGTTTAGATCTTCGATTTGGCGAAATTCATTTTCGGATCCTAGGGACAATTTGGGGTTTTCACTAAATTTCAATAAATTGATTCACGAAAATACCCATATTTGATAGAAAACATGCCAAGGAATCCGAATTTGCCATCAATTTCATGAAAAGAGGTCATTTGGGGGGTCAATTTGACTATTTGGTCGAACCGGGTCGGTCGGGTCCGACCCGGTCCGACCCGGGTCTGCAGACCATGCACAGAATGTGCAGAATCTGCAGAACGTGGACAGAACAGAAAAAAAAAACAGGGGGGCGAGGCGCGGCGATTTTAAAATGAAAAAGGACATCACGCGTGAGGGGACATGGACACCGAGCATATTCGCGTTTGGCAGAGGGGCGTGGGCACAAAAAACGGGCCGGTCGGCCATGCGAAAGGGGAGAGATTCGCGGTCAAAACCGGGGGGAGCCGAGAGAGGGAAAAAAAATTTTCGGGAGGATTTTTCGTGCGTGTGAGAGCGAAGCCGAAGGGCGACGAAGCTTCCCCACACACCGCGGAACCTCACTGGAGCTTCAGCCACTGCCGTCGAGCCCGGAACAGGTCGGTATCTCGCCGGATCTCCCTTTTTCTTTACGCATGCCATGTGTTCGATGAAATGTCGATGGATGTCTCGACTCGGTTTTGTCTCGGCCGTGTCTTCCCGAGCTTCATTTAGCACGAATATTGCCTTGAGTCTCCACTAGAACTATTCCTAAGCTCAACTTGCCATTTATTTTGCATTAAATCTCGGTGAAAACCGGACCCCAACCTTTGCCGACCACCCTCCGGACCGAGGACTCAACGGGGAGCTTCCGGCGGGCGCCGAGCTCGAAATGAGCTCAGGTAAGCCTCTAGACCCTCCTTGGGTGTTGTTTGATGGTTTAGAATCGAGTTTTGATAAGAAAAAAAAAATTCGAAAAATGCCTCGCTGGAGCCGAGTTCGGGGAGGTCCGGTTCGCCGATTTTTAGCGTGTTCATGGTTATTATTTGGGTTGTATGTTGATGTGGTTGGTCCAAGGAGTCGAATGCCGCAAGAACGGGCGAAAAATACCAAGTTTCGGGCCCGTTTCGCAATTTTCTGGCGACCTCGCCGGAATTTGTACTATTCCCGCCGGATTTTTCACTGTTCATCGTCTTCTCCGGCGACCCTCCGGCCGGTCAACGGTCAATGGCCGACGTGGCGTGCCACGTAGGCAGCCACGTCAGCCGGGTGGGGTCCGGTCCGCTTATTTTCAAATAAAACAAACGGACGGTCACGATCGCGACACGTGTCGCGATCCTAGATTTTTGGAAAATTAAATAAATGATTTTCGAATAATCGATCCGGCGGACGAGGATGTGCCACGTGGCTCACTGAGAGACATCCGATCTTGTACAAGATCGGACGCACCAGAGGAGGCCACGTGGCACGTTCTAGAGCGCCCGATTTGTAGGTTTTCTAAAAAATGAAAATAAATTAATTTTTGATCCGACGGCTATTATTGAGCCACATGTCTCTCTGTGGGTCGCCCGATCTAGTGGAAGATCGGACGCACGAGACGAAGCCACGTGGCACAACGTGGACCGTCCGATCCGGGGAATTTTCGGATAATTAAATAAAATAGATAAAAAAATCAAAAAATTGTTAAAAAATAGAAAAAATGATTTAAAAAATCAAAACGGTGTCGTTTTAGGCCGGTGTCGACCCCTAGGGTCGGGCCGGGCGCCCGAGAGGCGCGGGCCGGGTTTGACCCGGCCCGGAAAATATTTTTAAATATTTTAAAAAATTCAGAAAATAATAAAATAATCAATAAATCAATAAAAAATGAAAAATCATGAAAAATTCAAAAAAATTCGGAAAATTCAGAAATATTCTAAAAAATTCCAGAAAATAGGAAATGGCCACATTCAACTGGCCATGACCTGTTCCGGGTCTTTCGACCCCCGGTCTTTCCAGAAATGACGGTTTTGCCCTTTCGGCAAACCGTCTTCCAAAAAAATTCTAAAAAAATCCAGGAAAATCCCAAAAAATAGGAAATGGCCACAAACAACTGGCCAAGGCTCATCCCGGGTGTTTTGAACCCCAAACCTTCTTGAAAATGACGATTTCGCCCTTTGGGCGAGTCGTCTTCCAAAAATTGAAGAAAAATCAAGAAATTCCAAAAAATTCTCAAAAATGGGAAATGGCCACAATCAACTGGCCATGGAATATTTTGGGTAACTCGGTATCCAAACCTTCCAAAAATGATAATTTTGCCCTTCGGACTAATTGTCCCCGAATCTTCCCATTTTACCCCCTAGCCCTAAATCACATCTTCTCTAAGCCCTTATGGCTATACTAGGAGGCCAATGATTGAAATTGATGTGCATTAACATGATTTATTTATGCATTTGATTGCGCTTTCATTATATTGACTGTGATTTGATAGGACCAGTCTTCCAATCTGCATGAAACCCTGACTCATACATATCTCACCTAAAATTGCGCCTGCATGAACTCTTAGTCAGGAAAATCACTCGCGTTAGGTACCGAAAGGGCGTTGGTAATGACACCGACGTAACCAAGTCCCCGAACCCAAAATCTCTGGTTCCGCAGAACTGATCGATCTCTCCCAATCGGTCAGTAAGGTTTCCGGTCTACCCTCCAAGAAAAACCGGTGGCGACTCCAAATGCATGCACAAGTTGCACATGCCACCACGACCACACTAAGGTCGAAAGCGATCAACTCTTATCGTCGAATCCCTCAAAAGAAAACTCCCGCCGCGATTTGGTATGGGCCTGGGAGGGCCCGCGCCGATCCAAAGCCCGCGATCGGTAATCCATTAGCCGCGTCCGTTTTTTCGGACGGGTCGCGACACTAGTTTCTAAACATTGAAGTGCTAATTTTGGAATAATTCGATACGGCAGGAGGATGCTCTACTTTGTAGAGGATTGTGAAGGGCATGGTCGCACAAAAGGCAGAGATGAAACGGCAATCGCTGGACAGCAGTGCCTCCTCCAGATCAATCCATGACTCGGCAAACAAAAGATATCCAATTCGATCCCAATCAAAGCTAAGCCAAGTTTGTTTCTGTCCTACATTTTGTTGACTTTGATTTTTTATTTTTTATTTTTGCCGGAGTTGGGTCTGATTCAAAATGCACTTTTAAGTTTCTTCACCTCGGAAGTACAGAGTGCATGACTCAGCTCAAGAATCACATGATGGTCTTTCTGAACATGCAAAAATTATTGCAAAGTCGCCTTGAGATGTTGGCCAGAATGTTAACGTTGTGATGATAAAGTTTAATAAAGGACGAAGCTTTCAATTAGCCATTGCTTAATTAATTGGCAGTCCATGGAGGACGACTCTGGAACTGTTGAACTACATTTGCACAGAGTTAAAAGAGTGCGAGTTTCCTTAGTATGTTGCATTTGTAAAGGCTTAGAAATCACTGTTTTTCAAGAAGTAAATTTGTCTCTTTAAGTTGCATGAGGTCTTTTAACATTTTTATTTTTATTGAACTTCCAACTTGGTATCTCTTGATGATTGATGAAGTTGAATGTCTCATGCATTCCTATGTCTGGCAGGTAATCGGTGGTATTAACAATTTGTACTTTCTAGGCTATGCTTCTAAAACTTGCCTGGAATGCTTGCCGAAAACTAGGAATGAGCAAATGCATTCACATTAGGTGTTTAGTTCGATTAAATTTGCAGTCAAATGCAGCTTTTAAGGGGAATGTTCTCCTAGGCATAAGGTGACTTCAGCTTGGGCTTAACAGCTTTGTCCGAATTGGAACATCTATTTTGATAATCATTGTACATTTGACTGTTGCCTTAGTGTTTTAGCTGAATGCTACTGCTGTTGTTTTATGTTTTTACAGTTTGAGTTGTGTAGCTAATTGAGCACCCAAGTCAGACTATGCTAATGTTCTCATATTTTAATTCATATTCAATAAAATGGGTTAGTCAAGTTTCAGTAAATGTCCAGTGAAAAAAAAATTCTGATAAACGGGCTGTTAATGAGTATGAATTTTAAGCCTGATTATATATGGGTTGTAAATAGGTTTATCTTTGAACTCATTTACATCCCATTTAGCTAGACAAACCCAACCCATTTATAATTCACTTAGCTTGTAAAATTTTGCCCCCCTAAGCATAGGTTATTGTGCAATACAGATTAACTTTAGATCATATCTTATTGTGTGCAGGAGAAAAAAGACTAAAAGCACCAATGTCATATTTGGGGTTTTAAAAGGATGCTAGCAAACATTTTTTTCCCTTTTTGGTCAAAATAGCAAACATGGATCTATAATTTCATGACAAAATTTAGGGGTGGTGGTTCGCCCTTCTTTGTTGCTAGTGAGTATAGGTATTTCTTTTTCTACTGCAGGAAGAGGACCAAGAAGATATCCCTAGAGGCAAGAACAGAACTTCTAGATGAGCTTTTCGTTCCTGTGAACTAATATTGTTTAGCAAGCTTAACCGTAATTCATAGGTTGCCATTTTTGTTTTCTTCTTGGGTATATTTTGTTCTTTTTGTTCTTGTCTGGATAAGTCCTAACATCCTCATGGTCAACTCTATCTCTGCCATATTTTTTCTTGGTGAACTCTCAGAATCTCAATAGTGAAATCGACAGAATCAAGAAGGAGAACGACAATCTGCAGATCAAACTCAGGTGGGTCTTTTCTCTTCTCTTCAGGTTTCGCTTCTTCCTTTAGCCTTTAGACTCTTCCGAACCGCTCCCTCGTGCGTATCTCTGAGGCATCTAAATGGACAATACATAAATTCCTTGAACCATAAAGAGCGCATTGTAATAATTAGTATGTATTTCACGTCTCAAGTCAATCGATCGCGTACACATCGTCTCCTTTTTGTTGCTGTTTCATCGACTTTTGGGTTGTTTAAATTCTGGGCATGCCATTTCGCTTGTACTTTTTTTGCTACAATTATGGTAATCTATCATCTTAACCATATCTCAGGTGGAATCGATCAGCACACTCACCTCGATATGAAGTCAATGGAAAACGAGGTGGTTAATGACTTTTTCAGTGATTTATTTTTTGATGTATCTAAATTTAGCTTAGTCTTTTTTTCATTTTAAATCCCTTTGTATTTTCAATCAATTCGTATTTTGTATTAGTGGCTTTGTGTTGGCGAGTTGAACAAGGCCATCCGACATTTGGCAAAATTTGTGCTGCAAATTGATACTTGTGTTAGTATTTTAACGACCTCGAAATGCTATCAATGGGATATTGCACAATATTTTGATTTTTATTTACAGTTGATGAAGTGAAGAAAAACGGAGACTTTAAACAAGGTACCCGACCCGACCTGGCCCGATTGATAGGGTCATGTTTTGTTTGGTCTTGTTTCGGTTCGGGTCGAGAGAGCATGCACAGTGTTTCGGGTCGCGTCGGGTATAGTGAGACCCAAACAGACCCGACCCGTTGACACCCCTACTTATTACCTTTTAAAGATATTTAGGGGCGCACATGACAATATTTTTGCTCTAGAAATTGATTTCTGGCCATAAGTTTGATTTTTTTTTCTGGAGAAAGGTAAATCTTTTTTGGAAGTGGCTCCAAAATTACGGAGATAAAAAAAAATGATCCAGAAGTGTTGTCATCCGCGCCCTAAGTATTCTTCAATTCGCTGTCCAGTGAACGAAAATTCTATCTGCTCTGAAACAAAGTAAAGAACAAGTAATTATCAAGTATAAAAGTCTAATATTTTTATATGAATAATTTGAGTCAATCAAAATGAAATAGGTTCCCTCGGGAAAGATGAGATATTAGATGAAAGTAGAGGGGCCGAGATCAAATTGTCCACGTCTACATATCATCTTTGTCACAGAGTTCGGTGACAGTTTCGTGCACCATCCATTGGTGACCCCCAAAATGAAAGGGGCGATCTCGTCTGGAGTATCAGACTTCCAAGGTGCTCGAGTTCTTTGGGCAACGCAAAGAAAGGATCTGAAGGTGAAGAGAATGACCATCAGGTTGTCTATGTGCTTCTGCTTTTGCTTCCGCATCATCGAGTGGTAGGCCGACTTGCGGTTCGAGATCATCGGCTTTCGCTTCCACTGGTTCTGCTCATGCAGACGGCCTCGGAGTTTAAATACAAATATATTCTGTGGAATTTCAATGAGAATTTGTAAAATGTCGTACTTTCAATTTTTTACTCAACAGATTTTACTTAAATGGCGCTTTTTATTATGATTGCTAAACATACGTGTATGCGCACTTTCACTCTATAAGCACGAGCTCTCATCATCCAAGTTATTAACGAGTACCGATAATAATTAGAGTGAGAGATCAGACCAAATCATAATTTAACATTTAGCAAGTGAGAATAAATAGATCCAATAAGAATAGATGTTATAGAAGCGTGGAAATCTAGACGGTTTCATTTTCTTTTAAACCAGATCATTTTTGCAAAGAGTTAATTTTTCCGGATCTCGTTAGCTTAATATTCAAGAGAATCTTGAACTTTCCACTTGTTATTAAAATCGTCCACTTCATATCTTATAAGAAGCTCCTAGGCTAACAATACGGTAATTATTTTCTAACTCTACGATATTCCAATTAATGAGTGATTTATGTAAAACACGCAATGATAATGTGTGAATCTATAATTAGAAATATATTGATGGTACTGCCAGACTGTTAGGCAAGTATTCTCCTATCTTATACTATTAAATTTGGACAGCATTCGTCTATTATCTAAAATTTGCATCCCTAGTAAGGGGCGAAACTACCTCGCATATGTCTTCTTCCTGGACAGGTATCGCCTTGGATTCTATTGTGCATTGAGATTTCCGCCGCGTGAAGGGAACGACCCTAAGCTAGTGGGCTACCATACCCAGTGAATGAATTACTATTTTTTATATGTAGCTTGACAAGTTTGACTTCTTGGTGCGGTTCTCTGATGCCGAAGCATAATAGAAAGAAGGCAATGAAGAACAAAATCGATAGAATGAGGAATAATCGATGTTCTCTCGGAAACGATATTAAATCGTAAAATTTTCAAAATTCAATAATCTGCTCACAAAACCCTAAAGACGACCTTATATAGGTGTCAACCCTAATGACAAAAGATAACATAAAAATTACTAAAATACCATTAAATTATAAAATTGCCTAAAAATAGAAAAATGCCCAGAAATCCATCTAAACGACCCCGAATTGCCAAAATCCAATGCCAACGGCACTGAGTATTGATCAGACGACCTTTCGCTTTAATCGACCGAATTTGAGCCCAATCCGATGTCGTTGACTGATTCTGTCTGCTGGTCCCAGGTGCATCATCCTCCCCTGCTAGAATAAAGATTCGTCCTCGAATCTAGTTCTTCTTCATTGATTGCCATCTTGTCTTCAATATTGTGAAATCTACTTCGTCCAGGATGGCCTCTCCAACGAATCAAGTAATACATCAGCTTGAGTCCCATGGAATTCTCTCTTCCCTCATAGCCGAGAAGATGTGCAAGATAATCTTCCAATTTCTTCAAATAGTGTTGATGCAGGCATGGCAACGCCCACTTTAAGTCGAGGACATGAACATCTTTGACAGCTTCTGACCAATAAATTTTATCAGTCTTCCAGAAAACTCTTTTCTTTCCAAAGTAGTTTAACAATCCAGTCTTGCTATCACTGCATTCCTCAAGCCGTCTCAAGATCGCATTGCACTCATCCATGCTCAAATCATATGCAAAATTATTTGCACCTAACGTACTAAAATCATGCATGAAGTACACATCTTCTCCCCTACCATCAGCAAGTGGGTTTTGCTCAAACAATCTTTTACCGACATAATTTCCTTTCACTTCTGGACTCTTCTTAACATCTATATCCCGGTCTTCAGTCATTTCTTCATCATCTAAATAGCTTTCCTTCTCTTTCTCAGTCTGCCGATGCTCGACGCTCTGCGACAGAATTTTTAGGTTGTCATTGTTATCGGCGTGCCTACTAAGGAATCTGACTTGGCGGCACTTCACCCACCGGACCATCCCATTGCACTTAAGCTCAGACCAGCACGAGCCCTTGTTGGCGATCCTAGTGCCCAACCCAGGAATGACAGGGGCAGGGCCCCACGCCCAGAATGCCCACAAGCGTTTCCTCTCTGCCAACTCCTCCGCTGCGATCTTCCTCACAAGCAGTTCGCCGGCAATGTCTGATCCCAACACATATTTCTTGTCCAGCGCTAGCGTTTTCTTTTTGTCGATCTGGTGGCCAGAGCTGAAGTGCTTTCTCAGAGAGCAAATGCTAGGGAATCTCAGCGATATGCTTAAGCAAGCCTTTTCACTCACCATGGCTACACGAATTAGCTTGAGCTGTTCTGGGTGCTTTGATGAGAGTTTGTCGCTATCAATTTCGTAGCAAAACCCGGCCGATACATCTTCTGACAAATCCCACGGTTCCACCAGTCCAAAATCAGGACTATAGCACCCAAATTTGAGCAATCTTTGTTCTTTCCTCTGCATATCATCTACTCTATACCGCCTCTTCCAGCGTTGATAAAACTCCCACAAGTTTTCTATATCTCGACTGGGATCAATCTGTGCACCATCCTTCTTGGCAAGTTTCTGCTTATTAATAGACATTAAGCCAGTCCCGAACAAACCCCAGAAGTCATAGATAAATTCATTCGCACCCAATATATCCAGCATGAAATTATACGATTTTGAACTCAGCGCCTCACTATAAACCACAACCGACCCATCCACCGTGATAAAACCTTCGCCATCAAAATCATCACTTTCAGGAACAAAATTACCTTGATTCTCAGTACTCCTCGAAATATCGGCTTTTTGCACATCTTCAAGAATCAAATCGGCCATCTCCTCGAACGCGGTGAAATCCCAATCGTCCACCTCCCACCCCAGCATCCGCACCGCCGCTTGGGGGACGTTGCCTAGGGCGACCTCGCCTCCCTTCACCGACACGATGGGTTCTACCGTCATTACTGGATCCGCATCCTCTTGTTCTCCATCAGATTCATCGTAGATTGGATTTTCATAGACCGGATCTATATCAAAAATTGGATCTTGATCAAAGATGGGTTCTTGATCAAAGATTAGATCTTCATCGACGATCGGATTTTCATCGACGATCGGATGTTCATCGACAATCGGATATTCATCGACGATTGGATATTCATCAACGATTGGATTTTTTTTTTTTGGATGGAAAGTACAACCCCGCTAGCGCAAGTCGTCGCTCCAAATACCGAATTCGCCTTTTTTGCACCCGTGCAAGTTGTCGATCCAAATCCTGAAGTTGTCTTCTCAGCTCTTCCTTTTCTATGTCTCGCAGGTTTCTCAAACGCGGCTGTTCATCTGCATCAGGAACGACTCCACGCTCCCGGCCTCCACGAGCACGCTGTCTTCGACCACATCGATTCCGTTCAGCCATTGATTTCAAGCAACCTGTGCTCTGATACCAAATGATGCCGAAACGCGATAGAAACCAAGGCTAAACAGAAGAATCGAAACGATAAACGAGGAACAATCACTGTTCACTCAAAACGATATCAAATCGTAATATTCTCAATATTCAATAATCTGCTCACAAAACCCTAAAGACGACCTTATATAGGTGTCAACCTTAATGACAAAATATAACGTAAAAATTACAAAAATACTATTAAATTATAAAATTGCCTAAAAATAGAAAAATGCCCGGAAATCTATCTAAACGACCCCGAATTGCCAAAATCCAATACCAACGGCACCGAGTATTGATCAGACGATCGTTTCGCTTCAATCGACCAAATTTGAGCCCAATCTGATGTCGTTGACTGATTCTGCCTACTGGTCCTAGGTGCATCATCCTCCCCTGCTAGAAAAAAGATTCATCCTCGAATCTGCTTCATCTTCATCGATAAGAACATCTTTTGAAAGACTCTTTTCATGCGCCTATACTTCATGTTCTGCTTGTTCTCTCGGACTTCGTCTTCCTTAGGAACCTCTTGATATGCCACAGTCAGATGAGATTTATCTGTCAATGCAGTCAATCCTTCGGCTTCTTGGCACCTGACTAGCAAGCAATCTGAAAACTTATGTATTATAGGTGCACCAACTAACTTAAGAAACTTAGACCTAAAATCTTCTGGACAAGACATAAGATCAACTCCCCAAACCTTCTTTGTCGAATTTCTCTCATCATCAACATCAGCTTTCAACTTGTCCAGCGTATCACTGAATTCAACTTTTGCCCATAACTCAAGCCAATCGGTCGATCACAGTAGACAGATAAAGAGGAAAGCTTCTGCAATTTGCTTTCATCCATAAGAGAGAATGAGATCCCAGAATTAACTGTGAAGGATTTTAATTGGTTATCGAAAGAAATCATCAAATAGCCAACACACCCAATATTCTCCAAGAAAACTAGTTCCGTCTCATCCTTATACAAACCAACCTAGCCACGAGTATTAAACGCTGGACGAAGCTCTTCGGCCTCGATCCCATAAATTTCTCCAGATTCATCATAAACATTCACACTGCTATCCTTGATTGTCAATACAGTATTCTTAAAGAAATTGGTCAAACACCTGACAAAAGTAACCTGATTGTTGTGTTGATCGGACGCCAATTCCATCAATTGCTCTGGGTCGACGGTCTCATCGACCTCCTTCGCGCCTCCATCGCCTACCTCACCGCCCTTCACCGACACGAAAGCTTCTACCATCGCTATTGGGTCCGCATCTTCTGGTTCTCTATTGGATTCATTGTAGACTGGAAGTCTATCTTCATCATAGTTTGAATCTTTATCAAAAATTGGATCTTCGTCAAATTTTGGATCTTCGTCAAAGATTGGATTTTTATAACAAGTCGGATCCGCATCCACTTGTTCTCCATCAGATTCATCGTAGACTGGATTTTCATAGACCGAATCCACGAACGCGGCGAACGAGTAATTTTGATCAAGAATCGGATCTTGCTCAAAAATCGGATCTTTGTCAAAGATTGGTTCTTGAAGCTCGGGAATCTCGATCTTCATCCCGAAATTAAGAAAAGTGGACTGACTTCCAAGTCGTACTCCTCGATTCCGTCCATGGTTCAAATCCTCGAAAGGATTGTCGTCCTCTTCTTCAACATCGGATGAGTCAGCAGATTTCGCTCCTTCTTCGGAATGCGCGTCTAGCCCTGCCTCCACAAGACGTCGCTGCAAATCCTGCTTTCGTCTTCTCAGCTCTTCAACTTCTATGTCTCGCGGGTCTCTCAGACGCGACTGTTCATCTGCATCAGGAATGACTCCACGCTCCCGGCCTCCACGAGCACGCTGTCTTCGACCACATCGATTCCGTTCAACCATTGATTTCAAGCAACCTGTCCTCTGATACTAAATGATGCCGAAGCACAATAGAAAGAAGGCAATGAAGAACAAAATCGATAGAATGGGGAACAATCGCTGTTCTCTCAGAAACGATATCAAATCGTAAAATTTTCAAAATTCAATAATCTGCTCACAAAACCCTAAAGACGACCTTATATAGGTGTCAACCCTAATGACAAAAGATAACATAAAAATTACTAAAATACCATTAAATTATAAAATTGCCTAAAAATAGAAAAATGGCCGGAAATCCATCTAAACGACCCCGAATTGCCAAAATCCAATGCCAACGGGACAACCGTTTCGCTTCAATCGACCGAATTTGAGCCCAATCCGATGTCGTTGACTGATTCTGTCCGCTGGTCCTAGGTGCATCATTCTCATTGCCGACTGCTTCGATTATATAAATTAATCGAAGGAAGAGACGATGCATATGGACAACAAAAAGGCATCTCTGTTTCCTGAGAGGCGTTCTGGTTTTCTTCTCCGTAAGACTTGAAAGCAAAAAATCAAGGGCTGAGTCGGAGCAAAGACAAAATGCATCATCTCTTTTTTGGGCATTCTTTTGCTGAGGTCGTGGCACTAATCCTTCTCCCCGGGCTCGCGTTCTATTTTCTCAATAAGAAGAAAGCTAGCGTGCGTGGAAATGCGGAAGATTCTGATACTGACACATCTGGCTCGTTGGCTACCCCGACAGGAACTAATTCCAGTGGATCTAGTTCGACTCCACCAGAATCCGCTAATGATGCATCTAGTTCGTCGAACTCACCACCTGAAGACTCTTACGAGGTGTTCTTGAGCTTTAGCGGTAAGGATACTCGACTTGGCTTTACCGATCACCTGTATCATGGGCTCGTCGATGCCAGGATCCACACTTTCAGAGACAACGAGGAGCTCCGCCGAGGCAAGAAGATCGGCGATGATCTTTTTGTGGCCATCAAGAACAGTAAGATCCTGATCCCCATCCTCTCCGTGAATTATGGTACGAGCAGTTGGTGCTTGAATGAATTAGTTCAGATAATGGAGTGCAAGAAGAATCACCCAGAGACTATAGTGTTGCCTATATTCTACAAAGTGGAACCATCTGAGGTGGGATATCTATTCGGGAGTTTTGGAGAAGAATTTCGTAAGCGTGAGAAGCGTTTGTGTAAAAGGAAGGCTTTCGACTCAACGATATTGAAGAGATGGAAGGAAGCACTCGAAAAAGTCAGCTCCTTGAAAGGACACAACGCCACTGGGTAAAAAGTTTCACCAAAACATTCTCTACTTTCTTTCTGTTTTCTTTTTTTTTTGGGTTGTCTGAGTTTGGGAGGATGTTTACTAGTAGAATTCCTGCCTGCTTCATTTTCCTTTGTCTAAGGTTTCTTTTTCATAAAGAAAACTCGGTAAGATTTTATTAGCCGTAAAATCCTGTGATGCATGAGTTTTTTTTTTTTTAAGAATTACTTTAATGATGTTGACCAATCAAATTTTAGATTTTATTGTAAGGACCCCAGTCACTTCAGTAATATAAGATTTTTCAGATGAATTTTTATTGTTTTATCCAAAGATTTTGTAACATTGTGCCTTTTTTAATTGTTTAAAGTATAAACTACGTTTCGACCGAAAAAGAGAGAGAGTATAAACTACGTTAATCTTCAAGGAAAACTTTTCTTATTTCAAATTTATTTGAGATCGATAGTATATTGGTGGTTCCAATTTGGAGCTCGTAACATCATATACCATAATGCTTTATTTTCCCAAGTTACATTTGTTAAATCCTTAAAGTCGATAATTAGTTATTACAATTATTTTTGCAAAAGAAATATCTGATTGGTAAAATACGATTATTTGTTTGTAACTTTTCAATGCAGTTTCCTATCTTCAAGTTCAACACGTAATTTCTATCTAATACATCTACATAAATTGAAGCGTTCTTGTCATTTTGGGGAAAATTTACTCTTCTACTTTCCAATAGAATTAATATCGGATGGACTAAAATCATAGAACATAGACAGTCAAGTGGAAAATAACGTACACATGTTATCTAGAAACACGCCTAGAATCGTGCAAGCGTGTACAGTTGCGCAAATAAGGAGAAAACCCCTCAATTGAATTCCTCTCATATAACTCTCTTAAGACCGTGGCATATTGGATTTTTGCTTATTCAACCGCTCTAGAAAGTTTTCAAAGTCGCACCCTCGTCATACGAATATCTGGGAGCAACTAGTGTGAAACAGAATATCAATCCATAACATTTACAATATTCAGAATTCATTAGCCTTATAACTCAAGTTTCTTCCTGTTCAATGCATAATGTTGGCCTAATAATGGTATAAGGCATTCCCAGTTTAGTCTTGGCATATAAGATAATATATCATTCTTAAGAGTTTTGAATTTATGCCTTGATTTATTTACTATTCTATTCCCATTAAATTGGCAATATCGAATTATTGTTAAAATGTACTTGAACTCTTGTGACATTTGACAGGCCTGAGGGAGAGTTGGTGAAATTGATTGTTCGAGAAGTGTTGAGCAAGCTGATTACAAAGTTTGAGTTGGATATTCTTGAGAATTTGATCGGAATTGATAGTCAAGTGGAGGAGATTAAGAAATTTGTAGCTGATAATTCTCGTGCCACCCTACTTGTTGGAATCCATGGAATGGGAGGCATTGGTAAGACAACCCTTGCTAAAGCCATCTATAACCAGCTCTTGAATCAATTTAAGTATCATATCTTCATTGCCGATATTAGGGAAAAATATAAGAATGGTGTTGAGCACTTGCAGAATAAGTTAATCCATGATATATTGAAGAAAGAAAATCTAGTTCGTGATAAGGATGAAGGGATTAAGCTCCTCTCATCCAACTTTAAAGGTGAGAAAGTATTGATACTTCTTGATGACGTGGATGCTGATGATCACTTGAAGTATTTGGCCGGAAGTCATGATTGGTTTTCTTCAGGAAGTGTGATCATTATTACCACCAAAGATGAGAGTATTCTTGACAAAGCACGTGTGGACTACAAACATGACTACCACGTTATGGATAAGGATAGTTCTTTGATTCTGTTTAGTAGACATGCGTTTTGAAACGACGCTCCTCCAAGTGAATTTGGGAAACTCGCTGATGAAGTTGTGTCCATCACTGGAAGGCTTCCCTTATCTCTTAAAGTTTTAGGTTCATTTTTGTGCGATAAATCGCCAGGGGTATGGGAAGATACGGTAAAACAGTTAAGAAAAGTCCCAGATAAGGAAGTGCAAGAAAGACTAAAGATCAGTTACGACGCATTAGAGGAGGGACAAAAACATATATTTTTGGATATCGCTTGTTTTTTCATTGACTCTGACTTGAGAATCGCATCCTACATGTGGGACTCTTGCGACTTTTACCCAAAGAAGGGACTTGAAGTATTGAAATTAAGGTCGCTAATTAAAATTGGAGAGAATTGTGAGCTCAAAATGCATGACCAATTGCGAGATCTTGGTCGAGAAATCGTCCGCCAAGAAGACAAGAAGCCTGGGAATCGCAGCCGACTATGGGACTCCAAGGAAGTCATGAAAGTGCTAGGGGAGCATGAGGTAACTGTTTCTCTTCGTTTGCCCCCTTAGTCCGTGTCTACTGTCAAAGTGATTTTGGTCCTCTGCTTAATTAGTGCTTGCTCTAGTGACCAGAGAACGTTCTAATGTTATTGTCCTCGTGCCTTTCTATTGACGTAATTAGAAAGTAGGAAGTCGCTCTTTCTTAATAAGTATTGCAGCTTATTGAGACCTTTCTCACACTAGTGTACAATATGAAGTTTTTTCCAAGAACGAGGTAATTTAAAATTTATTAGATACTTGATGGGGTATTTTACATTGCAAAAATTTGACTTTATACAATATGAAGTTTTTTTCCAAGAACGAGGTAATTGAAAATTTATTAGATACTTGATGGGGTATTTTACATTGCAAAAATTTGACTTTATATAATTCACTGGGTTACGTCCTTGACACGTGCAACAAATTACTTGACTATGCCACTGTAAACAATAACTGCTTTGGATACATAAATCATACAATTCTAACCTCCAGGTGTTAGGATTAATACAATTGGAGTGTTTGTGGACGCATTTTTCATGAAATTTCAATCATTATACCATAATTGAGAAAAGGAAGGGTAGTTTATTTTATGTTATATTAGATTATGAATTCCTGTTTTACCAGAATTAAGCGTATTTCATGCAATGGCCATTAAAAAGAGAAATGTCTTTACTTTTTTCCACATAAAAAGTCCCAGAGATAAGAACTCTAAAATTCTAGTTTGTATATAATTATGTGTGTGATTGTATTGTATTTGTGAAATTAACCATAGTCTGTATAAAAAGTTATCTTCATGTGTTATCAAAAAGTACAATCAGCTTTTATAATAAAAAAAATGCCGCCTAGACTCGATCGATTATTTTTTACTTATTTTTATTTCTTAATTGTAAACATAGTAATTCACCGGTTATTTTTATTTCTTAAATATAAACCTAATTTATAATTAATATATTAAAATTAAAGTCCATGTTGCTCCCCCCCCTCTTAATAATCTACCTTTGGACCACACGAAAACTAAACCGAAATGGTCGGTCCTGTCCTAGAATCAATCACCCCTAATTACTTTTGCACCAAGCACGAAAGGTCGGGCTTGTTTTTTAGATTTGGCCATGAGTATACTCAAATCCTGTCGACCGAATACGGAAAATTAAGAAATTACATACTTGAAAACAAAGAATTTTGATGGCAGATAGGATTTCTTTATATTTTAAGAGAGAAGTAAATCAGGGAAATGACTAATTTGAGTATGATTACTTCTCTTGGAAGTTCTTTCCTTTTGTTATAGCTCCGCTTCTCTTGGATCCTTTCCGCAGTTGAGATCTAATTCCTTCTCTACTTATGTCATTCTCCATGAAATCTTGCACAACATTGTGGAGTACAATAAAAAGATTTCTAGTTCCGAGAAATCGAAATGGATTTAGAAATCCGTGAAATTTCATGTATTGCTTCTGAATTTCCCATGCATGAATGATTTTGTTTGGTGAAAGCTTTCTGCACATTTGGATTAAAAATATTTCTAGTCTATTCTGATGAAGAAATTATTTGTTCCATAGATTTAAAAATGGATTAGAAATAGCTGTTCTCCCAAAATCAGGAACAGTGCCCAAGGAACTCAGCTATTCCATGAAGCCAAGACTAGCTTCAAATTTCATAATTCTAAAATAAATTTGCATGTTTTATAATAAATTATTTTAAATTAAAGCAAAGTTATTCCATAGGGATTGTTTATCATACTTGAAAATTTAAATATAACTTTTGATGCTAAAAATGATAGAGAGCATAAATATAATTTTTTTTGGTTAAGACATAAATATAATTTTTATTTCAAGTTACTATTAATAAAATCAAAATCACATCGGAATATAAATATAACTTCTATCACAGTTGCTCATAATTAGTTATGAATCCAATGGCAAAACAAAAACGAGTACGTATTATCTTAACTGTAAGCAGCAACGTCAAGTAATATACACATAAGAAAAAGGGAAAAGAAACTGACTTTATAATTGTTTTTCGCAATTGTCATAATTGTTACGATAACCATGTCTTTTGTGTGATTATATTTCATTTGGATATCTAATGTGAAAATTATGGAGAGAGAGAAAATATATTTCTATTAGAATTGATCATATTAACTTTCGATTTTGCACAGTGTAATTTATTTAAATCCTGTGTATTGCTAACTAGTATAGTAATGAAAGTACATTACAAGAAAGAAGAGCGTTAACAAGTCGTTAAGTTCTGCATATGAGCCATTAGACCAGAGTGTAAAAATATGTTTATAATATGCATAAGAAATTATAAACTATTATTCAGAATAAGATAAAACACGAAATACGAGAACATCATAATTTTCTTTAAGATCCAAGTACTTATGGCCAATTTCAAAATCTAAGTAGACATCCTTCACTTTGTTGGCCTATACAGGTTATTGGTAAAGGGAAGGAATCATATGTTCCCTTTGCTAGTCTCTAGAGACACCGATGCATGTTAATAGAGATATGAACAATGACATTAGATTTTCTTCAATTGTATATAAATAGTGTTGATGAATGTTGACTCTTACTTTTAGGGAACAAGAAAGATTGAGGCCATTTCTTCCTCAAAATCCCCTTTTCATCACTATGACAAAATCCTCACGGGCGAACAATTCAAGGAGTTAAAGGACCTGAGGTTTCTTGACGCGACGGGGGCACATTTTGTTGGAGATTTTAAGAACCTAACTAACAAATTAAAATGGCTTCAATGGCAGGCTTGTCCCTCAACTTTTGAAGCAAAAAAATTTGATGCAAAGGAATTAGTTGCACTCGATTTGTCCATTAGCAAGTTATCAGATACATGGCCAGGATGGAATTCCATCAAGGTAAGGTAGAAGAACAAGTCTATTTCTCGTTTCCTTTTCCTTTCGGTTGAATCATATTCACTCTAGGCTAACCTCTCCATGATTATAATATTTCTTATCAGGTGACAAGGAAGCTAAGATATCTCGACCTTACAGACTGTCAATCCTTAAGAAGAACTTCCTTCCTCTCAGCTTTTGAGAATTTAGAGGTTCTGATCCTCAGTTATTGTCGGAGTATAGTGGAAATTGACTCTTCAATTGGAAACATGAAGAGTCTGGTACTCTTGGACTTGAAGGGATGTGACGAGCTCAAGAGGCTTCCAGCAGAAGTGGGTAAATTAGAAGCATTGGAGCAACTCATTCTAGAGGAATCTGGAATAGAAGAATTACCAGAGACCATAGGGGATCTGCAGAATCTAGAAATTCTGGATATTAGTTACACTGGGATAAAAGAATTACCTAGTGGCATTGGAAGGTTGAGAAAGCTCAAAGAGTTAGATGATTCACATTGCAGTGAACTTGGAGGGGTAATTTCAGAAAGCATCCGCAATATTTCTTCCCTGCAATGCCCTAATTTTGATAGATGCGGGAACCGCCAATCGATGCCGTTGCTTCCTTCCAGCCTAACATTTTTGCATGTCACCTGTCGAAGTTACAGATTGCCTTCTCTTTCCAACCTGTCCCATCTCAAGGAGCTACGAGTTGATGGAGAAACTGTACATTCTACAATATGCAACTGCGAGCTCATGGAAACACTAGACGTTTTACAATTTAACCATCTGAGGACATTAAGTGTCATGTGGTGCAAAAATATACCTAAAATTCGAGGTCTAGACGGATTGCAATATTTGGAAAGCTTGGAAATCGCCCATTGTCCTTCAATTAAAAGGCTTGACCTTTCAAAATCCAAGAGTCTGAAGATATTAATAGCTACATATTGCGAAAATTTGGTTGAAATTCGAGGCCTTCATATGTTGGAGTCCTTGGAAGAGATAGATATCTCTCGGTGCGATTCAATTAAGAGGTTGAACCTTCCAAAAGCCAATGGTTTGAAGATATTCAAAGCTATAAAATTCGAAAGCTTGATAGAAATTCAAGGCCTGGAGAGGTTGGATTCTTTGGAAGAGATAGAAATCTCTTTTTGCCATTCTATTCTGACGCAGAAACTTCCAAAATCCACGGGTCTGAAGGCAATTAAAGCTACTCGGTGCAAAAAATTGGTTGATATTCAAGACCTTGATATGTCCTTGGAAGAGAAAGAAATCTATATGTGTGCTTCAATTGAGAGGCTGAACCTTCGAAAATCCAAGGGTCTGAAGGCAATTAACGTTACCTGGTGCCACAACTTGGTTGAAATTCAAGGCCCCGATATATTGAAGTACTTGGAAGAGATAAATATCTCTATGTGCGCTTCAATTAAGAGGCTGACTCTTCCAAAATGCGAGGGTCTAAAGATATTCAAAGCTACAGCCTGCAAAAGTTTGATTGAAATTCGAGGCCTCAATGAGTTAGAGTCCTTGAAAGAGATAGATATCTCTGGGTGCCATTTTTTTCAAAAACTGTACCTTCCAAAATCCAAGGGTTTGAAAGCAATTAACGCTATCTGGTGCACAAACTTGGTTGAAATTCAAGGCCTCGATACGTTGAAGTCCTTGGAAAAGATAGATATCTCTCAGTGCATTTCAATTAAGAGGCTGAATCTTCCAAAATGTGAGGGTATAAAGATATTCAAAGCTACAAGCTGCAAAAGCTTGATTGAAATTCGAGGCCTTGATGGGTTGGAGTCCTTGAAAGAGATAGATATCTTTGGGTGCCCATTCTATTCAGAAATTGTACCTTCCAAAATCCAAGGGTTTGAAAGCAATTAACATTGCCTGGTGCACAAACTTGGTTGAAATTCAAGGCCCCGATACGTTAAAGTCCTTGGAAGAGATAGATATCTCTCAGTGCGCTTCAATTAAGAGGCTGAATCTTCCAATGCGAGGCTCTAAAGATATTCAAAGCTATAAACTGCAAAAGCTTGATTGAAATTCGAGGCCTCGATGGCTTGGAGTCCTTGAAAAAGATAGATGTCTCTAGTTGCCATTCTATTCATAAATTGTACCTTCCAAAATCCAAGGGTTTGAAGGCAATTAAAGCCTTCGGGTGCAGAAACTTGACTGAAATTCAAGGTCTCAATGGGTTTGTGTCACGCCCCAAACCCCAAGCACGCGACATCCCGATCAAATCGTCCCAAGGGTCATAAGGGATAGCATCCCAGGTTCGCTACCGACCCACGACAGTTTATTACGCATGCGGAAACGGTTTACTCCCAGACAACATAAATTTAAACAGGGATACATTTGTAGGAGATAAATACCAAGACAGTTCACAAAAGATCATCACACGCATTAAACCAAACAACTGATGATAATTAACCCTATTGAGCTATAGCTGACATAAACAACCCCATACTTCGGGGAAGCTCACTAAGACCTCAAAAGGGTATTCGGTCGGGTAAGGTTAACTTTCCATCTACTTCAAAAAATCACTCCTACCGCCAATCCTTGGCGTCCACGGGCTTCATCACTTAGTACCTGAAAAATGTTATCCCACGACGGGGTGAGAAATAAATCTCAGTGAATTAAGCCTAAGCTCGGTTAGGAAACTGATTCGCCGAGGGTATCCTAATGGTAATCTCATATCATACAATCACATAAAATACCCAAGTATAGCCCTCGTATACTAATCAACCACATGCATACATATCGGCCTTCAGCCACACATAATGCAATACTTGACCCGACTCAGCAGTGAAATAAGTCAATCACTCAAAATAAGCATCGCATCCACAAGTATGCACAGGACACCATACAAGTCCATTTATTAACGATGATCGTTCCAACGGCACCCTGAGAGGATCTACGCGGCTGGCGTGATTCGACTCTCATAAATAGTACGATCTCATACTCATCCGGACGAACCGGGTTACGCCCATTTTCCCTCTCGGCAGCGGCTACTACAAGCGGTCTTCCAGTGCACCCGTTGCACGGTACGGCAAGTAGGCATCCCTATACGGGGCATCAGTCCATCACAAGCTGCGACCGGCATCCGATCAGCCCTGTGCCCGCACTAACCGGCACGAGGCAGGACTGTCGTGCTTCTGGTAAGTCGTATAGTCCCACATGACTGGTACTGGTGTACTATTAGTACACTACGAACTTACCAGGAAAAATCCATCATCGTTCCGTCATATGACCACACAATGCACCCGCCATATCAATCAATTTTATTCCCTTTGATTTAGGCCGGATGCTCAAACAACGTGCTCAAAGACTCGGCCCACGGCCGTTTTCATGCTAAAATATATTTCTTTGATTTCTCACACGGTCATATGCATATGCAGACTATCAATTAGACATTGCAATCACGGAACGAATAACTCTCAAATATATGTTAATTCACTCAATAAACATTTCAGGCATCCAATTATAAATAGGGCGATAAATCCTCAGGTAGCGATTAACATCCAATAGTAATTCCAATCACACCATCAAACCATCCAACATGATAATCACACCAATGAAAATCATAGAACCAGTTACGAGCATTTAATTTCATTTAGACAATATAAAAACTCGATTTGAACAATAATCATTTATTAGCCCATTTAATTTATAATTGTCGATCGATCACTCATCTTTAACCTATCGCTCGTATGCGATCGAACTATAATCCATGATCAATCAATTCAATCAATCACAATTATCCATAAATAATATAATTAACTAAGCTAACTTAGTCTATTACGGACATTTAACCTACACCGGGATTTCTAACTACACCGACCGTAATTGCTTAACGTTATTACCCTAACGGCTAATCCAACTAACCCTAGGCGCAATTAGCGCCCTAACTAAGGTTTAGGGTCAACTCACAATTTATTTAAGCTTGGGCCGACTCAAAATCAACAATGTGACGGCGGCGGCAACGAGCGACGACAACGACGGCGGCGACGGTTCTTGGCGATAAAACACGGTTAAGCCTCGGTTCTAAGGTTTCTCGAGAGGCGTCACGACTCGGCACCAACTAGGACACGTGACGGAGGTTCAGCGAGGTGGCGGCGGCGACGGTGGAGCTCCGGCAAACTCCGGTGACCTAAAACAGAATTTTGTAGCAGCATTAAAATAGGGGAACGAGGCTATTTGAGGCCGTCCTCGGCCCCACGGGCTGAGGTAAGGCCGAGCAACGTTCGGGGACTCACCTAGGGGTCAAAGGGGATTGGTTGGGGCCAGCTAGGGCGGCAGACGGTGGTCGGAGGCGGCCGAACAGCAGCGAAACAGAATCCTCGCGGGTCTGTCCACGCCTTGGAGCCTCGGATTCATGTGACAATAGAGTTGGAAGTGTCATGGCATTGCCAAATGAAGGAACCAGCAGCTGTGGATATTGGAACCGGGGTCGAACGACATGGCAAAGAGGAGTTTCGGGATTGAGAGCTTCGGATCTAGACCCTCGGGTTTGCTTGAGCTCGGGTGAGGCAGCTGGAAGTGATCGATCGATGTCGAGGATGGTCGGTTGGGGTTCGAGCGAGGCTCGACTGAGCTGGAGTCGGACAGCGACGGGCCGACGAGATGATGATAGCCGGGTTTGACGGAGCTGTAGGTCAATGGTAGACTAGGCTGGCATCCGGCTCGGCTGGTGATGAGATGCAGCGAAGGAACAAGCTCGGGCTAGAGGGGGTCGTGGGAGAGGCGTTGGTCAATGGTGAAAGGGTAGCAGGCGATCGGGAGCAGCGCAAGAACTTCGGAGCAGAAAATGCCCACTGAACCCGAAAATAAAGCAGAGGCGGCGGGCTGTTTCGGGGTTCCTCTGGTAGGACAAGGCGCTGAGAACGGTGGCGACTAGGTGGTGGAGCAACAAAGGAAGCCTGAGGTGTGATCGGTCGTCGTGGTCGAGCAAAGCAGCGGAGGAAGGAGGAGGAGTCAATTGCGGTGGGGGGCTTCCACGGATGTACAGAGGAAAAAGAAGAGGCAACAGACAAGAAAGAGGGAGGGAGCGTGAAAGAGGGAAAAGAGTGAGAGAGAGTAGGCAGAAAGGAGCAGGCAGTAGGAATAAGGTGAGGGGAATTGAGGGAATTTGTCTGCGAAAGAGGGAGGGACCTCAAATAAAAAATTGGGGTGATAAGTGGGGGGGGGACAGTGGGAATTTAAGGGAAGTTAGGTGAGGGAATTAGGGAATGTCTGAAAAAAGAATGGGGGACCACTATTAGAAAATTGGGGATGTCACAACTCTCCTCCTCTTAGGAAATTTCGTCCTCGAAATTACCGCACAGTTACAACTACCCGAAAAGATAAGGGTAACTGCTATAGAGACAAACTTCCCCAAATGCAATTGTTCTTCCCAACTGCCTTTGACATCCAAAACACATGCCCCCAACATGTACTCCAAAATCTGAATTGGCCTTTAGACTGGCCATCCATTTACGGATGATAGGCCATACTGAACTATCGTTTCATTTCCCCTAAATTTCTACTACGCTCGCTTTAGATCAATCCTTATCTCCTCTCAGTGCACCAAAACCATAAAGCGACTATCAAACCCAAGTCAAATTCAAACTTACGATTCTCGATTACAAATCTATCACAAAATCCATATCCACAATTCATTTAAACAAGTTAATCATCTAACTCCTAGGATTTATCCCAAATTTGTCATCATCTAAACTTACTAACCATTCCATCTGTCGATCGTCATACTATATCCACAATCAACCACAGAAATCATCCATCCCTATGTATCGATCAACAATCTCTTATCCAAAATGGGTAGAAGTCGTTCCTATTTTTACCACTAAAACAAACATAGTCTTTCACATATCACGTAGTGTCCAAATCATCCTTTCAAACTAACCACTTGTCTGCTGATGGCAGGTCGTACAAGACTGCAGTTTCTTTTCCAATGCAAATTGCAGACCCTATTTTCCAAAATGTGGTAATGAATTTGGAACCATGATCCGAGTTGGCCGCCACTGACACTCTAGTCAACGCACTATGTGCCAAAAAAAAATACAAAATAGAATTTCTATTCAAAATGAAGGTATTCCTTACAACTATAAAATAAATCAAGTCCGACAAATGATATCAAGACCCAAATCGAGCTGTTGTCTCTCTAACTTCCTGACTATCCCACCGCAACGTCCAACATCAAAAGCTCACATTTCCCCCTTGGAATCTCAAGCGGCTGTAGAAATCTTCTAGGCTTACAATAATACTATTCCTTGATTCGTCGACACGTTGACCACTTTGCCACGCACTTGGCTATGACAGCCTTAATACCAAACTACCAAAAATAATGCCTCGAATTCTGTTACAACCACCTACTAACTAGGTTAATATTGTAGCTACTGAAAAGGACTTCTACAAAAGTTCTTTCTTAACGAACGTAAGCCCCTTATGGTCATTAACTCAGTAAACTACGTGGCCTTACTACACTTCCATGACTCTCTAATTACTTATTTTTCTTAACCGCACATCTCACAATCTTAATCTTACTCTAGGTCATCACGGACCTTAACAACTCATAAACTCATCCGGCAAACTACAATGTCATCTACTCATAACTTGCCATTGCAACCTTTCACGTTCGTTTCCACAATTCTTTGATCGAAATGCCTGCCTGTGGTTCTGCTGGTTACAATCTCACAAATAAAATTTCAAACAAGTTTGATGCCATCTAGAGCTCTGCAGATACATCACTGCAAGCACATATAAATAACACATTCCTTTTATAAACGAGGTCTTTTTCGATAACAACCTCAAAATATCACAATAGACTTTCACCAACTTCCCACCGGGCAGTTCAAACATTTCCACTTAACTCATCCATTCATCTTTTTCCTCATTGAAACGCAATGTTATGCCATGCACTTTCGAAAATATTTTCACTTTGAAAATCATTTTTTTATGCAATATATCTTTTAATAAAGGTCAGACTTAGCACAACGTCTAGACCTACCTTTCAATGCGTGACTTGGTTCATTCCTACTTCCAACACCATCCTAGAAGCCTGCCAGAAGCCGCTATTTGCTCAGGCCTCTCTGCCCGACGCCACTTCCCGCCCTCGTCGGACTGGGTGATTACAGGACTTCCCCAAGTCAGGGACCTACTAAGAAGATCCCGCTCGACATGTCCCATACCATGTCTTATGGTTTATAGGCATCCCGCACAGTTTGTCCCATACCAAGCGACGATTTATCAAGTCCGATAAAATAATGATATGTTCATGCATGCACGTTTCTCAATTTTTATTTTAATGCAATAAATAAATGTAATGCACGATCGTCCTCACTAATCATCACACAAAACTCATTTCCATATCAATTCTTATCAATAGAAACTTTCTAATTCCACAAGCGACTATGACATCTCATCTCACACCATCCAAGGCCGTCAATAGCAATTGATAACTTAAACCATCAAGATATAATGCACTTCAAGCCTAAATCCACTAATACCAGTCATCTCTTTATAACCCATATTCACAAATGAAACCTATCAATCAATCGTTTCCATTTTAACTTATTGTCCAATCCACCGTCAATCTCTGAACTATAACCTCAAATCACCTTAAAATCATCAATTAAAGTCGATACTAAAACCATCATAATGCAACGAAAGTTCAAACCTATAATCCATAATTATCAATCGCCACAGATTCGGGCCTATAATCCTTGAGATTCCACAGCACTACCTGATGACGATTACTTACTTCGTAGAAATATTATGGAAACCTACTCGACTAAAGTCGATATGCTAGGAGAACTTAAAAACAGTAATCCGAAGGTTACTCAACAATCACAATGGCCTATAGTCTAAACGTCCGTTGCTTACTTGCAATTTTTGGCAATTAGAGTCGCCAATAAAATCGATAACTTAATCCATTAAGGTGCCACACCAATTCAAACCTATAATTCACAATTATCGATCACCACAATCGTTCCAGATAGGTTATCCTCAAGCTTCAATGATTCAAATCTAATTCTTCACCTTTCAAACTTATCACTCAAACTGCCTTTCAATCACAATACCATACTCTTAAGTTTCGTCGTTGACAGTTAAACATAACAATCATATGATCCCACAAGCCCTTTTCTTCCAATCGTTTCTTGTTTGTTTCCTACACCTCACATCGTCAATTATTTAAGTCTTTCCACAACAATCGATATCTAAAACAATTAGAAGCCAACACAATTCCAAACCTATGATCCAGCAAAATCAATCGTCAAATTTTTCATTCCAGACTATCGATATGATATTCTCATCTCAACTTATCGTCCATAAGCGAATCATTATGCCTCAAACACATCTACCAATTCAATTGAACGCATAAAACTTCCCTAGTTTCTCGCAAATCTCGATCAAACCACTCAAGGCCAACAACGAAAGTCAATAATCATAATCATTATTATACACATAATTCAAGCCTATATAATCTACAAATACCAGTAGTCTCATCACAACTCCATGTCCACAAGTCAAACCTATCAATATCTCTGTTCCATTTGACTCATTGTCCTCCTTAGATAATCATGTCAAGGGCCTAACTATTGCAAAGAACCTTTCCATAAAACATCTATAATAGTTCAACAAATCTAAGAAACTTTAAACTCCCATCAATATCGAGGGTTCTACCAATTCATGACCACTTCGGACTTAATCGAATTCTTAGACATCACTTCACCAAATCCACATGCTTAAGAGAGTTACGCCAGTTAACCAAAACTCACATCTACTAAACTTGACAATCAATTATGCTCCCTAAGGGTCCTCAATATATATTCCTCAAATGTTATTCACAATTCCTCGCAATTTCTCGAGTACATCAAGATATCACTTATGATTGCTACCACGAATTGATTCAAATGTTCCCTAATCAATCCTTTCATCAAACCTAGAAAGAGGTAAAGACACTTGTCAAACCAAACAACATCACAATAACTTATAAGGTTCTTAACACGATCTAGATGCCATACTCGGTATATTCTCCTTAAGCGACAAAACTAGCAAAGTTGAGGTTCCTCTTCGATTATCATCAGACTCAAGCAATTCCCATCCAACGAGTTATACCACATCACTTTATATCAATATCCATAGCAGTTCTAGGACCAATCATACTAACTATCACATCAAAACCACACATTGCCAACACGCTTAAGTCTATTTTCTCCATATGATCAAATGTAATCAACTTACACCTCAAAACATCTTACTGCAGACACTATCTCATCATTTAGCGACGTCAAGATCGTAAAGACAATCCCGACAATTCCGAACTCTACCTAGTTAAATCAACAAACTACGCTCTCAGTAGGTACTATACGGGGTCCTACTCAACCCAAAGCAATGCTAACGAGAACTTAGGCACACGACCTTAAAACTTAAGTAACAATCATATGCACGAGGTTTTCAATCCTACTAACTATCCCAAAATCCAACACTCCTTATCACTCCAGGCCAATGATCAGATGGATCAGGCAGACCTTGCTCTGATACCAAACCAAGGAGGATGTCACGCCCCAAACCCCGAGCACGCGACATCCCGATCAAATCGTCCCAAGGGTCATAAGGGATAGCGTCACAGGTTCGCTACCGACCCACGACAGTTTATTACGCATGCGGAAACGGTTTACTCTCAGATAACATAAATTTGAACAGGGATACATTAGTAGGAGATAAATACCAAGACAGTTCACAAAAGATCATCACACGCATTAAACCAAACAACTGATGATAATTAACCTTATTGAGCTATAGCTGACATAAACAACCCCATACTTCGGGGCAGCTCACTAAGACCTCAAAAGGGTATTCGGTCGGGTAAGGTTAACTTTCCATCTACTTCAAAAAATCACTCCTACCGCCAATCCTTGGCGTCCACGGGCTTCATCACTTAGTACCTGAAAAATGTTATCCCACGACGGGGTGAGAAATAAATCTCAGTGAATTAAGCCTAAGCTCGGTTAGGAAACTGATTCGCCGAGGGTATCCTAATGGTAATTGTTGACACCTGATTTTTGACCATCTGTTATTGCGATTTTTATTTTTAAAATTAATTAAAAATATCAAAAAAGGTCATAAAATCACAAAATCAACTTTGGAAGCCTTGGCTTAGCCTTAGGAACCAATTTTGAACAAAAAATATTTTTTGGTTTTTTTTAATATTTTTTGAATTTATTTAATTATTAAAAATACCCGAAAAAATCAGAAAAATACCATTCTTGGTCAGAAAAATACAAACAAATATTCAATAATTTTGTTTTAATTTCCTCTTCAAGTGTGTCACTTTAAATCTTAAAAATTCGGCTCGGGTCACTATGTTCCTTAACAAACATAAACCCGAACCGAGCCCAAAAATTCCTTTTCAAGTCCTTTAATTTTCGATTTCCACTTTTTATAAGCTATGACATTGGATTTTAAAGTCTTGAAGTGCAATTAAGTCAATTGGCCCTCCAATTTGATCAATTTTAACCAAAAGGGCTTAATTGCATAAAAATCTTTCAATTTAGTCCCCGGTTTCACGGATCTTGAATTTCACACGGGCATACCCATTAAAATTCAACACCTCTACCCATAATTTTCATCATGCCCAATCCATTGGCGGCCTCAATTCAGGCTAATT
This sequence comes from Rhodomyrtus psidioides, assembly GCA_021437785.1. NCBI lineage: Eukaryota > Viridiplantae > Streptophyta > Magnoliopsida > Myrtales > Myrtaceae > Rhodomyrtus > Rhodomyrtus psidioides. Next base: position 4,361,692 of record JAILYB010000030.1, read on the forward strand.
TGGTCGTTTGGATGTATACGTATGCTCTACGTATTTATATGTCATACATATTTATACGTTATACGTATTTTTACTGTTTGGTAACTTCTTTAACTCTTGTAATAATAATAATGGTTATTATTTTTAACACCTTTGTTAGTGCTTTTTTAAATAGCATTTTTGTATTGTGAGTGCTATTGTTAGTGCTATTTTTAAATAGCATTTTTGTATTATAAATTGTGAGTGCAATTGTTAGTGCTATTTTTAAATGACATTTATTTATCATAAATTGTTAGTGCTATTGTTAGTGCTATTTTTAAATGGCATTTATTTATCATAAATTGTGAGTGCTATTATTAGATAGAATTTATAATTGTTAGTGCTATTTTTAAATAGCATTTTTGTATTATAAATTGTGAGTGCTATTGTTAGTGCTATTTTTAAATAGCATTTTTGTATTATAAATTGTGAGTGCTATTGTTAGTGCTATTTTTAAATGTCATTTATTTGTGAGTGCTATTTTTAGAAAGTATTTATTATTTGTGAGTGCTATTTTATAATACAATTTATTGGAAGGAATTTTTGGCTATAAAAGGATGGCAAGAGTTTTGAGGTTGGAGGGGAGACATTTTGTAGAGTGTGCAAATTTTTGAGAGCTTAGAGAGAAGAACACAAACACTCTCTATATTCTCATCATTTTGAGTGAGCAAAATATACTAAGTTCGGAATATTGATTCCGCATATTGCTAGCACAATTGTTGTGGAGTTATTAGTCGTCTCCCCGTTCGTCAATTGGTGGTGCGTCCGAACTAGATGCCTAACACTTGTGGAGGCTGAGATCGAAGAACATCGAACCGACACCTCCGTTCAAGCACGCTACGAGAGGTAATCTATTTACTCCCTTTGAGGCTTTGTGATTTTTTTCGATTGAAATGCACGAAGTACGCCTCTGGAGATACATGTATGGGTTGTTATTTATTTCCGCTACGTGTTACGTGGATCCCAACAGTGGTATCAGATCCAATCCTTAGGTGTTTTCGTGCATTTAATTGATTTTTGCAATTTTTGCAATACTATGGCCAATATGTATTAACGAATTGTTCGTCTTACATGGCTAATGGAGGTTGATTGTTTTATATGATAAATTAATCAACGTAGCAAAAATTGAGACTAAATCAATTTTGAATCGAAAATTTATGGCTATCTTATTTTACGTAAAAATTCTGAATATGATTCAACGTAGAATTTTTATTGTGCCTTCCTAAGTTTTAAATTGTGAATTTATTACTTACGTGGAAGGGTGGTGATCATGGAAAAATCTCTAATCGATGTGATTGATGTATATATGAATGTATGATGATTATTTATATATTTAGGGTTGTAATTATTAAATGGAGGCTGCGTACTCCTTTTATTTTTCATGTAATCTTTATTTTTAGCATAGTCAATTGTTGATGTAAATGCTACGAGGATTACGTGGGGGAGCCTTTTAAGTCGGCGAGCTCTTTAGGGCCCAATTCTTGAAGAGTTCAAGAAACCAAGAAGAAGCGAAGAGCGGCTCTCCGTTATTAAAATATTAAAATGATTAAATGTGGTCTCATTGGCTCGAGACCCATTAAATCATAATTCCATGATCACCACGTAGGATAGATGTTTATGTGATTGACATCTATTTATTTATTATGATTACGTGAGCATGTTAAACTGGTTAATGTGCAAAGTCAGACTTACCTCACCCAAAATTGCGCCTGCATGAAATCCTAGTTAGGAAAATCACTCGCGTTAGGTACCGAAAGGGCGTTGGTAACGACACCAGCGTAACCAAGTCCCCGAACCCAAAATCTCTGGTTCCGTAGAACTGATCGATCTCTCCCAATCGGTTGGTAAGGTTTCCGGTCTACCCTCCGAGAAAGACCGGTGGCGACTCCGAATGCATGCACAAGTTGCACATGCCACCACGACCACACTGAAGGTCGAAAGCGATCGACTCTTATCGTCGAATCCTTTGAAAATACTCCCGCCGCGATTTGGTATGGGCTTGGGAGGGCCCGCGCCGATCCAAGGCCCGCGATTGGTAATCCATTAGCCGCGTCCGCTTCCGGACGGGTCGCGACAGCTGGCGACTCCGCTGGGGACTTTCTGTTCTAGAACCTATGGTTCTAGACCCCAAGTGGACTTAGGCCGTAATTAAAACGCTGAGTGATTTTTCTAACCCTGCAGGCGCTCCTGAAGGAGAGGTAAGTCCGCTCATGGTAGGTGTTATATGTTTTTGCAGATTGGAGTGATAAGGGGGGAAGTCTGTGATTAACATTGTCTTATGCAGGTTGGCGTAAGAATGAATGATTGTGTGTATGTTTTATATTGAAGCGGTGATTGTTAAATAAGATGCATGTTTATCGCTTTATCACGACACATGGACACACACAACCGTGCCTAAAACCTCGGGCGCCTTCTTTAGGAAAACAATAGAAGGAATTGAAAATGGAATCTCCGTGAGGAAAAACATGGGGTAATCCACTTTTCAATTCCGCTCATTTCGAACTATGGATCGAGTCCCAATGCAACGATGGTTGTGCAATGGAATCGGCTCTTTCTAGAACTCGAGGTGGGAACCTTGACCTTAGGTGCCAAATCCTTTGATTTTTAGAAGTTTTATCCTCACTTGTCTCATGTGCATGTCTTTAGATGGTTGGTATATCTAAAACCACCTAAAAAAAATCGGTGATCTTGGAGTCACATCTCGAAGACTGGAACTGGGGCATCTCCAAGTGTTCAGACCACATTCCTTTGATTGATTTGACATTCTTAGTTCTCTTGTATAAGATTAATTTTGCTGAGATCCTCTCTATCTCGTCCATTAGATTGATTGTATTAGGGATCTATTTGTATTGTGTACATCTTGATAAGGCTCATTTCTATCGAAAATGGGGGCAAATTCCCCAAACCCGTGGAGCATAGTGGAATTCGTCCCTTCAGTGCAAAATACATTTGGCCGCAGAGCCACTCGTTTGGTGAAAGGACGTATCGTTCCTAATTGATTTTTAATCAGATATGGAGATAAGTTTTTCTCCATTTTTTTTTATCTCAGGTGATAAAAGAGACAATGCACCCAAAAGCCCATACATTCAAATGACAAAACAGACGTCGCCCAGCTGGGGCAAATGAACCGTAGGCGTTGCAAATACCTTCAAGCACGGATGGAGGAATTTGATAGATGTTGTGCATATCAATATGCAACATCAAAACGGAATGCAAATCAAGTGTAAAAGGACGTATCGTTCCAAAATGATTATTTTCTTGATATGGGAATAATGCTTCCTTTCTTTTTCCTCTCAGATGATGATCAAGAGCAGAGGACGCAGGATGTAATGCTTTCAAATAACAAACAGGGAACATCAAATACCTCAAATGGCGACTGTGATCGAGAGAATCACCAAACCGCCACATGACGAATCCCAAGAATATCAAGCTGTCTTGAGACAGATAAAATTGATCAAGGACTCTGACAATCAAGATGGATGATCAGAATCTGCAAAAATCAATGGGAGCAGGTTCCCCCCATTTGCTTTGAGGAGCCAAACCGAGGGCAAACTCTCATGATCCCCCATGAAAGCACATCAGACCAGGGTCATTGAATCCAGAGATGACAAACAGCAAAACCATGCCTAACTGGGGCAAGTGAATGATTTGTACGCAGGACGTTTCTCCTCTGACAAAGTCAATAGACGCAATAACAGAGTCGTCCGCATCAGAATCAAACCCCAAGATACGAATTTGGGTGAACGGTAACCTTGTATCGTTCCAATTTTGGTCTTCCAAGACCACATGTCTAACATGAGTTTTTACTCATTTTACAGGAAGTCGTTGGCGCTGAAAGCCTCAAATGAAAATAGCGCGCTAACAGGGAGGCGAATAGAATCATTGGCCTTAGAAGTCAGGATTCCAGGAGATGGTCTTTGATTATAAGACCTAGTGGATGGTAAAAAGTATCGCTCCTACGTCACATGCTTTGACATGCATTTTGATAAAATCTTCTTTTCCTTGAATAAAAGGAACCTTGAAGAATGGCGCTGGAGTGCGCCCAAAAACACAAATGGATCTTCTCTGGGGCAAATTCTTGAGAAGGATTCGTCGCCCAACCAGATGGGAGATCAAGGACACAAGATAGAGGGCCAAATTATGCAAGCCGCGCGTTTGTGTTCAAATGGAAACACAAAGCAAGAACAAGGCTGTATCGTTCCAATTTTCCTTGAATTTTGGAACGTAAACTGACACCTAATTCCCGTCTTTGACAGGGGCTCGCCATCAAGGCGAAACAGGTTTTCACATCCCATGTATTACCCATTGGAACACATGACCAAGGGTAAGATGTATCGTTCCAATTTTTTGAAAAATTCGTGAACATACAATAACATATTTCTTTTACATTTTCAGGGATCTCCAGCCACAGTGGACAGGTAGGTATCCCTTTCCCCAATCCACTGAAAATGTTAAACAAAAAAAACTGAGAGAAAAAGAAAAAGCTTTCAGAATCTGATGTCTAGAAAAGACATAGAATTCTAACTTCATTGGCATTCATGCTTTGAAACATGAGGTTGTCTGAACATGCATTGTGCACCATAAAATCCCCTTGACGGGTAAAATTTTTTGGGAAAACGAAAGAGATTTTTCCAATCAAAAGTTGTTCAAAACTCTCAAAAGGACGTTTTCTCAAAAGACGAGAGGCAAAGCCTAGTCCAAACACGTCCTATACACACTTAAGAGAGAAGTGGAGCGAATCAGACATCAAAATCTGGACCTACGGAAGTAGGGACCATTCGTAGCGATTACATGGGTTGGGACGACGGAGGCATTCGTTTCATATCCCCCAAACACTACAGGTGACCGTTGATAACCCATTTGAACGGCGGTTTTCATTCTTAACCCTGTCAAGAACCACCCCACATCGGGGCAAAATGGAGGTGAGTCCAGTAGCATCAGGAGAAAATGGTTAGAAATTTTCTTGCTCGGACTAACATTAATCTTTGTGTGTTGTTTATATGGTAATCCAAGTGCCATAGGATGATGAGAAGCATTCATTTCTCTATCCCACACACCGAATCCTTTGCATAGCCAAGTTGAGCCTGCAAATCCATTTCATGAACCCGTTGGTGATCATTGCACATTCCAAGATAAAGGCATCATTACCTCATAAACGGAGGAATTCAAGACTCAGGGATTACGAAGAGAATTCCCGGACTGATATTTAAAGCATGTTTAGACTATATGTCTAACATGATCCCATGAAGATGAGAAAAATTGGGATTTCAAAAATGAATGAGAAAAATCCACGGCATCAAGAAAAAGCAAAGTGCCTGGTAAAAGCAAGGCTGATGCTCGTGAAAACTGTTTGATTGATCCCCAATAAAGCCTAGTTGGGAAGAGAAAAAAAACCACTAAAGGAGTCAGGTCAGAAAGACTGCCCCCTAAATGATGTCAGCCGCGGAGCGAAGACACAGACAGAGTTGTCAATCTCTTAATGCAGCCAGAGACGCTCTCTAAAAAATTTGTGCACACCTCAAAAGCGGTTGCACGCCTCAAAAATTGAAGATGCATAATGGAAAAGACAGGTGACAAATTTGCAATGATCACCAATGTCAATCCCCTCATGAATTCTGGGCCAAAAACAAGCCTTTTTCGGTCCCCAATCCTACCAACATCATAACCCTGAAACAGTCTTCTTTGACTAAGACACTTGGGTTAACATATAGCTTAGCTCGAAGAAGTACGAGCAAGACTATTTCTTTCTCATTTTGCAGGGTTCTTGACTTGTAAACCCGAAGCAGATGATGAAAATTTTTATTCAATGGCCTCGACTCCAAGGCGGGTCCCCCTTGAAGATCAATAACCAAGCCCAACATTACGGTCCCGTGGAAGACCTCCCGACCGATCAAAATGTATGCGCTGCGAATGAGCCTAAAACCTAGGCACAAGTTAGTAGGGAATTGAGTGCATCCCCTATAAAAATCACTATCTCAAAACAGGTGAGAAGACCTCCTTGTCGAGAAATATTCCAATTGATGTTTTGAACAAACTCTTTTTGGAATTTTCAAACTATTGATCCAAATTTTCCATGCAAGGAATTTGTGATCACATTTGCATGTTGTAAGAATGCTTTGGATAACCTCCAGCATCAAAATGCACATTTCATGACTAAAACTTAAGTCATAAAATTTTGTCAATTGGACAATTATTGTCTTCCCAAAGATTATTAACATTTTCTTGGTGAAGAAAAATCTTTCAGGTTTGAACTTTCTGCAGGATACCTGGAGAACCCAGATCCCAGAATGTCGCCTCAACAGACCCAAGTCCTAGCATGACGTGGAGAACCCTTGTCCTAGGACCCCTTTTCAAAAATATCAAACAGTCCTAACATGACGTGGAGAACCCTCGTCCCAGGACCCCTTTTTAAAAAAAAAAAAATCAAGCAATCCCAATAGACGTGGAGAACCCTCGTCTCGGGACCCTTTTTCAAAATCAAGCAGCCCTATCAGACGTGGAGAACCCTCGTCTCGGGACCCCTTTTCAAAAATCAGGCAGTCTCATCGGACGTGGAGAACCCTCGTCAAGAGACCCCTTTTAAAAAATCAGGCAGTCTCATCGGACGTGGAGAACCCTCGTCATGAGACCCCTTTTCAAAGAAAAACAACGGTAGATACCGCCTGAAGGGTCAAATGATGGTAGATACCGCCTGAAGGGTCAAAACAAAGGTAGAAACCGCCTGAAGGGTCAAATCAACGGTAGATACCGCCTGAAGGGTCAAATGATGGTAGATACCGCCTGAAGGGTCAAATCAAAGGTAGATACCGCATGAAGGGTCAAAACAAAGGTAGAAACCGCCTGAAGGGTCAAATCAAAGGTAGAAACCGCCTGAAGGGTCAAAACAAAGGTAGAAACCGCCTAAAGGGTCAAACTCAAGGTAGAAACCGTCTGAACGGTCAAATCAAAGGTAGAAACCGCCTGAAGGGTCAATCAAAGGTAGAAACCGCCTGAAGGGTCAATCAAAGGTAGAAACCGCCTGAAGGGTCAACTCAAGGTAGAAACCGCCTGAAGGGTCAATCAAAGGTAGAAACCGCCTGAAGGGTCAACTCAAGGTAGAAACCGCCTGAAGGGTCGACCAAAGGTAGAAACCGCCTGAAGGGTCCAAACAAAGGTAGAAACCGCCTGAAGGGTCAAAACAAAGGTAGAAACCGCCTGAAGGGTCAACTTAAGGTAGAAACCGCCATAAGGGTCAGCACAAGGTAGATACCGCTTTAAGGATCAACACGAAGGTCTGATCCACCATACGGATTAAAATCTCTGGCAAATCCCAAAGCGTGGGGATGCGCCTTCCTTTGGTTCCTACCAGTTAGGAATCCCATCATGGTATGACCTACCATACAGGTCAGAGCTTAATCTCCCTAGGATATTCTGAATGACGAGTCCTAGGCATCTTCTTGAAAGTCTTCGCAACCGGCAGCATCCGACAGGTGAGCTTCAGGTAAGCCTCTCTCACTCCGGCCCATGTTCAAATTGTTAGAGCAAACCGGGGATTAATTCGAGCTTTATCAAGAGTCTTAAGGATCCGATGTCATAGCATTTCTTTTTCTTTTTCCCCGTTGAGTCGGTTAGGAATCAGGTGCCGTCTTGTCTTTGAAAGCAACCTCTGCGAGCTCACTCTCAAAGAGGGGCAGCTGTTGACACCTGATTTTTGACCATCTGTTATTGCGATTTTTATTTTTAAAATTAATTAAAAATATCAAAAAAGGTCATAAAATCACAAAATCAACTTTGGAAGCCTTGGCTTAGCCTTAGGAACCAATTTTGAACAAAAAATATTTTTTGGTTTTTTTTAATATTTTTTGAATTTATTTAATTATTAAAAATACCCGAAAAAATCAGAAAAATACCATTCTTGGTCAGAAAAATACAAACAAATATTCAATAATTTTGTTTTAATTTCCTCTTCAAGTGTGTCACTTTAAATCTTAAAAATTCGGCTCGGGTCACTATGTTCCTTAACAAACATAAACCCGAACCGAGCCCAAAAATTCCTTTTCAAGTCCTTTAATTTTCGATTTCCACTTTTTATAAGCTATGACATTGGATTTTAAAGTCTTGAAGTGCAATTAAGTCAATTGGCCCTCCAATTTGATCAATTTTAACCAAAAGGGCTTAATTGCATAAAAATCTTTCAATTTAGTCCCCGGTTTCACGGATCTTGAATTTCACACGGGCATACCCATTAAAATTCAACACCTCTACCCATAATTTTCATCATGCCCAATCCATTGGCGGCCTCAATTCAGGCTAATTTGGTCGTTTGGATGTATACGTATGCTCTACGTATTTATATGTCATACATATTTATACGTTATACGTATTTTTACTGTTTGGTAACTTCTTTAACTCTTGTAATAATAATAATGGTTATTATTTTTAACACCTTTGTTAGTGCTTTTTTAAATAGCATTTTTGTATTGTGAGTGCTATTGTTAGTGCTATTTTTAAATAGCATTTTTGTATTATAAATTGTGAGTGCAATTGTTAGTGCTATTTTTAAATGACATTTATTTATCATAAATTGTTAGTGCTATTGTTAGTGCTATTTTTAAATGGCATTTATTTATCATAAATTGTGAGTGCTATTATTAGATAGAATTTATAATTGTTAGTGCTATTTTTAAATAGCATTTTTGTATTATAAATTGTGAGTGCTATTGTTAGTGCTATTTTTAAATAGCATTTTTGTATTATAAATTGTGAGTGCTATTGTTAGTGCTATTTTTAAATGTCATTTATTTGTGAGTGCTATTTTTAGAAAGTATTTATTATTTGTGAGTGCTATTTTATAATACAATTTATTGGAAGGAATTTTTGGCTATAAAAGGATGGCAAGAGTTTTGAGGTTGGAGGGGAGACATTTTGTAGAGTGTGCAAATTTTTGAGAGCTTAGAGAGAAGAACACAAACACTCTCTATATTCTCATCATTTTGAGTGAGCAAAATATACTAAGTTCGGAATATTGATTCCGCATATTGCTAGCACAATTGTTGTGGAGTTATTAGTCGTCTCCCCGTTCGTCAATTGGTGGTGCGTCCGAACTAGATGCCTAACACTTGTGGAGGCTGAGATCGAAGAACATCGAACCGACACCTCCGTTCAAGCACGCTACGAGAGGTAATCTATTTACTCCCTTTGAGGCTTTGTGATTTTTTTCGATTGAAATGCACGAAGTACGCCTCTGGAGATACATGTATGGGTTGTTATTTATTTCCGCTACGTGTTACGTGGATCCCAACAGTGGTATCAGATCCAATCCTTAGGTGTTTTCGTGCATTTAATTGATTTTTGCAATTTTTGCAATACTATGGCCAATATGTATTAACGAATTGTTCGTCTTACATGGCTAATGGAGGTTGATTGTTTTATATGATAAATTAATCAACGTAGCAAAAATTGAGACTAAATCAATTTTGAATCGAAAATTTATGGCTATCTTATTTTACGTAAAAATTCTGAATATGATTCAACGTAGAATTTTTATTGTGCCTTCCTAAGTTTTAAATTGTGAATTTATTACTTACGTGGAAGGGTGGTGATCATGGAAAAATCTCTAATCGATGTGATTGATGTATATATGAATGTATGATGATTATTTATATATTTAGGGTTGTAATTATTAAATGGAGGCTGCGTACTCCTTTTATTTTTCATGTAATCTTTATTTTTAGCATAGTCAATTGTTGATGTAAATGCTACGAGGATTACGTGGGGGAGCCTTTTAAGTCGGCGAGCTCTTTAGGGCCCAATTCTTGAAGAGTTCAAGAAACCAAGAAGAAGCGAAGAGCGGCTCTCCGTTATTAAAATATTAAAATGATTAAATGTGGTCTCATTGGCTCGAGACCCATTAAATCATAATTCCATGATCACCACGTAGGATAGATGTTTATGTGATTGACATCTATTTATTTATTATGATTACGTGAGCATGTTAAACTGGTTAATGTGCAAAGTCAGACTTACCTCACCCAAAATTGCGCCTGCATGAAATCCTAGTTAGGAAAATCACTCGCGTTAGGTACCGAAAGGGCGTTGGTAACGACACCAGCGTAACCAAGTCCCCGAACCCAAAATCTCTGGTTCCGTAGAACTGATCGATCTCTCCCAATCGGTTGGTAAGGTTTCCGGTCTACCCTCCGAGAAAGACCGGTGGCGACTCCGAATGCATGCACAAGTTGCACATGCCACCACGACCACACTGAAGGTCGAAAGCGATCGACTCTTATCGTCGAATCCTTTGAAAATACTCCCGCCGCGATTTGGTATGGGCTTGGGAGGGCCCGCGCCGATCCAAGGCCCGCGATTGGTAATCCATTAGCCGCGTCCGCTTCCGGACGGGTCGCGACAGTAATCTCATATCATACAATCACATAAAATACCCAAGTAGAGCCCTCGTATACTAATCAACCACATGCATACTTATCGGCCTTCAGCCACACATAATGCAATACTTGACCCGACTCAGCAGTGAAATAAGTCAATCACTCAAAATAAGCATCGCATCCACAAGTATGCACAGGACACCACGCGAGTCCATTTATTAACGATGATCGTGCCAACGACACCCTGAGAGGATCTACGCGGCTGGCGTGATTCGACTCTCATAAATAGTACGATCCCATACTCATCCGGACGAACCGGGCTACGCTCCTTTTCCCTCTCGGCAGCGGCTACTATAAGCGGTCTTCCAGTGCACCCGTTGCACGGTACGGCAAGTAGGCATCCCTATACGGGGTGTCGGTCCATCACAAGCTGCGACCGGCATCCGATCAGTCTTGTGCCCGCACTAACCGGCACGAGGCAGGACTGTCGTGCTTCTGGTAAGTCGTATAGTCCCACATGACTGGTACTGGTGTACTATTAGTACACTACAAACTTACCAGGAAAAACCCATCATCGTTCCGTCATATGACCACACAATGCACCCGCCATATCAATCAATTTTATTCCCTTTGATTTAGGCCGGATGCTCACACAACGTGCTCAAAGACTCGGCCCACGGCCGTTTTCATGCTAAAATATATTTCTTTGATTTCGTACACGGTCACATGCATATGCAGACTATCAATTAGACATTGCAATCACGGAACGAATAACTCTCAAATACATGTTAATTCACTCAATAAACATTTCAGGCATCCAATTATAAATAGGACGATAAATCCTCAGGTAGCGATTAACATCCAATAGTAATTCCAATCACACCATCAAACCATCCAACATGATAATCACACCAATGAAAATCATCGAACCAGTTACGGGCATTTAATTTCATTTAGACAATATAAAAACTCGATTCGAACAATAATCATTTATTAGCCCATTTAATTTATAATTGTCGATCGATCACTCATCTTTAACCTATCGCTCGTCTACGATCGAACTATAATCCATGATCAATCAATTCAATCAATCACAATTATCCATAAATAATATAATTAACTAAGCTAACTTAGTCTATTACGGTCATTTAACCTAAACCGGGATTTCTAACTACACCGACCGTAATTGCTTAACGTTATTACCATAACGGCTAATCCAACTAACCCTAGGCGCAATTAGCGCCGTAACTAAGGTTTAGGGTCAACTCACAATTTATTTAAGCTCGGGCCGACTCAAAATCAACAATGTGACGGCGGCGGCAACGAGCGACGACAACGACGGCGGCGACGGTTCTTGGCGATAAAACACGGTTAAGCCCCGGTTCTAAGGTTTCTCGAGAGGCGTCACGACTCGGCACCAACTAGGACACGTGACGGAGGTTCAGCGAGGTGGCGGCGGCGACGGTGGAGCTCCGGCAAACTCCGGTGACCTAAAACAGAATTTTGCAGCAGCATTAAAATAGGGGAACGGGGCTATTTGAGGCCGTCCTAGGCCCCACGGGCTGAGGTAAGGCCGAGCAATGTTCGGGGACTCACCTAGGGGTCAAAGGGGATTGGTTGGGGCCGGCTAGGGCGGCAGACGGTGGTCGGAGGCGGCCAGACAGCAGCGAAACAGAATCCTCGCGGGTCTGTCCAAGCCTTGGAGCCTCGGGTTCATGTGACAATAGAGTTGGAAGTGTCATGGCATTGCCAAATGAAGGAAACAGCAGTTGTGGATATTGGAACCGGGGTCGAACGACATGGCAAAGAGGAGTTTCGGGATTGAGAGCTTCGGATCTAGACCCTCGGGTTTGCTTGAGCTCGGGTGAGGCAGCTTGAAGTGATCGATCGATGTCGAGGATGGTCGGTTGGGGTTCGAGCGAGGCTCGATTGAGCTGGAGTCGGACAGCGACGGGCCGACGAGATGATGATAGCCGGGTTTGACGGAGCTGTGGGTCAATGGTAGACTAGGCTGGCATCCGGCTCGGCTGGTGATGAGATGCAGCGAAGGAACGAGCTCGGGCTGGAGGGGGTCGTGGGAGAGGCATTGGTCGATGGCGAAAGGGTAGCAGGCGATCGGGAGCATCGCAAGAACTTCGGAGCAGAAAATGCCCACTGAACCCGAAAATAAAGCAGAGGCGGCGGGCTGTTTCGGGGTTCCTCCGGTAGTACACGACGCTGAGAACGGCGGCGACTAGGTGGTAGAGCAACAAAGGAAGCCTGAGGTGTGACCGGTCGTCGTGGTCGAGCAAAACAGCGGAGGAAGGAGGAGGAGTCAATTGCGGTGGGGGGCTTCCACGGGTGTACAGAGGAAAAAGAAGAGGCAACAGACAAGAAAGAGGGAGGGAGCGTGAAAGAGGGAAAAGAGTGAGAGAGAGAGAGTAGGCGGAAAGGAGGAGGCAGTAGGAATAAGGTGAGGGGAATTGAGGGAATTTGTTTGCGAAAGAGGGAGGGACCTCAAATAATAAATTGGGGTGATAAGGGGGGGGGGGGGGGGGGGGGGACAGCGGGAATTTAGGGGAAGGTGAGGGAATTAGGGATTGTCCGAAAAAAGAATGGGGGACCACTATTAGAAAATTGGGGATGTCACAGTTTGAGTCCTTGGAAGATATAGATACCCGTGGGTGTCTTCAATACAAAGGGCCTAAAGGGATTCGCAACCTACACAATGTTATGGATTGATGATTGCAAGTACTTAGCGAAATTCCCGAACTTATCGAAACTTGCGTGATTTATGGACATTGTTCATATCAATTTGTCAGGAGCTTCGGGAGACCCCAGGACTTGAGGAGTCAACATCTCTGAAACGTATTGCAATCTTAGGATGTTCCTCAATCGAGATCTTACCTGGTTTGTACACATGCATCAAATTGATCAGTCTGGTTGTGCTAAACTGTGAGAAGCTGCTTGAGCTTCGAGGGCTCGAGAAATTGGAGAAATTAATGGAATCACTGCTATCCAAATTCTCTCCTTGCATCATATGTGGCAAATGGCCCGTTCTCGAAATAGTGATAAATCTTAGTTCTAGTTAATTCTGGTATTGTTTTGAGTGACGCACATCCATTAATGTCCAAGGGGGATGAGTCAAAATAGTTGAGATGATCCGCATATCCTGACAAAGGTACATAAAGCAGGAAAGCTACCTTTTCTCTTTTGAGATCTATAACCCAATTTTCATATGTATGTCCTGTTTGCAACTTCTTATAAGATTTATTACCTCTTCATTGTATTTCCTGGTCGACAGTTATATCGTTTTCTTACTTGAATTCAAGGAATCCGTGGAGAAATATTCCTGGAAGTTAATGTGCGCTTTGGAGAAATGTTTTTTCTCGTTCATCGTGACAGTAATGGAAACAAATCAAAAGGCCTTCTGAGTGCACTATTTGTCGGGTAAGATCCTTCGTCATTCAGAATCCATGTTAATTTGATTTGAATCCGGATACCTTAAAGTCCAAGGAAAATAATAGATTAATGTTTTTGTAGAGTTAGCAATGCCATCTGCCATTTACCAGGACTTTTGAGTCAAGCAAATGATCGAGATGGCAGGTATGAAGGAGAATGTCATTCGACATATTCGGCTGTACTGTGAAATGATCCTTTATGTAATGGATATGCTCTAATTAGTGCATTTACACGCTAAAAACAGAAAGAACACAGGAAGCGTTTTCAAAAGTTTTCTGAGGAAACTTTCCTTTATCCTATATGCCATTTGAATACTGTCCCGCATTCATTTTGACATGTGAACAACACATCAGTTAAATTCGCTATAAGTTGGATTGAAAGAGTTGAAAATTGGAAATCAACGTTTAGTTTGACAAACACAGTAAACATTGGGTATCATTAGTGGAATCTATTTGGCGTATGGCTGCAAAACTTCTAGGGTAACTAAAGAACAAGCGGTTCTTACTTTGGGAAGCTGCTGTCGTAGTTTGCTTGGAATCGAAGTTTTGCGAGGTTGAGATCTTATTGCAGTAAATTTGATGTCAGATTGATAAGAGGTTGCTGTTCAATACCGAATCTGAAAATGTTTCTGGTGTGCCTTTGACATTGCACTCTATTTGGGATGTTGAAGCTGAATTGTAGCAAAGGATCAGCTATCATAATTCTTGAACATCCGAATTCGGAACCCAGTTGACCACTCATTTCTCAAAAATGAATGGGCATTAATTAATTTGTTGGGTCCCTTGTCAGTATTTCTAGCCAGTCTTTATGTGCTCAGATTGCTTATTATCCCAGCTGCACATTGATTAGACAAGCTTGGTGCACTTACTGTCCTCAAGACTTTTCTTCACCCGTCTTGATTCCATGATTTGCTCTTGTTTTCTTCTCTTTTCTCCTTGAAATGTTACCTGTCAAAATTCTGTTACAGACTTGGACTAAATCTAAAAATGGGTTCAAAGCATCGAGACAAGTCACAGAGATTACATGCCATTTGTGCTTCAAGCAAGGCCACAACTCAAGAAATTGTCCACTGAATCAAGAGAAAAAAGGTAAGGTTCTCTCATTATGTGTTTCTAGTCTCTGATTGTGTCATTTATTTTTTTACTGACTGCATTTCCTTAAGTGAACAGGATGCAGAGATAGTCGGACAGAGAGAAGCCAACCAACTTGTCACAGAGATGCAGCGTCACAATGCCACCACTCAAAGGTACTCGTAACCTTACTGTTGAGAAACAGAGTATGCACTTGAATGGTTACAAGAGACATTTTAACTAGAGCATTGTTTGGTGCTTAACAGCCTGGATGGGCAGGCAGTCGAGTCCTTTCTCTTCTAAGAGATATCAACAATGTTGTGGTCAGTGCTAAGAAGGTAGAGTGCGCATCTCGCATATTTATCAGCTTTATGGTAGTAAGTGAGTTGTTGTGTAAAGATTTAAAATTTGATTTGACAGTATGCATTTCTTTTGTCCAGCACCAAAAGGAAAGGCAGTATGGGAAAAAGCAAGAGAAACGGAAGCAAATCGCCGAGCATTTGAAGGACATTGGAAGTGTTGGATCAACATTAACAAAGATCTCCAAGGAGGAGGAAAATCGAACAGAAGTAGCTGTTTAAAGAGTTGGAAGTCTGATATGTGATAGTACCTTCTGTTGGTATGATACTCTCGAATTTAAGATCAAGAGACGGAGTCTGTTGTGCATATTTTTCTGCAAGTGTTTAAGATGAATGAATGATAGCGCTAGGACCACAAGCATTCTGTGCCAATAAAGCATGAAGATGGAGTGCCACTCCCTTTGAATTGTATATTCATCCAAAAAATCACAAGAGGGTGACGCATAACACTGAATATGGAAATCGAAGCCTTGTATTGTATCTTGTAGCCAAAAGGATTCACAGAAAAATATAAGCATTAATACTTGATAATTAATTTTTCTAATACTTTGTTTTAGAGCAGATATAACTATTGTTTATTAGATCGCGAGTGCAAGAGCACTTAAATATTTTTAAAAGGCATTAAGTGTTTCTTGTTAACTAAAGCTCATAATATCATAATGAGAAAATGAAATACGAAACTTTTGCATACAGAATTTTTTGTACAAAATTTTGAAAGTTCAATCTGGCCTCTCAGATGATTGACAATATAGGATCAGATCAATTTCTTTTCATTGATTTAAGAATTGTGGGGGTGTTTATCTAGCGAAAACATAAAAAATTTGAGAAATGTTTCTCCAAAATTGAATGATTGCATCGCTTATAAAAAAATGAGCAAAAAAAATTTCATCCTTCGTATAAATATTTAAATATAAATTATTGTCGACAATGAAAATAACTTTTATGGACTAATTATTTCAAGCGTTATGAGAGCTCATATAAAAATATTCTTGTATTATTTACTATTTGTGAAACCAAGGGAGCTTAAGATAATAATAATAATTATTATGTACCAGAAGTAGGGTAAAAAGTAGCTCCGAGTTGATTTTGTTGTTTATTTCAATCACGGGCATCTTTTTACGAGACACTTTTTGAATGATTAATTATGTATTTTCATAAAAAAAAATTATGAAATAAAAAAGCACGAAATAATTATCCAATGTGTTCCAAATAGATCAAATATTGGAGACAACTTTTGGCTATCAAACTAAAATCTACCAGATAAAAAGTGGGGATACACATGGATATCAGGAGATCTATGATGAATGTAACTTTCTTGTTACTTGATCATGTAGAAAAACATCAAGCTATAATCTAACCTGATCATCCTAAAAGTGAAGAGTGATACAAACAACTCTTGAAAAAAAAAAATCCTTATAGCTCAGACATCACAGGTGCACCACCACTTGGTTCATGTAATATAGAGGTGGCAAATGGGTGGGTCGGGTCGAATATGGTCCGACCTATATTGACCCATATTTAACGACCAAAACTCGACCCGACCCGCGACTGACTCATACCAGACCCAACCCGTTTTGACCCATATTACTAAAACACAACAATTTTTTAAAAAAATAATATTACTAAAATAGTTCCCGAAATCGGCCCTGGCCCCTGTCCCGGCCCCGGGTCCAATCACGGCCCCGGCCCCCGCCCAATGCTCCGGCCTCGGGACTCGGCCCCGGACCCGGATCGGACTCCGGGACTCGGCCCCGGCCCCGGGACTCTTCCCCGGGACTTGGCCCCGGCCCCGAGACTCTGCCACAGGACCTGGCCCTGGACTCAGACCCGGCCCCAGCCACTGCCCCGGACCGGGCCCCAACCTCGGCCCAGGCCCCGAGACTCGAACCCGTCCCCGGCCCCAACCCCGGCCCAGGCCCAGGGACTCGGACTCGTCCCCGGCCCCTGGACACGGCCCCGGCTTCGGGACCCGAACACGGCCCCGTCCTCGGCCTCGGGACACGACCCTAGGACCCAGCCCCGGACCCGGTCTCGGCCTCGGCCTCGACCCCCGGCCTCGGACCCGGACCCGGCCCCGGCCCCGGGCCTCGGGACCTGGCCTTGGGACCCAGCCCCGGCCCCAGGCCTCGGGACCCGGCCTCGGGACCCGGCCTTGGGACCCAGGCCTCGGGACCCGGCCTTGGGACCCAACCCCGGCCCCAGCCCCGTACCCGGACCCGGCCCCCGGCCCCGGACCCCGACCTAGACCCGGGACTTGGACCGGGCCCCGGTCCCGGACCCGGCCCTGCCCTCGGGACCCAGACACTGCCCCGGGACACGGCCCCGACCCCAGCCCCGGGACCCGGACACGGCCCCGACCCCGGGACTCGGCCCCGGCCTCAAGACCCAGCCCTTGGACCCAGTGCTGGCCTCCTGACCCGGACCCGGACCCGGCCCCCGGACCCAGGACCCAGCCCCGGCCCTCGACCCCGAGACCCGGCCTCGGTCCCGGACCCAGACCCGGCCCCGGACCCGACCCGAGCCTAGGACCCTGCCTCGGCCCCCGTCCTCGGACCCGGTCTCGGCCCCGGGCCTCGGACCTTGCCCCAGCCCCCGGCCTCGGACAAGGCCCCGACCCCCGGGCCCGGGAACCGAACCCGGCCCTAGGACCTGGACCCGGCCCCGGACCCGGTCTCGACCTCGGCCCCAGACCCGGACCCGGCCCCGGCCCCCGAACCCGGCCCCCAAACTCGGCCCCGGCACCCGGTCCCGAGACCCGCCTGGCCCTTGAACCAAACTTCTAGACCAGGCCCCGGGATCGAGTCCCGGTCCCGAGATCATTTGTAACTTGTGGAAGGATGTTGTCCTTATGAGTCGAAAGTGGGTCAATATGGGTCGAAAGTGGGTCAATGTAGGTCGAAAATTGATTTAAGTGTGACCCATTATTAACCCATTTTTAGTAAACCTTTTAAAAGTTAATGACCCATATTTGACCCATATTTTATAAATATCGGTCAAATATGGGTTTGTGACCCATATTGCCACCTCGATATAATCATATTTTATGACATGTATATTGATCAGCAACCATTCCATTACACAAATATTTATCCATCAGCATCACTTGACTAAAGCAATCAAACATTATGGCAAGGTCCTTGAATTGATTAATTGAGAAACAGGAAAGGGGCAAAACTAGTTGATTAATAAGTAATTGAATAGCCCCATGTGAAGGGCACTGATAGAGCGCCCTCGAATCTCCCTTTGTCTTGGCGTGCCTCTGATCCAAATTTTCACGGGTTCAATGCACACGCACTCACATGCGAACAAGTAATTGCGATCCCACTGAAAAATATTGGCTAGATTAGATTTGCCAACTAGATAGTGCATTGCACCATTGAAAGATTGACATGTGGCTGATCGGGCCCACCGGTCAGATTTTTCAAAAAGAGAGAGTCAAGCCGTCTCCGTTATCTCTCTCCTCTGCCTCGGTTATCTTCCGATCAAATTTTTCAAAAAGAGAGGCCAATAAGTCCCGTTCTCTCTCTCTCTCCCTCCATCATCTCTCTCTCTCTCTCCGAGTTCACGAGGTCGACGCGCGCGCTCTCCCTCCGCCCAAGTTCACTCTCCGTGTCTTCCTCGACCAGATCTCCGCACGACCACGACACCGGACCAGTCCCTCGACCAAAGCCACGCCGTCGCCGCCGCTTCCACCTCCGCCATGCCGGAGCCCCCTCTGTGTCGCCTCGTCTCTCTCTCCGAGTTTAGGGCTTGCTCTGTTTTCTCCAACTTCATTCTCTCTTCCTCGACCAAATCCACGCAGCCCCTCCGCCGTCGCCTCCCGAACCCCCACTGGCGACTCCGATTTGTCCTTTGCGTCCGACGACTCAGGTTAGGGTTTTCAATTCAAAAATTGAACTCTTTGTTGCAATCCCTCGACCAGAACCACGCCTCCGCTGTCGCGTAGCCCCTCTACTACCACCTCGTCTCTCTCCGAGTTCACGGCTTGCTCTGCTCTCGCCCATTAAAGCTATATCTTTCTGGCAATTGTGGGTGTTCTCTCTTCGAAGTATCTTCCATCCAATTGATTCCATATTGGCTATTTTCTTTTTCAACTCATAAGTAGGAATTGTTGGCTATTCACTTCAATTTGCTTGTTGGGACTTCTGGTAATCCTAGCATCTTTGACGCTTTTTGGGTCTGATTTTTATGTCCAGTGTAGAGTTTTTCCGTCAGTTAGTCCTTGCTCGTCTTATATGATGTTTGTGTCTCATGAGATGGAAAATATTACATACTGACAATTTATTTAGTTTGAGTACTCTTGATTTAAAGGAGGCTGTAGGTTTTTTTTGTCACTAATTTAGGCAAAGTACATCAAAATAGTGAAGTTTCTTCTGACATTTGCGTGTATTCTTTGCATTGTTGTTGCACATGAATGATTATGGTGTCAGATCGTGCTGCTTCCTCAGTGTGCTATCTGACTGAGAATTTGCTTGTAGCATGTGTAATAAGCTGCAGTTGACTAACATTGAAGATATATGACAAAAGCATTTGTCCAACCATAAGCAATTAGTGATTCGATGCTAGAATTTGGAATGAATCTAACTAAAGTCAAGCGCCGAGTGGGCAAATATGAGGTGCGACGGACTATTAGTGAGGGAACATTTGCAAAAGTCTAATTTGCAAGAAATTGTGAGACAGGGGAACTGGTAGCTCTTAAGACCCTTGACAAAGATAAGGTTCTGAAACACAAAATGGCTGAACATGTCTCTTTCTATTGTCCGTCATGGCTATTCGATTGCCTGCTTGCGTTTCATCCTTTTGTTAGATGAGAGCAGATTTCTTATGTGTGAGAGGCTTGTCATTTGTCTCTTACCACTCATTAAACTTTCTTTGGGTTGATATGTGTCTTTGCTGCCAGAGAATTTGTTGTTGGATGCATATGGAAACCTGAAAGTATCTGATTTTGGTTTGAGTGCATTGTCCCAACAAGTCAGGGTAATTATGTGTCTTCAATCTCTATCTTGCAGTATGATGGTCTTTTTAATACTACGTTTGGAACTCCATTATGTTGCCAAACAGTCAGGATAACTGAAGCACTCATCTCACATCTTTCTTTCCTTTTCTTTGGCCACTCTGTATTTAGTGCAAGCTGGCTATGCATTCCGTTGCTATGCCGTGGAGTAATTTGTCCCTTTGATTGATTTGGCAAGATGATGGTCTTCTTCATGCCATATTTGGAACTCCATTATGTTGCTTCTGAGGTTTGTATGTTCTCCGATTCCTATTACCTTGATGACAATTTGCATGACTCTCTACTTATTGCTTTGGCCTATATCCTGAATTATTTGACTCTCTTGTCTCTTCTTGTCTATGTTCGTAACAATAGAGGCTATGATGGGGCAACAACAGATCTGTCGTCTCGTGGAGTAATACTCCTTGTATTGGTTGCAGGTTCCTTGCCTTTTGATGATTCTAATCTTATGAACTTTGATAAAAGGATGAGCTTTCTTTTAATTTCATTTAGTGTACTTCAAGTATTTTCATCATAACAATCTAAGCTCGGAAAATGATCGTTTTCTTGCAGGTATATGATTTCTTCATCCAGTGTAAATGAGATTACTTAAAGCACATTGACATATGAAAATAAAAGGTGCAAGTGCGATAGGCGTGCTGCCGTGAGAAGATTGGAATCTACAAGAAACAAGCACAAGATCTACTATAATGTGAGGATAAAATATGATTTCTTTTCTTTGTGTTTGCCTACAAGTGACGTGCCTTATTCTATTACAAAGATTCCGCATGCAATACAAGAAGATGACATGAGGATGAAGAACATTGATGGGAAGGTGGAGGGATCGAGGCATAAACTCAAGGATTGATGCATTATTTGTTATTTTATTTGTTCCCATTGCTTTACCAGCAGAGAGTTGCAATGATCATTTCTTTGCAACATTTGATTTTTTTTAACCTCCAGACTCTGTACTCTATGCTGTATGTAGAATTATTGTTCTCTACTCATCCGAAAATAAGATCACTCAACCTTTGGTTTTAAACAGCTTTAGATTTTCGTTTTTCCTACTTTTGCACTTCGACTAAAATTTGGTCAATTTTCCAGCGAATGGTCATGGGGCATATGCATGGTATGTCCAGTCATCAAAACATTAGTTGTGTCTGTCATGTCATCATTCTGCTAATAAGATTAGGCCAATGCACTCTTCATTTTTTTTACATGCGACATCCTTTCATCGAACGGAATTTCACGACTCGGATTACATTGAGCTAATTGTCGAAAGTCATATTTTTCATAGAACATTGAGCTAATTGGTGTTACTCTCTACACAATACAATCGCGTGACTTTGTAGAAGAAACTGAACCATCTCGAGGCTTTCAATCAAAAGCAAAAAACATGGCTTGAATTAATCAATCACATGGACAAATAACATTGTTTTCTGGCCAAACCAAGGGTTTGCCTATAGTCAATTGCACAGTTCAAAGGAGATGGGAAACATCTAGTCGGGATTGTAGTCATTCCCCCATGAATGTAGCTCGAAACTCATTACAAACAAAAGAGATGCAACAAAAAAAAAAATGGAACAACTGAGATACAAACTCTTTTAATTCTCCGAACAAGGCAAACAGATAATTTTCTCCTCTATGACAACAAAGTATCCCTTGCTAAGCTTAGGGTCTAGCTTCATGTTCTACTCCCCAAGCTTCCATCTAGTCTGGCAAAGCTCATTGGAATCCTGCATGTGATGCAAATCCTGCAGAAACAAAATTTCACAATGGTGAAGAAGATATATTTTGATTCAAAATGTAAGAGTGCCCCTTATTGCATATCATAATGAAGCTGAACTCCGCAGGGTGCACAAGCACCATAAGATACAATAATCATTGAAACTTTGATGTAAAGTTGTTAGTTGACAAGCAACCGAAATACACAAGACCGCACCTGAATTTATATAGTAGCCGTCCCTGTCTTCCCCAATATGCTCCACAAGTTACCAATAGAAGCAATTCCATTGAGAACGTCGTCCGTGGCACAATCGAACATAGGAAACTAGTATTACAGAGGAAAATTTTGGAGTGACAACAGCACAGCCAAAAGCAAAAAAACAATCCCTATTCACATGCAAAAACTGCATCCTAAACGTCAGATGAGAATCCCTGCAACATATGCCTTCTAAGAAACAATTCTATCAAATCTTCCAATGCTTATGCATCCTTAAGCTAACAACCAAATTCAGGTAGCAGGAAGACTACCTCCAGCAAACTAAACTAATTCTAAGATTTTTTTTTTCTCACTTGAGCTTTTAAGCCTTCCATAAGTTGTTCCCTTTCCTTTCCTCCGAAGGGAATCATCAAAGAAAACATCAAAGATAACATGTGCATATGTAACAACTCAAAAGGCATGCAGCTAATCATCAAAGAAAGCATCTCATATAGAACCATAAATATGCAATTGACTAGGAACCAAAGATTTTTGAAAGTTTTCAGTTTTGGTTTTTCCATTCGTGCATGCTACACTATAAATTATGTGCACCAAAAATCTTTTCCTAGTGAAATACAGAACATGCATTTTTAGAACACAAAAAATCGCTCGAAAACACTTTATGAGCAGTATTACCTCTATGATAGAACACAATCAATTGCGCAAAACATACTTATGCTACACCATAAGAATCTCGACATTCCTTTTAAGCCTTAAAATTCGCACTGAGGTAATTAATTTCAAATACAGTGACCTATGTCTACTTAGTGGCCGAAGTTGCAAGCTCTAAAGGCTGTGTTATTTACCTTCTCCACTTCCTCAATCCTTCACTCCTTCACCAACAACAAACTGCAATGCTCAATCGACAAGCCAACGATAATCTCTTCGCACAGCTTGAAATTACTATTTCCTATTTCACTTTACAACAGTTTAGCATCGTTCAAATTACCACGCTCGGCAAACCCTCAATCAAAAGCAAAGCTTTAGCTTTTGGATTGCAAAGAGGAGAAACCCTAACCTAAGGTTGTTGAACCAAAGGACAAATCAAAGCCGCCAATGGGGGTCCGGGAGGCGACCGTAGAGGGGCGGCGTGGTTTTTGGTTGAGGGAGAGAGAGTGAACTTGGAGACAACAAAGCAAGCCGTGAACTCGGGGGGAGTGAGAGAGACAGAGAGAGACGAGGCAACACAGAGGGGGCTCCGGGATGACGGAGGTGGAAGCGGCGACGGCGGCGTGGCTTTGGTCGAGGGACTGGTCCGGTGTCGTGGTCGAGCGGAGATCTGGTCGAGGAAGACACAGAGAGTGAACTTGGGCGGAGAGAGAGCGCGCGCGTCGACCTCGTGAACTCGGAGAGAGAGAGAGAGATGATGGAGGGAGAGAGAGAGAGAACGGGACTTATTGGCCTCTCTTTTTGAAAAATTTGATCGGAAGATAACGGAGGCAGAGGAGAGAGATAACGGAGACGAGCCGACTCTCTCTTTTTGAAAAATCTGACCGGTGGGCCCGATCAGCCACATGTCAATCTTTCAGTGGTGTAATGCACTATCTAGTTGGCAAATCTAATCTAGCCAATATTTTCTCCCCCGACATTAGGGCAAAGTTTTTTTTATTAGACGCTAAGCAACCATTAACAAAATGGATGGTCATTTCCCACCTGATTGATGGTCATGCCTAGATTAGGGCGAAGTTTTTTTATTGATTCGTGGCGCATCTTCCCTTCACCTGCCCTGGAAGAAGACAATATGGGAGGAAATTTCGATGTATAAGCAATGGAAAGAAACAAAAGCACAGGTCATAGACAAGTTCTGTTGAAATTTAAATACACTAGTCTTGCAGAAGATGAGAATTGGGAAGAGGGCAACACCCTTTTTTTTATACAAAATTTTGAGAGTCCAATCTGGCTTCTCACATGATTGACAATACAGGATCAGTTCAATTTCCTTTAATTGATTTAACAATTGAGGGGGCGTTTATCTAGCAAAAACATAAAAGATTTGAGAAATATTTCTCCAAAATTGAATGATTGCATCGCATAACATACGGGTTAACTTAAATAAAAGTCCAAACCCGTTGAGGTTTCGGGGGCGCTGCCCCCGAACCCCCGCCCGCTCATCGGCGAGCGGGGCAGCGGAAGCCCCGCCCGCTGACAGGGCAGCAGGACACCCGTGTCGGGGGCGCTACTCT
Source organism: Rhodomyrtus psidioides (assembly GCA_021437785.1). Taxonomy (NCBI): domain Eukaryota; kingdom Viridiplantae; phylum Streptophyta; class Magnoliopsida; order Myrtales; family Myrtaceae; genus Rhodomyrtus; species Rhodomyrtus psidioides. Next base: position 4,386,101 of record JAILYB010000030.1, read on the forward strand.
CGAACCCCCGCATCTCGCGCGCATGGGTCACATGTCGTCGGATAATACCTTGATTTCCCTAAGCTCACGTGGGCGTACCCGATGTGAGAAACAAGGGTATCCGAAGTATTCGTCAACTCCAACAAAAAGATATTTTCATTATCGACAATAATTCATATTTAAATATTCGTACAAAGATGGAATTTTTTTCACTCATTTATTTTTTGTAAGCGATACAATTATTTATTTTTGAAAAAATATTTTTTATATATCTTATGTTTTGCTAAATAAATGCTTCCTTAATCGGTAAATCAATCGAAAGAAATTGAACCGATCCTATATCGTCGATAATGTGAAAAGCCAGATTGGACTTTCGGGTGACTTTTGGAGAAACCGGTCATACTTATGTTGAAGAACTCGACTCTCGTAGATGTCACGCCCGATGTCCATCGACTTTTGTAGTTAGAACAAAAGTGAAGAAAGTAACCCTTTCTCTCTCTCTCTCTCTCTCTCTCTCTCTCTTTTTCCTTTTCCTTTTCGTTATTTCTTTGCTTTTTTCACAGAATTTTCATCGGATTCTCTTGGACAAGTTTCGCCGTCAATGATGTCGAGGTCCCCCGGAACTGATTTGCTGGTGTTCCGTAAAAAGGCAGAATTATGTATGAAAATTTTTCGCTTTTTGGTAACTTATTATGATGTTAAGATCTTTAGTTAACTTGAAATACTTATTACCTTTTAAAGATATTTAGAGGCGCACATGACAATATTTTTGCTCTAGAAATTGATTTCTGGCCATAAGTTTAATTTTTCTTTCTGGAGAAAGGTAAATCTTTTTTAGAAGTGGCTCCAAAATTACGGAGATAAAAAAAATGATCTAGAAGTGTTGTCGTGCGCGCCCGTAGTATTCTTCAATTCGCTGTCCAATGAACGAAAATTCTATCTGCTCTGAAACAAAGTAAAGAACAAGTAATTATCAAGTATAAAAGTCTAATATTTTTATGTGAATAATCTGAGTCAATCAAAATGAAATAGGTTCCCTCGGGAAAGATGAGATATTAGGTGACAGTAGAGGGGCCGAGATCAAATTGTCCACGTCTACATATCATCTTTGTCACAGAGTTTGGTGACAGAGCTTCGTGCACCATCCGTTGGTCACCCCCAAAATGAAGGGGGCGATCTCGTCTGGAGTATCAGACATCCAAGGTGCTCGAGTTCTTTGGGCAACGCAAAGAAAGGATCTGAAGGTGAAGAGAATGACCATCAGGTTGTCTAAGTGCTTCTGCTTTTGCTTCCGCATCATCGAGTGGTAGGCCGACTTGCGGTTCGAGATCATCGGCTTTCGCTTCCACTGGTCCATGATCTGGTTCTGCTCATGCAGACGGCCTCGGAGTTTAAATACAAATATATTCTGTGGAATTTCAATGAGAATTTGTAAAATGTCATACTTTCAATTTTTTACTCTACGGATTTTACTTAAATGGCGCTTTTTATTATGATTGCTAAACATATGTGTATGCGCACTTTCACTCTGTAAGCACGAGCTCTCATCATCCAAGTTATTAACGAGTACCGATAATAATTAGAGTGAGAGATCAGACCAAATCATAATTTAACATTTAGCAAGTGAGAATAAATAGATCCAATAAGAATAGATGTTATAGAAGCGTGGAAATCTCGACGGTTTCATTTTCTTTTAAACCATATCATTTTTGCAAAGAGTTAATTTTTCCAGATCTCGTTAGCTTAATATTCAAGAGAATCTTGAACTTTCCACTTGTTATTAAAATCGTCCACTTCATATCTTATAAGAAGCTCCTAGCCTAACAGTACGGTAATTATTTTCTAACTCTACGATATTCCAATTAATGAGTGATTTATGTAAAACACGCAATGACAATGTGTGGATCTACAATTAAAAATATACTGATGGTACTGTCAGATTGTCAGGCAAGTATTCTCCTATCTTATACTATTAAATTTGGACAGCATTCGTCTATTATCTAAAATTTGCATCCCTAGTAAGGTGCGAAACTACCTCGCATACGTCTTCTTCCTGGACAGGTATCGCCTTGGATTCTATTGTGCATTGAGATTTCCGCCGCGTGAAGGGAACGACCCTAAGCTAGTGGGCTACCGTCCCCAGTGAATGAATTACTATTTTTTATATGTAGCTTGACAAGTTTGACTTCTTGGTGCGGTTCTCATTGCCGACTGCTTCGATTATATAAATTAATCGAAGGAAGAGACGATGCATATGGGCAACAAGAAGGCATCTCTGTTTCCTGAGAGGCGTTCTGGTTTTCTTCTCCGTAAGACTTGAAAGCAAAAAATCAAGGGCTGAGTCGGAGCAAAGACAAAATGCATCATCTCTTTTTTGGGCATTCTTTTGCTGAGGTCGTGGCACTAATCCTTCTCCCCGGGCTCGCGTTCTATTTTCTCAATAAGAAGAAAGCTAGCGTGCGTGGAAATGCGGAAGATTCTGATATTGACTCATCTGGCTCGTTGGCTACCCCGACGGGAACTATTTCCGGTGGATCTAGTTCGACTCCGCCAGAATCCGCTAATGATGCATCTAGTTCGTCGAACTCGCCACCTGGAGACTCCTACGAGGTGTTCTTGAGCTTTAGCGGTAAGGATACTCGGCTTGGCTTTACCGATCACCTCTACAATGGGCTCATCGATGCCAGAATCCATACTTTCAGAGACAATGAGGAGCTCCGCCGAGGCAAGAAGATCGGCGATGATCTTTTTGCGGCCATCAAGAGCAGTAAGATCCTCATTCCCATTCTCTCTGTGAATTATGGTACAAGCAGTTGGTGCCTGAATGAATTGGTTCAAATAATGGAGTGCAAGAAGAGTAACAAGGAGACTACAGTGTTGCCTATATTCTACAAAGTGGAACCATCTGACGTGGGACATCAAAAGGGGAGTTTTGGAGATGAATTTCATAAGCGTAGGGAGCGTTTGCGTAAAAGGAGGGGTTTCGACTCAACGATGTTGAAGAAATGGGAGGAAGCACTCGAAGAAGTCAGCTCCTTGAAAGGACACAACGTGACTGGGTAAAAAATTCACCAAAACATTCTCTACTTTCTTTCAGTTTGGGTGGAATTTCTTTTTTTGTCGAAAGAGCTTGGGTGGATGTTTACTATTAATATTTCTGCCTGCTTCATTTTCCTTTTTCTAAGTTTTCTTTTTAATGAAGGAAACTCTGTAAGATCTTGTTAGCAGTAAAATCCTGTGATTCATGAGTCATAAGTTATTTTTTAAGAATTACTTTAATGATGTTGACAAACTTAACTTTAGATTTTATAGTAAGGACCCCATTCGCTTCAGTAGTATAAGATTTTTCAAATGAATTTGTATTGTTATATCCGTTTTTATTGTTTAAAGTAGAAACTACATTTCGACCAAAAAAGAAAGAAAGAAAATTATAAACTACGTCAATCTTCAAGGAAAACTTTTCTAATTTCAAATTTATTTGAGATCAATAGTACAACTTATTGGTGGTTCCAATTTTGGAGCTCGTAACATCACACACCATAATTCTTTATTTTCCCAAGTTACATTTGCTAAATCATTAAAGTCGATAATTAGCTATTACAATTATTTTTACAAAAGAAATATCTGATTGGTTATATATGATTATGGTAAATATAAAAAAAAGATTATTATTTGTTTGTAACTTTTTAATGCATTTTCCTATCTTCAAGTTCAACACATGATTTCTATCTCATACACCTACATAAATTGAAGCGTTGTTGTCATTTTGGGGAAAAATTACTTTTCTACTTTCCAATAAAATCAATATCAGATTGACTAAAATCATAGAACATAGACAATCAAATAGAAAATAACGCACACATGTTATATGGAAACATGCCCAGAATCTTGCAAGCGTGTACACTTGCGCAAATAAGGAGAAAACCCCTCAATTGAATTCCTCTTGTATAAAAATTTATGACCTGTTTATTGACTGATGGCTGAACTCTCGTAAGAGACTAGCTTATTGGATTTTTGCTTATTCAACCGCTCTAGAAAGTTTTCAAAGTTACATCCTCGTCATACAAATATCTTTGGAAGCAACAAGTGCAAAACATAATATCAATCCATAATACGTACAATATTCAGTATTCATTAGTGATACCTCAAGTTTCTTCCTGTTCAATACATAATGTTGGCCTAATAATGGTATGTGGCATTCCCAGTTTAGTCTTAGCATATGAGATAATATATAATTCTTAAGATTTATTCCATCTATGCATAGATTTATTTACTACTCTATTCTCATTAAATTAGCAATATAGAATTATTGCTGCAATGTCTTTGAACTCTTGTGACATTTGACAGGCTTGAAGGAGAGTTAGTGAAATCGATTGTTCGAGAAGTGCTGAGCGAGCTGATTACAAAGTTTGAGTTGGATATCCCTGAGAATTTGATCGGAATTGATCGTCATGTGGAGAAGGTTATGGAATTTGTAGCTAATAATTCTCGTGCCACCCTATTTGTTGGAATCCACGGAATGGGAGGCATTGGTAAGACAACTCTTGCTAAAACCATCTATAACCAGCTCTTGAATCAATTTGAGTATCATAGCTTCATTGCCGATATTAGGGAAAAATATAAGAATGGCATTGAGCAATTGCAGAATAAGTAAATCCATGATATACTAAAGAAAGAAAATCTAGTTCGTGATAAGGATGAAGGGATTAAGTTCCTCTCATCCAACTTTAAAAATAAGAAAGTGATGATTCTCCTTGATGACGTGGATGCTGAGGATCACTGGAAAAATTTGGCTCGAAGTCGTGATTGGTTTTCTTCAGGAAGTGTCATCATTATCACCACCAGAGACGAGAGTATTCTTGACAGTGCAGAGGGGCACTACAACTATGAACTTGAGGAAATGGATGAGGAAACATCTTCAATTTTGTTTAGTAGACATGCTTTTAGAAAGGATGTTCCTCCACGTGAATTTGAGGTCCTCACTCATGATGTTGTATGCACCACCGGAGGACTTCCCTTGTCTCTTGAGGTTGTCGGCTCATTTCTACGTAGTAAAGAGCTAGCGGTATGGGAAGATACGATAAAAAAGTTACGAAATGTCCCTCATAAGGAAGTGCAAAAAACGCTAAGGATAAGTTACGATACATTAGATTATGGACAACAACAGATATTTTTGGATATCGCTTGCTTTTTCATTGGCACTGACTTGAGAATCGCATCCTACATGTGGGACGCCTGTGACTGGTACCCAAATGAGGGAATTGTAGTATTGAGATTAATGTCATTAATAAAAATTGGAGAGAATTATCAGCTCAAAATGCATGACCAATTGCGAGATCTTGGTCGGGAAATCGTTCGCGAGAAAGGCAAGAGGGAGCCTCGGAAGTGCAGCAGGTTGTGGGACTCCAAGGAAGTCTTGAAAGTGCTAAAGGAAGATGAGGTAACCGTTTCTCTTCTTTTGCTCCCTTAGTCCATGTTTTATTGTCGGAGTGATCTTGTTCCTCTACTCAGCGCTTGCTCTAGTGAACAGAGAACGTTATAATGTCATTGTCCTCGTGTCTTTTTATTGACGTGATTAGAAGGTAGGGGGTTCCTCTTTCTTATTAAGTACTGTAGCTTATCTGAGTTTTTTCTTACCCAAGTTTACGATTTTTTTTTCCAAGAATGGGGTACTTTTCAATTTATTAGATAATTGATAGGGGTATTCTAGATTGGAAAAAAAAAATCCGAAATGCAATAATTGATTGGGTTACAACGTTGACACGTGCAACAAATAACTTGACTATGCTACTGTGAAAAATAACTACTTAGGGCATGTAAATCATAGAATTCTAATCTCCAGGTTTTAGAATTAATACAATTCAGTACGTGATTATATTGTATTTGTGAAATTAATCATAGTTTTGACTCTATTACTTTGGAATCCATCATTCACTTTTGATTCAAAGTTATTATTCAACGTGCAACCGATTTATAATCTCAAGAGCCAGTGTTATATTAGCAAATGTCAAAACCGATTTACGATGTCTATTTATTATGTCTTTTGTAGAACTCAAGAAACGAGCTAAACTAATCCCAAGAAAAATGGATATGCTGAATATTTTATAACTACATAAATTGGAATAAGTAACATTTACAACTAAAAAGGTACATCATTTGATATGATTATTTCAATACTTTTGTTGGGTTCATTAAGTCGAAATTAAAGTGGTTTTGATAGATCTGATACAATTTTTTTCTTTTCAGTTTATTCATGCATTTATTTAAAATGCATGAAGTTATTTTCTTGTGTTATCTGAAAGTACAATCAACTTTGATGAAATTAAAAAAAAAAAAACACGTGAAGTGCGAAGCATGGACAAGAGCACTATGACGACTTACAAATAAACAAAATGAAAAGACATTAAAAGCATAATTGAAACACACAATTTTTTGTGTTGTTTGATGTGGGTCGCTCTGTCATAAAAAACTGAGTCATGTAGGATAACATCGTTCGAAAGTATGTCTTACTTTTGTTCCTGATGTCGGAGGTTAGGTTTATTTTTCCTTTAGTTACTCTTCCCTTGGATACCTTTTGAGGTGTTGAGATCGAATTCCTTCTCCACTAATCATGTCATTCTCCTCTGAGAAGCCATGAAGTCTTGCACAACATTGTGAAGTACCATGAAACATTCTGGCTCGGAGAAACAGGCATATATGATGTTAATAGAGATATGAACAATGATATTAGATTATTTTAATTAGATATAAATGGTGTTAAAGAACGGTGGTTTTTTGCTTATAGGGAACAAGAGAGATTGAGGCCATTTATCTTCGCAAAGGCAGCTCAATAGGCTTAGGCAAAACAACAGACCAAGGTTACAATATCCTCACGGCGAACAATTCAAGAAGTTAAAGAATCTAAGATTCCTTGACGCGAGGAAGGCACGTTTTCGTGGGGATTTTAAGGAGTCATTTAAGAAGTTAAAATGGCTTCGATGGGAGAAATGTCCCCCGACTTTTGAAGCAGAAAACTTTCATGTAAAGGAATTACGGGTACTCGATTTGAGGAAAAGCAGTATATCAGATAAATGGCAAGGATGGAGTTGGATCAGGGTAAGATGGAAGTAAAAGTCTATATTTTTCCCCTTTTTTTTAAATCATAATTAGTCTGGGCTGACCTCATTGTAATATTTTGTTTATCAGACGGCAAAGGAGCTAAAATATCTCAACCTTAGCGATTGTCGATCTTTAAAGTCAACTGACTTTCTCTCAGCTTTTGAGAATTTGGAGACTTTGATTATCAGACATTGTCGGGGAATATAGCAAATTCACTCTTCGATTGGAAACATGAAGTATCTGGTGCGTTTGGACTTGGGGGGATGTGACATGCAGCGGCTGCCAGAAGAAGTGGGTAAATTAGAAAGACTGGAGCAACTCCTCCTAAATGATATTTGTATTTCTTCACTACCAGAAAGCATCGGGGATTTGCAGAATCTAAAAATTCTGAATATTACCGGTTGTGAGATAAAAGAGTTACCGAACAGCATATGCGGCTTAAAGAATCTAGAAATCCTGAATATTGGGGGCAGTAAGATAAAAGAACTACCCCGTGATATTGGAAGGCTGAGAAAGCTCCGAAATTTAGATGCTGCACGTTGCTCTGAACTAGGAGGGGACATGCCGGAAAGCATGGGTAATCTTTCTTCCCTACAACGCCTTGATTTGTATGAATGTTATGAGCTCCAATCACTAACGGTGCTTCCTTCCAGCTTAACATATTTGCGTGTCTGCGGTCGAAGTGGCATATTGCCTTCACTTTCCGACTTGACCCATCTCAAGGAGTTATATCTCGGGGGAACACCTTTTGAAAAATCCCCATACTTTCCCTTCGAATTGGAAATATTGCACATCGATAAGTGCCACCTTATCAAAACACTGGACGTTTCAGAGTCCATCCATCTGAGGAGATTACGTGCCCACAATTGCAGTAATCTGGATGAAATTCAAAGTCTTGACAAACTGAAATATTTGGAAACCTTGGGTATCGAGTATTGCCCTTCAATTGAAAGTCTTGACCTTTCAAAACTCGAACGTCTGAAGAAATTGTGGGCTTTTTCTTGCCCAAACTTGATTGAAATTCAAGGCCTAGATGGATTGGAGTCGTTGGATAGCATAGATATACTTGAGTGCACTGCAATTGCGAGGCTGGACCTCCCAAAGTTCAATCTGAAGGAACTCAGTGTTCAGCATTGCCAAATTCAAGTCCTCGATGGGTTGGAATCCTTGGAAAAAATATTAATCTTGGGATGCAACTCAATTAAGAGCCTGGACCTTTCAAATTGCAAGGGTCTGAAGGAATTCAAAGCTTTACGGTGTGAAAAATTGATTGAAATTCAAGGCTCTGATAGGTTGGAGTCCTTGGAAAAAATAGAAATAAGGGGGTGCGCTTCAATTAGGAGGCTGGACCTTTCAAATTACAAGGGTCTGAAGGAATTCAGAGCTGAATGGTGTGAAAAATTGATTGAAATTCAAGGCTCTGATAGGTTGGAGTCCTTGGAAAAAATAGAAATAAGTAGGTGCGCTTCAATTAGGAGGCTGGACCTTTCAAAATCCAAGGATCTCAAGAGATTATTTGTTCGCGATTGCGAAAACTTATTCGAAATTCAAGGTCTCGATAAGTTGGAGTTGTTAGAAGAGCTAGGGATGACGGGGTGCACTTCCCTCGGAAGGTTACCAGATTTGTGCTGCTTTGACACGTTGCGTCACTATTGTTGTGGCAACTTTTGTGATATTCAGCAGTTAGAGAGATTCCCATCCCTCGAATCGTTGATGATTCACGAGGATAACAACTCCTTTGTAAAATTCCCAAAACTTCGTCATTTACGGGAATTGGGCCTATTTAATTGTCGTGAACTTCGGGAGATCCTGGGGCTTGAGGATTTGACATCTCTAGAATGTATCGATATCTCAGGGTGTTCCTCGATCGAGATCTTACCTGATTTGTCATCATTAACCAACTTGAAGAGATTGGTTGTGCGCAAGTGCGAGAAACTCAGCTCCGAGGGCTGGAGAAATTGGTGGAACTCCTTCGAGGGCTGGACAAATTGGAGGAGCTCCGATTGCGTACTCGAAACCGATAATGGCACTGTACGTATCGAATATTTTGAGCGCTTCGTGGGATCCTGAGACTCAAGGAGTCGACATCTCTAGAACATATTGATATCTCAGGGTGTTCCTCGATCGAGATCTTACCCAATTTGTCATCATTAACCAACTTGAAGACTCTGGCTGTGGACATTTGCGAGAAACTCAGCTTCGTGGGATGGAGAAATTGGAGGAACTCCAATTGCGTACTCCAAAACAATACTGGAGCTGCCTGGAACGATGTTTCAGTTTGAACCAATCTTGGACGAAGAATAAATTTATAGACGTAGACTGGAAGGAGTTTTTCTTTTGGAGGATATCATCTAATACAGTCAGATCGTTGGATGATCCCCATTTCCTTGGGAAAAAGAAAAGGTAAGTTGCTTTTGCCCTTTTAAAATCTATCGCCCAATTTTCATTGTATTTCCTATTTGAAATTTCTTTTAAGATATATTACGTCTTCATTAATATTTCCTGGTTGACAGTGATATTGTTTTCTTACTTGATTCAAGGATTCTGGGGGAGAAGTTAATGGAATTTAATGCACTGCTTTGGCGGTAACGGAAGTAGATCGAAAGGCCTTTCTATCTCATCATTTGTCGTTAGTCTTCAGGTAAGATTCTTCATCCTATTCAGAAAAGTAAAGATTCCCTGCGTTGGATTGACTCTGGAATGCTGGAATCATTGAATGAAAAAATTGTTGCATACTGACGTTCCATAGCATGCCGAAGGTTATCATAAATGTCGAGAAATGCTAAACGAACTCTATACGCAGGTCGTCATATTAGCTTTTAATTTGCTCTGCCGTGCTGTTCATGATTGCATGTTTCTAAGTTACAATTAAGAATGAATTTACAGCACAAAATGAACCTGTTTAGAGGGCATCCCTTAGTTCGGTACGCTACTGTGTTCTACACGTTTTATCTCACAAAATTGTCTGCATTAGTCGGTTAAGGTAATTGTCTCGGATGAGAAACGGTAAATGCAAGGATAGACTTTTCTTCTAGTAATGTGGTCGTGAATTAACCATTAACTACGCCAGAAGCAAAACCATTGTGAATTATTTGGATCAAATGAGAAATTTGCAACTCGAATTTTGCTGAATATGAATCCATGTTCATCTTCTTTTTTATCTGGGATGTACCTAAAAGTATAGATTAGCCCAAAGAATACTTCTTAACGTTTGTAGAGTCAGTAATGCCATCAGTCGAGCAAATAATCAAGATGGCTGGCATGAACGAGAATGTCTTTCAATATAGTCCACCGCACAACTATCCCTTATATTATGCATAAGCTCTTATTAGTGCATTGGCTTACTATAAACCAAAAAAAAAAACTGGGGGAGCGTTTTCTGAAGTTTCCTGAGGAACAATCCTTCGGTGTGTCATTTGAAAACTGTCTTGCATTCGTTTTGATATGTGAACTGCACATAATGTTAGGAGAAATAATCGTACTATCCCCGGAAGAGAATCCATTCCACAACTTGATCAAAGCTTTTGTGGTTGATGTTGTTAGCTGCCCATCAGTTGGATTGAAAGAGTTGAGCAGAAAATTGATGTTGAGTTTAACAGAAAATTGATATTGATTTTAACGAACAAAAGATCTGTAAACTTGCGGGTATTATAACCTTACCCAAAAAAAATTTTGAACCTTACCCAAAAAAAAACTTTCGGGTATTATTAGGAGTTTGCCGATGTTAGTTGCTCGATTGATTTCATTATATTCACTGACAGGATTCAGTTATTGTTCCACCAGTTGTGATGTAAAAATGCTGAAATATTCAAAGGAGCTTTCGAAAGGCAATTCTAAAAGGAAACGGAAGTCATTTAAGGATCAGGACCTCAATGTTTCTTGGGCTTCTCAGAATGGTGACAATGCATAGATGGAAAGGCAAAGGATGCTTGCCTATTTTTTATCCCGCTTTGCCTGATTACGATCAACGGAAGCATTGCAGAGCTGAAACTGTTTGTGAAGAGGTTTTTCAAATACTGAAAGTTTAGTCTACTGCTTCGTAGATTGCCCAATAACTTGGAAGATTTATTCCGATTCGGTGTGATAATCGGCTCCTGCATAGAGATCTTTTGGAGTCTTTGTTCAAAGAGAGTTCTTTGTGATTCAAGTTTGGATTTCCATGCTAACGTGGAAGCTATTCGATGATTGGCTGCTGAACTTTGTCGGGCAATAAAGATCTCAGAGGTTCTTTCTTTGTGAAGCTGCTGTCTTAGTTGGCTTGGAATGATTGTTATCAGTGTGCTCGGAAGTCTTGGAATCGAAGTTTAGCAAGGTTGAGATCTTTTTGCTGCTGATTTTGCTGTCAGAATGATAGAGGTTGCTGTTGATTGCAAACCTGAAAATGTTTCTGGTGTGAAGAACAAGGTCGCCAGAGTCCAGTAATCCTACGACTTGCCCATGTTCCCCTTGGGAATCTTTATTCCGTTCGAATCTACAAATGGATAGGTATAGAAATCAGATGCCATTTGTGCTTCAAGCAAGGTCACACCTCAAGAAATTGTCAGTTGAAACGAGAGAAAAAGGTAGGTTTCATTCATTATGTGTTTCTAGTCTCTGTTTGTGTCACTCCTGTTTTTTTTTTTTTCCTTTGTTTTCTTAAGTGAACAGGACGGAGAGATAGAGAGAAACCGACCAACTTGTCACCGAGATGCATCATAATGATGCCACCACTCAAAGGTACTTTTAACCTTACTGTCAAGAAGCAGATTATGCACTTGAATGATTACAAGAGCCATATTAACTTGAGCATTGTTTGGTTCTTAATGGCCTGGATGGGCAGGCAGTCGAGTCATTTATCTACTAAGAGATGTCAACACTGTTGTGGTAAATGCTAAGAAGGTGGAGTGCACATCGCACATGTTTATTCACTTCAACGGGATTAGAGGTTCAGCTTTATGGTAGTAAGTGAGTTGTTATATAAATAGTTGACCCTATGAATCTCTCTCGTCCAGCTGCAAAAGGAAAGACAGTACGAACAGGAAGCGAGAGAAACAGAAAGAAGATGAAACTTGTCACCCAATTAAGTCGGCGAATGAAGGACATTGGAAGTGGTGAATCAAAAGGATCTCCAAAAAAAGAGGTAAATCGACCGGCAGTAGCATTTTAAAGAGTTGGAAGTCTAATATGTTCTAGTATCTTTTGATGGTATGATACTCCTCAATTTAAGATCAAGACATGGAGGTTGCTGTATATATTTTCTCCGTGTTTAAGATGTGTGCATCGGCAACCTTTTGTGCTTGGGAGTACGTTTGATATTCGAACGGAAGTGCAGTTGCTTCTTATGTTCGCCTAATTTTTTGGTGTTATAGATAAGGCTCTGTCCCCGTTCCCCACTAGAGGGGATTTATTACCATTGAATTCAGAATATTGTAAAGAGTACACCTATTGTGATTCCCAATCTAGGGTGATGGAGGGATCATACCATTCGAGCCGATCAGACCTAATATCTACTAGAATACCTAGCCGTCTAGTCGGGGCAGCTTTGACCTTCCTGGGCCTGTCATCCACTGTTAAGCACGAGTCCTTTACCATAAACAGAGAGTATATCTTTCTTGGGGAGTGTTTTCAGACTTACTAACTTCAGAGGACTTTTACTCTCAATGTCCTGCCCTTTTTAATTTCTTTGGGACTGGAATTGTTGACAACTTGGGGCTAGGGTGATTCCACGGTCCCTGAAAAGACGTCATGATCGTTCAGATATCATTACATGTGGCGTTCACAACTAGGGAAATGTTCCATGACTGATCCTGTTTCGAACGGGAGCAGTTCTTTTCTGCCGGCATAATGGAAAACAAATGTCTTGTTCATATCTGGAATGTCAACCGTGACATTTGAATCGTCACGCAATAGAAGAACCGCTTCTTTTCATTACTGAAGCAAAAGTATACCTAGAGCATGGCATTTGTCAAGAATGATGAATCTCTCTAACGAGATAAATCGAGCCACTCACCAGAAACTTTGCAGCAAAAAATCTTTTCATACCCTTTGATGTACTTTGCGAGCTCGAGTCACTAATCCACATCTGACAATTTTCTAATTACAGATGGAGTTTATTTGGCTGGTCCTGGCAGTTTGGCCAACAGAGCCACATGCTGGAAGCCGAAGGTACATCGCGTGAGTTAGTTGTGCAGCCAAAAGCTTTAATAATCTCTTCCTTTTCCATTAGAACGCCTCGGTTGAGTTCTTGACTGGTGCAAGACAGTTCCCAAGTTGTGCTGTTATAGCGAATTGCAGGAAGATGGGCATAGTCCTAGCACTTAGGCAATGAAGGAGAGCACTGGGAAAGCAAAATCTGTAGGATTACGATTCATTCGATCCGGTTCCAAACTCAAAGGCGTTGACAAGGCCCAGACCGATTGACCATGGCACTCCTACCAAAGCCTGCGCCTTCTAGTCCCACTCTGGACATGCGGGAGAATCTAGCATGTGATATCTAAAACACATTGTGCTGTGCAATTTTTACTATGTAGTCTAGATATTATGCGCGTTCTGTATCGTTGGGACGAGTAGAGGTTCATACCATATAACAGCGGGAATCCCCGACCCTGATTTGTATAAGCCGAGATGAGTACGCAATAGATAACAGAGCACCGACGTGAGCTCACTAAGGGACACAGCCGGGTTTCCTCATTCCTTTTTAATGTGACTGAATCGGAAGTATCCACCAATCGACCTAGTTACTAAATAGAAAAACCCAAAATCGATATCCACTCAGACAAGCTGGAATTGATATCAACCGCAGAGTAGTAGAGGACGTAAAAAATGCTGATCCCATTCACGACAAAAGCTTCTTCAGAACAACAAACTTTGGGTCCGAACTCGCGATCCTCAACAAATCAAATGATGTAACCCGTATTGAAGCTCCGATTGCACTCCGATTGCACGATAGATCGCTCCGCTACAATTGCTCTTGACAATTGCTGAATTTAATTGTTTCATGACACGCAAATGAAAAGTTTTTCGTTGCTTGTAAGTGTTCGTATATATAAAATAAGGTTGATTGACAAATCTAAAATCAAGTGCAAAATAAGAGATCCGAATGTAGACGGATGATCCGAGCTTAACGAAATGACGTTATGTTCTTAAGACAAATTTAACTCCTCAATTAGTACCCAAGATTCTTAGACAATTGCCTTTCAGGATAGAACGGATCAGCTTTCCTATGAACCGGTGCTTGTTCGAGGAAATCTTCGAACATAACTTTGCAGAATAATCGTACGAATGACTATGATAGAACAATATAATGCAGTGTGAAAAATGAAGAGTCAAGAGTATATTGTTTTCGAAAAAAACTAAGGGCTATAAATAGTTGCGATTTTAAACGATGAACGTTGATGAAAAGTCACAAAGTCATATCGTTTAGCCTGAGATGTGTTGTCAAACCATCATGAAGCCGAATTGAGAGGCTGAACCTTCCAAAATCCGAGGGTCTGAAGATATTTGAAGCTGAAGGTTTCAAAAGCTTGATTGAAATTCAAGCCTTCGATAGGTCGGAGTCCTTGGAAGAGATACATATCCTTAGGTGTCCTTCAATTGAGAGGCTGAACCTTCCAAAATTCAAGGGTTTGAAGATATTCAAAGCTACATGTTGCATAAGCTTGATTGAAATTCAAGGCCTCGATTGGTTGGAGTCCTTGGAAAAGATAGATATCTCTTTCTGTCATTGATTGAGAGGTTTAACCTTCCAAAATTCGAGGGTCTGAAGATATTCAATGCTAGTTATTGCGAAAAATTGATTGAAATTCAAGGCCTCGATAGTTTGGAGTCCTTGGAAACGATCCAAATCTGTGTGTGCGATTCTATTCAGAGCCTAAGCCTTCCAAAATCCAAGGGTATGAAGGAAGTTAAAGTTATCCGGTGCAAAAATTTTGTTGAAATTCAAGGTCTCAATAGGTTGGAGTCCTTGCTGTCCTTGGGCCTATTCAATTCAAAGGGCCTAAAGGGATTTCCAACCTGCACAATATTGTGGATTGATGATTGCAAGTCCTTAGCAAAATCCCCAGGCTCGTCATATTTTCGTAATTTATCGACATTGTTCCTATCAATTTGTCGGGAGCTTCGGGAGATCCTGGGACTTGAGGAGACATCTTCAAAACGTATTGCAATCATAGGATGTTCCTCGATTGAGATCTTACCCGATTTTTAATCATGCATCAAAATGATCAGTCGGTTGTGCAAAACTACGAGAAACTCACAGTGCTTCGAGGGCTTGGGAAATTGGAGAAATTAATGGAGTCGCTATTATCCAAATTCTCTCCTTGCATCATATGTGGCAAATGACCCGTTCTCGAAATAGTGATAAATCCGTGTTCTAGTTAATTCTAGTGTTGTTTTGAGTGACGGACATCCATAAATGTCCGATGGGGATGGGTCAGAAAAGTTGTGACGATCCACATATCCTGACAAAGGTACATAATGCAGGTAAGCTACCTTTTCTCTTTTGAGATCTATAGATTGTGATATCATTTTCTTGCTTGAATTCAAGGAATCTGTGGAGAAATGGTCGTGGAAGTTAATGTGTGCTTTGGAGAAATGTTTTCGTTCATCACGACAGTAATGGAAATAGATCCAAAGGCCTTCTGAGTGCACCATTTGACGGGTAAGATCCTTCATCATTCAGAATCCATGTTCATTTGCTTTGAATCCGGTTGCCTAAAAGTTCAAGGCAAATAATAGATTAATGTTTGTAGAGTTAGTAATGCCATCTGCCATTTACCAGGACTTTTTGAGTCAAGCAAATGATCGAGATGGTCAGGCATGAAGGAGAATGTCTTTCGACATAAACAGCTGCACTGTGAAATGATCTTTTATGTAATGGATACGCTCTAATTAATGCATTAAACAGAAAGAACACGGGAAGCGTTTTCATAAGTTTTCTGAGGAAACTTTCCTTTATCCTATGCGCCATTTGAAAACTGTCCTGCATTCATTGTGACATGTGGACAGCACATCAGTTGAATTCAATATAGAACTTGATCAAAGCCTCTGTGGTTTATGACCGTAAGATGCCCATCAGTTGGATTGGAAGAGTTGAAAATTGGAAATCAACGTTTAGTTTGACAAACACAGATCAGTAAACGTTCGGTGTCATTAGTGGAATCTATTCAGCGTATGGCTGCAAAATTTTATTGGGTAACTAAGAGTTTGTACGGTAACGCTCCAGAAAAATATTTATGTTCCCAAAGTGTTCTCGGAATACTTTGGGAACAGAAATGCGCACAGTAAAAAAGTGTTCTCAAAATGTTTCGGAAATACTTTTCAGAAAAAAGAACACTTTTAAAGCATAATTGAAAAACAACAAATACTTGTTTCTGTGTTTCCGGAACACTTTTTAAAAAAGGTTTTGGAACACTTTTGTCAAAAAAAATAAAAAATTATAAATTTTTTCAAAAAATAGGAAATAGTCACAATCAACTGGCCATGACCTGCTTCGGGTCTTTCGACCCCCGATCTTTCTAGAAATGACAATTTTGCCCTTCCGACAAACCGTACCCCAAAAAATTCATAAAAAATCAAAAAAATCCCAAAAAATAAGAAATGGCTACGATCAACTGGCCAAGACCTATTCCGATATTTTGATCCCTGATCTTTCTTAAAAATGACGATTTCACCCCTTTCGACAAATTGTCTCCCAAAAATTGAAGAAAATCAAGAAATTCCGAAAAAAAAAATCTCAAAAATGGGAAATTGCCACAATCAACCGGCATGGAATATTTTGGGTAATTTGATATCCAAACCTTCCAAAAAATGACGATTTTTCCCTTTGGGCAAATTGTCATCAAATCTTCCCATTTTACCCCTAGCCTTTAACCACGGGTTCTCTAAACCCCTATGGCTATGTTAGGAGACCCTTATTGTGAATTGATGTGCGTTGACATGGTTCATTTATGCACTTGATTGCGCTTTCATTATATGCGATTATTTTTTTTTTATAGCTGATCATTTTTTTATAGTTGATCTTGTCCATATTGTAATTATAAACCGTGCATAAAATTTGATTTACTAAATTGAATGAGATTTAATTTAATTTTAATATATATATAGTCGCCTTAATTAAATGAAAAAATTGGAATATATTTTTTTTTTGCGGTTACCATACGCGTTTATGTTCTTTTTTTGTTCCGAGAACATAATTTTTTTGCAGTTACTAAACGCGTTTCTGTTCCCAAAAATCGTAGCCGAGAACATAAACACAAAAAAGTGTTTCTGTTCCAAAAGTTGTTCCGGAAACAGAAACGTTACCATACGCACCCTAAAGAACTCAAGAGGTTCTTACTTTGGGAGGCTGCTGTCGTAGTTTGCTTGGAATCGAAGTTTTGCGAGGTTGAGCTTTTATTGCAGTTAATTTTGCTGTCAGATTGATAGAGGGTGCTGTTCGATACCAAGTCTGAAAATGTTTCTGGTGATCATTTGATATTGAACTCTATTTGGGATGTTGAAACTCGATTGAAGCAAAGGATCAGCTATCATGAACATGCAATTTCGGAACCCAGTTGACCACTCATTTCTAAAAAACAAATGGGCATTAGTTAATTTGTTGGGTCCCTTGTCAGTAATTCTAGCCAGTATTTATGTGCTCAGATTGCTTATTATCCCAGTTGCACAATGATTAGTTTAGCTTGGTGCAATTACTAATCCTCAGACTTTTCTTCACCCATCTCGATTCCATGAATTGCTCTTGTTTTCTACTGTTTTCTCCTTGAAATGTTATCTGTCCAAATTCTGTTACAGACTCGGATTAAATCTAAAAGTGGATTCGAAGCGTCGAGACAAAGGACAGAGATTGCATGCCATTTGTGCTTCAAGAGAGGCCACAACTCAAGATTGTTGGAGTTCAACACCAAATATGTGGCATGTTGGCAGACCTTCCCATTCTTCCTTGGACGGTGGAGAACCAAAAGTTTGACTTGGAAGGTAGCCTTCCATTTGGTCATTTAAAAGTGGACGGTAGCACACCTTTCACATTTCACATTTGTAGCACACCTTCAAAGTTAGGCAAGTTAGGCAATATTTGTTTTACACTTGAAGGTCAACAAATTGATGCTTAGTTAGGCATGGAAACTCTCTATAAATAGAGATGTCTTCAAGGCATTTGAGATATGCCATAGTTGTATTTGTGTGGTGTTAGAACATAGAGAGCAAGAGAGTTAGAGAGTTGTGATTTTTGTATCTCAAGCTTAGGAAAGCTTGTATGTGTGTTTTGTTTGTGTAAAAGCCTTAGCAAGGCTATTCTGAATATCACTCTCATTTTACATATTCAAAAACTCTCTCGCCTTGAAACCACCAAATTTCCGCAAAGAACCATCCGGGTTTCTACATTTGGTATCAGAGCCACGGTGTCGAAGGATCGTGCCGGAACCTAGGCGGTCAAGAATCCAATCGCGGAGACCGAGAACCTAGAGTGGACGATCGAGGATCGTGAACCCGGAGATACCTATGGCATCCACAAGTTCCGTTCAAATGCAACTTCCAAAGTTGAATGGGAGGAATTTCAACAACTGGTCCGTCCAGATGAAGGTTCTATTCAAATCACAGGATTTGTGGAACCTGGTTGAAAGTGGTTACGACGAAGTAGCCGATGGCGAAGCATTCGAGGCTTTGAGAAAGAAGGAGAAAGAATCTCTGGTGGAGTCCCGAAAGAAAGATCAAAAGGCATTGTATACGATCTTTCAAGCTGTGGAAGAAATGATATTTGAAAAAATATCATGCGCGGAGACGGCGAAAGCTGCCTGGGATATCTTGCAGAAATCCTACAAAGGCGATGATCGTGTCCGGCGGGTGCGGCTTCAGACTCTTCGAGGTGATTTCGAGTCTTTACGCATGAATGACTCGGAAACAATATCGGCATATTTTGATCGTGTGCAGGCCATCGTTAACCAATTAAGGGTTAATGGTGAAGAACTTCAAGATGTTCGTGTTGTAGAAAAAATCTTGAGGTCTTTGACCGAAAGATTTGACTACGTCGTCGCAGCGATTGAGGAAGGCCAAGACATATCAACCATGACGTTAGAACGGTTGATGGGTTCATTATGCTCGCATGAGCAAAGAATGAATCAGAAGTCTGTCGATACATATCCGGAGCAAGCATTGCAAAGTCGGATCGCTCAACCAAGCCGAGGAGACTATCAAGGCGGTCGAGGTCGCGAAGGAGGCCGAGGAAGAGGTGAAAATTCGAGTTTCAACAGAAAGTATAAAGCACGTGATAAATCAAAGGTAAGGTGCTTTAAGTGTAACAAATTCGGACATTACAAATTCGAATGTCAAGAAGAGACGACGGAATATGCACATACCGTCTGTAATGATGAAGATGTGGTACTTGCATGTACCATAGATTATGGTAGTTCCCTCTTTTGTAATAAAAGATGTTCCAATAGCCATAGAAGGAGCGATGTTGGTAAGTATGACAAACAGCGGAAAGGACATCGAAACTGGCAGAGACGATCAGCAGCGAGAAGCTCTCAGCCAGGGGGAGCAGTGACAAGCTCTCAGTCAGGGGGAGCTCATCGAGATCATGATAAGAACAACAGGAAGCGTAGCAGACAGTGTTACATATGTGGCAAAGTAGGTCACTTTGCTAGAGTCTGTTGGTTCAAACAGGTAAAAGAAAAAGACACGCCTTTTACCAAGAAAGAGCATGGTGGCAAAGAAGAATGGAGTCTTCAAGCAACTGTTGCAACAGAGGTTCAAGAAGAGCTCGCAGCCACCAGAATCATTGAGGCAGATGATGTGATAGCCACTATAAGGAAGTGTTGCTATGCATGCCCTAAGATGTCTCCGAAGAAAAGCAAGTCGAGGGAAAACTCAAAGAAGCAAGTTGAAACTTCAACAAGCAGAAGTGAGAAGGAGCTGCTGGGGATGTTGAAAGCAAGGGATGAAATGCTGAAGCAAAAGAACGAGGAGCTCAAGATCAAGGAAAGAGAGCACGAGAAGCTCCGACATGCGCTCAAGAAATTGCAAAAGTTTAATAAGTATTACCCAGAGAAAAAGATCCCAAGGCCCAAGGATCATTGGAAGTGGGTAGAGAAAAAATCCTACAAAAGAAAGGATCGAGATGCCTCTACCGAAGTGCTTCAGATGGAGTTGAATAAATTGAATGGTGAAATGAAAACCGTCAATGAAAGGTTTGATGAGATGAGTTGCAATCTCAAAACTCTCGAGACTACGGAGACTGCAAAGAAAGGAAAAGTGATCGACGCGCAAGTTCGAATGGCGTTGACAAAGTCCAAGCTTCGCAAAGCTCAGTCAGAAATTGCAGTTGTAAAACCAACCGAGGAAGATGAATATCAGATGTTATAGGGTGAAGAATATTAGGTGTTGAGGGGGAGTGTTGGAGTTCAACACCAAATATGTGGCATGTTGGCAGACCTTCCCATTCTTCCTTGGACGGTGGAGAACCAAAAGTTTGACTTGGAAGGTAGCCTTCCATTTGGTCATTTAAAAGTGGACGGTAGCACACCTTTCACATTTCACATTTGTAGCACACCTTCAAAGTTAGGCAAGTTAGGCAATATTTGTTTTACACTTGAAGGTCAACAAATTGATGCTTAGTTAGGCATGGAAACTCTCTATAAATAGAGATGTCTTCAAGGCATTTGAGATATGCCATAGTTGTATTTGTGTGGTGTTAGAACATAGAGAGCAAGAGAGTTAGAGAGTTGTGATTTTTGTATCTCAAGCTTAGGAAGCTTGTATGTGTGTTTTGTTTGTGTAAAAGCCTTAGCAAGGCTATTCTGAATATCACTCTCATTTTACATATTCAAAAACTCTCTCGCCTTGAAACCACCAAACTTCCGCAAAGAACCATCCGGGTTTCTACAAAGATATTGTCCATTGAATCAAGAGAAAAAGGTAAGGTTCATTCATTACGTGTTTCCAGTCTCTGATTGTGTCATTTTTTTTAACCGACTTTATTTCCTCAAGTGAACAAGGATGAAGAGAGAGTTGGAAGAGAGAAACCAACCAACTTGTCACAGAGATGCATCAAAACAATGCCACCACTCAAAGGTACTTATAACCTTATTGTTGAGAAACAAAGTATGCACTTGAATGGTTTAAAGAGTTGGAAGTATGGGAAAGAAGCAAGAGAAACAGAAGCAAGCCGCGGAGCATTTGAAGGATATTGGAAGTGTTGGATCAACAAGATCTCCAAGGAGGAGGAAAATCGTCCAGAAATAGCTGTTTAAAGAGTTGGAAGTATGATATGTTATAGTACCTTGTGTTGGTATGATATTCTTGAATTTAAGCTCAAGAGATGGGAGTCTCTGGTTTATATTTTCCTGCTAGTGCTTTAGATGTGGGAATGATAGTGTTTGGACCACAAGCATTCTGTGCCAACAGTTTTTTGTGCTTGGGAGTAGGTCTGATATTTGAAAAGAAGCGCAGTTGGCCTTATTTTTGCCTAACATGTTGGTGTTATATAGACTATGCAACCGCGGAACATTGTTCTCATCCAAGTAAAGACTTGTTTCGCCGAAAATGTTGGTCGATCGAAAGATCTTTCACCAAAGTTTTGACTCTTCGATTTTTTAAGAATTGATTCGGGTTCTGTGGCGATTCGTGCAGGAATTTTATTTTATTTTATGAAGGATTGTACTGTAAACTAAATCGAGCAGTGAATGATAAATAATTGCGTCACATATTTAATAAATTGCTGAGTAAATTGGAATGTGTTATCGATCGTCCCCTGCGAACGGAGCTCTTTTGACTATTTGTAGTCGAATACAAGAAGTAACTAATACTGGCAGTTATTTTTTTAATTCTGATATCACGAGATTCTAGGCCTCAATTGCCTGATCTTCAGGGCGTATGATCTAATAACCGATCGGTGGTGGTAGTTTTAGCGCGGGTGGTAGTTTTAGAGCAATTGAATTGTGTGATTTTGTGGGTTTTCAGCAGAGATTGGCTTGCTCATGGCCGCGTCCGGTACAGTTTGTTCTATACTTCAAGGAATCAAGTGATCATGACACACGATTCCTCATTATCCACATGCGGGATGCCGTGGAGTTCCTCAATGGTTCACTTATGTTCTTATATTGGAATTTTTTAGATCTACTTGTTCGATGATTCCTTCTGTTGGAGCACTGCTGATTGGAGCCATTCGGCATGGATTGGACTGTTTTGTTGCCGATGTCACATGGTCGTGAGCCTTGTTGAAGAGATCAATGTGGCAGTGTATCCTTGCTTGACCGGCCAAGTAAAATTCTTAGGAGGTTACTGAATATCGATAAGTTTGCTCATCTCTGCAGGTGCTTCATAGATGGCTTCTAGGTAGTTGGTAGTCTCAGCAGAGTCGAACTAAAATGGATGAACTAGCTATTGAACAGCCTGGGTTTCCATCAGTTTGATGCAGGAAAGCTTCAGCTAGTCTTATATAAAGAAGTCAGACAGACAATGAGCTAGCAGTCCTTTCGCAGATGAATGTGGAAAGGAGGCCAATATTGGTTCCAGCTTAACTCCTGTCAACTTTCAGTTGATATCAAAGATGCTGCTGCTGCTGCTGCTGCTGCTGCATATGTCCTCATTACCATCGAAGATGCCGCATTAGAATCCCCGGTTGCCACAAGATTTTTTATTGCCTTCGCTGTCATAACGATGCGAAGGGTGATTCCTCGTGCCCCTCAATAGACTTAAGAATGCTTGACAACTTCCTTTCTTAGGATCATCAACCAAAATGCGGGCATCGCTTCAGCTGCTTGTAGATTTCAGGCGCTATCGACATGAGTTTATCTTAAGGTGAGCTTGCATTCTGACCTGATGTTAACTCCGAATACGATTCTTCAATTTTCTATCCATGGGCGTGCTTTTCAAAACTTGACGTACTTTTCTCTTCTGCCCAGAATAATATCAATGTACACAAAAAGCAGACTAGATGAAAATTTCAAGTTTCAGGATGTTAGATGAAATTTGTACATGTTAATCTTATTTCTGTCAATAATCATCCCTGGCGGAGATTACTAGTTTCTCTTAGGAATTAATATTTTCGCTTATGCACAAGCCACCCTTCTGAATTTTTGTTGGGCCTCACACTAATCATGGACCCTATGTTTCCTGAGTGAGTTTGATAGAAAAATTGAAGATTTTTTATGAGTTAGAATATATAAGTTTGGTTTCTCGTGTTACCACATTCGATATTGCTAAACTCTCCATAATCTCCTTGTGAATAATGTCTTAGAAATTCGGCATCGCATTATAAATTTGCAGGAATGTTGCGCGAAAATTACCATAATTCGAAGTTAATACATAATTGCTCCTAAACTATTCAATTGTTACACGTTAATCCAGCAAACTATCATTTTGTTATGCCCGTAAAAAAAATGATGAGAACCAATGAACCATCATTCAAGAGGACCCACCAAAATGGTCATCAGAACTAACAACCTTCATGTGTCTCCCCCAGATTCTAGAGTATCCCTCTTTTTTTGTTGATTACAAAGACCATAACTTCAGTTTCGATACTACACCTGCAAATGCCTGAAAGAATTTTCTTTCTCAAAATTTGAATTTGACTCATCATGCTCATGCCTTTCCTTTCAAACTCTTTAGCTTCTAAAGACTTGAATTTCAGCTTTTTTGCTTTTTCTAACATGTATATTAAACAAACCCTACCTAAGCATGGTATCTATCTGGGATTCTGGGTCGTCTCAGACCATTCGGGACTCAACCTCAGCACGACCCCTTGTAGTTACAGTCGTGCCAGGCCTGGCCCGCGTGCCATGCCAATGTTCAGGCTCTAGCCTAGTCCATTTTTTTTTATTTTTTTTTTATAGTTAAAAAGGAATAAATGGAAATCGAAACAAGGGTGATAGAATTTACTTGACAAACTTTCATAAATTTAAGGGTCAATACCACCAAAAATCACAAACTGATACATCCATGATAAATTTACCCTATTTTTTTTTTACCACAATAAACCCAAAAGGGTACTCTTGTGACAAGTTTAACCAAAACTATTTTTGTGACTATCAAAAATCCTAAAATAATATATCTGTTACAAATTTACCATAAACTGGTGCATATGTGATAAATTTATCATATATTAAATTTCGTTCATTTTTACAGTCGAATTGCTGAGTTGGATAATATATGACGATTGACGGATGCACCAATTTGAGATTTTTATCCCTTATTTTTTATAAGTGTATCAGTTTGTAATTTTTCCTAATATAACCCAAACAACGGAAACTAATGAAGGCTAAATTTATCATAAGTGTACTATAGGATTTTTTACGGTAAAAAAAATAGTTTAATCGTAGATTTGTCACATGAGTTTTGATTTAGAATGTTTTGTGATAAAAATAATTAAAAATAAATTTATCATAAATATATTAATTTGAAGTTTTTCATGATAATAATTCTAAATTTAACTATGAAAAGAAAATACTTGTAACATGGGACAGGTAGGGGGAAGGGGCAAAGGACAATAACGAATAATTTCTTGCCACTGCAAAGCATTATCGTGATTTTTTTTTTCCTTGAGAGAAGGGAATCTTTTGACTAAAATGTCGCCGACATCATAGAAAAGCACGCCAAAAAGCATTGACAGGTAGAGATGGCCACGGGCCCCGAATCGGTCCGTTGACCAATTGAAATAGGTCCTTATGGACCGATTCCGAACCGGCTTGAATCCAGCGATTTCGAACCGGCCTTGTAGGCTAGTTTTAATTGTGGTGGGCCCCATATCCTTTTTTTTTTCTGTCTCATCAGCCACACCTACGAGAAAATATTGGGTAAGTGATATACTTCACGCTGGATAAGTGGAAAACCACTCACAAATCCACACGTGGCATGTGGGGCCCACCGGTCAAAATTTTCAAAAACAGATGTAGCCACGTTATCTCTCTCCGTTATCTTTCCCACTCCCAAAATTCACGGCTCTGTGACTCTGCCTCTCCGTTTCTCTCTCTCTCCAAGTTAACGACTTAGACCTTCTCTCTCCAAATCTTCGATCAACGACAACTTCTCTGAGCGCGAGGCCCAGAACCTGGGATCGGGATTCCATGACATACTTAAAGTATGTCATGGGTGACATACTTTCAATCTCAGCCGTCGGTTCGAATCCGACGGATGAGATTTGGCCACATCATCCGAAGAGGATTTGGCCCAAATTTGAGCGGCATTTCCTTTAAAAAAAAATTGCCTTTTTCGTTTTCAAAACACCCATTTTCTCTCTCTCTCTTTCCTCTCTCTCCGCCCGCCTCGATTCCCCTCAGATCTGTTCTCTCCTCTGCTCTCAGCGCTCTGGGGTCGCCTGAATCGCGGACTGTCGGCCTCTTCTCGATTCTTTGCCGGAGCTGCGACGGCGTCCTTCATCGGCCTCCTCAAATCCGTTTCCTCCTCTGCCCGGATATCCTCTGTTCTCAGGGGAGGAAAAAATTGGGCGGCACATTTTGAAACCGGGGTCCCTCTCTCTCCTCAATTCCCCTTCCTCAGCTCTCACTTTCGCTCTCTCGGTCGCGACATTCCTCTGTCTTCCCCGCTTGCAGCCTCGCGACTGTCGGGCTCCCTCGCATCGTCCGTCGCCTCCCCTCGACAGGTCGCGGCTCCCCACTCTGGTAGCAATCACTTCATCTGAGCTTGCCCTCTCGCTCGCGACGATGGTGCTGGGTGTGGAAAGGAGAAAGATGGAGGCGGCGGTGGCTGCGGCAGCGACGGTGGTGCTGGTCGTGCGGAACAGCGTTGTACAAGCTGGCCCTGGTCCCTCTCAAGCATTACCCCTTCTTCCTCGCGCAGCTCAGGACCGCTGGGTTTGTCGCCCTCGATAAAGCTTCTTCTTTTGGGGATCAGCCATGCCGACTCTCAGTCAATTATGGAGGCAAAAGCTTCTCGCTTTTTTTTTTTTTGGCTCTTGAGATGGAGTGGAACGTTTTCTGGGTTGTGTTTGTTTGGTTACTGGGTTCTCTTGTTGAAGAAATGCTGGGGAGTTCTCTCGCAGTTTCATTTTGTTTCTCGATCTGGGTGTTGAATTTGGGCGTGTTTGGTTTCTGGCAGCACATAAAGTATGAGGACTGAGTACTGGTCTTTTGCGTTGTGGATTTCGTAGAAGTTGAAGATCAATACTTTTTTTTTTGGTCGAGAGAAGATCAACTTGATGACTCATAGTTTAAGATGTATTTGCTTTTGATTAAATGAGATCTCATCTATTTTTATCGTTACTCTCTTTCTGTTTTTGTTGGTAGATGTAAAGATCAATTCGTGATTTGATCTTCTGCTGAAGCTAACAATTAAGAAGTAGCTCCGTGTCTTAAGATGAAACTGGATTTTTTGCTATTGCTGTGTTAGATTGCGTAATCAGGAGGTTGGGTTACCGGGTTTATGTTTGAACACTTGGCCAGATTTAACTTATCAGACTTGTTTATAATTGGTTTTATAGGTGAAGATCAATTCTTTGGTGGTGATCTTTATGCACGAGTTCTGTCGGCTTGGATCAAATCCTATACCCTCTTTTTTTGCAAGCTTTCTTGTCTGAGAAAGGTTTGATGCAACTGTTTTCCTTCCAATTGCGGAAGGCCACCTCTTTAGTGGCCATTGTTCCCGGAGAAGTCAGTCATCAAGGTCCTGATGTTATGTTTTCTTTTTGTGGATATATTGTGCTTAACATTCTAAGGTTTGTTCATGTACTGCTGGTTGTTCTTACTCAATGTTTTAGCTATGTCAAGCATTTCTTGTACTCAACACGTCGTCGTCTATTTTTCTTTTTGAGTCTGAGATTGATGAAACGATGATCATTTCTGTTCATATTTTCGCATTCTTTGTCCTTCCCTGGCTTCTGTGTAAAGTGCCCGGTGGACGCGAAGTATTGCCTGTGTTACCTTGATTGCGATGGTGAGTTACAAACCAAACTCTAAATGGAGGATGTAGCTAGACAGCGGACAGAGAAAAATGCCAAGAAGATTAGAAACGTGAACTTTTTTAAAATGCAAAACTTTTTTAAAATGCAAGTGGAATGACTGTCTCCTGAAGAAATTGAAGGCTCAGTTCGAAATAACGTAGCAATGTCTACAGAATTAGCTAAGCGAACCATTCAAGTTCTGCCACTGAAGAGAATAGAATGCCAACAGCATTCAAGTTTTTTCAGTGAAGATGTTCTAGACTCGAAGCTATGATGACAGACCTGCAAATAATTCATAACTTGAGCTAATTCTAGGTCATGCCAGGAAAATTGAATTCGTACAAAAACAGAATACGCTCACACCATTG
This sequence comes from Rhodomyrtus psidioides, assembly GCA_021437785.1. Lineage (NCBI taxonomy): Eukaryota > Viridiplantae > Streptophyta > Magnoliopsida > Myrtales > Myrtaceae > Rhodomyrtus > Rhodomyrtus psidioides. The sequence goes on from JAILYB010000030.1 coordinate 4,413,413, forward strand.
AGTAGAAAAAAAAAAGGCTCTACATATCTTACGGCTTGAGAAAGTCTCGAATTGCTCATTCGACATAGTTTCATCTGAAATTTGAATCCCAAGGCCTACGACCATAAGACTGTAGATGATGATTCTCGGGTCAAGAAACAAACATTACAACACGGCGTAATGATTTGGCCACTATGTATCCACAAAAGTCTAATTTTATATACAATATAAGACTGCTCCAGCACGCTGTTGCCTTGATTTGCAAGTTGTTTGCACCTCTACGCAGTCTACTTAATTGATTTGCATTAAATCAACAAACTATGATTTGCAGCTCATCGTCCGAAGCAGATCAGGCTTGGCATTACTCTCTATTGGCTTCCATATGATATGATCATTTCAGTCGCATTCATTACCAAAGGACCCCCATCTTTGGATTCTGACTGCTCAACTACATATTGTTCCTACAAATTACCAGCAATTACCAATAAACCAAAAACAAAAATATCAAGGGTACCGAAAAAGCCAAGGCACAGCACTTACTCCAAAAAGTTGGTGGATTTATTTGGGCAGCTTGTGTTGATGGATTAAGAGACTGCTAAATATGGGAAGAAGCTTATAGCGGTACCGTCCAAACGCAAGCTGGGTTTTTGGACTTGCCCGTACCTCAGGAGCAACATAATTTGGGGTTCCACAAGTCGTATGAAGAAGTCCATCACCCTTCTCCTACAAAAATCAAAGAAAATCAACCTCATAGGTCAAATAACTTTTGAACATAAAAAATGCACATGCCATCATGATTACCTGAAGGGGCAATGCACTCAATCCAAAGTCAGAGACTTTTAAGTTTCCATGACTATCAAGAAGAAGATTTTCAGGCTGTTTCAAGAGAGAGGAGGAAGAAAAAAAAATCAACAAGAGATTTGGTTCAGAATTGCTCCTCAGTCACAAAGCTAAGCACCTTCAGGTCCCTATGATAGACGCCCTTACTGGGACAATGGGCAACTGCATCTATTAACTGCTGAAAAAACCGTCTTGATTCATTTTCAGGAAGCCTTCCCTGGTGAACCTGAAAAGTCAAAATCAAATTAAAGAAAGGCAATTCTCAATAAAATAAAACCACAATTGATCCAGCGTGTCCTCCTAGTGGTTAAGGATTAGGCAAAGCTAAGGGTGAAATAATATTGACTAGAAACCTAAGAATTTATCTAATGAGTATGGGGATTTACTCACTCTCAGCTTAATCTTCCTGGTCAAAAATTCATTTAGATGCACCAGCACTCGGTAGAACCTATTAAATAAATTAAACTAGTTCTTTCCAAAAAGGCTAAGCAGAATGAGGACAAAACATAGGCTAAACTCTGAAAAATGCCATCAAATATGTCAACATGACAGCCTAAACTCGATGAATGAGTTCATCAAACTGATGCTCACAACAATGTGCATTTATGTCCTTAGAACATTGAGCTACAGATGCTTATGCTTTTTGACGACCCAACTGCAAAGTCTCCAGCAGCCAAATAAGAGACATACCATATAATGCGAAGCAGCATTCTGTTGCTTGGTCAATTTAGTATCAGTGTTCTCACAAAAGACCTCTCCTCCACCAAAACCTACAACACCACAAAAACCAAATCAACCCGAATTTCCCTCTCGAAGCTTTCATGATCGCTCTCTACTGTGATTATCGTGCGTGCTCCCATCAATTGAACGAGCTGGAAGCGGCGAATGCGTCATCATTGCCGTGATCGATGGCGTTTGCTATTTTTGTATGTGTGCTAATTGACTTCACATTTACAAACTGTGGCAACTTATTACAATTCCTAGGTTTCAAGTTGTTGACACCTGATTTTTGATCAGTCTTTCATAGTTTATTTTTAAAAAAATCATAAAAAATATATAAAAAGTTAAAAAAATTAAAAAATCATCTTTGGTAGCCTTGACCAAGCTAAAGGAACCATTTTTGATAAAAAAAAATAATTTTTCATATTTTTAAATATTTTTTAATATTTTCCAAAAATAGAAAAATACATGAAAAATGAAGAAAAATAGCGTTCGATGTCATAAAAATATAGAAAAATAGTCAATATTTTTATTTTAATTTCTTTTACATTTTGAACTCATAAATAGTCAAAATTCAAGTTCAATTGCATGTGTTTCTTCACGACGCATAGAGTTGAATTTGGCAAAAAAATGTCATTCGAGTATTTTAATTTGTAAATTTCTACATCTTTTTTAGTCTTGACGTCCAATTAGATCGACCACCATCTACAATAAATGCCCCTTGCTGAATATTTTCGTTTTTGTTTCACATGATTTCATGGTGTAAAACGCCGAGTGGATCCCCAAATATAATCGGGTCGGCATGAGCTCGATAGCTCGTCCAAGACCAAACCAGGGCACGGCGAACCCCATGTGAGTACTCTCGAATTCCTTCGATGCTTCCTAATGCTTTTCTTAGGTTAGATCGTGTGTAGAATGGCTAGGACAGCTAAATCATTCTTGAGCTGTGATTGATAAATAGGACCTTACTAGGAATGCCATGTGATTTATTTGCATATCTAGATTCCTTGAGTTGGGCATTTTATTACTGATTGTGATTGCTAGGATAATCACTCCTATCTACATGAATTTCTAGATTTAGGGTTCATACTTTACTCATCCGCATGAATCTCAGGCTAGAAAATTCAGTCAACTTAGGTACCGAAAGGGCATCAACTCTGACAGTTGGTGTAACTAAGTCCCCGAAACCATTTCTCTGGTTCTCGCAGAATTGAATAGAAACTCCCAACTATTCGATTGGGTGGTCCAATCATACCCTAAAAAAATGATTGGTGGCGACTCCATGGCATGCACACTTAGCACATGTCACTAGACCACACTGAAAGTCGATCACGCATACCTCCGTTGCGATTTGGGTAATGGGCCTTGGGAGAGGCCCGCGTCCGACCAGACAGGACGGCCCATTAGCCCTCGAGAGCCCGACAACCTCAAGAGGGTCGCGACAGACTGGCGACTCCGCTGGGGACTGGTTCTTAACCATTTAGTGGACTTGAGCCGATAAAGTTGATTGATTCTTCTAACCTAATTTTATGCAGATGCTCTCGAAAGTGAGGTGTATATGCTAACGAATGTGTTAAATGTTTTTGTAGACGGGAGAAATAAGGGGTGAAGTGCTTGTTAACTTTATTTTATGCAGGCAGGAGTTTTGGATGTATGATTGTGTGGATGTTTATATTGAAGCGGTGATTGTTAAATAAAATGCATGTCTTTTGCTTTAGCACGACACAATGAATACACACAATTGCGCCTAAAACCCCAGGCGCCCTCTTTAGGAACACAATAGAAGGAATTGAAAATGGAATCTCCGTGAGGAAAAACATGGGGTAATCCACTTTTCAATTCCGCTCACTTCGAACTATGGATTGAGTCCCAATGCAACGATAGTTGTGCAATGGAATCGGCTCTTCCCAGAATTCGAGGTGAGAACCTTGGCTTTAGGTACCAAGCCCTATCTTTTGATTTTTAGGAGTTTTCCCTCACTTGTCTCATGCGTTTGTCTATGGAAGGTTAGTATACCTAACACTGCTAAAAATACAGAGAAGCTTGATTTTCTCTTAAGTTTGGTTGGTAAGACTTTTCTATCCCTCGAACTTGTTACAGCTCTTAATCATTATATTCATTGCATAATTCCGGTGATTGGATTAAATGCCATTTTGAGGATAGATAGGTATGTTTTCCTCCCAATGTTCTTGATGGAAGATGAAGATGGTGTCATCCCATTACGAGCGCCAAGTGGACAAGAAGAGCCTGCTATGGACATCATTGAGGTATCATCTAATGAAGATGACGATTTGGAATAGGTGATCCTGAAGTCACGTCTCAAAGATCGAAACTGGGGCATCTCTAAGTATTAAGATCACATTCCTTTGTTTTAATTTTCATTTCTAGCCTTCTTGTATAGGATTTATTTTGCTGAGATCCTCTCTATCTGATCCCTTAGATTGATTGTATTAGGGATCTATTTGTGTTTATATACATTCAGATTGAAATTTGTTGTATTTCTATTGACTTGTCATTGGAATGTGATAGTGGCATTTCTTCTAATCACTCGAATACTCCAAAATCAATTTTATAATTCCTTTGGATGAAATTGAAATTGGAAGTCTTATACAACCTTTTGGCCGTATAGGGCAATACAATCCCAATTTCGCTAGAAGGAACTATAAACTTGAATTGGTTCATGCATATTTTGCATCATTGGTAATCCACAATAATTGATCAAGAGTATTCGTGTTTTTCAAATTTAATGAAAAGATAGATATCCAAATTACTCTCGTTCTTAGCAAACGGCTTTAATTTGGATACCGTATCTTCAATTGAATTTAAAACACATCGTAATTGTGTACTTTTGAACATTCCATTGATTTTCTTGGAATTGATCAAAGGCGATTATCGTGAATTACATTCCTTTCAATGATATGCTTTCCTTTGAGGAATATTGATAAAAGCTTTTGCACAAGGTCAAAACCCTTGTAAAAGCTCTTATCCCTATTAATCACAAGTAAGCATAAAATTGAAAGGATTTATGCTTTATTTTTCAAATTCTTTCTTCTGATTCTGCCTTTTCATTTGAAACAGGTTAAAAACAAGTAGAGAAGAGAAGTCTTTTTGTGGATAATCGTGGTGGGAGGTTCCTTTATCCGATCATAAGCAAGATTAAAAAATCAAGATGTACACGCTCGAATCATCAATGTCAAAGCGCAGCTTGCCTAGGTTGAGAGTGGTCAGGTGTTCGAGAAAGTCAGCCATACAGAAGTTGAGACACACACATTAGAGCTTTCATTCATTTCGCTCAATCGAGGGACCTTAAAAGCAGATCATACAAATCATCGGGGTGGAAACATAAAACCGCAATGAGCCCTAATTAGCATCACAAAGGAACCAAGTTGGCCCTCCATATTATTGATGCTTTGCTTATACTCACCACCTCGAGACTCGAGATCTGCAAGCTTAAGAAGAAGGCGTTTACATTCCCCTTTAAGCTCGGCAACCTTGGTCCCGTGATCTTCGGCGGCTATTTCCAGGTCCCGAACTAGTCCTCTTCCATGGGCTATATCCGCGGTAATGATGTCAAGCCTTTCTTCCTGCCACTCACATTGAAACTTCAACACGACATTACGACGGTCGTGCTCATAGGTGGTCAGGGATAAGGCCAAGCGCTCCACCAAATTTCCCCTCTCGCGAAGCAACATCGAGACTCGCTTGTTGGCGAACTCAACAGCCTTTCTGTGACTATCGGCCACAAGGTTGGCCAACACCAAGCAGTTGGACCGATCCTCATAGCGAGCTCGCAAAACGTGAGCCACGGTAGCTTTTCGATGAGCGACACGGTAAGTCTCTAAAAAGTTTATAAAGAGGGTTGGGAAGATTCTATATTCCCTCTCTAAATTAGTGCCCTCGATGGAGGTGGTGTCTATTTCCACGAGCAAAATGCGGATTTCATCTTCAGTTTCTGGGTGATCGGCTATATGAGCATAGCCTCGACCGAGGAGGTTATAGAGTTTTTCCCACTGGGCCAAAATTTCGGCCGAGAAAGCGCGAATAGGAGAGGAGGTCATTTTCGTTGGAGTGAGGGAGAAGAAGATGAGTGTGGTAGAGTGATTAAAATAAGAAAAGGCAATTATGTAAGAGTGTTAATCTTCTCTGCATTAACTCCTCCTTTTATAGCAACTCGAGAATGAAGAAAGGCATAGCAATAATGCTCGTGGAGCCAAGTTAATTGGGTAAAGCAGTGGTGGCTCTTTCGGTGAACCATCAGATCTGTCCCAGTCTGCGATTTCAGGCTTGATAAACCTAAAAAAGTTGTAAAAAGATATGTCGGTGTCACCATATTAAAATTGAGAGGGAGTTAAGCGCAACTATCGAAAAAAGTTGCGAAAGGATTTGGCGGTCCCATCATATTAAAAAACTGAGCAGGAGGCGAGCGTAGTTCCACCTTTTTGAAAATAAGTGGGAGACAGACATGGATATCGAGAAAAGGAAATCGATTTGGTGTCCCTCCACGTTGAAAAGAAGAAAGAAGACGACAAAGCGGGAAATACGAAATCTTGGGAGCAACGCTTGCCTGATGATCTTCATCCATGTTTAAAGAACGTTTCATGGGCATACAGAACCACTCAAAAGAAAATTTAGAGAGAGTGATCATACATGAGAGAGTAGAGAACCCTGAGTGAGCAAAAATTGATCGAACATTTTTCGATCCAACATGTTTGAGGGTTACCATCAGTTGCTAGAGGCGACTGATCCAAAAATCTCAGAAAATGAACTACTGAGAGATCTCGAAGATTCCAGGATGGCGTCTGGTACCAGAACCACAGAACCCAACCCTTTCGGCAACGAAGTTCAGGATCTCAGCAGCGACGACAACAGCAGCAGCGATGGTCAATCCCGGAAAAGGAAACGTCGCCAGTGCCACACTCAGAATGAAATCCAAGAGCTTGAAGCTTTCTTTAGTGAATGCCCTCTCCCGAACATGAAACAAAGAAATGAATTGGGCCAGAAGCTAGGGATGAAACCTTTGAGGGTCAAGTTTTGGTTTCAAAATAAGCGAGCCAAATTGAGGGCTCAACACAGACGTCAAGAACTTGCGATTCTAAAGGAGGAAAACGAAAAGCTTCGAGCGGAGAACATGAGGTATAAGAAAGCTCCCAGCACTATCGCTTGCCTTAATTGCGGTGGCCCTATCACTCTCGGCGAAATGTTCCTTGATAAGCCTTATATGAGGATTGAAAATGCTCATTCACCACCCCACTCCCTCGAACCATCTTCGATACAATCGGATTTTGTTGGAGATATGCATGAACAAATCAATTCTACGAAGTCAATATCGATGCCTTCTAAAGGATGTGATATGCGTCACCATGATTGGAGTTTCCTTAACGATGAGCTTACTATCACGATCGACCAATCCAAAGCTGATGAATTCCCTCCACAACAATTTCCGGCTCGATCAAATTCTACTGGAAATAGGCCAGAGAGAAATAGCCAAGTTGTCAACACTGTTCCGGGTCGCAAGAAGACGAGGGTCAATTGGTCCCCCGAGCTTCATCTCAAGTTCCTTAGTGCGGTTCAGCAACTAGGGATCAACTCAGCATATCCAACGCGCATACTTGAGATCATGAACATACCAGGACTCACTAAAGATGGAGTCGCGAGTCACCTCAAGAGCTACAGAAGGGCGCTAAGACAGCGCCACACAGCACTGAACCTGAAAGAACTCAACTTGTGCCTAAACACTAGGCATGGCTATAACTACAATGCCCCTGAAGTAAGAAATGCCCTGCCGAATCTAGGCACCGACCAAGCTGGTAGCAGCACCATCGACTACTTGGGCGCTAATCAGAATATTCCCCCGAATCATCTCAGCATCCCTCAAGAGTATATGCCACAAGTGCAGCAGGTACGAACTCCTTGGTTTGAGCAGCAACTTTTCGCTAGTGCTCTTCCTATCCCCGATCAACATATTGCGCCTAGTGTTCAAAGATCTGCCCGGCTTGGGCATATGATTTCGGAAGATCAAGCGGACGGATGCTTTGAGGATTTTTGTTTCTCCCATTCCCAAATGGAAGGTGCTTTTGATAGTGAACCGATCAATCATCCTCTTATAATCTCGAGCAACGACGAAGGTTCTAGCTCGAAGAATCAGATCGCTCACAACAGAAACAGGAATCCTTCAACGCCAAGCGATGATGGTCAACCCGAATATCAGTTGCTCGAAGAATCAAAAGATTTCCTTGATGAGGAGCTCCATATCTGGATCGATCAGTTTAAAACTGATGGACTTATGAAGTTATGATCCAAAATGACGATTATATGTCTGATTCATGGTGTAGCTGGCTGATCACCGAGAATCCTCAAGGGAACTAGGCACATGTGAATGGATGTATTATTAATCTTTCTGTCATAAAGTCTTCCATGCAAGATAATCTTCCTTAATGCCTAGAGTTAATCTGGGGCAGCGATCAGTACTACCTGCGAGCATCATCATGCTTGAGTACAACAATCCCTTGTTAGATTAGAGTCGAGGCGAATCAATTGAACGCCACGAAGAAAAACATTTAAAGGCTTCACATAGGAAAATGCGAGCAAAAGCCCGAGCGAGCTCAAAGACGGTTAGCTCTGTATCGTTCTAAGGGACCTTTAGTCGTTATGAACTCTAAATTGAGCTTGTTTCATTCTCGATGGGGGTCGCTAACTGCTTCAAGAATTTTATAACAAAAAACGAACCAGTTAGGGACGCCAATAGTGCTTTGTCCTGGTAGTCAGTGAACTGGAAGTGGTACGAAACGTCAGGAGTTCGATCTCAAGATTGAAAAATCATTTTATCAGTTTGTCTATCACCCGATGAAGTTCAAAGAGATTCGACGCAGATGACTATAGAACTTGGGGCAATTCGAAAATCATCGATTCATTTTCATCAAGCGGCGAAGTTGGTATTGTAAAATGTGAAGCACGCAAATGACAAATCCGAAGCAGAAGGAGATGAATCATGATTCGCTTATCCAAGGTTGGGATTTCAACCTTCGACTAAAGCCAAATCTAGGATGAGTTTTTGATCTTGCCCACTCGACAAAACCCATCTCCACTGAAAATGGGGGCAAACCATTCCTACATCTGGAAAGCATGTCGAAGCCGAAGACATCAAATTCATCGTTTGATCCGTGGGGCAAGTCCCCGAAGCGATAGTTATCATCCGCAGAGCGTAATGGAATCCATCCTTTCAATGTAAAACACATTTGGCCGCGGAGCCACCCATTTGGTAAAAAGAACGTATCGTTCCTAAATGATTTTCAATCAGATGCGGGGATAATGTTCTCTCATTTTCCTCTCAGGTGATGAACAGAGATGAGGCACCCAAGAAGCCATGCATTCAAATAACAAAACAGTGCATGAAACACGCCCAAAAAGATGAATGAATCTCCTCTGACGTAAATCCTCGAGGTGGATTCGTTGCCCAACCAGACGAAGAAATCATGGCCACAAGCTTGAGGGCCGGCTTCTACAATCCGCACATTGGCATGCAGAAGGAATTCAAATCAAGAGTAAAGTAGTATCGTCCCAATTTGTTTTGAATTTGGAAACCCAAAATAATGCTTAATATTTATCCTTGGCAGGAGCTCGCCATCAAGGCAGACATGTAAGTTTCATTTTTCTCCAAAAACCAAGAAGTCGAAAGAACTTTAGAACACCCAACAATCTTGTGTTACTATGTGAAGTGCAGATTTTCACAACCCTTGTACACTCGTTGGAGCATATGACCAAGGGTAAGATGTATCGTTCCAATTTTTGTAAAGTTTTAGAATATACAATGACATATCCCTTTTATATCTCCAGGATCTCCAGCCTCGATGGGCAGGTAAGTATCCCTTTTCCCAATTCATTGGAGATTAAAAACTTTCAGAATTAATTCGATTCTCACATCTAAAAAGACATAGAATTCTTACTTCATTGACATTCATGTTTTAAAACATGAGATTGTCTGAACATGAATTACACATGTATGGTGCATCATAAAATCCCTTTGAAGGATAAATCTTGATGAAATGAAATGAATTTTTCCAATAAGAGTCGTTTGAACTGTTCAAAAGGGTATTTTCTCATAAGAGAAGCGAGCCTAATCCAAACACGTCCCATACACACTTGAGAGATGAGGAGATTGGAAATGATAGCGAAACCTTAACCTATGGATATAAGGGTCATTCGCAACGATTACATGGATCGAGATGACAGAGGCATTTATTTCTTCATTCCAAACACTACAGATGCCCATTGAGAACCCCATTGAACGGCGATTTTCATTCTCAACCCTGTCAAGAACCACCCCACATTGGGGCAAATGAAGGTTAGTCCAACAGTATCAGAAAGTAAACGGTTAGAAATTTTCTTGCTCGGACTAACATAAATCTTTGTGTGTTGTTTATATGATAATCCAAGTGTCATAGGATGACGAGAATGATTCATTTCTCTATCCTACACACTGTTATCCTTTGCACAACCAAGTTGAGCCAGCAAATTCATTTCATCAACCTATTGGTGATCATTGCATATTCCAAAGCAAAGGCAACATCACTCTAGGAATGGAAGCGTGCCAAAGTTTAAGTTGCATATCTAGCATGATTGCCGAAAATCCTAGCTCCAAAAGAAAAGAAAAACACGGGATTAAAAAAAGGGGGAAAAGAAAAATCCCTAGACATCAAGAAAAAGCAAAGTGCCTGGTAAAAAGCAAGGCTGATGTCTATTCAAAATATCCCCAGTAAAGTCTAGAGAGACGATGAAAAGACCCTGCAAAGGAGTTAGATCAAGATGACTACTCTCCAAATGTTGTCGTGCTCAAATTGCAAACACACAAACAGACGGTCTCTTAATGTAACAAGAGACGCTTTTAAACATCCTTGTGCGCTCTAAAAGAGGAGTGTACACTTCAAGAAATGGAGATGTTCTTCGAAGGACATGTGGCAAATTTGCAATGATCACCAATGTCAAACCCTTCACAATTTCTGGGCAAAAAATAAGCCTTTTTCGGTCCCCAATCCTTCCAATGTTACAACCCTGAAGTAGTCTTATCTGACTAAGACACTTGGGTTAATGTATAACTTAGCTCAAAGAAGTACGAGCAAGACTATTTCTTTCTCATTTTGCAGGGTTCTTGACTTGTAAACCCGGAGCAGATAGTGAAAAATTTCGTTCAACGGCCCCGACTCAAAAGTGAGTCCCCCCTTTGAAAACCAATATCCAAGCCCAACATTACGGTCCCGTGGAAGACCTCCCGACCGATCAAAATGTATGCGCTGCGAATGAGCCTAAAACCTAGGCACAGGTCAGTAGGGAATTGAGTACATCCCCTATAAAAATCATTACCTCAAAACAGATGAGATGGCCTCCTTGTCGAGAAATATTCCAATTGATGTTTTGAACAAACTCTTTTTGGAATTTTCAAACTGTTGATCCGAATTTTCCATGCAAGGAATTTGTGATCACATTTGCATGTTGTAAGAATGCTTTGGATAACCTCCAGCATCAAAATGCACATTTCATGACTAAAACTTAAGTCATAAAATTTTGTCAATTGGACAATTATTGTCTTCCCAAAGATTATTAACATTTTCTTGGTGAAGAAAAATCTTTCAGGTTTGAACTTTCTGCAGGATACCTGGAGAACCCAGCTCTCAGAATGTCGGCTCAGCAGACTCAAGTGAAGCTTTGTCAAAATAAAATCTTTCACTCCTTCAAAACTGAATTCCCGACAAACTTCGGGATCTCTAAAAAAGAGGGGAAGAAAAACCCTTTTAAAAGAAACAGTCTCATCGGACGTGGAGAACCCTCGTCATGAGACCCATTTTCAAAAATAAGGCAGTCTCATCGGACGTGGAGAACCCTCGTCATGAGACCCCTTTTCAAAAACCAGGCAGTCTCATCGGACGTGGAGAACCCTCGTCATGAGACCCCTTTTCCAAAATATCAAACAGTCTCATCGGACGTGGAGAACCCTCGTCATGAGACCCATTTTAAAAAATCAGGCAGTCTCATCGGATGTGGAGAACCCTCGTCATGAGACCCATTTTCAAAAATCAGGCAGTCTCATCGGACGTGGAGAACCCTTGTCATGAGACCCCTTTTCAAAAACCAGGCAGTCTCATTGGACGTGGAGAACCCTCGTCATGAGACCCCTTTTCAAAGCAAAACCAAGGTAGATACCGCCTGAAGGGTCAACACAAGGTAGAAACCGCCTAAAGGGTCGATTCAGGGTAGATACCGCCTGAAGGGTCAACTAAAGGTAGAAACCGCCTAAAGGGTCGATTCATGGTAAAAACCGCCTGAAGGGTCAATGTATGGTAGAAACCGCCTGAAGGGTCAAAACAATGGTAGAAACCGCCTGAAGGGTCAATGTATGGTAGAAACCGCCTGAAGGGTCAACCAATGGTAGAAACCGCCTGAAGGGTCAACTCAATGGTAGAAACCGCATGAAGGGTCAATGAATGGTAGAAACCGCCTGAAGGGTCAAAGGACTGGTAGAGACCGCCTGAAGGATCAACCCAATGGTCCGATCCACCATACGGATCAAAACCTTGATGAATCCTGAACGCGGGAGGAGTCATTTTCCCTAATAAGCCTTACATTAGGCAAGCCATTTCTAGTTTAGTCCACCACACGGATCAAAACCCTTGGCAAATTCCCAAATGTGGGATGCGTCTTCCTTAGGTTCCTATCAGTTAGGAATCCCATTATGGTTTGACCTACCATACAGGTCAGAGCTTAACATCCCCAGGACACTCCGATGACAAGTCCTTAGGAATCTACTTGAACCCATCAGACACAGCAAATGCTGCAAGCATTCGGCAGGTAAGGGGCAGGGAAGTCTATCTACTCCTTAACTTTCTTACATCATATCAGGGAATTGAATGAGCACATCTCTTTTTAAGGAAAAGCACACATTGATGGGCATGAAAATTGGATGTCATGATTTCTTTTCTTTTCCCAGTCGAGTTGATCGGAACACAGGTGTCACCTTGTCTTTGAGAGAAACCTCTGACGAAATTCCTCTCAAAGAGGGGCAGCTGTTGACACCTGATTTTTGATCAGTCTTTCATAGTTTATTTTTAAAAAAATCATAAAAAATCTATAAAAAGTTAAAAAAAATTAAAAAATCATCTTTGGTAGCCTTGACCAAGCTAAAGGAACCATTTTTGATAAAAAAAAATAATTTTTCATATTTTTAAATATTTTTTAATATTTTCCAAAAATAGAAAAATACATGAAAAATGAAGAAAAATAGCGTTCGATGTCATAAAAATATAGAAAAATAGTCAATATTTTTATTTTAATTTCTTTTACATTTTGAACTCATAAATAGTCAAAATTCAAGTTCAATTGCATGTGTTTCTTCACGACGCATAGAGTTGAATTTGGCAAAAAAATGTCATTCGAGTATTTTAATTTGTAAATTTCTACATCTTTTTTAGTCTTGACGTCCAATTAGATCGATCACCATCTACAATAAATGCCCCTTGCTGAATATTTTCGTTTTTGTTTCACATGATTTCATGGTGTAAAACGCCGAGTGGATCCCCAAATATAATCGGGTCGGCATGAGCTCGATAGCTCGTCCAAGACCAAACCAGGGCACGGCGAACCCCATGTGAGTACTCTCGAATTCCTTCGATGTTTCCTAATGCTTTTCTTAGGTTAGATCGTGTGTAGAATGGCTAGGACAGCTAAATCATTCTTGAGCTGTGATTGATAAATAGGACCTTACTAGGAATGCCATGTGATTTATTTGCATATCTAGATTCCTTGAGTTGGGCATTTTATTACTGATTGTGATTGCTAGGATAATCACTCCTATCTACATGAATTTCTAGATTTAGGGTTCATACCTTACTCATCCGCATGAATCTCAGGCTAGAAAATTCAGTCAACTTAGGTACCGAAAGGGCATCAACTCTGATAGTTGGTGTAACTAAGTCCCCGAAACCATTTCTCTGGTTCTCGCAGAATTGAATAGAAACTCCCAACTATTCGATTGGGTGGTCCAATCATACCCTAAAAAAATGATTGGTGGCGACTCCATGGCATGCACACTTAGCACATGTCACTAGACCACACTGAAAGTCGATCACGCATACCTCCGTTGCGATTTGGGTAATGGGCCTTGGGAGAGGCCCGCGCCCGACCAGACAGGACGGCCCATTAGCCCTCGAGAGCCCGACAACCTCAAGAGGGTCGCAACACAAGTGCTGCAAAAACCAGACCCAGACACGTATTACCAAACATACATGTTACAGAAGTCTCACCACACACCCAACTTCAACTAAAATTTCCCGAACTCAACCTGTTTAATTCATCTCAGCTTGATAAATTCGAATTCGTTGAAAGCAACACTAACCTCATGGATTCAGTGACTCACAAGACACAGGTGAAGGCTCCCCAAAACAAGTTTTCTGGTAGTGTGCATGTGGGAATAAAGCCACTGTGGTGCGCCTGTTCCATACCAAAATGTTCTGTTTCATTCCAAGTCTAAAACCGATAACAGAGGAAACTATAACCATTTTCTTTGCTTTTCTTTCTTTCCTTTTCTTGGCTTGGAGTCAGCGAGAGAGAGCCCACTTCACGTTCTGCCTCCTCGTCCTTTTATAGTCTTACTTTGGCTCCTCTTTTAGCATAAGAAGAATTATCCACTTCAGCTACCACTTCCCCACTTGCTGATATACTTATCCTCTGCTGCAGCATATATTCTCTATATGGCCATTGTCGACCACACAAACTTGCAGGTCGAAAACATTATCAAAATGAAATCCATCTGACTTTATCAAAATGACCAAACAATAGAGCACAGCCATGTAAAAGCTAGTAAATCTTACATCTCTGGCCATGGCCATTGTCCCAAATGCATTAAATGGAAGCTTTTTTTTAGCCTTGCAAAGGCCAAGCTCCTGTAAGATGAAAATCATCGAGTTAGAACAGTCGTGAAATTTAAATGGTGCTAATAACTACTTAAATTCCAACAAGTCAATACTATACTTGTGACCTGTAGGATTAGTCCTTAAAATCTAATGTTCATTACGCAACAAGACCCGGGAAAAATCTACTGTCGCTCCTGAAGTAAATCGCTGGTTCTGCCGCTAAAACCAATGATGGGAAGTAACTAAAAGAAAAAGAAAGGCAGTTTACCCTGTGGGGAGGCTATCGACGTAGCTAATGATCATCTTGAGCTTGCTGCCGCCGTCGGACGCGAGGCCGGCGTGCATCTCAGCGACCATCGCGTCCGCCACCTGCCTCAGCTTCCAAACGGGGGTCCCGCACTTCTCCTCCAGCTCCTTCACCATCTCCGCCGCCCTCTCCCACTTCCCATCCGACTCCGACCACCCTTCCTCCACTCCTCCCCCCCCTCCTCCTCACCACAACCGCTGCTCCCGCCGCCGCCGCCACGGTGGCGCACGTGACAATAGCCGCCTTCTTGGCCATCTCCCACCGCCACCGCCAACCCCCAACCCCACAGTAAACAGACCCCGAGGGAGTTTACGGTTCACCTCCTCGCAAGTTCTGTCCTTTACTATGTTCTCCCATGCCTCGACGATCCTGAAATTCTCCGAGAGGACAAAACAGAAGGAAAGAGCTCGAATCCCAGCGAGCGACAACGAAAGGCGAGTCGCAGCTCTGGCGAAGAATCGAGAAGACGCCGACAGTGCGCGATTCAGGCGACCCCAGAGCGCAATAGAGCAGAGGAGAGAACAGATCTGAGGGGAATCGAGGCGGGCAGAGAGAGAGAAAATGGGTGTTTTGAAAACGAAAAAGGCATTTTTTTTTTAAGGAAATGCCGCCCAAATTTGGGCCAAATCCTCTTCAGATGACATGGCCAAATCTCAGCCGTCGGATTCGAACCGACGGATGAGATTGAAAGTATGTCACCCATGACATACTTTAAGTATGTCATGGAATCCCGATCCCAGAACCTGAAGGACCCTCTCTCTTTTAATTTCTTTGTCCCACTCAAAATTTTCTCCTCTTCGACCGGAGGCAACTGCTGCTTTCGAGTTTCAGAGCAGCGGAGAAGGAAAGCACATAGAGAAAAAAAAAAAAACTAAATCGACGGGCTATTGAGAAGGTTGGGACGAAACAGAAGCCGAGATAGAACGTTTTCGCATGCATCTCCAGATTTCAGCTTGCTTCTCTTCGGGTTCTGACAGTAGAAGACGAGAGGGAGGAGAGGAGAGAGCGAGACAAGCGGAGCGGGGCGAGTGGGCAAGTTGGGCAATTCATGAACCGGGTTAAGGTGAAGCTGAGGAGTGCGAATCGCTTGCCATGCCTGGATTTTTACCTCGAATCTTCCATTTATGGCATTTAGACGAAGCAAACCAGACCCCTTCGACCAAAAAT
The DNA here is from genome assembly GCA_021437785.1 of Rhodomyrtus psidioides. Classification (NCBI taxonomy): domain Eukaryota; kingdom Viridiplantae; phylum Streptophyta; class Magnoliopsida; order Myrtales; family Myrtaceae; genus Rhodomyrtus; species Rhodomyrtus psidioides. The sequence goes on from JAILYB010000030.1 coordinate 4,429,325, forward strand.
AAATAGATCCCCAACCTAGCCCAGGGCCGGCGACTTCTGCCGCCCTCTCCGGCGATGGCGCGCCTCATGTTAGGTTCTTCGTCCTCTGCCCGACGACCATGAGATCAAGATGGTTAGCGTGCTTTTTCTATTTCTTGAAGAAAGAGGGAGAGAGAGTGTGTACGTCCGATAAAAAAGGGAGAGAGAGAGAGAAACAGAGCCGTGAACTTTGGGAATGGGGAGAGGTAACGGAGAAAACTGGGCCGCATTTGTGTTTTTGAAAATGCTGACCTGTGGGTCCCACATGTCACGTGTCATTCTATGAATGGTTTTCTATTAATCCAGCGTGGGGTATCTCACTCACCCAATATTTTCTCCACACCTACCAGAAAATATTGAGAAAATATTGGGTAGGTGAGATATTCCAAGTCAGCAAAATAACATTCCACTCAGTGAATGACATGTGTCCGGTGGGGCCCGCATCCTAGATCTTCCACAAATCCCTCTCTCACTCATCTTCTTTCTTCCGAAAACAACCCCATCTTCTCCGTCAACCTTCTCTCTCCTCTGTTCTCTTCTCTCTCCGTCTCTCTTCATCTGCCATTAAATCTTTCCATGGCTTTCGAAATCTCGACCTCGCCCGTCGCCACGGATGAAATCAAATCTGGGGGCACGATTCCAGTCCAGATCTGGACGGAAAACGACTGCGAGCTTTGACGATGGAGGGGTGGCTCGGCCGCCGACGAGGCCGACGACGGAGGCAGACAGGGCCGCCCATGAAGACGCCGACGGTCGTTGACGGCCAGATCTGGACGGAAAACGACTGCGAGCCGTGACGATGGAAGGGTGGCTCGGCCATCGATGAGGTCGACCACGAGCCGACGACAGAGTAAGACAGAGCCACCCATAGCGACGCCGACGGCTGTTGACGGCCAGATCTGGCGAGCCACCGTGCGTTCCGGCCATGGCCAAGCGTTGAAGGTGAAGCGGCAGCCATGGACAAACGAAGAAGATGAAGCCAAGAGATGGGGGGTGTTTTTGGAAGAAATCAGGTGAGTGACAGAAGGGTTTGTGGAAGGTCTGGAATGTGGGACCCAGCGGACACTTGTCGTTCACTGGATGGAATGTTATTTTGCTGACTTGGAATATCTCACCTACCCAATATTTTCTCGAAAATATTGGGTGCAGACGTGGGAAATCTGATGTGGTCCAGACCACCATTCAGTGTGCGACACGTGGCACATTAGGGTCCACCACAAAAAATTAAAATTCCTGTCCTCCCTTCACTGTATCTCTCTCGCTCGCGTTGCATCTCCACCGGGAAATCAAGAAGACGTCCACCGCCATGGCCACCGGAGCTCGAGCTCCACAGCTATGGCGGCTGCGACCTTCGCGGGCGGGACGCCGACTTGACGAGCTCATGCCACCACGGGCGGAGAGCTCGAGCCCACAACTCGTGGCCGCCATGGCCACTGTTAGAGATATGAAGATATTTAGAATATTTTGCCGTTTGGTCACTTATATAAACCCCTGCATGAAAAAAAGAGAGAGAAAAGAAAGCTTGTAACAATCAATTACAAAATGTTACCACCGTTACCTCTTCCTTTGCTATTTCATACATGACTAAAGAATGATAAACAAGCCAGGCGAGAATACACGTGAAGAGTAGCTAGCAAAAAATAAATAAGTAAAGAGAAGAACCGCATAGAAGATCCATATGATAGCTCTTTGTACCTCCTGTTTAACCCACATTCGCCAGCACCACATGATTACTGCACAGTAACAACATTTTATGCCACAAGATTTCCGCTGGTCCTTAGAACCTGGCTTTCAACTTGTCCTCCCAGAAATCACTTCAAATATGAAAAACAATCCCGGCCTCTATCAAACGAGCATAATGCTCCCACGCAAAGAGGCATATTACCAGTTCATAGTCAAGAAGACAACCATTTAAGGGAGACGACTCTGTTGTTAGCTCTGCCAGTAGTCCTATACATGCTAAACCCCAGCTGCTGCTTTAGCATCAGAGTCCTTCTTTCCCTCTGATGAAGGACCCCTCCGTATCTTCCGAGTGGGCGTCCTCATTGTAACAAATTCCTCAGCAGAAGTAGGGTGAATGCCCACTGTAGCATCGAAGTCTGCTTTGGTCAAACCAGCTTTCACAGCAACAGCAAAACCCTGTACAGTTTCTGGAGATTCTTCCCCACACATATGCAACCCAAGAACTCTCTCTTACAGGCACGAAGCTCGAGCTCTCGAGCTGCACAGCCATGGTGGCCGTGAGACGTGGGCTCGAGCTTTGCAGCCAGAGACCCAGAAGATGTCAGCCACCGCCGCGGAGCTCGAATTTAAGGCTCGCGGCAGCCATGGCGACGGACCTCGAGTTCTCGAGCTCGACAGCCGTGGCGGCCGCGAGCCTTAAATTCGAGCTTCGCGACCAGGGACAGAGAAGACGTGAACCACGGAAGCGGAGCTCAAGCCCACGGCTCCTGGCTGCCATGGCACCTAGCTCAATCTCGAGCTCCACAGCTATGGTGGCCGCGAGCCTTGGGCTCGAGCTCCGCTGTAAGACGTCGGCAAACGAAGGGACAAAATCCATGAGCGGCAAGCCAGTTGCCCAAGACTCCGAGGGTGCCCTTCGATGCGGTCCCGGGTCCGTAACAGTAGTGGCTCGGCTCGAGGTCGGAGAAGGGAAAAGAGATTAGCCGGAGGAGAGAGCGGGTAGGAAGTCGGAGAGGCCAGGCGAAAGAGAGAGGGGCAACAGCCGCAACACAGAGAGAAGAGAGAGAAATTTTTCTTTTTTCCTGAATGGTGGACCCACATCGCCACGTGTCGCACACTGAATGGTGGTCTGAACCACGTCAGATTTCCCCCCGTCTGTACCTAATATTTTCTACCACCCACCCCCTCTCTCTCTCTGCCGCAGCCCACGTGACCCCCCCCCCCCCCCGTTGCTTCTTCGTCTTCATTTTTCTTCTTCTCTGCTCTTCCTCTGTTGCACGCACAACCAGCCACCCCTCCATCTTCGCCTGACGCCGATCCCTGCTGCTCACCAACGCCACCACCCAGTAGCCGGAAGTCGTCCCGGCCACCCACCAGTTGCCTATGCCACGGCGCCGTTCCCACCAGCCGCGGGATTGAGACCCCATGGCCAGCCGAGCTCCTCCAGTCGCGACCCATGATGCTGTAGCGCGGAACCGATACCGACCCTTGAATCGGCCCGGAATTGGAGGTTTTGAACCGGAACCTAGATCGCCATTCAAAGGCCGGTTTCGGTTCACCCATGGCCATGAACCAGAACTATTGGTTCACGAACCGGACCCGGCAGTTCTGGAACTATGGCCACCTCTATTGACATGTCTTCTTTTTCAGGAAAATTTTCAAAAAAAAAAGAAGAAGTTATGAAAGCATCATTCAAGGGGACCCAGCAAAATGGTCATCATGCCTACTGGCCATTATTGTATAATGTTGATGATTTTCCACCGACGCGTCGGCTACAAGATCAGAACTAAACAATCCTCATGATTCTCCCCCAGATTCTTGAGTATCCCTCTTTCTCTTTGTTCATTTTCTAACTCAAGTACTTTGTATCTCATGAATTTTTGTTGATTGCCAAGATCATAACTTCAGTTTATATATACTACACCAGTAAAATCAGAATTTTCTTTCACAAAATCTGAATTTGACTCATCATACGCATACCTCCTTTCAAAATCTTGAGCTTCGAAAGGCTTGAATTTCAGCTTTTTTCTGTATATTAATAAACCCCTACCCAAGCATGGTAACCGGAAAAAAAATTGTCAAAAAAGTCTTAAATCTATTGCATTTTTGTCAATTCAATCCTAAATTTTTTAATTTTACCTATTCAGTCCTAAACTTTTTATACTTGTGTCAATTCAGTGTTGAACATTTTTTTATGCCAATTCAATTCTAACGTTTTACATTGATGTCAGTTCACTACACCAAACCAATTTTGACTGATCAACATTGACGTGAATGCCGGCAGGCTCTGACAACACTCGACAATGATGTGGACAAGTTTTAATTTTAATACTTTTCAAACTATTTTTTTCTTTTCACTTTTCTTATTTTGTTTCGTCCTTCTTCCTCCGGCAGTGACCAGCCAAAGGCTAGGGCCGGCGAAGACCGAGACGAGCAAAGAATGGAAAGAAAGCGGTGGACGGTGTGTGAATAGGAGAACCTGCTCTGGAAAACAAAGATGAAAAAAGGAAAAATGCAGGGAAAGATTTTTCGGGAAGAGATATACCGAAGGTGGAAAATGAAGAACACAGATATGCAGTGGGGATGGCATTGGCAGTTCTGATGAATCGAATGGTCCGGAAATTTTCGACCATTTCCTCAATGGGTGAAGTTGCAGAGTTGCTACAGATCCCCAATTTCCATTCCAGAGGTCGCTATCAACTTTTGCGAGCCTCGCCAAATCGGCACTCTCCCTATGCTGGTGAGGCTCCCTGAGGCTGGCGAGGTGGACCTCATTAGTCCTTGCGTTTGGACGATTGCCGGTGGCCGGCAACTGACTGGAGGTTGAAAGGGGAAAAAAAAAGAAAAAGGAAAGAGAAAAAAAATAAATCGAAGAAATCTTAAAAGTATTATTAAAAATTATTTACACCGATGTTCACGTCAGCACCGATCGGTATTCACGTATGCATCGATTAGCTAAAGTTGGCTGGATAGACTGAATTAGCACAAATACAAAAGGTTTAAGACTTAATTGGCATAAAAAAAGTTTAGAAATGCATTGGCACAAATACAATAAATTTAGAACTGAATTGACAAAATTAAAAATTTTAAAACTAAGACTTTTTTGATAATTTTTCCGGATCGTCCGGCACAAACCAGCCCTCTTGAGCTTAGCACGACCACTCGTGGTTAGAGGTTGTGCCAGGCCTGGCCCGCTAGTATTAGTGGGCCATGCCGATGTTTAGGCTCTAGCCTAGTTCTTTTTTATTTTTATAGTTACGAAGGAATAAATTGGAAATGAAACAAGGGTGATAGAGTCTACATGACGAAATTTGATAAATGTTTTAATAAAAAAAATTCATAAATGCAAGGATTAATATCATCAAAAATCTCAAACTAGTATATTCATGATAAATTTACTTCAAATTATTTTTTGGACAACAAAAAATCTAAATTGGTACACATGTGATAAATTTATCAAAAATTATTTTTGACTATCGAAAACTCTAAATTAGTATATCTGTGACAACTCTAAATTGGTACACACGTGATAAATTTAACCTCCATTCATTTTCTTTCAATTTTACTATCGAATTGCTAATTTGAATAACATGTGGCACTAGTTTAGTGTTTTTACACTAGGTTTGTCACATGTGTATCGATTTGAAATTTTTTGTAGTATTAACCCAAGTTAATGGAAATTAATGAAGGACAAATTTATCAAAGTTGTTACAATTTAGGATTTTTGATGGTAGAAAAAGCAGTTCGGAGTAAATTTGTCACAGGTGCATCAGGTTAATATTTTTTTGGTAAAAAATTAATTTGGGCCTAGATTTGTTATAGAAGTATCAATTTAGGATTTTTCATTATAAAAACAAATTAAAATAAATTCATCATATATATATGAGTTTGAATTTTTTTGAGGTATTAATTTTAAATTTAACTATGAAAAGAAAATACTTGTAACATGGGACAAGAAGGGTCAAAGGAGCAATAACGAATAATTTCTTGCCACTGCAAATCATTGTGGTGATCTTTTTTCCTTAAGGGAAGGGAATCTTTTGACTAAAATGTGGCCGACATCATAGAAAAGCACGCTAGAAAGTAGAAAGCATTGGCATGTCTTATTTTCCACATTAGGATGACCCACCTTCTTTTTATTTTGCTTTTTTTTCCTTTGTCTCATTTTCATTATCAATTTTTCGAATTTCTTTTCCAAGAGAAATGGTTTTATGGTAGGAGCCATCAAATCGATGGGGGTAATTATTGTGATAGTTTGCCTGATAAATGATTCTGTTTTTGGCCAGCAGCATCTGATAAATGATTCAAGACCACAATTTCAAAATTTTCTGTGGAATTTTCAATGAGAATTTGTAAATTGACATGAATGGATTTTATTTAATGACACTTCTTAATGAAATTGCTAGCAGTTTTTGAATTTTCTTTCGATTATGTTAAAAAAGATGTTTACTTTTATTGAGTAAGCACCTACTCTCCATCGTTTGAAGTTTGATAGAAAGGTAAAAATTAATATATAAGAAAATGTGATAAATATATTTAAATTATGGTTAATATCAAGAAAAATCTCAAACTGGTACACCTGTGACAAATTTACCCCAAACTATTTTTTACCACAAAAAATCTCAAAATGGTACATTTGCGATAAATTTAGCCTAAACTATTTTTTTACCATAAAAAAAATCATAAACAGGCACATTTGTGACAAATTTATCCTAAAATAAATTTTTTCACCATGAAAAATCTCAAACTGATACAGTTGTGATAAATTCACCTTTCGTTAAATTGGATTAAAATAATGACATAAATGGTCCCTGAACTTTGGCAGAATGTGCAATGTGGTTCCTGAACTTTTAATTTGTTCAATCTGGTCCTTGAACTTTAGTCTAATGTTCAATATGATCCCTAACTTTTTGTTTGTTCAATGTGGTCCCTAGACTTTTGCTACATGTTCAATATAGTCCATGAACTATAGAAAAATGTTCAATCTAGTCCTTTTTATTAATTTAAGATCAAGGATAATAATGAACATTTTCGATGATTCAGGGACTAAATTGAGCATGAACTAAAAGTTCATGGACTAAATTGAACAAGTCAAAAGTTTACGGATCAAATCGCATATTGGGCTAAAGTTCATGGATTATATTGAACAAATTAAAAGTTCAGAGACCACATTGCACATTCTGCCAAAATTCAAGGACTATTTATGTCATTTTTCCAATTGGATTAATACCACGAAAAATCCAAAATTAATACACTTGTGACAAATAGAGGGTAAAACCCCCAAATTGATACACTTGTAAATTGCTACATATCATCTAACTCAGTAATTCAACGTTTAAATTTAAGGAAAACTAATGGAGGGTAAATTTGTTACATTTGTATTAGTTTTGGGTAAGTTTATTATAAGTGTAACAGTTTGGAATTTTTTATAGTAAAAAAATAGTTTAGGGTAAATTTGCCATAGATATACCAGTTTGAAATTTTTCGTTGTATTAACTCTTTAAATTAATATATTAAGTGATATCACCAAATCATAATATTACATTTAGCAAGTTAATAAATAGATTTACAAAAATATGTACCGTACATGCGTCGAAATTTGACCGGTTCTCGTTTCTTTTTCAAGGAAAAAAAAAACAAATTTTATAAAAATGTGCGAATCATTCCTCATCACGTGCGGTTCAGAGTCAGTTCAGACTAAACCCTTATATTTTCCTTGTTATTTAGCGTCGGGATCCCCTGACCACATGGTCAGGGTGCCCACAAAATCCCAGCCGCCCACTAAACATTTCCCCCCTATAAAAAGGGGGCGTGGATCCCCTGCCTATGTTTTTCCTAGGCAGGGTGATCCCCACCCTTCATTGGGGTGGGCCCCACAGTGTGTGGGGGTGAGGATCACCCTGCCCAGCCGAACTCCGGGCAGGGGGTCCGGATCCATAAAAATGGGAAAAAAAAATCTGTGGGCGGTTGAGATTTTGTGGTCCCCTGACCACGTGGTCAGGGGATCCGGATCCCGTTATTTGTGGTAATGGAGACCGGCTGTGCAACTTGAAGCTGTGTCTGTCTTTCTAACATTGTAAGTGCATTGAAATTTCAACAGCACTTGTCTATAACCTTTGGTTTTCTTTTCTTTTTTTCCATAGCTTCTGCACCGTTATTCCTCACATATTGTCTTTCTCCCTGGGCGGGGTGATCCCCACCCTTCATTGGGGTGGGCCCCACAGTGTGTGGGGGTGAGGATCACCCTGCCCAGCCGAACTCCGGGCAGGGGATCCGGATCCATAAAAAGGGGGAAAAAAAATCTGTGGGCGGTTGAGATTTTGTAGTCCCCTGACCACGTGGTCAGGGGATCCGGATCCCGTTATTTGTGGTAATGGAGACCGGCTGTGCAACTTGAAGCTGTGTCTGTCTTTCCAACATTGTAAGTGCATTGAAATTTCAACAGCACTTGTCTATAACCTTTGGTTTTCTTTTCTCTTTTTCCATAGCTTCTGCACCGTTTTTCCTCACATATTGTCTTTCTCCCTGGGCGGGCGCCATCTCGTGTTTCCTGAGTGGCATTCTGGTTTTCTTCTCCATCAAGGGCAGAAACACAGCAAAGACGAAATGCATCGTCTCATTTTTGGGCATTCTTTCGCCGAGCTCGTGGCACTGATCCTTCTCCTCGGGATCGCTTTCTATTTTCTCAATAAGAAGAAAGCTAGCATGCATGGAAATCCGGAAGATGCTGATACTGGTGGATTTGGTTCGGTGAGTGCGCTGACCGGAGCTAATTCTGGTGGATCTAGTTCGTCTCCGACAGAGACTACTAATGATTTGTCTAGTTCGTCAACCACGACGACGACTGGAAATAGCTACGATATTTTCTTGAGCTTTAGAGGCCGAGATACTCGCTATAGCTTTGCCGATCACCTCTACCATAGGCTCCTCTTTGCCAAAATTCACCCTTTCAGAGACGATGAGGAGCTCCGCCAAGGCGAGCAGATCGGCCCAGATCTTTTGGCGGCCATCAAGAAGAGTAAGATCTTGATCCCCATTCTCTCCGAGAATTATGGTACGAGTAGTTGGTGCTTGGTTGAACTGGTTCAAATAATGGAGAGCAAGAAGAATAACAAGGAGACTATAGTGTTGCCTATATTCTACAAAGTGGCACCCGCTGACGTGCGGCATCAAATTGGCAAATTTGGAAAGGCATTTCGTGACCATAAGACGCGTTTGCGTGAGAGGAATTTCGACCCAACGATTTTGAAGAAATGGGAGGATGCACTCAAAGAAGTCGGTGACTTGAGAGGACGGGAAGTCAATGGGTACTTCCACTTTTCACCAAAATATTCGCTACTTTCTTTTTATCTGTGTGGGTGTTTGCGGTTGTTCTGATCATCACCTGCTTCACTTTCTTGCTGGTAGTAAGATCCTGCGATGCACGAGTTCCATAAGTTATTGCCTTTTGATTTTTTTTTTCACTTTAATGACATTGACCAACCTAATTATAGATTTTGGTGTTTGGATCCCACTCGCTTGTAAGATAAGATTCTTTTGAATGAATTTTTACTCTTATATCCAAAGATTTTGCAACATTTTTTCTTTTTTTCCCTAGTTTATGGTATAAGCTACATTAATCCTTGTCACAAACTTTTCTAATTAAGTACTTATTTCAGACTAACAGTACAACTTATAGGTGGTTACTGTTCAAATCTCTTAACATCATGTTCCCTGATTTTTTTTTTAATTGTAAACGCCTTAATTCTTTATCTTCCCAAGGTTACGTTCGTTACATTGTTAAGGACGTTAATTAGTTGCTATAAATGATTTTTAAAAAGAAATATGTCATTGGTAGCTATGACGATTACTTACAAGATTTTTGCATATTCAAATGCTATAGGAAGTTTTTGTTGGCATGTCCAAATCATCCCTAATATCTTTGACAAACAACAAGGTTAAAATTCAATTCTGATTCATAGTTCATGTAATATTCATGATCTCATTAGCAACACACTCAAGTATCTTCTGGCTCAATAAATTTTGGCAAGAGTATTAATTGGAGCGGGGCACGCCATGTGAAGCAACCACCACCATTACTCGCTTTAATCTTAGCGTATAAGATAATATCTGGAGTTGTTGGCAAAAAAAAAAAAATCTTTATTTTTTGATTTGTTTCTTATTGCTTCGTCAGTAGTCAAACAATATAAGATTGCTATTGCCATGTATTTAAACTCTTGTCACATTTGACAGGTCTGAAGCAGCAGTGATAGATTCGGTTGTCGAACAAGTGTTACTCGAGCTGAAGAAAAAGTTTGAGTTGGTTATCCCCGAGAATTTGGTCGGAATTGATAATCATGTGAAGAAGCTTATGGAAGTTGTAAATAATAATTCCAGTGCGACCCTCTTTTTTGTCATCCATGGAATGGGAGGCATTGGTAAGACTACCCTTGCTAAAAATATCTACAACGAGCTCTCTAATCGATTTAAGTATTGTTGCTTCATTCCTGATGTTAGGGAATCATGTAAGCGTAATGGTATTGAGCACTTGCAGAATAAATTGATCTCTGTTACATTGGAGCGGGATTATAAAGTTTCTACTAGGGACGAAGGGATTAGGTTCCTCTCATCCAACATTGATAGTAAGAAAGTTCTCATCCTTCTTGATGATGTGGATCGGGATCATGACTTGAAGGCTTTGGCCGGAAATCGAAGTTGGTTTTCTTCGGGAAGTATCATCATTATTACCACCCGAAACATGAGTATTATTGACAAGGCTAGGGGGGACTACCCATATGAACTTGAGGGAATGAGTAGGGATAACTCTACGATTCTGTTTAGTAGACATGCGTTTTTAAGGGCCTCGCCTCCAAGTGAATTTATGGAACTCACCAATGAAGTTGTGTCCACCACCGGAGGGCTTCCTTTAGCTCTCGAGGTCTTAGGTTCATTTTTGCATGGAGCCACACGGAAAATATGGACAAGCACGATAGAGAAGTTAAAGAAAATCCCTGACGAGGGAGTGCAAGATAAGTTAAGGATAAGTTATGATGCACTATCGCCTGGGCAAAAGCAAATTTTTTTGGATATTGCTTGTTTTTTCATTGGCACCGACGAGAGAATTGCATCCTACATGTGGGACGCATGTAACTTTTTCGCCATAGGAATTGAAGTATTGAGACTCCGGTCACTAATAAAAGTTGGAAATGATCACGAGCTCATAATGCATGACCAATTGCGAGATCTTGGTAGGTGGATCGTCCGTAAGGAGAACGAGAATACGCCGCAGTACTGTAGCAGGTTATGGGACTCTAGGGAAGCTTTGAAAGTGCTAAAGGAAAAAGAGGTAATAGTTTCTCTTCTTTTGCTCCCTTAGTCCATGTTCTACTGCTCGAGTGATGTTGGTCCTCTACTTAATGCTTGCTCTAGTGAACAAAGACGGTATGAGGCTGCTCTCTCTTAGTAAGTACTGCAGTTTATTTGAGATTCTTCTTACAGAAAGTGTACATTACTAAGTTTACTTTCAAATTTGTTAGATATTCGATAGGAGTAGAATGCATTGAAAAAATCTGAACTTATATAATTGATTAGGATACGTCCTTCATACGTGCAATAAATAACTTGACTATCCAACTGTGGCTAATAACCACTTACGATATGTAAATCATAAAATTCTATTATATGTTACATCAGTTTAGGAACTACTTCATTACCAAAACTCACATGATAGAACAGGAACATTTATAGACATACATAACATTAACCATGCTTCGTGCAATGACCTTTAAAAAGAGAAATGTATGATTTTTTTTTTCCATATAGAAAGTCCCAGAGATATGACTAAAATTATACTTTGCATATATTAAAGTAAGTGACTATTGTATCTGTGAAATTAATAATAGTTTTCACTCGATTGCCATGAATCCATCATTCAGTTTTATTCAAAGTGGTTGCTCAAAAGACTACACACTTGTTTTGCGTTTCCAACTTGCAACCTGTTCAGAATCTCAAGTGCCAATTGATATGTTAGCAATGTCAAAGCCAATGTCTATTTATTGTGTGTTTTGTATTACATCATGAAATAAGCTAAACTAACCACATGAAAAATGAATATGATGTGTATTTTATATCTGAATGCTGTATATTTTATATCTGAATAAATTGGTATAACTAACTTTTAGAACATAAAACGTACATTACTTGGTGCAATTATTTCAATATTTTTGTTGGGTTCATTAAGTCGAAATCAAAGTCGGAATATAATTTATAAATACAACCCCAAGTTTAGCTACTCATAATTAGTTATGAATCCGATGGCAAACTCGAGTAGTCTACATGAATTATACATAAGAAAAAGGGAAAAGAAAAGACTTTACAAGGTTAAATTTTCTTTGTTTTAAGGGAAGTTTGTTTTTGCCAATGGTCACAATTGTTAAAATAACCATGTCTCTATGTGATTATAGTTCATTTGGGTATCTATTATGAAAATTATAGAAAGAGAGAAGATATATTTCTATTAAAGTTAATCAAATAGACTTTCGATTTTGCACAGTGTAATTTACTTAAATCCCGGGTATTGCTAACTAGTATAGTAATGAAGCTACATAACAGGAAGAAGAGGGTCAACAAGTTGTTGAGTTTTACGTATGAGCCATCAGGCCAAAGTGTAAAACTACATTTATAATATGGGAGAAACTATAAACTATTTATTACTCAGAGCAAAACTAATACCCGAAAAAGGAGATCATACATATATATAATCCCAGTACTTATGCCCAATTTCAAAATCTAAGTAGACATCCTTCAGTTTGTCAGCCCTTATAAGTTATAAATACAGTTTATTGGCCAAGGAAGGAATCATATGTTCCATTTGCTAGTCTCTAAAGAAACGGATGCATGTTAATAGAGATGTGACCAATGATATTAGATTTTCTTCAGTTGTATATAAATAGTGTTGATGAATGTCAATTCTTAATTATAGGGAACAAGTAAGATTGAGGCCATTTCTCTTAGCAAAGATAGCTCAACATACCGTGGCGTAGCTACTCATCAAGGTGGCGTTATCCTCACGGGCAACCAATTCAAGAAGTTAACGAATCTAAGGTTCCTTGACGCGACGGGGGCATATTTTAGTGGAGATTTTAAGAATCCAACTAAGAAGTTAAAATGGCTTCGATGGCAGAATTGTCCCTCGACTTTTGAATCTAACAATTTTCATGCAAAGGAATTAGTCATACTCGATTTGTCTGGTAGCAGTTTATCAGATAAATGGCGAGGATGGAGTTCCATCAAGGTAAGGTAGAAGAAAAAATCTTTTTTCCTTTCGGTTCAATCATATTCACTCTGGGCTAACCTCTCCACGATTATAATATTTCTTACCAGATGGCAAGGAAGCTAAAATATCTTGACCTTACACTTTGTCAATCTTTAGAAAGAACTTCCTTCTTCTCATATTTTGAGAATTTAGAGGTTTTGATTCTCAGAAATTGTCGCAATCTAAAGCAAATTGACTCTTCGATTGGAAACATGAAGAGTCTGATACGCTTGGATTTGAGCGGTTGTATTAGTCTCAAGGGGCTGCCAGCAGATGTGGGTAAATTAGAAGCACTGGAGCAGCTCAATCTATTTCGTTGTGCAATAGAAGAATTACCAGACAGCATATGGGATCTGCAGAATCTGAAAATTCTGGGAATTAGTGGCAGCATGATAACAAAATTACAAAATGGTATTGGAAGGCTGGAAAATCTTCGAGAATTAAATGCTTCGTTTTGCCATCTACTGGGAGGGGTGTCGGAAAGCATCCGTAATCTTTCTTCCCTGCAACATCTTGATTTGTCTGGTTTCAATAAGCTCCGATCGCTGCCGGTGCTTCCTTCCAACTTAACATATTTGCACGTCACTTGTCAAAGCCGCGGATTGCCTTCACTTTCCAACCTGACCCATCTCAAGAAACTACTACTTAGTTTTTGCGAATTTCTCGAGTGCATCTGGGAGCAACCATCAACACCACTAGAAAGATGCCTACACGCTCCCTTCGAATTGGAAATCTTGACAATTTACAACTGCCATCTCATGAAAACACTGGAGGTTTTACAATTTAACCATCTGAGGATATTAACTACCACGTGGTGCGATGATATACTTGAAATTCGAGGTCTTGAGGAATTGCAATATTTGGAAAGCTTGGAAATCGTTCATTGTCCTTCAATTCAAAGGCTTGACCTTCCAAAATCCAAGAATTTGAAGATATTAATAACTCAAAATTGCAAAAACTTGGTTGAAATTCAAGGCCTTGGTAGGTTGGAGTCCTTGGAAGAAGTACATATCTCTAAGTGCGCGTCAATTGAGAGGCTGAACCTTCCAAAATCCGAGGGTTTGAAGATATTCAAAGCTACAAAGTGCAAAAGCTTGATTGAAATTCGAGGCTTCAATAGGTGGGAGTCCTTGGAAAAGATAAAAATCTCTTGGTGCCATTCTATTCAAAGGCTGAACCTTCCAAACTCTAAGGGTCTAAAGTCAGTTAGAGCTATTAGGTGTGAAAACTTGGTTGAAATTCAAGGCCTTGATAGGTTGGAGTCCTTGGAAGAAGTACATATCTCTACTTGCACTTCAATTGAGAGGCTGAACCTTCCGAAATCCAAGGGTCTGAAGATATTCAAAGCTATATGGTGCAAAAGCTTGATTGAAATTCAAGGCCTCGATAGGTTGGAGTCCTTGGAAGAAGTAGATATCTCTGGATGTGAATCTATTCAGAGCCTGAACCTTCCAAAATCGAAGGGTTTGAAGGCAATTGGCGCTACCTGGTGCGATAACTTAGTTGAAATTCAAGGTCTCGATGGGTTGGAGTCCTTGAAAACGGTAGATGTCTTAGGATCCTTTCAATTCAAAGGACCTAAAGGGATTTCCAACCTGCACAATGTCGTGGATTGATGATTGCAGGTACTTAGCAAAATTCCCAAACTCGTCATATTTTCGTAATTTACGAACATTGTCCCTATCAATTTGTCAGGAGCTTCGGGAGATCCCGGGACTTGAGGAGAAAATGTCTCTAGAACCTATTGCAATCTTAGGATGTTACTCGATCGAGATCTTACCTAATTTGTAATCTTGCACCAAATTAATCAGTCTGGCTATGCAAAACTGCGAGAAACTAACTGAGCTTCAAGGGCTCGAGAAATTGGTGAAATTAATAGAATCACTGCTATCCAAATTCTTTCCTTGCTTCATATGTGGCAACCGGCCTGTTCTTGAAATAGTGATAAATCCGTGTTCTAGTTAATTCTGGTGTTGTTTTGAGTGACGGGCATCCATAAATGTCCGATGGGGATGGGTCAGAATGTTTGAGATGATCCACATATCCCGACAAATGTACATAAGGCAGGTAAGCTACCTTTTCTCTTTTGAGATCTATAACCCAATTTTCATATTTTTTCCTGTTTGCTACTTCTTATAAGATTTATTACCTTTTCATTGTATTTCCTGGTCGACAGTGATATCATTTTCTTGCTTGAATTCAAGGAATCCGTGGAGAAATGTTCGTGGAAGTTAATGTGTGCTTTGGAGAAATGTTTTCGTTCATCACGACAGTAATGTAAATAGATCCAAAGGCCTTCTGAGTGCACCATTTGTCGGGTAAGATCCTTCATCATTCAGAATCCATGTTCATTTGCTTTGAATCCGGATGCCTAAAAGTTCAAGGCAAATAATAGATTAATGTTTGTAGAGTTAGTAATGCCATCTGCCATTTACCAGGACTTTTGAGTCAAGCAGATGATCGAGATGGCAGGCATGATGGAGAATGTCTTTCGACATAATCGGCTGCACTGTGAAATGATCCTCTATGTAATGGATATGCTCTAATTAATGCATAAACAGAGAGAACATAGGAAGCGTCTTCATAAGTTTTCTGAGGAAGCTTTCCTTTATCCTATATGCCATTTGAAAACTGTCCGGCATCCATTTTGACATGTGAACAGCACATCAGTTGAATTCAATATAGAACTTGATCAAAGCCTCTGTGGTTGATGACCGTAAGATGCCTATCAGTTGGATTGAAAGAGTTGAAAATTGGAAATTAACGTTTAGTTTGACAACACTGATCAGTAAACGTTGGGTATCATTTGTGAAATCTATTCGGCGTATGGCTGCAAAACTTTCTTGGGTAACTAAAGACTCAGAGGTTCTTACTTTGGGAAGCTGCTGTTGTAGTTTGCTTGGAATTGAAGTTTTGCGAGGTTGAATCTTATTGCAGTAGATTTTGCTGTTAGATTGATAGAGGTTGCTGTTCGATACCAAATCTGAAAAAGCTTCTGGTGTGCATTTGACATTGCGCTCCATTTGGGATGTTGAAGCTCAATTGTAGCAAAGGATCAGCTGTCTGGATTCATGAACACCCAATTACGGAACCCAATTGACCACTCATTTCTCAAAGAACGAATGGGAATTAATTAATTTGTTGGGTCCCTTATCGCCAGTCTTTATGTGCTCATATTGCTTATTATCTCAGTTGCACATTGATTAATTTGGCTTGGTGCACTTACCGTCCTAGACTTTTCTTCACCCGTCTTGATTCCATGAATTGCTCTTGTTTACTTCTCTTTTCTCCTTGAAATGTTACCTGTCGAAATTCTGTCACAGACTTGCATTAAATCTAAAAATGGATTCGAAGCGTCCAAACAAGGCACAGAGATTACATTCCATTTGTGCTTCAAGAGAGGCCACAACTCAAGATATTGTCCATTGAATCAAGAGAAAAGGTTAAGGTTCATTCATTACGTGTTTCTAGTCTCTGATTGTGTCAATTGTTTTTTTTTACTGAGTATATTTCCTCAAGCGAACAGGATGAAGAGATAGTCGGACAGAGAGAATCGAACCAACTTGTCACAGAGATGCATCATAACAATGCCACCACTCAGGTACTTTTAACCTTATTGTTGAGAAATAGAGTATGCACTTGAATGGTTACAAGGACATTTTAACTTGAGCATTGTTTGGTTCTTAATAGCCTGGATGGGCAGGCAGTGGAGTCATTTCTCTACTAAGAGATATCAACAATGTTGTGCTCAATGCTAAGCAGGTAGAGTGCGCATCTCTCATGTTTATCAGCTTTATGGTAGTGACTAGTGAGTGAGTCGTTATGTAAAAGTCTGACATTTGATTTGACAGTATGCATTTTTTTTGGGTCCATCACCAAAAGGAAGGCAGTATGGGATAGAAGCAAGAGAAACGGAAGCAGCCGGGGAGCGTTTGAAGGACATTGGAAGTGTTGGATCAACAAGATCTCCAAGGAGGAGGAAAATCGAACAGAAGTAGCTGTTTAAAGAGTTGGAAGTCTGATATGTGATAGTAACTTCTGTTGGTACGATACTCTTCAATTTAACATCAAGAGATGGAGTCTTTTTTTAAAAAAAAAAATTTCTGCAAGTGTTTAATGATGTGGGAACGATAGTATTAGGACCGTAAGCATTCTGTGCCAGCAGTTTTTCCTTTTCGTGCTCGGGAGTGGGTCTGATATTTGAAAAGAAGTGCAGTTGGCCTTATTTTTGCCTAACATGTTGGTGTCATATAGACTATGCAGCCGCGGAACATTGCTCTCATCCGAATGAAGACTTGTTTGGCCGAAAATGTAGTCGAACGAAAGATCTTTCACCAATGTTTTGACTTCCATTTTTTAAGGATTGATTTGGGTTCTGTGGCGACTCGTGCAAGAATTTTGTTATGGATGACTATGCTGTAAACCAAACCAAACCGAATAATGAATGATGAATAATTGCTTCAAAGATTTAAGAGAGTAAATTGCTGAGTAAATTGGGTTGAGTTATCGATTGACCCCTGCGAATTGGAGTTCTTTCGATTATTTATAGTCGAATACAAGAAGTAACTAATACTGACGGTTATTCCCTAATCGTCAGGGCATGATCTGAGGGAAATTTTCCCAATTAGGATTTTTTTTAAAATAATTACCAAAATAGTATATAAAAAAAGTATACACGAAATTGGGTATTGCGTGGGGCCCAATCAACGGCCCGATTGCAAGTTGGGGCCAATTTTATTATTATAATTATTTATCTTTAATTTTTTAAAATAATTACATAAATATAAATTATTTATCTTAATAATTTTTTAATTAATGATTGATTATTATCTTATAAAAAATAAGCTTGAAAAGATAAATAATTATAAATAAAAAAACGCATCGAAAGATTAAAACCGCAGTAATGGATAGATGAACAACCGCAGCAAAATAGTTAAAAATTATAGCGAAAGATTAAAAACTGCAGCAAAAGATTGGAAACAAGTAAGAAAAAGGAGAAAAAACTTTGAAATGACATATCTCATCGCTCGGGCGTCCGTTTGAGACCTTTTTTTTTTTTTTCGTGAAAATTTTCGAGACGGATCCATTGGCAAACAACCATAAGCGGTTTGGTCGGGCTTTTTTTTTTTTTTTTCCCAAAAAACGTCGTTTTCCTTATCAATTTTGCATTTTCTCCCTTTGATGCCACTTCTCGACACACATTAAAAGACAGAATAGTAATTTGGACATGAAAAACTCCCCAGATCATTTCTCTCTACAAAAGATGTGGTATAATGAATCCGACATAGAAAGATCGAAGGAAGAAATAGGGAAAGGACGGTTCATTTGAAATCGAGAAGTGGTATCGGAGGAAGAAAATGCAAAATTGACAAGGAAAACGACATTTTTTGGGGAAAAGTCCTAGCTAAACTGCCTACGGCTATTTGCCAATGGATCCGTCTAAAAAAATTAAGCGAAATCAAAATCAAATTAGTCCCAAACGGGCGCTTGAGTGATGAGATATGCCCTTTTAAAGTTTTTTCCCTTTTTTTTTTACTCGTTTCGAATCTTTTGTTGCAGATTTTAATCTTTCACTTTAGTTTTTAACTATTTTTCTGCGATTCTTCATCTATCTATTACTGCGGTTTTGACCTTTCGATGCGGTTTTTTATTTCTAATTATTTATCTTTTGAAGCTTATTTTTTTATAAGATAATTATCAATCATTAATTAAAAAATTATTAAGATAAATAATTTGTATTTATGTAATTATAAAAAAATTCAAAAGATAAATAATTATAAATAAAATAAATATTATAACAAAATTGGTCCCAACCCCGCCCGGCGGCCCAATTACCGATTTGGGGGGCTCAGCACCCAGCTCGGCAATTAGGCCGTCGAGCGGGGCCCAATAGCACCAATTGGGTGTCGCTTGGCATATACTATTTTGGTAATTATTATTTTTTTAAATCCTAATTTGGAAAATTGCCCATGATATGATAACCGATCGGATCCGAATCCCCTGCCTGGGCGAAATCCGAGCAGGGGTACCCCGTCCCATCGTGGCCATCCGTTCAATCACGAACGTCAATGATTACATCAAATTGTGGCCGGCATTTTTTTTTTTGCATCACTTTTTGCATCCAATCAATCATGTACAGCCGTCCATTCAATCAACAGACGGCTGTGATTGACGGGGACACCCCCTGCCCCCTTTGCGGCAAGGCAGGGGATCCGCGCCTAACTGATCGGTCTTATCCATCATTTGGTTCTGCCTCTACGTGTTTCTCATGCCGATGTCATAACCTTCCTTTGATTCTTCTCTGTCTCATCGATTAGTCGCCATCGGTAACAGCTACCCAACTAGCTTGCCGATTTCACCAGCTCCTTTACAATTACAGCAAAGACGAGCTCCGTAGCACAAGCGATCCATTGCTCCCCTTCGAGATTCCTCATATTTGAAGTGCCGAAGCAAGGCAAAATTCTCCGACTCGAGCAACCCCACCTTCAATTTGGTCGAATTTGACGTCTTCACCTAGGCGGGGCTAGACCTCAACCCATGAAACCATCTTTGTCCTTGAGGCTCAGTTCGTGTGAGAAGTTCGAAGTGTGGCTTGATGAAGAAGATGAAAAGTTGATGTCAAGGAAGAGGTTTATTTGAAGCCCAAATATTTTTTTTCCTCTTTTCTAATGTAGAACAAAAGTATATGTGTGCCTATATATATAAGGACACAAATGATTCCTAAATTTTGATCGATTGTGCAATGCGGTCCCTAAATTTTTAATTTGACCAACGTGGTTCCTGAACTTTTAATTTGTTCAATGTGGTCTCCCAATTTTTGAGACGTGTTCGACTTAGTACCTGAACTATAAGAGAATGTCCGGATATCATCCTTGAACTTGAATTAACGAAAGGATTGCATTGAACATCTTCCTATATAGTTCAAGGACTAAGTTGAACATTTTTCAGAAGTTTAGGGACCATATTAGTCAAATTAAAAATTCAGAGACCATGTAGCATTTCTGGCTAAAGTTCACCGATCATACTGGTCAACTTAGAAGTTCAAGGATCAAATTACATATTGGATCAAAGTTCAGAAACTATTTATGCCATTATTCCATGTATATTTAATAGCCGAAGCTCACGAAAGCAAAGACGTAGGGCCAGCAAAATAGTACAAGGTTACTATTTAAGATGATTGGGTGTAGGGGTGTGCATGATCCGGGCCGGTCTGGTCCCGGCATGGAACCGGGGACCGAACCAGTAGTCCGATCCCCCTATTTTTCGGACCACGGACCAGACCAGGACCGGCGGTCCGGGCCGGTCCCGGCCCAGTAGGACCGCTAATTCTAACTGCTTATGGAAATTACATGTTTCTTCGGTGGAGTTTTTATGTAACAGCAGGAATGCTAGAATTTTTGCTATCCTTGTTAACTCATGGCTAATCTCAACTGGAAGGAAATATTTCAAAATGATAGAACTGATATAAACTTTTTATTTGAGCTCCAAAATCGGTTTAATTTTCTCCATGATGATTTTATATACTTTAATAGGAGCTATGGGAATGTCACTAGTAAATGTGTGTGTACTGGATGGTTGAGAGTTTTTTCATTTTAAAAGCCACATTGACCAGACTTTAGTATGTCAACCATCATTTGTTTCCTACTGCGTCTCCTTTTATGTCTCTTGTGTTTGTTAGATTTCCTTTTGTTCCATTCTCAAGAAGTATGTCCAATTAGTGTTTCATTACTTTATTTTTTTAAACAAAAATCATTAGGTTAACTAGATTAGTTTTTTTTTTTTTTTTTAAAAAAACATTGTCGGTCTGGTCCCAAACCATAGAACCCAAGGACCGGACCGCCTAGTCACCGGTCCCGTTTATTGGGATTGGGGACTGGACCGTCAACCTCAAGGACCAGACCAATCCGCCCGGGCCGGGCCGGTCCGGTCCAGTTTGTACACCCCTAATTGGGTGAGACCGTGAGAGCAGCTTTCACTATGAAAACAATACCTTTCGCGGTAAAAAGGGATTTTTTTAAAAAAGAAGAAGAAGAAGAAGGAAAAGCAGAAGAACAACGTGTGAGCCAAAACTGGGGCAACTTGATGTCTGCGGTCGTATCCGAGTAGGTTTCTATTCCAATAATTATTCGAAAACCAAAATGATTTACATAATTTCAAATAACTATAATGCAAAGGTGCTTTTTCAATAGCAAGCTTTCATTGTTTAAGCTGTGATAAAGTTCGAGATGAGGCATCATCGTACGTGGGTGAACTTAGATAAATGGCATAAAAAAACATAAGATAGGATACAAGATGACCTCGTTATTACGCGAAAAGAGACAAAAGTAATACGCACATTTAAAATTGAGAAAGATGTAGTTATAATAAAAGCTAATGTTTCTTATGTTCTGGCTTCCCATTACATGGATTATTTTTTACCTTGTTAATTAGTCAGGCTTTAGTATTTGGCTAGAAAATCGCCATAAGTAAGAAGAATGTCACTGCTTACGTGCTTTCTAAATTGAGATGAAAAAGAAAATTAAAAGTATTAACGCATAATTTTAGACGGTCGGCCACCTGTTAGTTTCAGTTTTCGCTGTGTAGAAATGGATATTATCTTACCTATATTTTTCCAAATTGAAGGGAAAAAAAAAAATCAACCCACTATCCTCAACATGGTCTCATCATTGGATCACCGGGACTATAAACAAGTACATGCTAAGACGGTAAGACCTATGGAATAGGCCCGCAACCTAAATAGCACGGACACGGACACCGACTTGGAGACACGATACGACACGATACGCCGACACGTCATTTCTCAAAAATAGAAAAATCCGCCACGTCGGGGACACGCTATATATTAAATATATAATATCATATATACACATAATAAATTATTATTTTTAGGATTATTTCAATCAAATTAATTTGATTCAAATTCATAAATAAATAGAAAGTTTAAAAAAAGCCTTAGAATTGATTTCACATCGATGATGATTAAGAGAGACAAAAACAAAATAACTTGAGAAGATTCGAGAATCCCATATTGGTGGTGAGTGAGAGGATAAATATGAAGTCACTTTAGAAAGCCATGAATGAGACCTAGAGACTTATAATGTGAAGAAAGGAGTCCCACATTTAATGTCTAGTGAGAATAACAAGTATATTGACTCTTTAAATTGTTAAGAATGAGATATGAAGAATTATTTCTAATGTCTATTTGGTTAATGATGAAATGAAAATATATATTTTTTAGTGAAAAAACTTTCAAAATGCTCGACATGCGTGTCGCACAAGTGTCTGACGTGTTGACCAGGTGTCGAAAATCAACACGCATTGACCATACGTGCCGAACATAGGTGTTGGCCGCATTGACCAAGTGACGAAATGCCGACAAGCGGTCAACGCGACCGACACGGGTGTCGGGAGATGTCGGACAGGTGTCGGTGTCGGACACGGTGTCCGACACGACACTCTTACCTAGGAGGAGTGTCGGTGCTACATAGCCTGCAACATATTAAGGCAAGTACATTGGATCACGGACTAAAATTGTGCTCCAGATTTAAAAAATGGTCGGCCAGCTAAGTTTGTGTTAGTTTTGCAATCGATAATCGGAAAAAAGATCGCATACTGGGATATATATTAGCCTAAAATCGTCCACAAACGCATGGATGAAAGCCGAGTTATCATCTGATGCAGCAAAAAACAGGCAGAGGCAAGACCTGTAGTAAAAGTCACGACACAGGGAGGCCAACTGACTCATCTCCTTGTCTGGCTCTTCATTCAACTAGATAGGGTTGGACTTCCATTCCACTTTGGTATGCTTGTAAGATGAGGCTGTTTTGTGATAAGCAACGTGTAATCACAATTGAGGCTGTATTGAGTTGAGGACCATCTTACAGTCTGAACTGCCCTAACGCTGATACCAGCACTTTGTCGAGTTAATTTATAAGCAGTCTAAAAGGGGAGAACTCAGTTCGCTACTTGTGCTATGAAGATGACGAACAGCATAAGGAGCTTAATACATAATCTGAAAGCCACCTCTCAGATGCAGGAATTGCTCCAGAAGTAAAAAGAGGGCATAGGCTTCAGAGAGGCACTGATTATGTACAAGTCAGAAGATAAAAGTATCACATGATGATTGCTCATTCTGCTGTCCAAAGCCATAGATGATGACTAAGCATAGCTATGGAGAATAGACTCCAGGAGCATCAACAGGATTCCTACCAAAACCAATCCAGTTTGGTCAATCTCTCTTCATTTCCTTTTTCCTTTCTTATTTGATGGTTGGGGGTGGGGTGACCGTACAGAGAATGAATGGAAGCGGAAGATTCTATACAATGCTCTCGCAAAATAAACACGACGAGCAGCACTAATGAGGCATACGCTTGCTGCTGGTGTAAAGACTACTGGAATCACCAAGGTATTGCAAAAATATCGACACTTATATGTGACAACCAAATATTCCTCTATTAATTCCCTCTCCGCAAACTTTCTTTCCTTCAAAAACACCTCTGCATGGTGAAAGGTGCACCAACATCAACAAATCTCGGACCAGCTCCCGCTTCAGAGAAACATTTTCATGACATCTGCACATTCTTTGGGATCAAATTGAAAATTATACCACTTCTGTTCGCTGATAATCACTGATAATCTTCATAAAACCTACCCGTCATCCTTCCTATCCTCCAAAGGCGCTTTCATCGCTTCGGCAGTAATGGAAGCAACCACAGCCCTGTGAAGTCTTGGCGCGAGTGGTTGGGCTCTGCCAAGCCTCATTTCTTTCCTGTGCATATCACCTACTCGATGAAATGCCCGTGTTTGCCCATGAGATTTTGGTCCATTTTCTAAGCTTGTCGCGTGCTCACCTTGCTTGTTTTAGTTCCTGGTTTGGTCCCTTGGTTGTTAGTGTTCTGGTTGTGGCCGTTTTTGGACGATCGGCCAAACCATGTCCCTAGGCAAGTCAACGCAGAGTTAGAGAAGGCAGTCGGCATCTCGGTTGAGCCTCCGGCTGGCAATGATTGGTCCCTCCGCCGTCGTGATTGGAATTGGGGGAGTTTGTGCCTAGATTGATGGCAATACTTCTAAACATATGGACCCTATAAGCGGGGGAAGGTAGGTCGCAGCAACAATGAAGTTTAGATTCTTGACTTTAATGTCAAGCCAAAGTGAAGGTTGTTGAAATATGTTCGAGTTTGCGTCCATGAATGGACCTGACCCGAGAAGAATTATAGTAAAGCACAGAGTTGATTTTTCAAATGCGCAAACGACCAAGTGCAGGATTTTAATGTTGGTAACTTATTGTCACGCCCCGATCCTCGAGTACGCGCCATCCCCACCAAATCGCCTCAGGTCAAAAGAGATAACGTCCCAGGCACGTTATCGACCCATTTATTTTATCTTTGATTACACATGCGGAAACGTGCAACTCCCAAATAACAAATCAAATAGCAGGGATAATTAAACAGCCAGTCACACCAATCAAAGCACAACAGCCCACAAGTCAACCTTTTTATTTAACTATCTTGTTTAGAATACAGTCGCAAGTCATTCTTCGGCTCCTGGTCTACAACTCTCATTCTATCAGGTTCAGTCTAACACGGCCTCCGAGACTACTCCAAAGAGTCACGCCTCAGCATCCACTAGGCTCTGTCACTTGGGACCTGAAAATGTTATCTCATGACGGGGTGATAAATAAATCTCAGTGAAGTCAACGCCTAAGCTCGGGTAGGACGTTGATTCACCCAAGATATCCTATCACACAGACATGGCACAACAACTAGTACAGATATCCAACACATGCAATTTACCCGCCAGGAAGCCACACATAATGCGATGCAGACACCACATGACAGTCAAATAGCCCAATCAAGGCAAGCATCACATCAATATGACATGGCAGTCAAACAGCCCAATCAAGACAATCATCACATCAAACTGACATACATGACGTCACAAGTAGTCCATTTATTATGAGATAGGGCATGGCAGTCCGAGAATTTGGGCATGGCAGCCCGGCACACTAGTCAGTTGGTGCCTAGTACACTAGTCAGTTGGTACTCTTCTGGCGGCGCCAGGCAGCGTCCCTTACTTCCGGCGACTGCTTCCAGTAGTCCGTGTGGTTCCGATCATCACGGCACGGAACTACCAGGAATCCCTTACAGGGCTTCGGTCAGTCACAAGCTGCGACCGGCATCCATCAAACCGACGTCATAGAATGATGTGCTTCTAACAAGTCGTATTTTTCCGATCGTCACGGTACAATCTTGTCAGGAATCTCAGCGTCCAATCATATGACCACACATGACATTCGGCAATCAATCCATTTTATCATCTTTGATTATGTCGGATGCTCATACAAACATGTTCAAAGACTCGGCCTCAGGCCTTTTTCATGCTAAATCGTGCAGTTTGAGCTCACACAGGTCATATGAATGCACAAATTCATAACTAGGCTTGCACCCGACACGGACGATGAAACAGTCAGAAATTCAATCACGTCACATTACAATCCATCAATTGCAATCACTCAAGTAATCAAGGCACGATCGATTATCCAATTCAATTAATCAAACGACATTGATTAATCCCAATTTCATCAAATTATGTATCGATTCTGAACTATCGCTTGCTCGCGGTCAAACAATGCCAATCCATGCCCAATCAGTCAATCAATCAATTCTAACCACCAACTAGCCACAGACAACCTAGCTAAATCAACTAACTTATTTAATCGCGGCCATTTACCCTAAACTCGGTTTCTATCTAAACCGACCACGATTATTCTAACTAATTGCCCCAATTGACTAATTAACTAATCCTAGGCGCAATTAGCGTCCTAACCAAGGTTTAGGGGTTAACTCACAATTTGATCTAGCTCGGGCAGTCACGACACTGACGGCGACTACAAACGGCGATGGCGACCGTGACGGCGACGGCGACGGCGACGATACTCGAAGATTCCTTGGCACGAACTCGGGAATCGACCGGATCATGGGCACAAAATCTCGGCGTGCGGGCCAGCTCTCTCGGCCACTTAGCCCACGAACCTGGCACATGGCTTAGGACTACTGGCACATCGGCCCGGACAATGGGCCAACTCGCTCGGCCAACGGCCCAGAACACGGGCCCGCGAAACAGGCCAACGGCCCAGCACATGGGCCCGCGAAACAGGCCACGGCCCAGGCAAATAGGGCCCACGGCCGCGCGAACAAGACACCAGCAGGGACTTCGGCTGGGGCTTCTTCGTTGCATTGAGGGTATTCGCAGGGCTGACCTCGAAGCTAGGACAGTAGGCGACGAGGTGGAGGGGCCGGCCCGAGGATGTATCGGCTGTGGGGAACCCGAGAGAGAGAGAGAGAGAGAGAGAGAGAGAGAGAGAGAGAGAGAGAGAGAGAGAGAGAGAGAGAGTAAGAGGGGTGGGTGGAGTTGGGCTGAGGGCGTCGGGGTCCTAGGGTCGACGACGACGTTGGCGACGACGGAGTCAGAAGGGGACGACCGACGGAGGGACAAGGGTTGGGGACCGAGAGAAATGGAAAGGTCTCGAGCTAAAACGTGGCTCGTTCGTGTGGTAGCTTGTCCATGAGTCGAGCGATGGCCGGGTGGAAGGCAGCTCGACGACGGCGAGGCGGAGCGATGGTGGTCGGCCGGGGTTGACACAGAACAAATAAGGGAAAGAGAGACGCGGGGTCGGGGTTGGCGTCACACCAACCAAAGGAGAGATATGACGACGCCGGGGCTCCCAATTTCGGTGAAGCGGCAGCGAGGAGCGGGACGGAGCGGCGGAGGACTAGGGTGTCCGATGGAAGGGTGGTGCACGGCCAAACAAGGGCAAGAAGAAGAAGAATGGAGGAAGAAGACGATGAACAGTGGTTTGGGAGGGGGAGTCTCGTACGAACCGAAGGAGAGGGAGGGAGTCAGCGGAAAAGAGGGAAGGGAGGGAGAGAAGAGCACGTGGGAGAGAGAAGAGGGAGTGGGTGGGTGATGTTGACTAATTGGTGGGTGATTGACAAGGTGGGGCCCACCAAATTTTGAAAATCTTTGGCTCAAAGTGAATTATTGAGGGGCAAGAATGTAATTCAATAATTCAGGACTAGACGAATTTTTGGCTCGATAGGATTAGGCTCGGGCGCAAGGGTTTCGAACCTAATTTGCGGCAACTAAGATTTTCGAAACCTAATATAATCTAATCGGCTTCGGAAATCGTCCAAATAATCGTCACTTAAGTCCTTATGATACAAAATCTAATATCTACTGAAATTCAATTTTCAATCCTTTTATTGAATTCAGGAACTTTACAGACAGTGAATTTTCAGGGCGTCACAACTCTCCCCACCTTAGGAAATTTCGTCCTCGAAATTCTAGTATCATTACAGCCCTCTAAATAAATAAGGCTGGCTATTCCTCATAACTTCATCATTCTTTCAAGTAGCTCCTTCAGTCCCACGGTGTGGCTAAATTATCCTAACCAATAGAAACGTCTTGCTCCAGAGCAATTGCTCTTTTCTATCCACAATCCTAACTAGTCACTCTAGTATTTCGAATGGTTCAACGCACCACGACTCAACTTCCCAAATCATGCCGAAACAAGGTGTCCCTCCCATAGGTGACACCTTCAAGAAAATATGGTCACCTACCTGAAACTCCAAATGTCTACGTTTCCTATCGGCGTAACTCTTCTGATTGTTCTGAGCTATTTTCAATCTATCTCTAATGACCTTGATAGCTACGATTGACTATTTGACCAAATTAGGACCGGTGATCTTCCTTTCACCAACATCGTCCAAACTCACTATCGTTCTGCACGCCCTACGGATTATGTCCTCGAAATTACACCACGGTAACTCTCCAAAAGGATAAGGAGATTGACAATTCCAAACATCCTCATTGCTCGTCGACTTTACTCATTCATAGCAATCACTATTTCATGTCGGTGTACTAAAATCCCAACGTGACTATCGAAACCCAAGTCAGACTCAGACTTACGATCTTCGATTACCAACCTGACACGATACTGTATCCGTAATCCGTTTAAGTAGGTTAAATCATGCAACTCCAAAGATTCAACCTAATTTGTGGCCATATAAACTTACTATCCAATCCAGCTGTTGATTGACATAGTAATCGCGGAAATTATCCATTCCCACGAAACGATCGACCATTTCTTGGCTTCCAATGAGCAGGGTTTATCATTGCTCTTCCTCTTGTTCCAAAGATGCCAATCACGATACACTAATGGCAATTTTGGCATTCTATTAAAATGGATGGGGTCAACTAAAGCTCTATCTCTTCATTATCGCTCCAAGCTTTGGAATCGCCATTTGTCAACCATTGAAACATCTCTGAAGTCACTAAATTTAGGTGCCAAATCAAACTAAGGGTCACACTATCCATTCTGTCGAACAGGGTCAGTTCACGAGCGATTGGCGAGTCGAGGACCACCTCAAATATCCCGATCTGGGGTTGGAATCACCCGTTCCTAGACCGATGGAGCACTTGAACACTATCGAGATCACCTCTCATGACCAATTCAAATTGATGCAGGATTGGTTCAGCTCGACCCGTATTCTTCCAACAACACGTCACGCGGCTCAGGGTGATCAGCCCGTTGACTAGTGCGCGGTTGGTACGGGGTTCTAGTACAAGTCATCCCTCACTGAGTCCATGGCCATCCTGATTGTCGATCATTGCCAGCTCGCAAATCATGGCACGAATCAATCCCTGGTGCACGTCAGGGTAATTCAGTGGTCGACTTACAACTGAGCAAGATCAGTCCCAATCGATCCATGCTTTATTTCAGACCGCCACACAGTCGAACCTCAATCCGCACAGTCGACTGGCAAGTCAGGCCATAGTCCGTGTCGAAGGAGACTTCTAAACTTTCAGTGGCCTCATCAATCCTTGATTGTTGTTCTTGAATCGCTTGAGTCCCACACTTGGTTCTAAGTCTTGAGCGTCGTATTCATGCTTAGTGAAATCTCTTCACATTACCATAAACATGAGCAGACTTCATCAATCTGATTACTGTCTTACTATCTTTCAAATTAAGTCAATTCACCCTTAGTTCCTTACAATTTCATCACACGTCCATGGTGATATGCTCACGTCCTTTACTCCAGGGTCCTCGATGACATCAGCCATTTACTAGGCTTGTAGTGCTACCGTTTGACTTATTCATGACTGAACTCTTCACCATTGTTCGGTCGTACTAGCCCTCTTATCAATTCCTTAGCAACCTCGCCTCAAGTCTTGGTGCCCTTCTCATGCTATCCGGACTAATACTGTAGTTACTGCAATGGGCTCTGGTAGGCTTTCTGCTTAATCCAAAAACAAGACCTTTACTGTCGTTACTCCAAGAGACTGTATGGCAATAACCACGCTTCCGACGTGCACTCTGGTAACCAGACTTCCTTAATGTCACATCTCGTAATCTTAATCTGATTCGGGTTCTCACCAATCTCAATAACTTATACCATCATATAGCGATCCCAACTTTGTCATCCACCCTTAACCTATCATTAAGAACTTCCTTGTTCGTTTCCTCAAGCCTTTATTCCATGTATTGCCTTAAGTTCTCTGATCATGGTTCTCAGACGACATACACTCCACCGTGATCTTAATGAGTCGCTGGTCAGCTAGCTGATATGGATTTCCAATCATCCTTACACCTCTCTAGTCACCTAGCATAAGACCTTTTCGACTTCCATTCAAAGGCACCACAACCTCTTATCAATACCACCAAACTTAGAAGCATTGTTTATATGGTGACTTCTCGAATAACTCGTAATCTTTCGTCGGCTACCCCAAATACAAGATTACCCACTTTCAAGAATGTTTCTCACTTTGAGTTTTCTGAATCCATAGCGACTGTTACATCTTAGAGATCGATTTCCTAGGATCGATCAACCATCACAAGTTAGATCGCGATCCAAACTATTCTCACGTACATTCAATCACAATGACTGTTAGTCCAAACGTTCGTCATTCGCCAGCCTATGGTTCCATTCTCACCAATCAAGGTTGTCCATAAATTCAACAACTTAATGACAAATGTGTCACACAACTTTAGATCTGTAATCCACAATTATTAAACATCTCTTCCCATATCATTTTCATGAGTCCGTCATAACAGTGCGACCATTTTGCCAATTTTGACTCATCGTCCTTCATAGGCAAACTGTGTCCATGACTTAATTACTATAGAGGACTTTCCCACGGAACGTTATAATAGTCCGTCAATAGTAAGAAACTTCAAACTCCCGTCACTATCGACAACTTGCCAAATCCATGACTATGTCGGTCTTGACCAAGTCCACTGAATGCTCTTCGTCAGTAACCACAAGAATAGGTGAGTTGAACGAGTTAACCAAAACTCGCATCTACAAAGCCGGGCAACAACTTGTGCTTTCTCAAGGCTCTCATCAAAATCATTAATTGCTGATATCGTGCCCTTATATCAATCTTCGAGGATTTCAAAACCCTTACGGCTAGTCGACAAGTCATTTACACCTGACATCGGGTATTTATTCCAGGTCACCACTTGGTAAACTGTCTGTGATCAAGGCACGACCTCAATGACTCATCTTTTCCTCTTAACTATTAACATAGGAACTCTTCAAGGCGATGCACTGGGGTGGACGAACCCTTTCTTCCAAAGACTACTGCATCCGGACCTTGAGATCCTTCAGTTCCGACCACACCAGTCTAGATGGTGCCTTATAGATCGACTCCATCTCAAGGGCCATCGCTACCATGGATTCTACTTTCCTTTCCGGCAATACTTTGGCTACTCTTATGGAAGAGGCATCTGAAAATCTATACACAACAGCGATACCTTCCATTCCAGGTTTCCCAACACAAGTATCAACCACATACATCAAGTAGCCTTGAAAACCACTTACCAATAGACGAGTCACCTCAAGGAAAGAAAATAATAAGGTCGAGCTTCCCCATCAATCATCACTAAGCTTACAACTAACCCCATCCAGCGGGTTAACTCGATCATCTAGTATCAACCATTTATTGTAACTCCAAAGAAACCCATATCTATCATAACACCATAGCCAATAACGTTATCGTATTCGAATCCATCATCCTTCCATGACTCTTGGCAATCGACTTACGACCAAGGTACCTTACAACAGTCATTCTTTGGCGTAATAGAGCTCACAAAGACCATTCTCTATGGTTCCAAACTCAACCCAACCAGTTTCACAAACCACATTCTTGACAGATACTATACGGAGTCCTGCTCACCCCAAAGAAAAACAACAAGGGTTCAAGCATACAGCCTTAAAACTTAAGCAACAATCACATACACGAGGTTTTCAGTCCTACTAACTGTTGACACCTGATTTTTGACCATCTATTATTGTGATTTTTATTCTTTAAAATTAATTAAAAATATCAAAAAAAGTCATAAAATTACAAAATCAACTTTGGAAGCCTTGGCCTATCCTCGGGGACCAATTTTGAACAAAAAATATTTTTTGGTATTTTATAATATTTTTCGAATTTATTTAATTATAAAAATACCCAAAAAATCATAAAAATACCATTCGTGGTCAGAAAAATATAAAAAAAATATTCAATAATTTTATTTTAATTTCCTCTTCAAGTTTGTCACTTTAAATCTCAAAAATTAGGTTCGGGTCACTATGTCCCTTCACAAACATAAACCCGAACCGAGCTTGAAAAATCCTTTTCGAGTCTTTCAATTTTCAATTTCCACTTTTCATAAGCTATGACATTGGGTTCTAAAGTCTTGAAGTGTAATTAGGTCAGTTGGCCCTCCAATTTGATCAATTTTAAACAAAAGGGCTTAATTGCATAAAAATCTTTCAATTTAGTCCCCGGTTTCACAATTTTTGAAATTAAATTTCACACGGGCATACCCATTCAAATTAAACACCTCTACCCTATATTTTTCATCATGTTGAATCCATTGGTGGCCCCAATTTGGGATAATTCGATCATTTGGACCTTCGATTAAGCGAAATTAATTTTCGGATCCTAAGGGCAATTTGGGGTTTTCACTAAATTTCAATCAATTGATTCACGAAAATACCCCTATTTGATAGAAAACATGTCAAGGAGTCCGATTTTGCCATCAATTTCATGAAAATAGGTCAATTTGGGGGCCAATTTGATCGAATTGGCCGAACCGGGCCGGTCGGGTCAGACCCGACCCGACCCGGTCCGACCGGGTCTGCAACAAAGTTGCAGACCCACCGCGCCGAACGTGCCAAGAAACAGGGGAGGTGGAGCCGAAGGATTTTTCTAAGAAAAAGGGGCGACCAATGTGGGAGACAGCGGCAAGTGGATATTGGGCATCATTTTGAGGAGAATGGGCAGAAAATGGTGGTCGGCCATGGGCAAAAGGAGGCCGGGAGAGAGAGAGAAAAAGGGGTTCGGCCGGGAGAGGGGGAGGGATTTTCAGAGAAGTTTGGGCGAAGACCAACGAAAAATCGAGCTTCCCCGGACCTTCAGCAACCCTCATTGATCATCATCAAGGCATTCTTGGTCATCGGTGGACCGACGACAGGTCGGTATTCTCTCCCAACCTCCATTTATTGCGTGCCTATAACGTGTTTGACGAAATGCCTGAATGAAGACTTGATATTTTGGCTCTCGGCCGAGCCATCCCCGAGCTCTATTTGTGCGAAACTCGCCTTTAAGCTTCATTAGAACTTGTTATAACCCCGACTTCCCTTTACTTGTGCATTAAAATTTGGCGAAAACGAGCCCGGAGCTTCGCCGGCCGCGGATTGGATCGGGAGCTCGACGGGGAGGTTCACGGCGGTCGCCGACCCCAACGAGATCTTCAGGTAAGCTTTCTAACCTTCATGGATGCTCCCTGATTGATCAGAACGAAGATTCGAACACAAAAAATTTTCTGCAATTGCTTGCCGGCGCCGGGACGGGGAAGCTCCGGTTCGTCGCCATTAGGACGTGCTTCGTGCCATGTTTCCATTGTATGTTGATCTAGGCATGATAGAGATCGTTTTTGTGTCGAAATCCCGCTTCGATCCCGACGTTTTTACGTCGGAATCGAAGCTCCGGCGAGAATCGCCGGCGCCGGTCGTCTTCTCCGGCGGACTGAGACTCGGTCAACGAGTCAACTGCTGACGTGGCATGCCACGTCGGCAGCCACGTCAGCCAGGGCGGGGGCCGCGGCGAATAAGCAAAATCAACGGTCCCGATCGTGACACGTGTCACGATCTCAGAATTTTGGGAAATTAAATAAATGATTTTCGAATAATCGATCCGGCGGCCGAGATTGTGCCAAGTGGGACGCTGTGGAACGTCCGATCTAATGTTAGATCGGACGTGCCGAAGGTGGCCACGTGGCACACTGTGGACCGATCGATCTGTCGGTTTTCTAAAAAAGAAAAAGAAATTAATTTTTGATCCGACGGCTATTTTTGAGCCACGTGGCTCTCTGTGGGTCTCCCGATCAGGCGAGGGATCGGACGTACGAGAATAGGCCACGTGGCACGACGAGAACCGCCCGATCCGGGGAATTTTCGAATAATTAAAGAAAATGAATAAAAAAATCAAAAATTGATTAAAAAATAAAAAATGGTGAAACGGCGCCGTTTTGATTGTGAGGGAGGCGGACCGGGCCTGGGTCGTGGGTCCGATTCGTGGGCCGGGTCTGACTCGGCCCGTGAGTGATTTTAAATATTAAAAAAATTCAAAAATTCAATAAAAAAAAATAGAAAATCATAAAAAAATTCATAAAAAATTGAGAAAATTCAGAAAAATTCTAGAAAATTCCAGAAAATAGGAAATGGCCACATTCAACTGGTCACGACCTGTTTCGGGTCTTTTGACCCCCGATCTTTCCAAAAATGACGGTTTTGCCCTTCCGGCAAACCGTTTTCCAAAAAAGTTCTAAAAAAATCCAGGAAAATCCCAAAAAATAGGAAATGGCCACAGTCAATTGGCCAAGGCTCATCCCGGGTGTTTTGAACCCGATCATTCTTAAAAATGACGATTTCGCCCTTTGGGCGAATCGTCTCCCAAAAATTGACGATTTTGCCCTCCGGGCTAAATCGCCTCCAGATCTTCCCATTTTACCTCGGTCCTAAATCACGCCTTCCCTAAGCCCTTATGGCTATACTAGGAGGCCATGTGATGTGAATTGACGTGCATTGATGTGATTTATTTATGCACTTGATTGCGCTTTCATTTAAATTGATTGTGATTGATAGGAATAGTCTTCCAATCTGCATGAAACCCTGAATTAAACCTACCTCACCCGAACTTGCGCATGCATGAGCTCTTAACTAGGAACATCACTCGCGTTAGGTACCGAAAGGGCGTTGGTAATGACACCAGCGTAACCAAGTCCCCGAACCCAAAATCTCTGGTTCCGCAGAACTGATCGATCTCTCCCAATCGGTCAGTAAGGTTTCCGGTCTACCCTCCAAGAAAGACCGGCGGCGACTCCAAATGCATGCACAATTTGCACATGCCACCACGACCACACTGAAGGTCGAAAGCGATCGACTCTTATCGTCGAAGAATACTCCCGCTGCGATTTGGTATGGGCCTGGGAGGGCCCGCGCCGATCCAAGACCCGCGATCGGTAATCCATTAGCCGCGTCCGCCTCCGGACGGGTCGCGACACTAACTATCCCAATTTCCTTCGTCCTTATCACTCCAAGCCAATGAACGGATGGATCAGGTTGACCTTGCTCTGATACCACCTTGGGCGGGGATGTCATGCCCCGATCCTCGAGTACGCGCCATCCCTACCAAATCGCCTCAGGTCAAAAGAGATAACGTCCTAGGCACGTTATCGACCCATTTATTTTATCTTTGATTACACATGCGGAAACATGCAACTCCCAAATAACAAATCAAATAGCAGGGATAATTAAACAGCCAGTCACACCAATCAAAGCACGACAGCCCACAAGTCAACCTTTTTATTTAACTATCTTGTTTAGACAACAGTCGCAAGCCATTCTTCGGCTCTTGGTCTACAACTCTCATTCTATCAGTTTCAGTCTAACACGGCCTCCGAGACTACTCCAAAGAGTCACGCCTCAGCATCCACTAGGCTCTGTCACATGGGACCTGAAAATGTTATCTCATGACGGGGTGAGAAATAAATCTTAGTGAAGTCAACGCCTAAGCTCGGGTAGGACGTTGATTCACCCAAGATATCCTATCACACAGACATGGCACAACAACTAGTACATATATCCAACCACATGCAACTTACCCGCCAGGAAGCCACACATAATGCGATGCAGACACCACATGACAGTCAAATAGCCCAATCAAGGCAAGCATCACATCAATATGACATGGAAGTCAAACAGTCCAATCAAGGCAAGCATCACATCCAACTGACATACATGACGTCACACGTAGTCCATTTATTATGAGATAGGGCATGGCAGCCCAAGAATTTGGGCATGGCAGCCCGGCACACTAGTCAGTTGGTGCCTAGTACACTAGTCAGTTGGTACCCTTTTGGCGGCGCCATGCGACGTCCCTTACTTCCGGCGACTGCTTCCAGTAGTCCGTGTGGTTCCGATCGTCACGGCACGGAACTACCAGGAATCCCTTCCAGGGCTTCGGTCCGTCACAAGCTGCGACCAACATCCATCAAACTGACGTCACAGAATGATGTGCTTCTAACAAGTCATATTTTTCCGATCATCACGGTACAATCTTGTCAGGAATCTCAGCGTCCAATCATATGACCACACATGACACCCGGCAATCAATCCATTTTATCATCTTTGATTTCGGTCGGATGCTCATACAGACATGTTCAAAGACTCGGCCTCAGGCCGTTTTCATGTTAAATCGTGCAGTTTGAGCTCACACAGGTCATATGAATGCACAAACTCATAACTAGGCTTGCACCTGACACGGACGATGAAACAGTCAGAAATTCAATCACGTCACATCACAATCCATCAACTGCAATCACTCAAGTAATCAAGGCACGATCGATTATCCAATTCAATTAATCAAACGACATTGATTAATCCCAATTTCATCAAATTATGTATCGATCGCTCGGTTCTGAACTATCGCTTGCTCGCGGTCAAACAATGGCAATCCATGCCTAATCAGTCAATCAATCAATTCTAACCACCAACTAGCCACAGAACAAAAAGCTAAATCAACTAACTTATTTAATCGCGACCATTTACTCTAAACCCGGTTTCTATCTAAACCAACCACGATTATTCTAACTAATTGCCCCAATTGACTAATTAACTAATCCTAGGCGCAATTAGCGCCCTAACTAAGGTTTAGGGGTTAACTCACAATTTGATCTAGCTCGGGCAGTCACGACACTGACGGCGACTACAAACGGCGATGGCGACCATGACGGCGACGATACTCGAAGATTCCTTGGCACGAACTCGGGAATCGACCGGATCATGGGCACAAACTCTCGGCATGCGGGCCAGCTCTCTCGGCCACTTAGCCCACGAACCTGGCACATGGCTTAGGAATACTGGCACATCGGCCCGGACAATGGGCCAACTTGCTCGGCCAGCGGCCCAGAACACGGGCCCGCGAAACAGGCCAACGGCCCAGCACATGGGCCCGCGAAACAGGCCACGACCCTGGCAAATAGGGCCCACGGCCGCGCGAACAAGACACCAGCAAGGACTTCGTCTGGGGCTTCTTCGTGGCATTGAGGGTATTCGCAGGGCTGACCTCGAAGCTAGGACAGTAGGCGACGAGGTGGAGGGGCCGGCCCGAGGATGTATCGGCTGTGGGGAACCCGAGAGAGAGAGAGAGAGAGAGAGAGAGAGAGAGAGAGAGAGAGAGAGAGAGAGAGAGAGAGAGTAAGAGGGGTGGGTGGAGTTGGGCTGAGGGCGTCAGGGTCCTAGGGTCGACGACGACGTTGGCGACGACAGAGTCAGAAGGGGACGACCGACGGAGGGACAAGGGTTGGGGACCGAGAGAAATGGAAAGCTCTCGAGCTAAAACGTGGCTCGTTCGTGTGGTAGCTTGTCCATGAGTCGAGCAATGGCCGGGTGGAAGGCGGCTCGACGACGGCGAGGCGGAGCGATGGTGGTCGGCCGGGGTTGACACAGAACAAATAAGGGAAAGAGAGACGCGGGGTCGGGGCTGGCGTCACACCAACCAAAGGAGAGATATGACGACGCCGGGGCTCCCAGTTTCGGTGAAGCGGCAGCGAGGAGCTGGACTGAGCGGCGGAGGACTAGGGTGTCCGATGGAAGGGTGGTGCACGGCCAAACAAGGGCAAGAAGAAGAAGAATGGAGGAAGAAGACGATGAACAGTGGTTTGGGAGGGGGAGTCTCGCACGAACCGAAGGAGAGGGAGGGAGTCAGCGGAAAAGAGGGAAGGGAGGGAGAGAAGAGCACGTGGGAGAGAGAAGAGGGAGTGGGTGGGTGATGTAGACTGATTGGTGGGTGATTGACAAGGTGGGGCCCACCAAATTTTGAATATCTTTGGCTCAAAGTGAATTATTGAGGGGCAAGAATGTAATTCAATAATTCAGGACTAGACGAATTTTTGGCTCGATAGGATTAGGCTCGGGCGCAAGGGTTTCGAACCTAATTTGCGGCGACTAAGATTTTCGAAACCTAATCTAATCTAATCGGCTTCGGAAATCGTCCAAATAATCGTCACTTAAGTCCTTACGATACAAAATCTCATATCTACTGAAATTCAATTTTCAATCCTTTTATTGAATTCAGGAATTTACAGACAGTGAATTTTCAGGGCGTCACACTTATGGACACGAAATATTCCCTTAGAAGTGGGAATCAGCTAAGGAAAATTAAAGGAAAAGAAAATTCCCAATTGGACTTTGTTTCCTAATTCCACTTGGCATAGATACAAAAGCGCCTCACAATGAGTTTTTTCGTGGGTATTTCTTCGTGAAGAAGAATTAATGTTCAAGCCAAATAACATTATCGTAAAATTTGTTAATTTTTTTTGTAAAATAAGTATGTATATAATTTTCCGAAGAGCCAACGTACAAAATGAAGCCAAACACAAAAACCTTGTACCAAAGAGGACACGACATGTCCTAAATGATATAAAGGTGATGCGGCCAAATGGTGACCATCAAGAAGAAGGGAGGAAAGAGCAAGAGGCCAACAAAATCGACCAAAATAACCTACAAACTAAACGGCCAAAACGACAGCCAAGAGAAAAACGGGTCGAACAAGTAGCCAAGAGTAAGAAAGGAAACAACTAGAAGGAGCTGGGACGGTCTTCAAAGATGGAGGGAGAGAGACTCCAATTCCTTTGCATGCGCCTATTCCGAGGATTGTCTTCGATACGACCAAAAGTGAGGGCTTTGTCTTTGACTACTTTGATGAGATGCTTAACGATACCCGGCACAAAAAGAGGCTTTCCTCTAAAGAGGAGGTGATTTCTCTTGGTCCAAATAATATGACATAAGGCATCAAAAGAGAATCTAGCCAAGCGATGGGGAAAGGAGTGGCCACCGAGGAGTTGCATAGCCCAATGGGTATGATCATGCTATGGTCGATTGTGCCACAACAAGTTACATTTTGAAGCCCAGATTAAAGCTATACTACCCGTGATAGAATACTAAAAAAATAAATGATCAACCGAATCCGATCTATAAGTACAAAAAGCACAAACCACACCCTCTATCCTACGGCGTTGAATCAAAAGAACTTGAGATTTTGGTTCGTGACGTGGAGAGTTTGGCCAATAGGCTCAACTCGGAGCAATCGAGCAAATCTCCATAGGGGTGCGATAGATTGCAAAAAAAAATATTTTGGGCCCTATTTACTACTGCGGCTAGGGTTTTTTGGTGTACGACGGTTTTTTGTCATTAGAGAGATTTGTGAGTTTTGAGCTTTGTTCAGTCGCTGAGAACGACTTTTGTAATCTGTACTCTCCTTGATTATAGTGGAATCTCGTTTTGCCTCGCCCGTGGACGTAGATCACCTTGATCGAACCACGTAAATCCTTGTTGTTCTGTGTTTGTTTTCGCGTTCGTCACAACAATATCCATTACCAATCCTCCATTTAAATTGCAAATAGAACTACGAACGGAGGTCCAATACCTTCTTCCATGCCCAAGAACAGAAAGTAGGCTTGGAGACTACCCAAAAGTTGACATTTTTCAAAAAAGTAGAGTGTATCCGCTTACACCATAAGGATTCTTTATCAGTGAAAAGAATACAAATATGCTTAAGGGTGAAAACCTTGTTACAATCCACTAGACGCCGAATACCCAACCCACCCTCAACTTTAGGTAAGCAAATATCATTGCAAGAGACCTTGGCACTGCCGACGCCTAAGTCAGGCCCTTTCTAAAGAAACTGTCTAAGTATACGTTCAATTATATTCAGGACAGACTTAGGCAAGGTGAATATACTAGCCCAATACACATGGATAGAGTGTAAGACCGATATAATGAGTTGCAAACGCCCGTCATACGATAAGAATCTCTAAGATCAAGAGCGTGCTGTAGAAGTAATGGCGTTAACCAATGCATCACAATCCACCTTGCTAAGCCTAGAATCAATAACAGGGACACCAAGGTAACAAAAAGAAAGAGTACCTTCTTGGAATCCCAAGCAATCCCGGATCTGATCACGAAGAGCAACCGTCCCACTGGAAAAGTAGACATCACTCTTCAATGCATTTGGCCTTAATCCAGACTATGAGGAGAATAAATCCAGACCCTCCTTGAGTCGGGTGATAGAGCCTAAGTGTGCCTCGGCAAATAAGAGGACATCATCGGCAAAGAATATATGAGATAACTCCAATGGCTTACATCTCCAATAGAAGTTGAAACCTGGCGGTCTTGTCTTGGCATGAAGGATACCGGAAAAAATCTCCATAACAATAGTAAACAAGTAAGGAGACAAAGGATCACCTTGCCTAATACCACGGCTACTAGAGAAGAATCCATGGAGTTCCCCATTGATAGCCACTGAGAACTTAGGTGATGTTACATATTCCATAATCAAATTAATGAAGAAGGCTGGGAAGCGAAAAGCTTGTAACACCAACTCTAAGAATAACCAATCAACCGTATCATATGCCTTTTGAAAATCTACCTTGATGGCACACTTTGGTTTGTAAGGCTCATGATGAAAACCCGCGAACAACTCTTGAGCAAGCATGATATTGTTACTAATCCTCCTCCCTTTAACAAATGCATTTTGAGAAGGGCTAATGATGGAGGGAAATATGCAAGAAATTCTATTGGCTAAAATCTTGGTTATGCATTTGTACAAAGTGTTACAACATGCATTATGCCTAAAATTAGTCATAGCCGAGGCATTGAGGATTTTTGGCACAAGAGATAGGATGGTGGCATTAGTCTCCTTAAGTGAACATCCGAAAATAAAGAAGTCCTTGATAGCCAAAATCATTGATGGACCCACAATATCCCATGAGGATGTAAAAAAATCTACATTGAAACCATTGGGTTCGGGACCTTTACCTTTAGCCAAAGAGAAGAAGGTGCTTTGAATTTCCTCATCCGTGAAAGGTTGAGATAGGGATTCTACTTGAATATCATCCATAGTGTGGTCAATAAAGTCACGTATATCTTGAACCCCAAGCCGAGTGGAACTAGCATCTCCGGTGAGCAATCCATGGAAGTGCCGAACAATGGGAGCCGAGACAAGGCTAGATTCGGTCAACACCGACCCCTCCCCATCCAAGATAGAAATGATGCGATTTTATAGCCTCCGCTTATTAACAAAATGATGAAAATATCTCGTATTAAGGTCCCCTTCCTTGAGCCATTAGATTCTTGCTTTTTGTCGATAAAAGAACTCCTCTTGGAGTCTAAGATTAGAGAATTCTCGAAAGAGCTCCACCTCCCTCTTGGCCAACATAGGATCAAGAGGAGAGAGTTCAAAGGCATATTGAACCGAGTTGAGGGCAAGCCTAACCTCTTCCGTACGAGACGCTATATCTGAGAAAGAGCTTCTATTAAGCTGCTTGAGCTGAGTCTTGAGCAGCTTGAGCTTGCAACAAATGATAAACATGTCGACCCGATGAAAGAAGAGCCCCAAACTTGGGCCACAATGTCCTTGAAGGACGAATGAGAAATTCAGAAGTTGAAGAACTTGAATGGCTTTCTTGAGTGAGGAGGCGGCATGATCTTGACAACCATTGGAGTATGATAAGAAATCCCAAGTGCAAGAAAGGTCGCATCAGAGAAAGAAAACAACCGGCCCCAATGTTCATTCATAAGAACTCGATCAATCTTGCGTTGCTTTCTTGAGTTACCTGATGAGGTAGACCAAGTGAATCTATGCCCCATATATCTTAAGTCATCAAGACCCACTTGACTTAGGCAATCCCCAAACTCATCAAAAGCGGAAATTCACGTGTTAGAGCTTCCCATTCTATCTGTGTGATCTCGAATTGTATTAAAATCATCGGCAACCATCCATGGCTCCTCACAAGTACTCAAACTAATAAGGTCAGCTCATAAACTTCTCCTCAAGACAAATGTGTGCTCACCATATACTATAGAGAGAAAACAAGTCTTATCCATGGCAATCATCCTAAGGCGAACATGGATCAACTGAGAGGAGACCTTAGAGAAATTCACATGAATAGCCTGGAGATCCCAACCGAACCATATTCTCACATGAGGTGAGTATTCATAATTAGAAATCCAATTCCAGCTCGATAATAAATCTTCAGAGATACTAGCAAAGAAAGATTCATTAACCATAGTTTCTAGCAAGCCAATACAAGATAGCCGGCCACTTCTAACGAGGGATCGAACTTTAGCTTGTTGAAGAGGGCTGACAAGTCCCCTTATATTCCAAAATCCAAAAAACATATTTACAATAAGAAATGTAAGGCTTACCACCTATTAGCCCTTTTCCTCCCCCCTTGTGGTTTGCTATCGAGGCTGAAGGAGGGTTCGATTCCACATCAGCAGGTTGAGGAAGACCAGCGACAATCAACCGCGATCTAGTGAAAGGCGGGGAGGGAGAATAACGATCCTCCTCTGAGGCGCTACCAATGTCACTAACAATTTCATCATCATCCCCTAAAGAGGCTGTAGAAGCAATAGATGCAATAGACACAGACCGAGAAGGACTGCGCGGCTCATCAAGATTATGTTCCGCAACCCCTAACTCGGCAACATTATGTTCCGCTGCCCCCATTTGGCTAGGCTGAATAGAGGGAACAAGGGCTGGCTGAGAAGACAAAAGCTGAACAATAAGCAAAATAGGAGGAGGATAAGGCTGCCTTAAGGAAGTCATCGGCGTAATAACAGGCCGAACCTCCACCGGCCTTGCTGCCACATCTAAGTGAGCTATAGTATCCAACTCCTCGAGTTCATCACCAGGTTTGACCTCAATTACAGTAGCTCTAGTTTCCAGGTCAGTATGCAACTTGATCACAGCAGTAGTAGGGGCTAACGTCTTCATGGGAGGTGTTGACACCTAAATTTTGATTTTAATAAAATCATTCATCTATTTCATAAAATGAGAGTTAGTTTTAGTCTTCACAAAACTAAACTGCTCATACATTGCATATTTTGTCAGTCGTATCATTGCATTAAACTGACGGTGGTAAGGCTCGAGCATATGAACTAATTCGCAAGATAATGATTTTTGGTCTAAACCTTTAACTAGCTTGGTGGCTGGAATTATACGTAAAGTGTTCATATCCATCTAGAAGGGTTGCGTTGATAAAATATTGGAGATACTAAAGAAAAAATATATTGAGCCAGATTTGACGTATGGAGCAAGAACATGTTGATGAAGAAGGGAATTGATATCTTAGTGGATTATTGGGGCAAGGATTGCTTTTATACGGAGATCACTTGAGTGTCTCAACTTTTTTTTCGATTACCTGAGTGCCTCAACTTTTAAATATGGATCACTTGAGTGCCATCGCTTAGGTAGCGATCGGAAAAGCTTATGTGGCGACCGCAAAAGCTGAGGTGGCGATCGGAGATGCTTATGTGGCACCAGCGATCGAATTTTTCGAATATATTGATATATATGT
Source organism: Rhodomyrtus psidioides (assembly GCA_021437785.1). Classification (NCBI taxonomy): domain Eukaryota; kingdom Viridiplantae; phylum Streptophyta; class Magnoliopsida; order Myrtales; family Myrtaceae; genus Rhodomyrtus; species Rhodomyrtus psidioides. The sequence goes on from JAILYB010000030.1 coordinate 4,472,293, forward strand.
GTAATTTTTCATAATTTTTTGATTATTTAATGTTTTTTCTTATTTCATGGTCTTTGCTTGGCCAACGGGTTCTCGGCGACCCTCGTCGGCCCCCGGCCGACCGGCCACCCTCTCCTCCGCCCACCTCCGCTGGCCTCCGCCCCCTTCAACTGTACCTCTCCATCCTCTTTCTCCTCGTCACCCACCTCCACATCCGTCGTCTTCCTCTTCCTCCTTCTCTCCCTCTCCCTTCTTCTCATAGTGATGCTCTGTTGTGGAGCACCAAAAACAGAGGCCATCCATAGCAGCCTCAGATTTGCACCAAGCTCGTCTTCATCGCATCCGAAGCCTCGGCACCCTCAAAGAAGCCATGCGAGGTGACGCCGAGGGTCGCGCGACCTCGGTGTTAGTTGTCTGCCTTAGGAACCGATCAAGGTTGATACTCTAAAATTGGTTGTGGATCAGGTTGTGTCAGGAAACCGACATTCACTATACTTAGGTAGTTATAATGTCTTGCTAAGACCGCTTATGACTTGTGAGCCAAAAGAGTTTTGAGCACACTTCTAATGTCTAGTGAACCAACAAGGTTGCACACAATCATGAACTGAGCTCTTATTTTCTCTGGCCCTCAATCTGCTTAAGAAGTAGATTTGATCTATTCTCCTTATACCGAACATACGAGTTATAAGATAACGATTTAACACATGATTGAATTGATCGGGAAAGGTTCCCGATTCCATTCGGAAAAAGTTCCCGATTCAATCTAGTGAAAATTTTTCAATTCAAGTCGGTAAGAGTTACCGAATCAATTCGGGAAATTGTTCACTGGTTGGTACAAGTTACCGAATTGAGAAAGTTGTTCTCTGATCGGTAAAGTTACCGAACGTACATTGGGGAATATATAAATAGCTCGAAGAAGGGTGAAAAAAAGATACTTTTGAGTTGTTCTTTCGTGAGAGAGTCTTAGAGAAAGAAAAAAACGGCCACAAGAGGAACTCCAAGATCAGATAGCTAGCACTTGGATTGTTGGGGATTGCTGTTCGTGTGTGTGGATACCGGTAAAAGCGCAACACTTTGGGCGCTAATCCAGACACAACCGATTGTCAATTTGTTGCCGATCAAAAAAGGTACGTCTCGAATCTATTATGATTTCGATATTCACATGGATCCTGTATTTGGGTTTCGTTCTGCTGCGTTTTTGAATCCAGGAAACCTAACAGTGGTATCAGAGCTGCTTGTGTAATATCGAGATTGAATGGATGAATGTGATTGATCCAGAGGCGTTCTGTTACGTAAATGGAATTACGAATTCTATTTAGGGTTCTGAGAAAGAACAAAGTATGAACGACCTTAGGGATAATTTAGTTGAAATCACCCATCCTAGCAGTGTCGGTTCAAAGGGATGGGCAATTTCCTGAGAAACAGAATTGAGAAATCTGTCGGTTCAAAGCGAGACCACCGCAAGGGGCTCTGCCCCTTGACCCCGCGTGGGGCGCTGCCCCTCAAACCCCGCAAGGGGGCTTAGCCCCCTTGACCCCTATATGGATTGTTCGTTCCTAGTATAATTGTTATACCCTTGTTATGATATGTGATGTTTTGTTTATGTCTATAACATGCATACATTCATCACTGTATAAACATTGTAAAAGTCCCTGACAATATTAAGTAATAACTTGATGCCTTTCCAATCATACATCTATCAATACTTGAATCGTCAAAAGATGGGTCTGCCAAAGCAGGGTGTCTTTAACTATTTGAGTAAGGTAAGATGGATAATGGTTATCCATATGTCAAGATTGGTTTATTTAACAAGGCTATCAAAACGGTTTTGGGCCTTGAGGCATGAAGTTTGGGGAAAAGACATCAGATGTCAACCCAAACAACTAAGAGTTGTATTCGATACAATTGGCAAAGAGTTGTCTACCTAATTAACTAAGTCTTGAGCGGTAAGCCAAAGTTTACTCGAGTCTTTGTGAAATATGGATCTTGGTCCACTATACTTATAGGGATATTTTTTGTAAAAGTATAGTGGGAATCTTTTATTAATGAACATTTCACTTTGTATATTTATTGTAGATAATGACAAACACCTCTACATCAAGCTTTTCACTACGATCTGTCCTTGAGAAGGATAAACTGAATGGTTCAAACTTTTTGGACTGGTATAGAAGTTTGAGAATTGTTCTCAAGTAGGAGAAAAAGGATTATGTCTTGGAGAATCCACTCCCTCAAAAGGCACATGCTTCCAATGCTCCCCATGCTGAAAGAAATGCTTACCAGAAGCATAAAGATGATGCATTGGATGCATCTTGTCTAATGTTAGCTACCATGAACTTAGACCTTCAGAAGCAGTTTGAGAACGTGGATGCTTATGATATGATCATGAACCTGAAAAATTTGTTTCAGGAGCAGGCACGCACTGAAAGGTACCAAACTGTAAAAACCTTAATTGAGTGCAAGCTAGAAAGTGGGAGCTCAGTTAGCCCACATGTCATAAAGATGATAGGTTATATTGAAAACCTGGAGCGACTAGGCTCTCCCATTGTCGCAACCCGTCCGAAAGCGGACGCGGCTAATGGATTACCGATCGCGGGCCTTACCTCTGCACCGGAGTGCGGATCGCGGGCTTTGTATCTGCGCAAGCCCTCCCAGGCCCATACCAAATCGCGGCGGGAGTTTTCTTTTAATGGGTTCGACGATAAGAGTCGATCGCTTTCGACCTTCAGTGTGGTCATGATGGCATGTGCAACTTGTGCATGCATTTGGAGTCGCCACCGGTCTTTCTTGGAGGGTAGACCGGAAACCTTATCGACCGATTGGGAGAGATCGATCAATTTTGCGGAACCAGAGATTTTGGGTTCGGGGACTTGGTTCGCTGGTGTCATTACCAACGCCCTTTCGGTACCTAACGCGAGTGATTTTCTTAGCTAAGAATTCATGCAGGTGCAATTTTGGGTGGGGTAGGTTTGATTCAGGGTTTCATGCAGATTGGAAGACTATTCCTATCAATCACAATCAATTTAAATGAAAGCACAATCAAATACGTAAATAAATCACATCAACATACATCAATTCAAGTCAATGGCTTCCTAGCATAGCCATAAGGGCTTTAGGGAAGGTGTGATTTCGGACCGGGGTAAAATGGGAAGATTTGGATGCGATTTAGCTCGAAGGGCAAAATCGTCAATTTTTGGAAGACTTGGATACCGAATTACCCAAAATATTCCATGGCCAGTTGATTGTGGCCATTTTCCATTTTTGAGATTTTTTTGGAATTTCTTGATTTTTCTTCAATTTTTGGAAGACAATTCGCCCAAAGGGCGAAATCGTCATTTTAATAGGGGTCGGGGTTCAAAACACCCGGAATGAGTCTTGGCCAGTTGTTTGTGGCCATTTCCTATTTTTTTTTTGGATTTTCCTGGATTTTTTTAGAATTGTTTTGGAAGACAGTTTGCCGGAAGGGCAAAACCATCATTTTTGGAAAGATCGGGGGTCAAAAGACCCGAAACAGGTCGTGGCCAGTTGAAAGTGGTCATTTCCTATTTTCTGGAATTTTCTAGAATTTTTCTGAATTTTCCAAATTTTTTTGAATTGTTTTATGATTTTCCATTTTTTTTATTGAATTTTTGATTTATTATTATTATTTTTTATTTTCTGAATTTTTTAATATTTAAAATTATTTTCCGACCCTAGGGGTCGACACCGGCCTAAAACGACACCGTTTTATGTTTTTTAAATATTTTTAAATTTTATTTATTTTATATTTTTTTTTTATGTATTTTCCATAATTATCCAAAAATTCCCGAATCCAACGGTTCTTATCGTGCCACGTGGCCTGTTCTTGTGCGTCCGATCTCTCGCTCGATCGGAAGATCCACAGAGAGCCACGTGGCTCCATCATAGCCGTTGGATCAAAAATTAATTTATCTTTTTTATTTATTACCTCACGCTAATGTGGCCGCCACGTGGCTGCTACGTCAGCGCCACGTAGGCGTTGACCAGGTCAACAGGCGTTGACCGGTCAATGCCTCGCCGGGGAAGACGACTGGCGCCGGCGCTATCTCGCCGGCGCCTCGTCGGAAGGCGATAACTCGGCCTACAGGACTCCAAATCGCACAAGATCAACGGCGTTAAACTCGTACAGACCTCGTCTACGACATACCCGAAGCTCGACATAGCAGAATTTCGTTTGACCCACCTGTGACTCCGGCTGAACCTATTCTCCGGCGAGAGATCGCCATAGCCATTCTACACGTAACATGGTTGATCTGAGCTATCGGGAAGCATACTAGGGGGTTGAGAATCCCTACCTGATCGCCGGTGAGGTTCGGTTTGGGCCGAAACGAGCTCCTGAGCTCATGACCGAACGGAAGGAATTGGGGGCCGACTCGTCGTTTTTGGCCATGAAATGGCATACAGCCAAAAGCGAAAATGGTCAGTGAAGTATAAGAATCAACTGTAGATCAATAAATCGCAAAACTAATCAGTGGGATTCGAGATGCCATTAAAGGCCGAGGAGGAGCTCGAACTTGTTTCTCACCTTTTCCCGGCGGTCTCCGGCGAATCTGATGGGCATGGGGGCTTCCTCATGACGTTGCCAAGCTCCGGGAATGATTCACAGGCTTCGTCTTTCTTTTCGCCGAGGGTGACGCGGGCTTCCCCGAATTTCGAGCGCGGTCCCCGGTCCTCTTCTCCCTCTCCCTTTTTTTTTGTTGGCCGACCACCTTTGGCCCCTCCTTCTTCAGTGGACGACCACCCTTCTTTTTTGCCAGCCCCGCTCTCGCCGAAAGAGAGTCTTCAGAAAAGCCCGACCGAGGAAGGCCACCCCCTGCGTTTTTTTATTTTTACGTTGTCCTGCGCAGGTCTACAACTGAGTTGCAGACCCGGTTCGGACCGGGTCGGGTCGGGTCTGACCCGACCGGCTCGGTTCGACTCTCCTCGCCCAATTTAGCCCCGAATCGGCCTCTTTTCATGAAATTGACATCAAAATCGGACTCCTTGACCCGTTTTCTATCAAATAGGGGTATTTTCGTGAATCAATTGATTGAAATTTAGTGAAAACCCCAAATTGCCCTTAGGATCCGAAAACGATTTTTGCTTAATTGACGGTCCAAACGACCAAATTAGTCAAAATTGAGGCCACCAATGGATTCATCATGATGAAAACATAGGGTAGAGGTATTTAATTTCAATGGGTACGCTCGTATGAAATTTAATTTCAACAATTGTGAAACCGGGAACTAAATTGAAAGAAAATTATGCAATTAAGCCCTTCTGTTAAAATTGATCAAATTAGAGGGCAAATTGACCTAATTGCACTTCAAGAGTTTAGAACCCAATGTCATAGCTTACAAAAGGTGAGAATTTAAAATTAAAAGACTCGAAAAGGATTATTTTAGGCTCGGTTCGGGTTTATGTTTGTGAAGAAACATAGTGACCCGAGCCGAATTTTTGAGATTTAAAGTGACAAACTTGAAGAGAAAATTAAAAAAAAAATTATTGAACATTTTTGTGTATTTTTCTGACCACGAATGGTATTTTTCTGATTTTTTGAGTATTTTTAATAATTAAATAAATTCAAAAAATATTAAAAAAATACCAATTTGTTTTTTGTTCAAAATTGGTTCCTAAGGCTAAGCCAAGGCTTCCAAAGTTGATTTTGTGGTTTTATGACCTTTTCTGGTATTTTTAATTAATTTTAAAGAATAAAAATTATAATAATAGATGGTCAAAAATCAGGTGTCAACAGCTGCCCCTCTTTGAGGGTGAGCTCGCAGAGGTTGCTTTCAAAGACAAGATGGCACCTGATTCCTAAACAACTCGACAGGGAAAATGAAAGAAGAAATGCTATGACATCGGATCCTTAAGGCTTTTGATGAAAGCTCAAATTAATCCCCGGTTTGCTCTAACAATTTGAACATGGGTCGGAGTGAGAGAGGCTTACATGAAGCTCACCTGTCGAATGCTGCCGGTTGCGACAACTTTCAAGAAGATGCCTAGGACTCGTCACAGAAAATCCTAGGGAGATTAAGTTCTGACCTGTATGGTAGGTCATACCATTATGGGATTCCTAATTGGTAAGAACCTAAGGAAGGCGCATCCCCACGCTTTGGGATTTGCCAGAGATTTTAATCCGTGTGGTGGATCGGACCTTCGTGTTGATTTTTGAGGCGGTATCTACCTCGTGTTGACCCTTATGGCGGTTTCTACCTTGAGTTGACCCTTCAGGCGGTTTCTACCTTGAATTGACCCTTTAGGCGGTTTCTACCATGAGTTGACCCTTCAGGCGATTTCTACCTTGAATTGACCCTTCAGGCGGTTTCTACCTTGTGTTGACCCTTCAGGCGGTATCTACCATGTGTTGACCCTTTAGGCGGTTTCTACCTTGAATTGACCCTTCAGGCGGTTTCTACCTTGGTTTGACCCTTCAGGCGGTTTCTACCTTGGTTTGACCATTCAAGCGGTTTCTACCTTGAGCTGACCCTTCAGGCGGTTTCTACCATGGTTTGACCCTTCAGGCGGTATCTACCTTGAGTTGACCTTTCAAGCGGTTTCTACCTCGAGTTTGCTTTGAAAAGGGGTCTCATGATGAGGGTTCTCCACGTCTGATGAGACTGCCTGAGTTTTGAAAAGGGGTCTCATGACGAGGGTTCTCCACGTCCGATGAGACTGCCTGAATTTTGAAAAGGGGTCTCATGACGAGGGTTCTCCACGTCCGATGAGACTGTTTGATATTTTGAAAATGGGTCCTGGGACGAGGGTTCTCCACGTCTGATAGGACTTTTCTTTTAAAAGGGTTTTTTTCTTCCCATCTTTTTAGAGATCCCGAAGTTTGTCGGGAATTCAGTTTTTTGAAGCAGTGAAAGATTTTATTTTGACAAAGCTTCACTTGAGTCTGTTGAGGCGAGGTTTTGGGAGCTGGGTTCTCCAGGTATCCTGCAGAAGTTTGAGCCTGAAAGATTTTTCTTCACCAAGAAAACGTTAGTAATCTTTAGGAAGACCACGGCTGTCCATTTGACAAAAACCGTATGACTTAAGTTTTAATCGTGAAATGTGCATTTTGATGCTGGAGGTTATCCAAAGCATTCTTGCAACATGCAAATGTGATCACAAATCCCTTGTACGGAAAATCTGGATCAACAGTTTGAAAATTCCAAAAAGAATTTGTTCAAAACATCAATTGGAATATTTCTCGACAAGGTGGTCTTCTCACCTGTTTTGAGATAGTGGTTTTAGGCTCATTCGCAGCGCTTACATTTTGATCGGTCGGGAGGTCTTCCACGGGACCGTAATGTTGGGCTTGGTATTGGTCTTCAAGGGGGACCCGCTTTGGAGTCGAGGCCATTGAATGAAAGTCTTCACCATCTGCTCCGGGTTTACAAGTCGAGAACCCTGCAAAATGAGAAAGAAATAGTCTTGCTCGTACCTCTTCGAGCTAAGCTATATGTTAACCGAAGTGTCTTAATCAGAGAAGACTGTTTCAGGGTCTTAACATCGGTAGGATTGGAGACCGAAAAAGGCTCGTTTTTGGCCTAGAATTCATGGCGGGTTTGACATTGGTGATCATTGTTGATTTGCCACCTGTCCTTTCCTTTCTGCATCTTTAGTTTTTGAGGTGCGCAACCGACTTTGACGTGTGCACCAGCTCTTTAGAAAGAGTCTCTTGTTGCATTCAGAGACCGACTCTCTCCATGTCTTTATTCTGTGTTTGGCAGCATTTGGGGAGCAGTCTTTTTTTGATTTAGCTCCTTCAGGGATTTCCTCTTTTCCCATCCGGGCTTCATTGTGGATCAATCAAACAACTTACACGAGCATCGGCCTTGCTTTTACCAGGCACTTTGCTTTTTCTTGATGCAAGGGATTATTATTATTATTATTTTTTGAAATCCCGGTTCTTCTCATCCTCGATGGAATCATGTTAGACATATGATCGAATGTCTAAACATGCTTTAAGCATTAGCCTAGGAATTTCTTTGTAATCCCTAAGTCTCGAACTCCTCCGTTTCTGAAGTGCTGATGCATCCGTCTTGGAATGTGCAATGATCACCAACAGGTTTATGAAATAATTTGGCAGGCCCAACTTGGCTGTGCAAAGGATATGGTGTGTGGGATAGAGAAATGAATGCTTCTCGTCATCCTATGGCACTTGGATTACCATATAAACCACACACAAAGATTAATGTTAGTCCGAGCAAGAAAATTTCTAACCATTTTCTCCTGATGCTGCTGGACTCACCTCCATTTTGCCCCGATGTGGGGTGGTTCTTGACAGGGTTAAGAATGAAAACCGTCGTTCAAAGGGTTTATCATCGGTCACCTGTAGTGTTTGGGGGATATGAAACGAATGCCTCTGTCGTCCCAATCCATGTAATCGCTGCGAATGGTCCCTACTTCTGTAGGTCCAGATTTTGCTATCTGATCCGCTCCACTTCTCTCTCAAGTGTGTATAGGACGTGTTTGGATTAAGCTTTGCCTCTCGTCTTTTGAGAAAACGTCCTTTTGAAAGTTTTGAACAATTTTTTATTGGAAAAATCTCTTTCATTTTCTCCAAAAATTGTACCCGTCAAAGGGGATTTTATGATGCCCCATGCATATTCTTATTCATGTTCAGACAACCTCCTGTTTCAAAACATGAATGCCAATGAAATTTGAATTCTATGTCTTTTCTAAACATTAGATTTTGAAAGCTTTTCTTTTCTTCTCTATTTTTTATTCAACATCTTCAAGGGATTTGGGAGAGGGATACTTACCTGTCCCTCGCGGCTGGAGATCCCTGAAATGCATAAGAAACATGTTATTGTTCGTTCATGAATTTTTTCAAAAAATTAGAACGATACATCTTACCCTTGGTCATGTATTCCAACGAGTAATACATGGGATGTGAAAACCTGTTTTGCCTTGATGGCGATGCCCTGTTAAAGACGGGAATTAGGCGTCAGTTTGCGTTCCAAAATTCAAGGCAAATTGGAACGATACAGCCTTATTCTTGCTTTGTGTTTCCATTTGAGCACAAACGCGCGGCTTGCAGAAATTGGCCATCCATATTGTGGCCATGATTCCTCCGTTTGGTTGGCGATAAATCCTTCTCAAGGATTTGCCATAGAGGAGATCCATTTGTGTTTTTGGACGCGTTCCAGCGCCACTCTTCAGAGTTCCTTTTATTCAAGGGAAAAAGAAAATTTTATCAAAATGCATGTCAAAACATGTGACGTAGGAGCGATACTTTTTACCATCCACTAGGTCTTATAATCAAAGACCATCTCCTGGAATCCTGACTTGCGAGGCCAATGATTCTATTCGCCTCCCTGTTAGCGCGCTCTCTTCTTTTGGGGCTTTCGGCGCCAACAACTTCCTGTTAAATGAGTAAAAACTCATGTTAGGCATGTGGTCTTCGAAGACCAAATTGGAACGATACAAGGTTACCGTTCACCCAAATTCGTATCTTGGGGTTTGATTCTGATGCGGACGACTCTGTTATTGCGTCCATTGACTTTGCCAGAGGAGAAACGTCATTCTTTGTCTGGCGCACAAATAATTCACTTGCCCCAATTGGGTGTGATTTGTCGTAGCTAGGTGACGCTTGTCCCAGCTAACTTCATTTTGCATTTTGCTGCAATCCTTATCCTCTTTGGGGATGTCTTCTCTCCTGGGATCCATGGTGGCGTCTTATTGATGTATTCATCTCTTTCGTCGATAAATGACGCGCCACATTTGATGGGGGTCGTTTCAATATCGTATACTGAGGTAGACGATGAATGTTGCTTCATCTCCTCTACATTCGTGAGATGATCCTCGATCAAGTCAACAACTGTTTTGTCTCAGTTGGGCGGTGTTCGTCTTGGCAATATGCCTTAGCACTTCCCTTGTTTGTTGGAAATTTTCAATTCAATTTTGACAACGTCTATGCACCTGCACATGAAGAAACAGGTGTAGATCCTTATTTGACTTCATTTGAAATTTCAGGAGAGAGATACTCCCTTCGGGGTTTTGTCTTTCCAACATTTGTCCCCAGCCACTGGATGCTTTGTCTGGGGTTGGCTGATTTAGTCGTAGGCAATTTGATCCTGCCGCATTGGCGCATTCAGGCTATTTGACATCCGCGAGAGTGGGTTTACTCGTGATTGGGTACTTCAACAACCTGCGCGATGAAAGGAGTGAAAGAGTCAATCACCGCGTAAGGAGCTTTAATTGAAACGATTACGGATTTACTATCCCGGCTCTAGTCACTTCGGGCATCCAGGAGGATGGAAATTCTTCAGTGGTCCCATTCATTTTTGTCATCACCTGTAAGAATGGAAAACCATATCAGCTTGTGAATAAATCAATTTAATTTGGAACGAATATACCCTTTTCGACTTCAAGAGAGCCGATCCAAATTAGGTTGCCCCAGCTTCACGTTGTCTACTTAAGGCTCATCACAATAAATCCATCTTGTTTTTGCAAACCCAATGGGTGACATCTGTGGAAGGCACATTTCTTTCCGTCTTGTAGGGAAGACAAATTTTCCTTCGTTTGTTTTTGACCATCCTATTCTGTTTTTCACTTGAGAGGGAAAAGATAGAAAGTATTATGCTGGTATCTGATTGAAAATCAATTAGGAACGACACATCTTTACACTTGGTCCGACTGCCCCGGTCAGTTGACTCTCCAAGGTGGTCCAGCGCTTTTCCATGCCATCCTGGTTCGTTTAAACTCGCGACTGATTCTTCACACAAGTCTTTGGATTTTGATTCATAAGCGGCGCTGAATGACCTTTTGGTTTTGAGGTGTACCAATCATTCACATACATACGCATGAGACCAGTGAGGTTTGACTCTAAGAATCAAGATAGGGTTTGGAACCTAAGGCCAAGGCTCCCATCTCGAGTTCTAGAAAGAGCAGATTCCATTGCACAACTATCGTTGCATTGGGGCTCGATCCATAGTTCAAAATGAGCGGAGTTAAAAATGGATTATCCCGTGTTTTTCCTCACGGAGATTCCATTTTCAATCCCTTCTATTGTTTTCCTATAGGCGGCGCCCGGGGTTTTAGGCGCGGTTGTGTGCATCCATGTGTCGTGATCATCACAATGTAAGTTATGCACAACAGTTTATCAATCAGCGCTTCAAATCATCCACAAAACATACATTCCTACGCCAACCTGCATAAGACAATGTTAATCATAGACTACACCCCTTATATCTCCAATCTGCAAAACCATATAACACCTACCATGAGCGGACTTACCTCACCTTCAAGAGCGCCTGCAGGGTTAGAAAAATCACTCAGCGTTTTAATTACGGCCTAAGTCCACTTGAGGTCTAGAACCATAGGTCCTAGAACAAAATCCCCAGTGGAGTCGCCAACTATCGCGACCCGTCCGAAAGCAGACGCGGCTAATGGATTACCGATCGCGGGCCTTACCTCCGCACCGGAGTGCGGATCGCAGGCTTTGTATCGGCGCAGGCCCTCCCAGGCCCATACCAAATCGCGGCGGGAGTTTTCTTTTAATGGGTTCGACGATAAGAGTCGATTGCTTTCGACCTTCAGTGTGGTCATGATGGCATGTGCAACTTGTGCATGCATTTGGAGTCGCTACCGGTCTTTCTTGAAGGGTAGACCGGAAACCTTATCGACCGATTGTGAGAGATCGATCAATTCTGCGGAACCAGAGATTTTGGGTTCGGGGACTTGGTTACGCTGGTGTCATTGCCAACACCCTTTCGGTACCTAACGCGAGTGATTTTCTTAGCTAAGAATTCATGCAGGTGCAATTTTGGGTGGGGTAGGTTTGATTCAGGGTTTCATGCAGATTGGAAGACTATTCCTATCAATCACAATCAATTTAAATGAAAGCACAATCAAATACGTAAATAAATCACATCAACATACATCAATTCAAGTCAATGGCTTCCTAGCATAGCCATAAGGGCTTTAGGGAAGGTGTGATTTCGGACCGGGGTAAAATGGGAAGATTTGGAGGCGATTTAGCTTGAAGGGCAAAATCGTCAATTTTTGGAAGACTTGGATACCGAATTACCCAAAATATTCCATGGCCAGTTGATTGTTGCCATTTCCCATTTTTGAAATTTTTTTGGAATTTCTTGATTTTTCTTCAATTTTTGGAAGACAATTCGTCCAAAGGGCGAAATCGTCATTTTAATAGGGGTCGGGGTTCAAAACACCTGGAATGAGTCTTGGCCAGTTGTTTGTGGCCATTTCCTATTTTTTTGGGATTTTCCTGGATTTTTTTAGAATTGTTTTGGAAGACGGTTTGCCGGAAGGGCAAAACCGTCATTTTTGGAAAGATCGGGGGTCAAAAGACCCGAAACAGGTCGTGACCAATTGAAAGTGGCCATTTCCTATTTTCTGGAATTTTCTATAATTTTTCTGAATTTTCCAAATTTTTTTGAATGTTTTTATGATTTTCCATTTTTTATTGAATTTTTGATTTTTTATTATTTTTTTTATTATTTTCTGAATTTTTTAATATTTAAAATTATTTTCCGGGCCGGGTCAGACCTGGCCCGCGCCTCGCGGGCGCCCGGCCCGACCCTAGGGGTCGACACCGGCCTAAAACGACACCGTTTTATGTTTTTAAAATTTTTTTTATTTTATTTATTTTATATATTTTTTTATGTATTTTCCTTAATTATCCGAAAATTCCCGAATCTAACGGTTCTTATCGTGCCACGTGGCCTGTTCTCGTGCGTCCGATCTCTCTCTCGATCGGAAGACCCACAGAGAGCCACGTGGCTCCATCATAGCTGTCGGATAAAAAATTAATTTATTTTTTTTATTTATTACCTCACGCTGACGTGGCCGCCACGTGGCAGCTACGTCAGCACCACGTAGGCGTTGACCAGGTCAACAGGCGTTGACCGGTCAACGCCTCGCCGGGGAAGACGACCGGCGCCGGCGCTATCTCGCCGGCGCCTCGTCGGAAGGCGATAACTCGGCCTACAGGACTCCAAATCGCACAAGATCAATGACGTTAAACTCGTACAGACCTTGTCTACGACATACCCGAAGCTCGACATAGCAGAATTTCGTTTGACCCACCTGTGACTCCGGCCGAACCTATTCTCCGGCGAGAGATCGCCATAGCCATTCTACACGTAACATGGTTGATCTGAGCTATCGGGAAGCATACTAGGGGGTTGAGAATCCCTACCTGATCGCCGGTGAGGTTCGGTTTGGGCCGAAACGAGCTCCTGAGCTCATGACCGAACGGAAGGAGTTGGGGGCCGACTCGTCGTTTTTGGCCATGAAATGGCATACAGCCAAAAGCGAAAATGGTCAGTGAGGTATAAGAATCAACTCTAGATCAATAAATTGCAAAACTAATCAGTGGGATTCGAGATGCCATTAAAGGCCGAGGAGGAGCTCGAACTTGTATATCACCTTTTCCCGGCGGTCTCCGGCGAATCTGATGGGCATGGGGGCTTCCTCATGACGTTGCCAAGCTCCGGGAATGATTCACAGGCTTCGTCTTTCTTTTCGCCGAGGGTGACGCGGGCTTCCCCGAATTTCGAGCTCGATCCCCGGTTCTCTTCTCCCTCTCCCTTTTTTTTTGTTGGCCGACCACCTTTGGCCCCTCCTTCTTCAGTGGACGACCACCCTTCTTTTTTGCCAGCCCCGCTCTCGCCGAAAGAGAGTCTTTAGAAAAGCCCGACCGAGGAAGGCCACCCCCTGCGTTTTTTTATTTTTACGTTGTCCTGCGCGGGTCTGCAACTGAGTTGCAGACCCGGTTCGGACCGGGTCGGGTCGGGTCTGACCCGACCAGCTCGGTTCGACTCTCCTCGCCCAATTTAGCCCCGAATCGGCCTCTTTTCATGAAATTGACATCAAAATCGGACTCCTTGACACGTTTTCTATCAAATAGGGGTATTTTCGTGAATCAATTGATTGAAATTTAGTGAAAACCCCAAATTGCCCTTAGGATCCGAAAACGATTTTTGCTTAATTGATGGTCCAAACGACCAAATTAGTCAAAATTGAGGCCACCAATGGATTCATCATGATGAAAACATAGGGTAGAGGTATTTAATTTCAATGGGTACGCTCGTATGAAATTTAATTTCAACAATTGTGAAACCGGGAACTAAATTGAAAGAAAATTATGCAATTAAGCCCTTCTGTTAAAATTGATCAAATTAGAGGGCAAATTGACCTAATTGCACTTCAAGAGTTTAGAACCCAATGTCATAGCTTACAAAAGGTGAGAATTTAAAATTAAAAGACTCGAAAAGGATTTTTTTAGGCTCGGTTCGGGTTTATGTTTGTGAAGAAACATAGTGACCCGAGCCGAATTTTTGAGATTTAAAGTGACAAACTTGAAGAGAAAATTAAAAAAAAATTATTGAACATTTTTGTGTATTTTTCTGACCACGAATGGTATTTTTCTGATTTTTTGGGTATTTTTAATAATTAAATAAATTCAAAAAATATTTAAAAAAATACCAAAAAATATTTTTTGTTCAAAATTGTTTCCTGAGACTAAGCCAAGGCTTCCAAAGTTGATTTTGTGGTTTTATGATCTTTTCTGGTATTTTTAATTAATTTTAAAGAATAAAAATTATAATAATAGATGGTCAAAAATCAAGTGTCAACATCCATTAGTCAAGAGTTGGCTATTGACATTATTCTTCAGTCACTGTCACATGATTATGACACGTTTGTTATGAACTACAACATGCATAATCTGAATAAGACTTTAACTGAGTTGCAGGGATGCTCAAAACTGCTGAGCAGAACATCAAGAAGGATCCTACCCTTGATGTTCTCATGGTTCAGAAGGGGAAAGGCTTTAAGAAGCCAAGTATGGTCAAGCGTAATGGCACTAAGCCTAAACCCAAATCCAAGACTAAAACGGGTCCGACTGCTGATGTTGTCTGCTTCCATTGTGGAAACAAAGGACACTAGAAGAGAAATTGCAAGAAATATTTGGAGGATCTGAAGAAGAAGGGAAGTAAGACTTCCACTTCAGGTATTTATGTTATAGAAGTAAATGTTACTTCTAGTTCTACTTCATGGGAATTAGATACCGGTTGTGGTACTCACATTTGTATGAAAGTGCAGGGACTGAAACGAAGTAAAACACTGGCAAAAGGTGAAGTGGAACTACGCGTTGAAAATGGAGCAAGAGTTGCTGCATTAGCCGTAGGAACATATGATGTAGCTTTACCTTCTGGCATGATATTAGAACTGAGTAATTGCTACTATGTACCTGCTATACGCAGGAATATCATTTCTGTTTTTTGTTTGGACAAGGAAGGTTTCTATTTTGATATAAAGAACAATAGTTGTTCATTTTATCTTAATGGATTATTTTATGGTAGCGCCCATATTATGGATGTGATATATGTTCTAAATCTTGATGTGCCAATCTATAACATAAATACAAAAAGGTTTAAATCTAATGATTTGAATCCGACCTACCTATGGCATTGTCGATTAGGCCACGTAAACGAGAAAAGAATTCACAAGCTCCATAGCGATGGGCAATTAAGTTCATTTGATTTTGAATCATATAACACGTGTGAATCTTGTTTAGTTGGCAAAATGACAAAAGCTCCTTTTACAAATCAAAGTGAGCGGGCAAAAGAATTGTTGGCCATTATACATACTGATATGTGTGGACCACTAAGTTCTACAGCTAGAGGAGGTTATTATCAGTACTTCATTACATTTATTGATGATTTCAGTAGATATGGATATGTTTATTTGATAAAACATAAATCTGAGTCATTTGAAAAGTTTAAGGAATTTCAGAATGAAGTACAAAATCAGCTTGGCAAAAATATCAAGGCTTTTCGATCTGATCGAGGAGGAGAATATCTAAGCCAAGAGTTTAATGACCATCTCAAGGAGTGTGGAATTGTTTCACAGCTTACTCCCCCTGGAACACCACAATGGAATAGTGTCTCTGAGAGGAGAAATCGAACTTTGTTAGACATGGTTCGATCAATGATGAGTCATTCAGATCTTCCGTTATCTTTCTGGGGATATGCACTCGAGACAGCTGCGTTCACACTAAATAGAATTCCATCAAAAGCTGTAGAGAAGACACCATATGAGATGTGGACAGGAAAAGTTCTTAGTATGTCTTTTCTAAAGATTTGGGGTTGCGAAGTTTATGTAAAACGTTTACTCTCTAACAAGCTAGGGCCCAAATCTGATAAATGCTTATTTATAGGATATCCTAAGGAAACAAAAGGATATTACTTTTACAACCGATCAGAGAACAAAGTGTTTGTTGCTCGAAATGGTGTCTTTTTAGAGAAAGAGTTTCTTAACAAAGGAACCAGTGGGAGTAAGGTAAACCTCGAAGAAGTTATTGTGCCACAAGAAAGTGTTCCAGTCTATGAGGAACCTCAATTAGATCTACAAATAGTTGTAGAGTCTATTCCAGTGGCACCTATAGTTCGTAGGTCTGAAAGAGAGCATCATGAGCTTATGAGATATGGTTTTCACGTGACAGAACATCGTCATCTATTATTGATAGAAAATGACGAGCCTACGACCTATGCAGAAGCTATGATGGGCTCAGACTCCGATAAATGATTTCAGGCCATGAAATCCGAAATGGACTCAATGTATCAAAACAAAGTTTGGACTTTGATTGATCCACCCAAAGGTGTTAAACCTGTAGGGTGTAAGTGGGTTTTCAAGAAGAAAACTGATATGGATGGAAAGGTTCACATCCATAAAGCACGACTGGTAGCTAAGGGTTTCAAACAAACTCATGGTATTGACTATGACGAGACCTTTTCGCCAATGGTTATGCTTAAGTCTATTCGGATTATCCTAGCTTTTGCCGCATATTATGACTATGAGATATGGCAAATGGATGTAAAGACAGCTTTCCTTAATGGAAACCTAGAGGAGGATGTGTATATGACACAACCTGAAGGCTTTACATCATCAGACAATGTTGGGAAGATATGCAAGCTTGAACGTTCTATTCATGGATTGAAGTAGGCATCACGGAGCTGGAATATTCATTTTGATGAAACTGTCAAAGAGTTTGGCTTCATCAGAAACAAAGAAGAAACTTGTGTATACAAGAAGTCTAATGGGAGCGCAATTGTGTTTCTGGTGTTGTATGTAGATGACATACTGCTCATTGGAAACGACATTCCTATGCTTTAGTTAGTTAAGACATGGCTAGGAAAATGTTTCTCCATGAAGGACATGGGAGAGGCAAACTATATCTTGGGAATCAGGATCTATAGAGATAGATCAAAAAGACTTATTGGACTGAGTCAAAGTACATACGTTGACAAAGTCATCAATAGGTTTAATATGCAAGATTCCAAGAAAGGTTTTCTCCCGATGACACATGGCATAAGTCTTAGCAAGACTCAGTGTCCTTCGACACAAGATAAGCGAGACCGCATGAATAGGATTCCTTATGCATCAGCCGTAGGATACATCATGTATGCCATGTTGTGCACTCGTCCTGATGTTTCTTATGCATTAAGCATGACAAGCAGATACCAGTCAGATCCAGGATAACCTCACTGGATAGCTGTCAAGAATATCCTTAAGTACTTGAGAAGAACTAAGGATTTATTCTTAGTCTATGGAGGTGGGGAACAGATCACTGTAAGTGGTTACACTGATGCTAGTTTCCAAACCGACAAAGACAACCTTCGATCGCAGTCAGGCTTTGTCTTTTGCTTGAATGGTGGAGCTGTGTGCTGGAAGAGTTCCAAGCAAGACGCTATTGCAGATTCTACAACAGAAGCATAGTATATTGCTGCTTCAGAAGCATCAAAGGAAGCTGTATGGATTCAAAAGTTCATAGAAGAACTGGGAATCAGTCCCATTGGTTCGAATCCAGTGGACCTCTATTGTGACAGCAATGGGGCCATAGCTTTGGCTAAAGAGCTTAGGTCTCATCAGAAGACCAAACACATACTCAGAAAGCATCACCTCATTCGAGAATTCATTGAAAGAGGCGACGTCAAAATGTGTAAAGTGGCAACGAAGCTAAATGTAGCTGATCCGTTGACGAAAGCTCTTCCACGACCTAAGCATGATCGTCATTGTAACGCTTCAGGCCTTAGACACAATAGTGATTGGTCTTGATTTGAGTGGGAGCCTATGTTGTATATATTTTCATTTTTCATTAATAAAGTACATGTTATATTTGATTTCGATTTAAATTTGAATATATATGATTGAATACGAAATCTTTGTCCCATGAATATTAAATGTCCTTAATAGAAGATCAAATGCGTGATTTGATCATGAAACTCTATTAATAGAATGGATATTAATATTCTAAATGTCCCTAGTCAATTATCATTGTGCATTGGGACGCCAATGGTGTTTGAAACTAGTATGTGAGTCAACTGATGACCAAGTTTCATGGGTCATGTATATAGAGATATAAAGTTGATCACATGAAATACATGTTAGAGAACATTGTATTGGACTGACCTGCTATGAGAATACTGTAGGATTGTTATATGATGTCATTAGTGTTTCTCATCACAGATATAGAGTATAGTCCTTTGACCTGAGTCTGCCATGATTTTCTAGACGTGGATTGACATGCTTTAACATTGCCAAACGTCAACCGTAATTGGTGATTATAAAGGTAATGGCTGGGTATGTTATGAATCGTGCTGAGGGATATGAGTAGACAAGATGGGATTTGTCCATCTCATATAACGAGAGTATGATATCCTGGCCTCCCGTAGAGTTTGAGACTATGAAATGCATGGCCATGCTCAAGTGAGTTGAAGAGTCAACTACTTGTTTGACAGTCTAGCTGCGGTATCGAGAAAAGTAAGTTTGAGCTATATAAGGATGACACATGTCCTGCCTTATGCTTAACTCGGATATCAAGTGACAAAGGGATTTAATTTGTATGATTGGTTCTAGTGCAAGTGGGAGATTGTTAGTGGTCTGCCCTAGGAACCGATCAAGGTTGATACTCTAAAATTGATTGTGGATCAGGTTGTGTTGGGAAATCAACCTTCACTATACTTAGATAGTTATAATGTCTTGCTAGAGACCGCTTATAACTTGTGGGCCAAAAGAGTTTTGAGCACACTGCTAATGTCTAATGAATCTACAGGGTTGCACACAATCATGAACTGAGCTCTTATTTTCTCTAGACCTCAATCTACTTAAGAAGTAGATTTGATCCTATTCTCCTTATACCGAACATACGAGTTATAAGATAACGATTAAACGCATGATTGAATTAATCGGAAAAGGTTCCCGATTCCATTCGGAAAAAGTTCCCGATTCAATCTAGTGAAAAGTTCCCGATTCAAGTCGGTAAGAGTTACCGAATCAATTCGGGAAATTGTTCACTGGTCGGTACAAGTTACCGAATTGAGAAAGTTGTTCTCTGATCGGTAAAGTTACCGAACGTACATTGGGGATATATAAATAGCTCGAAGAAGGGTGAAAAAAAAAGATACTTTTGAGTTATTCTTTCGTGAGAGAGTCTCAGAGAAAGAAAAGACGGCCATAAGAGAAACTCCAAGATCAGATAGCTAGCACTTGGATGTTGGGGATTGCTGTTCGTGTGTGTGGATACCGGTGGAGGAGCAACACTTGGGGCGCTAATTCAGACACAACCGATTGTCAATTTGTTGCCAATCGAAAAAGGTACGTCTCGAATCTATTATGATTTCGATATTCACATGTATCCTGTATTTGGGTTTCGTTCCGCTGCGTTTTTGAATCCAGGAAACCCAACACTCGGCCACCCATAGATGCACAAACCCTAGATCCCTTGGCCCAAGCGTCTAGACCTACGATTGTTGGCACAAATGCGAGAATTGAGACCGTCGGCAACCATGGAGGCATCGAACCGGTGACTAGATCTAAAACAGACGTCGTTAGGTGCAGTCGAGGCCCCTTCGCCCGGGGTCGACGGGGCCGTGAGGACCCTGGCTCAGATCTGGTGAGAGGCTTCGCGCCCTCGACCACAGCCATAGAGGCCGCAACGGCCATCGCTGAGGACCATCGCGACCTCGCTTGCCCAGGGCGAGCCGGCCGATGCCCGTGGGTTGGCCAATTGTTGCCGGTGAGGGTCGCCGGGATCCCTCTTCTTCAAGCCGACAAGAATGCCCTAGAATATCAAAAGAAGAAAATTCTAGAAAATGAAAAATGTCAAAACAAATAAAAATAAGCTAGAAAATATAATTTTTTTTTAAAAAAAAATGACGTGTCGTTCAAAAATAAATAAAATAATGATAAAAAAATTCCATGTAGGACGATTTGCCGGAACTGACACTCAAGTGATCGACTTTCGCCAGAAGTGGTACTCAAATGATCTATATTTAAAAGTTGAGGCACTCAAGTGATCGAAAAAAAAATTGAGCCACTTAAGTGATCTCCGTACAAAAGTTGTGGCACTCCTACTGTTCTTACCCCCGTGGATTATTATATGACTTTCTGATATGGAGAAGAGAGGAAATAGAATATTGGGTCTTTCGTGGAGGGCCCCAGCTTCTCTGCCTACAAAAGGAAGGCTTAACACGTAACGCCAGGGGGATGAAAAAAAATTCTTCTTCAGACGGCTCTCTCTCTCTCTTTAGATCTCTCGGCCGACTCCCTCTCGTCACTGCTTTTTCATTGCGCCCCCTACTGTTCTACTGCCGTCTTTGCTTGCCACTTCTCAAGGACCGCTGTATCACTACCCTCTTGCTCGAGCCGCTCCCCCCTGCTCGTGTCTATTGTTGCTCAGTTGCCTGCACGATGCTGTCGCTGCTCCCCTGACGTTACTACCACAGCTCGACTTTCTGCTCGAAAATCGACGCCCACTCGCCATCCCACTCGAAGACCGACGTCCGCTCGCTGCCCTGTTCGAAGACCGACGCCCGCTCGCTACCGGTTCTGCTTGCCCGTTCACCGCTGCAGCTGCCGCTGTTCTGCTCGTGCCGGCATCTCCCTTCTCGAGCAATCCTGCTCCCGTTGTTTACTCAACGCCACTATCACGTCTCGGGTGCCCCTGAAGGAAGCCAAATTGTGTTCGGTCTCCCTTAAGCTGATCG
The DNA here is from genome assembly GCA_021437785.1 of Rhodomyrtus psidioides. NCBI lineage: Eukaryota > Viridiplantae > Streptophyta > Magnoliopsida > Myrtales > Myrtaceae > Rhodomyrtus > Rhodomyrtus psidioides. The sequence goes on from JAILYB010000030.1 coordinate 4,493,277, forward strand.
TGACACTTGGAGGTTTGATACAAGTGCTGGAGTGAGCATTCAAACCGGAGGTTCATCCCTGCAATTAGGTATTTTTCCTTATTTCATGGTCTGTGATTTTTGAATTCTTGATTCTTGCATTGACTGAACACCCGATCATGTGTCTTGGAAAAATTAGGTTAAAAAAAGATGTCCAAGAATTGCCTATTTTGATAACTACGCATGAAAATTAAGTCAGAGGGTTTTTGGAGTTGCGAGCATGAGATTGGCTTTTTTTGCATATTCCTTTTGATGCCGACACTAAGGAGAAAATTAAAACCTTTTTCGAAAATTCAAGATATCAACTTTTTTTTATCTAAATTGCCAAAACCAATTTTTTGTTAACTAAATCTTGGATTTAATCAATTCAACCTATCGCCGCTTAGGTCCGATTCGCTATCTTCAGAAAATCGATCTCAAAATTGCAAGGCTGAATTTTTTTAAGAAAGAAATAATAAAAGGAGATATGGTCTCGATTGTCTTTCCTTTTCTATGTGGATGGATTACCTTTTTGACTTGATTTTGTCATGTTCTGAAAATTCCTAAAAGACTTTAGTAAGATATGGTTTCCTAAAAATCCTATCTAATTATTTTTTTTAGGAAGATGAGGTTTCTTAGAAGCCTTGTCTCATAAAACTTAAGGCAGTCAAGTCAACATAACAAAACCTCTAAGAAAGTTCCCACCATGGCCGAAAATTCCAAAAGGAAACAGAGAAAATCATATCCACGTATATCTTGCCATAGCTCATGCATATCTCATCTTTTGCATATCTTGCCTCTCATATTTTCGAATTTTACCTCATATATTCCATATTTTCGAAATCCCCTAGCATATTTTTTTTTTAAATCATATTGCATGCATTGGCGAAAATAAACAAATTAAAAATAAAAAATAAAAAAATGTCATTCGCATTACGTCACATAATTTAGCTTGCATATATCCTTGCCCCGTCATTATGTCATGTCATGCATTTTTACCACGTCAGTATACCATGTCACGCATCCTTGCCACGTCTTATGCCATGTCATTTTCCTATGTCATTTTTACATGTCATTAGTCTCATGTTTAGGGCATTCATGATAGGTGAGTCTAATTGCTTGGTTGATTTTCTTGAATTAGAAGTTGCATGCCACTTAGTCTAATAATAATTTTTCGTATGTTATATGTGGCCCTTGCATGATTAGTTTAGCTAATTGCATTTTGTCCCATCGAATTGCCTTATGTTGTCATTCTGTCTGCATGCTTTAATTAATTAGTTAAACTTTGCATATAGGGAAACACGACCTTAACTTTGTGTGTCTTGCACTGCATCCCTTTATTTGGTCATCTATTCATGTCATTGCATTCGCATTTGTTCGTTCCTTACATTCATGTTATTCATGCTACCATCGCATTCATCCCCGTCATTTAGATAGTTTCACGTTATTGTATCCATGTCATTCCTGTATTGCATTATAAAAAGCAAAAATCCCAAAAGAGAAACACCTCATTTGAGCTTCAAATTAATTCAATCCGAGTCGTCAATTTAGGACATCCCATATTGAATTAAGGTACCGAAATGACATTAGTTTTAATTAACTAGTGTAATCAAGTCCCTGAATCCACAATCTCTAGTTCGTAGAAGTAAAATAGTCCTCTCGCTGTTTTACTTAGGTTTCTAATCAACCTACCAAAAATAATTAGTGGCGACTCCAAATTCTAAATCATTCTGATTAATTTAAGTTGTGATTTGGTAGGACTTGGGAGAGTCCGTATTAGGTTAGTTATTAAAATTAACCTAATAATTCAATAAGCCTAATTTTTTAGGTCGCGACAACTTGGCGACTCCACTGGGGAACGAACCCAGAATCTCTAGTTCGTAGAAATAAAATAGTCCTCCCGTTGTTTTACTTAGCTTTGTAATCAACCTACCAAAAATGATTAGTGGTGACTCTAAATTTTAAATCATTCTGATTAATTTAAGTTGTGATTTGGTAGGGCTTGGGAGAGTCCGTATTAGGTTAGTCATTAAAATTAACCTAATAATCCAATAAGCCTAATTTTTTAGGTCGCGACCGGAGGCATAGCGGCCCCGCCATTAGACTTAGAGCCACGATTCTTTCTTATCACCTGTTGCCAATGTGAACCATCTTGAGCCGGGATTGATTGAGTAATCTTAGGGCCTTTAGGACCAACGACTTCCATATTTGAAACTTGAGGAGCAACAAAGCAAGGATGACCTTTCGTCCCCCTCTTGTGACCAAAGGTGCCACAACATTCGCAAACTATAGGCTTCCACTCATATTCAACATCAACGGTGCAAGTTTCTCCTTCCAAGATAATGTCAATCGAGTCAAGGAGGGGTTGTCTCGCCTTGATTTCAATACAAACTCTAGTAAAAGAAATCCTACCCATTTGCTCGGTCATCTTGTCAACATACAACGGTCTTCCAAGTGCGCTAGAAATGAAGCTAATACCGAATGTCGACCAAAGAATGTACGGTATGGATCTTAAATGAATCCAAATGGGAAGAACTTCATGAAAGCCCTTCCTAAGCTTAATCTTTGAATGCCATTGTTGGAGTATCAAGTGAACACCTTGGATCATAATCGGCCCTCCATCCAACACCTTCCTATGAAAAGCATCATCCGAAATTCTAAAAAAGAAGAAACGATCCTCATTTACATCAACAAGATTAGTTCCCCAAGCTTGCTTTGTCGCCTCTTCAATTAGCTTGAAGTTGAGTCTCCTTCCAACGAGATAGCCAACAAGACATTCACTCCAAAATGGATTAGAATCCTCAATGATAGCTTGTGGTACCTCAAGGAGCGGTTTGCCATTGACAATCGTAGAAAGAAAGAAAGCGAGATTGTAGCCCTTATCAGCCACCTTGGCAATTAAAGCCCAACTACGGGGCTGAGGTGGATGTGTATTGGCACCAAGTTTGAGATTTTGGGAGTCATTCGTGGTCCTACTCAAGCTGCGATCTCCACCAGTAGTAGTAGAGAAACCTGCCCTGCTTTTGCTTCTATTTGGCCTACTACCGAGTACACCATCTATCGCCAAAGGGATAGGCCGAGAAGGGCCAGCCATGTTCTGCAAGCCATTCACCACAGATGGGGTACGAGGGTCCCTTGTAGCAGGTCTTCCCCTACTTCTACTACGCCTACCACCTTGTCCTCCAGCTCATTCGAGTCCTGCAACAGAGGGGACAATAGGGAAACAAGGGCAGATTTGCCTTTATTGGCAACACCCTTTGTGACAGTCTGAATTTCTTGTCATTCTAAGACCTTTGAATGTAAGATATCTATCGAAGTATTTCAGTGTATCTCGCTCTGACCTAATCAGTCACGAGTTAACAAACCAAAGGGGAAAGGCTAACGGGCAACAAGGAACGTGGACCTAGGAAATTCGACACGAAAACGGCATTTTTGACCATAAGGGTCGTCGAAGGATACTTAAAACCAAGGCCGATCAAAGAACGATTAAGGAATTCGTTGCTAGTGTTATACGATTGGGACGCGGGTGATGCCACTTAACCAACGTATGATTTGCGAATTTTTCCTAAATCGATTTATGACGATCGCGGCCGTCGGGGCTAGTAATAGACTCTTGCGATTACATGATAACCAAAATTACCGTACTTGAGTTTTCCTAAGTGTGATAAAAATCACAGAGTCGATACGCGTAACGTCCGCAAAAACCGCCCGTTAGTTCGAGATAAATCGAAATTACGACGACGAGAGGTCGACCACGATATAGGGTTTCGGGAATGGAAAATGGAAATGAAGAATTGTAACAATTAGTTTGGATTGAACGACGCCGGTAAGGAATGAAGAATTGGCGAAAAATTAGATTTTCAGACGAAAGATGTAAAAAGACCGTTTTGCCCCCGGAGTTTTGGCCTTGCTTTATTATTTGAGTGAGGGCATTTTGGTCATTAGATTACCCCTTGAGGCGGCCGAATTTGTGAGGGCAATTTGGGGAGAAAATTTTGGATATTATGCTTAATGGGACAAGTGTCACCAATTGGAGCTTTGGCATTAATTACCCACTAGTTTAAACTCTTCAAGAAGCTAATCAAGATTGGATCAGCCTTTTCCTCTCCCTCTACTGCTCTGTGGTCGACCAAAAGCCCCCTTTCCTCTCCATCTTTTTCGTTCTTTTCGTTTTCCACAGAACAAAGGACTGCTCGCCGGCAACCAACTCCAGCCGTCCTCGTCGCACCACTCAACGGCTCCTCCCGGCGAATTGTGAACGACGAGCCGACTACCACCTCGAAGTTCAACCTCTTCTCGAAATTCTTCAAGTGGAAGCTCGGCAAAAGGAATTTTGTACTGTTCCGGCCAGCTTTGGCAAGAAACGTCGACGGAAATCGAGTGAACTGAGGTATATTGGGCATATCTCAGTCATTTGGACTCCTTTTGAGGTGAAATTTTCGGTGCTGGCTTCCTCAAAGGATAGGCTATGTTATGGGATTTTAGGATTGCTGAGTATTTTGGAAAAAGATTGAGTTATGGTGCTTAGATTATGGTGGTTCTACTAGTTGTCTACTGAGCATATTGCATGATCAGTGTAATTAAGTTGTTTGGGGGTCTAAATTGGGTTGATTTGCTGCCAAATTTTCGATGGAACCCTAGGATACATAGATTAAGGTTCCTACAAGCTCGAATGTTAAAGAATTGGTGCCTAGCATGAGTAATTGGACTGATTTTGGCAAGTGAAATCGAAACCGGGCTACTCTATTTTTGCCCTGTCCCTGCCGGTTCTGTTTGGGGCTGTGGTCGGAGTTGCCGTACTGAAATTACCTTGTTAATTTATGCTAAAGTGTTAATTAAAGAGTTTATGAAGAGTACAAGGTGTGGAATCGAAGTTAAGTTAATTATATTGGTTAAACCGGGGAATTTCTTCTAAGCGAGGTTACTGCCCTGTTTTGGACAGCTTGGTGTCGTTCTGGATTCGGATTTATCGAGGGGCTTGTGGTGTTAAATTGCTAGTGGAAGCCAAGGTGAGTGATCCCTAACCTTTTTTTAGAAAATTGGGACGCGATTGGACAATTTTCGTTGAGAAATTATTGAGTTGGATGAAATGTTAAACTTGAATGATGGAATGTCGATCGGCCTTGCTTACAAATGAGCCGTGTAGGCTTGCTGCTTGGTATTTGCTGTTCTTGTGATGAACATGATGATGTGCTAGTGAGTGTTTCGCTTGCCTATATGGTAGTGCCAGGTCGGTTTGAATATATGTTATGTTAAAGCATGTCATTCTTGGATAAAGCTTGAGTTGTGTTCGGATGCTCAATTTTTCCTCATGTAGCAATGTGAGTAAATACTTATTGTGATGCCTCATATGTTTGGAAATATTGAGGAAGTGAGTTGATGTAAAGCGCTTTGATGCGATGAGATCGCGGGGCTGAGAAGGTGAAATACTCTAATGCGCCTATAAGACCCGGGTCGAGAATGAGAAATACCCTGACGCGCCGTGACGACGCGGGGTGGAAGAGTAGGAGATACCCTGAGGCAATCTAATCGCGGGGTTATGGAATGTGAAGTACCTTGAGGCGATGAGATCGCGGGGTCGTTGATGAAATATTTTCTTTTCTTAGTCGGACGAGAAGGTGATTCATTGTAGGCAAGTATGACGAGAAGGTGATTCATTGTAGGCAAGTATGAAAGCTGGATCATATTTGTCACTCTTTCTTTTAGTTATTGCTGTTGTGAGACATTGATGTGATACCATGAAAGATTGTTATGTCTTGCTCTTGTTTACTAATTGCTTATGTTGTGTTTGTGGTTCCGGTGGGACGATGGTCTAATTTAAGATTAGGTTAATTCATTGAGACATAAGTCTCATTCCTTCGTGAACCCCATTTTATTTCAGATCACAGGACCTGAAGATGCTCCCTATACGCTTAAGCGATCCCAAGGAAATGACGTCGCATTTTGAGGAGTTCCCGAATGGAAGAGGCACTGTATATGTTAGGAAGACTACAGTAGTTTGGGTTGACGAACCAAGTGAGCCTAGTAAGCCCCATCGGTTTGAAGCACGGTTTCGAAGGGTTCGCGATGTTTTGTCTGAGCAGCTGAAGCCCACAGATGTTCCTCGAGGCATGGTACCTTCGTGGTGTCATCCCACACGAGAGTCCATTGAAGTAGAGACTTCTGTGGCAGTTTCGAGGAATATACCAGAGGGAGAACCTGCAGCTGAGGTGAGCGTGGAAGTAATAGAGATATCTGACTCAGAGGATGAGACAGAGGGGGAAACCATCGAGGTCCATTCTGAGACCTTTTCGGATTACGACCCTGATGAGGATATGGACGATGTGGGAGACAGTAGTACTTGTTAGTAGACCTCGTTGTATTAGGGCCTTAGTGTGACTTTTTGGGAGTGGTTTCTTTTGTGGGGCGTAATGGCTTTCCTTTGGTGCCCTTGTCCTGATCCGATCTAGGTGATGCTATTAGAAATCTCCCTAACCCTTATCTTTGTATAGACTGGTCTTTATGTTATGTCTATATATGCCTTTTCATCTCCTGCATCTCATTCTTACTATTGTTTTAGGTCATCATTTGGTAGATGGAGTTTTATTTTCCTTTTGTCCTTCCGCCTGCAAGTTTATTTTCTTGGCCGTATTGAAATAGTATCCCGGGACAGGTTTTATGGCTTGAGGATGTTCGCACCAGTGGAAAGGTAGCGGGGCGTGACATCCTAGTTTAGTGGTATCAGAGCGAGGTTTAGCTCAATTCAAGTCGATTGAGGGGTGGAGTAATAAAGAGGAATGAGATCTGGGGTGATTGAATAGTGAGACTGTATAGAGGGTTCGTTAGAATAGCTTAAGACATGCATGGCATATGAGTGGTGTATGTGATTGGCATCTTGAATGTGGCATTGTTATGATGATTGGATGCGACTGAACTTCGTGCTAGGCATGTGCATTGAATGTGAATGCTTGTTTTGTGAAGCATTGAGTACTTCGTCTGAGTTGGTAGTGCAATTCTGTGTTCCAAATTGCTATGCTCTTGAGACTTCTGGTTAATGGTTGCATTGACGTGGATGCTATTTGTTGTGTAGTATAGAGCCACCAGTCTGGAATGATAGAGTTGAGTTTTAATTCCGTTGTGGAATTTTAGTGGTTCAGGAAGTATAAAGATGAGCGATCGACCTGTTAGACGTAGAAGACCTAGTGGTAGGGTTCGAGGCTACCCGCGGCAGAGAATCCGGGGATGGGAGATGTGTTGAGTGCCTTGGAATGGATTGGTAATTTGATAGATAGACAGGCTCAGGATAGAGATGCTGCTATCACCCAAGCCGTGGGATCCGCTTTGACTGTAGTGAATGTAACGACTAGTACCAATACAGAGGGCGGTGGTAGCGGTAGTAGTGGCCAGGGCACTGGAACCAGTAATGCGCCAGTTAATGTAAATACTGGTCAAGGTGTGGGAGTAGGTAATGTGCTGGGTAATAACATCGTATCTAGAGACATGTGACAATTACTCGAGTAGTTTGTGAAGTTGAGGCCACTCCAATTTAATGGGACTGGCGACCCCGAGTTGGCACCTAGGTGGATAGAAAAACTTGAGAAGACCTTTAGAGTTCTGAAATACAATGACGAGGAAAAGGTGCTCCTGGCTGTATACCAGCTAGAGGGTACCGCGAACGACTAGTGGAATGCTACTAAGGATGGAATTTTTCCTGAAGGCATCGCTCTAAATTGAACTGTTTTTACTACTGCCTTTAATGACAAGTACTTTTTAGAAACGGCACGAGAGAGTAAGTTAGTGGAGTTTCAGAATTTACGCCAAGGGCACATGACTGTAGATCAGTACGAGGCTGAATTTGCTAGATTGTCGAGATATGCGCCGCGATATGTTGAGGATCCTCTGGAGAAGGTGCGAAGGTTTCGAGACGGGTTACTACCCGAACTCAATAGCTAGTTAGTGACAGTGAACTTAAGAACTTATAAGGAGATTTATGAGCGAAGTCAAATGATAGAATCGGATATGAGAGAAAGAGCAACCGCGTTTGGATTGCGATTTACCCCTTTTCGAGATAATCACCGGCTGGGTAAGAGGTCAATGACTAATACTAGGTGATTTTTTCCTCCCGTGAGAAGGAATATCGAGAAGCCATCGCATCAGTCTAATTTGAATTGTTGTCTCTGTGGAAGGAGACATGGAAACGGACCTTGTCCGACTAGGACAGGTGCGTTCTTTAAGTGCGGTCAGTTGGGCCACCAGATGAGGACCTGTCCAAATCAAGTTCCAGGACCAAGACCTCAAGGACTAAGGCCACAAGTAAGACCCTAGCAGTTGCCCCACAGACTGAATTGAATCGACCGCCAGCCCAAGGGCAAGTTTGCGCAGTGGCGCGAGGCGAGGCAGAGAATGCACCCGGTGTGGTCACAGGTATGATCTATTTGTGTGACCAAGCTACTTATGCATTGTTTGATCCTGGAGCGTAGCATTCCTTTGTGTCTGTTCAATTTGCCAATATGGTTGAATTGGATTTGAAACCTTTGAACGTGATCTTGCATGTTACTACTCCGTTAAAAGATAAAGTGATAGTTTCGCTAGGGTGCGCGGATTGTAAGATAGTTATTGATGGTAGGGAAGAAAAGATAGACTTGGCCGTACTGTCTATGTTTGATTTCGATGTGATCGTAGGGATGGATTGGTTGAGCAAATAAAAGGCTGTGGTTGATTGTGGTAGTAGAGTAATTCATTTTTCTCCAGAAGACCGTCCTAATTTTGAGTTTAAGGGAAGTCGTGGAGGAACTTCCATCCCTTTGGCTTCGTCGCTTGAAGCGACCAAGATGCTAGATGAGGGATGCAGAGCCTACTTGGCTGCAGTAGTTGATACGACGGTCGAAGAGCCGAAATTGGAAAATATAACCGTAGTATGTGAATTTCCTGATGTGTTTCCCCAAGAACTACCTGGATTACCACCTGAGCGGGAAATTGAGTTTGTGATTGAAGTAGCTCCTAGGACGGAACCAATTTCGAAGGCACCTTACCGAATAGCGTTATCGGAGTTGAAAGAGTTGAAAATACAGTTACATGAGTTGCTTGATAAGGGATTCATTAGGCCAAGTGCTTCGCCATAGGAGCACTAGTATTATTCGTGAGAAAGAAAGATGGATCCTTTCGTTTGTATATGTATTACAGGCAACTGAACCAAGTGACTATTAAGAACAACTATCCGCTGCCAAGGATCGATGACCTGTTCGATCAGCTACATGGAGCCTCAGTGTTTTCTAAAATTGATTTGAGAACGAGATATCATCAGTTGAAGATCAAGCAAAATGATATTCTGAAAATGGCTTTCAGGACAAGATATGGATACTATGAATTTACAGTGATGCCTTTTGGCTTGACGAATGCTCCAGCTACATTCATGGATATGATGCAACGACTGTTTACGGAATACCTCGATCGTTTCGTTATAGTGTTTATTGATGACATTCCAATCTATTCAAGGAGTAACGAAGAACATGAAAAGCACTTGAGAATTGTTTTGCTGACTTTGAGGGAACACTCAGTTTATGCCAAGTTTAGTAAATGTGAGTTTTGGTTGAACAAGGTAGCATTTCTCGGGCATATAATATCTGGAGAAGGGATTTCTGTGGGCCCTACGAAAATAGAGGCAGTGATAAATTGGCCTATACCAACGACAGTTATCGAGATTCGAAGTTTTCTAGGATTGGCTGGTTATTATAGGCGCTTCGTGGAAAAGTTTTCATCTATAGCTATGCCATTAACGCAGCTAACTAAGAAGTCTACGAAGTTTGAGTGGACGGACAAGTGTGAAAGGAGTTTTCGTGATCTTAAGCATCGTCTGACAACCGTACCAGTTCTCACCATACCTTCCGGACCTGGAGGTTTCGAAATTTATAGCGACGCGTCGTTGAAAGGTTTGGGGTGCGTACTAGTGTAGCATGGAAGGGTAGTAGCGTATGCTTCGAGACAACTGAGACCCCACGAGTTAAATTACCCGACGCATGACTTGGAACTAGCTGCGATTGTTTTCACTCTGAAAATATGGAGGCACTACTTATGTGGTGAAAGTTTTCAAATTTACACGGACCATCAGAGTTTGAAATACTTATTTTCTCAAAAGGAGTTGAATATGAGGCAACGTCGATGTATGGAGTTGCTTAAGGACTACGATTGCGACATTTTCTACCATCCTGGGAAGGCGAATAGAGTTGTCGATGCACTTAGCCGGAAGTCTAGTATCGCGTACTTGATGGTTAATGGATGGTCTGTGCTTGAAGGATTGAGGGATTCAGAGTTTAAATTGGAAGTGAGCCAATTGACGAGTTTGGTAGCGACTTTGAGGATTGAACCGGAAATTTGGGAAAGGATAAAGATTTTGCAGGCTACGGATCCTGAAATACAGAAAATGTTTAGTATGGATGTGACGAAGAGGAAAGACGATTTCCAGGTAACTGAGGAAGGAATTTTAAAATTTCATGGACGTCTTTGCGTGCCTAATGATGAAGAACTTAAGGAAAGGATCTTGTCTGAAGCTCACCGAAGTAATTATAGTATTCACCCGGGTGGTACGAAGATGTATCAGAACTTGCGTCAGCACTATTGGTGGAACGGTATGAAAGTGGACGTAGCAAAGCATTTGGCGAAGTGTTTAACTTGCCAACAGGTAAAAGCATAACATTGTAAACCTGGCGGACTACTACAACCTTTGAAAATCCCGGAATGGAAATGGGAACACGTCACAATGGATTTCGTTATGGGACTTCCACGGAGTCAAAAGGGACATGATTCAATTTGGGTAGTCGTGGACAGATTGACTAAGTCGGCGCACTTCATTCCTGTGAAAAAGGATTTTGCAATGGACAAGTACGCTGAGTTGTATATGCGACACATTGTGCGACTGCATGAAGTGCCTATAACGATTACGTCGGATCGAGATCCGAAGTTTACGGCTAATTTCTGGAAAAGTCTTCAGGACGCCTTGGGAACCAGATTACAATTTAGCACGGCGTATCATCCGCAGACTGATGGACAATCGGAAAGGACGATTCAAACGCTCGAGGACATGTTGCGAGCGTGCGTTATAGATTTTAAAGGTGGATGGGAAAATTATTTGCATTTAGTGGAGTTCGCGTACAATAACAGTTATCAGCAAAGTATTGGAATGGCGCCATTTGAAGCATTGTATGGCAGAGCTTGTAGGACTCCGTTGTACTGGGATGAAGTGGGAGAAAGAAGCATCACTGGCCCATAATTGGTAAAACAATCAGTTGAAGCGGTAAAAGTAATCCGAGGAAGGTTGAAAACAGCACAGAGTCGCCAGAAAAGTTATGCTGATAAGCGACGTAAGCCGCTAGAGTTTCAAGTTGGCGACCATCTTTTTCTCAAGATATCACCTATGCGAGGTATATCTCGATTCGGGAAGAAAGGTAAATTGAGTCCGAGGTATATAGGACCATTTGAAATTTTGGAAAGGATCGGGACCTTGGCCTACAGACTTGCCTTACCGCCGAATTTGTCCCAGGTACATAATGTGTTTCATGTGTCGATGTTACGAAAGTACGAACCAGACCTGACACATGTTTTGGATTACGAGACTATAGAATTGGACGACAGAATTCCGTATGTGGAAAGACCTATCAGGATTGAAGAGTATAAGGAGCATGTTTTGAGGAACAAGACGGTATCGCTAGTCAAAGTAGTGTGGGAGCATCATGGAACGGAAGGCGCTACGTGGGAGAAAGAAGAGGCGATGAGGCGTCAATACCCCCATTTGTTTGAATAGTGGATTGTAACAAATTTCGAGGACGAAATTTTTGTAAGGAGGGAAGAGTTATGACAGTCTGATTTTCCTGTCATTCTGAGACTTTTGACTGTAAGATATATATCGAAGTATTTTAGTATATCTCGCTCTGACCTGATCAGTCACGAGTTAACTAACCAAAGGGGAAAGGCTAACGCGCGACGAGGTACGTGGACCTAGGAAATTCGACACGAAAATGGCATTTTTGACCATAAGGGCTATGTAGCACCGATACGACTCGGACACGGGGACACGATACGACACGACACGCCGACACGGCAGTTCTCAAAAAATAGAGAATTCCGACAAGACGGGACACGGCACACACACATATATATATTATATACACACACACAAAGAGCCTGACTTTCGAAATTATCAAAATTTCCCTCCATTCAGTGTACCAAATTTCATTTCAGTCTTGAATTATCAAATGACTGTTTAGCCCTTCAATAATGCACTACGAGACAAAGAGCTTGAATTTTCAAACCTTGTGGGCCCCACTTCCTCCTTCCCCCATGCAACCTCCCATCTCACCAACCAATCAAATCTCACCCACTCTTCTCTCTCATGTCCACTCTCCTGATCACTCTCTCTCGTCAACGTCTCTCTCTCTCTCTCTCTCTCTCTCTCTCTCTCTCTCTCTCTCTCTCTCTCTCTCTCTCTCTCTCTCTCTCTTTTACTTTTTTTTAGAACACCCTCGATGGTCCGACCGAGTCCTCCATTCCTCCCCCTCCTCCTCCTGTGAGTGTTTTGCGCGACCGCCACTCCTCCGACCACCGCCACTTCCGTCCGCCTCTGGTCATCACCACCGTCGCCTCTCCGTTACCGTTCGCCGCCGGATAGCCTCAAAACAGCCCCGACGCCGGTCTGCCTCGTTTTGGCGTTCGGGCCTGCTCGAGCCCCAACCACTGCCTCTGGCCGCTCTCGACCTCCACCGACCACCTCACCGACTCCCCTCCGACCCCCAGGCCATCACTCGATCGTCGCGCGCCACTACCGAACCCGAACCAGCCCCCGCTTCCCTCTCCCTACTCTGTTTCGCTTCAACCCCTGCCCAGCTTCGATTTGCAGGCTTACAACAGCCCGACGCCCTTCGACCACCACCAGCCACCACATCGTCACCCTCTGTCAGCCTTAGACCCTCGCGCCGCCTCTCCGACAGCCCTAAAGCTGCGAAACAGCCTGTGATAGAAGGAAGCAACGACTGTTCCTTTTTTCCTCCCATTCGGACACGCGGCCGGCCGTGTCCTGCCGTGTCCAACCGTGTTGGACACGTCGCCGTGTCCGACACGCAAAAATTGTCTCTACTGGCGTGTCCGTGTTACATAGCATAAGGGTCGTCGAGGGATATTTAGAATCGAGGCCGATCAGAGAATGATTAAGGAATTCGTTGCTAGTGTTATACGATTGGGACGCGGGTGATGCCGCTTAACCAACGTATGATTTGCGAATTTTTCCTAAATCGATTTATGACGATCGCGGCCGTCGGGGCTAGTAATAGACTCTTGCAATTACATGACAACCAAAATTGCCGAACTTGAGTTTTCCTAAGTGTGATAAAAATCACAGAGTTGATACGCGTAACATCCGCAAAAGTCACCCGTTAGTTCGAGATAAATCGAAATTACGACGACGAGAGATCGACCACGATATGGGGTCTCGGAAATGGAAAATGGAAATGAAGAATTGTAACAATTAGTTTGGATTGAACGACGCCGGTAAGGAATGAAGAATTGGCGAAAAATTGGATTTTCAGACGAAAGATGTAAAAAGACCGTTTTGCCCCCAGAGTTTTGGCCTTGCTTTATTATTTGAGTGAAGGCATTTTGGTCATTGGATTACCCCTTGAGGCGGCCGAAATTGTGAGGGCAATTTGGGGAGGAAATTTTGGATATTATGCTTAATGGAACAAGTGTCGCCAATTGGGGCTTTGGCATTAATTACCCACTAGCTTAAACTCTTCAAGAAGCTAATCAAGATTGGATCAGCCTTTTCCTCTCCCTTTACTGCTCTGTGGTCGACCAGCAGCCCCCTTTCCTCTCCATCTTCTTCGTTCTTTTCGTTTTCCACAGAACAGAGGACTGCTCGCCGGCGACCAACTCTAGTTGTCCCTGTCGCACCGCTCGACGGCTCCTCCCGGTGACTTGCGGCCGACGAGCCAACCACCACCTCGAAGTTCAACCTCTTCCCGACATGCTCCTAGTGGAAGCTCAGCAAAAGGAAGTCTGCACTGTTCCGGCCAGCTTCGGCAAGAAACGTCAACGGAAATCGAGCGAACTGAGGTATATTGGGCATATCTCACTCATTTGGACTCCTTTTGAGGTGAAAGTTTCGGTGATGGCTTCCTCAAAGGATAGGCTATGTTCTATGGTTTTAGGATTGCTGAGTATTTTGGAAAAAGATTGAGTTATGGTGCTTAGATTATGGTGGTTCTGCTGGTTGAGTACTGGGCAGATTGCATGATCAGTGCATTTAAGTTGTTTGGGGGTCTAAATTGGGTTGATTTGCTACCAAATTTTCGGTGGAACCCTAGGATACATAGATTAAGGTTCCTACATGCTCGAGTGTTAAAGAATTGGTGCCTAGCGCGAGTAATTGGACTAATTTTGGCAAGAGAAACCGGAACCGGGCTACTCTGTTTTTGCCCTGTCCCTGCCGGTTCTGTTTGGGGCTGTGGTCGGAGTTGCCGTACTGAAATTTCCTTGTTAATTTATGCTAAAGTGTTAATTAAAGAGTTTATGAAGAGTACGAGGTGTGGAATCTATTGTGGAAATACTTCTATATTTTGATTCTGACAAAACCTTCAAAAGATATTGTTTAATGAAATGTGATGCAGGAAGAATGTGTAAGCAGCAGGTTGAGTGATTCCAATTCTGTCGCGCTAACGAAGGGTCAGATGGAAGTGCTTCTGACGTAGGGTCAGATGGAAGTGCTTTTGACTTAGAGTCAGATGGAAGTGCTCTTGACGATCCAATCAGTGACGGATGGATCACATCAAATCTCCGTATTACCATTCCATGCCAACTGATCAAATTTCTCCTAGACGAATCTGAAGAAAGATCAGTTCCTGCATTTTACAAAACACGAAGACCCACGTATGGCAGGTTTCCGATCAAGGCAAGTGATATTCAATTATCCTGATATCCCCTCTTGTCAATCAAGGGACTTTCTATAATAGGATATCATCTTCTAAGGAAAATATCCTCGGGAATCAACTCAAACTTATCACACTTATGGAAGCTGGAGATTCAGTTGTATGGGCGACTGAATTAGAAGGGTTCAATATCTTACCCAACGGTCTACATATCTTCTGAAGATACAGTCTCGTTCAATCACGATTGATGACGTCCAATCAAGGATTGAAGAGCGATCCCTTGGCTGGAATCCAACGGCTAGTTCGGAGGCAGGGGAGTATAAAAGAAGAATAATGTTCGACTAGAGAGTAAGAGAGCGAACATCAATCCAAAGTACAAGAATAACTTGAGTTTCATCTGAGAGAGTATTCTGAGTATTCAAAATCCTTCACTGTGAAAATCTGTGTGAGAAGGAAACAAAACACTTGAGTGATTGTAATCTTCTTGATTCTTCATAGTGAAATCCAGCCGATCGGCTGTCATCGTGGAAGAGTGGACGTAGGCTTGATCTAAGCCGAACCACTATAAATATCGTGGGCAATATTCTCTTCTCTAAACTCTTATCTTTGTGTTTAGATTTTCTGCACACTGTTATACTGTTTTTGTTCCTAATCGTACACTGAACTTTATTCATTCCGCAAGAAATTTCAATTGTGTTCAGAATCTCCTATTCACCCCCCCTCTAGGAGATATTTCTAGATATATCAATTGGTATCAGAGCAGGTTGCTCATTTTACGAAGTGTTTATTGACTTCAGAGTTAACGATCTACTATGTCGAGCAATCACTCTTCAGGAACAAGCGATTCGCACTTTGCCAACAAGCCTCCATATTTTGATGGGAAGGATTACAATATGTGGAGTAACAAGATGAAGTGGTTCTTCAAAGCCTATGATGATCTGATGTGGGATGTCGTTACAAATGGAATAGTTCCTGCAAATACTACAAATCCAACCTCTGCTGACGGAGTAAATACTGTCACAACAATGACTGATGCTGAAAAGGCTAAAAGAAAAGGCCTTGATTCTAAGGCTGTAAATGCTCTCTTTTGTGCCTTATCCACTCCTCTTTATAATCGTGTCTCAGAGGAAGAATCATCTAAGGCAATATGTGATAGACTTCATGTTACCTTTCAAGGAACAAATCGTGTGAAAGAAACAAAACTTAGTATTTTACTGAGTGATTATGAAGCATTTGAAATGAAGCCTGATGAATCTATTGTAGATATGATAGACAGGTTTCAGACTTTGGCAAGTGGACTTGCAAGACGAGGTGCACCAATTGCTGAACCAATGCAAGTCAGGAAGATACTACGTGGACTCACAGATGATTGGAATTACATCAAGCCATCAATTCAAGAATGCCAAACAATTAGACCACTCTCGGTGGATGAGCTAGTCGGCACTTTGCAATCTTATGAAACAGAACGAGCAAACAAAAAGGGAGAACAAAAAGGTAAAAAATCTATTGCCTTAAAAAGTCAAATTAATCAACGTTTTTCTGACATAGATGATGAAGATGAGGATGATGAAGAATTAGCCCTCATGGTCAAGAAATTTAGAAAGATGGCTCGGAGAGGCAGAAACATCAAAGGAAAGAAACCTTGGAAGAAGAGTGATGTAAAAATATCAAGCAACGACTCACAAGATAGCAAAGACGTGATTTGCTTCCACTGTAAGAAAGCAGGACATATCAAACCGAACTGCCCAATTTTGAAGAAGGACAAACTCAAGTATGAGAAATACAAGAAGGCTCTAAAGGCAGAAACTTTAAGTGATTCTGATGAAAGCAAGAATGATTATGCAAATATCTGTCTCATGGCCGAATCAGACTCAAGTTCAGATTCAAAAACTGAGGTAAGTTCATCTGAACTCCCTGATGAAGTTATTGAATATATTGATGAATTGTGTAAAAACTACAAAGAAGCTCTTGAAAAAGTTTCTTGTTTGAAAAAGGAAAATGCTTCCTTAAAACAACAGAATTTGTCCCAAGAAGAAAAAATTATTTTTCTACAACAAGAGTTTCACCAGATGAAAGAAAATCATGATTTAGTTTCAAAAGAAAATGCTTCTTTGAAAGAAAAAATTTCTACTATATCAAAAAGGTTTTCATAAAGCTCATCAACTCTGAATAACATTATTTCAAAACAAATACCCTTCAATGATCGATCTGGGTTAGGTTTTAAAAAGGAAAGTAGCCAAAGAAATATCTTTAAAACTGAATTTCGAAAACCAACGTTTTCTGATTACAAGCATCATTTTCATAAGCATTTTACTAGATCCTACACTCGACAATCTTGTGTGAATTGTGGTGATCCTAGCCATACTAAGGATTACTGTAAGAAAATTTGGAGACCTATTAAAAGGTCAAAATATACTAACACAGAAGGACCCAAGAAAACATGGGTACCAAAGAAACTGTAAGTTGGTTATCTATTGCAGGTACCAAAGAGAAGGAAGAACAAGTGGTTTCTGGATAGTGGTTGTTCAAGTCACATGACTGGAAATCCAGATGTATTTATATCCTTCTCATATTGTGATGGAAGAAGCGTGTCGTTTGGAGGAAAGAACAAGGGAAAAGTGATCGGGAAAGGTAATGTAAAGATTGGAAATCTGACCGTTAAAGATGTCTCTCTAGTTAAAGGATTGAACTACAACTTGATTTCTGTAAGTCAACTCTGTGACTCTGGATATGATATTCGGTTCCAAGATTCAAAATGCACAGGTATGAGCAAGGATAAGAAGCAATCCTTCACGGGACGAAGGCATGGGAACATTTATCTTGTAGATATTAATGCTGATTGTGAACATGTTAAATGTCTTATTTCTGTTAAGGATGAATTTGATCTTTGGCACAGAAAGTTAGGTCATATTAATGTAAAACATATCTCAAAGCTCTCTAAGAATGGACTTGTTCGAGGACTACCTCAAACAAAATTTGAGAAAAGTGGACTATGTCATGCATGCACACTGGGCAAGCAGGTAAGAAGTTCTTTCAAGTCCTTAAATCAAGTTTCCACTAAGCGTTGTCTGCAGCTACTTCGTATGGATATCTTCGGACCTAATAGAACTCTAAGCATTGGAGGTAAGAAATATCGCCTTGTCATAGTTGATGACTTCTCTAGATTTACATGGGTTTCATTTCTTGCACACAAAAACAAAGCTTTCATTTTCTTTTCAAAATTTGCTAAAAGAATTCAAAATGAAAAGGGTTATACTATTTCCAGTTTGAGAACGGATCATGGGGGAGAGTTTGAAAATCAAAGTTTCTCAGATTTTTGCACTAAGTTCGGAATTCAGCATAACTTCTCTGCACCTTATACTCCACACCAAAATGGGGTTGTAGAAAGGAAAAACAGATCATTGCAAGAAATGGCCAGAACTCTTCTTATAGAAAGTAAAATTGCCTCTAATTTTTGGGCTGAGGCCGTTTCAACAGCATGTTATATCTTAAATCGAATTTCCCTCAGACCTTTCTCTGAGAAAACTCCCTATGAATTTTTCAAAGAAAGAAAGCCTAATGTTGCATACCTTCATGTATTCGGTTGCAAATGCTTTATTCTAAAGAATGCTAATGATCGAGTTGGAAAGTTTGATGAAAGATCAGATGAAGGAATTTTCTTGGGATATTCAACAACAAGCAAAGCCTATAGAGTTTACAACAAGAACATTCGTATTATTGAGGAATCAGTGAACATCAAGTTCGATGAAAGCAACCAGGATGATGAACCTGAATCCATTCAAATGAATACACTTCATCAAGTCACGAACTCACAAGCAGAATCAGATGTGAATACGAGTTCGGAGAATGCTCAGAAGGAAACTTCCTCAGAAGAAAGACCAGAAGATGATCAGAATGAATCCACAATATCCTCAAATGATGGACTTGACAAAAACTGGAAGCATAACTCAAGTCATCCAAAGGAACTTATCATAGGCAACATAAATGATGGTGTAAGAACAAGATCCAAGTTCAAGCAAGCAATGAGCAACATCGCCTTGGTATCTAAATTGGAGCAAAAAAGGATTGAAGATGCATTAGCAGATGAAAACTGGATAAATGCAATGTAGGAAGAGCTACATCAGTTCAAAGTCAACAATGTTTAGGAACTAGTCAATCGTCCCAAAAATCGTCCAGTAATTGGAACAAAATGGGTATTCAGAAACAAAATTGATGACAAAGGAAAAGTTGTGAGAAACAAAGCAAGACTTGTAGCAAAAGGATATTCTCAGGAAGAAGGAATAGACTATGATGAAACCTATGCACCGGTTGCCAGGTTAGAAGCCATTAGGCTACTTCTTGCTTATGCGTGTTACAATGACTTCAAACTTTTTCAGATGGACGTGAAAAGTGCCTTCCTAAACGGGTACATCAAAGAAGAGGTATATGTTGAACAACCTCCTGGCTTCGAAGAACCTAAACAAAAGGATATGGTCTATGTCTTAAAAAAGGCACTCTATGGATTGAAACAAGCACCCCGTGCCTGGTATGAAAGGTTAAGTAATTTTTTATCTCAACACAGCTTCACTAAAGGTAATGTAGATACCACTCTTTTTATTCAAAGAAAAGGTAAAGATATCCTTTTAATTCAAATTTATGTTGATGATATTATATTCGGCTCCTCTAATGAACTTCTATGCAAGAAATTCTCTAAAACAATGCAGGATGAATTTGAGATGAGTATGATGGGAGAATTACGGTTCTTTCTTGGTCTTCAAATTCATCAATCCCAGAAAGGAACCTTCATATTTCAAGAGAAGTATGCATTGGAAATAGTGAAGAAGTTTGGTATGGAGAATGGCAAGAAGACAGAAACTCCTATGTCTCACTCTTCCAAATTAGATAAAAATGAAGATGGAAAGGAAGTCGATCCCAAACTATATCGGAGTATGATTGGATCATTACTCTATCTCACGGCTTCAAGACCCGACATACTATACAGTGTCTACTTATGTGCAAGATTTCAGTCAAGTCCAAGAGAATCACACCTATCAGCAGTCAAGAGAATAATCAAATACATAGGGACTTATCCCAACTATGGTTTGTGGTATTCTAAATCTTCTAATTTTATACTAAAGGGATATTCAGATGCAGATCTTGTAGGTTGCAAAATTGATAGAAAAAGTACATCTAGAACCTGTCAGCTCATGGGAAACATGCTTGTCTCATGGTATTCAAAGAAGCAAAATACAGTAGCACTCAGTACAGCTGAAGCAGAATACGTATCTCTTGGAAGTTGCTGCACTCAAATACTTTGGCTAAAACAGCAGCTCAAAGACTATGGTGTTGAAGAATCAACTGTGGAAATCCTATGTGACAACACAAGTGCCATAAATCTCACAAAGAATCATGTACTTCACTCAAGAACAAAGCATATTGAGATCAAGCATCACTTCATACGTGATCACGTTCAAAACCATGATGTCAACATTCAATACATTTATACGAAAAATCAGCTTGAAGATATTTTTACTAAACTACTTGATAAACAGAGTTTTAATTTTATCCGAAATGAATTATCCATTATTAACCTTCCTTCTTGAGTATACCTTAGAACATGGCACGACAATAGGAGAGTCAGAAGGAGAGTCAGAAGGAGAGTCAGAAGGAGCATCAGAAGGAGCGTCAGAAGGAACGTATGTAGGAGAGTCAGAAGGAGAGTCAGAAGGAGCATCAGAAGGAGAGTCAGAATGAGCATCAGAAGGAACGTAAGAAGGAGAGTCAGAAGGAGCATCAGAAGGGACGTCAAAAAGGGGCGTAAGGAAAAATTCACACTTTCTTTTAAAAAGGTCAGTTATCTCTAAAAGCTATCTTTTAGGTAAGTTCCTCATATGAATAAATATCTCTTAATATCTGATTGACCGTGAATATTTTTTTAATTTATTTTTAAATCAAAATTCTCTTTTGTGTTTCCAAAAATAACCGCCTCTTTTATAAAAACGCTGAACCGTCACCTCTGTTCTCTCACTTTCAAAATTCTCTCAAATCAAAACCCTAAAACCGTGTTGAGTATCTCTCGCTCTCGATTTCTTCCTTAAAGCAACACTCTTTCTCTCAAAGTTTCAATCTTTCTACGCATAAATGGCTCCAAAATCAGTCTCTGTCTCGAAGAAGATGCTTCGGTCGAAGAGGAAGTTCTCCGCCACAACTGCAAGCGGCGCAGAACCCACAGAAACCCAAATCAACGAACAGCGAGAAGCACTCCGCCTGACAAAAGGTCTGTCTCTGTCTGCCTTTGAAGGAAAAGAATCTATGGCTCATTCTATTAAGCCAATGTATGATAGTATCAAGGCTGCTGGAGATTTTGGCAACGAACTTAGAAAACTGCTGAACACTCACCATTTCTATAGTGAGGACGAACTTTTGGAATTTCTTAGCTTGCCTGGAAAAATCGTTGAACTACTTGCTGTAGAAAACCCTGCGTCTGTCTCTAGAAAAGGAAAGGAGAAAGTGGCAGAGACAAGTTCGAAAAGTAGACGATCCCCAATTAGACCTGGCGGTACGAAGGCGAAGGTGGAAGATGATGATGATATTCTGTTCAATGACTTTGTGAAAAATATGCTTTAATTTGGATAAAAGCTTTCCTGATCCACTGTTCCAGAATCAGGCTCACAAAGAAAGGTTTGAAGCAATGAAACAGAGAGGAGTTATACCTCAAAGGGTATTCGAGTCACAGTACTTTGACAGTAATGGCATTTATCTGAGGAAGCATCTAGAAAAGGTGAGGCTAGATCAGTTTGTAACTAGGAGAGGCTACACTTTTCCTGATTTGGTAGCTTACTTCTATTCAAATCTTCAGTTTGTCAACTTCAACTCTCTGGCTTTCACAGTCAAAAGAAAGCAGTACTTTCTGACTGTTGATGAATTGGCTGCAATTATGGGAACCAGAAAGGGAAACTTCAAACCCTTAGATATCACTGCAGGTGAAGCTTTCTGCTTCCTGACTGGCAAATCGAGTTTCTCAAGGGAATCAAAGTCACACATTGTCTACACAGACTTTCCCCTGAAACATATCATGATGCACAAAGTGATCATTGAATGTCTCAGACCCAAGGCAGCATCAAAGACAGATATCTCAAAGTACGAGGCAAAGCTGTTATGGGGAATCTTGACAGGACAGAGGATTTCCTTTGCTCATACAGTTCTATTGCACATGTACAGATCAGCTCTCAAGCCAAAGGGCCAACTCCCTTATGCAGCCTTGATATTCAAAATACTCAATTTTTTTAAGATTGATGGTCTAGCTGTTTTTAACGAGCAAGAAATTCCTATAATGACTGCTGGAGAATCCATGGTAACAAAGATGGGGTACAAGATGACCCCTGCTGGATGGAGGACAAAGAACAATGAACCAGTCATTGTGAACTTCGAGGAAGAGTCCAAGCAGAAATCTCCAAAGAAGAGAAAAGTCATGGCAGTTAAGGGACAACAATCAGACAGTCCTAATGATAAGGACTCAGAAGCAAGTGAAGAAGACACAGGGGAATATGATTATGAAGCCACTCCATCTCCAGGTGGATCAGATGCAGCCGGTCAGTCCGAAAATCAGAATGCTGAAGGAGTCGAGGAAGAAGTAGATAACACAGGACTACAACAACAAGAAAAAGTTGTGTATCCCTGTGATCTGACTGAGGCAGAATTCCTTACAATGTGGAATGAGGAGCAAGCTGCACGATTTGCAGATGACACGGAGTATGACATCCAAATCGTCAACTGTGATCATGAGGAATTGCTAGCTCAAGTTCTAGTAACATTGGCGTCACAAGAACAGGAGCAAGAACAAGATGACTTTGACGCCTACTCTGTCTCCTCCACCAGACGCACTATTCAGAAAGGTGCTACAAGTCTAGCCTTAGCAATAGCACGAGAAGATCAGCTGTCCAGTGCACAGTCCATTCCAATGGACATTGATGAAGAAATAGTCTCCGTGCCACCATCAAAGGAAAAAGGAAAAAGAGCTATACTTTAGGGGGAGAAAGAGCCTGTGCCTGTCACATCAGATGTCTTTCTCACTGAAGTCCTAGCTTCTCAAGCCTTCACTAAGGCTCAAAAGGAGGGGGAGACTTCAGAACCTACACCTCCAAACCCACATATGGACCTTCACGCGCATTTTGAGAATCTTCAAAAAACTCTCATTCAGACAATGGCTGCAATGGAAACAAGATTTGTTCAGCAACTGCAGGTTTTTGAACAGAAGACAGATAGGAAGCTGCAGGGTCTGACTAGTCAGGTGACTAGGCTAGAAAAATCCATTGATCTCTATGGGAAAACGTTTCGTGATGAGATAGCCAACCTGCCTACATACACACTGGTCAGAACGGACAGAACAGCTTCACACATGCCCTCTCCTCAAGCTGTTAGAGACCATGCTCAGATGCTGAGAAGCAGTTTTGCAGGACCTTCTCGAGGGAAGACTGATGTTGAGCCTGAAGATCATCCCTCTTCTTAAAAACTCAGCTATTTTTTTTCTCTTTTCCTCTTCTTGAACACGTTATCATTTCAAGAACTTTTTTCGATGTTGACAAAAAGGGGGAGAAGTTGAAATTATTTTTATGCAGTCTCAATAGATTATCTCTAATCATATTTCTCTAATCATATCATATTTCAATTTAGAGGAAAGGAGGAGAAGACCCAACCTACCGCTTTCCAGGACAATTCGTGCAGGATTATTGCAGGATAATCTTACTCTGATCATGCTCTCCTATGAGCACACTTTCATTATATTTCAAACTCTAATGATGATTACCTGCAGGAGCAAATATGATGGCTACTCACTTTTATTAAATTATCACTGGTTAAATTATCCTTTAAATTTACAACTGGAGAAGTTTTGTCACCATCAAAAAAGGGGAGATTGTTGTGGAAATACTCCTATATTTTGCTTCTGACAAAACCTTCAAAAGATATTGTTTAATGAAATGTGATGCAGGAAGAATGTGTAAGCAGTAGGTTGAGTGATTCCAATTCTGTCGCGCTGACGAAGGGTCAGATGGAAGTGCTTCTGACGAAGGGTCAGATGGAAGTGCTTCTGACGTAGGGTCAGATGGAAGTGCTTCTGACGTAGAGTCAGATGGAAGTGCTCTTGACGATCCAAACAGTGACGGATGGATCACATCAAATCTCCGTATTACCATTCCATGCCAACTGATCAAATTTCTCCTAGACGAATCTGAAGAAAGATCAGTTCCTGCATTTTACAAAACACGAAGACCCACGTATGGCAGGTTTCCGATCAAGGCAAGTGATATTCAATTATCCTGATAACCCATCTTGTCAATCAAGGGACTTTCTATAATAGGATATCATCTTCTAAGGAAAATATCCTCGGGAATCAACTCAAACTTATCACACTTATGGAAGCTGGAGATTCAGTTGTATGGGCGACTGAATCAGAAGGGTTCAATATCTTACCCAACGGTCTACATATCTTCTGAAGATACAGTCTCGTTCAATCACGATTGATGACGTCCAATCAAGGATTGAAGAGCGATCCCTTGGCTGGAATCCAACGGCTAGTTCGGAGGCAGGGGAGTATAAAAGAAGAATAATGTTCGACTAGAGAGTAAGAGAGCGAACATCAATCCAAAGTGCAAGAATAACTTGAGTTTCATCTGAGAGAGTATTCTGAGTATTCAAAATCCTTCACTGTGAAAATCTGTGTGAGAAGGAAACAAAACACTTGAGTGATTGTAATCTTCTTGATTCTTCATAGTGAAATCCAGCCGATCGGCTGTCATCGTGGGAGAGTGGACGTAGGCTTGATCTAAACCGAACCACTATAAATATCATGTGCAATATTCTCTTCTCTAAACTCTTATCTTTGTGTTTAGATTTTCTGCACACTGTTATACTGTTTTTGTTCCTAATCGTACACTGAACTTTATTCATTCCGCAAGAAATTTCAATTGTGTTCAGAATCTCCTATTCACCCCCCCTCTAGGAGATATTGCTAGATGTATCAGAATCGAAGTTAGGTTGATTATATTGGTTAAACCGGCGAATTTCTTCTAAGCGAGGTTACTGCCCTGTTTTGGACAGCTTGGTGTCGTTCTGGATTCGGATTTATCGAGGGGCTTGTGGTGTTAAATTGCTAGTGGAAGCCAAGGTGAGTGATCCCTAACCTTTTATTAGAAAATTGGGACGCGACTGGACAATTTTCGTTGAGAAATTATTGAGTTGGATGAAATGTTAAACTTGAATGCTGGAATGTCGATCTGCCTTGCTTACAAATGAGCCGTGTAGGCTTGCTGCTTGGTATTTACTGTTCTTGTGATGAGCATGATGATGTGCTAGTAAGTGTTTTGCTTGCCTATATGGTAGTGCCAGGTCGATTTGAATATCTGTTAGGTTAAAGCATGTCATTCTTGGATAAAGCTTGAGTTATGTTCGGATGCTCAATTTTTCCTCATGTAGCAATGTGAGTAAATACTTATTGTGATGCCTCATCTGTTTGGAAATATTGACGAAGTGAGTTGATGTGAAGCGCTCTGATGCGATGAGATCGCGGGGCTGGGAAATTGAAATACTCTGATGCGCCTATAAGACACGGGGTCGAGAATGAGAAATACCCTGACGCGCCGTGACGACGCGGGGTGGCAGAGTAGGAGATACCCTGAGGCAATCTAATCGCGGGGTTATGGAATGTGAAGTACCTTGAGGCGATGAGATCGCGGGGTCGTTGATGAGATATTTTCTTTTCTTAGTCGGACGAGAAGGTGATTCATTGTAGGCAAGTATGAAAGCTGGATCATGTTTGTCACTCTTGCTTTTAGTTATTGCTGTTGTGAGACATTGATGTGATACCATGAAAGATTGTTATGTCTTGCTCTTGTTTACTAATTGCTTATGTTGTGTTTGTGGTTCCAGTGGGACGATGGTCTAATTTAAGATTAGGTTAGTTCACTGCGACATAAGTCTCATTCCTTCGTGAACCCCATTTTATTTCAGACCACAGGACCTGAAAATGCTCCCTATACGCTTAGGCGATCCCAAGGAAATGACGTCACATTTTGAGGAGTTCTCGGATGGAGGAGGCATTGTATATGTTAGGAAGACTACAGTAGTTTGGGTTGATGCACTAAGCGAGCCTAGTAAGCCCCATCGGTTCGAAGCATGGTTTCGAAGGGTTCGCGATGTTTTGTCTGAGCAGCTGAAGCCCACAGATGTTCCTAGAGGCGTGGTACCTTCGTGGTGTCATCCCACACGAGAGTCCATTGAAGTAGAGACTTCCGTGGCAGTTTCGAGGAATATACCAAAGGGAGAACCTGTAGCCGAGGCGAGCGTGGAAGTAATAGAGATATCTGACTCAGAGGATGAGACAGAGGGGGAAACCATCGAGGTCCGTTCCGAGACCTTTTCGGATTACGACCCTGATGAGGATATGGACGATGTGGAGACAGTAGTACTTCTTAGTAGACCTCGTTGTATTATGGCCTTAGTGTGACTTTTTAGGAGTGGTTTCTTTTGTGGGGCGTAGTGGCTTTCTTTTGGTGCCCTTATCCCGATCCGATCTAGGTGATGCTATTAGAAATCTTCCTAACCCTTATCTTTGTATAGACTGGTTTTTATGTTATGTCTATATATGCCCTTTCATCTCGTGCATCTCATTCTTACTATTGTTTTAGGTCATCATTTGATAGATGGAATTTTATTTTCCTTTTACCCTTTCGCCTGCAAGTTTCTTTTCTTGGCCGTATTGGAATAGTATCACGGGACAGGTTTTATGGCTTGAGGATGTTGGCGCCAGTGGAAAGGTAGCGGGGCATGACATCTTTCCTCCTACCTTCCTTTCCAATAAGATCATAGGACAGAGGTGGATCAAGAGGGGTTGAAGAGGAATCTGCACCAGCATTAAGGGCCATTTAGGGGGTGGACCAGAGCTAACCACAGTCGGGACAACATCATGAGCAGGAACTACCTCCATGAATGCTTTCCAACCAACAACAACCGGTCAAAACAGGCCTTACACGTATAAACACCTCAAGAGGTATAAAGAGGGGGTAAGCTGAGGAGGAGAGACAACCACAGCAACCCCAGGCCAACTAGTCAAACCCGCACCAATTAGGACAAACACCTCAGTCCCAAACCACCAAGCCAAGCAGGGTAAATAGGAAAACTGAGCAATGCCACACCAACGAGACCAGTAGAAATCAAAGCGAGCTAAGGTAATGGAAAGTAGGAAGATATAACCTACCTCTCCAAGAATGAGTTCAAACCATCCACCGAATGGCGCCGGCACGAAGAAATACCAGACGGGCAGCACATCGGGTGAGAAATTCTCAAATCTGCTCTAACGCCCATGTGAGGAGGAAACGTGGGAAGCTGGTCGGAGAGGGAGATAATGGGTAGTATGTGACCTCCGAGGAGGAGTGATAGCCCAAGGAGCCGGCGAAAGATGCTGGAAACCGCCTTAAGCCGTCCACTCAACCAGTAGAGAACGAACCAGAGTAGGGAGGATTGCGGGAGCTCCACAGGCTATAAAGCTCAATGAAATGTAATGCCGTTTCAAGGGATGGTAGTAGAGAGGAAGAGGAAGATCGTGGCCAAAAATCAGCTCAAACGGCCACCGGAATCGACCAGAACATCTCAATCTCCGTCAAGTGAACAGTACCCACGAAGCTGAATGGGAGAGAGCATCGTAGGTAAAAAAACCTAATTTCATCGTGATTATAAGAAATTATTTCTTGATAATTGTGGAGCTAAACAATGCGTGAGTTATACCCACCCGCGCATGGCGTAGTTGGTTGAGACCGTGCCCTTCTTCCTCTCATGAAAGATTGAGGGTTCGAATCTCCTGGCCGCGTTTCGCTGACTTAAGTGGGGGGCCCCGGCTGGGGGGTTGCTGGGCCAGTCTCTCTCGAGGAATATTCGAGCCTGCGAAGCGGGCCCGGACACCTCGGTCATAAAAAAAACAATGTGTGAGTTATTACGTGTAATTGAGGAACACTGAAAGTATTTGAGTGACTCGAGTGTGGTTGTGATCTTCATTGTATCCCTTGATCTATAGTGGAACTTGTTATTTCTTTCCCAATGGACGTAGTTCACGTGAACGAACCATATAAATATGATGTCCGATTTATTTTCTTATTCAGTCTACTCTATCATTCGATCATTTGCTTCTACAACAATTTGCATGCCTTCCAATAGACAACAATTGCGCAAATAACCATTTGTGATTACTTCAAGGAATGAACTCAGAGACTTAAAACATGACAAGACCTCATCACTCACTTCTTTGATAAGAAAAATTGAGTTTTGACACCGATGGAGCGCTAATTGGATGCTTAACGTAACCAAGTCGCGTAACTTAGATCTCTAGTTTGCCAAAAATGGAACGTCTTACCATATTCCACTTGTCTTTGAAGTTAGCCCTAGTAGGTTAGTGGCGACTCCAAATTAAAAAGAATTTTGCGAATTAATCAGATCAAGTGTCCCAACATCGCGTGCGATAGGATTTGGGAGAACCTGTATCATATGTGAGCAAGCACCTCGAGATAGAGGAACGACCCGTCTCCCTTTGGCAATCTGTTAAACCCGCGGCATGTCCGAAGACTTTATAGGCAAATCTTTTCCCTTAAAATTAAGACTTCTGAAACGATTGTCTTCTACTTTAGGCCAAGACTTGCCAGTAGATACTTCTTTTTTTACCATAACAAAAAGCGTATCATGTAGCGGTGTGATACTTTCTGTTGCTCCTTAATGTTTTCAAGAAAAACGTAAAACCAAAAGAGAAAAAATTCTTCTCATTATGCTTGTGGACAAAATGAAAATAATAATAATAATAAATATATGTAATCTTGAAGTGATATTCGACAATACAACATTTCATTAGCGAAATGAAGTTTGTCCATTTAACAATACCATAGTTAATGAGCTTAAATATATCCACAAAAATACATTTTTTTTTATGGAATATAAGTTAACAAAAAATAAGGAAGTTCAACGATGCAACGAACGGTGGTGTATATGTATGCACTCGTCGTTTTATCTTTGGTTTTTCATGAACTTCTGCATCGAAATTTCCTACAAATTTATTTCTTGTGCATTGAAATTTCCGTCACACAAAGCCAACGACCGTAATCGCGTGGTTATCGCTCCAAAGTTAAGCCTATAATAAGACACTGGGCAACAAGAAGGCATTTCGTATTTCCTCGGAGGCACTCTGGTTTTCTTTTCCTCCAGACTTGACAGGAAAAATTAAGGGCAGAGTCAGAGCAAACGATATGCATCGTCTCATTTTTGAAAATTCTTTTTCTGTGCTTATGGCACTGATCCTTCTCCCCGGGCTCGCGTTCTATTTTCTCAATAAGTACAAAAGTAGTAGTTGTAGAAATGCAGGAGATGCTGATCTTGGCTCTTTTAGTTCGTCGATTGTGCCGACAGAAACTAATTCCGGTGGATTCAGTTTGCCTCGGACGGAAACTAATACCGGGGCATCGCCGATTGGAAATGGTTACGAAGTTTTTATAAGCTTTAGAGGTCCAGATACTCGGAAAGGCTTCACCGATCACCTCTACAACGGACTCGTCAATGCTGGGATTTGTGCTTTCAGGGACGATAGCGAGCTCTGCCAAGGCCAGGAGATCGGCCCAGATCTCTTGGCAGCTATCAAGAACAGTAAGATCTTGATTCCCATTATCTCCATTAATTACGGTTCGTGCAAATGGTGCCTTAACGAACTGGTTCAAATAATGGAGTGTAAAAAGAACAACACTGGGCATATAGTATTGCCTATATTTTACAAAGTGCAACCAGCTCACGTCCGATTTCAAATCGGCCGTTTTGGAGATGCATTTCGTGCGCACGAGAGGCGCTTCAACCAGACGATTTTGCAGAAATGGAAGCAAGTGCTCAACGAAGTCAGTTCCTTGAAAGGATGGGACGCGGAGGGGTAACATTTCTCACCAAAACATTCTCTACTTTCTTTGAGTTTGTGTGGATGTTTACTGGTAGAATATTTCATTCGTTATAATTGCACAAATAAGAAGAAATACCCTCAATCGTATTCAGGTAGTTCACATCATAGCACTTTGAACGACTTTCTGGATTGATATTATTGCATCAAAAGTCATGACCAAAGTTTATTAATTGATGGTTAAACTCTGGCTTATTGGAATTTTGCTTATTTAAACACTCTAGAAAGTTTTCAAAGTCACATCCGCGTCGCTCCTAATATCTTTAACAGCAACAAGTTGAAAAGGCAATTTAAATCCATAATATGTACAACATTCAAAATTCATTAGGGATACCCTCAAGTTTCTTCTTGTTCAATAAAATTTTGTTGGAGAGATAACGGCATAAGGCTCGCCAGATGAAGCTACCACTAGCATTTCCCACTTCAGTTTTAGCATATAACATAAATATATGAAGGTGTGACAACAATGAATTCTTAAAGTTTTTCGATTTCAGATTTTTTATTACTTTGTTCTCATTAGATAAACAACTTAAATTTTTTTACTGTGCCGTACTTGAACTCGTCACATTTGACAGGCATGAAGGAGAATTGGTGAAATTGGTTGTTCGAGAAGATTCAGGCGAGTTGAAAAAAAAGTTTGAGCTGGATATTCCTGAGAATTTGGTTGGAATTGATAGTCATGTCAAGAAGATTATGGAATTTATAGATAATAACTCTCATGCAACGCTCTTCATTGGCATCCATGGAATGGGAGGCATTGGCAAGACAACTCTTGCTAAAACCGTCTACAACAAGCTCTCCAATCAATTTGAGTACCGTAGGTTCATTGCTGATATTAGGGAATCATGGAAGCATGTTGGTATTCATTACTGTTAAGGAAAGCCACTACTCAGCATATATTTTCGGGATTCAAATATTTTCAGGATTGTGTTTTGTTATTATGTTGCCTATTTCTATTCCATATCTTCACTGTTGGAGGAAGAAAAGATTCTTTGGGATTGTTTATTATTCTGTTACGATTTTGTATCGCATTCCAAGAGTTTTTATATACGTTGTATCTATAACACAATTGTATAGAGTGAAAAAGAGCAATAAAATTTTCCTTCCTCATATCGTCTTCCTCCGTGTTTCTTCCTTTCAAGTTGGTATCAGAGCAAATTAATGTCGTCAACGTACACCAATAAGTAAATGGTGAAAGCAGCCGTGTGCTTGACAAACAAGGTGGTGTCGGCATTAGATATGACAAATCCCAAGTCGCACAAATAGGAACTCAAGCGAGTATACCAAGTGCGAGGCGCTTGTTTCAGACCATATAAAGAGCGCCGAAGACGACAAACATAGTCAGGCTTACTTGCATCAACGAAACCTGGTGGTTGAGTCATATAAACTTCCTCCTCGAGGAATCCGTGGAGGAACGCATTAGAGACATCCAACTGTCGAATGGACCAATGTTGAGAATACGCCAAAGACAAGACTGTGCATATAGTAACAGGCTTTGCCACCGGGCTAAACGTCTCTGTATAATCAATACCCTCTTGTTGATGGAAACCCTTGGCGACCAATCTTGCTTTATAGCGTTCAATAGTTCCATCGGAGCGGAGTTTAATTTTATAGACCCACTTGCATCCAATGGGTCGAGCATGAGCAGGAAGAGGAACAAGACTCCAGGTGTCATTCTCCATTAATGCGTTGTATTCGGACTGCATTGCAAGTTGCCATTGCTCATCCTTGGCAGCCTTGGAAAAGCAAGTTGGTTCTTCAGGAATATGGGACTGAACCACAAGAGCTGAGGTATGATTTCGTTGAAAAGTAGGACAAGCTATAGTCCCATCGCGAAGACGGGTTATCATAGGATGAGAAGAAGATGTTGGTATCGTGACTTGAGGTGCTTGGGGTACCTCAACATGTCCAGGAGCATTGTCGGTAGAGGCAATAGGGGGAACATCCATAGTTGGTGAAGACTCAACTGGTTCCACAGGTGTCGAGGATGAGAGAGACAAATCGACAGGCACAAATAGATCCACATGTGTCGGTGTTGAGGGACTGTGAGAGGCGTGGAATGTGGGAGCAAGAGGATAGAAGGCCTCATCAAAAGTAGCATCCGCAACAACATAGAGGCGCTTCTCCTTGGGGCAATAGTAGCGATATCCTTTATAACCCGGAGGATAGCCCATAAAGATGCATACCTTCGATCGTGGTGCAAGCTTATGAAGAGAGTAAGGGCGAAGAAACGGATATACTGCACAACCAAAAACACGTAAGTGCGTAATATCAGGTTTAGTATGAAATAGAGCCTCCCAAGGTGACAAGTTATCAATGACTGGTGTTGGCGTTCGATTAATCAAGTAAACCGCAGTTTCAAAAGCGAACTCCCAAAATTCCGGTGGAACAAAACCTTGATGAAGAAGGGTCAATCCGGTTTCGATTATATGTCGATGTTTCCGTTCCGCAGTCCCATTCTGATAAGGTGCATACGGACAAGAAATCCGTTGGTGGATACCATGCTCTCGAATATATTGTAGAAATTCCGTAGATGTGATGAATTCAGGTGCTCCGTCACATTGTATGGACTTAATTTTGCAGTTAAGTTGATTTCCGACAAGTTTGTGAAAGGCTTTAAAGATGGAACAAAATTGACTATGAGATGTGAAACCACGTGAAACGTGAGTAATCATCAATGAAGCAAATATAGTATTTATTGCTGTTGAATGAAATAACAGGAGATGGACCCCAAATATCAAAATGAATTAATTCCAAAGGATGTTTGGACCTAGACAAAGTGGGATAATGACTATGGCGGTGATTTTTATTCATAGCACACGCCGTGCAGACTGAAGATGAAGAACGACTAAAACTAATGTTGGATGAATTGAGAAGACGCACAAGCCAGTCGACAGTGGCATGTCCCAAACGGTTATGCCATAGAGTGAGTGAAGCAACGCACTGTCGCTCGCTCCAGTACTGAAGCTGAATACAAATGTCTTGCGGATACGACTGCGGAGCTCATGTGGCTTGAATATCTGCTTCGAGATCTTCATGTGCCCCCACCCGTACCGCCCATCCTTTGGTGTGATAACTTATCTGCCATCTACTTATCGGCCAATCCTGTGTTCCATGCTCGCACCAGGCATGTAGAAATTGACTACCACTTCACTCGGGAACGCATTACACAGAAACAATTGGTCGTCCGCTATATTTCTACTGAGGAACAAACTGCCGATATCTTCACTAAAGGTTTGCCCACTCGTCGATTTCTTCAGTTGCGGTCCAAGCTAATGGTTCATCCTCACCATTAGCTTGCGGGGGATGTTAAGGAAAGCCACTACTCAGCATATATTTTCGAGATTCAAATATTTTCAGGATTGTGTTTTGTTATTCTGTTGCCTATTTCTATTCCATATCTTCACTGTTGGAGGAAGAAAAGATTCTTTGGGATTGTTTATTATTATGTTACGATTTTGTATCGCCTTCCAAGAGTCTTTATATACGTTGTATCTATAACACAATTGTATAGAATGAAAAAGAGCAATAAAATTTTCCTTCCTCATATCGTCTTCCTCCGAGTTTCTTCCTTTCAAGTATTACTTACAAAATCACTTAATCAATGATATATTGAAGCAAGAAAATCAAGTCGTAATAAAGATGAAGGAATTAAGATCCTCTCATCCATGCTTAAATGTAAAAAGGTTCTCATTTTTCTTGATGATGTGGATAATGATGATCAGTTAAAGGCTTTGGCTGGAAATCACAGTTGGTTTTCTTCAAGAAGTATGATCATTATTACCACTAGAAACAAGAATATTCTAGACAAAGCTAGGGTCAACTACACTTTTGAACATGAGGAAATGGATAAGGATAAATCCTTAATTTTGTTTAGCTGACATGCATTTCGAAGGGACTTTCCACCAAAAGAATTTTAGGACCTCACTGATGAAGTTGTATCCACAACCGAAGGGCTTCCCTTATCAGTCGAGGTTTTAGGCTCATATTTGTGTGGAAAAGAGCCAAAAATATGGAGAGGTACAATAAAGAAGTTAAGAAAAGTCCCTCATGAGAAAGTGCAAGAAAAGTTAAGGATAAGTTATGAGACATTAACGTATGAACAAAAAGAAATATATTTGGATATCGCTTGTTTTTACATTGGCACTGATGAGAGAATCACATCTTACATGTGGGACGCCTGTGACCTTTTTCCAGAGGAGGGAATTGAAGTATTGAAATTTTTGTCACTAATAAAAGTGGGAGATGATCATAAGCTCATAATGCACGACCAATTGAGAGACCTTGGTAGAGAAATCGTGCGCGAGGAAAACAAGAGGGTGCCTCGGTACCGTAGTAGGTTATGGGACTTTGAGGAAGTCTTGGAAGTGCTAAAGGGAAATGAGGTAATCGTTTCTCTGCTTTTGCTCCCTTAACCCTTGTTCTATTGATAGAGTGATGGAGGTCTTCTACTTAATGTTTTCTCTAGTGAACAAAGAGCCTTGTGATATTACTGCTCTTGTGTCATTTCTGTGACATTCTGAATTTCCGCCCCTCGAGGCTTGAGATATGAAATGGAAGCTTGAATTGGCAATTGGAAATGAAGAATTTTAAAATTGGAAAAGGGTTTGATGACGTCTCGCCAATGGTCATTCAGAATAGAGAAAACGAAGTTTCGGACGAAAAATGACGAATGACCGTTTCACCCCTCGCCCATTTGTCTTTGTCTTGAGGATCTTTGAAAGGTCAAAATGGTCATTTACCTATCCCTAGTGGCTGCCGAAAATGGAGGGAAATATGGGTCAATGGAAGTCAAAGCTCAAAAGACCAATAATTGAGCCTTGCCATGTGTCATCTTTTGATTGGACCAAGCATTAAATGGCATTAATTGAAATCTTGACAAATTGGCACCAATTATTTGAGGGATGTCCATCTTGCAGTAGAAAAGTCGTGCTCCCCCTTCCTCCCCCACCATTTCCTTCAATTTTCCTCTCCAATTCCTCCATAGCCACTCTGCTCGCTCGACCGGTTCTGTGCCTTCTGTTCGGTCAGCTCGAGCGGCCCTTCCCAGTTTTCATTTGAGGTTTTTCGACCACCACAGGTTAGTTCAAGATGTTCTTGACGTTTTCCCGTTGGTTTCATGATTTTTGGAGGTCTGGTTAATTTATGGTGATTTTTGGAAGAAAAGTGGACAGATTCTGAGCTAGCTGAGGAAAGGTGTTGGTTCTAGCTCTTAGAAATTCCAAATGACCTCAAAATTTTTGTGAGATCTTCATAAAATCTAATACTCATGTTGGATGAGCTTTGGTCACAAGTTTGGTGGTGTTAAAATAGATTTTCATGGCTGATTGTGGGTGACCAAATTTGGACAGATTCTGACCTTTTGCGCGCCGAAAGGGAACGGGATGAACGGAAGACCAAAAGAGATGTTTTTGCTCCAAAACTCTTGGTGAGCCTCCTTAACACATATATTGAGGTCTTAGAGAGATTATTTTATGAAAAATTGGGATATAGGGTTGAGTTTTGGATGGAAATATGTGATTGGAATCAAAACAGAATTTGTTGTGTTGCTGTTCTGTTTTGGGCGAACTTGATGGGGGTTCTTTGATGGATATTTTTACTTCAAAATGACTCAAAAGGCTACTTAAGATGTTGATGAAGATGTTAGTGGGAATTATGTGAAGTGGATTGAAAATTAGAAGTGATTTAAGGGATGTTTAAGTGAAAAACGTGAAGGGCCGACTAATTCGCCCACAACGCGCGCTGATTTTGAATTGAGCCGTTCTAAGTCGTCCGATATCCGAATTGAGCACCGTTTTCGCCCAAATGACCGTAAGATCTTGAAGTTTAAGATCCTAGAATTTTTTTTCCAAAAAGGTTAGTAGAAAAATTTTAGTTTTTGAGAGAATGAACCTGGTCGTGGGGCTAAGAAAAGGGCAGATTTTTGGTGGAATGAAATTGTGATGACTTGCCTTGATAGAATGACATTGGCATGCTTAGAGGCATTGAATTAACACTGTGATGACCTAAGAATAAGGTTTTATCGGTGTTGTTAAGGAAGTGGCGCGATGAGATTGAGAAATAATCGAGTTTCGATGTGGTTTTCCCAGGCACGCCGTGAGAGCCATGTTTGGCCGTGAGCTGGCTGAGCTAGGTAGCTCATTGGGATGGAATTATGCTAGCTTGCTTGATGAGGTAAGTGTCCCTTAAACCTCTACTAGGACGTTAGGACACTACTGGATGTGTTTGATTGGTGATTTGTTTTATGAGTGGATCGATTGAGCATTGGTTTATGATGGTTGAATATGAGCATGTGAAATGATTTGGCTTGGAAGCTCTGAGAAATGATTTGGCTATGATGCAATGCTATTGAATTGGCTCTGATGCTCTATTGTTGAAACGGCTGTGATGCATTGGCAATTATGGTGGTTGCTTGGCTAGTGACCCTATTAATTGATGCTGAACAATGAGCTTTGATGAATTACACTGACTATAACGTCTACACTATAATGCATTCATCGATTGTTGGCTTGGTGCCCCGGAGATCGAATTGGCTTGGTGCCCCAGTTATATGAATGGCCTTAGTACCGATGTTATATGAATGGGCCGTAGTGCCCCAGCGATCAATTGGCTTGGTGCCCCGGAGATCGCACTGGCTTGGAGCCCCTTTTGCATTATAATTGGCTTGGAGCCCTGATGCAAATGAATAATTAGAGTACCTGAGAAACTACATCGCGGCCGGGGGCCCTGGCGATGCTTGAATAAATTGAAACTACATCGCGGCCGTGGGCCCTTGCGATGATTAAATGGTTGTCATATTAATGACTTATGAAAACGATAAGTTTATTTTAGGGTAATGTGTGAAACTTGGATATCATAGTATGTGATGTGCTTGATGGCGATGTTCTTTATATCAAGGTGCCATGAGAAAATGATATTGAGATGCTAGATGACAATGCCTCGATGAGTTTCTGTGAATTGCATTGTGGTATAGTCTGGGGGGACTAGCGGTCTGGTCTAGGTTTAGGGTTTACTTGCTGAGATTTATATCTCACCCCAGTGGGGGCTTAACTTTTTTCAGGTCCCAGGCGACGGCACATCAAATGCCGTCAAGGTTTGATGTTCGAGGAAGAATCTATATGATGTGATTTCATATATTGTGTTATTAGGAGGGATTGTATTATGATCTGTGGATATAAGGATCGATCCATTAGTATTTGACTACCTTGCAGGATTTGTTTTCATGAACCTGAGAAGTGTACTACTGCCTGTCCTAAGTCACCCGGATTTTGTATATGTATGGAGATGTATTCTTGCTTCCGTCTGTTTGTCGGATTTTATGAGTTGTAACACGAGTGATCCTGGGAGTCAATTTAAAGGATCAGGATTCGGGGCGTGACAGTTTCATTGACGTGATTAGAAAGTAAAAGGTTGGTCTCTCTTGATAAGTGTTGCAGTTTATCTAAGATTTTTCTTACACTCACATGATAGAACAGGAACATATATAGACATAAACGTATTTCATGCAATGACCATTAAAAAGAGAGACCAACCTATTGCATTTGTGTAATTCATTTTCCTTTTGACTTGATTACTTTGAATCCATCATTTAGTTTCATTCAAAATGGATGCTCAAAAGACTAGCACTGGTTTGCATTTTCAACGTGCAACCTATTTGTAATCTTAAGAGCCAAGTAATTATTAGCATTGTCAAAGCTAATGTCTATGTTTTATGTCTTTTGTGTTACATCATAAAATAAGCCAAATTAACCACAAGAAAAATGAATAGGCTATATATTTTATATCTAAGTAAATTGGTATAACTAACTTTTACAACTAAAAAGATAGACATGGTCGGTTCCGGTTCCGCCAAAAGGTGGAACCGGAACCGGCCCTTAAGACGCCAGTTCCGGTTTCGAACTTTTAATTTTATTTTTAAAATAATAAAATAAAATAAATAAATTACAAATTATAATCAAATTGTACATTGTAATAAAATTTGAAAAAAAAAGAGAGAATGAATGGGCTTGAACTTAATGAATTATCATTAAGCGCCTACATATCTTCTTAGTGATAGAAGAATCAAAGCCCATGTAGTTCTCTTACCTTTGGTAACCCTCAACTTACCTCATCGTATATCGTCGCTTCCCGTTGTGGTGATGGTAGTATCTTCACAGTCATCACTGAAGAATTCGTGTTCTCGATCCAGCTCTTATTGGCGAAATTTAGCCTTTGTCCAATCATCGACACAAGCTTGATACTCCACACTTTTCGGACTTAATCTTGAATGGCGGGGGTCCAAAATTAATCCTCCAGCACTAAATGCTTGTTCAACCGTCATTGTTGAAGAAGGGGTCGCTAATATTTGTTTCGCGATGAGGGAGAGAACTGGAAATTGAGTTGAATGATTCTTCCACCACTCAAGAATCTTGAAATCTGCGTTGTTTTCTGAATCGCTAAACTCAAAAGAAATTGTTAAATAGTTTTTTAATTCGGAAATACTACCTGTTGATGTCCCTTTATGTTTTTTTTTGGCCTACTCTTGAGAAT
The DNA here is from genome assembly GCA_021437785.1 of Rhodomyrtus psidioides. Lineage (NCBI taxonomy): Eukaryota > Viridiplantae > Streptophyta > Magnoliopsida > Myrtales > Myrtaceae > Rhodomyrtus > Rhodomyrtus psidioides. The sequence goes on from JAILYB010000030.1 coordinate 4,531,647, forward strand.
TTTATACCCTCTACTAAGTAGTGAAATACCCGCATCGCTTTCTGAGACAATGTACTGAACAGATTCATATCCACTGCCGCTTAAACCATATCTATTACAAAATTCATTATATAATGCTACTATAGCTTCTTTAACCTCTACTTGTATAATTGAAATATTTATTACTTCATCCAAATGTAAACAATCACATTAATAAGCACTCAGATAATCTAATAAACCATCTAATTTAGTACGTGGATCGAAAACAATACCAACTAAATAGACAAGAGGAATGTTCAAATAATAATGCAACCATTTTTCTCGCATTACTAAAATACTCGAAGCTAAGTCAGTATCTTTTTCATATGCATTAAAAACATTAGCAATATTAACACACTCTATTAAAAATAAATGCGTAGTAGGATAATAAATACCAGATAAAGTTTTAGTAGCATCATTAAAAATTTTCAAACAATCTAAAATTTTTTACAAACGTCCCAATGTTGCGGGAGTAAAGCAATATCAGGAACAATATTTGAAATAAATGAACATAATAAATCTTTGTAATCAAAAGTTTGTAGAAGCATCTCGTAGGTAGAATTCCAACGAGTCCGAACATCTTTTGGAAACCTTTTTGCCGTTCTCCTATTTTCTTTACAAAATTTTCCCCACGTTTTCATAAGTTGAGGGCGGCTCCATAAAAATCTAATTGCACTATTTATTGGGTGGAGAGAAGTTACAAGAATTCGTAAACCATATTGAACACATAAATTCAAAACATGACAAGCACATCTAATGTGAAAAAATTATCCGCCAAAAGAGGGTTTGTACATTGTTTCTAACTCGGGAATGAAAGCAGTATTTGCGGCGGCATTATCAAAACCAATTGAAAAAACTTTATTAATCAAACCATATTCTTCTAAAACTTGCATAATTATTCTATAAATATTATGGGCCGTATGCCTTTAAGGAAAAACTCGAAATGCAAGAAGTCTTCTTTGAATAACCCAATCATCACATATCCAATAGCACGTGACACCCATATAAGAATTAATATTCCAAGAATCACTCCAAATATCACTACCTATATGTACACGTCCTTTGAATTCTTCAAAAATTATTTTCAAATTATTTTTTCGATCTTTATAAACTCTTTTAAGTTCGCGTTTAAGAGTAGTTTTCGGAACATATGGTGCTTGCGGAACCAGCGCAGTATTTACCAAATATCTAAAATTAAAATTTTCACCAGTATTAAATAGAGCATGCTCAAGGGAAACATATTCAGCTAATGTTTCTTTATAAAGTGCATTAGTGAAACAGAATAAAGGATGAGGGTTAGGATTGGCGAACCCGAAAATTTGTTGTTGGCTAGTGTCGATCCCCGCTTGCGTTGGATGTTTTTTCGTCAAATGCCGACGAAATGTTCCATAACCATCTCCTTTACCAATTTTGTATTTTTGCGGACAATATTTACAGCTTATATCAAACTTACCTTCATTTTCATTCCATACTTTGTCGAAGTGTAGCCATAAGTCAGATTCTCGGCTCTTCCGTGCCGGCTCATTTGGTATCGACGATCCTTCGACACCAGTGGCAGTGGCAGTAGGAGGATAAAGACTTTCTTGCGTTGCGATGTGCTCGACGTCGGGATTGGGAACATCGTCGTCTTCCCAACATGCATATTCACGAGGATCATATTCATGAACAGGAAAATCGGATTCTCCCATCTCCATCAGGCTCTTTCCCTTTCTAGTATTTCTGCTTTCACTTGCCATTTTTTGAGAGAATTGATCGGAAAGTTGATTCAAAGAATTGAGACGGAATTGAGAGAGAATATCGGATCGAGAGAATTTGACTTGAGAGTTGAGACTTGAGAGTATTGGAGAGAATTGTGAGAAATTGTGAGAAAAATAAAGAGCGATTATGAGGTTTTTATAGAGAGTTTTTTTTTAAGGAAATTCGCAACGGCCAAAATGGCCTTTGCGAATTTTCCAACGGGCCGAGGACCGTTGCAATTCGCAACGGGCCTCGGCCCGTTGGGGGAAGAGGCAAACGGCTCTTCCCGAGGGGGGCCCACTGCCCCCCACGCCCCCCCTCCCCCCCCTTTTTTTTTTGGTCGGTCCCGGTTCGGACCTGGTCAACGGGCCGGTTCCGGGCCGATTCCGGGCCCACGGTCCCAAATGGCCATGTCTATAAAAAGATACATTATATGATACAATTATTCTTCAGTATTTTTGTTGGGTTCATCAAGTTGAAATCAAAGTGATTTTGACGAAACTCATACAGGTTCGTGTTTTTAAGTTTATTCATTCATTCATTTAAACTAAATATATAAAGTTATCTTCATGTGTTATCTAAAGTACAACCAACTTTGATAAGAAGGTCAAGAGCACTAAGACGAGTTACAAGTAAACAAATATGAATGTTAGTTAAAGCATAATTGAAACACAGTTATCGCTCAGTCCTTAGATATTAGTGAGTATACAGCCAAATAAAGAGAGGCACAACCTTTTGAAAGTCCTAAGAAGAAGCCCAAACTTTTGCATGTAGGATGAAAATTACACAACTTTCCAATAATTGTGACAACAACCTTGTCTCTATGTGATTATAGTTCATTTGGATATCTAATTGAAAATCTTTGAGAGAGGAAATACACTTCTATTAGAATTGACCAAATCAACTTTCGATTTTGCAGAGTTGTAATTTATTTAGATCTCGTGTATTGATATTGTGACATTCCGAATTCCGACCCCTCTCGAGGCCATGGAATGGAAAGATATCGATCGGTGTATTTCAGTTGTGACTCGCTCGGAGTTGGCCACTCTCGAGATAAACTAGAATTATAGTCAACGAGAGCTCAAAATGAAATTGGACCTCGAGATTGGGTATTGGACATTGAGGAATTCCAACATTTGAATTGAATTGGACGTCGCCTCATCGAGGCCAATTTAAATTGAAAAAATAAAATTTCGGACGAAATGTGTGAAAAGACCATTTTGCCCCTAGAGAGTTAACCTTGTTTTAATAATTTGAGAAGGGCATTTTAATCAATTTCACATCCCTATAGCTGCAGAAAATACAAGGGCAAAGTAGACAATGGATAGCAAGATATTATGTAAGCAATGACAAGTGTCAATGTTGGATTAGTTGGCATTAAGTGAACAATTTTTAACCTACCATTCTAATCCTTTGACCAAGGTGGATTAAAGGCTAATTTCCCTCTCTTCTCTCTCACTTTGCACGACACCTTCTCTCTCTCCTCCCTCTCTCCTTCGTTTTTCTCTTCCTCGGCCAAGAAGACCTCATCCCCAGTTCGCTGCCCTGTCCCGACCCCTTCACTGTTCTGGCCATATCTTCGTCGTCCGATAGACGATTGAGGTAATTCTACCTCCATTAGAAAGCTTGTCGTCTTTTCTTTCCAGGGATATATTATAAGCTTGATTTGGCCAAGTATTACGTCCCGTAGGTCGATTTGAGTGAGCAAAGGTCTGGACGGGGCAGAATCTGATCTGGTTTGGGAAAAACTCATTTTTGCTCACTTCAAGAGCTCAATTGCCTCCAAATTTTCGGTGAGGCCTTCTTGACTTGTAGTATAAGAGTTTTATGAGCTGAGGTTGAAGATTCATTGGGGTTTGGATGAGTTTTTGTGGGTGAAATGGGGTGATTCTTGTGGGACATAATCTGACCGTGCGCGGACCGTGGGAAAAACGAGATGTTCGAAGACTTGGAGGTGTTATTTCGCAACAAAATTTCGGTGAGCTTCCTAACCTCATGGATTAAGATATTAGCAAGTTGGATTCATGATGAATTGGAGCATAGGATTAAATGGTGGACTAATTTGTGCGGTTTAAAACAGAACTGGTTCTGTCATATGGGTGCCCTGTTACAACCGAACCACTCGAGGGTTGTTTGAAGTGTCGCCATGCTTCTAATTGATCGTTAAGGCGTACTAGGGTGTTAATTGTGGTGTTAATGGGAAGTATGAGGATTGGATTGGAGTTAGAAGAGAAATTGAGGGTTGATAGAAGTGAAAACGTGAGATGTCATATAATCAGTCTTTGGCGCGCACCAAATTTGAATTGAGTAGTTCTAAGTCGTCCGATATCCGAATTGAGCTCCGTTTTCGTCCACGCGTCCATAAGACATTGAAGTTTAAGATTCTGAAAGTTGATTTCATAAAAGGTCGAAGGATCAATGTCAGATTATTTATGAAGTAATCTGGTCATGGGGCCAAGTAATAGGGCAATTTTGGGCGGAATGGTATTTATGATGACTTACCTTGATAGAACGGCTATTAACATGCTTAGGGCCATTGAATTGGCGCTGTGAGAACATGAGAATAAGGGGTTGTGTGTGCTATTGGAATAATAACATAATGGAAATGAGAAATGGCTAAGTTTCGATGTGGTTTTTCCTAGGCGCCGTGGGTGCCCTGTTCGACCATGAAATTGCTGACCCTGGAGGAGCATGGTGATTGGAGTTTGCTATTTGAATGAGGAGGTGAGTGACCCCTAACCTTTTATTAGGACATTTGGTCGCGACTGAACGGATTCTTTGAGGAATCGCTAAGTTGATTGATATTTTTATGGTGCTTGGTTGAGTGGGAGTCGAATGGTCCCGTTGAAGCATAGACCATGAGTGCTTGATGGCTATGGAATTCTTGGTCTCATGATTGAATTGACGACGTACTCGTCGTAGCCCCTTATTTGTTTGGATGGTTGCCTTGTGCTCAAATCTTAAATCGTGTTTGTAATAAAGTACGTTTGTTTTTGGCAAACCTTGATTTATGTTCTAATGCCTATAATCCCTCATGATGAAATGTGATATACCCTGATGCGATGTAATCGCGGGGTCAAGAAATGTGAAACATACCCTGAGGCGAACTAATCGCGAGGTCGAGAAATGAAATGCACCTTGAGGCGATCTAATCGCGGGGTTGAAGAGTGAGACACACCCTGAGGCGATGTGATCGCGAGGTTGTGGTTGTGGTCGAAAGTCCATCCTGATGCGTTTGAACGCGGGATGAGAATTGTACCTGTGGACACGTGCTTGGTGATAAGCGGCTAAACCTGATGCGTCTGAACGTGGGTTTATTAATCGGGATAGCCTGAGGCGTCTGAACGCGGGCTAGTCTCTAGAAATGTGAAGTGAAGTGGAATCACCTTATGATTCTTATGTTATTATGAATTTTCTGATACTAGTATGAAAGCTTGGTTACTTGATGCCATGTTTACATTTGATTGAGATTCTCGTTTTAGCATGACTCGATGCCTTAAGAAAATACATTGCCTTGTTTCAACTAATGATTGCATGTTTCTATAAATATTTTGGTTCGGTGGAATGATTGGCCTAATTTAGGGTTATGATAGCTTGCTGAGATTTATATCTCACCCCAGTAGGGGCTTAACTTTTTCAGGTTCTAGGCGAAGGAAGCTCGATTTGGATAAAGAAGTGGCTTATGGAGGAAGTGGGTGATCAAATATATCTAAGACATTGTGTGATCATTAGAGATTGTATATAATGAGGTGGATGTAGAAGTCAAATCTTTAGTTTTGATCATCCATGAGAACTGAAGTGTACTATTTCTCTGTCCTAAGGCATCTTGACTTTAATTGTGCACAGAGTAGCCTCTTGCTTCCGTAGATATACGATTTATTTGATGAGGGCCGAATGATCCTGGATGTCACAGTTTGTTTATGGCCAGTGGGATGTTCGTGGCTCGTCGGGTTCGGGGCGTGACAAATATGGTAATGAAGCTACATTACAGCAAGGAAAAGGGTTAACAAGCTGTTAAGTTTTCCCCTATATGGGCGATTAGATTAAAGCGTAAAAGCGTGTTTACAATATGTTTAAGAAATTAAAAGTATTATTCAGAACAAAATAAAACGAGAAGAAAGAGACCATCATAATTTTTTTTAAGATCCAAGAACTTATGATCAATTTCAAAAGCATAGTTGACATCCTTCACTTTATTAGCCTTTATAAATACAGTTCATTGGCCATGGATACTCACTTTGCTAGTCTCTAAAAGACATCGATGCATGCTAACAGGGATATGAACAATGATATTAGATTGTTTTAATTGGATATAGATAGTGTTAATGAAGGTTAATTCTTGCTTATAGGGAACAGAAAAGATTGAGGCCATTTATCTTTGCAAAGACATCTCAAAAGGTTTCGGTAGAATAACTGACCAAGGCGACAATATCCTCGTGGGCAAACAATTCAAGAAGTTGAGGAATCTAAGGTTCCTTAGCGTGAATGGGACACATTTTAGTGGAGATTTTAAGAACTCAATTAAGAAGTTAAAGTGGCTTCAATGGCAAAATTGTCCCTCGACTTTTAAAGCAAGAAATTTTCATGTAAAGGAATTACTTGTGCTCGATTTGGCGAGAAGCGAGATATCACATGAATGGCAAGGATGGAGTTCGATCATGGTAAGAAGAAAGAACAAGTCTTCTTCTTTTTTTCTTTTCTTTTGAATCATAATCACTCTGGCTAATCTCTCAATCATATTTGTTATCAGATGGTAGAGAAGCTAAAATATCTCGACCTTACATTTTGTGGATCAATAAAAAAAACTTCCTTCCTTTCAGCTTTTGAGAATTTGGAGGTTCTTATCCTCTATGGTTGTTGGACACTGTATGAAATTGGCTCTTCGATTGGGAACATGAAGAGTCTAGTACGCTTGGACTTGACGGGATGTACGAGGCTCAATTGGTTGCCAGTAGAAGTGGGTAAACTAGAAGCATTGGAGCAACTCATTCTAGAAGATTCTGGAATTAGACAATTACCAGACAGCATAGGAGCTTTACAAAATCTAATGGTTCTAAATATTTGTGGCACTGAGATAGAGGAATTACCAGACAGCATAGGAAGTTTGCGAAAGCTCCGAGAGTTATATGCATCAGGGTGCAATAGATTAGGAAGGGAAACTTCGGAAGGAATCCGTTATCTTTCTTTCCAACGGCGCCTTGATTTTGAATCTTGCAAGAAGCTCCAATCGCTGCCGGTGCTTCCTTCCAGCTTAACATATTTGAGCATCACCTGTCAAAGTCGCAGAATGCCTTCACTTTTCAACCTAACCCGTCTCAAGGAACTACGACTTAGCAATTGCGAATTTCTCGAAGGCATTTGGGAGCATCCATCAACGCAATTAGAAAAATCCCTAAACACTCCCTTCGAATTGGAAATCTTGGCAATCTCTGAATGCAAGCTTATGGAAACACTGGACGTTTCACCATTTAACCATCTGAGGATGTTAACCGTCGAGACTTGCAATAATTTATTTGAGATTCAAGGTCTCGACAAATTAAAAAAATTGGAAAGTTTGGAAATCGCAGCTTGCAATTCAATTGAAAGGCTCGACTTTCCAAAATCCAAGGGTCTGAAGATATTATCAGCTGACCAATGCAAAAACTTAGTTGAAGTTCAAGGTCTCAACAGGCTGGAGTTCTTGAAAGAGCTATATATCTTTGGTTGGACTTCAATTGAGAGGCTGGAACTTCCAAAATCCAAGGGTCTAAAAGTATTAACTGTTATATATTGTGCAAAATTGTTTGAAATTCAAGGACTCGGCGGGTTGGAGTCCTTGGAAGAGATAAACATCTCCAAGTGCGCTTTCATTAAGAGGTTGGAACTTCCAAAATCCAAGGGTCTGAAGGTGTTAAAGTTTATACGTTGTGAAAACTTGGTTGAAATTCAAGGCCTCGGTAGGTTGGAGTCCTTGGAAGAGATAAATATCTCTAGGTGTGCTTCAATTGAGAGGTCGGACCTCCCAAAATCTGAGAATATGAAGATTTTAAGATCTGAAAATTGTAATTACTTGGTTGAAATTCGAGGCCTTGATAGGTTGGAGTCCTTGAAAGAGATAAATATCTCTAGCTGCACTTCAATTAAGAGGTTGGACCTTCGAAAATCCAAGGGTCTAACAAAATTAAATGTTGCAAGTTGCAAAAGGTTAGTCGAAATTCAAGGTCTCGACGGGTTGGAGTTCTTAGAAATGCTAAATATGTCCGGTTGCATTTCCATTGGAAGGTTACCGGATTTATGTTGCTTCGACACCTTGCATAAGTTGGCAATCAACTGTTGTGGCAACTCCCACGATATTCAGAACCTAGAGAGATTCGCGTCCTGAACAGCTTTATCGATTGAGGATTACAAGTCCATGGCAAAAATCCCAAACTTGTCAAATTTTCGTAATTTACGGAAATTGTTCCTATTAAATTGTCATGAACTTCGGGAGACCCCGGGGCTCGAGGAGTCGACATCTTTAAGACGTATTGCTATTTCAGGATGTTCTTCAATTAAGATCTTACCTGATTTGTCATCATGTACACACTTGATCAGTCTGGTTGTGACAGATTGCGAGAAGCTGGCTGAGCTTCGAGGGCTGGAGAAATTGGAGAAACTAGAGGAATTGGACATTTCTGGATGCAATTCACTCAAGACAATACCAGAATTACCTAGAACTCATGTTATTCAAGAGTATGAGAATGAAGATTTTTATTTTTTTGAAGGAATGATAAAATTTGAAGAAGATGACACGGATGAATCAGAATAGATGAGCAGATCCACATTTCCGGAAAGAAAAAAAAAAGCACATAAAGCAGGTAAGTTACCTTTTCTATTTGAGATCTATCGCCCCATTTTCATTTATATTTTCTGTTTGCAATTTCTATTACGAATTATTACCTTTTTATTAGTATTTCCTGGTTGAAAGCGTTAGTGTTCTTACTTGAATTCAGGGAATCCAGGGGAGAAGTTTACGGAAGTTAATGTGTGTACTTTGGCAGAATGTTTCTGCTCATCATGCCAGTAAATGAAATGCATCAAAAGGCCTTCCAAGTGCATCATTTGTTATCAGTCTTTGGGTAAGATTATTCATCCTATCCAGAAAAACAATGATTCTCCGCATTAGATTAACTGCGGAATGCTGCAATTACTGAATAAAGATTGATGTTTACGGGAATTGACAGCAAGCCAAAGTTAATCAGGTCAAGAATTGCTAAATGAAGGACCTATATGGTGGTCCTTCTGATCTGAGGTTTTAGTACGCTTTGCGCACATTACACAGTTCATGATTGCATGTTTCTAAGGTATACCTAAGAATGAAGTAATGATGTTGAGAGGGATCCCTTAGTATGCATACGCTACTGACTTGGTACAAATTTTGGGGGATTATTAGAAGTTTGCTGATGTTAGTTGCTAGATTGATTTCATTTGATTTCCAGGCAGGATTTGGTCACTATTCCAGTGGTTGTGATACAAATGCTGAAATAATCAAAACAGCTTTTGAAAGGAACTTCTAAAATGAAACAAAGTTGTCAAAGGATCAGGAGCTCGATGTTTCTTGGACTTCTCCGATCGCGGACAATGCATCCTTGGAAAGGTAAAGGATATTGCCCGGATTACGATCAACAGAAGCATTGCAAAGCTGAAACTGTCCATTAAATTTTTTTTGAAGTACTAGAAGTCTAGCCAATTAGTTTGATATAGTGCCAAATAATTTGGAAGAATGTATTTCGCTTTGGTATCATAATTGGCACCTGTATGGAGGTCTTTTAGAGCCTATTCAAAGGGAGATGTTTGTGATTCAAGTTTGGATCTTCATGCTAAAGTGGAAGCAATTTGATGTTTGGCTGCTGTTGGATGTATTTCAGTTTCTTACATTGGGAAGATGCGGCCGGAGTTGGCTTGAAATGGTTGTATCCACTGCAGTTGGAAGCCTTGGAATCAAAGTTTTGCGAGGTTGAGATCTTATTGCAGTTGATTTTGCAGTCAGAATGATAGAAGTTGCTGTCGATACAAAATTCAAAAATGTTTCTTGTGTGAAGAACAAGGTCCCCAGAGTCCAATGATGTGCATTTGAGATTGCACAAATGCAAAAATTTGTCATGAACATGCAACTTTGGAATCAGCAGCAAATGGAAAAATTTGTCATGCATGTTCCCTGTTAATAATTGGAGCAATCTTCTGTGCTGGAATTGCCTATTATCCCAGCTGCACTCTGATTAGTTTAGCTTGGTGCACTTCCAGTTCTCATATTTTTCTTGACCTGTCTTTATTCCAAGAATTGCCCATGTTTCCTTCTCTTTTCTCCATGAAATGTTGTTTCTCGAAATTCTTAGCTCCTGTTAACGGTGTCAAGTAGCTTCACGAACTATGTCTCCCAAGATACGATACCTCGAACCTATTTGTACCAGCATTATACTATACGAACATGACTATGTCGAACACTTCTCGAAACCGGCACACTTAGAGGACCATTACGAGAGAACTAGAGGAGTGCGATTCAAGTTGTGAGTTTTTTTTTTTTTTAATCTAAACTGCGAAAACACACACACATATATAGACTGGAAAAACATCGGTTATGCTGAACTTAATTAATCCTCGTCGGTTTCGTGGACATTAATTGAGCCATTAATACCTATAATTACAACACCAGCAGCCCTCTTGGGCTCGAGCCCGGCACATCCCCTCAGAATGAGGGGTCTTGGAAGGCCGAGCCTATTAGCTATAAAGGGCTGTGTTGATGCCTGAACATTGGCCGGGTTATAGTCCAAAAATAAGTGAAGATAGTGAAAGCAATATAGGATCTACACCACGATTTTTCATAAATTTAACTATGAAAAGAAATTCTTTGTAGCACGGTTATACAATGGCAAAAAGGGAAGGAGCAACAATTCCTTCTAATTAGGATGAGGAATTGTAAAATGGTGCTTTCACTGTTTTGCACAGCAGATTTTACTTAATGGTGCCTGAACTATGAGTTTCGTATTAAAATGTAAAAGTTGTGCCATCGCCGTCCTGAGGCTTGTTTGTATTTATCTATTTGGTGCCACTTCTCTGGCGTCTACCACTTGTTTATATCTGTTAGGCCTTAATGGTACACCATGTGTGCTTGAGGACAAAGAGAGGAGGAAGGGTTATCCAAGGGCGTGATTACTAATTTGTATCTAGCTTGACAAGTTTGTCTATTGGTGCGTTTCTTGTTGCCAACTGGCTCGGCTGTATAAAAACAAACCAATAGAGAGACAGTGGCGACAAGAAGGCATTTCGTATTTCCCAAGAGGCTCATAGGTTTTCTTCTCCGGCAGACTTCAAAGGAAGAATCAAGGGCAGAATCAGAGCAAAGAAGAAATGCATTGTTTCATTTCTGGGCATCCTTTCGCCGTGCTCGTGGCGCTGATCCTTCTCCCCGGGGTCGCGTTCTATTTTCTCAATAAGAAGAGAACTAGTGTTAGTAGAAGTGCAGAAGACGTTCATACCCGCGTGTCCGGTCTGTTGGCTGTGCCGGCGGAAACTCATTCTGGTGGATCTAATTCGTCTCCAGCAGGAACTAACAACGGTTTGTCGATTGAAAATCGGTACGACGTGTTCTTGAGCTTTAGAGGCCTAGATACTCGAGGAGGCTTCACCGATCACCTCTACACTGGGCTTGTCAATGCCGGGATTCGTACTTTTAGAGACGATGATGAACTCTGTCAAGGCAAGGAGATCGGCCCGAATCTTTTTTTAGCCATAAAAAACAGTAAGATCCTTATTCCTGTTCTCTCCGAGAATTATGGTTCAAGCAAATGGTGCCTTAATGAGTTGGTTCAAATGATGGAGTGCAAGAATAGTAACACGGGGCATTTAGTGTTGCCTATATTCTACAAAGTGGAGCCAACTCACGTGCGACGTCAAATCGGGAGTTTTGGAGACACATTTCGTGCACATGACCAGCTTTCCGATCCAAAGATTTTGGCGAAATGGAAGCAAGCACTGGTTGAAGTCAGTTCCTTGAAAGGATGGGAAGCGAATGGGTAAAATTTTTCACCAAAACATTCTCTACTTTCTTTTAAGTTGTGTGTCTGTTCACTGGCTGTTCTGATATCTATGTTGCTTCGTTTTCTCTACTTTAAATTTTTTTTTTCAATAGAATGAAAAGCAGTAAGATCTTGCTAGCGGTATGCGCTTGAGTTCTATAAGTTATTCTTTTTTAATTACTCGGATTCATTTGATCAATTTTATTATATATTTCATTTATTACGATCCCATTCGCCTGAATTACAAGATTTTTCAAATGAACTTTTACTCTTATTTCCAAAGATTTTGTAAGATTGTGCCATTGCTTTTTTTTTAAATATATATTTTTATAGTGTATGCTACATCGATCTTCATCACAAGCTTCTTTATTTACATATTTATTTGTCATCATATACCTTGCACGATGATTGTCAAAGAAATAGTTCTTTATCTTTGCAAGTTACAGCTATTAAATCGTTAATTAGTTCCTAATAAAAATACTTTTACAAAAGAAACATTTCATTTGTTACATACGATGACAAAAAACATAAGACAAGGTGAAAGGATTATCCTAGTTCGAATGTTTAGACGAAGCGAAAATCTGAAATATGAAAATACATAAATATTTGTGGACGCCATCCCTGGAATTTATATTTCCTAATCGGTGGAGTTCAAGTTGGATATTTCTATTTCGTATTCGATGAAATATATTTCTAAATCCTCAGAATTTTATCCCTTAAGGCTACGTTTGGTCGACCGGTTAAAACTCGGGATATGATATATTTTATCATATCCTGTGTTTGGCAATTGTCTAGGATAGGATATTGGAGGGATATAAAAGGATATAAAAGGGATAAAATAATCATAGGAATGGGGGGTGGGATAGAGCCAGATATGATTTCTCTTATCTATTGGTAAAGCCACCCCCTCTTTGCCACGCCTTGTCCGCCTCTTTCCCATGCTCAACCGCCTTTCCGGCGGCGGGTTGCCACTCCGGTTAGGGGAGCCGCCTCTCCGGCGGTGGGCCGCCACGTCGCAAATATTTGCGGCGGGAAACTTCTCCGGTAAATATTTTAAGCCATAGACAAAAGCGTTGACCGATGGTACTAAGAATGAATATCAAGCAATGCAGCACCACTTAAATCGAACCATCATTGAACTAAAATCACGATAAGCAATTGTGTTGAACTTGCTTTGTGATAATTTCTCAATAACCAAGTTACTGGAAACCTTGGCCAACATCTGCTTCTTGACTTGATAAATCTACACTATTGCCAAAACTAGGCGGGCTTCTGAGTTCCCAATTCATGACAGCATTTTTGCTTCTTCCAATCAAATTAAATGGCGAGACAACCTCATCTGATACAAAAAGCCTTTCCTTCAGGGAAACTGATCCACGACTCTATTTGAAGAACCCGCTAGCCAGCTCAAATTAAGTTATTAAGCACTGTAGAGCAGCTCCGGAAGTTCAAGCTCAATCCGAAGCAAAAAGTGCCACAGCGTAAGCTTTCCTTCTTGAAACCCAAATCCTAATTAAACAAAACTAAGAATCATGCGTCGAAGAAAACTCCAAACTCAAAACTCAAGGTATCAGTAAAAGGGCACAAAACCAAGGTACATCCCTTGAAATCCACGTGAATCCAATCTTGGAGTACACTCGGTTCATACTCCATGAATTACGCTTGAGAAAGGAAAAATAAGGGAAAATTCAAGAGAAGCATATCAGAGTAAGAGCTACTATTCCATTACATTATGCTTGTTTAACAACTTTTTTGAGCTCTTCCGAAAGTGAGAATGATTGCGCCTCATATCTCGAGTGAAGTTCATGTAGGAGAATCTGAGGCCGATGGCCGTCCCCTCAAACTCTGAACCGATGAGCCGCCGAAAATTCGTTATGTCGACTACGAATAAGAGCCTCTGGATGGTACAAATCAAGAGTCCTTCTATTGAAATCTAGATTTTACCAAACAATGGATATGATAAGATATAAAGATATCCGACTTTAAATCCATTGTCACCAAATAGGAGATAAGATATGATCAAATTCTTGAATTTTTTTATCCCATTCCATCCATCCTATTCTTCCTAGAAATCCGGACGACGAAACGCAGCTTAAGTAATCAGAATTGGCGAAGCAAAGATAAGTACAAAACGAAAATCAGTTGGATAGTTTCCTTCTCGAATTAGGTGTGATATTTCAGTGGTTCAAGTTTGACTTCTGTCTGTGTGGTATATAAATATTCCTAGACTTAGTCTTTTACAAGTTGATGCACCGGAGTTAGTCTGAATGGGCAGAGGGATATTCATGACAATTACATCCTGGGCTTTCTTCCTTCATGTGTGAAATTGAAGAACAAGAAGTGTTTTGTAGCCGATTAAATCTTGTGATAAGATTTGCTTAATTATTTTTGTGAGATTGAGAGATTATTTTGATGAATTGTGTGGGATAAACACTTGTGGTTATTTTATGTATGTGAGGCTATGAAACACCGTGAGTATTTGAGGTATTTAAGTGTGATGATCTATAGTGTAATTCATTATTACTTGTTATTGCTAGTGTAATTAGGGGTGAGCATGGGCCGGTTCCAGACCTAGATCATGAAACCAACCCTGTTATAATCGGTTCCCTATTTTTGGAGTCGAGAACCGACCCTGTTTGTCTTGAAACCTATTTTGGAACCGATCCTATTTTTTGGTCCGGTTCTAAGGTCTACTTGAAAACTTATTTTCCTCTATTTTTCATCAAAATAATATGAGTATCGATAAAATGAACAATAAAAATTATAATCCACCGAAAGGAATAATCCAACAAATAAAAATTAAATGAGAGGAGATGAGGAGCCGAGGGCCGTGAGCAATGAGCATTAGCAACAAGGACAGAGACACACTAGCGAGTTGGGACCTAGGATTTTTTTTTTTAAATAGCAATTAAAAACTGGTTCTAAAAATCGATCTGGGTTAGCCTACACCTAGAATTGGAAATCGAAAAATTTAGAACTGGTACTTAGACTGGTTTGAGCAGAAATCGATTCACGACCCTATTTTTTCGGTGGGCTAATCAGGGTTTCGGGTCAACCCGGTCCGGTTGCACACCCCTAAGTGTAATCACTAGAAATAGTGAATAGGTGATTTCAAAATATTTTAGAAATCATTGCAGAAATTCAAATGGATAAGCTCAGAGTTTCATTGAAAAGATGATTGCTAAACAAGGTCTGGGGTGTCCTAAGATGCAATAGCATGCACAATATTACTATCATAGAGCAATAGAGAATTTCAGATATAGAGAATTGGCATAGAGAGTTTATTCGGCTTTGTTCAACCCTACATCTTGGCAACCAATCGGCTGGATTCTACTAGTAAATAGCTCATAAGTTACAAATTATTGATAGCTCTTGAGTCAAAAGACTTCCCGCCTTATATTCACACACTTGAATGTTCTCCTCTAGATTTTACAGTGTTTGGATCAAAGGTATGTAAAGAATATGAAATTTGGAATTTTGTTCTCTTGCGCATGCATTTCTCTTGGACCTTGAGGTGCCCATTTATACTCCTCTACCTTCAATTACCTGTTGCAAGGCGTCCAAGGATCACTCTCCAAACTTTTCCATATGGACGAGACTGTATCAAAGGGATCTTGTAGCCGTTGAGGTCAACAAAGGAAAGAATCCCCTATTAGACCAAATTGCCATACAATCATGATCTTCAAATTTGGAATTTTGTTCTCTTGCGCATGTATTTCTCTTCGACCTTGATATGTCCATTTATACTCCTCTACCTTCAATTACCCGTTGCAAGGCGTCCAAGGATCACTCTCCAAACTTTTCCATATGGATGAGACTGCATCAAAGGGATCTCGTAGCCGTTGAGGTCAACAAGGGAAAGAATCCCCTATTAGACCAAATTGCCATACAATCATGATCTTGGGTTTCTATAGATAGAGTTCTTCATTAGTTGAGCCATCTTCGTCTCTTTTAATGCACATTCTTGACTGATATTCAGATTTGAGAATCTTCAAGAACAATCTAGCTTTGTGATCATGTAATATTCCAATTAAATCATCTCTTTTATCTCTTGATACTCGATTCGTTGCGCATGAAATACTCTCTCAGACCTTGAGTTTCAGTCCTATGTCTGAACTTCTCGCTCAATGTCTAAGCTCCATACAATGTCTGAGTCATTCAGAACATCGTCCAAGCCTTTTTTGTCAGATTCAATCCTATATAACTTACACATTTGGACAATCTGCAAAATAAGTATTCCATTGCATTAACTCCAATACAAGAGAACATGGATTGTTTTATCAACTTCAAAATCAATTAGAGGTTTTTTTCAACAGTATCCCATTTTTGACGATAACAAAACTATCCATACAAGTATACCAATTGTAGTATAAAAAGTGGTGAGTAACATGATGATTTGCTACTCAATGAAATTTTGCTATTTATTGATATAACTTTTTGTGTTTGCAAAAATTGAGTTATGATAAAATGATGAATTCGGTGTTTGAATTTGATCTCTAAGTATGGTTTGTTTTTGTCTTTAGAATTTTGGAACCTATATCAGAGTTTATGGAATCAAGTTCAATTCTCAGACTTTGAGCTATCATAGGTTTAATACTTTTGATTTGGATTCGATTTGAGAAAATTAATAGCCTGTATCAGAGCAATCAGGGTATCATATAATCTCAAAGCAAAGAAAAGTATAGATTCATAGCAAAAACTTGAAGTATGAAATTTTCAGAACTTGTATATTTTTAGTGTCATTCTCAGAACTTGTTCTTGTCAAAACCTATAAGAATTGTTCGAGTTCAATCAGAGCGACAACTGACTCGTCAAACATCACAATTCAAACTCAAAGCATCCAACATCTAAAACAAATCAAAAATTGATGAATTTAAACGAATGAAAAGAGTTTTAATTGGGAGAGTTTAAAGCAGGAGTAGATGTGGATGGAGCTTGAGTGGATGTGGATAGCGCAAGGTCTTATGGGTGTTGGACCAAAGTGGACTTTGATAGTTGTTCTAGCTTCAGATCGATCCCTTCTCTCTTCTTGTCTATCCGTCGCGACCTAAAAATCGGGTTGAATTTTGGGTTAATGGATTATTAGGTTAGTTAGATGAATTAACTAACCTAATACGGACTCTCCCAAACTCTATCAATTCGCAACTTAGGTTTCATTTGAATAACTTTTAATTTAGGAGCCGCCACTAATCTTTTTTGTTGGTAGATTAGATACCTAAATAAAGTACGGGAGAATACTTTATTTTCTACTAACCAGAGATTTTGGTTCGGGGACTTGATTATATTAATTTTTCAATTAACACTCTTTCGATACCATTCTTGGGAAAAATCTTCTTCATTGGTTAGTTCCATTGATTTCACTTGAAGATTATGGTACAATTATTATTTATTTTTTGGATTTTCATGATTAAATGAATGCTATGCAATAATGCAACTAGATGATATGCAATGTGATATGAAAATAAATGACGAGAAAAATAACCATGCATGATGACTTTAGAAAAATCAAATTTTAATGCAAGGAAAAATGCAAATTCTAAACTAAATGACATGTGACATGATAATGCATGAGGTTAGATGACATGACATAATAATGTATACAATTCTTAAAGGTTTTTTATTTTATTTCATCCTTATTTATTATTGTTTTGGTATTAAATAAAAAATATATGTATTTCAACTCGTCACGTTTGGTAGGTATGAAGGAGAATTGGTGAAATTGGTTGTCAGAAAAGTATTGAGCGAGCTCAAGAAAAAGTTTGAGTTGGTTATTCCGGAGAATTTGGTAGGAATTGAAAGTCACGTGGAGAAGGTGATGCAATTTTTAGATAATAAATCTCCTGCCACCCTATTTGTTGGCATCCATGGAATGGGAGGCATTGGTAAGACGACACTTGCTAAAGTCATTTACAACAAGCTCTCCGATCAATTTGAGCATTGTAGCTTCATTGCAGATATTAGGGAATCATGTAAGCGCAATGGCCTTGAATATTTGCAGAATCAGTTAATTTTTGATACACTAAAGCACAAAAGGCAAGTGTATAATAAGGATGAAGGGATTAAATTCATTTCATCCAAGTTTGAAGGTAAAAAAGTCATCATTCTTCTTGATGATGTGGATGATGATGAACAATTGAAGACCTTGGCTGGAAATCATAATTGGTTTTCTTCGGGAAGCAGGATCATTATTACCACCAGGAACAAGAGCATTCTTGATATTGGTAGGGTGGACTATAACTATGAACTTGAGGAAATGGATAGGGACAACTCTTTGATTCTTTTCAGTAGACATGCATTTCGAAGGGACTCTCCTCCATGTGGATTTGAGGACCTCACTCGTGATGTTGTATCGACCACCGGAGGGCTTCCCTTATCTCTTGAGGTTTTAGGTTCATTTTTGTGTGGAAAAGAGCCAATGCTGTGGAAAGGTACGATAAACAAGTTAAGAAAAGTCCCTCACAAAAAAGTACGAGAAAAGTTAAGGATAAGTTACGAAGCTTTAGAATATGGACAAAAACAAATATTTCTGGATATCGCTTGTTTCTTCATTGGGTCAAGCAAAAGAATAGCATCCTACATGTGGGACGCTTGTGGCTTTTTCCCAGAGGAGGGAATTGAAGTATTGAGGTTTATGTCACTAATAAAAGTTGGAAATAATGATAAGCTCAGAATGCATGATCAATTAAGAGACCTTGGTAGGGAAATCGTTCGCGAGGAAAATCAGCAAGGTCCTCAATACCGTAGTAGGCTATGGGACTCCAGGGAAGTCCTAAAAGTGCTAAAAGGAAATAAGGTAACCATTTCTTTTCTTTTTCCCTGTCAATTGATGTTCTAGTGTCAGAGTGATGTTGGTCCTCAACTTGTTGCTTACTTTAGTGAACGAAGAACCTTTTAATTTATTACCTTCGTGTCATTGATTGACGTGATTAGAAAGTAGGAGATTGATCTCACTTAATAAATATTGTCACATTTTTTAGATTTATCATTAATATATGCACATTGCAAAGTTCTCTCCAAGAATGAGGTATCTTCAAATTTATGAGATACTTGATAGGGGTATTCCATATTGACAAAATCCTGAAATTCGAATTGATACATCAATACATAACTTTGACTGTGCCATTGTAAACTATAACTTCTTAGGATACACAGATCATAGAATTCTAATATCTAGGTTTTAGAATTAATGTAATACGAGTAACAATGCCCCCATTCCTCATGAAATTTCAATCATCATATCATAATGCATTTTTAATGTAATTTTAGGTCTACAAATTCCTTTTACCAATATTCAGATAATAAGGACTGGTTCAAAACTTACCAAACATGTTATTAATAGGATATGAATACGAATATATGTAGTTATACAAAACATTAAGAGTATTTGACGAATGACTATTAAAAAGATTAATTAAAGATTAATATCTTATTTTTCCATAAAAAAAGCCCCACGGATAAGTACTCTGAAATTCCATTTTATAATAGTTATGTAATTGTATGTGATTGTACTGTATTTTTAAAATTAATCATAATTTTGACTGTTATTACTTTTGATCCATCATTTGGTTTGGCTGAAAGTTGTTGCTTAAAGAACTAGCACTTATTTGCATTTTTTACGTGCAATCTGTATATAATCTCAAGAGCCAATTCATGTATTAACAAATTCAAAGTCAATGTTTATTTATTAAGTCTTTCGGGTACATCATAAAATAAACTAAACTAACTAAAAGAAAAATGAATATGCTGTATATTTCATATCTAAATAAATTGGTACAACTAAATTTACAACTAAAAAGGTACATCATTGGATGTAATTATTTCAGAATTCTTGCTGGGTTCATTTTCCTTCTTCATTCATGGTACTATCATAAGTCAAAATCAAAGTGGTTTTAATAAAGCTGACCCAAAATCTTCTTTTAAGTTTATTCCTGCTGTGCATGTCAAGACAGTGAGCCATGAAGGGTATCCATGGCGATTTAATGATAATAATTAACGGAACTCGTAATGGGTGTCAAATTTGTTCCACGGCTAAAAGGTTGAGCTATCTTTGGTATATTCGAAATGTTATGTTAATTAGTCCTAGTTCTAAAAGATTAGTCTTGTTTTTGGGGATTTGGCCATGAACCCAAACTCTATCGATCTATTAATGAATATGAAAAAATGACACACTAGAAAATAAAACTTTTGACGACAGATAGGTTTCTTGAAAATTTGAGTGGGAATTTTGTAATGGAAATGTCTAATCTGAGTATTCTTGGAGGTTGCTTCCTTTATTTATAACTACTACGCTCTTGGATTTCTTTATTTACGATTCAATTATTTATTATATTGGTTGACTTTTTTTGGTCAATCACACTTGTTGACTTAAAATATAGCCAATTGCGATCTATAATTGAATAATAATTTGTCCTAAATTGTTAAGTTATAGAGAACACCAATATAATCCA
The DNA here is from genome assembly GCA_021437785.1 of Rhodomyrtus psidioides. Taxonomy (NCBI): domain Eukaryota; kingdom Viridiplantae; phylum Streptophyta; class Magnoliopsida; order Myrtales; family Myrtaceae; genus Rhodomyrtus; species Rhodomyrtus psidioides. Next base: position 4,551,883 of record JAILYB010000030.1, read on the forward strand.
TACTATTAGCTAAGTTAATATTATAATTAGAAACTAATTATTACTAATATTAAAATTCACTATTAAGAAAGTGAAAATTTCATATGATATTAAAGTGACTACTATCTCAACTTTAGTTGCTTATAGTTAGTCATTACTCCATTGGAAAAAATGAAAGTGAGTATATGCTGTATTTTTATTAATTTTAAGGAAGACAACCGAATAATTTATATGAAATATAAACATTAAAAAATGGAAAATAATAGAAGCAATTCATGAGGTTAAATTTTCTTATGCTAAGAGAAGTTTGTTTTTCCCAATTATCACAATTATTACAATAACTATGCATCTATGTAATTTTAATTAAGTTGGCTATCAAAATATGAAAATGAAGAAGGAAAATATATTTCTTTTTAAATTGATCAAATCAACTTTCAATTAAGCACATAGTAATTTAGTTGAATCCCGTGCATTGCATGTGGTGCTAGCTAGTATATCGATGAAACTACATTATAGGAAAGATGAGGATTTACAACTTGTGAAGTTTTACCCTGCATTAGCCATTAAATCAAAGGGTACAACTACTTTTATATTGCGCATAGGTGCTATAAACCATAACACATGATAAAATAAAACTAGAGAACATCATAGTTCCTTTTAAGATCTAAGTATTTATGACCAAATTCAAAATCGAAGTTGACATCCTTATACTTGTTAGCTTTTATAAATACTGTTTTTCAGCCAAAAAGAGGATTTGCTAATCTTTTCAAGAGATCATTGCTACATAGCAATATGAGCAAATGATATCAGATTACTTAAGTTGGATATAAATATCATTAATGAATGTCGATACCTCCTTATAGGGAACAGAAAAGATTGAGGCCATTTGTCTTAGCTCCGGCGAAACAGCTAGCCAAGGTGGCGATATCCACACAGGTGAACAATTCAAAACTTTAACAAGTCTAAGGTTCCTTCATGCGAATGGGGCACAATTTATTGGAGATTTTAAGAACTCAATTGAGGAGTTAAGATGGCTTCGATGGCACAATTGTCCCTTGATTTTTGAAGCAAACAATTTCCATGTGAAGGAATTAGTTGTACTCGAGTTGTCGAGAAGTGAGATTTCTGATAAATGGCAAGGATGGAGTTTCATCATGGTAAGATAGTAGAAATTCTTTCTTTTCCTTTTTTTCTGCTTTAAGCTGAACCATAATAACTTTGGGCTAACCCTTGACAATTATTGTATTCTTTGTCAGATGGCAGAGAAGCTCAAATTTCTTGACCTATCACATTGTCAATCTTTAAAAGGAACTTTCTTCCTCTCAGCTTTTAAGAATTTAGAGTTTCTCATCCTCAAAGGTTGTCGGAGTTTGGAGGAAATTGACCCTTCGATTGGAGACATGAAGAGTCTGGTATGCTTGAACTTGACAGGATGTATCTGTCTCAAGGAGTTACCGGCAGAAGTGAGTAAAATAGAATCACTGGAGCAACTTCACCTAATCGGCTGTCGAAATATTTATGTACTACCGGACAATATTGGGGCTTTGCAACATCTAGAAGATCTCAACATTTGCCGCACTCGGGTAAAAGAATTACCAGACAGCATAGGAGCTTTGCAGAATCTAGAATCTTTAAATATTAGTTACACCGGTGTAAAAGAATTACCCGGTGGCATTGGAAGGCTGCGGAAGCTCCAAAAAATAGATGCTTCACGGTGCAGGGAGCTCCAATCACTGCCGGAGCTTCCTTCCAGCTTAACATATTTTAGCATCACCTGTCAAAGCAGCATAATGCCTTCGCTTTCTCACCTAACCCATCTCAAGGAACTACATCTTATTAACTGCAAATTTCTCGAGTGCAACTTGGAGCTTCCATCAACACTATCAGAGTTTTCAGAATGCTCCCAACAAACAAATGTCGAAGAATCAGAATTAAAAGAATTACTAAAGACTTCCTTCAAGTTGGAAATATTGGAAATATTGTGCTGCGAGTCTATGGACACGCTAGACGTTTCACAATTAAATTTTCTGAAGACATTATCTGTCCAATGTTGCTGTAATATACGTGAAGTTCGGGGTCTTGACAAATTGAAATATTTGGAAAGCGTGACCATCACAGGGTATACTTCAATTGAAAGGCAGTTCATTCCAAAATCAAAGGGCTTGAAGAAATTCGTTCCAAAATCGACGGGCTTGAAGAAACTACATGTTGAAAATTGCAAAAAATTAGTCGTTCAAGGCCTCGAGAGGTTGGAGTTCTTGGAAGAGTTATGGATCTCTAATTGCGCTTCAATTGAAAGTTTGGACCTTTCAAAATCTGAGGGTATGAAGAAAGTAGGTGCTCTGTATTGTGAAAACTTAGTCGAAATTCAAGGCCTCGACAAGCTGGAATTCTTGGAAACGCTCTCTGTCATTGAGTGCGCTTCAATTGGAAGGTTGGACCTTTCAAAATCCAAGGGTTTGAAGATGTTGAATGCTCAAAATTGCAAAAAATTAGTGGAAATTGAAGGCCTTGATATTTTGGGGTCCTTGAAAATGCTATATGTCTCTGGGTGCACTTCAATTGAAAGGCTGGATCTTCCAAAATCCGAGCGTCTGAAGGTATTAGATACTGAAAATTGTAAAAAATTAGTCAAAATTCAAGGACTACATCGGTTGAAGTTCTTGAAAATGCTAGATGTCTCTGGATGCGCTTCAATTGAAAAGCTGGATCTTCCAGAATCCGAGCATTTGAAGTTATTAAAAGCTGAAAATTGCAAAAACTTAGTTGAAATTCAAGGCCTCAATAGGTTGGAGTTTTTGGTAAAGCTATTTATCTCTGGGTGCCCTTCAATTGAAAGGTTGGACCTTTCAAAATCCAAGGGTTTAAAGAAATTAATTGCTCAAAATTGCAAAAACTTGATCGAAATTAAAGGTCTTGATAGGTTGGAGTTCTTGGAAGAGTTGTGTATCTCTGGATGTGCTGCAATCAAAAGGCTAGACCTTCCAAAATCCACGAGGCTGAAGATATTAGGTACTCAAAAATGCGAACTTAGTCAAAATTCAAGTTCTTGATAGGTTTGAGTGTTTTGAAGAGTTATATATCTCTTGGCGCATTTCAATTGAAAGGATGGACCTTCGAAAATCCTAACAAAGGTACATAAAGCAGGTAAGCTACCTTTTCGCTTTTGAGATCTATTGCGCAATTTATATCCTGTTTGCAATATCTTTAAAGATTAATTACCTTTTCGGTGTTATTTCCCGGTTGACAGTGTCGTTTTTTTCCTACTTGAATTGAAGGAATCCGAAGGTAATGGAAGTTAATCTGTGCTTTGTACAAATGTTTCTGCTCATCATGCCAGTAAAGAAAAAAAAAATCCTTCTAAGCGCGTCATTTGTCATAAGTCTTCGGGTAAGATTCTTCATCCTATGCAGAAAAAATAAAGATTTTTTGCGTCCGATTGATTCTAGAACGCTGGAGTTACTGAATAAAAAACTGACATATATGGGAATTTGATAGCATGCCAAAGGTAACAGTAGTTTGCTGGTGTTAGTTGCTAGATTGATTTCATTTGATTCATTGGAGGATTTGATTGTGTTCAACAGAAGCGTTGCAGAGCTGGAACTTTCTGTTAACTCAAGAGGTTTCTGAAACACTGAAAGTCTAGCCAATTAGTTTGATATAGTGCCCAGTACTGTGGACGATTGTCTTTCACTATGGTATCATAATTGGTGCCTGCATGGAGTCCTTTTGGAGTCTTTATTCAAAGAGAGTTCTTTGTGATTCAGGTTTTGATCTTCACGCTGAAGAGGCAGCTATTCAATATTTGCGCGCTAAACTTTGTTGGGTTGACAAAGAATTTAGAGATTTTTACTTCGGGGAGTTGCTGCCGTAGTTGGCTCGGAGTGGATGTACTGACTGTGGCCGGCAGTTGGAAAATCAAAGTTTTTGCGAGGTTGAGATCTTATTGCTGTTAATTTTGCTGTTAGAATGATGGAGGTTGTTGTTGAAACCGAATCCGAAAATGTTTGAGGTCTGAAGAATGAGGTCGCCAGAGTCCAGAGATGCGCATTTGAGATTCGGCTCTATTTGGGTTATTGAAGCTCGACTGCTGTTGCTTTAGTTAGTAGCGAAGGATCAACTCGCACTTTGATCAGTTCAGCTTGGTACACTTCCTGCTCTTAGACTTTTCTTGACCTGTCTTGACTGTACAGAAAGAATCCAACCAACTTGTCACAGAGATGCATCATAACAATACCGTCACTCAAAAGGTGCTTTTAACTTTTCTTTTAAGTAAGTGACTTTGTACTGGAATATTGATAAGTGATATTTCAACTCGGGATTTTATTTTGTTCTTAATAACCTGGATGGGAATACCAACAATGTAGTGGTTATTGCGAAGTTAGAAAGCATACCTCGCAAATTTATCATTACAGCGAGATTAGGGGTATGCCATCATGGTAGTAAACATCTTGTTATTTAAAGAGTTGAAATTCAATTGGATAGCATGCCTTTCTTTTAGGGGTGAGCATGGTTTCAAGGTAAAACCTGAAACCTGGAGAATCGGACCGGTGGGAACCGGTTGGTTCCAGGTTCCAAAAATTGGGGAACATGTCATTCTTAATTAACAAATGCGTATGTTGTTTATTTCAGGAGAAGTTGATATGAGGAATGCTATGCAACTACCGAGGGTATCCAAAGTATATAGTGGATAGATGTTTACAAGCTGAATGGACCTTGATAGAGGGTGATATCCGTGAGGACTTGAAATTACCATGACAAGGTGAACAACTAAGTGATATCTTAATCACTGATTTACTCAGGGAGATAGAAGTTCATAAGTTAATATCTAGCGAATGGACTCACTGCATTGCCAATAAAATCAACTCGCTACGTCAACTGCGAAGAAGATGCTTATCGCGTGTTTATGTTACTTGCATAAGAAGACTGATCAACTTTTTTTTTAAACCTTATTAATTTGTAGGTCAATGGGATATTAACGAGCCTCAAGGCTGGAATTCGAAAAGGAGAACCGGAGATGAATCAAACCAATTCTCGCCTATTTTGCTCACTCAATCAAAGGAACTAGTGATCCATAAAAATAGATACCTCTATTTAGGAAAACCTCACTGTTGTCAGGAATACGGGGAGCCGGATTTCCAGCGATTGTGTCTGTCAACTCCAAACGGCTAATTGATCGTCTTGAAGGTTCTCCAACTGCTCATTTGGAGATAGAAAGCTTCAATTCTGATATCGTCATGTTCTGCCCGATCTTGGCGGTCGAGATACTACACTTGTGATACTATCTATATGGATAATTCGTCAGTTGTTGTAATCTGTGAGACCTATCAATTACAGGTGGAAACAATACTAGTTAAAGTAGTAACGTCTCTGAGATCACTACTCACTAGTGGATTCCGGTCTTATTGGTCGTTGTTAGTCTAGAAAAGTGGATGAAGGCTTAATATAGCCGAACCACTATAAAATGTATTTGCATTGTCTTCCAACTACTTACTTGTTTTAATATTGTTGGGCTACGTTTGTTTCGCGGAAAATTGATGATTTGGAGCACAATTTCCTAAACACGATCGCTTATATCACATAAAAAAGAACAGATGAAAAATAGTTCTCGTTGACAAACAAACGATGGAACATTTGAACGATATTGGAGGTGTTGGATCAACAAGATAAATGGAGGAGATATTTCTAGAAGAGTTGGAAGTCTGATATGTTTTAGTAATTTTTTTTTTGTTTTTGTTTTTGTTTTTTTTTTGGTAAGTTAAGTATATATATAAACTTTCAAGTCACTAGGTATAAAGATGAAGCCGGACACAAAAATCATGAATCAATATTGGCACCAAGTGTGTCAATATGGGTTCAACGGTGAACCGACTGCAAAATGAACAACGCAACAGCGTGCGCCTACCTAGAGGCCAAGAATCGGCCACCACACGAGTAAACAAACAGCCAAACAGATAGCCAAAAAATCCCAGAACCGGGCAAGAGGAGTAGTAAACAACATGGCCAAACAAGCGGCCCAAAGCAATAAAAGAAGAAGGAGCAGCATTGCCCTGGGAAACCTACACTCAACAAGCAACAGGAGCAGAATAGCCAACCAACACAGCTAGAGGATCGAAACAACCGGCCAAAAAATAGTAGCCAAACCAATTGGACCAAGACGAGCTAAACAATGCCTACCCAAGCAGAAATGGAGCTGCACAAGACCAGAAAAGCGAGCCAAACCAGAAAGTACAAGGAAACAACAAAAATGGAAAACTAAGAAGCAGGAGCACCATCTTCAAAAATGGCAGTGGAAATGCCCCAATTACTTTGCACCCGCCTGTTGTTGGGATTGTCTTCAACACGACGAAAGGTGAGGCCTTTGTCCCCTACCACTTTCCTAAGATGTTGGAAGAGAGCCGGAATAACTAGGTGTTTGGCTCTAAAGAGCATATAGTTCCTCTCGGTCCAAATCATATGACATAATACACCAAAGGAAAAGCGAGCAATCCGGTGAGAGAAAGACCGACCACTAAATTCCTACATGGCCCAACAGATCGTGTCTTGCTAAGACATATTTCGCCAAGCCAAGTTACAATTAGAAGCCCAAAACAAAGCAAGGGATCCCGAGGTAGGACAAGCAAAGAAGAGATGCTCAATAGAGTCGGGCGTATTGCTGCAAAAAGGACAAGTAACATCTAGAATTCTGCCATAAGAGAGAAGTATAACCTGACTAGGGAGCCGATTGAGCATGATGAGCCAAAGGAGGAATCCATGCTGCGGCATAATGAATCGATCCCATACAAAGGTGTGCCAAGTAACACGCTGTCCTCTAGGCCTGATTGACTCCCAAGCTGATGAAACCGAGAAGGTGCTTGAAGAATATCCTTGCCAAATCAGTCGATCTTCCCTCTCATCCACCAGAACAGGGGTAGCATCCGCCGAAATTGCAAAGGAATCCAAGACAGCCGACGGATCCCACACCGAGGTGACGAAGTCTCGCACTGAGCCATCACGAGAAATGCTTGTCGCGACCCTCTCGATCGCTATCTGGCTAGCGAGGGTTAATGGGACGTCCGATGTTGCATGATCGGACGCGGGCCTCTCACAAGGTCCATTACCCAAATCGCAACTGCTGGATATACATGGTCGACCTTCAATGTGGTCTAGTGACATGTGATAAGTGTACATGCCAAGGAGTCGCCACCAATCGTTTCGTGGAGGGTACGATCGGAAACCCTATCGAATAGTTGGAAGCTGTCTATTCGATTCTGCGGAAACCAGAGAAGTGGGTTCGGGGACTTAGTTACGCCAACTGTCAGAGTTGATGCCCTTTCGGTACCGAAGCTGAATGGTTTATCTGATCCTAGGATTTTATGCAGATGAGTGAGGTACAAATCCTAAATCTAGGAGTTCATGCAGATGGGAATTACTACCCTATCACTCACAATCAATAGAAATAAGTGCGCAAATCAAGGATCCAATACATGCGGATAAAGCACATGAAAGCAGCATGGCATCCCTAATGAGGCCCTATTAGCCTAGAGAAATGTCAATCAAGGATTAAGAGTGATTTGGACATGATTCGCCCATGAGGGGCATAATCATAATTTTGAACTATTCAGGGACAATTCGCCTTGAAAGGGAAAATTTGTCATTTTAGATGAATTGGGAAGTCAAAAGATAGGGGAAATAGGATTAGCTATCAATCCAATCCATTTTCCATTTTTTGAGAATTTTCAGGATTTTTCTGGAATTTAAAAGTGATTTTACCCTCGGAGAGGTAAAATCGTCATTTTGGACAAAGATGATGACTGAAAATCTCAAATATTAGGGTGGTTCGCCCACTTGACCCAAACCCTAATTTTAAGAAATTTTTAAGACTTGACTGGGGACAAGAAAGACGATTTTCCCATTAAAAGGCAAAATCGTCATTTTGAGAAAAGAGGCGGAACTTGAAAACCCAAGCTTACGAATTGGTCGCCTACCTGACCCTAATTCTTACCTTGGCATTATCGGCCTTATCTCGCATATACAGCAGAGGCGATTTACCCCTAAAGGGTAATATCGTCAAGTCTCGGAAGAACGGATAATAAACCCCAAAAATAGGGTTGACCAGTTGTCTGTGGTCAATCCTCGATTTTTGGGGATGTCTAGGATTTTTCCACAATTTTTCCACGTTTTTTTTTTGGAATTTTCTGGAATTTTCTAGCATTTTTTTGATTTTCTAGGCTTTTTCTGATTTTTTTTATTTTTAAAAATTATTTTTCGATTTTTTTATTAAAAAAATGTTATTCGGACCGGGTCGATCTGACCCACTTGGGTGGGACCCGGCCCAGACCCGGACCCGCGAAACCCTCGGCCAAAACGACACCGTATCACGTGTTTTTATTTTCGGATTATCCGGATTTAATCCGACGGTTCCTATCGAACTGCGTGGTTAATCCGCGCCCGTCAGATCTAATTACTAAAACCCACGGCTAAAATTGAACTGTAGACTCGATCAGGGCCGTCTGATCAGACTACTTAAACCTACGGCCACGATTAAAACCCACGACTCGATCTAGACCGTCCATCCATACTAACCTAAACAACGTCGCCTACCGACTAACCTATGCGGCGTCGTTTCAACCAATTTTTATTTTTTCGATTTAAAACTATTTCCGGATAATCCTAATTACAAATCGAACGGCCACCGTTTATTAGACTCGATTAACCTCGGCCGTTGGATCTACCTATTCGAATAAAAGACCCCATAACGGCCTGCTGACTGGACAACCACGTGGACCAATGGCCGAATGCCACCTAAGACTTTTGACTCGTTGACTTTGCCACGTCGACTTCATCTTCAACCTCGGGACGGTGACGGGATGAACGGCCAGGAACTTCCGACGACGATCTAACAGTGAAAACTTGACTAAATCGTTCGAGACCAACGCCAATCGACTCGCCTTACCATCCAATCTCACATATATGGGAATTGAACCACATCGATCACTAAGTCGCGAGTATCAGGTAAAGCGCCGAGTACGGCCATGGGAGTTCAATCGCAAAGACCACGCGACATCAGATCAATTGATTCATAGATTGACACGACAGGAGGTGCAGAAGACTTACCTCGAGCTCCGATTGAACTCGCTCGGCCTAGATTTGGCTGGGCAAGAATCGGCTATGAAGGCTAAGTTCGAAGACTCAATTCAGGGTATATGAGCGAAGTCGATGCAAAATGAAGATATGACAATGGTCAGTGATTTTCAAGGAGTGAAATGCACATAGTAATTGAAAGAATGAGCAAGAAATGCAAGAATCGCCATTGAAGCTCAGTATGAGAGTCGAAGCTCTGCCTCACCTGTTTTCGTGGGTTCCACGTGCACTGCCGGCGGCGATCGTTTCCTGGAGCTCTGGGCGAACTTCAAACGGTCTTCTCTGGCTTTGGTCTGGCCGGAGTCGGCCCAATTGGCGCCTTGTAGTTGAGCTCGAGTTCTCGACGACAGAGGGTCGGAGAACGAGCTCTCTCTCGCGTTCTCTCTCTCTCACGCGATTCAGTTCCTCTTTCCTCAACTGAATCAACTGTCCCTCTTGCTTCGCGAAGGCCGATTGGCTTATAGACCTCCGTTTGGTTTCCCGATCGAATAGTGGACGTTAGCCCACTTGGATTCACGTGCTGTCACGTGCCAAATGGTACGTCGACGGCGACGGAATTGGTTGGGAAACCGTTCAATCCCCGTTAGGAGCTCCGGCAAGCTCTATTTGGCACGAATTTGGTCTGAACTCGCTTCGGTTGACTTTCGCAGGTCTGCGAGATTGACCAGCCGATTGCTTCTTCCTCAGGCGACCATTGGTCGTGATCTTAGTGTCAATCGACGGGGAACGATCTAAAGCTTTAAACCCCCACAAGTGTGTCTCCGATTGTGGTCGATTGGACGTTTAATTTGGTCTTCAAAGCTCGGTCTGTCACTGTTCATCTGCACGAGCGCTTTGGGGAAGACGATACTGTAGCAGACCGGTTCGACAGGTCGGACCGGCGGTCCGAACCGGTTCCGACTAACCATTTTCCCAATTAAACCCAAATTAATGTGAAAATTTTATAATTGAACCTCAAAATCAAATCTAGAGCATGGATTTTATCAAAAAATGTGGTTTTGCCCAAAAGTTTTCATCAATTTCTTCAAAACCCCCAAATTCCCATTTAATTGGAAATTGGGGATCGTGTAATTGAGGGTTCAAATGACCAAATTAGGCCAAATCGCCTATGCCAATTGATTTAGAATGGTGAAATCCATTGGGCAGCATGTTCAATTTGTAATGATAGCCCTTGAATTGAAAGTAATTTCAATTATGCCCAAATTCAAGGACTAAAATGCAATTATGTTTGCAATTGAGCAATTTTTCTGAACAATTAGGTCAAATTGAAATAGGGGACAATTAGATTGAATGTCAAGATCCTAGAAAATGCTAAAATTGCAAATTAAAAGACTCAATTGATATTTTTTTCTCAGATTCAATAGTACGGGTTACAAGGGAGCACCTATAATTGAATATGATTTTGGATTTTTGTGATGTCAAAAATGCAAGGGATTAAAAATAAAAATATTAGCTATTTGTTCATATTTTTGTGACCTCAAATGCTATTGTTTCTTGATTTTTTGAGTATTTTCATATTTTCTAAAAATACTAAAAAATATGAAAAATATGGAAAATTATTTTTTGGTCAAGAATGGTTCCTTGGGCTTGGCCAAGGTTACCAAAGTTGATTTTGTAATTTTTTGACTTTTTATGGATTTTTTGTGATTTTTCAAAATAAAGCTGAAAAAGACTTGGTTAAAAATCAGGTGTCAACAGCTGCCCCTCTTTGAAAGGAATCTCGTGAGAGGTTTCGCTCAAAGACAGGTGACACCTGAGTCTAGACCGACTCGACTGGGGAAAAGAAAAACGAATCTTGACACTCAATCTTTCTTGTTCCGCTGGTGAACGCTCTGCTCCTCATTCTTTTGCAGACGTGAGAGAGAAAGTAAGGAGACACACCTGCTATTTAGCTGTTGATCACCTGCCTGATGCTCGTGCGGCATGCACGGTGTATGGCGGGTTCAAGTGAATACCTAGGGACTCGTCTTTTGAATATCCTAGGGCGGTTAAATTCTAGCCTGTATGGTAGGCCGTACCAGAATGGGATTCCTATATTTGATAGGAACCTGTGAATGACGCACCCAGTCTCTTAGGGATTGTCAGAAGTTTTGATCCGTATGGTGGATCAGACCATGAATAGAACTCCTTTCTGCTAGGAATCTATGGATGACGCACCCAATCTTTTAGGGATTATCGAACATTTTGATCCTTCAAGAGGATCAGGCCGGGAATAGGACTCCTTTCTGCTAGGAACCTATGGATGACGCACCCAGTCTCTTAGGGATTGTCGAACATTTTGATCCTTCAGGGGGATCAGGCCGGGAATAGGACTCCTTTCTGCTAGGAACCTATGGATGACGCACCCAATTTTTTAGGGATTGTCAAACATTTTGATCCTTCAGGGGGATCAGGCCGGGAATAGGACTCATTTCTGCTATGAACCTATGGATGACGCACCTAGTCTCTTAGGAATTGTCGAACATTTTGATCCTATATTCTAAGGAATTAACTAGGATCTTTACAAATGAGGTGTGCCTAACCCTTAGGCTCCACCTGATGAGCTATTCTGGGTTTATGGGTTACCTAGAACCTCACAGAAAGCTGATTTTGTCAAAAGTTTTCGATCCTATATTCTAAAGAATTAATTAGGATTTATACAAATGAGGTGTGCCTAACCTTTAGGCTCCACTAAAAGAGCTATTCTGGGTTTAGGGGTTACCTGGAACCTCACAGAAAGCTGATTCTGAAAATTGTCCTTTCGACACACGAGGCGTTATTCTGGGATTTGGGGATTCCAAGTATCTTGCAGAAAACTTAAACCTGCAAAAACTTTGATAAGATTCTTTTGGGATCTAGGGGCTACTTGAGATCTCGCAGAAAGACTATCTTGAATATTGTCCTTTCGACATTAAAGGTGACATTCTGGGATCTGGGAGCTCCAGGTATCCTGCAGAAAGTTCAGACCTGTAATACTAGAATCTCACGGAGAGATGATTTCTAAAGATTATCTTCTTGACATGGGAGGTGACATTCTGGGATCTGGGTACTCCAGACATCCTGCAGAAAGCTCAGACCTGTAATACTGGAATCTCACACAAGGAGATAATTTCAAACATTGTCCTTTTAACATGAGAGTTGACATTCTGGGATCTGGGTACTCCAGGCATCCTGCAGAAAGATCAAACCTGTAATACTGGAATCTCACACAGGGAGATAATTTCAAACATTGTCCTTTTGACATGGGAGGTGACATTTTGGGATCTGGGTACTCCAGACATCCTGCAGAAGGCTCAAACTTGTAAATTTGAAATCTCACAGAGGGATGATTTCGAAGATTGTCCTTTTGACATTGGAGGTGACATTCTGGGATCTGGGGACTCCAGGTATCCTGCAGAAAGCACAAACCTATAAATTTGAAATCTCACAGAGGGATGATTTCGGAGATTGTCCTTTTGACATTGGAGGTGACATTCTGGGATCTGGGGACTCCAGGTATCCTGCGGAAAGCTCAAACCTATAAATTTGAAATTTCACAAAGGGATGATTTCGGAGATTGTCCTTTTGACATTGGAAGTGACATTCTGGGATCTGGGGACTCTAGGTATCCATGAGTCCAAGAGAGGTTGTGTTCTTCTGAGATCTGGGATTGCCAGGAATTCTGCAGAAGCTTAAACTTGAAAGTTATTCTTCACAAAAGAAGTAGCCTTCCGAGGTCTGGGGATACCAAGGGTCCTACAGAAGCTTGAACATGTAAACTCTTTCTTACCAAGAGATGTTGTGTTCTTCCGAGATCTGGGCTTGCCAAAAATTCTGCAGAAGTTTAAACATGTAAATTGTTTCTTACCAAGAGAGCCACAAGCCATTTTGGGAGCCGAAGTCATCAAGAATCTTGTAGAAGCTCCAATCTGAAAATTTTCTCACCAAAGGCTCATCGATGGTTTTGTAAGTGATATCTAATGTCAAACTGACATCACTTTATGACTTATATCATAGTCATGAAAGATTTCAATAAATGCATTATGATGCTGGAGGTTATCCAAAATACCTTGCAACATACGAAAGTGATCAAAAATTCCTTGTGGGGAAAGTTTGAATCAAAACAATCTGAAATTACCAAAAGAGTTTGGTTAAAATGTTCAACGGAGTATTCTCATCAAAGAGGATTTCTCACCGTTTTGAGATAATGGTCTTTTACCAAGAATGCACTCGAATTTCCTATCAAACCAGTGCCTGGGGTTCAGGATCATTCACAGTGCATACACCTCGATCGATCAGGAGGACTTCCAAGGGACCGTAATGTTGGGCTTGGTCAACGGTTTTCAAAGGGGGATTTGGAAGCAAGTCAAGGCTTTCGAAGATAAGTCTTCAATGTCTGCTCCAGGTTTACAAGTCAAGAAACCTGCAAAATGAGAAAGAAATAATCTTGCTCGAACTTCTTCGAACTAAGCTTAGACATTAAACCCCATGTCAATCCCAGCGCCTTAATCAGAAAAGGCTTTTCAGGGTTGTAACGTAGGTAGGATTGGGGACAAAAAAAAAGCTTGTTTTTGGCTCAGAATACGCGAAGGGTTTAACATTGGTGATCACTGCAAGTTTTTCGCTGATCTTGTCCCTTATGGTTCAAAGAGTGTCTTCAGTCTTTGAAGTGCATTAGTAGTCTTTGAAGAGCATTGTCAGTATTTTGGGGATACTCTTTGTGTTTAGAGAGCATTACTAATCTTCGGAGAGCATCATCATTCTTCGATGTGCTCATTTGTCTTTAGAGAACATCTCTCTCATGTTGAGAAGGCATCAACATCTTGTCTATGCTTTCACCATCTGAGTATGACATGATTGGGAGCATCTTTCACAGTCCAGCTCCCTTGGAATTTTCTTTTACAACCAGATCTCACTAGTGGTCTATACAAAGGTATCATGCCATCATTTGGCATTTACAATATCAAAACACATGATTCACAAGGGTACAAGTATTTGAACGGGCATTGGCCTTGCTTTTACCAGGCGCTTTGCTTTTTCTTGATGCCTAGGATCGGATTTTTCTCTTCTTCTTTTTTCATCTTTGGTCGAAATCCCACCTTTTATTTTATTTTGGGGACCATAATTTTCAAATGAGTGTGCTAGATGTACAACTTGAATCTCAGCACTCAAACATTAGTTTAGGAATTTTTACAAATCATATCTTTCGAACTTCTTCCGCTCTTGAAGTGACGTCGCTTCCGTCTTAGAATATGCAATGATCACCAACGGGTTTGCGAAACGAAGTACAGGCTCAACTAGGCTGTGCAAATGGTAAAAGTGTATAGGATAGAGAAACGAATGCTTTTCGTCATCTTAAAGCACTTGAACTACCATAGAAGTTAAAATGACAAGCAACACACGAAGATTGATGCAAGTCTGAGCAAGAGAACTTCTAACCATTTACCTCCTGATACCGCTTGACGTACCTCCAGTTTGCCCCACTGTGGGGTGGTTCTTGACAGGGGTAAATAATGAAACCGCCGTTCAAAGGGTTATCAATGGTCACCTGTAGTGTTTATGATAGAGAAACGAATGCCTCCGTCGTTTCGATCCATGTAATCACTACGAATAACCCCTACTTCCGTAGGTCAAGGTCTCGTTGTCCTTACCACTCCACTCATCTCTCAAGTGTGTATAGGACGTGTTTGGATCCAGCTTGCCTCTTGTCTGAGGAAACATCCTTTTAAACAGTTCTAAACAGCTCTTGTTGGAAAAGTTCATTTCATTTTCTCCAAAACTTACCCTCAAGGGGATTTATGATGCACAATGCATATTTCAATCATATTCAGATAAGCTCCAAGTTTAAACATGAATGCCAATGACATGACTGTGAGAATTTTGCGTCTTTCTAGACATGAGATTTGAATGCATGCTAGATTCCAAGAAGCCTTCAAATTCTAGCAATAAGGATTCTGACAGTCTTAAAACCTGAGAGATAGGGAAATGAATATTTACCTGTCCAGCGTGGCCAGGGATCCCTGAAAAAATATAAAAGGAATATGTCAGTGTATGCTCTCGAATTTTAGAAAATTAGAACGATACACCTTACCCTTATCATGCGCTCCAATGGAAATTCATAAATTCATGAAAATCTGACCACCACGCCGTTAGGTCTCCTTGATCATGCATTCACATCTGAATGCCAATGAGTAGATTACATAAATCAGCCATTTTGACTTATGGCGATGATGTCTTCGTCTGATTGGGGCGATGAATCCTGCTCAAAGGCTTCATTCATTTTGGAGCGTGCCCCTGTGCCATTCTTTGCAGTTTTCTGCTCTTCGTTTTGTTGTCTGCTGTCTTCATCAGACATTCCTGGTATTTGCCATCGAGGGCCTTGCTTCTTTGGGTCCTGCAATATTGAACACATGCTAATGTATGCATGGATGCATGATATGCTTATGCAATGACTATTATGATGACTCGGTTCAATCCAGGATGAGTCATATAATCGAAATCTGATTTTATTTCAAGGGTAATACTTCTTCACAGCATCTGAGTTTACAGGGTGCCCCAGTTCTTCTCCTTCGGAGTTTACAAGAATCAATACTCCTCCAGTGAGAATCTTCTTGATGATGTAGGGGCCTTCGTAATTCGGGGTGAATTTACCTCCCGGATGGATATTACTCGGCAAAGTCTTCTTAATTACCAAGTCATTTACTTCAAAATTTCTGGTCTTGACCTTTCGGTTAAACGTCCTGGCTACCCTCTTCCGGTAAGTTTGTCCATGACAAATGGCTTTAAGACGCTTCTCATCTATTAAATTCAACTGTTCGTATCTGTGTTTGGAATACTCTGGCTCGGAGAGCTTACCTTCTGACAAGATTCTCAAAGAGGGAATCTTAACTTCCACGGGTAGAACTGCTTCCGTCTCATACACCAGACTGTAGGGAGTTGCCCTTGTAGAAGTCCTGATTGACGTTCGGTAAGCCATTAAGGCGAATGGCAGCCTTTCATGCCAATCCCTGTAGTTTTCTGCTGTTTTAGCCAAGATTCTTTTGATATTTTTGTTGGCTGCTTCCACTGCCCCATTCATCTGTGGGCGGTAGTGAGATGAATTCAGATGTCGAATACCAAAGTGATCCAATAGACCATTGATAATCTTGTTGTTCAGGTTAGACCCATTAGCTGTGATGATCGTTTGAGGGGTACCATACCGGGAGATGATGTCTCTTTTGACGAATCTTGCCACATTTCTTGCAGTGACGTTCTTGTAAGAACTGGCCTCTACCCATTTTGTGAAATAATCAATCGCTACCAGGATGAAGCGATGACCATTTGAAGCCACAGGATTAATAGGCCCTATCATGTCTATCCCCCACATAGAGAAAGGCCAAACTTCAGACATTTGGTGTAGTTCGTTTGGGGGTGCATTGATTTTATCACCATATATTTGGCACTGGTGGCATGACCGGACATGCTGGCAGCAGTCTGATTCGATGGTCATCCAAAAATAACCAAGCCGCATGATCTTCCTAGAGAGGAAATGGCCGTTCATGTGAGGCCCACATATACCTTCATGGATCTCTTTCATGAGAATGTTTGCTTCCTTGGCATCTACTCACCTCAACAGAGTAAAGTCAAACGACCTTTTGTATAGAATTTGTCCGCTGAGGAAGAACTTGCTGGTCATCTTGGTTATGTATCTCCGGTCTCCTGGGTGGCATCCTTCAGGAAACTCCCCTTTTGAAAGATAATTCTTGATGTCGTAATACCATGGTTCCCCCATCAAATTCTTCTTCGAATAGCATACAATAAGCTGGCCTTTCAACTATATTGATCCTTAGGGGTTCTATATCCAACCCTCCAGTTGTTTGTAACATTGAGGCCAGGGTGGCTAACGCATCTGCAAATTGATTATGAGATCTCGAGAGGTACTCGAATGACACTTCTTCAAATTCGAGTGTTAATTCTTCAAGGTATTCTTGATAAGGGATGAGCTTTGCATATTTTGTCCTCCACTCTCCCTGTGTCTGTAAAATGATGAGCATGGAATCTCCAAAAACTTGCAACCTAGGTATCTTCATGGAAATGGCCAATCGTAGGCCTAGAATGCACGCCTCATATTCTGAGATGTTGTTGGTGCAAGGGAAAGTTATTTTTGCCGCCACAGGGTAATGTTGATCAACAGGGGATATCAGTACTGCCCCAGTGCCTGCCCCTGATAGATTAACAGCACCATCGAAATACATGACCCACTTGTCCTCTGCTAAGTTTAGAATTTGACCTTCTGTGCTTGTTACTTCAGGAGACTCACCGTTTGACGGGTTTTCTGCTAGCATGTCAGCTATAGCTCTTCATTTTTACTGACTTCTGTGGAGAACACTTGATGTCAAATTCAGACAGCATCACTTGCCATTTTGCTAATTTCCCAATTAAAGCGGGTTTCTCCAAGAGATACTTGACAGGATCATTCTCTGTTATGAGCTGAATGTGGTGGTGTAGGGTATACTGCCTCAGTCTACGAAGTACACATACCGCTGCTACACAGGCCCTTTCAACTGGTACACATTTCGCTTCAGATGGCGTGAATTTCTTACTCAGGTAATAGATGGCCCTTTCTTTACCATCTATCGGGCTTGTTTGGGCAAGTAAGGCTCCCAAGGATTCCTGTTGTATAGTCAGGTATAAGGTCAATGGGTAACCAGGAATTGGTGGCACAAGTACCGGCGGTGTGATCAGATAGTTCTTGATCATTTGGAATGCCCTGCTGCATTCAGCATCCCATGTTACTTTCGCGCCTTTCTTAAGCAATTTGAAGATTGGCTTAGCCACATCAGACAGTTGATTGATAAATCTGGCAATATAGTTCAGTCTCCCCAAAAGGCTTCTCACTTCCTTTACTGTGGAGGGAGTTGATAGATCGTGGATAGCTTGAATCTTTGAATGATCAATCTCAATGCCCTTGTTACTGACTATGAATCCGAGAAGTTTCCCAAATCTTGCCCCAAACACACATTTGTTAGGGTTCAACTTCAACTTATATTTGCGCAGGCGCTCAAATAATTTTCTTAACACTTGTATGCGATCCTGCCCTTTCTTGGATTTGGCGATCATGTCATCGACGTACACTTCAATTTCTTTGTGGATCATATCATGGAATAATGTGACAATGGCCTTCTGATAGGTAGCCCCGGCGTTTTTTAATCTAAAGAGCATGACTTTGTAGCAAAAGTTCCCCCAGGGTGTGGTAAAAGCAGTCTTTGGTTTGTCTTCTTGTTTCATGAAGATTTGGTTGTATCCCGAGAATCCATCCATAAACGAGAACAATTCATAACATGCTGTGCCATCCACCAACACATCAATGTGAGGAAGTGGAAAATCATCTTTTGGGCTTGCTCTATTCAGATCTCGGTAATCCACGCAGATTCGAACTCTACCATCCTTCTTCATGACGGGGACTATATTTGCAATCCAGTCTGAGTATGGGATGGCTTCAATAAAGCCTACCTTAAGAAGTTTCATGACTTCTTCCTTAATTTTGTCTTCCAACTCGGCCTTCATTCGTCTGCTGCCTTACTTGACAAGTTTGATACTGGGATCTGTGGGTAAGGCATGCTCCACAATCTTAGGATCTAGGCCTGGCATATCAGCGTAAGACCATGCAAAAATATCTTGATATTCTTTTAATAACTCTGTGAACTAGAGCCTTTCATTTCGGGAAAAATGCCCGCCGATCTTGACCTCTTTGATATTCACGGAGTCTCCCAGATTAACAATGATTGGTTCTTCTGAAGTAGGAGGCGTCGATTCCTCAAAGGCATTCCAATCTCTGCGGATAGACGCATAACCCTCGTCTTTATCTTCCTCGATGCTATAAGAATGGTTACTGGAGAAATCCGAATCTCGTAACAACCTGGTATGCATGTTTGGGATGATATGCCTGAAATGTCATGAGTATGGTTAATTCGTACTCCATAAGAATGACATGCATGATCATGGAAAGTCTTTTCGAAAGAGTTTTCGAAATAGGTACAGGTATAAACGGGATTAATCCTCATGTCATTGGATATCCTGGCCCCAAGGAAATCTCTTTGGAAATCATGAATCATACGGCAAATCAAGCCTCAAGCTTCTGTGCAGAAGAGTAGTATCATCATTGGGCTGATTCGTGGTTCCATATGTCCTTAACAAAATATGTATGGTTTTATTGAATGCAAGATGGGCCGCATTACAAGATGGGCTATTTGGACCAACGGCCGGAGATCCAAAGGCGTTTCCCTATACGTACAATAAGGAAAGAAAATGCGACAAAATGCAGAAAGTTCTAAATGTAGTATTTAAAGACAAGGGAAGAGTCTCTTTACTCAGAGGAAGTGGCTTCATCACTTAGCCACTCTATGACGGCATTCACAGAGTTGTCTTCAAGAAAAGGATTTGTTAGGTCTGGTTCTATCGGTGAAGCGATATCTTCTTCAGACAACCACTTGGAATCTTTTCTGAAATAGGCATTCAAAGGACTATTGAATATCTTCGTTCTACCTTTCCAAGTTGGAGAACCGATGAACGAGTCATTCAAGTTGTTTCGGCCTCCCCGACGTCCCAGGCTTTTGCCTCGGCCTCGGCCTGCTGCTTCCGGGACAGATTCATCCATGTGATGTTTTTGATATCCTAAGCTCATTCTATGCGAGTTAGCTTTTAACTGTAGGAGGGTATTTATCCCTTGACTGTGTTTACCTAGACCTTTTCTAGGATCAAACCCATATGCCAGTAGCATCTTAGCTGGTAAAAGATTGGCTTCTGAGATGTAGGGGGTTCTCAACCTTGTCCCTGCCGGGGTATGAACTGTGGCTACCAGTTCTAGGGAATGATAGCTTGCTTCTGTTTTCACTTCGGGTTCAACATAGGGAATGGCACTGTTCTGGTATATCTGGAGGTCAACTTCTCCATGTATGGTAATCACCTTCCCATCTACTACAAAGCGTACTTTTTGATGCAAGCTCGAAGGGACAGCTCCTGCTGTATGGATCCAAGGCCTTCCCAGCAAGAATCCGAATGCACTGGGCAGATCCATTACTTGGAAGTTTATAGAGAATTTTGTCGGGCCGATAAATACGTCCAGCTCAATCTCACCCACCACAGTCTTCTTCATTCCGTCGAAAGCTCTCACAGCCGTTTTGGATGCCTTAACCATTTCCTCATTGATTCCCAACCTTCTTAGGGTAGCCAAAGGGAAAATATTGAAGGCTGATCCATTGTCGATCAATACATGTGCCACTCTTTTCCCGTTACATTGCGCGGAGATATATAAGGCCTTGTTGTGCCCTCTTCCTTCCATGGGGAAGTCCTCGTCAGAGAAGCTCAATTGGTCTTTTAAAAGGATCGCCCCAACAAAGTCCCCTAATTGTACCTCGTTAATTGTTTCAGGGACATGTACTTCGTTGAGTATTTTCAACAGTGCGTTTTTGTGCTTTTCTGAGTTGATGAATAAATCTAGCAACGATATTTGAGCTGGCATCTTCCTTAGCTGCTCTATTACTTCGAACTCGCTGGTTTTGATGATTGATATGAGCTTTTCGGCGTCTTCCTTTGAGACTTCCTTTTTTTCGGATTCGCCTTCCCTAGGGGCATAAAACCGTCCAGACCTCATTACCGCGTCTACTTCTTTAGTCCCATAGTCCCAATGGACTGCTTTAGGATCGTATTCTTCTACTGGAGGGACTTCTATAGTTACAGTCGTCTGATAAGACGTCTCTGGTTCAGCCGTGTTCTCTGCTTCTTCTTGCGGCAATTGAATCACAACAGGCTTGACTAGGTAGTCTTTCACCCCGCTCATGCTATCAAGTTCTTCCAATCTGATTACCACTGTCATAGCGACTTCGACCATTGATACGGTGTCGTCAAGCCCTTTTGAAAAAAGTTCTTCTACGTCCTTCGAGGTCTCTGGTTGAGAGATCATCCATACCTCCCCATCCGTCTGGTATGATGTCCTCAATTTTCTGATAAAAGTTGGGAGGGGCTGAATATTTCACTTTGAAGTTGTACCCCCCAGAATCTTGACCAAGTGTTGACACCTGATTTTTTTTACCATTTATTATTGTGATTTTTATTCTTTAAAATTAATTAAAAATATCAAAAAAGGTCATAAAATCACAAAATCAACTTTGGAAGCCTTGGTTTAACCTTAGGAACCAATTTTGAACAAAAAATATTTTTCGGTATTTTTAATATTTTTCGAGTTTATTTAATTATAAAAATACCCAAAAAATCAGAAAAATACCATTCGTGGTCAGAAAAATACCCAAAAATATTCGATAATTTTGTTTTAATTTCCTCTTCAAGTGTGTCACTTTAAATCTCAAAAATTCGGCTCGGGTCACTATGTTCCTTCACAAACATAAACCCGAACCGAGCCTAAAAAAAATCATTTTCGAGTCTTTTAGTTTTCAATTCTCACTTTTTATAAGCTATGACATTGGATTCTAAAGTCTTAAAGTGCAATTAGGTCAATTTGCCCTCCAATTTAATCAATTTTTACCAAAAGGGCTTAATTGCACATTTTTCTTTCAATTAGTCCCCGGTTTCACGGATGTATACGTATGCTCTACGTATTTATACATCATACGTATTTATACGTTATGCATATTTGTATTGTTTGGTAACCTCTTTAACTCTTGTAATAATAATAATGGTTATTATTTTTAACACCTTTGTTAGTGCCTTTTTTAGCATTTTTGTATTGTGAGTGCTATTTTTAAATAGCATTTTTTGTATTATAAATTGTGAGTGCTATTGTTAGTGCTATTTTTAAATGACATTTATTGTGAGTGCTATTGTTAGTGCTATTTTTAAATGGCATTTATTTATCATAAATTGTGAGTGCTATTATTAGATAGAATTTATAATTGTTAGTGCTATTTTTAAATAGAATTTTTGTATTATAAATTGTGAGTGCTATTGTTAGTGCTATTTTTAAATAGAATTTTTGTATTATAAATTGTGAGTGCTATTGTTAGTGCTATTTTTAAATGTCATTTATTTGTGAGTGCTATTATTAGATAGAATTTATAATTGTTAGTGCTATTTTTAAATAGAATTTTTGTATTATAAATTGTGAGTGCTATTGTTAGTGCTATTTTTAAATGTCATTTATTTGTGAGTGCTATTATTAGATAGAATTTATAATTGTTAGTGCTATTTTTAAATAGAATTTTTGTATTATAAATTGTGAGTGCTATTGTTAGTGCTATTTTTAAATAGCATTTTTGTATTATAAATTGTGAGTGCTATTGTTAGTGCTATTTTTAAATGTCATTTATTTGTGAGTGCTATTTTTAGATAGAATTTATAATTGTTAGTGCTATTTTTAAATACAATTTATTGGAAGGTATTTTTGGCTATAAAAGGATGGCAAGAGTTTTGAGGTTGAAGGGGAGAGACATTTTGTAGAGTGTGCAAATTTTTGAGAGCTTAGAGAGAAGAACACAAACACTCTCTATATTCTCATAATCTTGAGCGAGCAAAATATACTAAGTTCGGAATATTGATTCCGCATATTGCTAGCACAATTGTTGTGGAGTTATTAGTCGTCTCCCCGTTCGTCAATTGGTGGTGCGTCCGAACTAGATGCCTAACACTTGTGGAGGCTGAGATCGAAGAACATCGAACCGACACCTCCGTTCAAGCACGCTACGAGAGGTAATCTATTTACTCCCTTTGAGACTTTGTGATTTTTTTCGATTGAAATGCACGAAGTACGCCTCTGGAGATACATGTGTGGGTTGTTATTTATTTCCGCTACGTGTTACGTGGATCCCAACAGTGGTATCAGAGCCAATCCTTAGGTGTTTTCGTGCATTTAATTGATTTTTTGCAATTTTTGCAATACTATGGCCAATATGTATTAACGAATTGTTCGTCTTACATGGCTAATGGAGATTGATTATTTTATATGATAAATTAATCAACGTAGCAAAAATTGAGACTAAATCAATTTTGAATCGAAAATTTATGGCTATCTTATTTTACGTAAAAATTCTGAATATGATTCAACGTAGAATTTTTATTGTGCCTTCCTAAGTTTTAAATTGTGAATTTATTACTTACGTGAAAGGGTGGTGATCATGGAAAAATCCCTAATCAATGTGATTGATGTATATATGAATGTATGATGATTATTTATATATTTGGGGTTGTAATTATTAAATGGAGGCTGCGTACTCCTTTTATTTTTCATGTAATCTTTATTTTTAGCATAGTCAATTGTTGATGTAAATGCTACGAGGATTACGTGGAGGAGCCTTTTAAGTCGGCGAGCTCTTTGGGGCCCAATTCTTGAAGAGTTCAAGAAACCAAGAAGAAGCGAAGAGCGGCTCTCCGTTATTAAAATATTAAAATGATTATATGTGGTCTCATTGGCTCGAGACCCATTAAATCATAATTCCATGATCACCACGTAGGATAGATATTTATGTGATTGACATCTATTTATTTATTATGATTACGTGAGCATGTTAAACTGGTTAATGTGCAAAGTCAGACTTACCTCACCCAAAATTGTGCCTGCATGAAATCCTAGTTAGGAAAATCACTCGCATTAGGTACCGAAAGGGCGTTGGTAACGACACCAGCGTAACCAAGTCCCCGAACCCAAAATCTCTGGTTCCGTAGAACTGATCGATCTCTCCCAATCGATCGGTAAGGTTTCCGGTCTACCCTCCAAGAAAGACCGGTGGCGACTCCAAATGCATGCACAATTTGCACATGCCACCACGACCACACTGAAGGTCGAAAGCGATCGACTCTTATCGTCGAAGAATACTCCCGCCGCGATTTGGTATGGGCCTGGGAGGGCTCGCGCCGATCCAAGACCCGTGATCGGTAATCCATTAGCCGCGTCCGCTTCCGGACGGGTCGCGACACCAAGGTTGTCTACAATTTCGCCATTTTCAAGCGCGTTGGCCATAAATTTGCGGTCCACTAGACTTCGTCTCTTGGCTTCCAGTTCGTCCTTTTCGAATTCTTCTTCTGACTGAGTGACCGACCTGAGATTGTCTATCGGATTCTCGTGTGGGATACCCCAAGTGCTACCCTGCTCAGTTTTGATCACGAAGTAGCTTCCTTCCAAAGATAAAGAAGCTTCAACTCCTTCGAATTCTTCATTGGTGATATCGGACATTATCCCTAAGCTCATCATTTTGGCAATGCATAGTTTCTTTTCGTCAGCAGAGATCTCTCCTGCTTTTGGGTATGACGAAGCGGCTGCTAGCAAGTCGGTCAGCTTAGGCACGTCTACCTTCAGCTTAAGGCAGTCTTCCTCCGCTTCAGTAAATATCACTCCTACTGCTTGATGATATGGAAGTGGGTTTTCTTGTACATTTGGGGCCACATTGTCAAACTTCAGAATCTGACTGTCAATCAGAGCTTGCACCTTCAGCTTAAGAATATAACAGTTGTCCACATTATGTCCTCTCTCGCTCATGTGGTAGACACAGGTTTGGTTCTGGTCAAAGCTATGATATTTAACAGGGTTTACCCTAGGCGGTTCTTTTGCCACCAGGCGTTGCTCTAGCAGCATTGGGAGCAACTTGGATAAAGGCCTCGGGAGTTGAGAAAATTACTTCTGGGGTTGCCTTCTTCTGGGCTCTTGTACTTTCGGTGCCGACCAGGACGATCCTCCTTTGGTCTGATTGGAATTGCCAAACGGCTTGGGCTTGTGGGGATCCGGTATAAATGCTATGTCAAGTCCGGCTTCTCTCTCCTTTTTCAAGGGATATTGCTTTCTAGAAGCTTCATGAGGCTTTCTTTCTCTCAGGGCTCATTCTAGCCTTTCAACAACCTTTATCAAGTGTGCAAATGTTTGACATCCGGAAGTGTTTAGCTTGTCAAAGTACTCGTAGGGGAGTGCCTTTAGGAATAAATCAATCAGCTCCTCCTCGGGGATTGACGGCTTTACTTGGGTAGCCAAGGCTCGCCACCTCTGGGCATATGTCTTGATTAATTTGCCTCTCGCCTTTGAAGTTCGTAGAAGGTCTTCTCTTGTTGGGGCTGTAGCCGTGTTGAAATTGTACTGTCTGAGGAAGTCTTCTGCCAGATCCTCCCATCCGTCATAATCATCTAGGTCTAGCTCAATGAACCAAGCCAGAGTGGCGCCAGCCAAACTCTCTTGGAACGTGTTCATCAACAGTGGAATATAATCCGAATAGTGTGCCATCTTGCGCAGGTAATACTTGAGGTGGGCACGGGGACAACCTGTCCCGTTATACTTTCTTACGAACTCTGGCTCCTTATAGTCAGGAGGAGTCTCTACTTTAGCAAAATGAGATATTTTGTCGAAGCGAGCTAACTCGTAACCTTGGCTGCTCAAGCATTCTTCGATCTTGGCCAATCTTTTAGCCTCCGCTTCGGTTTTCATAGTCTGCTTCCCCTTCTCTTCCTTCTCGAGGTTGATAACAACAGGCGATGCCTTTTGTTGTGACCGGCTGTTTGGTTCATGGATGTCCTCCTCTGCATGTTGGGTATCTCTCGTCACCTCATTATATGTTGTATCAAGTACAAAAGAAGGACCAGCATTGTTCTGGTTATGAGCCGTTGTTTGTTTAGCCTGGGTGGCTTCCAGCATTGCCTTGATGTCGGCCATCATAGTTGCTAAGGCGGTCATCTGAGATTCCAACATGCCCACACGCGGAGTCAATTCTTGTTGCTCCATTCTTGTCTTAAGGCGAGATCGGAAACGATGTGTTGGTAATTCCGTGATGAGAGTGTACTTGTTTCAGAAGGATTCCCAGTGAGTATTTCTTTTGTCTTTGACAAAAAAGAAGAAGCTAATTCTTTCATTTGCATGCTTCTTGTCAATAGATGAGAAAAATGGCTACCTCGTGAGCCTTAGCCTCATGTAAGTAGTTCTTTTAATCATTTTCCGACAAGAATTCATGAAATTAAAAGAAGCGTAATTTCTGACGATAGTTTTTTTGTGTATTCGCAAAACATGTTCACATTTATGCTCATGTGTCCAAAATAGCATCACACAGAAATGAGAATGTATGAGCAGGTGTCACAATGTTTGCTTATTTTACACTTGATAGAATAGCCTATTCAAGCCTAGGACGCTTGAGGTCTAAGGTATCCTCATCATCCCAGTATGGATTCCCTTCTTCAGTCTGGGGCTCCTCATCCTCTGAATTTGGCAGCGGTCCCATGTCTCCGGGTACGTACGGCTCTATTCCATATACGTATGGTACGATGTATTCGGGTACGTAGGGCTCGACAAGGCTCCGTCTGGTCGCTTTAAAGTGCAGAATGTATTCCGCAGTGGCTCTATGAATGTTTTCTTCACGAGTCATGTTTTCTGGCCAACTTATTTCTTCGGCCTGAGAATTCTTCAAAGAGCGTATGATGGATGTCACTTTGGCTTCAAACTGTCTCTTCTCCTCCTCCATGAGAGTCTTGCTCGGTATGTCAAAAGAAAAGATACCAGGTTGTGGTGGAGAAGGGATCTCCTGTAGTGCCCCAAATTGTCGGATCACCCTCTTTGGATAGTATGCGGTAGCGCCCGTACATCCTAGCAAGGGGACTGGACCTTTGTCATCGCAGGCCAATCTGCCTTTGCCCAGCGTTGGTAACCTTAGCCGCCATCGGAGTTGTTCGGGCTTTAGAACTTTAAGGAAGTTTTTCCACTCTATGAAGTTGAACTTAGGAATACGTGTATGTGTTCTGACAAAAGTTTTAAGAGGATGTGCATCAGGGCTGATTTCAGTGAAACCCATATGGATGTGGAATTGTCTGATATGGGATGTGAACCACAGATACAAAAGATCACTAGAGGCTCTAAGGATTCCCTTTTTGTTTTTCTTGAAGCGATTTAAGGAAATGAAGGTTTCGGCAAGGATGATGTTTGAGTAATTCCACCCACAACAGACTTGTCTGGCTACTACAGCCATGATAGGGTCAAAGGTGACAGATGAGATCGGGAACAGCACAAAGCTGAAGAATGCCAAGACAAAGGCTCTACCTGATTTGGTCCCTTTAGTAGCAAAGAGGCATGAAAATCGATCTATAAGGAAAGATAGGGAGATTCGTCCAGAATTGCTTTTTGCATCTGCTTTGACTTCGCTTAGGCTTGTGTCAAGGAATTCAGCCACCTTACTCAGGGGTTCAAATCCTATGGGGGGTCGAACGAGTGTGTGAGTGAACTCAACTCCGATGACGGCACTGTACTCCTCAATAGTGGGAGTAATCTCCAGTCCTTCCATGCAAAATGTAGCGGTGGTAGGATTCCAATAGAGTGCCATGGCTTGGATAAAGGCAGGTGGACACTCAATCTTCAGCAGGTCTAACAGGTATCCTAGTCGTGATTCAGCATACTTCTGGCTGGCTTCGCCCATGCTATCCCACCATGATTGGAGTTTGGCCCGGGGAACTTTGAACACTTGAATATCACTCTTTCCCATCAAGTCTAAAATATGCAAATGATTTTAAAAAGTCAATCGTTGGAAATTACTTTAAAGACATGATTATGCAGATGCCATGAGATATGCATGGGCTAACTTAATTGCATAGTTCATTTTGAAAAAATAGAAATTATGACCTTTTTCAGGTCTCGAAGGCCTGACTTAAAGCCTAACTTGAATTTCAGGGAAGTGAATTATGCAATTTAGTTAGGTTCACTCAGTGACTAAAGGGAAACAGTAATGTCACATTCCATTGGTCAATACATCAGATGAACAAAGTGGAATGAAATTTTATTACAATCAGGATGCCTAATGAAAGAAAGGTAGAGAAAGATTCTTCAAACAAGAAAGCCATAAAAGGCCAATGGAATGTGAGGATCTAAATCACTCTTGACAGTCAGTCGGGAACTCTCCTCTAATCAAGTGTTCTGGTCGAAAGGTCATAGTTCCTCTGGCCATTCTCTAGTCCATGGTATGACGACTTCAGGAGCCTTCTCGGGTTTCACCTTCTTGAGTGTGATACGCTTTGGCTTTGTCTTGGTAGCAGGACGTCTTCTTTTTCCCCAAAAAGTAATCATGGGTACACTTTCTTTGGTCAGTAGTTCAGCCTTCCGACGGGCATATGCCTCCCCGGCCAACTGGTTGCGACGCTGTCTCTTCATCTCCAGATAATTCTTAAACATCTCGTCTGCTTGTCGCTTGAATCTGAGGTTATCGACGTAGTAGCGGGTTTGACAATCTTCCGCATATCCTAGATTACGTCCAGTCAGTTCCCGACCATGCACGAATCTGGTGAAGTGTAGCCTTGTGTTTGGTCCAGGACGAGTGACTTTCCTAAGTGTCGCGACCCGTCCGGAAGCGGACGCGGCTAATGGATTACCGATCGCGGGCCTTCCCCCGCACAAGGGTGCGGATCGCGGGCTTTGGATCGGCGCGGGCCCTCCCAGGCCCATACCAAATCGCGGCGGGAGTATTATTCAAAGGATTCGACGATAAGAGTCGATCGCTTTCGACCTTAGTGTGGTCGTGGTGGCATGTGCAACTTGTGCATGCATTTGGAGTCGCCACCGGTCTTTCTTGGAGGGTAGACCGGAAACCTTATTGACCGATTGGGAGAGATCGATCAATTCTGCGGAACCAGAGATTTTGAGTTCGGGGACTTGGTTACGTTGATGTCATTACCAACACCCTTTCGGTACCTAACGCGAGTGATTTTCCCTAACTAGGATTTCATGCATGCGCAATTTTGGGTGAGGTAAGTCTAACTTTGCACATTAACCAGTTTAACATGCTCACGTAATCATAATAAATAAATAGATGCCAATCACATAAACATCTATCCTACGTGGTGATCATGGAATTATGATTTAATGGGTCTCGAGCCAATGAGACCACATTTAATCATTTTAATATTTTAATAACGGAGAGCCGCTCTTCGCTTCTTCTTGGTTTCTTGAACTCTTCAAGAATCGGGCCCCAAAGAGCTCGCCGACTTAAAAGGCTCCTCCACGTAATCCTCGTAGCATTTACATCAACAATTGACTATGCTAAAAATAAAGATTACATGAAAAATAAAAGGAGTACGCAGCCTCCATTTAATAATTACAACCCCAAATATATAAATAATCACCATACATTCATACATACATCAATCACATTGATTAGGGATTTTTCCATGATCACCACCCTTCCACGTAAGTAATAAATTCACAATTTAAAACTTAGGAAGGCACAATAAAAATTCTACGTTGAATCATATTCAGAATTTTTACGCAAAATAAGATAGCCATAAATTTTCGATTCAAAATTGATTTAGTCTCAATTTTTGCTACGTTGATTAATTTATCATATAAAATAATCAACCTCCATTAGCCATGTAAGACGAACAATTCGTTAATACATATTGGCCATAGTATTGCAAAAATTGCAAAAAATCAATTAAATGCATGAAAACACCTAAGGATCGGCTCTGATACCACTATTGGGATCCATGTAACACGTAGCGGAAATAAATAACAACCCATACATGTATCTCCAGAGGCGTACTTCGTGCATTTCAATCGAAAAAAATCACAAAGCCTCAAAGGGAGTAAATAGATTACCTCTCGTAGCGTGCTTGAACGGAGGTGTCGGTTCGATGTTCTTCGATCTCAGCCTCCACAAGTGTTAGGCATCTAGTTCGGACGCACCACCAATTGACGAACGGGGAGACGACTAATAACTCCACAACAATTGTGCTAGCAATATGTGGAATCAATATTCCGAACTTAGTATATTTTGCTCACTCAAGATTATGAGAATATAGAGAGTGTTTGTGTTCTTCTCTCTAAGCTCTCAAAAATTTGCACACTCTACAAAATGTCTCCCCCCTTCAACCTCAAAACTCTTGCCATCCTTTTATAGCCAAAAATACCTTCCAATAAATTGTATTTAAAAATAGCACTAACAATTATAAATTCTATCTAAAAATAGCACTCACAAATAAATGACATTTAAAAATAGCACTAACAATAGCACTCACAATTTATAGTACAAAAATGCTATTTAAAAATAGCACTAACAATAGCACTCACAATTTATAATATAAAAATGCTATTTAAAAATAGCACTAACAATTATAAATTATATCTAATAATAGCACTCACAATTTATGATAAATAAATGCCATTTAAAAATAGCACTAACAATAGCACTCACAATTTATGATAAATAAATGTCATTTAAAAATAGCACTAACAATAGCACTCACAATTTATAATACAAAAATGCTATTTAAAAATAGCACTAGCAATAGCACTCACAATACAAAAATGCTAAAAAAAAAGGCACTAACAAAGGTGTTAAAAATAATAACCATTATTATTATTACAAGAGTTAAAGAGGTTACCAAATAATACAAATATGCATAACGTATAAATACGTATGACGTATAAATACGTAGAGCATACGTATACATCCGTGAAATCGGGGACTAAATTGAAAGAAATTTGTGCAATTAAGCCCTTTTGTTCAAAATTGATCAAATTGGAGGGCAAATTGACCCAATTGCACTTCAAGACTTTAGAATTCAATGTCATAGCTTATGAAAAGTGAGAATTGAAAATTAAAAGACTCGAAAATGAATTTTTTTGCTCGGTTCGGGTTTATGTTTGTGAAGTAACATAGTAACCCGAGCCGAATTTTCAAGATTTAAGGTGACACACTTGAAGAGTAAATTAAAAAAAAATTATTGAACATTTTTTTGTATTTTTCTGACCACGAATGGTATTTTTCTGATTTTTTGGGTATTTTTAATAATTAAATAAATTCGAAAAATATTAAAAAATACCAAAAAAAATATTTTTTGCTCAAATTGGTTCCTAAGGCTAAGCCAAGGCTTCCAAAGTTGATTTTGTGATTTTATGACTTTTTTGATATTTTTTATTAATTTTAAAGAATAAAAATCACAATAATAGATGGTCAAAAATCAGGTGTCAACACTAAGGTACTCGAAGGTTACCAATTCTGTCGAGCTCTTAGGGAACAGCGACATCCTACCCTATTACCATTGCTGTTTCAATTAGTCACTTGAGTGATTCTCATGATGCGAATGCATATGTATGTAATGTATGAGTCACATTATGGAGCAGGGAATAATAAAGTACATTGAAAATAAATGCCTTACCAACCGTACTTGGGGGAATGTGGAATGTCCCCTTGTATTAATGGGTGGTTTTAGATATACCAACCATTCATAGACACGCGCATGAGACAAGTGGGTATACTCCAAAAATCGAAAATCAGGTGAGGAACATACGGCTCAGGCTCCCACGATCCACATGAGGCAGATTCCTCCCCAAGGGTACCCTCCCAAGAGGGCTAGATATCGCCAATGCGGATGATAGGTGGGAATGAATACGAAAGTCTCAAGTGCCATCAAACACAAGATCATTTTCGCACCCTTTCCCTATCTAAGGTAACCTAGAGGTGGTTGCAGTCGGGGTTTAACCGCCAGTGTGTGCGATGTGTCGTGATCATCACAATGCAAAGTCATGCACAGTAGTTTGTATCAAAACACCACTTCAGTATGTGCATAAAAATAAACATACATTCCCAACTCCGACCTGCAGGAAAAAAATGTCAACAATCACTCCACCCCTTATTTCTCCAATCTGCAAAAACATCTAACACAATGGTTAGCATACGTACCTCACCATCGAGAGCATCTGCAGAAAACAAGGTTAGATAAATCAAACAACTTTTTAATCTGCTCAAGTCCTCTGGAATTCTTAACCAGAGATTCTGGTTTAGAATAAGTCCCCAGTGGAGTCGCCAGTCTGTCACGACCCTCTCGAGCGTTATCTGGCTAGCGAGGGTTAATGGGCCGTCCGATGTTGCATGATCGGACGCGGGCCTCTCCCAAGGTCCATTATCCAAATCGCAACTGCTGGATATACGTGGTCGACCTTCAGTGTTGTCTAGTGACATGTGATAAGTGTACATGCCAAGGAGTCGCCACCAATCGTTTCGTGGAGGGTACGATCGGAAACTCTATCGAATAGTTGGGAGCTGTCTATTCGATTCTGTGGAAACCAGAGAAGTGGGTTCGGGGACTTGGTTACGCCAACTGTCAGAGTTGACGCCCTTTCGGTACCGAAGCTGAATGGTTTATCTGATCCTAGGATTTTATGCAGATGAGTGAGGTACAGATCCTAAATCTAGGAGTTCATGCAGATGAGAATTACTACCCTATCACTCACAATCAATAGAAATAAGTGCGCAAATCAAGGATCCAATACATGCGGATAAAGCACATGAAAGCAGCATGGCATCCCTAATGAGGCCCTATTAGCCTAGAGAAATGTCAATCAAGGATTAAGAGTGATTTGGACATGATTCGCCTATGAGGGGCAGAATCGTAATTTTGAACTATTCAGGGACAATTCGCCTTGAAAGGGAAAATTTGTTATTTTAGATGAATTGGGAAGTCAAAAGATGGGGGAAATAGGATTGGCTATCAATCCAATCCATTTTCCATTTTTTGAGAATTTTCAGGATTTTTCTGGAATTTAAAAGTGATTTTACCCTCGGATGGGTAAAATCGTCATTTTGGACAAAGATGATGACTGAAAATCTTAAATATTAGGGTGGGTCGCCCACTTGACCCAAACCCTAATTTTAAGAAATTTTCAAGACTTGATTGGGGACAAGAAAGACGATTTTCCCATTAAATGGCAAAATCGTCATTTTGAGAAAAGAGGCGGAACTCGAAAACCCAAGCCTAAGAATTGGTCGCCTACCTGACCCTAATTCTTACCTTGGCATTATCGGCCTTATCTCGCATATACAGCAGAGACGAGTTACCCCTAAAGGGTAATATCGTCAAGTCTCGAAAGAATGGATAAGAAACCCCAAAAATAGGGTTGACCAGTTTTCTGTGGTCAATCCTCGATTTTTGGGGATGTCTAGGATTTTTTTCACAATTTTTCCACATTTTTTTGGAATTTTCTAGCATTTTTTTGATTTTCTAGGATTTTTCTGATTTTTTTTATTAAAAAAATGTTATTCGGACCGGGTCGACCCGACCCACTTGGGTCGGGACCTAGCCCAGACCCGGACCCGCGAAACCCTCGACCAAAACGACACCGTATCACGCGTTTTTATTTTCGGATTATCTGGATTTAATCCGACGGTTCCTATCGAACCGCCTGGTTAATCCGCGCCCGTCAGATCTAATTACTAAAACCCACGGCTCAGATTGAACCGTAGACTCGATCAGGGCCGTCTAATCAGACTACTTAAACCTACGGCCACGATTAAAACTCACGACTCGATCTAAACCGTCCATCCATACTAACCTAAACGACATCGCCTACCGACTAACCTATGCAGCGTCGTTTCAACCAATTTTTATTTTTTCGATTTAAAACTATTTCCGGATAATCCTAATTACAAATCGAACGGCCACCGTTTATTAGATTCAATTAACCTCAGCCGTTGGATCTACCTATTCGAATAACAGACCCCCTAACGGACTGCTGACTGGACAACCACGTGGACCAATGGCCGAATGCCACCTAAGACTTTTGACTCGTTGACTTTGCCACGTCGACTTCATCTTCAACCTCGCGACGGTGACGGGATGAACGGCCAGGAACTTCCGACGACGATCTAACGGTGAAAACTTGACTAAATCGTTCGAGACCAACGCCAATCGACTCGCCTTACCATCCAATCTCACATATATGGGAATTGAACCACATCGATCACTAAGTCGCGAGTATCAGGTAAAGCGCCGAGTACGGCCATGGGAGTTCAATCGCAAAGACCACGCGACATCAGATCAATTGATTCATAGATTGACATGACAGGAGGTGCAGAAGACTTACCTCGAGCTCCGATTGAGCTCGCTCGGCCCAGATTTGGCTGGGCAAGAATTGGCTATGAAGGCTAAGTTCGAGGACTCAATTCAGGGTATATGAGCGAAGTCGATGCAAAATGAAGATATGAGAATGGTCAGTGATGTTCAAGGAGTGAAATGCACATAGTAATTGAAAGAATGAGCAAGAAATGCAAGAATCGCCATTGAAGCTCAATATGAGAGTCGAAGCTCTGCCTCACCTATTTTCGTGGGTTCCACGTGCGCTGCCGGCGAAGATTGCTTCCTGGCGCTCTGGGCAAACTTCAAACGGTCTTCTCTGGCTTTGGTCTGGCCGGAGTCGGCCCAACCGGCGCCTTGTAGTTGAGCTCGAGTTCTCGACGACAGAGGGTCGGAGACCGAGCTCTCTCTCGCGTTCTCTCTCTCTCTCACGCTATTCAGTTCCTCTTTCCTCAACTGAATCAACTGTCCCTCTTGCTTCGCGAAGGCCGATTGGCTTATATACCTCAGTTCGGTTTCCCGCTCGAATAGTGGACATTAGCCCACTTGGATTCACGTGCTGTCACGTGCCAAATGGTACGTCGACGGCGACGGAATTGGTTGGGAAACCGTTCAATCCCCGTTAGGAGCTCCGGCAAGCTCTATTTGGCACGAATTTGGTCTGAGCTCGCTTCGGTTGACTTTCGTAGGTCTGCGAGATTGACCAGCCGATTGCTTCTTCCTCAGGCGACCATTGGTCGTGATCTTAGTGTCAATCGACGGGGAACGATCTAAAGCTTTAAACACCCACCAATGTGTCTCCGATTGTGGTCGATTGGACGTTTAATTTGGTCTTCAAAGCTCGGTCTGTCACTGTTCATCTGCACGAGCGCTTTGGGGAAGACGATACTGTAGCAGACCGGTTCGACCGGTCGGACCGGCGGTCCGACCGGTCCGAACCGGTTCCGACTAACCATTTTCCCAATTAAACCCAAATTAATGTGAAAATTTTGTAATTGAACCTCAGAATCGAATCTAGAGCATGGATTTTATCAAAAAATGTGGTTTTGCCCAAAATTTTTCATCAATTTCTACAAAACCCCCAAATTCTCATTTAATTGGAAATTGAGGATCGTGTAATTGAGGGTTCAAATGACCAAATTGGGCCAAATCGCCTATGCGAATTGATTTAGAATGGTGAAATCCATTGGGCAGCATGTTCAATTTGTAATGATAGCCCTTGAATTGAAAGTAATTTCAATTATGCCCAAATTCAAGGATTAAAATGCAATTATGTTTGCAATTGAGCAATTTGTCCGAACAATTAGGTCAAATTGAAATAGGGGACAATTAGATTGAATGTCAAGATCCTAGAAAATGCTAAAATTGCAAATTAAAAGACTCAATTGATATTTTGTTCTCAGATTCAATAGTACGGGTTACAAGGGAACACCTATAATTGATTCTGATTTTGGATTTTTTGTGAGGCCAAAAATGCAAGGGATTAAAAATAAAATTATTGGCTATTTTTTCATATTTTTGTGACCTCAAATGCTATTTTTTCTTGATTTTTTGAGTATTTTCCTATTTTCTAAAAATACTAAAAAATATGAAAAATATGAAAAATTATTTTTTGGCAAGAATGGTTCCTTGGGCTTGGCGAAGGTTACCAAAGTTGATTTTGTAATTTTTTGACTTTTTATGGATTTTTTGTGATTTTTTAAAATAAAGCTGAAAAAGACTTGGTTAATAATCAGGTGTCAACAATGCTAGAGGAAAAGATTTGTCTGTCGGAGAAAATGTTGTAAAGCGGACCCCTAGGGTGCCACGAGTCAAACCAAAACGAAGTGGATCGACCATTGCCAATCCTCCAAATAAAATTGGAGTGAAATTCCGCCCAAATATCAAGTATATGTTAGGATGTGTACGTGTGAATTGTGTTAGAAGAGTCCCACATTGGAGAATTAGTGTGGTGTTGAGCACTTAATATATCCAAGTTGGCAC
Source organism: Rhodomyrtus psidioides (assembly GCA_021437785.1). NCBI lineage: Eukaryota > Viridiplantae > Streptophyta > Magnoliopsida > Myrtales > Myrtaceae > Rhodomyrtus > Rhodomyrtus psidioides. The sequence goes on from JAILYB010000030.1 coordinate 4,587,715, forward strand.
ATAACTCATTAGCTTAAGCTTTTGAGTTAATGTGGGTTTGACTGGATATGTTAAATGGCTCGGACATGGGCTCTCTCTTGGATATCTCCTTGAAAGAAGGTATCGGACTTCTGCTGCGCACTCCCATCAAATGGTATCAGAGCAGATGGTTGATGTCCCCCATGCGGTTACTGAGCGGGCCCAAAGGTAGACTTCATAGTTATGAAGTTGGGCTATTCAACTTGAGATAAGTTGATGCAAAATGATACCTGAATTAAGGGGGAGCAAACCTAACACTGGAGCTCACACGTGAGGGGGAGATTGTTAGGATGTGCACGTGTGAGTTGTGTTAGAAGAGTTCCACATTGGAGAATTAGTGTGGTGTTGAGCACTTAATATATCCAAGTTGGCCCATAACTCATTAGCTTAAGTTTTTGAGTTAAGACGGGTTTAACTAGATATGTTAACAGGCTCGGACATGAGCTCCCTCTTGGATATCTCCCCGAAAGAAGGTGTCGGACTTCTACTGCGCACTACCATCAATATCTTCTTCCATGCTCAAGAACAAATGGTGGGCTTCGACGCCACCCAGAAACTTTTGTGCTTCAGAAAAGTAGAGTGGATCCACTTACACCATAGGGATTCCTTATCAGTGAATAGAATCTACATATATTTGAGTGTAGCCGCTCTATTGCAATCTACAAGCCTGTGAATACCCAGACCCCCCCTCAACCTTAGGAAGACAAATGTCACGCCCCGACTCTCGAGCCCGCGACATCCCTTGCCAAATCGCCACGAGGTCATAGAGATAGCTTCCCAGGCACGCTATCGACCTATCACTTAACTACGCATGCGGAAACGTTCTAACTCCCTGACAGCATAAACAAACAGGGATAGCAAAGTAGGCAGTCACAATCGACATTCACAAAATGAAAATCCCAATTCATACATATCAGCAAACCAATCATGACCTTATTCGTACTAACGAATGTACACAACCCCATACTTCGGAGCGACTAGACAAAACCTCAAAAGGTCACTTGGTCAGGTGAGGTCAACTTCTCACCTACTTCAATAGACTACTCCCACAGCCAATTCTTGGCATCCACAAGGCTCCGTCACGTGGGACCTGAAAATATTATCCCACGACGGGGTGAGAATAAATCTCAGTGAATCAAGCCTAAGCTCGGTTAGGAAACTGATTCGCCAGGGCATCCTAACCGAAGCTCACAAATCACACATGCACATATAGCACTATCCACAGTTAACAATATAACCATCATCCACATGCACACTTACCAGCTTCAGCCATACATAATGCAATGCTCGACATGACTCAGCATGTCAACGTCAATCAATCACTCAATCACAGCATTACATCCACCAGTATGCACAGGATATTCACCAGGACAATGCACACGACACAATAATAACTCGAACACAAGTGAGTATGAACTTCCGTCTTCCTACTCCATTCGTCCCATTCCAAACGTCGTAGTCGGGATACGTTCACACTTACCCATGTACAAAGTTACATTGCACTCAATTCTTTTATTAACGATGATCGTGCCACCGGCACATGAGAGGATCTACGCGAAAGAGGGCGTGATTCGACTCTCACACATAACGCGATCCAACACCTCAGTGTGATCCAGCGTTCTACCGGTAAAACCGGGCTACGTTCCTTTACTCTCGGCAACGGCTACTACAAGCGGTGTATCCAGTGTGTCTGGCACGGCACCAGCAAGTAGGCATCCCTATACGGGGCATCGGTCCAACATCCATTGCGACCGGCATCCGACCAACTCTGCATCCGTACTAGTTAACACCGAATCAGAGTTGTCGTGCTTCCGGCAAGTCGTATGGTTCCGTCCAAATCATAGAACACGAGCTTGCTAGGAACATCATCGTTTTTCGTCATATGACCATACATCCCACATCCAGCAATCAACCCATTTCATTATCTTTGGTTAAGGCCGGATGCTCACTCAGGCATGTAAAAACTTTGGCCAAATGTCAATTTCGTGCCAAAATATGTATTTTGACTTCGCACACGGTCATATACAAATGCAGACTAACCACTAGTCACCACACACAGGGCGATTAACCCACAATCAACGATCGACGCCAAACAATCATTCCAGCCAATCAATCACACCATCCGACGAGGCAATCAACACAAACACAAACAATCAGTCTGATTAGGCCACATAAAGGCTCGAGTTCATGCAATAATTAATTATTAGCCAATCCGACTTAAACGTCGTCGATCGCTCGCTCGTCTCTAGCCTATCGCTCGCTCGCGATCAAACAGCGGCAATCCATTGCCCAATCAATCAATCAATAATTTTCTAACAACAACTAGCCACAGACAATTTAATCAGTCCGGCTAACCAAATCGATCGGCCATTTATCCTAATCCCAATTTCTATTTAGACCGGCCCCGATCGTGTACCTAAAATCCACAATTGACTAAATAACTAATCCTAGGCGCAATTAGCGCCCTAACCAAGGATTAGGGTCAACTCACTATCAAATTGAGTTCGGGCAGTCTCAACGGCCGACGACGGCGAACGGCGACGACGGCGGTGGCGGCGGCGGCGGCGGCGACGGCGGCGGCGGCGGCGACGGCGGCGGCGGCGGCGACGGCGGCGGCGGCGGCCCAAAAACCTAAAATCTCGAGAAAGCCTTAGGGAAGTCTCGCGAGGTCAACGGGACAGGTGGCCAGCGACGGCGACGCTCCGGCAAGCGGCGGCGGCCTAAAACAGAACCGGCCAACAGAGTTAAACAGGGGAACCGGGCAAGTTTCCGGCGAAACACGGCCCCACGGGCCGGGACGAGGCCGGCCAAGGCCGGGGATCTTACCTAGGGGTCGGGGGCAACCTTCGGGACCGGCCAGAGGCGGCGGACGGCGGCCGGGAGCGGCAGAACCACGGCCGAACAGAACCGGCCGCGAAACAGGGTCTTCGCGGCCGAGAACAGGGGAAGCTTGCGGGCGGTCCTCCGGCCACCACGCGCTGCGGCGAGCTCCGCCGAGCTTGGGGAAGGTGGAAGGGAGGTCGGGGAGTCTGATGGTGGTGGCGGTGCACGGCGGTGGGCGGCGGAATGGCCGGATCGAAGAAAACAAGGACTGAGCCCTAAAACAAGGCACCGGCGATTTCGGGGCTAATTGCGGCGGCTCCGGCGGCTAATCGGCGGTGGGGTGGCTTTGGGGAAGTCGAGGGGAGGCTGAGGTATGCGGCAGAGGTGGTGAGTGGCGGCGGTGACGCCGCGAGCGGCCGGGGGAAGCTCGGCTCTTCTCGGGTCTTCGCGGGCCGAAACAGGGCACGGCTTCTTGAGCCGTTCCACGGCTGTCCGGCGGCCAACGACGGCGGTGGAGGGGTTGGGGGTGATGGTGACGAGCTGCTGAAGGTGATGGCCGCCGGTGGTGGGGTGGTGGCGCGCCAAAATCCGACGGGGGATGAGTGTTTGGTCAGGGGGGGTGTCGCACGCGAGCAGGGAAAAGAGAGAGAGAGAGAGAGAGAGAGAGAGAGAGAGAGAGAATGAGAGAGAGAGAGAGAGAGCTGATGGAGTTGGGGGTCCACAAGGACTTTTGGGCAATTTTGTCCCATTAGCAAATATCCAAGGGCAAAACGGTCTTTTGGCGATTCGGGACTGACACGAATTTTCGGTACAACGGACGAAGGGTATTTTGGTAATTCCCTAGGCTAGGCTCGATCGGGATTAGGCTCGGGTCGCGAGGATTGAAATTCTAATTTACGGCGACTAGGAATTTCGAACCTAATTTAAACCGACTGAATTTCCGAATTCGTCCAAACATCGTCTCTTCAGTCCTTTCGATCCAATAAATTTTATCCACTGAAATTCAATCTTAATCCAATTAATCGAATTTAGGGACTTCACCGGGGTCGGATTTCTAAGGCGTCACAACTCTACCCTACTTAGGAAATTTCGTCCTCGAAATTGAATTACTGTTATGACCCTTCAAGCAAATCAGAATACTTAGTCCTTACCACATCGGTCCTCAAAACTTCTTCAGTCTCTCTAATAATTCCTTCAGGTTCATGGTGTTATTAAACCACCTTGACTAGAAAGACCGTCTTGTTCCAGCGCACTTACTCTTTCCTATCCACTACCCTAGTTGGCCTTTCCAAACACGATGCTTGCTCATCCCCTTCACTTTTCCTCTTAACACCGCACACGCGCGGGATTCGGTTCGCACTTCCTCCATATCGACACATGGAAGACACTATCCTTGGACAAGTTTCGGCGACAACACCAGAGAGCACACTAAATTCTCAATTCTTTCCAAAATCTCAAATGATCTGACATACCTTGGGCTTAACTTTCCTTTATTTCCAAAACGAGATGTCCCTCTTCTTAGGCGACACTTTCTAAAAGACATAATTGTCCATCTGAAATTCCATAGGCCTTCGCCTCTTATTGGCGTAACTTTTCTGTTGACTCTGCACTGTTCTCTGTCTGTTTCTGATAACCCTGATAGCGTCTAACGACTAATCCACTAATTCTGATTCAGTAACTTCTTTTCTTTTTCCCACTTTCGTCCAAATAGGTTAGCTTTCTACAAACTCTACTACACAATATCCCAAAAGCACTACTTTAATGCTTCACTACTGTCCGTTAGTTAAGCAACTTCAATAGGTACAACAGTTCCTCCCAATTACTCTTGGAATTCAACTCCAAGTCTTAAACCTGTACTCTAAAGTCTGATTTGTCTTTGCAAACTGACCATCCATCTTCGGATGATAAGCCATACTGAACTACACTTTCATCGCCTCAGAGTTCACACTACGCTTGCTTCAAATCAATCTTTATTTCCACTGAAAGAATCAAAACCATAATGCGACTAACGAATCCAAGTCAGATTCAAACTTACGATCCTCATTTATCAATAAGCCGCAATTCCATATCCACAATTCGTTTAAACATGTTGAACCATCCAGCTCTAAGGATACAACCCGACCGTGACCATCTAACTTTACTGTCCTTTTCCTCTGTCGATTGTCCCAGTGGCCACAGTAATTAATCACTCTCACGAATCCATTATCTCCAAAATTTAAACTACGCTTATTTCAAATCACTATTTATCACCACTCTGTACATCGAAACCACATAGTGACCATCAAACCCTACTGTCTCGTTCAACTGTTGATTGTCCTAGTAACCGCAGTGATTATCCATTCCCCACAACTCGATTTAGCTATTTCCTTACTTCTAATGAGCAGAGTTTAACGCTGCTTCTCCTCTTGGTCCATAGATATCAATCACGACTAACACTAATGGCAATTTGGGCATTCTGTTTACATGAAGAAGGTCGACTACTGATTCGCCTTTTTATCCGTCAACTCCTTGTGGTCTGAAGTTATCACTTGTCGATTCTAGAAACAACTGACGAATTACCGAACTCGGGCTCCAAATCCAACTGAGGGTCAGGACATCCATTCTGTCGAACAGTGTCAACTCACAAGCGACTGGCGAGTCGAGGACCACCTCAATATTCCGGTTTAGGGTTGGAATCACCCATTCCTAGACCGGTGGTACAATCGAACACTATCGAGATCACCTCTCATGACCAACTCAAGTTGATGCAGGATTAGTTCAACTCGACCCGCATTCTTCCAACAACACGTCACATGACTCAGGGTGATCAGCCCATCGGCTAGTGCGCGGTTGGTACGGGGTTCTAGTACAAATCGTCCTCACTGGGTCCATGGCCATCCTGAATATCGATCAATGTCAGCTCGCAAATCATGCCACAAATCAATCCCTGGTCGACTTCAGGGTGATCCTATGGTTGACTTACAGCTGAGCCAGATCAACCCAAATCGTTCCGTGCTTGATTTCAGATCGCCACACAGTCGAGCTTCAATCAGCACAGCCAACTGGTAAATCAGGCCATCATCCACGTCGAGGGCGACCTCTAAACTCTCGGTGGCTTCCTCAACCATTGGCCGTTGTTTGCGAACAGTCCGAGTCTTAAGCTTGGATGGGTTCTAGATCTTGGAGCATCACTTTTATACCAAATTGAATCTCTTCACACTGTTAAAATCTGCACATGTATCATCAATCTGCTTACTGCACTTTAAACTGAGTCATTTACCCTTCGACTACTAAGAAGTTTCATCACGAATCCATTGTGATCTTTTCCTACCTTTACCTCATAATTCCCAATGACTGCAGTAATCCGCTAGGCTTGTAGTGCTGCTCTTCGACTTACCGATATGCTAGCTCTTCGCCATAAGCTTGGCTGTATCAATCTTTCTGCAAATCCCTTAGTAACCTTATCTTTAAATCTTGGTGCCTCATCCCGCTATTCGGATCAACACTGAAACTGCTATGGTGAGTTCCGATCGATTTTCTGTTTTACCAAAAGCAAGATCCTTATGGTCGTTGTTCCAAGAAATCATGTGGCCCTACTACGCTTCTGATGCGCCACTCTGATAACTAGCCAACCTTAATTGTCACATCTCGCAATCTTAATCTTATTCAGGGGTATCACCAGTCTCTATAGCCCATGCAACCAACTGGCGACCTACCATGTCGTCTAACACCAGATTGTTCCTTACGAACTTTCCCTGTTCGTCTTTACCGTCCTTGTTCTATACACATGTCTGATCACAATCCTTAGGCGGTGCACATTTCACCATGACTTCATTAAGTTACTAGTCAACTGAACCTTACAGGTCTCAAGTTATCTCAAAACTGCCTTTGACATACTACAAGGCCTTCTCTGATCAAGATTCAGAGGTATCACCCGATCTTCACCAGTTCTGCAAAGCACAAATGTCTTACTTACTCATGACATCTCAATTCATCCCAATCTCCTGTCCATCACCCAAAACACAACACTACGCTAATGACTCACAACACGATCTTCACTTTTAAGTCCTACTTTAATCACAAGTAGAGAAAGATCTCCATCGTTATTCAGCGCACATTAACTGACTTCCCACCGATCCTTATCCATTCGTGTCCTCTGACTCCTAAAAAGTTCATCACACCTTAGAGATCAATCTCACAATCCACACTTGCTCATCGGCGGATGATCATCTAATCATTAATTAGGATTCACAGAAAACAACAGCTAAGACAATCCAGGCCAAACAACACTTTAAACTTATGCGATCCACAAAGTACCATTCGTCTTAATACAAACCCATATCCATAAGCCTTATCCACAAAAGTCTTTTCCACCCAACCAGTCACAGCTAGTACATAACTAGTACATCTTAGCTCAAAAGTTACTCTACTCCCAGTCGAGTCAATCCTGGTTGTCCTGCTGAACAATTCCTCGAGTTTGTCATTCTCGCGGCAGATGTGCTTGATCTGTCTTATTTCTCATCGGGCAGTCCTTCACTTGGTGTCCCAGCTGATAACATTTAAAGCATTCTCCACCTCTATACGGGCAGGGACCAGACTCATGCCTTAGACGACACAGGCGACACTTCTCGCTTTGGCGGAACATCGGCTTCTTGATTGCACTCTTCGGTTAGACGGAATATGATACTTGTTGGCAAACATCGGCCTCTTCTCTAACCGACGCTTATCCCTAGAAGAAAGCGCGAATCGCGATCCAGATGCGATTGCTCTGTCAGTCATGCTCTTCTCCACATATTGGGCCCTTTCGAACAACTCTCCATAACTCCTTATGTCCAATGATACCAGTCGGTCCTTAATCTCTGGTTTCAATCCATCATAAAATCTTCTCATCCTATTCATAGGATCTCTAATCGTCCATGGTGCAAACTCAGACAGCTCGGCGAATTTCACTTCATATTGCTCTACTGTCAAATGGTCCTGACGAAGCTGCAGGAATTCAACCATCTTTTTCTCTCGTCTACAGTCCAAAAAGTACTTGCCATAGAAGGCTTCCACAAAGGCATCCCATACCGGTACCATATCTCCGGGAAAGATCTTTTCTTGTGTAACTTCCCACCACGTCTTAGCTTCACCATGAAGTTGATAAACGGCTAACGTCACATTGTCCTCTTCGGAACATCTCAACAGGGCGAATGCCTTCTCTATTTCTAAAATCCACCAGATTGCAGCCTCTGGATCTCCCATCTCTTCAAACTTCGACGGTCCTAGATCTAGAAACCTTTCCATTAACTCAGGTATTGGTCGTATACCACTCTCATTTCCAATCAATGAGTCTTCATGCGAAACGGCAGTAACATTCGCTTGACTACACCCTTGCTGTCCAGCTACAGCTCTCAAAGTTTCCAATACTTGCAGGATCCCGTCCACTCTGGGACCTTCTTGAACTATCCTTCCACTAGACACCATCTCATTACGGTCGCCCATTATACAGGTAATTTACGGAGTCCTGTCCACCCCCAGGCAACACGTAATGAGATAACCAATAAACAGTCAAAAACATCGATAACAAACACATGCAAAAGCTTATAATCCTACTAACTATCCCAAATCCAAACGCTCCTTATCACTCCAAGCCAATGACCAGATGAATCAGGCTGACCTTGCTCTGATACCACCTTGTGCGGGGATGTCACGCCCCGACTCTCGAGCCCGCGACATCCCTTGCCAAATCGCCACGAGGTCATAGAGATAGCTTCCCAGGCACGATATCGACCTATCACTTAACTACGCATGCGGAAACGTTCTAACTCCCTAACATCATAAACAAACAGGGATAGCAAAGTAGGCAGTCACAATCGACATTCACAAAATGAAAATCCCAATTCATACATATCAGCAAACCAATCATGACCTTATTCGTACTAACGAATGTACACAACCCCATACTTCGGAGCGACTAGACAAAACCTCAAAAGGTCACTTGGTCAGGTGAGGTCAACTTCTCACCTACTTCAATAGACTACTCCCACAGCCAATTCTTGGCATCCACAAGGCTCCGACACGTGGGATCTGAAAATGTTATCCCACGACGGGGTGAGAATAAATCTCAGTGAATCAAGCCTAAGCTCGGTTAGGAAACTGATTCGCCCAGGGCATCCTAACCGAAGCTCACAAATCACACATGCACATATAGCACTATCCACAGTTAACAATATAACCATCATCCACATGCACACTTACCAGCTTCAACCATACATAATGCAATGCTCGACATGACTCGGCATGTCAACGCCAATCAGTCACTCAATCACAGCATTACATCCACCAGTATGCACAGGATATTCACCAGGACAATGCACACGACACAATAATAACTCGAACACAAGTGAGTATGAACTTCCGTCTTCCTACTCCATTCGTCACATTCCAAACGTCGTAGTCGGGATACGTTCACACTTACCCATGTACAAAGTTACATTGCACTCAATTCTTTTATTAACGATGATCGTGCCACCGGCACATGAGAGGATCTACGCGAAAGAGGGCGTGATTCGACTCTCACACATAACGCGATCCAACACCTCAGTGTGATCCAGCGTTCTACCGGTAAAACCGGGCTACGTTCCTTTACTCTCGGCAACGGCTACTACAAGCGGTGTATCCAGTGTGTCTGGCACGGCACCAGCAAGTAGGCATCCCTATACGGGGCGTCGGTCCAACATCCATTGCGACCGGCATCCGACCAACTCTGCATCCGTACTAGTTAACACCGAATCAGAGTTGTCGTGCTTCCGGCAAGTCGTATGGTTCCGTCCAAATCATAGAACACGAGCTTGCCAGGAACATCATCGTTTTTCGTCATATGACCATACATCCCACATCCAGCAATCAACCCATTTCATTATCTTTGGTTAAGGCAGGATGCTCACTCAGGCATGTAAAAACTTTGGCCAAATGCCAATTTCGTGCCAAAATATGTATTTTGACTTCGCACACGGTCATATGCAAATGCAGACTAACCACTAGTCACCACACACAGGGCGATTAACCCCCAATCAACGATCGACGCCAAACAATCATTCCAGCCAATCAATCACACCATCCGACGAGGCAATCAACACAAACACGAACAATCAGTCTGATTAGGCCACATAAAGGCTCGAGTTCATGCAATAATTAATTATTAGCCAATCCGACTTAAACGTCGTCGATCGCTCGCTCGCGATCAAACAGCGGTAATCCATTGCCCAATCAATCAATCAATAATTTTCTAACAACAACTAGCCACAGACAATTTAATCAGTCCGGCTAACCAAATCGATCGGCCATTTATCCTAATCCCAATTTCTATTTAGACCGGCCCCGATCGTGTACCTAAAATCCACAATTGACTAAATAACTAATCCTAGGCGCAATTAGCGCCCTAACCAAGGATTAGGGTCAACTCACTATCAAATTGAGCTCGGGCGGTCTCAACGGCCGACGACGGCGAACGGCGACGACGGCGGCGGCGGCGGCGGCCCAAAAACCTAAAATCTCGGGAAAGCCTTAGGGAAGTCTCGCGAGGTCAACGGGACAGGTGGCCAGCGACGGCGACGCTCTGTCAAGCGGCGGCGGCCTAAAACAGAACCGGCCAACAGGTTTAAACAGGGGAACCGGGCAAGTTTCCGGCGAAACACGGCCCCACGGGCCGGGACGAGGCCGGCCAAGGCCGGGGATCTTACCTAGGGGTCGGGGGCAACCTTCGGGACCGGCCAGAGGCGGCGGATGGCGGCCGGGAGAGGCAGAACCACGGCCGAACAGAACCGGCCGCGAAACAGGGTCTTCGCGGCCGAGAACAGGGGAAGCTTGCGGGCGGTCCTCCGGCCACCACGCGCGGCGGCGAGCTCCGCCGAGCTTGGGGAAGGTGGAAGGGAGGTCGGGGAGTCTGATGGTGGTGGCGGTGCACGGCGGTGGGCGGAGGAACGGCCGGATCGAAGAAAACAAGGACTGAGCCCTAAAACAGGGCACCTGCGATTTCGGGGCTAATTGCGGCGGCTCCGGCGGCTAATCGGCGGTGGGGTGGCTTTGGGGAAGTCGAGGGGAGGCTGAGGTATGCGGCCGAGGTGGTGAGTGGCGGCGGTGGCGCTGCGAGCGGCCGGGGGAAGCTCGGCTCTTCTCGGGTCTTCGCGGGCCGAAACAGGGCACGGCTTCTCGAGCCGTTCCACGGCTGTCCGGCGACCAACGACGGCGGTGGAGGGGTTGGGGGTGATGGTGACGGGCTGCTGAAGGTGATGGCCGCCGGTGGTGGGGTGGTGGCGCGCCAAAATCCGACGGGGGATGAGGAAGAAGGGGGATGAGTGTTCGGTCAGGGGGGGGTGTCGCACGCGAGCAGGGAAAAGAGAGAGAGAGAGAGAGAGAGAGAGAGAGAGAGAGAGAGAGAGAGAGAGAGAGCTGATGGAGTTGGGGGTCCACAAGGACTTTTGGGCAATTTTGTCCCATTAGCAAATATCCAAGGGCAAAACGGTCTTTTGGCGATTCGGGACTGACACGAATTTTCGGTACAACGGACGAAGGGTATTTTGGTAATTCCCTAGGCTAGGCTCGATCGGGATTAGGCTCGGGTCGCGAGGATTGAAATTCTAATTTACGGCGACTAGGAATTTCGAACCTAATTTAAACCGACTGAATTTCCGAATTCGTCCAAACATCGTCTCTTCAGTCCTTTCGATCCAATAAATTTTATCGACTGAAATTCAATCTTAATCCAATTAATCGAATTTAGGGACTTCACCGGGGTCGGATTTCTAGGGCGTCACAACAAACATCCGCCCAAGACACCTTAGCACCACCAACTCCTAGGTCCGGGACTTTTGAGTCAAGAAAATGATCGAGATGGCAGGCATGAAGGAGAATGTCTTTAGACATAATCGGCTGCACTGTGAAATGATCCTTTATGTAATGGACATGCTCTAACTAATGAATTAAACAGAAAGAACACACGAAGCGTTTTCATAAGTTTTCTGAGGAAACTTTTCTTTATCCTATATGCCATTTGAAAACTGTCTTGCATTCATTTTGACGTGTGAACAGCACACCAGTTGGATTCACTATAGAACTTGATCAAAGCCTCTGTGGTTAATGACCGTAAGATGCCCATCAGTTGGATTGAAGGAGTTGAAAATTGGAAATCAACGTTTGGTTTGACAAACACAGATCAGTAAACGTTGGGTGTCATTAGTGGAATCTATTCAGGGTATGGCTGCAAAATTTTCTTGGGTAACTAAAGAACTCAGAGGTTCTTACTTTGGGAGGCTACTGTCGTAGTTTGCTTGGAATCGAAGTTTTACGAGGTTGAGATCTTATTGCTGTTAATTTTGCTGTCTGATCGATAGAGGGTACTGTTCGATACCAAGTCTGAAAATGTTTCTTGTGCGCATTTGACATTGCGCTCTATTTGGGATGTTGAAGCGCAATTGAAGCAAAGGATCAGCTATCATGAACATGCAATTTCGAAACCCAGTTGACCACTCATTTCTCAAAAACAAATGGGCATTAGTTAATTTGTTGGGTCCCTTGTCAGTAATTCTAGCTAATCTGTCGAAATTCTGTTACGGACTTGGACTAAATCTAAAAATGGGTTCAAAGCGTCAAGACAAGGCACAGAGATTACATGTCATTTATGCTTCTAGCGAGGCCACAACTCAAGAAATTGTCCATTGAATCAAGAGAAAAAGGTAAGGTTCATTCATTATGTGTTTCTAGTCTCTGATTGTGTCATTTGTATTTCCTTAAGTGAACAGGATAAAGAGATAGTCGGACAGAGAGAATCCAACCAACTTGTCACAGAGATGCATCATAACTATGCCACCACTCAAAGGTACTTTTAACCTTACTGTTGAGAAACAGAGTATGCACTTTAATGATTACAAGAGACATTTTAACTTGAGCATTGTTTGGTGCTTAACAGCCTGGATGGGCAGGCAGTCGAGTCCTTTCTCTACTAAGAGATATCAACAATGTTGTGGTCGGTGCTAAGAAGGTAGAGTGGGCATCTTGCATATTTATCAGCTTTATGAGAGTAAGTGAGTTAGTCATGTAAAGATTTAAAATTTGATTGGACGGTATGTATTTCTTTTGGCCCAGCACCAAAAGGAAAGGAAGTATGGGAAAGAAGCAAGAGAAACGAAAGCAAGCCGCGGAGCAATTGAAGGACATTGGTAGTGTTGGATCAACAAGATCTCCAAGGAGGAGGAAAATCGACCAGAAGTAGCCGTTTAAATAGTTGGAAGTCTGATATGTTATAGTACCTTCTGTTCGTATGATACTCTTCAATTTAAGATCAAGAGATGGAGTCTGTTGTTTATGATGTTCTGACAAAAAAACATCATAAATGTAAGGCTTAATATCACCAAAAATTCCAAACTGGCACACCATGATAAATTTACCAAAAATTATTTTTTGGACAACATAAAATTCTAATTGGTACACATGTGATAAATTTACCCCAAATTATTTTTTTATTATAAAAAATCCTTAATTAGTATATCTATAATAAATCTACTTCAAATTAGTAGATCAGTCGAGCCCTTTTTTGAGATTATATGACCATTTCAGAATTTTATTTGAAACAATATTCACTTTAGACCCTTATTTGAAATAATAAAGATACTTCAGGTCTTTCTTTGAAACAAGATGAACTTCACGCTCTTATTTAAAAAAATGAAGGCAGTTTGGGCCCTTATTTGAAATTTTTCGTAAATGTAACAAAGTTAACATACTGAGTGATATCACAAGATCAGAATATAACATTTAGCAAGTTAATAAATAGACTCACCAAAATATCTACCGTACAAGCGTGGAAATTTGAGCCGTTCTCGTTTCTTTTTCAAGAAGAAAGCAAATTTTATAAAATCTGCGACCAGACTAATTGCTCTTCCCTTATCTTTTACTTCTTATTTGTGGCAGTGGGGACTCATGAAGCACAACATGCCAAACACGTGGATGTCGAACACGTGTCGTATACTGACATGCATTGACCGCGTGATCAACACGGGATACATGTGTCGGCGAGGAAGGCTGGAAGGAAAGAGCAGATCCGAAGGGCAAAGATCAGCGAGCGAGAGGGGAAGAGCGCCTTCGTGTGCGTCGGAGCAAAAGCAAATGATCCGGAGGACGGAGCAAAGAGAACGTCGAAGGAGAGACGAGTAGCAAAAATCATGGTGGTCGACGTCGTGGCTGGCTTCGCGAGACTGAGTGGAGAGATGGGACGTATGTTTTGAGAGATCTTTTCAGAAAGTAAAAGAGAGAAAGAAGGGGAGAGATAGAGGAGACAGAGAGACAAGACAGACATGAGACGTGTCAGAGATTTTTTCGGTGATTTTCTCAAAAAGTAAAGAGAGAGAAATAGAGAGAAAGGTCATGCGCGTGTCGGAGAGATTTTTTTTTTTTAAAAGCAAAAGAGATAAGGAGAGAAGACGTTAGCTGCGGGGAGCCTGCAAGCCATCAAGTGATTTAGTTGTATTATTTATTTAATTTTCTAGGCTGGTTGGGATCAAATTATCGAAGTACCATGGTGGGTTGGTCATTGGTGGGAGGCTGGGAGCTTTCTTTTTTATTATAAAGAACTCCCTTCATAAATTCTCTATTTTATAGAAAGATTATAAAAATAATAATATGTCGTGCATATATAAAAACGGAATGCATCTTCCCATTAAGAAACGCATACTCAGTGAGCTTAGAAATGCAAAAGTTGTTAATATTAGTGGATCTGGTTTGGTGACCGCGCCGACTGAAACTAATTCCAATGGATCTAGCTCGTCTTAGAAATGCAAAAGTTGTTAATATTGGTGGGTTTGGTTCAGCATATCTAAATGAGCTTTGGGGAAATGCAAATGCCTTTAACCTAAAGGGATTTAGGAAAATGCTAATTGCGTTTGGTAAAATCTCATTTGAAAATGGTCTTTCGATTAAATGGTGTTTGGTAAAAATAATATTGCAAATGAGTTTTCAATGTAATTTTTTAAATTTTTACTTAAAAATTTACCTTTTGCCGAACTGGAGAAAAAGATAAATAATAAAAAGTGGGGCAAAATCGAAAATATAGAAAATTGATGAGGTTAGTTTCGAAAAGAAAAAAATCTATTAGCATTTGGCCAAATGCTAAAAGCTCAATGTTGCTCCCTAGCAGCATTGGGCTTTCAGTTTTCCCACGGCCAGCATTTGTTCAAATGCTGGCTTAATGCTGAGCCAAATGCTTCAACATTCTCTCAATGGGCTTTGGGGGCTGAAAGTTCATTGGGAATGCTGAACCAAACCCACAGACTACTAATGGTTCGTCAGCTATATTATTTTTTTGACCACCAAAAATCTACAAATGTATCCTAAATGTGTGTACATGTGATAAATTTACCTTTCTTTGATTTTCCTTCAATTTTACTGTTAAATTGCTAAGTTTGATGGCATGCGGCAATTGACAGATGCACCCTTTTGAGATTTTTATCTTCTGTTTATTACATTTATACCAGTTTGAGATTTTTTGTTGTATTAATCAAAATAACGGAAACTGATGAAGGCTAAATTTATCGTAGGTGTATTATTTCAGGATTTTTTATGGTAAAAAAAGTAATTTGGAGTAAATTTTTTAAGGGTGTATCGATTTGAGATTTTTTCACAGTAAAAAAAATTAGGTTGGACGTATATTTGTAACAAGTGTATCGATGTAGGATTTTTTATGATAAAAAAATAATTTAAATTAAATTTATCACAATATATTAATTTAAAATTTTATTGATATTAATCTTAAATTTTAACCATGAAGAGAAAGACAATAAGGGGCAGAGCAATAACGAATAATTTTTTGCCACCGCAAAGCATTGTCGTGATTTCTTTCCTATTGGGAAGAGCATCTTTTGACTAAAATCTAGCCGACGCCATAGAAAAGCACGCTAAAAAGCATTGGCAGGTGTCCTTTTCCACCTTCGGATGACCCACCTTCCTTTTCTTTGCTTTTTTTCTTTTGTTGCTTTATTTCATTTTCATTATCACTTTTGCATATTGCTTTGCCTTTTTTTTTTTTTGGGTTTCAGATGCAAATTTCTTTTCCGCAAGAAATGGTTTATGGTAGGAACCATCAAATCGAAGGGCTAATTATTTTGATAGTTCACTGGTAAGATCAATCCACAACAAAAAAAGAGATTTTTTTTTTTTTTGTGGAAAGTTTAAAAGTGATCCGGGTCGTACATTTTTTAAATGCATAGCCCAAATTGTCTGCCATACCCCTGCCATAGTGGGGCTATGGCAAATGATCCGCGTCATCTTTTTTGGCCGGCAGCAGAAATGATTTAAGACCATGATTTTAATATTTTTTGTGGATTTTTCAATGAGAATTTGTAAATTAATATGATTTTTACGTCTTGTTTAATAACGCTTCTTATTAGGGAAAATTTCAAATAAGGGCCTGAAGTCCTCTTATTTTCTCAAATAAGAGTATAAAGTTAACATCGTTTCAAATAAAGGCCTGAAGCGAACATCGTTTCAAATAAAGATCTGAAGTGCCCTTTTTGTTTCAAGCAGCCAAACCCCTCCAAACAGAAATGTTAAGGACATATATGCAATGTGTATCCAAATTCAGCTGGTAGAATTGTGCAACGCGAATTCATTCACTTGGAGCAGTCCACAACAAAACGGATCCGCGCTTTCTTCTTCCTTAACCTTCCATTTGTCGGAGGTTAGGATTTGAGAGAGTAGAAAAAGTTTTGTCTGCTTGAAGTATTATACCAAGAGACGTCAAGTTTGGAACGCTCAACAGTGCTACCTCCATCTTATGAGAACTCCAGAGTTAATATGCAAGCTATTGGGCTCCAGCCCATATGAATCCAAATAACCATGCTTTCACCTATTATGCTTGTATGCAAACATATTATCTGGACTATATTAATAATATATTCAACAATCTCCTCCTATGTTTACCATACAACACAATCTAATACGGTGGTCAGTGTAATGTTCAAACAAATATGAATCATCCACATTTAGTTCAAGACAATCAACTCGGATCGGTCTAAGAGTTTTAGCAGTAAACTATTAAACTCAATCATCATTTGCTATCCAAATAAGCGAAACAACCAACATATGCATAATAGTCAAGTATAAGTAGGCCAGTGAAAATAGTCCAAAGCCTTACAAATATAAGAAACAAGCATAATAATATTCACAAAATAGAGATATCAGAATGTAAGTCTCAAGTAAATGGACTTCATCAAAATGGGCAATAGCAGGTGAACTGTCAAGTCCCCACACGCTCTAAATAATATATATTCATTCATCAAATAGGTCATCTTGGTCACGATCCTACTTATTAAGCTCTCCTCCATCTCTGTCATGTCATTCCCTATAGAATGTCAAATATGAATTTCATATTATCATGAATTCAATAATTTGAATAGTCGACTAAAAGTGTTTAGTTCTACTAAAAGAACTTAGCATTATAACATCAAGCAGGGAAGAACATATATTAATGTTATAAAGCATCATAATATCATGTTCATAAGTATCAAGCCAGTTTCATAAATCATGAACAAGGTCTAAACAGTTTAATTTACAAAGAGCCATCAACTTAAGTTCATTTATAAGAGAATAACCATTGTCTAGTTTCAAAGAACATGACCAATAGTCAACTCATTTACAATAACCTAGTCACGTAATATCATGTTTAAATTAAGAACAAGATCAACATGCTTCTTATGCAAACAACTATTTCTATGTTTCAATTCTGAATGTCACAATTACTAATTCCTTAAAGTCAAATAATCTAGCATCAAGTTTGGAATGAGATCATTTAACCAAAAGGATAGTCTAACCTAGTTGGATTGTATCATCAAGTTTGGAATGACACAAGCTTCCCATATAGAACCTTTGAATTAGGTTAAAGTCATCTTCATCAAGTTTGGAATGAGACAACTCACCCTTTTTCAAATTCATCAGCAACCATGAACATCGATGAAACACATAAACCGTGCTTATCATTTTGACCAACAAAAGAAGATTCGATAATTCAAAACACATAATTATAAGATAAGTAAATGGTAATTAAGACTTGTCTACACAGTCTTTAACCCTATTTCTCCCACTGTTTTGAATAATCGATTTTTAAGCAAACCTTTTGTGAGAGCATCGGCCATGTTATCCTTCGATCTCACATCGATCAAGGTGATAACTCTTTGTTCTATCAGATAATTCAACAACGTATGTCTCAATCTGACATGTCTTCTCTTTGAATTAAAGAGAGCATTCCTGACGACTTGAACAACTGCTTGATTATCACAGAACAGGCTTAAAGAATTAATCTTTAGCCGAGTCAAAGGAATATCCATAATCAAATTCTTTATCCACTATGCTTCTTCGCGGGCTGAGGCTAAAACAAAAAGTTCTGATTCCATAGATGACAATGCAATACTAGTCTATCTTTTGAATTTTCAAGTAATAGCAGCTGCACCCAAAGTGAATACATATCCACTTGTGGACTTACTATTTTTAACTTCTGAGCACCATGAGGCATCAGAATATTCATCCACAGTTGGAGGAAAACCAGAGTAATATAAAGCATAATCTTTAGTACCTTTAAGATATCTCATCAGCCTATTGAGGGCATCCCAATGCTCTTTACTATGATTACTAGTGAAACGACTCAGCATGCCAGCTGTAAAGGCTATGTTGGGTCTAGTGCAACTCATAGCATACATAAGACTACCAATCAGTTTCGAGTACTTTAACTGATCCACGCTGGTCCCTTCATTGGGACTCAGTCTTTTATTATAATCACATGGTGTCTCACTCGGTTTACACTTACTGTATCCCCAAGTAGAAAGTAGCTGCTCAATATAATGAGTCTGGCTAAGAGAGATGACTTGCCTTTCAAAGCTTACTTTCATTTCAAGAATTGTATTAGCAAGATCTTTCATGTCAAATTCTTTAGTTAAGGTAGCTTTCACATCACTCACTACAGAATGATCGGAGTCAAGAATTAACATGTCATCAATATACAAACAAATGATGACTATCTTATTTGACATAGACCAATGACAAATGCATTTATCTGAGTAACTAGACTGAAAGCCGTAACTTTTTATCACTTTGTCAAACTTAAGATGCCACATCTTAGGTGCTTGTTTAAGATCATACAAAGATTTGTTTAATTTACAAATTTTGTCCTCAAGGCCTTTCATGATATACCCTTCCGGTTGTTCCATGTAAATTTCATCATTTAACTCTCCATTTAAGAAAGCTGTTTTTACATCCATTTGATGCACTACAAAGTGTTCAATAGATGCCAAAGCAAGAAGAATTCTTATAGTTGATAGATGACACACAGGTGAATAGACATCAAAATAGTCTATTCCACTCTGTTGTTTATAGCCTTCAGCTACTAAATGTGCTTTGTATCTGGCTATTGATCCATAATTATTCAATTTCTTCTTCAATATCCACTTACAGCCTATAGCCTTAGCCCCTTTTGACAAATTGACTAGCTACCAAGTGTGGTTCTGTAGCAAAGAGCTCATTTTATCATCTATGGCTTCTGCCCATAGTAGAGATTCCTTAGATCTCATTGCTTCTTGATAGTTACAAAGTTTTCACCATTACTTTTAAGAACTCTCTCTCTCTTGTAGATATTCTAACCAAAACTAGTTCAACAGCCAGCTATGTGGAATTAGTGTCAGAAGGACCTGCTTCAAATTGTACATGAGACTCTGAAATCATATCTGTAGATCCAGAAACATTCAAATCATGATCTTTGAGAAACTTGTTCTCGAAGAATTCTGCATCTCTAGATTCTATCACCGTGTTAGTAGATAGATCCAAAAATCTATTTATAGCACTATATTCTGTACTATCTAGATATACACAAGTAATTGTTCCAAGTCCCACCTTAGGTATCTTAGGATCTTGTATTCTAACATAAGCAACACAGCCCCAAGTCTTAAGAGTATCATATCTACAATGACACTTATGACATATATCATAAGGTGTCATAGACAACTTAGAGTGCGACAACATGTTTAAGATGTGATTAGCAGTTAGAACTGCTTCTCTCCAGTAGGTGCTTCGCATGCCAACTGTAAGTAACATGGAATTTAGCATTTCAGTTAGCGTTCTATTCTTACGCTCGGCAACACCATTTGATTGGGGTGAGTAAAGAGCAGTAGTTTCAAGTATTATCCCATCTGAAGCACAAAATTCATTGAACCCTGTCATTGTATATTCACCTCCTCTATCACTCATAAACCTCTTAATTTTCAAGTTGAATTGATTTTCTACGATTTTCTACTCTAGACTTGAAAATCTTAAATTTTTCAAAAGTCTAATATTTCGATTTCAACAAATAAATAAGATAATATCTAGAAAAATCGCCTATGAATGTTATTAAATACTTCCGACCACCTCTAGTAACATACTTTCTAAAGTCACAAAGTCAGAATGTATTAGCTCAAAAAGTTATGTGCTTTTAGAAATCGACTTAAAAGGTTTTCTAGTGATCTTAACCTGTGCGCACACTTCACATTTGTCAAATCGAATAGAAGTATCCAATGGAATGTTGTGAGTTTTAGCAAGATATTGCATTTTTCTATAGTTCACATATCCAAGTCTATTGTGTAACAACTTTGGATCAATCAAAGTAGAGCTCACATGGTTTATGCTATCGGTATTTAAAATCAACCTATACATACCATTAATCATAAATGCACAACCGAAATAACATAAGTTAACATATAAAGTTACTCTATCATTCATAGTTGAAAAGGACATACCAGCTTTATCAAGTAAACTCATAGATATCAAATTCTTTTAAAGTAAAGGTACTACTCTAACATGTTTCAGAGTTAGTAATTTACCCGAAGAAAGCATCAAATTTGCAGTTCCAGTATGAGTCACTTCTGCCTCACCACGATTGCAATTTTTCACGGTGTCTTTCACTTCTGTGACCTCAGTGAGTAAGTTCTTGTCATTTGTAGCATGACAAGTAGCGCCACTATCCAACCACCACTCAGAAGAGATGCTGACCTTTCCATTATTCATCATTCCAATAAAGGCAGATTCAATAATTATCATATTAGCCTCATTTTGTGATGTATCATTCTTTGGCTTCTTTGGTAGCTTACACTCTACTGCCTAGTGACCCCACTTTCCACAGTTATGGCACTTGTCATTCTTCTTCTTTTTAGATATAGTCTTTTTGGCTTCTAACTGTGAAGATGATTTACCTTTTTTGTGATTTGAACTTTTTCTGAGGTTTATTGGAGTGTGAAACAAAGTTGACAATTGACTTTTGTTGACCTACTCGTTCCAAACTCTTCATAGTAATGTTTTGATCCTCAATGTGAATATGCCTATTTAATTCATCTAGTCCCATCTGTTCTTTCTGTCTATGCATTTCAGTCTTAAAAGAACTCCATTGAGCAGGTAGCTTACTCAACACAAGACTAACAAAGAGATTATCAGACATATTAGAGTTATCCTCTTTTAGCTTGTTCCTCATATTTTCAAGTTCAATTAATTGAGAGGTGATACTTGAATTCATATTGAATTTAAAGTCAAAGAATTTCTCCGCTAGGAGAGTTTTAGATAGCTCCTCTTGTTTTTGGAACTAAGCGTTCAAGTGATTCCATATTTCTTTCGCCGTCTTAAACTCACTATAAGTCATAGCTAGACGAGGATTTAGAGAGGTCAACAGGTAATCTCTACACAAATCTTCATCTTTGTTCCATTGATATTCATCCACATCTTTAGTGGTAGATGCAAAATCACTCAAAACAGTATAGAATATTTCACACTCTTTCATGCCAAATTGAATGTGTAACTTCCAACCATGAAATTCAGTAACATCAAATGATTGTAGCTTTATATTATCATAGGAACTATGTTTTGCCATTCCAATCAAAGCAAAGTATTAGAAAGAGTGCACCTTGGAGTTTTCGGAGCTCACAAAGTCGAATAATTCCTCTAACTTTGGTCAAATTATTCTATAGAGATGGAATTTGCCAAAATAGACCCAAAAAATGAGTTTGGAGCGCCCAAAAACCTCAAAATGGACTGCCCTTGTTGCTGAAAATTCGCCAAAAAAGGTCGAAAATATGCCAAAAATACGTAGTAAATACGTCGAAAATACACGTGCTACAGTAACATGCGTGCTACAGTACCGCCGTGCTACATCAATTCTTTCAACGGTCGTATTTTCGCCATCTGACTTCCGTTCGACGCGAGTGACCACTCAAAACGCTCGTATCAGCGAGATGAACAAAACCTAAGTGGTCTCACTCTCTGAAATTGGTTATAATTTCTGAATTCTTGATTCAAATATTTCGGTACCCGTATCTTCAAACTCAGATCCCGGCCAAACCAACTGTCGAAATTGAAGGTAACTTGTACCTGTGAGTTCGTCTTGACGATATCTTCAAGTAGACACCTTGCTCACTCAAATCCGACACACGAAGTTAATACTTCAAGATTGTTGGAGATTAGGGTTCGAGAGAGTAGAAATGATTTTGTATGCTTGAAGTATTACACCGAGAGATGTCTAGAATGCTCAACAGCGTTACCTCAAGCTTAGGAGAACCTTAGAGTTAATATGCAAGCTATTGGGCTCCAGCCCATATGGACCCAAATAACTACGCTTTTACCTATTGGGCTTGTATGTGAATATATTATCTGGACTATATTAATAATATATCCAACACCATTCTTGTCACGCCCCGACTCTCGAGCCCGCGACATCCCTTGTCAAATTGCCACTAGGTCATCGAGATAGCTTCCTAAGTACACTACCGACCTATCACTTACTTACGCATGCGGAAATGTGTCAACTCCATGAATACAAATCATCATGGGATAGAAAAGTAGGAAACCATAACAATCGTTCACAAAAGATAATTACAAAATATTAATCATAAGCAGATGAGTCTTAACCCTACTGAGTTACAGCCGACATAAATAACCCCACACTTTGGGGCGGCTCACTAAGGCATCAAAACGTTACTCGGTTGGGTAAGATTAACTTCTCATTTACTTCAAACTGACTAATCCAAAACCCAATGCTTGGCGCTCACGAGGCTTCATCACTTAAGACCTGAAAATGTTATCCCACGACGGGGTGAGAATAAATCTCAGTGAATCAAGCCTAAGCTTGATTAGGAAACTGATTTGCCCAGGGCATCCTAACAGAGGGCTCACAAGATCATATAACCACATATAGCACCTAAGTACAACCACGATATAATAATCATCAACATGCATACTTATCAGCCTTCAGCCACACACAATACAATGTTTGACTCGATTCAGCAGTCATATCAGTCAATTACTCAAACAAGCATCACATCCACAAGTATACACAGAACACCACACGAGTCCATTTATTAACGATGAATCCCGCCATAGGCGTAATGAGAGGATCTACGTAATTGGCGTGATTCGAATCTCACAAATAGTACGATATCATACTCATCCGGACGAACCAGGCTACGCTCCTCACCCTCAAGGCAGCGACTACTACAAGCAGTGTATCCAGTGTACCCGTTGCACGGCACGGAGGTAGGTATCCCTATACGGGGGCGACGGTCCTTTACAAGCTGCGATTGGTACCCGATCAACGTTGAATCTGTACTAGTCGACATTAGACCGGGATTGTCGTGCTTCTGGCAAGTTGTGTGGTTCCGTACAATTGGTACAGTACGAACTTACTAAGAAAAACCCATCATCGTTCCATCATATGACCATACAGTACACCCGGCAATCAATCAGTTTTATTCTCTTTGATTTAAGTCGGATGCTCTCATAGACGTGCTCAAAGACTCGGCCCACGGCCATTTTCATGCTAAAATATGTTTCTTTGATATCGCACACGGTCATATGCATATGCAGTCTACACAATAGCCATCTCAATCATACACATGGCGATTAGCCCTCAAGCGACGATCAACATCCAATTGTCATCCCAGTCAATCAATCAAGCCATCCAACGATGCAATCAAACCAATAAAGATTATCGAATCAATTATGAATATTTAACTTCGATTAGACAATATAAGGCTCGATTCGTGCAATAGTCCTTTATTAACCAAACCGATCGATTTATATCGTTGCTCGCTCCCTCGTCTCTAGCCTATCATTCGCTCGCTCGCGATCAATCTATTAACTTCATCTAGAAACAATTAGCCATAGATAATTTAATCAATCCGGCTAACTTAATCGATCGCGACCATTAAACCTAATCCCAATTTCTATTTAAATCGGCCCCGATTGCGTACTTAAATACCCTAATCGACTAATCCTAGGTACAATTAGCGCCCTAACCAATGATTATGGTCAACTCACAATCTAATTAGCTCGGGTAGTCTCAATGGCGACGGCGACGACGATGACGGTGGCGGCGATTTTCGACGACCCTAAGGGTTATCGCACGATGGCTTAACCCAACACCTCAAGGACATCATGAGAAGGTCCGGCAAGATGGTCGGGACAGGCGACTGGCGACAGAATCTTCGGCGAGCTGCGACCGGCGTTGTGAACAGTAACGGTTAGAGACAAAAATAGGGTAACAAGGCTGTTTCATAGGTTTTTTGGCCTCACGGGTTGAGGCGAGGCCGGCAAGGGTTCGATGGCTCACCGAGGGACCGAAGGCGACTGTCGGGACCGGCTAGGAGGGGCGGACGGCAGCCGGAGGCGGCTAGACGGTTGCTAGACAAAACCGGCCCAAAATAGGGCAGGTTCAGACGGAAAACATGGGAGAAAGTTCAGGGCTATTTCGCGGTCCCACAGGCAATGACGACCTCCCACGAGCTCCAAGGTTTAGGGAGGGGTCTGAGGTGGTCGTCGAGGGCAGTGGCACGTGGCGGCGATGGCCGATCTGAGCGGGTTCGAAGTAAACCTGAACTAGATCTAAAAACAAAGCACGCGGCTCTCGGGGCTGTCAATGGTGGTTACGGGGCACAACGACCAGCGAGGTGGCGTCGAAGAGGCCGTGAGGGAGCTGAGGGACGACGATGAAGTGGTGAGGGGCGGCGGTGGCGCCTGAAATGGCCGGAGGAGGGGCTGGGTTTTCTCGGGTCAAGGGGGGTCGAAAAATAGGGTAGGGGTTCCCGCGGCGGTTCGAGGGCTCCACGGTAGCTTCCGACAGTTGAACGACAGCCTGAGGGACGAAGGGAGGTCCTAGGGTCGGCGGGTGATGGTCGGACGCGACCGAGAGTGGCTGTGGAAGCTCGAACAGCCTCGGACGCCGAAACAGAGCAAGTTGGGCGACGGACTGCTTCAAGGTTCTCCGGCGGCAAGCGACGATCGGAAAGGCGTCGGGGATGGCGACCAGTGACGGACGAAAGAGGGGCGAGCATCCAAAAGTGGTGGTGTGCGACGACGACTCATGTAGGAAGAGGAGAGGGTTCGGTTGGGGTGTTCCACTAAGAGAAAGAGAGAAGGTAGAGAGAGATTGTGAGAAAGAGAGGGTGGGTGGGAGAGAGGAGAGAGAGAGTGATGGGAGATGGATATGATTGGGTAGGTGAGGTGTGACTTGTGTAAGAAGGGGGGCCCACTAAGATTTCAAAATTCAAGTTCTTTGTCCTATGTGCATTATTGAATGGCAATTTGGTCATTTGGTAATTCACGATTGCAATGAAACTTAGTACAATGGGCAAAGGAAAATTTTGGTATTTTCACAGGTCAGGCTTGGTCAGGATTAGGCTCGGATCGCGAGGATTAGAATCCTAATTTGCGACAATTACGAATTTCGAAACCTAATCTAAACCGACTGAAGTTTCAGAAGTCATTCAAAATTCGTCTCTTAATTCCTTACGATCTAAAATACTTTATACGAACTGAAATTCAATTTAATTCGTTTTATTGAATTCAGGCACTTCACGAGAGGTGAATTTCCAAGGCGTTACAATTCTCAACATTATTATGCAGCCAAAACAAAAAGAGGCAAGGGAAAACCAACGCGTGCCTTGAGAACCGGATCCAAGTGCTGACTAGCAACGATTTCGGTGGAGATGACGACGACGAAAGTGCCACCCCTGTGAGCCCTGTGAGCTCTGAAGTACGCCACGCCTCCCGAAACTAGCGCACGAACTGCTCATTCTTGTTCTAGCCGCCGTAGCCCTCCTCGACGCCCCCGCTCTCTTCAGGGTCGGTGAAGGCATTGCGCCTGGACCGGAGCACCCTAGCGGAGAGCTTGCCGCGATTGGAATGCGAAGGGAGAAGCCTGCATCGCGACGCTCGCCTTCATGGCGAGGGCCGCCATGTCCGAGGCCGTTAGGCAGTGCTGGAGCTTTGACTTGGGGAGCACGAAGTAGATCTCGTTCAGCACGAGTTCGTCCTCTTTGGCTAGGGTCGGGTGAACTCCTTGCAATACAGCGAGTTAAAGTTGCGAGTTCCAGATGAAGCCCAAAGAAGAAGAAGACGAGGACGAGGAGCTTGTATGGTTTCTTTAACTTTTTTTTCAAAGTCAGAAAAAAGGAAACAATGGAGAAAAATAAACAAAAAATTAAAATATGAAATGCCGAAAATGCCCTTCATGCCAAACCCTTTTTTGAAACACTATGTCCACTTCAGGCCCTTAATTGAAACATAGTATGTCACTTCGAGCCTTTATTTGAAATAAGATTTATTTGGGGCCCTTATTTGAAAAAATAAGAGGACTTCGGGCCCTTTTTTGAATTTTTCTCTTATTATTATAATTGCCAATAATATTTGAATTTTCTTTCAATTTTGTTAAACAAAAGATGTTCACTTTTATTGAGTAAGTACGCGCTCTCCAGAAGTTGAGATTATATTCAAGCGACTGTAATAAACAAATTTAAATTAATATAACGAGTGATATAACCAAATCATAATATGACATTTTTTTTTATAAAAAATAATATGACATTTAGCAAGTTAAAAAATAGATTTATGAAAATATGTGACCGTACAAGCGTGAAACTTCGGATGGTTCTTCTCGTTTCTTTTTCAAGGGAAAAAAAGAACTGTTAGATAATGTCTCGAGTTTGAACCGTTTATGGGTTATATCGGTTCTGTTAGGAAAGAAATCCAAAGAATTCTAATTAGATTAGAATTGCTTTTAAGGTCATATAAGTGATATATGCTTGAGATTTTGTTTTCTGTTGAAAAAGGAAATATTGGTCAGGATATATTCTTCAATGACTTACGTCCAACTCCAGTAAAGCCAAGAAGAATATTAATGGGTCCCGGTCAACATATTTGTTGTTGACTAGCTTAAGGCCACATAATAACAATAATAAAAGAAAGATGTGGACTTTTGGGTTGGTGGTGCCACACAATCAGAAGGGGTTTTCTAGCAGAAAACTCTGTGGCCGACGAACACTCCTCCAGCAGAAAAGTGCCGCGCGAACAAGAGGACAAAAGGGAGAGAGTCCCTTTCCTTGCGTTGACCGCATATTGAAGAAATAAAACGCACAGGGCGTTTTATTGAGGGCACGCTGCACGGTGGTTCTTGGTGTGCCGCACAAGCAGACGCCGCACGGAGATAGAGAGAAGCCGAACGAGAACGAAGAGAAAGTCAAGGGCGTTCTTGGTCTAGCCGTTCTTATTGCAAACAAGATAGTATTGGTATTTTTCTGTGAGTTTTTTCTGAGTGAATTCTCTGTGAGAAATTGTTAGATTACTTATGGGTTTTGCGTTGGGCTTAATCTAGGTGCGGGAAACACTCGAGTGCATGAGTGATTGTAAATGTGACTCTCCGATTATAGTGGATTATATTGCTGGCTCTCCCCGTGGACGTAGGTACCGATTTCGGATCGAACCACGTAATTATCTGGTGTCCTTTATCGTTCCTCATAATTTCTCTGGTGATTTCGTCTCGACATATTTGCAAGATTCGTGATCGTTTCCGCGTTATCGTCGTTATAATCTCAACAAGAACAAATTTTGTGAAAATGTGCGACCCCACTCTTATCTTTTCCTTTTTATTCATGTCAGGGAAGACCCGCTGTGCAAGTTGAAGCTCTTTCTCTCTCTCTATCATTTTACATCTTCTCCAAGGAATCCAACACTGCAAGTGCACTTGTCTAAAACCTTTGGTTTTCTTTCTTTCCATAAGCTTCAGCATCGTTATTCCTCACATATTATTGTCTTCTTCCTGGGCAGGCATCTCGTGTTTCCTCAGTGGCATTCTGGCTTTCTTCCCCGTCCGACTTGAAAGCAAAACTCAAGGGTAGAGACAGGGCAAAGACGAAATGCATCGTCCCATTTTTGGGCACTCTTTCGCCGTGCTCGTGGCACCCATCCTTCTCTCCGTGCTGGCCTTCAATTTCCTCAATAAGAAGAAAACTAGCGTGCGTAAAAATGAAGAAGATGCTGATACTGGTGGATCTGGTTCTTCGGTATCTGCGCCGATCAGAACTAATCCCGGTGGATCTAGTTCGTCTCCGACCGGGACCACTAATGGTTCGTCTAGTTCGTCAACTGAGGCGACCGGAAATAGCTACGATATTTTCTTGAGCTTTAGAGGCCAAGATACTCGAAATAGCTTCGCCGGTCACCTCTACAATAGGCTCATGTTTGCCAAAATTCACCCTTTCAGAGACGATACGGAGCTCCCCCATGGAGAGAAGATCGGCCCACATCTCTTGGCGGCCATCAAGAACAGTAAGATCCTGATCCCCATTCTCTCCGAGAATTATGGTGCGAGCAGTTGGTGTCTGGATGAACTGGCTCAAATAATGGAGTGCAAGAAGAATAACCTAGAGACTATAGTGTTGCCTATATTCTACAAAGTGGCACCAGCTGATGTGCGACATCAAAGTGGCAAGTTTGGAAAGGCATTTGGTGATCGTAAGAAGCGTTTGCATGCCCGGGGCTTCGACCCAATGATTGTGAAGAAATGGGAGGATGCCCTCAAAGAAGTCGGTGACTTGAGAGGACGGGAAGTCAACGGGTACTTCATCTTTTCACCAAAAATATTCTCTACTTTCTTTTTATTTGTGTGTGTGTGTCTTGACGGTTGTTCTGATCATCACCTGCTTCATTTTCTTGCTGGTAGTAACTAGTAAGATCCTGCGATGCGTCAGTTCCATAAGTTATTGTCTTTTGATTTTTTTGCTTTAATGACATTGACCAATCTAATTATAGTTGTTGGTGTTATGGTCCCATTCGCTTGCATAATAAGACTTTTTGAATGAATTTTTACTCTTATATCCCAAGATTTTGCAACATTGTTCCTTTTGTTTTTCTAGTTTATGGTATAAGCTACATTAATTCTTGTCACAAACTTTTCTAATTACGTGCTTATTTGAGATTAACAGTACAACTCATTGTTGGTTCCTCTTCAAAACTCGTATCATCATGTTCCCTGATTATTGGTTGTAAAAGCCTTAATTCTTTATCTTCCCAAAGTTACATTTGTTACATCATTAATGTAGTTAATTAGTTGCTACAAATGATTTTTACAGAAGAAATAAGTCATTGGTAGCGATGACGATTCCTTAGAGGCTTTTTGCCTATTCAAACTCTACAGGAAGTTTTTATTGTCATATCCGCATCATCCCTAATTCCTTTGACAAACAACAAGGTTAAAATTCAATTCAAATTCATAGTTCATGTAAAATTCATGATTTCATTAGCGACACACTCAAGTTTCTACTGGTTCAATAAATTTTGGCAAGAGTATTAATTGGAGTGGGGCACGCCGTGTGAAGCAACCACCACAATTTCCTTCTTTAGTCTTAACGTGTAAGATAATATCTGGAGTAGTTGGCCAAAAAAAAAGGAAAAAAATTCTTTAAATTTTCCGATTTTTTGATTTGCTTCTTGTTGCTTTACCATTAGTTAAACAATATAAGATTGCTATTGCCGCGTATTTGAACTCCTCACATTTGACAGGTCTGAAGCAGCATTGATAGATTCGGTTGTCGAACAAGTGTTACTCGAGCTGAAGAAAAAGTTTGAGTTGGTTATTCCTCAGAATTTGGTTGGAATTGATAATCATGTGAAGAAGCTTATGGAAGTTGTAAATAATAATTCCAGTGCCACCTTATTTTTTGTCATCCATGGAATGGGAGGCATTGGTAAGACTACTCTTGCAAAAAAGATCTACAACGAGCTCTCTAATCGATTTAAGTATTGTTGCTTCATTCCTGATGTTAGGGAATCATGTAAGCGTTATGGCATTGAGCACTTGCAGAGTAAATTGATCTCTGTTACATTGGAGCGGGATTATAAAGTTTCTACTAGGGACGAAGGGATTAGGTTCCTCTCATCCAGCAATAACGGTAAGAAAGTTCTCATCTTTCTTGATGATGTGGATGAGGATCATGACTTGAAGGCTTTGGCTGGAAATCAAAGTTGGTTTTCTTCGGGAAGTATCGTCATTATTACCTCCCGAAACATGAGTATTATTGACAAGGCCAGGGGAGACTACCCGTATGAACTTGAGGGAATGGGTAGGAATGACTCTACAATTCTGTTTAGTAGGCATGCGTTCCTAAGGGACTCACCTCCAAATGAATTTAAGGAGCTCACTGAGAAAGTTGTGTCCACGACCGGAGGGCTTCCTTTAGCTCTCGAGGTCTTAGGTTCATTTTTGTGTGGAGCCGAGCGAAAAATATGGATACGTACGATAAATAAGTTAAAGAAAATCCCTGACGAGGAAGTGCAAGATAAGTTAAGGATAAGTTACGATGCACTATCGCCTGGGCAACAACAAATTTTTTTGGATATCGCTTGTTTCTTCATTGGCATTGATGAGAGAATAGCATGCTACATGTGGGACGCATGCAACTTTTTTGCGGTGGGAATGGAAGTATTGAGACTTAGGTCATTAATAAAAGTTGGAAATGATCATAAGTTTATAATGCATGACCAATTGAGAGATCTTGGTAGGTGGATTGTCCGTGAGGGGAACGAGAACACATCGCAGCATTGTAGCAGGTTATGGGACTCTGAGGAAGCTTTGGAAGTGCTAAAGGAAAAAAAGGTAATGGTTTCTCTTCTTTTGGCCCTTAGTCCATCTTCTACTGTTCGAGTGTTGTTAGTCCTCTGCTTAATGCTTGCTCTAGTGAACAAAGAAAGTATGAGGTTGCTCTCTCTCGGTAACTATTGCATTTTATCTGAAATTCTTCTTACACAAAGTGTACTTTCAAATTTGTTAGATAATATATAGGGGTAGAATGCATTGAAAAAAAATCAGAATTTATGTAGTTGATTGGGATATGTCCTTATCTCCGCCTATGTATGCATACATAGCCTGTCCCAAGCCAGGGTAAAGGAGGAGGATTGCGTCAGACATAGCGAGCCGGCGTAAAAAAGAAGAAGCTATTTTTAGACCCCAATTAGTTTGGGATATAGGAGATGAAGAAGAAGATTGGGGTAAGTCCTTCACACTTGCAATAAATAACTTGACTATGCAACTGTGGCTAATAACTACTTACGATATATAAATAATAAAATTCTATTATATGTTACATCATATTACGAACTTTTTTTTAACCAAAATTCACATGATAGGACAGGAACATTTATAGACATACATAACATAGAAAGTCCCAGAGATATATACTAAAATTCTATCTTGCATATAATTAAAGTATGTGATTATTTTATTTGTGAACTTAATAATAATAGTTTTCACTCTATTACTATGAATCCATCATTCAGTTTTATTCAAAGTGGTTGCTCAAAAGACTACACACTTGTTTTGTGTTTCCAACTTGCACTGTTTAGAATCTCAAAGCCCATGTCTATTTATTATGTATTTTGTATTACATCATGTAATAAGTTAAACTTATTGCATGAAAAATGAATATGCTGTATATTTTATATCTGAATAAATTGGTATAACTAACTTTAGAACTTGATAGGTACATTACTTGGTGCAATTATTTCAGTATTTTTGTTGGGTTCATCAAGTCGAAATCAAAGCCGGAATATGATATATAAATACTACCACAAGTTTAGCTACTCATAATTAGTCACGAATCCGATGGCAAACTCGAGTAGTCTACATGAAAATTATACATAAGAAAAACGGCAAAGAAAAGACTTGGTTAAATTTTCTTTATTTTAAGGGAAGTTTGTTTTTGCCAGTTGTCACAATTGTTACAATAACCATGTCTATATGCGATTATAGTTCATTTGGATATCTATTATGAGAATTATAGAAAGAGAGAAGAGGGTTAGCAAGTTGTTGAATTTTACGTACGAGCCATCAGATCAAAGTGTAAAACTAGGCTTATAATATGTATAGAAACTATAAAATATTTCTCAAAACAAAACTAAAACACGAAAAAGGATAGTCTGAGGACGGAGTAGAGGAAAGCTATCAGCATCGTGGAGGGAAAGATTTTCTATGTTCCATATTATCTTTTTTAGTTCTTTTCCCTATTTTTCGATTTTGCTTTTATTTCATTTTATTTTTTTATTTGGGTTCATCGACCGTCGATCCCCAACTAGTTTGGGATAAATGTGATGTTGATGTTGATGTTGACATATATATATATATAATCCAAGTACTTATGGTCAATTTCAAAATCTAAGTAGACATCCTTCACTTTGTTAGCCTTTATAAATACAGGCTATCGGCCAAGGAAGGAATCATATGTCCCCTTTGCTAGTCTCTAAAGACACCGTTGCATGTTAATAGAGATATGAAAAATGGTATTAGATTTTCTTCAATTGTATATAAGTAGTGTTGATGAATGTCGATTCTTCTTATAGGGAACAAATAAGATTGAGGCCATTTCTCTTGGTCAAGATAGCTCAAAATACCGTGGCGTATCTATTCATCAAGGTGACATTATACTCACGGGCGAACAATTCGAGAAGTTAACGAATCTAAGGTTCCTTGATGCGACGGGGGCACTTTTTAGTGGAGGATTTAAGAACCCAAATATGAAGCTAAAATGGCTTCGATGGCAGAATTGTTCCTTGACTTTTGAAGCAAACAATTTTAATGCAAGGGAATTAGCCATACTTGAATTGCCCATGAGCAATTTATCAGATGGATGGGAAGGATGGACTTCCATCAAGGTAAGGTAGAAGAACAAGTCTATTTTTCTTTTCCCTTTCCATTCGGTTGAATCATATTCACTCTGGGCTAACCTCTCCACGATTATAATGTTTCTTCTCAGGAGGCAAAGAACCTAAAATGTCTCGACCTTACAAACTGTCAATCGTTAAGAACAACTTCCTTCCTCTCAGATTTTGAGAATTTGGAGGTTCTGATCCTCAAAGATTGTGATGGGGTAGAGCAAATTGACCCTTCGATTGGAAACATGAAGAATCTGCTGTACTTGGACTTGTCAGGATGTGAGAATCTCAAGGGGCTGCCAGTAGAAGTGGGTAAATTAGAAGCACTGGAGCAACTCCATCTAGAAAGTTCTGGAATAGAAGAATTACCAGGCAGCATAGGGGATTTACAGAGTCTAAAAACTCTGGTCATTAGTGGCAGTGAGATAAAAGACTTACCAGACAGCATCCATAATCTTTCTTCCCTACAGCACCTTTATTTGTTTGATTGCCTGAATCTCCAATCGCTGCCGGTGCTTCCTTCCAGCTTAACATATTTGTGGGTCACCTGGCTAATTCACAGATTACCTTCACTTTCCAACCTGACCCATCTCAAGGAACTATACCTTCATTGCGAATGCCAAAAGAGGTGCCGTGATATGCTCGAAATTCTAGGTCTTGAGGAATTGCGATATTTGGAAAGCTTGGAAATCGTCAACTGTGCTTCAATTCAAAGGCTTGACCTTCCATATTCCAAGAGTCTGAAGATATTAAGAGCTCAAAAGTGCGAAAACTTGATTGAAATTCAAGGCCTTGATAGGTTGGAGTCTGTGGAAAAAATAGAAATCTTCCGGTGCGCTTCAATTGAGAGGCTGAACCTTCCAAAATCCGAGGGTTTGAAGATATTCGAAGCTACATGGTGCGAAAGCTTGATTGAAATTCAAGGACTCGATAGGTTAGAGTCCTTAGAAAAGATAGAAATCTGCGGGAGCAATTTAATTGAGAGGCTGAACCTTCCAAAATCCGAAGGTCTGAAGATATTCAAAGCTACAAGGTGTAAAAGCTTGATTGCAATTCATGGCCTCGATAGGTTAGAGTCTGTGGAAAAGATAGAAATCTCCTTGTGCGATTCTATTGAGAGGTTGAACCTTCCAAAATCCGAGGTTTTGAAGATATTCGATGCTAGATGGTGCAATAACTTGATTGAAATTCAAGGCCTCGATGGGTTGGAGTCCTTGGAAATGATAGATATCTCTTCGTGCGATTCTATTCAGAGCTTGAACCTGCCAAAATCCAAGGTTCTGAAGGCAGTTAAAGCTACCTGGTGCAAAAACTTGGTTGAAATTCGAGGTCTTGATAAGTTGGAGTCCTTGAAAATTGTAGATGTCTTTGGATGCATTCGATTCAAAGGGCCTAAAGGGATTTCCAACCTGCACAATGTCATTGATTGACATTGCAAGTCCTTAGCAAAATCCCCAAACTTATCAAATTTTCATAATTTGTGGACATAGTTCCTATCAATTTATCAGGAGCTTCGGGAGACGCCGGGACTTGAGGAGACAACGTCTCTAAAACGTATTGCAATCTTAGGGTGTTCCTTGATCGAGATCTTACCTGATTTGTAACCATGCATCAAATTGATCAGTCTAGTTGTGCAAAACTGGGAGAAACTGACTGAGCTTCGGGGGCTCTAGAAATTGGAGAAATTAATGGAATCGCTACTATCCAAATTCTATCCTTGCATCATATGTGGCAAATGGCCCGTTCTCAAAATAGTGATAAATCCGTGTTCTAGTTAATTCTTGTATTGTTTTGAGTGACGCACATCTGCAAATGTCCGATTGGGATTAGTCAGAATAGTTGAGATGATCGACATTTCCTAACGAGGTACATAAAGCAGGTAATCTTCCTTTTCTCTTTTGAGATCTATAACCCAATTTTCATATGTATTTCCTGTTTGCAACTTCTTATAAGATTAGTTACCTATTCATTGTATTTCCTGGTCGATAGTGATATCGTTTTCTTACTTGAATTCAAGGAATCAGTGGAGAAACGTTCGTGGAAGTCAATGTGTGCTTTAGAGAAATGTTTTCGTTCATCATGCCAGTAATGGAAATAGATCTAAAGGCCTTCTGAGTGCACCATTTGTCGGGTAAGATCCTTCATCATTCAGAATCCATGTTCATTTGCTTTGAATCCGGATACCTAAAGTCCAAGGCAAATAATAGATTAATGTTTGTAGAGTTTGTAATGCTGTCTGCCATTCACCAGGACTTTTGAGTCAAGCAAATGATCAAGATGGCAGGCATGGAACTTACCCAAAAAAAAAAAAAAAAGATGGCAGGCATGAAGGAGAATGCCTTTCGACATATTCAGTTGCACTGTCAAATGATCCTTTATGTAATGGATATGCTTTAATTAGTGCATTTACTTGCTGAAAACTGAAAGAACACAGGAAGCGTTTTCATAAGTTTTCTGAGGAAACTTTCCTTTATCCTATTTGCCATTTAAAAACTCTCCTGCATTCATTTTGCATGTGAACAGCACAACAGTTGAATTCACTATAGAACTTGATCAAAGCTTCTGTGGTTGATGACCCTAAGACGTCTATCAGTTCGATTGAAAGAGCTGAAAATTGGAAATTAACGTTTAGTTTGACAAACACGGATCAGTAATCGTTGGGTATCATTAGCGGAATCTATTCGGTGTATGGCTGCAAAACTTTCTAGGGTAACTAAAGAACTCAGAGGTTTTTACTTTGGGAGGCTGCTGTCGTAGTTTGCTTGGAATCGGAGTTTTGCGAAGTTGAGATCTTATCGCAGTTGATTTTGCTGTCAGATTGATAGAGGTTGCTGTTCGATACCAAATCTGAAAATTTTGGTGTGCACTTGTGCTCTATTGGGATGTTGAAGCTCAATTGTAGCAAAGGATTAGCTATCACGATTCATGAATCCAATTTCGGAACTCAATTGTCACAGACTTGGATTAAATATAAAAAGTGATTTGAAGCGTCAAGACAAGGCACAGAGATTACATGCCATTTGTGCTTCAAGAGAGAACCACAACTCGAGAAATTGTCCATTGAATCAAGAGAAAAGGTTAAGGATCACACATTATGTGTTTCTAGTCTCGTCTCATTTTTTTTTTTTTGGACTGACTGTATTTTCTCAAGTGAACAGGATGAAAAGATAGTCGGACAGAGAGAAGCCAACCAACTTGTCACAGAGATGCATCATAACGATACCACTACTCATCCTTACCCAAAAACGATACCACCACTCAAAGGTACTTTTAACCTTTTTGTTGAGAAACAGAGTACGCATGTGAATGGCTTCGGTTCTTAATAGCCTGGATGGGCGGCCAGTTGAGTCATTTCTCCACTAAGAGATATCAGCAATGTTGTGGTCAATGCTAAGAAGGTAGAGTGCGCATCTTGCATTTTTATAGGCTTTGTGGTAGTAAGTGAGTTATTATGTAAAGATTTAAAATTTGATTGGACAGTATGCATTTCATTTATTTGTTCCTGCACCAAAAGGAAAGGAAGTATGGGAAAGAAGCAAGAGAAACGGAAGCAAGCCGTGGAGCATTTGAAGGACATCGGAAGTGTCGGATCAACAAGATCTCCAAGGAGGAAAATCGACCAAAGGTGGTTGCTTAAACAGTTGGAGTGTGTTGTTTATATTTTTCCGCAAGTGTTTAAGATGTGGGAATGATGGTGTTGCTGTTAGGAGTAGGACCACAAGCATTCTGTGCCGACAGTTTTTTCTGCTTGGGAGTAGGTCTGATATTCGAAAAGAAGTACAATTGGCCTTTTTTTGGGCTTAACATGTTGGTGTTATCTAGAGTCCTAGACTGTGCAGCCGCAGAACATTGCTTTCATCCAAGTAAAAACACTTGTTTTGCCGAAAATATTGGTCGACCGATTACTCTTCAATTTTTGAAGAGTTGATTCGGGTTCTGTGGCGACTCGTGCAGGAATGTTGTTATGAATGATTGCACTGTAAACTAAATCGAACAGTGAAATGATGAATAATTGCTTCAAAGATTTAATGAAGTAAATTGCTGAGAAAATCGGGATGTGTTATTGATCGTCCCTGCGAATTGGAGTTCTTTCGACTGTTTATAGTCGAATACAAGAAGTAACTAATACTGAGATTAAATCACGAGATTCTAGGTCTCGATTCCCTGATCTTCAGGGCATGATCTGATAAACGACTGGTCTTATCCATCATTCGGTTCTGCCCTTACATGTCTCTCACGCCGATGTCGCGGTGGATAACCTTCCTTTGATTATTCTTTGTCTTCATCAATTAGTCCCCAGCGGTAACGGCTACCTTTGATTATTCTTTGTCTTCATCAATTAGTCCCCAGCGGTAACGGCTACCCAACTAGCTTGCCGACTTCACTAGCCCGTCGACGATACCTCTTGGGGCCCAATGATTTATCCAGGCCTGGGTTATCTTGAGTGTCTACAAGACCAAAACACGCCAACCTTCAATGACTTTCCCAATCATTTTGGCTTTCCAAGACCTCAATGTGATCTCTACACCGACAACACCAGCTCCTTTACACCAAAGAGAGCTCCATCGCACAAGCAAGCTCGTCACCATCGATCCATTTCTCCCATTCGAGATTCCTCAAATCCCAAGTGCTGCAACAAAGCAAAATTCTCTGACTCGAGCAACTCCACCTTCAATTTGGTCGAATTTGACTTCTTCACATAGGTGGACATATTTAGGTGGCGCGCCCTCGCAACTCCAAGATCCGCATTGTAGTTGGTTAGACCTCAACCCATGAAACCATCTTTTGTTCTTGAGGCTCAGTTCGTGTGAGGAGTTCGAAGTGGGACTCAATGAAGAAGATGAAATGTTGATGTCGAGGAAGAGGTTTATTTGGAGCCCAAATATTTTCGTTTTCCTCTTTTCTAATAGAAAACAAAAATATATGTGTGTCTATATATATAATGACACAAATGATTCCTAAATTTTAGCCTAATGTGCAATGTGGTGCTTGAAGTTTTATTCTGACCAATGTGGTCGTTGAACTTTAGCCCAATGTAGTCCTTGAACTTTCAATTTATTCAATATAGTCCCCAATTTTTGGAACATCTTCGACTTAGTCCCTGAACTATAAGAGAATGTCCAATGTCGTCATTGAACTTAAATTAGTGGAAGGATTACATTGAACATCTTCCTATATAGTTCAAAGACTAAGTTGAACATTTTCCAAAACTCAGGAGCCGTATTACACATTAGTTTAAAGTTCATGAATCATATTAGTTGATTTAGAAGTTCAAGAATTAAATTGCATATTGGGTCAAGGTTCAGGAACTATTTATATCATTATTCCATGTATATTTAAGATGCTGAAGCTCACAAAAGCAAAGATGTAGGGCCAGTAAAATAGTACAAGGTTACTGTTTAAGATGCTTGGGTGAGAATAGCGTTCACAAAGAAAGAAATACCTTTTTATATTGATACGATTTGGACCGAAAACATTAGTTCTTCGATTGATCTTTCGCGGCAAAAGAGATAAACAAAATAACGTGTGAGCAAAAATTGGAGCAACTTGATGTCTGCTATTGCATCCGAGTAGGTTTTTAGTCCAATAATTATTCGAAAACCAATATGATTTACAAACTTTCAAATAACTATAATGCAAGGGTGCTTTTTTTAATAGCAAGCTTTCATTGTTTAAGCTGTGATAAAGTTCGAGATGACGCATCATCGTACGCGGGTGAACTTAGGCAAGGCGGGTATCAAAATAACATAAGGTAGGTACAAGATGACCTCGTTATTACGCGAAAAGCGACAAAAAGTAATACACACATTTAAACATGAGAAAGATGTAGTTATAACAAAAGCTAATGTTTCTTATATTTTGGCTTGCCATGGATTATTTTTTACCTTGTTCATTAGTCAGGCTTTATTATTTCGCTAGAAAATCGCCATAAGTAAGTGTTGGGTACTAAACCCTATTCTATATTCAATCTATAATCTGCGAAAACATGCCATATGGACCACTTGATTCACTGATCGACAAAAGCACATTACCAGAACGTATCATAATGATCACAGGTTAAGAGCTCTTTGCGATTGCATCGAACTCTCTGTTGTCAATGCCGAATCAACGATGAGTCAGTAGTGAGGAGCGTTCTGTGTTTACTGGTTTTGGGAGCGACAGACAATTCGTTGACTGACAGATGACTGTGAAGAAGACGTCGTTATTTACGTCTTCTCAACCAACGTGATCCTTCACGTTTAAACTTGGATAACCGCCAAGGGGGGTGTGGTTGCCCGCATGGGCGCACACCGTAACTCCGTAGGCCCCACTATATTATCCAATATCTCCTACTCGCCCACATAGGACAAAGCTCAACTCTTAATATTTTCGTAAAGTTCATATTGGCAAATAACCCGTGCGACCAGCATACTCTGAGAGCTCGTTATCATACATCAGTTGGGAGTACATGACAGCTCTAAAAATGGACATATTCAAATATAGATTTTAGTATGCTGTACCCTAGATCGATCAGTCACATTTGTACATCTCACTAGATCTCATTTAATAGTTAGATACATTATATTCACAATTATGATTACACTAAATAACCATAATTGACCGGTCTGTGAATATAATTCATAATGTGACTTAAAACTCCAAATCAATCTTCATCCTCCATTGGACCTCTCAATCTCAGTTCAGCTTGCTTTTCTAGAAGTGTCCCTTTAGATCGAATCAATTTCATGACAATAGGCAACACTCTAAGATAGTAAACACTAAATAGAAATCTTGACAATAATGAAGAGTCAAGAGGGTACTAAAATTGAGAAATTTTATCCTCGAAAGTCTCACACGACTTAAAAAGTTGAGATCATAACTTTTGCCAACTCTCATTGGTCGACTATGCATACGTAATATGAAATACGTAGTACGATATTTTCTCCTTCCCCATGGAGCGTATGTCTTTCTATTTTAATACCGTACATATGATTATTTTTGACACACTCAGTGTCTGACTTGAGTTCACGTAACAACTCCAGCTAAGAGTTTTCATCAGAACTCTCATCTGGCTATAAAGACAGGTAACGTGAAGTATGTGGGTCATTTCTGTGACGTCCTGGAAATCCCAACTTCTGTAAGATTCGGAATTCAATATAAGGATATTATATGGAATTATAGCCGATAAATATTTTGGACCGTTAGGACCGAAGTGACGATAATTTGGAAGAATTCCGAAGTTTCGATCGTTTTAAATTAGGTTCGATTCCTTATCCTTTACAAATTTGGTTTTCGATTTTCACGCCCGAGCCTAATCCCAATCAAGCCTAGCCAGTGAAATTGCAAAATTTTCTATTCGTCCAGTGCGCCAAATTTTCATTTCAGTCCCGGCATGGCCAAAGACCATTTTACCCCTACCCTAATGTATATGAGACAAGTGCCATTAAGCTAAGGGATAAGAAGCCCCAAAGTCTTCAATGGGACCCCACCAATTCCTCTTCCCAGTGCACTCCCATCAGCCACGTCGCTTCCCTCTCTCCCTCACTCTTCGGCCGCTGCTTCTTCTTCTTTTCCTTTCCCTGCGGTTTTGGCAACACCAACCACGACCGAGCGACATCTTCCTTTGTTCTTCGTCTTTGGCGCGACCACCAGCCCATAGCCAGCCACCACCACCTCCAGCCACTCCCTGCCGTCGTCGTCGTCCAGTCCCGGCCGCCGTTCGCCGCCGGACAGCCACGGGGAAGCTCGGTGAAGGCAGGCTTCGGGTTTTCTGACCCGGGGAGTCCAGCTCGTTTCCCGACCGGTTGTGGCTCCACCAGACCCGACCACCACCTCACGACCAACCACCTGGCTCCCCTCGACAGCTTCGAACCGGTTCCGCCGCCTGTCGTTAGCCGGAGCTGCCGTGGTAAGCCTTGGAACCGCCGGTGCTCTCTTTTGAGCCCGGTTCGATTTTTATTCGACCCCGGCCGTTTCCGACGGCCCCGCTGCTTGCCACCACCTCCAATCGACTCCTCTGACCTTCCTCTTGTTTCCCCCAGCTCATGGAAGATCGTCGTTGGCCGTGGAGATCGTGAACAGCCGCCGACCACCTCCCCTGTTCACTGTCGCGCGTGCCCTGTTTTCTGCCGGTTCTGTGCGTGGCTGCTCCGCTGCCTTCGGCCGCCCTCCGTCGGTCCTAGCTGACGTCCCCCGACCCCTAGGTGAGTCATGTACCCTTGGCCGGCCTTGTCGCAGCTCGTGGGACCGGGAACCGCCCTAAAACCGCCCTGTTTTCCCTTGTTTTGCACTGAACAGGTTCTGTTCAGGCCGCCGGCCGCCGTTCGCCGGAGTTCCGTCGCCGGCCTCCTGTCCCGGCGACCTCGTGAGACCTTCCTGAGGTGCCCCCGAAGTTTGGGTCCGAGTTGCCGCGCGGTTACCCTTGTTAGTTGTTGAGAACCGCCGCCGCCGCCGCCGCCGTCACGGCCGCCGTCGCTGTCGCCGTCGACCGTCGGGACTGCCCGAGCTCACTCACTTAGTGAGTTAACCCTAACCCTTGGTTAGGGCGCTAATTGCGCCTAGGATTAGTTAATTGTGAAATTTGGGTACACGATCGGGGCCGGTTTAGTTAGAAATTGGGCTAGGTTAAATGGCCGATCGATTAGATTATTTGGGGTGATTTTATTATCTGTGGCTAATTGTGATAAATTTAGTGATTGATTGATTGAGTGATAATTCGCTGATTGTGGTTCGATTACGAGCGAACGATTGGTGTGTTAAATCAATCGGGTTAATAATTGTCATGGCACGAATTGAGCTTGATATTGCCTGATTGAATTGGTTGCTCGTGATTTAGTCATTAACCTCATGGATTTGATCGCCTTGTTGACATGCCTGATTGAGTGTCTTGGTTGGCCGTGGGCCGGGTCTGTTAGCATGCCTATATGTGTATTTGGCATTATTCAAAGATAATTAATAGATTGATTGCCAAGTGTGAATGGTGTGGTCACATGAGGGACAGATGACGATTACCTGGCAAGTTTGTTGGGTACTGTTCATGCACTTACCGTACCTATTGTAAACGACTTGCCAGAAGCACGGTAATTCATGCCCCGTGCCAGACGTACGGTCTTAAGGAATTATCGGATGCCGGTCGCTGCTTGTGATGGACCGACGCCCCGTTTAGGGATGCCTGCTTACTGGTACCATGCTGGGTGCACTGGATACACCGCCTGTAGTAGCCGTCGTTGAGAGGGAAAAGAGACGTAGTCCGGTTCTACCGGAAGGACGCTAGATCGCACTAAAGTGCTGGATCGCGTTGTGGAATTGGATCACGCCAGTGGCGTGGGTCATCTGAAATAAATGAATTGTGTGGTGCCTGGTGTACACTTGAATTGTGATGCCTTAATGGGTTGTGTAATATGTTGTGATTATATCTTGTTGAGTTATATGACTGAACTGTATGTTGGTTGTGATGCTTAGTATATTCTGGGCGAATCAATGTCCTAACTGAGCTTAGGCTTGATTCATTGAGATTTATTTCTCACCCCGTCGTGGGTTAACACTTTCAGGTCCGAAGTAATGGAAAGACCCGTGCGATTCGGTACCCCTACCCACTCGTCTCACGATGTCATGTCTCATCCAGTACCAGGTACGGATCAGGTCTGGGAGCGTCACGTCACGACGGTATGGGTCGATGAGGGGATGCCACTTCTGGTGGCTCATCTCTTCAAGGCCTGGTATCTTCGTGACGGGATAGATCTCTACGGCCCGATTCGTGGGTTTGAGGGACTGCCTATTCAGGGGGTCGCTAATGCCCCGGCCTGGGATCCGATGGACATTGACACGCCTAACGGGGAGGTGGTGGATCCCGAACCCGGCACGCAGCCTGAGGACGAGCCCGAGCAGTCTGTAGCCCCTTCTATACAGTCGAGTAATAGTTCCTTTGATGATCCCAACAACCTGGCTCCTCCGTTGGACCGCCGCGATCACTAGTCTTAGCCGTGATCTTTTTGGGCTATTGGAAGATCTTTTGTGGGAGTACCCTTTTGGAGTAGATGAGAGTTGACCTTACCCGACTCCTGTATCTTTTTGAGAGTCTTAGAGGGCCGCCCCGAAGCATAGGGTTGTATATATTAGCTGGTATCTCTGTAAGGTCATGGATCATCTATTCTCATATGTTTAGTGCTTCTGTTTTATCTGACTGGTTGTTTCTGATTCTCTATCCCATGCTGATCTTATTGTTTTGGAAGTTGCACGTTCCACATGCGCCATATGATAGTAGGTCGATAGTCCGCTTGGGACGCTATCCTTCGTGACCGAGTGGCGATTTGGCAAGGGATGTCGCGAGCTCGAGAGTCGGGGCGTGACAATTTCACTTTTGGACATTGTAAATTTTAAGTCCTCATCCTAACATTCAGTTAAGGCAGCAAAAATATTTTAAGCTTGAGCTCTCAATTATCACCTAGATAATAAGCTTAAAATTGCCTCATCTCTAATCATCACACAGTGAACAGAGACGATTACCCGTGTGAGTGGGCTAATATCTCATCTGTCCGACATACCTTTTTCAATATAATGCACCAAGCACTAACATGCATAAATATCAAATAGACTTATAAACTTCCATATTGACAAACAACATCATCAATTATTAATAGTTCAAGGAAAAATACAAATGTTCAGTACATCAATCTCTACGCAGTCCTAGAGTCTTTATATGACGAAGAAAGACATCTCTAGGAATTGGCTTTGTCATAGGATCTGCTAACATTTTATGCGTAGATACATACTGTAAGTTTACTTCCTTTCGTGCCACCATGTCCTTGACATAGTTATACTTAATGTCTATGTGTTTGGTCTTGCCATGGAACTTAGGATCCTTAGTGTAAGCTATTGCTGCCTGACTATCATAATAAACCTTCACAGGGTTTGCAGCATCTCTAGTAACACCCAAATGATCCAGAAATCTTCTAAGCCAAACACCCTCTTGTGCTGCCGCTGATAAAGCCACGAACTCGGCTTCCATGGTGGATAAAGCTATACACTGCTGTTTCTTACTGCTCCATGATATGGCGCCATTATTCAGTAAGAATACATTTCCAGAAGTGGATTTCCTCTCATCGAAATCTCCTCCCCAGTCAGCATCAGTGTAGCCCTCAAGGTGCAGATCACTTCCTTGGTACTTCAGTGAGTAATCGGTAGTTGCTTTCAGATACCTCAAGATTTTCTTAACGGCAGTCCAATGTGTTTGACCTGGATTGGATTGGTATCTACTGACCAGTCCAACTGCGTAACATATATCATGTCTTGTACACATCATAGCGTACATGAGACTTCCAATAGCACTGGCATATGGAACGTTTTTCATACGTTCTTGCTCTTGTAGAGTCTTAGGACACATTCTTTGACTCAACCCTTCACCTTTTGCAACAGGAGTATCAATGGGCTTGCAATCTTGCATACGAAATCGTTCAAGGACTTTATTAATATAAGTCTCTTACGAAAGAGACAATAACCTTTTCGAACGATCTCTCGAAATCTTAACTCTGAGAATGTACGTAGCCTCGCCC
The DNA here is from genome assembly GCA_021437785.1 of Rhodomyrtus psidioides. Lineage (NCBI taxonomy): Eukaryota > Viridiplantae > Streptophyta > Magnoliopsida > Myrtales > Myrtaceae > Rhodomyrtus > Rhodomyrtus psidioides. Next base: position 4,632,078 of record JAILYB010000030.1, read on the forward strand.
ATATCTTTCATTTCAAAATTTGAAGATAGCCATCCTTTGACTGTCTTGACAAACTCCATATTGCTTCCAGCAATCAGTATGTCATCAACATATAATGACAAAATCACAAAGTGACATTTGAATCTTTTGATATACACGCAATTATCTTCATTGATCATCTCAAAATCATATGCCACTATGGCATTATGAAAGCGTATATTCCATTGTCTAGAAGACTGCTTAAGGCCATATATCGACCTAAGAAGTCGACATACTTTTTATTTTTGACCTTCTTTAACAAACCCAACGGGTTGTTCCATATAAATTTCTTCTTCTAATTCCCCATTGAGGAATGCAGTCTTTACATCCATTTGATGTAACTCTAGATCCAAACTAGCCACTATTTCCAGAATAAGGCGAATAGAAGTAATTCTAACCACAGGAGAAAAAGTTTCCTCATAATCAATTCCTTCCTGTTGGTCGTATCCTTTCGCAACAAGGCGAGCCTTATGCCTTTCGATTGAACCATCAGCCTTGCGCTTTATTTTGAGAACCCATTTGTTCCCAATGGCTCTTCGTCCTTTCGGAAGATCAACCAGTTCCCAAACGTGGTTTGATCTCATTGACTCCATTTCTTCTTCCATTGTTTTCATTCATTTTTTCTTATCAGGGCAAGATAGAGCCTCATTTATATTTCTTGGCTCATCCTCTTCTAGTGGAGCAATCATGAAAGCTTCCCCTTCAATTTCAAAACGTCGTCGATGAATGCTTTTGCGACTTGTTCGCCGTGGAGAAGATTGCACCACCAAAGGTACTTCATTCTCCATTATGCCCCCACTTGGACCAGATAACGGTATCGATTCATCAAGTGGTTGCAATTGAGACTGGTTCGTACACAATTCCCCGCTTCTCACATTGCTCCCACTTGGATCATTATATATTGCAGTTCCATTATCCTGATCTAAGATCTCAAATAGGGAACAGTCTTCACCTATTTCGCCCTTTCTTGGAAAATCATTCTCTAAGAATGTGACATCTCTTGATTCAAATTCAGTCACGCTTCCACTTTCTTGCTCACCTATGAACACATATCCTTTAGAGTGTTCAGAATATCTTATGAAGATACTTTTTTTGCCACGTGGTCCCAATTTTTCATATTTATGAGAGGACTCATGAGTATAGGCAGCACAACCCCAAGGTTTAAGAAAACTCAAATCAGGTTTTCGACCTGTCCATAACTTATATGGGGTTGAAGAGACTGATTTAGAAGGCACTCGGTTAAGTACATAGGCAGCAGTTAATAAAGCATCACCCCAAAAGGTGATCGGTAAATTAGCTTGCGCCATCATGGACCTAACCATTTCTAGTAAGGTTCTGTTTCTTCTTTCAGCCACTCCATTTTGTTGAGGAGTATATGGAATAGATAACTGTCTATCTATTCCCTTTTTATCACATAAGTATCTAAACTGATCAGATAAATACTCTCGACCTCGATCGGATCTCAAAGCTTTTATTTTCTTATCTAACTGATTTTCCACTAAGGTCATAAATTTCTTGAAAAAACTTAATGCTTCTGTTTTATGAGAAATCAGATAGATATATCCATATCGAGTATAATCGTCAATAAATGTGATGAAATAAACAGCAACATGCCTTGCTTTCATATTCATTGGACCACAGATGTCAGTATGGACTAATTGCAAAGGAAATTCAGCTCTAGTACCCTTTCCAAATGGCTTTCGTGTAATTTTTCCAGCTAGGCAATGTTCGTAAACAGGCAATTCGACTTTTTCAATATTTCCTAATAAGCCATCTTGGCTAATCTATTCATTCTCTGTTGGCCAATATGACTAAGCCTAGCATGCCAAACATTCACATCATTCTCACTAGAATTGGAAGATGTGAATAAGGAATAACATATATTCACACTAGTATGTTCAACATCTAATACAATAAATCCATCCACGAAATAACCAGAACCATAAAAGGTTGTTCCCAATAACAAATCCACACCATAGTTATGGAAATTCATGCTAAAACCAAGTTTGACTAGTACCAATACAGAGACTAGATTTCGACAAATCTCCGGAGCATATAGAACATCATGTAGGAATAAAGTGCGTCCACCACGCATGATCAGTTGCAAGTGCCAATTCCTTTGACTTCCACTCTGGAATTATTTCCCACATAAATTCATCTCGCTCCACTTGGAATTCGTCGAAATTTCACAAGCGCACTTCTATCTCTGGCTACATGGTTTGTGGCTCCTGAGTCTACAGTCCACAAAGGATGAGATTCAGTTAAAAATACAGAACTTGATACATAACAAGCACTTTTAATTGTTTTAAGGGTTTCTACCTTCTTCGGCTCGGCACAGTCGCGAGCGAAGTGACCCTTCTTGCCACAGTTGTAACATTTCATTCTTGAAATGTTTTTCTTCGCGGGACGCTTCCCTTTTCCATGTTTCTCAAACTTTGGTTTCTTCACAGATGGTTCCATTCTTTTGCCTTTCCACTTCTTGAAACTACCAGGGTGCTTGCGCTTGGAACCCGACGCTCCATGTGAGCTAGATCCAGCAAAATACACATCAGTTTGTGTTTTAGCCGCCAGAAGGTGGTCCTCTTCCAACTCCAGATGGCGCATAGCATCCTCGAAGGTTGTGACATTCACATTGTGAGTCAAGTTAACCTTCATGTGTTCCCAATTATTAGGCAAAGAACGGATTACAGCCTGCACTTGTTGTTCATCAGACAATATGTGACCAGCATCCTTCAGCTTGCTAATCATGTTTGACATCTTCCTCAGATGTTGTCTCATATTATGCCCATGTGGCATCTTATATGTATCGAACCTGATTGTAAGCTGCCTCAGCTTAGTGACAGAAGTCTGTCCAAAACGAGCCTTCAAGGCTTCCCACATGTCTTTAGCATTCTCGTACTGTCTGAACTCTCGCATAATGTCATTATCCATACTGCTCAACAACGTAATGCGAGCAGTCGAGTTCTTTTTCTTCCAAGCAACAAAGGCATCCTTGTCCCTTCTGTGCTGTGCAGTGTTACCATCATCTGGTTCAGTCATGGTCAGGTTAAGAGCTTCCAATGCCTCAAGCTCCTCAAGCATATACTAGATTTTCATACTCCAGATTTCATAATTGTCTCCATTTAATTTCTCACCCTTGTTGAGCTCAACAACAATGTTCTTTGAAGCCATTGCCATGGTATCTAAATATTAGACATTTTGCACAGATTTTAAGTCTATGTGTATGCAACAAATGCAACTCTATTTATGCATTTAGATTATATTGATATATTATTTCAGAAAAGATTCCAAAATCAACGGTTCACTAAGTTCCCCATCATCATCTAGATATTCTAATCTAAAACATATATCAATACAATCATTCAAACGTGTTCATCAAACAGTTACTAAAACTTATGAACACTCCCACTAAAAATATATATACAACAACATATATCTCACATTATCAACAACAGATAATCATGAATTAAAAAAAATAACTAAAGATAATCAAGCGTTGTAACCCTTTTTGAGGTTTGACGATTGACCCAGGTAATTTCCCTTGTATGAGGTAGGGAATCCACAAGCTCCATAGGGGGATTGTCGACTATATTAGGAGCCCATATTGGCGTCTTAGGAAAACCCCTATGAGTATCATTGGTCTTTCGCTAGAGCGCACTCTGCCTGCGCGATCCATTCATCCCAAGTGACGATGTCTTCGTCGCCCCGACGCTTACAAACTTGTGTACGAAATGTAACACAAATTTCTTGTATGTATAGATGTCATCAAGCCACCAAATCTGATTCATCAATCCATGCCACTCTTCAGGTGTTGAATCCCTTAGTGCATAAAATGCATCTACTGAAGACATTACTCGACCAGCCCAAATGATCTCATTGATCATTTTGTTGACCGCTATCACATGGGTTATAATGTCGCATACATTATCCCATTGGTAATGACACAATTGTTCAATCTTCTCGTGAAGAGTTTGTATTTGAGCAGGTTGTTTCGACCTTATTGGCGTTTTTGAACTTCGTCTTGCCCATATGTCTTTAGGTCCTGTCCATGATGACATTGTTCCTGCAACGAATGCAGAACAAAGTGGATTACTACAATCCATCAATCATATAAAATTTACGAACATATCGTAATTAAGGACAAACAAATACAAGACATTATACAAACCTCAAGATTGATAGACCTTTTTTTTTGGGGTCAACGGTAAACTCTCGGTCAACGGTCAACTCTCGGTCAACGGTCAACAGTCAAGGGTCAACGGGTCGGACAGGTCAACAGGTCAAACCGGGTCGGGTCAGATCCGAAACTAATCCGGTTCAGGGTTTGGGTTTGTTAATTAAAACGGGCCAGGCCTTTTTTTTAAATGGGCTTCGAATTGGGCCGAACCAGGCCCGAATCGCGCGTGGGCCGAGCCCACGTGCGTCGCATGTGGCTAACGTCAGCCAGGCGGAGACGGTACCCCACGTGCGCCACACGTGACGTGTGAAGGGGAGACAGTTTCGCTCCGTCGGCGCGTGAGCCACCGTCCGGCCTCCTCCGGCGACCATCGACCCATCCAAATTTTCGTCTCTTCGAGATGAACACGATGGTATACTCACACTTCAATTTTGACATACAAAATTGGCTTAAAAAGAGATGAACAGACACGGCCTCGAGGTGACTCCGCCCGCCGCGGCGCGTGTCGCGCGTGCGGCCGTTTCCGGCGTCTCCTCGGGGCCGACGACCACTCAAAATCATAGTCTCGGCGAGCCCGTTCCAATTATATATTCAAAACACATTTTTGACAAACCAAACTCAGAATTTCACGCATGAACAGCACACGCAATTAGGGCTAAATTGTTCGCAATCAACACAAAATCAATCAGGAAACAAGCAAACCTGGCTCTGATACCAATGTTGGGTACTAAACCCTATTCTATATTCAATCTATAATCTGCGGAAACATGCCATATGGACCACTTGATTCACTGATCGACAAAAGCACATTACCAGAACGTACCTTAATGATCACAGGTTAAGAGCCCTTTGCGATTGCGTCGAACTCTCTGTCGTCAATGCTGAATCAACGATGAGTCGGTAGTGAGGAGCGTTCTGTGTTTACTGGTTTTGGGAGCGCCATACAATTCGTTGACTGACAGACGACTGTGAAGAAGACGTCGTTATTTACGTCTTCTCAACCAACGTGATCCTTCACGTTTAAACTTGGATAACCGCCAAGGGGGGCGTGGTTGCCCGCATGGGTGCACACCGTAACTCCGTAGGCCCCACTATATTATCCAATAGTAAGAAGAATATCACTGATTACATGCTTTCTACATTGAAATGAAAAGAAAAATTAGAAATATCAATGCATAATTTTAGAAAGTTGGAGGCCGCCCGATAGTATTTCAGTTTTCACCATGTATAAATAAATATTGTCTTACCTCATTGTTGATACCAAAAGTCATCCAAGGAGCCATGTGGCAGGCACGTGAGGAAGTCATGATTAGCTACGGCTAGATGTACTGAGATTAGATACAGATCAGCCAAAAAGATGCCACGTGTCAGGATGAATTTTGGCGGCATTTCTCCCAAGGTAAAAAGGAAAAAGCGTGCAAAAAGGCATCAACCCTCAAAAGTGGAAGAAGAATGGCGCGTAAAATAAGAAACCGTCGATGATGTCATCAACATAAACCATCGAAAGACTGGGAGACATGCTGAAGGTGGATCAGAGAGTAGAGAGCCAGGGGCAGCACCGTTTGACAGTTACCTGAGTTACTCTATAAATACATTGAGTCATCCAGCATAAGGACACACACACAAAAAAATCGACAAAACAAGTCTTTATCTTTCATTATCCTTTAGATTATCTTAGCTATAGCTGTAGCTTCAGATTCCCGTAGTTGATTCAATTCCGGTGAGTTTCATATCCCGGATTGGCATCATTGATTAAATTCCGACGTCTTCCTACCGTCCACTGTCATCGAATAAATTTCAGCATTGTGTCCTACATATTGTCCAGTGTCATCGATTAAATTTCGACATTGTGTCCTGCATACCATCCAGTGTCGTCGATTCAATTCCGACATTATGTCCTACTTCATGTCTAATACCGTCGATTCAATTTCGGTATTGTGTCCTAAGTAATAATGCATCTAAAACTGTCGAAAGAACTGGCCTTTGACAAGTCAAGGCTATTCACATCAATATCAATATATATTTTGCATTTGACACTCTATGTCCAAAACTAACCCGGAACCTCTCATTGGAAAATGAATTGCATACATTCGGTAAAAGATTTCCATGTCAGCAAGCTCGATCGAGGGACTTCGACGACCAACAATTTTTTTTGGCACACCTGGTAGGACCATACATGGTGTCAGTTCGAGAGAGTGCTATGCCACGCACAAGAGGTCGTAACAACCTTGACAGCGTTGAAGACGAGCCCATGGAAGAGGTGTCATGAGTAGAGTCATTAACTGCTCATGGGTTACAAAACCAGAACCAGGGTGATGATGGAGAAATTCCTTGATAACATGTTGAAGAACAAAGAAAAAACATGGAAATGATGGCCGTTATGTTGTCGTCGATAAGGTGTGCAATTGAAGAAACTCAAAATGAGCTTGCATATCATGTTGTCCAACGAATGATTGATTGTCAGACCATTAATCATCAATACTTACCATGAGTGTGCCTCGGGTCAATACGGAGCGCTGGTGGGGACATCACGGCCTCAAGTTGGGAATATTCCCTTAACTACTGGGTACATCTCTTTATCGGCTAACTCGCAACGAACGTGGGCTCTGTTAGGTAGGACATACCACCAACCGCACCCGCTAGGATTTTGCAACGAGGAAAGACGTTACCTATCACCCAAGCCGATGCCCCGAACCCTCGAGTAAGTATAGGTCCGACTGAAGTGCCTAATTACTTTACTTAACAAGATATACCTACAGACCAACTTGTCATTGTTGCTCGCACTCAACCAAACCTTATTCTCGTGAATGAACCACCTGCGCCCATGATCATCGAAAACCAGTGGGCAGTACTAGCTCCTTCTAGGGGTACTGCTAGGTCAACGGGCATGACTAATTGCCCCAGATTAGGGGACCAAATCAGCCTTTTCAGTCGGGACATCACGTCTAGCAGTAGTTAGTACAATCAGGGTATCAACAAGCAAATCAAGCTTTGCAGCCCCAAGGCTCCTCAGCTAGTGTTGCCGGCTTTTCAACCTACGATAGTCAGCATATCAAGTTCTATAGCAGCCAGGGTATCAGATACCTTACTAGATGATATATCAAAACCAGCCAGTTGTCGACCAGGTGGCTAGATATAACGATCCGGCGATAGGGTATAGTTGTCTATTGGAATCCATACCTTGATTGGATGGATACAATCCCACATCCAAGAAGATTTAACATTTTAGAGTTTACTTTGTATGATCATTCTACGTACGAGCACATCAACCGTTTCTTGGCTTTTTGTGGAGATGCTACTCACGCTATTCATTGAAAATTAAGGCTATTTTCACTTTCTTTGTCGAAAACGGCCTTTACATGGTACACTGCGTTATCGCCAAATTTGGTGCTAACATGATAACAAATGGAGCGGCTGTTTCATGGCCAATGCCAATGATCGGTGCTAAATTTATCAGTAGCTGACTTATCAATTATGAAACAGATGGAAAACGAGACTGTCGACTAGTTTGTTGCAAGGTTCAAAAGGGCAAGGAATAAATGCTTGGTTCCCTGCCTGAGAAAACATTCGCAGAGTTCGCCTTAAATGGATTGGAGTTTGAAATACGAGATAGGATAGTTGGCCATTCATGTGTGGATTTGTTCGAGCTATCTGCAATAGCTATCAAACATGAGAGCTTACTCAGAGAAAAAGGACAAAAGGCATACACGAAGGGGAGATATGAATTTTATCGAATCACCTGACTTCAATGAAGAACAGATGGACTCTATCAAAATTGCTATTGCCCAGATGATCATAGACAAGCCATATACCTGCCAAGCATTAAAGGCAACAAAGATGAGAGAGAAATCAATCGTCATGGCCAAAGCCAAGGAGGCTGTGTATTATTCCTTCGACGCAAATCAAACAGAAGAAATTTTCGTTATGTTATTGGCTGCCAGACAGATTAGGCTGACAGAAGGTTGGAAAATACCGACTGAAGAGGAACTAGTCGGAAAGAAGTATTGTAAATGGTATCATTCATGGAGCCATAACACCTCGGATTGCGTGGTTCTCAAAGAAAACATCCAGGAAGTAATTCGATAGGGAAAGATCAGGTTTGCTGATGATAAAGGTAAATCTCCCATGGACATAAACGTTGATCCTTTCCCAGCGAGCGAATAGATTCAACAACTTGTATCCCTTACCAGATCGCTCTAGGGATACCATTGGGCAGTACTAGCTCCTTCTAGGAGTACTGCTAGGTCAACGGGCATGACCAATTGCCCCAGATTAGGGGACCAAATCAGCCTTTTCAGTCGGGACATCACGTCTAGCAGTAGTTAGTACAATCATGGTATCAACAAGCAAATCAAGCTTTGTAGCCCCAGGCTCCTCAGCTAGTGTTGCAGGCTTTTCGACCTGCGATAGTCAGCATATCAAGTTCTATAGCAGCTAGGGTATCAGATACCTTACTAGCTGATATATCAAAACCAGCCAGTTGTCGACCAGGTGGCTAGATATAACGATCCGGCGATAGGGTATAGTCGTCTATCGAAATCCATACCTTGATTGGATGGATACAATCCCACATCCAAGAGGATTTAACATTCCAGAGTTTACTTTGTTCACTGGCGAAGATGATCAGTCTACGTACGAGCACATCAACCGTTTCTTGGCTTTCTGTGGAGATGCTACTCACGCTGATCATTGAAAATTAAGGCTATTTTCACTTTCTTTGTCGAAAACGGCCTTTACATGGTACATTGCGTTATCGCCAAATTTGGTGCTAACATGAGAACAAATGGAGCGGCTGTTTCATGACCAATGCCAACGATCGGTGCTAAATTTGTCAGTAGCTGACTTATCAATGATGAAACATATGGAAATCGAGACTGTCTGCTAGTTTGTTGCAAGGTTCAAAAGGGCAAGGAATAAATGCTTGGTTCCCTGCCAGAGAAAACATTCGTAGAGTTCGCCTTAAATGGATTGAAGTTTGAAATACGAGATAGGATAGTTGGCCATTCATGTGTGGATTTGTTCGAGGTATTTGCAATAGCTATCAAACATGAGAGCTTACTCAGAGAAAATGACAAAAGACATACACGAAGGGGAGATATGAATTTTATCGAATCACCTGACTTCGATGAGGAACATATGGACTCTGTCAAAATTGCTATTGCCTAGATGATCATAGACAAGCCATATACCTGCCAAGCATTAAAGGCAGCAAAGATGAGAGAGAAATCAATCGTCATGGCCAAAGCCAACGAGGCTGTGTATTATTCCTTCGACGCAAATCAAACAGAAGAAATTTTCGTTATGTTATTGGCCGCCAGACAGATTAGGCTGACAGAAGGTTGGAAAATACCGACTGAAGAGGAGCTAGTCGGAAAGAAGTATTGTAAATGGTATCATTCATGGAGCCATAACACCTCAGACTACGTGGTTATCAAGGAAAACATCCAGGAAGTAATTCGATAGGGAAAGATCAGGTTTGCTGATGATAAGGGTAAATCTCCCATGGACATAGACGTTGATCCTTTCCCAGCGAGCGAATAGATTCAACAACTTGTATCCCTTACCTGATCGCTCTAGGGATACCATTAGGCAGTACTAGCTCCTTCTAGGGGTACTGCTAGGTCAACGAGCAGGACCAATTGCCCCAGATTAGGGGACCAAATCAGCCTTTTCAGTCGGGACATCACGTCTAGCAGTAGTTAGTACAATTAGGGTATCAACAAGCAAATCAAGCTTTGTAGCCCCAGGCTCCTCAGCTAGTGTTGCAGGCTTTTCAACCTGCGATAGTCAGCATATCAAGTTCTATAGCAGCTAGGGTATCAGATATCTTACTAGCTGATATATCAAAACCAGCCAGTTGTCGACCAGGTGGCTAGATAAAATGATCCGGTGATAGGGTATAGTCGTCTATCGGAATCCATACCTTGATTGGATGGATACAATCCCACATCCAAGAGGATTTAACATTCCAGAGTTTACTTTGTTCACTGGCGAAGATGATCAGTCTACGTACGAGCACATCAACCGTTTCTTTGCTTTCTGTGGAGATGCTACTCACGCTGATCATTGAAAATTAATGCTATTTTCACTTTCTTTGTCGAAAACGTCCTTTACATGGCACTCTGCGTTATCGCCAAATTTGGTGCTAACATGAGAACAAATGGAGCGGCTGTTTCATGGCCAATGCCAACGATCGGTGCTAAATTTGTCAGTAGCTGACTTATCAATGATGAAACAGATGGAAAACGAGACTGTCGACTAGTTTGTTGCAAGGTTCAAAAGGGCAAGGAAAAATGCTTGGTTCCCTGCTTGAGAAAACATTCGCAGAGTTCGCCTTAAATGGATTGAAGTTTGAATATGAGATAGGATAGTTGGCCATTCGTGTGTCGATTTGTTCGAGGTATCTGCAATAGCTATCAAACATGAGAGCTTACTCAGAGAAAAGGACAAAAGGCATACACGAAGGGGAGATATGAATTTTATCGAATCACCTGACTTCGATGAAGAACAGATGGACTATGTCAAAATTACTATTGCCCAGATGATCATAGACAAGCCATATACCTGCCAAGCATTAAAGGCAGCAAAGATGAGAGAGAAATCAATCGTCATGGCCAAAGCCAAGGAGGCTGTGTATTATTCCTTTGACGCAAATCAAACAGAAGAAATTTTCGTTATGTTATTGGCCGCCAGACAGATTAGGCTGACAGAAGGTTGGAAAATACCGACTAAAGAGGAACTAGTCGGAAAGAAGTATTGTAAATGGTATCATTCATGGAGCCATAACACCTCGGACTGCGTGGTTCTCAAGGAAAACATCTAGGAAGTAATTCGATAGGGAAAGATCAAGTTTGCCGATGATAAGGGTAAATCTCCCATGGACATAGACGTTGATCCTTTCGTAGTGATGATCAGAATGGTATCCCTAGAGCGATCAGGTAAGGGATACAAGTTGTTGAATCTATTCACTCGCTGCAGATGAAGGCTGGAGAAAATGGATCGACACAAAGAATACTACTGGATGGATGATCGAGCGAACAGAAAGGGTAAAAAATAGCCCCAAGTTGGAAACACAGTATCCAGTAGACCTCCTATTCGATAGAAACCTCGTAAGTCATTTAAACAAAGGTATGAGGAATGTGATCCTATCATAGGCACATTATGAGAACCTAGTGGTAAATTTGATTATCATGTAAGTTACACTCCTCCGCCTACTTATCCTCGCATTAAAGCTCCTTTTGGATGGGGAGAGGAGTTCAGCGACTATACCAAACAAGATGACTGTGCTCTGGTAAGACCTCGTCGTCGACAGACTCTTAAGTTATCGAATGATTCTCCGGAAGGGTTATGGTATGAAGCACAGAAGTCTCGAGGAAAAGAGAATCTATGACTCGTACTAGAAAGAGGATAATACAAAGGAAAAGAGGAATCCGTCAATTGCTGCAACAAGTCAACCAGATCGATTTCTCTCAAGCTAAACCAGCGTTAACTGTAACGAGTCACTCCGGATTTCGGAGGGCTAAGAATTTGGTTTGGAGGCGTAAATCAAGTGATGGAAAAACTCAATTTGTTCAAGGAAAGGGTCCCACATAGTATCTTTCTCAAGAAGCTTTAAAGCCGAAATCGCGGTTTAGATCTCCCATAAGTAGGTCAGTATCTCCTTTATGCTATTGTATGGTCCAAGTTAAGCTGCCCAATGAGTTTCAACTAGAATCGCCCTTAACTAGTGATGATAATGAAGTCGCGATACAAGAAAAAGAGGGCTCAGTTTTGCTTTGATAGCAAAGAGACGATGGAATTCAAGAAGTCTCTAGAGAATATATCAAGTCATTTAAGGTCGCTCAATATCAGCTAAAATAAATAGACGACCGGTCATGAAGGTGTTAGTCGACGGTGGGTCAATGATAAATCTCACTCCTTACAGGTTCTTTAAGAAAATAGGAAGGACAGATGATGAGATCATCCCATCAAATATCCAATGTCAGATTTTACTAGCGAAATCACCGAGGTATAAGTTATATATGTTACAAATCTGACTGTAGAGTCAAAGACATCGAAAACATCTTTTTGTGTTGTGAATGATGATGGATCATATAATATGCTCTTGGGAAGGGATTGGATACATGAAAATCAATGTCTTCCAATGACGCTACATCAAATGTTGGCATTCTAGAATGGAGATGAGGCAGAGTATGTGAAAGCTAATCCTCAGTCTTGTGTTACCTGAACTCGAATATCAGGTCAACGAAAAGCTATCCCAAATGATTGCTTATGCGTCTCGAAACCCCCTGAGGTTGATCCAAGAGACATTGTGTTCTGTCGTTTCGATACGAAAAATACTGAATGGGTCCCTAGGAAGGAAACGACGAAGCATCTTGATGAGGTCTTTAATGGAAGACCATATATTGTCCCAAGACCTCATTAGGAGGTACTTGGCCTATAGGGAAGACAACAAAGTGGTTCAAGCCCAAGACCCACTGAAAGAGGTAAATCTTAGAAATAAGGCTTGCCCACAATCAACTTATGTGAGCAAGTTGTTTGATCAGCAGTGCAAAGCCCAATTGGTAAGCCTGTTGAAGAGATATAAGGATTGCTTCGCATGGAACTATCATGAAATGCTTGGTCTTACAAGGAACGTGATCGAGCATGAATTACCAATCAAAAAGAGTTTTCGACCGCACCAACAGGCCTCAAGAAGCTTCGTCCCAGAGGTAATCCTAAAGATCAAGGAGGAGATCGAGCGACTGTTCTCTGCTAGGTTTATAAGAACAACAAGATATGTTTAATGGCTATCGACTATTGTACCAGTCAAGAAGAAGAACGGTAAACTCAGAGTATGCATCGATTTCCGTGACCTTAATGTTGCTACTCCAAAGGATGAATATCAAATGCCTACGACTGATATGCTAATTGATTCGGCTTCTAACAACGAGATTATATCTCTTATGGATGAAAATTCAGGATAAAATCAGATGTTCATAGCCTCAGAAGATGTTCATAAAATAGCTTTTAGGTGCCCTGTGCCATTGGGATGTTTGAATGGGTTTTCATGCCCTTTGGATTAAAGAATGCTGGCGCCACCTATCAAAGGGCGATGAACTTTATTTTTCATGACATGATCGGAGATTCTATGGAGGTGTACATCGACGACGTCATAATCAAAGCCGACCAGGTAAGTCACCTGAATCACCTAGAGCAAACTTTAGTTAGAATGCGCAAATTTAAGTTGAAAATGAATTCATTGAAATGTGCTTTTGGAAACAAGGCTGGTAATTTCTTAGGCTTTCTGGTTCCTCGAAGGGGAATAGAAATAGATAAGAACAATGCCAAGATCATTCTAGAATTACCTCCTTCAGCTAAAGCAGCTTTAAATGGTGATTGAAAAGTTAAATTTCTTGCATCGATTTATAGCTAACCTGTCAGGAAAAATTGAAGTGTTCTCTTTCCTGCTTAAATTGAAGAATGAGCAAGAATTTGTATGGGAAGAAAAGCATCAGCTGGCTTTCGATCAATTAAAAGAATATTTGATCAATCCGCCCATTTTAATGCCACCGAAAGCAGGAAGGCCATTAAAGTATATTTGTCCCCGATTGATACCACGATTGAAAGTATGTTGGCACAAGAAAATGATGAAGGCAAAGAGCAGTCCGTAAACTACTTGAGCATGATGCTGAGTGATACCGAGACAAGATACACTCCTATCGAAAGTTATATCTTTCATTGTGCTATGCCAGTATGAAATTACGATTTTATATGTTGCCGACTACGGTATACGTAATTTTCAAGACAAATGTAATCAAGTACATGTTGTCCAGGCCAATAATAAGAGGCCAGATTGCGAAATGAACATTTACTTTGTTAGAAATCAATATGATCTACATGCCGCTCAAAGCCATGAAAGGGCAGGCAGTATTTGATTTCATCACTGAAGATTATCTTTGTGTCACACCATGGGTAATATATTTTCATGGATCAGTAGTGTTTGGATCATTAGGTGCTGGAATCATCATTATTTCACCCTACAAACAAAAAACTAAGCTAATGTTTAAGCTTGGTTTTGAATGTTCAAATAATCAGGCTGAATATGAAGCTTTGATTTTAGAGTTGAATGTTTTGATTGGCATGAAAGCCAAATTAGTCACGATTAAGGGCGCTTTCCAATTGGTGATAAGACAACTCAATGAAAAGTACCAATGTCTTAATGAAAACATCATATTACACCATAATTTGGCGAAAGAGTTGCTGTTGAATTTCGTAGAATATGAGTTGATCTATGTCAAAAGAAATGAGAATTCAAAAACCAATGAATTAGTTCAAATGGCATCCGAATATAAGTTATCAAAAGAATTGGCGGACCATATTATTATCCAAACGAGAATCTTGCCTTCAATAGACGCTCGGGTAATGATGGTTCAGAATGAGACAGTTGAAAGCTCAGGACACCCGCTAATCGAACATATTAGAGAACCTCTTTGGTAAGTTATTTGAGGAACCCAAGCCCTTGCAATAAGGATTTTAAGAAACAAGCCATGAAGTATCTCCTAATTGATGATGATCTATATCGCAAGACAATGGACGGGCTACTTTGAAAATGTTTGGGGCAAGAATAGGCCATGCTCGTAATGACAGAGGTCCACAAAGGAATTTGCAGGGCACATCAAGCTGGTTTGAAGATAAATGGTTATTGAGGCGACATGGATATTTTTGCCAATAATCATGAAGGATTGCATTGATTATGCTAAAGGGTGCCAGTTTTGAAAAAAACATGGGCCAATCCAGCATGTTGCTGCTGTGTTAATAAACCCAATTGTCAAACCATGGCTTTTTCGAGGATGGACAATGGATATAATAGGGAAGATATATCTACCCTCATAAAAAAGCGTAGTTTTATCTTGGTAGCCACGGATTACTTCACTAAATGGGTAGAAACAACTTCATATAAGAATGTGACGCAGAAAACTGTAAAGGAGTTAATTGAAAAGCGAATCATTAATCGATTTGGAATGCCAGAGACCATAACTGCTGACCAAGAGATAGTCTTCACGGGGCGAGAAATACTGAATTTCACAAAGTCAAGAGGAATCAAAATGATGCATTCAACACTCTATTATGCCTAAGCTAATGGTCAGGCCGAAGTTTCTAATAAGGTAATCATCGACTTGATAAAAAAGAATCTAGAAGATAACCCAAGAGAATGAGATTCATTGCTCTCAACAGTGTTATGGGCTTATCGAACATCCAAAAGATCGAGCATTGGAGTTAGCCCTTACATGTTGACATACTGACAAGAAGTTGTACTCCCACTCGAGATCACAGTGCAATCGTTAAAGGTAAAATTATAAGATAGCCGGATGAAAGAGCAGTATGATGAAATGATGTACGCAAACATCGATGAATTGGGAGAAAGCCGAGCTGCAGGATTGGAAAAGTTAATAGCCTAGAAACGAAGAGTTGCTAAGGCATATAATAAGCACGTGAAGATCAAACATTTCAGCATTGGTGACTTGGTTTGGAATACCATTCTATCCACAAGTCTTGACAATGAAAAGTTTGGGAAATGGTCGTCAAAGTGGGAAGGACCATATCAGATCATCGATGTTCTTCTGAAAACACGTATCGAATGAGAGATATCGATGGAAAAGAGCTATAACGATTAATTAATGGAAATTATTTGAAGAGATTCTATCCATCTATGTGGGAAAGAAGAATCAGAGGGCATGGAGTGAGGAAAAGTGTGACGCCCTGGAAATTCGACTCTTGTGTAGTACCTGAATTCAATAAAAGGGAATTAAATTGAAATTCAGTCGATAAAATATATTGGATCGTAAGGACTGAAGAGACGATAATTGGACGAGTTCTGAAGTTTCAATCGGTTTAGATTAGGTTTTGAATTCTTAATCGCTGTGAATTAGGATTTCAATCCTCGCGACCCGAGCATAATCTTAACTGAGCCTAGCCTGTGAAAATACCCTCCGTCAGTATGCCAAAATTTTATTCAGTCCTCAATTATCAATTTACCAAAATGCCCTCAATTATTCACTACAGGACGAAATATTCAAATTTGATTTGACCCCTAGCACTATTTACCTATCAAATCTCACCCACTCACCTCTCATTAACCACTATTCTCTCTCCTACTTTTCTCTCTCCCTTCTCATCCTCACGTCTACTACTGCTTCTTCTTCCTATTCTTCCGTGGAAGACAACTCCTTCAGCCGAACCATTTCTCCTCCTCCATGTGCCGTTGTTTTGCGCCACCACTACGCCACCGCCTACAAACACCTTCAACCATACCTCGACCCCACTACTGACTCCTTCAGCGCAGCCGTTGGCCGGCGGACGGCCACGAAACAACCCCCGAAGCTCCTGCCCTATTTTGGCCCCTGACCCGAGAGCACTCTAGCTCTTCCTCCGGTCATCTTGCGTGACGCCAGCCCCCGAGAGTCACCACCACCACCTCGCCGACCTTCTACAGCCACCCCAACCCCCACTCCGACCATTGTTCGCCGTCCGGAAGCCCAGAATAACACTGACGCTGGTCTGCCGTGTTTCTGCGTCTGGGTCTGCTCGGGCCCCAACCACCGTCCCGCGCCACTTTCGACCGCCACCCACCACCTTGCCGTCCTCTTGTTGACCCTCCAAGCCGCCGTTAGCCACTGTTGAGCCCCTGAGCCATCGCAAGCAGCCCGAGAGCTTTAGTCCCCTGTTTTGGTGGTTAGCTTGGGTTTGCATGGCCCCAGTGTGAACCGCCGGCTCCGCCGCTCATCGCCACCTCCGACGACCTCCCTCAACTCCCATCTCGACCTTCTGAGCTTGTGGAAGCCGACCACCGCCGGTAGGTGTCGCGAAGACTCCTGACCAGCTTGCCTTGTTTCTCGGCGCCGTGTCTCCTGTTTTGGACCGATTCTGTGTAGTCGCTGCTCCAACGTCTCCGGCCGCCCTCCGCCGCCCGTCACTGGTCCCGACAGACTCCTCTCGACCCCTAGGTGAGTCCCCGAGCCTTGGCCGATCTTGTCATGGCCCTTGTGACCGAGAACCGCCCTAACTCAGCCCCGGTTTCCCTATTCTGTTCGTTGTCCAGCCACTGTTCCGGCGTTGTCACCGCTGCTCCGGCCACCGTGAGCTTCTATCGTCGTCGTCGTGAAGTCCCCTGATTGTGGGCTGTCGACATTAGGCCCGAGAAGCATTATGAGTCCGAGAACCCGTGAGAACCGAGAGTGCCGCGAGTCATCGAAAGCCGTTGATCCGAGCCGAGGATCGTTGTCGCCGTGTCGTCGCCGTTGAGACCGCCCGAGCTTGTTTAGTGGTGAGTTGACCCTAATCCTTGGTTAGGGTGCTAATTGCGCCTAGGATTAGTCGTTTAGTCAATTCTGGAATTTAGGTACACGATCGGGGCCGATTTAGATAGAAATTGAGATTAGGTTAAATGGCCGATCGATTATGTTAGTCGGATTAGTTTAGGTCGTTTGTGGTTAGTTGGCTACTAGATTGAATTGGTTGATTGATTGGGCAATGAATTGTTGTTGTTTGATCGCGAGCGAGCGACATGTTAGAGGCGAGTGAGCGATTGACTTTTTAAATTAAATCGATTAATAACGGACATTGCACGAGTTGAACCTGATGTTACTTAATCGGATTTGATTGCTTGTGACTGAGTGAGGACCTTATTGATTTGACTATCTCTAATGTCCACTGATGGATTGGTTGTCTGTTTGGAGGTTAATTACCTCGTCTATGATTGTGGTGACTAGTGATAGTCTGCATATGCATATGACTGAGTGCGAAATCAAAAGACATATTTTAGCATGAAAATGGCCTTCGGTCGAGTCTTTTAATATGCCTATGTGAGCATCCGGCTTTAACCAAGATAATGAAATGGATTGATTGCCGGATGTGTTCTGTATGGTCATATGAGGGAACAATGATGCTTTTCATGGCAAGATCGTACTGTATCAATTGTACGGAACTACACGACTTGCCAGAAACACGACAATTCCTTTCCCGGTGCTAACTAGCACGAATTCAGGGTTGGTCGGATGCCGGTCGCAACTAGTGTTGGACCAACGCCCCGTTTAGGGATGCCTACTTGCTGGTGCCGTGCTGGGTGACTGGAGATACCTCTCGTAGTAGCCGTTGCCGAGAGTAAAGGAATGTAGCCCGGTCCTGCCGGTAGAACGCTGGATCGTACTGATGTGCTAGATTGCGTTATTTGTGAGAGTCGAATCACGCCCTCTTTCACGTAGATCCTATCATGTGCCGTGGGCACGATTATCGTTAATAAATGAACTTGTGTGGTGTCCTGTGCATACTTGTGGATGTGATGCTGAGATTGACTGATTAGATTGTTGAGTCGAGTCAAGCATTGCATTATGTGTGGCTGAAGCTGGTAAGTGTGCATGTGGATGTTTATCCTTCTGTAATTGTGATTGACCGTGGTAAGTGTCTATGGGAGCCGTCTGTTAGGATGCCCTAGACGAATCAGTTTGCTAACCGAGCTTAGGCTTAATTCACTGAGATTTATTCTCACTCCGTCGTGGGATAACAATTTCAGGTCCCTTCGTATGGAGCTTCGTGGATATCAAGAAATTAGATGTGGGAGTAAACATGTTGAAGTAGATGAGAAGTTATCCTTACTCGACCGAGGAACTATTTAAGGTCTAGTGAGCCACCCCGAAGTGTGGGGTTGTATTTGATAGTTGCAGCTAAGTAGGATTAAGACTAACCTGCTTATGACTAATGTTTTGTAATTATCTTTTGTGAATGACTGTTGTGGCTTCCTACTTCTCTATCCCATGTTTAATCGATGTTTAGGGAGTTAACACGTTTTCCGCATGCATAAGTAAGTAATATGTCGATAGTGTGCCTGTGACGCTATCCTTCGTGACCTCGTGGCGATTTGGCAAGGGATGTCGCGGGCTCGAGAGTCGGGGCGTGATAAAAAGTCATTTCATTAATAAAAAAAATATAAACAGTGCATTTCCTCATTCTCTCTCTCTCTCTCTCTCTCTCTCTCTCTCTTCCTTCTTGATTCTCTGGGCCCTCTTGAGGTCTCCTACCACCCTCACTTTGATTTAAGATGCTCTTGGAACATCACAGTAAAGTGGCACAGCCGATCATCCAACTTGGCGTTCTCACTCTCGGCGCAATGCTTAGCTTGGTCCAGGTCGTCCATGGAAGCCTCTAAGTCATCCCGCTCATGCTCCAATTACTGGAGGAGTGTCAATTGGGCTTATACGTGGCCGATGATGCTATCCAACATGGTCTTTAGAGCATCGGCCTTGGCCTCGATGAAAACCAAAGATCGGACCTCACAACCCTCACATAGTTCGTTCTTGCGTCTCTCAGTGTCCTTAAATGTTCGTTCGAGATGTCATCGGCTAGCGTCTAATTGGTTGAAAACGATTTCTTAGAGTTTGAAGATGGTGGAGTATGAGGCATGGAGAACCTCTTGAGTGTTGCAAAGCTCCTTATATACCCTTTCTGTGTTCTCAAGTTCCTCAATCTTGCACCACATCTCATGATTAGTGAGAGCGTGTCTAGAGATTACAACCTGGTTCTGTTGGAATCTGGCAAGCCCGTAATCGAAAGTGGTTATGAACTCATTATAGTCTGTCTAAAAGGGGTGATTAGTAAGAAGGTTTTGTGGTGCAGCGCGCTTAAGCAAGCCATTCAATTTCTCGAGGGCTTTGGACCTCCCCGTCAATATGGCATAGTTATAGCCCAAGTAGGAGATGATCTCCTTCTATAAGGTCATGAAATCGCGACTGAAGGAAGATGATGATGAAGTAGACCTCATGGTGGCTTTGAGAAGGGTTGCTTGGAAGTTTGAGGCTAAGGATTTGGGTGAGGATCTACTGTTGACACCTAATTTCGGATAAGTTTTTTTTAGCTTATTTTTAAAAAATTCATAAAAAATTCACAAAAAGTCAAAAAACTACAAAATCAACTTTGGTGGCCTTGGCTAAGCCCAAGGAACCATTTTTGATCAAAAAATATTTTTTCATATTTTTTTGCATTTTTTAGTATTTTTAGAAAATAGGAAAATACTCGAAAATTCAAGAAAAATAGCATTCGAGGTCTTAAAAATATGGAAAAATAATCAATATTTTTATTTTAAATCCTTTATCTTTTTGACCACATAAAAAGTCCAAATTCAAATTCAATTTTATGTGTTCCTTTGTTACCCATATGATTGAATTTGGTAAAAAAAATGTCAATTGAGTCTTTTAAATTGTAATTTTGGCATTTTTAGGATCTTGACATTCAATCTGATTGTCCCTCATTGTAATTTAGCCCAATCATTTGCACAAATTGCTCAATTGCATAAATTGGGCAAAATTACATACTTAATTGCATTTTAGTCCTTGAATTTGGGCATATTTGAAATTACTTTCAATTCGGGGACTACCATTACAAATTTAAGTCATTGCCCAATGATTTTCATCATTTTAATCGATTGGCATATGTGATTTTGTCCAATTTGATCATTTGAGCCTTCAATTTCATAATTTTTCGAATTGCAATTAAGGATAAATTTGGGGTTTTTTTAGAAATTGACATGAACTATTGGGTAAAATCACATTTTTAGATAAAATTGATGTCCTAAGTTCGATTCTGAGGTTTAATTACAAAAATTTCCAATCAAATTGTGATTAATTTTCAAAATGGGATCAAAGCTGGTTCTGACCGGTCAAACCGCCCAGTTAGACCGGTCAAACCGGTCTGGAACAGTGTCATCTTCTTCCCCAAAGCTCATGCGTGGATGAATAGTCCTCATGCCGATTTTGATCATCAAATTGAAGGGGAATTCGCGAATAATTAGAAGGGGAATGGTGGGCGTTTTGTCCCTCTCATTGTCCCCCGTCGATCGACACCAGCGACATCACCTGACGTCACCGTGATGAGGAGTAATTGACTGGTCAAGGTGGCGGTACTTGCAAAAGTAAAAAAAAGTAAAACTCAGATCAAATCTGTCCAAATTCACACCAAGTGAAGAATGCCGGAGGTCCTGACGGACACGGACGGAAACCCAACGGATTCCGTCACCGTTCAACGACCAAATGGCATGCAGGAGGCACGTGACGGGGGGGAAATGGGAGTTCCCCGTTCGGCGTCCAAAATTTCAAACAAGTATTAAAGCTAATTGTGCCTTTTAGAAGAGGAGGTTGATTGATTTTGCTGCGAGGGGATTAACAGAATCGAGAGAGAGAGAGAGAGAGAGAGAGAGAGAGAGAGAGAGAGAGAGAGAGAGAGAGAGAGAGAGAGAGAGAGAGAGAGAGAGAGAGAGCTCGTTCTCCGACCCCCGTCGTTGAGAACTTGAGCCGACTCCAAGGCGCTGGTTAGGCCGTATCCGGACAAACCGAAGCCAAGGAGGACTGTTGGAAGTTCGGCTGAAGCTCTAGAAAACGATCGCCGTCGGTCGCGCCGCTTGAAATCGCGAGAACAGGTGAGATGCAGCTTCGAACTCCTCATTGTACATCAATAGTGATCCACGTATCTTACGTTTATTCTTGCATTTAGTGTGTGCATTTTGTTCCCTAGACATCACTGACCATAACCGCATCTTCATTTTGCATCGGTTTCGTTCTAACACTTCGAATCGAGTCTCCAAACCTTCCGCCATAAGCCGAGTACTGTTCAATCTCGCCTGGCCAATTCTAGGCAGTACGAGCTCAATCGGAGCTCGAGGTAAGTGTTCTGAACCTCTATTGATGCTATCCTATGACTGAATTGCTATGGTTTGGTGTAAATTGTGCGACTGAACTTCCATGGCCGTACTCGGCATTTTGCCTGATGCTCGTGATTTCGTGGATGAAATGCTTCGATTCTTAGATATGTTAAACTAGAAAGTAAGGCGAGTCGAATGGAACTGGTTTCGTGTCAATCAGTCTAGGTTTAGCCGTTCATCGGCACCGGAGAAGTCTCGACCGTCCGTTTAGGTGCAGTCGGGAGGTTGAAGACGAAGCTGACGTGGCAGGTCAACGAGTTAGCGTCTTAGGTGGCAACGCTTGATTGGTCCACGTGGATGTTGAGTCAGCTAGATCATTAGTCTGTTAGGCTGAATCAGATTTAATCCAACGGATGAGATTAATCGAGTTCAATTTTTAGTGGCCGTCCGATCAATAATTAGGATATTAGAAATGTGAGAGTCTGATTTTCCTATCATTCCGAGACCTTTGACAGTAAGATGTCTTTCGAAGTATTTCAGTTATATCTCGCTCTGACCTAATCAGTTACGAGTTAACTAACCGAAGGGGAAAGGCTAACGTGCGATGAGGTACGTGGACCTAGGAAATTCGATACGAAAACGGCATTTTGACCATAAGGGTCGTCGAGGGATATTTAGAACCGAGGCCGATCAGAGAACGATTAAGGAATCTGTTGCTTGTGTTATACGATTGGGACGCGAGTGATGCCGCTTAACCAACGTATGATTTGCGAATTTTTCCTAAATCAATTTATGACGATCGCGGCCGTCGGGGCTAGTAACAGACCCTTGCGATTACATGACAACCAAGCTAGCTGTGGTTTGAATTTTCCTAAGTAGGATGAGAATCACAGAGTCGATACGCGTAGCGTCCGCAAAAGCCGCCCGTTAGTTCGAGATAAATTGAAATTACGACGACGAGAAATCGATCACGAAAGGGGATCTTGGGAGTGCAAAATGGAAATGAAGAATTGTAACAACAAGTTTGGAATGGACGACGCTTAGTTGAGAGTGAAAATTGGCAAAAAAATGAATTTTCGGACGAAGGGCGTGAAAGGACGATTTTGCCCTTGGAGTGTCGACTTTGTTCTATTAATGCGGACAAGGGCGTTTTGGTCATTTGACCTTCTTCTTGTGGGAGCTGAATCCCTAAGGGCAGAATAGGAAGAAAAGATGGGATATTATGTATAAAATGCCAAGTGTCAAAATTTGGGTGAATAGTATTAATTTTCCACTAACAACTCTTGAAGATTTTTGGGGATGAGATCAAGCTCTTGTCACTCTTCTTCTTCAGCCATCTACACGACACCATCACCCCCATCTTCATCTTTTTCTTCTTCGTTCCTTCTTCCTCGCACAGAACCGGTCTTCGCCCGACCAAAAAATACCGTTGACTTCACCGCCGTTCAGTGCTCCGACCAACGACAACCAACCTCCGTGCCAACCACCACCGTGAAGCTTGACCTCTTGCCGAACTATTCCAAGTGGAAGCGCGTCGATTGGCCATCTGTGGAGTTCCGGCCATCGTTTTTCCCGCGAGTCGACGGAAACCGTCGCAACAGGAGGTAGGTGGCTGTTTGTACTTCGTTGGACCTCGAACCATTCGAGTTTTTTGCTCAAATTTTGTGGAGACCTAAGGCACTTATGTTATGAGCTAGGGTAAAAATTTGGGCCTTTTTCGATGAAGTTTTGATGTAGAATTGCTGCTGTGATTGAAAGACAAATTCTGATCGGTTGAGGAGTCGGGGGAAATGTCGTCGTTCGTTGACTTTTTGGTGTCGCCTTGAGCTCAAATTTTCGATGAGGCTCTTTAACACATAGGACTTGATATTAGCAAGAGAATTGAGCGAAGATTTTAGATTAATCGTAGGATTTTGGGCTGTTTGGACTGGTTTGAAACAGAACATAGGGGTACCCTATTTGGTTTATATTTTTGCTGAGTTCTTGAGGGCTGTTTATGGTGGATTTGGGCTTCAATTTCATTGTTGGGACGTAATAGGATGTAGATTGGTATGTTAGTGAGGTTTATATTCGACGGTTCTATGACATGGCGAAGAAACATTGACGAATTGAGTGAAATTCCTTGAGGTGTAGTGCTGCCCTGTTCTGGAACTCCTGGAGTCGAAATATTGAAGTGCTGGGAAGAGGATTTTTGTTGATTCTAGCTTATGGTAAGAAGTTCCTAAACCTTGGCTAGGAAAATTGGACTCGATTGGGTGAATTTATTGAGGTTTATGCTAATTTTGGGTGAGCTATCGTGAAATTATCCTACGTGCGTTCATGTGTGGTATCGGTTGCCGGAACGCTTGTTGAATACTTGCGCCAGGAATTGATTGCTATTCTTGATGATTGAAATTGACTGTTTCGTATGCTTTAAATTGTTAGCTCAATGCATGAGCTTATATTTGGTCATGAAGTCTTGAATGGAAATGAGTTTTGGGCATGTTGGGAAGCTTGTGGTACCTTGAGGTGATCTAATCGCGGGGTGAAAATGGCCAATGTCCTCATGCGTCGAGACTCGGGACGAGAATTGAGATGTGACGACACATGCATAAGATGACATTGAAAACCTGAGGTGTTTAGGCGGGTTTGTCAATGAGTTGGTCTGAAGCGTAATTACGCGGACCTAGCCTGAGGCGTTCTAAACGCGGGCTTGCCACAAATGGAGGTTGGGAAGAAAGGATGGTGTGTTTTGGCTTTGTAATGTGCACTTGTCTTGAATGATGAGGTTAGATGTCATGATTGCATAAAAGAAGCTTATTGATGCTCATGCATCATCCTTGGTTGTTGAATGCATCATGTGATTGCTTATACATTGTGTTCATAATTGTATTCACCTGAGTGTACTGTCAGCCTGCCCTAGGGTTAGGACTTTTCTTACTGAGATGTCGATCTCACCTCATCGCGGGACCATATTTCAGACGACAGGACCTGAAGATGCTCCCTATACGCTTAGGCGATCCCCAGGAAATGACGTCGTATTTTGAGGAGTTCTCGAATGGACGAGGTACTGTATATGTTAGGAAGACCACTGTTGTTTGGGTTGAAGAACCAAGTGAGCCTAGTAAGCCACATCGATTCGAAGCATGGTTTCGAAGGGTCCGTGACGTTTTGTCTGAGCAGCTGAAGCCCACAAATGTTCCAAGAGGCGTGGTACCTTCTTGGTGTCATCCCTCACCAGAGTCCATAGAGGTTGAGACTTCAGTGGAAGCTTTAAGGAATATACCAGAAGGAGAACCTGCAGCCGAAGCAAGCATGGAAGTGATAGATATATCCGACTCGGAGGATGAGACAGAGGAGGATACCATCGAGGTCCGTTCCGAGACCTTCTCGGATTACGACCCTGAGGAAGACATGGACGTTGTGGGAGACAGTAGTACCTCTTAGTAGACCTCGATGTAATAGGGCCTTAAGTGTGACTTTTTGAGAGTTGGTTTCTTTTGGATGAGTTTAGTGGCTTTCTTTTGGTGCCCTTACCCTGATCCGACCTAGGTGGTGTTGTTAGTTACCTTCCTAGCTCTTACTTTTGTATAGACCGGTGTTTCTGATATGTTATGTATATGCTTTTTCATCTCGCGCATCTCATTCTTACTTTTGTATAGGTTGTCTTGTCTGGAGGTGGGTTTTTATTTTTCTTTTACCCTTCTGCCTGCAAGTCTTTTTTTTTTCTTGGCCGTTTTGGAGTAGTATCCTGGGACAGGTCTTACGGCTCCAGTGGTTGTGCGCTCTCGTAAGGGAAGTGGGGTGTGACATTCCAGTTTAGTGGTATTAGAGCGAGGTTTAGCTCAATCCAAGTCGATTGAGGGGTGGAGTAATAAGGAGGAATGAGATCTGGGGTGATTGAATAGCGAGACCGTAGAGAGGGTTCGCTAGAGTAGGTTAAGACATGCATGGCATATGAGTGGCGCATGTGATTGGTATCTTGAAAGTAGCATTGTTATGATGATTGGATACGACTAAGCTTCGTACTGAATGTGTGCATTGAATGTGAATGCTTGCTTTGAGAAACATTGGGTACTTGTTTGAGCTGGTAGTATAATTCGGTATTCTAAATTGTTGTGCTCTTGAGATTGTCTAGAGAATGGCTGCCTTGATGTGGATGCTACTCGTTGTGTTGCATAGAAACGCTAGACTGGAATGGTAGAGTTAAGTTTTGATTCTGTGGTGGAATTATAGTGGTGCAGGGAGTTTAAAGATGAATGATTGACCTGTTAGACGTAAAAGACCCAGTGGTAGGGCTACTAGTTCGAGGCCACCTATGGTAGAGAATCCGGGAATGGGCGATGTGTTGAGAGCCTTGGATCGAATAGGGATAGACAGGCTCAGGATAGAGATGCTGCTATCACCCAGGCTGTGGGAGCCGCTTTGACTGCTGTTAATGTGACGACTGGAAATAATGCAGAATGCAGAGGTACCGGTAGCAGTGACCATGGCGCATGAGCTAGTAATGCGCAGGCTAATGTGAACACTGGCCAAAGTATGGGAGCGGGCAATATACCGGGTAATGTTATTGCACCTCGAGATATGAGTCAATTAGTGGAACAATTTGTAAAGTTGAGACCACCTCAGTTTAATGGAACGGGAGACCCGGAGTTAGCACCAAGGTGGATAGAAAAGCTCGAAAAGACCTTTGGGGTTCTAAAATGTAATGACGAAGAAAAAGTGCTTTTGGCGGTTTACCAACTGGAGGGTACCGCAAATGACTGGTGGAATACCACGAAAGATGGAATATTTCCTGAGGGAACGGTTCTGAATTGGACTGCGTTTGCTACTGCTTTTAATGACAAGTACTTATCAGAGACTGCACGAGAAAGTAAGCTGGTGGAATTTTAGAACTTGCGCCAGGGTCATTTGACAGTGGATCAATATGAGGCCGAATTTGCTAGATTGTCAAGGTATGCGCCCCGATATATTGAGGATCCGCTGGAAAAGGCGCGGAGGTTTCGTGATGGATTAAGACCTGAGCTTTGCAGCTAGCTGGTGACTGTGAACTTACGAACTTACAAGGAAATTTATGAGCGAAGCCAGATGATAGAACGAGATATGAGGAAAAGAGCAACCGCGTCTGGATCGCGATTTACTCCTTTTCGAGACAATCGCCAGTTAGGTAAGAGACCAATGACTAATCCTAGGCGATTTGTTCCTCCTGTGAGGAGGAATATTGGGAAACCGCCGCTTCAGTCCAGGTCGAACTGTCGTCTCTGTGGAAGGAGACATGGAAACGGACGTTGCCCGGTTAGGACGGGCGCATGCTTTAAGTGTGGGCAGGTAGGCCATCAGATGAGAATTTGCCCCAACCAAGCTCAAATGGCTAGACCTCAAGGACAACAACCTCAGGCAGGAGCCCCGGCTGTTGCCCCACAGAATAATCTGAACCGACCGCCAGCCCAAGGGTGAGTGTATGCTGTAGCACAAGGCGAAGCAGAAAATGCGCCTGGTGTGGTCACAAGTATGATTTTTTTGTGTAACCAAGTTGCTTATGCATTATTTGATCCTGGTGCTTCACATTCCTTTGTGTCTGCTCGATTTGCTGATATGATTGATATGGACTTGAAGCCTTTGAATGTGATTTTGCATGTTGTTACTCCGCTAAAGGATAAAGTGATAGTTTTCACTAGGTTGCGCGGATTGTAAGATAGTTATTGATGGTAGAGAGGAAATGATAGACTTGGCGGTATTACCTATGTATGGCTTTGATGTGATCATTGGGATGGATTGGTTGCATAGACAAAAAGCTGTATTCGACTGTGGTGAAAGAGTAATTCGTTTTTATCCGGATGGCCATCCCAGCTATGAGTTTAAGGGAAGTCGTGGGGGAACTTCCATCCCTTTGGTTTCGTCGCTTGAAGCGACCAAGATGCTAGATGAGGGATGCCGACCTTACTTGGCTGCGGTAGTTGATACGACGGTCGAAGAGCCAAAATTGGAAAATATAGCTGTAGTATGTGAATTTCCTGATGTTTTTCTCAAGAACTGTTGGGATTACCACCCGAGCGTGAGATCGAGTTTGTGATTGAGTTAGTCCCTAGGACGGAGCCAATTTCGAAGGCACCTTACTGAATGGCGTTATCGCAGTTGAAAGAGTTGAAGGTACAGTTACAGGAGTTGCTTGACAAAGGATTTATTAGGCCTAGTGCTTCGCCATGGGGAGCACCAGTGTTATTTGTGAGGAAAAAGGATGGATCCTTGCGTCTGTGTATAGATTACATGCAGTTAAACCAGGTGACTGTTAAGAATAAGTATCCGTTGCCGAGGATTGATGATTTGTTCGATCAGTTGCAGGGAGCTTCGGTGTTCTCTAAAATAGACTTGAGGACATGATACCATCAGTTGAAGATTAAGCATGAGGATATTCCGAAAACGGCTTTCAGGACGAGATATGGACATTACGAATTTACAGTGATGCCTTTTGGTTTGACGAATGGCCCAGCTGCATTCATGGATATGATGCATCGAGTGTTTAAGGAATGCCTCGATCGTTTCGTTATAGTGTTTATTGATGACATTTTAATTTATTCAAGGAATATCGGAGAACATGAGAAGCACTTAAGAATTGTTTTGCAAACTTTGAGGGAACACTCGCTTTATGCCAAGTATAGTAAATGCGAGTTTTGATTGAACAAAGTGGCATTTCTTGGACATATAATATTTGGAGAAAGAATTTCAGTAGACCCTACAAAGATAGAAGCAGTGATAAATTGGCCTAGACTAATGACAGTTACTGAAGTTCGAAGTTTTCTGGGATTGGCTGGTTATTATAGGCGTTTAGTGGAAAAGTTTTCGTCTGTAGCCATGCCATTGACACAGTTTACTAAGAAGTCTACGAAGTTTGAATGGACGGACAAGTGTGAAAGGAGTTTTCGTGAGCTTAGGCATCGTTTGACAACCGCACCAGTTCTCACAATACCTTCTGGACCTGGAGGCTTTGAAATTTATAGCGATGTGTCGTTGAAAGGTTTGGGGTGCGTACTTATGCAACATGGAAGGGTAGTAGAGTATGCTTCGAGACAACTGAGTCCTCACGAGTTAAATTATCCGACGCATGACTTAGAACTCGCTACGATTATTTTTGCTCTGAAAATCTAGAGGCACTACTTATGTGGCGAAAGGTTTCAAATTTATACGGACCACTAAAGTTTAAAATATTTATTTTCTCAGAAGGAATTAAATATGAGGCAACGTCGGTGGATGGAGTTGCTTAAGGATCACGATTGCGACATTTTGTACCATCCTGGGAAGGCAAATAGAGTTGCCGATGCACTCAGCCGGAAGTCTAGTATCGCGTACTTAATGGTTAAATGATGGTCTGTGCTTGAAGGGTAGGGACTCTGAGTTCAAATTAGAAGTGGACCGATTGATGAGTTTAATAGCGACATTAAGAATCGAACCAGAAATTCGGGAAAGGATAAAAGTTTTGCAGGCTACGGACCTTGAAATCCAAAAAATTCTTAGTATAGATGTGACAAAAAGGAAAGACGATTTCCAGGTAATTGAGGAAGGAATTTTAAAATTTCGCGGACATCTTTGTGTGCCTAATGATGAAGAGCTGAAGGAAAGAATATTGTCTGAGGCTTACCGAGTAATTATAGTATTCACCCAGGTAGCACGAAGATGTACCAGAACTTGCGTCAGCATTATTGGTGGAACGGTATGAAAGCTGGCGTAGCTAAACATGTGGCGAAGTGCCTAACTTGCCAACAGGTAAAAGCACAGCATTGTAAACTTGGCGGATTGCTACAACCTTTAGAAATTTCGGAATAGAAATGGGAGCACGTGACCATGGATTTTGTTATGGGACTACCGCGGAGTCAGAGAGGACATGACTCGATTTGGGTAGTTGTAGACAGATTGACTAAGTCTGCACACTTCATTCCTATGAAGAAGGATTTTGCGATGGATAAATATGCTTAATTGTATATGCGTTACATTGTGCGATTGCACGGAGTACCTATAACGAGACCCTAAGTTTACGGCTAATTTTTGGAAGAGTCTTCAGGACGCCTTGGGAACCAGATTACAGTTTAGCGCAGCGTATCATCCGCAGACGGACGGACAATCGGAAAGGACGATTCAAACGCTCGAAGACATGTTGCGAGCGTGCGTTTTAGATTTTAAAGGTGGATGGGAAAATCATTTGCACTTAGTGGAGTTCACGTATAATAATAGTTACCAGCAAAGTATTGGAATGGCACCATTTGAAGCACTATTTGGCAGAGCGTGCAGAACTCCTCTGTGCTGGGACGAAGTAGGAGAAAGAAGCATAACAGGACCAGAATTGGTAGAGCAGTCCGTTGAGGCAGTGAAGGTAATCAGAGACAGATTAAAAACCGCGCAAAGTCGCCAGAAGTGCAATGCTGACAAGCGACGTAAACCCTTAGAATTTCAAGTTGGTGATCATGTTTTCCTTAAGATATCGCCTATGCGAGGTATATCTCGATTTGGAAAGAAAGGGAAATTGAGTCCGAGATATATAGGGCCATTCGAAATTTTGGAAAGGATCGGGACCTTGGCCTACAGACTTGCATTACCGCTTAATTTGTCTCAAGTACACAATGTGTTTCATGTGTCGATGCTACGGAAGTACGAACCAGACCCGACGCATGTTTTGGATTACGAGACTATAAAATTGGACGACAAAGTTTCGTATGTAGAAAGGCCTATCAAGATTGAAGAGCGAAAAGAACACGTTTTAAGGACCAAGAAGATTCCGTTGGTCAAAGTAGTTTGGGAGCACCATGGGACTGAAGGCGCTACGTGGGAAAATGAGGAAGCAATGAGGCGTCAATACCCCCATTTGTTTCAGTAATTGAGTTGTAACAAATTTTGAGGACGAAATTTTTGTAAGGGGGAAAAGTTGTGACAGTCTGATTTTCCTGTCATTCCGAGACCTTTGACTGTAAGATGCCTATCGAAGTATTTCAGTTATATCTCGCTCTGACCTAATCAGTCACGAGTTAACTAACCGAAGGGGAACGGCTAACGCGCGACGAGGTACGTGTAGGCGTGGCCGGTTCGGCGGAACCGCCGGTTTCGGTTCAGGAACCGGCGGTTCCTGTTCCTAAAAAAGCAGGAACCGGAATCGGCCCTTAAAGAGGCGGTTCTGGTTCCGGGTCCGGTTCAAGGAACCGCCGGTTCTGTCACGCCCCGAACCCCGCGAGCACGCGAACATCCCAACTGGCCGCTGATCTTCAATAATCTCCCAAGATCCCTTGGCCAATTCATCACAACTCCATAATAATACAAGGTCACGGAAGCAATTAAACTGCTCCATACAAATCCACAATAAAATGACTCAGGACAATAGAGTGTACACATCTCAAAAATAATAAGGTCAATTACAAATCTAACTCCAACGACTTCTTCAAATGCCATCCCATGGTAAAATCGGGTTTCCTTCGCTTGAGACCTGAAAAAGATAAGCCCCCACTGGGGTGAGATATAAATCTCAATAAGTGAAACCTAATCCTAGACCTGAGCACCAGTCCCCCCGGACCACACACCAATGCTATCAGACGCAAGCACTCTGTAACTCAATATCACAAGGTATCAAACCGTCTAACATATCAACAAACCAAGCATGCATAACAAATCACAGCCACCAATTGTTGACACCTGATTTTTGATCAGTCTTTCATAGTTTATTTTTAAAAAATTCATAAAAAATCTATAAAAAGTTAAAAAAAATTAAAAAATCATCTTTGGTAGCCTTGACCAAGCTAAAGGAACCATTTTTGATAAAAAAAAATAATTTGTCATATTTTTTAATATTTTTTAATATTTTCCAAAAATAGAAAAATACATGAAAAATGAAGAAAAATAGCGTTCGATGTCGTAAAAATATAGAAAAATAGTCAATATTTTTATTTTAATTTCCTTTTCATTTTGAACTCATAAATAGTCAAAATTCAAGTTCAATTGCATGTGTTTCTTCACGACGCATAGAGTTGAATTTGGCAAAAAAATGTCATTCGAGTATTTTAATTTGTAAATTTCTACATATTTTTTAGTCTTGACGTCCAATTAGATCGACCACCATCTACAATAAATTCCCCTTGCTGAATATTTTCGTTTTTGTTTCACATGATTTCATGGTGTAAAACGCCGAGTGGATCCCCAAATATAATCGGGTCGGCATGAGCTCGATAGCTCGTCCAAGACCAAACCAGGGCACGGCGAACCCCATGTGAGTACTCTCGAACTCCTTCGATGCTTCCTAATGCTTTTCTTAGGTTAGATCGTGTGTAGAATGGCTAGGACAGCTAAATCATTCTTGAGCTGTGATTGATAAATAGGGCCTTACTAGGAATGCCAAGTGATTTATTTGCATATCTAGATTCCTTGAGTTGCGCATTTTATTACTAATTGTGATTGCTAGGATAATCACTCCTATCTGCATGAATTTATAGATTTAGGGTTCATACCTTACTCATCCGCATGAATCTCAGGCTAGAAAATTCAGTCAACTTAGGTACCGAAAGGGCGTCAACTCTGACAGTTGGTGTAACTAAGTCCCCGAAACCATTTCTCTGGTTCTCGCAGAATTGAATAGAAACTCCCAACTATTCGATTGGGTGGTCCAATCACACCCTAAAAAAATGATTGGTGGCGACTCCATGGCATGCACACTTAGCACATGTCACTAGACCACACTGAAAGTCGATCACGCATACCTCCGTTGCGATTTGGGTAATGGGCCTTGGGAGAGGCCCGCGTCCGACCAGACAGGACGGCCCATTAGCCCTCGAGAGCCCGACAACCTCAAGAGTGTCGCGACAGACTGGCGACTCTGCTGGGGACTGGTTCTTAACCATTTAGTGGACTTGAGCCGATTAAAAAGTTGATTGATTCTTCTAACCTAATTTTATGCAGATGCTCTCGAAAGTGAGGTGTATATGCTAACGAATGTGTTAGATGTTTTTGTAGACGGGAG
Organism: Rhodomyrtus psidioides; assembly: GCA_021437785.1. Taxonomy (NCBI): domain Eukaryota; kingdom Viridiplantae; phylum Streptophyta; class Magnoliopsida; order Myrtales; family Myrtaceae; genus Rhodomyrtus; species Rhodomyrtus psidioides. The sequence goes on from JAILYB010000030.1 coordinate 4,664,910, forward strand.
AAATAAGGGGTGAAGTGCTTGTTAACTTTGTTTTATGCAGGCAGGAGTTTTGGATGTATGATTGTGTGGATGTTTATATTGAAGCAGTGATTGTTAAATAAAATGCATGTCTATTGCTTTAGAACGACACAATGAATACACACAATTGCGCCTAAAACCCCATGCGCCCTCTTTAGGAACACAATAGAAGGAATTGAAAATGGAATCTCCGTGAGGAAAAACATGGGGTAATCCACTTTTCAATTCCGCTCACTTCGAACTATGGATTGAGTCCCAATGCAACGATAGTTGTGCAATGGAATCGGCTCTTCCCAGAATTCGAGGCGAGAACCTTGGCTTTAGGTACCAAGCCCTATCTTTTGATTTTTAGGAGTTTTCCCTCACTTGTCTCATGCGTTTGTCTATGGAAGGTTAGTATACCTAACACTGCAAAAAATACAGAGAAGCTTGATTTTCTCTTAAGTTTGGTTGGTAAGACTTTTCTATCCCTCGAACTTGTTACAGCTCTTAATCATTATATTCATTGCATAATTCCGGTGATTGGATTAAATGCCATTTTGAGGATAGATATGAGTGTTTTCCTCCCAATGTTCTTGATGGAAGATGAAGATGGTGTCATCCCATTACGAGCGCCAAGTGGACAAGAAGAGCCTACTATGCACATCATTGAGGTATCATCTAATGAAGATGACGATTTGGAATAGGTGATCCTGAAGTCACGTCTCAAAGATCGAAACTGGGGCATCTCTAAGTATTAAGATCACATTCCTTTGTTTTATTTTTCATTTCTAGCCTTCTTGTATGGGATTTATTTTGCCGAGATCCTCTCTATCTGATCCCTTAGATTGATTGTATTAGGGATCTATTTGTGTTTATATACATTCAGATTGAAATTTGTTGTATTTCTATTGACTTGTCATTGGAATGTGATAGTGGCATTTCTTCTAATCACTCGAATACTCCAAAATCAATTTTATAATTCCTTTGGATGAAATTGAAATTGGAAGTCTTATACAACCTTTTGGCTGTATAGGGCAATACAATCCCAATTTCGCGAGAAGGAACTATAAACTTGAATTGGTTCATGCATGTTTTGCATCATTGGTAATCCACAATAATTGATCAAGAGTATTCGTGTTTTTCAAATTTAATGAAAAGATAGATATCCAAATTACTCTCGTTCTTAGCAAACAGCTTTAATTTGGATACCGTATCTTCAATTGAATTTAAAACACATCGTAATTGTGTACTTTTGAACATTCCATTGATTTTCTTGGAATTGATCAAAGGCGATTATCGTGAATTACATTCCTTTCAATGATATGCTTTCCTTTGAGGAATATTGATAAAAGCTTTTGCACAAGGCCAAAACCCTTGTAAAAGCTCTTATCCCTATTAATCATAAGTAAGCATAAAATTGAAAGGATTTATGCTTTATTTTTCAAATTCTTTCTTCTGATTCTGCCTTTTCATTTGAAACAGGTTAAAAACAAGTAGAGAAGAGAAGTCTTTTTGTGGATAATCGCGGTGGGAGGTTCCTTTATCCGATCATAAGCAAGATAAAAAAATCAAGATGTACACGCTCGAATCATCAATGTCAAAGCGCAGCTTGCCTAGGTTGAGAGTGGTCAGGTGTTCGAGAAAGTCGCCCATACAGAAGTTGAGACACACACATTAGAGCTTTCATTCATTTCGCTCAATCGAGGGACCTTAAAAGCAGATCATACAAATCATCGGGGTGGAAACATAAAACCGCAATGAGCCCTAATTAGCATCACAAAGGAACCTAGTTGGCCCTCCATATTATTGATGCTTTGCTTATACTCACCACCTCGAGACTCGAGATCTGCAAGCTTAAGAAGAAGGCGTTTACATTCCCCTTTAAGATCGGCAACCTTGGTCCCGTGATCTTCGGCGGCTATTTCCAGGTCCCGAACTAGTCCTCTCCCATGGGCTATATCCGCGGTAATGCTGTCAAGCCTTTCATCCTGCCACTCACATTGAAACTTCAACACGACATTACGACGGTCGTGCTCATAGGTGGTCAGGGATAAGGCCAAGCGCTCCACCAAATTTTCCCTCTCGCGAAGCAACATCGAGACTCGCTTGTTGGAGAACTCAACAGCCTTTCTGTGACTATCGGCCACAAGGTTGGCCAACTCCAAGCAGTTGGACCGATCCTCATAGCAAGCTCGCAAAACATGAGCCACGGTAGCTTTTCGATGAGCGACACGGTAAGTCTCTAAAAAGTTTATAAAGAGGGTTGGGAAGATTCTATATTCCCTCTCTAAATTAGTGCCCTCGATGGAGGTGGTGTCTATTTCCTCGAGCAAAGTACGGATTTCATCTTCAGTTTCTGGGTGATCGGCTATATGAGCATAGCCTCGACCGAGGAGGTTATAGAGTTTTTCCCACTGGGCCAAAATTTCGGCCGAGAAAGCGCGAATAGGAGAGGAGGTCATTTTCGTTGGAGTGAGGGAGAAGAAGATGAGTGTGGTAGAGTGATTAAAATATGAAAAGGCAATTATGTAAGAGTGTTAATCTTCTCTGCATTAACTCCTCATTTTATAGCAACTCGAGAATGAAGAAAGGCACAGCAATAATGCTCGTGGAGCCAAGTTAATTGGGTAAAGCAATGGTGTCTCTTTCGGTGAACCACCAGATTTGTCCCAGTCCGCGATTTCAGGCTTGATAAACCTAAAAAAGTTGTAAAAAGATATGTCGGTGTCACCATATTAAAATTGAGCGGGAGTTAAGCGCAACTATCGAAAAAAGTTGCGAAAGGATTTGGCGGTCCCATCATATTAAAAAACTGAGCGGGAGGCGAGCGTAGTTCTACCTTTTTGAAAATAAGTGGGAGACAGACATGGATATCGAGAAAAGGAAATCGATTTGGTGTCCCTCCACGTTGAAAAGAAGAAAGAAGACGACAAAGCGGGAAATACGAAATCTTGGGAGTAACGCTTGCCTGATGATCTTCATCCATGTTTAAAGAACGTTTCATGGGCATACAGAACCACTCAAAAGAAAATTTAGAGAGAGTGAGCATACATGAGAGAGTAGAGAACCCTGAGTGAGCAAAAATTGATCGAACATTTTTCGATCCAACATGTTTGAGAGTTACCATCAGTTGCTAGAGGCGACTGATCCAAAAATCTCAGAAAATGAACTACTGAGAGATCTCGAAGATTCTAGGATGGCGTCTGGTACCAGAACCACAGAACCCAACCTTTTCGGCAACGAAGTTCAGGATCTCAGTAGCGACGACAACAGCAGCAGCGATGGTCAATCCCGGAAAAGGAAACGTCGCCAGTGCCACACTCAGAATGAAATCCAAGAGCTTGAAGCTTTCTTTAGTGAATGCCTTCTCCCGAACATGAAACAAAGAAATGAATTGGGCCAGAAGCTAGGGATGAAACCTTTGAGGGTCAAGTTTTGGTTTCAAAATAAGCGAGCCAAATTGAGGGCTCAACACAGACGTCAAGAACTTGCGATTCTAAAGGAGGAAAACGAAAAGCTTCGAGCGGAGAACATGAGGTATAAGAAAGCTCCCAGCACTATCGCTTGCCTTAATTGCGGTGGCCCTATCACTCTCGGCGAAATGTTCCTTGATAAGCCTTATATGAGGATTGAAAATGCTCATTCACCACCCCACTCCCTCGAACCATCTTCGATACAATCGGATTTTGTTGGAGATATGCATGAACAAATCAATTCTACGAAGTCAATACCGATGCCTTCTAAAGGATGTGATATGCGTCACCATGATTGGAGTTTCCTTAACGATGAACTTACTATCACGACCGACCAATCCAAAGCTGATGAATTCCCTCCACAACAATTTCCGGCTCGATCAAATCCTACTGGAAATAGGCCAGAGAGCAATAGCCAAGTTGTCAACACTGTTCCGGGTCGCAAGAAGACGAGGGTCAATTGGTCCCTCGAGCTTCATCTCAAGTTCCTTAGTGCGGTTCAGCAACTATGGATCAACTCAGCATATCCAACGCGCATACTTGAGATCATGAACATACCAGGACTCACTAAAGATGGAGTCGCGAGTCACCTCAAGAGCTACAGAAGGGCGCTAAGACAGCGCCACACAGCACTGAACCTGAAAGAACTCAACTTGTGCCTAAACACTAGGCATGGCTATAACTACAATGCCCCTGAAGTAAGAAATACCCTGCCGAATCTAGGCACCGACCAAGCTGGTAGCAGCACCATCGACTACTTGGGTGCTAATCAGAATATTCCCCCGAATCATCTCAGCACCCCTCAAGAGTATATGCCACAAGTGCAGCAGGTACGAACTCCTTGGTTTGAGCAGCAACTTTTCGCTAGTGCTCTTCCTATCCCCGATCAACATATTGCGCCTAGTGTTCAAAGATCTGCCCGGCTTGGGCATATGATTTCGGAAGATCAAGCGGGCGGATGCTCTGAGGATTTTTGTTTCTTCCATTCCCAAATAGAAGGTGCTTTTGATAGTGAACCGATCAATCATCCTCTTATAATCTCGAGCAACGACGAAGGTTCTAGCTCGAAGAATCAGATCGCTCACAACAGAAACAGGAATCCTTCAACGCCAAGCGATGATGGTCAACCCGAATATCAGTTGCTCGAAGAATCAAAAGATTTCCTTGATGAGGAGCTCCATATCTGGATCGATCAGTTTAAAACTGATGGACTTATGAAGTTATGATCCAAAATGACGATTATATGTCTGATTCATGGTGTAACTGGCTGATCACCGAGAATCCTCAAGGGAACTAGGCACATGTGACTGGATGTATCATTAATCTTTCTGTCATAAAGTCTTCCATGCAAGATAATCTTCCTTAATGCCTAGAGTTAATCTGGGGCAGCGATCAGTACTACCTGCGAGCATCATCATGCTTGAGTGCGACAATCCCTTGTTAGATTAGAGTCGAGGCGAATCAATTGAACGCCACGAAGAAAAACATTTAAAGGCTTCACATAGGAAAATGCGAGCAAAAGCCCGAGCGAGCTCAAAGACGGTTAGCTCTGTATCGTTCTAAGGGACCTTTAGTCGTTATGAACTCTAAATTGAGCTTGTTTCATTCTCGATGGGGGTCGCTAACTGCTTCAAGAATTTTATAACAAAAAACGAACCAGTTAGGGACGCCAATAGTGCTGTGTCCTGGTAGTCAGTGAAATGGAAGTGGTACGAAACGTCAGGAGTTCGATCTCGGGATTGAAAAATCATTTTATCAGTTGGTCTATCACCCGATGAAGTTCAAAGAGATTCGACGCAGATGACTATAGAACTTGGGGCAATTCGAAAATCATCGATTCATTTTCATCAAGCGGCGAAGTTGGTATTGTAAAATGTGAAGCATGCAAATGACAAATCCGAAGCAGAAGGAGATGAATCATGATTCGCTTATCCAAGGTCGGGATTTCAACCTTCGACTAAAGCCAAATCTAGGATGAGTTTTTGATCTTGCCCACTCGACAAAACCCATCTACACTGAAAATGGGGGCAAACCATTCCTACATCCGGAAAGCATGTCGAAGCCGAAGACATCAAATTCATCGTTTAATCCGTGGGGCAAGTCCCTGAAGCGATAGTTATCATCCGCAGAGCGTAATGGAATCCATCCTTTCAATGTAAAAAGCATTTGGCCGCGGAGCCACCCATTTGGTAAAAAGAACGTATCGTTCCTAAATGATTTTCAATCAGATGCGGGGATAATGTTCTCTCATTTTCCTCTCAGGTGATGAACAGAGACGAGGCACCCAAGAAGCCATGCATTCAAATAACAAAACAGTGCATGAAACACGCCCAAAAAGATGAATGAATCTCCTCCGACGTAAATCCTCGAGGTGGATTCGTTGCCCAACCAGACGAAGAAATCATGGCCACAAGCTTGAGTGCCGGCTTCTACAATCTGCACATTGGCATGCAGAATGGAATTCAAATCAAGAGTAAAGTAGTATCGTCCCAATTTGTTTTGAATTTGGAAACCCAAAATAATGCTTAATATTTATCCTTGGCAGGAGCTCGCCATCAGGGCAGACATGTAAGTTTCATTTTTCTCCAAAAACCAAGAAGTCGAAAGAACTTTAGAACACCTAACAATCTTGTGTTACTATGTGAAGTGCAGATTTTCACAACCCATGTACACTCGTTGGAGCATATGACCAAGGGTAAGATGTATCGTTCCAATTTTTGTAAAGTTTTAGAATATACGATGCCATATCCCTTTTATATCTCCAGGATCTCCAGCCTCGATGGGCAGGTAAGTATCCCTTTTCCCAATTCATTGGAGATTAAAAACTTTCAGAATTAATTCGATTCTCACATCTAAAAAGACATAGAATTCTTACTTCATTGACATTCATGTTTTAAAACATGAGATTGTCTGAACATGAATTACACATGTATGGTGCATCACAAAATCCCTTTGAAGGATAAATCTCGATGAAATGAAATGAATTTTTCCAACAAGAGTCGTTTGAACTGTTCAAAAGGGTATTTTCTCATAAGAGAAGCGAGCCTAATCCAAACACGTCCCATACACACTTGAGAGATGAGGAGATTGGAAATGATAGCGAAACCTTAACCTATAGATATAAGGGTCATTCGCAACGATTACATGGATCGAGATGACAGAGGCATTTATTTCTTCATTCCAAACACTATAGATGCCCATTGAGAACCCCATTGAACGACGATTTTCATTCTCAACCCTGTCAAGAACCACCCCACATTGGGGCAAATGAAGGTTAGTCCAACAGTATCAGAAAGTAAACGGTTTGAAATTTTCTTGCTCGGACTAACATAAATCTTTGTGTGTTGTTTATATGATAATCCAAGTGTCATAGGATGACGAGAATAATTCATTTCTCTATCCTACACACTGTTATCCTTTGCACGACCAAGTTGAGCCATCAAATTCATTTCATCAACCTATTGGTGATCATTGCATATTCCAAAGCAAAGGCAACATCACTCTAGGAATGGAAGCGTGCCAAAGTTTAAGTTGCATATCTAGCATGATTGCCGAAAATCCTAGCTCCAAAAGAAAAGAAAAACACGGGATTAAAAAAAGGGGGAAAAGAAAAATCCCTAGACATCAAGAAAAAGCAAAGTGCCTGGTAAAAAGCAAAGCTGATGTCTATTCAAAATATCCCTAGTAAAGTCTAGATATACGATGAAAAGACCCTGCAAAGGAGTCAGATCAAGATGACTACTCTCCAAATGATGTCGTGCTCAAATTGCAAACACACAAACAGACGGTCTCTTAATGTAACAAGAGACGCTTTTAAACATCCTTGTGCGCTCTAAAAGAGGAGTGTACACTTCAAGAAATGGAGATGTTCTTCGAAGGACATGTTGCAAATTTGCAATGATCACCAATGCCAAACCCTTCACAATTTCTGGGCAAAAAATAATCCTTTTTCGGTCCCCAATCCTTCCAATGTTACAACCCTGAAGCAGTCTTATCTGACTAAGACACTTGGGTTAATGTATAACTTAGCTCAAAGAAGTACGAGCAAGACTATTTCTTTCTCATTTTACAGGGTTCTTGACTTGTAAACCTGGATCAGATAGTGAAAATTTTCGTTCAACGGCCTTGACTCAAAAGTGAGTCCCCCTTGGAAACCGAAATCCAAGCCTAACACTACGGTCCCGTGAAAGACCTCCTGATCGGTCGAAATGTATGCGTTACGAATGATCCTGAAACCCAGGCACATGTCGGTAGGAAATTGAGCACTTTCCCTATTAAAGATCATTATCACAGAGCAGTGAGGAGCCTTCTTGGATGAGAAATACTCCAATGGATGTTTTGAGCAAACTCTTTTTGAAATTTTCAAATTGTTTGATCTAGAGTTTCCGTGCAAGGAATTTATGATCACATCTGTATATGGCAGGAATGTTTTGGATAACCTCCAGCAATTAAAATGCACATTTCATGACTAAAACTTAAGTCGTAGAATTTTGTCAGTTAGACAATTATTGTCTTCCCAAAGATTACTAATATCTTCTTGGCGAGGAAAATTTTTTCAGGTCTAAGCTTTCTGCAGGACTTTTGGCCGCCCCAAAGACTGGGTGCGTCATCCTTAGGTGAAGCCTTTTAGTAGGCAAATCTTTTCTAAGACCGATCCACAGAATGATCGAGTCTCCGACTAGCCCCGAAGAGCGGGTACGTCATCCTTTGATTCATATCAATTTGGAATCTCATAAATGGTAGAAATCGCCTGAAGGGTCAACTCAATGGTAGAAACCGCCTGAAGGGTCAATCAATGGTAGAAACCGCTTGAAGGGTCAACACAATGGTAGAAACCGCCTGAAGGGTCAATGTATGGTAGAAACCGCCTGAAGGGTCAACCAATGGAAGAAACCGCCTGAAGGGTCAAAACAATGGTAGAAACCGCCTGAAGGGTCAATGTATGGTAGAAACCGCCTGAAGGGTCAACCAATGGTAGAAACCGCATGAAAGGTCAATGAATGGTAGAAACCGCCTGAAGGGTCAAAGGACTGGTAGAGACCGCCTGAAGGATCAACCCAATGGTCCGATCCACCATACGGATCAAAACCTTGATGAATCCCGAACGCGGGATGATTCGTTTTCCCTAATAAGCCTTACATTAGGCAAGCCATTTCTAGTTTAGTCCACCACACGGATCAAAACCCTTGGCAAATTCCCAAATGTGGGATGCGTCTTCCTTAGGTTCCTATCAGTTAGGAATCCCATTATGGTTTGACCTACCATACAGGTCAGAGCTTAACATCCCCAGGACACTCCGATGACAAGTCCTTAGGAATCTACTTGAACCCATCAGACACAGCAAATGCCGCAAGCATTCGACAGGTAAGGGACAGGGAAGTCTATCTACTCCTTAACTTTCTTACATCATATCAGGGAATTGAATGAGCACATCTCTTTTTAAGGAAAAGCACACATTGATGGGCATGAAAATTGGATGTCATGATTTCTTTTATTTTCCTAGTCGAGTCGATCGGAATACAGGTGTCACCTTGTCTTTGAGAGAAACCTCTGAAGAAATTCCTCTCAAAGAGGGGCAGCTGTTGACACCTGATTTTTGATCAGTCTTTCATAGTTTATTTTTAAACAATTCATAAAAAATCTATAAAAAGTTAAAAAAATTAAAAAATCATCTTTGGTAGCCTTGACCAAGCTAAAGGAACCATTTTTGATAAAAAAAAATAATTTGTAATATTTTTTAATATTTTTTAATATTTTCCAAAAATAGAAAAATACATGAAAAATGAAGAAAAATAGCGTTCGATGTCGTAAAAATATAGAAAAATAGTCAATATTTTTATTTTAATTTCCTTTTCATTTTGAACTCATAAATAGTCAAAATTCAAGTTCAATTGCATGTGTTTCTTCACGACGCATAGAGTTGAATTTGGCAAAAAAATGTCATTCGAGTATTTTAATTTATAAATTTCTACATATTTTTTAGTCTTGACGTCCAATTAGATCGACCACCATCTACAATAAATTCCCCTTGCTGAATATTTTCGTTTTTGTTTCACATGATTTCATGGTGTAAAACGCCGAGTGGATCCCCAAATATAATCGGGTCGGCATGAGCTCGATAGCTCGTCCAAGACCAAACCAGGGCACGGCGAACCCCATGTGAGTACGCTCGAACTCCTTCGATGCTTCCTAATGCTTTTCTTAGGTTAGATCGTGTGTAGAATGGCTAGGACAGCTAAATCATTCTTGAGCTGTGATTGATAAATAGGGCCTTGCTAGGAATGCCAAGTGATTTATTTGCATATCTAGATTCCTTGAGTTGCGCATTTTATTACTAATTGTGATTGCTAGGATAATCACTCCTATCTGCATGAATTTCTAGATTTAGGGTTCATACCTTACTCATCCGCATGAATCTCAGGCTAGAAAATTCAGTCAACTTAGGTACCGAAAGGGCGTCAACTCTGACAATTGGTGTAACTAAGTCCCCGAAACCATTTCTCTGGTTCTCGCAGAATTGAATAGAAACTCCCAACTATTCGATTAGGTGGTCCAATCACACCCTAAAAAATGATTGGTGGCGACTCCATGGCATGCACACTTAGCACATGTCACTAGACCACACTGAAAGTCGATCACGCATACCTCCATTACGATTTGGGTAATGGGCCTTGGGAGAGGCCCGCGTCCGACCAGACAGGACGGCCCATTAGCCCTCGAGAGCCCGACAACCTCAAGAGGGTAGCGACACCAATATTCAACCCCAAGGGTTCAAGCTCACTGCACATGCAACACGCAATTTAATACATAATTGTCATCACTTTCTCTTTCGCCCACATACTCCTCCGGCACTCCTGCCACATGACATCTCCGGGGTCATTGTTGACACCTGATTTTTGATCAGTCTTTCATAGTTTATTTTTAAAAAATTCATAAAAAATCTATAAAAAGTTAAAAAAAATTAAAAAATCATCTTTGGTAGCCTTGACCAAGCTAAAGGAACCATTTTTGATAAAAAATAATTTGTCATATTTTTTAATATTTTTTAATATTTTCCAAAAATAGAAAAATACATGAAAAATGAAGAAAAATAGCGTTCGATGTCGTAAAAATATAGAAAAATAGTCAATATTTTTATTTTAATTTCCTTTTCATTTTGAACTCATAAATAGTCAAAATTCAAGTTCAATTGCATGTGTTTCTTCACGACGCATAGAGTTGAATTTTGCAAAAAAATGTCATTCGAGTATTTTAATTTGTAAATTTCTACATATTTTTTAGTCTTGACGTCCAATTAGATCGACCACCATCTACAATAAATTCCCCTTGCTGAATATTTTCGTTTTTGTTTCACATGAATTCATGGTGTAAAATGCCGAGTGGATCCCTAAATGTAATCGGGTCGGCATGAGCTCGATAGCTCGTCCAAGACCAAAGCAGGGCACGGTGAACCCCACGTGAGTACTCTCGAACTCCTGCGATGCTTTTTGATGCTTTTCTTAGGTTAGATCATGTGTAGAATGGCTAGGACAGCTAAATCATTCTTGAGCTGTGATTGATAAATAGGGCCTTACTAGGAATGCCATCTGATTTATTTGCATATCTAGATTCCTTGAGTTGCGCATTTTATTACTGATTGTGATTGCTAGGATAATCACTCATATCTGCATGAATTTCTAGATTTAGGGTTCATACCTTACTCATCCGCATGAATCTCAGGCTAGAAAATTCCGTCAACTTAGGTACCGAAAGGGCGTCAACTCTGACAGTTGGTGTAACTAAGTCCCCGAAACCATTTCTCTGGTTCTCGCAGAATTGAATAGAAACTCCCAACTATTCGATTGGGTGGTCCAATCACACCCTAAAAAAATGATTGGTGGCGACTCCATGGCATGCACACTTAGCACATGTCACTAGACCACACTGAAAGTCGATCACGCATACCTCCGTTGCGATTTGGGTAATGGGCCTTGGGAGAGGCCCGCGTCCGACCAGACAGGACGGCCCATTAGCCCTCGAGAGCCCGACAACCTCAAGAGGGTCGCGACAGACTGGCGACTCCGCTGGGGACTGGTTCTTAACCATTTAGTGGACTTGAGCCGATTAAAAAGTTGATTGATTCTTCTAACCTAATTTTATGCAGATGCTCTCGAAAGTGAGGTATATATGCTAACGAATGTGTTAGATGTTTTTGTAGACAGGAGAAATAAGGGGTGAAGTGCTTGTTAACTTTGTTTTATGCAGGCAGGAGTTTTGGATGTATGATTGTGTGGATGTTTATATTGAAGCGGTGATTGTTAAATAAAATGCATGTCTATTGCTTTAGCACGACACAATGAATACACACAATTGCGCCTAAAACCCCAGGCGCCCTCTTTAGGAACACAATAGAAGGAATTGAAAATGGAATCTCTGTGAGGAAAAACATGGGGTAATCCACTTTTCAATTCCGCTCACTTCGAACTATGGATTGAGTCCCAATGCAACGATAGTTGTGCAATGGAATCGGCTCTTCCCAGAATTCGAGGTGAGAACCTTGGCTTTAGGTACCAAGCCCTATCTTTTGATTTTTAGGAGTTTTCCCTCACTTGTCTCATGCGTTTGTCTATGGAAGGTTAGTATACCTAACACTGCAAAAAATACAGAGAAGCTTGATTTTCTCTTAAGTTTGGTTGGTAAGACTTTTCTATCCCTCGAACTTGTTACAGCTCTTAATCATTATATTCATTGCATAATTCCGGTGATTGGATTAAATGCCATTTTGAGGATAGATATGTGTGTTTTCCTCCCAATGTTCTTGATGGAAGATGAAGATGGTGTCATCCCATTACGAGCGCCAAGTGGACAAGAAGAGCCTACTATGGACATCATTGAGGTATCATCTAATGAAGATGACAATTTGGAATAGGTGATTCTGAAGTCACGTCTCAAAGATCGAAATTGGGGCATCTCTAAGTATTAAGATCACATTCCTTTGTTTTATTTTTCATTTCTAGCCTTCTTGTATATGATTTATTTTGCTGAGATCCTCTCTATCTGATCCCTTAGATTGATTGTATTAGGGATCTATTTGTGTTTATATACATTCAGATTGAAATTTGTTGTATTTCTATTGACTTGTCATTGGAATGTGATAGTGGCATTTCTTCTAATCACTCGAATACTCCAAAATCAATTTTATAATTCCTTTGGATGAAATTGAAATTGGAAGTCTTATACAACCTTTTGGCCGTATAGGGCAATACAATCCCAATTTCGCCAGAAGGAACTATAAACTTGAATTGGTTCATGCATGTTTTGCATCATTGGTAATCCACAATAATTGATCAAGAGTACTCGTGTTTTTCAAATTTAATGAAAAGATAGATATCCAAATTACTCTCGTTCTTAGCAAACAGCTTTAATTTGGATACCGTATCTTCAATTGAATTTAAAACACATCGTAATTGTGTACTTTTGAACATTCCATTGATTTTCTTGGAATTGATCAAAGGCGATTATCGTGAATTACATTCCTTTCAATGATATGCTTTCCTTTGAGGAATATTGATAAAAGCTTTTGCACAAGGCCAAAACCCTTGTAAAAGCTCTTATCCCTATTAATCACAAGTAAGCATATAATTGAAAGGATTTATGCTTTATTTTTCAAATTCTTTCTTTTGATTCTGCCTTTTCATTTGAAACAGGTTAAAAACAAGTAGAGAAGAGATGTCTTTTTGTGGATAATCGCGGTGGGAGGTTCCTTTATCCGATCATAAGCAAGATTAAAAAATCAAGATGTACACGCTCGAATCATCAATGTCAAAGCGCAGCTTGCCTAGGTTGAGAGTGGTCAGGTGTTCGAGAAAGTCATCCATACGGAAATTGAGCACTTTCCCTATTAAAGATCATTATCATAGAGTAGTGAGGAGCCTTCTTGGATGAGAAATACTCCAATGGATGTTTTGAGCAAACTCTTTTTGAAATTTTCAAATTGTTTGATCTAGAGTTTCTGTGCAAGGAATTTATGATCACATCTGTATATGGCAGGAATGTTTTGGATAACCTCCAGCAATCAAAATGCACATTTCATGACTAAAACTTAAGTCGTAGAATTTTGTCAGTTAGACAATTATTGTCTTCCCAAAGATTACTAATATCTTCTTGGCGAGGAAAATTTTTTCAGGTCTAAGCTTTCTGCAGGACTTTTGGCCGCCCCAAAGACTGGGTGCGTCATCCTTAGGTGAAGCCTTTTAGTAGGCAAATCTTTTCTAAGACCGATCCATAGAATGATCGAGTCTTCGACTAGCCCCGAAGAGCGGGTACGTCATCCTTTGATTCATATCAGTTTGGAATCTCATAAATGGTAGAAACCGCCTGAAGGGTCAACTCAATGGTAGAAACCGCCTGAAGGGTCAATCAATGGTAGAAACCGCCTGAAGGGTCAACACAATGGTAGAAACCGCCTGAAGGGTCAATGTATGGTAGAAACCGCCTGAAGGGTCAACCAATGGAAGAAACCGCCTGAAGGGTCAAAACAATGGTAGAACCCGCCTGAAGGGTCAATGTATGGTAGAAACCGCCTGAAGGGTCAACCAATGGTAGAAACCGCCTGAAGGGTCAACTCAATGGTAGAAACCGCATGAAAGGTCAATGAATGGTAGAAACCGCCTGAAGGGTCAAAGGACTGGTAGAGACCGCCTGAAGGATCAACCCAATGGTCCGATCCACCATACGGATCAAAACCTTGATGAATCCCGAACGCGGGAGGATTCGTTTTCCCTAATAAGCCTTACATTAGGCAAGCCATTTCTAGTTTAGTCCACCACACGGATCAAAACCCTTGGCAAATTCCCAAATGTGGGATGCGTCTTCCTTAGGTTCCTATCAGTTAGGAATCCCATTATGGTTTGACCTACCATACAGGTCAGAGCTTAACATCCCCAGGACACTCCGATGACAAGTCCTTAGGAATCTACTTGAACCCATCAGACAAAGCAAATGCCGCAAGCATTCGACAGGTAAGGGGCAGGGAAGTCTATCTACTCCTTAACTTTCTTACATCATATCAGGGAATTGAATGAGCACATCTCTTTTTAAGGAAAAGCACACATTGATGGGCATGAAAATTGGATGTCATGATTTCTTTTATTTTCCCAGTCGAGTCGATCGGAACACAGGTGTCACCTTGTCTTTGAGAGAAACCTCTGACGAAATTCCTCTCAAAGAGGGGCAGCTGTTGACACCTGATTTTTGATCAGTCTTTCATTGTTTATTTTTAAAAAATTCATAAAAAATCTATAAAAAGTTAAAAAAATTAAAAAATCATCTTTGGTAGCCTTGACCAAGCTAAAGGAACCATTTTTGATAAAAAATAATTTGTCATATTTTTTAATATTTTTAAATATTTTTTAATATTTTCCAAAAATAGAAAAATACATGAAAAATGAAGAAAAATAGCGTTCGATGTCGTAAAAATATAGAAAAATAGTCAATATTTTTATTTTAATTTCCTTTTCATTTTGAACTCATAAATAGTCAAAATTCAAGTTCAATTGCATGTGTTTCTTCACGACGCATAGAGTTGAATTTGGCAAAAAAATGTCATTCGAGTATTTTAATTTGTAAATTTCTACATATTTTTTAGTCTTGACGTCCAATTAGATCGACCACCATCTACAATAAATTCCCCTTGCTGAATATTTTCGTTTTTGTTTCACATGAATTCATGGTGTAAAATGCCGAGTGGATCCCTAAATGTAATCGGGTCGGCATGAGCTCGATAGCTCGTCCAAGACCAAAGCAGGGCACGGTGAACCCCACGTGAGTACTCTCGAACTCCTGCGATGATTTTTGATGCTTTTCTTAGGTTAGATCATGTGTAGAATGGCTAGGACAGCTAAATCATTCTTGAGCTGTGATTGATAAATAGGGCCTTACTAGGAATGCCATCTGATTTATTTGCATATCTAGATTCCTTGAGTTGCGCATTTTATTACTGATTGTGATTGCTAGGATAATCACTCCTATCTGCATGAATTTCTAGATTTAGGGTTCATACCTTACTCATTCGCATGAATCTCAGGCTAGAAAATTCAGTCAACTTAGGTACCGAAAGGGCGTCAACTCTGACAGTTGGTGTAACTAAGTCCCCGAAACCATTTCTCTGGTTCTCGCAGAATTGAATAGAAACTCCCAACTATTCGATTGGGTGGTCCAATCACACCCTAAAAAAATGATTGGTGGCGACTCCATGGCATGCACACTTAGCACATGTCACTAGACCACACTGAAAGTCGATCACGCATACCTCCGTTGCGATTTGGGTAATGGGCCTTGGGAGAGGCCCGCGTCCGACCAGACAGGACGGCCCATTAGCCCTCGAGAGCCCGACAACCTCAAGAGGGTCGCGACAGTCATCAGACCAATCGGTACTTTCCAGGCTTACAGCCACTCCATGCCGGCGGGGTCTCACTAGACCAAATGGCATTCATATTTTTATTCGATTACACCACCCTCCGATACCGCTGGGGTCTCACTAGACCAAATGGTATACTCAAATTTTTATTCAATTTTATCACTTTCCGATACCGCCGAGGTCTCACTAGACCAAATGGTATCATCAGGGCTCCAAGCCAAATCATTCATTTGCATCAGGGCTCCAAGCCAATTACGATGCAAAAAGGGGCACCAAGCCAATTACGATCTCCGGGGCACCAAGCCAACAATCGATGGGGCACTATAGCTCATCCAATAACATGGCACACAGCCAATTCAATAATAGGGCATACAAGCCAATCAATATCACACAGGCGCTATAGCCTTCTAATTCACGTAGGCGTCATAGCCAATTAAATAATCAAGGGCTCAATAGCTAAATACGTCATCAAGACCTATCACAGTCCAATTGTCATGCTATGCCATTCAACCCATGAAATTCATTACTCATTCAAGCAATTCCAGGCATAAGCATCTTATAGCAATCAAATCATCCAACCACTATGTCCAGTAGTGTCCTAGTACTCAGATAAAGGTTTAGGAAACACTTACTTGGAGCAATTAGCTAAATATCACACCAAGCGATTCTCCTCAAAGTCACAAGTTTAGAATTCCCACGAATGCATCATCAACCTAAAAAGAATTGTCAAACTTGAGTCACGAACCATGGAACGCTTAATTCCATTTACTCAATCTTTCTCTAGCCATGCCATTGGCAATTCGAGACATCTTTTCCAACAATCAAATATAAGCCAATGCTCACTTCGAGCCCTTAATGTGTTCGTTTTACTCCGCCATACACATGGCAAGACACAACTTAGAGTTTCGTGTACCCAACTTGCCATAAATCACCTCTATACCTCAATCCACTTCTCACACTTCTCATTGACATCTCACATGATATCATACAAGACACTATAGGTCAATTGATGTCCAAATATTCCTCATTCAGCCCCTAAACAGAACCGGCCAGCATGTATACACCCTCAAAACAGAACCGATTTTGGGTTCTAACCGTTCAATCGAGCCATACTTCAATTCCAAGCCTAACTCTTTGCACAAATAACATACCAAGACATTCATTTACATGATTAGAAGGCTCACCAAGAGGTTTGAAGTGGATTGACACCCCAAAGACTTCGGAGCAGCCCGGTTCCTTCACGATCCTCAAACGGGCAGAATTTGCTCGGTAAAAACCTCCACAAACCGGCCATGTACACCCATCAAAAATCACATAAAACCTTAATTTCAACATGCTAAACTCTTATACTATGATTTTAGAAGAGCTCACCGAAAATTTGAAGTCATTTGAGGTCCGGAAGCCCCCAAAAACGCAGCCTCTCTAAAATAGGGTCAGATTCTGACCTTTGTCCACACAAACGGACCTACGGGAAGAAATACTTGACCCAATTGATCTTATAATACCTTCCTAGAACGGAAAGATGATAAGCTTTCAGATACCGGTGGTTTTACCTCAATCCAACATCGGACGAGAAAGTTACGACCAAAACAGTGACGACGTTTTTCCTTGTCCGCGAGAAGTCCTTCTCGACCGAGAGCAAAATTGAAGAAGAAGAAGAAGGAAAAGTGAGGGGGATGAGGTCACGGCTGAAGAGGCTTCCAAAGGTTGTCTCACACAAATAATTTGAGTTAACTTGACAAGATATGATTAGGTTAGGGTAATAAATGCTTGAGGTCTCCATTGCTTGACATGTGGCATAATCCAATATTGCAATTCCAAGCTTTGACTCATCTTTGACTCTTGCATATGGATTTTTTTGGCAGCCATAAAGGGTAGAGGTAATGACCATTTTAACCTTCTTGATTTCTTAAGGCAAGGCCAAAGGTCGAGGGGCAAAATGGTCATTTGGCACTTTTCGTCCGAAATTTCATTTTTCCAGTATAAATCACCCTCGATGAGGCGACGTCCATTTCAATTTCAAATATTGGAATTCCTCAATGTCCAATACCCAATCTCGAGATCCAATTTCATGTCGAACTCTCGTCGACTGTGCTTCCAGTTTATCTCAAACTGACGGGCGACTCTTGCAGGCGCTACGCGTATCGACTTTGGGATTTTCTCACGCCGTGGCGACTTTGATTGTAATGTAATTGTGATGGTTTATCGTTCGTTCCTTTGATCTTGATCATCGGAATTCGATTTAGGAAATTCTTGCAAATTACACATTGGTTAGGCGGAATCACCCGCGTCCCAACGTATAACACTAGCAAGACATTCCATGATCGTCCTTAGATCGATCTCTGCCGGCCCAAGATATTCCCTCGACAATCCTTATGGTCAAAGTGTCATTTCTCATTCAAATTTCCCGGGTCCACGTACCCAACTCCGCGTCAGTCTTTCCATTTTGGTCAGATAACTCAAGAGTGGCCAACTCCGAGCGAGTTACAACTGAAACACATCGATCGATATCCTTCCATTCAATAGCCTCGATAGGGTCGGAATTCAGAATGTCACAATTCTTCCCCCCTTAAAGAAATTTCGTCCTCGAAATTTGTCACTTTCCAATTATCCAATCTCTCGGGGTACAGACGCCTCATCGCATTCTCACTTGTCTTCTTTGACAAAAGTTATTTCTCTCCAGGACTTGCTTCCCTTAGTCCTTGATCTACGTTTACTTCTCTATTCTCCTTTGATATTCACAACATTGGTCGGCGGTACACCTTCTAACACACAGACTTTCTGTACAATTCGTCCAATGGTCTGGAAATAATATGTACGTCATACTGTAATCTTGCTTTTCAAATTCCTTGTCAGAAGGCTTTTTCCGGAACGCCGCAGTAGATTTAAGATCGTTTTCTATCATGATCATTACCCAACCATCATGAATCGCACTCCTTGAGTGCCTCAATCAATTCGCATAATCATCCAATTCAAACATCATGTTGCACCATCAGGAATACACAAGTTCCATTAACTTACCCTCGATTGTCCAAATCAAACCCTAGCCTTCTCGATTTCTCTGGCAAACTCATGATTAAGTCCTTAATAGCTTTTTCTCGATTACATTCAAGATCCTCCATGACCAATTTAATCCACCAACTCGCAATGGTTATGCTTTCCCTTCAACACCTTTAAAGCAGTCAACATTTCCAACTCTTGCAGTTCACACAGTTGCGAGGTCTTTCCTTATACGAGCAATGCTCCCGTATCTGTAAGTAATTTCATCCATCGGTGTTGCTTCTCATCCATTCCTCTTGGGAAACTGCTACTCGGTATCTTTTGGAGTAGATATAAACTTGAAATCTTCTTCCACCCAAACAATGTTTCCCAAACTTTGTCACGAGGACCTTCGCAAGCCAATTCCAATTATGCTCTAAGCATTCCAATTCATATAGCCTTATTATTACGATATATATGCAATGCCCACTTCTGGTTGCCTTGTTATGCCTCAAGTTTCATTCTGCGTCGAGTCAGTACGACCCTCATAAGCTTTTCAATTTCCAACTGGAAACGTTATTAACAACGTAGTCATCGACTTGACTTAAGTCATCGAAAACTCTTTTCGTATTCATTTTTCCATGGCATAGTTCTTGGGGAAATCTTTCCACGATCCGTCTAAAATAATTTAGCAATTCCAGAAAACTTCCAATTTTCGTAACTCGCATCAATCTCAGTCGATTCATCACAAATTTCATTTCTTAAGTGCTCCACAGGGATTCCACTTCCCAAAAACTTCACAGCTAAGGAATCTTACCTTATTAGGTCCGCAGCTCACACGCTTCACATTTAGCATACCGTGAGCATCTCCTTAGAGTTCATAGGGTACTCTCAAAGCTGTTCATGTTTCTCAAGACTCTTTAAATGAGTCCAATCATCGTCTCTCTAGACGGTAACAATCAACTCAATCGTTCCTTGGATACTCAACCCGACTATTATCGGTTTCTTTCTACCAAATGTTGAATCTTTCAAACTATTCCTCATCCTTTTCACTTGAGAGCTCAAACCTTAGTCCTCTGTTGTCACGGGTCTCCTCTAGGACCACACAATATTTTGTTTATTATTGTCACTCTTTCCTCAAGAAGCATTAGTTCTTTAGCCTCTAAGTTCCACAACTCGCTAATGCGACCTTATCCCAATTCCATCCATTCAACTAAACAACAACATCACCCTAGAATTCAACATTGTCTACAGGATAGTCTCTCGGATTTTAATTCCAGGAATCATTAATTCCAAACAAACTAGCATGCTGATTTTTCCTCGACTCCTTCCATAACAGAAGAGACGAACTACCCATTTTCCACCATTGGTCTTACGCCCAGGTAATCAACCATTTCTCATAGGCATGTTCCATATTCCATAATGAACATCTCTTTGCTTGTAATCCATGAGCAGGAGTTCTCTTCTTTTACTAAGTCCCATTACCATTCTTCAAAATCAGGAAGAACAACTAGCCATAAGGCTTTCAAACTCCAATCCACTCAGGGATTTACTTATCTTACTCAAGGGTCCTTGACCACCTTTACCATATGCTTAAACGACCTTAAGAACTCTGTCTCACACTAGTCGATTATCCTCTGATCCTTGCAAAAGTATCAAGATTCAAACAGCATTTGCTCTCAAGCAATCCCAGGAGTATACTTTCCATTGAACAATTCAACGAATGCGATCCAAATATATACCATGCCTTCAAGGAAAATTCTTCCCTTGGTGACTCTTCACAAATCATCAACAGCCTCCTAAGGCTAGTAACTTCCAGGGTCACTTTCTTTTCCCAAAACCTCAAAGGTTTTCTCACGAACCATCAACTTATAAGAAGGCAGTTTCAAATTCCTTCCCTTTATCAAACTCAGTCAATCTCAACTTTATACATAACTTCACAGGTTTTCCAAAACTCTCGTGGTTCTTCCCACTCATTCACTTTAGAATGAAATAATTCAAAGTCACCTCTCTCGTGACTTCCATTACTCAACTCATCAACACTAGCACCAGTCGTCTCAGCGACTTGGGTACAAGGGCAGCTTCTTCTCAAGCTTACCTAGCCAGCAATTTTCCTCATCACCATTTAAAGTTCTCATGACCCCTTTATCACACTTAGGTCTCGCACGATTAACAAATCGAGCCATCCGCTCTGCTAGGACTCATATTTCAATCGCTCATCTTTACTCAATTCTCATTATCCATATCAATTCTTGGATCTTCCCATACTTTACATACTCGAGCCCAATGCTCTTCTATGACCATATTGCGGTCGTTCAACGTCATTTGGTTCTCATGTCACTTGAACCACTATGATTCCCTTCAAGAATCCAAGATTTAAGCCATCTACTCGAGTCTAGCAGTCTCAGGCTGCTCATCTCATCATTGTTCACCATCAGCCACCCAGTGGTTCCCAAACAACTCTCTCTAATGGTTCTTAGGCAATTCTCAACTAATTGCCAATTATTCAAGGATCTCAAATCATCCTTAAGCAACAACTACATAACAAGCCAGCCTCCACGAGGCAACTTCTCAGTTAACAGCCATCACTAGGCAAGCCTCAACTAGGCTAAAACTCAACTAGGTCAATACCCAGCAAGTACTCAAAGTACCGTTTCAATTGTTCATATCATAAATCCAGGGGCATCTGCCACTCTAGCATAAACACAACATGATATCCTAATCTCAATAGGCATCAATTCAATAGGTATAAATCTCACATGCCGTCTAATCTCTCAGTTAGACCTTGGCCACAACAATTACATGATGCCAATTACAACACATGCTTATCAGGTCAATCACATCATTAGTTTTCTTTCTCAAATGGCACTCACTGCCAAATACAGGGCTCTCTGCCATGCCACTCATAGGCATCATTTCACATGTCATGCCACTTTCGATCATTCACTTGAGAATCAATCATGTGCTATACATCTCACTTAACCACAATCAGACTCAACCTGATACCTAGGCTTTCTCTTTCAATTTATGACTTGGGTCATTCCTGCCTCCTCGCTATCTTAGAAGCCTGCCAAGAGCCGCTCCTTGTCCGGACCTCTCTGTCTCGGCGATCACTCTCCGCCCTCATCAGACCTGGTTGTTACAGGTTGTCCCAAGTCGTATATCTACGGAGGAAGCCCTGTTCCACATGCCCCATAACATGCTTCATTACGGTTTATAGGTATCCCATCAACTCGTCCCATACCAAGCGACAGTTTATTAAGTCTGATAGTAATAAGGTCATGCATGTACACACATCAGTGTTCGTTTCAAAGCCACAAACACGTACACATCATGACTGTCCTCACTACTGGTCATACCACAATCACCTTTAGATCAATTCTTATCCACCGAAGGTTTCTAATTCCACCAATGACTGTCACATCTCAAAGATCAATTGCCTATATTCCATCATATACCTCAAATTTAGTCACTAGTCAAATCAAATCCTTATGCATTCAATTACAACTGACCTTTAATCCAAATATTCATTATATGCTTCCCTGTATAAACCTCATCTCATATCACCCAAGACTTGCAACAGCAATTAATAGCTGAACCATCAAGATATCACACAATTCAAACCTAAATCCACTAATACAGATCGTCTCTTTATAACTCATATTTTCCTCAAGTTGGGTCATTGACAAACCACAATCACATTCATATACTTCAATTGACCAATTAATCATAACAATCATCTACTAACCTCAAACACAATTACTACCTCAAAATCCATGCATATGTCTCTTTAATATCAACTTGCTTCCACTTGAACCTCAGTCACCGCATTACTCAAGATCATCGATTAAAGTCGACCCTAAGATCAATAAAATACAACACAAGTTCAAGCCTATAATCCTTAAGATTCAACGATCATTGCTTAATCCTATAAGTCTCACTATCTAATTATCCTCAAGTCATCCCTCCTTATCACTCCAAACCTCAATCTTAATGGATCGAGCTAACCTTGCTCTGATACCACTTAAATAGGGATGTCACGCCCCGAACCCCGCGAGCACGCGAACATCCCAACTGGCCGTTGATCTTCAATAATCTCCCAGGATCCCTTGGCCAATTCATCACAACTCCATAATAATACAAGGTCACGGAAGCAATTAAACTGCTCGATACAAATCCACAATAAGATGACTCAGGACAATAGAGTGTACACATCTAAAAAATAATAAGGTCAATTACAAATCTAACTTCAACGACTTCTTCAAATGCCATCCCATGGCAAAATCGGGTTTCCTTCGCTTGAGACCTGAAAAAGATAAGCCCCCACTGGGGTGAGATATAAATCTCAATAAGTGAAACCTAATCCTAGACCTGAGCACCAGTCCCTCCGGACCACACACCAATGCTATCAGACGCAAGCACTCTGTAACTCAATATCACAAGGTATCAAACCGTCTAACATATCAACAAACCAGGCATGCATAACAAATCACAGCCACCAATATTCAACCCCAAGGGTTCAAGCTCACTGCACATGCAACACGTAATTTAATACATAATTGTCATCACTTTCTCTTTCGCCCACATACTCCTCCGGCACTCCTGCCACATGACATCTCCGGGGTCATCAGACCAATCGGTACTTTCCAGGCTTACAGCCACTCCATGCCGCCGGGGTCTCACTAGACCAAATGGCATTCATATTTTTATTCGATTACACCACCCTCCGATACCGCTGGGGTCTCACTAGACCAAATGGTATACTCATATTTTTATTCAATTTTATCACTTTCCGATACCGCCGAGGTCTCACTAGACCAAATGGTATCATCAGGGCTCCAAGCCAAATCATTCATTTGCATCAGGGCTCCAAGCCAATTACAATGCAAAAAAGGGGCACCAAGCCAATTACGATCTCCGGTGCACCAAGCCAATTACGATCTCCGGGGCACCAAGCCAACAATCGATTGGGCATTATAGCTCATCCAATAACATGGCACACAGCCAATTCAATAACAGGACATACAAGCCAATCAATATCACACAGGCGCTATAGCCTTATAATTCACGTAGGAGTCACAGCCAATTAAATAATCAAGGGCTCAATAGCTAAATACGTCATCAAGACCTATCACAGTCCAATTGTCATGCTATGCCATTCAACCCATGAAATTCATTACTCATTCAAGCAATTCCAGGCATAAGCATCATATAGCAATCAAATCATCCAACCACTCTGTCCAGTAGTGTCCTAGCACTCAGATAAAGGTTTAGGAAACACTTACTTGGAGCAATTAGCTAAATCTCACACCAAGCGATTCTCCTCAAAGTCACAAGTTTAGAATTCCCACGAATGCATCATCAACCTAAAAAGAATTGTCAAACTTGAGTCACGAACCATGGAACGCTTAATTCCATTTACTCAATCTTTCTCTAGCCATGCCATTGGCAATTCGAGACATCTTTTCCAACAATCAAATATAAGCCAATGCTCACTTCGAGCCCTTAATGTGTTCGTTTTACTCCGCCATACACATGGCAAGACACAACTTAGAGTTTCGTGTACCCAACTTGCCATAAATCACCTCTATACCTCAATCCACTTCTCACACTTCTCATTGACATCTCACATGATATCATACAAGACACTATAGGTCAATTGATGTCCAAATATTCCTCATTCAGCCCCTAAACAGAACCGGCCAGCATGTATACACCCTCAAAACAGAACTGATTTTGGGTTCAAACCGTTCAATCTAGCCATACTTCAATTCCAAGCCTAACTCTTTGCACAAATAACATACCAAGACATTCATTTACATGATTAGAAGGCTCACCAAGAGGTTTGAAGTGGATTGACACCCCAAAGACGTCGGAGCAGCCCGGTTCCTTCAGGATCCTCAAACGGGCAGAATTTGCTCGGTAAAAACCTCCATAAACCAGCCATGTACACCATCCAAAATCACATAAAACTTTAATTTCAACATGCTAAACTCTTATACTATGAGTTTAGAAGAGCTCACCGAAAATTTGAAGTCATTTGAGGTCCGGAAGCCCCCAAAAACGCAGCCTCTCTAAAACAGGGTCGGATTCTGACCTTTGTCCACTCAAACGGACCTACGGGAAGAAATACTTGACTAAATTGATCTTATAATACCTTCCTAGAACGGAACGACGATAAGCTTTCAGATACCGATGGTTTTACCTCAATCCAACATCGGACGAGAAAGTTACGACCAAAACAGTGACGACGTTTTTCCTTGTCCGCGAGAAGTCCTTCTCGACCGAGAGCAAAATTGAAGAAGAAGAAGAAGGAAAAGTGAGGGGGATGAGGTCACGGCTGAAGAGGCTTCCAAAGGTTGTCTCACACAAATAATTTGAGTTAACTTGACAAGATAGGATTAGGTGAGGGTAATAAATGCTTGAGGTCTCCATTGCTTGACATGTGGCATAATCCAATATTGCAATTCCAAGCTTTGACTCATCTTTGACTCTTGCATATGGATTTTTTTGGCAGCCATAAAGGGTAGAGGTAATGACCATTTTGACCTTCTTGATTTCTTAAGGCAAGGCCAAAGGTCGAGGGGCAAAATGGTCATTTGACACTTTTCGTCCGAAATTTCATTTTTCCAGTATAAATCACCCTCGATGAGGCGACGTCCATTTCAATTTCAAATATTGGAATTCCTCAATGTCCAATACCCAATCTCGAGATCCAATTTCATGTCGAACTCTCGTCGACTGTGCTTCCAGTTTATCTCAAACTGACGGGCGACTCTTGCAGGCGCTACACGTATCGACTTTGGGATTTTCTCAAGCCGTGGCGACTTTGATTGTCATGTAATTGTGATGGTTTATCGTTCGTTCCTTTGATCTTGATCATCGGAATCCGATTTAGGAAATTGTCGCAAATTACACATTGGTTAGGCGGAATCACCCGCGTCCCAACGTATAACACTAGCAAGACATTCCATGATCGTCCTTAGATCGATCTCTGCCGGCCCAAGATATTCCCTCGACAATCCTTATGGTCAAAGTGCCATTTCTCATTCAAATTTCCCGGGTCCACGTACCCAACTCCGCGTCAGTCTTTCCCTTTTGGTCAGATAACTCAAGAGTGGCCAACTCCGAGCGAGTTACAACTGAAACACATCGATCGATATCCTTCCATTCAATAGCCTCGATAGGGTCGGAATTCAGAATATCACAGGTTCAATTGTCCATACCTTTTTTTATAATTTATTTGCAATATAAAAAATCAAATTGAAGGTAGTTGAGTGGTTTGGGGTACTTACTTCAGCCAAAAGGTCAAGAGTTCGAAGCCCACTTCAAGCAATTATCATTTTCTCTATTTTTTTATTTTATTTTTTAAAAAAATGGCGGTTCGGAACCGGCCCGGAACCGGCGGTTCCGGGTCGGTTCCGAAAAATGTGGAATCGGAACCGGCCCTTGAAGGCCGGTTCTGGTTCCGGTTCGGGCCCGTGGGCCCGGTCAACGGGCCGATTCCGGGCCTACGGGCCCAAATGGCCATGTCTAGGTACGTGGACCCAGGAAATTTTATACGAAAACGGCATTTTGACCATAAGGGTCGTCGAGGGATATTTAGAACCGAGGCCGATCAGAGAACGATTAAGGAATCTGTTGCTTATGTTATACGATTGGGACGCGGGTGATGCCGCTTAACCAACGTATGATTTGCGAATTTTTCCTAAATCGATTTATGACGATCGCGGCCGTCGGGGCTAGTAATAGACCCTTGCGATTACATGACAACCAAGATAGCCGTGGTTTGTATTTTCCTAAGTGTGATGAGAATCACAGAGTCGATACGCGTAGCGTCCGCAAAAGCCGCCCGTTAGTTCGAGATAAATTGAAATTACGACGACGAGAAATCCATCACGAAATGGGATCTCGGGAGTGGAAAATGGAGATGAAGAATTGTAACAACAAGTTTGGAATGGACGACGCTTAGTGGAGAGAGAAAATTGGCGAAAAAATGGATTTTCGGACGAAGGGCGTGAAAGGACGATTTTGCCCTTGGAGTGTTGACTTTGTTCTATTAATGCGGACAAGGGCGTTTTGGTCATTTGACCTTCTTCTTGTGGCAGCCGAATCCCTAGGGGCAGAAAGGGAAGAAAAGATGGGATATTATGTATAAAATGCCAAGTGTCATAATTTGGGTGAATAGCATTAATTTTCCACTAACACCTCTTGAAGATTTTTGGGGATGAGATCAAGCTCTTCTCACTCTTCTTCTTCGCTCCTTCTTCCTCGCACAGAATCGGTCTTCACCCGACCAAAAACTGCCGCTGACTTCACCTCCGTTCAGCTCTCCGACCGACGACAACCAACCTCCGAGCCGACCACCACCGTGAAGCTTGACCTCTTGCCGAACTATTCCAAGTGGAAGCGCGTCGATTGGCCATCTGTGGAGCTCCGACCATCGTTTTTCCCGCGAGTCGACGGAAACTGTCGCAACATGAGGTAGGTGGCTGTTTGTACTTCGTTGGACCTCGAATTGTTCGATTTTTTTGTTCAAATTTTGTGGAGACCTAAGGCACTGGTGTTCTGAGCTAGGGTAAACATTTGGGACTTTTTCGATGAAGTTTTGATGTGGAATTGCTGTTGTGATTGAATGATAGATTCTGATCGGTTGAGGAGTCGGGGGAAACGTCGTTGTTCGTTGACCTTTTGGTGTCGCCTTGAGCTCAAATTTTCGGTGAGCCTCTTCAACACATAGGATTTGATATTATCAAGAGAATTGAAAGAAGATTTGAGATTAATCGTTGGATTTTGGGCTGTTTGGGCTGGTTTGAAACAGAACATTGGGGTACCCTGTTCGGTTCTGATTTTGCTGAGTTCTTGAGGGCTGTTTATGGTGGATTTGGGCTTCAATTTGTTTGTTGGGATGTAATAGGATGTAGATTGATATGTTAATGAGGTTTATATTCGACAGTTCTATGGCAGGGCGAAGAAACATTGACGAATCGAGTGAAATTCCTTGAGGTATAGTGCTGCCCTGTTTTAGAACTCTTAGAGCCAAAATATTGAAGTGCTGGGAAGAGGATTTTTGTTGATTCTAGCTTACGGTAAGAAGTTCCTAAACCTTGGCTAGGAAGATTGGACTCGATTGGGTGAATTCGTTGAGGTTTATGCTAATTTTGGGTGAGCTATGGTGAAATTGTCCTATGTGCGTTCATGTGTGGTGTCGGTTGCCGGAACGCCTGTTAAATACTTGCGCCAGGAATTGATTGATATTCTTGATGATTGAAATTGACTGTTTCGTATGCTTTAAATTGTTAGCTCAATGCATGAGCTTATATTTGGTCATGAAGTCTTGAATGGAAATGAGTTTTGGGCATGTTGGGAAGCTTGTGGTACCTTGAGGCAATCTAATCGCGGGGTGGAAATGGCCAATGTCCTGATGCGTTGAGACGCGGGACGAGAATTGAGATGTGATGACACATGCCTGAGATGACATTGAAAACCTGAGGCGTTTACGCGGGTTTGTCAATGAGTTGGTCTGAGGCGTAATTACGCGGACCTAACCTGAGGCGTTCTAAACGCGAGCTTGCCACAAATGGAGGTTGGGAAGAAAGGATGGTGTGGTTTGGCTTTGTAATGTGCACTTGTCTTGAATGATGAGGTTGGATGTCACGATTGCAGAAAGGATGCTTATTGATGCTCATGCATCATCCTTGGTTGTTGAATGCATCATGTGATTGCTTATACATTGTGTTCATAATTGTATTCACCTGAGTGTACTGTCAGCCTGCCCTAGGGTTAGGACTTTTCTTACTGAGATGTCGATCTCACCTCGTCGCGGGACCATATTTCAGACCACAGGACCTGAAGATGCTCCCTATACGCTTAGGCGATCCCTAGGAAATGACGTCGTATTTTGAGGAGTTCCCGAATGGAAGAGGTACTGTATATGTTAGGAAGACCACTGTTGTTTGGGTTGACGAACCAAGTGAGCCTAGTAAGCCACATCGATTCGAAGCATGGTTTCGAAGGGTCCGTGACGTTTTGTTTGAGCAGCTGAAGCCCACAGATGTTCCAAGAGGCGTGGTACCTTCTTGGTGTCATCCCTCACGAGAGTCCATAGAGGTAGAGACTTCAGTGGAAGCTTTGAGGAATATACCAAAAGGAGAACCTGCAGCCGAAGTATGCATGGAAGTGATAGAGATATTCGACTCGGAGGATGAGGCAGAGGAGGATACCATCGAGGTCCGTTCCGAGACCTTCTCGGATTACGACCCTAAGAAAGACATGGACGTTGTGGGAGACAGTAGTACCTCTTAGTAGACCTCGATGTAATAGGGCCTTAAGTGTGAATTTTTGAGAGTTGGTTTCTTTTGGATGAGTTTAGTGGCTTTCTTTTGGTACCCTTACCCTGATCCGACCTAGGTGGTGTTGTTAGTTACCTCCCTAGCTCTTACTTTTGTATAGACTGGTTTTTCTGATATGTTATGTATATGCCTTTTCATCTCGCGCATCTCATTCTTACTTTTGTATAGGTTGTCTTGTCTGGAGGTGGGTTTTTATTTTTCTTTTACCCTTCCGCCTGCGAGTCTTTTTTTTTCCTTGGCCATTTTGGAGTAGTATCCTGGGACAGGTCTTACGGCTCCAGTGGTTGTGCGCTCTCGTAAGGGAAGCGGGGCGTGACAAGAAATTTGTTTTATAATCAGAAAAAAAAAATGCAGAAACGGTGTCGTTTAGGTTAATGGGTGTACAGAGTCCTTTAGGTTAGTGATAATGGACGGTTTAGATCGATTCTAGTCTTCTAATCTTGGCCGTAGATTTCGGCATGTCGATCGAACGGTCCTTATTGAGTCCCCGTTTAAATCTAAGCCGTAGATTTAGTTAAGCCGATCTGAAGGTTGTAGCTTAGCCACGTGGTTCATTAAGAGCCGTAGGATTAAATCCGAATAATAAAAAAATAAAAAACGCGGGACAGTGTCGTTTTGAGGGGTCGGGCATGCGGGTCCCGGTCTGGGCCGGGTTCCGGCCCGAGTTGGTCGGGTCGACCAGGTCCGAATAATTTTTTTTTAATAAAAAATTCAAAAAATAATTTTCAAAATAAAAAAAATTGAAAAAATTCTAGAAAATCCTAGAAAATCCCCAAAAATGTAGGAAAATTGTGAAAAATTCTTAGACATTCCAGAAATTCCCAAAAAAATTAAGGATTGACCACAAACAACTGGTCAATCCTGTTTTTGGGATTTCTCATCCGTTCTTTCGAAAATTGACGATATTACCCTTTAGGGGTAAATCGCCTCAGCTCTGCACACGAGATAGGTCGAGGATGCCAAGGTAAGGATTAGGGTTAGTTAGGTGACCAATTCTTCTGCTTCGGTTCTCGAATCTCATCCTTTTTTCCAAAAATGATGATTTTACCCTTCAAAGGGTAAATCGTCAACCCTATCCCAATCGAGTCCTCAGAAGTATTCAAAATTAGGATTTGGGTCACGTGGTCGACCAATCCTAGACATGCACGGTTCGACGGAACCGCTGGTTCCAGTTCAAGAACCGGCGGTTCCGGTTCCGCCAAATGGTGGAACCGGCCCATAAAGGGCCGGTTCAGGTTCCGGTTCGGTTCCGGGCCGGTTCCGGTTCCGAACTTTTAATTTTATTTTTAAAATAATAAAATAAAATAAATAAATTATTAATTAAAAATTATAATCAAATTGTACATTGTAAAAGAATTTGACAAAAAAAAGATGAGGAATGGGCTTGAACTTAATGAATTATCATTAAGCGCCTACATATCTTCTTGGGGATAGAAGAATCAAAGCCCATGTAATTCTATTACCTTTGGTAATCCCAACTTATCTCATCCTCAATCGTCGCTACCTGTTGTTGTGGTGGAGGTAGTATCTCCACAATCATCACTGAAGAATTCGTGTTCTCGATCCAGCTTTTGTTGTCGAAGCCTAGCCCTTGTCCAATCATCGACGCAAACTTGAAACTCCACACTTTCCGGACTTAATCTTGAACGGCGGGAGTCCAAAATTAATCCTCCAACACTAAATGCTTGTTCAACTGCCACTGTTGAAGAAGGGGTCGCTAATATTTGTCTTGCGATGAGGGAGAGAACTGGATATTAAATTGAATGGTTCTTCCACCACTCAAGAATCTTGAAATCTGCGTTGTGTTTGGAATCACTAAACTCAAAATAAACTGTTAAATAGTTTTCTAATTCGGAAATACTACCTGTTGTCCCTTTTTATTTTTTTTTCCTACTCATGAGCATTTTATACCCGCTACCAAGTGAAATACTTGTATTGCTTCATGAGACACTATGCTGGACAGGTTCACATCCACTGTCACTTAAACCATATTTACTACAAAATTCATTATATAATTCTACTATAACTTTTTTAACATCACTTGTATACTTTGAATATCTATTACTTCATTCAAATGTAAACAATCATAGTAATAAGCATTCAAATAATCTAATAAACCATCTAATTTAGTACGTGGATCGAAAACAATACCAACTAAATAGACAAGAGGAATGTTCAAGTAATAATGCAACTATTTTTCTCGCATTACTAAAATACTCGAAGCTAATTCAGTATCTTTTTCACATTCATTAAAAATACCAGCAATGTTAACACACTCTATTAAAAATAAATGCGTAGTAGGATAATAAACACCAGATAAAATATTAGTAGAATCATTAAAAACTTTCAAAAAATCTAATTTTTTTTGCAACTTCCCAATATTGCGGGAGCAAAGCAATATCGGGAACATTATTCGAAATAAGGGAACATAATAAATCTTTGTAATCAAAAGTTTGTAGAAGCATCTCGTAGGTAGAATTCCAACGAGTCGGAATATCTTTTGGAAACCTTATTGCCTTTCTCCCATTTTTTTACAATATTTATAGACTAATTAGTGCTATGAAAGAGTGGGGAAAATATTGTAAAAAAAATGGGAGAAAGGCAAGAAGGTTTGCAAAAGATATTCCGACTCATTGGAATTCTACCTACGAGATGCTTCTACAAACTTTTGATTACAAAGATTTATTATGTTCCTTTATTTCGAATAATGTTCCCGATATTGCTTTGCTTCCGCAACATTGGGAAGTTTGCAAAAAAAATTTAGATTTTTTGAAAGTTTTTAATGATTCTACTAATATTTTATCTGGTGTTTATTATCCTACTACGCATTTATTTTTAATAGAGTGTGTTAACATTGCTGGTATTTTTAATGAATGTGAAAAAGATACTGAATTAGCTTCGAGTATTTTAGTAATGCAAGAAAAATGGTTGCATTATTACTTGAACATTCCTCTTGTCTATTTAGTTGGTATTGTTTTCGATCCACGTACTAAATTAGATGGTTTATTAGATTATTTGAATGCTTATTACTATGATTGTTTACATTTGAATGAAGTAAAAGATATTCAAAGTATACAAGTAGATGTTAAAAAAGTTATAGTAGAATTATATAATGAATTTTGTAGTAAATATGGTTTAAGTGACAGTGAATGTGAATCTGTCCAGCATAGTGTTTCACGAAGTAATACAGGTATTTCACTTGGTAGAGGGTATAAAATGCTCATGAGTAGGCAAAAAAAAAAACAAAAAGGGACAACAGGTAGTATTTCCGAATTAGAAAACTATTTAACAGTTTATTTTGAGTTTAGTGATTCCGAACACAGAGCAGATTTCAAGATTCTTGAGTGGTGGAAGAACCATTCAATTCAATATCCAATTCTCTCCCTCATCGCAAGACAAATATTAGCGACCCTTTCTTCAACAGTGGCAGTTGAACAAGCATTTAGTGCTGGAGGATTAATTTTGGACTCTTGCCGTTCAAGATTAAGTCCGGAAAGTGTGGAGTTTCAAGCTTGCGTCGATGATTGGACAAGGGCTAGGCTTCGACAACAAGAGCTGGATCGAGAACACGAATTCTACAGTGATGATTGTGGAGATACTACCGCCACCACAATAACAGGTAGCGACAATTGAGGATGAGGTAAGTTGGGGTTACCAAAGGTAAGAGAACTACATGGACTTTGATTCTTATATCCCCAAGAAGATATGTAGGCGCTTAATGATAATTCATTAAGTTCAAGCCCATTCCTCATCTTTTTTTTTTCAAATTTTTTTACAATGTACAATTTGATTATAATTTTTAATTAATAATTTATTAATTTTATTTTATTATTTTAAAAATAAAATTAAAAGTTCGGAACTGGAACCGGAACATGCCCAGAACCGTCGGATTCCGAACCGAAACCGGAACCGCCAGTTCCTGAACCGGAACCGGCGGTTCCGTCGAACCGTGCATGTCTACTATATCTAAGTTATTTCAAACTCCATATTCTTTGCATAGAGAAGAAATAACTATTGAAGATTTTAATAAGTATGTTAAAAACTGGAAAATTCCTAAAGTTAAATATGATCAAATATATTCTGAATCTAAATTCAAAAAGCTTTTTAAGTCTAATGATTATGTTATCACTACTGAAGAACGTGATATTCCTTTTTCTTCTTCGTACTCTTTAATACCACTTTTGAATAAAGATTCTATGAAAAAACATAGCCAAAAGTTATATATATGTGTGCGAGCACGCGCGCGCATATGTAAATTTATACATGTATGACAGCAAGCTTTCATTGTTTAAGTTGTGTTAAAATAATCGTTCACCAAAATCCTCAGGGGGGGAGCACCAAAAAAGCCCTAAACCTACTATATTGGTACCAACTCAGTCCTAAACCTATTGTATTAAGGCAAGTACATTGGATCAATGACTAAAATCGTTGCCTGCTAAGTTTCTATTCGTTTGGCAATCAAATATCGAAAAAAGAAAATGGCACACTCTAGATGGATTTTAGTCTAAAATTGTCCACAAATGCATCGATGAAAGCCGAATTATCATCTCATACCAAAAAATAAAAATAAAAACAAGAGACAGGCTACCCTGAAGCATCAGACCTATATGAAAAAGTCATGATCCAAGGGGGCCAACTGACTCCTCTCCTTCTCTGGGTCTTCATTCAAATAGATAGCTAGGACTTCCATTCCACTCTGGTATGCTTGTAAGACGAGGCTGTGTTCCGTGAAAAAGAACTTGAAAATCACAATTGAGGCCGTATTGAATTGAGGACCATCTTACAGTCTGAACAGGCCCGACGCTGATACCAGCACTTTGTCAAGTTCCATGTTTCATCGCTTCGCATAAGTTATGAGCAGTCCAAAGGGGACGAACTCGGTTCTCTACTTATGCTCGAAGATGATGAGCAGCATAGGCTTAATACATAACCCACAAGCTACAGATCAGACGCAGAAGTGCTCAAGAGGTTAAAAAGAGGGCACTAGCTTCAGAGACGCATTGCCTACGAAAAAGCCAGAAGATAAAAGCTATCACATGATGATTGCTCGTTCTGCAGTTCAAAGCCGCAGATGATGACAAGAATATCTGAGGAGAACAGAAACTAGAGCATCCACCAGATTCCTACCAAAGCCATTAGGATATCAAGGGGGTTGCGGTGACTGTACAGAGAATGGTAGCAAAAGATTCTATACAATGCCCTTGCAAAATAAACACGACAAGAAGCACGAATGAGGCACGCACTTGCTGCAAAGACTACTTGAATCGCTAAGGTATTGCAAGGATGGACAAAGAAACTGCCACAATATCGAGAGTTCAATGTGACACAACCAAATATTTCTCTATTTCATGGCCTCTCCATTCAAAAACCGTGCATGGTGAAAGGCGCAACAGCATCGACGAATCGATGAGCAGCTCCCGCCTCAGAGAAACATTGTTCATTTCTGTTGAATCTAGCAATATCACCTAAAGGGGTGAATAGGTGATTCTGAATCAAATTGAAATTTATTGCGGAATTAAGAAAATTTCAAAACACGGTCAGAATCAGAACAGATTGACAAACGTGCAAATAATCTAAACACAGAAATAAAAGTTTAGAGTAGAGGAAAATGTACGCTGAGTTTATAGTGGTTCGGCTTGTCAAGCCTACGTCCACTCTCTCAAGATAACAGCCAAGTGGCTAGATTCCATTATAATGATCTAATGGAGGTTACAAGAGATGAAGACACTCAGTCGCTCTCACAAATCCTCACAATGAAAGAACTTAAGAACTCTTAGAATAAGTGTGTGAATCTGAACAATTCAGCCACTTTGGAATTTAATGTTCTCGACACTCTCCGCTGGTCACCATGGTTCTCTTTTATACTCATTTGCTTCCAAACTAGCCGTTGGATAATCCTTCAAAGGACCGCTCTTCTATCTTTGATTGGACATCATCAATCATGATTGAACGAGACTGTATCTGAGAAGATATGGTAGCCGTTGAAGTAGAAGATAAACTTTTCAGATTCAGTCACCCATACAACTAAATCTTCAATTTCCAAAAATAGAGTAGATTCAAATAAGCCACAACTCTTATTCTTGGACGGTAATATCCAATCGTAGATTTCCTCCTGATATGATTGAAGAAATATCTGATCAATCAAATATTACAAACTTCTATAAAAGAACTTGCCTTAATCGGAAACCTACCATTCGTGGGTCTTCAGAATTTATCTGATAGAAATTGCAGAATCTGAATGATATTCAAAAGTAGTCTTCGAAGTAAAGACCCTATGAATCTGAACAGATTATTTTGAACTGTGATACTGAGCTTCAATAAAGTCCTTCTAACATGTCATATAAGCCTTCAGACGAATAACCTTTAGATGCAACATACTTCATCTAAACATCTTCAGAAGCAACTCCATCTAAACGTCTTTAGAAGCAAATATATGAATATTCCTTCTTGAGTATAGATGCTAGAAATGGATCAATATAAACTTCTATTTAGTAGTTCAATCTGCAATTAAAACGTGATAAGTATTACACATATTCTATCTTAATAAGCATAGTTTTGTCAGAATCAAAATATTTAGAGATAAGGTTTCATCAACAATTTCATATGCATATTCTTCAGTGTCAAATTCATACCAATTCTGTTCACTTTTGCAAAATAGCTCTATCAAAGTATCACATTTTTGACATCTTCCGTTCCTCGTTGAATTGATAGCCGTAATATAAACAACACGGGGAAACTAAGAAAGCTTTAACCTTGAATTCTTGAACTAGGGATTGCGCCGCATTGCTCCAGTACAAATGTGTTAATTGTTTCAGAGGTGGCAGGTTTATTAGTTTTTCAACATTAAAAATGGATTGCTTTAGAGATTTTGGAAGGCATCTTAGTTCAATTTCTAATACGAAAAAAACATATGAATTGACAAGAGTTTATATACAATAGTTTTAGAGCATAATTAAATCAGTTTGCTATCATGTAATCAGAGCTACGCTACAAGCTAAGTCTTCCCTTGGTTCAAGATCGCGAGTTCGTGTTCTGAAAGAGCTAACATCGTTAATTGTGTTGGTTCTAGCAATATCACCTAGAGGGGGGTGAATAGGTAATTCCGAGTTTAATTGAAATTTAACGTGGAAATAAAACAATTTCAATTTTCAATCTGGAACAAGAATGATATGAAAACGTGCAGGCAATCCAAACACAGATGTAGAGTTTAGAGAAAAGAAAGGTGCACGCTGAGTTTATAGTGGTTCAGCTTGTTAGGCCTACGTCCACTCTCCCACAATGACAGCCGATCGGCTGGATTTCACTAGAAAAATTTGAGGAAGATTACAAGTGATAATGGACACTCGGTCTCTCTCACAAATCCTCACAATGAAAGGAATTTTGAACACTCAGAATAATTTGGTGAATCTGAACAACTCTTGCACTTTGAATTTCTAGTTCTTAACTGTTTCGCAGATCACCACGGTTCTTCTTTTATACTCATTTGCCTCCAAACTAGCCGTTGGACAATCGATCAAAGGATCGCTCTTCAATCTTTGATTAGACGTAATCAATCGTGATTGAACGAAACTGTATCTAAGAAGATATGATAACCGTTGAAGTAGAATTTGAACCTTGCTGATTCAGCCGCCCATACAACCAAATCTTCAGTTTCCAAAAGTGGAGTAGATTCAAATAAGTTACCAAATATCTTCTTGGAAGGTAATATCCAGTCGTAGATTTCCTTCTAATTGATTGAAGAAATATCTTGTCAATCAAATATCACATACTTCCATCATAAGACTTGCCTTGTTCGGAAATCTGCCATTCGTGGGTCTTCAGAATCTGTTTTGTAGATAGGTGCAGAATCTAACCAGTTTCAGAAGCAGTCCTCAGAAGAAGACTTTCTGAATCTGAGCAGATATTTTAGAATGAAAATACTGAGCTTCAATAAAGTCCATCTGACACTGCATATAGTTCTTTAGACGAATAATCATTTAAAAGAGAGATCATGTTGCATCTGATCCTTAGCAGCAACTCCATCTGAATGTCTTCAGATGCATTCCATCTGACCGTCTTCAGAAGAACTCCATCTGTCGTCTTCAGAAGTACTTTATCTGACCATCTTCAGAGGCAACTATATGGCTACTCTTTTCTCGAGTTTTAGTGACAGAATTGGAGCAATACAAACTTCTGTTTACACATTCTTCCTGCAATAAAACATTTTAAATATTACACAGATTCTATTGATAGTTTTGTCAGAATCAAAATAGAAGGAGAATTTCCACAACAATCTCCCCTTTTTTTATGATGACAAAACTTTCGAAATATCAACAAGTGTATAGAGAAGTATATTGAATGGTGACTTTTTTAATAGATAGAGAATGTAGAAATATCAACAGATCATCAGGAGTTACATTCAGATCATTAGGAGTTGCATCCTACAATAATATAAAGTAGAAATGCCTGCAAACACTGTAAAGTGTTGAGAAAATTCTTCTTTTATTTTGATTCTGACAAAACTATCAACAAAATATGTGTAAGCAGCAACTTGTATTGATCCATTTCTGTTAGTCAGATGGAAGTGCTTCTGAAGACGGCCAAATGGAAGTGCATCTGAAGACGTTCGGATGGAGTTGCTTCTGAGGGTCAGATGCAACATGATCCCTTACTTGTGTACTTCGTCGAAAGAGATATATGAAGTGTCAGATGGACCTTATTGAAGCTCAGGATTATCTTTCTAAAATATCTGGCCAGATTCAAAAAGTCCTCTTCTAAAGACTGCGTCTGAGATTGGTCAGATTCTGCAACACTAAATTAGAAGACCCACGAATGGCAGGTTTCCGAACAAGGCAATTCTTATTATGGAAGTTTATGATATTTGATTGATTAGATGTCCCTTCAAATCAATCAAGAGGAAATCTACGATTAAATATTATCTTCCAAGAATATATTTGGTATCTTATTCGAACTTACTTCACTTATGAAATCTGAAGATTTGGTTGTATGGGCGGCTGAATCAGAAGGGTTCAAATTCTACTTCAACGGTTATCATATCTTCTCAGATACAGTCTCGTTCAATCACGATTGATGACGTCCAATCAAAGATTGAAGAGCGATCCTTTGATCGTGTATCCAACGGCTAGTTTGGAGGTAAAGGAGTATAAAAGAAGAACCATAGTGATCTACGAAGAGAGTACAAACAGTAAATCCAAAGTGCAATAGTTGTTTAAATTCACCAAAGTATTCTGAGTGCTCAAAAATCTTTTCATTGTGAGGATTTGAAAGAGAGATAGACTGTGTATCTGATTTTTGCAATCATCTTTGAATCATCATAGTGAAATCCAACCAATCGGCTGTCATCGTGGGAGAGTGGACGTAGGCCTAATAAGCTGAACCACTATAAACTCAGCGTGCACATTTCTCTTCTCTAAACTCTGTTTTTGTGTTTAGTTTTCCCTGCACGTTAAACTGTTCTTGTTTCTAATCGAGCATTGAAATCTTTTTAATTCCGCAAGAAATTTCAATTAGATTCAGAATCACCTATTCACCCCCCCTCTAGGTGATATTGCTAGATCCAACAATTGGTATCAGATCAGGTTACTCTTATTTAAGAAGTGTTTTTGACTTCTGAGTTAACGATCTACTATGTATAGCAGTTATTCTTCAGGAACAAGCGATTCGCATTTTGCCAACAAACCACCATACTTTGATGGGAAGGATTACAATGTGTGGAGCAACAAAATAAAATGGTTCTTCAAGGCTTATGATGATCTGATGTGGGATGTTGTTACAAATGACGTTGTAGCTAATGCTACTGCAAGTGCATCTCCTGGAAATGGAACAATTCCTACCACAATGATGACTGAGATCGAAAAGGCCAAAAGACGAGGCTTGGACTCCAAAGTTGTTAATGCTTTATTTTGTGCCTCATCAACCCCTTCATACAACCGTGTCTCAGAAGAATAATCTGCCAAAGTAATATGGGATAGGCTTCATATTACTTTTCAAGGGACCAATAGAGTAAAAGAAACAAAACTTAGTATTTTGCTGAGTGATTATGAAGCATTTCAAATGAAACCAGATGAATCTATTGCTGATATGATAGACAGGTTTCAAAGTCTCGCAAGTGGTCTTGCAAGACAAGGTGCACCCATTGCGGCGCCAATGCAAGTCAGAAAGATACTTAGAGGTCTCACAGACGAATGGAACTACATCAAACCTTTTATACAAGAATGTCAAACAATCAAACCACTTTCAGTGGATGAGCTTGTTGGGACATTGCAATCCTATGAGACAGAGCATGCCAACAAAAATATAGATAAAAAAAGGTAAGACATCAATTGCCTTGAAAAACTGAAATTGTTCAATGTTTGTTTGATACAGATGATGAAGAGCTAGCACTTATGGTGAAGAAATTTAGAAAAATGGCTCGAAAAGCTAGAAACTTCAAGGGAAAGAAACCATGGAAGAAAAGTTATCAAAAATCATCAAACCATGTTTCCCAAGAGAGCAAAGATGTGATATGCTTCCATTGTAAGAAACCAGGACACATCAAGCCGAATTGCCCAATTCTGAAGAAAGACAAGATCAAGTATGAGAAGTACAAGAATGCTTTAAAAGCAGAAACATTAAGTGATTCTGATGACAGTGAATATGACTACGCAAATATTTGCTTGATGGCTAAATCAGATTCAGAATCAGATTCAAGTTCAGAGGAAGAAACAGAGGTATGTTTATCTGAACTCCCCGATGAAGTTACAGAATATATTGATGAACATTGCAAAAATTATAAAGAAACTCTTGAAAGGGTTTGAGTTTTGAAAAAGGAAATATCTTTTTTTAAACAGCAAGATATCTCTCAAAAAGAGAAAATTGAATTCCTACAACAAAAATTTCATCAGTTAAAAGAAAGCCATGATTTCATTTCAAAAGAGAATGCTTCTTTAAAAGAGAAAATTGATGATACTTAAAAAGATTTTCACAAGATTCAAAAACTTTGGACAGCATCATTTCAAAACAAATACCTTTCAATGATAGATCAGGTTTGGGTTTTAAAAAGGAGAGTGATCTCAAAAATTGCTTTACTAAGACAAACTTTCAAAAGACTACCATTTCTGTTTACAGACAGTACTTTTACAAACAATTCACAAGATCTTACATACATCAGCCTTGTGTGAATTATGGTGATCCTAGCCACATTAAGGACTATTGTAAGAAAGTCTATAGGCCTATTAACAGAAGGTCATCAGGTTTTACTAACACAGAAGGACCCAAGAAAACATGGGTACCAAAGAAACATTGAGTTATTTGATTCTTGCAGGTCCCAAAGAGAAAGAAGAACAAATGGTTTCTAGACAGTAGATGCTTGAGCCACATGATTGGTAACCCAGAAATGTTTATATCTCTATCTAAGTACAATGGTAGGAGTGTGTCTTTTGGAGGAAGAAACAAGGAAAAAGTCATTGGAAAAGGAACTGTCAAAATTGGAAATCTGACAGTAAATGATGTCTCTTTAGTCAAAGGACTAAACTACAATCTGATATCTAAAGTTAGGGCATATTAGTGTGAAGCATATTTCAAAGCTCTCTAAAAAGGGACTTGTTCGAGGGTTACCTCAAACAAAGTTTGAAAAATGAGGACTCTGTTATGTATGCACACTAGGCAAGCATGTAAGAAGTTCTTTTAAGTTTATAAATCAAGTTTCTTCTAAGCAAACCTTGCAGCTACTTCATATGGACATCTTTGGACCAAACAGAACCTTAAGTCTTGGAGGTAAGAAATACTGTCTTGTTATTGTTGATGACTTCTCTAGATTCACATGGGTACTATTTTTAGCTCACAAAAGTGATGCCTTTATATCGTTTTCAAAATTTGCAAAAAGAATTCAAAATGAAAAAGGTTACACCATTTCCTGCCTAAGAACAGATCATGGGGAAGAGTTTGAAAATCAAAATTTTTCTGATTTTTGTGATGAACTTGGAATTCAACACAATTTTTCTGCTCCTTATACTCCTCAACAGAATGGGGTGGTAGAAAAGAAAAATCGTTCTTTGCAAGAAATGGCTAGAATACTTTTGATTGAAAGCAAGATTGCTTCTCATTTTTGGGCTGAGGTAGTTTCCACAGTTTGTTATATTTTAAATCGAATCTCTCTCAGACCTTTTATTGAGAAAACACCCTATGAACTCTTTAAAGAAAGAAAGCCTGATGTTGCATACTTTCGTGTATTCGGTTGTAAATGTTTTATCTTGAAGAATGCTAATGATCGCAGTGGAAAGTTTGATGAGAAATCAGATGAAGGTATTTTCCTAGGATATTCAACAATAAGCAAGGCCTTCATGTTGTTGAAGAATCAATGAACATCAAGTTTGATGAAAGCAATAAGAATGATCAATCTGAACCTAGTCATGCTTCTATACTTCCTCAAATCTCAAATTCATAGACAGAACCTGAAGAAAAGCAAGACTCAGTTGCAAATATTGATTCTGGAACTACTCAGAACGAGATTCACTCAAATGAAGAAAGCTCAGAAGCTGTGCAGAATGAACCTACAGAATCCTTAGATGATTGTTTCAACAAAAACTGGAAACACAAATCAAGTCATCCAAAGGAACTCTTTATGGGAAACAAAGGAGATGGTATCAAGACAAGATCCAAGTTCAGACAAGCAATGAGTAACATAGCACTGATGTTTGAATTGAAGCCAAAAGGAATTGAAGAAGCACTAGCACATGAGAACTGAATAAATGCAATGCAGGAAGAGTTACTATCAATAATGTCTGGGAATTAGTCACCAGACCCAAAAATCGTGTAGTGATTGGAACAAAGTGGGTGTTCAGAAATAAACTGGATGATAAAGGGAAGGTTGTAAGAAACAAAGCAAGAGTTGTGGCAAAAGGCTATTCTAAAGAAGAAGGAATAGACTATGATGAGACTTATGCACAAGTAGCCGGGTTAGAAGCCATTAGGCTACTACTTGCTTATGCTTGTTACAATGACTTTAAACTTTTCAAATAGACATGAAGAGTGCATTTTTAAATGGCTATATCAAAGAAGAAGTTTATGTTGAGCAACCCCCTGGTTTCGAAGAACCTAGAGGAAAGGACATAGTTTATGTTCTAAGAAAAGCACTTTATGGGTTAAAACAAGCACCTCGTGCTTGGTATGAAAGGCTAAGCAGTTTCTTGTCCAAACAAAAGTTCGTCAAAGGTAATGTAGACACTACTCTCTTTATTCATAAGCAAGGTAAGGATATCCTACTTGTTCAAATCTATGTTGATGATATAATTTTTGGTTCCTCTAATGAGTCTCTCTGCAAGAATTTTTCTAAAGTAATGCAAGATAAGTTTGAAATGAGTATGATGGAAGAATTACGATTCTTCCTTGGACTTCAGATTCATCAATTGCAAAAATGAATCTTTATCCATCAGGAGAAATATGCACTAGAAATAGTGAAGAAGTTTGGGTTGGAAAACTGCAAAAAGACAGAAACTCTCATGTCTCATTCCTCCAAACTTTATAAAGATGAAGATGGAAAATAAGTTGATCCTAAGCTATATCACAGTATGATTGGATCATTACTTTATCTCACAGCTTCAAAACCAGACATTCTATTCAGTGTTTGTATATGCGCCAGATTTCAATCAAGTCCAAAAGAATCACATCTCTCAGCTATCAAAAGGATAATCAAATACATTGGAACTTATCCTAGCTATGGTTTATGGTACTCTAAAGATTCTGATTTTACTCTGAGAGGTTATTCAGATGCAGATCTTGCGGGTTGCAAAATTGACAAGAAGAGTACCTCTGGAACCAGCTCATGGGAAACATGCTTATATCAAGTTACTCCAAGAAGCAAAGTACAGTTGCTCTCAGCACAACTGAAGCAGAATATGTATTTCTTGGAAGTTGTTGTGCTTAGATTCTTTGGTTAAAGTAACAGCTAAGAGATTATGGTGTTGAAGATACAAATGTGGAGATCAAATGTGACAACACAAGCGCCATAAATCTTACCAAGAATCTCATTCTTCTCTCAAGAGCAAAACACATTGAGATCAAACATTACTTCATACGTGATCATGTTCAGAATGATGATGTTAATATCCAGTATATTGATTCAAAAAATCAGCTTGCAGATATCTTTACTAAACCTTTGGATAAAGAAATCTTTAACTTTATTAGAGGTGAATTAGCCATCAATAATCCTTTGTCTTAAGTATCTTTTAGAATAGAAGCCTTAGAAGGAAGCCTCAGAAGGAACGTCAGAAGGAGCGTCAGAAGGAGCGTCAGAAAGAGCGTCAGAAGGAGC
Organism: Rhodomyrtus psidioides; assembly: GCA_021437785.1. Taxonomy (NCBI): domain Eukaryota; kingdom Viridiplantae; phylum Streptophyta; class Magnoliopsida; order Myrtales; family Myrtaceae; genus Rhodomyrtus; species Rhodomyrtus psidioides. Next base: position 4,708,401 of record JAILYB010000030.1, read on the forward strand.
GTCAGAAACAGATCATTAGAATTTTTAAAAAGAAAGTACGAAAATCAAAGGTCAGTTTTCTACTTCCAAATTTTTTTTTAGGTAAGTCTCACAAATCTCTCTACAAATATTCGATTTCCTTTGATTGATCAATTTATTAAAGGTATATTCTTTTTTCTTTCCTAAATTTTCAAAATTGATTTTGTTTCTCAAAATAACCGCCTCTTTTATAAAACCACGAACAGTCACCCCTGTCTCTCACCTTTACACAGATCACACTCAAAACCCTAAACCTTGCTCAGACTCTCTTTCGCTCTCGAACTTCTCTCGATAAAACACCTTTTCTTTCAAAGTTCCAATCTTTCTTATCTCCATAGCTCCGAAATCAGCCTCCATATTAAAGAAGCCCACTCAGGCAAAGAGGAAATCTTTTTCCCCGGATGCGACTCCTGCCGAGGTTTCAGAATCGAAAATCAACATTCAAAGGGAGGCATTTCGACAAGAAAAAGGTTTGTCTATATCTGATTTCGAAGAAAAAGAAGCTCTCACACATACCGTTAAGCCCCTGTTTGATAGTATTAAAGTAGTTGGGGGATTTGATGAAAATCTTAGAAAGTTATTGGACATTCATAAGTTTGAAAGTGAAGATGAACTGTTAGACTTTCTAAATTTGCCTAGAAAGGACGTTGAACCAATTGCTGTTGAGTTGCCTCAATTTGTTTCTCGAAAGGGCAAGGAGAAAGTAGCAGGATCTAGTTCGGCATCAACTCCAAGGAAAACCTCTTTAAAAGGAGTTGTGATAAAAAGCAAAGATAATGTTAGCAGTACTAAAGGAAAGGTAGATGATGATGATGTATTGTTCAATGACTTTGAGAAAGTCAGAGGTTTCACGGTGGATTCAAGTTTTCCTGACCCCCTGTTCCAAAACAAAGCACACAAGGACAGGTTTGAGTCCTTGAAACAAAGAGGTGTTATACCTCATAGGGTTTTTGACTTGAAGTTTTTTGATAGGGTGGAGATCCCTCTTCGGAAGCACTTGAAATAGATCAATCTTGAAAACTTTGTGACCCAGAGGAGACAATCTTTTCCTGATCTTTTTGCCTATTTCTGCTCTAACCTCCACTTCGTCAACTTCAATACTCTCTTCTTCTCCATTGCAAGAAAAACCTATCATCTGCATGCTTATGACATTGCCTTTATGATGGGTGTAGATAAGATGGACTTTACACCATTGGATGTTACTGCTAAGGAAGCTTTTTGTTTTCTTATTGGGAAAACAAACTTTTCGAGAGAATCAATGGCTCACATTGCCTATACAGACTTTCCACTGAAGCACACCTTAATGCATATGATTGTTATTGAAAGTCTTAGACCTAAGGCAGCTTCCAAGACAGACATCTCAAAGTATGAAACCAAGTTGTTGTGGGGAATGATGCAGGGAAAGAAAATATCTTTTGCCCACACTGTCTTGCTTCACATGTATAGGACAATCCAAAAGCCCAAAGGACAACTTCCTTATGCAGGATTGATTTATAGGATGATAAATTTTCTTCAGATTCAGATATCCGCAGCTATTAATTTATAGAAAGTTGCACTGATGGTTGCTGGTGAGAACATGATAAGGAAGATGGGGTTTAAGATGACTGCTAGTGGTTGGAGGAACAAGAACTCTGAGTCAGTTCTTGTAGAATTTAAAGACAAGTCAGAAAAAAGTCCCCTAAAAGGAGAAAAGTCATGGCCACAAAAGGAAGACAAGCAGACACCTCAGATGATGAGGACTTCAGAGAAGATGAAGATGCTACTGAGGAGTTAGACTCAGAAGCTACACAGTCACCTTCCTTTGAAGGTGAAACGGATCCAGTTGGAGAAACTAGAGGAGCTGAAAGTCAGGTTGAACAGGCGAAATTCATTGACAAAAAAGAGGATCTCCATGGGACACAGCCCACAGATGCATATGCGTGTACAATACGGATCACTTTGGAAGAATATCTTTAAATATGGACTGTGGAAGTGACTGCAAGAGAGGAGATGGAAAAGGAGTATGATGAAATTCTCATCAATTTTTATGATCAGTGGTGTGCACAGTTGGTCTTCGATGAACATATGGTAGAGACAGAAGAAAATGAAGCATATTTTATTTCTTCTAACAGATTGATTGTTACAAATGCAGCTCTAGAGTCAGTGGCAGCAACTGCTCCAGAGGAGCAAGTTTCAAGTGCTCAGTCAGTACCAATGGATATTAGTGGGGAGGCAGCTACTGTGCCCAGCACTATGTCTAAAGGGAAATAAGTTGTGGTTCAGGGGGGAGCTTTTTCTAGAAACTTCTGATGTCTTTATGACAGAAGTTCTAGCTTCTCAAGTTTTTCCCAGGCCTCCATCTGAGGGGGAGACATTGCTTCCAAAGGTGCTTGAAACTGCAAGCAGGGACAATCTTCAACTGCCCAGAAACTACATCCTATCGAGACTGTTAACACCTTCATTAGTGAACTTCTTGAAACAAAGTCCTCTCAGTTTAAAGTTCAGAAGCATGTGGAAAACCTTCAACAGATCATCATTAAAAGTATGGTTGTTATGGAGAACATGATAGATCAGAAGCTGTCCAGCTTTGAAAAGAAGTTTGATGTTAAGTTGCAGGGCCTAGCACAGAAAGTGGACACACTAGAGAATTCAATTGATCTCTATGGTAGGATGTTCTGTGCTGAGGTAGATAAAATGCCCACCTATACTCTCATCCGACATGACAAGGCATCCCGAGAACTTCCTACCTCTCAAGCAGTCAAAGACCATGCACTACATGTGGGAGCAGACAATGTCAGGGATACTCCTATGGAGGCTGATAAAGAGCTTGAAGATATACCATTTTCTTCACAAATACCTCTACCATCTTCTTCTTAAAGTTTTTCAGCACCAGTTTTGTTTACTGCTTCTTTTTTTCAAAATTTCATACTGAATTATTATTCATTATCCATTGACAACGTTTCTTTCTATGAATTCTTCGTTTTGTTATTGACAAAAAGGGGGAGAAGAGTATCTATATAGTATCTCTATTACTGTGCAGGAATTTTTATTTCAGATGTTTGCAGGTGTGACTATTTCTAGCTCAGTTGCAAATTCCTGATGATGGGGTGATATTTCTTCATTGTCATGTTTTTCTCTCTTATACACTTGTCATTATTTCGAACGTTTTGTCATCATAAAAAAGTGGGAGATTATTGAAGAAATTCTTATTTTATTTTGATTCTGACAAAACTATCAACAAAATATGTGTAAGTAGCAGCTTGTATTGATCCATTTATGTTAGTCAGATGGAAGTGCTTCTGACGTGGTCAGATGGAAGTCCTTCTGACGGAATCAGATGGAAGTGCTTCTGACGTAGTCAGATAGAAATGCTTCGGACGAAGTCAGATGTGGTAAGATGGAAGTGCTTCTGACGGGGTCAGATGGAAGTGCTTCTAAAGACGGCCAGATGGAAGTGCATCTGAAGACCTTCAGATGGAGTTGCTTTTGAGGGTCAGATGCAACATGATCCCTTACTTGTGTACTTCGTCGAAAGAGATATATGAAGTGTCAGATGGACCTTATTGAAGCTCAGGATTATCTTTCTAAAATATCTAGTCAGATTCAAAAAGTCCTCTTCTAAAGACTGCGTCTGAGATTGGTCAGATTCTGCAACACTAAATTAGAAGACCCACGAATGGCAAGTTTCCGAACAAGGCAATTCTTATTATGGAAGTTTATAATATTAGATGTCCCTTCAAATCAATCAAGAGGAAATCTACGATTGGATATTATCTTCCAAGAATATATTTTGTATCTTATTCGAACTTACTTCACTTATGGAATCTGAAGATTTGGTTGTATGGGCGGTTGAATCAGAAAGGCTCAAATTCTACTTCAACGGTTATCATATCTTCTCAGATATAGTCTCGTTCAATCACGATTGTGACATCCAATCAAAGATTGAAGAGCGATCCTTTGATCGTGTATCCAACGGCTAGTTTGGAGGCAAATGAGTATAAAAGAAGAACCATGGTGATCTACGAAGAGAGTGCGAACAGTAAATCCAAAGTGCAAGAGTTGTTCAAATTCACCAAAGTATTCTGAGTGCTCAAAAATCCTTTCATTGTGAGGATTTGAAATAGAGATATCCTGTGTATCTAATTTTTTGTAATCATCTTCGAATCATCATAGTGAAATCCAGCCAATCGGCTGTCATCGTGGGAGAGTGGACGTAGGCCTAACAAGCTGAACCACTATAAACTCAACGTGTACATTTCTCTTCTCTAAACTCTGTTTTTGTGTTTAGTTTTCCCTGCACGTTAAATTGTTCCTGTTTCTAATCGAGCATGGAAATCTTTTTAAATCCACAAGAAATTTCAATTAGATTCAGAATCACCTATTCACCCCCCTTCTAGGTGATATTGCTAGATCCAACACCTTGTTCTAAAATCTATTATTCGTGGGTCTTCTGAATCTATTTTGTGGATAGGTGTAGAATCTGACTAGTTTCAAAAGCAGTTCTCAGAAGAAGACTTTCTGAATCTGAGCAGATATTTTAGAATGGAAATACTGAGCTTCAATAAAGTCCATCTGACACTGCATATAGTTCTTTAGAAGAATCATTATTCAAAAGAGAGATCATGTTGCATCTGACCCTCAGAAGCAACTCCATCTGAATGTCTTCAGATGCACTCTATTTGACCGTCTTTAGAAGCACTCCTTCAGAACATCTTCAGAAGCAACTATATGGCTACTCTTTCCTCGAGTTTTAGTAACAGAATTGGAGCAATACAAACTTCTGTCTACACATTCTTCCTGCAATAAAACATTTCAAATATTACACAATTCTATTGATAGTTTTGTCAGAATCAAAATAGAAGGAGAATTTCCACAACAAATTGAACCAAACTCGTTTGAGTTCGCTACTGCTTTGTGGTGGATGCTTTGAATTTTAGTGTATCTGAAGGGGGAAGGATTTTAAGTCTCAATCAGAATCGATTTTGGGTTTGTCTGTGTCGTGTAGACTCAGCGAATGAGGACCATTTCGGAGGCATTTGTGATCAATAAAAGGAATTTAATTGAATTTCAGCTTGTAAAATATTTTGGAATCGTAAGGACTGAAGAGACAATAATTGGACGAATTTTGAAGCTTTAGTCGGTTTAGATTAGATTTCGAAATTCTTAGTCGCCGCGTATTAGGATCAAAATCCTCGCAACCCGAGCTTAATCCTGACCGCGCCTAGCTTGTGAAAAGACCAAAATTACCTTTTGTCCAGTGTACCAAATTTCGTTCAGTTCTGAAATGTCAAAAGATCATTTTACCCCTCAATTATTCACAAGCATCCAAAAATTCAAATTATTGGTGGGCTCCACCTTAGTCAAATCCCACCAATCTCACCCACCCAAGTCAATGGTCAAATCTCCATCACACTCTCTCTCCTCTCTTCTCTCTCTCTTTTCTCTCTCTCACTGGTGGACTCTCTCTCTCTCTCTCTCTCTCTCTCTCTCTCTCTCACTTCCGTGGACAACCCCCCAAGCTGAACCTCCTCCTTCCTCCTCCGTGTGTGAGCTTTGGGCGACCACCACCTCCAACCACCTTCTCCGACCTCCAACCTTCCCCGTCGTCACGTTATTGCCGCCGCAGGTCGCCGAACGATCGCGAAACAGCCCAGATCAGACCCCGAGACCTCATCTCTTCCTCTGTGAGCCGTGCGTCGCTACCATCGCCTCTAGCCACCTCATCGATGTCCTTCAAACACCACAACCTAGCCTCAACGCCTATTGAGCGGCGGAGCCACCGCAAACAGACTCGAGAGCCACCGGTGCTCAATTTTGGGGTCTGGTTCGGGTTTGCATCGGACTCGGCCAAGTCAGCCATTGCTGCCGCTCACCACTACCCCCGACGGCCACCTCAGACTCCCATCTCACCCTTAGCAGCTGTCAAAAGCCGACTGCCGTCGGTAAAGCTCGAAGAGACCCCTCGATCAGCCTTCCTTGTTTCTCGGCGCCGAGTCCCCTATTTCGGCCTAGTTGCTGTTCGCCGCCGTCGACCGCTCTCCGCCGCCTTTCTCCAGTCCTGACCGACTCCCTTCGACCACTAGGTGAGTCTTTAACCTTTCCCGGCCTCCCCACAGCCCGTGAGACCGCGAACCACCGTCAAACAGCCCGGCTTCCTTATTTTCGTCACTGACCCGCTCTGTTTCAGCCGTCGGCCGATACTCGCCGAAGCTCTAGTCGCCGGTCACTTGTCCAGACAACCTTGCCGGACCTTCACGTGGTGTTCCTACTGTGTTGGGTCGAGTCGCTGCGCGATAACCCTTGAGTTCGCAGAGAACCTCCGCTACCGCCGTCGTCGTCATCGCCTTCAATTGTCGTCGCACGTGCCGTCGCCGTCGAGACCGCTCGAGCTTGTTTAGTTTTGAGTTGACCCTAATCATTGGTTAGGGCGCAAATTGGGCTTATGATTAGTTGATTAGTCGATAGGGTAATTACGTAGATTTGATTCTGGCCGGATTAGTTAGAAATTCAATTTAGGTTAAATGACCATAATTGATTAAGTGAGTTGAATAATTAGACTGTCTGTGGCTAATTGTGCTAGATGGAATTGATTAGATGATTGGTGATTTGTAACTGTAGTTTTAACGCGAGCGATCGATAGATTAGAGACGAGTGAGCGATCGACGATTTTTAAATCGAATTGACTAATAAAGGACTATTGCACGAATCGAGCTTTATGTTTCTTAATCGGATTTGAGAGCTCGCAATTGATTCGTTGGTCTTTATTGGATTGATCGCCTCATCAGATGGCTTGATTGATTGACTTAAATATCCATTGGTTGTTGATCGCTGTTTGGGGGTTAGACACCCTGTTTGTGATTGTGATAACTATTGGGTAAGTTGCATATGCATATGACCGAGAGCGGAATCAAAAGACATATTTAGCATGAAAATGGTCGTGGGCCGAGTCTTTGAGCACGTCTGTGTGAGCATCCGGCCTAAATCAAAGAGAATAAAATTGATTAATTGCCGGGTGTGCTGTATGGTCATATGAGGGTACGATGATGGGTTTTTCCTAGCAAGTTTATAATATATCATTCGTATGGAACCACATGACTTGCCAATAGCACGACAATTCTTGCGCAGTGCCAGCTAGTACAGATTTAAGGATTGTCGGATGCCGGTCGTAGCTTGTAAAGGATCGACGCTCCATATAGGAATGCGAACTTGTCGTGCCGTGCAACGGGTGCACTAGATACACCGCTTGTAGTAGCCGTTGCCGAGGGAAAAAGGAACGTAGCCAATTTCTGCCGAATGAGTATGATATCATGGTAATTGTGAGAGTTGATCACGCTAATCGCGTAGATCCTTTCATCAATCACGCCAATTGCGTGAATCATCGTTAATAAATGGACTCGTGTGATGTCATGTGTATGCTTGTTGGTGCAATGCTTTGTTTGAGTGATTGACTGATGTGACAGCTGGGTTGACTCGAGCATTGCATTATGTGTGGCTGAAAGCTGGTAAGTGTGCAAGTGGATGATTATTATATCGTGGCTGTACTTGGGTGTTACATGTGGATATGTGGTGTTGTGATCCTTGTGATTAGGATGTTCTAGACGAATCAGTGTTCTAACCGAGTTTAGGCTTGATTCACTGAGATTTAATCTCACCCCGTCGTGGGATAACATTTTTAGGTCCCAAGTGACGGAGCCTCGTGGATGCTAAGGCGTGACTGTTGGAGTAGCCTTTTTTAAGTAAATGAGCCTTTAACCTTACCCGATCGTGTTTCTTTTTGAGGTCCTAGTGAGCCGTCCCGAAGTATGGGGTTGTTTATGCAAGTTGTAGATCAGTAGGGTTAAAACTCTTCTGCCTATGATTAATGAATGCAATTGTCTTTTGTGAATGATTGTTGTGGCCTCCTACTTCTCTATCCCATGTTGATGCGTAATTAAGTAACAGGTCGATAGTGTGCCTGTGACGCTATCTCTATGACATCGTGGCGGTATTGGTAGGGATGCCACAGGCTCGAGAGAGTCGGAGCGTGACAAATATATTTGCGATAAATTTGATGGTATTGTTGTTGATGTTAGTCTGATCCCTACGATTTTTTGAACCGTCATTCATTTGGCAGTTTTTAATCGCCTGAGATTTTGGATGATAAACATGAGCAATGTCATGACCGGATATTCCTGTTGTAAACTAGAGGATTAGCGTGGTGTCGTTTATCCTTTGTCAAAATGATGGACTCCTTGCTGCTTTCCTTTCTTTTTGCCGCTATCTCGTGTGATTAGAGGATGTGGTATTCTGATCATTTCTCAAATCACCGGAGGAGATCGCTCTCTTTTCTGTTCATCATGGATAATGTGTCATGTGATGACTTGGCACATACAATAAGGATTAGTTTTTATGCTGCTGGGATTCGATAGATCTGGAAATTACTTATTTTCTATAAGATTAAGTGAAAAGCGTGGTGCGCAATAGCATTGTTAGAATTTGAGCCTTGTAATTCGGTTGTTGGTCAAAGAATGCAAAGTAGTGGATTGAGGTTTCAACAAGCAATTTGATAACATGACACATTGCTATGTGGCTTTTGTTAACTGAGAAACAGAAGCCAAGATGAATGCAGAAGTAGGTTCACCTAAGTTCTTTGTGAAATGGAACATGATTTCCATGTTGATGATTGCAGTTGGAAGAAGAATACTGAAGTTGCATTTGTGATGATTAGAGATAGACAGATGTGTTGTTCTGAAGCTGTGTTTTTCTGAAGCAGCTTGTGCACTTGAGCAATAGACATGGGAGTTCAATTATTTCATGAAACATAAATGAAGTGGTTGCTTCCTAAACAGTTTGTGTCGGCACAATTCCTCAGATGTGAGCTATGATTCCGTTTACAGGGGCTTCTACTGTAATTCTAGCCTAAAAAAAATGAAAACGTTCTTCCTCGCCTACCTCCAACTTAGCCCACGAACTTGATTCATGCATGTGGAAGAAGCATATGCTCATACCGCATGAAATAGGAAATGTTGGACTAGAATCACGAAAACAATTTGTTCTGTGTAGACTCTTGGATAACATGTGGAATAAATGGAATAAGTTGGTCAATTAACCTGGATAAATAGCTTTTTCATGAAGGTTCTTACTTAAGGATATCGATGCCCGTATTCAGCAATCGTACGGTATGTAGATCTTCTGGCAGTATGGAATCATTTAGTGAATTTGAAGTTATCTATTTTGTTGGAAGAGCCAGATTGGAAAAGTCTCGTGAGTCAGTGCAGTCGACTGTGAGAGGCTTGAGTTATTAGCAATTTTCGCAGAAAGTATTAAAATATGTCTCGAGTTTGAGCATGAAGCGAAAATCGAAATATTTCAAATTGTATATTTCCTATTTGAAATTGGAGTCCAAAGTGAATATTTGGATATTAAGTTGTCGGTTTTATGAGACCAACAGAAGTCCAAATTTTTGAAGATTACGGAAATTGATTTTCGTGTGGAGTCGATTAAGAAAGGAAAAGGAAATTTTTGTTTAGATGCAGTTCAGTAGACTTCGTCTACTATTCGGTTTCTTTGGCCTTAAACTGAAAAGTCTAAGTGGACTTTGAATCTACCCAGGATTCGGTTAACTTTGTTTGATATACTCTATATTGTTGTGCGGAACCAAGCGATCGATCGATAGACAGAATGATAAAGTAAATCAAACACCAGATGTACATGGTTCGGTCGTAGAAACCTACGTCCACGGGGAGAGCAGCAACAAATTTCACTATAGAACAAGCGATACACGAAGATTACAAACCGCACTCGAGTTACACAAACACACTCTTGGTGTTTCCCAGCCCCAATTACATCCAAGAATGCACACAGTGTTTAGCCCCCAATTCCTAGCGAAATAATCTCTCAATCTCGCAAAGGAATTAAACAAATCTAACCTCAAGATTTAATCGGCTTCGACACTTGAACTCTTGATGTAATTCCACGAACAAAATCCACGGAGAAAACCCTTTGCCAAGCACTCGCACAAGACGGTGCTTCCCTGAATCATATCGACGACAACGCTCCCTCAAGCACTCACGCAAAGTGGTGCTTCAATAACTTGTGAGCTTAATTCCCTCTGTCTCATGCACGTTGCATATATATTGTCAAATTCCTTGGACGGCACGGCATAGAAAGTGGGCAACTCTATGGAACGAATCCAACTCGGATTCGGTCAACCGTGGTCTTCCCTTGACTTCCATCATCTTTTTACGCAAAGATATGTGTCACGCCTCGACTCTCGAGCCCGCGACATCCCTTGCCAAATCGCCACGAGGTCATAAAGATAGCGTCCCAGGCACACTATCGACCCATACTTATTTACACATGCGAAAACGATTTAACTCCCTAACATCAATTAAACATGGGATAGAGAAGTATGAAGCCACAACAGTCAATCACAAAAGACAATTACAAACATTAGTCTTAAGCAGATGAGCCTTGACCCTACTGAGCCACAGTTGGCATAAATAACCTCACACTTCGGGGCAGCTCACTAAGACCTCAAAAGTTGCTCGGTCGGGTAAGGCTAACCCTTCACCTACTTCACAAAACTAAATCCAATAGCCAATCCTTGGCGCCCACATATCTTCATCACTTGGGACCTGAAAATGGTTCCCACAACGGGGTGAGATATAAATCTCAGTGAATCAAGCCTAAGCTCGGTTAGGAAACTGATTCGTCCAGGGCATCCTAATAGAAGCTCACAGATCACACAGGCACGTATAACAGCCACTCACAGGCAATAATATAACAACCATCCAGATGCACACTTACCAGCTTCAGCCACACATAATGCAATACTTGACTCGATTCAACAGTCAAACCAATCAATCACTCAAAAATGCATTGCATCCACAAATGTGCATAGGACACCACATGAGTCCATTTATTAACGATGATCACGCCAATGGCGCAATGAGAGGATCGACGCGATTAGCATGATCGACTCTCACAATTAATGCGTACCCGCACTCCTCTGGCAGGACTAGGCTACGTTCCTTTTCCCTCTCGGCAACGGCTACTACAAGCAGTGTATCCAGTGCATCCTGCATGGCACGACACGGCAAGTAGGCATCCCTAAACGGGGCTTCAGTCCATCACAAGCTGCGACCGGCATCCGATAATCCCTTAAAACCGTATGTACCATACGGGGCATGGATTATCGTGCTTCTGGCAAGTCGTGTAGTTCCATACGATTTGTATGGTGTGTACGACTAGTACAATGCGAGCTTGCCAGGAAAACTCATCATCGTTCCATCGCATGACCATACAATGCACCCGCCATATCAATCAATTTTATTCTCTTTGATTTAGGCCGGATGCTCACATAGCGTGCTCAAAGACTCGGCCCACGGCCATTTTCATGCTAAGACATATTTCTTTGATTTCGCATACGGTCATATGCATATGCAGGCTATCAATTAAATGCTGCAATTACGAATGGAACAATTAACCCCCAAATGAATGCCAATTCAATCAATGAACAATCCGGGCATCCAATCAAACATATCAGCGAGGCGATCAATCCAATCAAGCCATCAATTCAATTAAGCAATGTATAACAGCCGATTCGTACAATAATTTCTTATTAGCCGGTTCGCTTTATAAATTTCGATCGGTCGCTCGCTCCCAGTCGAACCACAGTCAATCAATTCAATCTATCAGTCAATTAGCCACAGACGACCTAGGTACTTAACCGATCGTGGTCATGTACCATAAACCCGATTTCTATTTAAACCAACCACGATCGTGCTACATAAATATCATAATCTACTATTCGACTAATCTTAGGCGTAATTAGCGCCCTAACCAAGGTTTAGGGTCAACTCACAATCACGCTAGCTCGGGCGATCTCGGAACGACGACGGCGGGTCGCGGCGACGATCCTCGGTTTCCTAACAAATCCTCGGGTTCTTGGTTCAACACGCGACGACACAACTCCACAGCGGCTTAGACACGTCATGGAGGTCCGGTGAGGCGGCGGCGGCGAAGGCGAAGCTCCGGCGAGTGGCGGCGGCCCTAAACAGAATCTGGTCATAATGGAAACAAGGGGTTCCAGGACTGTTTCAAGGAGATTCTCGGCCTTGAAGGCTAAGACAAGATCGGCCAAAGCTTGTAGGCTCACCTAGGGGTCGAGGAGGGTTGTCGGGACCGGCTAGGGGCGGCGGACGGGCAGACCCGAACAGAACCGGCACCGAAATAGGGAGGTCTCGGGCCGAAACAGGGGAGCTCGGTTCAGGCGGTTTTCGAGGTTCAACCGGCGGTGAGAGGCTTCCGACGGCTTTGAGGGATGACTAAAGGTCACGGGAGGTCGTCAGGAACAATCGGCGAGCGGCAGAGAGGGCAGAGGGCGATGGAGCAGAAGCTCGAATGGCGACCGCGCGAAAGTAGGGCACCCTGGCCCTCGGGGCTGCACGCGACGGCTCCGGTGGTCGTTCGGTGGCGGGATGTGTCGGGAAGGTCGAGGGGGAAGTGGGGGACGACGGTGAGGCGGTGGTTGGCGGCAGTGGTGACGAAAATGACCTGAGAAGGAGGCGGAGACGGCTCGGTTCAGGGGTTGAAAAACAGGGGCTGGGTCCCCGAGTTGATTCCGCGGCTACCGGTGGCCGACGACGATGCCGGAGGGATTGACGGTGGTGGCGGCGGTTCGCAGAAGGTCGTGGCCGGCGGTGGTGAGGCGATGGCCGCACAAAACAAACGGAGGAGGAGGATGGATGGAGGTGTTCGTGAGTGAGGGAAAGGAGAGCGAGCGTGAGCAGAGGGAGAGAGTCGGGAGAGAAAAGAGAGAGAGAAGAGAGAAGGTGACGTGAAAGAGAGAGAGAGTGATGGGAGGGAGAGTTGACTAGTGTGTGAGATAAGACTTGAGGTGAAAAGTTGGTGGGGTTTTGACATGTGGGGCCCACATTTCGAATTATTGAAGGGCAAATTGGTAATTCAATAATTCAGGGCTGAACGATGTTCTGGCTCGATTGACGAGGAGTATTTTCATAGGCCGGCTCGGTCAAGGTTAGGATTGGGCGCGAGAATTGAATTCCTAATTCGCGACGACTAAAAAAATTACGAAGCCTAATCTAAACTGACCGAAGTTTCAGAGTTCGTCCAATTTCGTCTCTTAAATCCTTTCGATCCAAATTATTTTCCCGACTAAAATTCAATTTAATTTCCTTCTTACTGAATTCAGGCATTTGCAACAGGCGGATTTCCAGGGCGTCACAATATGTACAAGTCCAAGTTCTTGCACTTTTCTATTTCATGGGCAAATAAGCCAACGCGCAATAGGATATCAGATCTCCGTAATATTCAAAAAACAAATCAAGAGAACTTTATCTCTTATCCAACACCAAACAAGAAATTCAATATTTCCACCGCGTTTCATATATATCCAATTTTAGATTTTCACTTCGGGCTTAAACTCGAGACATATTATAACAATCTCCACATTGGCTCGACGTTTGAGCCAAATCACAATCGCTTCGCTAAAAATCCGAACTTCACCGCTACTACTCTCCCACAGCCCCAATGAGCTCAACCGCCACAGATATCATCCAAGTCCAAGCCACGCTTGAACTTCGTCATAACCGAGGACCTCATCAGAATACCAACTGTACATGTACCTTTAACTGCTCCACAAGGACTTTCTGACACAAGTTCCTTAATCACAGATAAACCAAAACCACTGTTGCATCCATATCTGTCAGGAGATCGAACATGTACCTTGTCAATATCAACAGTTATAGTAACCATTGGCTCTATAGTCTCCACCTCGCTACAAGCACCATCTATGTCGATTACTTCGCTAGTACCCGCTACCTCAAGAGTTTCTGGTTTCAACTCAACCTCAAGCTGAACGTCGTCCAGATCCGTATTAACACTGCCATAATCACTCATAGCCAGAAGTGCTGGAGACTTGTCAAAGGTAACTTCTCTGTTGCGAACCGGTGAATTTATATTTGGGCACCACAACTGATAGCCAATCTAGTTCGGCATTGAACAATTCAAGCACATCGTTTCACACAATCGCCAATCAAGGGCCAATTGCCACACGGCCATGCAAGAGCACAAGCCAACCGATTATCCATAAGATAATTTCATCCATGAACTATCACTAGTTCACATCAAGACAAGCAAGCGTCACTCGGTTCAAGCTATTCCCAACCGGCATTGATTCATTTAGGCACGTGCGACTCACAATTAAATCAATTGAATCACAAACTCGTCTATTAGTACCCTAACATCCTAATAAAGATTTAGAGGTCAATTACCAATCCAATAGAGCAAGAATTTCCAATCAATGATGGCACAAGGTCCGGTTGAGGCTCGACCAAAACAGGGCAGCTTGCGGTCCTAAGGAAATCACACCAAAACAGCCATCAATTCTCTTCTAATCCCCATTCTATCATGCAACCACCTTGCTAACACATCAATCCACGTCCTTAGATGTCTTACCGAGAGTTTCAAAGCAAGGCGACACCTCAAATGAGCCTTCAAATGGCTCGGTTCTAACTGGTCTGCAAGGGGACAGATTCTGCCCTTTGAAGAACACACAATTTCCTCTATTAAAATCCATCTAATACCCAACCAATCTTCAATATCAGCTTACTAGATCCTTAAACTAGGTGTTGAGAAGTCCTTACCAAAGTTGTGAGCCAAAAGTGCTCTTGAAACTGGCGCAAGAGGGCTTGCTCTCAAAACTGACCAGCCTGACTTTCGCCCATTCAAACTACTCTACGGGAAAAACGGATGGGCCAAATTTATCTCTTAATACCTTGTTGAAACGGCAATGGAATAAGCTTTCTAATGGTGGGTGGATCGTCTCCATCTGACAACGGAAGTTATGACCGGAACAGTAAAGGTGGTCGGTGCAAGGCAATCTGGCGAGCGAGAGAGAAAAGAGAGGAAAGTGAGAGAGAGATGAGGTGAAGGAGAGCTGCTTAAAAAATGAAGAGGAGAGAGAGAGAGAGAGAGAGAGAGAGAGAGAGAGAGAGAGAGAGAGAAGTCTTCTTCAATCCCCCAATTTGGCCAAGGTTGAATGGTAGGTGGAATAGTCATCCAATTAATGCTAAGTGGAAAGCTTTGATCTTGTGTTGACACTTGTCAATTTGTCCATAATATCTAGACCTTCAATGACTAATATACCCTCAAATTTTCAGCCAACCATGGGGAATCACCAAAAGATCAAAATGTCCTTCTTCAATTCTTAAGGTAAAGCTATCATTCAAGGGGTAAAATGATCATTTCGTACTTCCTGTCTGAAATTTCACTTTTTCGATATAAATTACCCTCGATGAGACGACATATAATTCCTTTCAAATATTATAATTCTTCATTGTCCGATATCCAATTTCGAGATTCCATTCCATGCCATTAGCCTCGAAGATGGTCGAAATTCGGAATGTCACATACACCAAACAGAAACTGGTTTGCTACTTATCAGTGCATAGATAGTAGTAAAGTGCAGTTGAGAAACAACGCTGAATGCAATGTTGTGGGTATTGGTGATGTTAAAATCAGAATGCATGAAGGCATTGTGAGGACATTAACGGGAGTAAGACATGTTCTAGAATTGAAAAAGAATTTAATTTCATTGGGTGCCCTAGATTCAGCTGGATGCAGGTATTCTTCACGAGGTTGAGTTCTGAAGATTGTTCGGGGTGCCCTGGTGATAATGAAAGGGATCAAGCATGGCCTGTATGAACTTTAAGTGAGACATTGATAAGTTTCGCTTCGGAGACGTCGACATCTGTTCAAGATTCTAACGATTACTCGAGGAAGGCTTGGATGGTTGTGCCGATGCACAAGTTTGATGCTGTTGTCAGGAATACTCGGATGAGAGCTTTGATCGAAATGGAGACTGGTAAGTTGATCAAGCATGTGTGAACTGACAGTAGCATGGAGTCATGTTTGAAGCTGGTAAATAAATTCTGCATGAAAAAGGGCAAAGTGAAACATCGCACTAGTGCTAGTAAACCACAACAGTTTGTAGAATAGATGAGCAGAACAATACTAGAGAAAGCTCGTAAAAAGATCTCTAGTGCTGGTATGGCTAGGAGAATTCCAGCGAATGCGCTAAGTATGTCAAACTACCTGGTGAATAGATCTCCATCGACTGTGATAGGATATCGGACTCCCGAAGAAGTGTGGTCAGGTAACGTTGCTAATTATTCTATTTTTAGAATATTTGGTTACCCGTGTTATTATCGAGTAAGTGATGGTAAGCTCGATGTAAGGGCAAGGTGCATATTCCATGGCTATGCATGAGGTGAACGGGGCTATTAGTTGTGGCGCCTGAATTTATGTTCACATGTTTGCAGCAGGGAAGTTATCTTTGACAAGTCTCTGGTACTTCTGGTTAGGAGTGATTGTGGCAGTGTTAATACGGATTTGGACGGTGTTCAGCTTGAGGTGGAGTTGCAACCAGAAACTCATGAGGTAGCGGATACTAGCGTGGTAATCGGCTATGTAGCACCGACACCTCACTTAAGCCGACGTATCGGTGTCGGACGCGTGTCGGACACCGACACGCGTCCGACATGCGCGGACACGAGTTCGACACGCGGTCAACGCGTGTCGGAATCCCGACACCGGTCAGCGCCTCCGACACGTTTTGGACACGCGTGTCGGACGTGTCGGAGGCGCTGTTCGAGCGTGTCGGACGCGTGTCAGGCGTGTCGGACACGCGTGAAGCCCAGCCCATGAAACGGCAAAGCGCGAGCGGCCCAAGTGTCGTGCGGCCCAAGTGTTTTCGCTAATATATAGCTCGAGGATTATTTGATAATTTTATTATCAAGGTGATAGTTTGATTATTTTCTCCTTTCACTTGTTCATAAACTATTTTTGTATCAAATTAATATAATTGAAATATTCATAAAAATAATAATTTATAATATATATATATATATATATATATTTAATACGACGTGTCCCCGACGTGTCGGATTTTTCTATTTTTGAGAAATGGGGTGTCGACGTGTCGGTGTCGGTGTCGGTGTCGGTGTCCGTATCGGTGCAATCTAGGTAATCGGCACAGATGATGCTTGTAGCAAAGTGGAGCCTATAGAGCCAACGATTGCTGTAACTGCTAATATTGACAAGATGCGTGTTCGATCTCCTGACAAATATAGATGCAACGATGGTTTTGCTTTATCTGTGATTAAGGAGCTTCTATCAGATAGTTCTTGTGGAGTAGTTAAAGGTGCATGTTCGGTTGGTGTTTTGATAAGATCCTCGGTTATGGTGAAGTTCAAGCGCTGCTTAGACTTGGATGATATCTATGGCGGCTGAGCCCATCGAGGCTGTTGGGAGAATAGTAGCAGATGATGTCCGAATTATCAGCGAAGCGATTGCGGCTTTAATTTGGGTGTTCGATTATCGGTAGCCTAGGTTTAATTTGGGCGTCTAAATGTAACTTGTCTTGGTGGAACTGCCCTTGGCAAGAGCACATCCTGTGGGCTAGGCTATGACACGTTTCGGTGGCCGATCTTTTGCTCATCGCATCTCCAGGTTCTCTTTTGGGGCTTTATGTCACATTATTTGGAACAAGAGGAACAACATTCTTTTCAGGGACAAAATCTCTTTTTGTGCCGGCCATTATCAAACACCTTATCAAGGTGGTGAAAGACAAAGTTCTCTCTCTTGGGCGCATCGAAGATATTCATTGCAATAGGCGTTTGCAAAGGAATTGGGACCTCTCTTTCGCTATCTTTGCCAATCGCCTGGATGTCGTGTAGTCCTGGAGTATTGCTGGATTAGCTGGTTCTTACTTGCTCTAGTCTTTATGGTTGTTTTCTGCTCTTTCTTTAGGCCATCTATTTGGCCGTGTTTATCTGCTGTGTTGGCCGTGTTTTGGCCCCTCTATTTTGCCCAACCTGCTCAGTTTTCAGTCGCCTTGTTTGGCTTGTATGCTGGTCGGTTCTGTTAAGTTTTTGGCCGTCTATTTCGGCGTTTAGGCTACTACTTGTTTAGGACCTTGTACAGGTCTGTTTTTTGGCCGGGTGTTTGGCCTTGTCTTGGCTGTGCTATGGCCTCTTTTTCACTCCCCAGCGGTTTTGTTTTCAGGCGTATTTTGGAGGTCTGCTTTGTTCCCTCTTTGGCCGACTGTTTGGTCGTTCTCTTTCTTTTTCTTTTGGGCACTTCTTGGCCCCTGGATTGGGCACACTTTGTCACAATATTGTATTTTGCAGCCGGCTCACCGTTGAACCTTCTTTGACACCAAATGATGTCATTTTAGGTTTATGATTTTTGTGTCCGGTTTCTTTCTTGTACCTAACACTTTGAAAAGTTCAAAACATACTTACCTTATATAAAAAAAAAACTTTCGTTTTATTACCGTCGTTAAACCTTGGTTAGTTTTTCTCTTAATACGTGCAATGCACATGACTATTAAATGGTAAAAGTGCATCTTCATGTCATTCAAATTTTAAAAGAATTCTCTCTTTTACCCTTAATTATTGGTGTAGAAAAATACAAAAAATGGAAGAAAAACAAGTTAACTGATAACACTAATTAATAATAATTGTGCCGATACTAGTATTAAATGATAAGAAGTCGCTAAGATTTTATGCATATAGCCACCAAAATATAAATAATTAAGTATTTTTAGAAAAATAATAAACACAAACGGAATAAAAAGAGTAATAGCTACAATTACAAAAAAGTCAAAAGATAGAAATTTTTTTATTGTTACGTATACTTTTTTTTGTCAAAAATATGAAGTTCTCATTCACATAAAAGAGTTTCGTGAGAACATATCAGAAGCTTGATTGGTTAATTAATACAAAGAGATTGATTGATCAATATGAAATATTTTAAGAAAATCACTTTGATTTCCGTTCATCATCTCTTTTATGAGCTGAGCACATCTTTTTTATTATTAAAAATCCTTATTAAATAATTTTTTTTACCAATCAGTTTTAAATTAATTGTCCCTTTAAATATGCATTATAATAAACCAATTTTTATCATTTGACCTTCTTGATTTTGAGGCATTTTTTTTTCTTTCTATTTCATTGTGTTTCTTTTTCTTAAAGTTCTCATTAGTTCGATGTTTTTTATGTTAGTGCTTATAGTCATCTTTTCTAATATTAACATTCTAGTTAATTATTTTGCCATTTTCTTTACTTCTGCATATTTTTTTCGTTATAAAAATCAAGTGTAAAATATACAGTTCTTTCAAGAAAAATTCTATGTCCAAACATAAACTGAAAACATAAGTTTTTCGTGCTCACTGACATTGCATTCAAGATAGTAGTGAACCAGCATTCTTTTTTACCACTCCACCCCCCCCCCCCCCCCCCCCCCCCCCAAAAAAAAAAAACTAGCATTTTTCTCTCTCCAAATAAATAAAAATAAAATAGAAATGACATCCTTAATTCTGTTCCAATTTCGAGGGCATCTTTTTTCAATTTCTTCGTTTATGTCATACTATAGTACTTTATATCGCATATTCTTTGTTCATTACCAAAATCTTAACTCATCAGTTTTATACTACTGTTTCAATTGCACATCAAAATTCCCATTCTCCCTCAGAAATCTGAATTTGACTCGTCATACTCATTAATTACCTTCCAAATCGGTGGATTAATTTTCTCGATAGTTGCTTTATAAATGATTCATCTTGCCACCATTTTTTATTTTCTTTTTTTATAAATGATTCTGGACCACAATTTGAATATATTCTGTGGAATTTCTATGAGGATTTATAAAATGACATGCTTTCAATATTTCACTCAACGGATTTTACTTAACGTCGCTTTTTGTTATAATTGCTAAATTGCTAACAATATGTGGGTGGACACTTTTAGCGTGTAAGCACGAGCTCTCATCATTTAATAAGTACATCATTTAATAAGTAGACTAAAATTGACATATTAAGAGATAAGACCAAATCACAATTTACAATTAGCAAGTGAGAACAAATAGATTTTATAAGAAAGAGTGAATTTTGCCCGGATCTCGTTAGCTTGATATTCAAGAAAATCTTGAACTTTCCACTTGCTATGAAAATTATCCACTTTATATCTTATATTATTTTTCTATTTTGACCATTTTGTATGGACAAAAGAAAAAATACACTGACTCTACTCACGTGGGCAGATCTGGCCAATTCATATCTCATATTAATGCGCAATGAAATTTGAACAGCACTTGCCCATTATCTTTGGTTTTATTTCTTCCTGGACAGGTATCGCTTTGGATTCTGTTGAGCATTGAGATTTCCGCCACTCGAGGGCAACGACGCTAAGCACGTGGGTCACTCTTCCCGGTGAATGAATTACTAATATTTATATGTGTAGCTTCCCAAGTTTGACTTCTTGGTGCGGTTCTCGTTGCCGACTGCTTCGACTGTATAAATCAATCCAAGGAAGAGACGATGGGCAACAAGAAGACATCTCGTGTTTCCTGAGAGGCATTCTGGTTTTCTTCTCCGTCAGACTTGAGAGCAAAAATCAAGGGCAGAGTCTGAGCAAGGACGAAATGCATCGTCCCATTTTTGGGCATTCTTTTGCTGTGCTCGTGGCACCCGTCCTTCTCTCCGTGCTCGCTTTCAAGTTTCTCAATAAGAAGAAAGCTAGCGCGCGTGGAAATGCGGAAGATTCTGATACCGACACACCTGGTTCGTCGACTATGCCGACAGGAACTAATTCCGGTGGATCTAGTTCGAATCCGCCAGAAAACTCTAATGATGCATCTAGTTCGTCGATCGCACTGTCTGGAGACTGCTACGAGGTGTTCTTGAGCTTTAGCGGCAGGGATACTAGACTTGGCTTCACCGATCACCTCTACAACGGGCTCGTTGACGCCAGAATCCATACTTTCAGAGACAATGAGGAGCTCCGCCGAGGCAAGAAGATCGGCGACGATCTTTTTGCGGCCATCAAGAACAGTAAGATCCTCATTCCCATTCTCTCTGTGAATTATAGTACGAGCAGTTGGTGCCTGAATGAATTGGTTCAAATAATGGAGTGCAAGAAGAATAACAAGGAGACTATAGTGTTGCCTATATTCTACAAAGTGGAACCATCTGATGTGGGACATCAAAAGGGGAGTTTTGGAGATGAATTTCATAAGCGTGAGAAGCGTTTGTGTAAAAGGAGAGGTTTCGACTCAACGACGTTGAAGAAATGGAAGGAAGCACTCGAAGAAGTCAGCTCCTTGAAAGGACACAACGTCACTGGGTAAAAAATTTCACCAAAACATTTTCTACTTTCTTTCAATTTGGGTGGATGTTTTTTTATTTTTATTTTTTGGTCGAAAGAGTTTGGGTGGATGTTTACTAGTAATATTCCTGTCCGCTTCATTTTCCTTTTTCTAAGGTTTCTTTTTAATGAAGGAAACTCTGTAAGATCTTGTTAGCAGTAAAATCCTGTGATGCATGAGTCATAAGTTATTTTTTAAGAATTACTTTAATGGTGTTGACAAACCTAACTTTAGATTTTATTGTAAGGACCCCATTCGCTTCAGTAGTATAAGATTTTTCAGATGAATTTGTATTGTTATATCCGTTTTTATTGTTTAAAGTAGAAACTACATTTCGACCAAAAAAAGAAAATTATAAACTACGTCAATCTTCAAGGAAAACTTTTCTAATTTCAAATTTATTCGAGATCAATACTACAACTTATTGGTGGTTCCAATTTTGGAGCTCGTAACATCATACACCATAATTCTTTATTTTCCCAAGTTACATTTGTTAAATCATTAAAGTCAATAATTAGCTATTACAATTATTTTTACAAAAGAAATATATGATTGGTTATATAGGATTATGGAAAATATAAAAAAAGATTAAATTTATTATTTGTTTGTACCTTTTCAATGCATTTTCCTATCTTCAAGTTCAACACATGATTTCTATCTCATACACCTACATAAATTGAAGCGTTGTTGTCATTTTGGGGAAAAATTACTCTTCTACTTTCCAATAAAATCAATATCAGATTGACCAAAATCATAGAAAATAACATGCACATGTTATCTAGAAACACGCCCAGAATCTTGCAACCGTGTACAGTTGCGCAAATAAGGAGAAACACCCCCACCAATTGAATTCCTCTTGTATAAAAATTATTTATGACCTATTTATTGACTGATGGCTGAACTCTCATAAGAGACTAGCTTATTGGATTTTTGCTCATTCAACCGCTCTAGGACGTTTTCAAAGTTACACCCTCGTCATACAAATATCTTTGGAAGCAACTAGTGTAAAACATAATATCAATCCATGATACATACAATATTCAGTATTCATTAGTGATACCTCAAGTTTCTTCCTGTTCAATACATAATGTTGGCCTAATAATGGTATGTGGCATTCCCAGTTTAGTCTTAGCATATGAGATAATATATAATTCTTAAGAGTTTTTCAGTTTATGCCTAGATTTATTTACTACTCTATTCTCATTAAATTAGCAAGATAGAATTATTGTTGCAATGTCTTTGAACTCTTGTGACATTTGACAGGCCTGAAGGAGAGTTAGTGAAATCGATTGTTCGAGAAGTGTTGAGCGAGTTGATTACAAAGTTTGAGTTGGATATCCCTGAGAATTTGATCGGAATTGATAGTCATGTGGAGGAGATTATGAAATTTGTAGCTAATAATTCTCGTGCCACCCTATTTGTTGGAATCCACGGAATGGGAGGCATTGGTAAGACAACTCTTGCTAAAACCATCTATAACCAGCTCTTGAATCAATTTGAGTATCATAGCTTTATTGCCGATACTAGGGAAAAATATAAGAATGGCGTTGAGCAATTGCAAAATAAGTTAATCCATGATATACTGAAGAAAGAAAATCTAGTTCGTGATAAGGATGAAGGGATTAAGCTCCTCTCATCCAAATTTGAGGATAAGAAAGTACTGATACTTCTTGATGACGTGGATGTTGATGATCACTTGAAGTATTTGGCTGGAAGTCGTGATTGGTTTTCTTCGGGAAGTGTCATCATTATCACCACCAGAGATGAGAGTATTCTTGACAAAGCACGTGTGGATTACAAACATGACCACCAGGTTCTGGATAAGGATAGTTCTTTGATTCTATTTAGTAGACATGCGTTTCGAAAGGACGCTCCTCCAAGTGAATTTGAGAAACTCACTGATGAAGTTGTGTCCACCACCGGAAGGCTTCCCTTATCTCTTAAAGTTTTAGGTTCATTTTTGTGCGATAAACTGCGAGGAGTATGGGAAGATACGATAAAGCAATTAAGAAATGTTCTAGACAAGGAAGTGCAAGAAACACTAAGGATAAGTTATGACTCATTAGAGGATGAACAACAGCAAATATTTTTGGATATCGCCTGTTTTTTCATTGGCACTGACTTGAGAATTGCATCCTACATGTGGGACGCCTGCTGCTTTTACCCAAAGAAGGGGATTGCAGTATTGAGGTTAATGTCGTTAATCAAAGTTGGAGAGAATCATGAGCTCAGAATGCATGACCAATTGCGAGATCTTGGTCGGGAAATCGTCCGCCAGGAAGACAAGAAGAAGCCTTGGAATCGCAGCAGGTTATGGGACTCCAAAGAAGTCATGGAAGTGCTAGAGGAAGATGAGGTAACTGTTTCTCTTCTTTTGCCCCCTTGGTCCATGTTCTACTGTCAAAGTGATGTTGGTCCTCTGATTAGTGCTTGCTCTAGTGAACAGAGATTGTCCTTGTGTCTTTTTATTGACGTGATTAGAAAGTAGGAGGTTCCTCTTTCTTATTAAGTACTGCAGCTTATTTGAGACTTTTTTTACGCAAGTATGCATTACGGTATTTTTTTTCCAAGAATGAGGTACTTTGATACTTGATAGGGGTAGTTTACTTTGAAAATTCTGAATTTATACAATTAATTGGGTTACGTCCTTGATACGGGCAACAAATTACTTGACTATGCTACTGTAAACAGTAACTACTTAGGATATATAAATCATAGAATTCTAACCTCCAGGTGTTAGAATTAATACAATTGGAGCGTCTATGGCTGCATTTTTCATGAAATTTCAATCATTATACCATCATTGAGAATCGAAGGGCATTTTATTTCATGTTATATTAGGTTTGGAATTACTGATTTACCAAAATTCTTATCATAGAATAGGAGCACATAGACATGCAAAACGTTAAGCGTACTTCATGCCATGACCGTTAAAAAGAGAAACGTCTTTTTTTTCCACATAAAAAATCCCATAAATAAATACTCTAATATTTTAGTTTGTGTATATAATTAATCATAGTTTTTGACTCTTACTTTTAATCCATCATTCAGTTTGATTCAAAGTGGATGCTCAAAAGACAAGCACTTCTTTGCGTTTTCAACGTGCAACCCATTTATAATCTCAAGAGCCAATTCATGTATTAGCAATGTCAAAGCTAAATATTGTCTTTTGTACCATATCAAAAAACAAACTAAATTAACCAAAAGAAAAATGAACATGCTGTATATTTTACATCTACTCAACTAACTTTTACAACTAAAAATTATTTCAGTATTTTTGTTTGGTTCATTAAGTTGAAATCAATGTGGTTTTGATAAAATCGATACCATACAATAGCTTCTTTTAAGTCTATCCCTACAGTTAATCAAAATATATGAAGTTATCTTCACGTGTTATCTATAAATAAAAATAAATAAAAACATGTGAAGTGCGAAGCATGGACAAGAACACCAGAACAATTTACAAATAAACAAAAAATGAAGGACGTTTAAAGCACAATCGAAACACATTCATAACTCACTCCTCGGATATTTGTAAGTATACAGCCAAATATTAAAAGGTAGAACCT
The DNA here is from genome assembly GCA_021437785.1 of Rhodomyrtus psidioides. Taxonomy (NCBI): domain Eukaryota; kingdom Viridiplantae; phylum Streptophyta; class Magnoliopsida; order Myrtales; family Myrtaceae; genus Rhodomyrtus; species Rhodomyrtus psidioides. The sequence continues at coordinate 4,733,177 of JAILYB010000030.1, forward strand.
TTTGAATCAGGAACAAAATTTATACAACCTTAACAAATCCTAAAAAGAAGCCCAATCTTTTTCACGTGCGGTGAAAATAACACAACTTTTAATTGTAGGAGAAAAATGACGCACGTTACAAATTCTGTCTATTCTCACCTTAAGTCGCCAACCGTAATCCTACAAGGCTTATGGTGCTGACATGCACAACTAACGAAGTTTTATATACATATAATCGTCGTTTTTGTATTGATTGATGTGGCTTACTATGTGTGTTAGCACAATGAGCCAGGTAAAGTATTATGCGGTGATTTGCTGATGATAATGGATGGAACTTGTAATGGTTTGTCCGTTTTGTTTCATGATAAAAGGTTGATTGTTTTTGGTTTGTTCGAAAAGTGTGTGTGTGTTTTTTTTGTCCTAAATGTAAAAGATTAGGCTTTTCTTTTTTTGAAAAGATTGACAGATTGTATTATTTTAGGGGTGAGTAAAACGAATCGACCGAATTAGGACCTGTCTGAACTGACGGTCTGATCCGATTCCCCGTTCCATAAAATTGAAACTAGTGATTTTTTGTCCGATTCCCAGTTCTAGGGGGAAGTGGCCCGCTTGGACCGAATCCGAACAATTTTTTTTTTTTACTTATGTTTTATTTCTTAGATGTAGACGTAATTTTAATTAATATATTAAAATTAAATTCCGTGTTGCACGCCCTAGTAATATTCCGCCGGTCCCGATCTCAAAAATTAGGAACTCGTCCTTCAGGTTTTGTTTATAGTTCCTAAGTGAGATCAGATCAGATCAGGAATCAATCACCCATAATTACTTTAGCACCAAGGACAAAAGGTCGGGCTTGTTTTTGAGATTTGGCCATGTGTATACTCAAACTCTGTCAATCGAATATTGAAGATCAACAATTACACCTTAAAATAACATATACTCGTTTTTGTTTTTGCCATTGGATTCATAACTAATTATGCTCAATTAAACTTGTGATAGTAGTTATATTTATATTATCTTATGATGATTTTTATTTTATTAACAGTATCTAGAAGAGGGTTAACTAGCTGTTAAGTTTTACATATGAGCCATTAGATCAAAGATTAATACCACAAAAAATCCCAAAAATAGTACATCTTTGATAAATTTACCACAAATTATTTTTTTTGTCACAAAAAACCTCAAACTGACACATCTGTGATAATTTTACCCAAAAAAAAAAAATTTCCTAAACTAGTATCCTATGACAAAATTATTTTTTTGGTAGTTTCCATTAAATTGGATTAATACCACGAAAAACTTCAAATTATACACATGTGACAAACAGAGGGTAGAAACACCAAATTAGTATACTCATTAACTGTCACGTGTGGACAACTTAGCAATTTGATGATAAACTTTAACATAACTAACATAGGGTAAATTTATCACAAGTGTATCAATTAGGGGTAAATTTGCCACGTGTATTAGTTTGAAATTTTTCATGGACAAAAAAATAGTTTGGGATAAACTTGTCATATGTTTATCAGTTTGGGGCTTTTCATAGTGTTAACCTTAGATAAAAGTGTAAAAGTACGTTTAAAATATGCATGAGAAACTAGAAACTATTATTCATAGAGAAATAAAACGCGAAAAAAGAATGCATCGTAATTTTCTTTAAGATCCAAGTACTTATGGCCAATTTCAAAATCTAAGTTGACGTCCTTCACTTTTTTAGCCTTTCTAAATACAGTTTTTTGTCCAAAAAAGGAATCATATGTTCACTTTGCTAGTCTCTAAAAGACATCGATGCATGTTAATAGAGATATGAAAATGATAATAGATTATTTTAATTAGATATAAATAGTGCTAACCAACGTTGATTCTTACTTATAGGGAACAGAAAAGATCGAGGCCATTTATCTTGGCGAAAATAGCTCAAAAGGCTTTGGCAAAACAACTAACCTCACGGGCAAACAATTCCGGAAGTTGAGGAATCTAAGGTTCCTTGACGTGAGAAGGGCATATTTTAGTGGAGAATTTGAGAACTCGATTAAGAAGTTAAAATGGCTTCGGTGGAAGGATTGTCCTGAGAATTTTGAAGCAGAGAAATTTCATGCAACGGAATTAGTCGTGCTCCAATTGTGGGGAAGCGAGATATCAAATTATTGGGGAGGATGGAGCTCCATTATGGTAAGATGGAACAACAGGTCCTTTTTTTTCCTTCTTTTCCTTTGAATTATTATCACTCTGGGATAACCTCTTGACAGTTATAATATTTTTTATCAGATGGCAAGGAAGCTTAAATATCTCAACCTCAGTGGCTGTCATAATTTAGAAAAAACTTCCTTTCTCTCAGCTTTTGAGAAATTGGAGGTTTTGATTCTCACAGGTTGTCGAGGACTAGAGCAAATAGACTCTTCGATTGGAAATATGAAGTGTCTGGTACACTTGGTCTTGACAGGATGTTGGAACCTGAAGGGGCTGCCGGCAGAAGTGGGTAGATTAGAAGCACTGGAGCAACTCTTTCTAGATGGTTGTCACATTTCTTCACTACCAGACAGCATAGGGGCTTTGCAGAATCTAGAAATTCTGAACATTAGTGGCACATGGATTAAAGAATTACCCAATGATATTGGAAGGGTGAGAAAGCTCCGAGAATTACATGCTTCAGGGTGCCATGGACTAGGAGGGAAAATGCCGGAAAGCATCCATAATCTTTCTTCCCTGCAATGCCTTGATTTGCATTCTTGCGAGAAGCTCCAATTGCCATCGTTGCTTCCTTCCAGCTTAACATATTTGAGTGTCGCCTGTGGAAGTCACAAATTGCCTTCACTTTCCAACCTGACCCATCTCAAGGAACTGCAGCTTAGTAATAGTGAACTCCTGGAGTGCATCTGGGAGCATCCATCTATACCAGTAGAAAAAGCCATAAACACTTCCTTCGAATTGGAAATCTTGAAACTCCATGGCTGCATTCTCACGGAAACACTGGACATTTCGCAGTTTAACCATCTGAGGACATTATCTGTCGAGAAGTGCTATAATGTACTCGAAATTCGAGGTCTTGAAAAATTGCAGTATTTGGAAAGGTTGGAAATTAGTGACTGCGCTTCAATTAAAAGGCTTGCCCTTCCAAAACTTAAGGGTCTGAAGATATTAAAGGCTCCAAAGTGCAAGGACTTAGTCGAAATTGTAGGCCTCGATAAGTGTGAGTTCTTGAAAGAGCTAAATATCTCTTATTGCACTTCAATTAAGAGGTTGGACCTTTCAAAATCCAAGGATCTGAAGATATTATATATGCACTTATGCGAGAACTTGGTTGATATTCAGGGCCTTGATAAGTTGGAGTCCTTGGAAGCGATAGATATCATGTATTGCGCTTCACTTGAAAGGCTAAACCTTCCAGAATCCAAGGGTTTGAAAGAATTGAATGCTCTCAATTGTGTAAACTTGGTCGAAATTCAAGGCCTCGATAGGTTAGAGTCCATGGAATTATTATGGTTTAGTGGGTGCCATTCAATAGAAAGGTTGGATCTTCCGAAATCCAAGGGTATGAGAATATTCAGTGCTAGCGGTTGCAAAAACTTGGTTGAAATTCAAGGCCTCGACATATTGGAGTCCTTGGAAAAGATAAGTATCAGTGGATGCACTTCAATTCAGAGCCTGGACCTTCCAAAATCCAAGGTTTTGAAGAAATTAAGCTTTAAGTCTTGTGAAAAATTAATCGAAATTCAAGGTCTTGATAGGTTGGAGTTCTTGGAAGAGCTAAATATGTCAGGGTGCACTTCCTTTGGAAGGTTACCAGATTTATGTTGCTTTGACACCTTGCGTAAGTTGGCAATCAACTGTTGTGACAACCTTTATGATATTCAGGGCCTAGAGAGATTCCCATCATGTGAACGTTTACGGATTGAAAACTACAAGTCATTAGCAAAATTCCCAAACTTGTCAAATTTTCATAATTTATGGACATTGTTCCTATTAAATTGCCATGAACTTCGGGAGATCCCTGGGCTTGCAACATCTCTGCAGCATATTGCTATCTTAGGATGTTCCTCGATCGAGATCTTACCTGATTTTTCATCATGTACCATGTTGTTCAGTCTCGTTGTGCAAGATTGCAAGAAACTGACTGAGCTCCGAGGGCTCGAGAAATTGGAGTATCTAGAGGGATTGGACGTTTCTGGATGCAAGTCACTCAAGAAATTACCAACATTACGTAGAACACGGATTTATCAAAATTACGAGAAAGTGCCATTTGACACATACAATACATGGAGAGGTTATGATCCAGAATATAGTTCAGATGATCCACATTTCTGAGGTACACGAAGCATGTACGCTACCTTTTCTCTTTTGAGATCTATAATCCAATTTTCATTTTTAATTCCTGTTTGCGATTTCTTTTAAGATTTATTACCTTTTCATTGTATTTCCTGGCTGACAGGGATACTGTTTTCTTACTTGAATTCAAGGAATCGGCAAGGAAATGGTCGTGGAAGTAAATGTGTGCTTCGGCAAAATGGTTCCGCTCATCATGCCTTTAATGGAAATGGATCAAAAGGCCTTCTAAGTGATTCACATTTCGTTAGCCATCAGGTAAGATTCTTCATCCTATGCTGAGAAACAAAGATCCTCGGCGTTCGACAGATTCTGGAATGCAAGAATTACCTAGTAAAAAACTGATGGATGCGGCCATTTGATAGCATGCCGAAGGTAATCGTATAGGTCGAGAAATGCTGAATGAAGGACCTATATGGAGGTCATGATATTAACTTTTAGTTTGCTCTGCGATCACCATGCAGTTCATGCTTGCGTGTTTCTAAGGTGCAATTAAGAATGAATTTACAGGGCAAAAGGAACATGTTGAGAGGGCATTCCTTAGTATGCATACGCTTCTGGCTTGGGACAAAATTTGTCCAGGCATTGTGTTCCGTACATTTTATCTCACAGAATTGTTTACATTAGCAGATTAAGGTAATCGTATTGTTAGTGGGATTTACTTGCCGAGAAGTATAACACGGGAAGCGTTAGTCACAGAATTGTTTACATTAGCAGATTAAGGTAATCGTATTGTTAGTGGGATTTACTTGCCGAGAAGTATAACACGGGAAGCGTTTCCTAAATTTCCAGAGGAACTTTTCCTTTATCCTATATGCCATTGAAAACTGTCTTGCATTCATTATGATATATGAATAGCACATAACGATAAGGTATTACATCCCCCAAAAAACAACTTAAGTTGAATTCACTAGACTAACTTAGTCAAAGCTGCTCTCGTTGATGCTGTTAGATGGCTGCATTGAAAGAGATCAGAAAGAGAATTGTCGTTGAGTTTGGCAAACAAAGATGAGTGAAGTTTGGGGTATTATTACTATTTTTCTGATGTTGGAGCTGGATTGAATTCATTTGATTCACTGGCAGGATTTGGTTATTATTCCACTGGTTGTGATGCAAATGCTGAAATATCCAAAAGACCTTTCGGAAGGCACTTCTAAAAGTAAACAAAGTGATCAAAGGATCAGGAGTTCGACGTTTCTTGTTCTTCTCTAAAAGCTGACAAAACATCCTTGGAATGGTAAAGGATGTCCGGATACTGCTATCCCACATTTACCTGATTAAGTTCCACAGTAGCATTGCAGATCCGAAACTATCCGACTACTTTACGAGGTTTCCAAAATACTGGAACTCTAGCCAATTGGTTTGATATACTGCCCAATAATTTGGAGTCTTTATTCACAGAGAGTTGTTTGTGATTCAGGTTTGGATCTTCATGCTAATGTGGAAGCTACTCGATGATTGGCTGCTAAACTCTGTTGGGTTAATAAAGAACTCAAGAGGTTCTTACTCTGGGAAGCTGCTGTCAGAGTTGGCTTGTTATGGTGGTAACAATTGAAATTAGTTGGAGCTGTCTTCGTGTGCTAAGGTTGATCATCTTCCAGTTGCACCCTGATTGGCTTAGGTTTGTGCACTTCCTGTTCGTAGACTTTTCTTGACCTGTCTTGATTCGTCGAATTGCCCATGTTTCTTTTCCTCGAAATGTTATTTGTGAAAATTCTGGTACAGCTTGGATTATACCTAATTGGATACTGAATGTACTAACAGCGGGACTTCTGAAAATGAGTTCACTCATTTGGCATTGGCTAAGAATGTGCCCCATTTCAGTCGTTTGGCCTTCGAGTGATCGAGAATCTTCGGTGGCACCAACGCCTCGAATTATGCCTAGTAGGCCTACAGAGAAAAAGAGAAGAGATGCAGGAGAATTTAAAAATGGATTCAAAGTGTCGAGGCAAGGCACGGAAATCACATGACATTTGTGCTTCAGGCTAGAAAAATACTAAAAAAATAATGGCCATTGAAACAAAAGAAAAAGGTAAGGTTTTGTTCATTATGTGTTTGTAGTCTCTGTTTTGATGGGATTTATCGCACACCGAATTAGAACGGTCGCACAAAAAATCAAGAAAAATAGGTGGCGCAGAATTTACCCAAGTTCACCTCAGAATAGGGCTACGTCCTACAAAGAGATCTCACTATGATGTTTAGGTTTATAGCCACAACTCGTTACTTTGATCAGCAAAAGCGAGCAAAATATATATGCCCAAAACGGGCCCAAAACATAAACCTATGCGAAACCTTTATTAAGCCCACAACATACGGATTAACTTAAATAAAAGCTCAAACCTGCTGACCGGGCAGCGGGACACCCATGTCGGGAGCGCTGCCCCCGAACCCCTGCATCCCACCCGCATGGATCACGTGTCGTCGGATAACACTTTGGTTTCCCTAAGCTCACGTGGGTATACCTGGTGTGAGAAACAAAGGTCCTCGAAATTACGATATTTGAATCGAATCACGCAAATCCAGTAAATTTGGTATTCGATTTCCCTTCCTTTCCTTCCGTCTATGTCTATCTTATCGATTTGCTTGTCTATATTCACAACAGGCATCTCACACATTTATCACGACAGAGGGATTTTTTTTTTTTTTGGTCCGAACGATAGTGGGATTAGAGGTACCACTTTATGGTAGTAAACGTATTATGTAAATATTTGAAATTTGACTTGACAATATGCACCTTTCATCCAGCGGCCAAAGCAAGACATTATGAAAAAGAAGCAAGAAAAAACGGAAACAAGCAGCGGCGCAATTGAACGACTTTGAAAGTGTTGGATCAATAAGATCTCCAAGAAAGAGGAAAACGGACAAGAATTAGCTGTTTAAAGAGTTGGAAGTATCAAAACAAAAAAAAAGGAGAGAGAGAGAGAGTTGGTAGTATGATATGTTCTTGTTATTTTTGTTGTTATGAACTCTTCAGTTTAAGATCAAGAGACGGAGTCTTCTGTTTATATTTTCTGCAAGTGTTTAAGATTTGGGAATGATAGTGTTAGGAACCCAAACATTCTGTTGTCTATAAACAAGACGTTTAGGGACCATATTGAATAATCAGTGATCACCAAAGTAGATGTATAAAAAAAATAGACATGTTGACTCATCATTAAAAAGGTCCTACTCGACGTATGATATTTTATGTCATCAAGTAATTGACTTATCGTTTTGTCATATGAAAAGACTACATTGAGCAATCAATGACCACGTTAGACATATTATAATTTTAGGGACGACATTGCAGATCATATCAAAGTTTGGGGGCTATTAGTATCATTTTACCTAAAGGAAACTACCAAAAATGCACTAAATCGTTTGTAAATCAATCTAGTAAGTTTTTAAATAAGAAAATAAGTAAAAGACGATCTTGTTAAATTTTTGAGTGATTAAACAATACATAATTTTAATAACGGTGCTTTATCGTATTAAAGTAAATCTAGATTTTTCTATGTTTCGTGTAATTGAATAAATTCATCTTGTAATGATGTGTCAAATTTCTAAAAGATAATTGCAAGATCTCCCTTGTGTGATAGTTGTCACACTCCTTGTTGTAAAGAGTTTTCGTTCGGTATATTAGGGTCTGTTTGGTAGTGTTCCCGTTTCTCTGTTTCTATTCTCGAGAATAGTAAAGAACAAAAACATGTTTGGTAATGCAAATAATTATGATCTGATTTTGTGTTTCGGAACACTTTTGGACCACTTTTCAGAACAAAAAAAAAGTTAATTTTTGTGTTCCGGAACACTTTTGCAAATCACTGTTTTCCACGATATACTTCTATGAATTTTTCCTCGATACTTTCAGTTCTTGTTGAAACATGATTTATAATTATAATTATAATTATAATTATATTTATTTTAAAAATTAATTTAAAAATAACAAAAAAAATCATAAAATTGCAAAATCAACTTTGAAAGCCTTGGCTGAGCCTTAGGAACCAATTTTGAATTAAAAATAGTTTTCATATTTTTTATTTTTTTATTTATTTAATTATAAAATACCCAAAAAATTAAAAAAATATCATTCGTGGTCAGAAAAATACAAAAATATAGTTGATATTTTTATTTTAATTTCCTCTTCAAGAAGGTATTTTTAAATCTAAAAAAGATTAACTTTCTTTTTCGCAACTCTTTTTTATTTTTTCGTTTCTTTTTCTTAATCACTATTTGATTTAATTATTTTTTCTTCTCTTTGTCATCAAATATAATTATTTAATTTAAATGAAAATTGGGAACAAAAATTTTATGCAGTTACCAAACGCGTTTATGTTCCTAGAACAAAAATTTTAGCAGTTAACAAATACGTTCTGATTCTCAAAAATCATCCGAGAACAGAAACAAGAAACAGGAACATTGCCAAACAGAGCCTTAGTGTTTGTGAGTGATTTGCAAGGGAGAATAAATTGCAATAAAAAGCATCGGATTTTCCAAAAGATAAAATTTAAAAAAGAAGCCCGATATGTCTGTTGCAGAGCCACATTTGTGCATTAGTCTAACAATAATGGATTCCAAAAAATCAATTAACATGGAAATTGGCATACATTATGGTTATTGAGTGATAATGACTATTGTAGATAAGAATCCATGTCATGCAATGCCAGCTCCAGCCTCGCCGGCCGACAAAACCCAACTTGCCCTCCTCCGATTGCTGTCAGAATGTTCCCGCGGTTATACAAATGAAGCCTTACCTCATAAGAGACAACGAGAAACGAAAGCGCCAAAGTTTGCAAAGGACCTGACTTTCAGCATTTTGCTTTACCTAACACGTAAATCAATAAACCCCAACATAAGCATCGTAACTGGGTAATGCTTTACCTAACACGTAAATCAATAAACTCCAAGACGGTGAAAGATCTTTATCGCCGATCATTTCCAGCGAAACACATACATATTTTAGACCTAATGCACAACCCCTTAACAGTTTTGCAACAGTCTGATCGCTTTATAGCATGCTAATAATTTCTTAAGATCCTTGAGTCGCGTGAGTAGTGAAATGAAGTCTCTCCATTTGGATACTATAATTCTTGACAATCTCAAAAGTGAGAGGGCTAAAAGTCCTATATGACATCAATAGCTTAAATATATTCAAGAAAATACCTTCGCCCATATATATATAAAGGAAAAGCTTAACGGTGCAAACCCTGAACTAACGCTTTGCGTGTATTTACGTTGCTTCTAGGTCGAAACTTTCTCAACTATTTTATTATTATTCCTGGGCAGGTAAGGCTGCGTATGGTAACATTTCTGTTCTTGAAAACATTTTTTGAACATAAATATTTTTTTGTGTTTCTGTTCCCGACTACGATTTATGAGAACAGAAACACGTTTGATAAGTATAAAAAAAAAACACTTTTTGTCGGCGGCGGCTGTAGGTGGTGATTCCAAAAGTGTTCCAAAATCCAAAAGCATGTTTTTTTTTTTCCTTCAAAAGTATTCCCTGGAACAAAATGTTCTCCGGAACTCTTTTGGAACATTTTTTAACCATATGCGTTTTTATTTCAAAAGTGCTTTCGGAACACTTTTGGAACAGAAACACTTTCTCTGGAGTGTTTCTCCAGTGTTACCATACGCACCCTAATTGTATCGCCTAGAACTTTGTGGTGCATTGAAATTTCCACGCAGGACGACAAAGAGTATAAGCGCGTGACTACTGCTCCCTATAGAATGAATTGCTAATTTATGTGTGAGCCTGACAAGTTTGAATCATTGGTTGGCGCTACACTGGACCACTGGTTGCCAATGAATGGGTTTTGATTATGTTGGAAACGAATTCCTAATTTGTATACGGAATAATGTGGAAAACTACTGATTAATGCCCAAAATCAACTTACTTGTATCACCGATCGGAATATGATCACACGAGAAACCGCACTAACTGTCCATAGATTAGATGTCGCCTTCGTAGTCCGAGAGTCCTTTGTCACCTTCGATGCAATTCAATGTCGGAGGGGGAGTGACGTTTGTCGTTCTTTTCTTGAACAAGCGTCTGTATCTCCTAGAGGAAGAGAGAAAGAACTGACGTCTTTTTATTTGACGTCGTTCAAATTGACGTGAAGAGACACGTCTCTTCAAATTGCAGATAACCGCTATTGCGGTTATCTGTGGTGGTGGGTGTGATTGCCCGCATGGGCGCACACCATAAGTCTCATAGTCCTTCATCTCTCACTCGCCCATGTAAGGCAAACAGCTCACACATGTCCACAGAGGACTAATAACTCTCACTCGTCCACAAAGGACCAAGCATAACTCTCTTTATATCTGCAAAGTTCATATTGACAAACAATCCGTGCGACCAGCATACACTGAGAGCTCGTTGTCACACATCCGTTGGGAGTATATGACATCTCAAAATGGACATAATTAAAAGTATATTTCTGTATGTTGTACCCTAGATCGATCAGTCACATACATATCTCTTTCTGGATCTCATTTAAGTATGATATGTTATATTCACAATTATGATCACACTGAATAATCATAACCGACCGGTCTGTGAATATAAATCTATAATGTGACTCAAAAAATCGAAATCGATCTTTCTCTTCTATTATACCTCTCAATTTTAGTTCAGCTTGCTTTTCTAGAAGTGTCCCTTTAGATCGAATCAATTTCATGACCATAGGCAATACCCTAAGATAGCGAACACTAAATAGAAATCTTGAGAATAACAAAGAGTCGTGAGGGCACCAAATGAGGAATTTTTCATCCTTGAGAGTCTCACACGGCATAGAAAAGTTGAGATCATAACTTTTGCCAACTCTCATTGCTCGACAATGGATACGTAATATGAAGTACGTATTACGATATTTTCTCCTTCCCCATGGAGCGTATGTCTTTCTATTTTAATATCGTATAGATGATTACTTAGAGATACTCAATGTCTAACCAGAGTTCACGTAACAATTCCAACCAAGAGTTTCCATCAGAACTCTCATCTGACAATAAAGACAGATAAAGTGAAATACGTGGGAGGGCTAATAATAAAAAAATCTCTTTATTTCACTTTCGGACATTATAAATAATAAGTCCTCATCTTAACATTCTGTTAAGGCGGCATAAATATTTTAAACTTCAGCTCTTAATTATCATCTAGATAATAAGCTTAAAATTGTCTCATCTCCATTCATCACGTAGTGAATAGAGCGATTACCCGTGTGAGTGGGCTAATCTCTCATCTGTCCGACATACCTTCTCAAACTAATGTACTGAACATTAATATGCGTAAATGTTACACAAAATCATAGACATTAATAATGATAACAAATATCATTAAATCATTAACTATCATCGGCATCAGTAATGATAACAAATATCATTAACTCATTAACTGTGAACTTTGGGGAACAGAAAAATCTAATACTCTAATTTCCACGCCCTTCTAGAGATTCTAATTCAAAGAACTAATCTTTATTGTCAACAAATGACCAAGTTAAAACATCTCTAGTAATTCATTTCATCATAGGATCTGCTTTCATTCCATGCGTAGATATGCACTATATGTTCACATCTTTTCATGCAAACATGTCTTCCACAACATTATATTCCGAGTCGATACTTTTGGTATGGTAATGGATCTTTAGTGTAAGCTCTTGCTACTTAACTATCACAATTAACTAATAATTGAACTTGTAGCATCCTTAGCAACACCTCATTGATCCAAACATCTCTCATGTCATAGACCCTTTTATACTACTACTAATAACACCACGAGAACATCTTCCTTCGTAGATAAGGCCATACACATTTGCTTCTTACTTTTCCATGATATGGTGCCATTACTCAGCAAGAATGCAAATCCAGAGGTAAAATTCATCTTATCTATATCTCCCCCTCAATCAATATCAATACACTTTCAAGGTGCAGATCTCTACCTTGAATATTCAGTAAATTAGTCAGCAGTACTTTCACATAACGGCAATTCGGTACGCTTGACCTATATTGGATTGGTACCTTCTTACCATTCCAACTGAATAACAAATATCAGGTCTTGTACGTATCACAACGTACATTGAGCTCCCAACAACACTAGCATATGGATCGTTATCCATTTCTTTATCTCATTATGGAGTTTCAAGACACATATTTTGGCTCAAATATTTACCACTTGCAATAAGAGTATATCATCAACATATAATGATAAAATTACAAATTGATTTTAGGATCTTTTGATATAGATACACAATGGCCTTTATCAATCGTTACAAAATCATATGCCACTAAGACATCATGAAAAACGTATATATCAATATCTCAACGACTGCTCAGGGCCATATTCTTGGCCTTCATTCACAAATCCTACAGGTTGGTCCATACAAGTTTCTTCTATTAATTCTCCATTGAGAATTGCAGTCTTTACGTCCTTGATGTAATTCTAGATCCATACTCATCATTATTACCAGAATAAGGTGAATTGGTTATTACGTTTCACCATAAAACGAGCCTCCCATTTCTCAAACAAGCCGTCAGCTTTACACTTTCTTTTGAGAGTACACTTGCTCCCAATGGCTTTGGGTCCATTCGAAAGAATAATCAGTTCCCAAAACTTTGTTTGATCTCATTAACTCCATCTCCTTTTCCATTACTTGTATCCATTTTTCCTTATCAGGGCTTATCGGAGCCTTAATTCCTTGACTTATTCTCTTCTTGTGGAGCTACCATGAAAGCTTTATATTCATTTTCTAAACGTCGACAATTTTACGGTTTACGACTTGTTCGCCAAATTGGAAATCGTACACTTAGTACATAATTCTTCATTACGTTCCTACTCAGATCAGACAACGATGACATCTTCTTCACATCAAGTGGTTGCAATTGAGACTAATTCGAAATAAATTCCTCACTTCTCATATTGCTCCCACTTGGATAAGATGCCCTAGAAAAATCATTGTCACTATCCTAGAATTCAAATTCATTCACTAAGAATGTGACATTTCGTGATTCAAATTCAGTTACACTTCCCACTTTCTTGTTCACCTATAGTGCTTACCCTTTCAAGTGCTTTTAGTATTTCACGAAGATACTCTATTGCCTCTGGGGCTTAATAGCCCATACTTGTGGGAGAATAGGTGTGTATAGAAAGCACATCAATGTATGAGATAACACAAATCTCATTTTCGACCCGTTCACAACTTATATGGAGTAGAGGTAACTGATTTATAAGGCATATAGTTAAGTATATAGACCGCCATCAACAAAATAGCACCACAAAGGATGATATGCACTATAGTATGTGCCATCACTGACTTAACCATTTCTATTATGATCTATTTCTTCTCTCTACTACTCCATTATTCAAAGAAATCGATGGAATAGTCAACTATCATTCTATTCTTTTTTCATCACATAAATATCTGAACTAATCAGATAAATTTTCTCGACCTCGATCGGTCAAATAAAATTTCTCAAAGCAACTAATGCCTGAAATTTATGAAAGATCATAAAACAATAAATCCGAATCGAGTGTAATTATACAAATGTGATGAAATAAACAGTTTCATGCCTTGCTATCACAGTCATTGAACCACATATGTCGGAATGGATATCAGCAAAGGAAACTCAGCTCTTATTTCTTTTCTAAATAGTTTCCTTATTGTTTTTCCTACTAGCCAATGCTCATAAATAGGCGATATTTCCAGTATTGCCCAATAAGCCCTACTTGACTTATTTAAACATCTACTATTGGCCAATATGATCAAATCTAGCATGCCACATATTCTTATCATCACAAAGATGAAAATGAGGAATAACATTACATTATTGTACTCAACAATCGACAAAATTAAAACCATCTAGAACCATAATAACTTGCTACCAGCAACAAGTCAACACCATCGTTATGAAAGTTTATATTGAAATCAAGTTTAACCCATATAAATACGGAAAATTAATTCCATCAAGTTTTTGGAGCATATTACACGTTATGTAGAAATAAGATGCGACCATTGCGCATATTCAATTTGGCTAATGCCAATTCTTTTATCTTTCACTAAGAAATTACTTCCCACATTCATTCACTTTGCTCCAAGTAGAACTCATTGAAATTCCATTAAGGTATTTCTATGATTTGCTAAAAAGCTTGTGGCCCTAAGTCTACAATCCACAAAGGATGATATTCAGTTACAAAGACTGAACTACAGACATATGTACATTCTCATGTGCACAAAGAACTTTTTAAACTTCTTTAGCTCACTACAATCATAAGCAAAGTCACTTCAATTTCTATAGATAAAACACTTCACTTCTAAAATGTTTTTCTTGAAAGGACGTTTTCCTTTCTCATGTCGGTTAAACTTCGATTTCTATTTTGAAAAATTTATTCCCATGTTCTATCCACTTCTTAAATCCACCTTGACGCTTCTGGAGCACAAAGCTCATTTGAACTAGAATCAACATTACAAATGTCTATTTTAGGTTTTGCCACCATAAGGCAATCCATCTCTAGTTTAAGACGTCGCGCAATATCCTTAAAAGTCTTTACTCATAATGTGGATCTAGTGGATTTTCATATGCACATTGCTATGAAATAAAGAACAGACTACTGCTTGCACTTGCTATTCATCAGTCAGAATGGAGTCTGCATCTTACAGTTGTCGCGACCCTCCCGAGCGGGTGTCTTGGCTAGCGAGGGTTAATGGGCCGTCCGATGTTGTATGATCGGACGCGGGCCTTCCCCAAGGTCCATTACCCAAGTCGCAACTGCTGGATATATGTGATCGACCTTCAGTGTGGTCTAGTGACATGTGATAAGTGTACATGCCAAGGAGTCGCTGTTGACACCTGATTTTTGACCATTTATTATTGTGATTTTTATTCTTTAAAATTAATTAAAAATATCAAAAAAGGTCATAAAATCACAAAATCAACTTTGGAAGCCTTGGCCTAGCCTCGGGGACCAATTTTGAACAAAAAATATTTTTTGGTATTTTATAATATTTTTCGAATTTATTTAATTATAAAAATACCCAAAAAATCAGAAAAATACCATTCGTGGTCAGAAAAATACACAAAAATATTCAATAATTTTGTTTTAATTTCATCTTCAAGTGTGTCACCTTAAATCTTGAAAATTCGGCTCGGGTCACTATGTTTCTTCACAAACATAAACTCGAACCGAGCAAAAAAATTCCTTTGCAAGTTTTTTAATTTTCAATTCTCACTTTTTATAAGCCATGACATTGAATCCTAAAGGCTAGAAGTGCAATTGGGTCAATTTGCCCTCCAATTTGATCAATTTTAACCAAAAGGGCTTAATTGCATATTTTTCTTTCGATTAGTCCCCGGTTTCACGGATCTTGAATTTCACACGGGCATACCCATTAAAATTCAACACCTCTACCCATAATTTTCATCATGCCCAATCCATTGGCGGCCTCAATTCAGGCTAATTTGGTCGTTTGGATGTATATGTATGCTCTACGTATTTATACGTCATACGTATTTATACGTTATGCATATTTATACTATTTGGTAACCTCTTTAACTCTTGTAATAATAATAATGGTTATTATTTTTAACACCTTTGTTAGTGCTTTTTTAAATAGCATTTTTGTATTGTGAGTGCTATTGTTAGTGCTATTTTTAAATAGCATTTTTGTATTATAAATTGTGAGTGCAATTGTTAGTGCTATTTTTAAATGACATTTATTTATCATAAATTGTGAGTGCTATTGTTAGTGCTATTTTTAAATGGCATTTATTTATCATAAATTGTGAGTGCTATTATTAGATAGAATTTATAATTGTTAGTGCTATTTTTAAATAGCATTTTTGTATTATAAATTGTGAGTGCTATTGTTAGTGCTATTTTTAAATAGCATTTTTGTATTATAAATTGTGAGTGCTATTGTTAGTGCTATTTTTAAATGTCATTTATTTGTGAGTGCTATTTTTAGAAAGTATTTATTATTTGTGAGTGCTATTTTATAATATAATTTATTGGAAGGAATTTTTGGCTATAAAAGGATGGCAAGAGTTTTGAGGTTGGGGGGGAGACATTTTGTAGAGTATGCAAATTTTTGAGAGCTTAGAGAGAAGAACACAAACACTCTCTATATTCTCATAATCTTGAGTGAGCAAAATATACTAAGTTCGGAATATTGATTTCGCATATTGCTAGCACAATTGTTGTGGAGTTATTAGTCGTCTCCCCGTTCGTCAATTGGTGGTGCGTCCGAACTAGATGCCTAACACTTGTGGAGGCTGAGATCGAAGAACATCGAACCGACACCTCCGTTCAAGCACGCTACGAGAGGTAATCCATTTACTCCCTTTGAGGCTTTGTGATTTTGTTTTCGATTGAAATGCACGAAGTACGCCTCTGGAGATACATGTATGGGTTGTTATTTATTTCCGCTACGTGTTACGTGGATCCCAACAGTGGTATCAGAGCCGATCCTTAGGTGTTTTCGTGCATTTAATTGATTTTTTGCAATTTTTGCAATACTATGGCCAATATGTATTAACGAATTGTTCGTCTTACATGGCTAATAGAGGTTGATTATTTTATATGATAAATTAATCAACGTAGCAAAAATTGAGACTAAATCAATTTTGAATCGAAAATTTATGGCTATATTATTTTACGTAAAAATTCTGAATATGATTCAACGTAGAATTTTTATTGTGCCTTCCTAAGTTTTAAATTGTGAATTTATTACTTACGTGGAAGGGTGGTGATCATGGAAAAATCCCTAATCAATGTGATTGATGTATGTATGAATGTATGGTGATTATTTATATATTTGGGGTTGTAATTATTAAATGGAGGCTGCGTACTCCTTTTATTTTTCATGTAATCTTTATTTTTAGCATAGTCAATTGTTGATGTAAATGCTACGAGGATTACGTGGAGGAGCCTTTTAAGTCGGCGAGCTCTTTGGGGCCCGATTCTTGAAGAGTTCAAGAAACCAAGAAGAAGAGAAGAGCGGCTCTCCGTTATTAAAATATTAAAATGATTAAATGTGGTCTCATTGGCTCGAGACCCATTAAATCATAATTCCATGATCACCACGTAGGATAGATGTTTATGTGATTGACATCTATTTTTTTTTATGATTACGTGAGCATGTTAAACTGGTTAATGTGCAAAGTCAGACTTACCTCACCCAAAATTGCGCCTGCATGAAATCCTAGTTAGGGAAAATCACTCGCGTTAGGTACCGAAAGGGCGTTGGTAATGACATCAACGTAACCAAGTCCCCGAACTCAAAATCTCTGGTTCCGCAGAATTGATCGATCTCTCCCAATCGGTCAATAAGGTTTCCGGTCTACCCTCCAAGAAAGACCGGTGGCGACTCCAAATACATGCACAAGTTGCACATGCCACCACGACCACACTAAGGTCGAAAGCGATCGACTGTTATCGTCGAATCCCTTTGAAAAATACTCCCGCCGCGATTTGGTATGGGCCTGGGAGGGCCCGCGCCGATCCAAGACCCGCGATCGGTAATCCATTAGCCGCGTCCGCTTTCGGACGGGTCGCGACAGCTGGCGACTCCACTGGGGACCTTGTTCTAGAACCTATGGTTCTAGACCTCAAGTGGACTTAGGCCGTAATTAAAACGCTGAGTGATTTTTCTAACCCTGCAGGCGCTCTTGAAGGTGAGGTAAGTCCGCTCATGGTAGGTATTATATGTTTTTGCAGATTGGAGAGATAAGGGGTGTAGTCCGTGATTAACATTGTCTTATGCAGGTTGGCGTAGGAATGTATGTTGTATGGATGATTTGAAGCGCCGATTGATAAACTGTTGTGCATGACTTGCATTGTGATACTCGCAACACATGAACACACACAATCGCGCCTAAAACCCCGGGCGCCGCCTATAGGAAAACAATATAAGGGATTGAAAATGGAATCTCCGTGAGGAAAAACACGGGGTAATCCACTTTTCAATTCCGCTCATTTCGAATTATGGATTGGGTCCCAATGCAACGATAGTTGTGCAATGGAATCTACCCTTTCTAAAACTCGAGGTGGGAGCCTTGGCCTTAGGTTCCAAACCCTATCTTGATTCTTAGAGCCAAACCTCACTGGTCTCATGCGTATGTATGTGAATGATTGGTACACCTCGAAACCAAAAGGTCATTCAGCGCCGCTTATGAATCAAAATCCAAAAACTTGTGTGAAGAATCAATCGCGAGTTGAAACGAACCAGGATGGCATGGAAAAGCGCTGGACCACCTTGGAGAGTCAACTGACGAGGGCAAATGCCTCTTGACCGCGATCGGTAATCCATTAGCCGCGTCCGCTTTCGGACGGGTCGCGACAGTCGCCACCAATCGTTTTGTGGAGGGTACGATCGGAAACCCTATCGAATAGTTGGGAGTGGTCTATTCGATCCTGCGGAAACCAGATAATTGGGTTCGGGGACTTAGTTACGTCAAATGTCAGAGTTGACGCACTTTCGATACCTAAGTTGAATGGTTTATCTGATCTTAGGATTTCATACAGGCGAGTGGGGTACAGATCCTAAATCTAGGAGTTCATGCAGATGGGAATTACTACCCTATCACTCACAATCAATAGAAATAAGTGCGCAAATCAAGGATCCAGTACATGCGGATAAAACACATGAAAGCAGCATGGCATCCCTAATGAGGCCCTATTATCCTAGAGAAATGTCAATCAAGGATTAAGAGTGATTCGGACATGATTCGCCCATGAGGGGCAGAATCGTAATTTTGAACTATTCAGGGACAATTCGCCTTGAAAAGGGAAAATTTGTCATTTTAGATGAATTGGGAAGTCAAAAGACAGGAAAAATAGACTTGGCCATCAATCCAATCCATTTCCTATTTTTCGAGAATTTCCAGGATTTTTCTGGAATTTAAAAGTGATTTTATCCTCGGAGGGGTAAAATCGTCATTTTGGACAAAGATGAGAACTGAAAATCTTAAATATTAGGGTTGGTCGTCCACCTGACCCAAACCCTAACTTTAAGCAATTTTCAGGACTTGATTGGAACAAGAAAGACGATTTTCCCTTTGAGGGCAAAATCGTCATTTTGAGAAAAGAGGCGGGACTCGAAAACCCAAACCTAAGAATTGGTCGCCTACTCGACCCTAATTCTTACTTTGGTATTATCGGCCTTATCTCGCATATACAGCAGAGGCGACTTACCCCTAAAGGGTAATATCGTCAAGTCTTGGAAGAACGGATAAGAAATCCAAAAAATAGGGTTGACCAGTTGTCTGTGGTCAATCCTTGATTTTTGGGGATTTCTGGAGTGTCTAGGATTTTTCACAATTTTTCCACATTTTTGTTGGAATTTTTTGGAATTTTCTAGCATTTTTTTGGATTTTCTAGGATTTTTTTGATTTTTTTTTATTATTTTTTTTAAAAATCATTTTCTGATTTTTTTATTAAAAAATGTTATCCGGGCCGGGTCGGGTGACCCAGCCCACGACCCGCGGCGATCGGCCCGGCCCGAATCCAGGCCTCCTCAAAACGGCGTCGCTTCAATCCTCCCGCTCGAATTTTCAGTTTCCCGCCTAAATCGAACGAGTGGCCCTGATTGCGCCACGTGGCGGACCCGCGGACAGCCTGATCTTCATAAGGAATCAACGGATCAGATCTTACCATGTGTTGACATTGAACCGCTTGATGTAACAAAAACGACTGACGGCCACGATTGAAAGGCAAGATTGAATCTTGACCGTTCAATCTATGGCATTTCTTATTTCTGAAAATTCTTTTTATTTCCAAAAATGTAAGATCGCGACACGTGGCCAACTATCCACCGTCCGATTGTTTTTTGTTATTCGGTTATAACAACCGATGCTGACGTGGCTGCCACGTGGGCGCCACGTCAGCGATACGTCAACGTTGACTGGTCAACTCTCGTTGACCAGTCAACAGCTCGCCGGGGAAGACGATCGGCGCCGGCTCTGTTTCGTCGGCGCCTCGTCGGAAAGCAGTTTCTCCGCCTACCGACCACCAAAGCTCGCGAAACTATCGCCATTCAACTCGTTTTGTCAAGCTCTACCACATATACCAAGCTTCACATAGCAGAACCAAGTCTTGTCTAACTGCTGTCTCCGGCCGAAGGTAAGCTTCGGCGGCTATCTGTCTTAGCCGTTTCTACCATCGTTTTAACCACACAAATCAATCAGGAAGCATCACAAGGGTGCGAGGAAACTTACCTGGCCGCTGCGGGGGCTCGATTTAACCTAAAAAGGAGCTATAAAGCTCACGGCCAGTCGGTCAAGGTTGGTGGTTGACTCGATAGTTTCATGCAGCAAATGAACGAAAACGAAATGCAACGGAGATCAGCCATGCTCAATGAACAGATTAAGACCAATAACAAACAAAATGATCGACAGAATTGAGACATGCCATTGGAGGCCGAGGTAAAACTTGAAGATATTTCTCACCTTTCTTCGAGGTCAGAGACTAATCGCGCGGGTTTGGAGGCTACTTCGAAGCTCCAGGAAGTCGACGACGATGATCACCAGCGTCGGTTTTGCCGGGGATGATCCGACGAAGCTTACGAAGGTAAACTTCGGCCGCCTCTTTCACTCTCTCTCTCTCCGCAAGCTTTCTCTCTCTCTCTCTCTCTCTCTCTCTCTCTCTCTCTCTACAAGTTCTCTCTGCGAACCTTCCTTTTTGAGCTCTCTCGACGAAGATCCTTTTCTAACTGATCCCCCTCAACAGATTTCTTCCCCCACCGTTATACCCGAACGGCCTCTGCGAACGGACTTCTCGAGCTCGCGTCACGTGCCGCAGGCGCGTGCGTTTTGGCATGTTGACTTCGAGCTCCATCTGGTGAATGTCTCGGAGCTATTTTGCGCGCCTGGGTGTGTTGATTTCTCCTCCGATTGATCGAGCTTCCTCTTGCTTTCCCCTGTGCGCGTGCAAAGGAAGAGCAATTTTGTTTTCTCTCTTTTCGGGTTGGTCAACCGGTGTTGACTGGGTCGGTCAACCCGACCCAGTTGACCCGGTTCTACTTTCTTTGTTCAAATTGGACGTCTATATGTGCCAAGATCACAAAATTGACACTAAAATTGGACTCCATGGCACAGACTCCATCTAGAAATGTGATTTTCGTGACAAATTCCTCTTGAATTGATTGAAAACCCCAAATGTAAGGCGGGATCCGAATTTGATTTTTGCCAAATTGAAGTTCTTAATGGAGGAATTGGTCCAATTGAACCCACCATAAGATTTAGGAGGTCAAATACTATAGGGAGGAAACAACGGGGTTCTATGGGTATTCCTCAGAAAAATTTAATTTCAGAATTGGCATTATAGGGACTAAAATGGAAAGATTTTTATGCAATTGGGTCTTTAAAGCCAAAAATTGAACAAATCAGGGCACAATTGAACAAAATTGAAATGTAGGGCGATCAAGTTGAATGTCAAGACTCGAAAAATGCAAAAGATTGCAAATAAAAAGACTCAAAACATATTTTTTTGACAAATTTAACCCTGTGTGTTACAAAGAAACACACAAAATTAAACTTGAATTTTGACTCTTGATGGGGTCAAGATGACAAGGGATTTAAAAGAAAAATATTGACTATTTTCCTATATTTTTGTGACCTCAAATTCTATTTTTGTTGATTTTTCTAGTATTTTCCTATTTTCTAAAAATACTAAAAAATATGAAAAATTATTTTTTGGTCAAAAATGGTTCCTTGGGCTTGGCCAAGGCCACCAAAGTTGATTTTGTAATTTTTTTTTTACTTTTTATGGATTTTTTGTGATTTTTCAAAATAAAGCTGAAAAAGACTTGGTCAAAAATCAGGTGTCAACAGCTGCCCCTCTTTGAGAGGAATCTCGTGAGAGGTTTCGTTCAAAGACAGGTGACACCTGAGTCTAGACCGACTCGACTGGAGAAAAGAAAAACGAATCTTGACACTCAATCTCTCTTGTCCCGCTGGTGAACGCTCTGCTCCTTATTCTTTTGCTGATGTGAGAGAGAAAGTAGATATGCCCACCTGCCTTTTACCTGTTGATCACCTGCCTGATGCTTGTGCGGCATGCGCGGTGTATAGCGGGTTCAAGTGAATACCTAGGGACTCGTCTTTTGAGTATCCTAGGGCGGTTAAACTCTAGCCTGTATGGTAGGCCGTACTAGAATGAGATTCCTATACTTGACGGGAACCTGTGAATGACGCACCCAGTCTCTTAGGGATTGTCGGGGTTTTGATCCGTATGGTGGATCAGACCATGAATAGGACTCCTCTCTACTAGGAACCTATGGATGACGCACCCAGTCTCTTAGGGATTGTCAGGGGTTTTGATCCGTATGGTGGATCAGACCATGAATAGGACTCCTCTCTGCTAGGAACCTATGGATGACGCACCCAGTCTCTTAGGGATTTGTCGAATATTTTGATCCTTCAGGGGGATCAGGCCAAGAATAGGACTCCTCTCTGCTAGGAACCTATGGATGACGCACCCAGTCTCTTTAGGGATTGTCAGGGGTTTTGATCCGTATGGTGGATCAGACCATGAATAGGACTCCTCTCTGCTAGGAACCTATGGATGACGCACCTAATCTCTTAGGGATTATCGAACATTTTGATCTTATATTCTAAGGAATTAACTAGGATTTATACAAGTGAGGTGTGCCTAACCTTGAGGCTTTACCACATGAGCTATTCTGGGTTTAGGGGTTACCTAGAACCTCATAGAAAGCAGATTTTGTCAACAGTTTTTGATCATATATTCTAAGGAATTAACTAGGATTCATACAAGTGAGGTGTGCCTAACCTTTAGGCTTCACCAAATGAGCTATTCTGGGTTTAGGGGTTACCTAGAACCTCACAGAAAGCTGATCTTGAAAATTGTCCTTTCGACATGCAATGCGTTATTCTGGGATTTGAGGATTCTAAGTATCCTGCATAAAACTTAAACCTGCAGAAACTTTGATAAGATTCTTCTGGATCTAGGGGCTACCTGAGATCTCGCAGAAAGACTATCTTGAATATTGTCCTTTCGACATTGAAGGTGACATTCTGGGATCTGGGAGCTCCAGGTATCCTGCAGAAAGTTCCAACCTGTAACACTGGGATCTCACGGAGAGAAGATTTCTAAATATTGTCCTCTTGACATGGGAGTTGACATTCTGGGATCTGGGCACTCCAGACATCCTACAGAAAGATCAAACCTGTAATACTGGAATTTCACACAGGGAGATAATTTCAAACATTGTCCTTTTGACATGGGAGGTGACATTCTGGGATCTGGGGACTCCAGGTATCCAAGAGTGATACAAGCCGTTTTAGGAGCCGAAGT
This sequence comes from Rhodomyrtus psidioides, assembly GCA_021437785.1. Classification (NCBI taxonomy): domain Eukaryota; kingdom Viridiplantae; phylum Streptophyta; class Magnoliopsida; order Myrtales; family Myrtaceae; genus Rhodomyrtus; species Rhodomyrtus psidioides. The sequence goes on from JAILYB010000030.1 coordinate 4,756,761, forward strand.
CATCAAGAATCTTGCGGAAGCTCCAATCTGGAAATTTTCTTACCAAAGGCACATCAATGGTCTTTAAGTGATATTTGATGTCAAACTGACAGCACTTTATGACTTATATCATAGTCATGGAAAATTTCAATGAATGCATTACGATGCTGGAAGTTATCCAAAACACCTTGCAATATACGGAAGTGGTCAAAAATTCCTTGTGAGGAAAGTTTGAATCAAACAATCTGAAATTACCCAAAAGAATTTGGTTAAAACGTCCACTGGAGTATTCTCATCAAAAAGGACTTCTCACCGTTTTGAGATAATGGTCTTTTACCAAGAATGCACTCGAATTTCCTATCAAACCTGCGCCTAGGGTTCAGGATCATTCGCAGTGAATACATCTCGATCGATCAGGAGGACTTCAAGGGACCGTAATGTTGGGCTTGGTCAACGGTTTTCAAAGGAGGACTTCCGTGCAAGTCAAGGCTTTCGAAGAGAAATCTTCAATGTCTGCTCCAGGTTTGTAAGTCAAAAAACCTGCAAAATGAGAAAGAAATAATCTTGCTCGAACTTCTTCGAGCTAAGCTTAGAAATTAAACCCTATGTCAACCCAAGTGCCTTAATCAGAAAAGGCTTTTCAGGGTTGTAACGTAGGTAGGTTTGGGGACCAAAAAAAGCTTGTTTTTGGCTCAGAATACGCGAAGGGTTTAACATTGGTGATCATTGCAAGTTTGCCGCCATTTTGCCCCTTCTGGTTCAAAGAGCGTCTTCAGTCTTTGAAATGCATTGATAGTCTTTGAAGAGCATTGTCAGTCTTCGAAACGTACATTTGTTTTTAGAGAGTATCTCTTTCATGTTGAGATGGCGTCAACATCTTGTTTATGCTTTCGTCATCTGAATGTGACATAATCTGGGAGTATCTTTCGCAGTCTAGCTCCCTTGGAATTTTCTTTTACAGCCAGATCTCACTAGTGACCTATACAAAGGTATCATGCCATCATTTGGCATTTACAAGATCAAACACATGATTCACAAGTGTACAAGTATTTGGATGGGCATCGGCCTTGCTTTTACCAGGCACTTTGCTTTTTCTTGATGTCCAAGATCGGATTTTTCTCTCTCTTTTTTTTGAAATCCCATCTTTTCCCTTCTTTTGGGATTCAGAATTTTCAAATGAGTGTGCTAGATGTACAGCTTGAATCTCAGCACTCCAACATTAATTCAGGAATTTTCCACAAATCCAATATTTTGAACTCTTCTGCTCGGGAAGTGATGCCGCTTCCACCTTGGAATATGCAATGATCACCAACGGGTTTGTGAAACGAACGTATAGGCTCAACTGGGCTATACAAAGGGTAAAAGTGTATAGGATAGAGAAACGAATGCTTTTCGTCATCCTAAAGCACTTGAACTATCATAGAAGTTAAAATGACAAGCAATACGGGAAGATTGATGCAAGTCTGAGCAAGAGAACTTCTAACCATTTACCTCCTGATACCACTGGACGTACCTCCAGTTTGCCCCATTGTGGGGTGGTTCTTGACAGGGGTAAAGAATGAAACCGTCGTTCAAAGGGTAATCAATGGTTACCTGTAGTGTTTATGATATAGAAACGAATGCCTCCGTCGTCCCAGTCCATGTAATCACTACGAATAATCCTTATGCCTGTAGGTCAAGGTCTCGCTATCCTTACCATTTCACTCATCTCTCAAGTGTGTATAGGACATGTTTAGATCAGGCTGGCCTCTTGTCTGAGGAAACATCCTTTTGAACGGTTTAAACAGCTCTTGTTGGAAAAGTTCATTTTGTTTTCTACAAAACTTACCCTCTAAGGGGATTTATGATGCACAATGCATATTTCAATCATGTTCAGATAACCTCCAAGTTTAAACATGAGTGTCAATGTCATGACTGTGAGAATTTTGCATTTTTATAGACATGATAATTGAGTGCATGCTAGATTCCAAGAAGCCTTTCAAATTCTAGCAATAAGGATCCTGACAGTCTTAAAACCTAAGAGGTTGGGAAAGGAATACTTACCTGCCCAGCGTGGCTAGGGATTCCTTTGATCATGCGCTCCAATGGAAATTCATAGATTTATGAAAATCTGCATTTTTCTTAACAACACAGGGTGGTTAAGTGTTCTAAAATTTATTAAAACTCTCAGTCTTTGAAGAGAAAGGATGTGCACCTGACCACCACGACGTTGGGTCTTCTTGATCATGCATTCCCATATGAATGTCAATGCGCAGATTACATAAACCAGCCATTTTGACCTATGGCGATGACGCCTTCGTCTGATTGAGGCAATGAATCCTGCTTGATGGCTTCATTCATCCTTGGAACGTGCCTCATGTCATTCTTCGAAGTTTCATGTTCTTCGTTTGCTGTCTTCTGTCTTCTTCATCAGACATTCCTGCAATATTGAACACATGCTAGTGTATGCATGGATGCATGATATGCTTATGCAATGACTATTATGATGACTCGGCTCAATTCAGAATGCGTAATATGACCAGAATCTGATTTTATTTCAAGGGTAATACTTCTTCACAGCATCTGAATTTACAGGGTGCCCCAATTCTTCTCCCTCGGAGTTTACAAGAATCAATGCTCCTCTAGTGAGAATCTTCTTGATAATATAGGGGCCTTCGTAATTCGAGGTGAATTTACCTCCCGGATGGATATTGCTCGGCAAAGTTTTCCTAATTACCAAGTCATTTACTTCGAAATTCCTAGTCTTGACCTTTCGGTTAAACGTCCTACCTACCCTCTTCTGGTAAGTTTGTCCATGACAAATGGCTTTAAGACGCTTCTCGTCTATTAAATTCAACTGTTTGTATCTGTGCTTGGAATACTCTGGCTCGAAGAGTTTACCCTCTGACAAGATTCTCAAAGAGGGAATCTTAACTTCCACGGGTAGAACTGCTTCCGTCCCATACACCAGACTGTAGGGAGTTGCCCCTGTAGAAGTCCTGATTGACGTTCGGTAAGCCATTAAGGCGAAGGGCAGCCTTTCATACCAATCCATGTAGTTTTCTGCTGTTTTAGCCAAGATTCTTTTGATGTTTTTGTTGGCTGCTTCCACTGCCCCATTCATCTGTGGGCGGTAGGGGGATATATTCAGATGTCGAATACCGAAGTGATCCAATAGACCATTGACAATCTTGTTGTTCAAGTTAGACCCATTGTCTGTGATGATTGCTTGAGGGGTACCATACCGGGAGATGATGTCTCTTTTGACGAATCTTGCCACATTTCTTGCAGTGACATTCTTGTAAGAACTGGCCTCTACCCATTTCGTGAAATAATCAATTGCTACCAGGATGAAGCAATGACCATTTGAAGCCACAGGATTAATATGCCCTATCATGTCTATGCCCCACATAGAGAAAGGCCAAACTTCCGACATTTAGTGTAGTTCGTTTGGGGGTGCATTGATTTTATCACCATATATTTGGCATTGGTGGCATGACCGGACATGCTGGCAGCAGTCTGATTCGATGGTCATCCAAAAATAGCCAAGCCGCATGATCTTCCTGGCGAGGAGGTGGCCGTTCATGTGAGGCCCACATATTCCTTCATAGATCTCTTTCATGAGGATATTTGCTTCTTTGGCATCTACACACCTCAACAGAGTAGAGTCAAATGACCTTTTGTACAGAATTTGTCCATTGAGGAAGAACTTGCTGGCCATCTTGGTTATGTATCCCCGGTCTCTTGGTTGGCATCCTTCAGGAAACTCACCTTTTGAGAGATAGTTTTTGATGTCGTAATACCATGGTTCCCCATCAAACTCTTCTTCGATTAGCATACAATAAGCTGGCCTTTCAACTATATTGATCCTTATGGGTTCTATATCCAACCCTCCAGTTGTTTGCAACATTGAGGCAAGGGTGGCTAACGCATCTGCAAATTGATTGTGGGATCTCGATAGGTATTCGAATGACACTTCTTCGAATTCGAGTATTAATTCTTCAAGGTATTCATGATAAGGGATGAGCTTTGCATCTTTCGTCTTCCACTCTCCCTGTGTCTGTAAAATGATGAGCATGGAATCTCCAAAAACTTGCAACCTAGATATCTTCATGGAAATGGCCAATCGTAGGCCTAAAATGCACGCCTCATATTCTGAGACGTTGTTGGTGCAAGGGAAAGTTATTTTTGTCGCCACAGGGTAATGTTGAACATCAGGGGATATCAGTACTGCCCCAGTGCCTGCCCTTGATAGATTAACGGCACCATCGAAATACATGACCCACTTGTCCTCTGTTAAGTTGAGAATTTGATCTTCTGTGCTTGTTACTTCAGGAGACTCACCGTTTGACGGGTCTTCTGCTAGCATGTCAGCTATAACTCTTCATTTTACTAACTTCTGTGGAGAGCACTTGATGTCAAATTAAGATGGCATCACTTGCCATTTTGCTAATTTCCCAATCAAAGCGGGTTTCTCCATGAGGTATTTGACAAGATCGTTTTCTGTTATGAGCTGAATGTGGTGGTGTAGGGTATACTTCCTCAGTCTACGAAGTACCCATACTGCTGCTACACAGGCCATTTCGACTGGTGCATACTTTGCTTCAGATGGCGTTAATTTCTTACTTAGGTAATAGATGGTCCTTTCTTTTCCATCTATCGGGCTCGTCTGGGCAAGTAAGGCTCCCAGGGATTCCTGTTGTATAGTCAGATATAAGGTCAACGGGTGACCAGGAATTGGTGGCACAAGTACCGGCGGTGTAATCAGATAGTTCTTGATCATTTGGAATGCCCTACTGCATTCTACGTCCCATGTCACTCTCACGCCCTTCTTAAGTAATTTGAAGATTGGCTTAGCCACATCAGACAGTTGATTGATAAATCTGGCAATATAGTTCAGTCTCCCCAAAAGGCTTCTCACTTCTTTTACTATAGATGGAGTTGATAGATCATGGATAGCTTGAACCTTTGAAGGATCAATCTCAATACCCCTGTTACTGACTATGAATCCGAGAAGTTTCCCAGATCTTGCCCCAAACACACATTTGTTGGGGTTTAACTTCAACTTATATTTGCGCAGGCGCTCAAATAATTTTCTTAACACCTGTATGTGATCCTGCCCTTTCTTGGATTTGGCGATCATGTCATCGACGTACACTTCAATTTCTTTGTGGATCATATCATGGAATAATGTGACCATGGCTTTCTGATAGGTAGCCCCGGCGTTTTTTAATCCAAAAGGCATGACTTTGTAGCAAAAGTTCCCCTAGGGTGTGGTAAAAGCAGTCTTTGGTTTGTCTTCTTGTTTCATGAAGATTTGGTTGTATCCCGAGAATCTATCCATGAACGAGAACAATTCATAACCTGATGTGCTATCCACCAACACATCAATGTGAGGAAGTGGAAAATCATCTTTTGGGCTCGCTCTATTCAGATCTCGGTAATCCACGCAGATCCGAACTCTACCATCCTTCTTCATGACGTGGACTATATTTGCGATCCAATCTGAGTATGGGATAGCTTCAATAAAGCCTACCCTAAGAAGTTTCATGACTTCTTCCTTAATTTTGTCTTCCAACTCAGCCATCATCCGTCTGCTGCCTTGCTTGACAGGTTTGATACTAGGATCTATGGGTAAGGCATGCTCCACGATTTTAGAATCTAGGCCTGGCATATCAGCGTAAGACCATGCAAAAATGTCTTGATATTCTTTTAATAACTCTGTGAATTCGAGCCTTTCATTTCGGGATAAATGCCCGCCGATCTTGACCTCTTTGATGATCACGGAGTCTCCCAGATTAATAATGATTGGTTCTTCTGAAGTAGGAGGCGTCGATTCCTCGAAGGCATTCCAATTTCTGCGGATAGACGCATAACCCTCGTCTTCATCCTCCTCAATGCTATAAGAATGGTTACTGGAGAAATCCGAATCTCGTAACAACCTGGTATGCATGTTTGAGATGATATGCCTGAAATGTCATGAGTATGATTAGTTTGTATTCCATAAGAACGACATGTATGATCATGGAAAGTCTTTTCGAAAGAGTTTTCGAAATAGGTACAGGTATAAACGGGACTAATCCTCATGTCATTGGATATCCTGGCCCCAAGGAAATCTTTTTGGAAATCAGGAGTCATAAGGCAAATCAGGCCTCAAGCTTCTGTACAGAAGACTAGTATCATCATTGGGCTGATTCGTGGTTCCATATGTCCTTAACAAAATATGTATGGTTTTATTGAATGCAAGATGGGCCGCATTACAAGATGTGCTATTTGGACCAACGGCCGGAGATCCAAAGGCATTTCCCTATACGTACAATAAGGAAAGAAAATGCGACAAAATGCAAAAAAAGTTCTAAATGCAGTATTTAAAGACAAGGGAAGAGTCTCGTTACTCAGAGGAAGTGGCTTCATCACTTAGCCACTCTATGATGGCATTCACAGAGTTGTCTTCAAGAAAAGGATTTGTCAGATTTGGTTCTATCGGTGAAGTGACATCTTCTTCAGACAACCATTTAGAGTTCTGGTTGAAGTAGGTGTTCAGAGGAAATATCTTCGTTCTGCCTTTCCAAGTTGGAGAACCGATGAACGAGTCATTCAAGTTGTTTCGGCCTCCCCGACGTCCCAGGATTTTGCCTCGGCCTCGGCCTGCTGCTTCCGGGAAAGATTCATTCACGCGATATTTCTAGTACCACAAACCCATTCTATGCGGGTTAGCTTTTAACTGTAGGGGGACATTTATCCCTTGACTGTGCTTACCTAGACCTTTTCCAGGGTTAAACCCATATGTCAATAATATCTTGGCTGGTAAGAGATTGGCTTCTGAGATATAGGGGGTTCTCAATCTTGTTCCTGCCGGGGTATGAACTGTTGCTACCAGTTCTAGGGAATGATAGCTTGCTTCTGTCTTTACTTCGGGTTCAATATAGGGAATGGCACTGCTCTGGTATGTCTAGAGGTCGACTTCTCCATGTATGGTAATCACCTTCCCATCCACTACAAAGCGTACTTTTTGATGCAAGCTTGAAGGGACAGCCTCTGCTGTATGGATCCAAGGCCTTCCCAGCAAGAATCCGAATGCACTGGGCAGATCCATTACTTGGAAGCTTATAGAGAATTTTGTCGGGCCAATGAATACGTCCAGCTCAATCTCACCCACCACAGTCTTCTTCATTCCGTCGAAAGCCCTCACGGCCGTTTTGGATGCCTTAATCGTTTCCTCGTTGATTCCTAAACTTCTTAGGGTAGCCAAAGGGCAAATGTTGAAGGCTGATCCATTGTCGATCAATACGTGTGCCACTCTTTTCCCGTTACATTGCGCCGAGATATATAAGGCCTTGTTGTGCCCTCTTCCTTCCATGGGGAAGTCCTCGTCAGAGAAGCTCAATTGGTCTTTTAAAAGGATCGCCCCCACAAAGTCCCCTAATTGTACCTCGTTAATTGATTCAGGGACATGTACTTCGTTGAGTATTTTCAACAGTGCGTTCTTGTGTTTCTCTGAGTTGATGAATAAATCTAGCAAGGATATTTGGGCTGGCATCTTCCTCAGCTGCTCTATTACTTCGAACTCGCTGGTTTTGATGATTGATATGAGCTTTTCGGCGTCTTCCTTAGAGACTTCCCTTTTTTCGGATTCGCCCTCCCTAGGGGCATAAAACCGTTCAGACCTCATTACTGCGTCTACTTCTTTAGTCCCATAGTCCCAATGGACTGCTCTAGGATCGTATTCTTCTACTGGGGGGACTTCTATAGTTACAGTTGCCTGATAAGACGTCTCCGGTTCAGTCGTGTTGTCTGTTTCTTCTTGCGGCAATTGAATCACAACATGCTTGACTAGGTAGTCTTTCACCCCGCTCATGCTATCAAGTTCTTCCAATCTGATTACCACTGTCGTAGCGACTTCGACCATTGATACGGTGTCGTCAAGCCCTTTTGAAAGAAGTTCTTCTATGTCCTTCGAGGTCTCTGGTTGAGAGAGATCATCCATACCTCCCCATCCGTCCGGTATGATGTCTTCAATTTTTTGATAAAAGCTGGGAGGGGCCGAATATTTCACTTTGAAGTTGTACCCCCCAGAATCTTGACCAAGGTTGTCTATAATTTCTCCCTTTTCAAGCGTTTTGGCCATAAATTTGCGGTCTGTTTGACTTCGCCTCTTGGCTTCCAGTTCGTCCTTTTCGAATTCTTCTTCTAACTGAGTGACCGGCCCAAGACTATCTACCAGATTCTCGTGTGGGATGTCCCAGGTGCTACCTTGCTTAGTTTTGATCACGAAGTTGCTTCCTTCTAAAGATAAAGAAGCTTCAACTCCTTCGAATTCTCCATTAGTAATATCAGACATTATCCTCAAGCTCATCATTTTGGCGATACATAGCTTCTTTTCGTCAACAGAGATCTTTCCTGCTTTTGGGTATGATGAAGCGGCTGCTAGCAAGTTGGTGAGCTTAGGTACGTCTACCTTCAGCTTAAGGCAGTCTTCCTCCACTTCAGCAAATATTGCTCCTACTGCTTGATGATCTGGAAGTGGGTTTTCTTGTACATTTGGGGCCATATTGTCAAACTTCAGAATTTGACTGTCAATGAGAGCTTGCACCTTCTGCTTGAGGATATAGCAGTTATCCACATTATGCCCTCTCTCGCCCATGTGGTAGATACAGGTTTGGTTCTTATCAAAGCCAGGATATTTGACAGGGTTTGCCCTAGGCGGTTCTTTTCCCACCAGGCGTTGCTCTAGCAGCACTGGAAGCAACTTGGATAAAGGCCTTGGGAGTTGAGAAAATTGCTTCTGGGGTTGCCTTCTTCTGGGCTCTTGTACTTTTGGTGTTGACCAAGACGATCCTCCTCTAGTCTGATTGGAATTGCCAAACAGCTTGGGCTTGTGGGGATCCGGTATAAACGCTATGTCCAGTCCGGCTTCTCTCTCCTTTTTCAAGGGATACTGCTTCCTAGTAGGAGCTTCATGAGGCCTCATTTCTCTCAAGGCCCATTCTAGCCTTTCAGCAACCTTTATCAAGTGTGCAAATGTTTGACATCCGGAAGTGTTCAGCTTATCAAAGTACTCGTAGGGGATCGCTTTTAGGAATAAGTCGATCAGCTCCTCTTCTGGGATTGACGGCTTTACTTGGGTAGCCAAGGCTCGCCACCTCTGGGCATATGTCCTGATTGATTCGCCTCTCGCCTTTGAAGTTCGTAGAAGATCTTCTCCTGTTGGGGCTGTAGCCGTGTTGAACTTGTACTGTCTGAGGAAGTCTTCTGCAAGATCCTCCCAGCCATCATAATCTTCTAGGTCTAGGTCGATGAACCAAGCCAGAGCGGCGCCAGCCAAACTCTCTTGGAACGTGTTCATCAACAGTGGAACATAATCCAAATAGTGCGCCATCTTGCGCAGATAATACTTGAGGTGGGCACGGGGACAGCCCGTCCCGTTATACTTTCTTACGAACTCCGGCTCCTTATAGTCAGGAGGAGTCTCTACTTTAGCAAAAGGAGATATTTTGTCGAAGCGAGCTAACTCGTAACCCTGGCTGCTCAAGCATTCCTCGATCTTGGCCAACCTTTTAGCCTCTGCTTCGGTTTTCACAGTCTGCTTCCCCTTCTCCTCCTTCTCGAGGTTGATAACAACAGGCGAGGCCTTTTATTGTGGCCGGTTGTTTGGTTCATAGACGTCCTCCTCTGCATGTTGGGTATCTCTCGTCACCTCCTTATCTGCTGTATCTGGTACAAAAGAAGGACCTGCGTTGCTCTAGTTATGACCCGTTGTTTGTTTAGCTTGGGTAACTTCCAGCATTGCTTTGATATCTGCCATCATAGTTGCTAGGGCGGTCATCTGAGATTCCAGCATGCCCACACGCGGAGTCAATTCTTGTTGCTCCATTCTTGTCTTAAGGCGAGTTCGGAAATGATGCGTTGGTAATTCCGTGATGAGAGTGTACCTGTTTCAAAAGGATTCCCAGTGAGTATTTCTTTTGTCTTTGACAAAAAGGGAAGCAGCTAATTCTTTCAGTTACATGCTTCTTGTCAGTAGATGAGAAAAAGGGTTACCTTGTGATGCCTTAGTCTCATGTAAGTAGTTTTTTTAATCATTTTCCGACAAGAATTCATGAAATTAAAAGAAGCGTAATTTCTGACGATAGTTTTTATGCATTCGCAAAACATGTTCACATTTATGCTCATGTGTCCAAAATAGCATTACACAGAAATGAGAATGTATTAGAATGTGTCACAATGTCTGCTTATTTTACACTTGACAAAATAGCCTATTCAAGTCTAGGACGTTTGAGGTCTAAGGTATCCTCATCGTCCCAGTATGGACTCCCCTCTTCAGTCTGAGGCTCCTCATCTTCTGAATATGGCAGCGGTCCCATGTCTTCGGGTACGTAAGGCTCTATTCCAGGTACATATGGTACTATGTATTCGGGTACGTATGGCTCGATAAGGCTTCGTCTGGTCGCTTTAAAGTGCTGAATGTATTCTGCAGTGGCTCTATGAATGTTTCCTTCACGAGTCATGTTTTCTGGCCAACTTATTTCTTCGGCTTGTGAATCCTTCAAGGAGCGGATGATAGATGTCACCTTGGCTTCAAACCGTTTCTTCTCCTCCTCCATGAGAGTCTTGCTTGGTATGTCAAAAGAAAAGATACCAGGTTGTGGTGGAGAAGGGATCCTTTGTAGCGCCCCGAACTGTCGGATCACCCTTTTCGGATAGTATGCGGTAGCGCCCGTGAATCCTAGCAAGGGGACTGGACCTTTGTTATCACAGGCCAATCTGACTTTGCCCAGCGTCGGTAACCTTAGCCTCCATCGGAGTTGTTCGGGCTTTAGAACTTTAAGGAAGTTTTTCCACTCTATGAAGTTGAACTTAGGAATACGTGTATGTGTTCTGACAAAGGTTTTGAGGGGATGTGCATCACGGCTGATTTCAGTGAAACCCATGCGGATGTGGAATTGTCTGATATGGGATGTGAACCATAGATACAAAAGATCACTAGAGGCTCTAAAGATTCCCTTTTTATTTTTCTTGAAGCGATTTAAGGAAAGGAAGGTTTCGGCAAGGATGATGTTTGAGTAATCCCACCCACAGCAGACTTGTCTGGCTACTATAGCCATGATAGGGTCGAAGGTGACAGATGAGATTGGGAACAACACAAAGCTGAAGAATGCCAAGACAAAGGCACTACCTGATTTGGTCCCTTTAGCAGCAGGGAGGTAGGAAAATCGGTCTATAAGGAAAGATAGGGAGATTCGCCCAGAATTGCTTTTTGCATCTGTTTTGACTTCGCTTAGGCTTGTGTCAAGGAATTCAGCCACCTGACTCAGGGGTTCAAATCCTATGGGGGGTCGAACGAGTGTGTGAGTGAACTCAACCCCGATGAAGGCACTGTACTCCTCGATAGTTGGAGTAATCTCCAGTCCTTCCATGCAAAATGTAGCGGTGGTAGGATCCCAATAGAGCGCCATGGCTTGGATAAAGGCAGGTGGACACTCAATTTTCAGCAGGTCTAACAGGTATCCTAGTCGTGATTCAGCATACTTCTGGCTGGCTTCGCCCATGCTATCCCACCATGATTGGAGCTCGGCCCGGGGAACTTTGAACACTTGAATATCATTCTTTCCCATCAAGTCTAAAATATGCAAATGATTTTTAAAAGTCAATCGTCGGAAATTACTTTAAAGACATGATTATGCAGATGCCATGAGATATGCATGGGCCAACTTAATTGCATAGTTCATTTTGAAGAAATGGAAATTAGGACCTTTTTCAGGTCTCGAAGGCCTGACTTAAAGCCTAACTTGAATTTCAGGGAAGTGAATTATGCAATTTAGTCAGGTTCACTTAGTGACTAGAGGAAACAGCAATGTCACATTCTATTGGTCAATACATCAAACGAACAAAGTGGGATGAACTTTTATTACAATCAGGACGCCTAATGAAAGAAGGGTAGGGAAAGATTCTTCAAACAAGAAAGCCATAAAAGGTCTATGGAATGTGAGGATCTAAATCACTCTTGACAGTCAGTCGGGAACTCTCCTTCAATCAAGTGTAGGGGAGTTATCTTCCATGTTCTGGTCAAAAGGTCATAGCTCCTCTGGCCATTCTCTGGTCCACGTTGTGACGACTTCAGGAGCCTTCTCGGGTTTCACCTTCTTGAGTGTGATACGCTTTGGCTTTGTCTTGGTAGCATGACGTCTTCTTTTTCCCCAAAAAGTGATCATGGGTATACTTTCTTTGGTCAGTTGTTCGGCCTTCCGACGGGCATATGCCTCCCTGGCTAACTGGTTGCGGCGCTGTCTCTTCATCTCCATATAATCCTTAAACATCTCGTCCGTTTGTCGCTTGAATCTGAGGTTATCGACATAATAACGGGTTTGGCAATCTTCGGCATATCCCAACTTACGTCCAGTCAGCTCCCGACCATGAACAAATCTAGTGAAGTGTAGCCTCGTGTTCGGTCCAGGGCGAGTGACTTTCCTTAGGCACTCGAAGGTCACCAATTCTGTCGAACTCTTAGGGAACATCGACATCCTATCCTATTATCATCGTTGTTTCAATTAGTCACTTGAATGATTCTCATGATGCGCATGTATATGAATGTATGAAATGTATGAGTCATATTGTGGAGCAGGGAATAATAAAATACACTGAAAATAAATGCCTTACCAACCATATTTGGGGGAATGTGGAATGTCCCCTGTATCAATGGATGATTTTAGGTATACCAACCATTCATAGACACGTGCATGAGACAAGTGGGTATACTCTAAAAATCGAAAAAATCAGGTGAGGAACCTACGGCTTAGGCCCCCACGATCCACATGAGGCAGATTCCTCCCCAAGGGTACCCACCCAAGAGGGCTAGATATCGCCAATGCAGATGGTAGGCGAGAATGAGTATGAAAGTCTCAAGTGCCATCAAACACAAGATCCTTTTCGCACCCCTTTCCTATCTAAGGTAACCTAGAGGTGGTTGCAGTCGAGGTTTGACCGCCAGTGTGTGCAATGTGTCGTGATCATCACAATGCAAAGTCATGCACAGCAGTTTGTATCAAAACACCGCTTCAGTATGTGCATAAAAATAAACATACATTCCAAACTCCAACCTACAGGCAAAAAATGTCAACAATCACTCCACCCCTTATTTCTCCAATCTGCGAAAACATCTAACACAATGGTTAGCATACGTACCTCACCTTCGAGAGCTTTTGCGAAAAACAAGGTCAGATAAACCAAACAACTTTTTAATCGGCTCAAGTCCTCTGGAATTCGTAACCAGAGATTCTGGTTTAGAATACTTCCCCAATGGGCAGTCCGATGTTGTATGATCGGACGCGGGCCTCCCCCAAGGTCCATTACCCAAGTCGCAACTGCTGGATATATGTGATCGACCTTCAGTGTGGTCTAGTGATTGTGATAAGTGTACATGCCAAGGAGTCGCCACCAATCGTTTTGTGGAGGGTACGATCGGAAACCCTATCGAATAGTTGGGAGTGGTCTATTCGATCCTGCGGAAACCAGAGAATTGGGTTCGGGGACTTAGTTACGTCAAATGTCAGAGTTGACGCCCTTTCGGTACCTAAGTTGAATGGTTTATCTGATCTTAGGATTTCATACAGGCGAGTGGGGTACAGATCCTAAATCTAGCAGTTCATGCATATGGGAATTACTACCCTATCACTCACAATCAATAGAAATAAGTGCGCAAATCAATGATCCAGTACATGCGGATAAAACACATGAAAGCAGCATGGCATCCCTAATGAGGCCCTATTAGCCTAGAGAAATGTCAATCAAGGATTAAGAGTGATTTAGACATGATTCGCCCATGAGGGGCAGAATCGTAATTTTGAACTATTCAGGGACAATTCACCTTGAAAAAGGAGAATTTGTCATTTTAGATGAATTGAGAAGTCAAAAGACAGGAAAAATAGACTTGGCCATCAATTCAATCCATTTCCTATTTTTCGAGAATTTCCAGGATTTTTCTGGAATTTAAAAGTGATTTTACCCTCGGAGGGGTAAAATCGTCATTTTGGACAAAGATGAGAACTGAAAATCTTAAATATTAGGGTTGGTCGTCCACCTGACCCAAACCCTAACTTTAAGCAATTTTCAGGACTTGATCGGAACAAGAAAGATGATTTTCCCTTTGAGGGCAAAATCGTCATTTTGAGAAAAGAGGCGGGACTCGAAAACCCAAACCTAAGAATTGGTCGCCTACTCGACCCTAATTCTTACTTTGGTATTATCGGCCTTATCTCGCATATACAGCAGAGGCGACTTACCCCTAAAGGGTAATATCGTCAAGTCTTGGAAGAATGGATAATAAATCCCAAAAATAGGATTGACCAGTTGTCTGTGGTCAATCCTCGATTTTTGGGGATTTCTGGAGTGTCTAGGATTTTTCACAATTTTTCCACATTTTTTTTGGAATTTTCTGGAATTTTCTAGCATTTTTTTGGATTTTCTAGGATTTTTCTGATTTTATTATTATTATTATTATTATTATTTTTATTTTAAATCATTTTTCGATTTTTTTATTAAAAAATGTTATCCGGGCCGGGTCGGGTGACCCAGCCCACGACCCGCGGCGATCGGCCCGGCCCGAATCCGGGCCGCCTCAAAAAGGCGTCGCCTCAATCCTCTCGCTCGAATTTTCAATTTCCCGCCTAAATCGAACGAGTGGCCCTGATTGCGCCACGTGGCGGACCCGCGGACGGCCTGATCTTCATAAGGAATCAACGGACCAGATCTTACCATGTGTCGACATTGAACCGCTTGATGTAACAAAAACGACTGACGGCCACGATTGAAAGGCAAGATTGAATCTTGATCGTTCAATCTATGGCATTTCTTATTTCCGAAAATTCTTTTTATTTCCAAAAATGTAAGATCGCGACACGTGGCCAACTATCCACCGTCCGATCGTTTTTTGTTATTCGGTTATAACAACCGATGCTGACGTGGCTGCCACGTGGGCGCCACGTCAGCGATACGTCAACGTTGACTGGTCAACTCTCGTTGACCAGTCAACAGCTCGCCGAGGAAGACGATCGGCGCCGGCTCTATTTCGCCGGCGCCTCGTCGGAAAGAAGTTTCTCCGCCTACAGACCACCAAAGCTCGCGAAACTATCGCCATTCAACTCGTTTTGTCAAGCTCTACCACATATACCAAGCTTCACATAGCAGAACCAAGTCTTGTCTAACTGCTGTCTCCGGCTGAAGGTAAGCTCCGGCGGCTATCTGTCTTAGCCGTTTCTACCATCGTTTTAACCACAGAAATCAATCAGGAAGCATCACAAGGGTGCGAGGAAACTTACCTGGCCGCTGCGGGGGCTCGATTTAACCTAAAAAGGAGCTATAAAGCTCACGGCCAGTCGGTCAAGGTTGGTGGTTGACTCGATAGTTTCATGCAGCAAATGAACGAAAACGAAATGCAACGGAGATCAGCCATGCTCAATGAACAGATTAAGACCAATAACAAACAAAATGATCGACAGAATTGAGACATGCCATTGGAGGCCGAGGTAAAACTTGAAGATATTTCTCACCTTTCTTCGAGGTCAGAGACTAATCGCGCGGGTTTGGAGGCTACTTCGAAGCTCTAGGAAGTCGACGACGATGATCACCAGCGTCGGTTTTGCCGGGGATGATCCGACGAAGCTTACGCAGGTAAGCTTCGGCCGCCTCTTTCTCTCTCTCTCTCTCTCCGCAAGCTTTCTCTCTCTCTCTCTCTGCAAGTTCTCTCTGCGAACCTTCCTTTTTGAGCTCTCTCGACGAAGATCCTTTTTTTACTGATCCCCCTCAACAGATTTCTTCCCCCACCGTTATACCCGAACGGCCTCTGCGAACGAACTTCTCGAGCTCGCGTCACGTGCCGCAGGCGCGTGCGTTTTGGCATGTTGACTTCGAGCTCCATCTGGTGAATGTCTCGGAGCTATTTTGCGCGCCTGGGTGTGTCGATTTCTCCTCCGATCGATCGAGCTTCCTCTTGCTTTCCCCTGTGCGCGCGCGAAGGAAGAGCAATTCTGTTTCCTCTCTTTTCGGGTTGGTCAACCGGTGTTGACTGGGTCGTTCAACCCGACCCAGTTGACCCGGTTCTACTTTCTTTGTTCAAATTGGACGTCTATATGTGCCAAGATCACAAAATTGACACTAAAATTGGACTCCATGGCACAGACTCCATCTAGAAATGTGATTTTCGTGACAAATTCCTCTTGAATTGATTGAAAACCCCAAATGTAAGGTGGGATCCGAATTTGATTTTTGCCAAATTGAAGTTCTTAATGGAGGAATTGGCTCCAATTGAACCCACCATAAGATTTAGGAGGTCAAATACTATAGGGAGGAAGCAACGGGGTTCTATGGGTATTCCTCAGAAAAGTTTAATTTCAGAATTGGCATTATAGGGACTAAAATGGAAAGATTTTTATGCAATTGGGTCCTTAAAGCCAAAAATTGATCAAATCAGGGCACAATTGAACCAAATTGAAATGTAGGGCGATCAAGTTGAATGTCAAGACTCGAAAAATGCAAAAGATTGCAAATAAAAATACTCAAAACATATTTTTTTTTGACAAATTTAAACATGTGCGTTACAAAGAAACACACAAAATTAAACTTGAATTTCGACTCTTGATGGGGTCAAGATGACAAGGGATTTAAAAGAAAAATATTGACTATTTTCCTATATTTTTGTGACCTCAAATTCTATTTTTTGTTGATTTTTCTAGTATTTTCCTATTTTCTAAAAATACTAAAAAATATGAAAAATTATTTTTTTTTGGTCAAAATGGTTCCTTGGGCTTGGCCAAGGCCACCAAAGTTGATTTTGTAATTTTTTTGACTTTTTATGGATTTTTTGTGATTTTTCAAAATAAAGCTGAAAAAGACTTGGTAAAAAATCAAGTGTCAACAACAGTTCACTTATTTGTTTGATATATGTCACATAGGTCATTTAATATTCTGCCCATAAGGCATCATATACATATCAAACCGTAAAGTGATCTGTTTCAAATTGGAGGCCAATATCTCACCAAATTTAATTTCGTTAATGACTTACACTTGACTTTAGCATTTAAAAAAATGCTTGAACTCAGGTGTAAAAAATATTTTTCATGCTTCAACGAGCAACAGAGTTCAACTTGTTTATCGTTGCAAGTATCTCTTTGTACTTTCTTGACAATGCAGTAATCATATCTTCATATTCTTCCATAACTAGGTCAAAAGCTCTTAGTGCATCTTGCTCTTTTAGCACATATTGAATCCAATTCCAATTTTCATAATTTTACAATCTAATTTCTATCCTCAATCAAGCTTAGCTACAATAGTCTAATAAGCTCAAGCTATCGTATCTGAACACAAAACTCAATAGACATGTACTCTCGAATTATTGATGCCTATACATTTATGCATCTATTTTACACTAACTAATTATATTAATGAATAATTTCACATAATGTCTTAAAGTCGAAAGTTCACTGTGTTCCCAATTATCGTTTGAGAATCCTCGCTTGAAATTACTATTAATATAATCATTTATGTAAAATTGAGTTCATGAAGTTACTAAAACCTTTTAGAACTCCCCACTTATCCATTTACCACCAAGGTATTACAAAACATAAAAATCTTCATACCATTCACAGCCAAATTTCATAAAATATGTACATATAATATGAATAACAATATGTTAATATATGTACACATACAATCATAACTGTGAAACTCTAGTACAACAGCATCATGTAATATAATGTATGCTAAGGACGGGAAAGATTCAATGAACTCTTTAGGGAACTTCTTGGCCCTAGAAGGCGTCCCTATTCGTGGCTCTTGGGAAACTCTCCGGTCTCAGCCAAGGGAACACATCTCTTTGTCAAGGCGCATTCTGTCTACGCCAGTACCCTTTCATAGCAAGAGTCGATGTCTTTCTTGCCCCGACCTCTAAGAACTCTATCAGGAATTTATTCCAAGTTCTTTATAAGAATAGTAGCATGCATCTTTCCATAAACGGTCCAAGACCTCATGCCAATCAGGAAGAGTGGTTTTTAAGGCAACAACCCTCAGATAGTTAGGCATGACAAATCCATTGCAAATGATTTCTAATATCATTTTGTTCACCGTTATGATGTGAGTCATCATGTCAACTCTGCCATCACATCGATAAAGTACCAACTAATTCCTCAGCTTCAAGAGTCTCTCATGTTCCTCGTCTGTCCACGGGAATATTGAGGTTCGCACAGTACTTTGTTCCATAGTTCACATTGTAGGAAATTTTGATACGAACACATCGGCACCAAAATCACCTCAATCGAACTCCGCACGCGCCCACATGGTCCCCTAGAAGCCTCGACGCGTGGGCTTCATGCGCCGCACGTGCGAAACACGTACTGGTCAGCGCGATCAGCAGTCAGCGTTGACCGTTGACCCGGGTCGGGTCATGGATCAAACCGGGTCAAATTCGGGTCGAGTCGGGTCGGATCGGACTGCCAGATCATCTGACACGTGTCCGCCACATCAGCGGCCACACAATTTCCACGTCAACAGACCATTTCGGCGGTTCGATGCACGCGCGATGCACGTGGGCGCATGAGACCCACGTGCAGAGCGCTCCGACGGCCCGTGTTGGCGCGTCCAGCTTCGTCCGGCGTCCGTTGGTGGCGTTCCGCCCCTCAAAATGCTCGTATGATCATTCTCTTCCCAATGGTATGAGCAAATTGCAATTTTGTTGAACCAAAGTTCATGAAACAAGCGTTTTAGTAGTCGGCCCTCGAGGGGGCTCGCCTCGCCGCGGCGCGTGTGGCATGTCCGGCGTTTTCCGACCTTCTCCGACGACGGGCGACCACTCCTTGGACTCGTATCGACGAGCCCATTCCGATATGCAATCACATTTCACTTTTATTGGATATAAAGTTTCGAAACAGGCCTTAAAACATATTGTTATGCCTTGTGCTCGACGAACAGATACTTATACATACCATATATGATTCGAACAGTGTACTACGATCAGGAAAACAAGTATTGACCGGCTCTGATACCAATGTTGAAAATGAATTCCTAATTTGTATACGAAATACATGCGAAAAACTACTGATTATTGCCCAAAATTAACTTACTTGTATCACTTATCGAAATACGATCACACGAGGAACCATACCCACTGTCCACAGATTAGATGTCGCCATTGCAGTCCGAGAGTCCTTTGTCGCATTCGATGCGATTCAATGTCGGAGGGGGGAGTGACGTTTGTCATTCTTATCTTGAATGAGCATCTGTATCTCCTAGAAGAAGAGAGAAAGAACTGACGTCTTTTTATTTGACGTCGTTCAAATTGACGTGAAGAGACACGTCTCTTCAAATTGCAGATAACCGCTATTGCGGTTATCTGTGGTGGCGGGTGTGATTGCCCGCATAGGCGCACACCATAAGTTTCATAGTCCTTCAGATTATAATATAAATCAAACCAATGAAGAGACGACAGGCAACAAGATGAATTTGAATCCCCTGCCCTGCCGCAATCAAGGTAGGGGATACCCTGATGATCTGGGCTATCCATTCAAAGATAGATGGCCCAGGTCCTTTCCCTTAAAATAGGGGGGAAGGATTTTGGGGGATTTTTTTTATTTTTTTTAAAGAATGATCTAGGCCGTCCATCTTTGAATGGACAGCCTAGATTTCATCGGGGCACCCCCTGCCCTGATTGCAGCAGGAGAGGGGATCTGTTTCCCAACAAGATGGCATCTCATTTTTTCCTGAGAAGTGGGCATTCTGGTTTTCTTCTCAGTCCGCTTTGAAAGCCAAAAATCAAAGGGCAGAGTTAGCGCAAAAATGAAATGCATCGTCTCATTTTTTGGCACTCTTTCGCCGTGCTCGTGGCACCCGTCCTTCTCTCCGTGCTCGCCTTCAATTTCCTCAATAGGAAGAAAGCTAGCGTGCGCAAAGATGTGGAAGATGCGGATATTGACGCATTTGGTTCGTCGACTGTGCTGATGGGAACTGATTCTGGTGGTGGATCTAGTTTGTCTCTAGCAAAATCTAATGATGGTGTATCATCTGGAAACAACTATGAGGTGTTCTTGAGCTTTAGAGTTCCAGACACTCGAAAAGGCTTCACCGATCACCTCTACAATGGGCTCCTCGACGCCGGAATTCATACTTTCAGAGACGATAAGGAGCTCCGCCAAGGCGAGGAGATCGACCCGGATCTTTCGGCAGCCATCAAGAGCAGTAAGATCCTGATTCCCATTCTCTTCGTTAATTATGGTTCGAGCAGATGGTGCCTAGATGAACTGGTCCAAATAATGAAGCGTAAGAATGATAGCTTGGGGACTATAGTGTTGCCTATATTCTACAAAGTGGAACCAGCCGACGTGCAATACCAAAAAGGGAGTTTTGGAGACGCATTTCGTACGCGTGAGAAGTATTCCGACCGAGCGACTCTGGAGAAATGGAAGCAAGCGCTCATTAAAGTCTGTTCCTTGAAAGCATGGGAAGCCAAAGAGTACTTCATTCTTTCCCCAAGACATATATTAAACCAGCAAAGTCCTTATAAAAGCAATATCTCATTGGTTATATATGATGCTTCCCAACATAAAGAAGGAAAAATGATTGTCTTTGTTATATATTTGTCTCAATAATCTTCAATGCATTTTCCTATCTCCGATCCATAATTTATATCTCATACACCTGCATAGATTGAAATAATGTTCTCCTTTCCAAAAAAAAATCAATAGTAGATCAATCTTAGCCATAGAACATAGATAACTAGACAATAAAATAGGACCTATTACTATCCCACAACTCGATGAAAATTGATAAGAACACGAATCTAGAATGATATCAAATTCACAACAAGAGTACAAAGTCGCAAGCGTGTAGAGCTACACAAATAAAGATAAATTTTCTTAATTGTATTCGGGTAGCTCATGACATAGAACTCTAATCTGACTTTCGGGATCTAAATTCCTCTTACGACAAAAGTTATGACCTAACTATTGATTGATGGATAAATTCTCATATCGGGCTGACATATTGGATTTGGGCCTTAGAAAGTTTTGAATGTCACGTCCACATAATCCCTATTATCTTTAACAAACAAGCAATCTAAAATTTAATTCAAATCCACAATCATGTGAAAATTCAAGATTCATTAGTGATACCCTCAAGTTTCTTTTGGCTCAATAAATTATGTTAGATTAATAATGGAATGGGGCATGCCGTGTGAAGCAACCACCACTGTTTCTCGCTTTAATCATAGTGTATAAGATAATATGTGAAGGTGTGGCAAAACCAATTCTTTGAGTTTGCCAATTTAGCCTCCATTTTATTTAGTAATGTGTTATCGTTAGTTAAACAATATAAAATTGCTATTGCCTTGTATTTGAACTCTTGTCACATCTGACAGGTATGAAGGAGAATTGGTAAAATCGGTTGTCCAGGAAGTGCTATTCGAGCTGAAGAAAAAGTTTCAGTTGGTTATTCTTGAGAATTTGGTCGGAATTGATACTCATGTGAAGAAGGTTACGGAATTTTTAGAAAATAATTCTCATGCCATCATGTTCGTTGGTGGGAGGAATTGGTAAGACTACTCTTGCTAAAACCATCTACAACGACCTCTCCAATCAATTCGAGCATCGCAGCTTCATTGCTAATGTTGCGACGCCCTAGAAATCCGACGTCGGTAAAGTCCATGAATTCGATAAAATGGATTAAGACTGAAATTCAGTTGATAAATTTATATTGGATTGAAAGGACTGAAGAGACGAAGTTTGGACGAATTCTGAAGTTCAGTCGGTTTAGATTAGGTTCCGAATTCTTAGTCACCGTAAATTAGGATTTCAATCCTCGCGACCCGAGCCTAGCCTATGAATTGCCAAAAATACCCTTCGTCCGGTGTACCAAATTTCGTTTCAGTCCCGAATCGTTAAATGACCGTTTTGCCCTCAATTATTAGCAAATAGGAAAAATTCGCCACAAAAGTCCTTAGTGGACCCCACCAGTCCTCTTCATCAGCCCACTCTCTCTCTCTCTCTCTCTCTCTCTCTCTCTCTCTCTCTCTCTCTCTCTCTCTCTCTCTCTCTCTCTCTCTCTCTCTTTCCCTGTTCGCGCGAGAAACCCCCCTGGACCGAATGTCGTCCTTCCTTCCACCTCCACCCCCGTCGGATTTTGGCGCGACCACCACCCATCTCCGGCAGCCACCACCTTCACCAGCTCCCCACCGTCACTCCTGACCCATTTGTCCCTGCCGTTGGCCATCGGCAGCCGCGAAACCGCTGCGAGAACCCAGCCCCTATTCGGCCCCCTGTAGACCCGAGCACGTCGGGGATTCCCCCGACCGTCCGCGACGTCGCCGCCGCCACCCACCACCTCGGTCGTGTTCCTCAACCTCCCCTCAACATCCTCGACCCAACCCCGCCACCGATTAGCCATCGGATCCGCTGGAATCCGCCCCGAAGCCCTCGGTGCCCTGTTTTAGGGCTCGATTCAGATTTTTCTTCGATCCGGCCGTTCCGCCGTCCACCGCCGTACACCGCCACCACCATCGAACGCCCCGAACCCTCTCCCACCTTTCCTCAGCTCGGCGGAGCTCGCAGCCGCGCGTGGTGACCGGAGGACCGCTCGAAAGTTTCCCCTGTTTGCTGTCGTCGAGTGCCCAATCGTCGCTGGTTCTGTGCCACCGCTATTTTGGTGTCCTCGGCCGTTCGCCGTCGCCCTCAGCCTGTCCCGAAGACTTCCCTCGACCCCTAGGTAAGATCCCCGGCCTTGGCTGGCCTCGTCCTTGCCCGTGGGGTCGGGAATCGCCGGAAATTCGCTCGGAACCCCTGTTTTAACCACCGGCCCGTTCTGTTTTAGGTCGCCGCCGCTCGTCGGAGCTTCGCCGTCGCCGGACACCTGTCCCGGCAACCTCGCGGGACTTCCTTGAGTCATTTCCGAGGTTTTAGGTTTTTCGCCGCCGTCGCCGTTCGCCGTTGCCGTTCGTTGAAACCACCCGAGCCTATTCGCTTGTGAGTTGACCCTAAACCTTGGTTAGGGCGCTAATTGCACCTAGGGTTAGCTGGTTGTGAAATTTAGGTACACGATCGGGGTTGGTCTAAATAGAAATTGGGATTAGGATAAATGGCCGATCGATTTGGTTAGCTGGATTGCTTAAGTTGTCTGTGGCTAGTTGTTGTTAGAATATTGATTGATTGATTGATTGGGCGATGGATTACCATTTTATGATCGCGAGTGAGCGATAGGCCAGAGACGAGCGAGCGATTAATGTGCTAAATTGAACTGATTAATAAATAACATGGCCTGAATTGAGCTGGATCTTATTTGATTGAGTTTGATTACTCGGGATTGAGTTATGACTTCGTTGATTAAATCGCTTCACTGACATGCCTGATTAGGTGTAGTGAATGTTCTTTGACTGTCAATCGTTGATTGAGGGTTAATCACCCTGTGTGTGGTTGCTATGACTAGTGGGTAGTCAGCATGTGCATATGACCGTGTGCAAAGTCAAAATACATATTTTGGCAGGAAAATGGCATTTGGCCAAATTTTTTACATGCCTGAGTGAGCATTCGGCCTTAACCAAAGATAATGAAATGGGTTGATTGTTGGATGTGGAATGTATGGTCATATGACGAAAAACGATGATGTTCCTGGCAAGCTCCTGTTCTATGATTTGGACGGAACCATACGACTTGCCAGAAGCACGACAGCTCTGGTTCGGTGTTAGCAAGTACGGATGCAGAGTTGGTCGGATGCCGGTCACAATAGATGTTGGACCGACGCCCCGTATAGGGATGCCTACTTGCTGGTGCCGTGCCGTGCCAGATGCACTGGATACACCGCTTGTAGTAGCCGTTGCCGAGAGTAAAGGAATGTAGCCTGGTTTTACCGGTAGAACGCTGGATCACACTGAGGTATTGGATCGCGTTATGTGTGAGAGTCGAATCACACCCTCTTTCGCGTAGATCCTCTCATGTGCCGGTGGCACGATCATCGTTAATAAAAAGGATTGAATGCAATGTAACTTCGTACATTGGTAGGTATGAGCGCATCCCGACTACGACGTTTGGAATGGGACAAATGGAGTAGGAAGACGGAAGTTCATACTCACTTGTGTGCGAGTTATTATTGTATTGTGTGGATTGTCCTAGTGAATGTCCTGTGCATACTAGTGGATGTAATGCTGTGATTGAGTGATTGATTGACGTTGACTGTTGAGTCGAGTCAAGCATTGCATTATGTGTGGCTGAAGGTTGATAAATATGCATGTGGATGTTTTTGATGTTGTGACTGTGTTTTGAGAGTTATTTATGTCTATGTGAGCCGTCGGTTAGGACCCCCTGGGCGAATCAATTTCCTAACCGAGCTTAGGCTTGATTCACTGAGATTTATTTTCACCCCGTCGTGGGATAACAATTTTATTTCCATTCGGATGGAGCTTCGTGGATGCCAAGGAGTGGCTATTGGAATTGTCTGTTGAAGTAATTGGGGAGTTGACCTTACTTGACTGAGTGACCTTTTGAGGTCTAGTGAGCCGCCTTAAGTAAGGGGTTATTTGAGTTAGCTATAGCCCAGTACGGTTAAGATCCATTTGTTTATTTTGGTTGACTTGTATAGATTTTTTTTTTGAATGATTGTTGTAACTACCTACTTTTCTATCCCTGTTTGATTTTGTTGTCAGGGAGTCAAAACGTTTCTGCATGCATAAGTTAATGTTAGGTCGATAGTGTGCCTGAGACGCTATCTCTATGACCTCGTGGCGATTTGGCAAGGGATGTCGCGGGCTCGAGAGTCGGGGCGTGACATCCCCGCCCAAGGTGGTATCAGAGCAAGGTTAGCCTGATCTATCTGGTCATTGGCCTGGAGTAATAATGAGCCTTGGGATTTGGGATAGTTAGTAGGAATTTAACCGTTGTGCATGTGACTATTATTTGTACCTTTAAGTTATTCAGTTTGCGCACGTATTCATTACTTAAGTTTTGAGGCTGTATGCCTAAGCTCGCTTTGGTATTGTGTTGGGGTGGACAAGCCCCCTTATGGTGCCTGTTGGGAGTGTAGATTGTTAATGTGTTCGAGCTGAGTTTGGGATCGTTGAGAGTGGTAGTTAGGATTTCGACGCTACTAAAGGATAAGGTAGTGCTTGTTGTAAGAAGTTTTAAGGGTAGACTGATTATTAAGCTTGCAAAAGACGAGGATAAGGTGATCATTCTGAAGGCGTGTAACCTTGAGGTTGTTATGGACATGAATTGCCTTAGAGCTGTGATTGATATTGTTACGAGGCATTAAAACTTAAACTGTTAGATTGGTTAGTTCTGAGTTTGGTGATTATCAAGAAGGAATTTCGACTTGGTTGGTTTTGTCGCCTAAGGCGACTGCTCTTCTGGTGAGTGATTGTTAATTTATTTGACGTCCGAAATTGAACTATTAGCCGAGGAACCTAGGATGAGAGACATCGCAGTCACGTATGAACTTCCGGATATCTTCCTTTGAGAGTTGCAAGGGTTGTAGCCAAAAAGGAAAAAATTGGAGGTTGTGGTGGAGTTTCCCTAAAATGGATTTGATCTTTGAGGTACCATAGTGAGATGACTTCATGGAAGCTTAAGAACCTTAAGGTACAAAGTGTGAAAGGTTAGACAGAGGGTTTACCCGCCTTAGTTTGTTGCTCTGGGATGTACATGTATGTTCATGAGGGAAAATGATAAAGGCCGTTGAAGTTACGTATCGATTGTGAACAACTCAATCAGATGAGGATCAAGAATTAGTTTTCATCCTCAAAAACAAGCGAAAGATTTGACCAACCATAATGAGTTTCGGTATTCTCTAAAGTTGATTTACGGATGAGATGCCATCAGTTGAGGATCGGGAATGAGAGTATGTTAAGAACGATATCCAAGACGTGTTAAGGACTCCACGAGCTTACATTGATGTCGTTTGGTCGGACGAGTGCCCATGTCACTTTTATGGGTCCAACAAATAGGGTGATCGAGAAAAGTATTTGGATCGATTGTTGATGGCGTCATGAGAGACCTCTTGCCGTACTTGAGGAATTGGGATAACTGTGAGTAGCTTTTGATCGAAGACCCTTGGAAAGTATAAGTGACTATCAAGTATTATAGGTGCAAGTTTTGGTTAACTAGTGTGGCTTATATGGTATGTAATTTCTGGTGACAAAATTTCAGTGGGTTCGACTAAGATGGAGAGGGTCATGGATTGACCAAGACTACCGGTATTGACAAGCATTCGAAGCTCCTTAAGTTTGGCGAGTTATAGACGTGTTATGAAAAGAAGTTGATAAGCTTGAATTGTATGATATGACGATGGTTTTGATCTTGACTTTCGTTGTTGGACCTAAGTGGTGATACAATAGATACTCGCAGGAAAGTGGGTGAGGATTTAGAAATTGATCTTTAAATATGTAATGGTCCCTCGGGAAGTCGAAAGTTTCGAACTGATAAGAATCGATGTGAGGATAGGTAGTAGGTGATGAATGACGAGGAAAGCCTTCCAATACACGTGTTTAAACTGGGATTTCAAAGTGAAGAACATGTGGTGAAATACGTTGTGTTATATTTCGTGTGAAGGACAGAAGATTGTGGATGAATTGAGATGTCAGGGGTTGGTAAGACTTGTGTACTTCGTAAAATTTGAGATGGTTCTACAGTACGTCAAAGGCAGTTTTGGGATGACTTGAGGCCTGTATGGATCAGCTGTCTAGTAAGTTAGTAAGGTCATGGTGAAGTGTACACGACCTGAGGATGGTAATTAATGAAGCTTAGATATGTGCATAGAACAAGGACAGTGAAGATAAACAAGGAAAGTTCGGAATGAAGTCTAAGGATGGACGGCGTGGTAGGATCACCAGTTGGATGCATGGATTATTGATATTGGAGATACCCCTGAATAAGATTAAGATTACTAGATGTGACAATTAAGGATGGATAGTTATCAGAGTGGTGCATCGGAAGCATAGTAGGGCCACTTGATTTCTTGGAGTGAAGAGCGTAAGGATCTTGCTTTTGATAAAACAGAAAATCGATCGGAACTCACCATTGTAGTTTCAGTGTTAGTTCGAATGGCTTGATGAGGCACCAAGATTCGAGATAAGGTTACTAAGGTATTGACAGGAAAGTTGATACGACCAAGCTTATGGCAAAGAGTAAGCATATCAATAAGTCAAAACGCAGCATTACAAGCCTAGTGGACTGCTGCTGTCGTTGGGATTTCTAGAAGTAAAGGTGGGAAAATATCACAAGGGAATGGTAATGAAACTTCCAAGAGGTTAAGAAATAAATGACTCAGTCTAGAGTGTAGTAAGCAGATTGATGATACAGGTGCAGGTTTCAACAGTGTGAAGAGATTCAGATTGGGATAAAAGTGATACCCCAAGATCTAGAACCGACCAAGTTAAGACTCGGACTGTTTGTAAACAACGACCAAGGGTTGAGGATGCCACCGAGAGTTTAGAGGTCGCCCTCGACGTGGATGATGGCCTGATTTACCAATCGGTTGTGCTGATTGAGGTTCGACTGTGTGGCGATCTGAAATCAAGCATGGATCGATTCGGGTTGATCTCGCTCAGCTGTAAGTCAACCATAGGGTCACCCTAAAGTGCACCAGGGAGTGATTCGTGACATGATTTGCGAGCTAGCATTTATCGATATTCAGGATGGCCATGGAATCCGTGAGAAACGATTTGTACTAGAACCCCCGTACCAGCCACACACTAGTCAAGGATTAGCTACCCTGGATTATGTGTTGTGTTGCTGGGAAAAATTACGGATCGAGTTGAACCAATCCTGCATCAACTTGAGTTGGTCATGAGAGGTGATCTTGACAGTGTTCAATGGTACCATCGGTTTGGGAACGGGTGATTCCAACCCTAAATCGGAACATTTGAGGTGGTCCTTGACTCGTCAGTCGCTTGTGAGCTGACCCTGTTCGACAGAATGGATGGCCGGACTCTCAGTTGGATTTGGCGTCTGAGTTCGGTAATTCTTCAGATGCTTCTAGAATCGACAAGTGATAACTTCAGACCACAAGGAGTTGACGGATAAAAAAAAAGCGAATCATTAGTCGACCTATTGCATATAAACAGAATGCCTAAATTGCCATTAGTGTTAGTCGTGATTGATATCTATGGACCAAGAGGAGAAGCAGCGTTAAACTCTGCTCTTTGGAAGTAAGAAATAGTTAATCGAGTTGTGAGGAATGGATAATTATTGCGGTTCCTAGGACAATCAACAGTTGAATGGGATAGCAAGGTTAGATGGTCACAGTTGAGTTGAATCCTTAGAGTTGGATGATTCAACCTGTTTAAATGAATTGTGGATATGGAATTGCGGCATATTGGTAAACGAGGATCGTAAGTTTAAATCTGACTTGGGTTTGATAGTCGTTCCGTGATTTCGGTGTACAAAGTAGAGATAATGAGTGGTTTGAAATAAGCGTGGTATAAATTTTGGAAAGACAAGACTGTAGTTCAGTGTGGCCTATCATCCGAAGACGGATGGTCAGTTTGAAAGGACAATTTAGACTTTGGAGTACGGGTTTGAGGCATGTGTTTTTTATTTCAGGGTAATTGGGAGGAACCGTTACACTTAGTGGAGATTGCCTAAATAGCCGTTACCAGCAGAGCATTAAGATGGTACTTTCCGAGGCACTGTTTAGTAAAGCGTGTGGAACGCTAATCTGTTTGGATTGACATTGGGGAAAGAAAGATCAGTAGAATAGTCGCTAGACGCTGTCAAGGATATCAGAGACAGACAGAGAACAGTGCAGCGTCGTTAGCAAAGTTACGCCATTAAGAGGCGAAGACCTTTAGAATTTCAGAGAGGCAATTATATCTTT
Organism: Rhodomyrtus psidioides; assembly: GCA_021437785.1. Classification (NCBI taxonomy): domain Eukaryota; kingdom Viridiplantae; phylum Streptophyta; class Magnoliopsida; order Myrtales; family Myrtaceae; genus Rhodomyrtus; species Rhodomyrtus psidioides. Next base: position 4,785,555 of record JAILYB010000030.1, read on the forward strand.
TAGAAGGTGTCGCCTAGGAGAGGGACATCTCGTTTTGGCAGTAAAGGAAAGTTAAGCCCAAGGTATGTCAGACCTTTCGAAATTTTGGAAAGAAGTGAGAATTTGGTGTACTCTCTTGTGTTGCCGCCGAGACTTGTCCAAGGATAATGTTTTTCATGTGTCGATATGGAGGAAGTACGAATCGGAACCCACTCATGTGATGGGTTATGACGAAACTGAATTGGATGAATAGACATCGTATGTGAGAAATCCAGTTGGGATAGTGGATAGAAAAGAGCGAGTGCCCCGGAACAAGACGATCCTACTAGTCAAGGTGGTTTGGAAACACCATGGTACTGAAGGAGCTAGTTGGGAAGTTGAGGAAGTTATGAGGAACTTTTATTTGTTTGAAGGATTGTAGCAGTACTTCAATTTCGAGGACGAAATTTCCTAAGTTGGGGAGAGTTGTGACGCTCTAGAAATCCGACGTCGGTAAAGTCCATAAATTCGATAAAATGGATTAAGACTGAAATTCAGTCGATAAATTTATATTGGATTGAAAGGACTGAAGAGACGAAGTTTGGACGAATTCTGAAGTTCAGTCGGTTTAGATTAGGTTTCGAATTCTTAGTTGCCGTAAATTAAGATTTCAATCCTCGCGACCCGAGCCTAATCCCGACCGAGCCTAGCCTACGAATTGCCAAAAATACCCTTCGTCCGGTGTACCGAATTTCGTTTTAGTCCCGAATCGTTAAATGACCGTTTTGCCCTCAATTATTTGCAAATAGGACAAATTCGCCACAAAAGTCCTTAGTGGACCCCACCAGCCCTCTTCATCAGCCCACTCTCTCTCTCTCTCTCTCTTTTCCCTGTTCGCGCGAGAAACCCCTATGGACCGAATGTCCTCCTTCCTTCCACCTCCTCCCCCGTCGGATTTTGGTGCGACCACCACCCATCTCCAGCAGCCACCACCTTCAACAGCTCCCCACCGTCACTCCCGACCCCTCTGTCCCTGCCGTTGGTCGTCGGCAGCCGCGAAACCTCCGCGAGAACCCAGCCCCCGTTCGGCCCCCTGCAGACCCGAGCACGTCGGGGCTTCCCCCGACCGTCCGCGACGTCGCCGCCGCCACCCACCACCTCGGTCGTGTCCCTCAACCTCCCATCAACATCCTCGACCCAACCCCGCCGCCGATTAGCCATCGGATCCGCCGGAATCCACCCCGAAGCCCTCGGTGCCCTGTTTTAGGGCTCGGTTCAGATTTTTCTTCGATCCGGCCGTTCCGCCGTCCACCGCCGTGCACCGCCACCACCATCGAACGTCACGAACCCTCTCCCACCTTTCCTCAGCTCGGCGGAGCTCGCCGCCGCCGTGGTGGCCAGAGGACCGCTCGAAAGTTTCCCCTGTTTGCTGTCGCCGAGTGCCCAATCGTCGCCGGTTCTGTGCCGCCGCTGTTTTGCTGTCCTCGGCTGTTCGCCGTCACCCTCAGCCTGTCCCGAAGACTTCCCTTGACCCCTAGGTAAGATCCCCGGCCTTGGCTGGCCTCGTCCCGGCCCGTGGGGTCGGGAATCGCCGGAAATTCCCTCGAAACCCTTGTTTTAACCGCCGGCCCGTTCTTTTTTAGGTCGTCGCCGCTCGTCGGAGCTTCGCCGTCGCCGGTCACCTGTCCCGGCAACCTTTCGGGACTTCCCTGAGTCATTTCCTAGGTTTTAGGTTTTTCGCCACCGTCGCCATTCGTTGTCGCCGTCCGTTGAAACCGCCCGAGCCTATTCGCTTGTGAGTTGACCCTAAACCTTGGTTAGGGCGCTAATTACGCCTAGGGTTAGCTGGTTGTGAAATTTAGGTACACGATCGGGGCCGGTCTAAATAGAAATTGAGATTATGATAAATGGCCGATCGATTTGGTTAGCTGGATTGATTAAGTTGTCTGTGGCTAGTTGTTGTTATAATATTGATTGAGTGATTGATTGGGCGATGGATTGCCATTTTGTGATCGCGAGTGAGCGATAGGCCAGAGACGAGCGAGCGATTAATGTCCTAAATTGAACTGATTAATAAATAACATGGCCTGAATTGAGCTGGATGTAATTTGATTGAGTTTGATTACTCGGGATTGAGTTATCACTTCGTTGATTGAATCGCTTCACTGACATGCCTGATTAGGTGTAGTGAATGTTCTTTGACTGTCAATCGTTGATTGAGGGTTAATCACCCTGTGTGTGGTTGCTATGACTAGTAGGTAGTGAGCATGTGCATATGACCGTGTGCGAAGTCAAAATACATATTTTGGCATGAAAATGGCATTTGGCCAAAGTTTTTACATGCCTGAGTGAGCATCCGGCCTTAACCAAAGATAATGAAATGGGTTGATTGCTGGATGTGGAATGTATGGTCATATGACGAAAAACGATGATGTTCCTAGCAAGCTCGTGTTCTATGATTTGGACGGAACCATACGACTTGCCAGAAGCACGACAGCTCTGGTTCGGTGTTAACAAGTACGGATGCAGAGTTGGTTGGATGCCGGTCGCAATGGATGTTGGACCGACGCCCCGTATAGGGATGCCTACTTGCTGGTGCCGTGCCAGACGCACTGGATACACCGCTTGTAGTAGCCGTTGCCGAGAGTAAAGGAACGTAGCCCGGTTTTACCGGTAGAATGCTGGATGACACTGAGGTGTTGGATCGCGTTATGTGTGAGAGTCGAATCACGCCCTCTTTCGCGTAGATTCTCTCATGTTCCGGTGGCACGATCATCGTTAATAAAAAGGATTGAATGCAATGTAACTTCGTACATGGGTAGGCATGAGCGCATCCCGACTTCGACGTTTGGAATGGGACGAATGGAGTAGGAAGACGAAAGTTCATACTCACTTGTGTGCGAGTTATTATTGTATTGTGTGGATTGTCCTAGTGAATGTCCTGTGCATACTGGTGGATGTAATGCTGTGATTGAGTGATTGATTGACGTTGACTGTTGAGTCGAGTCAAGCATTGCATTATGTGTGGCTGAAGGTTGATAAATATGCATGTGGATGTTTTTGATGTTGTGACTGTGTTTTGAGAGTTATTTATGTCTATGTGAGCTGTCGGTTAGGACCCCCTGGGCGAATCAATTTCCTAACCGAGCTTAGGCTTGATTCACTGAGATTTATTCTCACCCCGTCGTGGGATAACAATTTCAGGTCCATTCGGATGGAGGTTCGTGGATGCCAAGGATTGGCTATTGGAATTGTCTGTTGAAGTAATTGGGGAGTTGACCTTACTTGACTGAGTGACCTTTTGAGGTCTAGTGAGCCGCCTTGAAGTAAGGGGTTATTTGAGTTAGCTATAGCCCAGTACGGTTAAGATCCATTTGTTTATTTTGGTTCACTTGTACAGATTTGTTTTTGAATGATTATTGTGACTACCTACTTTTCTATCCCTGTTTGATTTTGTTGTCAGGGAGTCAAAACGTTCCTGCATGCGTAAGTTAATGTTAGATCGATAGTGTGCCTGGGACGCTATCTCTATGACCTCATGGCGATTTGGCAAGGGATGTCACGGGCTCGAGAGTCGGGGCGTGACAAATGTAAAGGAATCAAGTAAGGTTAAAGGACTTGACTACTTGCAAAATTAGTTAATCTCTGATATATTCAAGCAAAAAAATCAAGTTTCTAATAAGGATGAAGGGATTAAGTTCATTTCATCCATGTTTAACAGTAAGAAAGTCCTCATTCTTTTCGATGATGTGGGCGATGACCATCAATTGAAGGCTTTAGCTGGAAATCATAATTGGTTTTCTTCGGGAAGCATGATCATTATTACCACCAGAAACAAGAGTATTCTCGATAATGCCAAGGTGGACTATAGCTATGAACTTGAGGAAATGGATATGGAAACATCTACAATTCTGTTTAGTAGACATGCATTTAGAAAGGATGCTCCTCCAAGTGAATTCGGGGTTTTGGGTTCATTTTTGTGCAATAAAGAGCTTCGAGTATTGGAAGATACGATTAAAAAGTTAAGAAATGTCCCTCATAAGGAAGTGCAAGAAAAGCTAAGGATAAGTTACGATGCATTAGACTTTGGACAACAACAGATATTTTTGGATATCGTTTGTTTTTTCATTGGCATTGACGGAAGAATCCCATTCTACATGGTGGATGCCTGTGACTTTTATCCAAAGGAGGGAATTGTAGTATTGAGATTAATGCCATTAATAAAAGTTGGAGGGAATCATGAGCATTGCGAGCTCTCGGCCGGGAGATCATCCGCAAGGAAGATGAGAAGGAGCCTCAGTATCGCAGCAGGCTATGGGACTCGGAGGGGGTCTTGAATATGCTAGAGGAAGATGAGGTAACCGTTTGCTCTCTTTGTGCATGTTCTACTGTCAAAGTGACGTGGGTCCTCAACGTAGTGTTTTCTCTGGTGAACACTGCACCTTCTAATTATAAAAGACACATATGCATGTTATTAGAAACGTTAACAGATGATATTAGATAATTCTTATTGGATATAAAATTATTAATGGTGTTGACGAACGTTGGTTCTTGCTTATAGGGAACCAAAAAGATTGAGGCCATTTATCTTAGCGAAGACAGCTCAATGGGCTTGGGCAAAACAAGTGACAATATCCTCACGGGCAAACAATTCAAGAAGTTAAGGAATCTAAGGTTTCTTAACGTGAATGGGGTACATTTTAGTGGAAATTTTAAGAACTCGATGAAGAAGTTAAAATGGCTTCAATGGAAGTATTGTCCCCCGACTTTTGAAGCAGAAAACTTTCATGTAGAGGAATTACGAATACTCGATTTGGATAGATTCGAGATATCAGATCAATAGCGAGGATGGAGTTTCATCATGGCAAGATGGAAGAACATGTCCTTTTTCTTTTCTATGAATCATAATCACCTTGGGCTAACTCTCGACAGTTATAACATTTTTTTTTTTTATTTACAAATGGCAAAGAAGCTAAACTATTTCGACCTTACAAACTGCGTATCTTTAGAAAAACTTCCTTCCTCTCAGCTTTTGAGAATTTAGAGGTTCTGATTCTCACTAATTGTATCAGAATAGAGCAGAATGACTCTTCGATTGGAAACATGAAGAGTCTGGTACGCTTGGACTTGACGAGATGCGTGAGCCTCGAAGGGTTGCCCGCAAAAGTGGGTAAATTGGAAGCACAGGAGCAACTCAATCTACATGGATGTCGTCAACTTTCTTCACTACCAGACGGCATATGGGCTTTGCAGAATCTACAAATTCTGAATATTGCTTTTACTGGGATAAAAGAATTATCGGACAGCATAGGGGCTTTACAAAATCTAGAAAAACTGAAGATTGGTTCCACAAAGATAGAAGAATTACCAGACAGCATAGGGGCTTTGCAGAATCTAGAAATTCTCGATGTTTGTCGCACTGGGATAAAAGAATTACCCAATGGTATTGGAAGACTTAGAAAGCTCCCAGTTGTAAATGCCTTAGGCTGCTATGAACTGGGCGGGGAAATGCAGGAAGGAATCCATAATCTTTCTTCCCTGCAGCATCTTGATTTGTCTGGTTGCAATGGGCTCCAATCGCTACCGGTGCTTCCTTCTAGCTTGACATATTTGTGCGTCACCTGTCAAATTCACAGATTGCCTTCACTCTTTAATCTGACCCATCTCAAGGAACTACAGCTTCATTGCAAATATCTCGAGTGCATCTGGGAGCATCCAACAGCACTATCAGAAAAATCCCTAATCAATCCCTACGAATTGGAAATCTTGAACATCAGTGGCTGCAATCTTCTGAAAACACTAGACATTTCCCTATTTACCCATCTGAGGACATTATCTGCCCAGAGTTGCACTGATTTACTCGAGATTCGTGGTCTTCACAAATTGAAATATTTGGAAAGCTTGGAAATCTCGATTTGTGGTTCAATTGAAAGGCTTGACCTTCCGAAATTCAAGGGCCTGAAGATATTAAATGCTGGACATTGCAAGAGCTTGGTTGAAATTCAAGGCCTTGAAAGGTTTGAGTTCTTGCAACAGTTAAACCTCTGTGATTGCACTTCAATTGAGAGACTGAACCTTCCAAATTCTAAGGACCTGAGGTTATTAAAAGCCGCAGATTGCAAAAGCTTGGTTGAAATTCAAGGCCTCCATAGGTTAAAGTCCTTGCAGTGGATAGATATCTCTGGGTGCGCTTCAATTATAAGGCTGGACCTGTTGATACTCAATGCTAAAGATTGCGAAAACTTGGTAGATCGAGTCCTTGAAAGAGATAGATATCTCTGGGTGTGTTTCGATTCGGAGGTTGGACCTTCCAAAATCCAACGGTTTGAAGATGTTATCTATTGAATCTTGCAAAAACTTATTAGAAATTCAAGGTCTCGATGGGTTGGAGTTTCTGGAAGTGCTAAATATGTCTGGGTGCACTTCCTTTGGAAAGTTACCAAATATATGTTGCTTTGACACCTTGCATAAGTTGTCAATCAACTGTTGTGACAGCCATCATGATATTCAGGGGCTAAAGAGATTCCCATCCTGCACAAGTTTTTGGATTGAGGATTGCAATTCCTTAGCAAGCTTCCCAAACTTGTCAAATTTTCTTGACTTGGAGGAATTATTCCTACTAAATTGCCATTTGGACTTCGGGAGGTCCCGGGGCTTGTGGAGTCGACATCTCTATCTACTATTGCTATATCAGGATGTTCCTCGATCTAGTTCTTACCTGATCTGTCGTCATATACCTACTTGCGCAGTCTGGTTGTGCAAAATTGCGAGAAACTAACTGAGCTTCGAGGACTGGAGAAATTGAGGCACCTGTTTTTAGTGGAAATTTCTGGATGAAAGTTACTCAAAACAATACCAGAGTTATCTGGAATTCTGCGTTTTTGTTATGAGGAAAAGCCATTTGACTCATATGAATTGATGAGAGAACTTTGGAGATGATGACAGTGACGGGTCAGAATGTTGAGATGATCCACATATCCTTAAAAATGCTCATAAAGCAGGTAAGTTACCTTTTCTCTTTTGAGATCTATCGCCCAATTTTCATTTATATTTCCTGTTTCCAGTTTCTATTGAGAATTATTACATTTGTATTAGTATTCCTGGTTGAAAATGTTGGTGTTCTTACTCGAATTCAGGGAATCCGGGGGAGAAGTTCATGGAAGTTAATGTGTGTACTTTGGCAAAATGTTTCTGCTCATCATACCAGCAAATGAAATAGATCAAAAGACCTTCTAAGTTCTAAGTGCATCGTTTTTCATTAATCTTCGGGTGAGATTCTTCATCCTATGTAGAAAAATAAAGATTCTCCTCATTTGATTGATTCTGGAATACTGGAGTTATTGAATAAAAACTGATGCATACGGGAATTTGATAGCATGCCAAAGGTAATCTTGTAGGTCGAGAATTGCTAAATGAAGGAACTATACTGGAGTTATTGAATAAAAACTGTATGTCAGGTTTTAGTTTTCTCTGCGCCTCGCAGTTCCGCGCATACCTCGCAGTTCTGCGCATTTTATCTTGCAAAAATGTTTGCATTAGCTGCTTCAGGTAAACGTGTCTGTTGAGAAACGTTAAATGCAAGAACAGAGTCTTCTCATAATCGTACGGTCATGAACAAACTAGATAGTGAATTATTTGGATTAACAGACAAAATTGCGACTCGAATTTTGCTGACTATGAATCCATGTTCATCTTCTTCTTTTATCTGGGATACCGAAAAGCCCAAGCCAAATAATTAGATTAGCTTGAAGAATACTCCTAAATTTTTGTAAAGTTAATAATTCCTATCTGCCATTGACCTGAACTTTTCAGCCGAACCAAGATAGCATACATGAACGAGTATGTCTTTTGAAATAATCGAGCTGTGAAATAATCACTTATGTCATACATAAGCTCTTATCAGCACATTTAATTGCTGAAAAGAAAATCATGGGAAGCGTTTTCGTAAGTTTCCTGTGTGATTCCTTGATCCGATATGCCACTTGAAAACTGTCTTGCATTCATTCTGATATATAAATGTAGCACATAATGATAAGGGAAGGTATCTTACTATACTCCACAAAATCAAGCAACTTAAGCTGAATTCACTATGCTAACTTGATCAAAGTTTCTGCAGTTGATGATGTTAAATGCCTATCAGCTGGATTTGAAGAGGTGAAACAAATTAATATTGATTTTGGCTTGCCAAGATTTGTAAATTTTGGGGAATTGTTATTATTTTGCCGATGTTAATTGCTAAACTGATCTCATTTGATTCACTGGCAGGATTTGGATATCATTCCGCTGGCCATGATATAAATGCTGATACAACCAGAACAGCTTTTGAAAGGCACTTCTGAAAGGAAACATTTAAGTCATCGAAGGATCTGGAGCTCGATGTTTCTTGGACTTCTCAGAGCGCTGCGACGATGCATCCTTGGAAAGGTAAAGGATGTTCGCCTAATTTTATCCCGCTTTGCCCTGATTACGATCAACTGACGCATTGCGGAGCTGAAACTGTCCGTTAAGAGGTTTTCGAAATACTGAAATTCTAGCCAATTAGTTTGATATCGTGCCCAAAAATTTGGACGAATATATTTCAATTTGAAAGTCTTGGAATCAAAGTTTTACGAGGTTGATTGTTGCTGTCAGAATGATAGAGGTTGCTGTTGACATTTTGAAAATGCTTCTGATGTGAGAAGAAGGTTGCCAGAGTTCAGTAATGTACATTTGAGATTGCGCTCTCCAATCGTAACAAAGATCAGCTATGGTGAATATGCAATTTCAGAATACAATTGTCTGATTATTTTTTGTAAAAAAATGCGCAATATTTTGTCACGTACCTTGTCGATAACTGTAGCAATCTTTGTGTGCTCAGATTGTTTATTATCCCAGTTGCACTCTGATTAGTTAAGCTTGGCGCACTTCCTCTTCTTATACTTTTGATGACCTGCCTTGATTCCACGAATTTGCCCATGTCTTCTTTTCTCCTTGAAATTTTATTTGTCGAACTTCTATAACAGCTTGCATTGTATCAAATTGAATACAGAGTGAATTAGCGGTAGGAGGTCTAAAAATCGGTTCACTCATTTGGCCTTCCAATGATAGAGAACATTTGGTGGAATGAACGCTTCAGACTATGCCTGGTAGGCCTAAAGAGAAAAGGATAACTAAAAATGGACTGCTTTAGAGACTTGGGAAGGCATCTTAGTTCAATTTCTGATACGAAACAACATATGAATTGACAAGAGTTTATATACAGTAGTTTTAGAGCATAATTAAATCAGTTTGCTATCATGTAATCAGAGCAACGCTACAAGCTAAGTCTTCCCTTGGTTCAGGATCGCGAGTTCGTTGTTGTGAAAGAGCTTACATAAGTTAATTGAACCAGCCTCGTTTGAGTTCGTTACTGTTTTGTGGTGGATGCTTTGAATTTTAGTGTATCTGAAGGAGGAAGGATCTTAAGTCTCAATCAGAATGGATTTTGGGTTTGTCTGTGTCTGTAGAGTCAGTGAATGAGGACCGTTTTGGCGGCCTTTGCTATCTTTTCTTTGATTTCTGATGTAGCTGAATGAACATTCGGATGTTATTGGAATGGGAAATGCTGGCTTGGTGATGATTTCATTTAAACTGAGTCCTTTGCGTTGTTATAGCGTTTGATTATACTGGTCCAATTTGCACATCTTGGGGCTGGAAGAGGTTTCTCTGGAGGAGAGACATATTTGCGATAAATTTGATGGTATTGTTGTTGATGTTAGTCTGATTCCTTACAATTTTTTTAACATTCATTTGGCAGTTTTTAATTGCCCAAGATTTCGGATGTTAAGCTCGAGCGACGTCACGACTCGCTTCTTGTTGTAAACGAAAGGATTAGCATGGTGTTGTTTATCCTTTGCCGGAATGATGGACTCCCTGATGCTTTCCTTTCTTTTTTCCGCTCTCTCATGTGATTAGAGGATGTGGCATTCTGATCATTTCCTGAATCACCGGAGCAGGTCGCTCTCTTTTCTGTTCATCATGGACAATGTGTCAAGTGATGACTTGGCACATACAATAAGGATTAGATTTTATGCTGCTGGGATTCGATAGATCTGGAAATTCCTTCTTTTCTATAAGATTACGTGAAAAGCGTGGTGCACAGGAGCATTGTTAGAATTCGAGCTTGCAATTCGGTGGTTGGTCAAAGAATGCTAGTGGGATTGAGGTTTCAACAAGCAGTTTGATAACATACTATGCTATGTGGCTTTTGTTAGCTGAGAAGCAGAAGCCAAGGTGAATGCAGAAGCAGGTTCACCTAAGTTCCTTGTGAAATGGAACAGGATTTCCACGCTGATGATTGCAGTTGGAAGAAGATTACTGAAGTTGAATTTGTGATGATTGGAGATAGATAAATGTGTTGTTCTGAAGCAGCTGGTCCGCTAGAGCAACAGACAGTGGAATTCAATTGTTTCATGAAACACAAATGAAGTGGTTGCTTCCTAAACAATTTGTGTCGGCACAATTCCTCAGATGTGAGCTGTGATTCCGTTTACCGGGGCTTCCACTGTAATTCAAGGCTAAAAAAATGAAAACATTCTCCCTCTGATTCTCTCGGTTCCTCCCTCCAACTTAGTTTACGGGCTTGATTCATGCACGTGGAAGAAGCACATGCTCATACCGCATGAAATAGGAAATGTCGGACTAGAATCACAAAAGCAATTTGTTCTGTTTTGACTCTTGGATAACATGTTGGAATAAATGGAAAAGTTGGTCAATTAACCTAGATAAAATAGCTTTTTCATGGAGGTTACTCAAGGACATCGATGCCTGTCTTCAGCAGTCGTACGGCATGTAGATCTTCCTGCAGTATGGAATCATTTAGTCAACCTGACGTTAACTATTTTTGTTCGAAGAGCCTTCTGATTGGAGAAGTCTCATGAATGTCTGAGGCTCGAGTTATCGGCAGTTTTCGAAGAAAGCTTCAAGTAGAATTGCAGAAGGAGGTAGTATATAACCTTGATGGGCAAGTTTTGCTCTCACAATCTTTCGCTGTATTCTGTTGTCTGACTTTGTTTAAGAGTAATTGAATTGTGTGATTTTTTTGGGCTTTCACCAGAGATTTGGCTCATTCATGGTCGCATTCCGGACTACAAGGAATCAACTGATCAAGACACAATTCCTCATTATATGCGGAATGCCGTGGACTTCCTCAATGCTGCACTTGGGTTACTATATGGGGATTTTTCCGATCTACTTGTTATGATGATTCCTTCTGTTGTAGCACTGCTGATTGGAGCTGTTCGACATGGATTGGTCTGTCTTGTTGCCGATGTCAAATGGTCTTGAGCCTTCGTGTAAGAAATCAATGTTGAACTGTATCCTTGCCTGACTGGCCAAGTAAAGTTCTTAGGAGGTTATGGAACGTCGATAAGTTTGCTCAGCAGAGTCGAACTAGAAATGGATGAACGACCTGGTTTTCCATCAGCTTGACGCAGGAAAGCTTAGCAAGTCCTCATATAAAGAAGTCAGACAATGAGCTAGCGGAGATTTTTGTTGGGTCTCACGCTAATCATGGACCTTACATTATGTGCTTCCTGAGTGACTTTGATAGAAAAGTGATTTTTCTGAGTTAGAATATATAAGTCTGGCTTCTCGTATTACCACAGACAATGTTGCTAAATACTCCATAATCTCCTTGTGAATAATGCCTTAGAAATTCGACATCGCATTATAACTTCCGAGAAAGTTGCACAAAAATTACAATAATTCAAAGGTAATACATAATTGCTCCTAAACATTTCGATTGTTACACGTTACTCCAGCAAACTTTCATTTTGTTGTACCCGTTAAAAGAAAAAAAAGTGGTGAAAACCATCATCATTCAAGAGGACCCACCAAAATGGTCATCATGCTTGCTGGCCACGATTGTATAATGTTGCTGATTTTCCACCGACGCGTTGGCTCCAAGTTCAGAAATAAGTCAATAACAACCTTCATGATTCTTCCCCAGATTCTAGAATATCCGTCTTTCTCTTTGTTCATTTTCTCACTCAAGTACTTAGTATCGCATGTTTTTTGTTGATTACCAAGACCACAACTTCAGTTTCTATATTTTCACCCCAAAAAAAAAAAAATCAGTTTCTATACTGCGCCGGCAATTGCATTTCAGAATTATCTTTCTCAAAATCCGAATTTGACTCATCATACTCATACCTTACCTTTCAAACTCTTTAGCTTCGAAAGACTTGAATTTCAGCTTTTTGCTTCTTCTTTTTTTTACATGTATGTTAATAAACCCGACTGAATACTTGAAGTGTGAGTTCGACACAGCGGGAAAATGAGATCAAGAAGCCGTACATATTCTCGGACAGGAGGTATCCAAGAAAGATACTTTTAGATATTTGTGATCAATATTGCAAAAGGGGGAAAGATTGATGAGGATGTAAGCCATAGAATCAGAGCAGGTGGGATGAAATGGCGCAGTGCATCAGGATTTTTATGTGATCGCAAAATACCTCTTAGGTTAAAAGGAAAATTTTATAGAACAGAAGTAAGACCTACCATGCTATACGGAGCTAAATGTTGGCCAGGACAAATGCAACATGAGCATAAAATAGGAGTAGTAAAAATGAGGATGTTAAGATGGATGTGTGGTCATACAAGGATGGATAAGATAAGGAATGAAGATATTCGACGACAGAAAAGATGAGAGAATATAGATTGAGATAGTTTGGGCATATTCTCTGAAGGCCCCTAAATGCTCCAGTAATAACAAAAGTTTGCTACCGAGAGTATGACATGGAAAAAGGAAGAGGTCGGCCGAAGCTTACTTGGGGGAAGTAATAAAACAAGATTTAAATGGAGTAAGAAATAGATTGGCATACGATTTGTCTTAGGATGGAGTAGAGGAGGGTTATTAGTATTGTGAAGGGGCATAATTCTTATGTTCATTACTGTCCTTTTTAATTATTTCCCCATGTATATATGTATGTATGTATGTATGTATGTATATCTTTGTTTATCTACTTGTTTATATTTATCTATTTTTCCTCGATTGGCATTGTTTTTATTTTATGAATCTTTGGAATTCATCAATTGCCGACCCCAACTAGTTTGGGATAAATGTGTTATTGATGTTGATGTTGTATATTAATAAACCCCTAACTAAGCATGGTTGGATTCCATGAGGCGGACCTTGGAAAGTTTTCGTATAGGAAGTAGGGATTCGCAAATCCTCCAGATGTAGAGGTCGCACGACTTTGAACCCAAATACATTACACACAATGGAAGTAAACATATTAGTAACAGAACCTTCTTCAAAAATGTCTAAAGAGTAAGCTACATAACATATATATTGATTTTCTTCTCTAACAACAGGCTCGATGTGGTAGCATCTTCCTTTATAACGATCAAGGTTGGTAAGCCCATCAGTCCACACAGTTGTCCATGTACCAAAAGGATTGAGAAATAGCATCATCTGTTTTGATTCGTTCTCAAGCCACAAGATGATCATCTTAGGGCGATCTTATTGTCGACGGATGATCCTATTACACTCATAGTCTCGGAAAGATGATAACCAACTATGTAGCATCTACATCATGAATTCAAGTATTGTATACGTCATTAGTCCGATCCTTTATAGGAACTACCCGTAATAACGAACTTGCAAAATGGATCTGTTTACGGGGAAAATTATCAAAAAATTCTTAAACTTACTACACTTTTGCCAATTCAATCCTAAACCTTTTGCATATATATCAATTTAGTGTCGAACCTTTTTTATGCTAATCCAGTCATAATTTTTTTGCACTTACGCCAATTCACTCCATCAAGCCAACTTTCACTGATCGGCGGCGACATGGATGCCGGCGGACTCTGATAAGACCTTCGACGATGAAGTGGATACTTTTTTATTAATGTATACTTTTCGAATTATTTTTCTCCTTTCTCTTTCTTTTTTTTTTTCCTCCTCCTTCCTTCGCCGGCAATCGACAAAAGGATAGGGCCGGTGAGGTTGTCCTCGCCAGCCACTAATAGGGGCGAGCCTCGCCGACACTGGGCAAAAGTGCCGATTTGGGCGACGACGCCCAAACAGTGAAAGAGCCAAAACCAAAAAAGAAAAAATAAAAAAAAAGAAGCGTAGAAGAAAAGAATGCGTGAGGTAGATAGAGACGAAGACCGAGACGAAAGCGGTGGACGGTGCGTGAACGGGAGAAAAATCGGTGCGTGCTCTAGAAAAGAATGGGGGGGGGGCGTGCTCTAGAAAATAATGGCATATTTATAATAAATTTTCCTCAAATTATTATTTTGGACAACAAAAAATCTAAATTAGTACACATGTGATAAATTTACTTTAAACTATTAAATCATAAACTAGTATGTTTGTGCTAAAGAGGTGCACATATGATAAATTTACCCACTTTCATTCAATTTTTCATTGAATTGCTGAATTGGATAACACATGACACCAATTTGGGGTTTTTATCCTTTATTTGTCACATATGTATCAGTTTGAGATTTTTCGTAATATCAACTCAAATAACGAAAATTAACGAAGGCTAAATTTTTCATAAATGTGGATTTTTGGTAGTCAAAAAAATAATTTAGAATAAATTTCTCATAAATGTGCAGGTTTAGAATTTTTTACGGTAAAAAAATTAGTTTAATCATAAATTTGTTACAGAAGTGTTAATTTAGGATTTTTGTGATAAAAAATAATTAAAAATAAATTTATTGTAAGTGTATTAATTTAGATTTTTTTTGTGATATTTAATCTTAAAATTAACTTGTAACATGGGACGAGAAGGAGCAGAGGAGCAATGACGAATAATTTCTTGCCATTGTCAGTGATTTGTTTTCCCTTGGGGGAAGGGAATGTTTTGACTAAAATCTAGCCCACATCATAGAAAAGCACGGTAAAAACTAAAAAGCATGGGCAGGTCTTCTTTTCCACATTAGGATGACCCACCTTCTTTTTCCTTGGCTTTTTTTTTTTTTGGCTTTACAATCTTTTTAGGGTGCGCATGAAATCTTGCCGGAGTCAAGAATGACTTCTGGCAAGGAAGTCATTTTTTCAGCTTTTGCTTTGAAGTGGAAGTCGAATTTTCAGCTTCTGCTTCAGAAGTTGATTTCTGATAGAAAAATGCGTTTGATAACAATTAAAAAAGACGATGTTCGAAACATTATGAAAAAAATGTTTCGACCGTTGGCAAGCCCCGGTCGCCGGCGGCGGCGGCGGCCGGCGATCGGCGACCTGCGGCGGCGGCGGCGACGGCGGCGGCGGCAGCCGACGACCGGCAACCGGCGGCGGCGACTGGTGGCGGCGGCGGAGACCGGCGGAGGCGGTGACCGGCGGCGACCGACGACCGGCGGCGACCGACGACCGGCGGCGGCGGTGACCGGCGGCGACCGACGACCGGCGGCGGCCGACGACCGGCTGGTCTCGCAAGAATGACTTCTCAAGGGGAGAAGTGAAAATTTTTTACCTCTCAAAATCACTCAAAAATCTTGCCAGAAGTTAGAAATCTTGCCAGAAGTAGAAAATCTTGCGAGAAGTCAATTTTTTTACCAAACGAATTTCTACTTCGGCAGTATTTTTATCAAATGAATTTCCCTGCCAGATCGACTTCTGGCAGGAAAATTGAGAAGTTGGCAAGATTTCATGCGCACCCGTAGAATCACCTTTGCAAATTTCTTT
Organism: Rhodomyrtus psidioides; assembly: GCA_021437785.1. NCBI lineage: Eukaryota > Viridiplantae > Streptophyta > Magnoliopsida > Myrtales > Myrtaceae > Rhodomyrtus > Rhodomyrtus psidioides. The sequence continues at coordinate 4,801,168 of JAILYB010000030.1, forward strand.
TCTTTTCTTTTTATTTTTTTGGTCATTTTTTTTTTCGAAAATGCAAATTTCTTTTCCACAGGAAATCGTTTTATGGCAATAGCCATCAAATCAATGGGTTAATTATTTCGATAGTTTCCCTCATAAATGTTTCTTTTTTAAATTGGTGGGTTAATTATTTCAATTGTTTGCATTTGAGAAATGATTCAATACTGCAATTTCAATATCTCATGTGGAGTTTTCAACGCGACTTTGTAAATCGGCATGGTTTTAGTTTTATTTAATGGCACTTCTTATTACAATTGCTAGCAACATTTGAATTTTCTTTCAATTCCATTAAAAAAGATATTTAGTTTTATTGAGCAAGAGTGAGCACGCTCGCTATCTGTTGAAGTCAGATACAAAGGTAGAGATTATATACAAACAACTGTAATAAACATAATAAAGTTAATATATATTAAATGATATCACCAAATCATAACATAACATTTAGCAAGTTAATAAATAGATTTACGAAAATACGTACCGTACGAGAGTGGAAATTTGGACGGTTCTCGTTTCCTTTTGAAGAAGTTGTTTTTTTTTTTTTTTTTTTATAAAACATGCGACCGCGTTCATTGCTCGTCACGTGCAGTTGAGGCCCCACTCGTCTTTTCCCCCCTGTTTGTGGCGGTGGAGGCCTGCTGTGCAACTTGAAGGCTGAAGCTCTGTCTTTCTCCATCTTTTCCAACAAATCCACCATTTTTAAAGTATATTGAGATTTTAACCTTTGGCTTTCTTTCTTTCTTTCTATCTTTCCATAGCTTCTGCATCGTTAATTCCTCACTTATTGTCTTCTTCCTGTTCCTGCGGCACGCATCTCGTTTTTTTTCCTGGGAGGCAGGCATTCTAGTTTTCTTCTCCGTCAGACTTGAAAGCAAAAGATCAAGGGCAGAGTCGGAGCAAGCAAAGATAAAATGGATCGTCTCAAAAAGCATTCTTTTGCCGAGGTGGTGGCACTGATCCTTCTCCCCGGGCTTGCGTTCTACTTTCTCAATAAGAATAAAGCTAGCATGCGTGGAGATGCGGAAGATTCTGATAATGACACACCTAGTTCGTCGACTACGCTGACGACGCGAACTAATTCCGGTGGATCTAGTTTGACTCCGCCAGAATCTGTTAATGATGCATCTAGTTCATCGACCGCACCACCTGGAGACTCTTACGAGGTGTTCTTGAGCTTTAGTGGTAAGGATACTCGGCTTGGCTTCACCGATCATCTCTATCATGGGCTTGTCGATGCCAGAATCCGGACTTTCAGAGACAATGAGGAGCTCCGTCGAGGCAAGAAGATCGGCAATGATCTTTTTGCGGCCATCAAGAATAGTAAGATCCTGATCCCCATTCTTTCCGTGAATTATGGATCGAGTAGTTGGTGCCTGAATGAACTCGTTCAAATAATGGAGTGCAAGAAGAATAACAAGGAGACTATAGTGTTGCCTATATTCTACAAAGTGACACCCGCAGACGTGAGACATCAAATCGGGGAGTTTGGAGATAAATTTCATAAGCGTGAGAGGCGTTTGCTTACAAAGCGGGGTTTTGACTCAACGATGTTGAAGAAATGGAAGGAATCGCTCGAAGAAGTCTCCTCCTTGAAAGGACACAGCGCCACGGGGTAAAAATTTTCGACAAAACTTTCTCTAATTTCTTTTAGTTTGGGTGGATGTTGTCATTTTGGGGAAAAAGCACTCTTCTACTTTCCAATAAAATCAATACCAAATCGACTAAAATCGTAGGACATATACAGTCAAATGGAGAATAACGTACACATGCTATGTAGAAACACACCAAGAATCTTGCAAGCGTGTATAGTTGCGCAAATAATGTTATGACTTGTTTATTGACTGATGACTAAACTCTCTCAAGACTCTGGCTTATTGAATTTTTGCTTATTCAACCGCTCTAGAAATTTTTCAAAGTCACATCCTCGTCATACGAATATCTTTGGAAGCAACAAGTGTAAAACACAATATCTGTTACGACAATGCGGAAATTAAGACGAAATTGAGACAGAGACGAAGAACGGAACACCAAGATTTACGTGGAAACCCTTGCGGGAAAAATCACGGGAGAGAGGAGAAGCAAAATCCACTATGAGAATTAGGGATTACAAAAGAGGCAACGTAAGCTTCTCTATCAGACAAAATGAGTAAAGAGCAATATTTATAGTATTACCCCTCAAACCCTAATGTTGGCCCAAGGCCCATAACTTAAGCCTATTACCTATTCAATACATACATAACAAATTTGTTACGACAATGCGGAAACTAAGACGAAATTGAGACAGAGACGAAGAACAGAACACCAAGATTTAAGTGGAAACCCTTGCGGGAAAAACCACGAGAGAGAGGAGAAGCAAAATCCACTATGAGAATTAGGGATTACAAAAGAGGCAACGTAAGCTTCTCTATCAGACAGAATGAGCAAAGAGCAATATTTATATTATTACCCCTCAAATCCTAATGTTGGCCCAAGGCCCATAACTTAAGCCTATTACTTATTCAAGACATACATAACAAATCTCCACCTTGACTTGAATTCCTAAGTAGACATAAGTATTAAGTCAATCTTCTCCTCCCACCAGTATAGAACTCAGCTGCTGCAAATATTAACCAAATTCAAGCAGTGCTTGAATTTAGTAAAGGGCAATGACTTTGTCAACATATCAGCTGGGTTGTCTTCTGTACCAATCTTCAAGACCTTAATGTAGCCATCAGCAAGAACGTCTTGAATATAATGATACCGCACATCAATGTGCTTTGTTCTCTCATGATACATCTGATCTTTAGTAAGATGTATAGCACTCTGACTATCGTAATGTATAATAATCACATTATCATCCACACTAAGCTCTCCAAATAAGCCTCTTAACCATATAACTTCTTTGATTGCCTCTGTAATAGCCATATATTCTTCCTCTGTAGTAGACAAAGCAATTGCATGCTGCAAAGAAGCTTTCCAACTGACTGCACAACCCCCAACAGTAAAGATGTACCCTGTCAAAGACTTTCTTTTATCAAGGTCACCAGCATAATCAGAGTCAACATATCCAGTAACAGTTTCACAAGTTTTCCCGAACTCTAAACCATAATAAGATATTTCAAAATCCATTTCACTGCTTGCCAATGAATTTTACCTGGGCATGATAAATATCTACTTACCACGCTAACAGCATGTGATATGTCAGGTCGAGTGCAAATCGTAGCATACATAACACTACCAACTGCACTAGAATATGGAATACTTGACATATATTTCATTTCATCATCTGTATGTAGACATAAATCAGCTGATAATCGAAAATGAGTAGCAAGAGGAGTACTCACTAGTTTGGCATCTTTCATGCCAAAACGATCTAACACCTTCTCAATGTAGCTTTTTTGGGAAAGATACAATTTTCATCTTTTCCGATCTCGCTGAATTTCCATGCCAAGAATTTTCTTTGCAGAACCTAAATCCTTCATATCAAATTCAGCGCTCAACTGTGCCTTCAAATTCTGTATATCAAATTTATCTTTTGCTGCAATCAACACGTCATCAACGTATAACAACAGATAAATATAAGATCCATTTGGAAGTTTGCACATATATACACAACTATCATATTTGCTTCTACAATATCCAAGTTGCACCATAAAAGAATCAAATCTTTTATACCACTGTCTAGGTGATTGCTTCAAGCCATAGATAGATCTTTTCAATAAACATACATGATCTTCCTTACCTTCAAACTGAAAACCCTCTGGTTGACCCATATAGATTTTCTCTTCAAGTTCACCATGCAAGAAAGCTGTTTTCACATCGAGTTGTTCCAACTCTAAATCATGCATAGCAACTAACGCAAGAAAGACTTGAATAGAGCTGTGTTTAACGACGGGTGAAAACACATCATTAAAATCAACTCCCTCAATCTAACTATAGCCCTTAGCGACTAGACGTGCTTTAAATCTAATGTCTTCAACTCCAAGAATACCTTCCTTTCTTTTGAAAACCCACTTGCAACCCACAATCTTCTTTCCTTTTGGTGGTTTGACAAGCTCCCAAGTTTGATTCTTTTTAAGAGATTCCATCTCTTCATTCATAGCAACTAACCACTTTGCTGAATCTTTTGAAGAAATAGCTTCATTGTACGTTTTAGGATCAGCATATTCTATCGACTCTGCAGCTGAAAGAGAATAAGCAACAAAATCTGAGTATCCATACATCTATGGAGGTTTCACTGTTCTTCTCGGTCTATCTTTGGCTATGGAATAATTTTCTTCTTCAGATTCTTCAATCTTAATATTATCAGTCATTGACTGAACTGGCTGTGAAGAAGATACTTCAAACTCTACCTTCTTTGGTGTACTTTGTAGATTTTCCTGGCAAGTATCTAACGATTTCTTGACAGGATGAAGCATAGCAGACTCATCAAAAGTAACATCTCTGCTAATTATAATTTTAGATGAATCAGAGCACCAAAGCCTATAACCTTTTACACCATAAACATAACCAAGAAAAATGCATTTTTTCGCTCTAGGCTCTAGTTTCCCTTCACTAACATGTGCATATGCTGGACATCCAAATATTCGAAGAGAAGAATAATCAACAGGTTTACTTGACCATACCTCCTCAGGTGTCTTGTTCTCAATAGGTATGCAATGAGAATGATTTATTAACCAACAAGCAGTATTGGCTGCTTCAGCCCAGAATTCTTTGCCCAAACCAGCGTTAGACAACATGCACATTGTTCTTTCTAATAAGGTTCTGTTCATACGTTCTGCAATACCATTCTGTTGCGGAGTATACACTGTAGTATGATGTCTCACAATTCCTTCATTCTTGTAAAACTCATTAAATTCGCTTCCACAAAATTCTAGCCCATTATCTGTTCTCAGCCGCTTGATTTTCCCAGTCTGATTCTCAATTAATGTTTTCCATTGCTTGAAAGTAACGAAAACATCACTTTTTGCCTTGAGAAAAAATACCCAAACTTTTCTTGAAAAATCATCAATAAAAGTGAGTACATACCTGGAACCAAGGCCTTTCGATGGAACTCTAGTGGGCCCCCAGAGATCAGAATGAATGTAATCCAGAGTGCCCTTTGTGCTGTGAATTCCTGTTTTGAAACTGATTCTTTTCTGTTTCCCAAAGACACAATGTTCACAGAAATCCAGTTTTTCAATTTTCTGACCACATAAGAGACCTCTTTTACTTAGCTCCTCCATCCCTCTAATACTCATATGGCCTAGTCTCATATGCAATAATTTTGTATTATCTGAATCTGTCATATCAGAAGATCGCAGCTGAATGAGTAACAGTAGAGGCTTGCAGCTGATACAAAGTACTAATTTTAAGCTCTTTCATTAACAAAAGTGAGCCTCTCATAATTTTCAGAACTCCACCCTCAGCAGTAAATCTACAACCATTGGCGTCAAGTGTACCCAATGAGATTAGATTTTTCCTCAAATCAGGCGCATGTCTGACATTATCTAAAGTTCTGATCATGCCATCATGCATCTTAATATTAACAGTGCCAATCCCAATAGCTTTGCACCTAGCATTATTGCCCATGAGAATAACTCCACCATCATATTCATTATCCGTAGAGAACTAATCTCGATGAGGACACATGTGATATGAGCAGCCTGAATCAAGAATCCAACTATCACAGAATTTATCTTTATTATCTGCAAATAATAGCCAATCTTCATTTTCTTCTTTGGCAACATCAGTTTGAGCAGGATTTTCGTTTCGCCTATTCTGTCTATTCTGATGGTTGCGATGGTTATGACGATTGATATTCCCATGATTTTGTTGATTCGAATTATTTTCTCTCTGCTCCTTCGCCTTTAGCTTTAGGAAATTTATCTTGATATGCCTTGGAGACTTACAATAATTGCAAATCATAGTTCTTTGCTTAGATTTTGACCTGCTCTTGTCACTATTTCTTCTCTCAATAGATCTTCCTCGAGCGACTAAACCAGCCCCATGATTATTACTACAATCAGAAGTCAATTCTGTATCGAGTTTCTGCTTATTTAGCAGACTAGTCTTGACATCTTCAAAATCAATAGTTTCTCTACTAACAATCATGGTCTCTCTAAAATACTTATAAGAGGCAGGTAGTGAAACTAGCAATAAAAGAGCTTGATCCTCATCTTCAATGTTAACATCAATGCTTCTTAATTCAGCGATAAGAGCATTGAACTCAGAAATATGGGATTTGAGAGAAGTACCTTCAGCCATACGAAAAGTGAAGAGTCGTTGCTTGAGTCTCAATCGATTTGTGAGAGGTTTTGTCAGAAAAATACTCTCCAACTTTGTCCATAAACCTGCAGCTGTTTTTTGATATAGTACCTCCTGCAAAACTTCGTTCGTGAGGCACAACTGAATAGTGGACAAAGCTTTCTCATCCAGTTCTTCCCATACTTCATCTGTCGTGTCCGGTTTCTTCCCTTTAGTAAACAAAGTTTTCTTCAAACCCTGCTGCATAAGAACGGCTAACATACGAACTTGCCATAGGTTGAAATTGCCGCTCCCATCAAACTTTTCGATATCGAATTTCATTGCCGAATTCGAAGCCATAAGTTATTCCGAATCAAAGAAGCACGCACGAACTCCTCGGACAACACGAATTGAAACCCCTTGATTCGGATATCAACCAAGCAAACCGAACTCGCCCGAAACTTGGATGTCAAGCTCGAACTTTTGGACTAATCGGCTACGGAATTGGCTCTTGAACAAGATCGATCTCCAGTGGCCTCTCAAGACTTGTGCGAAGGTTGACTTGTGTGGGTTCAATCGGGTAGCACGACACAATCCTCCACCAGAGTTAATGAAGAACGTCCACTGAATCAATTGTCCACGTTGCGTTAAAAAAAAAAAGAGCAAAATCAATTGTCCACGATAACTCCGTTGAGATACTGAATCAATTGGCCACTGTATCAAAACAGCAAGGGTGGACGTTGCGTTCTCAGTTGTCCACGTCGGCGGCTGAACTTTGGCAGAATCAATGAAGAATGTCCACCGAGAGAAATCAACGAAATCACCTACTGACAAAAAAAAAATCCAAGAACACCTTCTTTGATGATGCTTTTGGGGACAATATTCAACGCGTTGAAACTTCAAACAGGAAACTTCAAAACATGAAACTTTCTACATGGACCAACTTCAAAACCGAGAAGCTCGAGCTTGAAGACCTGCGAGAAACTCGAGCTTGAAGACTTGAAGATGTCAATTCGATGACTCTGAATTTTTGAACACGTAAATCGCCGAAATCAAAACGTCTTGCTCCGAAGACGAAATCCGAATTCCGAAATCCAAATCGCCGAAATCCAAATTCCCGAACTCTCGTGTCTCTCTTTCGTCGACGGATGAACCTTAAGCTTTGATACAAGTTTGTTATGAGAATACGGAAACTAAGACGAAATTGAGACAGAGACGAAGAACGGAACACCAAGATTTACGTGGAAACCCTTGCAGGAAAAACCACGGGAGAGAGGAGAAGCAAAATCCACTATGAGAATTAGGGATTACAAAAGAGGCAACGTAAGCTTCTCTATCAGACAGAATGAACAAAGAGCAATATTTATAGTATTACCCCTCAAACTCTAATGTTGGCCCAAGGCCCATAACTTAAGCCTATTACCTATTCAAGGCATATATAACAATGTCAATATTCAGAATTCATTAGCCATGCCTCAAGTTTCTTCATGTTCAATGCATGATGTTGGCCTAATAATGGTATGAGGCATTCCCAATTTAATTAGTCTTAGCATATAAGATAATATATATCATTCTTAAGAGTTTTTCAATTTATGCCTAGGTTTGTTTACTACTCTATTCTCATTAAATTGGCAATATATAATACTTGTTGCAATGTACTTGAACTCTTGTGACGTTTGACAGGCCTGAAGGAGAGTTGGTGAAATTGGTTGTTTGCGAAGTGTTGAGCGAGCTAATTACAAAATTTGAGTTGGATATTCCTAAGAATTTGGTCGGGATTGATGGTCAAGTGAAGGAGGTTATGAAATTCGTGGGTAATAATTCTCATGCCACCCTGTTTATTGGTATCCACGGAATGGGAGGTATTGGTAAGACAACTATTGCTAAAACCATCTATAACAAGCTCTCAAAACAATTTGAGTATCGAAGCTTCATTGATGATATTAGGGGATCATTGAAGGATGGTGTTAAGCACTTGCAGAATCAGTTGATCGGTGACATATTGAAGCAAGAAAATCTAGTTCGTAATAAGGATGAGGGGCGTAAGTTACTCTCATCCAAGTTTCAAGATAGGAAAGTGTTGATTCTCCTTGATAACGTGGATGCTCATGACCAGTTGAAGGATTTGGCTGGAAGTCATGATTGGTTTTCTTCAGGAAGTGTGATCATTATTACTACCAGAGATGAGAGTATCCTTGACAAAGCACGAGTGGACTACAGACATGACCACCAGGTGCTGGATACCGATAGTTTTTTGACTTTGTTTAGTAGACATGCATTTCGAGAGGACAGTCCTCCAAGTGAATTTGAGAAACTCACTGATGAAGTTGTGTCCACTACCGGAAGGCTTCCTTTATCTCTTAAAGTTTTAGGTTCATTTTTGTGCAATAAACCGCGAGGAGTACGGGAAGATACAATACAACAGTTAAGAAATGTTCCCATTAAGGAAGTGCAAGAAACGCTAAGGATAACTTATGATGCTTTGGAGGATGAACAGCAACAGATATTTTTGGATATCGCTTGTTTTTTTATTGGCACTGACTTGAGAATCGCATCCTACATGTGGGACGCCTGCGGCTTTTACCCAAAGAAGGGAATTGTAGTATTGAGATTAATGTTGTTAATTAGAGTTGGAGAGAATCATGAGCTCAGAATGCATGATCAATTGCGAGATCTTGGTCGGGAAATTGTCCGCCAGGAAGACAAGAAGAAGCCTTGGAATCGCAGCCGATTATGGGACTCCAAGGAAGTCATGAAAGTGCTAGAGGAGCAAGAGGTAACTGTTTCTCTTCTTTTGCCCCCTTAGTCTGTGTCTACTGTCAAAGTGATGTTGGTCTTCTGCTTAGTGCTTGCTCTAGTGACCAGAGAACGTTCTAATGTTGTTGTCCTCGTGCCTTTTTATTGACGTGATTAGAAAGTAGGAGGTCGCTCTTTCTTAGTAAGTATTGCAGCTTATCTGAGGTTTTTCTTTCACAAGTGTACAATATGAAGTTTTTTTTTCCAAGAACGAGGTAATTTAAAATTTACTAGATACTTGATAGGGTATTTTACATTGCAAAAATTTGACTTTACATAATTCATTGGGTTACGTCCTTGACAAGCGCAACAAATTACTTGACTATGCCACTGTAAACAATAACTGCTTTGGATACACAAATCATAAAATTCTAACCTTCAGGTGTTAGTATTAAGGCAATTGGAGTGTTCGTGGACGCATTTTTCATGAAATTTCAATCATTACACCATAATTGTGAATGGAAGGGTAGTTTATTTTATGTTATATTAGATTAGGAATTACTATTTCACCAAAATTAAGCGTATTTCATATTAAAAAGAGAAATGTCTTACTTTTTTTCACATAAAAAGTCCCAAAGATAAGAACTCTAAAATTCTAGTTTGTATATAATTATGTATGTGATTGTATTGTCTTTGTGAAATTATCCATAGTCCGTATAAAAGGGTATCTTCATGTGTTATCTAAAAGTACAGTCAGCCTTCATAATAATAAAAAAAATGCTGCCTAGACTGGATTGATTATTTTTTACTTATTTTTATTTCTTAAATGTAAATATAGTAATTCACCGGTTATTTTTTTATTTCTTAAATGTAAACCTAATTTCTAATTAATATATTAAAACTAAAGTCGATGTTGCTCACCTTTATTAATAATTTACATTTGAACCACACGAAAACTGAACTGAAACGGTCGGTCCTGTCCCAGAACCAATCATTCCTAATTACTTTTGCACCAAGTACGAAAGGTCGGGCTTGTTTTTGAGATTTGGCCATGAGTATTCTCAAACTCTGTCGACTGAATACGGAAGATTAAGAAATTATACACTTGAAGACAGAATTTTGATGACAGATAGGACTTCTTTATATTTTAAGACAGAAGCTAATCAGGGAAATGACTAATTTGAGCATGATTACTTCTCTTGGAAGTTGCTTCTTTTTGTTATAGCTATTCTTCTCTTGGATTCCTTTCCTGTGTTGAGGTCTAATTCCTTCTTTACTAATATGTCATTCTCCATGAAATCTTGCACAATATTGTGGAGTACATTAAAAAGATTTTTAGTTCCGAGAAATCGACGTGGATTTAGAAATCCGTAAAATTTCATGTATTAGTTCTTAATTTCCCATGCATGAGTGATTTTGCTTGGTGAAAGCTTTCTGCACATTTGGATTAAAAAATATTTCTAATATCATGTGATGAAGAAATTATTCGTTCCATAATTTAAAAATGGATTAGAAATAGCTGTTCTCCCAAAATCAGGAATAACAATCGCTAGGGACCCAAGGAACTCATAGCTATTCCATAAAGCTTAGACTAGCTTCAAATTTCATAATTCTAAAATAACTCTGCACTTTTAATAATAAGTTATTTTAAATTAAAGCAAAGTTATTAAATAAGGATTGTTTTATCATACTTGAATATTTAAATTAACATTTAATGCTAAAAAATGATAAGAGCATCAATATAATTTATATTTCAAGTTACTATTAATAAAATCAAAATTGCATCAGAAAATATAGATATAACTTCTATCACAATTGCTCATAATTAGTTATGAATCCAATGGCAAAAACAAAAACGAGTACATGTTATCTTGACTGCAGGTATGAAAGTCAAGTAATATACACAAAAAGTATACATAAGAAAAAGAGAAAAGAAACTGACTTTATAAATTTTTTTCGTAATTATCATAATTGTTACAATAACCATGTCTTTTATGTGCTTATTGTTAATTTGGATATCTAATATGAAAATTTTAGAGAGAGAAAATATATTTCTATTAGAGACAAAATCAACTCTCGATTTTGCACAATGTAATTTACTTAAACCCTGTGTATTGCTAACTAGTATTGTAATGAAGCTACGTTACAAGAAAGAAGAGGGTTAACAAGTTGTTAAGTTTTACATATGAGCCACTAGATCAAAGTGTCAGAATATGTTTATAATATGTATAAGAAGCTATAAACTATTATTCAGAACAAAAATAAAACACGAAAAAAGAGTGCATCGTGATTTTCTTTAAGATCCAAGTACTTATGGACAATTTCAAAATCTAAGCTGACAGCCTTCACTTTATTAGCCTTTCTAAGTACATTTTTTTAGCCAAAAAAGGAATCATATGTTCACTTTGCTAGTCTCTAAATGACATCGATGCATGCTAATAGAGATATGACCAATATAAATAGTGTTGATGAACGTTGATTCTTACTATAGGGAACAGAAAACATCGAGGCCATTTCTCTTGGCTTTGGCAGAGATGACAATATCCTCACGGGCAAACAATTCGAAAAGTTGAGAAATCTAAGGTTCCTTGACGGGGGACGGGCACATTTTAGCGGAGAATTTGAGAACTCAATTAAGAAGTTAAAATGGCTTCGGTGGTTGGATTGTCCCTCGAAATTTGAAGCAAAGAAATTTCATGTAACGGAATTAGTCGTACTCGATCTGTCGAGAAGTGGGATATCAAGTTACTGGCAAGGATGGAGTTTCATTTCGGTAAGATGGAATAATAACTCCTTTTTTTTTTCCTTTTCTTTTGAATTACAATCACTCTGGACTAACCTCTTGACAATTATAATATTTTTTTTATCAGATGGCGAGGAAGCTAAAATATCTCGACCTTAGTGCTTGTCAATCTTTAGAAAAAACTTCATTCCTCTCAGCTTTTGAGAATTTAGAGGTTTTAATTCTCGGATATTGTCCGAGAATAGAGCAAATTGACTATTCGATTGGAAACATGAAGAGTCTGGTACGCTTGGACTTGACGATATGTTGGAACCTTAAGGGGCTGCCAGCAGAAGTGGGTAAATTAGTAGCACTGGAGCAACTCAATCTACATGGATGTCGTCAACTTTATTCACTACCAGACAACATAGGGGATTTGCAGAATCTAGAAATTCTGAATATTAGGGGCACTCGGATAAAAGAATTGCCCAATGGTATTGGAAGGCTGAGAAAGCTTCGAGAATTAAATGCTTCAAGGTGCAAAAAACTGGGAGGGAAAATGCCGGAAAGTGTTCGTAATCTTTCTTCCCTACAACGCCTTGATTTGGATTCTTGTGGGAAGCTCCAATTGCCATCGTTGCTTCCTTCCAGCTTAACATATTTGAGCGTCACCTGTCGAAGTCACAGATTGCCTTCACTTTCCAACCTGACCCATCTCAAGGAACTACAATTTAGTAATAGCGAACTTCTCGAGTCCATCTGGGAGCATCCATCAACATTAGAAAAAGCCATAAACACTTCATTCGAATTGGAAATCTTGAAACTCCGTGGCTGCATTCTCACAGAAACACTAGACGTTTCACAGTTTAACCGTCTGAGGACATTATCTATCGAGAAGTGCTATAATGTATTCGAAATTCGAGGTCTTGAAAAATTGCAAAATTTGGAAAAGTTGAAAATTAGTGACTGTGCTTCAATTAAGAGGCTGGTCCTTCCAAAATCCAAGGATCTGAAGAGATTACGTATGTACTCATGCAAGAACTTGGTTGAAATTCAAGGCCTCGCTAAGTTGGAGTCCTTGGAAGAGATGGATATAAGGTTGTCCGCTTCCATTGAAAGGCTGGGCCTTCCAAAATCTAAGGGTCTGAAAAAATTCAAAGCTAGCATTTGCAAAAACTTTCTTGAAATTCGAGGCTTCGACAGATTGGAGTTCTTGAAAGAGATAGATATCTGTGGATGCGCTTCAATTAGCGGTTGCAAAAACTTGGTTGAAATTCAAGGCCTCGACAGATTAGAGTCCGTGGAAGAGATAAATATCTATGGATGCGCTTCAATTCGGAGGCTGGACCTTCCAAAATCCAAGTGTCTGAAAAAATTCTATGCTAGAGGTTGGGAGAACTTTGTCGAAATTCAAGGCCTTGACAGATTGGAGTCCTTGGAAGAGATAGATATCTCTAGATGTTCATCAATTCGGAGGCTTGACCTTCCAAAATCCAAGTGTCTGAAAAAATTCTATGCTAGCGGTTGCGAAAACTTGGTTGAAATTCAAGGCCTCGACAGATTGGAGTCCTTAGAAGAGATAAAAATCTATGGATGCGCTTCAATTCGGAGGCTGGACCTTCCAAAACCCAAGTGTCTGAAAAAATTCTATGCTAGAGGTTGTGAAAACTTGGTTGAAATTCGAGGACTCGACAGATTGGAGTCCTTGGAAAAGATAAATATCTATGGATGCGCTTCAATTCGGAGGTTGGACCTTCCAAAATCCAAGTGTCTGAAAAAAATCTATGCTAGCGGTTGCAAAAACTTGGTTGAAATTCAAGGCCTCGACAGATTGGAGTCCTTGGAAGAGATAGATATCTCTAGATGTTCATTAATTCGGAGGCTGGACCTTCCAAAATCCAAGGCTTTGAAGAAGTTAACATTTGAATCTTGCAAAAACTTATTCACAATTAAAGGTCTCGATAGTTTGGAGTTCTTAGAAGAGCTAAATATGTCGGGGTGCACTACATTTGGAAGGTTACCAGATTTATGTTGCTTTGACACCTTGCGTGAGTTGGCAATCAACTGTTGTGACAACCTTCATGGTATTCAGAGCCTAGAGAAATTCTCATCATGTGAACGTCTACAGATTGAAGATTACAAGTCATTAGCAGAATTCCCAAACTTGTCGAATTTTCATAACTTATGGACATTTTTCCTATTAAATTGCCATGAACTTTGTGAGATCCCAGGGCTTGCAACATCTCTACAGCATATTGCTATCTTAGGATGTTCCTCGATCGGGATCTTACCCGATTTTTCATCATGTACCAAGTTGATCAGTCTAGTTGTGCGAGATTGTGAGAAACTTATTGAGCTTCAAGGACTCGAGAAATTGGAGTATCTAGAGGGATTGGACATTTCTGGATGCAAGTCACTCAAGAAATTACCAACATTACGTAGAACGGCGATTTATCGAAATTATGAGAAAGTGCCTTCTAGCTTATACCCTGCACCGATAAAATATGGATGACTCAGAATAGTTGAGATGATCCACACTTCCTGACAAAGGTACATGAAGTAGGTACGCTGCCTTTTTCTCTTTTGAGATCTGTAATCCAATTTTCATTTGCAATTCCTGTTTCCAATTTCTTTTAAGATTTATTATCTTCTAATTGTATTTCCTGGGTGGCAGTGATGCTGTTTTCTTACTAGAATTCAAGGAATCCGTAAGGAAATGTCCGTGAAAGTAAATGTGTGCTTCGGCAAAATGGCTCTGCTCATCATGCCAGTAATGGGAATAGATCAGAAGGCCTTCTAAGTGATTGACATTTCATTAGCCTTCAGGTAAGATTCTTCATCCTATGCAGAGAAATAAAGATTCTCCGCGTTCAACAGATTCTGGAATCCGAGAGTTACCGAGTAAAAAACTGACATATACGGCCGTTTGATAGCATGCCAAAGGTAATCGTACAGGCCGAGAAATGCTGAATGAAGGACCCTATATGGAGGTCATGATATTGGCTTTTAGTTTGCTCTGCGATGACCATGCAGTTCATGCTTGCATGTTTCTAAGGTGCAGTTAAGAATGAATTTACAGGGCAAAAGGAACATGTTGAGAGGGCATTCCTTAGTATGCATACGCTATTAGCTTGGGACAAAATTTGTCCAGCAATTGTGTTCCACACATTTTATCTCACAGAATTGTCTACATTAGCGGATTAAGGTAATCGTCTTGTTAGTGGATTTACTTGCTGAAAAGTATAAGACGGGAAGCGTTTCCTAAGTTTCCGGAGGAACCTTTCCTTCATCCTATGTGCCATTGCAAACTGGTGCATTCATTCTGATATATGAATAGCACGTAATGACAAGGTATTATACCCCACGAAAGCAAGCAAATTCACTTAGTCAAGGCTTCACTGGTTGATGATGTTAGATGCCTATTAGCTGGATTGAAAGAGTTCGAAAAGGGAATTGACATTGCGCTTGGCAAACAAAGATGAGTAGAGTTTTGGGTGTTATTAGTAGTTTGCTGATGCTGGAGCTGGATTGAATTCATTTGATATACTTGCGGGATTTGGTTATTATTCCACTGATTGCGATGCAAATGCTGTCACGCCCCGACCCCGTCGAGCCCACGTACATCCCACCCGGCCGATGTTCTTCATTTATCTCCCAGGATCCCTCGGCCATCTATACAACAGTTTTACAAGTGAACAAGATTGCGGAAGCCACAAAACTTACTCCATACCAATTCCATCAAGATGACTCTGGATAAAGGGTATACACTTCTCATGAATAAAATTTTCCATAGACAATCTCGCTGTCAAGTACCCAAAATTTAAGCCCTAAACCTTCCAAGTTCAAATACAACCCCTAAGGCCACAAAAATACAAAACCATTCATTACATTACTTCATCGAAAGCTCATCTTCAACCCGCCAGTATTTCCGTCTTCAAGGACCTGAAAAAAATAATAATCCCCCACTGGGGTGAGATATATATCTCAGTAAGCTCACCCTAAACCTAAACTAGGTCATCAGTCCCACTGGATATCCTTTAAGGCAAACCATATAGTAGCTCATTAAAAGAATGGCACACGACACTAATGAATCATAATGAAGGCATATTAACATCAAGACCATATTCATTTCGTTCATAAAGCTTTATTCTCAACTTCACCATAAATTCTCTTTTTTTTTTTGTGGCTAGGCCCGCGTCAACACGCATCAGGCTATCCTCAAGTACTAGGCAGAACCCGCGTCGTAACGCATGAGGTCGTGCTCCTCAATTGCCCGCGTAACAACGCATCAGGCAGCCCGTGTAACAACGCATCAGGCTAGGGTGCTACCCGCGTAGTACGCATCAGGTCAGTCATCCTTACTTGGCCAAGTAAAATATCCCACGTTCAAATGCATTAGGATATAATTTAGATCATAACCCCGCGTTAAACGCATCAGGGTGTACTTTAAATCACAACCCCGTGATCAAATCGCCTCAGGGTGAGTCTCAACATACTACCCCGCGTCATCTCAGGCGCATCATGGTACCACCATTCATGTGTTCTCACGGCTCATCAACTCAAATACTCAAATCAAGAATCATCACAACAGTCATTCACTCATAATCTCTTCATGAGAAATTTCAGACATTCGATTATATATCACTTGCTTGCCAAAAATGAACATACTGTATCATTAAAAACGTAATTCAAGGGCCGAATGTCGCATGGCCACATAGGCAAGCAAAGCATTTCAACAAGCATATTGTCAATGCAACCATGAGGACGACAATTTCCATATCAACAAGCACTCATGGCTTGATCCTCATCATTTCTATTCGGCTCCCACCAATTCAATTATAATACGTTCATCAATTCATCGACTTATCCATGAAACCTGTCCAGTTGCATCCATATGTCCTAATAAAGGTTTAGAAGTCACTTACCTCATCACTCCAATAGCAAATTCCACCCACAAGGCCCCTCCATGGTTAGCAAGATCAAGGCCGAACTGGGTACCCACGGCGCACCTAGGAAAACCACATCGAGATTCAATTATTTCTCATTTCCGTCGTGCCAATACTCCAATAGCACACATAACCCCTTATCCTCATGCCCTCACAATGCCGATTCAATGGCCCTAAGCATGCCAATCACCATTCTATCAAGGCGAGTCATCTTAAATATCATTCCGCCCAAAACTGCCCTATTTCTTGGTCCACGACCAGATTTCATTACAATAAAACTGACATTTATCCATCGACTTTTTACAAAATAAAGTTTCATAATCTTAAACTTCAATGTCTTACGGACGCGTGGGCGAAACGGAGCTCAATTCGGATATCGGACGACTTAGAACGACTAATTTCAAAACCGGCGCGCATTGTGGACAGATTGGTCGGCCTTCACGTTTTTCACCTCAACAACCCTTAAATCACTTCTAATTCTCAATCCACTTCACACACTTCTCATTAACAACTCAATTAATACCCTAGTATATCTCAACGATGAATTAGAAGCAAGGCGATACAAAAATAACCCCAAACAGAACCGGATTTCACAGGATCTCAACCAAACAGAACCGGTTTTGCTCAATCCACTTCAATCCGTCAATTTCCTTCGTCCGATCATTAAACCATCAAGCATAAATCTCAATAGCATATCCATTGACAATCTAGTATGTCCCAACGACGAAAACAAATCTCAATTGAGCACCTAACAGCCCTCACTAACTCGGTTTGCACATAAACATAACAGGGCAGAACCGGTCCTGTGATTATCTATGCCAAACAGCCCACAAATCACCCCTAAGCTCCAATTTAACACCAATTCCTCTTGCCGACACATTAATCTACAAGTTATAGAACCTCACCGTGAATTTCGAAGTCAATCCACGCCCCTAAGACTTCCGAGCAGCTCACTCTTCCTCAGTCCACCGGCGGTCAGAATCTGCTCCAGAAAAACTCCTCATTTCAACCATTGAAACTCATCCAAAGCTCAACCAATTCCGCAACCCTAACTCAACTACTCATATAATTCAAGTCAAGAGAGTCTCACCGAAAATTTGGAGGCAATTGAGCTGTTGAAGTGGGCGAACTCAAGCTCTCTCCAAAACTGGCCCGATTCTGACCTCGTCCTGACCTTTGTCCATTCAATTCCACCTACAGGACGGAATACTGGACCAAATCAAGATTATAATATGTCTCTAGAAAGGAAAGACGACAAGCTTTCTAATGGCGCTGGAATTACCTCAATTGGCCATCGGACGAGGAAGTTATGGTCGGAACAGTGGAGGCATCGAAACTGGCAGCGAGCTGGGCGAACCAGAGCAGCTTCTGTTCTTGAAGGAAATGCAGGAAAATGAAGAGGAAGGAGGGGCTGTCGTCCACAAGTGGCTGAAGGGGAGAGAGAAAGAGGTCTTCCACAACAATAATTCACTTGGTCAAGGGTCAAAAAGTGCTATAGTAACTCTAATAATTGGTGCAAGAAGGCATCTAAGCTTGACACTTGTCCTCTAGTCATAATCAAGCTCATCCAATGGCTCTCATTCTTCCAATTTTCGGCAGCCTTGGGGATAGGTTAGTGACCAAAATGCCCTCCTTCATTTATTAAGATAAGGCCAAACCTCGAGGGGCAAAATGGTCTTTTCACGTCTTTTGTTCGAAATTCCATTTTTTCGACATAAATTACCCTTGATGAGGCGACGTCCAATTCAATTCAAATGTTGGAATCCCTCAATGTCCAATACCCAATCTCAAGATCCGATTTCATGTAGAGCTCTCGTCGACTGTAATTCCAGTTTATCTCAAACTGACGGGCGACTCTTGCGGGCTCTACGCGTATTAACCTTAGGGTTTCTCAAGCTGTGGCAACTTTGGTTGTCATGTGATTGCGAGGGTTTATCACTCGTTCCTGCGGTCCTGATCATCAGAATCCGATTTAGGAAATTCTCGCAAAGTACACATCGGTTAGGCGGAATCACCGCGTCCCAACATATAACGCTAGCAAGGCATCCCTCGATCGTTCCTAGACCGATCTCTGCTGGCCCAAAATATTCCCCTCGACAATCCTTATGATCAAAGTCACATTTTTTATTCGAATTTCCTAGGTCCACGTACCCGACTCCGCTTCAGTCTTTCCCTTTAGGTTAGTTAACTCAGGAGTGGCCAACTCCGAGCGAGTTACAGCTGAATCACATCGATCGATATCTTTCCATTCCATGGCCTCGAGAGGGGTCGGAATTCGGAATGTCACAACTCTTCCCCCCTTAATGAAATTTCGTCCTCGAAATTCGCTATTTTCCAGTTATCTAATTTCATGGGGTATAGACGCCTCATCGCATCATCACTCTCCAAGATGACTCTTCCCATTACTTGATGTTCTCGGTTATCTTTTCCGACACAAGTCATCCTTCCTCAGGAGTTGTTTCCTTTAGTCCTCATCCTGTATTTACTTTTCTCCATCCTCCTTCGACATTCATAACATCCGTCGGTGGTACACTTTCGAGCAATCGTATCCCCCCCTTTGATTTATCTCTTGGTTCGAGGAAATATGCATGTCACCCTGTAATCTTGCTTTTCAAATTCTCTGTCGGAAAAATTTTTCTAGAGCGTCGCAGAAGGCTCAAGATCCTTCCCTATCATGCTCATTACCAATCCATCATGAAAGCATACTCTTCGGTGCTTCCACCTTTTCGGACATAATATTTCAATCTGTATGTTCATCCGTATCGTCGGGAACGTATAAGTTCCATTAGCTTAATCTCGTTTGCCCAGTTCGAACTATAGCCTTCTCAACTTCTCAAGCGAACTCATGGTCGAGCCTTTAGTAGTTCTTCCTCAATTACATTCAAGATTCTGCAATGACCCACTATTCTACCCACTTGCCACGGTTACGCTTTCCTCCATTTGTAAGTTCCCTCGTTAAGGAACTCCATGGTTTCCATCCCCAATTTCAAGGTTTCTTCTCCAATTACTCAAATGTCCGGGTTTTCTACCAATTACTCATATTCTCATCCCTTAGGTAACTTTATCCACATTATTTCTCATTTAATTCTCTTGGCGAGCAAATACTCCATATTCTTATGGCTCTCGTAAACTCGAAACCTTCCTTCACAAGTCGTGTTTCCCCAAACTTCACCGCGGGACGATCATACACCAATTCCAATCATGCCTTGGGCATTTATACTTAGTGGATCTTATTGTCGCGACGTACATGCAATGCTCATTTCCGGTTGCCTTGTTATGCTTCAAGCCTCATTCCGCGTCGTGTCATTACGACCCTCATAAGCTTTTCAACTCCCCAATCGAAAATGCCATAAACAACGTAGTTATCAGATTAACTCAAGTCTTTGATTTTTTTTTTTCACGTTCATTCATCCATTAAGGCTACGCTCTTTCCTCAGGAAACATTAGTGCTCTAACCTTTTGAATTTTGCAACTCTCTAATGCGACCTTGTCTCGTCATCATCTCTTCAACTGAACATCAACATTATCCTGGAATTCAACGTTGTATACCGGCTTATCTCTCGAACTTCACTTCCAAGAATCATTCAAGTTATGCATCTTCTTCCTCAATCTAGACGCTCCATATTAATATCGAGATAATTAGTTTCCTCTTCCTTTTACACTAGAGTTTCTTACTCTATGAAGGAAATTATTCACTTCGATGGCACTCTTTTACTTCGAATCCACCTTGTTCTTCCCATTCCTTAGGGTACTGATCTTGAAGGCTGTGCCAACGACAGTAACTCCACTCCAGGTGTCAAATTCCTCATGTCCAACGCTCTTCTTTAGTGACTCAATCACCTCAAGTGACAAAATTCCAAAAGGTCGAGGTTCCTCCTTGGTCTCACAAATTCCCATGTCAAATACTCAATTCGACGATCTCGAGTCACTTTGTAATTTCACTCTAAGCGCTCTCTTCGCTTATTCCACCATTCACTAGGATTATGACAATCGGGACTATCAAGCCCATTCACTTTTCATTTCACCAACGACCATCTCATGGTCCAATCGCCCTTTAAGAACAACGCCTTATTCTTTAAGGGAACAACTCATAATTTCATTCTTATGGTTCCAGTTCAATCAACCAATCTCAGGGAATAATGGATTCCAGGCAAACTAGCATGCCAATATACCTCAATTCCTTTCATAACAAAGAGACGGACTACCCATTTTCCACCATGGGTTTTACATCCAGGTAATCAACCATTCCTTGCAGACACCTCCCGTGTTCCACAAATGACGTTATCTTCACCCGTATTTCTTCCAATCCTTCACTCCTTTTATTAAAATCCAATACATTTTCTCCAGAATCAGGAATAACAATTAGCCATAAGGCCTTCAAGTTCCAATCCACTTAGGGGTTTGCTTACCTTATTCAAGGGTCATTGACCACTATTAATGTACTTATGCGACCTCGAGGACTCTGTCTCACAATGGTCAATCATCCTCTGATCCTTACAAAACTTTCAGGATCCGAACAATCTTTGCTCTCGAGCAATCCCAAGAAGATACTTTCCATCGAACCTCTCAGTAGAGGTAGTCCAGGCAGATATCCTGCCCTCGAGAAAACGCTTCCACTGGTGACCTTTCACCAATTATCAGCAGCCTCTTAAGGTCAGTAATTGCCAGGGTCACTTTCTTCCTTTAGTGTGCCCAAAACCTCTAAGGTTTCCTTACCAAGCTCCCCAATCCAGAGGAAGACAATTTCAAATCTCATCCCTCCATCAAACTCAGTCGATCTCAATCTTATTCATGGCGTCACAAGCTTTTCAAACTCTCGTGGTTCTTTCCACGCATTCAATTTAGGAAGGATTAACTCAAAGTCACCTTTCTCGTGACTTCCATCCTTTAACTCATCGGTACAAGCATCTATCACCATAGTGACTTAGACAATCATGACAGCTCCTCCTCGAGCTTGCCTACCTATTCGTTTTCTCATTTCCACTCAAAGTTCTTACGAGTTACGACCCATTCGACTCTTGGGTCCCACAGGTTTCACAACTCAGGCCAATTGCTCTACTGGTATTCTCATTCTGGTTACTCATCCTTACTCAATTCTCATGATCCATCTCAATTCTTGGATCTTCCCATATCTTGCATATTCGAGCCAGACGCTCCTTTCGCGACCGTACTTTGATCCTTCAATATTATTAAATTCTGATGCCACTTGAACCACCATAACTCCCTCTAGGTATCCAAGACTTAAGTCATCTACTCAAGTTTAGCAATCGCAGGCCGCTCATCTCATTTTCTCTTACCATCAATCAACCATCAAGTGGTGCTCTCTCAACTAGTTGCTCATTAACGAAGGATTTCAAATCATTCTTAAGTGGCAACCACACATCAAGCCAACCTCCACTAGGTAACTTCTCAATTAATAGTCATTACTAGGCAAGCCTCAACTAGGCTAAAAATCCACTAGGTCAACACCAAGAAAGTACTCAAATTATTATTTCAATCGTTCATACCATAAACCCAGGGGCATCTGCCACTCTAGCATAAACACAATATGCTACCTCTATCTCAACAAGCATCAGATCAATGGGTATAAACCCCACATGCCGTCTAATCTCTCAGTTAGACCTTAGCCAAGACAGTCACACGATGCCAATCATAAAACACGCCTAACAGGCCCATCACAACACCCTATTTCTTTTTTTTTTTCAACGGTATCCGCTGCCAAGCACAAAGCTTTCAACCATGCCACTCATAGGCGTCATTTCACATGCCATTCCACTCTTGATCATTTATTTTGAAAGTCAAATCCGTGCCATACATCTCTTAACCACAATTGGACTCGACCTGATACCTAGACTTTCCCTTTCAAGTTATGACTTGAGTCATTCCTGCCTCTTGCCATCTTAGAAGCCTGCCAGGAGCCGCTCCTTGTCCGGACTTCTTTGTCCTGGCGATCACTCCCCGCCCTCATCAGACATGGCCGTTGCAGGTTGTCCCAAGTCATACATCTACAGAGAAAGCCCCATTCCACACGTCCCATACCGTGCTTCATAACGGTTTATAGGTATCCCATCAACTTGTCCCATACCAAGCGACAGTTTATTAAGCCCAACAGCGATAAGTTCATGCACACACCCTCTTCAGCTTTCATTCCAAGGCCACAAACACATGCACAGCACGTTCGTTTTCACCACTTATCATACCACAATCGTTTTCAGATCAATTCTTATCCATCGAAGGTTCCTAATTCCACCAATGACCGTCACATCATATGGATCAATTGCCTATATCCAATCTTATCCCTCAAGTCTAGTCGCCATTCAAGTCAAATTCATATGCATTCAATCACAACTGGCCTTTAATCAAAATATTCCTTATCGGCTCCCCTGTATACATCTCGTCTCATACCATCCAAGGTTGTCATTAATAATCGACAACTAAAATCATCAAGATATAACACCATTCAAGCCTGAATCCCCATTCATAGGCTATTCAAGTTGGGTCTTCACCAAATCCACGATCACGATCGTATACTCCAATTGACCATTCATTCATAGGCTATTCTCTAGCAGCCTCAAATCCAGACTTACGACTCTTAAATCTCTATTTACTTCCTTGCTAGCCTTATCCATAGAGTCACTCAGGATCATCAATTAAATCAATACTACGACCATTAAAATACCTCACAAGTTCACGCCTAAAATTTTTGAGATCCAATAATCCCTACCTAATCCTAAAGGTCTCACTAGCCAATTGTCCCCAAGTCATCACTCCTTATCACTCCAAATCTCAATCACAATGGATCGAGCTAACATTGCTCTTATACCACTTAATTGGGGATGTCACGCCCCGACCCCGTCGAGCCCATGTACATCCCACTCGGCCGATGTTCTTCATTTATCTCCCAGGATCCCTCGGCCAATCTATACAACAATTTTACAAGTGAACAAGATCGCGGAAACCACAAAACTTACTCCATACCAATTCCATCGAGATGACTTTGGACAAAGGGTATACACTTCTCATGAATAAAATTTTCCTCAGACAATCTCGCTGTCAAGTACCCAAAATTTAAGCCCTAAACCTTCCAAGTTCAAATACAGCCCCTAAGGCCACAAAAATACAAAACCATTCATTACATTACTTCATCGAAAGCTCATCTTCAACCCGCTAGTATTTCCGTCTTCAAGGACCTGAAAAAAATAATAATCCCCCACTGGGGTGAGATATATATCTCAGTAAGCTCACCCTAAACCTAAACTAGGTCATCAGTCCCACTGGATATCCTTTAAGGCAAACCATACGGTAGCTCATTAAAAGAATGGCACACGACACTAATGAATCATAACGAAGGCATATTAACATCAAGACCATATTCATTTCGTTCATAAAGCTTTATTCTCAGCTTCACCATAAATTCTCTTTTTTTTTTGTGGCTAGGCCCACGTCAACATGCATCAGGCTGTCCTCAAGTACTAGGCAGAACCCGCGTCGTAACTCATGAGGTCGTGCTCCTCAATTGCCCGCGTAACAACGCATCAGGCAGCCCGTGTAACAAAGCATCAGGCTAGGGTGCTGCCCGCGTAATACGCATCAAGTCAGTCATCCTTACTTGGCCAAGTAAAATATCCCACGTTCAAATGCATTAGGATATAATTTAGATCATAACCCCGCGTTAAACGCATCAAGGTGTACTTTAAATCACAACCCCGCGATCAAATCGCCTCAGGGTGAGTCTCAACATACTACCCCGCGTCATCTCAGGCGCATCAGGGTACCACCATTCATGTGTTCTCACGGCTCATCAACTCAAATACTCAAATCAAGAATCATCACAACAGTCATTCACTCATAATCCCTTCATGAGAAATTTCAGACATTCGATTATATATCACTTGCTTGCCAAAAATGAACATACTGTATCATTAAACACGTAATTCAAGGGCCGAATGTCGCATGGCCACATAGGCAAGCAAAGCATTTCAACAAGCATATTGTCAATGCAACCATGAGGACGACAATTTCCATATCAACAAGCACTCATGGCTTGATCCTCATCATTTCTATTCGGCTCCCACCAATTCAATTATAATAAGTTCATCAATTCATCGACTTATCCATGAAACCTGTCCAGTCGCGTCCATATGTCCTAATAAAGGTTTAGAAGTCACTTACCTCGTCACTCCAATAGCAAATTCCACTCACAAGGCCCCTCCATGGTTAGCAATATCAAGGCCGAACTGGGTACACACGGCGCACCTAGGAAAACCACATCGAGATTCAGTTATTTCTCATTTCCGTCGTGCCAATACTCCAATAGCACACATAACCCCTTATCCTCATGCCTTGACAATGCCGATTCAATGGCCCTAAGCATGCCAATCACCATTCTATCAAGGCGAGTCATCTTAAATATCATTCCGCCCAAAACTGCCCTATTTCTTGGTCCACGACCAGATTTCATTACAATAAAACTGAAATTGATCCATCCACTTTTTACAAAATAAAGTTTCATAATCTTAAACTTCAATGTCTTACGGACGCGTGGGCGAAAACGGAGCTCAATTCGGATATCGGACGACTTAGAACGACTAATTTCAAAACCGGCGCGCATTGTGGACAGATTGGTCGGCCTTCACGTTTTTCACCTCAACAACCCTTAAATCACTTCTAATTCTCAATCCACTTCACACACATCTCATTAACAACTCAATTAACACCCTAGTATATCTCAACGATGAATTAGAAGCAAGGCGATACCAAAATAACCCCAAACAGAACCGGATTTCACAGGATCTCAACCAAACAGAACCGGTTTTGCTCAATCCACTTCAATCCGTCAATTTCCTTCGTCCGATCATTAAACCATCAAGCATAAATCTCAATAGCATATCCATTGACATTCTAGTATGTCCCAACGACGAAAACAAATCTCAATTGAGCACCTAACAGCCCTCACTAACTCGGTTTGCACATAAACATAACAGGGCAGAACCGGTCCTGTGATTATCTATGCCAAACAGCCCACAAATCACCCCGAAGCTCCAATTTAACACCAATTCCTCTTGCCGACACATTAATCTACAAGTTATAGAACCTCACCGTGAATTTCGAAGTCAATCCACGCCCCTAAGACTTCCGAGCAGCTCACTCTTCCTCAGTCCACCGGCGGTCAGAATCTGCTCCAGAAAAACTCCTCATTTCAACCATTGAAACTCATCCAAAGCTCAACCAATTCAGCAACCCTAACTGAACTACTCATATACTTCAAGTCAAGAGAGTCTCACCGAAAATTTGGAGGCAATTGAGCTCTTGAAGTGGGCGAACTCAAGCTCTCTCCAAAACTGGCCCGATTCTGACCTCGTCCTGACCTTTGTCCGTTCAATTCGACCTACAGGACGGAATACTGGGCCAAATCAAGATTGTAATATGTCTCTAGAAAGGCAAGACGACAAGCTTTCTAATGGCACTGTAATTACCTCAATTGGCCAACGGACGAGGAAGTTATGGCCGGAACAGTGGAGGCATCGAAACTGGCAGCGAGCTGGGCGAACCAGAGCAGCTTCTGTTCTTGAAGGAAATGCAGGAAAATGAAGAGGAAGGAGGGGCTGTCGTCCACAAGTGGCTGAAGGGGAGAGAGAAAGAGGTCTTCCACAACAATAATTCACTTGGTCAAGGGTCAAAAAGTGCTATAGTAACTCTAATAATTGGTGCAAGAAGGCATCTAAGCTTAACACTTGTCCTCTAGTCATAATCAAGCTCATCCAATGGCTCTCATTCTTCCAATTTTCGGCAGCCTTGGGGATAGGTTAGTGACCAAAATGCCCTCCTTCATTTATTAAGAT
Source organism: Rhodomyrtus psidioides (assembly GCA_021437785.1). NCBI lineage: Eukaryota > Viridiplantae > Streptophyta > Magnoliopsida > Myrtales > Myrtaceae > Rhodomyrtus > Rhodomyrtus psidioides. Next base: position 4,827,642 of record JAILYB010000030.1, read on the forward strand.
AAGGCCAAACCTCGAGGAGCAAAATGGTCTTTTCACGTCTTTTGTTCGAAATTCCATTTTTTCGACATAAATTACCCTTGATGAGGCGACGTCCAATTCAATTCAAATGTTGGAATCCCTCAATGTCGAATACCCAATCTCAAGATCCGATTTCATGTAGAGCTCTCGTCGACTGTAATTCCAGTTTATCTCAAACTGACGGGCGACTCTTGCGGGCGCTACGCGTATCGACCTTAGGGTTTCTCAAGCTGTGTTAACTTTGGTTGTCATGTGATTGCGAGGATTTATCACTGGTTCCTGCGAGGATTTATCACTGGTTCCTGCGGTCCTGATCATCAGAATCCGATTTAGGAAATTCTCGCAAATTACACATCGGTTAGGCGGAATCACCCGCGTCCCAACATATAACGCTAGCAAGGCATCCCTCGATTGTTCCTAGACCGATCTCTGCTGGCCCAAAATATTCCATTCGACAATCCTTATGATCAAAGTCACATTTTTTATTCGAATTTCCTAGGTCCACGTACCCGACTCCGCGTCATTCTTTCCCTTTAGGTGAGTTAACTCGGGAGTGGCCAACTCCGAGCGAGTTACAGCTGAATCACATCGATCGATATCTTTCCATTCCATGGCCTCGAGAGGGGTCAGAATTCGGAATGTCACAAATGCTGAAATATCCAAAAGACCTTTTGGAAGGCCACTTCCAAAAGGAAACAAAGTCATCAAAGGCTCAGGAGTTCGATATTTCTTGTACTTCTGTAAACGCTGAGAAAGCATCCTTGGAATGGTAAAGGATGTTCGCATACTGCTATCCCACATTTCCCTGATTAGGTTTAGCCGAAGCGTTGCAGAACTAAAACTTTCCGACAACTTAAGAGGTTTCCGAAATATTGGAAATCTAGCCAATTGATTTGATATAGCGCCAATAATTTGGAGTCTTAATTCACAGAGAGTTTTTTGTAATTCAGGTTTGGATCTTCATGCTAAAGTGGAACTTTGTTGGGTAATAAAGAATTCAGAGGTTCCCACATTGGTAAGCTTCTGTCAGAGTTGGCTTAGAATGGTTGTAACCACTGCCGTTGGAGGTCTTGGAATGAAAGTTTTTCGAGGTTGAGATCTTATAGCAGTTGATTTCCTGTCAGAATACTTCAATGGTAACAAAAGTAAATGTCATGTCCCTTGTCATTAATTGGAGCTGTCTTCGTGTGCTCAGGTTGATTATCTTCCAGTTGCATCATGATTGGCTTGGGTTTGTGCACTTCCTGTTCTTGGACTTTTCTTGACCTGTCTTGATTTGACGAATTCCCCATGTTTCCCCCCCCCTCGAAATGTTATTTGTGAAAATTGTGGTACAGCTTGGATTATACCTAATTGGATACTAAATGTACCAGCAGTGGGACGTCTGAAAATGAGTTCACTCATTTGGCATTGGCTAAGAATATGCCCCATTTCAGTCGTTTGGCCCTCGTGTGATCGAGATTCTTTGGTGGCACCAACGCCTTGAATTATGCCGGGTAGGCATACAGAGAAAAAGAGGCGTCTGGATCCCCTGCATGTAAGGCATGGGATCATTATTTTGTCCACCATTGAATCTTTCCCCCTATAAAAGGGGGAAATCCAATGGCCCAAAAAATAATGGTCCCCAGCCTTACATACAGGGGATCCGGGTTCAAAAAAGAGAAGAGATACGGAAGAATTTAAAAATGGATTCAAAGTGTCCAAGGCACGGAAATCACATGCCCTTTGTGATTCAAGCGAGAAAAATACTAAAAAAAATGGCCATTGAAAAAAAAACAAAGGTAAGGTTTTGCTCATTGTGTGTGTGTGTGTGTGTTTTTTTTTTTTATAACCGAGGTGTCTAGGCCAGCTTGCGCGCACGTCGATATTCCTCGGGGGAAACTAGCACAACAATCCACCGCCATAGCCCCTGCTTAAATCACAGGTGTTCAGTTATGGAATCGAACCTGAGACCAGTGCTCCTAACCACACAATCTCAAGTGCGCCCTAACCAACTGAACTACCTATGAATGAGTTCATCATAGGGGTGAGCATGGGCCGGGTCCAGGCCTAGACTCGCAACCGACCCTGTTATAATCGGTTCCCAGTTTTGGGAACCAAAACTGTGACATTCCGAAATTTCCGCCAACAAGGCTTGAGGCATGGAATGTGATCTCAGAATTAGTAAATGGAGATGAAGAATTTCTAACAATCAATCTGGAATAGACGACGCCTAATCAAGAATGAAATTTGGCGGAAAAATGGATTTCCGGACGAACGGCGAGAAAAGATCATTTTGCCCCTAGTGAGTTAACATCGCCTTAATAAGTGAAGGAGGAAATTTTGGTCACTGACCACTCCCCTTGGCTGCCGAAAATTAGAAGTAATATTGGCCATTGGATGATCCAAATAATTGCTTTGAAGACAAGTGTCAATAGATGACAAAGTGGCATTTATTATTTAGCTTTTTACCTACCATTCTTCCTTGTTGACTAAGCCAAAGTGGGATTAAGCATCTCTCTCTCTCCCTCTTCAGCCAAGTCACGACAGCTCCCTCTTCCCTCACTCTCTCTTCCTTTTTCTTCTTCAATCTCTCTCTCTCACTCGACCAGTCGCTGCCCTGTCCCGACGCCTTCACTGTTCCGGCCATATCTCCGTCGTCCGATGGCCGATTGAGGTAATTCCACCAACATTAGAAAGCTTGTCGTCTTGCCTTTCCAGGGATATATTATAATCTTGAGTTGGCCCGTTAAATCTTTCTGTAGGTTGATTTTAGTGGACAAAGGTCAGGTCGGGGTCAGATCGGGCCAGTTTTGGAGGGAGCTCGAGTTCGCCGGCTTTAAGAGCTCGATTACCTTCAAATCTTCGGTGAGTTACTCTCGACACATGGTATAAAGGTTTGGTAAGCTGAGATGGAGGATTCTTGGAGATTAGGAGGGTTTAATGGACAAAGTTTGGATGTTTTTGGAAAACAGATTCTGCTCCCTCTGTTGCCATGTAGAACCGAAGAGCTATGAGGTTCATTGGAGTGTTTCGTTGCTTCATGAATTTCGGTAAGACCCCTAATAACATAGTTTGATATGTTGGCAAGGGAGTTATGTGGTGAATTGAAGCTTAGAGGTTGATTTAAGTGCTGTTGGTATGATTCGATTTAGGACCGGTTCCGCCCTGTTGAGGACTATGGGAAACCGAACCTTTTAGGAGCTGGTAGAAGGGTCGCCTTGCTTTCAAATACTCAGTAAGAACTCTTGGGATGTTAATTGATGTGTTAATGAGGCCTTGCCCTGATGGAATTGAGAAATGGATAAGTTGTGATGTGGAAATTGTGAAATTTTACTAGGGTGCTAAACTGCCCTGTACCGACCGACATTGGATTGAGCTTGGTGGCTGCTATTGCTTGGATTTTCTAGCTCGATTAAGTGGTAAGAATATTTCTAAACCTTTGTTAGGGTGTTGTGTGAATAATAGGTGGATTTTAATTGAATTGAAAGTGTTTGGGAGGCTGTTTTGAGGTGAAAACCGAAAGGTACACAAAACTGATTTCAATGCACACTGATTTTAGATTGGGTCGTTCTAAGTCGCCCGGTACCCAAATTGAGCTCCGTTTTCGCTCACGCATCCATAAGACATTAAAATTTAAGATTATGAAATTTTATTTCATAAAAGGTTAAAGGGTCAATGTCAGTTTATTTATGAATGAAGCTGAACATAGAGCCTAAATAGGGCGATCTTAGGCGGAATGTTATTTATGATGATTTGCCTTGATAGAACGGCGATTGACACGCTTAGGGCCATTGAATTGGCGCTGTGAAGACATGAGAATAAGGGGTTGCGTGTGCTATTGAGGTATCGGCACGAAGAAAATGAGAAATGATTGAACTTTGATATGGTTTTATTAGGTAAGCCGTGGATGCCCTGTTCGACCTTGAAATTTGCTGACCTTGGAGGAGCTTGGTGATTGGAGTTTGCTATTTGAATGAAGATGTGAGTGATTGTCGTGACCTAAAAAAATTAGGCTAATGGATTATCAGGTTAATTTTAATGACTAACCTAATACGGACTCTCCCAAGCCCTACCAAATCGCAACTTAAATTAATCAGAATGATTTAGAATTTGGAGTCGCCACTAATCATTTTTGGTAGGTTGATTAGAAACCTAAGTAAAATAGCGGGATGACTATTTTACTTCTACGAACCAGAGATTATGGATTCGGGGACTTGGTTACACTAGTTAATTAAAACTAATGCCCTTTCGGTACCTTAATTCCATGAGATGTCCTGAATCGATGACTCAAGCTTGACTGAATTTGCTTTGAGGTTCAAAAAGATGGAGTGGTTTTTTTTTGTGGTGTTTTCACTTATTTAGAGTGGATGCAATACATGACATGCAAGACTAAAATATATGCTGAATTTATAGGACTAAATCAAGCATGCAAAAATAATATCAGCTCAATGCAACTTTCAAAGCAACATATAAACAGTCATGCAATTAGTTAATTAAACATGCACACTATCATGCAGTTGATTAAATTGAACATGCAAATTACATACACACAAGAACCCATGCAGCACGTGATTTTTACCTAAATAATTTAATCATGTAGTCAAGCTAACCTAGTATGAAAATCCTAAACATGATACTAGAGACATGACAAAACAGAATGAGACACATGCATATAAATATTGGACATGCGAATGTTATGACATATCATGCATGATTTTCGAAAATGATAATGATGCATGAATAAGCAATTGTCAAAAAAAATGTATGATAGTATAATGAACAATTTCCTATCTTTTTATTTTATTTTATTTTTACTTTATGATGTTGATGCAACCTAACTACATGACACGTGAGATGATATGACATGGCAAGATGACGTGGCAAGATGACGTGGCAAAATGACATGACAAGATGACATGACTAAATGACGTGGCAAAATGACATGGGAAATGACGTGGATAATGACGTGCGAATGATTTTTTACATTTTTTCGGATTTATAAAACAAAGGAATGAATTAAAAAGTTATCATATTTAATCTGATGTGCAGACAAGGTATGTGCCCCCAAGATTGAATGTATGCTATCCTAATTAATACAAAATATGCCAAATATGCTTGAATGTGTTTTTGTTCTTTCCTTTAAAAAAAAATCAACCATTAGGGAATATCTCGAGAATTTCGTTATCTTGATTTAACAAGCCTAATAAAGGTTAACGAGATAAGATTTCTTAGAAATCTCATCTTCCTAAACATTCAATCAAATGGGGTTTTTAGGAAACCACATCTTACTAAAATCTTCAGGAAAATTTCAAAAAAATGGCAAGTTCAATCAAGACAACTCATCCACCCGAATATTCACCATGAGATAAGGAAAGAAATCATAATCATGCCGTTATCCCTTTCAATTTCCGAAAATTTAACCGACTTTCCATTAAAGATTGATTTTCTGGATATAGCGAATCAGACCTAAGCGGTGATAGGTCAGATTAACCAAATCCAGAATTTTTATGACAATTGATATTCGACGGCTTAGATAAGAAAGATCATTCACGAATTTCCAGAAAAAAGGGTCGATCCCCACTTGAATCACAGCATCAAAATATGTGAAACGGCAGTCGTAAAACTCAAGGATTCAATCACCAAGTCTCCACGAAATTTTGCATAGGTTAGTGATATGGAACATGCAAGAACAATGTATTTTCGGACTGAACATCACAAAATCAGCTTATGAACAGTAGCAAAACAGCATGTTTTTCAACTTAGAATATCATCGAATAAACTTCATGAGAGTGTATAAAGATTACCTTGAACCGAGCTTAAGATTCTGCACCTAATTTGAACTTTAAGCCCAAAATTGCAATTCAAGTCTAGCGTTAGGACCGGCGGCCTTGTGGATTCAATCGGCTCGGGGTCGCGGATGATCGACGGCGGATCGGCTTCGGTAGAGTCGAATGATGAGGAATTTCCGGCTTCTCCAGACTGCGGCCGGAGGAAAACAGTGGCAACGACCCAATGAAATATGCGAGCTAGCCTGTAAAAAAAAAAAAAAAAATCCAACAAGCAAAGCAAGGGGTTGTTCACGCCAAGAAGAAATTGAGGGGATGCCTTTTGTCCAATGGATATTAGTCGCACCCCTTCTTGTCTTTTCTTGCTTGTGGGTCTTTTCTGCCAATGGTGCCGTGGAGATCAATTGTGAAGCACGCTCTACAGTCTCCCTTCCCTCTCCCTTCCCCTCTCTCTCTCTCTCTCTCTCTCTCTCTCTCTCTCTCTCTCTCTCTCTCTCTCTCTCAATCTGCCGTCTGTGGAATTATGTCGGGAAATTTTTTTGTCCCCTCGTCCAAAAACCAAGAAGTAATGAGATATATAGTGGATATTAGGGTTATGCTCCAAGATTCAATCCTAACCGTTGACTCTAAAAAATTCAGACATGATATCAACCGTAGGATCATAATTTCTTATTTTTGAGTAATCCTATGGGCTAGGATATCACAAAATTCGGCCACCATGGGGATAGGGCTTCTGGCCGAAAATTCCTTTATAAATGGGCTCATTCACGAATTTAAGGCATAATTGGGCTTTAATTAATTAAACGAATAACTAATTAAAAGCCTTTCATTTAAAAGAATTAAAAATGGACCGAACTAAATTTGAATTAAGCCCATTGCCATGTGAAACTCGGTCATTCCCTCTGATAATCGAAAAGTCCAAATCAATTTCGGTTCCACCGCCTGTTAAATTAAGGTCAATTGATTCGCCTTCGACTGGCTGCCGATGCATGACAGACAAATAAAATATGTAAAAATATGTAATGCATGAGAATTTCTTTTTGCGAGAATTAGGATTAACTCTTATTTTGTGAAATAAATAAATTTCCTAAAAATCAAAAGTTAGGTGTCAACAGCTGCCCCTCTTTGAGTGGAAGCTCGCAGAGGTTTTGCTCAAAGATTAAAATTGAAGCCCAAATTTTGCAAATGCAAATGATGATGATGAAATTTTTTTGGCGGGAGTTCAAATCCCATTTTCTAATGCAAATAGAGATGATGCGTGAAATGCAATGCTATAAATAACATGTGCTAAAATTTCTCTTATCCCACATTAGAGAAACCTGCACATGGGTCGCATACGAGAAAACTTGTTTTACCAAATTTCTCGTGAGCTGATGGTTCCCTTAACCTCCAGATTTCCAGTAGATGCTAGGATGCTAAGGTACTGACCCACCCGTCCTCAGGAATTTCTTTCTTCCTGACTCGGGACGACGCAAGATATCTGTAGGCCAAATTTGCGAGTTCTGGATCGCAAATCGATAATACTTCTACACCACGATCATCCGCTCATCACGTGAAACATCAACAGAGGTTGAAGCTTCTGATTCGCAATCATCTTCTCGTCATGTGGAATGTCGGCTAAGAATAAAGCTTTCAAACCACAATCATCTTCTCGTCCTGTGGAATGTCAACTGAGAAATGCTTCTGCATCACGATCATCCGCTCATCACGTGAAGCATTAGCTGCGAGTAAAGCTTTCGAACCACGATCATCTTCTCGCCATGTGGAACGTCGGTAGTGAATAGTGCTTCTGCATCACGATCATCCGCTCATCACGTGAAGCATTAGCTGCGAGTAAAGCTTTCGAATCACGATCATCTTCTCGTCATGTGGAACGTCGGTAGTGAATAGTGCTTCTGCATCACGATCATCCGCTCATCACGTAAAGCATTAGCTGCGAGTAAAGCTTTCGAACCACGATCATCTTCTCGTCATGTGGAACGTCAGCAGTGAATAAAGCTTTCAAACCATAATCCTCTTCTCGTCCTGTGGAATGTCAGCTGAGAAATACTTCTGCATCACGATCATCCGCTCATCACGTGGAGCATTAGCTGCGAGTAAAGCTTTCGAACCACGATCATCTTCTCATCATGTGGAACGTCGATAGTGAATAGTGCTTCTGCATCACGATCATCCGCTCATCACGTGAAGCATTAGCTGTGAGTAAAGCTTTTGAACCACGATCATCTTCTCGTCATGTGGAACGTCCGCAGTGAATAAAGCTTTCAAACCACAATCATCTTCTCGTCCTGTGGAATGTCAGCTGAGAAATACTTCTGCATCACGATCATCCGCTCATCACGTGAAGCATTAGCTGCGAATAAAGCTTTCGAACCACGATCATCTTCTCGTCATGTGGAACGTCGACAGTGAATAGTACTTCTGCACCACGATCATCCGCTCATCACGTGAAGCATTAGCTGCGAGTAAAGCTTTCGAACCACGATCATCTTCTCGTCATGTGGAACGTCGGCAGTGAATAAAGCTTTCAAACCACAATCATCTGCTCGTCCGGTGGAATGTCAGCTGAGAAATACTTCTGTATCACGATCATCCGCTCATCACGTGAAGCATTAGCTGCGGGCCGGATTTACGAAATGCTGGTATCGCAATCTGGTAGAAACTGAATCACATTCATCCTTTATGTGAAACAATGGACAGAATTACGAAATGCTGGTATCGCAATCTGAGAAAATCTGAATCACATTCATTCTTTATGTGAAACAGGGAACAGATTTGCGAAATGCTAGTATCGCAATTTGAGAAAATCTGAATCACATTCATCCTTTATGTGAAACAGCGAACAGATTTGCGAAATGTTGGTATTTCAATCTGAGAAAATCTGAATCACATTCATCCTTTATGTGAAACAGCGAACAGATTTGCGAAATGCTGGTATCGCAATCTGAGAAAATCTGAATCATGTTAATCCTTTACATGAAACCTCGGCCCGAAGATCAAATCTGAATGGGGTGCTCGAGTTATGGATCGAGCGGGCCTGATTGTCTTTTGGGATCTTCTGTCTAGATCACCGTGCTTAGCTTGATACCTGCAACATTCAAGATGCGGTCATCCAAGTCTAAAAAAGAATCAGAAAACTTACCTGAGTTGACTGAAACCCGGCTTTTAGGATTTGCTAAATTGGCGTGCTCAACCTGTTTAGTTCATAAAAAAATGGTGTTTTGCATGAACATTAATGCAAATGCAACAATTTGTGAGCTTCTACTTGCATTGTAAAGCTCTACTGGAGATTTTGTCAATAAGGAAAACTGTCTGATCTTTTCGACAAAATTTGACCAAATAGAATGAGGAACCTTCAGTCAGAAAGGACTTTCTCTCACTCTCTTTGAAAAGGCTATTTGACCCAACCATTGATGCGGGTATGAGAATCACTCGGAGTTGTCCTCATCACACTTGATAAGGGTTCGGGTAGTCTTGCAATCAGTATGACCAGACCAATCCACGAGGTCTTTTCAAGGGCTGTAATTCCGGCTTGATCAAAGGCTATTCAAATGGGACTCATATGAGTCATTAGGCCATGAAATGAAATCTTCATCAGCTGCATTGGGTTTACAAGTCAAGAACCCTGCCAAATGAGATAAAAATAATCTTGCTCACACTTCTCCGAGCAATATTTATAAGCATTTGAAACCCTATACTAACCCAAGTGCTTTGATCTGAAGAGCCTTTTAGTAAGGGTTGTGATGTTGGTTCAGGGTAGGCTCGAAATGAATGGCTTATTTTCCACAAAGGGGTAGTGTAAAGATGAGATTGGTGATCATCCATTCTTGATATTTCAGGCAAGAGTGCCGCTGGTAATCTTTGCTGATGTACTTCATAAAAGATCGTTCTTTAAGGAACATTTTGTAAATCAACTCAAGTGAGACCTCCCTTCCTTTCGGAGATTTTTATGAGAGAGCTCTTTTCTCTTTCCATTTTCTTTATAATGGGAGTGGGTTCTTTTGCATGGCAAGCATCACCATTTTTTTTTTGCCTTTTTATTTTTTTATTTTTTGCATGGCTAGCTTTTTCTTTCCTTTTTTTTAGCCAGCTCTTTGGAAAAGAAAAGAAGAGTCTCATCTGAATTGTCTGCATGTTGTGCTGACAAATTTTTAAGTTTCAGCTTGCCCCAAGGCACTTTGCTCATCTGTCAAATAGTCTGAAATGATTTCCTTTCAGGATGATCACCAATTGGGTTTCAAGAAATGAATCTGCTGCTAAAATTGGGCTAAGTAAAGGGATGAGTGTGTATGGGTATAGAAATGAAATGCTCTTCATCATGTCTAAAGCACTTGAGCTAACATAGAATTCGCATGCGATAAATACACTTGAAGATTGATGCAAGTGAAAGAAAGAAAATTCTACTCATGCTTTGAATTTTCTAAAATTTGCCCCAATGTGGGGTTGTTCCTGACAGGAGTATGAAAATGAAACCACCATTCAAGGGGTTTAGCAAAGGGTGACCTGTAGTGTTTGGATAGAGGAAATGAATGCCTCACATCATCTTGGTCGTCATACTTTTCGCAAGATAACCTTTCACCTTGTAAGCATGGAAATCTTCACACTTAGTCACTAGGGGTATGATATAGGACGTGTATGGAAATGACTTGTCTTTCGTCGTCTTAGCTTTCCTCATTCAAAATGATCAATTCAATTGGATCAAAGAGACTTCCTGATTGAAATCACCTCACAGTGTAGATTAGAAATGCAGGCAAAAATATGATGAGATTAATTTGATTTGATCATCCATAATATCAGAAAATGAGTGCAGATCAAATATAGTCATGCATAAATCATGCAAGTACATTCAGATGTGAAAGAAATTTCAAGGAATGGGGAACAATGGATTGTCCTAGTATATGTGAGTAGATCAACCAAGTCAGGAAGTCTAGTCCTCGGTTGAGCATTGACTCATTCCTATATTTGCCCTAGAGAGAGGAACAAATGTACAAAGGAGTTGGGTAAGACTTGAGGTGCTCTGGTTGCCCCAATTTAATGGCGATGACTGTGATGGTCAGTCGTATGTTCCTGCAAAAGGAAAGTGTCACCCTTAAAATGATGTGAAACAGAGAGATATACTTCATTTTCCAAGTCGGGGTCTGCATGCCCCCATTTTCAGTCAGGATGGGTATGAGTACAGGTTTCACCAAGTCATGAGATTGCCCCAAACATGGCCAGTGCTGGGAATTCGACTTCGAGTCCTGGCATATGACTTGTTTCCACGTTTAATCCTGCAAGGAAAAGCATTCATGAATAAGAACCTCAAGAAAATGAAATGAACAAAAATTCGAGATGTTCTTGATTGTCGATCTGCTTCGGTGGGAGCAATCAATAACATGTTTCCTTGCATGGCACTTGCAAGAGGAAAAACGAAAGTCATTTCCAAGTATGACGAGTCGAAGATAAGAGATACTCCCTTTGAGATCGAATGATTGATGAGTCACGGTTGGCCAAAGACTTCTAGTCTGGTTCAAATGCTTAATCACCATGTGCAAGACGTCCAAGAATCAATCGGACTAATGCCTAGTTAGGTTGGGGAATCTGCCCCATGCCCCTGATGGATCTAGCAATATCACCTAGAGGGGGGTGAATAGGTGATTCTGAATATAATTGAAATTTCTTGCGTAATAAAATAAAATTTCAGTGTACGATTAGAATCAGGAACAGCATAACAGCATGCAAAAAGTCTAAACACAAAAGTAAGAGTTTAGAGTAGAGAATATTGCACACGACGATTATAGTGGTTCGGCTTAGATCAAGCCTACCTCCACTCTCCCACGATGACAGCCGAACGGCTGGATTTCACTATGAAGAATCACGAGAATTACAAACACTTAATCACTTGGTTTTTCTCTCTCAAAGATTTTCACAATGCATAGGATTTTGGGTACACCGAATTTTTTTCGGATAGAACTCAGATTATGCTTGCACTTTGGATTGTTGTTCAACCTCTCACTTTTTAGTCTATCATGGTTCTTCTTTTATACTCCCCTGCCTCCAAACTAGCCGTTGGATTCCCGGCCAAGGGATCGCTCTTCAATCCTTGATTGGACGTCATCAATCGTGATTGAACGAGACTGTATCTTCAGAAGATGTGTAGACCGTTGAGTAAGATATTGAACCCTTATGATTGAGTCACCCATACAACTAAATCTCCAGCTTCCATAAGTGTGATAAGTCTGAGTTGGTTCCCGAAAGAATATTCCTTAGAAGATGATATCCCATTGTAGAAAGTCTCTTGATTGATTGGAAGGGATATCAGGGCAATCGAATATCACAAGCTTTTCATAGGAATCTTGCCTTGATCGGAAACCTGCCATACGTGGGTCTTCATGTTTTGCAAATGGAGAAACTGATCTTTCTTGGGTTTCGTCTTAGAACAGATTTGTTTCTTACTTGATCAGTTGACATGGAATGGTAATACGGAGATTTGATGCGATCCATCCATCACTGTTTAGATCGTCAGAAGCACTTCCATCTGACTCTTCGTCAGAAGCACTTCCATCTGACTCTCAGTCAGAAACACTCTATCTGACCTCGTCAGAAGCACTTCCATCTGATCCTTCGTCAGAAGCACTTGCATTTGACCTTTAGTCAGAAGCACTTCCATCTGACCCTTGGTCCACGCGACAGAATTAGATCCACTCAACCTGCTGCTTATACATTCTTTCTGCATCACAGAACGTTATACAATTTCTTTCGATATTTTTGTCAGAATCAAAATATAGGAGAATTTCCACAACAATCTCCCCTTTTTTGATGGTGACAAAACTACTCTTATTGTAAATACATATATGTAAATTTAAAGATTTTAAACAGTGACAAAAATGAGTAATCATCCGATTTGCTCCTGCAGGTAATCATCATTAGAGATCCTGTACTGAAAATACTCATGTAGGAGAATATGATCAGAGTATAGATGCATAATGAGAGTATAAACAGAGTGTAGGTATCTATCAGAGTATGGTTATCCTGCACAAGAATAAACTCTTCTCCCCCTTTCTGAATTGGAGTATAAGCAGAGGTATGTAATTAGAGTATAAATAGCGTATAGATATCTCTGCTCAAGATGATATCAATCCCTGCACAAAATGTATATCAATCCCTGCACAAATAAACTCTTCTCCCCCTTTTTGTCAACATCAGAAAGAATGTATAAAGCTAAAAAATTGAATCGAGTCAATGTTAAACAAATAGAGTAAAGGTTGTATCATAGCAAAGAGCAACTTTTGGCCAAAAAAAAATACAAAATAAAATTAAGAAGATGTGGGTGGAGGCATTTTTGAAGAAGAGGGACGATCTTTAGGCTCGTTATCAGCCTCTACTGGGGAAGGTCCTTCATATCTTCTTTCCATTCTCAGAGCATGGCGTCTAACAGCTTGAGATGAAGGCAGTTCTGAAGGTGTTCTGTCAGTTCTGACTAGTGTGTAGGTAGGCATGTTTGCAACCTCGGCACAAAAAATTCTGCCATATAGGTCAATAGATTCCTCCAGATTGGTCGCCTGACTTGCCATACCCTGCAACTTCCTATCGATCTTCTGTTCAAAAATCTGCAGTTTCTGATCTAACCTTGTTTCCATAGCAGCCAGAGTCTAAAGAAGGATATGTTGAAGATTCTCAAAGTGTCCTTGAAGGTCCACCTGTGGTTCTGTAGGAGCATGTTCTTGATATGAGATGTCAATCCCTTTTGTAGCTAAATTCTCCCTTTCAGATTGAGCTCTAGGAAAGGCTTTAGAAGCAAAAACTTCTGTCAGAAATACATCAGAGGTTGCAGGCAACGGCTCCCCCTGAGTTATAGCCTTCTTCCCTTTAGCTCGTAAGTTGGGCACAGATTCTACATCTTCATCAATGTCGATTGGTATGGACTGAGCACTCGAGAGTTGATCTTCTCGTGCAATTTCTGATGCCAAGCTTGGAGCAACTCTATGGATTGTTTGTCTGGTAGAGGATATAGAATAGGTCTCAATGTCATCTGGCTCTGCCTCCTGCTCTTCTGAGGCTATCTAAGCTAGGACTTGTGCTAATAACTGTTCATGATTAAAATCGACAAGATTATTGTCATATTCTATTTCATTCTCAATTTTGGCAATATCCTTCTCATTCAATATTGTGAGGAATTCTTCCTCAGTCAGATCACAAGGATACACAACCTTTTCTTTTGGTTGTATTTCTGTTTCATCTCCTCCTTCCTCATTCCTTTGAGCACTGTAATCCCCAGATTCACCTTCTTCATCTGATCCACCTCGAGATTGTGTAGCTTCAGAGTCATACTCCCCTGTTCCTTCTTCACTTGCCTCTGAGTCCTTATCAGTTGAGCTGTCTTTTCGTTGTCCCTTGACAGCCATAACTTTTCTCCTCTTTGGAGATTTTTTCTTGGACTCATCCTCGAAATCCACAATGACTGGTTCATTGTTCATTGTTCTCCATCCAGTAGGAGTCATCTTGTATCCCATCTTTGTCACCATAGTTTCACCAGCAGTCATCAGAGGAATTTCTTGTTTGATAAAGGCGTTCAAGCCACCAATCTTGAAATGATCTATTATTCTATAGATCAAAGTAGCATATGGTAGTTGTCCTTTTGGCTTGAGAACAGACCTGTACATGTGTAATAGGACTGTGTGAGCAAAAGAAATCATCTTTCCTGTCAAGATGCCGCATAACAGTATTGCCTCATACTTCGAGATATCTGTCTCTGAGGCTGCCTTGGGTCTAAGACATTCAATGATCACCTTGTGCATCATGATGTGTTTTAAGGAAAAGTCACTGTAGGCAATATGCGACTTCGATTCCCTTGAGAAGCTTGATTTGCCAGTTATGAAGCAAAAGGCTTCTTCTGCAGTGACATCTAGAGGTGTGAAATCTCTCTTTCTGGTTCCCATGATAGATGCCAATTCATCAACAGTCAATAAATACTGCTTTCTTTTCATCGTGAAAGCCAAGGAGTTGAAGTTGACAAACTGAAGATTTGAGTAGAAGTAGGCTACCAGATCAGGAAAGGTGTAGCTCATATGCGTTATGAATTGATCTATCTTCACCTTTTGTAGATGCTTCCTCAGATAAATGCCGTTACTATCAAAGTACTTTAACTTAAATACCCTGTGAGGTATAACAACTCACTGTTTCAGGAATTCAAACCTGTCTTTGTGAGCCTGATTCTGGAACATGTGATCAGGAAAGCTTTTATCCACATTAAACCAAATATTCTTCACAAAATCATTGAACAAAATGTTATCATCATCTTCAACCTTTGCCTTAGTTCCGCCAGGTCTTATAGGGGATGGTTTTCTTGACTTCGAACTAGGCTCTGCCATTTTCTCATTTCCTTTTCTAGATGCCGATTTAGGTTTTTCTATAGCCATTGGTTCAACTATTTTTCCAGGTAAACTAATAAACTCGAGCAGTTCACCTTCACTTTCGAACTGATGAGCATTCAACAATCTTCTAAGTTCATTGCTAAAATCCCCTGCTGCCTTAATACTATCGTACATTGGCTTAATAGAATGTGCCATTGCTTCTTTTCCTTCAAAAGCAGATAGAGACAAACCTTTTGCCAATCGGAATACCTCACGCTGTTCGTTGATTTGGGTTTCCATAGGTTCGGCGCTGCTTGCTGTTGAGGCGAGAAACTTTCTCTTCAACTGAGGAGTCTTCTTCGAGTCAGAGGCTGATTTCGAAGCCATTGATACGTAGAAAGTTTGAAACTTTGGATGAAATAGTGTTGTTTTGAGGAAGAAATCGAGAGCGAGAGATCTTGAATACGATTTTAGGGTTTCGATTTGAGAAAGATTTGAAAATGAGAGAACAGAGGTGACGGTTCGGTGTTTTATAAAAGAGGCGGTTATTTTTCGAAACAAAATTAATAAAAGAAAATTCTGATCTTCGAAAAAGAAATAAAAGAATTTCTTTAACAAATCAATTAATCACCGTCAATCAGATATTCGGAAATATATATTCATATGAGGAACTTACCTTAAAGACAATTTTAGGAGTTAACTGACCTTGATTTATGAACTTTTCCTAAAAGATGTGAATTTCTTCTTACGCGCCTTTTAGCGTTCCTTCTGACGCTCCTTCTGACACTCCTTCTGACGCTTCTTCTAACATTCATTCTGACGCTCCTTCTGACGTTCCTTCTAATGTTCCTTCTGACGCTCCTTCTGACTCTCCCTGTTGTAAAATATACTTAAGAAGGAAGGTTAATGATGGATAATTCATTTCTAATAAAATTAAAAGTCTGCTTATCCAATGGTTTAGTGAAAATATCTGCAAGTTGATTTTTCGTATCAATGTATTGAATGTTAACATCACTATTCTGAACATGATCACGTATGAAGTGATGCTTGATCTCAATGTGCTTTGTTCTTGAGTGAAGTATGGGATTCTTTGTAAGATTTATGGAACTTGTGTTGTCACAAAGGATTTCCACAATTGATTCTTCAACACCATAATCTTTGAGCTGCTGTTTTAGCCAAAGTATTTGAGCACAGCAACTTCCAAGAGATACGTATTCTGCTTCAGCTGTACTAAGTGCCACTGTATTTTGCTTCTTGGAATACCATGAGACAAGCATGTTTCCCATGAGCTGACAAGTTCCAGATGTACTTTTCCTATCAATTTTGCAACCTGCAAGTTCTGCATCTGAATATCCCTTTAGTATAAAATCATAAGATTTAGAGTACCACAAACCATAGTTGGGATAAGTACCAGTGTATTTGATTAGTCTTTTGACGGCTGATAGGTGTGATTCCCTTGGGCTTGATTAAAATCTTGCGCATAAACAGACGCTATATAGGATGTCTGGTCTTGAAGCTGTGAGATAGAGTAGTGTTCCAATCATACTTCGATATAGTTTGGGATCAACTTCCTTTCCATCTTCATCTTTATCTAATTTAGAGGAGTGAGACATAGGAGTTTCTGTCTTTTTGCCGTTTTCCAGACCAAACTTCTTCACTATTTCCAGTGCATACTTTTCTTGATATATGAAAGTTCCTTTCTGAGATTGATGAATTTGAAGACCAAGAAAGAACTGTAATTCTCCCATCATACTCATCTCAAATTCATCCTGCATTACTTTAGAAAATTTCTTACAGAGAAGCTCATTAGAAGAACCAAATATAATATCATCAACATAGATTTGAACTAGAAGAATATCCTTACCTTTTCTTTGAATAAAAAGGGTAGTGTCTACATTACCTTTTGTGAAGTTGTGTTGAGATAGAAAGTTACTCAACCTTTCATACCAAGCACGAGGTGCTTGTTTCAGTCCGTAGAGTGCCTTTTTAAAGACATATACCAAATCCTTTTCTCTAGGTTCTTCGAAGCTGGATGGTTGTTCAACATATACATCTTCTTTGATGTAGCCATTTAGGAAAGCACTTTTCACGTCCATCTGAAAATATTTGAAATCATTGTAACAAGTATAAGCAAGAAGTAGCCTAATGGCTTCTAACTTGGCAACCGGTGCGTAGGTCTCATCGTAGTCTATTCCTTCTTCCTGAGAATAGCCTTTTGCTACAAGTCTTGCTTTGTTTCTTACAACCTTTCCTTTGTCATCCAATTTGTTTCTGAATACCCACTTGGTTCCAATCACTGGACGATTTTTGGGTCTATTGACTAATTCCCAAACATTGTTGACTTTAAATTGATGTAGCTCTTCCTGCATTGCATTTATCCAGTTATGATCTGCTAATGCATCTTCAATCCTCTTTGGTTCCAATTCAGATACCAATGCTATGTTGCTCATTGCTTGCTTGAATTTGGATCTAGTCTTTATGCCATCACTTATGTTTCCCATGATGAATTCCTTTGGATGACTTGACTTGTGCTTCCAGTTCTTGCCAAATCAGTCGTTTGAAGATGTTGGAGCTTCATTCTGTTCAGCTTCTGGTCTTTCTTTAACTGAGAGAGTTTCTTTCCGAACATTCTCCGAACCATCATCCACAATTGAGTCTTGTTTTTCTCCGGATTCTTCATGTGAGTTTGAGACTTGAGGACGTATATGAACTTGATTGGTTTGAGGTTCATCATTCTAATGGCTTTCGTCAAACTTGATGTTCACTGACTCTTCAACAACGCGAGTGTTCTTGTTGTAGACTCTGTAGGCTTTGCTCGTTGTTGAATATCCCAAGAAAATTCCTTCATCTGATCTCTCATCAAACTTTCCAATTCGATCATTAGCATTCTTTAGAATAAAATATTTACAACCGAATACATGAAAATATGTAACATCAGGCTTTCTTTCTTTGAAAATTTCATAGGGGGTTTTCTCGGAAAGAGGTCCGAGAGAAATTCGATTTAAGATATAACAAGCTGTTGAAATGGCCTCAGCCCAAAAATTAGATGTAATTTTACTCTCAATAAGAAGAGTTCTGGCCATTTCTTGCAAGGATCTATTTTTCCTTTCTACCACCCCATTTTGTTGAGGAGTATAAGGTGCAGAGAAGTTATGCTGAATTTCGAAATCAGTACAAAAATTTGAGAAACTTTGATTTTCAAATTCTCCCCCATGATCCGTTCTCAAACTAGAAATGGTGTAACCCTTTTCATTTTGAATCCTTTTAGCAAGTTTTGAAAAGGACATAAAAGCCTCACTTTTGTGAGCTAGAAATAAAACCCATATAAATCTAGAGAAGTCATCAACTATGACAAGACAGTATTTCTTACCTCCAAGGCTTAAGGTTCTGTTCGGTCCAAAGATATCCATATGAAGTAGAAGCAGACAATGCTTAGTGGATATTTGATTTAAGGACTTAAAAGAACTTCTTACCTACTTGCCTAGTGTGTATGCATGACATAGTCCATCTTTCTCAAATTTCGTTTGAGGTAACCCTCGAACAAGTTGATGATTCTAGCAATATCACCTAGAGGGGGGGTGAATAGGTGATTCTGAATATGATTGAAAATTTCTTGCAGCATAAAATAAAATTTCAGTATATGATTAGAATCAGGAATAGCAAAATAGCGTGCAAAAATCTAAACACAAAAGTAAGAGTTTTAGAATAGAGAAAATTGCACACGACGATTATAGTGGTTCGGCTCAAATCAAGCCTACGTCCACTCTCCCACGATGACAGCCGATCGGCTGGATTTCACTATGAAGAATCAAGAAAATTACAAACACTCAATCTCTTGGTTTATCTCTCTCACAGATTTTCACAATGAAGGATTTTGGGTACACAGAATATTTTCGGATAGAACTCAGATTATGCTTGCACTTTGGATTGTTGTTCGCCCTCTCGCTCTTTAGTCCATCATGGTTCTTCTTTTATACTCCCCTGCCTCCGAACTAGCCGTTGGATTCCGGCCAAGGGATCGCTCTTCAATCCTTGATTGGACGTCATCAATCGTGATTGAACGAGACTGTATCTTTAGAAGATATGTAGACCGTTGAGTAAGATATTGAACCTTTCTGATTCAGTCGCCTATACAACTGAATCTCCAGCTTCCATAAGTGTGATAAGTCTGAGTTGGTTCCCGAAGCAATATTCCTTGGAAGATGATATCACATTGTAGAAAGTCCCTTGATTGATAGGAAGGGATATCAGGGCAATCGAATATCACAAACTTTCAATAGAAACCTTACCTTGATCAGAAACCTGCCATACGTGGGTCTTCATGTTTTGCAAGTGCAGAAACTGATTTTTCTTGTGTTTCGTCTTAGAACAGATTTGTTTCTTACTGATCAGTTGATATATAATGGTAATACGGAGATTTGATGTGATCCATCCGTCACTGTTTAGATCTTCAGAAGCACTTCCATCTGACCCTTAGTCAGAAGCTCTTCATCTGACCTCGTCAGAGGCACTTCCATCTGACCCTTCGTCAGAAGCACTTCCATCTGACCCTTCGTCAGCGCGACAGATTTAGATCCACTCAACCTGCTGCTTACACATTCTTTTTGCATAACATAACGTTATACAATTTCTTTCGATAGTTTTGTCAGAATCAAAATATGAAGAATTTCCACAACAATCTTCCCCTTTTTTATGGTGACAAAACTACTCTTATTGCAAATACATATAAGTGAATTTAAAGTTTTTAAACAGTGATAAAATGATAAAAGCGAGTAATCATCCGGTTTGCTCCTGCAGGTAATCATCATTAGAGATCCTGTACTGAAAATATTCCTATAGGAGAACATGATCAGAGTATGATTATCCTGCAGTGATCCTGCACAAAAATAAACTTATCCTGCAGTGATCCTGCACAAAAATAAACTCGTCTCCCCATAATGAGAGTATACTATTAGAGTATGGTTATCCTGCACAAAAATAGATTCATCTCCCCCTTTTTGTCAACATCAGAAAGAGTGTATAAAGCTAAAAAATTGAATCGAGTCAATTTTAATCAAATGTTTAACAACTTTTGGCTGAAAATGTGAAATAAAATTAAGAAGATGTGGGTGGAGGCATTTGTGAAGAAGAGTGATGATCTTCAGGCTCGTTATCAGCCTCCACTAGGGAAGGTCCTTCATAACCTTCTGCCATTCGCTGAGCGTGGCTTCTAACGGCTTGAGATGAGGGCAGGTTTGAAGCTGTTCTGTCAGTTCTGACCAGTGTGTATGTAGGCATGTTGGCGACCTCAGCACAAAACATTCTGCCATAGAGATCAATTGACTTCTCCAACTTAGTCACCTGACTAATCATACCCTGCAGCTTCCTATCGATCTTTTGTTCAAAAGTCTGCAGTTTCTGTTTAAACCTTGTTTCCATAGCAGCCAGAGTCTGAAGAAGAATATGTTGAAGATTCTCAAAATGTCATTGAAGTTCCACCTGTGGTTCTAGAGGTGCAGGTTCTTGAGATGAGGTGTCAATCCCTTTTGTAGTTAAATTCTCCCCCTCAGTTTGTGCTTTGGGAAAGGCTTGAGAGGCAAACACTTCAGTGAGAAAGACATCAGATGTTGCAGGCAAGGGATCCCCCTGAGTTATAGCCTTCTTCCCTTTTGCTTTTGAGATCGGCACATATTCTATTTCTTCATCAATGTCCATTGGTATGGACTGTGCATTCGACAGTTGATCTTCTCGTGCATTTACTGAAGCCAGGCTTGTAGCATCTTTGTGAATTGTTCGTTTGGTGGAGGATACAGAATAAGCCTCAATATCATCTTGTTCTTCCTCCTGCTCTTTTGAGGCCAACTTGGCTAGAACTTGTGCTAGCAACTGCTCATGATCACAATTGACAAGTGTATTGTCATACTCTATGTCATCTTCAATTCTGGCAGCTTCCTCTTCATTCCACATTGTGAGAAATTCTTCCTCAGTCAGATCACAAGGATACACAACCTTCTCTTGTGGTTGTGTTTCTACTTCATCTCCTTCTTCCTCATTTCTTTCAGCATTGTGATCTCCAGATTCACCTTCTTCATCAGATCCACCTCGAGATTCTGTAACTTCATAATCATACTCCCCTGTTCCTTCTTTACTTTCCTCTGAGTCCTTATCAGTTGAGCTGTCTTTTTGTTGTCCCTTGACAACCATAACTTTTCTCCTCTTTGGAGATTTCTGCTTGGACTCATCCTCGAAATCCACAATGACTGGTTCTTCGTTCTTTGTTCTCCATCCAGTAGGAGTCATCTTGTATCCCATCTTTGTCACCATAGTCTCACCAGCAGTCATCAGAGGAATTTTTTGTTTGATAAAGGCGCTCAAGCCACCAATCTTGAAATGATCTATTATTATGTAGATCAAGGCGGCAAAAGGTAGTTGTCCCTTTGGCTTGAGAGCTGATCTATACATGTGTAATAGGACTGTGTGAGCAAAAGAAATCCTCTTTCCTGTCAAGATGCCCCATAACAGCTTTGCCTCATACTTCGAGATATCTGTCTTTGAGGCTGCCTTGGGTCTAAGACATTCAATGATCACCTTGTGCATCATGATGTGTTTTAAGGGAAAATCACTATAGGCAATATGCGACTTTAATTCCCTTGAGAAGCTTGATTTGCCAGTTAGGAAGCAAAAAGCTTCGTCTCCAGTAACATCCAACGGTGTGAAGGCCCTCTTTATAGTTCCCATAATTGATGCCAATTCATCAACATGCAATATATATTGCTCTCTTTTCATAGTGAAAGGCAAGAAGTTGAAGTCAACAAAGTGAAGATTCGAGTAGAAGTAGGCTACCAGATCAGGAAATGTGTAGCCCCTCTGCGTTATGAATTGATCTATCTTCACCTTTCGTAGATGCTTCCTCAGATAGATGCCATTACTATCAAAGTACTTTAACTCAAATACTCTGTGAGGTATGACACCTCTCTGTTTCATGACTTCAACCCTATTTTTGTGATCCTGATTCTGGAACATGGGATCAGGAAAGCTTTTATCCATAATAAACCCAATATTCTTCACAAAATCATTGAACAAAATGTCATCACCATCTTCGACCTTTGCTTTAGTGCCGCCAGGTCTAATTCAGGAGGATTTTCGTTTCGAGCTTGTCTCTGCTACTTTCTCCTTTCCTTTTCTAGAGGCTGATTTAGGTTTTTCAACAGCAATTGGTTCAACGATCTTTCCAGGCAAACTAAGAAACTCCAATAGTTCGCCTTCACTATCGAATTTGTGAGTATTCAGCAGTTTTCTAAGTTCATTACCAAAATCCCCTGTTGCCTTAATACTATCATACATTGGCTTAATAGAATGTGCCATAGCTTCTTTTCCTTCAAAGGCGGACAGAGACAAACCTTTTGCCAAACGGAGTGCTTCTCGCTGTTCATTGATTTGGGTTTCCGTAGGTTCGGCGCCGCTTGCTGTTGAGGTGGAAAACTTTCTCTTCAACTGAGGGGTCTTCTTCGAGTCAGAGGCTGATTTCAGAGCCATTGATGTGTAGACAGTTTGAAACTTTGGATGAAAGAGTGTTGTTTTGAGGAAGAAATCGAGAGCGAGAGATCTTGGATACGGTTTTAGGGTTTTGAATTGACAAAAATTTGAAAGTGAGAGAACAGAGGTGACGGTTCGGTGTTTTATAAAAGAGGCGGTTATTTTTGGAAACAAAATCAATAAAAGAAAATTTTGATTTTCTAAAAGGAAATAAAAGAATTTCTTTAACAAATCAATTAATCACCGTCAATCAGATATTCGGAGATATATATTCATATGAGGAACTTACCTAAAAGATAGTTTTTAGAGATAACTGACCTCGATTTATGAACTTTTCAAAAGAGATGTGAATTTCTTCTTATGCGCCTTTTAGCGTTCCTTCTGACTCTCCTTCTGATGCTCCTTCTAACGCTCCTTCTGCCGTTCCTTCTGACATTCCTTCTGACGCTCCTTCTGATGCTCCTTCTGACGCTCCTTCTGACATTCCTTCTTATGCTCCCTGTTCTAAACTATGCTTAAGAAGGGGGATTAATGATGGATAATTCATTTCTAATAAAATTAAAAGTCTGCTTATCTAATGATTTAGTAAAAATGTCTGCAAGTTGATTTTTCGTATCAATGTATTGAATGTTAACATCACCGTTCTGAACATGATCACGTATGAAGTGATGCTTGATCTCAATGTGCTTTGTTCTTGAGTGAAGTATGGGATTCTTTGTAAGATTTATGGAACTTGTGTTGTCATAAAGGATTTCCACAGTTGATTCTTCAACACCATAATCTTTGAGCTGCTGTTTTTGCCAAAGTATTTGAGCACAGCAACTTCCAAGAGATACGTATTCTGCTTCAGCTGTACTAAGTGCCACTGTATTTTGCTTCTTGGAATACCATGAGACAAGCATGGTTCCCATGAACTGACAAGTTCCAGTTGTACTTTTTCTATCAATTTTGCAACTTGCAAGATCTGCATCTGAATATCCCTTTAGTATAAAATCAGAAGATTTAGAGTACCACAAACCATAGTTGGGATAAGTCCCAATGTATTTGATTAATCTTTTGACGGCTGATAGGTGTGATTCCCTTGGGCTTGATTGAAATCTTGCGCACAAACAGACGCTATATAGGATGTCTGGTCTTGAAGCTGTGAGATAGAGTAGTGATCCAATCATACTTCGATATAGTTTGGGATCAACCTCCTTTCCATCTTCATCTTTATCTAATTTGGAGGAGTGAGACATAGGAGTTTCTGTCTTTTTGCCGTTCTCCAGACCAAACTTCTTCACTATTTCCAGTGCATACTTTTCTTGATAAATGAAAGTTCCTTTCTGAGATTGATGAATTTGAAGACCAAGAAAGAACCGTAATTCTCCCATCATACTCATCTCAAATTCATCCTGCATTACTTTAGAAAATTTCTTGCAGAGAAGCTCATTAGAAGATCCAAATATAATATCATCAACATAGATTTGAACTAAAAGAATATCCTTACCTTTTCTTTGAATAAAAAGGGTAGTGTCTACATTACCTTTTGTAAAGTTGTGTTGAGATAGAAAGTTACTCAACCTTTCATACCAAGCACGAGGTGCTTGTTTCAGTCCGTAGAGTGCCTTTTTTAAGATATATACCGAATCCTTTTCTCTAGGTTCTTCGAAGCCGGGGGGTTGTTCAACATATACCTCTTCTTTGATGTAGCCATTTAGGAAAGCACTTTTCACGTCCATCGGAAAAAGTTTGAAATCGTTGTAACAAGCATACGTAAGAAGTAGCCTAATGGCTTCTAACCTGGCAACCGGTGCGTAGGTCTCATCGTAGGCTATTCCTTCTTCCTGAAAATAGCCTTTTGCTACGAGTCTTGCTTTGTTTCTGACAACTTTTCCTTTGTCATCAAGTTTGTTTCTGAATACCCACTTTGTTCCAATTACTGGACGATTTTTGGGTCGATTGACCAGTTCCCAAACATTGTTGACCTTGAACTGATGTAGCTCTTCCTGCATTGCATTTATCCAGTTCTCATCTGCTAATGTATCTTCAATCCTTTTTTGCTCTAATTCAGATACCAATGCTATGTTGCTCATTGCTTGCTTGAACTTAGATCTTGTCTTTATGCTATCACTTATGCTTCCTATGATAAGTTCCTTTGGATGGCTTGACTTGTGCTTCCAGTTTTTGTCGAGGCAATCATTTGAGGATGTTGTGGGTTCATTCTGTTCATCTTCTGGTCTTTCTTCAACTGAGGAAGTTTCCTTCTGAACATTCTCCGAACCAATATTCACATCTGAGTCTTGTTTTGCATCTGAGTCTTCCCGTGAGTCTGTGACTTGAGGAAGTGTATGTACTTGAATGGATTCAGGTTCATCATTCTGATAGCTTTCATCGAACTTGATGTTCACCGACTCTTCAACAACATGAGTGTTCTTGTTGAAGACTCTGTAAGCTTTGCTCGTTGTTGAATATCCCAAGAAAATTCCTTCATCTGATTTCTCATCAAACTTTCCAATTCGATCATTAGCATTCTTTAGAATAAAGCATTTGCAACCGAATACATGAAAGTATGCAACATCAGGCTTTCTTTCTTCGAAAATTTCATAGGGGGTTTTCTCGGAAAAAGGTCTGAGAGAAATTCGATTTAAGATATAACAAGCTGTTGAAACGGCCTCAGCCCAAAAATTAGAAGCAATTTTACTCTCAATAAGAAGAGTTCTGGCCATTTCTTGCAAAGATCTATTTTTCCTTTCTAGTACCCCATTTTGTTGAGGAGTATAAGGTGCAGAGAAGTTATGCTGAATTTCGAAATTAGTGCAAAAATTTGAGAAACTTTGATTTTCAAACTCTCCCCCATGATCCGTTCTCAAACTAGAAATAGTGTAACCCTTTTCATTTTGAATTCTTTTAGCAAGTTTTGAAAAGGACATAAAAGACAGTATTTCTTACCTCCGTGGCTTAGGGTTCTGTTTGGTCCAAAGATATCTATATGAAGTAGCTGCAGACAATGCTTAGTGGAAACTTGATTTAAGGACTTAAAAGAACTTCTTACCTACTTGCCTAGTATGCATGCATGACATAGTCCACCTTTCTCAAATTTCGTTTGAGGTAACCCTCGAACAAGTCCCTTCTTGGAAAGCTTTGAGATATGTTTTACACTAATGTGACCTAACTTTCTGTGCCAAAGATCAGATTCATCCTTAACAAAAATAAGACATTTTGCACTTTCACAGTTAGCATTAATATCTAAAAGGTAAATATTCACATGCCTTCGTCCCGTGAAGGATTGCTTCTTGTCCTTGCTCATACCTGTGCATTTTAGATCTTGGAAGCAAATATCATAGCCAGAGTCACAGAGTTGACTTACAGAAATTAAGTTGTAGTTCAATCCTCTGACTAGAGAGACATCTTTAACTGTCAGATTTTCAATCTTTACATTTCCTTTCCCAATGACCTTTCCCTTGTTCTTTCCTCCAAAAGACACGCTTCTACCATCACAATCTGAGAAGGATATAAATACATATGGATTTCCAGTCATGTGACTTGAACAACCAATATCCAGAAACCACTTGTTCTTCCTTCTCTTTGGTATCTGCAAGAAATAAACAACTTACTATTTCTTTGGTACCCATGCTTTCTTGGGTCCTTCTGTGTTAGTAGGTTTTGACCTTTTAACAAGTCTCCAAGTTTTCTTGCAGTGATCCTTAGTATGACTAGGATCACCACAGTTCACACATGATTGTCGAATATAAGATTTAGTAAAATGCTTATGAAAATGATGCCTATAATCGTAAAATGTTGGTTTTTGAAAATCAAATTTAAAGGAAATTTTGAGATTACTCTCCTTTTTAAAACCTAACCGAGATCGGTCATTGAAAGGCATTTGTTTTGAAATAATGTTATTTAGAGTTTGTGAGCTTTGTAAAAACCTTTTTGATATATCAGAAACCTTTTCTTTAAGAGAAGCATTTTTTTAAAATCAAATCATGATTTTCTTTCAACTGGTGAAACTCTTGTTGTAGAAAATCGATTTTTTCTCTTTGGGATAAAATCTGTTGTTTTAAGGATGAATTTTCCTTTTTCAAATCAGAAACTTTTTCAAGAGCTTCTTTGTAATTTCTACACAATTCGTCAATATACTCAGTAACTTCATCAGGGAGATCAGATGAACATACCTCAATTTCTGAGTCTGAACTTGAATCTGATTCGACCATGAGACACATGTTTGCATAATCATTTTCACTTTCATCAGAATCACTTAGAGTATCTGCCTTTAGGGCCTACTTGTACTTCTCATACTTGAGTTTGTCCTTCTTCAAAATTGGATAGTTCGGTTTGATATGTCCTGCCTTCTTACAGTGAAAGCAGAACACGTCTTTGCTATCTTGTGAGTCATTGCTTGACATTTTCACATCATTCTTCTTCCAAGGTTTCTTCCCTTTGATATTTCTGCCTTTCCGAGCCATCTTTCTAAATTTCTTGACCATGAGGGCTAATTCTTCATCATCCTCATCTTCATCATCTGTATGAGAAAGACATTGAGTAATTTCAGTTTTCAAGGCAATAGATTTTTTACCTTTTTGTTCTCCCTTCTTGTTTGCTCGTTCTGTTTCATAAGATTGCAAAGTCCCGACTAGCTCATCCATCGAGAGTGGTCTGATTGTTTGGCATTCTTGAATTGATGGTTTGATGTAATTCAAATCATCTATGAGTCCACGCAGTATCTTCCTAACTTGCATTGATTCAGCAATAGGTGCGCCTTGTCTTGCAAGTCCACTTGCCAAAGTCTGAAACCTGTCTATCATATCTGCAATAGATTCATCATGTTTCATTTGAAATGCTTCATAGTCACTCAGTAAAATACTGAGTTTTGTTTCTTTTACTCGATTTGTTCCTTGAAAGGTAATATGAAGTCTATCCCATATTGCCTTAGATGATTCTTCCTCTGAGACAAGATTATAAAGAGGGGTAGATAAGGCACAAAAGAGAGCATTGACAGCTTTAGAGTCAAGGCCTCTTCTTTTAGCCTTTTCAGCATCGGTCATTGTTGTGACAGGATTTGCTCCGTCAGTAGTGGTTGGATTTATAGCAATTGCAAGAACTACTCCACTCGTAACGACATCCCACATCAGATCATCATAGGCTTTGAAAAACCACTTCATCTTGTTGCTCCACATATTGTAGTCCTTTCCATCAAAGTATGGTGGCTTGTTGGCAAACTGCGAATCGCTTGTTCCTGAAGAGTGATTGCTAGACATAGTAGATCGTTAACTCTGAAGTCAATAAACACTTCGTAAAAAGAACAACCTGCTTTGATACCAATTGATTATTCTAGCAATATCACCTAGTGGGGGGGTGAATAGGTGATTCAAAATATGATTGAAAATTTCTTGTGGAATAAAATAAAATTTCAATATGCGATTATAATTAGGAATAGCAAAACAGCGTGCAAAAATCTAAACACAAAAGTAAGAGTTTCAGAGTAAAGCAAATTGCACACGACGATTATAGTGGTTCGGCTCAGATCAAGCCTACGTCCACTCTCCCACGATGACAGCCGATCGGCTGGATTTCACTATGAAGAATCAAGAGAATTACAAACACTCAATCTCTTGGTTTATCTCTCTCACAGATTTTCACAATGAAGGATTTTGGGTACACAGAATATTTTCGGATAGAACTCAGATTATGCTTGCACTTTAGATTGTTGTTTCCCCTCTCGCTATTTAGTCCATCATGGTTCTTCTTTTATACTCCCATGCCTCCGAACTAGCCGTTGGATTCCGGCCAAGGGATCGCTCTTCAATCCTTGATTGGACGTCATCAATCGTGATTGAACGAGACTGTATCTTCAGAAGATATGTCGACCGTTGAGTAAGATATTGAACCTTTCTGATTCAGTCGCCCATACAACTGAATCTCCAACTTCCATAAGTGTGATAAGTCTAAGTTGGTTCCCGAAGGAATATTCCTTGGAAGATGATATCCCATTGTAGAAAGTCCCTTGATTGATAGGAAGGGATATCAGGGCAATCGAATATCACAAACTTTCCATAGAAATCTTGCCTTGATCAGAAACCTGCCATACGTGGGTGTTCATGTTTTGTAAGTGCAGAAACTGATCTTTCTTGAGTTTCTTCTTAGAACAGATTTGTTTCTTACTGATCAGTTGACATAGAATGGTAATACGGAGATTTGATGTGATCCATCCGTCACTGTTTAGATCGTCAGAAGCACTTCCATCTGACCCTCAGTCAGAAGCTCTTCATCTGACCTCGTCAAAGGCACTTCCATCTGACCCTTCGTCAGAAGCACTTCCATCTGACCCTTTGTCAGAAGCACTTCCATCTGACCCTTCATCAGAACCACTTCCATCTGACCTTTCGTCAGCGCGACAGATTTAGATCCACTCAACCTGCTGCTTACACATTCTTTCTGCATCACATAACGTTATACAATTTCTTTCGGTCGTTTTGTCAGAATCAAAATATGGAGAATTTCCACAACACAAGTCCCTTCTTGGAAAGCTTTGAAATATGTTTTACACTAATATGACCTAACTTTCTATGCCAAAGATCAGATTCATCCTCAAAATAAATAAGACATTTTGCACTTTCACAATTAGCATCAATATCTAAAAGGTAAATATTCCCATGCCTTCGTCCCGTGAAGGATTGCTTCTTGTCCTTGCTCATACCCGTACATTTTAAATCTTGGAAGCAAATATCATAGCCAGAGTCACAGAGTTGACTTACAGAAATTAAGTTGTAATTCAATCCTCTGACTAGAGAGACATCTTTAACCGTCAGATTTCCAATCTTTACATTTCCCTTCCCAATGGCCTTTCCTTTGTTCTTTCCTCCAAAGGACACGCTTCTACCATCACAATCTGAGAAGGATATAAATACATCTAAATTTCCAGTCATGTGACTTGAACAGCCACTATCCAGAAACCACTTGTTTTTCCTTCTCTTTGGTACCTGCAAGAAATAAACAACTTACTGTTTCTTTGGTACACGTACTTTCTTGGGTCCTTTTGTGTTAGTAGGTTTTGACCTTTTAATGGGTCTCCAAATTTTCATGCAGTAATCCTTATTATGACTAGGATCACCACAGTTTACACAGGATTGTCGAATATAAGATCTAGTAAAATGCTTATGAAAATTATGCTTGTAATCAGAGAATGTTGGTTTTTGAAATTCAGTTTTAAAGGAATTTTTGAGATTACTCTTATTTTTATAACCTAACCCAGATCGGTCATTGAAGGGTATTCGTTTTGAAATAATGTTATACAGAGTTTCTGAGCTTCGTGAAAACCTTTTTGAGATATCGGAAACCTTTTCTTTCAGAGAACCATTTTCTTTTGAAATAAAATCATGATTTTCTTTCAACTGGTGAAACTCTTGTTGTAGAAAATCGATTTTTTCTTTTTGAGATAAATTCTGCTGTTTTAAGGATGAATTTTCATTTTTCAAACCAGAAACTTTTTCAAGAGCTTCTTTGTAATTTCTACACAATTCATCAATATACTCAGTAACTTCATCAGGGAGATCAGATGAACATACCTCAGTTTCTGAGTCTGAACTTGAATCTGATTCGGTCATGAGACAGATGTTTGCGTAATCATTTTCACTTTCATCAGAATCACTTAGAGTGTCTGCCTTTAGGGCCTTCTTGTACTTCTTATACTTGAGTTTGTCCTTCTTCAAAATTGGACAGTTCGGTTTGATATGTCCTGCCTTCTTACAGTGAAAGCAGAACACGTCTTTGCTATCTTGTGAGTCGTTGCTTGACATTTTTATATCATTCTACTTCCAATGTTTCCTCCCTTTGATATTTCTGGCTTTCCGAGCCAT
Source organism: Rhodomyrtus psidioides (assembly GCA_021437785.1). Lineage (NCBI taxonomy): Eukaryota > Viridiplantae > Streptophyta > Magnoliopsida > Myrtales > Myrtaceae > Rhodomyrtus > Rhodomyrtus psidioides. The sequence continues at coordinate 4,858,113 of JAILYB010000030.1, forward strand.
CTTTCTAAATTTCTTGACCATGAGGGCTAATTCATCATCATCCTCATCTTCATCATCTGTATCAGAAAGACATTGAGCAATTTCAGTTTTCAAGGCAATAGATTTTTTACCTTTTTGTTCTCCCTTCTTGTTTGCTCGTTCTGTTTCATAAGATTGCAAAGTCCCGACTAGCTCATCCACCGAGAGTGGTCTGATTGTTTGGCATTCTTGAATTGATGGTTTGATGTAATTCCAATCATCTATGAGTCCACGTAGTATCTTCCTGACTTGCATTGGTTCAGCAATAGATGCGCCTTGTCTTGCAAGTCCACTTGCCAAAGTCTGAAACATGTATATCATATCTGCAATAGATTCATCAGATTTCATTTGAAATGCTTCATAGTCACTCAGTAAAATACTGAGCTTCGTTTCTTTTACTCGATTTGTTCCTTGAAAGGTAATATGAAGTCTATCCCATATTGCCTTAGATGATTCTTCCTCTAAGACACGATTATAGAGAGGTGTAGATAAGGCACAAAAGAGAGCATTGACAGCTTTAGAATCAAGGCCTCTTCTTTTAGTCTTTTCAGCATCGGTCATTGTTGTGACATGATTTGCTCCGTCAGTAGAGGTTGGATTTGTAGCAGTTGCAGGAACTACTCAATTCGTAACGACATCCCACATCAGATCATCATAGGCTTTGAAGAACCATTTCATCTTGTTGCTCCACATATTGTAGTCCTTCCCATCAAAGTATGGCGGCTTGTTGGTAAAGTGCGAATCGCTTGTTCCTGAAGAGTGATTGCTAGACATAGTAAATCGTTAACTCTGAAGCCAATAAACACTTCGTAAAATGAGCAACCTGCTCTGATACCAATTGATGGATCGAGCAATATCACCTAGAGGGGGGGTGAATATTTGATTCTGAATATAATTAAAATTTCTTGCGGAATAAAATAAAATTTCAGTGTACGATTAGAATCAGGAACATCATAACAGCGTGCAAAAAGTCTAAACACAAAAGTAAGAGTTTAGAGTAGAGAATATTGCACACGACGATTATAGTGTTTCGGCTTAGATCAAGCCTACGTCCACTCTCCCACGATGACAGCCGCAACGGCTGGATTTCACTATGAAGAATCACGAAAATTACAAACACTTAATCACTTGATTTTTCTCTCTCACAGATTTTCACAATGAATAGGATTTTGGGTACACATAATGTTTTTCGGATAGAACTCAGATTATACTTGCACTTTGAATTGTTGTTCGCCCTCTCACTTTTTAGTCCATCATGGTTCTTCTTTTATACTCCCTTGCCTCCAAACTAGCCGTTGGATTCCCGGCCATGGGATCGCTCTTCAATCCTTGATTGGACGTCATCAATCGTGATTGAACGAGACTGTATCTACAGAAGATATGTAGACCTTTGAATAAGATATTGAACCCTCTGATTCAGTCGCCAATACAACTAAATCTCCAGCTTCCATAAGTGTGATAAGTCTGAGTTGGTTCCCAAAAGAATATTCCTTAGAAGATGATATCCCATGTAGAAAGTCCCTTGATTTATTGGAAAGGATATCAGGGCAATCGAATATCACAAGCTTTTCATAAGAATCTTGCCTTGATCGGAAACCTGCCATACGTGGGTCTTCATGTTTTGCAAATGCAGAAACTGATCTTTCTTGGGTTTCTTCTTAGAACAGATTTGTTTCTTACTTGATCAGTTGACATGGAATGGTAATACGGAGATTTGATGCGATCCATCCGTCACTGTTTAGATCGTCAGAAGCACTTCCATCTGACCCTTCGTCAGAAGCACTTGCATCTGACCCTCAGTCAGAAGCACTTCATCTAACCTCGTCAGAAGCACTTGCATCTGACCCTTAGTCAGAAGCACTTTCATCTGACCCTTCGTCAGAAGCACTTCCATCTAACCCTTGGTCCACGCGATAGAATTAGATCCACTCAACCTGCTGCTTACACATTCTTTCTGCATCACAGAACGTTATACAATTTCTTTCGATAGTTTTGTCAGAATCAAAATATATGAGAATTTCCACAACAACTGGATTGATTCTGAAACACATAGTAGATTGATCAATATGACAAACAGGGTTGGACCACATGCCATCCATTTTTGAAAGTTTTCTTTGAAAAATCATTTTTTTGAGATCTCAGGATGAGAATTCTTGAGAAGCCCAACCCTCAGTGCTTACCATGGATGACAAATTGTTCGATCATTGGCTATCGTCATCAGGTCAGTTTGGGATACCTCATCAAGATTCCAAAATTTAATGAAAAACATCTGTAATTTTTTTGATGTGAAAATAAATGAATTACATCTTATTGAATGCCACGTTGAATTGAAATGAAATCCTAATGCAAAACAAATTGAAAATCTTAATGCAACTTAAAACTTAAAGGAAAGCAGGAAATATCCCACACATGGGATTACAGAAACATGAGAATGGTATTGATTTGGGTCTACGCCCACTTCCTCGATGATGAATTCTCTTAGCTTCTGGAGAGTCTAATCATCCCATGTGTCCCAGGTAAGCCCCCGAGGAAAACGATGATTGGATGAAGATGGTTTATCTTTCAACAGGTGTGGGTATTCCAATCGCATGCTTGAGACCACTAGTAAATCTAGATCTCCTCCACAATATTCCCATGCGCGAAACATAAGATCCCTAGCATCAATCAGGTCTTGGATCCGGAATCGCAAGGTAACACATTCTTCGAGGGAGTGACCTTCTTGGCCATAGTGGAAATCACAAGATTTGCTAGAACAGGAATTCTGGAAGCTTATAGTCTGACGAGGTGTTGGCTCTCGCTGAATTACTCCCTTCTTTAGGAGTATTGGCCATATGATGGATATTATTGTGGGAAGCGGAGTAAGCTCTCTTCCTACCACTGATGGAGGCTTGTCACGGGGGAGTTGATTGGAAAGATATGCCGAGTTGGATCGAATTAACTCAATCTGATGCTTGAGAAGTCGAATAGTACGTTCCATTGCATTAATGGTCCTGTTCATCTGAATTCCCCTAGCATACATCTCGTCTACAAGTTCATTGATTCCTCGCCTTGTAATAACTGCAACTTCAGCATGATCAACCATTCTCCTTGCTCCAGATCGAGTATTACTGGAGTGTGAAGGATCCATGATATATCACCTTGAAAGAAAGGCCACACGAAGATTAGTAAAGTGAGTGAGAATAGTGGACCAGTCCATGACAACTCTCTAGACTCAATAAACAAAGCAAAAATCTGAATCGGGCAGTTTTTCAATTCCGTCAACCTTCACGATAAAATTCGTCATAATTGGTACGTTGATCAAGAAATTCCCACATTTTATGAGCTGATCTAGGACTTAACGAGGAAAAACTTTGATGTTCAGACTTAAGGCTAAAAGTCAACCGATCAGTACAGTTTAATATTTATTTTGAAAAATTCTTCCCAGAAAAACTGTTCTGTCCGGTTTTTGTCGAATGAGCGAAAGACTCCCTTAAAGTGCGAATTAAGGTCTGGAATTTTGTAGATTATTAGTTTAGACATCAATCTACAACTTTTGTTTTGCATGGTCCAACAAAGGAGATCAATTAAAAAAATTAATCTGCAGAACAAGGCAAGTGTGCGTGAGCTGCCAAAATTCCAACCTACATTGTCTTTGATGAAAATTCGTCCAATAAATGGAAAACATCACGAATTATTCTCTAATTTTTACAGATGATAGTCCCAGATGTTTCGAACATTTTCAGTTTAGACACCAAAATCCAAAAATGAAAAGATAAAGTTCTAAAAAATCGGATTGTACGGAGCAACAGCTTAGAAATAATAACAACCAGAACAAAATTCAATGAAACAATGAATAGGAATGGCAAATAAAGACTCTAGCTATCTCGAGTTGCAGACTTCTGGGTGACAACTTGAGCCTTGAGCTTCTTGTACTTATCCTCATTCCTCTGGGCTTCTTCCTTAGCTTTGGCGAGCTTCCGCTTGAGGCGATTGATCTCAAAACGCTTGGTATCTTGATCAGCCACTTGAGGTATCATTGGGAGCCATTCTTTCGAGATGATATGCATTTCGATGTAACTGATTGTGGCTTGGTATGTCTTGACATTCCCTGAAAGGATCTCCTTAGGAAACATTAGCCTGGTTGGCCGGCAGCGCTCCCACATGGCATGAGCAAGAGCGGCGTGTTCCTCGAACTTCTGATCCTTCAAATCAAAGTGTATGCGAATCTCTACACTCTTTGGCTTTGGAGGGATTGACTGTACTACGCCGTATTGCCGAACAACTCTGACTGGATAGTACTCTGTGATGCCAGAAATTCCCAGGAGAGGGACAGGTGCCTCGTCTCGTCCCATGATCCTAGCTTCCTCCACTTTGAACCAAAGAGCATGCCATAGGAAAGTCACGGGACTCGAGTTTGTTAACAAGATAGTTAGTCGGGAATAGTGATACTCAGGAACCTGGTCTTGCTCATTCTTAAACTTTAAGAGAGGGTGCTCAAGTTCTGAAATTTTAGGTATTTCAAGGTATTTTCCAAATTCAGAAAAATGAGAGAGAAACCAAACTTGGAGAATTTCAGGCGAAGCTCTAAGTGTCTTATCCTGATCAGTCTAAAACTTGCTAAGCGAGATGAAGGTTTCAACCAAGAGAGCATTAACAAAATTTTTTCCATTATTGACCTGTCTTGCAAAATATGCTATCATGGGGTCAATAGAATTCTGCTTATGTGGAAAAATGATCGAGCCAAAGAACAACAGGATAAAAATTTTGGCCTTATCATATGCACATGGAGCTTTTGCAAAACATGTTTCCAGGAATGAAAGGGGACAACTCACACGGCTCCCTTTTAAAGTTTTTCCCACTTCATCTCGATTGACATTCAGGTATTCAGACAAAATGAGGACAGAATCTTCACCAATTGGCGGAGTAACTAAACCCGAGTCTAGTGACTTTCCAACGAGAACACTATACTCTTCTAGAGTTGGAGTTAGCTCATGCTTACCGAATATGAAGGTAGTGGCCTGCGGACTCCAGAAATTCGTCAACGCGTGAATGAGACCAAACCACATACGGATATGAATCAAAGGCAGCATTCGGCCAATACGGAATCTGACTATCTCTCGGCTATCCTCATGCAAATCGCTCCACCACTGCTTCAGTTGATCCTTTGCTGGAGTTATGACTCGAATCATCCCCATAATCTACAGCTCGAGACTATGACTCACCTAAAAATTTGCCATGGACCGACCCGAAAATATAAGTAAACAGGAAAGCATGAGTAAAGGGTCGAAGAGAATACCGTCTTTAGACAGGTGAAATAAACAAACACATAGACATGCACATGAAAATGCGACGTGAAGTTCGATTTCTATCTAGTAAGGCTTAACAAAGGTGGAGCCACAAGGATATCTAAATTGAACCACCCTGGTTTGTGATTGTATCAGGATCCCCCGTAGACATCTGGCTCAACCAAGTATCGACCCGTATTACATGGCGAATGACAGGGGTGATGAATCATGGCACCGATTTGAAAGAGTTCGGGACTTGAAGAGGGAGACTCAAGCTAGGTGGTGATGGCCAGAGTGTTCCAAATCAAATACCATCCTAAGCCTAGCCATTCAGGTCCAATGGCGGGTTGTGCGTGCTATGTGTAAATGCAAGAATAGATGACATGCACAAGAGTTTATATCAAAACAACGCTTCAATATAACCTTCAAACATACATTCCTACTCCGACCTGCAGAAAAGGTTAGCAAAGCACTCCACCCCTTATCACTCCAATCTGCAATAACATTTAACACCTTATAAATGAGATTCAACCAAGATCGCCAAAAGCGAGACATCCATGGAATTTTCATTAGGCTTAAATCCACTTAAGCTTTTAATTTTTCGAAAAAATTCAAGTGAACCAATTAAGTTTTAATTATTTTTTCGAAAAATTAAAAACCACAAGTCCCCAGCGGAGTTGCCAAGCTGTCGCGACCTAAAAAAATTAGGCTAATGGATTATCAGGTTAATTTTAATGACTAACCTAATACGGATTCTCCCAAGCCCTACCAAATCGCAACTTAAATTAATCAGAATGATTTAGAATTTGGAATCGCCACTAATCATTTTTGGTAGGTTGATTAGAAACCTAAGTAAAATAGCGGGAGGACTATTTTACTTATACAAACCAGAGATTATGGATTCGGGGACTTGGTTACACTAATTAATTAAAACTAATACCCTTTCGGTACCTTAATTCCATGAGATGTCTGAATCGATGACTCAAGCTTGACTGAATTTGCTTTAAGGTTCAGAAAGATGGAGTGGTTTTTTTTGTGTGGTGTTTTCACTTATTTAGAGTGGATGCAATACATGACATGCAAGACTAAAATATATGCTGAATTTATAGGACTAAATCAAGCATGCAAAAATAATATCAACTCAATGCAACTTTCAAAGCAACGTATAAACAGTCATGCAATTAGTTAATTAAACATGCACACTATCATGCAGTTGATTAAATTGAACATGCAAATTACATACACACAAGAACCCATGTAGCACGTGATTTTTACCTAAATAATTTAATCATGCAGTCAAGCTAACCTAGTATGAAAACCCTAAATATGATACTAGAGACATGACAAAACAGAATGAGACACATGCATATAAATATTGGACATGCGAATGTTATGACATATCATGCATGATTTTCGAAAATGATAATGATGCATGAATAAGAAATTGTCAAAAAAATGTATGATAATATAATGAACAATTTCCTATCTTTTTTTTAATTTTTTTTTACTTTATGATGTTGATGCAACCTAACTACATGACACGTGAGATGATATGACATGGCAAGATGACGTGGCAAGATGACGTGGCAAAATGACATGACAAGATGACATGACTAAATGACGTGGCAAAATAACATGGGAAATGACGTGGATAATGACATGCGAATGATTTTTTACATTTTTTCGGATTTATAAAACAAAGGAATGAATTAAAAAGTTATCCTATTTAATCTGATATGCAGACAAGGTATGTGCCCTCGAGATTGAATCTATGCTATCCTAATTAATACAAAATATGCCAAATATGCTTGAATGTGTTTTTGTTCTTTCCTTAAAAAAAAAAAATTCAACCATTAGGGAATATCTCGAGAGTTTCGTTATCTTGATTTAACAAGCCTAATAAAGGTTAACGAGATAAGATTTCCAAGAAATCTCATCTTCCTAAACATTCAATCAAATGGGGTTTTTAGGAAACCACATCTTACTAAAATCTTCAGGAAAATTCCAAAAAAATGGCAAGTTCAATCAAGACAACTCATCCACCCGAATATTCACCGCGAGATAAGGAAAGAAATCATAATCATGCCGTTATCCCTTTCAATTTCTGAAAATTTATCCGACTTTCCATTAAAGATTGATTTTCTGGATATAGCGAATCAAGCCTAAGCGGTGATAGGTCAGATTAACCAAATCCAGAATTTTTATGACAATTGATATTCGATGGCTTAGATAAGAAAGATCGTTCAAGAATTTCCAGAAAAAAGGGTCGATCTCCACTTGAATCACACCATCAAAATATGTGAAACGGCAACCGTAAAACTCAAGGATTCAATCACCAAGTCTCCACAAAATTTTGCATAGGTTAGTGATATAGAACATGCAAGAACAATGTATTTTTGGACCGAATATCACAAAATCAGCTTATGAACAGTAGCAAAACAGCATGTTTTTCAACTTAGAACATCATCGAATCAACTTCATGAGAGTGTAAAAAGATTACCTTGAACCGAGCTTAAGATTCTGCACCTAATTTGAAATTTAAGCCCAAAATTGCAGTTCAAGTCTAGCATTACAACCGGCGGACTTGTGGATTCAATCGGCTCGGGGTCGCGGATGATCGACGGCGGATCGGCTTCGGTAGAGTCGAATGATGGGGAATTTTCGGCTTCGCCAGACTGCGGCCGGAGGAAAACAGTGGTAACGACCCAATGAAATATGCTAGCTAGCCTGCAAATGAAAAAAAAAATCCAACAAGCAAATCAAGGGGTTGTTCACGCCAAGAAGAAATTGAGGGGATGCCTTTTGTCCAATGGATATTAGTCGCACCCCTTCTTGTCTTTTCTTGCTCGTGGGTCTTTTCTGCCAATGGTGCCGTGGAGATCAATTGTGAAGCACGCTCTACAGTCTCCCTTCCCTCTCCCGAACCTCTCTCTCTCTCTCTCTCTCTCTCTCTCTCTCTCTCTCTCTCTCTCTCTCTCTCTCTCCTCTCAATCTGCCGTCTATGGAATTATGTCGCGAAATTTTTTTGTCCCCCCGTCCAAAAATCAAGACATAATGAGATATACATATATAGTGGATATTAGGATTATGCTCCAAGATTCAATCCTAACCGTTGACTCTAAAAAATTCTGACGTGATATCAACCGTAAGATCATAATTTCTGATATTTGAGTAATCCTATTGGGCTAGGATATCACAAAATTCGGCCACCATGGGGATAGGGCTTCTGGCCGAAAATTCATTTATAAATGGGCTCATTCGCGAATTTAAGGCATAATTGGGCTTTAATTAATTAAACGAATAACTAATTAAAAGCCTTTCATTTAAAAGAATTAAAAATGGACTGAACTAAATTTGAATTAAGCCCATTGCCATGTGAAACTCGGCCATTTCCTCTGATAATCAAAAAGTCCAAATCAATTTCGGTTCCGACGCCTGTTAAATTAAGGTCAATTGATTCGCCTTCGACTGGCTGCCGATGCATGACAGACAAATAAAATATGTAAAAATATGTAATGCATGAGAATTTCTTTTTGCGAGAATTAGGATTAACTCTCATTTTGTGAAATAAAAGAATTTCCTAAAAATCAAAATTTATGTTTCAACAGTGACCCCTAACCTTTTATTAGGACATTTGGTCGCGACTGGACGAATTCTTTGAGGAATTGCTGAGTTGATTGATATTTTTATGGCGCTTGGTTGAGTGGGAGCCGAATGGTCCCGTTGAAGCATAAACCATGAGTGCTTGATGGCTATGGAATTCTTGGTCTCATGATTGAATTGACAAAATGCTCGTCGTAGCCTCTTATTTGTTTGAATGGTTGCTTTGTGCTCAAATCTTAAATCGTATTTGTAATAAAGTATGTTTGTTTTTGGCAAACCTTGATTTATGTTCTAATGCCTATAATTCCTCATGATGAAATTTGATATACCCTGATGCGATGTAATCGCGGGGTCGAGGAAATGTGATATACCCTGAGGCGATCTAATCGCGGGGTCAAGAAATGTAAAACATACCCTGAGGCGATCTAATCGCAGGGTCGAGAAATGAAATGCACCCTGAGGCGATCTAATCGCGGGGTTGAAGAATGAGACACACCCTGAGGCGATGTGATTGAGGGGTTGTGGTTGTGGTCGAAAGTCCATCCTGGGGTGTTTGAACGTGGGATGTGAATTGTACCTGTGGACACGAGCTTGGTGATAAGCTGCTAAACCTGATGCGTCTGAACGCGGGTTTATTGATCGGGATAGCTTGAGGCGTCCAAACGCGGGCTAGCCTTTGGAAATGTGAAGTGAAGTGGAATTACCTTATGATTCTTATGTTATTATGAATTTTCTGATACTAGTATGGAAGCTTGGTTACTAGATGCCATGTTTACCTTTTATTGAGATTCTCGTTTTAGCATGACTCGATGCCTTGAGAAAATGCATTGCCTTGTTTCAACTAATGATTGCATGTTGCCGTAAATGTTTTGGTTCGGTGGAACGATTGGCCTAATTTAGGGTTAGGATAGCTCGTCGAGATTTATATCTCACCCTAGTGGGGGCTTAACTTTTTCAGGTTCCAGGCGAAGGAAGACCGATTTGGAAAAAGAAGTGACTTATGGAGGAAGTAGGTGATCAAATGTATCTAAGACTTTGGGCGATTATTAGAGATTGTATATGATGAGGTGGATGTAAAAGTCAAATATTTAGTTTTGATCATCCTTGAGAACTGAAGTGTATTATTTCTCTGTCCTAAGTCATCTTGACTTCATTTGTGCACGGAGTAGCCTCTTGCTTCCATAGATATACGATTGACATGATGAGGGCCGAACGATCCTGGATGTCACAATTTGTTTATGGCTAGTGGGATGTTCGCGGCTTGTCGGGTTCGGGGCGTGACAACCAGTTTAAGTGGTATCAAAGCAAGGTCTGCTCGATCCCATTTGATTGAGACTTGGAGTGATAAGGAGCGATGACTTAAGGATAATTAATTAGCGAGATTTTTAAGGATAGGCTTGAACTTGTATGTACTCCAATGGTTCTAGAGTTGATTTTGATTTACGGTCATGAGTGATTTTATGAATAAGGCTCATAAGGAAGTGAGTAGAGATTGAGAGTCACAAACTTGGGACAAGGTGGCTAAAGAATAGCTTATGAATGGAGGGTCGATTGAAAGATACGAATGTGATTGTGACTTGTTGATGGCCTAATTTGGGGAATATGAGTTATAAAGAGACGATTGGTATTAGTGGATTCAAGCTAGAAGTGCCAGATATCTTGATGACTTTTAGATATCGATTGCTAAGGACAACCTCGGAAGGTATGAGATGACGTGTATATAAGGAAGCGGGTAAGGAATATTTCGATTTAAGGCCAGTTGTGATTGGATGCATGTGGACTTGATTGGAGTGGTGACTAAACTTATGGGTATGATTGAACATAGGAAATTGATTCGAAAGAGATGATGGTCACTTGTGAGAATTTGAAATCTTTTATGGATGGGAATTGATTTGGAAACGACCGTAGCATGATGAATAACGAGGACAAACTTTGTGGTGCTTGTGTTTGTAGAATCGAAGCAAAAGTTGATGAGGGTGCATGCATGAACTTATCGCTTTCAGACTTAATAAACCATCGCTTGGTGTGGGATGAGTTGGTGGGATACCTACAAACCGTAATGAAACATGTTATGGGACATGTGGAATGGGGCTTCCTCCATAGATGTATGACTTGGGACAACTTGCAACGACCAGGTCTGATGAGGGCGGAGAGTGATCGCCGGTACAGAGAGGTACGGACAAGGAGCGGCTCCTGGCAGACTTCTAGGATCAAGGAGGCAGGAATGACCCAGGCCATAAATTGAAAGAGAAAATCTAGGTATCAGGTTGAGTCTAGTTGAGGTTAAGTGAGATGTATGAAATGTGATTGATTCTCGAAATGAATGTTCAAAAGTGGCATGACAAGTGGAATGATGTTTATGAGTAGCACAGTTAAAAACTTTGTGTTTGACAGTGGATGTCGATTGAAAAAGAAAAGTGATGTTGTGATTGGCATGATAGGTGTGTTTTATGTTTGGCATCATGTGATTGGCTTGGTCAGCGTCTAACTGAAAGATTAGATGGTGTGTGGGGAGTTTATACCCCGTTGAATTGAATCCTATTAAGGATGAGAAAGCCTGTCGTGTTTGTGACGGATGGCATATGCCTTATGTTTAAAGTATGAATGGTTGGCTTATAGAAGTAGCGCCTTAAGTATTTGCTTGGTGTTGACATAGCTGAGTTTTAGCCTAGTTGAGGCTCGCCTAGTGATGGCTGTTAATTGAGAAGTTGCCTCGTGAAGGCTGACTTGTTATGTGGTTTCTGTTTAAGGGTGAATTGAAATCCTTGTATAATGAACAACTAGCTGAAAATTGCTTGGGAATCACTGATGGTTGATGGTAAAAGGTAATGAGAAGAACGACCCGAGATTGCTAGACTTAGATGATTTAAGTCTTGGATTCCTGGAGGGAATCATAGTGGTTCAAGTGACATGATAACCTGAAGAAGTGAAAGACCAAAGTATTATCGTGGAAGAGAGTTGGGCTCGAGTATATATGTGGTATGGAAGATCCAAGAACTGAAAAAGGGATCGCGATACTTAAGTAAACGAAAAAAATTGGAATGTGAGTACGAGCAGAGCGGATGGCTCGATTCTGTTAATCACGTGGGGCGTAAGAGTTGAATGGGTTGTGAGAGCTTTAAATGGAAATGAGAAAATTTGTTAGGTAAGCAAGCTCAAGAAAGAGTTGCCATGATTGCCTATGTCGCTATGGTAACAAATGCCAGTGTTGATGAATTAAATGATAGAAGTCACGAGAAAGGTGACTTGAAGTTAATCCTTCTTAAAATGAATGCGTGGAAAGAACCACGAGAACTTGAAAGACTTATGAAGCTATGAATAAGATTGAGATCGGCTGAGTTTGATGGAGGGATGAGACTTGAAATTATATTCCTCTAGTTTGGAGATCTTGGTAAAGGAACCTTAAAGGTTTTGGGTGCACTAAAGAAAGAAAGCAATCCTGGTAGTCTTTAGCCTTAAGAGGCTGTTGATAATTGGTGAAGGTTCACTAGAGGAAGAGTGTCCTCGAATGCATGGTAATTGTCTGGACTACCTCTACTGAGTTATTCGACGGAAAGTACTTTCCTGGGTTTGCTTGAGAACAAAAGTTGTTTTGATCCTGATAGTTTTGTAATGATCAGAGGATGATCGACCAGGTGAGACAGAGTTCTCACGGTCGCCTAAGTACATTAAGAGTAGTCAAGAACCCCTTGAATAAGATGAGTAAATCCCTGAGTGGATTGGAACTTGGAAGCATTATAGCTTGTATAAATTCTTGAGTTTGGGGAATGGTGAGGGACTCAGTAAGAGAAGAGAAGGATCGGAAGATTTATGAATAAGAGAACTCAACCTCATGGGTTCTGAGCAAGGAGATGTTCATTATGGAATATGAAACGCACCTGCGAGAAACGGCTATCACCTTGGCGTAAGGCTAGCCATGAGGAATTGACAATTCGTTACGTTCATTGTGGTAAAATTAAGGAAAGAGTTGCGTCAGTTATTCGACATTGTGGATTAAAATGAGAATGATTGAGATTGAAACGGAACCACGTGAGGTAGCATTACGAGCTATCCCCCTAAAGAGCAGGGTATCATTCTTAAAGGGGCGATGGGATCATGAGATGGTCGTGGATGAAAAGAAAGGATGAATGGACTTGATAATCCTGGTTGTTCGTAAGGCGATTGAATGGTTGAGTAAGCGAAAAGAGTGCTTAGAGTGTGATGGTAGAGTGATTCGAGGCATTCGAACTGAGTATTCGATACATGAATTAGTGGAAACTAAGGGGAACAGATCTTGTCACTTGAGGTAACTGAGTCATTGAAGAAAAGTGTTGGACATGAGAAATTTGAATCCTGGGGTGGAGTTACTACTGTTGGCACAAACTTCAAGATCGGCACCCTAAGGAATGGGAAGAACAAGGTGGATTCGGAGTAAAAGAATGCCACCAAAAAGAATACCACCAAAGTGTATAATTTCCTTCATAGAGTTAGAGACACTAGTGTGGAAGGAAAAGAAAATCTTAATTGTCCTGATATTAAGAATGAGCTTCTAGACTGAGAAAGAAGACGCGGAACCGAAATGATTCCAGGAAGTGAAGGTTGAGAGATTATCATGTAAACAACGTTGAATTCCAGGATAATGTGGACGTTCAATGGAATGGGTGAAATTGAGACATGATCGTATTAGTCGGTTGTGGAACCTAGAGGCCATGATACTAACACTTCTTGAGGAAATGGTGACAAAAATGTTGTTTGATCCAAATAGGGACCCTTGAGAATAGAAGGCCAAAATTTGAACTCTCACATGGAGAGTACCATGGACAACGAGAATGAACCGACACCTGACAGTGATGAAATGGATAATAGTCTGATCAAATACCCGAGGAATAATGGGATTAGTTATTACCGTCTTGGGAGACGATGGTAAGACTCATTCAAGGAGTCATGAGAAACGTGAATGGCCCTAGAGAGAGTATCCTATGAACTTAAAGGAGATGCTCGTAGTATGCTAATCATGAAGAGCACGAGTCGTGGGTTAGATGCAGTAGGACTCCTTAGTTGTGAAATTTTGAGAAATAAAGTTCCTGTGAAATCTTTTGAGGATTGGAATAATTGATGAATCGACCAGGCTCGATGGGAGTTGCAGGGAGTTGAAATTACCGACGATTGGTGAATTATTACAGACGGATCGTGGGAAGATGTGACATTCTAAAATCCGACCCCCATTTCGAAGTAAGATTGCCACGAATTGGACTTCGGAATTGGGCATCGGGTATTAGAGGATTCCAACAGGAATAAATTGGACGTCGCCTCATTGAGAACCATTACGATTAGAACTCACCCTTAGCATTTAGAAAAATGATTTTCATATCAATGATTAGGAAATTACCCTTTTACCCTTAGATAATTACACATTCCTTTAGAAATGAGCAAGGGCAATTTGGACAATTGACATCCTTCCCTCATGGCCGATAATTGGAGGACCATTTGGTCATTTGCCCTTTGAATTATTGGTTGATGGATTGACCAAGTGACTTGACCATTGATTGGATTTCCCCATGAACCACTATGGTCATTCCAAGTTCCTATTCATGGTACTTTCCCCCATCAACCACCCCACCAAAGCTTTTCCTCCAATTCTTCTATCGTCTTGTCATTCTCTCTCTCTCTCCCCCTACACCATTCGGCCAACACTCTCCCTCTCATTCACGCTCCCTCTCCCGTTCACTCTCCCTCTCGTTCTCTCGCCGCTCTCTCTTCATCTCTCTCTCTCTCTCTCTCTCTCTCTCTCTCGGTTTCAAGAGGAAACCGACCGGTCGCCACACTCCACCGCCCCTTGTCGCCACCATCACGACATCCTATCCTCCTTGGTCCGTGAGAGAGCCGTCGACCAAGCCTGGAGCCGCACGATCACCCTTGATCCGAACCGAACCGTGGGGAACCGAGGGTTGTTCTTGGTTGTTCTTGAGGTAAGCGACCGTCGAGGTTTTGATGATCATGTCAAGGGATTAGAGGTTGTCCTAGGAGTGTTGTTGATGCTTATTCTTGACTAATTTGTGGTTGAACTTCAAGGATCCAAGCTTGCTCCTCGCCGGACCCGTTTGCCCGAGCCTCCCGTCGCCATTACCGCCGGCTTTTCCTTGGACTTTTGGACTAGGTAAGCATGTCCTAACCCTTAGTTAGTACCTTGTGTATGGAAGGACCAAGTGAGGGTTAGATAAAAAGGGTTTTGTGGGCTATTCTTGGTAGAACACATAGGGACCGAAAATTATGATGCTAAGATAAGTCATGGTTGTCCCTTGGTGATGCTTGAGAGGTTAAAAGTATGTTGAAATTAGGCTAGTGGCCATGTTCATGTGGAGATCGAATGCTTATGTGTGGCGATTGGGTATGTTAGAAGTAGTTCGAGCTTGACCAAATCGATGGACACTTGTTTGTGCCTAGGAGTGTTCGGCCATGATAGGACTTGTTGTGCTAATGAATGAAAATCGCCTAACGATCCCTAAGTGTATTCGGCCATGGATTAATTTGCATGAATATTGGTTTAATTGATGAATAAAGCCTAGGAACATTCGGCCATGAGAAGACCGCAATGCTTCGCCGAATTAAAATTGCCATTACTCTTATTATTGCCTTGGCCGTGTATTGATGTGATCGACTAGGTGATGGAATTGACGTGGAATTCTGAATTGAGACCTAAGAGTATTCGGCCTTGAGTGTTATGGGGCACGTGGATTATTTGACTTGGTAATTGGCTATATTAATGTGATAATGGCCACGTGACGAAAAATAATAATTGATGATTTTCCTAAATCGAGGCCTATGTGAATTCGGCCCTTATTGATTTTGATGCATGGGATGATGTAATTGGAGAAACGACATTATATGTCGTGGTCATGAATGAATCGGAGTGCTAACGATTGACGAATCCCTAAATCCAATTGTATTCGATCGTGAAGTATTAAAATGGTCTAGCTTGATTGAATAAAGTAACGTGGTACCATGGTATGGCATTGGGGAGGCGATGACTAATTGATGCCTCGGATGATTAAAATGCTCAATCGAATGTATTTAGCCATACGTGTTTTAATTATGAGCTTATGTGAGCATGATATCCTGATGCGCCTATACGACGCGGGATTGGTTAATGTGATATCCCGATGCGCCTATACGACGCGGGATTGGGTAATGTGATAAACGCCTGATGCGCCTATATGACGCGAGCTTGGCTAATGAGAATACCCGATGCGCCTATATGACGCGGGTTAAATAATGATAAATGCATGAGGCGCCTATATGACGCGGGCCTAGCCATGGGAATTATGATGGTATCAAGCATGATTTCAATATTTATGACATGAGTGACTAAGTGCCAAAGTACGAAGTTTAGCCTAAAACTGGGAATGTTTTTAAGACCTTGCCTTTAATAAATTGTTTTGTGACAATTGTCCGATTCTTAACTATTTGGTCAGTGCATGTGTTTAGGAGTGTCTGGAAGTACTAAGTGCCTAGCCTAGGGTTAGGATTAACTTATTGAGATTTATCTCACCCCGTCGTGGGACCCATTTTTCAAACCCCAAGCCTTGACCCCGATGGTCATCTGGAGAATCCCGATGCTGAACTTGAAGCTGGAGAGTCTGGACTAAAGTCGATGGATGTTGTCAAACCAGAGGCGTAGGAGTAGTCGTACCACTTCTTTTCGGATGTTTCCTAGAAATAAACAGTTGAAGTTTAGGACCGACCTAGTCATGTTTTGTGAGTTTAAGCTGAATATTGTAAACCGGCATGTTATAATTGTGTAGATTACATCCTAAGTCATCTTGTCGTAGTTTTATGTATGGAGTCTATTTATCGCTTCTGCATGTGCATCCCATTTCGCGAGTTTATCATTAAGTGTTTCCGATCCTAGCGACCGACCGCGAAGATAGTACAGTGAAGGGATGTCCGCGCGCTACCAAGGACGCGGGGCATGACATAAGCTCCCCCATAAGAGCTGTTCCATTGGTGAAATGGACTAAGAACGAGACGTAACACGAATGGATGAATGAACGTGAAAATAGTTTTCGAGGGCTTGAGCTAAGTTGATAACTACGCTGTTTATGGCGTTTTCGATTGGGAGTTGAGAAGCTTATGAGAGTTGTAATGACACGACGTGGAATGAGACTCGAGGCATAACAAGACAACCGAGAGTGGGCATTGCATGTACGTCGTAATGATAAGACCGTAAAAGTTGGAAACATTGACTGCTTCAAAGGAATTGAAGGGAAAACTTAACTATCGCAGGTTAGTAGATTAAAGTGATCATTGGAGGATCGCGATTGTAATCGAGGGAGAGCTATTAAGAACTCAATCACGAGTTTGCCTGAGAAGTCGAGAAGACTATGGTACGATGTGGACGATCGGGGGTATTAATAAAATTGTACATCCTTGACGATACGAAAGGACGTTTGAATTGGATTCTTATACTAAAGGATAGAGGTACTAAAGAGTACGTGCTCGCGATGATTTGGTAACGATGGTGATAGAAAAAGAACATGGGATTAAGGTGATGTTAGGGAAAAGCCTTCTGACTGGGAGTGTTAGAAGCAGGGTTGTAGTGCAATACACGAGTTATCCGTGTATCAATAGGCAAATTGAAATGAAGATCAGAATGCTCGTAGGGTATCACCGACGGAGATTAGGAATGTTGAATAAGAAAAGAGAAAAGTAAATACATGATGAAGACTGAAGGAAACAAGTCTTGAGGAAGGATGACTTGTATCGGAAAGGGTAATCGAGAATGTCCAGTTGAGAAGAGTTAGTTCAGAGAGTGACGATACGATGAGGCGTATGTACCCCGAGATTGGAAAACGGGAAAATGGTGAATTTCGAGGATGAAATTTTTGCAAGGGGGGAAGAATTGTGACATTCCGAAATTTTTGCCCACAAGGCTTGAGGCATGGAATGTGATCTCGGAATTAGTAAATGGAGACGAAGAATGTATAACAATCAATCTGGAATAGACGACGCCTAATCAAGAATGAAATTTGGTGGAAAAATGGATTTCCGGACGAACGGCGAGAAAAGACCATTTTGCCCCTAGTGAGTTAACCTCGCCTTAATAAGTGAAGGAGGACATTTTGGTCATTGACCACTCCCCTTGGCTGCCGAAAATTAGAAGTAATATTGGCCATTGGATGATCCAAATAATTGCTTTGAAGACAAGTGTCAATAGATGACAAAGTGGCATTTATTATTTAGCTTTTTACCTACCATTCTTCCTTGTTGACTAAGCTAAAGTGGGATTAAGCATCTCTCTCTCTCCCTCTTCAGCCAAGTCACGACAGCTCCCTCTTCCCTCACTCTCTCTTCCTTTTTCTTCTTCAATCTCTCTCTCTCACTCGACCAGTCGCTGCCCGGTCCCGACGCCTTCACTGTTTCGGCCATATCCCCGTCGTCCGATGGCCGATTGAGGTAATTCCACCGCCATTAGAAATCTTGTCATCTTTCCTTGCTAGGGATATATTATAAGCTCCAGTTGGCCCGGTAAATCTTTCTGTAGGTCGATTTTAGTTGACAAAGGTCAGGTCGGGGTCAGAATCGGGCCAGTTTTGGAGGGAGCTCGAGTTCGCCGGCCTTAAGAGCTCGATTACCTTCAAATATTCGGTGAGTTACTCTCGACACATGGTATAAAGGTTTGGTGAGCTGAGATGGAGGATTACTTGGAGATTAGGAGGGTTTAATGGACAAAGTTTGGATGTTTTTGCAAAACAGATTCTGCTCCCTCTGTTGCCATGTAGAACTGAAGCGCTATGAGGTTCATTGGAGTGTTTCGTTGCTTCATGAATTTTGGTAAGACCCCTAATAACATAGTTTGATATGTTGGCAAGGGAGTTATGTGGTGAATTGAAGCTTAGAGGTTGATTTAAGTGCTGTTGGTATGATTCGATTTAGGATCGGTTCCGCCCTGTTGAGGACTGTGGGAAACCGAACCTTTTAGGAGCTGGTGGAAGGGTCGCCTTGCTTTCAAATACTCGGTAAGAACTCTTGGGATGTTAATTGATGTGTTAATGAGGCCTTGCCTTATGGATTTGAGAAATGGATAAGTTGTGATGTGGAAATTGTGAAATTTTACTGGGGTGCTAAACTGCCCTGTACCGACCGACATTGGATTGAGCTTGGTGGCTGCTATTGCTTGGATTTTCTAGCTCGATTAAGTTGTAAGAATATTTCTAAACCTTTGTTAGGGTGTTGTGTGACCAATAGGTGGATTTTAATTGAATTGAAAGTGTTTGGGAGGCTGTTTTGAGGTGAAAACCGAGAGGTACACAAAATTGATTTCAATGCACACTAATTTTAGATTGGGTCGTTCTAAGTCGTCCGGTACCCAAATTGAGCTCCGTTGTCGCCCACGCGTCCATAAGATATAAATTTTAAGATTATGAAATTTTATTTCATAAAAGATCAAAGGGTCAATGTCAGTTTATTTGTGAATGAAGCTGAACATAGAGCCTAAATAGAGCGGTCTTAGGCGGAATATTATTTATGATGATTTGCCTTGATAGAACGGTGATTGACATGCTTAGGGCCATTGAATTGGCGCTGTCAAGACATGAGAATAAGGGGTTGCGTATGCTATTGAGGTATCGGCACGAAGAAAATGAGAAATGATTGAACTTTGATATGGTTTTATTAGGTAAGCCGTGGATGCCCTATTCGACCTTGAAATTTCCTGACCTTGGAGGAGCTTGGTGATTGGAGTTTGCTATTTGAATGAAGAGGTGAGTGACCCCTAACCTTTTATTAGGACATTTGGTTACGACTGGACGAATTCTTTGAGGAATCACTGAGTTGATTGATATTTTTATGGCGCTTGGTTGAGTGGGAGCCAAATGGTCCCGTTGAAGCATAGACCATGAGTGCTTGATGGCTATGGAATTCTTGGTCTCATGATTGAATTGACGAAATGCTCATCGTAGCCTCTTATTTGTTTGGATGGTTGCCTTGTGCTCAAATCTTAAATCGTATTTGTGATAAAGTATGTTTGTTTTTGGCAAACCTTGATTTATGTTCTAATGCCTATAATTCCTCATGATGAAATTTGAAATACCCTGATGCGATGTAATCGCGGGGTCAAGGAAATGTGATATACCCTGAGGCGATCTAATCGCGGGGTCAAGAAATGTAAAACATACCCTGAGGCGATCTAATCGCGGGGTCGAGAAATGAAATGCACCCTGAGGCGATTTAATCGCAGGGTTGAAGAATGAGACACACCCTGAGGTGATGTGATTGAGGGGTTGTGGTTGTGGTCGTAAGTCCATCCTGAAGTGTTTGAATGCGGGATGAGAATTGTACCTATGGACACAAGCTTGGTGATAAGCTGCTAAACCTGATGCGTCTGAACACGGGTTTATTGATCGGGACAGCTTGAGGCGTCTAAACGCGGGCTAGTCTTTGGAAATGTGAAGTGAAGTGGAATTACCTTATGATTCTTATGTTATTATGAATTTTCTGATACTAGTATGGAAGCTTGGTTACTAGATGCCATGTTTACCTTTGATTGAGATTCTCGTTTTAGCATGACTCAATGCCTTGAGAAAATGCATTGCCTTGTTTCAACTAATGATTGCATGTTGCTATAAATGTTTTGGTTCGGTGGAATGATTGGCCTAATTTAGGGTTAGGAAAGCTCGCTAAGATTTATATCTCACCCTAGTGGGGGCTTAACTTTTTCAGGTTCCAGGCGAAGGAAGTCCGATTTGGAAAAAGAAGTGGCTTATGGAGGAAGTAGGTGATCAAATGTATCTAAGACTTTGAGTGATCATTAGAGATTGTATATAATGAGGTGGATGTAGAAGTCAAATCTTTAGTTTTGATCATCCATGAGAACTGAAGTGTATTATTTCTCTGTCCTAAGTCATCTTGACTTCATTTATGTGCGGAGTAGCCTCTTGCTTCCGCAGATATACGATTGACATGATGAGGGCCGAACGATCCTGGATGTCATAGTTTGTTTATGGCCAGTGGGATGTTCGCGGCTTGTCGGGTTCGGGGCGTGACAAAAACCCCGCCTTGTTTTTCTTGGAACCTATTTTGAAACCGACCATGTTTTTCGGTCCCGACTTTGTTTTGGACCCGACCATATTTTTCTTGCAAAAGTGTCGATCGATGAAGTCTATTTAATTACCACAAAATCGTAGTTTTCACAAAATGAAATCTATTTACCAATGATAACGTCTTCGGTAAGACAATCCATATCTAAAAACTAAGAAAGACTTTGGTAATATACTCATTCAATAGTTTAACCAATGCCCTCAGGGCTACTATGGCTCAAGAAAGACCCAATTTAGTTTTTTTATTCGAAACCAAGAATCAAGAAAGAGTTGTTCACAGAGTGAGGAAGAGAATCCAGCTTCAAAACCAGATTGTGGTTAATCATGTTGGATCGAGGGTGGTCTAGTTCTATTTATGGAAAGAAGATGCTGAAGTTTCGATTAACACAGCCACTGAGAACTATATTGACATCCAGTATGTTGACCTTACACAGAAAATACCATTTAGGGTGACATTTGTCTATGCCCCAACTACATAACGAGAAAGACTTAGAATATGGGATGAGATCGAACAGCTTAAGTATTTGATAGATCTCCCATGGGTTTGGATGTGCGATTTCAACGCGATTCTCTATCATTAGGAATAATTGGGTGTAAGGGAGTCAGAGAACTATCGAATGCAAACCTTTAAAGAACTACCTGACAGTTATGGCATGATGGATTTTCAAAGCAAAGGGTACGCATTTACTTGGTCGAACAATAGAGTGGAGGGAAGTCTCGTAAAGAAAAGGTTGGACAGGGCAGTTTGTGATTTGAACTGGAGATTACTTTTTCCACTGACTCAAGCCTTTGCTCTACTTGCTATAGGTTCTGACCACTCTCCTATTATCCTTTCCTTGGCTACCCAAAGAGTAAAAAGGAAAAAAAAAGCTTCAATTTTGAGGCTTTTTGGTTGGAAAATGAAGAACATTGGAGCATTATTAAGGAGACATGGGATAGAGTTGCAAGAACAGGGGCTGATTTGGTCCAAAAACTGGATTACTAGACATGTGGCTCGAGCATCCACTGTCCAGAAACCATTTGTTCTTCTTTCTCTTTGGGACCTGCAAGAATTAAATAACTCACTATTTCTTTGGTACCCATGTTTTCTTGGGTTCTTCAGTGTTAGTAAAACCTGACGACCTTCTGTTAACAGGCCTCCAAACTTTCTTACAATAGTCTTTAATGTGGCTAGGATCACCACAATTCACACAAGGCTGATGTATGTAAGATCTTGTGAATTGTTTGTAAAAGTGTTGTCTGTAAGCAGAAATGGTAGTATTTTGAAAGTTTGTCTTAGTAAAGCAATATTTAAGATCACTCACATTTTTAAACCCAAGCCTGATCTATCATTGAAAGGTAATTTTTTTTGAAATAATGTTGTCCAAATTTTTTGAACTTTGTAAAATTTTTTTTGAAGTATCATCAATTTTTTCTTTTAAAGAATCATTCTCTTTTGAAATGAAATCATGACTTTCTTTTAACTGATGAAATTCTTGTTGTAGGAATTCAATTTTCTCTTTTTGAGAGATATCTTGCTGTTTAAAAAGAAGAGATTTCTTTTTTCAAAACTGAAACCCTCTCAAGAGTTTCTTTATAATTGTTGCAAAGTTCATCAATATATTCTGTAACTTCATCAGGGAGTTCAGATAAACATACCTATGTTTCTTCCTTTGAAGTTGAATCTGATTCTGAATCCGATTTAGCCATCAAGCAAATGTTTGCTTAGTCATCTTCATTGTCATCAGAATCACTTAATGTTTCTGCTTTTAGAGCCTTCTTGTACTTTTCATACTTGATCTTGTCTTTCTAAAGAGTTGGGCAATTCGGCTTGATGTGTCATGCTTTCTTACAATAGAAGCATATCACATCTTTGCTCTCTTGGGAATCATTGTTTGATGATTTCTGATCACTTTTCTTCCATGGTTTTTTTCCCTTGAAGTTTCTAGCTTTTCGAGCCATTTTTCTAAATTTCTTCACCATAAGTGCTAGCTCTTCATCATCCTTATCTTCATCATCTGTATCAGATAAACATTGAACAATTTCAGTTTTTAAGGCAATTGATTTTTTACCTTTTTGATCTCCCTTTTTTGTTGGAACGTTCTGTTTCATAGGATTGCAATGTCCCAACAAGCTCATCCACTGAAAGTGGTCTGATTATTTGATATTCTTGTATAGAGGGTTTGATGTAGTTCCATTCGTCTGTGAGACCTCTAAGTATCTTTCTGACTTGCATTGGCTCCGCAATTGGTGCACCTTGTCTTGTAAGACCACTTGCCAGACTTTGAAACCTGTCTATCATATCAGCAATAGATTCATATGGTTTCATTTGAAATGCTTCATAATCACTCAGTAAAATACTGAGTTTTGTTTCTTTTACTCTATTGGTCCCTTGAAAAGTAATATGAAGCCTATTCCATATTTCTTTGGCAGATTCTTCTTCTGAGACACGATTGTATAAAGGGGTTGATAAGGCAAAAAATAAAGCATTGACAGCTTTGGAGTCCAAGCCTCGTCTTTGGCCTTTTCGGTCTCAGTCATCATTATGGTAGGAATTGTTCCATTTCTAGGAGATGCACTTGCAGCAGCATTAGGTACAACGCCATTTGTGATAGCATCCCACATCATATCATCATAAGCCTTGAAGAACCATTTCATTTTGTTGCTCCTGTAATCATTCCCATCAAAGTATGGTGGTTTGTTGGCAAAATGCGAATCGCTTGTTCCTGCAGAATAATTGCTAGACATAGTAGATCGTTAACTCAGAAGTCAAAAACACTTCTTAAATAAGAGTGACCTGCTCTGATATCAATTGTTGGATCTAGCAATACCACATAGAGGGGGGTGAATAGGTGATTCTGAATCTAATTGAAATTTATTGCGGAATTAATATGATTTCAATGCTCGATTAGAAACAGGAACAATTTAACGCGCAGGGAAAACTAAACACAAAGATAGAGTTTAGAGAAGAGAAATGTGCACGCTGAGTTTATAGTGGTTCGGCTTGTTAGGCCTACGTCCACTCTCCCACGATGACAGTCGATTGGCTGGATTTCACTATGATGATTCGAAGATGGTTACAAAAGATCGGACACACAGTCTATCTCTATTACAAATCCTCACAATGAAAGGAATTTTGAGCACTCAGAATTCTTTGGTAAATTTGAACAACTCATGGACTTTGGATTTTCTGTTTGCCTTTTACTTCGTGGATCACCATGGTTCTTCTTTTATACTCATTTGCCTCCAAACTAGCCGTTGGATGCACGATCAAAGGATCGCTCTTCAATCTTTGGTTGGACATCATCAATCGTGATTGAACGAGACTGTAACTGAGAATATATGATAACCGTTGAAGTAGAATTTGAACCCTTCTAATTCAGCTGCCCAAACAACCAAATCTTCAGATTCCATAAGTGAAGTAAGTTCGAATAAGATACCAAATATATTCTTGGAAGATAATATCCAATCGTAGATTTCCTCTTGATTGATTTGAAGGGATATATAATCAATCAAATATCATAAACTTCCATAATAAGAATTGCCTTGCTTGGAAACCTGCCATTCGTGGGTCTCCAGATTTAGTGTTGCAGAATCTGACCAGTCTCAGATGCAGTTTTTAGAAGAGGACTTTCTGAATATGACCAGATATCTTAGAAAGGTAATCCTAAGCTTCAATAAGGTCCATCTGACACTTCATATATCTCTTTCGACGAAGTACTCAAGTAAGGGATCATGTTGCATCTGACTCTTAGAAGCAACTCCATCGAAGGTCTTTAGATGCACTTCCATCTGACCGTCTTCAGAAGCACTTTCATTTGACCCCGTCAGAAGCACTTTCATTTGACCACGTCAGAAGCACTTCCATGGCTACTCTTCCCTTGAGACTTAGTGACAGAAATGGATCAATACAAGCTACTACTTACACATTCTTTCTGCATATCAACCATTACACATATTTTATTGATAGTTTTGTTAGAATCAAAATAAAAGGAGAATTTCCTTAACAAAGTTAATAATGGTTGATTTGAACTTTTTTCATCCAAAGATTAATCAAAACACAAGAAAAATAAGGCCCTGATGCCGTGGAGAAAAATAAAATAAAATTGTAGAAATTAAATAATTGGGGGAGATAAGAGAATTTCATAAATTTGATTTTGATCCTTAAGTTGCAAAGTGACAATTTGAGAATAGATGGACGAAGGCTTTTTAATTCCTTAAAAGTATGATCAAGGTAATTTCATTTATGATTTTTGTATCTAGAAATTGAATTCTAGGATAATGGTTTGAAAAATGTTATATCCTTATCTAGTCACTCTAAAATGAATCACATGATACAGTGTTGAAAACGTTCTTGATAGGTGTATTGAAAATTCTAAAACTTATCACGAAAGTATAATTGAGCCGTAAAACTTTTCAAAAATGACAACTAAGTAGTAAAACTTGTCAAATTGACACAATTAGGGCTTTGTTAATTCTCTCCAACTCTGCTAATGGAAAATCCCGACATTTTTTTTTTACCTTTCCCACGTGGTTAAAACATGAAACGGAAAACTAAATTAACGTGATTTTAGTTCAAAATCTGATATTTTGATATAAATTAATAAATCATATTAAAAATAAGATAATTTAAAAAAGCATAACAAAAAGAAGGAAAAAGTAGGGAGGGTTTGCAGATCATACCACTGTCGACGCCCCACCATCGTTGAAAAGGGGTGGTGTTGGTGGGGGAATGGTCAAGGGGGGTTGCCAGGCCCCGACTAGGATCTATCGGTCCTCGCTTAGGTCTAGTCAAGGGCTGCCTGATTAGCTTTTTTTTTTCCACCCTAAATGTGGTTTAATTCTGAAATTTATTTTGTATCAAATAGTTCAGATTATAAAAGATAAACAATTGTTAATATTTTAAGTCACTTCGAATTTTTTACAATGTTAAAATGTTTAAATACTGACCCCAACTAATTTGGCATAAATATGTTGTTGATGTTGTTCAAATGTTTAAATACACTTTTCCATGTGGTAAGTAATTTTTTTCTTTCATACTGAGCAAAGCAATGTATACAAGCTACTTTATGCAATAAACTTAAGGAAAACATACTTAAAAGGGAATAAGAAAACTATATGAAACGTAAAATTTGAATAACTTTAAACACTCTTTTGTTAGAAGCAATTTGAAGTTACTTCAGTTTTGACTGCAATGATTCACCAATGAGTTTTTTGAATGGCTTGAAAATAGAGAGGAATCACACTACTATAACTAAGGCTGTGCTTCGTTGTCTAGACTTCTAGTCATGATGGGGTAAGAAATCTAAGAATTTTGTCATACCCTTTTTACTATTTGGTGACTGTGGATATAAAAGTAAAATAAATAGAGCTAGTGTGCAGTGGAGATCAATTTTGCGTTTCCGAAATATCAAAATGTTTTAGAAATTATTCAGTGGTGAATTCTCATTAGTTAGTTATTGTTGAGCAATGTGCCATCTAAATTCAAGCGCAACATCGATCAAGCAGACCCAGTAGAATCAGATGTCTAAACTTGGAGTCGAATATGACCCATTAGCCTTGCTCGTTGTCTTGTCGAGTGAGTAAACAAGAGCTGAACAATGAAATTTTTCAGCTTCTTTTCACAAGTTCAAGATGCACTCATATAGGTCACTCAAGAGAGCTACTTTGAAAATCGATGATTAACATCGAGTTCTTCATAATATGTCATGACCCCTTTTGATTGTCGAAAACAACTAAAAAAACAAGGGGCATGATGTTATATTATGCCAAATTATTGATTGAAGAACGAGATCATGAAAAAACCCAGCTTTGCTGCAAGAGGCCGCAGCCTAACCAGAGGGGTGGCCATAATTGATGGTTGCCCATATCGAAATGATAGTCCAGCGTAGCGGAGAGGTGACCCAGCGCAAAAGAGAGGTGATAGTTGCGAGAAAATCCTAATTGTCCTTCTGTCTACTTTCTTGACGAATCTTATCCAAATTTGTCCCATCCCCTCCTTAAGATATTTTATCTAGGCATCCGCCTCTATATCCTCTTAATCTATCTTGGACATCTACCAAATATAAGATATGATAAAACACATCATATCCTGACCGAACACAACCAGAGCCCTCACGAGAAAATGCGTACAAGACTGCTTGCCCAATTCATAGTTTCTTCATCTACCACTTACAAACAAAATAGATCACCCTTTTGATCAATTTGTCAAGAGAACAACTATAACCACAAGTCCAACCAGCATGAACCGATTGGCGGAACATTCCAATGTTTCAGGGCTGACCTGAATGAAATAGCGGGGGGAGTAATCAGGCGGAAATTCGTGGTGCTGCTCAGCAAATTACAGCCCTAGAATACATAAATTCACCAAGGCCCGATACTCGAGTCCATCCAAGGCTGCATGATCAGTCGGGGTGTCTATCGAGTTTTTATAATTTGAAAATAACATCCAACTCAATCCAAAATGGCTCCATACGAGTAAACAATACATTGACTGTACTATTAAGTGATTGCATTGAGAATCAACTCTTATCACATATTATGGGTAAAAATAAACCACATGGAGTGCTCCCATGAAATTGATCTATTTCGGCAAGATGTAATTAGTCAAGATCTTCTCTTGGAGATCCACCTACTTTCTAGGGGTTTCCATCTTTTCTAGAGTATCTAATGGCTGCTATTCAATTTGTCCAAATGTACAACAAGTTTCTTCTCTTATCCTCAATTCTAAGATCAACTTGCAGTCAGGAAAGAAATGTCACTGCAGCTTCTCCGCATCGCCTGTCAAAGAAACTTAGCAGGTTCACCACATGGCATTTGTGAGTTGTAAATTCATTTTCGAGGTAGACAATGATAACCTGCAAAAACCATCAGCTTATCCATCCATCATTTGAACCTCAATTGATTGGAAACTGCAGTGAGACTTTTCT
Source organism: Rhodomyrtus psidioides (assembly GCA_021437785.1). Lineage (NCBI taxonomy): Eukaryota > Viridiplantae > Streptophyta > Magnoliopsida > Myrtales > Myrtaceae > Rhodomyrtus > Rhodomyrtus psidioides. Next base: position 4,885,980 of record JAILYB010000030.1, read on the forward strand.
TCATAAACTTCTGCTCCACAAGATTCAAAAGTGGCTGACACAACTTTATTCGACCCCTCTAATCTCCCGGAAAAGAAAGACTCCAACTCACATTTGCATGACGCAAATTATTACTTCCACACACTGAGACATTAAATATCATGACAAGTTGGTAAAAATCTAATTGAAACAATGATCAAAGTGTTGGAAACGTGAGGAAATTTTCTAATCTATTCAAGTTGGTCAGAAATCAATGCATTAATAGGCAAAGTATGCCAATCATTAACATGATGTTTCACCCAAGAAATTATCTGAAGAAAAAAGATAAGATAAGTAGAAACCAACGAAAGAATATCGGAGAAACAGCAAGGGCAATTGAGAATTCAAAGGAGGATTGATGTGGACATCGAACCATATCGAGGAAGAGGTGCTAACGATCTGTTGTCCTATCCGCTTGGTCCAATCACTCGAGCGAGGACGAAGGGATTCAAGCTAGCTATTGGCGTCATGATTCAAGATCTTTGGAGTGGAGACATATTAGATTCGAGACTTGAAGATTCTAAAGCTCCTTAGCACAACATGATCACATTTGGCCCAGTGAATTCCAAACGGACTAAAATTTGACGAACTCCGAATGGGCTCAACTTTGGTCGGCCGCTTGAAAATGGGCCGCTGATCAATACTTACTACTTTGGTAGTGACTGATGTCATTTTTTAGCGATTCAGAGTCGTTTAGATGGACTTTTAGGCTTTTTTTCTATTTTTAGGCAAATTTTTATTAATTAAGAATATTTTTCTCTTTTTTTCCTTTTCTGGTTAACACCATATATAAGGGTGCATATGAGTTTCTGATAAGACAACATTGATTCAGATTTTAATATAGAGAGGGTTTCAAGTTCTTTTGAGGACTAGATCTGATCAAGGCTTCCTTGTGGCGATCAAATTAAACTTATCAAGCAAGATCACGAATTCTGTTGTTCGTGGTGCTCAAAGTGTAGATTGGTTGATACGGATTAGTCAACATGTCGCGTTTATACCAAGGTTACCAATCATAGGTTCGATTGGAGGTCGAGGTTCGCAATTCGCAACTCCTGGATCTTCGTATGACGATCAATTTTCGCATTGATTCATATCATCTGGTATCAGAGCTGGTTCTACAAAGTCTAGTTATCCTACTTTTTACTACTTTTCATTCGGCAATTTGGGATTTACGGATCTAGGGTTTCGGCTTTTAACCGAATTAGGGATATGAGTTGTTCTTGCTAGATTTATAGAACTAGGGTTTCGTTGTATTCGAATTAGTGTTTTGAATTGATCTTTCTACGTTTTCAATTTAGATTTCGGTCCTAGTGTGTTTTTGATTGTAATTGAGTTCATCGAAAAAATAAAGTTTCGGTGAAAAAAATCGTATAGAAAATTTTTTTTTAAAAAAAGAGAACCGAACAGAAAAAAAAAATTGGTGAAAAACAAAGGCTCAATAAAAAAAAATTGAGAAGACAACTCGTTTATTAGTTGGACCGAATAGAGAAGTCGGTAGTAGAAAATTGAGTCTAAGATTGAAACTAGCGAAAAATTGCTGAATTGTTGAATTGTGTAATACGATTGTCGAATTGCTTTGACCTTGCTTGGTGGTTTTGGTCGACTATTATGAGGAGGTTGAGATTGGATTCTAGTCTGATAAAGAGATTGTGAGAAGGAAACAAGAGGTAAAAGGCAAAAGTGTGTGAGCTTAATTGAGGGAAAAAAGCCGAAATCGAGTTAAAACTCAAGGGGAGTGACAAACACCTTTAGCGAAACACATGAGGGAGTGTTTGGTGAGATTCTTTTATTCTAACATTTTCATGAGGGATACACTAACCGGTATTCATTGGTAATGAATCAGATGACTTACACTTTGGTACCAACGACACCTACTGAGGTATATGAAGATCAACTGAAACTACAATGTAAGGCCGAGAAGGAGAGAAAAGGAGAGGCTGAGATGCAAGGAAAAGAAGAGGCTGAGAAGAATAGAGTAGTAGAAGCCGAGTGAAGAGAAGAGAGAAAAGAAAAGAGGGAAAAGAACTTCTATGCAAAACTGAGCGAAGTGAGAAGAGCTTTACTTCTGGATCGACCGATACTTGTACTTTTGTACAAGGAGGCTTTGTTTTCTACTAACGGTCTTGACCCTAGTTTACCTAGTCCTGTCATGTCTTTATTGTAAGAATTTGAAGATGTCTTTCCTGATGAGCTTTCTGGAGGTTTACTACCGATTTGAGGCATGTAACATCAAGTTGATTTGATTCCTGGTGCGCCATTACCTAACCGACCCACATATCGAAGCAATCCCGAGGAGACAAAGGAACTTCAACGGCAAGTTAGAGAATTACTGGAGCGAGGATATGTGCGAGAGAGCTTTAGCCCATGTACAGTTCCAGTTTTGTTAGTGCCGAAGAAGGATGAGTCTTGGCGAATATGTGATGATTGACGGGTAATCAATAACATTACTGTAAAGTATCAACATCATATTCCTAGATTAGATGACATGTTGGATGAATTACATGGAGCTTGCATATTTACTAAGATTGATTTGAAAAGTGGCTATCATCAAGTTAGGATGAAAGAATGGGATGAATGGAAAACTGCATTTAAGGCCAAGTACGGATTGTATGAGTAGTTAGTCATACCATTTGGTTTAACTAATGCACCTATCACTTTCATGCAACTTATGAATCATGTTCTACATGCTTTTATTGGTCGATTTATTGTTATCTATTTTGATGATACTCTGATATATAGTCGAAGTTTTGATGAACATATTGAGCATGTGCGAGCTGTTTTGCGGGTTTTAAGGGCCGAGCAATTATATGCTAACCTAAAGAAGTGCTCTTTTGTGACTAACAAATTAGTATTTCTGGGATTTGTTGTTGGTGCTGATGGAATACATGTTGATGAAGAAAAGGTGAAAGCAATCCGTGAGTAACCGACACTTAGGACAGTTGGAGAAGTGCGCAACTTTTGTGGATTAGCCAGTTTCTATCGCAGATTTGTGAAAGAATTCAGCACCATTGCTGCATCTTTAACCAAGGTTATCGTGGGTTTCACGTGGGGAGAAGAGCAAGAAAGAGCATTCAATCTGTTAAAGGATAAGTTGATTAATGCTCATGTGTTATCTTTACTGAATTGCAGTGCTACTTTTTAAATCGAGTGCGATGCTTTTGGTATAGGAATTGGAGTCGTGTTGATGCAAGGAGGACGTCCCATAGCTTATTTTAGCGAGAAACTAATTGGAGCAACATTGAATTATTCAACTTACGATAAGGAGATGTATGCTTTGATATAAGCTTTGAAGACTTGGCAACATTACTTGTGGCCGAAGGAGTTTGTGATCTACATTGACTTCGAGACCTTAAAGTACTTGAGATGGCAGCAAAAGTTGAATAAAAGACATGCGAAATGGATGGAGTTTATCGAGACCTTCCATATGTGATCAAGTACAAGAAAGGTAAAGAAAATGTGGTTGCCGATGCACTTTCTCGAAGGCACGCCATTCTAACTAATTTAGGAGCAAAATGTCTAGGTTTTGAGCATATCGAAAACTTATATACTAATGATGATGACTTTGGAAGATTGTTTGAAACTTGTAAGCATGCTGCATTTGAAAAGTTCTATAGGCATAAAGGCTATCTTTTTCGTGAAAGCAAGTTGTGTTTGCCTAGATACTCTTTGCGTGAGTTGTTGGTTCAAGAGGCACATAGTGGTGGTTTGATGGGACATTTTGGAATCAATAAAACTTATGAAGCGCTGCATGAACACTTTTATTGGCCACATATGAAACAAGATGTCACATGTATTTGTGAAAGATGCATTGCATGTAAACAGGCTAACTGTACAACTAAACCACATGGTTTGTATACACATTTGCCTATCCCGATGCATACTTGGGTTGATTTGCCTAGATCTAAACATGGTAGAGATTTTATTTATGTGATTGTAGATCGATTTTCAAAGATGACTTATTTTATACCTTGTCATAAATCTAATGATGCATCGCATGTTGCTGATTTATTTTTTTCGTGAGGTTATGTGTTTGCATGGCATTCCTAAGTCTATTGTTTCTGATCGAGATACTAAATTTTTTAGCTACTTTTGAAAGACATTATGGAAGAAATTAAGTGCACTGCTTTTATTCTCTACTACTTGTCGTCCACAAACTGATGGTCAAACTGAAGTAGTTAATAGGACTTTAGGGACATTGTTGCATGCTATCATTAAAAAGAACATTAAGTCTTGGGAAGATTGTTTACCATATGTTGAGTTTGCATATAATAGGAGTGTGCATTCTGCTACTAAATTCACACTATTTGAGATTGTCTATGGTTTTAATCCTTTAACTCCGTTAGATTTAATTCCTTTGTCTGTTGATGAACGAGTGGGTTTAGATGGGAAGGTCGAATTTATGAAAACTTTGCATGATAAGACGCGGCTGAATATTGAGCACAAGACAAAGCAATATGCAAAGCATGCCAACAAAGGGCGCGAGAAAGTTGTGTTTGAGCCCGACAATTGGATTTGGGTTCATATGTGCATGGAGCTTTTTTTCGAGCAGCGATGTTCAAAGTTATTACCGCGAAGGGATGGACCGTTCATGGTGTTGGAAAGGGTCAATGATAATGCCTACATACTTGATCTTCTAGGTAAGTATGATATTAGTGCTACTTTCAATGTTTCAGGCTTGACTCTTTTCGATTCAGGTGAGGATTTGAGGGCAAATCCTTTGCATGGGGGAGGGAATGATACAGATATCGAACCATATCAAGGAGGAGGTGCTAGGGACCCGTTGTCCTATCCCCTTAGTCCGATCACTCAAGCGAGGGCGAAGGAATTGTGTTGACACCTAATTTTGACAGTCCTGTATTTTATTTTCTTCATGGAATAGAATATTTTTAATTTATTAAATATGCATCTTTCCTTGAATTATTGAAAATATAACAATTTGATAATTAATTAATTTCTTATTTTCATTAAAAAAATAGAAAAAAGAAGAAAATAAATCGGGCCGGCTTGGCCCAATGCTGCATGGGCAGAGCATGGCCCCCGTGTCCAATCCGCGAGGCCATCTCGCCCGCTGCCCTATTTGGGCCTTTTCCTCGCATGGGCTGGCCTGCCCCTTTTTATTTCATAGCTCGTCTCCTCCTTTATTTCCCGCGGCCCATCTATTTTCCCCCATCAGCCCACTCGACTGCCCACATTCACACACACATTTCTCATCCCTACACTCAAGTTTCATCATCATCTGCACACACACTCATGTCACTATCTGCTTGACTCCTTGGCAGCCACACAAAACAAGCTTCACTGCTGTCCACAAAGGGGGCTTGGAGGAAAGAGGAAAAAACGTGCGTAAAATGAGACCAGAAAAGGGGGACGGGAGGCCCAAACACCCACGCCTCTTCACCTTCCTCCTCCGGTGGTTTTTGGCGCCGATCGTCGCACCTCTGACCACTACCACTTCCAGCAGCATCTCACTGTCACTACCTACCCCTCCGTTGCCGTCGCCAACCGCCGGACCGCCGCAAAGCCACCCCTGTTTTCGGACCCCCTGAACTCGAGAAGCAATCAATCTCCCTCCGGCCACTCACAGCGTCGTCTCCACCACCCGCCGCCTCACTATCGTCTACCCATCTCCCCTCAACTCGCGGACCACCAGATCGCCGGTCGTTGCCCGTCGGAACCACCGCGAATAGGCCCGAGAACCTCGGTGCCCTGTTTTAGAGGGCGGTCCTTATTTTCCTCAGATCCGGCCTAGCCCGACTTTGCCGTGGCTCACCGCCTCCTCCAAGGGCCTCTTAAGACCTCTCCCTAACATCCCTAAGCTCGTGGTAGTCGGTCGCCACACGTGGAAGCCGGAAGACTGCTCAGAGTCCTCTCCTCCCTTCGGCGCCGCAGAGCCACTATTCTGCCCCGCCTCTTTTCGACCACCTCCGGCCATCCGTCGCCACGAACGCCACTACCCTCTGATGTATCTAGCAATATCTCCTAGAGGGGGGTGAATAGGAGATTCTGAACAAAATTAAAATTTATTGCAGAATGAATAAAGTTCAGTGTATGATTAGGAACAAGAACCGTATAACAGTGTGCAGAAAATCTAAACGCAAGGGTAAGAGTTTAGAGAAGAGAATATTGCACACGATATTTATAGTGGTTCGGCTTAGATCAAGCCTACGTCCACTCTCCCACGATGACAGCCGATCGGCTGGATTTCACTATGAAGAATCAAGAGGATTACAACCACTCAAGTATTTTGTTTCTCTCTCACACAGATTTTCACAGTGAAGAATTTTGGGTACCCAGAATACTCTTTGGATGAAACTCAAATTATGCTTGCACTTTGGATTGTTGTTCTGCTTCTCCCCTTAGTCCATCATGATTCTTCTTTTATACTCCCCTGCCTCCGAACTAGCCGTTGGATTCTAGCCAAGGGATCGCTCCTCAATCCTTGATTGGACGTCATCAATCGTGATTGAACGAGACTGTATCTTCAGAAGATATGTAGACCGTTGGGTAAGACATTGAACCCTTCTGATTCAGTTGCCCATACAACTAAATCTCCAGCTTCCATAAGTGTGATAAGTTTGAGTTGATTCCCAAGGATATATTCCTTAGAAGATGATATCCCATTATAGAAAGTCCCTTAATTGATTAGACGGGATATCAGGATAATCGAATATCACTTGCCTTAATCGGAAACCTGCCATACGTGGGTCTTCGTGTTTTGTAAAAAGCAGAAACTGATCTTTCTTCAGATTCGTCTAGAAGAGATTTGATTCTTACTAGATCAGTTGGCACGAAATGGTAATACGGAGATTTGATGTGATCCATCCGTCACTGTTTAGATCGTCAGGAGCACTTCCATCTGACCCTCGGTCAGAAGCACTTCCATCTGACCCTTCGTCAGAAGCACTTCAACGAAGGTACTTCCATCTGACCCTTCGTCAAGAGTACTTCCATCTGACCCTTGGTCAGCGCGACAGAATTGGAATCACTCAACATGCTGCTTACACATTCTTCCTGCATCACATTTCATTAAACAATTTCTTTTGAAGGTTTTGTCAGAATCAAAATATAGGAGAATTTTCACAACAATCTCCCCCTTTTTGATGGTGACAAAACTTCTCCAGTTGCAAATTACAAATGAGTGATTAAAGGAAAATTTAACCAGTGATAAAATAATAAAAGTGAGTGACCATCACATTTGCTCCTGCAGGTAATCATCATTAGAGATCATGTAATGAAAGTGTTCTCATAGGAGAGCATGATCAGAGTAAGATTATCCGGCAATGATCCTGCACGAAACTAAACTTAATAGATTATCCTGCAAAAAGGTAAGTTAGGTTCTTCTCCCCCTTTCTTCTAAATTGAAATATAATTAGAGGTAATCTAATGAGACCGCATAAAAGTAAATTCAACTTCTCCCCCTTTTTGTCAACATCAGAAAGAAATTTGTATAAAAGTTAAAAGTTGCTTAAAATAATAACGCGTCCCATAAGAATAGAAAATGAAATAAGGAGAATGTGGGTGAGTTTTTAAGAAGAGGGATGATCTTTAGGCTCATTATCAGCCTCCACTCGGGAAGGTCCTTCATAGCTACTTCCCATCATATGAGCATGGTCTCTTACAGCTTGAGAAGATTGTAGGTTTGAAGCTGTTCTGTCCGTTCTGACCAGTGTGTATGTAGGCATGTTGGCGATCTCAGCACAAAACATTCTCCCATAGAGATCAATGGATTTTTCCAGCTTAGTCACCTGACTAATCAAACCCTGCAGCTTCCTATCTGTCTTCTGTTCAAAAGCCTACATTTTCTGATCAAATCTTGTTTCCATTGCAGCCATCGTCTGAAGAAGAGTATTTTGAAGATTTTCAAAATGCGCTTGAAGTTCCATTTGTGATTCTGAAGGTGCAGGTTCTTGAGTCTCCCCCTCAGTTTGTGCTTTGGTGAAAGCTTGAGAAGCTAGGACTTCAGTGAGAAAAACATCTGATGTAACAGGCACATGCTCTTTCTCCCCCTGATTTATAGCCCTTTTCCCTTTTGCTTTTGAGCTTGGCACAGAGACTATTTCCTCATCAATGTCCATTGGAATGGACTGTGCACTGGACAATTGATATTCTCGAGCAATTGCTGAAGCTAGACTTGTAGCATCTTTGTGAATTGTTCCCCTGGTGGAAGAGACAAAGTAAGCTCCAATGTCATCTTGTTCTTCCTCCTGTTCTTTTGACGCCAACTTTGCTAGAACTTGTGCTAGCAATTGCTCATGATCACAGTTGACAATTGTGATGTCATACTCTGTGTCATCTTCAATTCGTGCAGCTTGCTCCTTATCCCACATTGTGAGGAATTCTTCCTCAATCAGATCACAGGGATACACAACTTTTTCTTGTGGTTGTATTCCTGTTTCATCTCCTTCTTCCTTATCTCCTTCAGCACTATGATTTTCGGACTCACCATCTTCATCTGATCCACCTCGAGATTGAGTAGCTTCAGAATCATATTCCCATGTTTCTTGTGGTTGTATTCCTGTTTGTTGCCCCTTAACAGCCATGACTTTTCTCTTCTTTGAAGATTTCTGCTTTGACTCTTCCTCGAAGTCCACAATGACTGGTTCATTGTTCTTTGTTCTCCATCCAGCAGGAGTCATCTTGTACCCCATCTTTGTTACCATAGTCTCTCCAGCAGTCATCAGAGGAATGTCCTGCTTGATAAAGGCACCTAGGCCATCAATCTTGAAATAATTGATTATTCTGAAGATCAAGGCGGCATAAGGAAGTTGGCCCTTTGGCTTGAGAGCTGATCTGTACATGTGCAATAGTATGGTATGAGCAAAGGAAATCCTCTGTCCTGTCAAGATTCCCCATAACAGCTTTGCCTCGTACTTTGATATATCTGTCTTTGATGCTGCCTTGGGTCTAAGACATTCGATGATCACCTTGTGCATCATGATATGTTTCAAGGGAAAGTTCGTGTAGGCAATATGTGACTATGATTCCCTTGAGAAACTCGATTTGCCAGTCAGGAAGCAGAAAGCTTCACCTGCAGTGACATCTAAGGGTTTGAAATCTCCCTTTCTAGTTCCCATGATTGCAGCCAATTCATCAACAGTCAGAAAATACTGCTTTCTTTTGACCGTGAAAGCCAGAGAGTTGAAGTTGACAAACTGAAGATTTGAATAGAAGTAAGCTACCAAATCAGGAAAAGTGAAGCCTCTCTTAGTTATAAACTGATCTATCTTCACCTTTTCTAGATGCTTCCTCAGATAGATGCCATTGCTGTCAAAGTACTTTAACTCAAATACCATTTGAGGTATAATACCTCTCTGTTTCATTGCTTCAAACCTTTCTTTGTGAGTCTGATTCTGGAACAAGGGATCAGGAAAGCTTTTATCCAAAATAAAGCCTATATTTTTTCACAAAGTCATTAAACAGAATGTCATCATCATCTTCCACCTTTGCCTTCGTGCCGCCAGGTCTAATTGGGGATGGTTTTCGTTTCGAGCTTGTTTCTGCCACTTTCTCATTTCCTTTTCTAGAGACAGATGTAGGTTTTTCTACAGCAATTGGTTCAACGATTTTCCCAAGCAAGCTAAGAAACTCTAATAGTTCGCCCTCACTATCGAAATAGTGAGTGTTCAGCAGTTTTCTAAGTTCGTTACCAAAATCTCCTGCAGCCTTAATCCTATCATACATTGGCTTAATAGAATGAGCCATAGATTCTTTTCCTTCAAAGGCAGACAGAGACAGACCTTTTGCTAGGCGGAGTGCTTCTCGCTGTTCGTTGATTTGGGTTTCTGTGAGTTCCGCGCCACTTGCAGTTGAGGCGGAGAACTTCCTCTTCGACTGAGGCGTCTTCTTCGAGTCAGAGGCTGATTTTGGAGCCATTGATGCGTAGAAAGTTTAAAATTTTGAGTGAAAGAGTGTTGTTTTGAGGAGGAAATCGAGAGCGAGAGATTTCGAACACGGTTTTTGGGTTTAGATATGAGAGAATTTTGAAAGTGAGAGAACAGAGGTGACGGTTCAGCATTTTTATAAAAGAGGCTGTTATTTTTGGAAACAAAAGAGAGAATTTTGATTTTCTAAAGGGAAATAAAAAAATTCCTTTAATAAAACAAATATTCACCATCAATCAGATATTCGGAGATATCTATTCATATAAGGAACTTACCTAAAAGATAGCTTTTAGAGATAACTGACGTTTTTTTAAAAGAAAGTGTGAATTTCTTCTTACGCTCCTTTTTGACGTTCCTTATGATGCTCCTTCTGATGCTCCTTTTGACGCTCCTTCTGACGTCCCTTCTGACTCTCCTTCTGACGTCCCTTCTGATGCTCCTTCTGACGTTCCTTCTGACTCTCCTTCTGACGTTCCTTCTGATGCTCCTTCTGACATTCCTTCTGATGCTCCCTGTTCTAAGGTATACTTAAGAAGGAAGGTTAATGATGGATAATTCATTTCTGATAAAATTAAAACTCTGTTTATCAAGTGGTTTAGCAAAAATATCTGCAAGTTGATTTTTCGTATCAATGTATTGAATGTTAACATCACCGTTATGAACATGATCACGTATGAAGTGATGCTTGATCTCAATATGCTTTGTTCTTGAGTGAAGTACATGATTTTTTGTGAGATTTATGGCACTTGTGTTGTCACATAGGATTTCCATAGTTGATTCTTCAACACCATAGTCTTTGAGCTGCTGTTTTAGCCAAAGTATTTGAGTGCAGCAACTTCCAAGAGATACGTATTCTGCTTCAGCTGTACTGAGTGCCACTGTATTTTGCTTCTTTGAATACCATGAGACAAGCATGTTTCCCATGAGCTGACAAGTTCCAAATGTACTTTTTCTATCAACTTTGCAACCTGCAAGATCTGCATCTGAATATCCCTTTAGTATAAAATCAGAAGATTTAGAATACCACAAACCATAGTTGGGATAAGTCCCTATGTATTTGATTATTCTCTTGACTGCTGATAGGTGTGATTCTCTTGGGCTTGACTGAAATCTTGCACATAAGCAGACACTATATAGGATGTCTGGTCTTGAAGCTGTGAGATAGAGTAATGATCCAATCATACTCCGATATAGTTTGGGATCAACTTCCTTTCCATCTTCATTTTTATCTAATTTGGAGGAGTGAGACATAGGAGTTTCTGTCTTCTTGCCATTCTCCAGACCAAACTTCTTCACTATTTCCAATGCATACTTCTCTTGAAATATGAAGGTTCCTTTCTGAGATTGATGAATTTGAAGACCAAGAAAGAACCGTAATTCTCCCATCATACTCATCTCAAATTCATCCTGCATTGCTTTAGAAAATTTCTTGCAGAGAAGTTCATTAGAGGAGCCGAATATAATATCATCAACATAAATTTGAACTAAAAGGACATCTTTACCTTTTCTTTGAATAAAAAGAGTGGTGTCTACATTACCTTTAGTGAAGCTGTGTTGAGATAAAAAGTTACTTAACCTTTCATACCAGGCGCGGGGTGCTTGTTTCAATCCATAGAGTGCCTTTTTTAAGACATATACCAGATCCTTTTCTTTAGGTTCTTCGAAGCCAGGAGGTTGTTCAACATATACCTCTTCTTTGATGTAGCCGTTTAGGAAGGCACTTTTCACGTCCATCTGAAAAAGTTTGAAGTCATTGTAACAAGCATAAGCAAGAAGTAGCTTAATGGCTTCTAACCTGGCAACCGGTGCGTAGGTTTCATTGTAATCTATTCCTTCTTCTTGAGAGTAGCCTTTTGCTACAAGTCTTGCTTTGTTTCTTACAACTTTTCCTTTGTCATCAAGTTTGTTTCTGAATACCCATTTTGTTCCAATTACTGGACGATTTTTGGGACGATTGACCAGTTCCCAAACATTGTTGACCTTGAACTGATGTAGCTCTTCTTGCATTGCATTTATCCAGTTTTCATCTTCTAATGCATCTTCAATCCTTTTTGGCTCCAATTCAGATACCAAGGCGATGTTGCTCATTGCTTGCTTGAACTTGGATCTTGTCTTTACGCCATCACTTATGTTGCCTATGATAAGTTCCTTTGGATGACTTGACTTATGCTTCCAGTTTTTGTCAAGGCCATCATTTAAGGATATTGTGGATTCATTCTGTTCATCTTCTGGTCTTTCTTCAACTGAGGAAGTTTCCTTCTGAACATTCTCCGAATCCGTATTCACATCTGAGTCTGCTCGTGAGTTCGTGACTTAATGAAGTGTATGCATTTGAATGGATTCAGGTTCATCATCCTGGTAGCTTTCATCGAACTTGATGTTCACTGATTCCTCAACAACACGAGTGTTCTTATTGTAGACTCTGTAGGCTTTGCTTGTTGTTGAATATCCCAAGAAAATTCCTTCATCTGATCTCTCATCAAACTTTCCAACTCGATTATTAGCATTCTTTAGAATAAAGCATTTGCAACCGAATACATGAAAGTATGCAACATCAGGCTTTCTTTCTTTGAAAAATTCATAGGGAGTTTTCTCAGAAAAAGGTCTGAGGGAAATTCGATTTAAGATATAACATGCTGTTGAAACGGCCTCAGCCCAAAAGTTAGAGGCAATTTTACTCTCAATAAGAAGAGTTCTTGCCATTTCTTGCAAAGATCTGTTTTTCCTTTCTATTACCCCATTTTGTTGAGGAGTATAAGGTGCAGAGAAGTTATGCTGAATTCCGAACTTAGTGCAAAAATCTGAGAAACTTTGATTTTCAAACTCTCCCCCATGATCCGTTCTCAAACTGGAAATAGTGTAACCCTTTTCATTTTCAATTCTTTTAGCAAATTTTGAGAAGGATATGAAAGCTTCACTTTTGTGAGCAAGAAATGAAACCCATGTAAATCTAGAGAAGTCATCAACTATGACAAGGCAATATTTCTTACCTCAAATGCTTAGAGTTCTATTTGGTCTGAAGATGTCCATATGAAGTAGCTGCAGACAATGCTTAGTGGAAACTTGATTTAAGGACTTAAAAGAACTTCTTACCTGCTTACCCAGTGTGCATGCATGACATAGTCCACTTTTCTCAAATTTTATTTGAGGTAGTCCTCGAACAAGTCCCTTCTTGGAAAGCTTTGAAATATGTTTTACACTAACATGACCTAACTTTCTGTGCCAAAGATCAGATTCATCCTTAATAGAAATAAGACATTTAGCATGTTCACAGTCAGCATTAATATCTAAAAGATAAATGTTCCCATGCCTTCGTCCCGTGAAGGATTGCTTCTTATTCTTGCTCATATCTGTGCATTTTAGATCTTCGAACCAAATATCATATCCAGAGTCACAGAGTTGACTTACAGAAATCAAGTTGTAGTTCAATCCTTTGACTAGAGAGACATCTTTAACGGTCAGATTCCCAATCTTTACATTTCCTTTCCCGATGACCTTTCCCTTGTTCTTTTCTCCAAACGACACGCTTCTTCCATCACAATCTGAGAAGGATATAAATACATATGGATTTCCAGTCATGTGACTTGAACAACCACTATCCAGAAACCACTTGTTCTTCCTTCTCTTTGGTATCTGCAATAAATAACCAACTTACTGTTTCTTTGGTACCCATGTTTTCTTGGATCCTTCTGTGTTAGTATATTTTGACCTTTTAATAGGTCTCCAAATTTTCTTGCAGTAATCCTTAGTATGACTAGGATCACCACAATTCACACAGGGTTGTCGAATGTAGGATCTAGTAAAATGCTTATGAAAATGATACTTGTAATCGGAAAACGTTGGTTTTCGAAATTCAGTTTTAAAGATATTTCTTTGGCTACTTTCCCTTTTAAAACCTAACCCAGATCGGTCATTGAAGGGTATTTGTTTTGAAATAATGCTATTCAGAGTTACTGAGCTTTGTGAAAACCTTTTTGATATATCCGAAACTTTTTCTTTCAAGGAAGCATTTTCTTTTGAAACTAAATCATGATTTTCTTTCATCTGGTGAAACTCTTGTTGTAGAAAATCAATTTTTTCTTTTTGGGACAAATTCTGTTGTTTTAAAGAAGCATTTTCCTTTTTCAAACAAGAAACTTTCTCAAGAGCTTCTTTGTAGTTTCTACACAATTCATCAATATATTCAATAACTTCATCAGGGAGTTCAGATGAACATACCTCAGTTTCTGAATCTGAACTTGAATCTGATTCGGCCATGAGACAGATGTTTGCATAATCATTTTCGCTTTCATCAGAATCACTTAAAGTTTCTGCCTTTAGAGCCTTCTTGTACTTCTATACTTGAGTTTGTCCTTCTTCAAAATTGGGCAGTTCGGTTTGATATGTCCTGCCTTCTTACAGTGGAAGCATATTACGTCTTTGCTATCTTGTGAGTCGTTGCTTGATATTTTTACATCACTCTTCTTCCAAGGTTTCTTTCCTTTGATGTTTCTGCCTTTCCGAGCCATCTTCCTAAATTTCTTGACCATGAGGGCTAATTCTTCATCATCCTCATCTTCATCATATGTATCAGAAAAACATTGATTAATTTCAGTTTTTAAGGCAATAGATTTTTTACCTTTCTGTTCTCCCTTTTTGTTTGCTCGTTCTGTTTCATAGGATTGCAAAGTCCCGACTAGCTCATCCACCGTTTGTGGTCTGATTGTTTGGCATTCTTGAATTGATGGCTTGATGCAATTCCAATGATCTGTGAGTCCACGCAGTATCTTCCTGACTTGCATTAGTTCAGCGATAGGTGCACCTTGTCTTGCAAGTCCACTTGCCAGAGTCCGAAACCTGTCTATCATATCTGCAATAGATTCATCAGGCTTCATTTCAAATGCTTCATAGTCACTCAGTAAAATCCTGAGCTTTGTTTCTTTCACACGATTTGTTCCTTGAAAGGTAACATGAAGCCTATTCCATATTGCCTTAGATGATTCTTCCTCTGAGACACGATTATAAAGAGGAGTAGATAAGGCACAAAAGAGAGCATTGACAGCTTTGGAATCAAGGCCTATTCTTTTAGCCTTTTCAGCATCAGTCATTGTTGTGATAGTATTTACTCCGTCAGCAGAGGTTGGATTTGTAGCATTTGCAGGAACTATTCCATTTGTAAAGACATCCCACATCAGATCATCATAGGCTTTGAAGAACCACTTCATCTTGTTGCTCTACATATTGTAATCCTTTCCATCAAAGTATGGTGGCTTGTTGGCAAAGTGCGAATCGCTTGTTCCTGAAGAGTGATTGCTAGACATAGTAGATCGTTAACTCTGAAGTCAATAAACACTTCGTAAAATGAGCAACCTGCTCTGATACCAATTGATATATCTAGCAATATCTCCTAGAGGGGGGTTAATAGGAGATTCTGAACAAAATTGAAATTTCTTGCAGAATGAATAAAGTTTAGTGTACGATTAGGAACAAGAACCGAATAACAGTGTGCAGAAAATCTAAACGCAAGGGTAAGAGTTTAGAGAAGAGAATATTGCACACGATATTTATAGTGGTTCGGCTTAGATCAAGCCTACGTCCACTCTCCCACGATGACAGCCGATCGGCTGGATTTCACTATGAAGAATCAATAGGATTACAACCACTCAAGTATTTTGTTTCTCTCTTACACAGATTTTCACAGTGAAGGATTTTGGGTACCCAGAATACTCTTTGGATGAAACTTAAATTATGCTTGCACTTTGGATTGTTGTTCTGCTTCTCCCATTAGTCCATCATGATTCTTTTTTTATACTCCACTGCCTCCGAACTAGCCGTTGGATTTTAGTCAAGGGATCGCTCTTCAATCCTTGATTGGACGTCATCAATCGTGATTGAACGAGACTGTGTCTTCAGAAGATATGTAGACCGTTGGGTAAGACATCGAACCCTTCTGATTCAGTCGCCCATACAACTGAATCTCCAGCTTCCATAAGTGTGATAAGTTTGAGTTGATTCCCAAGGATATATTCCTTAGAAGATGATATCCCATTATAGAAAGTCCCTTAATTGATTAGAGGGGATATCAGGATAATCAAATATCACTTGCCTTGATCGGAAACTTGCCATACGTGGGTCTTTGTGTTTTGTAAAATGCAGAAACTGATCTTTCTTCAGATTCGTCTAGAAGAGATTTGATTCTTACTAGATCAGTTGGCACGGAATGGTAATACGGAGATTTGATGTGATCCATCCGTCACTGTTTAGATCGTCAGGAGCACTTCCATCTGACCCTCGGTCGGAAGCACTTCCATATGACCCTTCGTCAGAAGCACTTCCATCTGACCCTTCGTCAGGAGTACTTCCATCTGACCCTTGGTCAGCGCGACAGAATTGGAATCACTCAACCTGCTGCTTACACATTCTTCCTGCATCACATTTCATTAAACAATTTCTTTTGAAGGTTTTGTCAGAATCCAAATATAGGAGAATTTCCACAACACCCTCAGCTCCCCCGACGTCCCTTCGAATCTCTGTCGTCGATCCCGGAGCCAGTCGTCGTCCGTCGGCCGCCGATTCAGCCGCGCCACCTTCGGCTCCCTTGTTTTTGGGGTTGTACCTGCGTTTGGATCGTGTCTGGGCAGACCGGATCGTGTCCGATCGTGTCCAGGTGAGCCGGAACATGTCCGGCCGTGTCCGGGTGAACGGACACGTGTCTGATTTTTTTTTAATTAAATTTTAAAAAATCATTTTCGATATTTACTTATAAAATTGATTGTTGACATTCTGATGTGGCGATCGACAAGTGACGCGCAGGAGATGGTTGCACGCCGGGGCAGGCCAATTGAAGCCCGGTATCAAATCAGGGGACACGCACGGAGACGGTCTCACGCTGGGGCTGGGCGATTGAAGACCGGTGTCCAATCAGGTATATTTTGCGTACTCGATTCGTATATAAGAGTTATTTTCCTAGAATATTGCCATTATAGATTTGGATTGCATGCGTTTATTCCAGTCTTTATTTGGCATATTTACTTGATTGAGTGTTTATAACACTGTCTTTTGAAAAATTGCCCATTAATCGTTTTTCCTATTATTAGGTTAAAGATAAATAGGTAATTGCACAAAATGACAGAAAAACATTATGCATGATCATTTAGTACTGGTTAGATACCTGGTAAGCTTAAAATGACGTGCAGAATGTGTGGTCACCTTAGGGAATATTAACTGGTTAGGTGCCGAAATGACGCTAATTATCTAGTTAGCGTAAACAAGTCCCTGAACCTAGATATTCTGGTTGCGTAGGAATCGAGATAATACTCCAGTGTCTTGATTGGTTTCTAGCTGACCCCAATAGGCTAGTTGTGGCTCCTAGTAACTTTTTAGGTTGCTAATCAGTAAAACGAAATCCAATGTCACACGAGGTAAGACTTGGGAGAGTCCACGTCATTGACCGATGGCAATACCTCTAAACCCGCCGGACCCTCGGGAGAGGCTCAAGGCAAGTCGAGACAGCTTGGCGACTCCGCTGGGGAAACATTTGATCAATTGATTGAATCTGTGTGGACTTATGCCGTAATAACCAGTTGCTTGTTCTCTAATTTGATCTCTATTTTGTAGCGCTGCGAGGAAAATCTGGTTAATGTGTAGTGACACCTGATTTTTGACCAAGTTTTTTTCAGTCTTATTTTAAAAATTCATAAAAAAATTTATAAAAAGTCAACAAATTACAAAATCAACTTTGGTGGCATTGGCCAAGCCTAAGGAACTATTTTTGACAAAAAAAAAATAATTTTTCATATTTTTCACATTTTTTAGTATTTTTGAAAATTAGGAAAATACTTAAAAATTCAAGAAAAATAGCATTTGAGGTCACAAAAATATGGAAAAATAGTCAATATTTTTATTTTAAATCCCTTGTCCTTTTGACCTCACAAAAAGTACAAAATCAAATTCAATTTTACGGGTTCCATTGTTACACATATGATTGAATTTGGTAAAAAAATGTCAATTGAGTCTTTTAATTCGCAATTTTAGCATTTTTTAGGATCTTGACATTCATTATAATTGTCCCTTATTGCAATTTAACCAAATTATTAACACAGATTGCTTAATTGCACAAATTGGGCAAAATTGTATACTAAATTGTATTTTAGTCCTTGAAATTGGACATAATTGAAATTACTTTTAATTCAAGGACTACCATTACAAATTGAAATCTCTACCCAATTCTTTTCACCATTTTGAATCGATTGGCATAGGTAATTTGATTCAATTTGATCATTTGAGCCTTCAATTTCATGATTTGCCTAATTCCAATTAAATGAAAATTTGGGGTTTTTGTTGAAATTGATATGAACTGTGACATTCTGAATTTCCGACCCTCTTGAGACTATTGAATGAAAGGATAACGATCGACAGACGAATAATTATGAAATTGAGGTTCAAAATTGGCACTTGGAAATAGAGAATTCCAATTTTGGATAAGAATTTGTCAATGTCTCGCCAAATGGTAATTTCGGATTGGAAAAGTGAAGTTTGGACTAAAAGTGCAAAATGGCCATTTTGCCCCAAGACCATTTACATATGCCTTAAGAATTCAAGAAGGGCAAAATGGACATTTCTCATATCCTATAGGTCTGGCAAAAATATATTGTATAATGGTCAAAGATGAGTCAAAGCTAAGATTGAATTATTGGGGGAGTGCCACTTGTCAACCATTGGGAGTATTTGGCATTAAATGCCCACCTAACCTTGTCTTATCAATTTGGGGCTCAATTATATGTGTGAGACAATGGTTTTAAGGACTTCATCTGCTGTGTAGCCTACCCTTACACGTTCACCAACTTATAGTAATACATGTGGATGAGCAAAAATGAATTTTTCAATTGAGATTTAGGGGTGTTTCATGGCTGAGATTGAGTGGACAGAAATGAGTGAAAATTCGATCGGTGGACAATCTGTGGAGGTTGAACCATTTGAACATCCTAGGGGTGTTATTTTTCTTCCAAATCATTAGGGGATGTCCTAGACATGTAAATATAGGTCTTGGCAAGAAGATTGGACAATAAAATGGTGAATTGAGGTGAATTATGGGCTGTTGGAATAGGGCAAAGGCAGAACCGAATGCTGCCCTCCAGCCTTGGTCGAACCCCTTGGGTGGTTCTAGGAAGTGTTTTTATGGTCCAAATTGGTTATTAAGATGTCCTAGGATGTCAATTGATGTCTGGGCAAGAAATTAGTTCAATCGGATTGAAATTTGGCGGAGTTAATTGACGGGAATTGTACATTGTTCATAGGACGACGCTTGACGTAATTTGGCTATGCATTTGTGGGCCTTAGAAGGAATTGCATGTGGCATTTGTTAGCTTGCTTGAAGAGTTAAGTGGTTCCTAAACCCTTACTTGAATCCTAGGACACTACTGGATAAAGTGGTTGAGTAATTTGATTTCTTGGTGAAGTCCTTGACTTGAATGGCATAGCATGACAATTGAACTGCGGTATGCCTTGATGACATATTTGGCTATTAAGCCCTTGATTGTTTAATTGGTTGTGACGCCTACGTGATTTACATGGCTATAGCGTCTGTGTGATATTGATTGGCTTGTATGCCCTATTATTGAAGTGGCTGTGATGCCATGTTATTGGATGAGCTATAGTGCCCCATCGATTGTTGGCTTGGTGCCTCGGAGATCGTAATTGGCTTGGTGGCCCTTTTGCATCGTAATTGGCTTGGAGCCCTGATGCAAATGAATGACCACTGCTTGGTGCCCCTTTCGCATCGTAATTGGCTTGAAGCCCTGATGCAAATGAATGGTCAGAGTGTTTTGGGAATTACATTGCGGCCGTGGGCCGTGGCGATGATTTGGCTTGGAGCCCTGATGATACCATTTGGTCTTGTGAGACCCCGGCGGTATCGGAGAGTGATAAAATTGAATGAAAATATGAGGATACCATTTGGTCTAGTGAGACCCCGGCGACGTGAAGTGGCTGTAAGCTTGGAGTGTACGATTGGTTTGATGATCCCTGTGGTATGTGGACATCATTTGGTCTGATGACCCCAGCGATGTCAGGTGGTAGGTGTGCTAGTGGAATATGTGGGTGGATGAGAAAGTGGTGACTGTGGTGTATTTGAGTATATGTGCTCGGGTATGAGACCCGGCATTTGAGCATGACTGTTGTATTGATCGTCCATGTCTATAATTAATATTGTCTTGTGAGATGCCTGGTGCCATTGCATTGCTTGTGATTCTGCATTTTGAGTGGCATTTGTGTGTGATCTAGGGGGATTGGTATTCAGGTCTAGGTTTAGGTTTCACTTATTGAGATTTATATCTCACCCCAGTGGGTGCTTAACTTTTTCAGGTTCCAAGCGAAGGAAGCCCGAACTTGCCAATGATTGGCATCTGAGGAAGTAGTTGACCAAGAGTTTTTAAGACGTTGGACGACCTTAGAAATTGTATATTGTTTTGTGGATTAGTCTTGACCACTAAAAAGAATTGAGGTGTATTTTATACTACGAGAGGTGTACAATTATTTTTCTATCCTAAGTCATTATTGATTTTATTTGTGT
Organism: Rhodomyrtus psidioides; assembly: GCA_021437785.1. Lineage (NCBI taxonomy): Eukaryota > Viridiplantae > Streptophyta > Magnoliopsida > Myrtales > Myrtaceae > Rhodomyrtus > Rhodomyrtus psidioides. The sequence continues at coordinate 4,906,428 of JAILYB010000030.1, forward strand.
ACGAAGGAGTCTCTTGCTTCCGCATGTGTAATATATAAGGTTGATGATGGCCGAAGGATCCTGGATGGCACAGCTTGGTTACGGCCTGGTGGGATGTTCGCGTGCTCGCCGGGTTCGGGGCGTGACATCCCCGTTTAAGTGGTATCAGAGCAAGGTCAGCTCGATCCAATGTGATTGAGGTTTGGAGTGATAAGGAGTGATGACTTAGGGACAAATTGATAGTGAGGCCTTTAGGATTAATCATTAATCACTGAACCTTGAAGACTATAGGCTTGAACTTGTGTTGTATTCCGATGGTTCTAGAATCAATTTTTATTAATGATCTTGGGTGGTGTTGTGATTGAGGTTCAAGTGGAAGCATGCTGAAATTAAAGAGACATGGGTATGGATTTTGAAGTAGTAATTGTGCTTGAGGTTAGCAGAAAATTGCTTATGAGTAGAGGGTTAATTGAAGCATATGATTGAAATTGTGGTTTGTCAATGACCTAACTTGAGGAATGTGAGTTATAAAGAGATGACTGGCACTAGTGGATTCAGGCTTGAATTGCGTTATGTCTTGATGACTTTTAGTTATTGGTTGCTATTGATAGCTTTGGTGGATATGAGATGAGATGGATACAAGGAATATTTGGGTTGAAGATCAGTTGTGATCGAATGCATTGGGATTTGATTTGAATGGTGACTGGACTTGAGGTATATAAGTGAATATAGGTGATTGATCGGTGAGAGGCGCTGACCACTTGTGGAAATTAGAGACCTTCTGCTGTTAAGAATCGATCTGGGGACGATTATGGTATGACAAGTGGTGAGAACGAACATGCTGTGCATGTATTTATGACTTTGAAACGAAAGTTGATGAGGGTGCATGCATGAGCTTGTTAATATCAGACTTAATAAATTGTCGCTTGATATGGGACGAGTTGATGGGATACCTATAAACCGTAATGAAACATGATATGGGGCTTGTGGAACGGGGCTTCCTCCGTAGATATATGACTTGGGACAACTTGTAACAACCAGGTCTGATGAGGGCGGGGAGTGATTGCCGGGACAGAGAGGTCCGGACAAGGAGAGGCTCCTGGCAGGCTTCTAAGATAGCGAGGAGGCAAGAATGACCCAAGTCATAAATTGAAAGGGAAAGCCTAGGTATTGGGTTGAGTCTGATTGTGGTTAAGTGAGATGTGTGGCACGTGATTGATTCTCAAGTGAATGATCGAAAGTGGCATGGCATGTGAAATGATGCCTATGAGTGGCATGGCTGAGAGCCCTGTGTTTGGCAGTGAGTGCTATTTGAGAAAGAAAACTGATGTTGTGATTGACCTGATAAGCATGTTTTGTAATTGGCATTGTGTTATTGTTGTGGCCGAAGTCTAACTGAGGGATTAGACGGCATGCGGGGTTTATACCCATTGAGCTGATGCCTATTGATATTGAGATAGTCTGTTGTGATTATGCTAGAGTGGCAGATGCCCCTGGATTTATGGTGTGAATGATTGAAAAGGCACTTTGAGTACTTACTAGGTTTTGACCTAGCTGAGTTTTGGCCTAGTTGAAAGTTGCCTGGTAATTGGCCGTTGATGGTTAGTGAAATATCATCAAAGGAAGAGTTTTCCTTGAAGGCGTGGTATATGTTTGGATCGCCTTCGTTGAGTTGTTTAATGGAAGTACCTTCTTGGGATTGTTTGAGAGCAAAAACTGTTTGAATCCTAATAGTCTTATAAGGATCTAAAGGTGATCGACCATTATGAGACATAGTTCTCAAGGTCGTTTAAGTGTATTGAGGGTGGTTAATCTTTGAGTGAGAGGTGAGGTCTCCGAATGGATTGAAATTTGAAAGCCTTGTGGCTAGTAGTTATTCCTGACTTTGAGGAATGTTAATGGGATTCAGTAAGAGAAGAGAATGATCGGAAGACTTATGAATAAGAGAACTTCTGCTCATGGATTACGAGCAAAAAGATGTTCGTTATGGAACATGAAGTGTGCTTGTGAAGATGGCTATTACCTCGGCGTAAGGCTTATGGTGATTAACCTCTAGTTGTTGTGAGGAATATAAACGAGACTGATGTGTCAATCTGTCAGACCCTATTGATTTTATGAGATCGAATGAGGTTGGGTCGGAACCACTAGAAGTGGTATTGTGTGTTAACAGCCCTAAAGAGTAGGGTGTCGATCTTAAAGGGCGATTGGACCACGAGATGGTCGTTGAGGGAAAGAAAAGTGAACGGACTTGATAGTCCTGGTTGGTTGTAATTCTGATGACTGATTTAGTAAGCAAAAAATCGCTTAGAGAGTACTTGCCGAGTGATTTGAGGTAATCGAATTGGGCATTCGATTTGTGAACTGGTGGAGACCAAGGACGAACGGATATTGTCACTTGAAATGATTGAGTTATGGGAAGGAGAATATGAAAGCATGGTGGCATTTGAATCCTGGAGCAAAGACATCGCTATTGGCCCAGACTCCAAGGTTGACACTCTAAGGAATGGGAAGGACAAGGTAGATTCGAAGTAAAAGATGCCACTGAAATGTATAGTTTCCTTCGTAGGGTAAGAGACCCTAGTGTGAAGGGAAAAGGAAGTTTGAATTGTCTTGGTATTAAGATTGAGTGACTGGACTGAAAAAGAAGACGCGAAATTTGAATGATTCCTGGAAGTGAAGTCCGAGAAACTGTCATATAGATAACGTTGAATTCCAGGATAATGTTGACATTCAGTTGAATGGATGAAATCGAGGTAAAATCGCACTAGCTGGTTGTGAAACCAAGAAGCCAGGGCACTAATGCTTCTTGAGGAAAGAGCGACAAAAATGAACAAAATGTGGTATGGTCCAAGTAGAGACCTATGAGAGCATAGGACCAAGATATGAGCTCTCAAGTAAATGGTACCATGGACAGTTGAAGTGATTCGACACTTGGTAGTAATAAAGTGGATAACAGTCGGATTGGGTTTCCAAGGAATGATTGAGTTGATTGTTACCGTCTTGAGAGACGATGATTGGACTCATTTAAGGAGTCATGAGAAATATGAACAGCTTTTGAGAGAGTCCTATGGACTCTAAGGAGATGTTCGTTATATGCTGGATGTGAAGAGTATGAGCTGTGGACTTCACGAGGTAAGATTCCTCAGTTGTGAAACTTCTGAGAAAGAAAATCCACGTGGAGCCTTTGAGGATTAGAATAAGTGATGAATCGACGGAGTCGATGTGAGTTGCTGGAGGTTGAGATTTTTCGAGATTGGTAAATCATTGTAAACAGATCGTGGGAAGATTCCCCACAAGAATTGTTCCATTGGTAAAATGGATTAAGGACGAGACGTAACACAAATAAATGAATAAACGTGAAAAGAGTTTTCAAGGATTTAAGTCAAGTTGATGACTACGCTATTAATGGCGTTTCCAGTTTGAAGTGGAAAAGCTTATGAAGGTCGTAATGACGTGACGCAGAATGAAACTTGAGGTATAACGAGGCAACCAGAAGTAGGCATTGCATAAGGCCATATGAGTTGGAATGCTTAGATCATGATTGGAGTTGGATTGCGAATGTCCTTGCGGCAAAGTTCGGGAAACATTGTGAGGAAAAGGAGACTCCAGGTCAATATCTAACACGAGAAAAGAATGTAGTAGTTTCCTGAGAGGAATTGAACAAAAGGCAACGCTGACGCGTGAAGTTGTTTGTGGATATGAGAACGTTTGTTTGGATAAAGAAAGACCTCGAAATTATGTGAACTATAAGAGATTGAGAGCAGGGACTGCCTAAAGACAATTGGGGGCGAGTCATGCGGAACGAAGAGATCACTCAAATGTTGTTATGGCGATATTCATATCGCTGAGGAAGGGTGAACTATTTCGCGGGTTTCGCGGATGCTTACAGTTGAGAATTAAGCATTGTATAATTGGCGATGGAGGGATAGATCTTTCCTTATGAAATAAGAGATTCAACTTTTCAATTGGAAGTTCGCCGTATGGATAGTTTGATGGCTACTTGAAATATCAGGCCTGAAGGATATAAAAGAATTGAAAAATTGCCATGATCAGACCCTGATATCTAAGAGGTATGGAAATGATTAGAACATGGAAAGCTAAGATGCTCCTGGGGATGGCACAAAGGTGTGCCAAGATTGCCTTAACACTATCGATGATGTGGATCGAAGGTTAAATTAACATAACGTATGGTCGAGCATTAGACAAGCCGACAAGAGAGAGAGATATGATCTTGAAAGTTGATGGACGATCATTGGAGATCTTCGAATGAAGTCGAGAAGCCTATAGTTCGATTTGGACAACCGATGGTATTAATAGAACTTGTGCGTCCCTGACGGCACAACATGACGTTTGAAAAGGATGATTATGCCAATTGATAGAGACACTTAAGGAATGCGATTTCATGATGGTTGGGTAATGATTGTGATAGAAAATGATCTCGAATCTACTGCGACGTTTTGGGAAAAAGTCTTCCGACGGGGAATTTCAAAAGCAGGGCTGCAGTGTGATGCACGTGTTATCCTCGGACTAGTAGGCAAATTGAACGGAAGATTCGAATGCTCGAAGGTGTATCACCGACAGGTATCACGAATGTCCGAAGAGAATAGAGAAAAGCAAGTGCAGGTTAAGGACTGGGCAAAATAAGTCTTGGAGGAATATGACTTTTGTCAAAAAGAAGAAGAAGAAGACAAATGGGAACATCGAGTAATGGGAGGATCTACTTTAGAGACTGAGGATGCGATGAGGCGTCAATACCCCATGAGATTGGATAATTGGGAAGTGGCAAATTTCGAGGACGAAATTTCTTTAAGAGGGGAAGAATTGTGACATTCCGAATTTCCGACCCTCTTGAGACTATTGAATGAAAGGATAATGATCGACGAACGAATGATTATGAAATTGAGGTTCAAAATTGGCACTTGGAAATAGAGAATTCCAATTTTGGATAAGAATTTGTCAATGTCTCGCCAAATGGTAATTTCGGATTGGAAAAGTGAAGTTTGGACTGAAAGTGCAAAATGACCATTTTGCCCCAAGACCATTTACATATGCCTTAAGAATTCAAGAAGGGCAAAATGAGCATTTCTCCTATCCTATAGGGCTGCCAAAAATATATTGTACAATGGTCAAAGATGAGTCAAAGCTAAGATTGAATTATTGGGGGAGTGCCACTTGTCAACCATTGGGAGTATTTGGCATTAAATGCCCACCTAACCTTGTCTTATCAATTTGGGGCTCAATTATATGTGTGAGACAATGGTTTTAAGGACTTCATCTGCTGTGTAGCCTCCCCTTACACGTTCACCTCATTTTCTCTCCAAAAACACCTCAACCAAAAACTGCCCAGAAAAACAGTTTTGAAGCCTTCTGTTCGGTGCAGTCTAGCGGCTCTTTCCGGCGTTGTTTGGTCACGCCATCTTACCACAGTTTAGTTCAAGATTTTCTTGACATTTTACCGTTAGTTTCATGATTTTTGGAGGTGTGGTTAATTTATGGTGATTTTTGGAAGAAAAGAGGACGGATTCTGAGCTAGCTGAGGAAAGGGGGTGTTTCTAGCTCATAGAAAATCCGAATGACCTCATAGTTTCGAGGGTAGCTTCATAACTTATAGTAGTACAGGTGGATGAGCAGAAATGATTTTTTCAATTGATATTTATGGGTGTTTCATGGCTGAGATTGAGTGGACAGAATTGAGTGAAAATCTGATCGGTGGACAATCTGTGGAGGTTGAACCATTTGAACATCCTAGGGGTGTTATTTTTCTTCCAAATCATTAGGGGATGTCCTAGATATGTAAATATAGGTCTTGGCAAGAATATTGGACAATAAAATGGTGAATTGAGGTGAATTATGGGCTGTTGGAATAGGGCAAAGGCAGAACAGAATGCTGTCCAATTCTGTCCAGCCTTGGTCGAACCCCTTGGGTGGTTCTAGGAAGTGTTTTTATGGTCCAAATTGGTTTTTAGATGTCCTAGGATGTCAATTGATGTCTCGGCAAGAAATTAGTTCGATCGGATTGAGATTTGGCGGAGTTAATTGACGGGAATTGTACATTGTTCATAGGACGACGCTTGACGTGATTTGGCTATGCATTTGTGGGCCTTAGAAGGAATTGCATGTGGCATTTGTTAGCTTGCTTGAAGAGGTAAGTGGTTCCTAAACCCTTACTTGAATCCTAGGACACTACTGAATAAAGTGGTTGAGTAATTTGATTTCTTGGTGAAGTCCTTGACTTGAATGGCATAGCATGACAATTGAACTGCGGTATGCCTTGATGATATATTTGGCTATTAAGCCATTGATTGTTTAATTGGCTGTGACGCCTACGTGATTTATATGGCTAAAACGCCTGTGTGATATTGATTGGCTTGTATGCCCTATTATTGAAGTGGCTGTGATGCCATGTTATTGGATGAGCTATAGTGCCCCATCGATCGTTGGCTTGGTGCCCCGGAGATCGTAATTGGCTTGGTTCCCCTTTTGCATCGTAATTGGCTTGGAGCCCTGATGCAAATGAATGACCATTGCTTGGTGCCCCTTTCGCATCGTAATTGGCTTGAAGCCCTGATGCAAATGAATGGTCAGAGTGTTTTGGGAATTACATCGCGACCGTGGGCCCTGGCGATGATTTGTCTTGGAGCCCTGATGATACCATTTGGTCTAGTGAGACCCCGGCGGTATCGGAGAGTGATAAAATTGAATAAAAATGTGAGGATACCATTTGGTCTAGTGAGACCCCGACGGTATCGGAGGGTGGTCAAATAAAATGAAAATGTGAATACCATTTGGTCTAGTGAGACCCCAGCGGCATGAAGTGGCTGTAAGCGTAGAGTGTACGATTGGTTTGATGATCCCCGTGGTATGTGGACATCATTTGGTCTGATGACCCCAGCGATGTCAAGTGGTAGGAGTGCCAATGGAATATGTGGGTGGATGAGAAAGTGGTGATTGTGGTGTATTTGAGTATATGTGCTCAGGTATGAGACCCGGCATTTGAGCATGACTGTTGTATTGATTGTCCATGTCTATAATTGATATTGTCTTGTGAGATGCCTGGTGCCATTGCATTGCTTGTGATTCTGCATTTTGAGTGGCATTTGTGTGTGATCTAGGAGGACTGGTATTCAGGTCTAGGTTTAGGTTTCACTTATTGAGATTTATATCTCACCCCAGTGGGGGCTTAACTTTTTCAGGTTCCAGGCGAAGGAAGCCCGAACTTGCCAATGATTGGCATCTGAGGAAGTAGTTGACCAAGCGTTTTTAAGACGTTGGATGACCTTAGAAATTGTATATTGTTTTGTGGATTAGTCTTGACCACTAAAAAGAATTGAGGTGTATTTTATACTACGAGAGGTGTACAATTGTTTTTCTATCCTAAGTCATTATTGATTTTATTTGTGTACGAATGAGTCTCTTGCTTCCGCATGTGTAAGATGTAAGGTTGATGATGGCCGAAGGATCCTGGATGGCACAGCTTGGTTACGACTTGGTGGGATGTTCGCGTGCTCGCCGAGTTCGGGGCGTGACATGAACTTTTGGGTAAAACCATATTTTTAGATAAAATTCATACCTTAAATTCGATTCTGAGGTCCAATTACAAAAATTTCCCATCAATTTGGGTTTAATTTGAAAAATTGTAAGTCGGAACCGGTTCAGACTGGTCTGCTAAAGTGTTTTCTTCCCCAAAGCTTCACATGACTACTGCATGTTCGAAGTCCGAATTTCAACGAGAAAATTGAAGGGCAATTCGCGACTAATTGGAAGGGAGATGGTGGGCGTTTTGTTCCTATCATCATCCCTCGTCGATCGACACCGGCGGCATCACCTGACGTCGCCGGGAGGAGGAGTAATTAGCCGGTCAACCCCACGGGACCTGCAAAAGTTAGCCAAGACAAAAATAAATCAAATTCGTGCCAAATTCGCATGAAATAGAGCTTGCCGGAGGACCAAACTGAGTTGGACAAAATACCCAGCTTCTCCGTCGCCGTTAGAGTACCATTTGGCACGTGATGGCACAAGAATTCAAGTGGGCAGAGGTCCCCCGATTCGAGGCAAAAATTCTTGAAATGGTATATAGTCCGCGAAAGCTTTGAAGAAAAAGAAGTTAGTTGATTCAGTTAAAGGAGGGAGAACAGAATCAACAGAGAGAGAGAGAGAACGAGAGAGAGAGAGAGCTTGCCTTCGCTCATGGTGGTCGAAGGCTTGAGCTCGGATTTGTAGAGCGTGGGTTGGGCCTTCTTAGGCAAAACCAAAGCTCGACAAGGCCGTCGGGAGGCTGCCCATACTAGGAGGAAGCGATCGCCGTCGACCGCGCGAGCTGAAACCACGAAATTAGGTGAGTCTAGTCTTCAAGCTTTCACACTGTGCTTTAATGGCGGAACTTGATTCCGACCTTGATTCTTCGAGTTAGGGTAGTCGTTTTACTCCTCAAGCATCCCTAATCGTCATTGCATCTTCATTTTGCATTGACTTCACTCGAATACCTCGAATTGAGTCTTCAAAATTAGCCTCCATAGCCAGTCCCTGTTCGTTCTTGCCTAGCCAAATCTAAGCCGTGCGAGCTCGATTGGAGCTCGAGGTAAGTCTTTTGAACCTCCATTGATGCTATTCTTTGACTAAATTGCCATGATTTAATGTGAATCGAGCGATCGAACTTCCATGGCCGCACTCGGCATTCTGCGTGATGTTCGCGATTCTGTGAATTGGATACTCTGATTCTTAGATATGTTAAACTAGAGATGATTGTGAGTCGATTGGTGCTGGTCTCGCGCGATTTCATTAAGATCCCACCGTTGGATCGTCGGAGGAGGTGCTCAGCCGTTCGTTTCGCCGGGGTCGAGAGGTTGAAGATGAAGCTTACGTGGCGGAGTCATTGAGTCAAAGGCCCAGGTGTCGTCTTGTGATTGGTCCACGGAGGTGTCGAGTCAGCACGACCGTTAGTCTGTTAGGCTGAGTTGGATTTGATCCAACGGCTAGGATTAATCATGTCCAATAATTGATGGCCGTCGGATTAGTAATTAGGTTTATTCGAAAAAGTTTTAAAATAAAAAAATCAAAAAAGGGTTGAAATGGTGCCGTTTGGGTTAGTGGTAGTGCGGCGTCGTTTAGGTTAGTGAGGGTGGACGGTCCAGATTAAGTCTTGTGTTCTAATCCTGACCATAGGTTTTAGTAAGTTGATCAGACGGTCCTGGTTGAGTCTCCGTTCCATCTAGGCCATAGGTTTTGGTAATTTGATCCGGCGGCCGTGGATTAGTCACGCGGTTCAATAGGAACCGTTGGATCAAGTCTGGATAATCCGAAAATAAAAAAAGGAAGAAACGACGTCATCTTGGCGTGTGGGTGGACCCGGTCCGAACCATCTTTTTTTAATAAAAAATTCAGAAAATGATTTTAAAAATAAAAAAAAATCAGAAAAAAACTAAAAAATGCTAGAAAATCCTAGAAAATAAAACAAAATGTAGGAAAATTATGGGAAAATCCTAGATATTCCGAAAATCCCCACAAATTGAGGACTGACCATAGACAACTGGTCAATCCTATTTTTGGGGTTTCTTATCCGTTCTTCCAAGAATTGACGATATTACCCTTTAGGGGTAAGTTGACTCTACTGTGTACGCGAGATAAAGTCAATATTGCCAACGCAAGAATTAGGGTCGGTCAGGCGACCAATTCTTGGGCTTAGGTCTTCGAGTCTCGTTCACTTTTCCCAAAATGACGATTTTACCCCTCAAAGGGTAAATCGCCTTTCCTATTCCAATCGAGTTTTGGAAATTGCTTAAAATTAGGATTTGGGTCGGGTGGTCGACCAATCCTAAGGTTTGAGATTTCCAATTTTCGTCTATGCCAAAAAATGACGATTTTACCCCTCAAAGGGTAAAATCATCTTTAAATTCCAGAAATTTTTTGAAAATTTCTAAAAAATAGGAAATAGATTGGATTGATTGCCAATCCTATTTCCCCGTCTTTTGACTACACACTTCATCTGAAATGACGATTTTGCCCTTCTGGGGCAAATCGTCCCTAAATTTCTCAAAATTACGATTTTGCCTCTCATGGGCGAATCATGTCAAAATCAGTCCTAAGCCTTGATTGATACTTCTCTAGGCCAATAGGGCCTCACTAGGAATGCCCTGCTACTTTCATGTGATTTATCCGCATGTTTTGGAGCATTTATTTTTATTGATTGTGAGTGATAGGTTAGCCACTCCTGTCTGTATGAACTCCTAGATTTAGGTTCGTACCCCCACTCATCTGTATGAAATCTTAGGATCAGATAAATCATCCAACTTAGGTATCGAAAGGGCACCAACTCTGACAGTTGGCGTAACAAAGTCCCCGATCCCACTTCTCTGGTTTTCGTAGAATCAAATAGACTGCTCCCAACTATTCGATAGGGTTTCCGATCGTACCCTCCACGAACGATTGGTGGCGACTCCTTGTCATAGACACATATCATATGTCACCAGACCGCATCGAAGGTCGACCACGTATATCCAGCCATTGCGATTTGGGTAATGGGCCTTGGGAGAGGCTCGCGTCCGATCAAACAACATATCGGGCAGCCCATTAGCCCGCTCTAGCCACCTGGCGCCGCGGGAGAGGGTGGCGACAGACTGGCGACTCCACTGGGGACTTATTCTAAACCAGAATCTCTGGTTTCGCAGACCAGAGGACTTGAGCCGATTAAAAAGTTGATTGGTTTATCTAACATTGTTTTCTGCAGATGCTCTTGAAGGTGAGGTATGTATCCTAACCATTGTGTTAGATGTTTTTGGAGATTAGAGAAATAAGGGGTGTAGTGATTGCTGACATCCTTCCTGCAGGTTGGAGTTAGGAATGTACGTTTATCTTATGCACATATTGAAGCACTGTTTGATACAAACTGTTGTGCATGACTTGCATTGTGATGGTCACGACACATCGTACACACTTGCGGTCAAACCCCGACTGCAACCACCTATAGGATTACCTTAGATAGGGAAAGGATACGAAATGATCTTGTGTTTGATGGCACTTGAGACTTTCGTATTCGTTCCCGCTCACTATCTAAATTGGCGATATCTAGCCCTCTTGGGTGGGTACTCTTGGGGAGGAATCTGTCATATTTGGATTGTGAGAGCCTGAACCATAAGTTCCTCACCTGATTTTTTTATTTTTAGAGTATACCTACTTGTCGCATGCGCATGTCTATGGAAGGTTGGTATACCTAAGATCATTCATTGTTACAGGGGAACATTTCACATTCCCTAAGTGTGGTTGGTAAGGCATTTACTTTCGATGTACTTCACTATTCCCTATTTCGTAGTATGATTTATGCATTATATACATCCATGTACATTGCATACATCATGAAATCACTCAATTGACTAATTTAAATAACAATGATAATGGGGTAGGATGTCGCTGTTTCCTAAAAGTTCAACAGAGTTGGTAACCTTCGAATACCTAAGGAAAGTTACTCGCCCTGGACCAAACATGAGGCTGCACTTTACTAGGTTCATGCATGGCCGAGAGCTGACTGGACGTAAGTTGGGATACGCTGAAGATTGTCAAACCCGCTACTATGTCGACAACCTCAGATTCAAGCGACAAGCGGACGAGATGTTCAAGGATTACTTGGAGATGAAGAGGCAACATTGCAACCGCCTAGCTAGAGACACATATGTCCGTCGAAAGGCTGAACGTCAAGCTAATGAAGACATGCCCATGATCACTCTTTGGGGAAAAAGGAGACGCCCTGCGATTAAGACAAGACCGAAGCGCATCATACTCAAAAAGACGAGACGCTAGAAGACTCCCGAAGTCATGATACCATGGACCAAAGAATGGCCAGAGGAACTAGGACCCTTCGATCAATTCATTAAAGACGACCCCTTACACTCGACTGGGGGAGGATTCCCAACTGACTATCATTGTGAAAGAGAATAGACCTTTGGGAAAGGGTGGTTTTGGATCCTCACATTCGGTCGGCCTTTTATGGCTTTCTTGTTTAAAGAGTCTCTCTTTACCTTTCTTTCGTTAGGCGTCCTGATTGTAATAAAGGATTCATTCTGCTCTACTCCCGTTTAATGTATTGACCAATGGAATGTGACTTTGTTATTTCCTTTAGTCACTAGAGTAAACCTGACTAAATTGTATAATTCACTTTCTTGAAATTCAAATTAGACTTTAAGTCAGGCCTTCCACACCTGAAAAAGGCTCTAATTTCCATTTCTCCAATTGAACTATGCAATTAAGTCAGCCCATGCATATTGCATGACATTTGCATAGTCACATGTTTAAAGTAATTTTTGACGATTGACTTTTCAAAATCATTTGCATATTTTAGATTTGATGGGAAGGAATGATATTCAAGTGTTCAAAGTCTCCCGGACCGAGTTCCAATCATGGTGGGATAGCATGGGCGAAGCCAGCTAGAAATACACCAAATCACGACTAGGGTATCTATTGGACTTGCTGATGATTGAATGCCCACCTGCCTTTATTCAAGCCATGGCGCTCTATTGGGATCCTACCACCGCTACATTCTGCATGGAAGGGCTGGAAGTTACCCCTACTCTTGAAGAGTACAACGCTGCCATCGGAGTTGAGTTCACTCACTCACTAGTCCAACCCGATATAGGATTTGAGCCCTTGAGTCAACTAGCTGAATTTCTTGATACGAGCCTCAACGAAGTCAAAGCAGATGCCAAAAGTAATTCTGGACGAATTTCACTATCCTTCCTCCTAGATCGATTCCCCAACCTCCCTACCGCTAAAGGGACTAAATCTGGTAGAGCCTTTGTCTTGGCCTTCTTTAGCTTTGTGCTGTTCTCGATCTCGTCTGCCACCTTCGACCCTATTATGGCTGTAGTAGTCAGACAAGTTTGTTATGGGTGTGATTACTTAAACGTTATCCTTGCTGAGACTTTCCTTTCCCTAAACCGCTTCAAGAAAAACAAGAAGGGAATCTTTAGAGCCTCTAGTGATCTTCTGTACCTATGGTTCACATCTCATATCAGACAATTCCACATCCGCATGGGTTTCACTGAGATTAGCTCCGATGCCCATCCTCTTAAAACCTTCGTCAAAACCCATACACGTATTCCTAAGTTCAACTTCATAGAATGAAAGAAATTCCTTGGAACTCTGAAATCAGAACAGCTCCGATGGCGGCTTAGATTGCCAACCCTAGGCAAAGTCAGGCTCGCAAGTAATGACGAAGACCCAGTCCCTTTGCTAGGATTCACAGGCTCTATCGCATATTATCCAAAGAGGGTTATCTGACAATTTGTGGCCTTACAGGAGATCCCTTCACTACCCCGACCTAGTAGCTTCTCATTTGACATGCCAAAAGAGATCCTTGCAGGAGAAAAGAAGAAGCAGCCTGAAGCTAAGGTGGAATTTATTATACTATTTGAAAAACTCTCAGGCTGAAGGTATAAGATGGCCAGAGAATATGAGTCGCAGGGAGAACATTCACAGGGCTACCACTGAATACATCTAGCACTTTGAGGCGACCAGACGTAACTTTGTCGAGCCTTATATACTTGAATATATTGTACCATACGTACCTGGGATAGAGCCCTATATACCCGAAGACATGGAATCGCCGTCATATTCGGAAGATGAAGAATCCCAGACCGAAGGGATTGATCTATATGGGGATGATGAGTATGCCTTAGGCCTCAAACGCCCTAGACTTGAATAGACTATCATGTCAAGTGTAAAATAGGCAAATATTATGATGACTCTTCGACATACTCACTTGTATTGAATATTACTTCTGACACATATACATGAGTATTGAGATGTTTTATGAATGCATAAAAACTATCGTAAAAAATTACGCTTCTTGTAATTTCATAAATTCTTTTGGCGAATAATTAAAAGAACTGCCCACGTGAGACTAAGGCTCACAAGGTAGTCCTTTTTCTCATTCATCAACAGAAAACATGCAATTAAAGGAATCTGACACTTTTTCTGTCAGTCCTGAAGAAACGTTCACTTGTTATTTTTTAAAATAAACAGGTATACTCTAATCACAGAACTACCAAAGCATCACTTTCGCACTCGACTTAAGACGAGGATGGAACAACAGGAATTGACCCCGCGGATAGGCATGCTGGAAACCCAGATGACTGCTATGATGACTATGATGGCTGATATTAAGGCAATGCTGGAAGCCTCCCACGCCAGACAGGCAGTAGCTCCTAACCAGAACAACTCAAGTCCATCCTTCGTACCCGATATGGCTGATAAAGAAACAGCAGAAGATACCCAACGTGCTAAGGAATATGTCCGTATACCGAACATCCAATCACAATAGAAGGCACCCCCTGTTGTCATCAACCTTGGGAAGGACGAAAAGGGAAAGCAGGCCGTGAAAACTGAAGCAGAGGCTAAAAGAATAGCCAAGATCGAAGAGTGTTTAAGCAGCCAGGGTTATGAGCTGGCCCGTTTTGACAAGATATCTCTTTTCGCCAAGGTGGAGACCCATCCTAATTACAAGGAGCCAGACTTCATAAGAAAATACAATGGGACAAGCTGTCCCCGCGCTCACATCAAATATTATCTGCGTAAGATGGCACAATATTCAGACTACGTTTCGCTGCTGATGAATACGTTCCAGGAGAGTCTGACTGGCGCCGCCCTGGCTTGGTTCATTGAGTTAGACCTGGATGACTACGATGGGTGGGAAGATCTTGTAGAGGACTTCCTCAGGCAGTATAAGTTCAACACGGCTACGACCCCGATGAGAGAAGACCTCCTACGAACCTCAAAGGCAAGGGGTGAATTGATCAGAACATACGCCCAGAGGTGGCGAGCTTTGGCTACTCAAGTAAAGCCATCAATCCCAGAAAAGGAGCTGATTGACTTGTTCCTGAAAGCACTCCCGTACGAATACTTCGACAGATTAAACACCTCAGGATGTCAAACATTTACACGTTTAATAAAGGTGGCCGAAAGGCTTGAGTGGGCCTTAAGAGGAAGGAGGCCGCATGAAACTTCTACCAGAAAGCAATACCTCCTGAAAAAGGAGAGAGATGCTGGACTCGACACAGCTTTCATACCATATCTCCATAAGCCCAAGGTGTGTAACAATTCTAATCAGACCAAGGGAGGATCATCGTGGTCAGCGCCAAAAGGACAAGAGCCTAGAAAGAGATAACCCCAAAGCAGTTCTCTCAACTCCCGAGGCCTTTGTCCAAGTTGCTCCCAATGCTGCTAGAACAACACTTGGTAGCGAATGAACCACCTAGGGAAAATCTTGTCAAATATCCTAGCTTTAATGAAAGTCAGACATGTGTCTATCATATGGGCGAAAGGGGATACAACGCTGATAATTGCTATATCCTTAAGCTGAAGGTACAAGCTTTGATCGATCAGATTTTGAAGTTTGATAACATGTCTTCGAATGTACAAGAAAACCCGCTCCCTGACCACCAAGCGGTAGGGGCAATAATCACTGACTAGGAGGAAAACCATCTTCAGCTGAAGGTGGACATACCTAAATTGACTAACATTCTGGCAATCGCTTCACTATACCCGAAAGAAGGGGAAGTCTCTGCTGACATGAAGAAATTGTGTATCTCTAAAATGATGAGCTTGGGGATAATATCAAACGCTACCGATGAAAGATTCGGGGGAGTCGAGACCTCTCTAAGCTTGGAAGGAAGCCACTTTGTGGTTAAAACTCACGAGAGTTTGGTAGACGATCTCAGGCCGATCATCCAGCCGGAAGAAGAACTCGACAAGGACGAACTGGAAGCTAAGAGGTGAAGTTTAGCAGATAGCAGATTCATGACTAACGCACTAGAAATGAGAGAAATCATATACAACCTAGGTGAAGATTTTGGAGGATATAACTTTAAGGTGAAATATTCTGCTCCTCCTAGTGTCTATCAGAGAATAAAGGATATCATACTAGACGGATGTGGAGGTATGGATGATCCCGTTCAACCGGAAATCCCGAAGGAGGTGGAAAAGCCTTTTATGAAAGGGCTTGAACCGTCGCCTGACCCGATGATAGCTACCAAACTTAACGCAGAGCAGTATGTCGAAATAGAGAGATCGGAGGATCAACGACAAGATTCAGTTGAACTACTCAAGGGAATGAGAAAGTACTCAAGATTTATGACATCAGCAAAGCTAAGAAACGACGATCGGCATCATCAACTGGAAAATGAGATTTTCTCAAAGGACTTTGACAACATTGTGTCAATGATCGAAGCCGCTACGACTGTGGTGATCAAATTGGAAGAGCTTGACAGCTTGAGTGAGCTAGAAGATTGTCTGATCAAACCCGTTGTGATTCAACTACCAAAAGAGGAAGCGGACGATACAGCTGAACCAGAGGCATCTTGCCCGACGACGATAACTATAAAAGTCCCTCCGGTAGAAGAATACGATCCTAAAGCAGTCCACTGGGACTATGGGACGGAGGAAGTAGATGCGGTAATGAGGTCTGGATGATTCTACGCACCTAGGGAAGGCGAGACCGAAAAGAAGGAAGTCTCGAAGGAAGACGCAGAAAAGTTCATGTCCATTATTAAAATAGTGAGTTTGAAGTTATAGAGCAGTTAAGGAAGATGCCGGCCCAAATATCGTTATTGGATTTGTTCATCAATTCAGAGAAGCACAAAAATGCACTGTTGAAAATACTGAATGAGGTGCATGTCCCTGAAACTATTAATGATGTGCAGTTAGGGGACTTTGTAGGGGCCATCCTTCTGAAAGATCAATTGAGCTTCTCACATGAAGACTTCCCCATGGAAGGAAGTGAACACAACAAGGCCTTATACATTACAGCACAGTGTAACGGAAAGAGAGTAGCACACGTGTTAGTCGATAACGGATCCGCGTTCAACATCTGCCCTTTAGCTACATTGAGGAATTTGGGCATCAAAGAGGAGATGGTTAAAATCTCCAAAACAGCTGTAAGAGCCTTTGATGGAATGAAGAAGACTGTGGTAGGTGAGGTTGAGCTCGACGTGTTCATCGGCCCAACCAAATTATCTATAAACTTCTAAGTGATGGATTTGCCTAGTGCGTTCGGATTCCTGTTGAGAAGGCGTTGGATTCAAGTAGCAGGAGCCGTACCTTCAAGCCTACACCAGAAAGTACGATTTGTAATGGATGGTAAAGTGATTACCGTGCATGGAGAAGTTGACCTCCAAACATATCAAAGCAGTGCCATTCCCTATATTGAACCCGAAATTAAGTTGGAAGCAAGCTATCATTCCCTGGAGTTGGTAGCAGTAGTACACACTCCCGTGGGGGCAAAATTGAGAACTCCCTGCATTTTTGAAGCCAACCTTTTACCAGCCAAGATGCTACTGGCATATGGGTACAACCCTAGAGAAGGCCTGGGCAAATATGGTCAGGGAATGAATGCCCCTCTGCAGTTGAAATCTAACGAATATAAGATGGGTTTGGGATATCAGAAAACCCACATGGGTGAGTCTGCCCCTAAGACAATAGGCCGAGGCCGAGAGAAGAGCTAAGGACGCCATGGGAGCCAAAAAAACCAGAGAGATTCATTCATTGGTTATCCAGCTTGGAATGGCAAATCTAAGGTGTTCAACAGTCCTTTGAACAAATGCTTCAGCAAGAATTCTAGGTGGCTGTTAGAAGAGGATATAACTCCAGCGGCAGAATTAGATCTGGCAAACCCATTTCTGGAAGATAACTTCGTTAATGTCATCATAAAGTGGTTGAGTGATGAAGCCACCGTTTCTGAGTAAAGAAACCTCTCCCCTGCTCTTAATACTGCATTTAAATTTCCCGCATTTCATTGCACTTTTAGTATTGTTGCTTGAAGTAAATGTAGGAAAACGCCTTTGGATCTCCGGCCATTGGTCCAAATAGCATAACTAGTAATGCAGCCCATTTTACATTCAACAAAATTGTACAAGTTTTGTTAAGGACATATGGAACCATAAATCAGCCCAATGATGATAATTAGTCTTCCATACGAAAGCTTGAGGCCTGGTTTTCCATATGATTCCTGATTTCCAAAGGATTTTTGAGGGATAATGTCACGCCCCAAACCCGGCGAGCACGTGAACATCACCCCAAGCCACGCCTCTTACTTGATCTTCCAAGATCCTTAGGCCCACTTCTTCTCAACACATTTACAGGCGGAAGCCAGAAAATACCTCCACACAAAAACAATACTAGATGACTTGGAACAAAATGGGTACATCCCCACTTAACCACCAAGTACAATTTTAAACTCCAAGCGCAACAAAAATCCTTATTGTCGCTAGCTATCCTGCATTCAATCAACTATTACTTCCTTGAAAATTTCCATTCTTGGCCAACTGGTACTTCAAAACTTGGTACCTGAAAAAAAAAAAATCCCACGACGGGGTGAGACATACGTCTCAGCAAGTTATCATAACCCTAAACCAGGCTATCCGTCCCACCGAACTATACCAATCATAGACACATGCAGTCAATAAGCAAAAACAATACACAGCAGCTTCCCATGGTATCACGTTATAATTCCTCAAGCATTTCAAGCAAAAGAAACTGTAGTACACGTGACTAAACTTTCGTGCTAGCTTATGATAGATCACTTTATCACTTGAGACAACAGATATTTCACTCACGACCCCGCGATTACATCGCCTCAGGGTGTTTCACCTTTCTCAACCTCATGTCATATAGGCACCTCAGGGCATTACTCATTTCTCAACCCCGTGTCATAGAGGCACCTCAGGGTATTACACAACATACTACCCCGCGTCATATAGGCGCATCAGGGTGTTCCATCGGCCTTAAGCCCTTGTCTCATCAATACACTTGCCATCAAGCTCATGGTTCTCACGGCTCACTAGCCCACTTCCTCAGGTGATTCCAATCACAAATCATTATGAAAAGCATTTAATCACATTTCACCATGAGGAACTTTAGGCGCTAGATCGTAACTCCAATACTTATCCAAGATAAACGTGCTTGTCACAATATGAACTTTGAGAAGTAAGTGTCATACTATCACATTGACAAACAAGGTACAACGTTAAGCACTTCACCAATGCAATCATGGGAACACAATTGTCTAGCACATAAGTAGTCACGGCTCAAGCCTCATCAAAATCATGCGGTTCTCAATCATTCAAGCATAACAATTTACTAAACCCATCGATTCCTTAATGGAACCCGTCCAGCTGTGTCCGGACGTTCTAATAGAGGGTTAGAGGTCACTCACCTCTTCATTCATATAGAAAAATCCAATCACCATGCTCCTCCAAGGTCAGCAAATTCATGTCCGACTAGGACACCCACGGCGCACCTAGGAAAACCACATCAAAACTCAATCATTTCCCATTTCCATTGTATCAATACTTCAATAGCACACTCAACCCCTTATTCTCATTTTCTCACAACACCGATTCAATGGCCCTTAGCATGACAATAGCCGTTCTATCAAGACAAGTCATCATTAATACAATTCCGCCCAAAACAGTTCTATTTCTTGGTCCACGACCAGATTCTGTTACAATTAAACTAACATTTATCCTTCTACTTTTTTTGAAAAAAAATTTCATAATCTTAAACTTCAATGTCTTACAGACGCGTGGACGAAAACGGAGCTCAATTCGGATACCGGACGACTAAGAACGACCCATTTCAAATTCAGTGCGCATTATGGGCAGATTGATCGGTACTTCACGTATTCTCCTCTAACAGCCCTTATCTCACTTCTAATTCTCAATCCACTTCACACACTTCCAACTAACACTTCACATAACATCTTATGGTGTCACATGAGTTGGTTTGAAGCCAAAATACCCCTTAAATTACTCCCATCAGATTCGGTTCTAGCAGGGCAGATACAGAACATAACCGGTTTCAATACAAACTGTGCATATCCAGCCATACTTCAATTATAAGCTCCAATTATCACGAATTTAATTCACTATCATCTCAATATATGAGTTTAGAAAGGTCACCGAGAATTTTGGAGAGAAACAACAGCCCAAAGCCCTCCAACAGCTCAATTTCTTCTTGGTGCGCAACAACCAGCTTTCTGTCCAGATTTGATCACCCAAAATTAGTCATGAAAACCCTCTAAACCTCCAACCAAATTATCATTTATACTCATGAAACTTGAGTACTATAAGTTATAGAGTTCCCCCAAAAATTTCGGAGCCATTTGAATTTTCTAATAGGGTGAACCATGGCCCTCTCTCAGTTAGCTCAGATTCCGTCCGGTTTTCTTCTAAAAATCACCATAAATTGACCAGACCTCTAAAAATCGTAAATTCAATTGAAAATTATCGAGGACATCTTGAACTAACCTATTATGGTTGGCGACCAGCCAAACGGTCACCGGAGGAGGCCGTCGTACGGACCGAACAGAGCGGCACAAGCTGGTCGAGCAGCAATGTCTGGACAGAGAGAAAACTTGAGGGAAAATGGAGGAAATGGTGAAATTTTCGTGTAATGGCTCTTTGGAGAAGAAGATCAATAGTATATGGACCCCCAATAATTTTCTCTTAATTTTTCAACCACTTTTTGGGGGGTTAGAAGGCCAGCCAATCACCAAATGACACTTTTCTTTTGTGCCAATTATTTGAGCTTAACTCATTGACTTCTTTGACCACTTTTTGGGCAGATTTTCTGCAGCCAAGGGGAGAGGTTCAATGTCCATTTTCCCCTTCCAAAATTTTCAAAGAAAAAAATTAAGCTTGAGGGGCAAAACGGTCATTTTGCACTTTTCGTTCGAAATTTCATTTTTCAATCTTAATTTGTCCATTTGGCCAGGCGACGTCAAATTCAAGTTCAATTCTTGAATTCTTGAATTCCATCTCCCAATTTGATGTCAAATTCAATACTTCAAGCCTTGAGGGCTCGACGAGGCGATGTCCAATTCCTATCGAACATTGAAATTCTTCGTTGTCCTAAATCCGACTTCAAGATTCCTTTCCAAATCGTTAGCCTCGAAGAGGGTCGAAATTTGGAATGTTAGGATGTCCTATGATATGAGGACTAGTCCCATTTACACTTGAACTTATCTTGAAATCTCTTTCGAAAAGATCTTTCACACTCATGCATGGCATTTCCATATGGACTATAGACTAACCTTACTCATGACATTTTAGGCATATCATCTCAAACATACATACCGGGTTGTTATGTGATTCGGATTGCCAAGTTGATTGTTCCTACAACATTGAAGAGGACGAGGATGAAGGTTATGCGTCTATCCGCAGAGAATGGAGTGCCTTCGAAGAGTCAATGCCTCCCACTTCAGAGGAACCAGTCGTTATTAACTTGGGGGACTCCACGGACATCAAGGAAGTCAAGATCGGTAGACATTTTATCCCGAGATGAAAGGCTTATGTTTACAGAATTACTGAGGGAATATCATGACGTCTTCGCATGGCCGTATGCCGACATGCCGGGTTTGGATCCCAAAATTGTGGAACATGTATTACCCACATATCCTAGCGTAAAACCTGTCAGGCAGGGCAGCAGACGGATGAAAGTCGAGTTAGAAGACAAAATTAAGGAAGAAGTGATGAAGCTTCTCAGAGTGGGCTTTATTGAGACAATCCCGTATTCAGATTGGATTGCAAACATAGTCCCGATCATGAAGAAGGATGGCAAAGTTCGGATCTGCGTGGATTATCGAGATTTGAATAGGGCGAGCCCGAAGGATGATTTTCCACTTCCTCACATCGACGTATTGGTAGACAGTACTACGGTGTATGAATTATTTTCATTCATGGACGGATTCTCCGGATATAACTAGATCCTCATGAAGCAGGAGGACAAATCGAAAACTGCATTTACCACGCCCTAGGGGAACTTTTGCTACAAGGTTATGCCCTTCGGACTGAAGAATACTGGAGCCACCTATTAGAAGGCTATGATCACATTATTCCATGACATGATCCATAAAGAAATCAAAGTATATGTCGATGACATGATAGCCAAGTCCAAGAAGGGACAGGATCACATTCAGGTGTTAAGAAAACTATTTGAGCGACTGCGCAAATACAAGTTGAGGTTGAATCCTAACAAATGTGTGTTTGGGGCAAAATCTGGGAAACTTCTCATATTCATGGTCGATAACAAGGGCATTGAGATTGATCCTTCAAAGATTCAGGCAATCCATGACCTAGCAACTCCCTCCGTAGTAAAAGAAGTAAGAAGTCTTCTGGGAAGATTACACTATATTGCCAGATTCATCAATCAGTTATCAGATGTGGCTAAATCGATTTTCAAACTTCTTAAGAAGGGCACAAAAGTGACATGGGACACAGAATGCAACCAAGCGTTCCAGAAGATCAAAACCTATCTAGTCACTCCGCCAGTACTTGTGCCGCCCATCCCAGGTCACCCCTTGACCTTATATTTGACTATACAGCATGAATCTTTGGGAGCATTACTTGCCCAAACAAGCCCGATAGATGGTAAGGAAAGAGCCACCTACTACTTGAGTAAGAAGTTCACCCCGTCTGAAGCAAAATACATACCTATTGAAAGGGCTTGTGTAGCAACTGTATGGGTACTTCGCAGGTTAAGACAATATACCCTACATCACCATGTTCAGCTAGTAACAGAAAATGACCCTGTCAAGTACCTCCTAGAGAAGCCCGCTCTAATTGGGAAGTTAGCAAAATGGCAGGTGATGTTATCCGAATTTGACATCAGGTGTTCTCCACAGAAATCAGTAAAAGGAAGGGCCATAGCTGATATGTTGGCAAAAAACTCACAAAGTTGCAAGTCTTCCAAAAAAACAAAGACGGAAGATCAAGTCCTAAACCTGACAGAGGATAAGTGGATCATGTATTTCGATGGCATGTTAATCTATCAGGGGCCGGGACTGGGGCAGTATTGATATCCCCTGCCGATCAACACTATCCTGTTGCAGCAAAGATGACTTTCCCTTGCACCAACAATATCTCAGAATACGAGGCGTGCATCCTAGGCTTACGGTTAGCCATTTCCATGGGAATACCTAGACTGCAAGTTTATGGGGATTCCATGCTCATCATTTTACAGACACAAGGGGAGTGGAAAACAAAAGACGCCAAGCTCATCCCCTATCATGAATATCTTGAAGAGATGACGCTTAAGTTCGAAGAGGTGTCATTCGAATATCTACCAAGATCTCATAACCAATTTGCGGATGCACTAGCCACACTGGCCTCGATGCTACAATTAACTGGTGGGATAGAAATAGAACCACTAAGGATCGGCATAGTTGAAAAATCGACCTACTGTATGATGATAAAATAATAATTTGACGGAGAATCGTGGTATTATGACATCAAGAATTATCTCTTAAAGGGGGAGTTTCCTGAAGGATGTCAGACAGGAGACCAAAGAGATACATAACTAGGATGGCCAGCAAGTTCATCCTCAGTGGACATGTTCTGTACAAAAGATCATTTGACTCCACTCTATTAAGGTGTGTAGATGCTAAAGAAGCAAACGTTCTCATGAAGGAGATCCATGAAGGTATATGTGGGCCCCATATGAATGACCACCTCCTCGCCAGGAAAATTATGCGGCTCGGATATTATTGGATGACCATCGAATCAGACTGCTGTCAGCATTTCTGGTCGTGCCACCAGTGCCAAATATACAGCGATAAGATTAATGCGCCCCCGAATGAACTGCATCAAATCTCCGAAACCTGGCCTTTTTCTATGTGGGGGATAAACATGATAGGACCCATCAATCCAACGGCTTCAAATGGTCATCGCTTCATCCTGGTGGCGATCGATTACTTCACAAAGTGGATAAAGGAGAATTCTTACAAGAATGTCACCGCAAGAAGTGTGGCAAGGTTTATTAAGAGAGACATAATCTCTCGATATGATACCCCTCAAACGATCATTATAGACAATGGATCCAACCTGAAAAACTAGATTGTCGATGATCTACTGGACCGCTTTGGTGTTCGACATCTTAACTCTTCCCCGTACCGCCCACAAATGAACGGAGCAGTGGAAGCGGCTAACAAGAATATCACAAAGATCTTGGCTAAGACTGCAGAGAATTATAGGGATTGGCATGAAAGGCTACCCTTTGCCTTAATGGCATATCGAACTTCGATCAGAACTTCTACAGGTGCAACTCCTTACGCTCTGGTATACGGGATGGAAGGGGTCCTGCCCGTAGAAGTTAAAGTTCTCTCTTTAAAAATCTTATCAGAGGGTCAACTTTCCGAGACAGAATACTCTAAACGCAGATATGAACAGCTGAATCTGATAGACGAGAAACGTCTTAGAGAGATTTGTCATGGTCAAGGTTACCAAAAAAGGATGGCCAAGTCATTTAATCGAAACGTTAGAGCCAGAAATTTTGAGGTAAACGATCTGGTGATAAAGAAGACTCTGCCAAATGCTGTCAGCTCGGGAGGCAAGTTTATCCCGAATTACGAAGGCCCCTATATTGTCAAGAAGATTCTCGTAGGAGGAGCGTTGATTCTTGTAAATTCTGAAGGAGGAGAAGAATTGGGGCACCCTGTAAATTCAGATGCTTTGAAGAAGTATTATATTTAAAATGAAATCAGATATTGGTTATGTGGCTTGTCCCAAATTGATCCGAATCGCTATAATGGCCATTACATAAGCATACGATGCTTCCATGCATACATTAGCATGTGTTCAGTTTTGCAGATTCTGAGAAGTAGATTCAAAATCGGATTCATCCAAATGGAACCCTAGACAAAAGAGTCTTCAACATCAAGTACCAGGTGATATGTATCTGTTCCATCAAGGGTTAAACCATCTTTCACTCACAAGAATGTCTATTTTATCCTATATGCAGGAACATCTGATGAAGACGGAAGACAACAAAGGAAGAACACAGTAAAGTCTCTCTCACTTCTGGTAAGATAAAAAGAGCAAGAGAATGAACATTCACATGCCCGAACTTACGAATAAACATTGTTTTTGAAAAATGGATCCTTGACATTTACTGCACACTTGTCAGAACCGGAGGTTGTCCAAGCACGGTCCAAGTATACATGATGCATCATTGAAATCTCCTGTGGAGTAAAATACCTAGAGAAAAACAAAGTGATTTTTCCAACAAAAAAAAAACAAACAAACAAACATAGCTTGCTTAGACTGTCTAGCAGGGATGTTCCTCCCGATGGAAGGCAAACCTAATCCAAACACGTCCTACATACACTCGAGATATGAGAAAAATGTAAGGATAGGAAAGCTTGGATCCGAGGATATAAGGGCCCTTCGCATCGATTACATAGATTGAGATGACGGACGCATTCATTTCTTTATCCTAAACACTACAGGTGACCATTGATAACCCTATGAACGGTGGTTGCATTCTTTACCCCTGTCAAGAACCACCCCACATTGGGGCCAACTGGAGGTAAGTCCAGCAGTATCAGGAGATAAATGGTTAGAAATGCTCTCACTCAGACTTGCATCAATTTTCGTGTGTTGCTTGTCATTTTAACTTTTATGGTGATTCAAGTGCTTTAAGATGACGAAAAGCATTCGTTTCTCTATCCTATACACTTTTACCCTTTGTACAGCCCAGTTGAGCCTATACGTTAGTTTCGCAAACTCGTTGGTGATCATTGCATATCCCAAGGCGGAAGCGACGTCACTTCAAGAATGGAAGAGAATTATGAAAAATTCCTGGGTTAATATTTGAGTGCTAAGATTTAAGTTGTACATCTAGCACACTTATTTGAAAATCATGGTTCCCAAAAGAAAGGAAAAAGTGGGATTTCAACAAAAGATGAAAAAAAAGGGAAAAATCCAATCCTGGGCATCAAGAAAAAGCAAAGTGCCTGGTAAAAGCAAGGCCAATGTCCATCCAAATATTTGTACACTTGTGAATCATGTGTTTGATCTTGTAAATGCCAAAAGATGGCATGATACCAGTGTATAGGTCACTGGTGAGATCTGGTTGTAAAAGAAAATCCCAAGGGAGATAAACTGTGAAAGATACTCCCAGATTATGTCACATTCAGATGTTGATGCCGCACTAACACGAGAGAGAGGTTCTCCAAAGGCTACCTATGCACCTCAAAGACTGAAGGCGCACTTTGAACCGCAAGGGACCAGATCGGCAGCAAACCTGTAGTGATCACCAATGTTTAACCCTTCACATATTCTGAGCCAAAAACAAACCTTTTTTCGGTCCCCAATCCTACCTGCGTTACAACCCTGAGAAGTCTTTTCTGATTAAAGCATTTGGGTTAACAAAGGGTTTAATGCCTAAGCTTAGCTCGAAGAAGTTCGAGCAATATCATTTCTTTCTCATTTTGTAGGTTTCTTGACTTGTAAACCTGGAGCAGACGTTGAAGACTTCCTTTCAATAGCCTTGATTGGCTTGCAAGTCCCCTTTGAAAATCGTTGACCAAGCCCAATATTACGGTCCCGTAAAGACCTCCCGATTGATCCAAATGTATGGGCTACGAACGGTCCCGAAAACCCGGGTACAGTGTATTAGGAAATTCGAGTGTTCTTGTTATGAAAAGACCAAGTCAAAAAAAAAATGGTAAAAAGCCCTTTCTGACAGAGATGTTCCAATAGAATGCTTAAAAGTAAGCTTTAGTTGGAAACTTCAAATTGTTAGATCCAGGATATGCCTCACAGGGATCCTCGAACATCTTTGTATGCTTTGAGATGTCTTGGATAACCTCCAGCATCCTAAGTCATTTTGCATAATTGCATAGGTCAAAGTAAAGCATTGCTTGCATTATAACTATCATTACCTCGAGATGACTAATATCTTTTCGAACGAGGAATGGACATTCAAGTCTAAATTTTTATGAGACTCATGGCAGCCCCAAGTCGAAGAAGTATACTTTGCTCCGTGAAGAAGAGCTTCAGAACTTTCTTTCTGTGAGATTTCAGGTAACCCCTAAATCCTAGAAGAATCTTATCAAAGTTTTTGTATGTTTGAGCTTTCTGCAGGATGCTTGGAGTCCCCAGATCCCAGAATGTCACCTCCCATGTCGAAAGGTCAATCTTCAGAATCTTCTTCCTGTGAGATTTCAGGTAATCCCTAAATCCTAGAAGAATCTTATCAAAGTTTTTGTAGGTTTGAGCTTTCTGCAGGATGCTTGGAGTCCCCAGATCCCGGAATGTCACCTCCCATGTCGAAAGGACAATTTTCAGAATCTTCTTTCTGCGAGATTTTCAGGTAACCCCAAAACCCCAGAAGAATTTTATCAAAGTTTTTGTAGGTTTGAGCTTTCTGCAGGATGCTTGGAGTCCCTATATCCCAGAATGTCACCTCCCATGACGAAAGGACAATCTTTAGAATCTTTTTCCTGTGAGATTTCAGGTAACCTCTAAATTCCAGAAGAATCTTATCAAAGTTTTTGTAGGTTTGATCTTTCTGCAGGATGCTTGGAGTCTCCAGATCCCAGAATGTCACCTCCCATGTAAAAAAGGATAATTTTCAGAATCCGCTTTCTGTAAGATTCTAGGTAATCCCTAAACCCAGAATAGCTCATTTGATAAGCCTAAAAGTTAGGTATACCCCGTTTACATAAATCATCGTTGATTCCTCAATATGTAGGGTCAGTCAAAATGTTCAACAATCCCTATAGAACGGGTGTGTCATCCATAGGTTCCTAGCAGAAAGGGGTCCTATTCACGGCCTGATCCCCTAGACGGATCAAAATATTCGACAATCCCTACAGAACGGGTGCATCATCCATAGGTTCCTAGCAGAAAGGAGTCCTATTCCCGGCCTAATCCCCTTGACGGATCAAAATGTTCGACAATCCCTACAGAACGGGTGCGTCATCCATAGGTTCCTAGTAGAAGGGAGTCCTATTCCCGGCTGATCCCCTTGACGGATCAAAATGTTCGACAATCCTTACAGAACGGGTGCGTCATCCATAGGTTCCTAGCAGAAAGGAGTCCTATTCATGGTTTGATCCACCATAAGAATCAAAACTTTTTGACAATCCCTAAAGAACGGGTGTGTCATTCCTAGGTTCCTATCAAATAGGAATCCCACTTTGGTTTGGTCTGCCATACGGGCTAGAGTTTAACCGCCCTAGGATACTCAAGAGACGAGCCCCCAGGTGTCCATTTGAACTCGCTATACACCGTGAATATCGGACAAGCATCAGGCAGGTAAGTAACAGATGAGCATCTCTATTTCGCCTCTCTCCCTCTCACATCGGCAAGGATAAAACAAAACATTTACTAGCAAGACAAGAAATATTAGATGTCAAGATTCACTTTTCTATTTCCTAGTAGAGTCGATCTAGACTAAGGTGTCACCTGTTTTTGAGAGAAACCTCTCGCGAGATTCCTCTCAAAGAGGGCCAGCTGTTGACACATGATTTATGACAAAGTCTTTTTTAGTCTTATTTTGAAAATTCATAAAAAATTCATAAAAAGTCAAAAAATTAAAAATCAACTTTGGTGGCCTTGACCAAGCCTAATGAACTATTTTTGACAATATTTTTTTCATATTTTTCACATTTTTTAGTATTTTTTGGAAATTAGAAAAATACTTAAAAATTCAAGAAAATGAGCATTTGAGGTCACAAAAATATGAAAAAATAGTCAATATTTTTATTTTAAATCCCTCGTCCTTTTGACCTCACAAAAAGTGCAAAATCAAATTCAATTTTACGTGTTCCTTTGTTACACATATGATTGAATTTGCTAAAAAAATATCAATTGAGTCTTTTAATTCGCAATTTTAGCATTTTTTAGGATCTTGACATTCAATCTAATTGTCCATTATTGCAATTTAATCCAATTATTAACAAAGATTGCTTAATTACACGAATTGGGCAAAATTGTATACTAAATTGTATTTTAGTCCTTGAAATTGGGCATAATTGAAATTACTTTCAATTCAAGGACTACCGCTACAAATTGAAATCACTACCCAATGCTTTTCATCATTTTGAATCGATTGGCATAGGTAATTTGAACCAATTTGATCATTTGAGCCTTCAATTTCATGATTTGCCTAATTCCAATTAAATAAAAATTTGGGGTTTTTGATGAAATTGATATGAACTTTTGGGCAAAACCATATTTTTAGAAGAAATTCATACCCTAAATTCGATTCTGAGGTCCAATTGCAAAAATTTCCCATCAATTTGGGTTTAATTTGAAAAATTGCAAGTCGGAACCGGTTCAGACCGGTCAGACGCCTGGTCCGACTTGTCGAACCGGTCCGCTACAGTGTCTTCTTCCCCAAAGCTTCACATGGCTACTGTAGGTTCGAAGCCCGAATTTCAACGAGAAAATTGAAGGGCAATTCGCGACTAATTGGAAGGGAGATGGTGGGTGTTTTGTTCCTATCATCATCCCTCGTCGATCGACACCGGCGGCATCACCTGACGTCGTCGGGAGGAGAAGTAATTAGCCGGTCAACCCCGCGGGGCTTGTAAAAGTCAGCCAAGACAAAAACAAACTAAATTCGTGCCAAATTCTCTTGAAATATAGCTTGCCGGAGGACCAAATGGAGTTGGACGGAATACCCAGCATCTCCGTCGCCGTTAGCGTACCATTTGTCACGTGATGGCACGTGAATTCAAGTGGGCAGAGGTCCCCCGATTCGCCGCAAAAATTCTTGAAATGGTATATAGTTCACGAAAGCTTTGAAGAAAAAGAAGTTAGTTGATTCAGTTAAAGGAGGGCGAACAGAATCAACAGAGAGAGAGAACGAGAGAGAGAGAGAGAGAGAGAGAGAGAGAGAGAGAGAGAGAGAGAGAGAGAGAGCTCGCCTTCCCTCACGGTAGTCGAAGGCTTGAGCTCGGATTTGCAGAGCATGAGTTGGGCCTTCTCAAGCAAAACCAAAGCTCGACAAGGCCGTCGGGAGGCTGCCCATACTGGGAGGAAGCGATCGCCGTCGACCGCGCGAGCTGAAACCACGAAATCAGGTGAGTCTGGTCTTCAAGCTTTCACCCTGTGCTTTAATGGCGGAACTCGATTCTGACCTTGATTCTTCGAGTTAGGGTAGGCGTTTTACTCCTCAAGCATCCCTAACCATCATTGCATCCTCATTTTGCATTGACTTCACTCGAATACCTCGAATCGAGTCTTCAAAATTAGCCTCCATAGCCGATCCCTGTTCGTTCTTGCCTAGCCAAATCTAGGCCGTGCGAGCTCGATCGGAGCTCGAGGTAAGTCTTCTGAACCTCCATTGATGCTATTCTGTGACTGAATTGCCATGATTTGATGTGAATGGAGCGATCGAACTTCCATGGCCGTACTCGGCATTCTTCATGATGTTCACGATTCTGTGAATTGGATACTCACATTCTTAGATATGTTAGACTAGAGACGATTGCGAGTAGATTGGTGCTGGTCTCGCGCGATTTCGTTAAGATCCCACCGTTGGATCATCGTCGGAGGGCCTCAACCGTTCGTTTCGCCGGGGTCGAGAGGTTGAAGACGAAGCTGACGTGGTGGAGTCAATGAGTCAAAGGCTTAGGTGTCGTCTTGTGATTGGTCTGCGGAGGTGTCGAGTCAGCACGACCGTTAGTCTGTTAGGCTGAGTTGGATTTGATCCAACGGCTAGGATTAATCATGTCCAACAATTGATGGCCGTCGAATTAGTAATTAGGTTTATTCAAAAAAGTTTTAAAATCAAAAAATCAAAAAGGGTTGAAACGGTGCCGTTTGGGTTAGTGGCAGTGCGGCGTCGTTTAGGTTAGTGAGGGTGGACGGTCCAGATTGAGTCTTGCGTTCTAATCCTGACCATAGGTTTTAGTAATCTGATCCGGCGGCCGTGGATTAGCCACGCGGTTCAATAGGAACCGTTGGATCAAGTCTGGATAATCAGAAAATAAAAAAGGAAGAAACGGTGTCGTTTTGGCGTGTGGGTCGCGCGGGTCCTGGTCTAGGCCTGGTTTCGACCCGAGTGGGTCGGGTTGACCTGGTCCGAATCATCTTTTTTTAATAAAAAAATTAGAAAATGATTTTAAAAATAAAAAAAAAATCAGAAAAATACTAGAAAATCCTAAAAAAATGCTAGAAAATCCCAAAAAGTAAAAAAAAAATGTAGGAAAATTATGGGAAAATCCTAGATATTCCGGAAATACCCAAAAATTGAGGACTGACCACAGACAACTGGTCAATCCTATTTTTGGAGTTTCTTATCCGTTCCCCCAAGAATTGATGATATTATCCTTTAGGGGTAAGTCGACTCTGCTGTGTACGCGAGGTAAAGTCGATAATGCCAAGGCAAGAATTAGGGTCGGTCAGGCGATCAATTCTTGGGCTTGGGTCTTCGAGTCTCGTTCACTTTTCCCAAAATGATGGTTTTACCCCTCAAAGGGTAAATCGCATTTCCTATTCTAATCGAGTTTTGGAAATTGTTTAAAATTAGGATTTGGGTCGGGTGGTCGACCAATCCTAAGGTTTGAGATTTACAATTTTCTTCTTTGCCGAAAAATGACGATTTTACCCCTCAAAGGGTAAAATCATCTTTAAATTCCAGAAAAATTCTGGAAATTCTCGAAAAATAGGAAATGGATTGGATTGATTGCCAATCCTGTTTCCCCTTCTTTTGACTACAAACTTCAACTGAAATGACGATTTTGCCCTTCCGAGGCAAATCGTCCTCAAATTTCTTAAAATTACGATTTTACCCCTCATGGGCGAATCATGTCAAAATCTCTCCTAAGACTTGATTGACACTTCTCTGTGCCAATAGGGCCTCGCTAGGGATGCCATGCTATTTTCATGTGATTTATCCGGATGTTTTGGAGCATTTATTTTTACTGATTGTGAGTGATAGGTTAGCCACTCCTGTCTGTATAAACTCCTAGATTTAGGTTCGTACCCCCACTCATCTGCATGAAATCTTAGGATCAGATAAATCATCCAACTTAGGTACCGAAAGGGTGTCAACTCTAACAGTTGGCATAACAAAGTCCCCGATCCCACTTCTTTGGTTTTCGTAGAATCGAATAGACCGCTCCCAACTATTCGATAGGATTTCCGATCGTATCCTTCACGACACGATTGGTGGCGACTCCTTGGCATATATGTTGGAAATTTACGCCCATTAAAGGCTAAATTGATTAATTTCCATAATTAAGATAAATCATTACTTTTATTTTGTGGGCTAAATTGCTGATTGTATGCAATGCTTAATCAAAGGATTAGATCATTGAATTAAGGTGTGTGCAATGCATAATCCATGGATCGGATCCTTGGATGAAGAGTGTGTTTTGAGAGCAGAAAATTAAGATCTATCTCTCTCTCTCTCTCTCTCTCTCTCTCTCTCTCTCTCTCTCTCTCTCTCTCTCTCTCTCTCTCTCTCTCTCTCTCTCTCTCTCTCTCTCTCTCTCTCTCTCTCTCTCTCTCTCTCTCATTTTTGATCTCTCCCATGGTGACCAAAAATTTCTGAATCTTGCGGAGCAACCTCATCATAAGAATTTCTAGCACAATCGAGGTGACGATTCCCGCGAGCTCGTTCTTCCATTCGTCGTTACAATTGGTGGTGTGTCTGAACTAGATAGGGGTGAGCGGTTCCAGGTTCTAGGTAGGTTCCACCTGGAACTTAGAACCTACCCGCCGGTACAGGTTCCTCATTTTTGGGAACCTGGAACCTAACCACCACACTGTGGAACCTGGAACCTACCCAAGCACCGGTTCCGGTTCCGGTTTCAGGGTACCCGAGAACCTGCACTTAATCATCCAAACTAAAAAATACAAAAAAAAAAAAAAGAAACTCGCGGAAATTGCTGGTTATGAATAACAATGAAATACACTAAAGAACTAAAAAAAAGCAGCCGGCACCTAGTCTAACGCTGTTCATGTCTCTATCTTCACAAGTTCACATTTTCAGTACATCAAATGGAATTTTACGCCCTACATGAGAAAAGATAGTGTCACCACTATGTATTGAAACAAGTCAATGAGTTCTTTCTCCTTAAGCATGCCAGTGGACACAAATGCACCACCTTCGTCCACCGTGGAACCTCATATGATTTCCCACACACAAGCATACACAACTATCTAACTCTATCACCACTCCTTCTCATCAATTACTAACTTTCGCACAAATTCTAGCATCACCACCTCTCTCTCCGCATATTGCATAACAGTCAAGAACTGGAAGATGCCAATTTACCAAGTAAATCAAGGGTTCGACCCCCACATACCACGCCAATCATTGACGAGCATCAAGCAATCATGTACAGTTTCACCAGTTCGAAAGCAAATGAACAGACATGAAAGATAGATAACCATTACACAGCTTTTCGTAGTATTTGTGAAGCAGAAGAGGGTGCGACTAATTAGGGGAGGATACGGAGTTCTGGATTGCTTATCTCTGGAATTGATGGCCAGAAGGTTCGCGGCTAGTATCGACAGAACGGCTCTCCGGTCGCCGGATCTCGCGGCTGCGTGGAGGTCCTCATCGGAACGTGAAGAAGATGAACTCGGATGCTTCCCCATTTTTTTCCTCCTCCTTCGTTAGTCGTACCGTATCAGACCAGAAAAGGCTTCGATCTCTCTCCCCCCGTCTTGTTGATGCACCGGTGGTATCAAATCCATTCGCAGAAAGTTGATTCAGTCTCCGACCTTGAAAGATCAATGGAGGGTTAAGGGACAGAGTCGACGAAGAAAGACGAATAGCAGATCGAAATAGCTTGGGACAGGCGGTCGACCTACCTTGCGAATTCAGAGCAATCGTTCTTGGAGGACTCATCTTCTTGGGCTGATTCGATGAATCGCTTAGCGTCTTCAACGAAGACCATGGGATTGGGGGGGGGGGGGACTGGGAGGAAAGGAAACTGCAAGGCTGCGGCATTGAGGTGAGTGAAGTGGTAAGTAGGTGTAGGACAAACTGTGCAAAGTGCTGGGGAAAGTAAAAGTAGGGTTTTTGTTTAATAAGTTCTGGTTCCGGTTCGAGGTAGGTTCCATAGTGGAACTTGGAACCGGAACCGCCGGTTCCTCAAAATAAGGAATCGGGAACCGGAACCGAGGACATCAGAACCGGGAACCGGACCGGAATCGGCGGTTCGGTTCTCCGGTTCCCAGTTCTACCCGGGAACCATGCTCACCCCTAGAACTAGAGACCCGACACTTGTGGGGCTCGGATCGAAGAACATCTGAACCGATTTGATCTCAAGCACGCTACGAGAGGTAACCCCGTTAACTCTATTCGTTTGTTATGATTTTCGGTTAAAACGCATGAACTACGCCTCTGGAGATACATGTATGGGCAATTTATTATTTCCCCTGCGTTTATTTATTTTATTTTTGCCCGTACGTGTTACGTGAATCCCAACAGTGGTATCAGAGCCAATCCTTAGGCGTTTTCGTGCGTTTAATTATTTTTAGTGCGTATTGATTTTTGCGATGCTATGGCCAATTTGTTTTAAAGAATTGTTCTTTTTCATGGCCGATAGAAGTTGATTATTTTTATATGATAAAAATTAATCAACATAGCAAAAATTGAGACTAAATCAATTTTGAGTCGAAAATCTATAGTAAGTTTTATATTACGTAAGAATTCCGCAATATGATTTGTGGCTACGAATAGAGGGGCGAGAATGCTAACACCGCTTGGAATTAAGCACATGAAATTTGTTCCGTCGGCGTTAATTTCTTCACGTGGCTTGCATTGCTTGACCTTGAATATGATTAAATGCAGAATTATTTATTTATTTATTTGTGTCTTCCGAAGCTTTAAATTATGAATTTATTGCTCACGTGGAAGGGTGGTGATCATGGAAAAACCCCTTATCAATGTGATTGATGAATGTATGAATGTATGGTGTTTATTGGTATTTTTTGGGGTTGTAATTATTAAAAATGCAGGCTGCGTCCTTCTTTTATTTTTCATGTAATTTTTTTTAGTGTAGTTTAGCATAGTCAATTGTTGATGTAGATGCTACGAGGACTGCGTGGAGGAGCCATAAAGCCGGAGAGCTCTTTGGGCCCGATTTTTCGAAGAGTTCGAGGAACCAAGAAGAAGTGAAGAGCGGCTCTCCGTTATTAAAATATTAAAATGATTAAATGCGGTCTCATTGGCTCGAGTCCCATTATTGGGGCAGCCCTTAGTCGCCAAACATGATGAGATTATTCAATCTGAAACAAGAGGACGTATCGTTCTAAAATATCATCCAAATTGATTTGTGGACTAACATTTTGTATACTCTTCTTGCAGATAAAAAATAGAAAGTCATGACAATGACTATTACCGTGTAGTCCATGCTACTCGAGAAATCAACACTGATCCACGGGGAGGTCGTCATCTCTGTTAACACCATCAAGATGCTAGAGCCGTCGAGGCCTCCCTCTTCACCGTCCTTCGCTTCCTTCGAAGAGAATAGTGACAAGACCTATTATCTTTTCGATCCTACAAGAAAGGCTTTCTCTGGAGTTGCTAAAGCAGGTCATCCACAAGGCCTCCAACTCCATCACTTCATTCTCCGAGCAAACCTTGGAGTAAGAACCCGAAGTCGGACGAGGCCTTTGTAGCCGTTAGGGACCATCCGAATAATCCCGTCGAGTGGACTGATGTCGTTTCGATATAATTCCTTCGGGCTCATGACTTCAAGACCAAGGACACGACCATCATGTTGCGAAGACACGAGCCACATAGCTAAAGCAGTTTAGCATTGACGTTGCAATAGTCAAGGACATCGATGATGATCGTGATAAAGCTGTAGTCCTACGTAGCCAAGGATCCAAAAACCTATCCCGCGTGCTACTATGTCTATGAAAAGTTTCGGAATGGGGAGCTCATAAAGAGGACATTCGCTGAAAGCGGAGAGACAAGCCAAGTTCTTACGATAGAAAGCCAGCACTTAGAAGAGAAGTGTAGAGTCTCTGATGAAGTGAGATCATAGACTATTGCGGATGCGATGACTCTTTCCAATGAATTCGGATCAGAAAGAATCATTCGACTTTGGTAGCAGTATGTATCGTTCCTAACTTAGCTCAATTGAGAATAGTAATGACTCGTTTTATCTCTTATTTTGTAGATAAATGAGTGTGCTCCACCGTAGTGGCAATGCATCATACGAAGAAAAGACAATCAAGCTGATTCGTCTACTCAAGATAAAAGGGAGTATTTTGCTCCCAAAGTTGAATTCATTCAAGATGCCAGCTAATGCATTATTTTTTCCCACGTAGGTAAAAACGAAGAATGCCCAAGCAAAGAGCGCAAGAACTCAAGCATGGTATTCTGTGGGTTCAAGATGAGATCACTTATAACTCAGATTCTCGAAGAGGAGAAATTATTCAAATTCAGACAAATGGCCGCGAGAAACCGAATGAGATAGAGTTCAAATGGAACTGCCAAGGGAAGTCGAAGCCACTGACGGCATAGCCTGGGTGATGCAGATAGTGTCATAGAGGACCAAACTAGGGCAGAGTTTCATAAAGCAAAAGCCTCCATATTGGTCAATCTTCTCCAAGAGTTTCCAGATGCGATTGCTTAGTCCAACACCGACATGCCAAGGCTAAGCTCGGGCACTCTGTGACTCTTTGCCAATCAATCCAAATGTACCGCTGAAGAAGGATTGCTTACCATTTTGAGTGGATAACAAATATTGTCCCGTGGTAAAGCAGCACAGTAGAATCAGGACATGAGCTAATTATTAAGATCTCGATCGGGATAGTCTGAAGGAAAATTTCTGCTCCCATACATTGATGTTCTGCTCAATGGTAAAGCGGAATCCAAGTTGTTCCCTTTCATGGATGATTTTTCTGGCCATATCCATAACCGTATGAAGGAGGAGAATAGGAGCAGAACTTCCTTCATAACCCCGTGAGGTACATTTTATTATAAGGTCATGCTTTTTGGCCTGAAAAACGCAGGAGCCACGTATCAAAGAGCCATGGTGGCCTTATTTCATGATATGTGTATAACGAAATTGAAGTCTATGTCGACGACATGATCACAAAATCGTGGTTGGGAGAGGACCATGTTGCGATCCTTTGTAAGCTGTTCAAGCGCAAGCGTAAATACCAGCTACATCTCAATCCAGCAAAATGCATTTTTAGGGAAAAGTCTGGGAAGTTTTTGGGTTTCATCGTAAGCAGTCGAGGCATCGAGATTGATCCCTCCAAGGTGAAGGCCATATGTAATCTGCGGGCCCCATCTTCAGTAAAGGAGGTTCCCAGCTCACTGCAGAGATTAAACTATGTTGTAAGATTCATATCCCAACTGTTAGAGACTACCAAGCTATTTTTCAAATTGATCAAGAAGAATGCTAAAATTGTGCGAGATATTGAATGTCTGACGGCCTTCTTGAGGATCCAGCATTACTTGACCCATTCCCCGGTTTTGGTTCCACCTGTTCCCCGGCATCCCATTGATCCTCTATTTGACTATTCACAAGGAGTCCCTCGGAGCTGTATTGACATAGAAAAGACCGTCGGATGGAAATGTGTGCGATATACTATTTTAGCAGGAAGTTTTCTGATTCCGAAGTCAAACATCCAGAGGTTGAGAAGACTCGCATGGCTCTAGTTTGGATGTTACACAAATTACGGCAATATACTCTTCATTATCAGATAGCCTGGTCACTAAATGTGAACACATCAAGTATCTCTTGGAGAAACCTGCGCTGGTAGGTAAGTTGGCTAAGAGACAAATTCTTGTTTCCGAATTTGATGTACAGACCATGACGCAGAAGTCTGTAAAGCGTCGAGCCATAGCAGATATGTTAGCAAAGAACGTAATGACGCCACAATTGGAACATGAGATGATCTTGATGACCGTATTCTATCAGTGGCTGCAAAAAGGGTGGGTCATGTATTTCGACAGGGCTGTTAACCCATCTTGATCGGGCATAGGGGCTGTCCTTATCTCCCCGGATGGCTAGCTTTATCTAGTAGCTGCTAAATTATTGTTCCCATGCACCAATAATATCGCTGAGTACAAGGCTTGCATCCTCAGGCTGAGGGCTACTATGGAGATGGATATCCGGAGACTACAGGTTTGTGGCGATTCCATCCTTATTATCTTTCAGACAGAAGGCAAATGGAAGACTCGTAACCCAGGAACCCAAGAGTCAATTTGCAAATGCCTTGGCCACCCTGATGTGGACATCGAACCATATCGAGGAGAAGGTGCTAGGGACTCGTTGCTCTATCCGCTTGGTCCAATTACTCGAGCGAGAGCGAGGGAATTCAAGCAAGCTATCGGCATCATGGTTCAAGATCTTTGGAATGGAGGTGATCTTGATTCAAGAATTGAAGATTCTGAAGCTCCTTGGTGCAACATGATTACATTTAACCTCGCGAATTCTGAACGGATTTAGGGCTAACGAGCTCCGAATGAGCTCAAATTTGGTCAGCTGAAGAGAAACGGCATCCTGATCAATACTCATGGCCTTTGGCCATGAACTGCGATGAATTTCAACCATTCAGCATCATTTAGATGTACTTTTAGGCTTTTTCTATTTTTAGGCGAATTTTTATTAATTAAGGGTATTTTTGTAATTTTTGCCTTTTAGGGTTAGCACCATATATAAGGGTGCTTATGAGTTTCTGAAAACATAACATTAATTCAGAATTTTATACAGAGAGGTTTTCTCTTCTTCAAGTTCTCTTGAAGACAAGATCTTATCAAGGCTTCCTTGTGGCGATCGATCGACTTATCGAGCAAGATCGCGAATTTTCTTGTTCGTGGCGTCTATAGCGTGGATTGGTTGACACAGGTTCGTCAACAGGTCACGCTCATACCGAGGTTACCAATCACAGGTTCGATTGGGGGTTAAGGTTAGCAATTCGCAACCCTTGGATCTTCGTAGAACGATCAGTTTCCGCGGCGATTCACATCATCTGGTATCAGAGCTGGTTCTACAAGATCTAGTTATTATCTTACTTTTACTGATTTTAATTCAGCAATCTAGGGTTTATAAAATTAGGGTTTATAGAATTGGGGATATGTTACTAATCGAATTAGGATTCTGAATTGGGGATCTAGGGTTTATAAAATTAAGGTTTTCGGTCCTAGTTGTTTTGATTGTATTGAGTTCGTCAAAAAAAAAAATTCAGCCAAAAAATCAGTAAAAAAAAAACAAAAAAAAATTGAAAAAAAAAAAGAGGCTGAAAAAAAAATCAAGAGGACGACTCGTTTCTTTTTATTATTATTATTGTTAGTTGGACCGAATAGGAAAAAAAAATAGCAGCAAACATTAACCTGAATTCAAAACTAACAAAAGTTGCTGAATTGCTGAATTGAGCAGTATATTGCTGAATTGATCTTGCTTGGTGGTTTAGTCGACTGTTATGAGGAGCTTGTGAGAATGAAATTCTAGTCTGATAAAGAGCTTGAAAGAAGAGAAACGAGAGGAAAAAGGCAAGAGTGTGTAAGTTTAATTGAGGGAAGAAAAAGCCTAGATTGAGTTAAACACGAGGGGAGTGACAAACATCTTGAGCGAAACACGTGAGGGAGTGTGGTGAGATTTCTTTTATTTCTAACGTTTTCTTGCAGGTTAAAAAAAAATCATGGCAGACCAAGAAAGCGTAAATCAAAGGGAGGATGGCACCAATCCAAGGGATAATGCGATTTTAGCAGGCATCCAGCAGTTGAGCTTACAACTTGAAGCCCTTAGCAACCGAGTTGTGAGGTGTGAGACGAGGCTTGATGGTGAACAAGAGCCACCACGAGGGAGGCCACAAAATCAGCGAGATGAGCCTAGGGCGCAACCCATATGGCAACGACAATTTGACGATGAATATGTGTCTGATACAGAAGATGACCGAGATGGCAGATTTGGGAGGAGAAACAGACGCCGAGAGTTCAGACATCGAGAAGATGATGAGCTTAGCAATATCAAGATGAAGATTCCATCTTTCCAAGGAAAGAATGACCCTGATGCATACCTAGAATGGGAGAAACGAATGGAGATGGTATTTGACTGCCAGCGATATTCGGAGCTCAAGAAGGTAAAAATTGCAGCTGTTGAATTCACTGATTATGCTATAATTTGGTGGGATCAACTTGTGAATAGCAGGAGACGCAATGGTGAGAGATCAGTAGAAACGTGGGATGAGATGAAAGCGGTGATGAGGAAGCGCTTCATACCAAGTCATTACCACAGAGACTTGTTTCATAAACTGCAAAATCTCACACAAGGTAACAAGAGCGTGGAAGAATACCATAAAGAGATGGAGATTTCCATGATCCGTGCTAATGTGGTAGAGGACCGCGAAGCTACTATGTCACGATTCTTATGTGGTTTGAGCCGAGATATAGCAAGAGTGGTAGAGCTGCAACATTATGTCGAGTTGGAAGAATTGGTAGACAAAGCTATCAAAGTAGAGAGGCAATTGAAGTTGGACCGAAATTACAGGAGTGGTGGAGGTTCAAGCTCGAATTGGAAACCCAATTGGAAGAGAGACGAGAAGCCGAACTGGAAGGGAAACAACACCAAGGTTGAAACTTCAAGGGAGAAGGAGAAAGATGGCAGAGTTGGTTCGAATCCGATTTCAGGTAAAACTGAAAATCCTAACACTAGAACTCGTGAAATTAAATGTTTCAAGTGTTTAGGCAGGGGTCATATGGCAAATCAATGCCCTAATAGGAGGGTGATGATAATGACTGGGCCTGGAGATGTTCAATCTGAAAGTGACAGGGAGGAAGATGATGATGTCATGCCGCCATTGGAGGACTGTAGCGATGTCGAGATGCCAGTCAAGGGTGAATTGATGGTGGTTAGACGTTCTCTTAGTGTGCAAGTCAAGGAGGAGGAGCATCACCAGCAACGTGATAACTTCTTCCATACAAGATGCTTGGTGAATGGTAAGATTTGTAGTTTAATTGTTGATGGAGGTAGTTATACAAATGTGGCAAGTTGTACTATGGTTGAGAAACTAGGATTGAAAACTACAAAGCACCCTAGACCATATAGACTTCAGTGGTTGAATGATGGTGGTGAAGTGAAAGTTTCGAAGCAAGTCCTAGTTCCATTTGAGATAGGGCGATATAAAGATGAGGTAGTGTGTGATGTTGTACCTATGCAAGCGGGACATCTTTTACTTGGTAGACCATGGCAGTATGATCGGAGGGTACATCATGATGGATACACTAACCGATATTCATTGGTGATGAATCAGAAGACTTACACTTTGGTGCCAATGACACCTACTGAGGTGTATGAGGATCAATTGAAACTACAACGTGAGGCTGAGAAAGAGAGAAAAAGTGAGAAAACTGAGAGCTTGCGTAGAGAGTCTGAGACGCAAGGAAAATGAGAGACAGAGAAAAACAGAGTGGTAAAAGCCGAGGGAAAAGCAGAGAGAAAAGAAAAGAGAGAAAAGAATTTCTATGCAAGATCGAGCGAAGTGAGGAGAGCTTTGGTTCTGGACCGACCGATACTTGTACTTTTGTACAAGGAGGCATTGTTTACTACTAACGATCTTGACCCGAGTTTGCCTAGTTCTGTCGTGTCTTTCTTGCAGGAATTTGATGATGTCTTTCCTGATGAGGTTCCTGGAGGTCTACCACCGATTCGAGGCATAGAGCATCAAATCGACTTGATACCTGGTGCGCCATTACCTAATCGACCCGCATATCGAAGTAATCCTGAAGAGACAATGGAACTTTAGCGGCAAGTTAGTGAATTACTGGAACGAGGATATGTGCGAGAAAGTCTTAGCCCGTGTGCTGTTCCTGTTTTGTTAGTGCCAAAGAAGGATGGGACTTGGCGAATGTGTGTCGATTGCCGAGCAATCAACAATATTACGGTAAAGTATCGACATCCTATTCCTAGATTAGATGACATGTTAGATGAGTTACATGGAGCTTGCATATTTACTAAAATTGATCTGAAAAGTGGTTATCATCAGATTAGAATGAAAGAAGGGGATGAATGGAAGACTGCATTTAAGACCAAGTATGGGTTGTATGAGTGGTTAGTCATGCCATTTGGTTTAACTAATGCACATAGTACTTTCATGCGACTTATGAATCATGTTCTACGTGCTTTTATTGGTCGATTTGTGGTTGTCTATTTTGATGATATTTTGATATATAGTCGAAGCCTTGATGACCATATTGAACATGTGCGAGCTGTTTTACAGGTTTTAAGGGCCGAGCAACTATATGCTAATATGAAGAAGTGCTCTTTTGTGACTAACAAATTAGTATTTCTAGGGTTTGTTGTTGGAGCTGATGGAATACAGGTTGATGAAGAGAATGTGAAAGCGATCCAAGAATGGCCAACACCTAAGACTGTAGGACAGGTGTGCAGCTTTCATGGCTTAGCTAGTTTCTATCGCAGATTTGTGAAGGATTTCAGCACCATCGCCGCACCTTTAACCGAGGTCATCAAGAAGCACGTGGGTTTCACGTGGGGAGAAGAGCAAGAGAGAGCATTCAATCTATTGAAGGATAAGCTAACTAATGCTCCTTTGTTATCTTTACCAAATTTCAGTGCTACTTTTGAAATAGAATGCGATGCTTCTGGTACAGGAATTGGAGCTGTGTTGATGCAAGGAGGATGTCCCATAGCTTATTTCCGCGAGAAGTTAAGTGGACCAACATTGAATTATCCAACTTACGATAAGGAGATGTATGCTTTGGTGCGAGCTTTGGAGACTTGGCAACATTACTTGTGGCCAAAAGAATTCGTGATCCACACCGACCACGAGACATTAAAGTACTTGAGGAGACAACAAAAGTTGAACAAAAGACATGCTAAATGGATGGAGTTCATCAAGACTTTTCCATATGTAATCAAGTACAAGAAAGGTAAGGAAAATGTGGTAGCCGATGCACTTTCTCGAAGGTACGCAATTCTAACTACTTTAGGAGCAAAGTGCCTAGGTTTTGAGC
The DNA here is from genome assembly GCA_021437785.1 of Rhodomyrtus psidioides. Lineage (NCBI taxonomy): Eukaryota > Viridiplantae > Streptophyta > Magnoliopsida > Myrtales > Myrtaceae > Rhodomyrtus > Rhodomyrtus psidioides. The sequence continues at coordinate 4,949,133 of JAILYB010000030.1, forward strand.
ATATCAAAGAGATATATACTGATGATGATGACTTTGGAAGAGTGTTTGAAGCTTGTGAGCATGCTGCGTTTGAAAAATTCTATAGGCATGATGGCTATCTCTTTCGTGAAAACAAGTTATGTTTGCCTAGATGCTCTTTGAGAGAGTTGTTGGTGCGAGAGGCGCATAGTGGTGGTTTAATGGGGCATTTTGGAATCAATAAAACTTATGAAGTGCTGCATGAACATTTTTATTGGCCACATATGAAACGAGATGTCACACGTGTTTGTGAAAGGTGCATTGCATGTAAACAGGCTAAGTCTACAACTAAACCACATGGCTTGTATACGCCTTTGCCTATCCCGACGCATCCTTGGGTTGATATTTCTATGGATTTTGTGTTAGGATTGCCTAGGTCTAAGCATGGTAAGGATTCTATTTATGTGGTTGTAGATCGGTTTTAAAAAATGGCTCATTTTATACCATGTCATAAATCCGATGATGCATCACATGTTGCTGACTTATTCTTTTGTAAGGTTGTGCGTTTGCATGGCATGCCTAGGTCCATTGTTTCTGATCGAGATACTAAATTTCTTAGCTACTTTTGGAAGACATTGTGGAAGAAATTAGGTACACAACTTTTATTCTCTACTACTTGTCATCCACAAACTGATGGTCAAACTGAAGTAGTTAATAGGACTTTAGGGACATTGTTACGTGCTATCATTAAGAAGAACATTAAGTCTTGGGAAGATTGTTTACCGCATGTTGAGTTTGCATATAATCGGAGCGTGCATTCTGCTACTAAATTCACACCGTTTGAGGTTGTCTATGGTTTTAATCCATTAACTCCATTAGATTTAACTCCTTTGCCTGTTGAAGAACGTGTGGATTTAGATGGTGCTAAGAAGGCCGAGTTTGTGAAGACATTGCATGAAAAGACACGGCTGAATATTGAACACAAGACAGAACAATATGCAAAACAAGCCAACAAAGGGCGCAAGAAAGTAGTGTTTGAACCCGGCGATTGGGTTTGGGTTCATATGCGCACGGAACGTTTTCCCGAGCAACGACGTTCTAAGTTATTACCGCGCGGGGATGGACCATTCATGGTGTTGGAGAGGGTCAACGACAATGCCTACAAGCTTGATCTTCCAGGTGAGTATGGCATTAGTGCTACTTTTAATGTTACTGACTTGACTCTTTTTGATGCAGGTGATGATTTGAGGGCAAATCCTTTGCACGGCGGAGGGAATGATGTGGACATTGAACCATATCGAGGAGAAGGTGCTAGGGACTCGTTGCTCTATCCGCTTGGTCCAATTACTCGAGCGAGAGCGAGGGAATTCAAGCAAGCTATCGGCATCATGGTTCAATATCTTTGGAATGGAGGTGATCTTGATTCGAGAATTGAAGATTCTGAAGCTCCTTGGTGCAACATGATTACATTTAACCTCGCGAATTCTGAACGGATTTAGGGCTAACGAGCTCCGAATGAGCTCAAATTTGGTCAGCTGAAGAGAAACTGCATCCTGATCAATACTCATGGCCTTTGGCCATGAACTGCGATGAATTTCAACCATTCGTTATCATTTAGATGGACTTTTAGGCCTTTTTCTATTTTTAGGCGAATTTTTATTAATTAAGGGTATTTTTGTAATTTTTGCCTTTTAGGGTTAGCACCATATATAAGGGTGCTTATGAGTTTCTGAAAACATAACATTAATTCAGAATTTTATACAGAGAGGTTTTCTCTTCTTCAAGTTCTCTTGAAGACAATATCTTATCAAGGCTTCCTTGTGGCGATCGATCGACTTATCGAGCAAGATCGCGAATTTTCTTGTTCGTGGCGTCTATGGCGTGGATTGGTTGACACAGGTTCGTCAACAGGTCACGCTCATACCGAGGTTACCAATCACAGGTTCGATTGGGGGTTAAGGTTAGCAATTCGCAACCCTTGGATCTTCGTAGAACGATCAGTTTCCGCGGCGATTCACATCACACCCTATCCTCGATGTTCCGAGTGACGGAGGGTCTAGATATCGAGCCATTGAGAATCGAGATCCTAAGACAATCAGCGTACACCCTGCTAGCAGAGGAAGAGGCAGACGGCAGGCCATGGTACCATGACATTAAGGCCTACTTGCAAAAAATGGAGTTCCTTGAGGGGAGTGAGGCAGTGGACAAAAAGTATTTGGTGAAACTGTCTTCAAAGTTCTTCCTCAGCGGCGATACATTGTATAAAAGGTCATATGACTCAGTTCTACTGAGATGCATCAATACCAGGACGGCCAATCGGTTGATGAGTGAAATCTATGGAGGTGAATGTGGCCCCCATATGATTGGCCACCTGCTAAGCAAGAAGAGCATGAGGTTGGGGTACTGTTGGCTCACCTTGGAAGCCGACTGTGTTCAGCATGTTCGTTCCTACCATCAATGTCAGGTTTACGGAGATAGAATTGCTTCTCCACCAAATGAGTTGCACCAGATGTCTAAGGCATGGACTTTCTCTATGTGGGGCATTGATATCATAGGGCCAATTAATCCCAAAGCTTCGAATGGGCATCGTTTTATACTCGTGGCCATCGATTACTTCTCGAAGTGGATTGAAGCCAACTCATACGTCAATGTCACAACCAACAATGTGGCCAGGTTTTTGCGTCAAGATATTTTCACCAGATATGGGGCACCAGAGGCTATATTCATCGACAATGGCTCAAACCTTAATAGCAAAATTGTTGACAAGGCCCTTGGCAAGTTTTGCGTTCGCCACTTGAACTCTTCGCTTTATCGCCCACTGATGAATGGTGCAGTGGAAACAGAAAACAAGAATATCAAGAAGATCCTATCCAAGACATCAGTGAATTATCGTGATTGGCATAAGAGGATCCCCTATGCACTAGTGGCATACCGGACGTCGATTTGTACCTCAACTAGGGCAACTCCTTTCTTTTTGGTGTATGGTATGGAAGTGGTGCTGCTAGTGGAAACAAAGATCCTATCACTGAGGATTCTGTCTCAATTGAAATTGTCAAAAGCCGAATCGATTCAACAAAGATATGAACAGCTGAATCTGATTGATGAGAAAGGACCGTGGGCCATATGTCACGATCAATGCTATCAAAAGCGCGTCTCGAAGTCATTCAATCCGTAGTAGCGACAATAAAAAAGTCATGTCGTAGTGGAACAAAATACCTGGCGAACCCTCGAACATGAGAGTAGTGTTCTCCTCATCCGTTCATTGAGTACATGTATGCCTCGTCAAACTGATATAAGGCAAATCAAATTGGAGGTGGCTTCCCCCTTCTGAGTGCTGCCAAAGGGATTTTGGGTAACTTCAAGTCGAAAATGGTAGAGCTCAAGTGAGCTTGAAAAAGGGTAGTTTTTATCGTTTCAAATTAACCCTTAATTGTTTCAATTCTAACATGAGTTTACTTCATTTTTGTCAGGAAATTATCAATTGCCTTGAGATTGGTGCGAAGCGTGTCGTCTGGGACTTAGCGCTTAAATAAAGAGCGCAACACCCTATGGACGCTAACCGCGCTGCAGCGTAGTGGCTAGGGAGTGACAGTGGTCCGAGCACGACCCGAGTTCAAATCTCGTGGTCGGTATCAATGTATATATGTGTAAATATTAATAAAAAAACTTTTTGCACTCCCTTTATTTTGCAGAAAATGGTGAGAATACCACCCAAATCAATGTTCCCTCACAATGCCGGCATCAGCAGTCCAGTTTTCGATAAAGCTTAAATGAGTTAACCAGGAAAGGTAGGGAATCTCAAGTGATACTTGAACCTTGAGCGCTATTGATCCATTCAACCATTGCTGCCAAGTGACGAAGTCGGTAAAAGAATAGTGCCAAACGTCCAAATGGTGAAGCAGACAAAAGGGAGATGTAAAGCACCCTAAAAGCACCAAATCTAAGAGCATGGAGTTGGGTATCGATTCCAGTTTATCTATTTTGATCACATATCTGACATGTTTTTCCTTTCTGACAAGAGACATGGACATCGAAAAGGCGAACCCTATGAGTAGCCAAGAAAATTTTCATACTGGAGGGTTGGAGCGAATGCCCATGCTTAGGTCTCAGATAATCCACAGCACATAAGAAAGAGCGAGTCGTGCGATCGCAGAGTATTTTATACTCCTCAATAAACTTGAAGAATTGCTCAGCAAGCTTAGACGAAGCAATCAGAGGGGCAAGTATAGAGAATTAGTTGGTTAACGTGGATCAACATCCAGTTTAGCTAAGTCCCGAGATGGATCAGCATCTAGTCTACCTAAGAAGATTTCTTTCTTCGCAATGGGAAGTGAAACTTCAGCAACAAGAAATTGGTTAAGCCAAGAAAGGTATGGAGATGAGTTGTTACTAACCTTTCTGTTGTAGCCAATGCCTGCAGATCATGTTAGGAGTTCCATCAAGTATGGTAATATGAAGGGAATTCGTGTTGGCCAACTAGTTGAGGTGAATGAAAAGTAGCTGTCAGCCATAATAGAGAAGCAGAACCAGCAAGTCTTGGCTCATGCATGTCTTGACACAAAATTAGAGCATGCTAGCAAAGCTCGCAAACCTCCTAAACAGAAGCGATCTCCAGTTCATGAGACCAGACAATGAAGCTTTCCCCCATGCAATCAGGATTTCTAATACTTTGCACATGTGAAGACGATCGGAACAACCAAATCCACTCACTACCATGTATTGAGGGATGAAGACAATTCCCAGCTGATGATCAAGCCTTTCATCGAAGGCGAGAATGCATCGAAGACATCGCGTAGTCATTGCGAGTCGATATTCCTCAAAGTCGTCCCCTAGGTGACAAAGCTGCAGGATGATTCCAACAGCTCCATGTGCCTTGTATAACCCCTTCATGTATTATTATGATCTTTAAGGCATAGCCAAGATGCAACCTCAGCTATATGAATTGACCTAGGCATAGGGTAACACTGTATCATTTCCATTCTTCAATTCATGATAATTCAAGCAATGAAATGTTTCTTTCTGCTCACGACAGGGTTACCAAGTTGCCATGTCGCAAGTAAGACCCTTAAAAAGGCACAACAGGAATCAAACAAGAAGCTCTCATCACAAAGAGGGAGTTAAGGCGAAGGGATAAAAATGGAGTATGCCAGGAGAAGAGTAGCATGAGCTCAAATGAAAAGGAAACCATCAATTTCCAGAAGCGTAAACACGAGGGTAACGATGTATCATTCCAAGTTATCATTTCCAGAAGAGGGCACTCACTAACATGCTTTCCTTTATATGATTGTAGAATCAACCGTCCAATATGGATCAGGTAAGTATCCTCTTCCTTAAAACCCTTTTAGAGAAAAGGTTCCCAGACCTAGCGAAGAGCCAATGCGTTTTGTTTTGAATGACGAGCTGGAATGAAAAGCAATTTCAAATCCAGCATCCAATATGATCATGGCGTCCTTGCAAAGCAACTGACAGTTAGAGAGACGGAATCAGCAAGTTTCTCAATTCATGCGGATTTCAGACGTGGACTCAAAACATGCACATGAATCTCGCTATTCCCCAAAAGTCTTCGATCTCAGTTCATGCAAGTCTTAAACATAGATTTTGACTTTTCTAGTGAAACTTGCAGGTTTCCTGACGGAAGGTGATTCCTGGAATTGTAGTGATCGTTGCTCAGAAAAATCATCATGTTATTTGATTCCTAGCAAGATCATCATGCATATACTCCCCAGTCGGGAATTCTTGAAAAAGGATGTAAAAGGTCATTTCCTCATAGTGCATCAGCGAGGAATTGTCCTCCTACTTATGTTAGATGTATTAAAGAAGCATTGCTGCCATATCAGTTGTCACACAGATGCACTAGGCTTCCTTCATAGCAAGCCAAGTAGGCCAATTCATGAATTTTCAGGTGGCCCTGTTAACATAGATCCTCAGAGGAGTAGACACAAAGGGTCAACTGGCCACTGCAGTCCAGGTAAGTATCTTTATCCTAAAACTTCTGTAGAAAGCACGACTGTTCAAATGCTTCATCCCCAATTGGATCAAAATAAATGTTCAGGTCATAAGCGTCATTGAGACATCTCATCTCGACTTGGTGCCTAAGCCAATATTTCATCATCGTACAGAGAAAAGCATCCATATTCACTAAATTGGTGCGTCCATTCATACATACATGTATCTCCCATCAAAATCCCATGCAGGTTCATTTGATCAGATAGTTTAGCTGAATGAAGCGGATGTATTGAATATGCCAAGCGAGAGTGCTTAAGATGAAAAGTAAGCCTTGTCTAAACACATCCCTGATACACTCTGAGAGTTGAGTGGAGCAAAAAATAAGATTCTTGTTTTAGGATAGAGGAGTGACGAAAGGCGTTTTTTTCTTTTCCCCATACACACAATACATCCCTTGCTAGCCCCGTTGAGCCTGAATAAGGAGAACATTCAAAATACCCCTGTCAAGAGCGACCCCACATCGGGGCAAATATAGGAGATTATAGTTGAAAATCAATGGTGAAAGAGGTAAGAAAGGTTTAATTTCCTTCACTTGCATTAACCTTTGTGTGGCAGCTTTAGGTGAATCTCCATGGAAGCTCGAAACATCTCGAAATGAAGAAGAGCATTTCTTTCTCTACCCAAATACTGAATGCCCTTTGCTAGCCAAGTTGAGCCTGAAATCATTCATTTCAAAACCCAAGTGGTGATCATGTCCCCAACAAGATGTATGATTTATCAGAAAATCGGTGTCATTGTGGAATGACTCGAGAGTCCAGAGAACTCATGAAAATAGCAAAGAAGAGAAAAAAAAAGAAAAAGAAAATATAGGGCTATAAAAGCAAGGCCGAAGCCCAAAGAGAAAAGAAGAAGAAGTCAAATGCAGTAAAGCATAGAACTCACCTCAAATAGAAATAAATGCAGAAAATAGAGTGCGTCTCTTTTGTTGCAAAATAGAGAAACAGACAGCCAATGGACTCTTGAGACATATTGTGATCCCTAGAGTTAAATGCTTTCCCCAAACGGAGAAAGGTTGTTGAAGATACCAAGATGGTCACCAACTCATAAACCCCCAAAAGAAGAATTCAGAGCCTTATAAGCCTCTCCTAAACCGACATTACAACCCATCCGAAGACTCTTCCGATTGGGATGTTTCGAGTCAACATGAAGGCTTCGCAAAGAAGCTATTGCTCGAAGGAGTGGAGCCAATCATTTCTTGTCTTATCTTCCAGGTTCTTGACTTGTAGACCCAGTGAAGGTAATAACTTCAAGTGTTTCCTCTAGTGTGGCCTCAAAGCAGGAAAAACCCTTTGTATAAGCCCATGACCAAGCCAACGTTATAGTCCCTGAAAGACCTTTTAGATTGACCAAGAATGTATGCGTTGCAAATATGTCCGAAACCTTAGACACGAAAAGAGTGCGAGGTATCGAGAGATTTTACCCCAAATCCTCAAGTGAGTGATTGAGATTGATAGATATTGTGATATCCCCTCCCTAGTCCCACCTTGCCTAGGGGGGAGGTCTTGGGTGGCTTTATAAGCCTTGGGGGTGCCCTTGATTTGCATGAGGCCTTTTCCCGGCTGAGTGCTCGGAAAGCAAAACCGTGCGGGTTGCAAAGCCCAAAGCCGACAATATCGTGCAAGTGGGACCCCGGCCGTTACAAATGGTATCAGAGCGGACCCTCGACCGCATGTGTGGACCCCGGTAGCTGGGTAGCGGTAGCGGTGGAGTTCGCGAGCCCGTGAGCCCCAGTGCGGTACGGGCACAACGAGGACGTTGTGTCCGAAGGGGGGGAGATTGTGATATCCCCTCCCTAGTCCCACATTACCTAGGGGGGAGGTCTTGGGTGGCTTTATAAGCCTTGGGGGTGCCCTTGATTTGCATGAGGCCTTTTCCCGGCTGAGTGCTCGGAAAGCAAAACCGTGCGGGTTGCAAAGCCCAAAGCCGACAATATCGTGCAAGTGGGACCCCGGCCGTTACAGATATCCCCCAACGAGAGTGTGTGAGAAACCCTTTCAGATTAAGGATCTTAGCTTGGCATACTCAATAAACCATTTTCATGAAGCAAAATTGCCGTTTTTCATGAACTGAGGTTTTCATCCAAAAACCATTTTTCGAGAGCGACAGTTCTCTCATCGATCGATTTTCCCATGGAGTCTAATGATTGACACTATCCTCTAACTGAGCAAGTAGCTTCCAGCATCGTGTTATGTCAAGTAGCTTCCCCAGCGAGTAGACTTAGTTCATTCGCCCATGCATTTAATGTCATCTGCCCGTCATTCTGAATTTGTTTCATAAGTTTTGATTTGTGCAGGGACCCAGTTTAACCAATTCGATTATCTATGGCAAGTTTCGAGTTGTGAAAGAACATATTATAGATATTCATTGATGTTAGTATTTGTCTATGCTAACCTTGTTTGGACAGGTAAGGCGAGCTTTAGCGTCCCTAAACCAGTTCCACAATAAGGGGGTGCATGGTAACACTTCTGGAAGAGAATTTCTCTTCAAGAAGTGATTCTAGAGCAGAAATGCATTTGGTAAAGACACTTCAAAAGTGCTTCTGAAGCTGAAAGTCGTTTGGTAAAAATATTGAGAATTTCTACTTCTGGAAGATATTTCTACTTCTGGTTGGATTTTTTGCCAATTTTGAGAAGCTAAAAATTGTAGGTTTTCAAAAAGAAATCACTTTTTCAACTATAACGGTCTTCACCGACCAATGCCCGTCGCCGCCGCCGGCTGCCGCCGACCGCCGTTGGCTGCCGTCGCCCGCCGACGCCGGCCTCCGACGCCCGCCGACAGCCGCCGGTCGGCGCCCGCCTCAGCCGCCCGCGGGTCGCTGCCGGTCGCCGGCCGCCGCCGGTTGCCGGCCGCCCTCGCCGCCCACCGCCGCCGGTCGCCGGCCGCCGTTGCCCACCGCCGCCTCCGGTCACTAGCCACCATGGCCGCCGCCGGTCGCCGCCCGCCGGTCACCAGCCGCCGCCCACCACCGGTCGCCGGCAGCCGTAGCCCATTCGCCGCCCACCGCCGGCCGCCACCGCCGCCACCACTGGCCACCGCCGCCTTCGCCGCCGGTCACCTGCCACCGCCGCCGAAAATTTTGTTAATAATGTTTCAGAAGTAGAAATCAACTTCTGATAGAAAAGTTGAAAAATCAACTTCTACTTCTGATTGAGAAGTTGAAAAATCAACTTCAGCTTCAGAAATGATTTCTGAAGCAGAAGTGTTGCCATGCGCGCCCTAAGCTTCCTCAGTCTGGCAAGCCTAACAGCCCTGAGCAAAGATAATGCCAAGTGTCTGTTAAGAGCCAAGTCGTGCGAGTATGAATCGCGGTGGCAGAGTTCGTGGATGGCATTTTGATTTCATTCAGCAAGCTCCGATCAACATGCAAGCGTAGAGGTCGAGAGCTTATCCCATCCAATCTAGAGAATATACTCCAAAGGCCAAAATGTAAGTTTAGCCCTGGAGTAACACTCTTTCTCCATTGGCATTACTATTTGTTAGAGCTAACCTTCTTTGGATAGGTAGGGTGAACTTTCGCATCCCGAGATCCGTCCCATATGTAGGTTTCTTCATTCTGGTGAGTAAATATAACGCTCAGTCTTTTTTCGTGGTAAAAAAAAAATAGCACAGATGATGTCTTTTTAATCACCTTTCCACGAGTCAAAGCATTGTGAATTGCGTTTCTTTTCAAATAGCCTTTTCACGGGTCAGAGACCGTGAACTGCGTCTTTTTTCTAAAGCCTTTTCACGGGTCGAAGACCGTGAACTGAGACTTTCTCTACAGCCGTTTCACGGGTCGGAGACCGTGAACTGTGTCTTTTTTCTACAGCCTTTTCACGGGTCGGAGACCGTGAGTTGTGTCTTTTTCTAGAGCCTTTTCACGGGTTGGAGATCGTGAACTGAGACTTTCTCTAGAGCCTTTTCACGGGTTGGAGACCATGAATTGAGTCTTTTTTCTACAGCCTTTTCACGGGTCGGAGACCGTGAGCTGTGTCTTTTTTTTACAGCCTTTTCACGGGTCGGAGACCATGAATTGTGTCTTTTTCTAGAGCCTTTTTCACGGGTCGGAGACCTTGAACTAAGACTTTCTCTACAGCCTTTTCAAGGGTCGAAGACCGTGAACTGTGTCTTTTTTACTATAGCCTTTTCACGGGTCCAAGACCGTGAACTGTGTCTTTTTCTACAGCCTTTTCACGGGTCGGAGACTGTGAACTGTGTCTTTTTTACTATAGCCTTTTCACGGGTCCGAGACCGTGAACTGTCTTTTTCTACAGCCTTTTCACGTGTCGAAGACCGTGAACTGTGTCTTTTTCTAGAGCCTTTTCACAGGTCGAAGACCGTGAACTGAGTCTTTTTTGCTATAGCCTTTTCACGGGTCGGAGATTGTGAACTGTGTCTTTTTCAACAGCCTTTTTCACGGGTCGGAGACAGTGAAGTGTCTTTTTTCTACAGCCTTTTCACGGGTCGGAGATCGTGAACTGTGTCTTTTTCTACAGCCTTTTCACGGGTCGGAGACCGTGAACTATGTTTTTTTCCCAGCCTTTTCACAGGTTGAAGATCGTGAACTGTGTCTTTTTTCTGCAGCCTTTTCAAGGGTCGGAGACCGTGATCTGAGTCTTTTTTCTATAGCTTTTTACGGGTCGAAGACCGTGAACTGTGTCTTTTTCCACAGCCTTTTCACGAGTCTAAGACTCTGATTTGAGACTCTTTAGATAGTCTTTTCACGAGTCTATGACTCTGAATTGTGACTTAAAAAAAAAACCTTTTCACGAGTGTAAGACTCTGAATTGAGTTTTTTCAAACAGCTTCTTCACGAGTCTCAGACTCTGAATTGTGGCTTTTTCCACAGCCTTTTCGCGAGTCTAAGACTCTGAATTGAGACTTTTCAAATAGCTTTTTTACGAGTCTAAGACTCTGAATTGTGTCTTTTCAGAGAGCCTTTTCACGAGTCTAAGACTTTGATTTGTGACTTTTCAAATCGCCTTTTCACGAGTCTAAGACTCTGAATCGTGTCGTTTCCCACTGAGGACCAAATCTGTATCATTCTTATGGTCGTCCCAAAGGTGTGTTTGTTTGAGCTAACCTTGTCTGAGCAGGTACGGAGAGGCATGGAGCCCCGGAGCCAGTTTCCAGAGCAAGTCCCCTCAAGCCTGGTAAGCCTTAAAGCCCAAAGCAAACACATTACCAAGGCATGAGCCCCGGAGTTTTAACCTTGCATGCGCAGGTTTCGAGTGAGTCTCCCCAAGCCTACTTGTTTGAGTTAACCTTCTATGCGCAGGTACTTCAAGTGGAAGGCCAAGCCCGTATCGTTATACGGTCGTGCCATTTCCCTCTGAAGGACAAGCCAATATCGTTTATACGGTCGTGTCATTTTCCCTCTGAGGGCCAAATCCATATCGTTCTTACGATCGTCCCAGAGGTGTGTTTGTTTGAGCTAACCTTGCCTGGGCAGGTACGGAGAGGCATGGAGCCCCGGAGCCAGTTCCCCGAGCAAGTCCCCTCAAGTCTGGAGAGCCTTAAAGCACGGAGCGAACACATTACCAAGGCATGGAGCCTCGGAGTTTTAACTTTGCATGTGCAGGTTCTGAGTGAGTCTCCCCAAGCCTATTTGTTAAGTTTAACCTTGCATGCGCAGGTATTGAGAGGCGCGGAACCTCGGAACCAATTTCCTGAGCGAGTCCCCTCATTTTTTATCTTGCTAGTTACTTTGGTGGTTTTCCCATGCCCTATAGGATTAGTTTACTAGTAAAATTAGGTGTCCTTTTGTCTTGAAATTAAATCTCTTCGAGATCCCATTTCAAGAGGGGCAGCTGTTGACACCTAATTTTGACAGTCCTGTATTTTATTTTCTTCATGAAATAGAATATTTTTATATGCATCTTTTCTTGAGTTATTGAAAATATAAAAATTTGATAATTAATTTATTATTTTTATTTAAAATAAAAAAAATAGAAAATGAAGAAAATGAATCGGGTCGGCTTGGCCCAATGCCGCACGGGTAGAGCATGGCCCCCGTGTCCAATCCGCGAGGCCATCTCGCCCGCTGCCCTATTTGGGCCTTTTCCTCGCATGGGCTGGCCTGCCCCCTTTTTATTTCCTAGCCCGTCTCCTCTTTTTATTTCCCGCGGCCCATCTTTTTTCCCCCATCAGCCCACTCGGCTGCCCACATTCACACACTTACATTTCTCATCCTTACACTCACGTTTCATCATCATCTGCACACACACTCACGTCATTCTCTGCTTGACTCCTTGGCAGCCACACAAAACAAGCTTCACTGCTGTCCACAAAGGGGGCTTGGAGGAAAGAGGAAAAAACGTGCATAAAAGGAGACCAGAAAAGGGGGACGAGAGGCCCGAACACCCACGCCTCCTCACCTTCCTCCTCCGGTGGTTTTTGGCGCCGATCGTTGCACCTCTGACCATTACCACTTCCAGCAGCATCTCACTGTCACTACTTACCCCTCCGTTGCCATCGCCAACCGCCGGACCGCCGTGAAGCCACCCCTGTTTTCGGACCCCCTGAACCCGATAAGCAATCGATCTCCCTCCGGCCACTCACGGCGTCGTCTCCACCACCCACCGCCTCACTGTCGTCCACCCATCTCCCCTCAACTCGCCGACCACCAGATCGCCGGCCGTTGCCCGTCGGAACCGTCGTGAACAGGCCCGAGAACCCCGGTGCCCTGTTTTCGGGGGCGGTCCGTATCTTCCTCAGATCCGGCCTAGCCCGACTTCGTCGTGGCTCACCGCCACCTCCGAGGACCTCCTAAGACCTCTCCCTAACATCCCTGAACTCGTGGTAGCTGGTTGCCGCACGTGGAAGCCGGAAGACTGCTCGGAGTCCTCCCCTGCCTTGGGCGCCGCGGAGCCCCTGTTCTGCCCCGCCTCTGTTCGACCACCTCCGGCCGTCCGTCCCCACGAACGCCACTACCCTCATCTCCCCCGACGTCCCTTCGAATCTCTACCGTCGATCCCGGAGCCAGCCGTCGGCCGCCGATTCAGCCGCGCCACCTTTGGCTCCCCTGTTTTTGGGGATGTACTCACGTCCGGACCGTGTCCGGTCGTGTCCGGGCGAGCTGGGCCGTGTCCGGGTGAACGGACACGTGTCTGATTTTTTTTAAATTAAATTTAAAAAAAAATAATTTTCGATATTTACTTATAAAATTGATTGTTAACATTCTGATGTGGCGATCGACAGGTGACGCGCATGGAGACGGTTGCACGCCGGGGCAGGGCGATTGAAGCCCGGTGTCAAATCAGGTGACATGCACGGAGACGGTCTCACGCTGGGGCCGGACGATTGAAGACCAGTGTTCAATCAGGTATATTTTGCGTACCCGATTCGTTTATCAGAGTTATTTTCCTAGAATATTGCCATTATAGATTTGGATTGCATGTGCTTATTCTAGTCTTTATTTGGCATATTTACTTGATTGAGTGTTTTTTTTTTTTGATAACCCAGGAAACCCCCGCACGGCCGACAGCCGGGAAGTAAACCCTGGGGGCGACACGTGCTAGCCACCACACACGTGCCACCGGTTAAGTCACCATGCGTCGCCCGGGATTCGAACACTCAACCTTTTGCGAGAGGAAGAGTGCTCGCTCCAGCAGCGCTACCCAGGTGGGTGGTTACTTGATTGATTGTTTATAACACTGTCTTTTGAAAAATTACCCGTTAATCGCTTTTCCTATTATTAGGTTAAGGATAAATAGGTAATTGCACAAAATGACAAAAAAATATTATGCATGATCATTTAGTACTGGTTAGATACTTGGTAAGCTTAAAATGACGTGCAGAATGTGTGGTCACCTTAGGAAATATTAACTGGTTAGGTACCGAAAGGGCGCTAATTATCTAGTTAGCGTAAACAAGTCCCCGAACCTAGAGACTCTGGTTGCGTAGGAATCGAGATAATACTCCCGTGTCTCAATTGGTTTCTAGCTGACCCCAATAGGGTAGTGGTGACTCCTAGTAACTTTTTAGGTTGCTAATCAGTAAAACGAAATCCAATGTCACGCGATGGACTTGGGAGAGTCCACGTCATTGACCGATGGCAATACCTCTAAACCCGCCGGACCCTCGGGAGAGGCTCAAGGCAGGTCGCGACAAATTCAAGTAAACTATTGGCAACATGATTCAAGATCTTTGGAGTGGATGCACATTAGATTTGAGACTTCAAGATTTTGAAGCTTTTTGGCGTAACACGATCACATTTGGCCGAGTGAATTCCAAACAGACTAAAATTTGACGAATTTCGAATGGGCTCAAATTTAGTCGACGTCTTGGAAACAAGCCGCTGATCAATACTCACTGACTGACGTCGTTTTTTAGCAATTCAGAGTCATTTAGATGGACTTTTAGTCCTTTTTTTTTAATTTTTAGATGAATTTTTATTAATTAAGAATATTTTCCTCTTTTTTTTCCTTTTAGGGTTAGCACCATATATAAGGGTGCTTATGGGTTTCTGATAAGACAACATTGATTCAAATTTTGATAAAGAGAGGGTTTCCCTTATTCTAGTTCTCTTGAGGACTAAATCTCATCAAGACTTCCTTGTGGCGATCGAATTCAACTTATCGAGCAAGATCGCAAATTCTCTTGTTCGTGGTGTTCATAGCTCAGATTAGTTGACACGGGTTCGTCAACAGGTTGCGTTTATACCGAGGTTACCAATCACAGGCTCGATTGGAGGTTGAGGTTCGCAATTCGCAAGTCCTAGATCTTTATTGAACGATCAGTTTCCGCATCGATTCACATGAAGGATATAGAGGTAGATCTAATTCTTGGAAGCCTAATGACTTTATACTGCAAATTAAATGCACATAAACTAAATCAAAAAAGAGATTGAAATTTGATCCCATATACTAATAAAGAACTCAAATAACATACCTGATAAGGAGAGAACCTCGAAAGAATTCCTCAAAAATGTTATTTTTCTTTGGTATTTCACTACTGACCTCATTCTAGCGGCTATTTCATTTACCAGCATGAACGTCTACACTTTAGATAGGTCATCTGACCTCATTCCAGCGCGGCGTCCGAATTATGTCTTCCATGAGCCTCTCACTGCCTTCTATCTTGGAGTCTCGATTCCAGTCATTCCCACCTACATCACTTCTAGCAGATGATCTGTCCTCACCTCAGTTGGATCTATAGTTGTATTTCCTTTTATCTCTTGATGTTTTTCTCTAGTCAGTTCTGCATCTTCTCTTTCTATCCTACGACCAGTATTCTTATGTAAATGACTAAGCATTCCTTTCTGGACTTCGGGAATAATAGTGTCTATCATGCTTGTACACTCTGGAACTCTTACGTTGATCTTCATGACAATACCTTCCTATAGACTTTCCATGTCCGGAATAAGTATCCCCAATGACATTAGAAGTAGATGTGATGTCATGATTAGTCCTTAATCCTCTCTGAGAATAAATTGGGTACCCTTCAGGTTCATAACACAACCATTTGCTGGGATTGCATCTGATGAAGGTATTTCATTTGATTGAGCCCCAATATGAGCACATCTCTGGAAGCATCCGATACCTCCAGCTTGCTTAATTTCCTCCATATAATCCTCTATTATATCTCTCATCACCTTCAGAGTTGAAGTACAATAAGTTCAGCCATTAGTATTGATGTTCCCATATAAAGGAAAAACTTTTTGGGAGAAAGAAAAAGGGAAAATCTAACTAAATAGCACAAGTAATAATATCACAGATAACTCTCAGGTTCCCAAATGTAGCTCCTGCACCATTCCAAACTTAGTAGAGATTCTCCTCTTCCAACACATAGCATGCCTACCTCAGTAATATTGCGCTTTGACTTCTTGCCGCGATATGACATTCTTCTGCGCTTGTAATCTCTTTCTTCAACCAATAGTTCCTCTCTGGTCTTTGCCTTGCCCATTTCCTTAATCAAGCAAGAACATCATGATGATAAGGAAGACAGGCACAGTGAATGAACCAAATTTTAAAGCTAGGAACCATTGCCCAGCTTTGTTTTTCTTTCTAATACCAACAGAGATTTACTTTAAACTGCTTCTGTGTACCTAATTAGATGACCGATGCCGAGGAAGCCCATCGTGGTCTATGATAGGTCTATAATCAGGACGTTTTTCACGCTCCTCATTGGCTTTCTTTGCTATATCAGCGTGCTCAATCACTCTACACACGAGAGATTAAATCCTCAAAGGATAATCCAAGGAGAATACTAAACAATGTATTAAAAATTCTCTGTTAAGCAGTAACCTATAGTTATAATACAGACTAAACAATTGACCAACAGTAATAACACCTGTGCATGGGAGGAAGTATGGCTAAAGGTTAACAAACATATGCAGGAAGACATGTGCAAATAAATTCCAATTTCTGACTTGCAGGACTTGTGAAAAGCAAGGCCAGGTCATACTATCACGTTGCCATACTAATGATCAAAGTAACAGAAGTTCTTTTAAGAGCAGTAAAGTAATAATCACTGAATATTTCAGTGCAGAGAGATAATTTTATGACATGTCAAGCCTAGTTTCCTTTTTAATCATAGTTGTTAAGGCGACAAGGCGAGCTAGAGGCCTCTAAAACGCCTAGGCGATTAGGCGCCCGCCTAGTCGTCCGCAAGGCGATAAGGCGACAATGTAGCTAAATTTTTAAATATATATGTATAATTGTATATTTTAGTTTTGTACTTCAAAACTTACATTCATGATTCAAATAAACAACTATCAAATATATTTAAGATATATAATAATTATAAAATATAATAGGTAATCGAGATTAAGTAACTGTAAGTTCAATAATTTGAAAATAGTCTAACATGCTCTACTAAATAAGTTTTAAATATAAAAAATAGGTCTCAAACATATGAAAGTGATAACTCAAATAGTGTCATCAAGCATCACTTCATTTTCATTGTTCCTCTCGAACTACTAGGTTGATTGCCAATTTACCAAAATAACCTATATTTTATTTGTCTGTAGACCCACCAGCTCCTTCCCATCAAATCAACCGCCCATCAAGTGAGGACATTACTTGCATCACCCCAAGTTGCTCCCCGAGTTCTCTCTCTGCCATAGACCAGGCGAAGACTTCCCCTCCCCATCATCTTCTTCTTCTTCACTTCTCCTTCTTTTCTTCCTTATATATTCTGCAACTTTTACTTCTATTCTGCGTGAGCGAACTAACCTCGTCCAACGAACACCAGACCTTCGGCCACCACATCTCTACCTCTCCTTCGCTCCTCGTTCAGCCGCGACCCGAGATCCATCACTGGTCGCGCCTCATCCTAAGCTGTCAAGCTCCATCGACCCTGCGAGTTGTCGCTGTCCAGCCTCCGTTGCCATTGTTTAGCAGCCACCGAACTCGCAATGGTCGCCCTCCAGCCACCAGTCGCCATACTCACGCGTTGTCCATTACCGTTGAGCCTCGACGCCGCGTCACCAGGGGATTCTGCGACCTGCCACAAGCCCCGACGCTCTACAGATCCAAACCCATGACCACCCAGCCGTGTTCCACAGACCCGACAACTCCAGATCCGAAGCTTTCAGCCCCGAAACTCCTCTTCCCAGCAGCGTTGCGACATGTAGTCACACCGCTCGACCACCTGCAACCTCGACCAGCGTGATCACTTGTCAGAAATGTCCATGGCGTTGCCTAGGCGTCTACAAGGCGATGCCTAGACAACCAAGGCGCCCGCCTTGAGGAGAATCAGCAAGACGACAAACGCCTTGGGCATCCGAGGTCGCCTTATTGCCCAAGCGATGCCGGTTATTCTATTCCACCTCTTCGAAAGAAAAGAACTTAAATCCAAATACTTAATATTAATAACATGGCGATACATTTATACAAAACTTCTACACCGAGCACACGCAATGGAGCCGTAGACAGTCAAGTGAAATCCATTACACGAAATAATTTGATTTATGGACAGCATCGTTGTAGTAAAGGTCGTAATGCTAGAGGAATGATTACCGCAGGGCATAGAGGGGAGGTCATAAGCGTCTATACCGTAAAATTGATTCCCGACGGAATGAAAAAGACATATATGGTAGAATCGTAAGCATAGAATCCTGTTTCAAAATTATCCGGAAGTAAACGAATGTTGAGAGCCTCCATAGAAAAAGAAAATGAGGATAGCAACATACCGCTGATATCTGGAAGGCTGTTGAGAATGCCGTAAGGCCTTAATTTTTACTTCAAGTAAAAATCTCTCAGGCAATGCTGCAACAACAGCAGCTACCCGGGACACAAAAATCATCTTCTTATTGATGTTTCAAACCATTGCTCCATCTACTCCATCCACTTCAAAATCAAGCTGCTTCTTGATACCGTCAGTATCTCTTTCTTGCATACTTTCACTTTTATCAGTGGATTCATCCTCCTGCTCCGAATGGTTCAGTAACAAATGCAACACAGCATCCATTAAGCACTTCTTAAGCATGTCAATAGCAAAGAACTTTGCATTCACCTCACCATACAAAACAGAAAGCTAAGATGCCAACCACATCATAACTTGGATCAAATTGGGACACTTAAACTCACTTGAACATTACTGGGCCATCCATTCATAATACAGACGGCCCGGATTGCAAGGTTAGGGCTTAACCTTCTAAAGAAAGGTTATGCGATCCCATTCCCCTTTATTCCCTTTCAAATCCCTTGTCTTCAGCAAACTAACACCTTCCCTTACAATCGCTTTCGAACATAGAGTAAACAGCACGAAAATGCGATCCCCCATGGCCACATCAATAACCACGCCAAATCGAATAGAATTAACAATAGCCCATCTCCTCAAAGCACTCTCTTTAACTGACCCCACCCTCGAAATCACCCTAAGCACATTGTACGAATACCCATTCGGACAATCCCTTCATTCCTCGATTTCTCTCTGAGCGCTCCACAACTCCAAGGGCAGAACACTAACGCACAAAATTCTCAACTTCTTCAACACCCACATCACCATCGGTACCAAAGTTACCGCATTCAATCGACAAAACTCCAGGTAACGTAAACGTCCTCCTAGCATCACTATCCTCGATAGGAAAAGAAACAGCACCAGTGATGCAAATAAATCTCGCAATCTCTATAATATTGCGAAGATTGCGTAATATTGCGTATTTTCTATTTTAGGCATTTTTGTATTTTTAATGTTTTTAGTTATTTAATTTCTAATGGTGTTTTCGTAATTTTGTGTTTCCTAGATCAATTATGTAACGCCCCGCATCCCTTGGAGCTCATTACACCCGCCTCAGGCCAACCATTACCCAGGAACCTCACACGGCCTAGCATGATATGAAGTGCACACACGAAAGACGTGATACATCGCCGTACAATAAAGATAAAAAGAAGAGGGGAGTTTTGGAGGAAAACAAAATCACACCCATTTATACATTGCATAAACATCTAGTACAAACAGCGGAAGGGAAAAGACAAAAACATAAACCCGCACACCCTTGGTAGAAAAGGAACTAAGGTTTAGGGTTCAAAGGCTACTACCAAACCTTTCCTAAAGCCTAACACCAAAATTGTTCCCAGATCGCCTAACCCCTTTCATTCAGACCTGTTCTTAGAACAGCTTGAATCATCTCTTCCGTCGTCCCCCTCGGCATCTGGGTCATAATCTGAAAAAGTCTCTGATGGGACATCCTCTGAAGGCTCTTCGATGTCTTCCTTGGCCTCCTCTTCTTCTTCTTCTTCTTCTTCATCTTCTTCCATGGCCTCGATAGCGTCAGCAGAAATCTCTGCATAGCTCATGTACTCAGCAGAGGACAAAGGAGACTTCGGCACTTCCGGTATATTTCTGGAACCTCCCACAGATGCTGGGTTGTCCACTTCTATGCTCGGTCGGGACGGGTGGCACCAAGTTGGAATTACCTCTCACGGAACATCCTCTGGCAGCAAGGGTCCCATCAAACTACTATCTCCTACCTGAGGAAACCAGGCTTCAAAACGATGGGGTTGCAGTTCCGGCTTCCCTTCGTCTACCCAGACTGTCGTGCACTTTCTGATGTACGTAATACCCTTCCGGTACGGAAACTCATCAAAAGCGGCGATCATCTCTTTCGAATCGCCTAGACGAATTGGCAGCATGGTTAGGGTTTGAGGTCTGAAAAGTTTCTCCCACTACGGGGTGAGATCGACATCTCAGAAAGTGAAACCTAACCCTATACCTCAATGCAAGTCCTACCGGATCACACACAAATGCCATTCAGAATGCGGAATAACAAGCAATGCAATGGCACCAGGCATCTCACAAGACAATATCAATTACAGACATGGCCAATCAATACAAACAATCATGCTCAATCACAAGGTCTCATACCCAAGCACATATACTCAAGTACACCACAACCACCTCTTTCTCAACCATCCACATACTCCACTGGCACTCTTGCCACTTGACATCTCCAAGGTCATCAAACCAAACGATGTCCACGTACCACTGGGGCCATCAGACCAATCGATACTCTCCAGGCTTACAGCCACTCTATGCCGCCGGGGTCATCAGACCAAATGGCATTCACATTTTTATTTTGTTTCACCAACCTCCGATACCGCTGGGGTTTCACTAGACCAAATGGTATCCTCAACACCTTTCTCATTCAGTTTCACCATGCCATCCAGACACACATGTAATTCATTTCATAAAAATTCATCAGTCAATCACATCATTCAATTACTCATCCAGTGTGTCCAGGCACTCAGAGAAAGGATTAGATAACACTTACCTGATTGAATAACACAATACGACACCAAGTAATTCTCCCAAAGCCACGAGTACCGAATTCCCATAAATACGTCGTCCACCTAACAAGATTAACCAATCTTGAATCATAAACCATGGAATATTCACTTCCATTAACGTAATCTTTCCCTAACCACACCGTTGGCAATTCAAGACACCATTTTTATAACCATTGGACATCGCAACTCTCACTCCGAATCCTTAAACAGAACCGGCCAGTGTATGTACTCTCTCAAAACAGAACCGGTTTGGGTTCAAACCGCTTAATCGAGTCATAATCCAATCTCGTGTCTAACTCTTTACACAAATAACCTTTCAAGACCTTCATTTACATGTTTAAAGGGCTCACTAAGAGATTTGGATTTGGTTGACAGCCCAAAGACAACAAAACAGTCCGATCTCCTCTTGATCAGAATCTGTCCAAACTTTACTGCTACTGTTCATCCATGAAAACCAAAGTTAACACTATCTATTTGTAGCCATAATCTATCTGAACATAGTGCTAGATGTTATGAAGCTCTCCTAAAAAATTTGAGGTCATTTGAAATTTCTAAGAGCTAGAACTAACACTTCTCCTCAGCTAGCTCAGAATCCGTCCTCTTTTCTTCCAAAAAATCACCATAAATTAACCAGAGCTCCAAAAATCATGAAACCAATGGGAAAATGTCAAGGACACATAGATCTTACCTCTGGAAGTTAAATCACCTCAAACGGCCACCGGGAAGACCTGCTCGATCTCCCCGAACAGCAAGCACAGAAACTGCCTTTTCTGGGCAGTTTTCGGTTAAGGCTAAATGGAGAGGAAATTGAAGTGAAAGTGTGGGAAGGGTATACACAGCAGATGAGGCCTTCAATTTATTTGTCTCACACCAATAATAGAGCTTAATATGATTAGACATGGGTTGGTGAGGGTCATTAATGCCAAACACCCTCAATGGTTGACAAGTGGCACTCCCCCAATAATACAACTTAAACTTTGACCTATCTTTGACCATTGTAAGATGTAATTTTCGGCAGCCATAAGAGGTGGGGGAATTATCCATTTTGTCCTTTATAAATTCTTATGGCATAGATATGGTCTAGGGGCAAAATGGTCTTTTTGCACTTTCAGTTCAAGCTTCACTTTTCCAATTCGAAATTACCATTTGGCGAGACATTGTCAAATTACTACTTAGAATTGGAATTCTCTATTTTTAATTGCCACTTTTGAGCTTTCATTCCATGATCATTCATCCGTCGATCGTAACTCCAGTTTGTCTCGAACTAACGGGCGACTTTTGCAAACATTACGCGGATCGACTCTGTGATTCTCATCACACTGAGGATAACTCAAGTTATGACAGCTTTGGTTGTCATGTTATTGCGAGGGTTCATCGCTAGTTCCGACGGCTTCGATCGTCATAGTTCGATTTAGGAAAATTTACAAATTATACATTGGTTAAACGGCTTCACCTACAATCCAATCGTATAACGCTAGCATTGTATTCCTTAATCATTATATGATCGGCCTCATTGGCTCTAAATGTTCCCTCGACAATCCTTATGGTCAAAGCGTCACTGCCTTTTTCAAGTTTCCTAGGTTCACGTACCTTGTTATGCGTTAGCCTTTCCCTTTTGGTCAGTCTACTCAAGATTGATCAGATCTGAGCGAGATAAAACTGAAATACATCGTAAGGTGCATTCACATTCAACAGCCTCAAAATGGCAGGAAATTCAGAATGTCACAAATTAGGTTCAGCATCTTATATAAAGATGTTTAGGGTTCATGGAAGAGCAGCTTTGGATAACAGACTTTGAAATTTTCATTGATTTTGATAAAATCACACTTGAGTGAACGTGGTTCCTCATTATCGTTTTGATTCTTCTGTTTAGCTTTGGTTTCTTTCATGCTTCGGCATCATTTGGTATCGGAGCACAGGTTGCTTCGAACCAATGGCTGAAGGGAATCGAGGTGGTCGAAGACAGCGTGCTCGTGGAGGCCGAAAGCGTGGAGTCGTTCCTGATGCAGATGAATAGCCGCGTCTAAGAGACCTGCGAGACATAGAAAATAAAAGAGTTATGGAGACGAAAGCAGGATTTAAAGCGACAACTTACGCCGGTGTAGAAAAGGCGAATCCGATATTTGGAACGACGAGTTGCGCTGGCAAGGTTGGTCTTTCAATCCGAAAAAGATCCGATCGTTGATGAAAATCCGATTGTTGATGAATATCTAATCGTTGGTGAAAATCCGATTGTTGATGAATATTCGATCGTTGATGAATAACCAATCGTTGGTAAAAATCCGATCGTTGATGAATATCAAATCATTGATGAATATCCGGTATTTGATGAAGATCCGATCTTTGATCGAGATTCAATTTTTGATCAACATCCGATCTTTGATCAAGATCCAGTTTTTTTTATCAAGATCCATTATACGATGAAGATAGACTTCCAGTCTACGATGAATCCGATGGAGAACCATAAGATGCGGATCCAGTCATGATGGTAGAACCCATCGTGTCGGTGAAGGGAGGCGAGGTCGCCCTTGGTAACGTCCCCCAAGCGACGGTGCGGATGCTGGCGTGGGAGGTGGACGACTGGGTTTTTGCCGCGTTCGAGGAGATGGTCGATTTGGTTCCTGAAGATGTGCAGAAAGCCAATGTTTTAGGGAGCACTGAGGATCAAGGTAATTCTCTTCTTGAAAGTGATGATATTAATGGCGATGGCTTTATCACCTTAGACAGGTCAGTTGTAGTTTATAGTGAGGCGTTGAGTTCGAAATCTTATAGTTTCATGCTGGGTATATTAGGTGTGAATGGATTTATCTCTGAGCTCTGGGGTTCGTTTGAGACTGTGAAGGAAAAAGGTTATGGCGTGTTGAGACGCGTTAGAGGAAATGTGTTGGAGATGTTTGAGAAGAAATTGCGGGAGTCAGATGCCAAGTTTTCGACTGATGTGGTTAAGATTGTACTAGAAAATCTTGCTATCGAGCCCATGAAAGCGTTGATATTATTTCGGTGGGTCGAAGAAGGTGGTTTATTTAAGTGCAACGAGGAGAAATATAATGCCATGGCGATTGTCTTAGGGAGAGAAGATTCTATTGATAGATTTTGTAATGCATTTATGCAAAGTGGTACTCTCAAAGACTGCCTCCTATCACAAAACTCCAAAGAAGATATTCAGTTCCCATATATGGAGTCAAAAGTGGAGGAATCTGTTGACAATGCTCTTTCTAAGGTGGCCACAACAATGGAGTCATGGCCATCTTGCAAAACATTAAGCTTTCTGTGGAGAGGTTGCCACCCATGAGAAAGAAAAGAGGCCGGAAGAGGAAGGAGAAGATAAAGATGCATTGGAAGTACAGGAAGAGACTGAAGTCAACGAAGACAAACCAGATTCGAGGATGAATCTTTTTCCTAGTAGGGGAGAATGATGCAAATAAATCTCGCGATCTCCATAATATTGCGAAGATTGCGTAATATTGCGTATTTTTTGTTTTAGGTATTTTTGTAATTTTAATGTTTTTAGTTATTTTATTTAATTCTAGTGGTGTTTTCGTAATTTTATATTTTCTAGATCAATTAGATTTGGCATCTTATATAAAGATGTTTAGGGTTCATGGAAGAGCAGTTTTGGATAACAGACTTTGAAATTTTTGTTGATTTTGATAAAATCACACTTGAGTGAACGTGGTTCCTCATTATCGTTTCGATTCTTCAATTTAGCCTTGGTTTCTATCACGCTTTGGCATCAACCATAGCAATCCTCGTAGAAAAAGTTCGACCTGAAATCCTCATAACCATCCAATGCGAGGCAGAGCTCGTTGTCGGGACCGCTAACTACTCCAGTTAACCGGGGTTGTCGTCCGAGAACTCCAAGGTTTTCGTATAGTTGAGCGATTGCGGGGAGGAATCTAAATCGAGAGTGGTGGGGCAGCTGAGATAGTGACCGAAGAGGGATTCAGGAGGCATACGATGGTGAGGGTTGAAAAGGCAAGAGACGAGATCGAGGCCCACTTGGGGCTTAAGAGGGAGCAGGGCGGAGAGGATCCTAGGGTTCGCGTCGACGCGGTGATGAGGTGGTCGAGGGACGATAGTGCGGTGGCGAGAGGAGGCATGGGAGGCGTTGGGTTTTGGGGAGGTGGGATTTGTGGGAATTGATGAGGAGGGAAGAGGTGGGCATTCGGTAAGAGAGGGAGGGTTGGAGGTGGATTCATGGTGTCCACCGTCCGTTGCAGAAGCGAAGGTGTTTGTTGAAATTACTGAGAGAGGTTGGGCTTGTTTGGTTCAGCATTTGGCCAAGAGACTAAGTAAATGCAAATAACTTTGAGGTAAAGGCTTCTTCAAAAGTGTCATTTAGTGGAAATACACTTTGTAAAGTATTTTTTCTTTAAAAAAAAAAGTGGCAGTCGACGGTTCGTATTGACTATCCTCCGCACATTCACCCTCGTGGCACCGAGATTTTGTTTGTCCTGGAGTGCACCCTCTATGTAGGCTTTGTCACGTCCAACCAACTTGTTGGACAATTACGCCCATTAAGGGCATAATTTAAGGCAATATTGATTATTGCATTTATAGCAATATGGAATATTGCCCATATTCCAATATTGGTGAATATAGGAAAGGATATAATCAGATTTCCTATTTGGCTCTGAGTGGATGTTTATGGTATGTCTTATATACATCCCTCTGAACATCCGTCGTTCAGTTGGTTGACAGAACACTCAGAAAAGACTCTCGCTCTCTCCTTCTCTCTATTGTTTTTCAGGGATCTTTGTGGGAATCAAGGACGAACGACTGAAGGATCGTTGTTCCTTTCATCACTGCTTTTGGGGCTTCTAATGTCCGATTCTTGTGATTTACCTTCATGATCAGTAATTCAAGCAGATCTGTGGCTTGTATTGTGTTGAATTTCGCTGCATATCTATATGTATAGAATATGGATCCGTTTCCTTCACTGGTATCAGAGCATGTATTGCTTGTTTTCTGATCTATATCCGTCGTTTTGGGTAGACTATGCCATGTTATGTATATTGTTATCGACAGATCTCGAGTATTTCGGTATGAATAGTTATAAACAGTACGTTTTATGGCGTTTTTCGAAAATCTCATTCGATAAAAGTGAAATTAAAATATATGGTTAGAACCTACATGTCCATACGAGCATTTTGAGTGGTCGGCCATTGCGATAGGACAGGAGATGCCACACGGGCTGCACGCGCCCCAACGGGTTCAAGATCCACAAGTCAGTGAGGAAAAGTAGATTTTTCGGGTACTTTCGGTCGGTGAAAATGGAACGTGTATATACCATCTGACTCGTATCGACGAGACGAGTATTTTGATTAGTGGATGACCGCCGGAGGAGGCCGGACAGTGGCTCACGCGTCGACACGCGCCGGCGGAGCCTCGACCGCTGCAGGTTCATGCGCTATGTGTGTGGCACGTGGGCGAACCGCGTGGCTGATGTCATACGGACATCAGCCACGTGCGATGCACGTTGGCGTCACCCACAGGTGACGTCAGCGGATCGGGCTTTGGCCTGACCCGCGATGAGATGGGACTTCCGGCCCACTTCAAAAGAAAAAGAAAAAGGAAAGGAGGTAAGTGGGCCGGCCCATTTCATTTATTCGGTCCAACCCACATGTGAACCGGATGGTTTCGGATCCGACCCGACCTGTGACCCGAGTTGACCGGCCGACCTGTGACCCGAGTTGACCCGTGACCCCGTTGACTGTTGATCGTGACCCGTTGAACGTTGACAAAAAAAAAAAAACAACACTTGTTTTACCTACTATTTTAATTATGATATGTTCATAATTATTGGGTTTTAGTAATCCATGTTTTATTCAGTATTATGATATGTTCATAATTATTGAATTTTTGCAATCCATATTTTTTGTTCTGCATTTGTTGCAGGAACAATGTCAAGGGTAAGACGAAGTATGAGAATGCCTAAGAGGGCAAGAGGCGATAAGGAACGTAAAGCTCTTCGTGAGAAGGTCAGAACATTAGGTCATTATCGATGGGACGATGAAAGTGACGTAATCACCCATGTAATCAAGGTCAATGAAATGATTCAAGAGATCATTTGGAAAGCATACCCGATAACTTCTGAAGATGCCTTTTATTCATTGAGGAACACCTTGCCCGAAGGATGGCATCCTACGATCGAAAGTATATGGCTCGATCATACAACTTACCAGAAGTTTATGCTGTATCTCTTGAATAAGATCATAGGGATTGGAGCGACGAAGACTTCGTCGCTTGGGATGAACGGGTCTTGGTGCAAGCAGAATGCGCCCTGGCACAAGGGCAAGGGTCCTTAGATGTTTTCTCCAAAGGAGCTTATGTGGGCCTCATATTTGGTTAAAAATCCTCCAGATGACCTTGTGCAGTCTCTCCCTATTCCCAAGGAAGTGACCATTACTAATGTTAGTACTAAAGAGGAGTGGATCACATGTTATTACATTTAGTTTATTCTTCTTTTAAGGAGACTTAAAAGGGCCTGGTTGTTTTCAAGTTGATGCCTTATCCCACTATCTATTAGTTCAAAGAACTCATTGCTTATGTTTTATCTTTATTTGAATAAGGTTGTTTTTTGGACAATTTATGAGTATTTTTGGGTACGAACCTTTTATGCTATTAATAAATTATGATTTTATCATATGATCTTTGGTAGTATTATATGCGCTGAGTGGGGAGTTCTGGAAGTCTTTTGTGACTTTTTCCTTTTATGAACTCAATTTTACCTAAATAATCATATTAATGATAATTTCAAGCGAGGATACTTAGAAGATGATCGGGAACTTAGTGAACTTTTGACTCTAAGTCCTTATATGAAATTATATATTAATATAATTAGTTAGAGTAAAAAGTATCCATAAATATTAGACGATAATAATTCGTGCAAATGTCTAAATTACCTTATTCAGATACAATGGCATCAGCTTCCAAGAATATCGTTGCTGAGCTTAATAAGGGTGAGAAGTTGAACGGTGATAATTATGAAATCCAGAATATGAAAATCCAATATGTGCTGGAAGAGCTAGAGGAACTGGAAGCTCTTAACCTAGTCATGATTGAGCTAGATGATGGAACCACTGCACATCATAGAAGGGATAGAGAAGCCTTCACTGGATGGAAGAAAAAGAACTCTTCTGCTCGCATTAAGTTGTTGAGCAGCATGGATAATGATATCATGCGAGAGTTTAGGCTGTATGACACTGCAAAAGATATATGGGAAGCATTGAAGAACAGATTTGGACAGACTTCGGTCACCAAGCTGAGGCAGTTGACAATCAGATTCGACACATATAAAATGCCACATGGGCATAATATGAAACAGCATTTGAGAAAAATGTCGAACATGAATAATGAGCTGAAAGATGCTGGCCACATATTATCTGCTGAGCAGCAAGTGCAGGCAGTGATTCGCTCTTTGCCCCCCCTAATTGGGAACACATGAAAGTCAACCTGACCCACAACGAAAATGTAAAGACATTTGAGGATGCTATGCGCCACCTGGAGGTAGAAGAGGACCGCCTTCTGGCGGCAAAAATACAATCTAACGTGTATTTTACTGGCTTTGGCTCGTTTGGAGCTTCAGGATCCAAGCGCAAGTATCCTGGCAGGTTCATTAAGAAGGGAGGAAAAAGAGCTGAACCATTTGACAAGAAACCAAAGTTTGACAAGCATGGCAATGGGAAACGTCATGTTAAGAAAAACATTTCAAGAGTGAAATGTTATAATTGTAGCAAGAAGGGTTAGTTCGCTCGCGATTATGGTGAGCCGAAGAAGGTAGAAACCCTTAGTGCACCTGAAAGTATTTGTTATGTATCAAGTTCTATTTTTCTAACTGAATCTCATCCTTTGTGGACTGTAGATTCAGGCGCCATAGATCATGTAGCCACAGACAGGAATACTTTTGTGGAATTTCGATGAATACCACGAGGAGCGAAATGGATTTATGTGGGGAATAACTCCAGAGTGGAAGTTAAAGGAATTGGCACCTGCCAACTCATCATGCGCGGTGGTCGCACTTTATTCCTACATGATGTCCTATATGCTCCAAAGATCCGTCGAAATCTAGTTTCTGTATTGGTTTTAATCAAACTTGATTTTTCTATGAACTTTCATGACAATGGTGTGGACTTGTTGTTGGGTACAACTTTTACGGTTCCGGTATTTTTGTTGATGGCTTCATAGTGTTGGATGTTGAAAACACTAATTTGAATGTTTGTTATTCCCTATTTACATCTACAAGTTCTATTGAGAGTGATGTGAATATCTGGCATGCTAGGCTTGGCCATATTGGCCAACAATGTATGATGAGGCTAGCCAAAGAAGGCTTGCTGGACAAAATTGAGAAAGTCGAATTGCCCACTTGTGAGCATTGCCTAGTGGTGAAATCAACTCGAAAGCTATTTGGAAAAGGAACAAGAGCTGAATTTCCATTGCAATTAATTCATACTAACGTCTATGGCCCAATGAATGTAAGGATGAGGCACGGGACTGTATACTTCATCACATTCATAGATGATTTCACTCGATGCGGATATGTCTACTTGATTTCTCATAAATCTGAAGCATTGAGTTGCTTTAGAAAATATATGACCTTAGTGAAAAATTAATTAGATAAGAAAATAAAAACATTAAGATCTGATCGAGGCCGAGAATATTTATCTGATGCGTTCAGGAATTTATGTGATGAAAAGGGAATAGAAAGGCAATTGTCTATCCCATATACTCCGCAGCAAAATGGTGTTGCAGAAAGAAGAAACAGAACCCTTATGAAAATGGTTAGGTCTATGATGGCACAAGCTAATTTGCCTATCACCTTTTGGGGTGATGCTTTGTTAACTGTCGTCTATATACTTAATCGTGTGCCTACGAAATCAGTCTCTTCCACTCCATATGAGTTGTGGACGGGTCGAAAACCTAAATTGAGCTTTCATAAGCCTTGGGATTGTGCTGCCTATACTCATGAGTCCACTCATAAATATGAAAAATTGGGACAAAGAGGTAAAAAGAGTATCTTTATAAGATACTCGGAACACTCAAAAGGGTATGTGTTCATAGGCGAGCAAGAAAGCGGAAGTGTGACTGAATTTGAATCTCGAGACATCGCATTCTTAGAGAATGAGTTTTCAAAAAGGGGCGAAATAGGTGATAGCCATTCCCTATTTGAAACCTTAGATAAAGATAATGAGGCGATTAGATATAATGATCCAAGTGGAAGCAATTTGAGAAGTGGGGAGTTGCGTACAGACCTATCTCAATTGCCACCACTTGATGAAGAAGTACCATTATCTGGTCCGAGTGGGAACGTAATTATGACATTTTGAGTTTTCGACTCCTCGGGACTTGAGAAATGAAATGGAAGCTCGAATTAGCAATTGGAAATGAAGAATTTCAAAATTGGAAAAGGATTTGACGTCGCCTGGCCAAATGGACAAATTAAGATTGAAAAACTGAAATTTCGGATGAAACGTGTGAAAAGACCATTTTGCCCATGGAGAGTTAATCTTGCCTTAATGATTTGAGAAGAGCATTTTAGTCATTTGACATTTCCTTCTTCCCCAAGGAGGCTGCCGAAATTTAGGGGGGCAATTTAGTCATTGGAGCTTTGATATTATTGATATATGGACAAGTGTCAACCATTGGAAGAAGACCATTAATTATCCACTCAGCTAAACCTTCTAGAATTTTGACCAAAGTTGAATAGAGCCTCATTTCATCTGTCATTCCCTCAAAATTTCGTGGTCTAGCCCTTCATTCCCTTCATTTTGTGCATTTTCACCAAGAACAGAAAACTGCTCTGCTCGACCAGTTCTGCCCGCCCGTTCGGTTCGAACGAACTTCACCTCCGGTGACTTTTTGGCCTGCCACCGACCCCCACAGGTTAGTTGAACTTGTCCTTAACAAGTTCCCGTTGGTTTTGTGTCATTTGGAGGTTTGGTTAGTTTATGGTGATTTTTGGAAGAAAAGTAGACAGATTCTGAGTTAACTGAGAGAGGGCCATGGTTCAACTTCTTAGAGACTTCATTTGGCTCCGAAATTTTATGAAAGTTACATGACATGTAGTACTAAGTTTACTAAGTTGGGGCCGTTGATTTGGTTACGTTTCGATTAAGTTTCAATAGTTTAATCGAGGTGATTTTTAAGGGCAGAATCTGACCGCCGGTGGGACTAAGATGAATTGGGCTGTTCGAAATTCTTAGGAGTGCTATTTAGCTTCAAAATTCATCGTGGAACTATATAACATGTTGATTGAGGTTTTGGCAAGAGGAATTGATGATAAATTGGAGCTTAAAGGAGAATTCATGGACTGTTTATGCGAAAAGGAGCATAACCGATTTTGCCCTGTTTTGATTCTGAGTAATTCGGTTTTGTTGGGAGCTGTTCGTGGTGTCGCCATGCTTTAAAATAGTTGTTAGTACATACTAGAATGTCCCTTGAGTGGTTGATGAGGTCCACGATGAGTGGAATTGGGGCTAGATTGAATAAATTGATTGAAACGTCGGATTGTCGCTAAGATGTTCGGATACCCTGTTTTGGAGAGCGAAGGAATCGGTTGGGAGCCGAGCTTGACGAAGGATTTTTTGTGGAAACTTGCTAGTCGGAACGAAGGTAAGCGACCCCTAAACCTATACTAGAACATTTGGACGCGACTGGACGATTTTCATTAGAAAATCGATGAATTGATTGATTTTTATTGCTTGATTGATTGAAAGCCGAATGGTCTTGATGAAGAATGAGTCGTGAGGGCTAGTTTGCCATGGAATTGTGTTCTCGTGATTGAATTGATGACGTATCTATTGACGTGCCTTGTTTGCCTATGTGGTAATATGATACCAGCTCTTAAATTTTGTTTTGTGTTAAAGCACGTTTGTTTTTGGCAAGTAATTGATTTACGTTCTAATGCCTAGAAACTCCTCATGATGGAAATGTGGTGAAATGCTTGTTGTGACGATTCTTGGCTTGAATTGAATTTCTTGAGGAAATAGGCTATTGAACTATGAGAACACATGATTGGTGGCAAATATCTTGATGAGATGAAGACTTGAGGCCGGTGGCACTCTGATGCGTCTGAACGCGGGGTTGCGAGCTATGTACACCCTGAGGCGATTTTATCGCAGGGTTGTAATTGAAAGTACATCCTGATGCGTTTGAACGCTGGATGAGATTGACATGTCGACATGAGCTTGGTGGTGAGCTGTTAAACCTGATGGGTCTGAACACGGGTTTATTGACCGGGATAGCCTGAAGCGTCTAAACGCGGGCTAGTCTCTAGAGGTTTGAAAATGGTAGTGGATTTATTTTTATTTCACGTGATGGTGAAAGTGATTGTCAGCTAGTGCGAAAGCTTTGTCATTCTATGCCGTGTTGCCTTCGATTGAAACGCTTGTGAAAATATGACTCGATGCTTTGAGAAAATGCCAGATCTTGTTTTACCAATTGATTGTTTGTTGCTATGATTGTTTGGGTCTGGTGGGACGGATGGCCTAGGTAGGGTTAGGCTAGCTTACTGAGATTTTTATCTCACCCTAGTGGAGGCTTAACTTTTTTCAGGTCCCAGGCGATGAGACGGGAAGTTTGTTGAGATTGAGTATTCGAAGATGGAATTACATGATATGGATTCACATTTTGTGGTCTTAGGGATTGTATTTGGTTTCATAGGTTAGAGATTGACCCTTGAGTATGTTCGACCGCTGTATGAACTGAAGTGTACCATTTTGTCCTAAGTCATTTCAATTGGAATTGTCGAGGGGAGATGTTTGTCGATTCCGTATAAGTATGGATGTTTAGAATGCGTTGTGGGCCGAAAGATCCTAGGAGACAGTCTAAAGATCGACGGCTAGGTGGGATGTCCAAGTGCTCATAGGATTCGGGGCGTGACATCCCCGTTTAAGTGGTATCAGAGCAAGGTCAGCTCGATCCAATGTGATTGCGCTTTGGAGTGATAAGGAGTGATGACTAGGGGACAATTAGATAGTGAGACCTATAGGACTAAGCAAGGGTCATTGAATCTTGAGGGTTGTTGGCTTGAACTTGTGTACGCTCTAATGATCCTAGTGTTGACTTTAATGGATGATCTTGAGTGATTTTTTATTGAGAAGGCTCACGAGGAAGTGAGTAGAGATTGAAAAGTCATAAGCCTAGACTTGAGGTTGCTGGAGAATAGTCTATGAATGAAGAGTCAATTGGAGTATATGATTGTGATTGTGGTTTGTCAATGATCCAACTTGAGGAGTATGAGTTATAAAGAGACGATCGGTATTAAGGGATTCAAGCTTGAATGGTGTTATATCTTGATGATTTTAGTTGTCGATTGTTAATGACAACCTTGGATGGTATGAGACGAGGTGCATACAGGGGAGCGGATAAGGAATATTTTTATTAAAGGCCAGTTGTGATGGAATGCATATGGATTTAACTTGAATGGCGACTAGACTTGAGGGATAAGATTGAATATAGGCAATTGATCCATATGATGTGACAATCATTGGTGGAATTAGGAACCTTCGATGGATAAGAGTTGATCTGAAGGCGATTGAGGTATGACAAGTAGTGAGGACAGTCATGATGTGCATGTGCTTGTGGTTACGAAATGAAAGTCGATGAGGGTGCATGCATGAGCTTATCGCTATCAGACTTAATAAACTATCACTTAGTATGGGACGAGTTAATGCGATACCTATAAACTGTAATGATGCATGTTATGACGCATGTGGAACGGGGCTTCCTCCGTAGATGTATGACTTGGGACAACCTGTAACAACCAGGTCTGATGAGGGTAGGGAGTGATCGTCGAGGCAGAGAGGTCCGGACAAGGAGTGACTCCTGGCAGGCTTCTAAGATAGCGAGGAGGCAGGGATGACCCAAGTCATAAATTAAAAGGGAAAGCCTAGGTATCATGTTGAGTCTGATCGTGGTTAAGAGATGTATGGCACGTGATGGATTCCCAACTGAATGTTTGAAAGTGGCATGGCACGTGAAATGGCGCCTGTGATAGGCATGGCAGAGGGCCCTGTATTTGGCAGTGAGTGCCGTTTGAAAAAGAAAACTGATATTGTGATTGGCCTAGTTGGTATGTGTTGTAATTGGCATCATGTAATTGTTGTGGCCGAGGTCTAACTGAGAGATTAGACGGTGCGAGGAGTTTATACACTATTGAACTGATGCCTGTTGAGATTGAGATAACATGTCGTGTTTGTGACAGAGTGGTAATGCCTTATGCTTAAAGTATGAGCGTTTGACTCATAGAAGTGATACTTTGAGTATTTGTTTGGTGTTGACCTATGTGGCATCCCCCGTTTGCAAGTTTCCCAATGAGCAAGGATATCCAAAAGGGATTTGAGAATTGATTTTAAGAACAAGGAATTGGAACCTCATTATACATGATTAATCAAAGAGGTCAAGATATGTCAAGGTGACATATGTGAAAGTAAGTTAGGAAAGTATCAAGGAACTTGTCAATTTTGGATTGTCATGGCTCAGGTGATATTGTGAGGAATCGGTCGTATACATTGAGGATTATGATGGATAGAAATTCGAGTTCCATTGACCAATTTCCCATAGAATGGAATTAAGGAGATATTAGGAAGATTAATTAAGGAATTTCATATTCAAGGACTATGGTACAATTGTCGAGAATCGAAGTTCCAAGATCAAATTATTATCAAGCCAAGTTGATTGGAAAATTAGAAAATTAATTGGATTTATACCATGGCCGAGAATGAGAGACTTTAGTCACCATTGGATCAAGCTTGATGACCAAGGAATTGAGGTATTGGTCAATCAATCAAGGGCCTACGAGGGTTAGTATAAGCTTGGCTTCATGGAATTAATTCTCTTGGACTTGGGGAGCAAGGAATTTGGAGCAATAGGGGCAAGAACACTTGGCAAGCTCCTCCCATGTGCATGAAATGTGAGTGGCCGAATGGCCTAGGGAACTAGCAAAGGAGAATGACCAATCATTGGTTTAATGTCTTCTCAAGATGAAAATGATTTATCACCATTGAGGGTATTGACACTTGGCGGAAATTGAAGGAAGAAATTCTTGCATTATGGGACGAAAGACAAGTGTCAAATCAAGAGCTTCTTATGACATGTAAGAGGACATTTGGATTAGAACCATAAGAATTTCGTTAGCCTTCATTAGAATGGGAAATAGCATGAAAAAAACGTCATTTGACCCGAGAGCCCGTATTTCCGTTTTTCAGCGCGCGTCGAAAGTAAAACGGCTCGTTCGAAGTCGTCCGGAGTCCAAATTGAGCTCCGTTTTCTCCCACGTGACCGTAAGACGACAAGGAACATAAATATGAGGTTTGATTATCAAGAAAGTGGATGAAAATTAGTCATTTTGGACGAAAATGGACCTGGACGTGCTTGTGGGACAGGTTCAATGTTGGTGCATGTCTCACAAGTGTCCTAGGGATAAGCCAAGTGGCGTGTGAGGACAAGGAAGTGGCAAACAATGCAAGAACCTTAAGGACAAATGGCACCCATGCATGAGGTTAGATTGCATGTTCAACAAGTGGCGCGCGACTCTTCCTTCCATGGGCTTCTATTGGGCGGCAATCTTAGGGAACATGCAAGGAACTCCATTGGTGAGCCATCATCTCTACTTTTGTGACAATGACTAGTGACCATTAGGGGTATTGCCATGTGGCGAGTGAAGACTAGGAAATGGTGCATGCAAGACAAGTGTCATTTGAAATCTTTCATGGACATGCAACAAAAGGGATTTTCCATCTTCTCCTCTCCCTTCGCCATTTCGGTCGTGCAAGCTAGTAAGGGAGAGAGAGAGAGAGCCCGAGAGCTCGAGAGAATGAGGAAGAGACCGAGAGACCAAGAGCGACCGAGAAAGAGAAGAAAAGGAGCGGCGCGGCACTACCAAGGGAACCGAGAAGAAGAAGAAGGCGTTGAGCTAGTACAAGAATTGAGGCAAGAAATTCCTTCAATCCTATCGTAGGATAGATGTTCATCTTGTAAATGCCATGATAGGAAGTTCGAATGAGGTTTTTAGGACAAGAAATCAATTATGTGGACTAATTTAGACTAGCGCAATTCGATTCTGTTTAGGCACTGAATTGGTGTTAATATTGAGCTATATTGCACTAGCTTGATTGGATGTTGATGAGCTAGGCGTGGATGATGAAGAGATGAGAATAACTAAGCATATTGAAGTGTTTTGGGTCTGGTTTGTGGAGTAAAAAACAGAATCTTTTCTGTTTTAGATCGAGTCTGTATTAGCGATAAATAAGGGACTCTTCTAGTGTAAATTGATATTTTCCACTCTGATCATAGAGGTGTCATACCTTGGCAACGTAGAGGTACTGTGGACAAATGAAATTGAGGAGTATTGGACCTATTTTACGGAGTCAAGGCAGAATCGGTTCTAAATAAAACCGATCAGATTTTCGGATCTAAATTGTGCTTCCTGTGTTGAGAATTTTGTCGAGTCTTGTGTGATGAGAATTTGACCAAACTTCCTTCATGAAATTTGTTCATCATGTCCTTGAATATAACGTAATTTAATTTCAGAATTTTTGGATTTGAAGTGATATTTATAATTACCTTAGAACCACACGGGCTCAAGCTGTTTCTGACGAGTTTAACCGAGACCCCTTACGGTTCGTGATTTTAAACTGATTTTTGAAAAATGATTTAGATCAACTTCTCTTCATGAAAGTCTAAGAGGACATCTTTTACTACAACTTATAAAAATATGGGATTTTTTTGATCTGGTTAACCCCACGAAATGTATTTATTTCTGTGACGTTGGCAGTGATTTACTGAAGGTCAGATTTCTTCTAGATTTCATAAATTACTGCAACTTTTCTACATGGGATTAATTCAAGATTTCTTGACACAATGTTTTCCAAGGTCTTAAGTACAACGTGGTAAAATTTGATGATTTTACGAGCTCATCTACTATTTTTAAAACGGACGACTCGTATAACCGCAGTGCTGAATTTTCCCTGCTTATGAACCGGGTTTGATTACTTTAGCTTGATAAGAATGTGACTTGATTGGCTAGAACCTCGGTGACCCGAGAGCTTCAAAGAGAGGAAGTGGTAAGCCGTGACCATACTAAGGTTGGACAAAAAATCTAGTTATCACAAGTTGATGAAATGTTCGAATGGATCTTGTGATGGGAGCCTTGATTTATTCACTTATTAGAATTGACTTCTTTCTTGGTCATTGAGATTCAAATTGTAATGCCTTACTCGATTGATCGTGGTGGTAGCATATCTCATGAACATGTACATATCTTGGTGAATTGGCATGCTCATTCTGTTGACCTGGCATTGTTTTATCAATTACAGAATTGATGGTGAGAACCTTGTGATTCATGGCTGAGCATGCATTGGCACATGGTGTCGCGCGCTATATGATGAGATATGTGGAGTATTTGCTCTTCAGTGCACTGAATCGAGTTGACGCCCCTGGGTTGTGTGCGGGGATTTGTACGTACTTGTGGATCCTGAGCTGTGTGCGGGGGAGAGTCGTACCATGCGTCGCGGAGCCCCGGAGAGTGGGATTGCAAGGTGGAACGCCTTGCAATGGTGTAAATGAGCGAAGAGCACGTCATTCCATATTGCATTGACATTATCATTTCACATGTTGTCATTGCTTAATGACCTTTGATTAATGTTTATATATGTATCCACCATGTGATTTCTTGCTAGTAGTCCTAGGGAGTCTTAGGACCCCTATGGTGGGGTTGAATGTTTTTCTTGCTAGCCATCGCGCTAACCCACGTTGTGGGAACATTTTTCAGATTTGGAGAATTGATAGCTGGGCTATGGGTTGGTATCAGAGTTGGAGGTGAGGAGGAGACCTGGGATGCCACAACCTAGCTGAGTTTTGGGCATAGTTGAGGCTTGCCTAGTAATTGGTTGGTAACTAAGAAATCGCCTTGTTGAGGCTGGCCTGTTGAATAGTCATTGACTAATGAGGATTTGGAATCCTTGGGTAATAGACAACTAGTTGAGAGTTGTTGGGAACCACTGGATGATTGATGGTGATGAATGATGAGATGAGCAACCTGAGACTGCTAGACTTGAGTAGATGACTTAAGTTTTTTATTCTTGGGGGGGAAATCATAGTGGTTCAAGTGACATGAGAACCTAATGAAGTTGTACGACTAAAGTACGGTCGTAGAAGATCATTAGGCTCGAGAGTACATGGTATGAGAAGATCCAAGAATTGAGATGGATCATGAGATTTGAGTCAAGATGAGCGACTCCAGTATGAGTACTGGGAGAGAATATGGCTCGATTTTGTTAATCGTGTGAGACCCAAGTGTAATAAGGGGTCGTGAGAACTTTAAATGGAAATGAGGAAATTTGATGGGTAGGCAAGCTCGAGAAGAAGCTGACATGGTTACCCAAGTCGCTAAGACGGCTAATGCTAGTGTTGATGAGCTAAGTGATGGAAGTCACAAAAAAGGTGACTCTGAGATTATTCATTTCCAAAGTGGAAACATAGATAGGAACCACGAGAGTTTTGAAAAGCTTGTGAAGCTATGTATGAAGATTGAGATTGATTGAGTTTGGTGAAATGATGAAATTTGGAACTGCCTTCCTCTAAATTGAGGGTTTTGTGAGAAAACTTTAGAGGTTTTGGGTACACTGATGAAAGAAAGTAACCCTGGCAGTTATTAGCCTTAAGAGGCTATTGCTAATTGATGAAAGGTCACCAGTGGAACGGTTTTCTCAAGGGCATGATATATGCCTAGACAACCTCTGTTGAGTTGTTTGCCGAAAAGTATCCTCCTGGGATTGCTTGAGAGTAAAGGTTGTTTGGATCCTAAAAGTCTTGAGAGGATCTAAAGATGATCGACCAATGTGAGGCGGAGTCCTCCGGGTTGTCTAAATGTACTAAGAATGGTCGAGGACCCTTGAATTGGATAAGAAATCCATGAGTGGATTGGAACTTGAGAGCCTTATGGCTAGCTGTTATTCTTGATTCTGAAAAATTATAATAGATCCCGAGGAAAGAAGTGGATCATCGAAAGAGGAATAAACAAGAGGATTTCCGTCCATGGACTATGATATAGAGATTTCCACAGAATGCGCCTGTAAGGGATGGTTGTTACCTTGGCGTAGGTCTCGTAATGAGAAACTGACATGTTGTTCCTTCCGTCGTAGGAAAGTTGAGGAAAGAGATATGTCAGTTGTTTGACATTGTTGATTGAAATGAGAATGATTGAAATTGAAAAGGAATTACTGGAAGTGGCGTTACGAGCTATCACCCCTAAAGGTTAGGGCGTCGTTCTTAAAGGGCGATTGGACCATGAGATGGTCGTTGAAAAAAAAAATGGACTTGAGGGTCCTAGTGACTTGTGAATTCGAGTGAATGATTGAGTAAGCGAAAAGAGCGCTTAGAGAGTAATTATAAAGTGACTCGAAGTAGTCGAATTGAGTATTCGATATGTGAACTGGTGGAGACCAAAGATGAACGAATTTTGTCACTTGCGGTGACTAAGTTACTAAAAGAAAAATGTCAAGTCTAGTGACATTTGGGAATCTTGTGTTGGATCTAGCAATATCACCTAGAGGGGGGGTGAATAAGTGATTCTGAATCTAATTGAAATTTCTTGCGGAATTTAAACAATTTCAATGCATGATTAGAATCAAGAATAGTATAACAACGTGCAAGAAATCTAAACACAGTAGTAAGAGTTTAGAGAGAGAATATTGCGCACGATGATTATAGTGGTTCGACTTAGATCAAGCCTACGTCTACTCTCTCACGCTGACAGCCGATTGGCTAGATTTCACTAGGCGAATCAATGGAAGTATACAACAAGTGATGATACTCTCTCTGATAGGTCACACTATCCTTTCTCAAACACTCTTACAAAGCCTCTCAATGATTGTCGTATAAAGCTCACGAGGACAAGTATGAATCTGAACAACTCTTGCACCTTGGAATTTATGGTTCCTTATCCTACTCCGTAGTAGCACCATGGATCTCCTTTTATACTCCTTCACCCCCAAACTAGCCGTTGGACAGGTCTTCAAAGGATCTCTCTTCAATCACTTATTGAACGCCATCAATCTTGATTGAACGAGACTGTATCTCGAGAGATTTGGTGACCGTTGGTACAGAATCTGAACCCTTCAGATTCAGTCGCCCATACAACTCAATCTTCAGTTTCCATAAGTGGAGTTCTTCAGATATAGAAGGTTTCTTGTCCCATGGAAGGTAATATCCAATCAAGGATATTCTATCAATTATGTTATAGAATAATCCTATCAATCAAAGATTACAAACTTCCATAAATACCTTAACAATAATGGATATATGTCAGCCGTGAGTCTTCAGAATCTCAAAATAACATATCTCGCAGCGTCTGAGCAATCTCGCTACTTCTGAACAATCTTTAAAAGCAGACTCCATCTGGACGTCTTGAGAAGCACTCCCTCTGACCGTCTTCAGAAGCACTTCCATCTGACTAACCGTCTTCAGAAGCACTTCCATCTAACCGTCTTCAGATGCACTCCATCTGATCATCTTCAGAAGCACTTCTATCCGACCACGTCAGAAGCACTTCCATCTGACCCCGTCAGAAATAGTTTCATCTGACCCAGTCAAAAGCACTTCTCTCTGACCATCTTCAGAATACATAACTTAGATCAATATCTTGAGCTCCATCTTTTGGTCCCTCCAAGCATATTGGCAATTGCGGCTCTACCTCGTTGTTCACCTATCCAAGGTCCTTCCAAGCTTGACCGAACTTCTCGTTCTAGGCTTGTTCACCTTCTACTTAGGTATCTCCAACTTGTAGACTCCTCTACGCCTAATGCCTTATTCACCATTGATAGATAACTCATAACCTTCTGACATTCTGTCAATACACCATTTGCATAACGGTTTGTGCTTCTTTCACCTGGTTCTTCTCAATCAACAAACACATTAGTAGCCTTTGATTATTTTGTCATCTTCAAAACATCATTAGGGATTTTCCCCAACAATCTCCCCCTTTTTGATGATGACAAAATAATCTCTGAATATGCAGATGTGCAAACACGTTTCAATGATATTCAATTGTAAAATCTTGAACGAAATATGCTTATTAAGCATGGTGATATACAGAAACATAATCGCAGCTCAATATTCAACACATATGCATATATAATCTCTCCCCCTTATTGTCATAATCAAAAAGCGATAACAATGAGAAGGGTATCACATAAATAATATATCTTTAGATGCAAAACATCTTCTACACTCTGAAATGAACATAAAAGACATGAAATATAGCTCATGTTTTAAATCAACCAACATGTATGTCTTTGAACATATATTAATGAGTGCAAATAAATTTCACTTCCTTTTTGTCATAAAAAGATGTTAAAGATTAGAGATTTGTAATGACAAAAAGTAAGGAAAATGGAAGATGTACTAACCGAATTGTGTAAAACTGAGCAAGTTCTAACACACATTTACATGTTCTTCCATTTTCTGGATTGGAATGCAAATTCAACAAGATTTTCCCTTGCTTGATTAATGCTCCCCCTCAATTTATTGCTTCTTTGAGATGATTCTCTTCCTCAAATTGAATCTCCCCCTAAGTGTGAGAAATCGATTCATGAACTTTGAAAACATCAATAATCTCATGTTGAATAGTGATATCGATTTTCAATTTTAGTTGCGTCTTCAAGGATTGTTATCCTTCTAAACAGTTTCTGAATATTAATCTCCTTCTGATTCTGATCAAGAGACTCCTTCTGAACATTTCCTTCTGAATGTTCCTTCTGAGGTTCCTTCTGAGGTTCCTTCTGACACTCCTTCTGAGGGTTCCTTCTGAAGTTCCTTCTGAGGCTTCCTTTTGAGGGTCCTTCTGACGTTCCAACTGAACGTATGAATCTGAGCACTTGCTTCTGAACGTTTGCTTCTGAACAAATGTTCAACAATTTTTCTTTTGAACAAACTTTTCAACTTTAAATGGAAAGATTCTTTTATAACCTGCACTTTCTTGTAGAAGAGATAATAATTTTCACAAATAAAATATGGAGAATATCACGTGCATACCTTCCTTTGATTCACGGATTGAATTTGCCAAATGTAAAATGTACTTTCAAGATAATAGCAAGAGTATCCATAAATATTTCTTTCAAAAATCAAAGAGATTTTCCTTGAGCACGAAACTCATATGCACAATGATAATATATCACTAATAATGTTCACAAAAATGATCATAAAATTATGAAGCAACGGTTTCTTGTAGAGGAGAGAGTAAACTTTTCTTCTTCTTTTTTTGAAAATATTCCTCATTGAGATCCTTCTTTGATTGCATCATGATTTGTGTTGACTTGCAATCTTTCCTTGTAGAAATTCCTGCAATAAACTCGTTTCCTTTTTGGTATCCATGAATTTTGGATCCTTTCTTTTACGTTAGAGTAAAATAAGGAAACTACTTAAAAAAACAAAAAATTATTTCCAAAGACTTACGGCATAACATGGAATAATATCAAAAAAACATTCCATAAGTATATCACCTTTCAGCACAAATAATGATGTAACAAATATAAAGATAACGTTGAAATAAAATTTTGGAAGCACAAGATTCTTTCTTAACCATAATATCATGCATGAAGATCTCTTAAAAATAACTTTCCAAAGCAAGATAAAATCAGATAGCATTAATCACATTACCTCCAGGAAATCAGCCATTTAATGTCATATAACAAACTACCAACGATGCATCACACGATTTTTCAAAAACAATATTTCTAGCACAACTATTTTTTAAGACATTAGAAAATCAACTAAAGTGCAATATCAAATGCAATGAAATTTGTTCGTAATGCAAATTAAAAAGAACATACCGACTTTTCTTTTTCTTTCTTTTTATTCCCTGCAAGAAAAGCAACTCATCTTTTCTTTTGGTACCCAAATAAATTTGGGTCCATTCACGTTAGAAGATTTATCGGAAATCTGAAAATTCATTTTCGATTGTCTCCAACCTTTTCGACATTTTTGCTTGAAATGAATTGCATTTCGAAATTTTTAATATTTAGAAAAGTTTCGGCCAACAGGGTTTGAAAAAAGTTTTCGCAAATAATTTTTGGAAATGATTTTTGAAGACATACTCATTAATCTTTCATTGACATTTGAAAAATAATTTTTGATTAAACTCTTT
Organism: Rhodomyrtus psidioides; assembly: GCA_021437785.1. NCBI lineage: Eukaryota > Viridiplantae > Streptophyta > Magnoliopsida > Myrtales > Myrtaceae > Rhodomyrtus > Rhodomyrtus psidioides. The sequence goes on from JAILYB010000030.1 coordinate 4,991,955, forward strand.
TCTTCAAAAACAAGTGCTGATTTATTAACACATGGAATTTGCGTAGAAAGAACGGTTTTTGAAGATTTTAGACCGAGAGAAAATTCTTTGGAAATTTTTGAAATTTCTTCTTTTAAAAAAATATTTTCTTTTGCAAGGAAATCTCGATTTTCTTTCATTTGCGAAAAATCCTTTTGTAAAAACTTAATATTTCATTATTCGAAATTTCCTGTTGTCTCAACTTTGAATTTTCATTTTTCAATTCGAAGATCTTTTTTATAGCAACTTTGTAATCAAGGCATAATTCGTCAATATAATCACAAACTTCTTCTGGAATTTCTGAATGACATACCTCAACTTCTTCATCCGAATCCGAATTTTTTAAGAGACAAATATTTGCATGGTCTTTATCACTATCCTCGCACTCACTATCTTCTTCTCTAATGCCAAATGTCTTCTTTTGATCAGCTTGTTTGGATGGTCTTTTTTCTTTGAGTTTTCTTCCCTTCTTGGACATTTCTCTAAATTTCTTTACCATGGAAGCAAGCTCTTCATCGTCCTCTTCATCATCTTCGGAATCTAAATCATCAGAATAAATTTTAGATTTTAAAGCAATTTCCTTCTTACCTGTCGTATCCTTTTCTTTGTTGAATCGTTCTGTCTCGTATGACTGTAGAGTTCCAACAAGTTCGTCAATGGATAATGGTCTGATTGTTTGACATTCTTGAATGGACGGTTTGATGTAGTTCCAATCATCCGTAAGTTCTCGAAGAATCTTGCGAACCTGCATAGGTTTAGAAATAGGAGCACCTTGCCTTGCAAGACCACTTGTTAGTATTTGAAATCTATCAATCATATCAGCAATTGACTCATATGATTCCATCTTGAAGGCTTCATAGTCGCTCAGCAGAATGCTAAGTTTGGTTTCCTTCACCTTGTCAGTTCCTTGAAATGTTACATGAAGTCTATCCCATATAGCCTTTACCGATTCTTCTTCTGCAACACGATTATATAAAGGAGTGGATAGCACACAAAAGAGTGCGTAAATAGCTTTGGAATCTAGTCTTTGTCTTCTTGCTCTTTCAGTATTTGATAGAGTAGGAGTAGGAGCATTATTCCCATTTTCAGAAGTTGTACTAGTTGTAGGATTTACTCCTTCAGTCACGACATCCCACATCATATTGTCTAATGCCTTGAAGTACCACTTCATCTTATTGCACCAAACGTTGTAATCCTTTCCGTCGAAGTAAAGAGGCTTGTAGATGAATTGTGCATCACTTGATCCTGAATAAATATTGCTAGACATGATAGATCGTTAACTCTGAAGTAAAACACCTCAAAAATATGAGCAACCTGCTCTTATACCAATTGTTGGATCTAGCAATATCACCTAGAGGGGGGTGAATAAGTGATTCTGAATCTAATTAAAATTTCTTGTGGAATTAAAACAATTTCAATGCACGATTAGAATCAGGAATAGTATAACAACGTGCAAGAAATCTAAACACAGCAATAAGAGTTTAGAGAGAGAATATTGCACACGACGATTATAGTGGTCCGGCTTAGATCAAGCCTACGTCCACTCTCCCACGTTGATAACCGATTAGCTGGATTTCACTAGATGAATCAATGGAAGTATACAACAAGTGACGATACTCTCTCTGATAGGTCACATTATCCTTTCTCAAACACTCTTACAAAGCCTCTCAATGATTGTCGTATAAAGCTCACGAGGACAAGTATGAATCTGAACAACTCTTGCACCTTGGAATTTATGATTCCTTATCCTACTCCGTAGTAGCACCATGGATCTCATTTTATTCTCCTTCACCCCCAAACTAGCCGTTGGATAGGTCTTCAAAGGATCGCTCTTCAATCACTGATTGGATGCCATCAATCTTGATTGAACGTTGGTATAGAATCTGAACCCTTCAGATTCAGTCGCCCATACAACTCAATCTTCAGTTTTCACAAGTGGAGTTCTTTAGATATATAAGGTTTCTTGTCCCATGGAAGGTAATATCCAATGAAGGATATTCTATCAATTATGTTATAAAATAATCCTATCAATCAAAGATTACAAAGTTTCATAAATACCTTAGCAATAATGGATATATGTTAGCCGTGGGTCTTCATAATCTCGAAATAATTTATCTCACAGCTTCTGAACAATCTTCAGAAGTAGACTCCATCTGGACGTCTTCAGAAGTACTCCATCTTGCCGTCTTCAGAAGCACTCCATCTGACCGTCTTCAGATGCACTCCATCTGACCACGTCAAAAGCACTTCCATCTGACCAACTTCAGATGCACTCCATCTGATCATCTTCAGAAGCACTTCCATCTGACCACGTCAGAAGCACTTCCATCTGACTACGTCAGAAGCACTTCCATCTGACCTCGTCAAAAGCAGTTTCATCTGACCCCGTTTGAAGCACTTCCATCTGACCATCTTCAGAATACATAACTTAGATCAATATCTCCATCTTTTAGTCTCTCCAAGCATATTGGCAATTGCGGCTCTACCTCGTTGTTCACCTATCCAAGGTCCTTCCAAACTTTATCGAACTTCCCGTTCTAGGCTTGTTCACCTTCTACTTAGGTATTTCCAACTTGTAGACTCCTCTACGCCTAATGCCTTGTTCACCATTGATAGATAATTCATAACCTTATGACATTCTGTCAATACACCATTTGCATAACGACTTGTACTTCTTTCACCTGGTTCTTCTCAATCAATAAACACATTAGTAGCCTTTGATTATTTGTCATCTTCAAAACATAATAAGGGATTTTCCCCTACATCTTGGAGTAAAACACCCTGATTAGCGCAAACTCCAAGATTGACGTCCTATGAAATGGAAAGGACAAGGTGGATTCAAAGGAGAGAATGCCACTGAAGGGTATAGTTTCTTTCGCAAGGTAAGAGACCCTAGTATGAAATGGAGAGAAAATCCTAATCGCCTTGGTCATGAGATTGAGCGTCTAGACTGAGAAAGAAGACGCAGGGCTCAAATGATCTCTGGAAAGTAAATCTGAGGAATTATCCTGTAGACAACATTGAATTCCAAAATAATGTCAACGTTCAGTGGAATGGACGAGATTGGAATAAAGTCGTATCGACTGGCTATGGGGAAACCAGCGGGTGAGATAAGAATCCTTCCTCAAGGAAGAGTGACAAAAATGAACAAAATGTTGTTTGGTACAAGTGGAGATCCATGAAAGAAGAGAGCAAAGAGACTAGCTCTCAAGTGAACGGTACCAAGAACAATTGTAATGATTCGACACTTGGTAGTAATGAAGTGGATAACAGTCGGATTGAGTATCCAATGAATAAGTAGATTGATTGTTACCGTCTCGAGAGACGATGGTCGGACTCATTTAAGAAGTCGTGAGGAATATGAACAACTTTTGAGAATATCCTATGGACACTAAGAAGATGCTCATGGTATGTTAAATGCGAAGAGCGTGGATTGTAGACCTGATGAGGTAAGATTCCTCAGTCATGAAATTTCTAAGAAATGGAATCCTTGTAGAGTCCTTGAAGAATAGAATAAGTGATGGGAGTTAATGAAATTTGAAGTTTACTGGAATCGATGGGTGGTATTAGACGGATTGTGGGAAGATTCCCCATAAGAGCTATTTCATTGATGAAATGAACTAAGGACGAGGTATAACGCGAATGGATGAATGAATGCGACAAGAGTTTTGAGGACTTGAGTCAAGTGGATGAATACGCTGATAATGACATACCAGTTGGAATCAAAAGGACCGAGATAATCAGAATGGCGTGACGCAGGAATGAAATTTAAGGCATAGTAAGGCCAACCAAAGTGGGCTGTACGAATGCGCCGTGGCGAAAAGGCCATATGAGTTAGAACGCCTAGTGTATGATTGGAGTTGATTTGCAATCGTCTTTGTGACGAAGTTTGGAAAACATTACCAGTATGGAGGAAGATTCAAGTTTATACACGCCATAAGAACATAAAGTATTAAATTCCCGAGGGGAACCGAAAGAGAAGCGGCGCTGATGGATGAAATTACTTATGGATTTGGGAGCGTCGTTTTCATAAGGAGAAAAGGGTCACGTGATTGAGTATGTTGATTGTTCCAAAGGGAACTAAAGGAAGGGTTACGTTGATTGGGGATATTGCCCAGAGGTCACGACTACGATACCCTATATCGTTAAAGAAAAGTGAATTAAGTAGCGGATGCATATAATTAGAAATTAAGGATCGTGCGATTGATGAAGGAAGGATGGATTTCGCTCAAGGAAATAAGAGATATAACTTCTAAATTGGAAATTTGTCAATTGATAAATTTGACGGCTACTAGGAGTGTCAAACCTGAAGGATGACCCGGATATCTAAAGAGTTCTGGATGGAAATGACTGGAACAGGGAGAAAATCCAGACTTTCCAGTACTTGGGAAAGAAACCTCGAAATTGAGAATAGAAATCTTGAAATCCTATGGATGAATATACGAGTTCAATATTGAAGGAGAACTTAAAGAAATGACCTCATTGAAAATTCGAAAGGAGAATTATAGTGTCCCTTGGGATGGCACACAGGTGTGCCAAGACTTGCAACGATATTACCGATGGTTTGGACTAAAAAGTTGAGATAGTATAACGTGTGGACGAGCATTAGAACATGCTGGCAAGAAAGAAGAATCATCGTAAAGGTCGAGGGATTCCTATAATCGTCGGAGATGTCCGAGTGGAATCGAGAATGGATTTCTATGAAAAAGATCGTGAAATTTGCTTAAGGAGTCGAAAGCGATGACTCGAGTTGGATAAAGGAGGGAAGTTACTAAAGCCCTTGCATTTCCGTTGATACGAACGGACGTTTGAAGAAAATGACACGCAAGATGGCATGTGCACTAAGGAGTGCATCCTGGGAAGGATTTAGTAATAATGGTGATAGTCAAATGGAAGGGACGATGTGAATGCTTGAGGGTAAACTGCTAACGGGTATATGAACGTCGAAAGAGAACAGAGAAAAGTGAATACATATTGAGGATTAAAGGAAATAAATTCTGGGGGAAAGATGACTTTTGTAGGAAAGGAATTATCCTGAAAATTAAAAGTGTAACGAGACGTCAATGCCTCAAGAGACTGAGTGGATAAGAAGGTGGCAAATTTCGATGACGAAATTTCTTTAAGGGGGGAAAAATTATGACATTCTGAATTTTCGACCCTTCGAGGCTTGAGATATGAAATGGAAGCTCGAATTAGCAATTGGAAATGAAGAATTTCAAAATTGGAAAAGGATTTGACGTCGCCTACCCAAATGGATAAATTATGACTGAAAAACTGAAATTTCGGACGAAAGGTATGAAAAGACCATTTTGCCCTCGGAGAGTTAACCTTGTCTGAATGATTTAGGGGGGCAATTTAGTCATTGGAGCTTTGATATTATTGAAATATGGACAAGTGTCAACCATTGGATGAAGACCATTAACTATCCACTAAGCTAAATCTTCTAGAATTTTGACCAAAGTTGAATGGAGCCTCATTTCTGTTGTGAAAATTCCCCTTATATATATATGACCGAGGTGTCCGGGCCCTCTTTGCGGGCTCGAATATTCCTCGGGAGGGACTAGCCTAGCAACCCACCAGCCGGGGCCCCCCCACTTAAGTCACAGGAAACGCGGCCAGGAGATTCGAACCATCAACCTTTCATGAGAGGAAGAATAGCATGGTCTCAACCAACTACGCCATGCGCGGGTGGGTTTCTCCTTATATTTTGATTCTGACAAAGCTACCAAAAGGATTTGTATAATGTTTTGTGATGCAGAAAGAATGTGTAAGCAGCACGTTGTTTGGTTCTAATTCTGTCACGTAATCTCGAGGAGAGAGTTGTCATATAGGTGCTTCTGGACCAAGGGTCAGAAGGAGTGCTTCTGGACGAAGGGTCAGATGGAGTGCTTCTGGACCGAGGGTCAGATGGAAGTACTTCTGACGAAGTCAGATGGAGGTGCTTCTGACGATGTTCAGATTGAGTGCATCTGAAGACCTTTAGATGGAGGTGCTTCTGAGGGTCAGATTCAACATGTTCTTATGTTTGAACATTTTGTGCAACGATCTATATGCAGTGACAGATGGACCTTATCAAATCTCCGAATTACAATTCCTCTATAACTGATCAAATTCGGGAAGTTCTTTTTTAAGACAGAACTTGAGAATGGTCAGTTTCTGCATTTCCAAAACATGAAGACCCACGAACGGCAAATTTCCGATCAAAGCAACGTTCCTTATGGAAGTTTGTGATATTCGATTAACATGATATCTCTTCTAATCAATCAAGGGATTTTCTACAATTGGATGTTACCTTCCAAGAATATCTTTTCGGGATCAATACGGATTTACCACACTTATTGAAATTGGAGATTTAGTTGTATGGGCGACTGAATCAGAAGGGTTCAATATCTTCTTCAACGGTTCTCATATCTTCTAAGATACAGTCTCGTTCAATCACGATTGATGACATCCAATCAAGGATTGAAGAGCGATCCCTTGGCCGGGTATCCAACGGCTAGTTTGGAGGCGGGGGAATATAAAAGAAGAACCATGGTGATCTGAGAAGAAGTGCAAACGATAATCCAAAGTGCAAGCGTGATCTGAATTTTACCCAAAAATATTCTGAGTACTCAAAATCTCATTCATTGTGAGAATCTGTAAGAGAGAAAAACCGAGTGGTTGAGTGGTTGTAATTCTCTTGATTCATCATAGTGAAATCTAGCCGATCGGCTGTCATCGTGGGAGAGTGGATGTAGGCTTAAAAAGCCGAACCACTATAAACTCAACGTGCACATTTCTCTTCCCTAATCTCTATCGCTGTGATTAGCTTATATTGCACGTTGTTCTTGTTCCTAGATCACGAATTGAAATTGTTTTTAAAATTTCGCAAGAAATTTTAATCTAGTATTTGATTCACCTATTCACCCCCCCTCTAGGTGATATTGCTAGATCCAACAATTGGTATCAGAGCAAGTTGCTCATATCCACGAAGTGTTTTTTGACTTCAGAGCTAACGATCTACTATGTCTAGCAATCATTCTTCAAGTACAAGCGATTTGCACTTTGCCAACAAGCCACCATACTTTGATGGGAATGACTGCAATATGTGGAGCAACAAGATGTAATGGTTCTTCAAAGCCTATGATGATTTGATGTGGGATGTCGTTACTAATGGTGTAGTACCTGTTACTGCCACAAATCCAACCTCTACAGATGGAACAAATCCTACCACAATAATAACCGACACCGAAAAGGGTAAAAGGCGAGGCCTAGATTCTAAGGCTGTCAACGCTCTTTTTTGCGCCTTATCTACTCCTCTCTATAATCGTGTCTCAGAGGAAGAATCCGCTAAGGCAATATGAGATAGGCTTCACATTACCTTTCAAGGGACAAATCGAGTGAAAGAAACAAAGCTCAGTATTCTACTAAGTGATTATGAAGCATTTCAAATGAAATCTGATGAATCCATTGCTGATATGATAGACAGGTTTCAAAGTCTAGTAAGTGGACTTGCAAGACAAAGTGCACCCATTGCGGAGCTGATGCAAGTCAGGAAGATACTACAAGGACTCACAGACGAGTGGAACTACATTAAACCATCGATACAAGAATGTCAAACAATCAGACCACTCTCGGTGGATAAGCTAGTCGGGACATTACAATCTTATGAAACCGAACGGGCAAACAAAAAGGGAGAACAAAAAGGTAAAAAATCAATTACTTTAAAAACTGAAATTGCTCAATGTTTTTCTGATATAGATGATGAAGATGATGATGATGAAGAGCTAGCCCTCATGGTAAAGAAGTTTAGAAATATGGCTCGAAAAGCCAGAAATATCAAATGGAAGAAACCTTGGAAGAAAAATCACTAGAAGATATCAAACAACGATTCTCAAGACAGCAAAGACGTGATTTGCCTTCACTGCAAGAAAGCGGGGACATATCAAGCCGAATTGTCCAAACTTGAAGAAGGACAAGCTCAAATACGAGAAGTACAAGAAGGCCCTAAAGGCAGATGATCGATCTGGTTTAGGTTTTAAAAAGGAGAGTAATCTCAAAAATTGCTTTATTAAAATAGAATTTCGAAAACCAATCTCCTCTGCTTACAGGTATTATTTTCACAAACATTTTACTAGATCTTATACACGATAATCTTGTGTAAACTGTGGTGATCCTAGCCATACTAAAGATTATTGCAAGAAAGTCTGGAGATCTGTTAAAAGGTCAAATCCTACTAATACAGAAGGACCCAAGAAAGCATGGGTACCAAAGAAACAATAAGTTGCTTATTTCTTACAAGTACCAAAGAGAAGGAAGAACAAGTGGTTTCTGGATAGTGGATGCTCGAGTCATATGACTGGAAATCCAGATGTATTTATATCTCTTTCAAAATGTGATGGTAGAAGTGTGTCATTTGGAGGAAAGAACAAAGGAAAGGTCATTGGAAAAGACAATGTCAAGATTGGAAATCTGACGGCTAAAGATGTCTCTCTTGTCAAAGGACTGAACTACAACTTGATATCTGTAAGTCAACTCTGTGACTCTGGTTATGAAATATGTTTCAAGACCTAAAGTACATAGGTATGAGAAAGGACAAGAAGTAATCCTTCACGGGTCCAAGGCATAGGAATATTTATCTTTTAGATATTGATTCTTACCCTGAAAATGCAAAATGTCTTATTTCTGTTAAGGATGAATCTAATCTTTGGCATAAAAAGTTAGGTCATATTAGTGTAAAGCATATGTCAAAGCTTTCCAAAAAGGAACTTGTTCGAGGGTTACCTCAAACGAAGTTTGAAAAAGGAGGACTATGTCATGCATGCACACTAGGCAAGCAGGTAAGAAGTACTTTTAAGTCTTTAAATCAAGTTTCCTCTAAGCAATGTTTGCAGCTGCTTCATATGGATATCTTTGGACCAAACAGAACCTTAAACATTGGAGGTAAGAAATATTGTCTTGTTATTGTTGATGATTTCTCTAGATTTACAAGGGTGTTATTTCTTGTTCACAAAAGTGAGGCTTTTACATCTTTTTCAAAATTGGCAAAAAGAATTCAAAATGCTAAAGGCTATACCATTTCTAGCTTAAGCACAGATCATGGGGGAGAATTTGAAAATCAAAGCTTTTCAGATTTTTGCAATGAATTTGGAATTCACCATAACTTCTCTGCTCCATATACTCCTCAACAGAATGGGGTAGTAGAAAGGAAAAACAGATCCTTGCAAGAAATGGCTAGAACTCTTTTGATTGAGAGTAAGATTGCATCTCATTTTTGGGCTGAGGCTGTCTCTACAGTTTGTTATATTTTAAATCGAATTTCTCTCAAACCCTTTATCGAGAAAACCCCCTATGAATTTTTCAAAGAAAGAAAGCCTGATGTTCCATACTTTCATGTATTCGGTTGTAAATGTTTTATTCTAAAGAATGCTAATGATCGAATTGGAAAGTTTGATGAGAAATCAGATGAAGAAATTTTTCTGGGATACTAAAAAACGAGCAAAGCCTACGGAGTCTACAACAAGAACACTCGTTCTGTTAAAGAGTCGGTGAACATCAAGTTTTATGAAAGTTGTCAGAATGATGAACCCGAATCCAGTCATGCTCATATACTTCCTCAAATCTCAGATTCACAAGAAGAATAAGAAGAAAAGCAAGATTCAGATGCAAACATTGGTTTAGAGAATGTTCGGAAGGAAACTCACTCAAATAAAGAAAGGCCAGAAGCTGAACAGAATGAACCAACAACATCTTCAAATGATTGCTTCGACAAAAACTGGAAGCACAAGTCAAGTCATCCAAAAGAACTCATCATGGGAAACATAAGTGATGGCATAAAGACAAGATCCAAGTTCAAGCAAGCAATGAGCAACATAGCATTGCTGTCTGAATTGGAGCCAAAAGGGATTGAAGATGCACTAGAAGATGAGAACTGGATAAATGTAATGCAGGAAGAGCTACATCAGTTTAAAATCAACAATGTTTGGGAATTAGTCAACAGACCCAAAAACCGTCCAGTAATTAGAACAAAGTGGGTATTCAAGAATAAACTGGATGACAAAGGAAATGTTGTAAGAAATAAAGCAAGACTTGTAGCAAAAGGTTATTCTCAAGAAGAAGGAATAGACTACGATGAGACCTACGCACCGGTTGCCAGGTTAGAAGCCATCAGGCTACTACTTGCTTATGCTTGTTACAATGACTTTAAACTTTTTCAGATGGACGTGAAAAGTGCTTTCCTAAATGGGTATATCAAAGAAGATGTCTATGTTGAACAACCTCCCGGTTTTGAAGAATCTAGAGGAAAGGATTTGGTATTTGCCTTGAGAAAAGCGCTCTATGGACTGAAACAAGCACCCCGTGCTTGGTATGAAAGGTTGAGCAACTTTCTTTCCAAACATAATTTCATAAAAGGTAATGTACACACTACCCTTTTTATTCAAAGACAAGGTAAGGATATTTTTCTATTTCAAATCTATGTTGATGATATAATCTTTGGTTCTACAAATGAGCTACTCTACAATAATTTCTCTACAGCGATGCAGGATGAATTCGAAATGAGTATGATGGGAGAATTGCGATTCTTTCTTGGACTTCAAACTCATCAATCTTAGAAAGGGACATTTATATATCAAGAAAAGTACGCACTGGAGATAGTAAAGAAGTTTGGTTTGGAGAACGGCAAGAAGACAGAGACTCCTATGTCTTACTCCTCTAAATTTGACAAAGATGAAGAAGGAAAAGAAGTTGATCCCAAGCTATATCGAAGCATGATTGGATCACTACTTTACCTCACAGCTTCAAGGCCAGACATCCTATACAGTGTTTGTTTATGTGCAAGATTTCAATCAAGACCAAAGGAATCACATCTTTCAACCATCAAGAGGATAATCAAACACAGTGGAACTTATCCCAGCTATGGTTTGTGGTATTCTAAAAATTCTGATTTTATTCTAAGAGGTTATTCAGATGCAGATCTTGCAGGTTGCAAAATCGATAGGAAGAACACCTCTAGTACATGTCAGCTCATGGGAAACATGCTTATATCATGGTATTCCAAAAAGTAAAGTACAGTGGCTCTCAGCACAGCTGAAGCAAAATACGTATCACTTGGAAGTTGTTGCACTCAGATTCTTTGGTTAAAACAACAGCTCAGAGATTATGGTGTTGAAGACACAAATGTGGAAATCAAATGTGACAACACAAGCGCCATAAACCTTACAAAGAATCCCATACTTCATTCAAGAGCAAAGAACATTGAGATCAAAGATCACTTCATTCGTGATCATGTTCAGAACGGTGATGTTAACATTCAGTATATTGATACTAAAAATCAGCTCGCAGATATTTTCACTAAACCCTTGGACAAGGAAACTTTTAACTTTATCAGAAATGAATTAGCCATCATTAACCCTTTGTCTTAAAGTATATTTTAGAACAGGAAGCTCAGAAGGAAGCCCAAAAGGAAGCCCAGAAGGAAGCTCTGAAGGAGCCTCAAAAGGAGCCTCAGAAGAAGACTCAGAAGGAAACTCAGAAGGAGCGTCAAAAGGAGAGTCAGAAGGAGCGTCAGAAGGAGAGTCAGAAGGAACGTCGGAAGGAGCCTTAGAAGGAGACTCAGAAGGAAACTCAGAAGGAGCGTCAAAAGGAAAGTTAGAAGGAGCGTCAGAAGGAGAGTCAGAAGGAACGTCAGAAGCAAATATTCACCAAAATCTAAAAGGAAAGTGCGCAAATCAAAGGTCAGATTTTACTATAAATTATTTTTTGGTAAGTCTCTCATATCTCTGCGAATATTTGATTGCTGGTGATTAATAGATTTATTAAAGGAATTCTTTCCTAATTTTTTTTCAAAATTGATTTTGTTTCTAAAAATAACCGCCACTTTTATAAAACATCGAACCGTCACCCCTGTTCTCTCACCTTCAAATCGATCTCACTCAAAACCCTAAATTGTGTTCAAAATCTCTCTCGTTCTCGATTTTTCCCTCGAATCAACACATTCTCTTCCAAAGTTTCAAACTTTTTCATCTCCATGGCTCCGAAATCAGCCTTTGCCTCAAAGAAGACCATTTAGACGAAGAGAAAGTTTTCTTCACCGGTCGCAAGCACCACCAAGCCTTCGGTGACTGAAATCAACGAACAACGGGAGGCATTCCGATTGGCAAAAGGTTTGTCTTTATCTGATTTTGAAGAGAAAGAAGCAATGGCACATACTGTTGAGTCTATGTACGATAGCATTAAGGTAGCAGGGGATTTTGGTGAGGAATTGAGAAAACTATTAGATATTCACAAATTCGCTAGTGAGGACGAACTACTGGAATTCCTTAATTTGCCTGGAAAAGTTGTTGAACCCATTGATGTTCAAGCGCCTAAATCAGTCTCTAGAAAGGGCAAAGAGAAAGTTACAGGATCAAGTTCTAAGTCGACCCCGAGGAAGTCCTCTCCTAAAGGTACTGGTAGTACGAAAGGAAAAGTAGAAGATGATGACGACATACTATTCAATGAGTTTGAGAAAATCACTGGATTCAGTAAGGATGTGAATTTCCCTGAACCTCTGTTCCAAAATCAAGCCCATAAGGACAGGTTCGAGTCCTTAAAACAGAGAGGAATCATTCCTCACAGGGTGTTTGAGCTGAAGTACTTTGATAGGACTGGTCTCCCTCTTCGGAAGCATCTTTAGAAGGTTAAACTAGAGAACTTTGAAACTCAAAGGAGATACACATTTCCTGACTTGGTTGCATATTTTTACTCTAACCTTCATTTTGTAAACTTCAACTCCTTGTGCTTCACTCTGGCCAGAAAGAAATATCATGTGCATGTTGATGAACTGGCTTTCTTGATGGGGACTAGTAAAAGGGCTTTTAAACCCTTGGATATTACTGCTGATGAAGCATTTTGCTTTCTAACTAGAAAGGCAAATTTCTCTAGAGAGTCAAAGGCTCACATTGCCTATAATGACTTCCCCCTGAAGCACACCATGATGCACAAAGTGGCCATTGAATGTCTCAGACCAAAAGCAGCCTCAAAGACTGACATTTCGAAGTATGAGGCAAAATTATTGTGGGGTATTCTACAGGGAAAGAAGATTTCTTACGCCCACACAGTCCTACTTCACATGTACATGATTGTATTGAAGCCTAATGGACAACTACCATATGCAAGTTTAATCTATAGAATGATGGATTTTTTTAAAATCCCGATTCCTGAAATTTTTATTAAACAGGAGATCCCTTTGATGACTGCTGGTGAAATCATGATGGAAAAGATGGGATTCAAAATGCCCCTAATGGATGGAAAACCAAGAATAATGAGCCAGTTCTTGTGGAGTTTGAGGATGGGTCAAAGCAGAAATCCCCGAAAAGGAGAAAAGTTATGGCTACCAAAGGTCAACAAGAAGACACATCATCTGATGGGCATTCTAAAGAAAGTGAAGAATGGACTAAGGAAAATGACTCTGAAGCTACACAGTCGCCTCTCTCACAAGGTGCATCAGATAGGGCAAGCAAGGCTGAAGGAACTGAGAGTCAAAGTGCTCATGGCATAGAAGAAGGAGGAGGAGTCCATGAGACACAGCCAGCAGATATTGTTGTGTACATTTGTGAACTAACTGAGGAAGAATTCCTCACAATGTGGACCAATGAGGAGACTCCAAGAGAAGAAACTGAAAAGGAGTATGATGATACTCTATTTAATTCTGATTATGATCAGTGGTCTGCACAAATAAAAGCACAGATGACCAAAGAAGCTCAAATGGCAGAAACAGAAGAACATGATGTTTATTCTATTTCCTCTACCAGATTGACAATTACCCATGCAGTTCTAGCTCAAGAAGATCAACTGTCAAGCACCCAGTCAATCCCAATGGATATTGATGAGGAAATAGAACCTGCGCCCAGTACAAAGACTAAAGGGAAAGGAGCTATAACTCAGGGGGAGTCTTTACCAGCACCCTTTGATGTTTTTCTAACATAAGTTTTTGCTTCTCAAGCCTTTCCTAGAGCTCAATCTGAAGGGAAGAATGTGCCAAGAGAAAGGATTGGCTCTGCAAATCAAGGACAATCTTCTACTGCACCACAGGTTGAAATTCAGAAGCAGATAGCGAATCTTTAACACTTATCCAGAGTCTGGTTGCTATGGAAACTATGCTAGATCAGAAACTGATTAGCTTTGAACAGAAGATTGATGGGAAGTTGCAGGGTATGGCAAATCAGGTGACCAATCTCGAAAAGTCTATTGACATGTATGGTAACAGGTTCTGTGCTGAGATTGCAAGCATGCCAACATACAGGCTGGTCATGACTGACAGAGCAGCTTCAGGACTACAATCAACTCAAGATGTTAGAAGCCATGCTCAAGGAATGGGAGAAGGACATGTTAGAGCTTCTTCAGTAGAGGCTGAAGCAGAGCATGAAGATATTCCATCTTCTTCAAAAATGCCCCCACATTCTACTTCTTAACTTTTTCTTTAAACACAAGGATTTCATTTGTTCTGCAACATTTCTTCAACTATTCTTTTTCAATTGAAATGCTTCTATTCTCTGCAATATATATTCTTTTCGCTATTGACAAAAAGAGAGAGAGATTCTTCATACTTTCATTTACCACAGTGCAGGATATGAATCGCAAGATACTCTACTCTGATTATATTGCCTGCAGGAACAGATCAAGTTATTTGTTACTGATCACAGTTTCACTCTTTACAATTCTTGATATACAATGTTTCATTAAGTTTTGTAGTTTTGTCACTATCAAAAAGGGGGAGATTGTTGTGGAAATTCTCCTTATATTTTGATTCTGACAAAACTACCAAAATGATTTGCATAATGTTTTGTGATGCAAAAAGAATGTGTAAGCAACAGGTTGTTTGCTTCTAATTCTGTCACGTAATCTCGAGGAGAGAGTTGTCATATAGGTGCTTCTAGACGAAGGGTCAGAAGGAGTGCTTCTGGACGAAGGGCCAGATAGAGAGCTTCTGGACCGAGGGTCAAATGGAAGTACTTCTGACGATGGTCAGATGGAGTGCATCTGAAGACCTTTAGATGGAGATGCTTCTGAGGGTCAAATTCAACATGTTCTTCTGTTTGAACATTTCGTGCAACGATCTATATGCAGTGACAGATGAACCTTATCAAATCTCCGAATTACAATTCCTTTATAACTGATCAAATTCGGGAAGTTCTTTTTGAAGACAGAACTTGAGAATGGTCAGTTTCTGCATTTTCAAAACATGAAGACCCACGAACGGCAAATTTCTGATCAAAGCAAGGTTCCTTATGAAAGTGTGTGATATTTGATTAACATGATATCTCTTCTAATTAATCAAGGGATTTTCTACAATTGGATGTTACCTTCCAAGAATATCTTTTCGGGACCAATACGGATTTACCACACTTATGGAAACTGGAGATTTAGTTGTATGGGCGACTGAATCAGAAGAATTCAATATCTTCTTTAACGGTTCTCGTATCTTCTAAGATACAGTCTCGTTCAATTATGATTGATGACGTCCAATTAAGTATTGAATAGTGATCCCTTGGCCGGGTATCCAACGGCTAGTTTGGAGGCAGGGGAATATAAAAGAAGAACCATGGTGATCTGAGAAGAAGTGCGAACTATAATCCAAAGTGCAAACGTGATCTGAATTTTACCCAAAAATATTCTAAGTGCTCAAAATCTCATTCATTGTGAGAATCTGTAAGAGAGAAAAATCGAGTGGTTGAGTGGTTGTAATTCTCTTGATTCATCATAGTGAAATCCAGCTGATCGGCTGTCATCGTGGAAGAGTGGACGTAGGCTTAATAAGCCGAACCACTATAAACTCAGAGTGCACATTTCTCTTCCCTAATCTCTATCGCTGTGATTAGCTTATATTGCACGTTGTTCTTGTTCCTAGATCGCAAATTGAAATTATTTTTAAAATTTCGCAAGAAATTTCAATTTAGTCGTCGATTCACCTATTCACCCCCCTCTAGGTGATATTGCTAGATCCAACAATTTCATCTGCCATTCCTTCAAAATTCGTGGCCTAGCCCTTCATTCCCTTCATTTTGTGCATTTTCACCAAGAACAGAAACCTGCTCTGCTCGACCAGTTCTTCCCACCCCGTTCGGTCCATACGAGCACCACCTCCTGTGACTTTTTGGGCGGCCGCCGACCACCACAGGTTATTTAACCTGTCCTTAACAAGTTCCCATTAGTTTTGTGTCATTTGGAAGTCTGGTTAATTTATGGTGATTTTTGGAAGAAAATTGGATAGATTCTGAGCTAACTGAGAGAGGGCCATGGTTCAACCTCTTAGAGACTTGATTTGGCTCCGAAATTTTTATGGAAGTTACATGACATATAGTACTAAGTTCACTGAGTTGGGGCCGTTGATTTGATTACGTTTCGATTAAGTTTTGATAGTTTAATTGAGGTGGTTTTTAAGGAGAGAATCTGACCGCCGGTGGGACTGAGATGAAATGGGTTGTTCGAAATTCTTATGAGTTCTATTTAGCTTCAAAATTCATCGTAGGACTATATAACATGTTGATTGAGGTTTTGGCAAGAGGAATTGATGATAAATTGGAGCTTAAAGGGGAATTCATGGACTGTTTATGCGAAAAGGAGCAGAATCAATTTTGCCCTATTTTGATTCTGAGTAATTCGGTTATGTTGGGGCCTGTTCATGGTGTCACCATGCTTTAAAATTGTTGTTAGGACATACTAGAATGTCCCTTGAGTGGTTGATGAGGTCCACGATGAGTGGAATTTGGGCTAGATTGAATAAATTGATTGAAACGTCAGATTGTCCCTAAGATGTTCTGCTGCCCTGTTTTGGACAGCGAAGGAATTGGTTGGGAGCCGAGCTTGATGAAGGATTTTTTGTGGAAAATTGCTAGTCGGAACGAAGGTAAGCGACCCCTAAACCTAAACTAGAACATTTGGACGCGATTGGACGGTTTTCATTGGGAAATCGATGAATTGATTGACTTTTATTGCTTGATTGATTGAAAGCCGATGGTCTTGATGAAGAATGAGTCATGAGGGCTAGTTTGCCATGGAATTGTGTTCTCGTGATTGAATTGATGACGTATCTATTGACGTGCCTTGTTTGCCTATGTGGTAATATGATACCGGCTCTTAAATTTCGTTTTGTGTTAAAGCACGTTTATTTTTGGAAGTAATTGATTTACGTTCTAATGCCTAGAAACTCCTCATGATGGAAATGCGGTGAAATGCTTGTTGTGACGATTCTTGGCTTGAATTGAATTTCTTGGGGAAATGGGCTATTGAACTATGAGAACACATGATTGGTGGCAAATATCTTGATGGGATGAAGACTTGAGGCCGGTGGCACCCTGATGCATCTGAACGCGGGGTTGCGAGCTATGTACACCCTGAGGCGATTTTATCGCGGGGTTGTGATTGAAAGTACATCCTGATGCGTCTGAACGCGGGATGAGATTGACATGTCGACATGAGCTTGGTGATGAGCTGTTAAACCTAATGCGTTTGAACGCGGGTTTATTGACCGGGATAGCCTGAGGCGTTTGAACGCGGGCTAGTCTCTGGAGGTTTGAAAATGGTAGTGGATTTATTTTTATTTCACGTGATGGTGAAAGTGATTGTCAGCTAGTTCGAAAACTTGGTCATTCTATGCCATGTTGCCTTTGATTGAAACGCTTGTGAAAATATAACTCGATGCCTTGAGAAAATGCCAGATCTTGTTTTACCAATTGATTGTTTGTTGCTATGATTGTTTGGGTCTGGTGGGACGGATGGCCTAGGTAGGGTTAGGCTAGCTTACCGAGATTTATATCACACCCTAGTGGGGGCTTAACTTTTTTCAGGTCCCTGGCAATGAGACGGGAAGTTCGTTAAGATTGAGTATTCGAAGATGGAATTACATGATATGGATTCACATTTTGTGGTCTTAGGGATTGTATTTGGTTTCGTGGGTTAGAGATTGAACCCTTGAGTATGTTCGACCGCTATATGAACTGAAGTGTATCATTTTGTCCTAAGTCATTTCAATTGGAATTGTTGAGGGGAGATGTTTATCGCTTCCGTATAAGTATGGATGTTTAGAATGCATTGTGGGCCGAGAGATCTTGGGAGACAGTCTAAAGATCGACGGCAAGGTGGGATGTACAAGTGCTCACAGGGTTTGGAGCATGACAGTAATGGAGGAAGATGTACCTCTGGTACCCATGACACAATCTCCTCCACAGCGAACTAGTCGCAAAAGCATTCCCCGTCGACGTTTTGAAATTGAAGGGGAAGCTTTCATGATCGCTCCACTAGAAGGGGATGAGCCAATGAATGTAAATGAGACTCTGTCATGCCCTGATAAGGAAAAATGGATGAACGCAATGAAAGAAGAAATGGAGTCAATGAAATCAAACCATGTTTAGGAACTGGTTGACCTTCCAAAAGGATGCAGAGCCATTGGGAACAAATGGGTTCTCAAAATAAAGCGTAAGGCTGATGGCTCTATTAAGAGATATAAGGCTCGACTTGTGGCAAAATGGTATAACCAACAGGAATGAGTTGACTATGAAGAGACTTTTTCTCATGTGATAAGATTTACCTCAATTCGCCGTATTCTGGCAATAGTGACAAGTCTGGATCTTGATTTACATCAGATGGATGTAAAGACTGCTTTTCTCAATGGAGAATTAGAAGAAGAGATTTATATGAACCAACATGTTGGGTTTGTCAATGAAGGCCAAGAACAAAATGTTTGTCGACTTTTGAGATCGATATATGGCCTTAAGCAGTCTTCGAGACAATGGTATATACGTTTTCATAATACCATAGTGGCATATGATTTTGAAATGATTAATGAAGATAATTGCATATATATCAAGGGATCCAAAGTTCATTTTGTAATTATATCATTATATGTTGATAATATATTAATTGCCGGAAGCAATATGGATTTAGTACAGACAGTTAAAAGATGGCCATCTTCTAATTTTGAAATGAAAAATATGGGTGAAACTTCATATATTCTCGGAGTTAAGATTTCTAGAAATCGTTCGAAAAGGTTGTTGTCTCTTTCGCAAGAGACTTACATTAAAAAGGTCATTGAACGATTTGGTATGCGAGATTATAAACCCATTGATACTCCTATTGCAAAAAGTGAAAGTTTGAGCCGTAGAATGTGTCCTAACACTCCGCAAGAGCAAGAACGTATGAAGAACGTTCCTTATGCAAGTGCCGTTGGAAGCTTAATGTACGCTATGATGTGTACAAGACCTGATATTTGTTATGCAGTTGGAATGGTAAGTAGATACCAATCTAATCCAGGTCAAGCACATTGGACTGCTGTCAAGAGAATTATGAGATATCTGAAAGGTACTGCTGACTATACGCTGAGTTATCAAGGAACTGATCTGCGCCTTGAAGGCTACACAGATGCTGATTGGGAAGGAGATTTAGATGAGAGAAAATCTACCTCTGGAAATGTATTCTTACTGAACAATGGCGCCATATCGTGGAGCAGTAAGAAGCAGAATTGTATAGTGCTATCTACCATGAAAGCCGAATTCGTGGCTTTGTCAACATCAGCACAAGAAAGTGTCTGGCTTAGGAGATTTTTGGATCACTTAGGTGTTTCTGATGATGCTGTGAATCCAGTTTTGGTATACTGTGATAGCCAAGCAGCAATTGCCTACACCAAAGATCCCAAGTTCCATTGTAAGACCAAACACATAGACATTAAGTATAACTATGTTAAAGACATGGTTGCACGAAAGAATGTGAATATATAGTATATTTCTATGCATAGAATGTTAGCAGATCCGATGACGAAGCCAATTCCTAGAGATGTTTTTCATGCTCATGTGAAGTCTCTTGGACAGCGTAGAATGTAATACACTGAGTATTGTATTTCCCTGAGGGTTCACAGTCAATAATTTTTTTTTTAAATTATCGTCTATGAGTTATTTATGATATTTATGGATTATAAAGCTTGCTGCTTTATGTTTAAAAAGGTATGTCGGACAGATAAGATATTAGCCCACTCACACGGGTAATCGCCTCTATTTACTACGTGATGAATATGGATGAGACGAAATTTAAGCTCTTTATCTAAGTGATAATTGAGAATTCGAGCTTAAATATTGATGTTGCCTTGACAGAATGTTAAGATGATGACTTATTACTAACAATGTCCAAAAGTGAAATAACCCACAAATTTCACTTTATCTGTCTTTATTGCCAGATGAGAGTTCTGATGGATACTCTCGGCTGGAGTTGTTACGTGAACTTAAGACAGACATTGAGTGTGTTTATGTTATCATCTGTACGGTATTTAAAAGGAAAGACATACGCTCAGTAGGGATGGAGAAAGTACCGTAATACGTACTTCATATTACGTATGCATGAGACGACCGATGAGAGAGGCAAAAGTGTTGATCTCATCTCGAGGATAAGAGTTCCTCAGCATTTGTGCCCTCATGACTTCTCATTATTATCAAGATTTCTATTTAGTGTTCGCTATCTTAGGGTGTTACCTATGGTCATGGACTTGATTTGATCTAAAGGGACATTCCTAGAAAAGCGTGCTAGACTGGAATTGAGAGGTCTAATGGAGAAGGAAGATCGATTTAGATTTTGAAGTCACATTATGGATTATGTTCACAGACCGGTCAGTTATGATTATTTAGTGTAATCATAACTGTGAATATATCATATCACATTTAAATGAGATTGAGAGAAAAGAGATATATATGTGACTACTCGATCTAGGGTACTGCATACTATAATCCATTTGGGATTATGTTCAAATTTTAAGAGCTGTTATATACTCCCAACGGATATATGACAACGAGCTCTTAAAGTATGCTGGTCGCACAGATTATTAGCCAATATGAACATTGAGTGAAAGAGTGAAATAGAGAGAAATTTAGCCCTTCATGGGCGAGTGGGAGATGTTGGACAATTACGCCCATTAAGGGGCATAATTTAAGGCAATATTGATTATTGCATTTGTGGCAATATGGAATATTGCCCATATTCCAATATTGGTGAATATAGGAAAGGATATAATCAGATTTCCTATTTGGCTCTGAGTGGATGTTTATAGTATGTCCTATATACATCCTTCTGAACGTACGTCGTTCGGTTGGTTGACAGAACACTCAGAAAAAACTCTCGCTCTCTCCCTCTCTCTATTGTTTTTCAGGGATCTCTGTGGGAATCAAGGGCGAACGACTGAAGGATCGTTGTTTCTTTCATCACTGCTTTTGGGGCTTCTAATCTGTGGCAATCAAGGTAAGTCCGATTCTTGTGATTTACCTTCACGATCGGTAATTCAAGCAGATTTGTGGCTTGTATTGTGTTGAATTCCGCTGCATATCTGTATGTATAGAATATAGATCCGTTTCCTTCACAACTGAACAATACTTTCATTGAGAAAGTCATCCACCCCGGGGATGTTTTTGTTTTTCCGATCGGGACGATTCACTTCCAGCTCAACATTGGTAAGACCAATGCAGTCACAATCACCGGTCTTAGCAAACAAAACCCAGGAGTCACCACGGTCGCTAATGCCCTGTTCAATGCGAAACCTCCTATTTCCCCTCAGGTACTAGCCAAGGGGTTCCAGGTGGATGCGAAGCTCGTTGAGACACTTCAGAAGTAGTTCTGGTATTACAATTAGTCCAAGAGACGCATCTGACAATGGCGTCATCTCTGTGTACTCGATTAAAAGAACTTTAAGTCGTCTGATGAAGTTCTTACTTCAAGCATGAAGAAAGTTTCCTTGTTGTAACATCTTATGTCAGTTTCAGTATAATAAGGCTGTTGTTTTCTGCACCATCTGCTTGTGATGCAATTTTCCTCGTACGTGTATTGGCAAGTATCCAGAAGTACCCATGATTATAATGAGATTATTAGTGAAAGAATCTCCTAATTATTTTATTAATCTCCTTATGTTATGTTAGGGCCTAAGATAAGTTGAACTGCAGATGCTGGCAAAGTTTCTCCTGCATTAGAAGCTGCAAAAGTTACTGTAAAGCATGGTTATAAAGTTGTAAGAATTATAACCATCAATTTGTCATCCATCAAATGAGTTGCAAACCAATATTGTTCAAGTACGAAAATCTTCTGCTATTTTCGCTTGACGGAGCCGCAGAAGGCCCGATAGGACAAGCGAGCTAGAGTCCTAAGTTACCAATTATGCATTATTTTTTATCCTAAAAAAAGATGCAACGTCGTTTTGCATTATTGCTGAATGATGAAAATATTAAAGGGTATATCCATGAAATATATTGTTTGCATGGATTTAGACCCTTGATAGTAATTAGTTGTGGATGGTTATTAAGTGCTAGAAAAGGGGAAAACTTTAAAATTCGGCATAAGGACAGATCAAGTGTCAATATTTGTGTACGGCACTTACCCAATGTCAATATTTTTTTATCACTTAATTGTCAAATCGAAAAAAAAAATGATCACATTGATGCTAACGGCGAGAAATTTCAACGACTTCATCGTAGTTGGCATTTAAATATTCATTTTAAAAAAAAAAATTGGTACATAAAAAACCTAAAAGACGAACACTATATTGCCAACTCGGGAAAAATGATCGCTTTAATGTCAATGGCAAGAAATTTTGGCTATCTCACTAGAGTTGGTACTTAAATAATTTTTTTAATAAAAAATTAACACTTAAGTGATAAAAAAAAATATTGGCATCAAAGTGAGCATCGTAAATAAATATTAGCACTTAATGTATCCTTTTGTCCTTAAAATTCTCTACTTTAATCTCAATACTGTAAGTACTTCCAACAGAAAAAAGAAGAAAACTGACACTAGTATTGACACAACAAACCAGATTCTTAAATAATCAAATC
Organism: Rhodomyrtus psidioides; assembly: GCA_021437785.1. Lineage (NCBI taxonomy): Eukaryota > Viridiplantae > Streptophyta > Magnoliopsida > Myrtales > Myrtaceae > Rhodomyrtus > Rhodomyrtus psidioides. The sequence goes on from JAILYB010000030.1 coordinate 5,014,790, forward strand.
TTACTTGTGCGATTATTCCTCTTTTCTAGTTGAAGCACACTGACTATTCTTTCTCAGCCTACCCAGCATATTCCGTTGTTGTCAACAGATGTTGTATCAAGGTTCCACCAGTCCTGATTTCGTTTTGATTGTTTAATTGGTGCAGCACCTACTACCAAAAATTTCTACGATTCCAAATCCTAGACTGTACTCTAAAGTTTTAGAAGGCAAAGCAAAAGATTCTGCAAATTAGACTTTTCAATGATAGCTTAACTAATATAAGCAGCATAATTCCTATCTCAAGAGCGACGTTTGCTTAAAGAAGAGCAAATCAATTGATTTTCTTTCCAAAAGCCAGTCATTACAGCTTCGTTCCATACATTGGTCACTGCGATGATAGAAGCTCGATTTAGTAACTTCATCCGGTGCAATTGTCGGACTATGAGAATCACAAGCGTATATCCATAAAAAGATTTGCCTCCAAAGTGGAATAGTGACATTTAGTTGTGGACTGGTCAAGTGTCAGGAAGTGGAAAACAATAATACATTGTTGCCCCTTTAGTCAGTATTCTAAGGCTTCGTTGCTGTTAGTACTTAAATTTTCTTTGAAAACCCAATACTAGTTTTGAAACAATCAACCGGTTCTAACTACTCCAATCTTTCCGGTGCAACAATCCATCTTCTTCTACACGATGCTCAATGTTTTTCGGATGCAGATTGACAATCCTTCCTCAATCTACTTCAGCATATTCCTTTGTAGAGATACCATGTTAGAGTTGTGGCCGCTGGCCAGTCCAATTTTCATCACCTTTGCCTCTTTAACTGGTACAGTAGACACTGCATAATAGGCAACCCCGGTTGCATTCTCAAATTCATTGTTATACATATGCTCCTCTTACGTAGAACAGACTTTGAAATTCGGAGAAGATTGCACAAATGACATCTTAAAAGGTAATTGTCATGTTGACCGTTAACTATATAACAAGGATAGCATCACCACTGAGATGACCTGATACGAGTGTGCTAAAGTATACGACAACAACGTATGCAAGAGATGGATTCCACGTCGATCATAGCATACAATTCATAGTTCAGTAGATAAAGGGGAAAAGGACACTTTTGATACCAAAAGTTGTATAAGAGACCACTTTAATGGCCAAAAGTTTTAATCTGACCACTTAACTACAATGTTTCTAACTTGGAAAGGATTGTACATGATAAGAAATCTAAGAAATTTATCATATGCTATATATTGTTTGATGAACTGCGGCTATAAAGTCAGATAAATAGAGGCAATACATAGTCGGGCTTGTTTTACTGGAATATGTGCTCTCGAAACTATTTAGCAAAGAGTTCTGATGAGTGAATTATTATTGAGAAAAGGTTTGTATCATCTAAATTTAGGTGCGAGATTGATAACAAACACAGTAGAACTATATGTCTTAATTTGGAGTCTATCTTTTGAGAATGACCCGCTGGCCTTACTCGTTGTCTTGTCGAGTGAGTAAACAAGCACTAAATAAATGAAATTTTTTAACCTCTCTTCACATGTTTAATATGCACTGGTGCCGGTCGCCTAATAGAGTTAACTTGAAAGTCGAAGATCAACCTTGAGCTTCTCATAATACGTTCGGACTCTTTTGAATGTTGAAAATGTTCAAACTATAAAAAAAACTAGGGACATGTTATTCCATTGAAGTCAACATGGGACGCTGACGTTTGTTATTATTATTGTTGTTTTTTGGTGGGAATGAGATGGTGATGTTAAGAGGTTGATGGTGTAAGCTAAAGGTAAGAAAATTATTTAAAAAGTCCTAAACATGATGCTGCCAATTAAATCTTCATTTTTGTTTATTAATACAATGAGAAATCATAAATTAATACATTTGTGACAAATTCACTCTAAATTATTTTTTACCATAGAAGTCTCAAACTGATGCATATGTAATAAATTTGCCCAAAACTATTTTTTTACTACAAAAATCCTCAATTGATATACATGTGATAAATTTTTGCCCCAAAGTGATACATTAGTGACAAATTTACTCTTTGTTAATTTTCAAGAAATTTTACCATCAAATTGTCGAACTAGATGGCATCTCCCAGTTGATGGGTATATCAATTTGAGGTTTTTACCCTATATTTGTCACACGTGAATTAATTTGAGATTTTTCGTAGTATTAACTCAATTTAATGTAAATCAATAGAGGGTAATTTTGTCGCAAATATATAAGTTTAGAGTAAATTTGTCACAAATGTACCAATTTAAAGTTTTTGGTAGTAAAAGTAAGTTTAGGATAAATTTTCACAGGTGTACAAGTTTAGAGTTTTACATGACCAAAAAAATATTTTGGGATAAATTTGTCACATGTGTACAAGTTTAGGGCTTTTCGCAGTATTAACTCTCTTTTTTTATCAATCCAGTCGTAAATTTTTTCATTTTGCCAATTCAGCCCATTCTTCCAATTTTAACTAGGAACGGCTGAAGTGTTTTCTACGTTGACCATGTCGTACTATTCGGGTTTTAAGCAAGGTAAGATCTGGAAAATGAGTTGGGAGAATTCAAAATCCCCAGACAAGTTCGAAATTTTCCCAGAAATGCAACATTGATATTGCCATCAATTGCCTGCGGTAGGCTTGACTCGTTTCTTCGTTTATTAAAGTCATTCACAACACTTGCAAGGTGTCGGAGTTATTGATCCTGATCGGTTAAACATCCTGTCTCACTGTGCCTCGATACTTTGTTGTGACATCAAATCCTTCACCATTGATTTGGAACTTCACGGCAGAAGATTGAGTAATTAGGACTCTCATACCTTACAATGCCCTAGATCGATAGCTTACCTAGGTCCATCTCGAGAGTTTATTGTAACTTTTACTTTATTGTCAGATCTGGAGTAGGATGAATTTGCTGCTTGTTAGTACTAGTATGCGAAAGAATCTGTATCATCAGCAGCTCGGTATTGGAACGAGCCAATTCAAGTAGGCGAGATTGGGACAGATATTAATAGTATAGAAGATCAGATTGCATTGGCATCAACATGTCAACTACCATAGCGTACGAAGCAGAATGGTTAGTCTGTTGCTTTCCCGTTAGGAGATTGAGGTAATTTGAGTTAAGAATGAGGAAATTTATTGGGTGGCTGTTGGAAAATCTGTACCGACTCTAATATCGAAGGACAATTGGTTAACTTCTAAGACATTTCTTTTTGTCAATGTTTCTGTGCTTTGTGGAGAGAAATATGAGATGTGCATGAGTCCTGGCATCTATAAATAGGCATCATTTCGAAGCAAGTATTGGCATCCATCAGAGCACCTGAGAGTAGGTAAAAGAGAGGCAGAAGAAAATCGAAATGACGAGTAGGGTTCGGCTTTCCGCCAGTTTCGCACTCTTGGCTCTGGCACTGTCCTTTGCCAACGCCTATGATCCAAGTCTCCTGCAGGACATCTGTGTCGCAGTCAACGAACCCAAGAATGCTTGTAAGCTTGCCTTTCCCTTCCTTGGTAGAAACTCTCCGAATTAGTACACCTTCTCTTGATCTCGGAGTAGTTATCTGATACTCTTACTGGGTGCAGTGGGGAAGCTCATCAGGCGTTACGATTGATTTTTTAAACAAGACATCCTGTACACTAATTTCAAACAAAACAAGACAATGAAGTTAACAAAACCATAACATATCTCATTCTTGGTGCTGCTAGGATGTGCCTCAAAGTTATATGTTAGCAACATTTTCCTCTTAACAGAAACCCCTCTCTATGCAGTGTTTGTGAATGGAAAGTTCTGCAAGAACCCCGTTCTTACCACAGCCAACGACTTCCTCTTTTCTGGCCTCCAAGTTCCCAGAAGCACGGCCAATCCAGTGGGCTCCACAGTCACCCCGGTGTTTGTAGACCAGCTACCAGGACTCAACACTCTCGGCATTTCCATGGCTCGTATTGACTATGGAATAGGTGGTTTAAATCCTCCTCACATTCACCCTCGTGGCACTGAGATTTTGCTTGTCCTTGAGGGCACTCTCTATGTGGGCTTTGTCACGTCCAACCAACTGAACAATACTTTCTTTGAAAAAGTCATCCACCCCGGAGATGTTTTTGTTTTCCCAATCGGGACGATTCACTTCCAGCTCAATATTGGAAAGACCAACGCAGTCGCGATCGCTGGTCTTAGCAGCCAAAACCCAGGAGTCACCACGGTTGCTAATGCCCTGTTCAGTGCCAAACCTCCTATTTCCCCTGAGGTACTAGCCAAGGGGTTCCAGGTAGATGAGAAGGTTGTTGAAACACTTCAGAAGAAGTTTTGGTACTACAATTAGCCTGAGAGATGCATCTGACAATGGCGTCATTTCTGTGTACTTGAATAAAAGAACTTTAAATTGTCTGATGAAGTTCCTACTTCAAGCATAAGAAAGTTTCCTTGTTGTAACATCTTATATTGGTTTCAGTATAATAAAACTGTTGTTTTCTGCACAATCCACTCGTGATGAATTTATTTCATGGAACTAAGACAGACAACGACAGCTATGATGCAGTTTTCCTCGTACCCATATTGGCAAGTTTCCTAAAGTCCCGCTGAATGTAATGAGAATACTAGTGAATGAGAGAGATTACTAGTGAACGAATCTCATAATCGATTTATTATTCTCCTTAAGTTAAACGAATCTCACGATCGATTTATTATTCTCCTTACGTTATCTTAGGTACTAAGATTAATTGTATTGCAGATTCTGGTAATGTTTCTCCGGCATTAGTGGCTGCATACGCTACTGTAAAGCATGGTTATAAAGTTGTAAGAACTATGACCATCAATTTGTCATCCGTCAAATGAGTTGCAAACCAATATTGTTAACGTACGAAAATCTTCTGTTATTTTCGCTTGACGGATCTGCGGAAGGCCTGATAGGACAAGCGAGCTGAAGTCCAAAACTACCAATTAGGAATTATTGTTTATCCTAAAAAAAAGATGCAGCATCGTTTTGCATTATTGCTGAAAAATGATCAAAATATTAAAGGGTGTATCCACACAAAAAAATTATTTGCATCGATGCTGGGCCTTGATAGTAATTAGTCGTGGATGGTTATCAAGGTTGTTGGTCTGGTGTTAGAAAAAGGGAAAAATCTTAAAATTTCGGCATAAGGACAGGTCAAGTATCAATATTTGTGTATGGATCCCACTTTAATGCTAATATATATATATATAGAAACAATGATGAGAAATTCCAGCAATATCACCAGAGTTAGTACTTAAATAATCTTATTTAAAAAAAACGATATTGAATGATAAAAAAAAATATTGATACCAAAGTGAGCACCATGCGCAAAATTAGCACTTGATGTGTCCTTTTACTTTTAGAATACTCTACTTTAATATCAGTATTGTAAGTACTTGCAACAGAGAAAAGGAAAAAAAAAAAAACTGACACTAGTATTGATACAACAAACCAAAGCTAATCCAATCTTTCTAGTGAAATTATTACTCTTCTCCAGTTGAAGCACATTGACTGTTCTTTCTCAGCCTACCCAGCATATTAGGGAAAAGTACACTGCAAGTGCCTCAACTTTCGTACGGCGTGCACTTAAGTGCCTTAACTTTCAAAGTGTTCACTTGAGTGCCTAAACTTTTAAAAAGCGTTCACTTGAGTATCAACTTCTTTTAAAATCATTCAGTTCAGTGCCAAATCTGACGTGGCTCACCGAAAATCCGACACGTGACATTTTTAATTATTATTTGTGCTGACGTGACTCATCGGAGTTGGCACTAAAGTGAACGATTTTAAAAGAAGTTGGTACTCAAGTGAACGCTTTTTAAAAGTTTAGGCACTCAAGTGAACACTTTAAAAGTTAAGACACTTAAGTGCACGAGTTGAAAAAAAGTTAGCACTCAAGCGAACACTTTAAAAGTTAAGGCACTTAAGTGCACGCTGTACGAAAGTTAAGGTATTTGCAGTGTACTTTTCTCCAGCATATTCAATTGTTGTCAACAGATGCTGTATTAAGGTTCCACCAGTCCTGATTTCATTTTGATTGTTTAATTGGTTCAGTTGGTTAATTGGTGCAGCACCTACAATCAAAAATAGGCAGTTTTCTACTACAATTCCAAATCCTAGACTGTACTCTAAAGTTTTAGAAGGCAAGGCAAAAGATTCCACAAATTAGACTTTTCAATGATAGCCTAACTAATGATAAGCTGCGTAATTCCAATCTCGAGATTGGCGTTTTCTTAAAGAAGAGCAAATCAATTGATTTTCAATCCAAAAGCCCGTCAGTACAGCTTTGTTCCAAAACCTTGGTCGCTGCGACGATAGAAGGTCGATTTAGTAAGTGTAACTTCATCCGGCATAATTATCGGACGATGAGAATATCAAGCATATCTATAAAATGAATTGTCTCCAAAGTGGAATAGAGATGTTTAGTTGTGGACGGGTCAAGCGTTAGGAAGTGGAAAATAATGACACATTGTTGCTCCTTTAGTCAATATTCTAAGGCTTCATTGCTATTAGTACTTCGATTAATCTATCAAAACCGAATACAAATTTCGATGAAGGGTTACGAATCGAAACAACTCTTCATTCCTCATTTAATTTTTTTATGGCACTGTCCGACGGCTCAGCGACGACCAATGGCGGCGAAGATGCGATAGCGGAGGAGGCTGGAGTTCGGATATGGCCGTGCGAAGTGGAGGAGTGGCGGTGTGGGTTCGCGCGGCTCGATTTGCCCACAAACGCTGAAACAGGGTAGGAGACTTCTCGGCGGCTTCGACAGCTCGCGGCGGCTGGCAACTGTCACGCCCCGACTCTGGAGCCCGCGACATCCCTTGCCAAATCGCCACGAGGTCACGAAGGATAACGTCACAGGCGCGTTATCGACCTATTAACTATATACGCATGCGGAAACGAATTACTCCCAGACAACATATAACAGACAGGGATAAATTAGCAAGGAATACATACCGAAGCAATTTATCAAAAGCTAATCACATCACAACTAGACAGCAGATGAGTCTTAACCGTACTGAGCTATTAACAGATAACCCCACACTTCGGGGTGGCTCACTAAGACCTCAAAAGGATATACGGCCAGGTACGGTTAATTTCTCATCTACTTCAAAAAGGGTACTCCCACGTCTATGCTTCGGTATCCACAAGTCTTCTTCACTTGGGACCTAAAAGTGGTTCCCACAATAGGGTGAGATATAAATCTCAGTGAATCGAGCCTAAACTCGATTAGGAAACTGATTCACTCAGGCATCCTAGCAACAAGCTCACATAGACACATAATATAACCATCCACAGTCACAACATCATAAACACCCACATGCATACTTACCAGCCTTCAGCCATACATAATGCAATGCTTGACTTGACCCAAAAGTCATGTCAGTCAATCACTCAGACAATGCATCGCATCCACAAGTATGCACAGGACACCACACAAGTCCATTTATTAACGATGTGATCACGCCCACGGCGTAATGAGAGGATCGACGCGAATAGCATGATCGACTCTCACAATTAAAGCGTACCCGCACTCCTCTAGCAGGACCAGGCTACGTTCCTTTTCCCTCACGGCAACGGCTACTATAAGCGGTTAACACGACTAATCTCGTCCAGTTAGGCCACACAAAGGCTCGAATTCGTGCAATAATCCTTTATTAGCCGATTTAATTTATAAACGTCGATCGATCGCTCGTATCTAACCTATCGCTCGCTCGCTCGCGATCACATAGCGGCAATCCACAATCAATCGATTCAATCTATCAATCAATTAGCCACAGACGACCTAGGCTAAACCGAACAACTTAATCGATCGTGGCCATTCATCCTAAACTCGATTTCTATTTAAACCAACCACGATCGTGCTATATAAATACCCTAATCGACTATTCGTCTAATCCAAGACGCAATTAGCGCCCTAACCAAGGTTTAGGGTCAACTCACTATCAAGCTATCTCGGCGGTCTCGAAAACGTCGACGGCAGGTCGCGACGACGGCGGCGACGACTCTCGATTTCCTAACGAACCCTTGGGTTTAACGGCTCAACAAGCGACAACTCCACCCCACAGCCGCTATGACACGTCGAGGAGGTCCGGCAAGGGTCGGCGGACGGCGGCGGAGCTCCGGTGACCTAAAACAGAACCGGGTCAGAGGCGAAACAAGGGAAAATAGGGCTGTCTTGTGGCGAACAACGGCCTCGAGGACCAAGGCAAGGCCGGGAGGGGCTGGGAAACTCACTAGCAGGTCGAGGGGGACCTTCGAGACCGGCTAGGGGCGGCAGACGGCGGCTGGGCAGACCCGAACAGAACCGGTCCCAAAACAGGGGACCGGCGCGACAGAAACAGGGGAGGTCTGATCGGGGGTCTTCCGACCTCCATGGGAGACGGTCGACCGAGGCCAGCTTCAAGAGAGGAGAGGGAGGTCTGAGGTGGCCGTCAGCGCCGGCGGTTAACGGCAGAAGGCGGTGGAAATGGCCGGAACATAAGCAAAACGCGGTAGACCCCAAAACAGGGCACTACGGTTTTAAACGCCACTCACGGCGGCTCCGGCGGGCAACAATCGGAGGGAAGGCAACGGGGAGGTCGAGGGGAGGTCGGAGGACGGTGGCGTGGTGGTGGTTGGCGTCGGTGGCGACACGGGTGGCCGGAGGAGGTGATAGAAGCTCACGGTTCTTGGGGGCCGAAAACAGAGGGTTCGGGCCGAGGCTTCTACGGCGGTTTCCCGGCTGTCGGGCAGTCAACGGCGGCTGGGAAGGGGTCGACCGTGGTGGTGGCGGTCTGCTGGAGGTCGGCGGTGGTGATGGTCGCACAAAAAATCTACAGAGAAGGAAGAGGAGGAGCTCAGCAAGGGATGTTCTAAAAAATGAAAAAGTGAGAGAGATTAGCATGTGAGAAAGAGAAATCGGCAGAGAGAGTGAGAGAAGAAAGAGAGCGTGAGTGGTGGGAGGATTGACCCTTGACTAGAGTGGTTGAGTGAAATGAGGGATTTGACCATGGGGGCCCACCAATAATTCAAAATATTTGTCCATTGAGCATAAAGAAGGGGCAAAATGGTCATTCGGTAAATCGGGACTGAAAATGAATTTTGGGATAATGACGGAGGGTATTTTCACAGGCCGGGCTCGATCAAGATTAGGTGCGGGTGCGAGAATCGAATTCTATTTTGCGACGACTAGGAATTTCGAAACCTAACCTAAACCGACTAGCGTTTCAGAAAATCATCCAATTTCGTCTCTTAAATTCTTACGGTCCAAAATCATTTTCCCGACTAAGATTCAATTCAATTTCTTTTCATTGAATTCAGGCACTTACAAGGGGTGAATTTCCGGGGCGTCACAACTCTCCCCACCTTAGGAAATTTCGTCCTCGAAATTACAGCACAACCCCAACTACTCAAAAAGATAAGGGTAACTACTCTTCATCACTTCCTCATTCTCCCAAGTAGCTCCTTCGGTACCATGGTGTTGCCAAACCACCTTGACCAATGGAATCGTCTTACTTCGAAGCACTTGCTCTTTCCTGTCAATGATCCTGACTGGTTTCTACACGTACGAGGCTCGCTCATCCAGTTCAATCTCTTCATAACTTAGCACATGAGCGGGGTCCAGCTCATCTTTCCTCAACATAGACACGTGGAAAACGTTATGCACTTCAGCAAGTCTCGGCGGTAACGCAAGAACATAAGCCAAGTTCCCAATCCGCTCCAGAATCTCGAACGGTCCAACGTACCTTGGGCTCAGCTTCCCTTTCTTGCCAAAGCGGGATGTCCCTCTCATAGGCGACACCTTCAAAAAGACATGGTCGCCCACCTGAAACTCCAAAGGTCTGTGCCTCCTATCGACGTAACTTTTCTGGCGACTCTGAGCTGTCTTCAGTCTGTCTCTGATTACTTTAACTGCTTCCATTGACTGTTCCACCAACTCAGGTCCAGTTATCTTCCTTTCACCAACTTCCTCCCAGCAGACTGGCGTCCTACAAGCTCTGCCATACAATGCCTCGAAAGACGCCATCTTAATGCTCTACTAGTAATTGTTATTGTAGGCAAACTCTACCAAATGCAATTGTTCCTCCCAACTACCTCTAAAATCCAAAACACATGCCCTCAACATGTCCTCCAATGTCTGAATCGTCCTTTCAGACTGGCCATCTGTCTACGGGTGATAGGCTGTACTGAACTGCAGTTTTGTCCCCAAAGCAGTTTGCAGACTCTTCCAAAAGGTGGCAGTAAACTTAGGGTCTCGATCAGAAGTAATCGTCACTGGCACTCCATGCAATCTTACAATGTGCCTCACATACAGATCTGCATACCTATCCAAGGCAAAGTCCTTTCTCATTGGAATGAAGTGCGCTGACTTCGTCAACTGTCTACCACAACCCATATTGAATCATGTCCTCTTTGACTCCTTGGCAATCCCATCACAAAATTCATCGTGATATGCTCCCATTTCCACTCTGGAATCTCCAAAGGCTACAGCAGTCCTCCAGGTTTACAATGCTGCGCCTTGACCTGCTGACAGGTCAAACACTTAGCCACATGCTTGGCTATTTCCGCTTTCATGCCATTCCACCAGTAGTGTTGCCTTAGGTTTTGATACATTTTCGTACTTCCCGGATGGATACTATAATTGCTACGATGTGCTTCCGATAAAATCTCATCCCTTAGACTTTCATCGGCAGGCACAACCAGACGTTCTCTGAACTTCAGGATTCCATCCTTCGCTACTTAAAAGTCGACCCTTCTCTTAGCTGAGTTCTCTTGAAGGATCTTCTGAATGGTGGGGTCCGTCGACTGCAGGCTCTTAATCTTAATCTGCACTTCTGGCTCAATCCTCAAGATAGCCATAAGACACGATAGGCGACTTAATTCCAACTTAAAGTCTGAGTCTCTCACTTGCTCAAGCAAACGCCATTCATGCACCTGTAATTGAGCAATCACTGATTTTCCACTCAGGGCATCAGCAACTTTATTCGCCTTACCCGGATGATATAGGATCTCGCAGTCATAATCCATAATCCTTAAGCAACTCCATCCATCGAAGTTGCCTCATGTTCAACTCCTTCTGAGAAAACAGATACTTCAGACTCTGGTGATCGGTATACACCTGAAAACTTTCCCTAATCAGATAGTGTCTCCAGATCTTTAAAGCAAACACGACCGCAGCCAACTCTAGATCATGCGTCGGGTAGTTCAACTCATGTAGTGTCAACTGACGAGATGCATATGCTACTACTATGCCATGCTGCATCAAGACACAACTCAATCCTCTAAGCAAAGCATCGCTATAAATCTCGAATCCTCCAAGACCATACGGAATTGTCAGTACAGGAGCCGTAGTTAGCCTATGCTTAAGCTCTTGGAAACTACGCTCGCACCTGTCTGTCCATTCAAACCTCACTTCCTTCTTCAGCAGCTTAGTCAAAGGCGATGCCATAGCTGAAAACCTCTCCACGAAACCCCTATAATAGCCAGCCAACCCTAAGAAGCTTCTGATCTCTGTAATTGTCGTCGGTCTTGGCCAATTCATAACTGCCTCAATCTTAGATGGATCCACAGAAATACCTTCACCAGAAACCACATGGCCTAGAAACGCCACGCGAGCTAACCAAAACTCGCACTTGCTAAACTTGGCATACAACTGATGCATTCTCAAAGTTTCCAACACAATCCTTAGATGTTGCTCATGATCCTTAAAACTCTTCGAGTACACCAGAATGTCATCTATGAAAACAATCACGAAGCGATCCAAGAACTCTCTAAATACTCTGTTCATCAAATCCATGAAAGCAGCGGGAGCATTTGTCAAACCAAACGGCATCACAGTGAACTCATAATGTCCATAACGAGTCTTGAATGCTGATTTCGGTATATCTTCTTTTCTGATTCTCAATTGATGATATCATGTCCGTAGATCAATCTTAGAAAATACCGATGCTCCCTGCAACTGATCAAACAAATCGTCAATCTTCGGCAATGGGTACTTATTCTTTATCGTCACCTGATTCAGCTTCCTGTAGTCGATACACAATCTCAAGGACCCATCCTTCCTCTTAACAAATAACACAGGCGCTCCCCAAGGCGATGCACTAGGGCGAATGAACCCTTTATCCAACAACTCTTGCATCTGCACCTTGAGTTCCTTCAGTTCAGACAATGCCATCCTATATGGCGCCTTAGAGATCGGCTCCGTCCCAGGAGCTAACTCTATCACAAACTCGATTTCCCTTTTTGGTGGCAAACCAGGTAAATCCTGAGGAAAAATATCTGGAAACTCGCATACAACAGCAATATCCTCCAACTTGAGTTCCTTAACAGACGTATCAACCACAGAAGCCAAATAACCTTGGCAACCACTCTTCAACAGTCGGGTCGCCTCTAACGACGATATCATCATAGTCGAGGTTCCTCCTCGATTACCCACGAACTCAAAGCTAGTACCATTCAATGGACTAAACCGAATCACCTTATTAAAGCAATCCATCGTGGCCTTTTGCTTTGTCAGCCAATCCATTCCCACAATCAGATCAAAATCGTACATCTCTAGTACAATCAGATCTATCCTACTTTCATGACCATCCACAACAAGTCTACAATCAGGACAGCTAACTGCAGCTACTACACTATCATTTAACGGCGTAGACACTTTAAACATAACATCCAAAGGCACCAAGCTCAAATTAGACAACTTAACAAACTGGTCCGCAACGAACGAATGCGTGGCACCCGGATCAAACAAAGCATAAGCTACTTGGTTGTGCAAGAGGACCGTACCTGTAACGGTCGGCTAATCCTTGAAAGTTTTACGGCGCAGTTCCTCATGGTGGTCCTCCTTGTGGTGGCGCCTGCCTGCCTTGTTGCCTCTGCGGGCAGTCCTTCACCTGATAGCCCAGCTGGCCACAACCAAAACATGCCCCGCTTTTAAAAAGGCACAGGCCAGAACCATGCCTTTGGTGGCACAGGCAGCACACCTCGCTCTGGCGAAAGAAAGGCTTACTGATCGCTCCTCTGCGATTAGGTGGGATGTGATGCTTGCCTCCAAACATCGGCTTTTTTTCCCTGCTTCTTTTCAAATCTGCTCGTAGGCGTGAACCGCGACCCAAGTCGTGCTCCACTATCAGCGCCCTCTCATAAAGATCATCGTAGTCCTGAAGGTTCAATGGTGCCAGTGTACTCTTAATCTTGGGCTTCAGTCCATCCTTGAACCTTATAGTCCTGTCCTCAGGGTCCTCAATCAATTTTGGCGCATACTTAGACAGTTCCGAAAACTTGGCCTCATATTGGTCGACCGTCATCTGATTCTGGCGGAGGCGGCCGAACTCAGCCATCTTCTGTTCTCTAGCTGTCTAACTTATTATTAAAAGCTTCCACGAAGGTATTCCACACCGAAACCGTACCCTCAGGACCTACCCTTGACAGCTCTCCACCAAGTACTAGCATTTCCTTGGAGCTGGTAGATGGCCAGGACAACCTTTTCCTCATTCGAACACCTCAGCAAGTTGAACGTGTTCTCTAACCCTTCGATCCATTGGGTGGCAGCTTCCGGGTCTCCACTTCCAGTGAACTGTGGCGGCTTCAACTTGAGATACTATTCTACCAGCTTTTGAGCCCTACGCTCTTCACACCCAAGTGCAGGTGGTGGATTCACTGGTAGAACTGCAGGTGGAACCACAGGTGGGGCTTCAGCGGCAGCAACAGCAGCTGTAGCCTGATTCCTAACTTGCTGCCCCATCAAATCTCCAATGGCTCCAAAGGCTTGCATAACTTCAGCCATAGTTGGCTCACGCCTTGCAGGCGCAGTAGCAGGGGATGCGACAGGAGGTGCAACAGGGGGTGCAACAGGCGGTGCGACAGACGATGCTCCTCCAACATCAACAAGCTCTTCAACTGGCCTCACAGGCCTCCTACGAGGTTTCCGGGGTGCTCTCTTACCGCGTCCGCTCATTTTGCAGAAATGATACGGAGTCATGCTTACCCCAAAGCAAAATACGGTCAAAAGGCAACCCCAAAAACTTTCCACACAATTAACAATCACAGGTACAAAGATAAAATCCTACAAACTATCTCATTTCCCAGCGCTCCTTATTACTCCAGGCCAATGACCAGATGGATCAGGCTGACCTTGCTCTGATACCAACTTGGGCGGGGATGTCACGCCCCGATTCTCGAACCCACGACATCCCTTGCCAAATCGCCGCGAGGTCACGAAGGATAACGTCCCAGACGCGTTATCGACCTATTAACTATATACGCATGCGGAAACGAATTACTCCCAAACAACATATAACAGACAGGGATAAATTAGCAAGGAATACATACCGAAGCAATTTATCAAAAGCTAATCACATCACAACCAGACAGCAGATGAGTCTTAACCCTACTGAGCTATTAACAGATAGCCCCACACTTCGGGGTGGCTCACTAAGACCTCAAAAGGGTATACGGTCAGGTACGGTTAATTCTCATCTACTTCAAAAAGGGCACTCCCACGTCTATGCTTCGGTATCCACGAGTCTTCTTCACTTGGGACCTGAAAGTGGTTCCCAGAACGGGGTGAGATATAAATCTCAGTGAATCGAGCCTAAGCTCGGTTAGGAAACCGATTCACCCAGGCATCCTAGCAACAAGCTCACATAGACACATAATATAACCATCCATAGTCACAACATCATAAACACCCACATGCATACTTACCAGCCTTCAGCCATACATAATGCAATGCTCGACTTGACCCAAAAGTCATGTCAGTCAATCACTCAGACAATGCATCGCATCCACAAGTATGCACAGGACACCACACAAGTCCATTTATTAACGATGATCACGCCCACGGCGTAATGAGAGGATCGACGTGAATAGCATGATCGACTCTCACAATTAATGCGTACCCGCACTCCTCTGGCAGGACCAGGCCATGTTTCTTTTCCCTCACGGCAACGGCTACTACAAGCGGTGTATCCAGTGCATCTTGTACGGCACGGCAAGTAGGCATCCCTAAACGGGGCGTCGGTCCATCACAAGCTGCGATCGGCATCCGATAATCCCTTAAAACCATACGTACTATACGGGGCATGAATTATCGTGCTTCTAGCAAGTCGTGTAATTCCATACGATCAGTACGGTGTGTACGATTAGTACAGTACGAGCTTGCCAGGAAAACTCACCATCGTTCCATCATATGACCATACATTGCACCCGCTATATCATTCAATTTTATTCTCTTTGATTTAGGCCGGATGCTCACACAACGTGCTCAAAGACTCGGCCCACGGCCATTTTCATGCTAAAAACATATTTCTTTGATTTCACACACGGTCATATGCATATGCAGACTATCAATTAGATACTGCAATCACGAATGGAACGATTAACTCCCAAACGAATGCCAATTCACTCAATAAACAGTCCAGGCATTCAATCAAACATATCAACGAGGCAATCACTCCAATAAAGACCATAAATTCCAACACGAATAATCTCGTCCAGTTAGGCCACACAAAGGCTCGAATTCGTACAATAATCCTTTATTAGCCGATTTAATTTATAAACGTCGATCGATCGCTCGTCTCTAACCTATCGCTCGCTCGCGATCACATAGCGGCAATCCACAATCAATCGATTCAATCTATCAATCAATTAGCCACAGATGACCTAGGCTAAACCGAATAACTTAATCGATCGTGGCCATTTATCCTAAACCCAATTTCTATTTAAACCGACCACGATCGCACTATATAAATACCCTAATCGACTATTCGTCTAATCCTAGGTGCAATTAGCGCCCTAACCAAGGTTTAGGGTCAACTCACTATCAAGCTATCTCGGCGGTCTCGAAAACTACGACGGCGGGTCGCGGCGACGACGGCGACGACTCTCGATTTCCTAACGAACCCTCGGGTTTAACGGCTCAACAAGCGACAACTCCACCCCACATCCGCTAAGACACGTCAGGGAGGTCCGGCAAGGGTCGGCGGACGGCGGCGGAGCTTCGGCGACCTAAAACAGAACCGGGTCAGAGGCGAAACAGGGGGAAAAGGGCTGTCTTGTGGCGGACAACGGCCTCGAGGACCAAGGTAAGGCCGGGAGGGGCTGGGAAACTCACCAACAGGTCGATGGGGACCTTCGAGACCGGCTAGGGACAGCGGACAGCGGCCGAACGGCGGCTGGGCAGACCCGAATAGAACCGGTCCCAAAACAGGGGACCGGCGCGACAGAAACAGGGGAGGTGTGGTCTGGGGTCTTCCGACCTCCACGGGCAACGGTCGACTACGGCCAGCTTCGAGGGAGGAGAGGGAGGTCTGAGGTGGCCGTCGGTGCCGGCGGTGAATGGTAGAAGGTGGCGGAAACGGCTGGAACAAATGCAAAACGCGGTAGACCCCAAAACAGGGTACTGCGGTTTTAAAAGCCCCTCGCGGCGGCTCCGGCGGGCAACGACCGGAGGGAAGGCGTCAGGGAGGTCGAGGGGAGGTCGGAGGACGGTGGCGTGGTGGTGGTTGGCATCGGTGGCGACACGGGTGGCCGGAAGATGTGATAGAAGCTCACGGTTCTTGGGGGCCGAAAACAGGGGGTTCGGCTAGGGGCTTCTACGGCGGTTTCCCGGCTGTCGGGCGGTCAACGATGGCTGGGAAGGGGTCGACCTTGGTGGCGGTCTGCTGGAGGTCGGCGGTGGTGATGGTTGCACAAAAAATCCACAGAGAAGGAAGATGAGGAGCTCGGCAAGGGATGTTCTCAAAAATGAAAAAGAGATAGAGATTAGTGTGTGAGAGAGAGAAATCGGTAGAGAGAGTGAGAGAAGAAAGAGACCGTGAGTGGTGGGAGGATTGACCCTTGACTGGAGTGGTTGAGTGAAATGAGGGATTTGACCATGGGGCCCACCAATAATTCAAAATTTTTGTCCTTTGTGCATAAAGAAGGGGCAAAATGGTCATTCGGTAAATCGGGACTGAAAATGAATTTTGGGATACTGACGGAGGGTAATTTCACAGGCCGGGCTCGATCAAGATTAGGTGCGGGCGCGAGAATCGAATTCTATTTTGCGACGACTAGGAATTTCGAAACCTAACCTACACCGACTAGCGTTTCAGAAAATCATCCAATTTCGTCTCTTAAATTCTTACGGTCCAAAATCATTTTCCCGATTGAGATTCAATTCAATTTCTTTTCATTGAATTCATGCACTTACAAGGGGTGAATTTCTGGGGCGTCACAGCAACGGAGTCGGAGGATCGTCAAAGGTGGTGAGCAGCGGCTGGAGGTGGCGGTGGTCAGAGAGAGCGTGAGTAGAGAGAGGGTGAACGGTAGATAAGAGGAGAGAGAGAGAGAGAGAGAGAGAGAGAGAGAGAGAGAGAGAGAGAGAGAGAGAGTGTGTGTGTGTGTGTGTGTGTGTGTGTGTGTGTGTGTGTGTGTGTGTGTGTGTGATGGGATTGAGTGGGTGAGATTTGACCAGGAGGGCCCACCACGTGTCTACTCACATTTGAATATTTTGGACACTAATGCATTATTGGAGGGTAAAAGGGTAAATTGGCATTTTAAGACTGAACGAAATTTTGGCTCGACTGATAGAGGGGTAATTTGGTCTTTTCACCAACTAGGCTTAGTCTGGATTAAGCTCGGGTCGCGAGAATTGAAATCCTAATTCACGGCGACTAAAATTTTCAAAACCTAATTAATCTAAACCGACTGAAGCTTCAGAATTTGTCCAATTATTGTTTCTTCAGTCCTTATGATCCAAAATATTTTACCAACTGAAATTCAATTTAATCTCCTTTTTATTGAATTCAGGCACTTATAGGAGTCGAATTTCCAAGACGTTACAACTCTACCCACCTTAGGAAATTTCATCCTCGAAATTGAAATACTGCTACAACCCTTCAAACAGATAAGGATATCTATTTCACATAACTTCCTCAATCTCCCAAATAACTCATTTAGTTTCGTGGTGTTGCTAAGTCACCTTGACCAACCGGGTAATCTTGTTTCGGAACACTTGCTGTTTCCTATTCACTATTCTGACTGGTCACTCCACGTACGAGGCTCGCTCATCCAAATCAACCTCTTCATAACTTAACACAAGAGCAGGGTCCAATTTCGTACTTCCTTAACATTGGCACGTAGAAGACGTTAGGCACTTAAGTAAGTCTTGGCGGCAACGCATGACAACACACCAAATTCCCAATTCTTTGCAAAATCTTGGAAGGTCCGACATACCTTTGACTTAGCTTTCTTTTCTTGTCAAAACGAGATGTCCCTCTCATAGGCGACACCTTCAAAAAGACATGATTGCCCACTGGAGATTCCAAGGTCTTCGCCTCCTATCAGCGTAACTTTTTTTTTGGACGATTCTGAGCTGTCCTCAATCTGTCTCTGATGACCTTAACAGTTTCCATTGATAGCTCCATTAACTCATGTCCTTTTTTTTTGCTCTCTTTGTCCATGTTCTACTATCAAAGTGACATGGGTCCTCAACTTGGTGTTTTCTCCGTGTACCTTCTAATTATAAAAGACACCTATGCATGTTAATAGAAACATTAACAGATGATATTAGATAAATTCTTATTGGATGTAAAATTATAAATGGTGTTAATGAGAGTTGGTTCTTGCTTGTAGGGAACCAAAAAGATTGAGGCCATTTGTCTTAGCAAAGACGGCTCAGTAGGCTTCGCACAAAAAACTGACCAAGGTGACAATATCCTCACGGGCAAACAATTCAAGAAGTTAAGGAATCTAAGGTTCCTTAACGCGAGTGGGGTGCATTTTAGCGGAGATTTTAAGAACTCAGTTAAGAAGCTAAAATGGCTTCAATGGAAGAATTGTCCCTCGAGTTTTGAAGCAGACAATTTTCATATAGAGGAATTACGAGTACTCGATTTGTGCAGATTCGAGATATCAGATCAATGGCGAGGTTGGAGTTTCATTATGGTAAGATGGAAGAACATGTCCTTTTTCTTTTCTATGAATCATAATCACCTTGAGCTAACTCTCGACAGTTATAACATTTTTTTTCTTTTACAGATGGCAAAGAAGCTAAAATATCTCAACCTTACAAACTGTGAATCCTTAGAAAAAACTTCTTTCCTCTCAGCTTTTGAGAATTTAGAGGTTATGATACTCATAGGTTGTATCGGAATAGAGCAGATTGACTCTTCGATTGGAAACATGAAGGGTCTGGTATGCTTGGACTTGACGAGATGCGAGAGCCTCGAAGGGTTGCCCCCCGAAGTGGGTAAATTAGAAGCACTGGAGCAACTCAGGCTATGTGAATGTCGTATACTTTCTTCACTACCAGACGGCATATGGGCTTTGCAGAATCTACAAATTCTGGATATTCATCTTACAGGGATAAAAGAATTATCGGATAGTATAGGGGCTTTACAAAATCTAGAAAAACTCAATATTGGTTTCACGAAGATAGAAGAATTACCATACACAATAGGGGATTTGCAGAATCTAGAAATTCTCGATGTTTATCACACTGGGATAAAAGGATTACCCAATGGGATTGGAAGGCTTAGAAAGCTCCGAGTTTTAGATGCTTCATGTTGCTATGAACTGGGAGGGGAAATGACGGAAAGCATGGGTAATCTTTCTTCCCTGCAACGCCTTGGTTTGTTTGCTTGCCATAATCTCCAATCGCTGCCACCAGTGCTTCCATCCAGCTTAACATATTTGAGCGTCACCTGTCAAAGTCGCACGTTGCCTTCACTCTCCAACCTGACCCATCTCAAGGAACTACACCTTCATTGCAAATTTCTCGAGTGCATCTGGGAGCATCCATCAACACCACTAGAAAAATCCCTAAGCCCTCCCTTCGAATTGGAAATCTTGGAAATAGATGGATCCGAGCTTATGGAGACACTGGATGTTTCACAATTTAGCTATCTGAGGACCTTATCTGCCGGGTGTTGCACTAATTTACTCGAGATTCGAGGTCTTGACAAATTGGAATATTTGGAAAGCTTGAAAATCTCATGTTGCGATTCAATTGAAAGGCTTGACTTTCCAAAATCCAACGGCCTGAAGATATTAAGTGGTCACTATTGCAAAAGCTTGGTTGAAGTTCAAGGCCTCGACAGGTTTGAGTTCTTGCAAAAGTTAAACATCTGTGATTGCACTTCAATTGAGAGACTTGACCTTCCAAAATCTGAGGACCTGAAGATATTAAATGCTGCACATTGCAAAAGCTTGGTTGAAATTCAAGGCCTCCATAGGTTGGAGTCCCTGCAATGGATAGATATCTTTGGTTGCGCTTCAATTGTAAGGCTTGACCTTCCAAAATCGGAGGATCTGTTTAGACTCCATGCTAAGGATTGCGAAAATTTGGTTGAAATTCAAGGCCTTGATACGTTGGAGTCCTTGGAAGAGATAGACATCTCTGGGTGCACTTCAATTCAGAGGTTGGATCTTTCAAAATCCAAGGGTTTGAAGATGTTGTCAGTTGGATCTTGCGAAAACTTATTCGAAATTCAAGGTCTCGATGGGTTAGAGTTCTTGAAAGTGCTAAATATGTCCGGGTGCACTTCCTTTGGAAGGTTACCAAATATATGTTGCTTTGACACCTTGCATAAGTTGGCAATCAATTGTTGTGACAACCGTCATGATATTCAGGGCCTATCTCGAGAGAAGAGATTCCGATCCTGCACAAGTTTATGGGTTGAGGATTGCAATTCCTTAGCAAGCTTCCCAAACTTGTCAAATTTTCCTAATTTGGAGAAATTGTTCCTATCAAATTGCCATGGACTTCGGGAGATCCTGGGGCTTGTGGAGTCAACATCTCTAATTTCTATTGCTATATCAGGATGTTCCTCAATCGAGATCTTACCAGATTTCTCGTCATGTACCAACTTGATCGGTCTGGTTGTGCAAAATTGTGAGAAACTAATTAAGCTTCAAGGGCTGGAGAAATTGAAGCACCTGCATTTATTGGACATTTCTGGATGCAAGTCACTCAAAACAATACCAAAGTTATCTGGAGAATTATGAGGAAAATCCATTTGACTCATATCGATTGATGATGGAATTTGGAGAAGACGACAGTGATGAGTCAGAATGTTGAGATGATCCACATATCCTTAGCAGGTAAGTTACCTTTTCTCTTTCGAGATCTATCGTCCAATTTTCGGTTATATTTCCTGTTTGCTGTTTCTATTAACAATTATGACCTTGTTATTAGTACTTCCTGGTTGAAAGTGTTAGTGTTCTTACTTGAATTCAGGGAATCCGAAGGAGATGTTCATGGAAGTTAATGTGTGTAGTTTGATAAAATGCTTCTGCTCATCATGCCAGTACATGATATAGATCAAAAGGCCTTCTAAGTGCAGTATTTGTCATTAGTCTTCAGGTAACATTCTTCATCCTATGGAGACAAATAATGATTTTCCACGTCTGATTGATTCTGAAATGCCAGAATTGTTGAATAAAAACTGATGCATACAGGAATTTGATAGTATGCCAAAGGTAATCGTATAGGTCGAGAATTGCTAAATGAAGGACACTATGTGGAGTCCTTCTGATGCGAGGTTTTAGTTTGCTCTGCGCACACCATGCAGTTCATGGCTGCATGTCTAAGGTACGCCTAAGAATGAATTAATGGGGTTGAGATTCGTCGAACCATTGTGGTCCACACATTTTATCTCACAAAATTGTTTGCATTATCTGATTCAGGCAATTGTATCGATCGTGAATAAAGTAGGAAACAGACCAGAAGCAAAACCATTGTGAATTATTTGGATTAGTCGAGAAATTTGTAGCTCGAATTTTGCTGACTATGAATCCAAGGCAAATAAGATTAGCCCGAAGAACTTGTTAATTTTTGTAGAGCTAATAATTCCATTTGTCATTTACCTGAACTTTCGAGTCAAATCAAGATGGCATACATGAACGAGAATGTCTTTTGACATAATCGAGTGCACTGTGAAATAATCCCTTATGTTATACATAAGCTCTTATTAGCGCATTTACTTGCTGAAAGAAAAGCACGGGAAGCGTTTCTGGCAGCTTCATCTGATATGTAAATAGCACATAATGGAAGGTATCTTACTATATTCCACAACAGCAAGCAACTTAAGTTGAATTCACTATGCTAACTTGATCAAAGTTCCTGCTGGTGTATTATTAGTATTTTGCTGGTGTTAATTCCTAGATTGATCTCATTTGATTCACTGGCAGGATTTGGATATTATTCGACTGGTTGCGATATAAATGCTGATACCACCAGAACAGCTTTTGAAAGGCACTTCTAAAAAGAAACAAAGTCATCAAAGGATCAGGAGCTCGATGTTTCTTGGACTGCTCCGAACGCTGACAATGCATCCTTGGAAAGGTAAAGGATGTTCCCCTATTTTTGTCCCACATTGCCCTGATTACGATCAACAGAAGCATTGCGGAGCTGAAAAACTTTCCGTTAAGAGGTTTTCGAAATACTGAGAGTCTAGCCAATTTAGTTTGATATAGTGCTCAATAATTAGGACGAATGTATTTCAATTTGGCATCATGCTTTTCACCTGCATGTTGGTCTTTTGGAGTCTTTGTTCAAAGGGAGTTGTTTGTGATTCAGGTTTGGATCTTCATGCTAAAGTGGAAGCTATCCGATGTTTGGCTGCTAAACATTGTTGGGTCAATGAAGAACTTAAGAGATTCTAACTTTGGGAAGCTGCTGTCAGGTTGGCTGGGAATGGTTGTACCCACTGTGAAAGTCTTCGAATGGAAGTTTTACGGGGTTGATTGTTGCTGTCAGAATTGTTGGGAAAATAACTTCGAATGGGATAAACAACAGAATCAGACTTTGAGACGTGTAAGACACTTTCTTTAAGGATTTATTTGCCCCACAACGTTGCTAATGGTCTCGGCAAATATCCTCCAGGATACAACAAAGTCTCACGAGAATAGCAGATAGCAATTCTGATATTTCTCCAGGATCTCTCAAGGGAAAAAATCAGAAACAATGGCTGTGTATCTTTTAAGAAATCGAAAACTTGAAGTTCAGAAGAAGTGACAGAAAATGAATAAATTCACTCAATATATAAAACTTGAATGAAGACAACTCTTCATGTCTCAAAAAGTACCATTCAATCACAACTATTCGTTTCCAAAAGTTGTTAATTTCAGACACCACTTCGTGTCTGAATTGCAGTTAATTTGGACACAACTCTTCGTTGTCCAAAAAATTAGTTTATTCGGACACAACCTTTCATTGTCCGAAAAACTGCCACTTCTGAATTCGAAAAATAAAAAATAAAAAATAAATTGATCGTTGATTAGTGCCATTAATTACTCAAAGTGCTAAGTGAGCTTAATAACCACATACCTGCACGCGGGTATGGTGGGGACTAGCCCATTTACCCATTTCTTTTTATTTGAAAAGCTATAACAGTCTTCCAATTAATAAAGAGACTTTCTCTCTCCCTTGTATCCTATGTGGGATACAAAAAAGGCACTATTTTGTTTTGTTTTTCAAACAAATAACAACATGATAGAGGTTGCTGTTGACATCAAATGTGAAAATCGAATACTAAGTGAACTAACAGTAGGAGGTCTAAAAATCAGTCCACTCATTTGGCCTTCCAGTGATAGAGAACTTTTGGTGGCACCAACGCCTTGGACTATGTTTTGGTAGGCCTAAAGAGAAAAGGATAACAGAAGAAGGTGAATCTAAAAATGGATTCAAAGCATCGAGACAAGGCACAAAAATTACAAGCCAATTTGTGCTTCAAGCAAGGCCACAACTCAAAAATTGTCCATTGACACAAAAGAAAACGGTAATGTTCTTTTCATTCTGTGTTTCTAGTCTCTGTTTTGTGTCATTATTTTCTCAGTTTACTTTCTTAAGTGAACAAGATTAAACAGATCGATAGTCAGGCAAAGAGAAACCAACCCAAAAAAAAAAAAAAAAAACAATGCCGCCGCTCAAAAGGTGCTTTTATCCTTACTTTTAAGTAACTGACTATCGACTTGAATGATTATAAGAGCCATTTTAACTTGATCATTGTTTTGGTTCTTAATAGCATGGATGGGAAGGCAGTCGAGTCATTTCTTCTACTACGAAATACCGACAATGCTGTGGTCAATGCTAAGAAGGTAGAGAGGAAATCTCGCATATTCATCGCTACAGTAGGATTGGAGGTACGGCTTTATGGCTGTAAAAAAAAAATTGTAAAGATTTGAAATGTGATTTGACAGCATGCATCTCTTTCGCCCTGCAGCAAAAGGAAGACAGTATGAACAAGCAGCCAGAGAAATGGAAACAAGCGGTGGAGCATTTGAAGGACACAAGAAGTGTTGGATCGACAAGATATCCAAGAAAGAGGAAAATCGACCGGAACTAGCTGTTTGAAGAGTTGGAAGTCTGATATATTGTAGTGCCTTTTGTTGGTAAGATCAAGAGACGTAGTGTGTTGTTTATATTTTCTGCAAGTCTTTAAGACGTGGGAATTGTTGAAGTTTGTTTCTAAAACAAACAAAATGTTGCCTTTTATACATCCCACATAGAATAAAAGGTAGAGAGCAATTCACTTTATTAGTTAGAAGGCTAATATTGCCTTTCATAGAAAGAAATTGGCTAGTGGGCTACACACCATTATACCCGCTTACGGGTGCGCGTGCGATTGCGCAATTATTAGACGCACTTAGCACGCTTACGCGGTCACGGTGCGGAATTGGCTCTATTCAACAATTATTTTTATTTTATTTTATTTTTCGAAATAATTTATTTTATAAATGAATTCGTGACTCTTTGGAACAGTGTGACTGCTCGTGGATATAAGACACTGTTACATCTTTTGGAAGGATTATGTCTGTTCGGACATAACTACCAAAAGAACACTCTTGTGACCTTTGGAGTGCTTGTGTCCCTTCGATAATAACTACCGATTAAGACACGAAAAGGTGTGTCTGAACTATCCGTTATAAGACACGAAGAGTTGCAATTTTTCGTACAGAAAATTGCCTTCGGAAAATTCTGAAAATGTGTGTTTAATAAAATATTTTGAACACGAAGAGTTGTATGAGAATTATCACTTTTCGGACGCGAAAAGGTGTGTTCATTTCTCATTATATATTCAAGTGTTCCGCTCATTTTAATTTGTTTCACTTTCAATTTTCTTTCAAAACTCGAGAGATACAGCCTTCCTTTCTGATTGTTTCCCAGAGAGTTCTTGGAGATTTATTAGAATTGCTATCTAATAATCTCGATTGAGACTCTGTTGTATCCTGGAGGATCTTTGCCAGTAACCATTAGCAACGTTGTGGGGCAAATAATTCCTTAAAGAGAGTGCTATCACGCCTCAGAGTCTGATTCCTTTGTTCATCCATCATATTTTCCAACAGGAATGACACTGTTAAAACCACAAGCATACTGTGCAATAGCTTTTTAGTGCTTGGGAGTACGTCTGATACTTGAAAAGAAGTGCAGATGGCCTTATTTTCTGGTGTTATAAACTAGGCTCCGTCCACATTGAAAAGCCAAGCTTGCTAGAAGATGGACGGTAAAGGTCTATTGGGTAACGATTCTCATCCAAAAATAATAATTCTAATTCTATTCTCTGGATAATTTGTAGAGAATCAAAACGCGTTTGTTAACGGCACAGAATCGTTGCCAAACATACCCTAATTTTCTTACCAAACAATTTCGACAAATTCTGGAAAAACAACAATTTTCTTCACAAAATGAAAGAATCTAACATTTCCATTTTAAAAGTTTGATTTTTTTTAACATTTCCATTCCGAAAATCTGATCTTTTACTGCAATTAAAACACCAGCAATTTCGTAGACATCATCACAAAGTAAAACTAGAGATCCTAATCCTTCAGCAATTCCAACCGGAAGCATTGTTCTCATCGAACTATTCTGCAGTTCCATTCCTTCAATAACTTTCTCGATCGTTCTTTCTTTCCAAGACCTCAATGTGATCTCCAAACCGACAGCACCAGTTCCTTCACCTAAAGGTGTCAAATCGATGAATCGGATTGGGTTTGGGTCGGGTCGAATATGGTGCGATCCATATTGATATGTCTAATCCATTTTGACCCATATTCAATGACTTATACCCGACTCGACCCGCAACTAACTTATGCCTGACCCATTATTACCAAATCACAATAATATTCTAAGAAAATAATATTACTAAAATACTTCCATAGAATAAAAAATCTAGTGAAATTTTTTAAGCGAACGGGATCGGGGTCGGTGCCAAGGCCAGCAACGGCAATCGGGACCGGAACCAGGGCCGAGGCCGCACGATCGGGACCGTGAGCGGGGTCGGGGCCGACAATCGAGACTGACGACTGTGACCAGTGATCGAGGCCGGGGCCCGTACCATCGCCACCCTGGCCCCAACCCCAGCCTCGGCCCCGACCGCAGGCCCCAGCCATGGTCCCTATCGTCGGCCCCGGCCACTGTCCCCAACTCCGGCCCCTGTCCTGGTCGTCGGCGCCTGTCTCGGCCCTGAACGCCGACCCCGGTCCCGGTCTCCGGCCCGGGCCCCGGCCCTTGTCCCAGACCTACCTCGGCCCCTGACCCCAGCCCTAGCCTCGGCCCCGATCGCTAGCCCCGATCCCGTCCCCGGCCCCGATCCAAGGCGTCGGCCCTGGTCGTCGACCCTAGTCACAAACCCCAATCCCGATCCTCGGTCACCGGCCTCGGCCTCGATCGCCGGCCCCGGTCGCAAACCCCAATCGCCAGTCCCAGACCGGCCCCAGCCCTGGCCACAGCCCCCAACCCTAGCCGCGACCCCGGCCTTGGCCTCATCGCCGGCCCCGGGGCCAAAGATAGTGACAGGGGCTGGGGACCGGGACCGGGGCCGGAGATAAGGCTTGGGACTGGGGTTGAGACCAGGGTCGGGGCAGTGGCCGGGATCGGGGCGTGGGACAATTTGCAACTTATGGAAGGAAGCTGTCATTACGGGTCAAAAATGGATTTAAGTGTGTAACCCATTATTGACCCATTTAATTTTATTTCAACCTTTTAGACTAAAATGAGTTAGCACTTTAAAAGTTGATGACTCATATAGAACTCATTTTATATAAAGTATGGATCAAATATGGATCTATAACCCATATTGACAACTCTATCTTTACAACAATGACGAGCTTCGCGAAACAAGCAAGCTCGTCACCTCACCTCCAATTTGGTCGAATTTGGTCAAGTTTGAACTTCACCTACAGGGGCATTATCTAGGTGGCGCGCCCTTCGATACCCCAGGATCCGCATCGTCGCCGGCTAGACCTCGATCCATCAAACCATCTTCGCTTGAGGCTCAAGGCAGTTCCCACGAAAAGTTCGAAGTGTGACTTGATGTCGAGGAAGAGGTTTATTTGAAGCCCAAATATTTTCTAACTAGAGAGTAAGAATAGATGGTTAAAATAATTCACGTGCTAACTCACTATTTTTTATAGAAAAAAAAATCCAACTTAAAATATGAAACTCCGGCTCCATTTGTTTTGCAAAAAATGAATGTTTTGAAAAATATTTTCCTAAAAATACTCGCTTGCATTCCTTGTGAAAATGAATGAACGAAATATATTCTCATCCTCCATGAAAATATTCATACATAAATTGCTGTCGGTAATGAAAAATGTGACGAATCATTTCAAGAGACACAAGCAATCATTTTTAGGGAAATGTTTTCCAAATCATGCATTTTTCGTGAAACAAACACACGCTTGATGCTACTAAGAATACCTCATATTCGTCGTGTTACCAAATGGAATGACTATATCTTTAAAAACAAACAAACACACACACACACACACCACCATCCAAAAAAAAAAAGAAAGATGCCTTGCCTACTATGTATGTTCAAAGCGACGTGCATTAGGTCTAAAAAGAAAACCATCGGATACATATCACATCTTCTACCAACATCCTTAACTTATCAATTTTAGTAGAACATGGAGAATGGTACTGTCCTATTGGGCTTTCATTGTTCTAGGAAATCTCTTTTGAACCAAAGTTAGTGAATGTCACGCCCCGGCCCCGGCGAGCATGCAAGCATCCCTCTAGGCACTTCAAGCACTATGATTGTCTTCCAGGATCCATCGGCCTTCGACTTATCAAATCCTTACAATAAAAGGGCACAAGAGGAAACGAAACAACTACTTCTTCTCTTTAATACAAATGATGACTTTAAGACGTTCTAATACAATAGCATTTTACTCCCAAGGTAAATCACGAATTCAATGTATAACTCTAACTTCGAAACATTAAGAGGTCCTCATAGACATCAACAAAAAAGACAGAATTATCATCTAGTCAATTCCTCTTCGACCTTCACGTCATCATCTTCCTCAAGGGTCTCCATCAGTGCTTCGGGTCTGAAAATGTTGGTTCCACGACGGGGTGAGATAATAATCTCAGTAAGTCAACCCTAACCCTAAGCTAGGCTATTAGTACCTCCAGGCACGTTTGAAAATATGCAAGTTTTGGCAAAAATGCTTTTCACACATGGCATTCAAGCAATTGGCATAACAAAGGAGCTCAGGCATATCAGGCATTCAAGTTCATGTCTTTCACACTCTCACTTTCCAATCTGAATTTCTCAAGCCATACAGGCAATATAGACATTCCATGCACTCCAGGCATCCTAGGCATTCCAGCCACACAGACTCAGAAACACATCATGATCATGTTTCAGTCTTTTATCTTCCTTACGCCCATTAAGGGCCGCCCTCCTTGGGCCGCGAGATGATTCGGTCAATCATATGACTCTCGATGTCTTATCGAGATTATTCGGTCATCATGACTCTCGCTGCGAGATGATTCGATAACTATAGCGACTCTCGACACTCCGCACCATCGAGATGATTCGGTCGACTATAGGACTCTCGCGTCCGGACCTAGAGATGATTCGGTCACTACCTGACTCTCGATTCTTACAACCTTCGAGATGATTCGATCAAGGTAGGACTCTCTAACCGCAAGTCCTCGTCAGGTCAATGGGAGTAACTCGCTCCCCAGCTCAATGCATTGGCCATAAGAACAAATAGTGATTCTTTCTCATTAAGCCTTTTATCACAATCACAGGAATTCATGCCATCATGTCATCTCATCGCCATTCAAGGCACACGGTTCAATCACAACCAATTCATCATTTCAAGTACATCATTCGGCCATCATGCATATGCATATCATTACATTAAGCCTCATGCGACTTCGAGTGTAAAACCGAGCATTAAAGCCCTCAATTGAACCCCATTAATCATCACATGCCCAAATTCACACACGGCATAACATCACCAAGCATTCACAGCTTTAATTCAACATTTTGAGGCATGCTAAAGAGTCATTCAATCAAGGCAATTCATCCGAAATATCAATTCATCAAAACTGCCCAATTTGAGCCCCCCCACGACCAGGTTCAGTCACATAAAAATTGTAATTTTTCTACTTACTTTTTGAGAAAAAAAATTTATGATCTTAAACTTCAAGATCTTACGGACATGTGAGCGAAAACGGTACTCAATTTGGACATCGGATGAATTAGAACGGGCTATTTTAAAATTGGTGCGTGCTGAAAATAGATTTGGGTACCTCTCGGGTCTCTCACATTTTTCTCACCAAAACAACCTTTAAAATCCTTTCAATTTCACCAAAGATCCACCCTTTTGTAACCCAACATCCTAACAAAGGTTTAGAATCAACTTACCTAGCTAATTAAGCCAATAAACTCCTCCAAGTACAGCAACAAACTTCGGGTCCTAATCTGTCCGGCACAGGGCAGATTCTGTTCCTAGGAAAATCCATGCAAACCGGCCATCAAAACTTCAATCTAACTCACCTATCATTTGCTAACATGTAGTATCATGTCTTAGGGTGTCTTACCAACAAGTTTCGAGGCAAGGCAACGCTTCCACGACCTTCAAAGATGCTCGGTTCCCAAACCCGTCGAAGAGGACAGATTCTGTCCTAGAGAAATTTCATCCAAGTTCATCCATTAAAACCCTTCTTTCTTCAACCAAATTTCAATCTAAACTTCCTCAACCTTAATACTATATCTTAAGAAGGTCTCACCTTGATTTCGAAGCAAGGCAAGCTCCCAAAGTCTATCCAAAGGAGTTCACGCCCAGGTTCACTCCGATTCTGACCTTCGTCTACTCAAATCGAGCTAAGGAAAGATCTACTGGGTCAAATTGAGATTATAATATGTATATGGAAATATAAGACGATAATATTTCTAATGGTGAAAGAATCACCTTAATCTGATATCGGACGACGGAGTTATGGCCGAAACAGTGAGGCGGATCTGTGCTGGCCGCGAGCTAGCGGGCGAGAAAGAAGAAGAGAGAAAGGAAAGAGAAAATAAGGGAGAGGAAGGTGGTGGTCGGCTGAGCTTGAGGGAAATGAGAGAGTCTTGACTTCATCCATAGGTCAAGAAGAGAGAGAGAGAGAGAGAGAGGATTAGGTGAAGATTAGACATGCATTTAATGTAATTTAGGCATCTAGTCTAGGTCTAAAAGGATAAGGCCTCTCCCCTTGATGACACTTGTCCCATTCACATAAAAATCTTGAACCAAAATGACTATTTTGCCCTCTTGAATTCGGCAGCCCTTGGGGAGGTCTAAATAACCTTTTTGCCCTTCATTCATCTTAAGGCAAAGGTATAAGGTTGAGGGGCAAAACGGTAATCTGCCACTTTTCATCCGAAACTTCGTTTTTCCAGTATAAACCACCCTCGATGAGGCGACGTCCATTTCAATTCAAATATTAGAATTCATCAATGTTCAATACACAATCTCGAGGTCCAATTTCATGTCGAACTCTCGTCGACTGTAATTCCAGTTTATCTCAAACTAACGGACAACTCTTGCAGGTGCTACGCGTATCGACCTTGAGATTTTTCTTAAGCCGTGGCGACTTTGGTTGTCATGTAATTGTGAGGGTTTATCATTCATTCCTTCGATCCTGATCATCGGAATCCGATTTAGGAAATTCTCGCAAATTACACATTGGTTAGGCGGAATCACCCGCGTCCCGACGTATAACGCTAGCAAGACATTCCATGATCGTCCTTAGATTGATCTCTGCCGGCTCAAGATATTCCCTCGACAATTCTTATGGTCAAAGTGTCATTTCTCATTCAAATTCCCTAGGTCCACATATTTGACTCTGCGTCAGTCTTTCCTTTTTTGTCAGATAACTCAAGAGTGGCCAACTCCTAGCTAGTTATAACTGGAATACACCGATCGATATCCTCCCATTCAATAGCCTCGAGAGGGTCGGAATTTGGAATTGTCACAGTTAAACTACGGTATTACCAGGTAATTGAGGGTGGGCTTGGTTCAATAATTGAAATGAGCTTTGAAAAAATGTTAATCCCTTCAACTCAAAAGGGTTTGAGAAAATGCTAGTTGTGTTTAGTAAAAACTCATTTGAAATGAGCTTTGGTTAAACTAGTGTTTGGTAAAAATAACTTTGCAAAGGAGCTTTGAATACAATTTTTTTTATTTTTTTAATCAAAAATGACCTTCACCGGACCGGCAAAGGTTTCAACCGCTAGCCAGCCAGATCTGCCAACGGCGGCCGTCGCTCGGCCTCAGGCCGCCTTCTTTGAGGATCGCACAACCTAACAAGGGCCGCCTGAGGTCAAGCGAAGCCTGGGTTCGCCTGGGTCGCGCGAACCCAAGCGAACCCAGGCTTCGCTTTTTCAAGACCAGCATTTAAATGATGGCCTAAAGTTGAACCAAACGCTTCAATATTTTTCAAAGATGCTTTGAGGGCTGAAAACCCTTTAAGAAAATTGAACCAAACCCATCCTGAATCTGAATAACGAAATGGGCTTTATCATCCATTTTCTCACCTTTAGTGATTAGCTACATAGCGTGCATTATGCCATAATATCCACAGGGTTTATCGAGATTGCATGCCCGGTCCCTAGTCGATGGGATGCCCTTGGTTGCTCTTTGATGCACCCAACAATTTAAATGAGAAATAAAAGGCAAAAAGTCTGTCGAGGAAGGTTAGAGATATGATTACATGTATATTAGCCCATGCTCACAAAAGCAAAGATGTAGGGCCAGCAAAAGAGTACAAGGTTACTAGTTAAGATGATTGGGGGAGAGTAGCTTCCACGAAGAGAGCAATAAAATATTAGTTCTAAGATTTATCTTTCTTGGTAAAAGGGATGCAGGAGCCAATACTTCAATAATGGTCTGCCTGCTAAGTTTCTATTCGTTTAGCAATCAAATATCAGGAAAAAAATCGCACACACTGGATGGATTTCAGTCTAAAATTATCCACAAATACATCGATGAAAGCCAAATTATTCAACTCACACACACACACACAACATCAACATCAACATCAACATCTTTATCCCAAAAAAAAAAAAAAAAAAAAAAAGGCTATCCCAGAAGCCTGTAGTAAAAGTCATGATCCAGGGAGGCCAATTTACTCATCTCCTTGTCTGGGTCTTAATTCAAATGGGGAGGTTGGACTTCCATTCCACTCTGGTATGCTTGTAATACGAGACTCTGTTTCGTGAAAAAGAACTTGAAAATCACAATTGGGGCCACATTGAGTTGAGGACCATCTTACAGTCGGAACTGCCCCGACGGTTATACCAGCACTTTGTAGTTTCATCGCTTCGCACAAGT
Source organism: Rhodomyrtus psidioides (assembly GCA_021437785.1). Classification (NCBI taxonomy): domain Eukaryota; kingdom Viridiplantae; phylum Streptophyta; class Magnoliopsida; order Myrtales; family Myrtaceae; genus Rhodomyrtus; species Rhodomyrtus psidioides. The sequence continues at coordinate 5,047,336 of JAILYB010000030.1, forward strand.
TATATATAAGCTGTCTAAAAGGTACGAACTCAGTTCTCTAATTGCGCTCGAAGATGATGAGCAGCATAAGCTTAATACATAACCCAAAAGCTATAGATCAGACGCAGAAATTTCTCAAGAGGTTAAAAGGGCATAAGCTCGAGAGAAGCATTTCCTATGAAAAAGCCAGAAAATAAAAGCTATCACATGATTGATTGCTCGTTCTGCTGTTCAAAGCCGCAGATGATGACAAGGATATCTGAGGAGAACAGAAACTAGAGCATCAACCAGATTCCTGCCAAAGCCAATTTAGTTTGGTCAATCTCTCTTCATTTCCTTTTTCCTTTCTTATTTGATAGAGGGGGGGTGGGGTGACTGTACAGAGAATGGAAGCAAAAGATTCTATACAATGCTCTTGCAAAATAAACACGACAAGCAGCACTAATGAGGCATACACTTGCTGCTGGTGTAAAGACTACTGGAATCACTAAGGTATCGCAAAGGATGGACTAGAAAACTGCCAAAATATCGACACTTAAATGTGACAACCAACCAAATATTTCTCTATTAATTCCCTCTCCGCAAACTTTTCCTTCAAAAACTCTGCATGGTGAAAGGCGCACCAGCATCAACAAATCTCGGACCAGCTCCCGCTTCAGAGAAACAGTTTCATGCCATCTGCACATTCTTCAGTGTCAAACTGAGAACTATACCAATGCTGTTCACCGATAATCACTGATAGTCTTCATAAAAGCTACCCATCATCCTTCCTATCCTCCGAAGGCGCTTTCATCGCTTCAGCAGTCATGAGAGCAACTACAGCTCTGTGAACTGCTACATCTGCTTTGCAAAGAAGTCTCTGCGCCTTCTCTCTCTTAAGCTTAGCTAAATTAGACGCATACCGCGCTGCACCAGCTGCATCCAACAATTTATATTCCTCCATATCCACCTGGTCCCACTGCTCACCAGATGGTCTATGAGAGCCTTCAGATGAAAAATGTTGATGAGAATTCCAGTGAAGGGTATTCTTTTTACTGCCTGTGGCTCCCCTACTGTACGCAGTGACCATCTGTAAAGGTCGAGAAGATGCAACGGCACCAGATTTCTTTGATTTATATCTGTGTTGTCTCGGAGGATAATTTCGATTGAATCCATCATTGCCGACTGGGAATCCCTGGCCAGGGACATCTCGTGGAGAATATCCCAATGGAGATATTTGTGCCAATTGACAATTGTCCACATGCCCATAATTATGTCCCAAATAGAGGGCCCTATCATCTCCAAAACTCGGTCCGTTCAATCTTCTCCCTGACAGGAACACAAACAAAATGACATCAAAATTCTGGATCCAAGTAAAAATAGCCCAAAAAGATCTTAACACTTGGTGAAATTCGCATGACATTACCAAAAGCATGGAAACTGTCGTGATCTCCATGATAACCATTGCTTTGCCCTGTGACTGAGAATCGTCTTTGAGACCTTTGCTTTGAGCCTTTATTAGGAACCTCTAAACCCCTAGGTTTCATACAGAAAGCAAACATGGGAGGTCTTTCAGCAGCTGAGGTCTTCTGACACCCATCAGAAGGAGCAGAGTTCCCTTTATTCAAAGCTAGCTCCCACTCTCTCATCTGCTGCTGGTACTTTTCCCATGATGGTGGCTGCAAAGCATGAGCATGAATTGAATAGAGATACCATGACATAGAATCACAAGATCGAAAAAAGTGCACACTTAAGCAATGTTCACAAAAAGGTAACAGACAGTATTAATGATGACAGGAAGATCTAGTTAACAGAAAAGGCGAGCAATCCATGAGAGTTAATTTCAAAGGCTATTTGTTTCTTTATCTGTGGCCCCACAGCCAGCGGTTGGATCAGGTAGAAATCTAATGAATCCATGTGATTCATGGAATCTTCAACGTCAGTTTTCGCTAGTTTTCCTTGATTGGACATAAACTCATAACATAAGCAAGTAATCTACTGCAATATGTTGTTAATGCTCAATGCCATGTTAATTGAAGACCAAATCCCTCCCTCCCTCCCTCCCTCTCTACTAAACCAATTACGCAAGAATGAAAAAGGAAATCCACAAAAACTAGATATTTCCAAACAGACGAAATTCCATAGCACAATTCTGAAACAGGCATGGAAGAGAGGAACAAAGCACTCACATACCAACAGGTCCCCCGATGATCCTTGCAATTCTAAACCCCAAATTAAAACAAAAACGAGCATCTCAACATGGAAACGTTTATCTGGAAAAACCGAGTGACAGAAATGGTTCCCAATGGAGGATTAACAGAAATTGCAGAAAGCCATATTAAATGCAGCACCTCGCATAAATGTGTATCTAGACAAAATCAATGAACTGCAAGAAAAATGCTTTTAAAAGGCACCTGGAGATGTCGAATCAATGGCATTCCTTTCTTTTGCCTCTTCTGCCGCCAATGTTCGTAAATAGCTCTTACCACTGGTCCTGCACCTAACTTCAAGTCGTCCATTTCTTCGGATGTGAAATGGTCACGCTGTAGAGCATGAGCTTTCTTCTCGAACGTGTCCATTGTCCACTCAAATACCTCCACAGATATGTGCCCGGAGCCATTCTCATGAACATCTGTAGAACCCTGACAAGATGAAATCCACTGCTCATCGTCACTATCCATGTCATATAGGACACGAGATGGATTCAAGGCCATTTCAATATCTGTTTCAACTTGCTGGAAGTAGACAGCAGGACTGCGAAACAATAGCTCCATCCCATTATCATCGTAATCTTCTACCACACGGACACCAGGAATCGGAATGTTTTTTACTGATGCAGCACGGAAGTTCCGGCTGTAACACTCTTCATGCATCTCCTTGAAAAGTGCCCATTGGCTTTGAACAGAAGATTGATGGGAAGTTGCAGGGTATGGCAAATCAGGTGACCAATCTCAAAAAGTCTATTGACATGTATGGTAACAGGTTCTGTGCTGAGATTGCAAGCATGCCAACATACAGGCTGGTCATGACTGACAGAGCAGCTTCAGGACTACAATCAACTCAAGATGTTAGAAGCCATGCTCAAGGAATGGGAGAAGGACATGTTAGAGCTTCTTCAGTAGAGGCTGAAGCAGAGCATGAAGATATTCCATCTTCTTCAAAAATGCCCCCACATTCTACTTCTTAACTTTTTCTTTAAACACAAGGATTTCATTTGTTCTGCAACATTTCTTCAACTATTCTTTTTCAATTGAAATGCTTCTATTCTCTGCAATATATATTCTTTTCGCTGTTGACAAAAAGAGAGAGAGATTCTTCATACTTTCATTTACCACAGTGCAGGATATGAATCGCAAGATGCTCTACTCTGATTATATTGCCTGCAGGAACAGATCAAGTTATTTGTTACTGATCACAGTTTCACTCTTTACAATTCTTGATATACAATGTTTCATTAAGTTTTGTAGTTTTGTCACTATCAAAAAGGGGGAGATTGTTGTGGAAATTCTCCTTATATTTTGATTCTGACAAAACTACCAAAATGATTTGCATAATGTTTTGTGATGCAAAAAGAATGTGTAAGCAACAGGTTGTTTGCTTCTAATTCTGTCACGTAATCTCGAGGAGAGAGTTGTCATATAGGTGCTTCTAGACGAAGGGTCAGAAGGAGTGCTTCTGGACGAAGGGCCAGATAGAGAGCTTCTGGACCGAGGGTCAAATGGAAGTACTTCTGACGATGGTCAGATGGAGTGCATCTGAAGACCTTTAGATGGAGATGCTTCTGAGGGTCAAATTCAACATGTTCTTCTGTTTGAACATTTCGTGCAACGATCTATATGCAGTGACAGATGAACCTTATCAAATCTCCGAATTACAATTCCTTTATAACTGATCAAATTCGGGAAGTTCTTTTTGAAGACAGAACTTGAGAATGGTCAGTTTCTGCATTTTCAAAACATGAAGACCCACGAACGGCAAATTTCTGATCAAAGCAAGGTTCCTTATGAAAGTGTGTGATATTTGATTAACATGATATCTCTTCTAATTAATCAAGGGATTTTCTACAATTGGATGTTACCTTCCAAGAATATCTTTTCGGGACCAATACGGATTTACCACACTTTTGGAAACTGGAGATTTAGTTGTATGGGCGACTGAATCAGAAGAATTCAATATCTTCTTTAACGGTTCTCGTATCTTCTAAGATACAGTCTCGTTCAATTATGATTGATGACGTCCAATTAAGTATTGAATAGTGATCCCTTGGCCGGGTATCCAACGGCTAGTTTGGAGGCAGGGGAATATAAAAGAAGAACCATGGTGATCTGAGAAGAAGTGCGAACTATAATCCAAAGTGCAAACGTGATCTGAATTTTACCCAAAAATATTCTAAGTGCTCAAAATCTCATTCATTGTGAGAATCTGTAAGAGAGAAAAATCGAGTGGTTGAGTGGTTGTAATTCTCTTGATTCATCATAGTGAAATCCAGCTGATCGGCTGTCATCGTGGAAGAGTGGACGTAGGCTTAATAAGCCGAACCACTATAAACTCAGAGTGCACATTTCTCTTCCCTAATCTCTATCGCTGTGATTAGCTTATATTGCACGTTGTTCATGTTCCTAGATCGCAAATTGAAATTATTTTTAAAATTCCGCAAGAAATTTCAATTTAGTCGTCGATTCACCTATTCACCCCCCTCTAAGTGATATTGCTAGATCCAACAATTTCATCTGCCATTAGCCCTTCATTCCCTTCATTTTGTGCATTTTCACCAAGAACAGAAACCTGCTCTGCTCGACCAGTTCTTCCCACCCCGTTCGGTCCATACGAGCACCACCTCCTGTGACTTTTTGGGCGGCCGCCGACCATCACAGGTTATTTAACCTGTCCTTAACAAGTTCCCATTAGTTTTGTGTCATTTGGAAGTCTGGTTAATTTATGGTGATTTTTGGAAGAAAATTGGATAGATTCTGAGCTAACTGAGAGAGGGCCATGGTTCAACCTCTTAGAGACTTGATTTGGCTCCGAAATTTTTATGGAAGTTACATGACATATAGTACTAAGTTTACTGAGTTGGGGCCGTTGATTTGATTACGTTTCGATTAAGTTTTGATAGTTTAATTGAGGTGGTTTTTAAGGAGAGAATCTGACCGCCGGTGGGACTGAGATGAAATGGGTTGTTCGAAATTCTTATGAGTTCTATTTAGCTTCAAAATTCATCGTAGGACTATATAACATGTTGATTGAGGTTTTGGCAAGAGGAATTGATGATAAATTGGAGCTTAAAGGGGAATTCATGGACTGTTTATGCGAAAAGGAGCAGAATCAATTTTGCCCTATTTTGATTCTGAGTAATTCGGTTCTGTTGGGGCATGTTCATGGTGTCACCATGCTTTAAAATTGTTGTTAGGACATACTAGAATGTCCCTTGAGTGGTTGATGAGGTCCACGATGAGTGGAATTTGGGCTAGATTGAATAAATTGATTGAAACGTCAGATTGTCCCTAAGATGTTCTGCTGCCCTGTTTTGGACAGCGAAGGAATTGGTTGGGAGCCGAGCTTGATGAAGGATTTTTTGTGGAAAATTGCTAGTCGGAACGAAGGTAAGCGACCCCTAAACCTAAACTAGAACATTTGGACGCGATTGGACGGTTTTCATTGGGAAATAGATGAATTGATTGACTTTTATTGCTTGATTGATTGAAAGCCGATGGTCTTGATGAAGAATGAGTCATGAGGGCTAGTTTGCCATGGAATTGTGTTCTCGTGATTGAATTGATGACGTATCTATTGACGTGCCTTGTTTGCCTATGTGGTAATATGATACCGGCTCTTAAATTTCGTTTTGTGTTAAAGTACGTTTATTTTTGGAAGTAATTGATTTACGTTCTAATGCCTAGAAACTCCTCATGATGGAAATGCGGTGAAATGCTTGTTGTGACGATTCTTGGCTTGAATTGAATTTCTTGGGGAAATGGGCTATTGAACTATGAGAACACATGATTGGTGGCAAATATCTTGATGGGATGAAGACTTGAGGCCGGTGGCACCCTGATGCATCTGAACGCGGGGTTGCGAGCTATGTACACCCTGAGGCGATTTTATCGCGGGGTTGTGATTGAAAGTACATCCTGATGCGTCTGAACGCGGGATGAGATTGACATGTCGACATGAGCTTGGTGATGAGCTGTTAAACCTAATGCGTTTGAACGCGGGTTTATTGACCGGGATAGCCTGAGGCGTTTGAACGCGGGCTAGTCTCTGGAGGTTTGAAAATGGTAGTGGATTTATTTTTATTTCACGTGATGGTGAAAGTGATTGTCAGCTAGTTCGAAAACTTGGTCATTCTATGCCATGTTGCCTTTGATTGAAACGCTTGTGAAAATATAACTCGATGCCTTGAGAAAATGCCAAATCTTGTTTTACCAATTGATTGTTTGTTGCTATGATTGTTTGGGTCTGGTGGGACGGATGGCCTAGGTAGGGTTAGGCTAGCTTACCGAGATTTATATCACACCCTAGTGGAGGCTTAACTTTTTTCAGGTCCCTGGCAATGAGACGGGAAGTTCGTTAAGATTGAGTATTCGAATATGGAATTACATGATATGGATTCACATTTTGTGGTCTTAGGGATTGTATTTGGTTTCGTGGGTTAGAGATTGAACCCTTGAGTATGTTCGACCGCTATATGAACTGAAGTGTATCATTTTGTCCTAAGTCATTTCAATTGGAATTGTTGAGGGGAGATGTTTATCGCTTCCGTATAAGTATGGATGTTTAGAATGCATTGTGGGCCGAGAGATCTTGGGAGACAGTCTAAAGATCGACGGCAAGGTGGGATGTACAAGTGCTCACAGGGTTTGGAGCATGACAGTAATGGAGGAAGATGTACCTCTGGTACCCATGACACAATCTCCTCCACAGCGAACTAGTCGCAAAAGCATTCCCCGTCGACGTTTTGAAATTGAAGGGGAAGCTTTCATGATCGCTCCACTAGAAGGGGATGAGCCAATGAATGTAAATGAGACTCTGTCATGCCCTGATAAGGAAAAATGGATGAACGCAATGAAAGAAGAAATGGAGTCAATGAAATCAAACCATGTTTAGGAACTGGTTGACCTTCCAAAAGGATGCAGAGCCATTGGGAACAAATGGGTTCTCAAAATAAAGCGTAAGGCTGATGGCTCTATTAAGAGATATAAGGCTCGACTTGTGGCAAAATGGTATAACCAACAGGAATGAGTTGACTATGAAGAGACTTTTTCTCATGTGATAAGATTTACCTCAATTCGCCGTATTCTGGCAATAGTGACAAGTCTGGATCTTGATTTACATCAGATGGATGTAAAGACTGCTTTTCTCAATGGAGAATTAGAAGAAGAGATTTATATGAACCAACATGTTGGGTTTGTCAATGAAGGCCAAGAACAAAATGTTTGTCGACTTTTGAGATCGATATATGGCCTTAAGCAGTCTTCGAGACAATGGTATATACGTTTTCATAATACCATAGTGGCATATGATTTTGAAATGATTAATGAAGATAATTGCATATATATCAAGGGATCCAAAGTTCATTTTGTAATTATATCATTATATGTTGATAATATATTAATTGCCGGAAGCAATATGGATTTAGTACAGACAGTTAAAAGATGGCCATCTTCTAATTTTGAAATGAAAAATATGGGTGAAACTTCATATATTCTCGGAGTTAAGATTTCTAGAAATCGTTCGAAAAGGTTGTTGTCTCTTTCGCAAGAGACTTACATTAAAAAGGTCATTGAACGATTTGGTATGCGAGATTATAAACCCATTGATACTCCTATTGCAAAAAGTGAAAGTTTGAGCCGTAGAATGTGTCCTAACACTCCGCAAGAGCAAGAACGTATGAAGAACGTTCCTTATGCAAGTGCCGTTGGAAGCTTAATGTACGCTATGATGTGTACAAGACCTGATATTTGTTATGCAGTTGGAATGGTAAGTAGATACCAATCTAATCCAGGTCAAGCACATTGGACTGCTGTCAAGAGAATTATGAGATATCTGAAAGGTACTGCTGACTATACGCTGAGTTATCAAGGAACTGATCTGCGCCTTGAAGGCTACACAGATGCTGATTGGGAAGGAGATTTAGATGAGAGAAAATCTACCTCTGGAAATGTATTCTTACTGAACAATGGCGCCATATCGTGGAGCAGTAAGAAGCAGAATTGTATAGTGCTATCTACCATGAAAGCCGAATTCGTGGCTTTGTCAACATCAGCACAAGAAAGTGTCTGGCTTAGGAGATTTTTGGATCACTTAGGTGTTTCTGATGATGCTGTGAATCCAGTTTTGGTATACTGTGATAGCCAAGCAGCAATTGCCTACACCAAAGATCCCAAGTTCCATTGTAAGACCAAACACATAGACATTAAGTATAACTATGTTAAAGACATGGTTGCACGAAAGAATGTGAATATATAGTATATTTCTATGCATAGAATGTTAGCAGATCCGATGACGAAGCCCATTCCTAGAGATGTTTTTCATGCTCATGTGAAGTCTCTTGGACAGCGTAGAATGTAATACACTGAGTATTGTATTTCCCTGAGGGTTCACAGTCAATAATTTTTTTTTTAAAATTATCGTCTATGAGTTATTTATGATATTTATGGATTATAAAGCTTGCTGCTTTATGTTTAAAAAGGTATGTCGGACAGATAAGATATTAGCCCACTCACACGGGTAATCGCCTCTATTTACTACGTGATGAATATGGATGAGACGAAATTTAAGCTCTTTATCTAAGTGATAATTGAGAATTCGAGCTTAAATATTGATGTTGCCTTGACAGAATGTTAAGATGATGACTTATTACTAACAATGTCCAAAAGTGAAATAACCCACAAATTTCACTTTATCTGTCTTTATTGCCAGATGAGAGTTCTGATGGATACTCTCGGCTGGAGTTGTTACGTGAACTTAAGACAGACATTGAGTGTGTTTATGTTATCATCTGTACGGTATTTAAAAGGAAAGACATACGCTCCGTAGGGATGGAGAAAGTACCGTAATACGTACTTCATATTACGTATGCATGAGACGACCGATGAGAGAGGCAAAAGTGCTGATCTCATCTCGAGGATAAGAGTTCCTCAGCATTTGTGCCCTCATGACTTCTCATTATTATCAAGATTTCTATTTAGTGTTCGCTATCTTAGGGTGTTACCTATGGTCATGGACTTGATTCGATCTAAAGGGACATTCCTAGAAAAGCGTGCTAGACTGGAATTGAGAGGTCTAATGGAGAAGGAAGATCGATTTAGATTTTGAAGTCACATTATGGATTATGTTCACAGATCGGTCAGTTATGATTATTTAGTGTAATCATAACTGTGAATATATCATATCACATTTAAATGAGATTGAGAGAAAAGAGATATATATGTGACTACTCGATCTAGGGTACTGCATACTATAATACATTTGGGATTATGTTCAAATTTTAAGAGCTGTTATATACTCCCAACGGATATATGACAACGAGCTCTTAAAGTATGCTGGTCGCACAGATTATTAGCCAATATGAACATTGAGTGAAAGAGTGAAATAGAGAGAAATTTAGCCCTTCATGGGCGAGTGGGAGATGTTGGACAATTACGCCCATTAAGGGGCATAATTTAAGGCAATATTGATTATTGCATTTGTGGCAATATGGAATATTGCCCATATTCCAATATTGGTGAATATAGGAAAGGATATAATCAGATTTCCTATTTGGCTCTGAGTGGATATTTATAGTATGTCCTATATACATCCTTCTGAACGTACGTCGTTCGGTTGGTTGACAGAACACTCAGAAAAAACTCTCGCTCTCTCCCTCTCTCTATTGTTTTTCAGGGATCTCTGTGGGAATCAAGGGCGAACGACTGAAGGATCGTTGTTTCTTTCATCACTGCTTTTGGGGCTTCTAATCTGTGGCAATCAAGGTAAGTCCGATTCTTGTGATTTACCTTCACGATCGGTAATTCAAGCAGATCTGTGGCTTGTATTGTGTTGAATTCCGCTGCATATCTGTATGTATAGAATATAGATCCGTTTCCTTCACAACTGAACAATACTTTCATTGAGAAAGTCATCCACCCCGGGGATGTTTTTGTTTTTCCGATCGGGACGATTCACTTCCAGCTCAACATTGGTAAGACCAATGCAGTCACAATCACCGGTCTTAGCAAACAAAACCCAGGAGTCACCACGGTCGCTAATGCCCTGTTCAATGCGAAACCTCCTATTTCCCCTCAGGTACTAGCCAAGGGGTTCCAGGTGGATGCGAAGCTCGTTGAGACACTTCAGAAGTAGTTCTGGTATTACAATTAGTCCAAGAGACGCATCTGACAATGGCGTCATCTCTGTGTACTCGATTAAAAGAACTTTAAGTCGTCTGATGAAGTTCTTACTTCAAGCATGAAGAAAGTTTCCTTGTTGTAACATCTTATGTCAGTTTCAGTATAATAAGGCTGTTGTTTTCTGCACCATCTGCTTGTGATGCAATTTTCCTCGTACGTGTATTGGCAAGTATCCAGAAGTACCCATGATTATAATGAGATTATTAGTGAAAGAATCTCCTAATTATTTTATTAATCTCCTTATGTTATGTTAGGGCCTAAGATAAGTTGAACTGCAGATGCTGGCAAAGTTTCTCCTGCATTAGAAGCTGCAAAAGTTACTGTAAAGCATGGTTATAAAGTTGTAAGAATTATAACCATCAATTTGTCATCCATCAAATGAGTTGCAAACCAATATTGTTCAAGTACGAAAATCTTCTGCTATTTTCGCTTGACGGAGCCGCAGAAGGCCCGATAGGACAAGCGAGCTAGAGTCCTAAGTTACCAATTATGCATTATTTTTTATCCTAAAAAAAGATGCAACGTCGTTTTGCATTATTGCTGAATGATGAAAATATTAAAGGGTATATCCATGAAATATATTGTTTGCATGGATTTAGACCCTTGATAGTAATTAGTTGTGGATGGTTATTAAGTGCTAGAAAAGGGGAAAACTTTAAAATTCGGCATAAGGACAGATCAAGTGTCAATATTTGTGTACGGCACTTACCCAATGTCAATATTTTTTTATCACTTAATTGTCAAATCGAAAAAAAAAATGATCACATTGATGCTAACGGCGAGAAATTTCAACGACTTCATCGTAGTTGGCATTTAAATATTCATTTTTAAAAAAAAAATTGGTACATAAAAAACCTAAAAGATGAACACTATATTGCCAACTCGGGAAAAATGATCGCTTTAATGTCAATGGCAAGAAATTTTGGCTATCTCACTAGAGTTGGTACTTAAATAATTTTTTTAATAAAAAATTAACACTTAAGTGATAAAAAAAAAATATTGGCATCAAAGTGAGCATCGTAAATAAATATTAGCACTTAATGTATCCTTTTGTCCTTAAAATTCTCTACTTTAATCTCAATACTGTAAGTACTTCCAACAGAAAAAAGAAGAAAACTGACACTAGTATTGACACAACAAACCAGATTCTTAAATAATCAAATCTTACTTGTGCGATTATTCCTCTTTTCTAGTTGAAGCACACTGACTATTCTTTCTCAGCCTACCCAGCATATTCCGTTGTTGTCAACAGATGTTGTATCAAGGTTCCACCAGTCCTGATTTCGTTTTGATTGTTTAATTGGTGCAGCACCTACTACCAAAAATTTCTACGATTCCAAATCCTAGACTGTACTCTAAAGTTTTAGAAGGCAAAGCAAAAGATTCTGCAAATTAGACTTTTCAATGATAGCTTAACTAATATAAGCAGCATAATTCCTATCTCAAGAGCGACGTTTGCTTAAAGAAGAGCAAATCAATTGATTTTCTTTCCAAAAGCCAGTCATTACAGCTTCGTTCCATACATTGGTCACTGCGATGATAGAAGCTCGATTTAGTAACTTCATCCGGTGCAATTGTCGGACTATGAGAATCACAAGCGTATATCCATAAAAAGATTTGCCTCCAAAGTGGAATAGTGACATTTAGTTGTGGACTGGTCAAGTGTCAGGAAGTGGAAAACAATAATACATTGTTGCTCCTTTAGTCAGTATTCTAAGGCTTCGTTGCTGTCAGTACTTAAATTTTCTTTGAAAACCCAATACTAGTTTTGAAACAATCAACCGGTTCTAACTACTCCAATCTTTCCTGTCACGCCCCAAACCCCGAGCACGCGACATCCCGATCAAATCGTCCCAAGGGTCATAAGGGATAGCGTCTCAGGTTCGCTACCGACCCACGACAGTTTATTACGCACGCGGAAACGGTTTACTCCCAGACAACATAAATTTGAACAGGGATACATTAGTAGGAGATAAATACCAAGACAGTTCACAAAAAGATCATCACACACATTAAACCAAACAAATGATGATAATTAACCCTATTGAGCTATAGCTGACATAAACAATCCCATACTTCGGGATAGCTCACTAAGACCTCAAAAGGGTATTCGGTCGGGTAAGGTTAACTTCCCATCTACTTCAAAAGATCACTCCTACCGCCAAACCATGGCGTCCACGGGCTTCATCACTTGGGACCTGAAAAATGTTATCCCACGACGGGGTGAGAAATAAATCTCAGTGAATTAAGCCTAAGCTCGGTTAGGAAACTGATTCGCCCGAGGCATCCTAACAGCAGGCTCACAAACTCATACGATCACATAAAATACCCAAGTATAATCCCCATATAATAATCAATCACATGCATACTTATCAGTCTGCAGCCACACATAATGCAATGCTTGACTCGACTCAGCAGTGAAATAAGTCAATCACTCAAAACAAGCATCGCATCCACAAGTATGCACAGGACACCACACGAGTCCATTTATTAACGATGATCGTGCCAACGGCACCATGAGAGGATCTACGCGACTGGCGTGATTCCACCCTCATAAATAGTACGATCCCATACTCATCCGGACGAACCGGGCTACGCTCCTTTTCCCTCTCGGCAGCGACTACTACAAGCGATTATTCCAGTGCACCCGTTGCACGGTACGGCAAGTAGGCATCCCTATACGGGGCGTCGATCCATCACAAGCTGCGACCGGCATCCGATCAGCCCTGTGCCCGTACTAACCGGCACGAGGCAGGACTGTCGTGCTTCTGGTAAGTCGTATGGTCCCACATGACTGGTACTAGTGTACTATTAATACACTACGATCTTACCAGGAAAAACCCATCATCGTTCCGTCATATGACCACACAATGCACCCACCATAACAATCAATTTTAATTCTCTTTGATTTAGGCTGGATGCTCACACAACGTGCTCAAAGACTCGGCCCACGGCCGTTTTCATGCTAGAACATATTTATTTGATTTTGCACACGGTCATATGCATATGTAGACTATCAATTAGCTACTGCAATCACGGAACGAATAATTCTCAAATACACATCAATTCACTCAATAGACATTTCAGGCATCCAATCATAAATAGGGCGATAAATCCTCAGGTAGCGATTAACACTCAATAGTAATTCCAGTCACACCATCAGCCTTCCAACGGGATAATCACACCGATAAAAATCATCGAACCAATTACGAGCATTTAATTTCATTTAGACAATATAAAGCTCAATTCGAACAATAATAATTTATTAGCCCATTTAATTTATAATTGTCGATTGATCACATGTCTTTAATCTATCGCACTCTCGCGATAAATCAATCAATTTCAACTAATCACAATTAACCACAGATAATATAATTAATCACGCTAACTTAGTCGATTACGGTCATTTAACCTAAACCGGGGTTTCTAACTAGACCAACCGTAATCACTTTATGTTATTACCAAAATTACTAACCCAACTAACCCTAGGCGCAATTAGCGCCCTAACCAAGGTTTAGGGTCAACTCACAATTTATTTAAGCTCGGGCCGGCTCAAAATCAACAATGCGACGGCAGCGGCAACGAGCGACGACAACGACGGCGGCGACGGTTCTCGACGATAAAACACGGTTAAGCCTCGGTTCCAAGGTTTCTCGAGAGGCGTCACGACCCGGCACCAACTAGGGTACGTGACGGAGGTCCGGCGAGGTGGCGGCGGCGACGGCGGAGCTCCGGCGAACTCCGGCGACCTAGGGGTCAAAGGGGATCGGTTGGGGCCGGAGGAAGGTGGCGGGACAGCAGCGAACAGCAGCGAGCAGAACCGGCAAAAATAGAGGATTCGCGCGCAGAAAACAGGGGTGGCTGTTCGGGGTTGATTCTGGGCCCCACGTGCGGCGACCACGAACTCAGGGGAACTCGTGAGGGATTCTAGGAAGTCGTCGGTGGCGGTGGTGAGCGACGGTGGCGATCGGTTCGGGCGAAAACAGAACCAAACCGCGACTTACTCCAAAACAGAGTACCGGTGGTTCCGTGGAGATTTGCGGTGGTTCCGGCGGCAACGACCGGCGAGCTGGCTTCGGGAAGGTGGTGAGGAGACTGAGGGACTTTAGTGAGGTGGTGGGAGGTTGTGGCGTCGCTCAAAACCGTCGGGAAGAGGAGGAAGATGGAGGAGATCGTTCGGTAGGGGAGGGGTGTTGTAGAAGAAGAAGAAGAAGAAGAAGAAGAAATGGACGTTAGAGAGTGAATGAGTGGAGGGAGGTGAGTGAATAAAATAATGAGGGAAAGGGGAAGTGAACGTTAGGAAAGGGAGGAAGAGAAAGAGAAAGGTGGGAGGGTGATGAGTGGGAGGAGGAGGAGGCAACGGCCATCACATTTCCGGTGCAACAATCCATCTTCTTCTACATGATGCTCAATGTTTTTCGGATGCAGATTGACAATCCTTCCTCAATCTACTTCAGCATATTCCTTTGTAGAGATACCATGTTAGAGTTGTGGCCGCTGGCCAGTCCAATTTTCATCACCTTTGCCTCTTTAACTGGTACAGTAGACACTGCATAATAGGCAACCCCGGTTGCATTCTCAAATTCATTGTTATACATATGCTCCTCTTACGTAGAAAAGACTTTGAAATTCGGAGAAGATTGCACAAATGACATCTTAAAAGGTAATTGTCATGTTGACCGTTAACTATATAACAAGGATAGCATCACCACTGAGATGACCTGATACGAGTGTGCTAAAGTATACGACAACAACGTATGCAAGAGATGGATTCCACGTCGATCATAGCATACAATTCATAGTTCAGTAGATAAAGGGGAAAAGGACACTTTTGATACCAAAAGTTGTATAAGAGACCACTTTAATGGCCAAAAGTTTTAATCTGACCACTTAACTACAATGTTTCTAACTTGGAAAGGATTGTACATGATAAGAAATCTAAGAAATTTATCATATGCTATATATTGTTTGATGAACTGCGGCTATAAAGTCAGATAAATAGAGGCAATACATAGTCGGGCTTGTTTTACTGGAATATGTGCTCTCGAAACTATTTAGCAAAGAGTTCTGATGAGTGAATTATTATTGAGAAAAGGTTTGTATCATCTAAATTTAGGTGCGAGATTGATAACAAACACAGTAGAACTATATGTCTTAATTTGGAGTCTATCTTTTGAGAATGACCCGCTGGCCTTACTCGTTGTCTTGTCGAGTGAGTAAACAAGCACTAAATAAATGAAATTTTTTAACCTCTCTTCACATGTTTAATATGCACTGGTGCCGGTCGCCTAATAGAGTTAACTTGAAAGTCGAAGATCAATCTTGAGCTTCTCATAATACGTTCGGACTCTTTTGAATGTTGAAAATGTTCAAACTATAAAAAAAACTAGGGACATGATATTATATTATGTCAAACTATTGATTAGAGTTCGAGGCGGTGACGATGCTCGGCAGCAACTTTTCCATTGAAGTCAACATGGGACGCTGACGTTTGTTATTATTATTGTTGTTTTTTGGTGGGAATGAGATGGTGATGTTAAGAGGTTGATGGTGTAAGCTAAAGGTAAGAAAATTATTTAAAAAGTCCTAAACATGATGCTGCCAATTAAATCTTCATTTTTGTTTATTAATACAATGAGAAATCATAAATTAATACATTTGTGACAAATTCACTCTAAATTATTTTTTACCATAGAAGTCTCAAACTGATGCATATGTAATAAATTTGCCCAAAACTATTTTTTTACTACAAAAATCCTCAATTGATATACATGTGATAAATTTTTGCCCCAAAGTGATACATTAGTGACAAATTTACTCTTTGTTAATTTTCAAGAAATTTTACCATCAAATTGTCGAACTAGATGGCATCTCCCAGTTGATGGGTATATCAATTTGAGGTTTTTACCCTATATTTGTCACACGTGAATTAATTTGAGATTTTTCGTAGTATTAACTCAATTTAATGTAAATCAATAGAGGGTAATTTTGTCGCAAATATATAAGTTTAGACTAAATTTGTCACAAATGTACCAATTTAAAGTTTTTGGTAGTAAAAGTAAGTTTAGGATAAATTTTCACAGGTGTACAAGTTTAGAGTTTTACATGACCAAAAAAATATTTTGGGATAAATTTGTCACATGTGTACAAGTTTAGGGCTTTTCGCAGTATTAACTCTCTTTTTTTATCAATCCAGTCGTAAATTTTTTCATTTTGCCAATTCAGCCCATTCTTCCAATTTTAACTAGGAACGGCTGAAGTGTTTTCTACGTTGACCATGTCGTACTATTCGGGTTTTAAGCAAGGTAAGATCTGGAAAATGAGTTGGGAGAATTCAAAATCCCCAGACAAGTTCGAAATTTTCCCAGAAATGCAACATTGATATTGCCATCAATTGCCTGCGGTAGGCTTGACTCGTTTCTTCGTTTATTAAAGTCATTCACAACACTTGCAAGGTGTCGGAGTTATTGATCCTGATCGGTTAAACATCCTGTCTCACTGTGCCTCGATACTTTGTTGTGACATCAAATCCTTCACCATTGATTTGGAACTTCACGGCAGAAGATTGAGTAATTAGGACTCTCATACCTTACAATGCCCTAGATCCATAGCTTACCTAGGTCCATCTCGAGAGTTTATTGTAACTTTTACTTTATTGTCAGATCTGGAGTAGGATGAATTTGCTGCTTGTTAGTACTAGTATGCGAAAGAATCTGTATCATCAGCAGCTCGGTATTGGAACGAGCCAATTCAAGTGGGCGAGATTGGGACAGATATTAATAGTATAGAAGATCAGATTGCATTGGCATCAACATGTTAACTACCATAGCGTACGAAGCAGAATGGTTAGTCTGTTGCTTTCCCGTTAGGAGATTGAGGTAATTTGAGTTAAGAACGAGGAAATTTATTGGGTGGCTGTTGGAAAATCTGTACCGACTCTAATATCGAAGGACAATTGCTTAACTTCTAAGCCATTTCTTTTTGTCAATGTTTCTGTGCTTTGTGGAGAGAAATATGAGATGTGCATGAGTCCTGGCATCTATAAATAGGCATCATTTCGAAGCAAGTATTGGCATCCATCAGAGCACCTGAGAGTAGGTAAAAGAGAGGCAGAAGAAAATCGAAATGACGAGTAGGGTTCGGCTTTCCGCCAGTTTCGCACTCTTGGCTCTGGCGCTGTCCTTTGCCAACGCCTATGACCCAAGTCTCCTGCAGGACATCTGTGTTGCAGTCAACGAACCCAAGAATGCTTGTAAACTTGCCTTTCCCTTCCTTGGTAGAAACTCTCCGAATTAGTACACCTTCTCTTGATCTCGGAGTAGTTATCTGATACTCTTACTGGGTGCAGTGGGGAAGCTCATCAGGCGTTACGATTGATTTTTTAAACAAGACATCCTGTACACTAATTTCAAACAAAACAAGACAATGAAGTTAACAAAACCATAACATATCTCATTCTTGGTGCTGCTAGGATGTGCCTCAAAGTTATATGTTAGCAACATTTTCCTCTTAACAGAAACCCCTCTCTATGCAGTGTTTGTGAATGGAAAGTTCTGCAAGAACCCCGTTCTTACCACAGCCAACGACTTCCTCTTTTCTGGCCTCCAAGTTCCCAGAAGCACGGCCAATCCAGTGGGCTCCACAGTCACCCCGGTGTTTGTAGACCAGCTACCAGGACTCAACACTCTCGGCATTTCCATGGCTCGTATTGACTATGGAATAGGTGGTTTAAATCCTCCTCACATTCACCCTCGTGGCACTGAGATTTTGCTTGTCCTTGAGGGCACTCTCTATGTGGGCTTTGTCACGTCCAACCAACTGAACAATACTTTCTTTGAAAAAGTCATCCACCCCGGAGATGTTTTTGTTTTCCCAATCGGGACGATTCACTTCCAGCTCAATATTGGAAAGACCAACGCAGTCGCGATCGCTGGTCTTAGCAGCCAAAACCCAGGAGTCACCACGGTTGCTAATGCCCTGTTCAGTGCCAAACCTCCTATTTCCCCTGAGGTACTAGCCAAGGGGTTCCAGGTAGATGAGAAGCTTGTTGAAACACTTCAGAAGAAGTTTTGGTACTACAATTAGCCTGAGAGATGCATCTGACAATGGCGTCATTTCTGTGTACTTGAATAAAAGAACTTTAAATTGTCTGATGAAGTTCCTACTTCAAGCATAAGAAAGTTTCCTTCTTGTAACATCTTATATTGGTTTCAGTATAATAAAACTGTTGTTTTCTGCACAATCCACTCGTGATGAATTTATTTCATGGAACTAAGACAGACAACGACAGCTATGATGCAGTTTTCCTCGTACCTATATTGGCAAGTTTCCTAAAGTCCCGCTGAATGTAATGAGAATACTAGTGAATGAGAGAGATTACTAGTGAACGAATCTCATAATCGATTTATTATTCTCCTTAAGTTAAACGAATCTCACGATCGATTTATTATTCTCCTTACGCTATCTTAGGTACTAAGATTAATTGTATTGCAGATTCTGGTAATGTTTCTCCTGCATTAGTGGCTGCATAAGCTACTGTAAAGCATGGTTATAAAGTTGTAAGAACTATGACCATCAATTTGTCATCCGTCAAATGAGTTGCAAACGAATTTTGTTAACGTACGAAAATCTTCTGTTATTTTCGCTTGACGGATCTGCGGAAGGCCTGATAGGACAAGCGAGCTGAAGTCCAAAACTACCAATTAGGAATTATTGTTTATCCTAAAAAAAAGATGCAGCATCGTTTTGCATTATTGCTGAAAAATGATCAAAATATTAAAGGGTGTATCCACACAAAAAAATTATTTGCATCGATGCTGGGCCTTGATAGTAATTAGTCGTGGATGGTTATCAAGGTTGTTGGTCTGGTGTTAGAAAAAGGGAAAAATCTTAAAATTTCGGCATAAGGACAGGTCAAGTATCAATATTTGTGTATGGATCCCACTTTAATTAATGCCAAAATATATATATAGAAACAATGGTGAGAAATTCCAGCAATATCACTAGAGTTAGTACTTAAATAATCTTATTTTTTTAAACGATATTGAATGATAAAAAAAATATATTGATACCAAAGTGAGCACCATACGCAAAATTAGCACTTGATGTGTCCTTTTACTTTTAGAATACTCTACTTTAATATCAGTATTGTAAGTACTTGCAACAGAGAAAAGGAAAAAAAAATTGACACTAGTATTGATACAACAAACCAAAGCTAATCCAATCTTTCTAGTGAAATTATTACTCTTCTCCAGTTGAAGCACATTGACTGTTCTTTCTCAGCCTACCCAGCATATTCGGGAAAAGTACACTGCAAGTGCCTCAACTTTCGTACGACGTGCACTTAAGTGCCTTAACTTTCAAAGTGTTCACTTGAGTGCCTAAACTTTTAAAAAGCATTCACTTGAGTATCAACTTTTTTTAAAATCATTCAGTTCGGTGCCAAATCTGACGTGGCTCACCGAAAATCCGACACGTGACATTTTTAATTATTATTTGTGCTGACGTGACTCATCGGAGTTGGCACTAAAGTGAACGATTTTAAAAGAAGTTGGAACTCAAGTGAACGCTTTTTAAAAGTTTAGGCACTCAAGTGAACATTTTAAAAGTTAAGACACTTAAGTGCACGAGTTGAAAAAAAGTTAGCACTCAGGCGAACACTTTAAAAGTTAAGCCACTTAAGTGCACGCTGTACGAAAGTTAAGGTATTTGCAGTGTACTTTTCTCCAGCATATTCGGTTGTTGTCAACAGATGCTGTATTAAGGTTCCACCAGTCCTGATTTCATTTTGATTGTTTAATTGGTGCAGTTGGTTAATTGGTGCAGCACCAACAATCAAAAATAGGCAGTTTTCTACTACAATTCCAAATCCTAGACTGTACTCTAAAGTTTTAGAAGGCAAGGCAAATGATTCCACAAATTAGACTTTTCAATGATAGCCTAACTAATGATAAGCTGCATAATTCCAATCTCGAGATTGGCGTTTTCTTAAAGAAGAGCAAATCAATTGATTTTCATTCCAAAAGCCCGTCAGTACAGCTTTGTTCCAAAACCTTGGTCACTGCGACGATAGAAGGTCGATTTAGTAAGTGTAACTTCATCCGGCATAATTATCGGACGATGAGAATATCAAGCATATCTATAAAATGAATTGTCTCCAAAGTGGAATAGAGATGTTTAGTTGTGGACGGGCCAAGTGTTAGGAAGTGGAAAATAATGATACATTGTTGCTCCTTTAGTCAGTATTCTAAGGCTTCATTGCTATTAGTACTTCGATTAATCTATCAAAACCGAATACTAATTTCGATGAAGGGTTACGAATCGAAACAACTATTCATTCCTCATTTAATTTTTTTATGGCGTTGTCCGACGGCTCAGCGATGACCAATGGCGGCGAAGATACGATAGCGGAGGAGGCTGGAGTT
Organism: Rhodomyrtus psidioides; assembly: GCA_021437785.1. Taxonomy (NCBI): domain Eukaryota; kingdom Viridiplantae; phylum Streptophyta; class Magnoliopsida; order Myrtales; family Myrtaceae; genus Rhodomyrtus; species Rhodomyrtus psidioides. The sequence goes on from JAILYB010000030.1 coordinate 5,068,109, forward strand.
CGGATATGGCCGTGCGAAGTGGAGGAGTGGCGGTGTGGGTTGGTGCGGCTCGATTTGCCCACAAACGCCGAAACAAGGTAGGAGACTTCTCGGCGGCTTCGACGGCTCGCGGCGGCTGGCAACTGTCACGCCCCGACTCTCGAGCCCGCGACATCCCTTGCCAAATCGCCACGAGATCACGAAGGATAACGTCCCAGGCGCGTTATCGACCTATTAACTATATACACATGCGGAAACGAATTACTCCCAGACAACATATAACAGACAGGGATAAATTAGCAAGGAATACATACCGAAGCAATTTATCAAAGCTAATCACATCACAACCAGACAGCAGATGAGTCTTAACCCTACTGAGCTATTAACAGATAACCACACACTTCGGGGTGGTTTACTAAGACCTCAAAAGGGTATACGGTCAGGTACGGTTAATTTCTCATCTACTTCAAAAAGGATACTCCCACGTCTATGCTTCGGTATCCACGAGTCTTCTTCACTTGGGACCTGAAAGTGGTTCCCACAACAGGGTGAGATATAAATCTCAGTGAATCGAGCCTAAACTCGGTTAGGAAACTGATTCACCCAGGCATCCTAGCAACAAGCTCACATAGACACATAATATAACCATCCACAGTCACAACATCATAAACACCCACATGCATACTTACCAGCCTTCAGCCATACATAATGCAATGCTTGACTTGACCCAAAAGTCATATCAGTCAATCACTCAGACAATGCATCGCATCCACAAGTATGCACAGGACACCACACAAGTCCATTTATTAACGATGATCACGCCCACGGCCTAATGAGAGGATCGACGCGAATAGCATGATCGACTCTCACAATTAATGCGTACACGCACTCCTCTGGCAGGACCAGGCTATGTTCCTTTTCCCTCACGGCAACGGCTACTACAAGCGGTTAACACGAATAATCTCGTCCAGTTAGGCCACACAAAGGCTCGAATTCGTGCAATAATCCTTTATTAGCCAATTTAATTTATAAACGTCGATCGATCGCTCGTCTCTAACCTATCGCTCGCTCGCGATCACATAGCGGCAATCCACAATCAATCGATTTAATCTATCAATCAATTAGCCACAGACGACATAGGCTAAACCGAACAACTTAATCGATCGTGACCATTTATCCTAAACCCGATTTCTATTTAAACCGACCACGATCGCGCTATATAAATACCCTAATCGACAATTCGTCTAATCCTAGACGCAATTAGCGCCCTAACCAAGGTTTAGGGTCAACTCACTATCAAGCTATCTCGGCGGTCTCGAAAACGACGACGGCGGGTCGCGGCAACGGCGGCGACGACTCTCGATTTCCTAACGAACCCTCGGGTTTAACGGCTCAACAAGCGACAACTCTACCCCACAGCTGCTATGACACGTCAGGGAGGTCCGGTAAGGGTCGGCGGACGGCGGCGGAGGAGCTCCGGCGACCTAAAACAGAACCCGGTCAAAGGCGAAACAAGGGAAAATAGGGCTGTCTTGTGGCGGACAACGGCCTCGAGAACCAAGGCAAGGCCGGGAGGGGCTGGGAAACTCACCAGCAGGTCGAGGGGGACCTTCGAGACCAGCTAGGGGCGGCGGACGGCGGCTGGGCAGACCCAAACAGAACCGGTCCCAAAACAGGGGACCGGCGCGACAGAAACAGGGGAGGTCTGGTCAGGGGGTCTTCCGACCTCCATGGGAAACGGTCGACCGAGGCCAGCTTCGAGGGAGGAGAGGGAGGTCTGAGGTGGCCGTCGGCGCCGGCGGTGAACGGCAGAAGGCGATGGAAACGGTTGGAACAGAAGCAAAATGCGGTAGACCCCAAAACAGGGCACTGCGGTTTTAAATGCCCCTCACGGCGGCTCCGGCGGGCAACAACCGGAGGGAAGGCATCAGGGAGGTCGGAGGACGGTGGCGTGGTGGTGGTTGGCGTCGGTGGCGACACGGGTGGCTGGATGAGGTGATAGAAGCTCACGGTTCTTGGGGGCCGAAAACAGGGGGTTCGGGCCGGGGCTTTTACGGCGGTTCCCGGCTGTCGGGCGGTCAACGGCGGTTGGGATGGGGTCGACCGTGGTGGTGGCGGTCTGCTGGAGGTCGGCGGTGGTGATGGTCGCACAAAAAATCCACAGAGAAGGAAGAGGAGGAGCTCGGCAAGGGATGTTCTCAAAAATGAAAAAGTAAGAGAGATTAGCGTGTGAGAAAGAGAAATCGGCAGAGAGAGTGAGAGAAGAAAGAGACCGTGAGTGGTGGGAGGATTGACCCTTGACTAGAGTGGTTGAGTGAAATGAGGGATTTGACCATGGGGGCCCACCAATAATTCAAAATTTTTGTCCATTGTGCATAAAGAAAGGGCAAAATGGTCATTCGGTAAATCGGGACTGAAAATGAATTTTGGGATACTGACGGAGGGTAATTTCACAGGCCGGGCTCGGTCAAGATCAGGTGCGGGCTCGAGAATCGAATTCTATTTTGCGACGACTAGGAATTTCGAAACCTAACCTAAACCGACTAGCGTTTCAGAAAATCATCCAATTTCGTCTCTTAAATTCTTACGGTCCAAAATCATTTTCCCGACTGAGATTCAATTCAATTTCTTTTCATTGAATTCAGGCACTTACAAGGGGTGAATTTTCGGGGCGTCACAACTCTCCCCACCTTAGGAAATTTCGCCCTCGAAATTACAGCACAACCCCAACTACTCAAAAAGATAAGGGTAACTACTCTTCATCACTTCCTCATTCTCCCAAGTAGCTCCTTCGGTACCATGATGTTGCCAAACTACCTTGACCAATGGAATCGTCTTACTTCGAAGCACTTGCTCTTTCCTGTCAATGATCCTGACTGGTCTCTCCACGTACGAGGCTCGCTCATCCAGTTCAATCTCTTCATAACTTAGCACATGAGCGGGGTCCAGCTCATATTTCCTCAACATAGACACGTGGAAGACGTTATGCACTTGAGCAAGTCTCGGCGGCAATGCAAGACGATAAGCCAAGTTCCCAATCCGCTCCAGAATCTCGAACGGTCCAACGTACCTTGGGCTCAGCTTCCCTTTCTTGCCAAAGCGGGATGTCCCTCTCATAGGCGACACCTTCAAAAAGACATGGTCGCCCACTTGAAACTCCAAAGGTCTGCGCCTCCTATCGACGTAACTCTTCTGGCGACTCTGAGCTGTCTTCAGTCTGTCTCTGATTACTTTAACTGCTTCCATTGACTGTTCCACCAACTCAGGTCCAGTTATCTTCCTTTCACCAACTTCCTCCCAGCAGACTAGCGTCCTACAAGCTCTGCCATACAATGCCTCGAAAGGCGCCATCTTAATGCTCTGCTGGTAATTGTTATTGTAGGCAAACTCTACCAAATGCAACTGTTCCTCCCAACTACCTCTAAAATCCAAAACACATGCCCTCAACATGTCATCCAGTGTCTGAATCGTCCTTTCAGACTGGCCATCTGTCTGCGGGTGATAGGCTGTACTGAACTGCAGTTTTGTCCCCAAAGCAGTTTGCAGACTCTTCCAAAAGGTGGCAGTAAACTTAGGGTCTCGATCAGAAGTAATCGTCACTAGCACTCCATGCAATCTTACAATGTGCCTCACATACAGATCTACATACCTATCCAAGGCAAAGTCCTTTCTCACTGGAATGAAGTGCGCTGACTTCGTCAATCTGTCTACCACAACCCAGATTGAATCATGTCCTCTTTGACTCCTTGGCAATCCCATCACAAAATTCATCGTGATATGCTCCCATTTCCACTCTGGAATCTCCAAAGGCTACAGCAGTCCTCCAGGTTTACAATGCTGCGCCTTGACCTGCTGACAGATCAAACACTTAGCCACTTGCTTGGCTATATCCGCTTTCATGCCATTCCACCAGTAGTGTTGCCTTAGGTTTTGATACATTTTCGTACTTCCCGGATGGATACTATAATTGCTACGATGTGCTTCCGATAAAATCTCATCCCTTAGACTCTCATCGGCAGACACAACCAAATGTCCTCTGAACTTCAGTATTCCATCCTTCGCTACTTAAAAGTCGACCCTTCTCTTAGCTGAGTCCTCTTGAAGGATCTTCTGAATGGTGGGGTCCGTCGACTGCAGGCTCTTAATCTTAATCTGCACTTCTGGCTCAATCCTCAAGGTAGCCATAAGACACGATAGGCGACTTAATTCCAACTTAAAGTCTGAGTCTCTCACTTGCTCAAGCAAACGCCATTCATGCACCTGTAATTGAGCAATCACTGATTTTCTACTCAGGGCATCAGCAACTTTATTGGCCTTACCCGGATGATACAGGATCTCACAGTCATAATCCTTGAGCAACTCCATCCATCGACGTTGCCTCATGTTCAACTCCTTCTGAGAAAACAGATACTTCAGACTCTGGTGATCGGTATACACCTGAAAACTTTCCCCAATCAGATAGTGTCTCCAGATCTTTAAAGCAAACACGACCGCAGCCAACTCCAGATCATGCGTCGGGTAGTTCAACTCATGTAGTCTCAACTGACGAGATGCATATGCTACTACTATGCCATGCTGCATCAAGACACAACCCAATCCTCTAAGCGAAGCATCGCTATAAATCGCGAATCCTCCAGGACCAGACGGAATTGTCAGTACAGGAGCCGTAGTTAGCCTATGCTTAAGCTCTTGGAAACTACGCTCGCACCTGCCTGTCCATTCAAACCTCACATCCTTCTTCAGCAGCTTAGTCAAAGGCGATGCCATAGCTGAAAACCTCTCCACGAAACACCTATAATAGCCAGCCAACCCTAAGAAGCTTCTAATCTCTGTAACTGTCGTCGGTCTTGGCCAATTCATAACTGCCTCAATCTTAGATGGATCCACAGAAATACCTTCACCAGAAACCACATGGCCTAGAAACGCCACGCGAGCTAACCAAAACTCGCACTTGCTAAACTTGGCATACAACTGATGTATTCTCAAAGTTTCCAACACAATCCTTAGATGTTGCTCATGATCCGTAGAACTTTTCGAGTACACCAGAATGTCATCTATGAAAACAATCACGAAGCGATCCAAGAACTCTCTAAATACTCTGTTCATCAGATCCATGAAAGCAGGGGGAGCATTTGTCAAACCAAACGGCATCACAGTGAACTCATAATGTCCATAACGAGTCTTGAATGCTGATTTCGGTATATCTTCCTTTCTGATTCTCAATTGATGATATCTTGTCCGTAGATCAATCTTAGAAAATACCGATGCTCCCTGCAACTGATCGAACAAATCGTCAATCCTCGGCAATGGGTACTTATTCTTTATCGTCACCTGATTCAGCTGCCTATAGTCGATACACAATCTCAAGGACCCATCCTTCTTCTTAACAAATAACACAGGCGCTCCCCAAGGTGATGCACTAGGGCGAATGAACCTTTTATCCAACAACTCTTGCATCTGTACCTTGAGTTCCTTCAATTCAGGCAATGCCATCCTATATGGCGCCTTAGAGATCGGCTCCGTCCCATGAGCTAACTCTATCACAAACTCGATTTCCCTTTCCGGTGGCAAACCAGGTAAATCCTGAGGAAAAACATCTGGAAACTCGTATACAACAGCAATATCCTAAAACTTGAGTTCCTTAACAGACGTATCAACCACAAAAGCCAAATAACCTTGGCAACCACTCTCCAACAGTCGGGTCGCCTCTAACGACGATATCATCATAGTTGAGGTTCCTCCTCGATTACCCACGAACTCAAAGCTAGTACCATTAAATGGACTAAACCGAATCACCTTATTAAAGCAATCCATCGTGGCCTTTTGCTTTGTCAGCCAATCCATTCCCACAATCAGATCAAAATCATACATCTCCAGTACAATCAGATCTATCCTACTTTCATGACCATCCATAACAAGTCTACAATCAGGACAGCTAATTACAGCTACTACAATATCCTTTAACGGCGTAGACACTTAAACATAACATCCAAACGCACCAAGCTCAAATTAGACAACTTAACAAACTGGTCCGCAACGAACGAATGCGTGGCACCCGGATCAAATAAAGCATAAGCTACTTGGTTGTGCAAGAGGACCGTACCTATAACGGTCGGCGAATCCTTGAAAGTTTTGCGGCGCAGTTCCTCCTGGTGGTCCTCCTTGTGGTGGCGCCCGCCTGCCCTGCTGCCTCTGCGGGCAGTCCTTCGCCTGATGGTCCAACTGGCCACAACCAAAACAGGCCCCGCTTTTAAAAAGGCACGGGCCAGAACCATGCCTTTGGTGGCACAGGCGGCACACCTCGCTCTGGAGAAAGAAAGGCTTACTGATCGCTCCTCTGCGATTAGGTGGGATGTGATGCTTGCCTCCAAACATCGGCTTTTTTTCCCTGCTTCTTTTCAAATCTGCTCGTGGGCGTGAACCGCGACCCAGACGCGACGGTCCTTTCAGCCAAGTCGTGCTCCACTATCAGCGCCCTCTCATAAAGATCATCGTAGTCCTGAAGGTTCAATGGTGCCAGTGTACTCTTAATCTCGGGCTTCAGTCCATCCTTGAACCTTCTAGTCCTATCCTCAAGGTCCTCAATCAATTTTGGAGCATACTTAGACAGTTCCGAAAACTTGGCCTCATATTGGTCGACCGTCATCTGATTCTGGCGGAGGCGGTTCTGGCGGAGGCGGCTGTTGACACCTGATTTTTTACCATCTATTATTGTGATTTTTATTCTTTAAAATTAATTAAAAATATCAAAAAAGTCATAAAATCACAAAATCAACTTTGGAAGCCTTGACTTAGCCTCAGAAACCAATTTTGAACAAAAAATATTTTTCGTAATTTTTAATAATTTTTCGAATTTATTTAATTATAAAAATACCCCAAAAATCAGAAAAAATACCATCCGTGGTCAGAAAATTACACAAAAATATTCAGAAATTTTATTTTAATTCCCTCTTTAATATTTTCACTTTTTATCAGGGAAATTTGTCTCGATTCATGGAGTTCCTTCACAAACATAATCCCGAACCAAGCCTAAAAAATCCTTTTCGAGTCTTTTAATTTTCAATTCTTGGTTTTTATAAGCTATGACATTGGACTCTAAAGTATTGAAATGCAATTGGGTCAATTTGACCTCCAGTTTGATCAATTTTAGCCAAAAGGGCTTAATTGCATAAAAATCTTTCAATTTAGTCCCCGGTTTCACAATTTTTGAAATTAAATCTCACACGGGCATACCCATTGAAATTAAACACCTCTACCCTATGTTTTTCATCATGATGAATCCATTGGTGGCCTCAATTTGGACTAATTTGGTCGTTTGGACCTCCGATTAGGCGAAAATCATTTTCGGATCCTAAGGGCAATTTGGGGTTTTCATTAAATTTCAATCAATTGTTTCACAAAAATACCCTTATTTGATAAAAAAAAAATGTCAAGAATTCCGATTTTGCCATCAATTTCATAAAAAGAGGTCAAATTGGGGCTCAATTCGGGCGATTTGTTCGAACCGGGCCGGTCGGGTCAGATCCGACCCGACCCGGTCCGACCGGGTCTGCAACTTAGTTGCAGACCATGGCCGGCGAACCAAAAACAGCTTGAGTGGCGCACTTTGGAGGGAGAATGGAGGTTGATTCAGCGCGCGAAAGTGGTCGGCCATGAAGGAGAAAGTGGAGCTGAGTCGACAAGCAACACAATGGTGGAGGTGGGGGTCGCCGGCGGCCATAAAATAATAGGCAAAATCCCCTATAAATAGAGGTCTCGGCCATGGCACCAAAGGGGAAGAAAAAAGAGAGAAAGAAATTTTCTGAGCAAAAACAGGAGAGAGGCGATCACTCCAAGCCCTCCTAGACGGTCTACCGGTCGTCGCCAAGGTCTCCGTCGCCATCAACAAGCCCCGGACAGGTCAGTTCTTCCCCTCCGACAGCCATCACGGATGTGCTTGCCATGTGTTCGATAAAATGCCTCGTTGAGCTTTGAATTTTCTAGTCTCGGCCGAGGGTCCCCGATCCTTATTTGTCACGTTTTTCATCTCTAAGCTCCTTTAGAACTAGCCCTAAACCTATTGTGACTCTTATTTTGCATCAAACTACGTTGGAAAACCACGACCGGAGCTCCTCGAGGTATACCCGAGCCGAGAGCTCGGTCCGGCGCAAATGGAGGTTCCCGACCATCGAGGGAACTCAGGTAAGTTCCTCTTACCCATTTAGATGCCAAACGAACGACTAGAATCCAGTTTGAACAAAAAAACAATTTCAAAATTTTCTCGCCGGCGCCGATTCGGGTGAGGGACTTTTTGGGCCGTTTTCCGGCGTGGTTTTTGGTATATGATGGTCATGAGTTGGTTTGGACCTGATGAGGATTAGTTTACTTTCAAAAAAAGGGAGATTCGGCGACGTTTTCACGTCGGTTTGGGCTTTCCGGCGAAGTGCCGGCGAGGGTCGCCGGAGTTTGACACTGTTCATCGTCTTCCCCGGCGACCCTCCGGCCGGTCAAATGTCAAAGGCTGACGTGGCATGCCACGTGGGCAGCCACGTCAGTTCGGTGGGGCCGGTCCGAGTTTTGTCAAATAATAAAAATGGACGGTCCCGATCGTGACACGTGTCGCGATCTGGAATTTTTGAAAAATTTAAAAAAATGAATTTCAGAATAAATAAATGGTTTTCGGATAAATAAATTAATTTGATCCGACGGTTTAGATTTTTCCGCGTGGCTCTCTGTGGGTCGTCCGATCAAGTCGAAGATCGGGCGCATGAAATGAAGCCACGTGGCACAATAGGAACCGTTAGATCTAGGGATTTTCAGATAATTAAATAAAATGTATAAAAAAATCGAAAAATCAATAAAAAAAATAGGAAAATATTTAAAAAATCAAAACGGCGTCGTTTTAGGCCTGTGTCGACCCGTAAGGTCGGGCCGGGCGCCCGCGAGGCGCGGGTCGGGTCTGACCCGGCCCGGAAAATATTTTTAAATATTAAAAAATTCAAAAAATAATAAAAATTCAAAAATTCAAAAAAATTCAAAAAATTCAGAAAAATTCTAAAGAAATTCCAGAAAATAGGAAATGGCCATATTCAATTGGCCATTACCTCTTCCGGGTCATTTGACCCCCCGATCTTTCTAGAAATGACGGTTTTGCCCTTCCGGCAAACCATCTTCCAAAAAAATTCTAAAAAATTCAGGAAAATCCCAAAAAAATAGGAAATGGCCACAAACAACTGGCCAAGGCTCATCCCAGGTGTTTTGAACCCCAAACCTTCTTGAAAATGACGATTTCGCCCTTTGGGTGAGTCGTCTTCCAAAAATTGAAGAAAAATCAAGAAATTCCAAAAAAATTCTCAAAAATGGGAAATGGCCACAATCAACTGGCCATGGAATATTTTGGGTAATTCGGTATCCAAACCCTCCAAAAAATGACAATTTTGCCCTTCGGGCTAATTGTCCCAGAATCTTCCCATTTTACCCCTTGCCCTAAATCACATCTTCCCTAAGCCCTTATGGCTATACTATGAGGCCAATGATTGAAATTGATGTGCATTAACATAATTTATTTATGCACTTGACTTGCGCTTTCATTATATTGACTGTGATTTGGTAGGACCAGTCTTCCAATCTGCATGAAACCCTGACTCATACCTATATCACCCAAAATTGCGCCTGCATGAACTCTTAGCTAGGAAAATCACTCGCGTTAGGTACCAAAAGGGCGTTGGTAATGACACCGACGTAACCAAGTCCCCGAACCCAAAATCTCTAGTTCCGCAGAACTGATCGACCTCTCACAATCGATCAGTAAGGTTTCCGGTCTACCCTCCAAGAAAGACCGGTGGCGACTCCAAATGCATGCACAAGTTGCACATGCCACCACGACCACACTGAAGGTCGAAAGCGATCGACTCTTACCGTCGAATCCTTTGAAAAATACTCCCGCCGCAATTTGGTATGGGCCTGGGAGGGCCCGCGCCGATCCGAGACCCGCGATCGGTAATCCATTAGCTGCGTCCGCTTCCGGACGGGTCGCGACAGCTGGCGACTCCACTGGGGAGTTTCTGTTCTAGAACCTGTGGTTCTAGACCCCTAGTGGACTTAGGCCGTAATTAAAACGCTGAGTGATATTTCTAACCCTGCAGGCGCTCTTGAAGGTGAGGTAAGTCCGCTTATGATAGGTGTTATATGTTTTTGCAGATTGGAGAGATAAGGGGTGTAGTCCGTGATTAACATTGTTTTATGCAGGTTGGCGTAGGAATGTATGTTGTATGGATAATTTGAAGCGCCGATTGATAAACTGTTGTGCATGACTTGCATTGTGATACTCACGACACATGAACACACACAATCGCGCCTAAAACCCCGGGCGCCGCCTATAGGAAATCAATAGAAGGAATTGAAAATGGAATCTCCGTGAGGAAAAACACGGGGTAATCCACTTTTCAATTCCGCTCATTTTGAACTATGGATCGAGCCCCAATGCAACGATAGTTGTGCAATGGAATCTGCTCTTTCTAGAACTCGAGATGGGAGCCTTGGCCTTAGGTTCCAAACCCTTTTGATTTTTAGAGTCAAGCCTCACTTGTCTCATGCGCATGTATTTGGATGGTTGGTATACCTAAAACCAAAAAAAGTCATTAAGCGCCACTCATGGTAAGGTCCTGCCTTTTCTATTTAAATTCACTTGCAGCCTTTTATTTCGCACAACATGCTGCATTCATCAAATCCGAGGGTTGAGTCCAATTCCATTTTAGAGTATGGATAGAGTAGAGATAATCTCTCCAAGTCGGTCCCACATCCTGAACATATTCAAGTATGAGCAACGCGTCATCCGCCATCGAACTGTCGGGACATTCAATGTAGTTTACCCTTTTCAAGCTGTCCAAGGAATGATCCAGTAACTATACCGGAAGTTGAAGGACAGGCGACAACAGCAAATCCGAGACACCTACCGGACATTATCAAAAGGGCATCTGGCGAAAACAAAGACCCGAAGGGCCGAACCGACTTGGGGCATCTCTTTAGGTTATTAAGGGCCACGTTCCAGTCGTCCCTTTTCTTTTATCAGGATCATCGAGTCTGTAAGGAACACCCGCCTGTGGGTTTCCCATCTATCTTCTGCACCTCGATTTCTAATTCTTGTCTAAGTGTCTTGACATTGGAGCGCGACACTGGAATTTCTCTCAACCATTCGGATTTTTCGGTTCAATTGCATGTCTTACCCAGATGAAATTTTCGTTAGAACTCACACTTGGCATGTTTAACCCAAGTACGAGAATCTAACATTCATTTCATGGTGCGCCGGACATGAAATTGAACCGGTCTATAGCATGCATCATTGGTAATCCTTGGTAATTAACTAAAGTCGTCCATGTTTCCTGAATTCAAGAGGAGACATGATATCCAAATTACCTTCGGGAAATCATTTCAATTTGGATGTCCTATCTCTCACCGAATTTAGGACACATTGGAATTGCATTTTTATCTTCTTGGAAATTCCACAGATTTTCTGGGGATTTGCCAAAAGTGATAACCATGGATTACGCTCCTTTTAGTTTTATGTTTTCTCTTGAAAAACATCGATAAGAATTTTTCACATGAGGTTAAGGCTTATGTAAAAGTCCTTATCTTCGTTAATCATAAGAAAGCATAAAATTGAAAGGATTTATGCTTTACTTCCCTTTCTGACATATTCCTGTCATTCGAACAGGTAATTTCCAGAATCAAAATCCGAGGACTTGTGTGAAGAATCAGTTACAAGTTAAAATGGACCAGGAAGGCATGGAAAAGCGCTGGACCACCCTGGAGAGTCAACTGATGAGGGCAAATGCCTTTTGACCGGGGTAGCTGGATCAAGTGTGAAGAGCAGGGATAAAACGGTTGAAGAAAAACGAAGGAAAATTTGTTTTCCCTGTACGACAAAAAGAAAGACGCCTTCAATGATGATAAAAATGAATGAGACCACTGAAGAATTTCCATCGTCTTGGATACCCAAAGTGACTAGGCTCAGGATGGTAAATCTGTAATCGTTCCAATTAAATTTCTTGAGCAACATTTGACTCGCTCATTCCCATCTTCATACATACGACGAAGCATCAAAGGAAGAACAGCCTCAAATAAGGAATGTCTCCTTGGATTGAGCATTTAAAAGGCTTCGAATGGAGAACACGGGATATAGGGAAGTCCTGGGCACCACCGTTTGTCTTAAAAGCAATGATCGTAGTGCCATCATTGAAACCCTTAATGAGCCACTTGAAGATCGGAAATGCTCGTTCTTATGCAATTCCTAGAATAATTCTCAGCAAAGTCGGATTATGCGGTAGATGTACACAAGAAAGCTGCGCTTCCAAAATCGGTGCCAGTACCGTCCGAAGGGTCGAGCATATATCATCACGTGAAGCTTGCCATCATTACAAATCAGATCGAGCCTCGAGGCTGATAATTTCCAGGTCCCGATGAGCCGAAAGCAAGAAGAGGAGAAACTTAGCATTGAGCCTTGGCGTTTTGTTATTGTCATGGAGAATCAGCAGCCATCGAGCTCCAATCGTCAACAACATTCGAAGGCTACCTACACCGAACGTGGTAGGCGGCCCCTCAGTCGAAAGCTTCAAGGGCAACATCAGGGGGGCAGACAAGATGCGGCGCTGATTGAAATATGAGGCACGCGTGAATCTAAAAAATGATCGGCCCTTCGCTACAAAAAAAGGGGAAGGAAGAGGACACATCAAGTGGCGGACAAGATGCAGCGCTGATTGAAATATGAGGCACGCGTGAATCTAAAAGGATCGGCCTTCATCCGTAGAAAGAGAATACCTTCATGCCATGCTGATTGCGCCAAAGAGATAAAGAGAGGTGCTGCACTGGAAGAACTAGAGACTCACACCTCCAAAGCGTTTCTCTGAAACATTCAACAATCCCTAGAGCCCACCATAATGAGTCACGACTAATCTCGTGAGGAGACTCATTTGTCCTGTGCGGACTAAAAAAAAATTGTCAGAGCGTTCCCTTCATCAAACCTTTCTCCCTAGGCCATCCCTTGATCTGCGAAAATACTGAAGATCGGTGGGGAAGACATGTTTTCGACTCAAACGTTAACAGAAGCTCCCTGCCCTGTGAGTCTGCGAGTCATGGCCATCGATGGCAATCCAGTCTCTCTCTCAGTGCTCATGGTTGTGCTGAGAAAATGCCATTACAAGGTTACAGGCCGAACAAATGCAGCCGAAGCCCTAAAAGCGCTGAAGCGTTTAACATCGTCGTCACTGCCACGACGGTGTTCGACATGCGCGTCCTTGATCTTGTAAAAGTCGTCAGTTCCGAAATGGGCATGCCGATCGTCATCATGTCAGCAAGGGATGATCAGTCGTTTATAACGAAAGCCATACTGCATGGGGCTCAGGGTTTCATAACGAAGCCGGCTCAGGTTCGAGTACTTCAAAATCTGTGGCAGCACGTGGTAAGAAAGCAGCTACACGATCGAGATGGCCGTAATCAAGGTGACAACGCCGTTGTGGGGCGCGGGAAGACAAGGTTCGATTGGTCCCCGGATCTTCATCGCAAGTTTGTTGACACAGTCCAACAGTTAGGGGTCGATTCAGCACACCCGAAGCGTATAATGGAGATCCTGAATGTACCAGGACTCGCCAGGAGTAGCATCGCGAGTCACCTCCAGAAGTACAGAAAGGAATTGAGAGAGCACGAGGCAACTCTAAATCAAGAAGACCAAAACGAAGCTGATTCAAGCCTGAACGATAGGCAGCCAATACAGACTCCCTGGTTTGGACATCTACCTTCCACTGGTACCCTTTCTAGGGTCAATCAAGTCACCGGGCCACATATTCGAGAACTAAAATTTTCAGCTACACAGTTCAAACATATGACTCTCGACGAGCATATGTGGGGTAGCTCTCAGTATATTCCTCTCTCTAATCCCCAAATGAAGGACGTCGGCCACGGTATGCTAGCTTATCCTGCCTATTTACACCTGGGTAATGATGGAAGCTCCAGCTCCAATCAGATTGCCTATGGCGAAGGCGGAAAGAGACATCCATCGCCAAGAGTCGATGCTGCTCAATTCGGGCATCAATGGCCTGAACAATCAGTAGATTATCTGGATGACGAGCTCATTGATATGGTTAATCAGTTTAAAGCTGACAGTCCCCCACAAGCCTAACCCAAGGTGGCGATTATGTATCTGCTTCAAGACGCAGCTAGTAGAATATGCAAGGGAACCAAGCCCATGCATGACACGATATGTCATTAAGCTTGTGTTGCTAGGTCTTCATGCTACGCGTTCTGTGTTGCTAAGTCCTCATGCTACGCATTCCTTTAATATTCAGAGCTAGTCTTGCGCGAACGTTGGCTTCCTACGAGTGTCATCATACTCGAAGCGTATAAAATCTATCTTAAACCGAACTCGAGGCATAAAAGAAAATTCACGTTCGGAAATGTAAGTTGAGCCCAAACAAGCTCAAAAACGGATGATCGTTGGTTGCCACGAGAGAGCTGGAATAATGGCGAGCGTTCATGAATGTCAACAAGACCACAACCCAGTAGTTGCAGGAATGATACTGGTCCAAGGCGTCCTGGGTTTGATCCTTGGACTGGCATCAATACACGAGAGGCTGGGCGGTCCGATACCCTCTGTAAATCAGCCCAAACGGAAGTAGAGAGCCTGGGGTAATCTTAAAATTTCGGGCGGAATGGACAATAAGTCACCACCATGGATCCCGGGAGAGGATGGGGATTGCAGCAAAATGCAAAATGAAGTTAGCTGGGGCAAGCATCACCTAGCTACGACAAATCACACCCAGCTGAGGCAAATGAATCATTCGTACGCCAGACAAAGAATGACGTTTCTTCTCTGGCAAAATCAATGGACGCAATTGCAGAGTCGTCCGCATCAGAATTAAACCCTGGGATACCAACCTGGCTGAACGGTAATTTTGTATCGTTCCAATGTGATCTCCGAAGATCCCATGCTTAACGTGAGTTTGTTCTCATTTGGCCGAAAATTATTGGCGCCGAAAGCCACAAAAGAAAAGAACTCGCCGATAGGGAAGCAAACAGAATTATTGGCCTCGGAAGTCAGGATTCCAGGAGATGGTCTTTGATTATAAGATCGAGTGGAGGGTAAAAAGTATCGCTTCCACGCTTCATGCTTTGACATGCATTTTGATAAAATCTTCTTTTTCCCTTGAATAAAAGGAACCTTGAAGAATGGCGCTGGAATGCGCCCAAAAACACAAATGGATCTCCTCCGGGGCAAATCCTTGAGAATGATTCATCGCCAACCAGATGGAGAGATCATGGCCACAAGATAGAGGGCCAAATTCTGCAAGCCGCGCGTTTGTGTTCAAATGGAAACACAAAGCAAGTACAAGGCTGTATCGTTCCAATTTGTCTTGAATTTTGGAACGCAAACTGACACCTAATTCCCGTCTTTGACAGGGGCTCACCATCAAGGCGAAACAGATTTTCACATCCCATGTATTACCCGTTGGAATACATGACCAAGGGTAAATTGTATCGTTCTAATTTTTTGAAAATTCATGAACGTACAATAACATGTTTCTTCCGCATTTTCAGGGATCTCCAGCCGCGGGGGACAGGTAAGTATCCCCTTTCCCAATCCATTGAAGATGTTAAATAAAAAACATAGAGGAAAAGAAAAGCTTTCAGAATCTAATGTCTAGAAAAGACATAGAATTCAAACTTCATTGGCATTCATGTTTTAAAACAGGAGGTTGTCTGAACATGAATAAGAACATGCATGGTGCATCATAAAATCCCCTTGACGGGTAAAATCTTTGGAGAAAATGAAAGAGATTTTTTCCAATCAAAAGTTCAAAACTTTCAAAAGGACGTTTTCTCAAAAGACGAGAGGCAAAGCCTAATCCAAACACGTCCTATACACACTTGAGAGAGAAGTGGAGCGGATCAGACAGCAAAATCTGGACCTACGGAAGTAGGGACCATTCGCAGCAATTACATGGATTGGGACGACGGAGGCATTCGTTTCTTATCCCCAAACACTACATGTGACCATTGACAACCCCTTTGAACGGCGGTTTTCATTCTTAACCCTGTCTAGAACCACCCCACACCGGGGCAAAAAGGAAGTAAGTCCAGCAGCGTCAGGAGAAAATGGTTAGAAATTTTCTTGCTCGGACTAACATTAATCTTTGTGTGTTGTTTATATGGTAACCCAAGTGCCATAGGATGACGAGAAGCATGTATTTCTCTATCCCACACACCATATCCTTTGCACATCCAAGTTGAGCCTGCAAATTCATTTCATAAACCCGTTGGGGATCATTGCAAATTCAAGACAAAGGCAGATCGCTTCAGGAATGGATGAATTCAAGACTTAGGGTTTGCGGAGAAATTCCTAAGTTAATGCTTAACCTTGTTAGACCTTTGATCATGGGTCTAACATGATCCCATGAAGATAAAAAAAAAATGGGATTTCAAAAGTGAATGAGAAAAATCCACGGCATCGAGTAAAAGCAAAGTGCCTGGTAAAAGCAAGGCCGATGCTCGTGTAAGTTGTTTGATTGATCCGCAATGAAGCCGGATGGGAAAATAAGAAATCCCTGAAGGAGCCAAATCCAAAAGGGTTGCTCTCCAAATGGTGCCGAGCGCATAACAAAGACATAGAGAGAGTTATCGTTCCCTAAATGCGATAAAAGATCCTCTCTAAATGATTTGTGCACACCTCAAAAACGGGTGCACACCTCAAAGACTGAGGATGCGCAAAGGGAAGGACAGGTGGTAAATCGGCAATGATCACCAATGTCAAACCCCTCATGAATTCTGGGCCAAAAACAAGCCTTTTTCGGTCCCCAATCCTACCAATGTTACATCCCTGAAACAGTCTTCTCTGACTAAGACACTTGGGTTAACATACAGCTTAGCTCGAAGAAGTACGAGCAAGACTATTTCTTTCTCATTTTACAGGGTTCTTGACTTGTAAACCCGAAGCAGATGGTGAAGACTTTCATTCAATAGCCTCGACTCCAAAGCGGGTCCCCCTTGAAAACCAATAACCAAGCCCAATATTACGGTCCCGTGGAAGACCTCCCGACCGGTCAAAATGTATGCGCTGCGAATGAGCCTAAAACCTAGGCACAGGTCAGTAGGGAATTGAGTGCATCCCCTATAAAAATCATTACCTCAAAACAGGTGAGAAGACCTCCTTGTCGAGAAATATTCCAATTGATGTTTTGAATAAACTCTTTTTGGAATTTTCAAACTTTTGATCCAGATTTTCTGTGCAAGGGATTTGTGATCACATTTGCATGATGCAAGAATACTTTGGATAACCTCCAGCATCAAAATGCACATTTCACGATTAAAACTTAAGTCATACGGTTTTTGTCAAATGGACAGCCGTAGTCTTCCCAAAGATTACTAACGTCTTCTTGGTGAAGAAAAATCTTTCAGGCTCAAACTTCTGCAGGATACCTAGAGAACCCAGCTCCCAGAATGTCGCCTCAACAGACCCAAGTGAAGCTTTGTTAAGATAAAATCTTTCACTGCCTCAAAACTGAATTCCCGACAAATTTCGAGATCTTTCAAAAGAAGGGATGAGGATAGAACCCTTTTTCAAAAGAAGTCGGCAAACTGTCCCAGCAGACGTGGAGAACCCTCGTTCCGGGACCCTTTTTCAAAATCAAGCAGTCCTAGCTTGACGTGGAGAACCCTCGTCCTAGGACCTCTTTTCAAAGTATCAAACAGTCCCAGCGGACGTGGAGAACCCTCGTTCCAAGACCCATTTTCAAAAATATCAAACAGTCCCAGCGGACGTGGAGAACCCTCGTCCCAAGACCCCTTTTCAAAAATCAGGCAGTCTCATCGGACGTGAAGAACCCTCGTCATGAGACTCCTTTTCAAAAATCAAGCGGTCCTAGCATGACGTGGAGAACCCTCGTCCCAGGACCCCTTTTCAAAAATCAGGCAGTCCTAACATGACGTGGAGAACCCTCGTCCTAGGACCCCTTTTCAAAAATCAGGCAGTCCTAACATGACGTGGAGAACCCTTGTCCTAGGACCCCTTTTCAAAAATCAGGCAGTCTCATCGGACGTGGAGAACCCTCGTCATGAGACCCCTTTTCAAAAATCAAGTGGTCCTAGCATGACGTAGAGAACCCTCGTCCCAGGACCCCTTTTCAAAATTCAGGCAGTCCTAGCATGACGTGGAGAATCCTCGTCCCAGGTCCCCTTTTCAAAAATCAGGCAATCCTAGCATGACGTGGAGAACCCTCGTCCTAGGACCCCTTTTCAAAGAAAGAAATGAACCCCTGGTATGGTGAGTCAGAAGCCGCAAAGGGAGAAATGAAAACCTGGTATGGTGAATCAGAAGCCACGAAGGAAAGAAAAGAAACCCCTGGTATGGTGAGTCAGAAGCCACAAAGGGAGAAATGAAAACCTGGTATGGTGAGTCAGAAGCCACGAAGGAAGAAATGAAAACCTGGTATGGTGAGTCAGAAGCCACGAAGGAAGAAATGAAAACCTGGTATGGTGAGTCAGAAGCCACGAAGGAAAGAAAAGAAACCCCTGGTTTGGTGAGTCAGAAGCCACAAAGGGAGAAATGAAAACCTGGTATGGTGAGTCAGAAGCCACGAAGGAAGAAATGAAAACCTGGTATGGTGAGTCAGAAGCCACAAAGGAAAGAAAAGAAGCCCCTGGTATGGTGAGTCAGAAGCCACGAAGGGAGAAATGAAAACCTGGTATGGTGAGTCAGAAGCCACGAAGGAAGAAATGAAAACCTGGTATGGTGAGTCAGAAGCCACGAAAGGAAAATTGAAGACCATGATATAGCGGACCAGAAACTACTAATGGAGAAGTGAAACCCCTGGTATAGCCTAAAGGGTCGAAATAAGGTAGAAACGGCCTAAATTGTCGAAATAAGGTAGAAACCGCCTAAAGGGTCAAATCAAAGGTAGAAACCGCCTAAAGGGTCAATTCAAGGTAGAAACCGTCACAAGGGTCAAATCCAGGTAGATACCGCCTAAAGGGTCAAATATGGTAGAAACCGCCACAAGGGTCAACTCATTGGTAAATACCGCCGTAAGGATCAACGCAAAGGTCCGATCCACCATACGGATCAAATTCCTTGGCAAATCCGCCAGCGTGGGATGCGCCCTTCTCAGGTTCCTACCAGTTAGGAGTCCCATAATGGTATGACCTACCACACAGGTCGGAGCTTAATCTCCCTAGGATATTCTGAATGACGAGTCCTAGGTATCTGCTTGAAAGTCGTCACAACCGGCAGCATCTGACAGGTGAGCTTCAGGTAAGCCTCTCTCACTCCGGCCCATGTTCGAATTGCAAGAGTAAACCGGTGATTAATTTGAGCATTCATCAAAAGACTTAAGGGTCCGATGTCATAGCGTTTCTTTTCCCCAGTCAAGTCGGTTAAGATTCAGGTGTCATTTTGTCTTTGAGAGAAACCTCTGACGAGATTCCTCTCAAAGAGGGGCAGCTGTTGACACCTGATTTTTGACCATATATTATTGTGATTTTTATTCTTTAAAATTAATTAAAAATATCAAAAAAAGTCATAAAATCACAAAATCAACTTTGGAAGCCTTGACTTAGCCTCAGAAACCAATTTTGAACAAAAAATATTTTTCGTAATTTTTAATAATTTTTCGAATTTATTTAATTATAAAAATACCCAAAAAATCATAAAAAATACCATCCGTGGTCAGAAAATTACACAAAAATATTCAGAAATTTTATTTTAATTCCCTCTTTAATATTTTCACTTTTTATCAGGGAAATTTGTCTCGATTCATGGAGTTCCTTCACAAACATAATCCCGAACCGAGCCTAAAAAATCCTTTTCGAGTCTTTTAATTTTCAATTCTTGGTTTTTATAAGCTATGACATTGGACTCTAAATTATTGAAATGCAATTGGGTCAATTTGACCTCCAATTTGATCAATTGTAGCCAAAAGGGCTTAATTGCATAAAAATCTTTCAATTTAGTCCCCGGTTTCACAATTTTTGAAATTAAATCTCACACGGGCATACCCATTGAAATTAAACACTTCTACCCTATGTTTTTCATCATGATGAATCCATTGGTGGCCTCAATTTGGACTAATTTGGTCGTTTGGACCTCCGATTAGGCGAAAATCATTTTCGGATCCTAAGGGCAATTTGGGGTTTTCATTAAATTTCAATCAATTGTTTCACAAAAATACCCTTATTTGATAGAAAACATGTCAAGGATTCCGATTTTGCCATCAATTTCATAAAAAGAGGTCAAATTGGGGCTCAATTCGGGCGATTTGTTCGAACCGGGCCGGTCGGGTCAGATCCGACCTGACCCGGTCCGACCGGGTCTGCAACTTAGTTGCAGACCATGGCCGGCGAACCAAAAACAGCTTGAGTGGCGCACTTTGGAGGGAGAACGGAGGTTGATTCAGCGCGCGAAAGTGGTCGGCCATGAAGGAAAAAGTGGAGCTGAGTCGACAAGCAACACAATGGTGGAGGTGGGGGTCGCCGGCGGCCATAAAATAATAGGCAAAATCCCCTATAAATAGAGGTCTCGGCCATGGCACCAAAGGGGAAGAAAAAAGAGAGAAAGAAATTTTCTGAGCAAAAACAGGAGAGAGGCGATCACTCCAAGCCCTCCTAGACGGTCTACCGGTCGTCGCCAAGGTCTCCGTCGCCATCAACAAGCCCCGGACAGGTCAGTTCTTCCCCTCCGACAGCCATCACGGATGTGCTTGCCATGTGTTCGATAAAATGCCTCGTTGAGCTTTGAATTTTCTAGTCTCGGCCGAGGGTCCTCGATCCTTATTTGTCACGTTTTTCATCTCTAAGCTCCTTTAGAACTAGCCCTAAACCTATTGTGACTCTTATTTTGCATCAAACTACGTTGGAAAACCACGACCGGAGCTCCTCGAGGTATACCCGAGCCGAGGGCTCGGTCCGGCGCAAATGGAGGTTCCCGACCATCGAGGGAACTCAGGTAAGTTCCTCTGACCCATTTAGATGCCAAACGAACGACTAGAATCCAGTTTGAACAAAAAAACAATTTCAAAATTTTCTCGCCGGCGCCGATTCGGGTGAGGGACTTTTTGGGCCGTTTTCCGGCGTGGTTTTTGGTATATGATGGTCATGAGTTGGTTTGGACCTGATGAGGATTAGTTTACTTTCAAAAAAAGGGAGATTCGGCGACGTTTTCACGTCGGTTTGGGCTTTCCGGCGAAGTGCCGGCGAGGGTCGCCGGAGTTTGACACTGTTCATCGTCTTCCCCGGCGACCCTCCGGCCGGTCAAATGTCAAAGGCTGACGTGGCATGCCACGTGGGCAGCCACGTCAGTTCGGTGGGGCCGGTCCGAGTTTGGTCAAATAATAAAAATGGACGGTCCCGATCGTGACACGTGTCGCGATCTGGAATTTTTGAAAAATTTAAAAAAATGAATTTCAGAATAAATAAATGGTTTTCGGATAAATAAATTAATTTGATCCGACGGTTTAGATTTTGCCGCGTGGCTCTCTGTGGGTCGTCCGATCAAGTCGAAGATCGGGCGCATGAAATGAAGCCACGTGGCACAATAGGAACCGTTAGATCTAGAGATTTTCAGATAATTAAATAAAATGTATAAAAAAATCGAAAAATCAATAAAAAAAAATAGGAAAATCTTTTAAAAATCAAAACGGCGTCGTTTTAGGCCGGTGTCGACCCGTAAGGTCGGGCCGGGCGCCCGCGAGGCGCGGGTCGGGTCTGACCCGGCCCGGAAAATATTTTTAAATATTAAAAAATTCAAAAAATAATAAAAAATTCAAAAATTCAAAAAAATTCAAAAAATTCAGAAAAATTCTAAAAAAATTCCAGAAAATAGGAAATGGCCACATTCAATTGGCCATTACCTCTTCCGGGTCATTTGACCCCCCGATCTTTCCATAAATGACGGTTTTGCCCTTCCGGCAAACCATCTTCCAAAAAAATTCTAAACAATTCAGGAAAATCCCAAAAAAATAGGAAATGGCCACAAACAACTGGCCAAGGCTCATCCCGGGTGTTTTGAACCCCAAACCTTCTTGAAAATGACGATTTCGCCCTTTGGGTGAGTCGTCTTCCAAAAATTGAAGAAAAATCAAGAAATTTCAAAAAAATTCTCAAAAATGGGAAATGGCCACAATCAACTGGCCATGGAATATTTTGGGTAATTCGGTATCCAAACCCACCAAAAAATGACAATTTTGCCCTTCGGGCTAATTGTCCCAGAATCTTCCCATTTTACCCCTTGCCCTAAATCACATCTTCCCTAAGCCCTTATGGCTATACTAGGAGGCCAATGATTGAAATTGATGTGCATTGACATAATTTATTTATGCACTTGACTTGCGCTTTCATTATATTGACTGTGATTTGGTAGGACCAGTCTTCCAATCTGCATGAAACCCTGACTCATACTTATATCACCCAAAATTGCGCCTGCATGAACTCTTAGCTAGGAAAATCACTCGCGTTAGGTACCGAAAGGGCGTTGGTAATGACACCGACGTAACCAAGTCCCCGAACCCAAAATCTCTGGTTCCGCAGAACTGATCGACCTCTCCCAATCGATCAGTAAGGTTTCCGGTCTACCCTCCAAGAAAGACCGGTGGCGACTCCAAATGCATGCACAAGTTGCACATGCCACCACGACCACACTGAAGGTCGAAAGCGATCGACTCTTACCATCGAATCCTTTGAAAAATACTCCCGCCGCGATTTGGTATGGGCCTGGGAGGGCCCGCGCCGATCCGAGACCCGCGATCGGTAATCCATTAGCCGCGTCCGCTTCCGGACGGGTCACGACAGCGGCCGAACTCAGCCATCTTCTGTTCTCTAGCTGTCTTCGAGAAGAACTTATTAGTAAAAGCTTCCACGAAGGTATTCCACACCGGAACCGTACCCTCAGGGAAAACCCTACCCTTGACAGCTCTCCACCAAGTACTAGCATTTCCTTGGAGCTGGTAGACGGCCAGGACAACCTTATCCTCATTCGAACACCTCAGCAAGTTGAACGTTTTCTCTAACCCTTCGATCCATTGGGTGGCAGCTTCCGGGTCTCCACTTCTAGTGAACTGTGGCGGCTTCAACTTGAGAAACTATTCCACCAGCTTTTGAGCCCTACGCTCCTCACACCCAAGTGCAGGTGGTGGATTCACTGGTAGAACTGCAGGTGGAACCACAGGTGGGGCTTCAGCGGCAGCAACAGCAGCTGCAGCCTGATTCCTAACTTGCTGCCCCATCAAATCTCCAATGGCTCCAAAGGCTTGCATAACTTCAGCCATAGTTGGCTCACGCCTTGCAGGCGCGGCAGCAGGGGCTACGACAGGAGGTGCAACAGCGGGTGCAACGCGGTGCGACAGACGATGCTCCTCCAACATCAACAAGCTCTTCAACTGGCCTCACAGGCCTCCTACGAGGTGTCCGGGGTGCTCTCTTACCGCGGCCGCTCATTTTGCAGAAATGATACGGAATCATGCTTACCCCAAAGCAAAACGAAGTCAAAAGGCAATCCCAAAAACTTACCAAACAATTAACAATCACATGTACAAAGATAAAATCCTACTAACTATCCCATTTCCCAGCGCTCCTTATTACTCCAGGCCAATGACCAGATGGATCAGGCTGACCTTGCTCTGATACCACCTTGGGCGGGGATGTCACGCCCCGATTCTCGAACCCGCGACATCCCTTGCCAAATCGCCATGAGGTCACGAAGGATAACGTCCTAGGCGCATTATCGACCTATTAACTATATACGCATGTGGAAACGAATTACTCCCAGACAACATATAACAGACAGGGATAAATTAGCAAGGAATACATACCGAAGCAATTTATCAAAAGCTAATCACATCACAACCAGACAGCAGATGAGTCTTAACCCTACTGAGCTATTAACAGATAACCCCACACTTCGGGGTGGCTCACTAAGACCTCAAAAGGGTATACGGTCAGGTACGGTTAATTTCTCATCTACTTCAAAAAGGGCACTCCCACGTCTATGCTTCGGTATCCACGAGTCTTCTTCACTTGGGACCTGAAAGCGGTTCCCACAACGGGGTGAGATATAAATCTCAGTGAATCGAGCCTAAGCTCGGTTAGGAAACTGATTCACCCAGGCACCCTAGCAATAAGCTCACATAGACACATAATATAACCATCCACAGTCACAACATCATAAACACCCACATGCATATTTATCAGCCTTCAGCCATACATAATGCAATGCTCGACTTGACCCAAAAGTCATGTCAGTCAATCACTCAGACAATGCATCGCATCCACAAGTATGCACAGGACACCACACAAGTCCATTTATTAACGATGATCACGCCTACGGCGTAATGAGAGGATCGACGCGAATAGCATAATCGATTCTCACAATTAATGCGTACCCGCACTCCTCTGGCAGGACCAGGCTACGTTCCTTTTCCCTCACGGCAACGGCTACTACAAGCGCTGTATCCAGTGCATCTTGCACGGCACGGCAAGTAGGCATCGGTCCATCACAAGCTGCGATCGGCATCCAATAATCCCTTAAAATCGTACGTACCATACGGGGCATGAATTATCGTGCTTCTAGCAAGTCGTGTAATTCCATACGATCAGTACGGTGTGTACGATTAGTACAGTACGAGCTTGCCAGGAAAACTCACCATCGTTCCATCATATGACCATACATTGCACCCGTTATATCATTCAATTTTATTCTCTTTGATTTAGGCCGGATGCTCACACAACGTGCTCAAAGACTCGGCCCACGGCCATTTACATGCTAAAAACATATTTCTTTGATTTTGCGCACGGTCATATGCATATGCAGACTATCAATTAGACACTGCAATCACGAATGGAACGATTAACTCCCAAACGAATGCCAATTCACTCAATAAACAGTCCAGGCATTCAATCAAACATATCAACGAGGCGATCACTCCAATAAAGGCCATAAATTCCAACACGAATAATCTCGTCCAGTTATGCCACACAAAGGCTCGAATTCGTGCAATAATCCTTTATTAGCCGATTTAATTTATAAACGTCGATCGATCGCTCGTCTCTAACCTATCGCTCACTCGCGATCATATAGCGGCAATCCATAATCAATCGATTCAATCTATCAATCGATTAGCCACAGATGACCTAGGCTAAACCGAACAACTTAATCGATCGTGGCCATTTATCCTAAACCCGATTTCTATTTAAACCGACCACGATCGCACTATATAAATACCCTAATCGACTATTCGTCTAATCCTAGGTGCAATTAGCGCCCTAACCAAGGTTTAGGGTCAACTCACTATCAAGCTATCTCGGCGGTCTCGAAAACGACGACGGCGGGTCGCGGCGATGACAACAATGACTCTCGATTTCCTAACGAACCCTCGGGTTTAACGGCTCAACAAGAGACAACTCTACCCCACAGCCGCTAAGACACGTCAAGGAGGTCCGGCAAGGGTCGGTGGACGGCGGCGGAGCTCCAGCAACCTAAAACAGAATCGGGTCAGGGGAAAAAGGGCTGTCTTGTGGCGGACAACGGCCTCGAGGACCAAGGCAAGGCCGGGAGGGGCTGGGAAACTCACCAGCAGGTCGAGGGGGACCTTCGAGACCGGCTAGGGACGGCGGACAGCGGCCGAATGGCGGCTGGGCAGACCCGAACAGAACCGGTCCCAAAACAGAGGACCGGCGCGACAGAAACATGAGAGGTGTGGTCAGGGGTCTTCCGACCTCCACGGGTGACGGTCGACTGTGGCCAGCTTCGAGGGAGGAGAGGGAGGTCTGAGGTGGCCGTCAGCACTGGCGGTGAACGGTAGAAGGCGGCGGAAATGGCTGGAACAAAAGCAAAACGCGGTAGACCCCAAAACAGGGCACTGCAGTTTTAAACGCCCCTCGCGGCGGCTCCGGCGAGCAACGACCGGAGGGAAGGCGTCAGGGAGGTCGAGGGGAGGTCGGAGGACGGTGGCGTAGTGGTGGTTGGCGTCGGTGGCGACACGGGTGGCCGAAGGAGGTGATAGAAGCTCACGGTTCTTAGGGGCCGAAAACAGGGGGTTCGGCTCTGGGCTTCTACGGCGGTTTCCCGGCTGTCGGGCGGTCAACGGCAGCTGGGAAGGGGTCGACCGTGGTGGTGGCGGTCTGCTGGAGGTCGGCGGTGGTGATGGTCGCACAAAAAATCCACAGAGAAAGAAGAGGAGGAGCTCGGCAAGGGATGTTCTCAAAAATGAAAAAGAGAGAGAGATTAGCGTGTGAGAGAGAGAAATCGGCAGAGAGAGTGAGAGAAGAAAGA